>JAWHQI010000013.1:2989166-5978333 GCA_033032865.1 Dactylorhiza incarnata
GTTGAAAAAGGACTTGTCGATGAATGCAATTCTTCTATGCGGTGCTTAAACGCACCTGTGATATATATACTGTTGTTGCTTGCTTGCAGGGAAGGAGCACCGCCGCCCAGAGCATGGAGTGGGGTCGTTATAAATCTTGGTCAGCTAAAGCTGACTGGTTACTTGTTTTCCCACCGCTTGGTGGATTTGCTTATACAGGTCCCAGTGAGACTAGCGGGAAATAGCAGGATGAAGCCCCTGCTGCTGTGCTGTGCTGGCCCTTGAAGGCCAAAGCTTTTGTTTACCTTTTTGTTCATGTGTGGCCGGCCTGCGTGCAGATGTTTGGAAGCCACTGTTATTATGTAAACAAACAATGTAACTAACTGTTTATGTATTTCATTCCTATTAGAGATGTGGACATGTTATAACTGGTTTTAAGTAAATGAAACATATGCTTCCGTCGCGACTCTGGTGCTGAGATAGTTATAGCTTTAACTGTTTAATGCTAATTTTAGTAACGCGCTCTTCTGTTCGTTTCATATGGCGTGGGGTCCCGGCCGGACCTACTGTTATATGCTATGTAACAGGGAGGGTGTTACTGTTAAAATTTTTTATTGGACCGTTTAGGAGTAAGCAGGAGTTGTATCAACAAGAGTTATAGCCAAACAACCACAATGCCAAAACAGCAACACAAGAAATCTTTATTGAAACAGAACTGCTTTACAATGCGAGGTATACATGGCGAGACATGATTCATCAGAATCACGAAGACGAGAAGAACAAAACACACCCAAAAAAAAAACAAAGCTGGCGGCTAGACAAGCTCAGACCGCACAAGCCGCACCACTCCAGAACTCGCCCGGCTTGCCCTGAGATCGCACGAACAGAAACCGGACAGACTGCCAGCACTGCAAGACCGCACCTCAGACCGCACGAACTGGAGCTTATTGGAACAAAGAACTGAAGCTGTCGGCAGACCGCAACTCAGACCGCCTAACCGCTGAAGGTCACCTGATAACTGAGCTCGCTGCGAACAGCATAAGAACACAATAACCCAGTTCGCTGACAGACCGCAGATGAACTGTTTATTCAAGCTACCGGAAATCACCAAGGAAGGAGACCGCACCCTGCTGACCGCAAACCTGCGAACACAACAAAGGTTAACTCGCATCCAAGTCGCGCAAACTCAAACTTGAGACCGCAAAAAACAATCCGGGCTCTGGTTCTTACAGTTCTAGTCAGGAATGACGGGCCATGCACCCCTATTTATAGGCGGGTGGACGGATGTCGTCACCGCACAAACCGGGATACAGTCACCACCCATCAGATTGCGAACGGTCTTAAAAGACAGACCGCGCGAACAGACCTCTTGGTCGATCACCCGACTAAGACGCAGATCAGCAGACAAGATCGCGCACAGGCCGCGCAAACACGAGACCGCGCACAAGTCGTGCGGTCTCAACAACACTCCTTCCTTAGATCACCAGGAGCAAGCTAGAACCATCTGGCCAACTTCAACCAAGTCGCCAGATCACCAATATAGACCGCCCGGGTAGACAGTCATATAGGAACAACCAGCCCGGTCTTCCAACAAGGAAGCCAGGCAAACTAGCAGACCTACTCGGGAACAAACCGCAGCTAGCAAGAACAGACCGGAACAACCAGCAGACCGCCAGAACAACCCGGCAGAGCCAGACCGGCAGATAACCTATACAAGCCGCGCGATCACCGCGGCCTCCCAAACCAGACCGCCCGGTCTCCTCCACACCACTTCAAAAATTCAACACTCCCCCTTGAAGTGGGAAGTGGAGACTAGCCCGAGTAAATTCCGCAACTGTGTAAATGGTCCCTTCGCCAGCGGCTTTGTGAAGATGTCTGCGACATTGTCCGCACTCCGAACATGCTCGACCATAAGAGATCCTCACAACACCTTTTCACGAATGAAATGGTGCTCAATCTCTATATGCTTGGTCCTCGCGTGACAGACTGGATTGTTGACCAGCTTGAGAGAACTCTCATTGTCCCCGCGTAGCATAGTGGGACCTCGAACCTCCTGATGAACGTCCTCTACCAACCTCCTGAGCCAAACGGCTTCCTGAGCAGCCAAGGCCGAAGCCTTGTACTCCGCTTCCGTGGTAGATACAGACACCGAGTCTTGCTTCTTGCTGCACCAAGAAATAGTTGTGGGGCCCGTCATAAATACATAACCAGACGTTGATCTCCGATCATCCACGTCTCCCCCATAATCAGCATCCATGAAACCATGCAACTCCAAGCTTGACCCTCTCCTATATAGGAGACCCAAATCAGAGGTCGACTTCACATACTTCAAGATGCCTTTTGCCGCCAGAAGATGAGGCTTCCGTGGTTCCGCCATGTACCGACTCACCTTGCCTACTGCATAAGCAATATCTGGCCTTGTGATCGTCAAGTAGATCAAGCTCCCAACCAGAGCTCGGAAAACCAACGGTTTAGATAAGACTCTCCCCTCATCCTTCCGAAGTTTATGATGTTGCTCCAGAGGTATAGAGCTGCTCTTCCCTTCCTCCATGCCGAATCGCTGAACAATCCGCTCCGCATAGCCAGCCTGAGAAATGAGCACTCCACTCTCCCGCCTCTGGACCTCGAGTCCAAGGAAATGGTGGAGCTCCCCCAGATCCTTCATCTCGAATCTGATAGCAAGCTCAGCCCTGAGTCTTGCAACAGTTGATGAGTCCTGATCATATACACTTTTATGGACTCATCTGGGCCATCTATTTAGTCTTTTCACTGCCCTTTAGCCCTGTTTTAGCTCATATTGGTCATTCTATGCTAGGTGCACTTATAGGCCCACTTTGGTGTGATTTTATGCTTATTGTCTTTAGTAGTTTTCATGCGCTGTTAAGTGCCACTTTCAGTGGCTAGATTTGTGGTTGTGCCTGGAATAGGAGTCGGGCGAGTGTTCCCGGTGCAATTCTGCACAGGAACACTGCGCACGATCGCCGGTTCTATTGCGCACGACCACTGGTCGTGCGCCACTGATCGTGTGCACTTAACGCCTTTTTATGAGTTCTGTTTGGTGCAGTGCGCACGACCATCTACGCTAGTGCGCACGACCACCGGTCGTGCGCCACTGTTCGTGCGCGCTTATCATCAATTTCCGAGATCTGTTTGCTGTAGTGCGCACGACCATCAACTCGAGTGCGCACGACCACCGGTCGTGCGCCACAGGTCGTGCGAACATGTTATTTCATAATTTCTGTCTTTGCAGGTTCCGTCCAGGCAGAGCGCACGATCATCGAATTCTAGTGCGCACGACCACTGGTCATGCGCCACTGACCGTGCGCACTGTTTAATTCCAGCGCCTATAAATTCCCTGCTCGCGATTTAGGTCGGACCGCCCGCCGTATTCCGCCATTTTCTGCTCCAGTTCGTCCGACTTCGCCCCTCCATCGCCGCCCACCATTTAGAGGTGCTCCGGGCTTGTTCTTCACGCCAATCTTGAGCCGGAGTGTCCTCTCGGCCTCCTCCTTCATCTAAGAGCTCCAAAGGAAGATCTAGCCTCCATCTCCATCGAGCAAGAGGAAGTTTGCAACCTCTACCGGATCGTGACACGAAGAAGATGGGTCCATTGGAGAGTCGTGACAGCTCTCTCTACCCCGGACGTAGTTGCAGACCGAGCTTGGACGCGGATTGACAACCCGGCGATTCCAACCGTGAATCTACAATGAGCCTTCGGATTCGGTCGATTTCTTGCCTTATTCTTCTCTTATTGATTGTTGTAATAGCTAGATCTATATATTTTGATGAAGTTGCACTTAGATTTGCTTCTATTTATATAGATTTCATGTTTGTGTGAAATGCTTTTGTGGTCTATGTGTTTATGAGGAGCGCCACCATCCATTTTCCACTTCACCACCGCGTTCGTGTGCCGCACTAGCAATTGCTAGTGGCGTGCTTGTCGAAGAGGTGCTTGCGACCCTCATTCTGTTAGCCTACTCGCCCATCCGCCTACCGAAGCGTATCATAGCGGCCCGTGTATTCCATCCCGCCTAACGAAGCAGCGCGCTCAAGGCCTGCATAGTTCGATCCGTTTGCCTACTCGTCCATCCACCCTTTCGACGCAGCGCGCTCAAGGCCTGCCTAGTCTCCATCCCTCCAAGCGAAGCATTGCATAGCGGCATTGCATAGGAGTAGTTGATAGCTTTTATTTTATTTTCCAAAAGCCAACCCAACTCCCCCGCATTCCATCCGATTTAAGGACTTCAATCTCAAGTCCTTCCTCGAAACCTAACTCCACCTTACTGTGTTCCTCAAGAGACCGACACTCGGGGATTTTCCCCATTATTATTACTTGCGCGACCGGTGCACTTGCCGAACCATCGCATCAAGTTTTTGGCGCCGTTGCCGGGGAACACAGACGTGTGAGTTTTCTGGAGAGGGAGAGTCTGAGAGAGAAGCCCTTCCATTTGTAAATTGCATCTCTTATTTTATTTCTGTTCTTTTTATTCCTTTTTCTTGTTTTATATCAGGTTGCTTTAGTAATTTCTATTTGGTTTAGTATTTGCACAATAGCATTTTTATTTTGAATCGTTTTATCTTCGCACTATGTGGGCACATCTCAATTTCCGTTGCCGTTGGTGTGGAGCTACCTCCCACTCTAGTGATGAATGCCCTACGGAGAATAGTAGGCATAATTCTTATAGCCCAGCATATGGAGCACCGACTTCGTCTGGTACTCCATATGGTGCGCATAAGTCTTATGGCTACTCTGCTGAGCCTTTACCGTCATACTTCTTTTCGGCTCCAGCCCCCGCTGTGCCAAAGAAGCCTGCTAGGCAGTGCCAGTTTTGTCGGAGCACAGATCATGCCCTGAAGGATTGTGTTGCTTATCTTCGCCAATTGGATGAGGATGACGAGCCGGATATCCGGATCGTCCCGAATCCTAACTCTGGCGGCACACCTTCAACATCCGGTTATGTGTCTTTGTCACCTTCACATCTTGAAGGGTATGGCATGGACACGGTCACTGGATGTGTGGCTGATCTGGGCACCAACATTGCTGAGCCTATTCTCCCGGTGCATCCACCACCTCTAGTGGATTCGATTCTTTGTGAGGAATCGGTGCTCGACTTTTATCCGAGCACTATTCCTCTCCCTGTTGTGCATACTACACTCGTCTCTGACGACATTGTTGATGATGTGTCGCAGGAGGAGGCGGTTGATCTTAGTATTGTGCCTATTCCTATGGAGGAGGACAACCTTCTAGGTGAAGAGGAGTTTTCCTCAGCACCGGTGGAGGAAGTCCAAATCTCTAGCTTGGCCACTGTTGATCCCGCCGAATCTTGTAGCATTGATGACAATGCAAACATTATTTTACTTCCCCCACCTGATGGGAGTGAGTCCGGGATCACTCCCCCGATTGATGTTTATTTATGTTCTTCGTCTTCTTTATTTCTTGATCCCCTTCCTTCATCTGAGTCTGTGCAGGTTGAATCTTCACAGGTACTTCAGGAGGACTTAGAGCGTTTTGCTCAAGTCAATGATGAGAGCATCCTCTCATGTGAGGAGGTTTATTCCCCCTCCGTAGAGGAAGCTCCACTCATTGCCTTCTCCTCCTGCGGACCTGCTGCAGACGATACCTTGCTGGGCAAGGATAGTTTTGGTAAGTTGAGTGAGGACCAGGCCTCCTCCTCTTCTTACTTTCTTTTCCCTCTACCTGTGATGGGCAGGTTTTATCTATATTCGGGTAGAGGCGTGACTGTTCTTTCTCCGTATAGGTACCCGCTACCTACACGCATATTAGAACAGTTACCTGTCCACTTTTCTTTTCATAGGCCCATTAGCTAGAACTGTACAAATGCTAAATAAGTCGTGCTGGGATGACAATAACCCCAGTAGTTATCTCACTTTTCATGCATTTTATTTTATTCAATCCTGTTTAGTTAGCTGTAGTATTGTAGTTTATCTTTTTCTGTTTCTTTTGTTTTTGCGGAGCTGACCCCTGCAGGTATCTTCTCTGGATGGCGGATGCTGCAGCTTAGTCTTGGTTTAAACGCCAATCTTCTGGTATGCTCACTTGCTGAGCATTGGGTACTCTCTTTCCCTAGCCCTATGTTGATTTGCATGTCATATATTATGCGGATTATTTAGTTTAAGTCTGGGGGAGAGTAGTTTTGTTTACCCGCTCACGTGCACTATTGCACTGCATGCTAGAAGATTTCATTTAAAATGTTTTGTTTATTTTCATTGCACACCACATCACCCACTTGAGCGCGTACTCATCTGTTTGCTTGCTCTGTTGTGAATTTAATTCTTCTGCTTATTTGGGAAAGTCTAGGTGATGGTTTAGGACTATGTAGCAGAGTAAAATGTTGACTCCAGTAGTGCTCCTAGTCGAGTGCTCGGTTGCATAGAAATTTGTGTAGATTAGATTTCTTTTTATACTATGGTTTTATATTTTTCTCTATTAGTGTAAATGTTGTTTACTCTACTCAAATGGTGAATCCGGTGTGAATCAAACGGTAGCGTAGGGATGTGTATAAACGATCGCTAGACTCGTATTGCTTGAGTCGGGAGAAAGGAGAATCTTTCTCGGTGGCTAGAACTTGCCCCAAGCGATTCTTGGAGCATTGGCATAGGATAGTTCTAGTGCGTGAATGTGATATAGGCCATCATTTTGGCCCGGTTGAGCCTTTGTGCCTATCCCTACCGCTATATCCTCGCTAGCCCAGTTGTGCCTACCTGTTCTTTGATTCAGCCCCACTTTTATTTCACCAAAGCCCAAAAGCCAATCCTAGTCGCACACCCAAAATTTGAGCTTTAGCTGTTTATTATTTTCATGAGTTGGGTTGTTGATGTGGTAATATGTTTGTGAAGATGTGGATGTGTCCTTTTGTTTATTTGCTGAAAATGATAAGAAAAGAAAAAAAAATGAGAAAAAGAAAAGAAGTTAAAAAGAAAGGAAAGAGAAGGAATGTTTACTTGAAAATCTTTATGTATAGATTTATGTTTGGGAGTAGGCGGTGCACACACCCATGCTGTTAAGTCCAAGTCTGGGGGTGTTGTGTACCCGCATGTTTGTGTGGTGAATGAGGATAGTTTCCTGCATTAGCTCATTTGGGTTTAGTGCTTGAACCGTCGTTTTTATCTTTGTTTATCCTCACCTAAACCCAAGCCCCATTTAAAACCTAAAGTCCTATTGATTCACGCATTTGAGTCAAACCAGTGCCGTGGAGAGAATGTGACCGGGCAAGCTTATGGTCACCGACATCGATGGATTTCGGTGGAGTTTATCCGGTATCCCAATCTTGAGCAATGCTCATCTCAACGCTTAGTTTACTTTCTCCGTATGCATGACCGAATGATTCACCGTTGTTCACCATTTTGAGTAAGTTGTAATATGCTTTTACTCTTTTGGAAATATATAAACTGTTTTTATAATCAGAAATCTTTTCTACTATTTTTCTTATGCACGTGAGCATGCGACTTCGCATGGTACTCTGTAGTATAATCTTTAAGCCATCTACTGTTCTTTCCTAGTTCGCTTAGAATTTGTTTGCTCGGGACGCGCAAACAGTTAAGTCTGGGGGTGTGATGAGTCCTGATCATATACACTTTTATGGACTCATCTGGGCCATCTATTTAGTCTTTTCACTGCCCTTTAGCCCTGTTTTAGCTCATATTGGTCATTCTATGCTAGGTGCACTTATAGGCCCACTTTGGTGTGATTTTATGCTTATTGTCTTTAGTAGTTTTCATGCGCTGTTAAGTGCCACTTTCAGTGGCTAGATTTGTGGTTGTGCCTGGAATAGGAGTCGGGCGAGTGTTCCCGGTGCAATTCTGCACAGGAACACTGCGCACGATCGCCGGTTCTATTGCGCACGACCACTGGTCGTGCGCCACTGATCGTGTGCACTTAACGCCTTTTTATGAGTTCTGTTTGGTGCAGTGCGCACGACCATCTACGCTAGTGCGCACGACCACCGGTCGTGCGCCACTGTTCGTGCGCGCTTATCATCAATTTCCGAGATCTGTTTGCTGTAGTGCGCACGACCATCAACTCGAGTGCGCACGACCACCGGTCGTGCGCCACAGGTCGTGCGAACATGTTATTTCATAATTTCTGTCTTTGCAGGTTCCGTCCAGGCAGAGCGCACGATCATCGAATTCTAGTGCGCACGACCACTGGTCGTGCGCCACTGACCGTGCGCACTGTTTAATTCCAGCGCCTATAAATTCCCTGCTCGCGATTTAGGTCGGACCGCCCGCCGTATTCCGCCATTTTCTGCTCCAGTTCGTCCGACTTCGCCCCTCCATCGCCGCCCACCATTTAGAGGTGCTCCGGGCTTGTTCTTCACGCCAATCTTGAGCCGGAGTGTCCTCTCGGCCTCCTCCTTCATCTAAGAGCTCCAAAGGAAGATCTAGCCTCCATCTCCATCGAGCAAGAGGAAGTTTGCAACCTCTACCGGATCGTGACACGAAGAAGATGGGTCCATTGGAGAGTCGTGACAGCTCTCTCTACCCCGGACGTAGTTGCAGACCGAGCTTGGACGCGGATTGACAACCCGGCGATTCCAACCGTGAATCTACAACGAGCCTTCGGATTCGGTCGATTTCTTGCCTTATTCTTCTCTTATTGATTGTTGTAATAGCTAGATCTATATATTTTGATGAAGTTGCACTTAGATTTGCTTCTATTTATATAGATTTCATGTTTGTGTGAAATGCTTTTGTGGTCTATGTGTTTATGAGGAGCGCCACCATCCATTTTCCACTTCACCACCGCGTTCGTGTGCCGCACTAGCAATTGCTAGTGGCGTGCTTGTCGAAGAGGTGCTTGCGACCCTCATTCTGTTAGCCTACTCGCCCATCCGCCTACCGAAGCGTATCATAGCGGCCCGTGTATTCCATCCCGCCTAACGAAGCAGCGCGCTCAAGGCCTGCATAGTTCGATCCGTTTGCCTACTCGTCCATCCACCCTTTCGACGCAGCGCGCTCAAGGCCTGCCTAGTCTCCATCCCTCCAAGCGAAGCATTGCATAGCGGCATTGCATAGGAGTAGTTGATAGCTTTTATTTTATTTTCCAAAAGCCAACCCAACTCCCCCGCATTCCATCCGATTTAAGGACTTCAATCTCAAGTCCTTCCTCGAAACCTAACTCCACCTTACTGTGTTCCTCAAGAGACCGACACTCGGGGATTTTCCCCATTATTATTACTTGCGCGACCGGTGCACTTGCCGAACCATCGCATCAACAGCTTCCTTCGAATTCTCGGTGACAATCATGTCATCCACGTACAGCAACACAATCACCCGAAGCACCCCCTCCTTCTTGATGAACAAGCTAGAATCAGAGTCTGAAGCAATGAATCCGCAGAATAAGAGATACTCTGCAATCTTCCCGTACCACGCCCGAGGCGCTTGCTTCAACCCATACAGGGCCTTCTTCAGCTTACAAACGTAGTCCGGATACTCCTTCGAGATGAAGCCTTGTGGTTGGATCATGAAGATATCCTTGTCAATCTCGCCATATAAGAAGGCATTCTTCACGTCGAGTTGCCAAATCTCCCAACCACTCGAAGCTGTCAAGGCAATAACAAATCGAACCGAAGTCATCTTTGCCACTGGACTAAACGTCTCATCATAATCTTCTCCGTACTGCTGTGAGAACCCCCGAGCTACAAGGCGAGCCTTGTAGCGCTCGATACTGCCGTCAGCTTTCTTCTTCAGCTTGAAGACCCATTTGCATGTCACAGGAGTGGTGCCCTTGGGCTTGGGCACAAGAGACCAGGTCTCATTCTTCTCGAGAGCTGCCAACTCTTCTTGCATAGCAATGTCCCACTCCTTCACGCCTCTGGCCTTCTCAAAGCTCGACGGCTCCCTTTCATCCAAGGGACCAGCAAAGAAACATGAAACAAAGTTCACCATGTTTCCTCCTGTGTATCGATCTGGTGGTTGAATAGTCCTCTTCGACCTCCTAAGAGGTTGCTCCTGACTAACCACCTCCTCAGCTGCTTCTTCTGTGCAAGCTCCTCTTCCAGATGAACTTGGAGCATCGCTCCCCCTGCTTCCAGAACCTAAAGCCTCCATCTCAGAGCTTGACACAACTGGAGCTCCTGGTGAAACATGCAACTCCACTTGAAGACTTCCCGCAGCTTTTCCTCCTTCATCAACCCTGCTCTCTGGTAGCTCAAATCCCGAACTCCCCTTGTAAGAAGTCACTTCATCGAACACCACATCCCGAGAAACAATTGACCTCCGTGTCTCAGAATCCATGCATCTCCATCCCTTCTTCCGCACATCATACCCAACAAAGACTAGCTTCCTTGCTTTCGCATCTAGATTTGTCCGAAGAGCATCAGGAATATGCACATAGCAGGTTGACCCGAACACCCGAAGGTGTGCAACACTCGGCTTCTCCTTGAACATCAATTCGCGAGGGGTCTTCATGTTGATAGGACTCAGAGGCAATCTGTTGATGACATAAGCTGCACAAGACATTCCCTCCGCCCAGAAGGACTTTGGGATACTCTTGGCATGAAGCCAGCATTTGCAACTTTCCGTCAGATGATAGATCTTCCTCTCGGCAATGCCATTCTGCTGTGGAGTATGGGCCCAAGTGAGCTCTCTCCGAACGCCGTGTTTCCTGCAAAAACTTGAGAACTCACCAGAGGTGAACTCCCCACCATTGTCAGTTCTCAATTGCTTCACCCGCAGGCCTAGACGACCTTCCACCAGCTCCTTGAACTCCACGAACTTTGCAAAGGCTTCTGACTTCTCTTTCAAGAAATACACCCAGACATATCTAGTGTAATCGTCAATCAACACCAACATATATCTATTGCCTCCAAGGCTTGGGGTGGTGGTCGGTCCCATCAAATCACCGTGGATGCACTCCAACGGCACTTTGCACCTTGTTTGCGATTTGTCAAATGGAAGTCGATGAGACTAACCAAACTGTCATCCTTCGCAGACATGACCGTGTCCATAAGAGGACAAGCTAGGCAAGCCATTGACAAGGCCCCTTACCACCATAGCCTTCAATTTGTCCATGCCTACATGCCCCAACCTTTCATGCCAGATGGTCGCGCCATCATTGGTCCTCATCTTATCAACATAGGTACTTGTCGATAAAACGAACAAGTCCTTCACCCGTTTGCCGACATGAATAACATCTCCCTTTATCTCCGGTTGAGTTTTGAGAAACTTCACTTATGTTGGGCCAAACAGAACGTGATAACCGGCATCGACCGCATTGGTCACAGAGAAGAGATTTTTCTTCATACCAGGCACGTGATAAACACTCCTCAACGTGAGTGGACCCTTATCACTGCTCAGAGAGACGACTCCTTCGTGCTCTACTAGATGAATAGAATTATCAGCAGTAATGATAGCATTGTTACCTGAGTAAGGCGCCAAAGAAGAGAACTTTGATCCATCCCCGGTGAGATGATGCCCACACCCTGAATCAACAATCCAGTCCTCATCATAGTTGATGGAAGCCAAGGCCTTAACTGGCATCGCCGTTATATTAGACGCAAAGGCTCCTCCCCATCCAACTTCACCAGACTTTGGCATCTCCTTCTCCACTGCATGTCCCGGCTGAAGATTCACCCGGCAATCTTTCTTGAAGTGCCCGGTCTTGTTGCATCTAAAGCACCTCGGTCCCTGTCCTTTCTTCTTCCCATCAGACTTAGGAGCATATCCCTTATCTTGCTGACCTGAAGTGGAGGGTCCATCATGACCCGGCTTCTTCTTCTCCCATTTCTTCTTCTTCTTCCCAGAGAACATCACATCACTTTCTCCCCCAGAGATTGAAACCCTCGCCATCTGTCTTGCTAAACTTTCTTGCGAAGCAAGAAGGTTCTCCAGCTCCAACAACGACGGTTGATTTGCCCAACCATGAACTGAAGTCACAAAAGCAAGATACTCCTTCTGCAACCCGCGAATGATATGCCTCTTCAGTTTTGCTTCAGAGATAGGCTCATCAGGGTCTAATGCAGAAATCTCTGCCGTGAGGTTCTTCATCTTGAGGAAGAAGGTAGAAACAGAAAGATCACCTTGAGAGGCTTTCACCAACTCATTTTCAAGATACTGTAGCCTCGCTACTTTCTTCTTATTGAACAACCCATCCAAGGATGTCCAAATCTCAGCAGCAGATTTACATCCAATGATGTGATCAAACAACTCCGGTGAGATATCCCTCTTGAGAGTGAACTCTGCCTTAGCATTCGTCCTCCTCCAAAGTCTCACCTCTGCCATATTATCTCCTGCTGGAAACACCTTTTGTGTGTCTTCTCCGCCAACTACCTCCCAAAGATCCTCGCCAAGCAAGTAACTCTCCATACACGACTTCAACTTTTTAAAGTTAGTCGATGTGAGGAGTTCAATACCAAGACCTCTTGCGTATCCACCTTCCATGGCAATCTATGTGGTCTCTTATTCACAAAGACGATGGCAACTCTAGTTGATCACTGCTTATCCACTCCAGAAACCTACCTCTGATACCATGTTAAAATTTTTTATTGGACCATTTAGGAGTAAGCAGGAGTTGTATCAACAAGAGTTATAGCCAAACAACCACAATGCCAAAACAGCAACACAAGAAATCTTTATTGAAACAGAACTGCTTTACAATGCGAGGTATACATGGCGAGACATGATTCATCAGAATCACGGAGACGAGAAGAACAAAACACACCAAAAAAAAACAAAGCTGGCGGCTAGACAAGCTCAGACCGCACAAGCCGCACCACTCCAGAACTCGCCCGGCTTGCCCTGAGATCGCACGAACAGAAACCGGACAGACTGCCAGCACTGCAAGACCGCACCTCAGACCGCACGAACTGGAGCTTATTGGAACAAAGAACTGAAGCTGTTGCCAGACCGCAACTCAAACCGCCTAACCGCTGAAGGTCGCCTGATCACTGAGTTCGCTGCGAACAACATAAGAACACAATAACCCAGTTCGCTGACAGACCGCAGATGAACTGTTTATTCAAGTTACCGGAAATCACCAAGGAAGGAGACCGCACCCTGCTGACCGCAAACCTGCGAACACAACAAAGGTTAACTCGCATCCAAGTCACGCGAACTCAAACTTGAGACCGCAAAAAACAATCCAGGCTCTGATTCTTACAGTTCTAGTTAGGAATGACGGGCCATGCACCCCTATTTATAGGCGGGTGGACGGATATCGTCACCGCACAAACCGGGATACAGTCACCACCCATCAGATCGCGAACGGTCTTAAAAGACAGACCGCGCGAACAGACCTCTTGGTCGATCACCCGACTAAGACGCAGATCAGCAGACAAGATCGCGCACAGGCCGCGCGAACACGAGACCGCGCACAAGTCGTGCGGTCTCAACAACACTCCTTCCTTAGATCACCAGGAGCAAGCTAGAACCATCTGGCCAACTTCAACCAAGTCGCCAGATCACCAATATAGACCGCCCGGGTAGACAGTCATATAGGAACAACCCGCCCGGTCTTCCAACAAGGAAGCCAGGCAAACTAGCAGACCTACTCGGGAACAAACCGCAGCTAGCAAGAACAGACCGGAACAACCAGCAGACCGCCAGAACAACCCGGCAGAGCCAGACCGGCAGATAACCTATACAAGCCGCGCGATCACCGCGGTCTCCCAAACCAGACCGCCCGGTCTCGTCCACACCACTTCAAAAATTCAACAGTTACAAATTGGTATCAGCTACGGGTCTCATTCTCTTTCCATACGAATTCGTGGTCGAATTCTTTTAAGGGGTGGTGAGCACGTGTGTGCGTCGCCTTTAACTCATGTAAATAACCAGTAATTGTCCACTTTAGGAATAAAATACATGTGTGATTGTAGCAACATAGTGGAATCTGGGTATTCCTTTGCCGTTTAATGCTACAATTCGGTTGCTTAATTGGGTTTTTTACACGATTATAGGTGCTTTGGGGTCCTGCAGGAAGGATCCAAACTCGTAACATCATGGAGAGTGCTGAAACAGTTCGTGTGGTCACAAATGCGGTAGTGGCAACTTTACTTGCGCAACCCGAAATACCATTGCAGAACCAGTGTTTACACCTCGAGCGGGGAGAGCACTCTGTAGATGATTAATTGAATGAATTCCTCCGACTGGACTGTTTTATGGGGTCAACATGGGGCGATGAGGAGACCAGAGTCCACAAGTTTTACAATGGTCTACGGGGTGACTTACGTCAAGCACTCGCGGGACCGAAGTTACTTAGCTTCCATGCAGTCGTGCGAGCGGCTAGATCTCTGGAAATGAATTTGACATGTGAGCAAAGCATGAAAGACCCCATACGTAAGCAGTCTAAGAGGAAGAGGAAGGGTGGGCGGTTGAATCTACCTTCCTCTAGCGTGGCGGAAGTTGCCACCACTCGGGTTCCCCTAACGTGCTACACATGTGACAAAAAGGGACAGATTGCTCGTGACTGCCGAAGTGGGCCCCCAAAGTCAGTATTCCGAGGCAGGGACTCTACATGTATGATGGGTCCAGCTTATGAGGATAAAGTTAAAATTGTAGTAAATGCGACCGTGAACATCCTGAACGCTGCAAAGTCTGGGCAACGCAGATGGAGCAAAAGAGCGAGAGCTTCTGGGCAGCTCAAGCTTCAGTATCAGGAGTGACTGGGCGAGGCCCAATAATTTGTTACAACTGCGGCAAACCGGGACATATAGCTCGTGATTGTCGTAGTGGAGAGAAGGCAGCTGAGGCTTATGCAGCAAAGAAAAGGGAAAGCAGCGATGTGGTGACAGGTATGTGTTAGTATATTGCTTTTGTTGCTTTTTATACTTCATACCTTGTTGCACTGCTTGTTAACTGATCGTGTACTAGGATTTGACCTAATCTTTAACTCTCCAACATTTGCACTATTATATATGGGTGCTTCACATTCCTTTCTATCGGAAGCCTTCATATAGTAACTTGGAATGCCTTCGTCGCTTAGACAGGAACGATTAGATGTGTTGCTACCCAATGGGTGTTCGATGCACGCGGATCGAGGTTGAGTGTTAGAGGTACGAATAGGAAGTCAAGACTTTGATTTGGAAGCACTGATACTCCCGCTTTCGGAGTTCAATGTAATCTTTGGTATGGACTGGCTGTCAGCGCAGCAGGCCTACATTGATTGCATGTCTAAGGAGGTCACACTGGGGCGGAATGCCGAACGGGCGACTACGTTTGCTGGTTTGCGTGGATCGAGCAAGACACTGATGTATGCTGTCCAAGTGGTCAAGGCGGTTCGGCAAGGCGCAGAGTTATGTGTTGTGCTAGTGGGGGCTGCAAAGCCTCAACCCAGTTTGAGTGATGTTCCTGTGATTTCAGAGTATCCAGATGTGTTTCCGAAAGATCTCCCTGGGGCGCCACCTCATCGAGAGATTGACTTCACTATAGAGTTGGTGCCAGGTGCCAAACCTGTTTCACGCTCTCCGTACCGAATTGCGCCAAAGGAGATGGAGGAATTGAAGGTTCAATTACAGGAGTTGTTAGAGCAGGGTTACATACGCCCAAGTACATCCCCTTGGGGCACTCTGGTCCTTTTTGTGAATAAGAAGGATGGAAGCCTGCGTCTATGCATTGACTACCGAGAATTGAACAAGCGGACCGAGAAGAACAAGTATCCGATTCCTCGAATCGATGACTTATTCGATCAGGTAGTTGGGTTAACTGTGTATTCAAAGTTGGATCTCAAGTCCGGCTATTACCAGTTGCGACTTCGGGATTGTGATATCCCCAAGACAGGATTCAGTACCCGCTACGGACACTTCGAGTTTACAGTGATGCCGTTTGGATTAATGAATGTGCCGTCAGTATTTATGGATCTGATGAATAGGACCTTTCGAGAGTACCTTGATCGGTTTGTCATTGTCTTCATTGACGATATCTTGGTGTACTCTCAGTCTGAAGAAGAGCACGCGATTCATTTGCGTGAAGTTTTGGAAACCCTGTGACATAGTCAACTATATGCCAAGTTCTCTATGTGCGAGTTCTGGCTAACCTCAGTGGCGTTCCTTGGTCATGTTATTAGTGGCGAGGGTATCACAGTGGATCCGGCAAAGATTGATGCAATCCAGAAGTGGCCCGTTTTGGCGACAGTAGCGGAAGTCAGGAGTTTCCTTTGACTTGCCGGCTACTATCGACGCTTCGTGGAGAACTTTTCGCGGATCGCTCTACCTCTCACCACCTTGACGAGGAAGGATCAAAAGTTCGTTTGGTCACCAGAGTGTGCACGGGCTTTTGAGGAACTGAAGAGGCGTCTGACCACATCACCAATTCTGTGTTTGCCATCTCGTGCAGAGGGTTATGAAATTTACAGTGATGCGTCAGAGAGCGACTTAGGCTGCGTACTTCTTCAGCATGGTCAAGTAATAGCTTATGGCTCTCGTCAGTTGAAAGTGCATGAGCGGAATTATCCGGTCTACGACATGGAGTTGGCGGCCGTGATCTTCACTCTAAAGTTGTGGCGACACTACTTATATGGTGTGAAGGTTGACATATTTACAGACCATAAGAGCCTTAAGTATCTGTTAACGCAGAAGGAGCTCAATATGCGACAACGAAGGTGGATGGAGTTCCAGGGGGACTACACTTTTGATATACATTATACTACCGGGAAGGGAAATGTAGTCGCGAATGCTTTGAGCCGAAGGGCTTACACAGGCCAACTGGATTCCGATGTATGATCCACGTCTGATCAGGGACTTGGAAACCTTGGAGATCTCCTGTGTGGAGAGGACTTCTAGTGCAAGTGCGTGTTTGAACTGGACGGAGGTGCAATATGACCTCGTGGACAGAATACGACAGGCCCTGAAGCTTGATTCGAGCATGCAATGCTATTTAGCAGAGTCTAAGGATGGGACTGCTGCAGAGTTTGTGTTGGACGACGGTCTGATGTGGAAAGACGGTCGGTTGTGCGTCCCAAATGTTGGTAAATTGCGGGAGGAATTGATGTACGAAGCGCACTTTACCAAATACTCAATTCACCCAGGGAGCACAAAGATGTACCAAGACATGAAAAAGCTATTTTGGTGGCCAGGATTGAAGAAAGACATCGCCTTGTACATGGCAAAATGCAAAACTTGCGCACTGGTGAAGGTGGGATGTTAGAAACCTGGAGGTTTCCTGAGGTCGTTGCCTATACCGGAATGGAAATTTGATGACATTTTGATGGATTTCGTGCACGGTTTGCCGAGATCGCAGAGTGGGAATGATGCCATATGGGTGATCGTGGATCGCTTGACGAAGGTAGCCCACTTTATTCCAAACCGGAAGGACGATTCAGTTGAAAAGTTGGCAAAACTTTTTGTAGATAGCATTGTCCGATTGCACGGTGTGCCCCGTAGCATCGTCAGTGACCGAGATGGGCGCTTTACTTCCAAGGATTAGAGGCTAATCTACCAGTTGTTAGGTACAAAGTTGAAGTTTAGCACTGCCTTCCACCCTCTGACGGATGGACAGACTGAACGTACGAACAGAACTCTGGAGGATATGCTCCGAATGTGCGTCCTGGATTTCAGTAAAATGTGGGAAGATCATCTCTACATGATCGAGTTCGCTTATAATAACAGCTATCAGGCAAGTGTAAAGATGGCACCCTTCGAGGCCCTCTATGGTAGAGCTTGCCGCACTCCCTTAGCTTGGGCAGAGACAGGCGAGACAAAGCTATTTAAGAGAAAAGAAGTCGAAGATGAAAATTCGGCTATGCAAACAATCCGCGAGAGATTGTTGGTTAATGCCAAGAACTGAAACATCGAGTTCGCCGTGGGCGATTGGGTTTATCTCAAGATCAAACCTTTCAAGGGTGTGTCCCGGATTCGGCGCTTGAAAAAGCTGAGTCCAAGATACCTTGGACCGTTTGAGATACTGGAATGTGTTGGCGAAGCTGCCTATCGACTCGCTCTTTCGACAGAGTTGAGTGGTCTGCACGATGTGTTCCACATATCGGTATTGAGGAAAGCTGTACCAGAGCCTAGCCAAGTGCTTGTAGCTAGTCAGGTTCTGGTCGATGATAGGCTGAAGACGCTGGTCACACCTATTTGCATCGAAGACACTGATATCAAACAGCTGCGGAATAAATTGATCAAAATGGTCAAAGTCCGCTGGAACAACTGCGGTCGTGAGGAGCTTTCATGGGAGCACGAACAATCTATGCGTGAGGAGTTCCCTGAGCTATTCCGTTGAGGTACAAATCATATTTTGTATCTTGTTGAGTATTTGCACTGTTAGAATTTCGGGACGAAATTCTTTTAGGGGGAATTGTAAGACCCCAAATGTCATGTGCATTCCAAAAATACAAAAATGAAAAAGAGTTGAAATCAGGGAGCTAGCGCCAGGCGCTAGCGCTAGCGCCGACGGTAGTGGCTCCAAGCGGTACCAACTTAGGGCTAGTGCCAGTGCTAGTAGCTAGCGCCGGCCGTCGCGATAAAATCTTATATATCCCAGAATCCGTCGTTTCAGCTCATATTCTCTGAAATCCTCTGAAGTTCTGAGGGCAGAGGGCTGGGAGTTGGGAAGGAGATCCGTTGGAGTTGCGTTTTCATCGTGCCTGGAGGGAGATAGCATCTGCGTGGTTGTGCCACCGCGGATTCCAGCCAACCCAATCCCCTCTCAGTTCTATGGCGCCAAAACGACCAGCGATGGTAACGACTCTCTTTCCTAATCCTTGGACATGTATGTCCTTTGATTTGCATGAATTTAGGAAGACTTCTACTAATTAGTAGATTGGATCTTCCGATGGGATGAAGTATTCCCCCACAATTTGCATATAGAGTCCGGAATGGTAGTACGGGCATAAGCATGCTGTGTGAAGCCCATCTGGTCAGGTCGAGCCGGATTGGTGATGTTTATTGCGTGTAAAGTGCCAGGGAAAATTCCGTGTACCTGCTGTGGTTCGGGTCTTGTGTACTATGTTGTACAGAAAAAGGGGCCTGGAGGTAAATCCCAGGCAGAACCCGAAGTTTCGTAGCAGAATTAAGTTCTGTTACTAGCGCCGGGCGCTAGCGTTAGCGCCGGCGGTAGCTCCAGGTGAGCTACTTGTGTTGATGTCTGGAGGTGTTTTCCCAGGAGTAGAAGAATGGGATTCTGTTTCTGTTACTAGCGCCAGGCGCTAGCGGTAGCGCCGGCGGTAGCGCCTAGTGAGCCGCATGAAGCCTGTGAAGCCCGATGCACTGGGTTGAACAGCAGAAGCTGAAGGTCCGCGTACCTTGCTTCATTGACCTTGCAGGTCAAGAGCGGGTTAGGGAAAGCCGTACCCATTTTAGGTAGATGTATGCCTAATATTATGAGCGCGGGCATCTGGCGGAACCGAAACCTCACCCTTAGCCATCATGTGAAGAGGATTGCAACCTCGGGTCACGATGTGTAGTTTGGGATTAGAACACATCAAGGCCGGCCATCCTTGATGAGAATCAGCTCATAGAGAGAATCCAAGTTGAAAAAGGACTTGTCGATTGCGTGTCGTGAGTGCACAAAGCGTGTAAGCCTAAATTCGAGTTGAAAAAGGACTTGTCGATGAATGCAATGCTTCTATGCGGTGCTTAAACGCACCTGTGATATATATACTATTGTTGCTTGCTTGCAGGGAAGGAGCACCGCAGCCCCAAGCATGGGGTGGGGTCATTATAAATCTTGGTCAGCTAAAGCTGACCGGTTACTTGTTTTCCCACCGCTTGGTGGATTTGCTTATACAGGTTCCGATGAGACTAGCGGGAAATAGCGGGCTGAAGCCCCTGCTGCTGTGTTGGCCCTTGAAGGCCAAAGATTTTGTTTACCTTTTTGTTCATGTGTGGCCGGCCTGCGTGCCGATGTTTGGAAGCCACTGTTATTATGTAAACAAACAATGTAACTAACTGTTTATGTATTTCATTCCTATTAGAGATGTGGACATGTTATAACTGGTTTTAAGTAAATGAAACATATGCTTCCGTTGCGACTCTGGTGTTGAGATAGTTATAGCTTTATCTGTTTAATGCTAATTTTAGTAACGCGCTCTTCTGTTCGTTTCATATGGCGTGGGGTCCCGGCCGGACCTACTGTTATATGCTATGTGACAGGGAGGGTGTTACAATGTTCCAACAAACTCCCTCTTTTGATAATAACAAAACCATTAATGATAAATCAGAGCATTAATATATAAGCATGAAGAAACATACTTGTGTGTGTGTGAGAGTGATGACTTAGGATAATTTATGATTTTAGCATTTAGAATTGCTCCCCCTAAATACATGCTCCCCCTAAGTGAATGCTCCCATAATATGTAAGCTATCATCTTAATTAAGCATTATATTGTGATAGCAGAATATATTTATCATGTTAGTTCTCCCCCTTTGTTATTAGCAAAAGCGGGTAAGGAGACACCACTTAAATGTTAATAAGATAAAGGCATGATCGAGCGTGTAGAGCATGAAATGATAAGGAGTCTTAGAATACTTTTTATTGAAATAAATCAGAGTTTGAGTATCACAATATTTTCGTAAATCAGAGTTTGTAGTATAAACAAATATAATGATTTCCAAGTAACTAAACTACCCAGACAATATGTCTACACCCTAGCCCCGTACTGAGTGACGGATGGGCATGAGGAGCTGCAAACATGCCGTAGGTTGGGGTGTTAGTCCCATATGCAAACACTAGACACAACTCAACCTAGCACTCTTTCCCCCCAGTTCCTCGTAAGGCCCCACTGGAACCCTCCCCGGTTAAGGACAATACATGACTAGAGATAAGGTTATCTAATGTCTACAACCCTACGCCCCCGCTATGGTGAGAAATGAAGTCATGGATAATAATTATTGGAAACATTTAGGCGTTTAACTTTAGTGATAAGTTCATAGCCTATGTGTTTATATTTTTATTTGAATTTATGCAAACACTCACATAGCTATTTTGAAATCCATTAATGAATCAGAGTTTTTAATATAACAATATTTTCATAGAGATAAATCAAAGTTTTAAAAAAATTCATGTTTAAAACAATTATATGGTTATGATGCGGAAGACTTATAGAAATACAAGAAGCATCTTTTGTAAGACATGATAATTAAAAAAAATATAGGAGTTTAAATTTATAAAGAAGAT
This sequence comes from Dactylorhiza incarnata, assembly GCA_033032865.1. Lineage (NCBI taxonomy): Eukaryota > Viridiplantae > Streptophyta > Magnoliopsida > Asparagales > Orchidaceae > Dactylorhiza > Dactylorhiza incarnata. The sequence goes on from JAWHQI010000013.1 coordinate 3,010,215, forward strand.
GTTTTGTAAACATTTTAAAATCAGTAATAAATTAACCAAGCATGAAATAATGATATCAGAAAGATAGTACTACAATTTTATGTTAATTCATAGTTTCAAAACATACTAAACATTGTAGAAAGCATGCTAGGATATCTAGTGCATTTCATAAGTAAAGAATAGTATAGAATTAGCATTAAGATCCAATACTCATGAGAAGAAGTGTTATGGAAGATAATGATGTGCACATAAGTGTATTTTTGAGTAGAGTAAACACATGTTTTAATAAAAAATACAAGTAATATGTAAAGTAAGAGCACAATAAAACACAAATAATTTTACTTCCACAAACTTCAATGCACGAAAAAATGTACAACTACCAAGTTGCTTTGCACACATAATGCTCATTAAGACTTATCAGGGTGCAAAGTAGTGCTTGGGGGATCACCTAGTTTTATTCTTCAAGATTGTTTTTTATTGTGATCCGGTGTACTTAAGAATAAGTGGTTTATATTTTGAAAGAAAGTTATGGTTTGCACAAGATACTTTACTATTCTTTCCAAGGTGCTCAACCTCACAACGCTTATTAAGACTTATCAGGAGGTTCAAGTAGTGCTTGGTGGAGTTATCTTTGTCACTTTATTTTATGGTTTTTGTTTTGTACAAAGTTCTCCGAATACACTTGTTTTTGCAAACCAATATAATTTATAAGAAAGATAACCACTTTTCTTAATTTATTAAAAGTGCAAATAAAGGAGTGTGGGTAAGATACTTGTGCAATTTTAATTCATTGTACTATTACAAAACATACACAAGCATTCATTAATTAAACACATATGTAGACAATGCCAAAATAAGTGAGTGAATAAAGATCATTATCAAACATACAACATTTACTCATACTTAGAGGCATGCTAAGCTTAGTTCTACACAACTTTTACAATATAATTGATACACATATTAATAGATATATCAAAGCATGATGAAAACAATGTTCGAAGTAGTTTGGAAAGATAAATTGCAACATTATAGAAGTTCTAAATGATGGGTTAATTGATGCTTGATTTTCAATGAAGTTCATACAATATTTTTGATATTTTTGAAGAATAATTTTCATTTAAAGTTTGCACTCATAAAATTGATCTTGGACTTCCCGAGGACTACCTTGTGAGAGGTTCGCCCGGTACTAGGTGATATGATGGGATGATAGCCCAAATCACCCTTTCGCAAGATACAAGTAAGAAGTTAAGTTCGAAAATAACAATTTTTGATAATTTTTTTGTTTTATATTTTTGTATTTGATTTTTGCTTTTAGAAATAGAATTTAAACAAATGACAAAAAAACACAAAGGCAAAACATATAATTTTTTTTTTGTAAATTGGCTTTTGTATTTTTGTATTTAATTTTTCAAAAATGTAATAAAAGCAAAAATGCAGAAATGAATAGTACACATAGATTAATATATTTTTAGGGATTTTTCAAAATTTTAAAAATACAGAAAAACACATAGGTGCACTAGCGCCGGGGTTAGCGCTAGCGCGGGAAACAATACCCGATTTTTGATGATTTTGAAATTTTTAATTGTTGATCTTGATTAAGTGTCATAATAGTAGTTTCATGCTGAAATTTCAGATTTCTAGGAAATGTCTAGATAGTGCAAATTTCATGAAACATTAGCGGTTCTGTATATGACTTTACCAACTAAACTTATGCATGATTTTAGTGATTAACCATAATGTTCATGCACAAGAATGTCTTGAATAAGCCCTAGATGAGAATACCCAGCCTGTATGTCTTGGTAAACATATAAAGCTTAACATAGACATAAATATTCTTTAGTCGACAATGTTAGAATGATAAGTTTGAGATTAATGTTATACCAAGGTTTGTTGATACAATGTTGCATGTATGTAACAACAGAGATTCAAGTTTTAGACATAGAATAAAGTGATGATTCTAATTTATTTATTCATATGGATATAGAGTTGATTCTATGGTCTATGCAAAACATAATAGATTTATATAGTAATCATGATCACAGACTATATGTTTCGAAGGAGTAAAATCTTTTGTAGTTATATTTGATGTTTGACTTAGAAGATCATATGATTTTGCATGACTATTATATATGATCATTAATATTAATTCATAGTGATTAAGAACTCGTAATTAATTATTCATGATAATGTACATGAGGAATTTTTAAAGAAAATTCATATTCAACCTTTTCAAATTATTAGATAGAAACGTTGTAAGGTGAATAGTGAATATGAGAAGATATGTTTATTTTGAAGAGTTTTGTAAATTTTCTCTTTGGTTTTTGAATATTAAGCAAATACATATATTTTTGTTGATTTGTGAGAATTTTAAAATTATAGAAAATCAGAGACTTGGGCTAGCGCCGGCGTTAGGTCTTAGCGCCTGCGTTAGCTCACAGAGAGTGCTTATTTTGATCGTAAAGCCTAGATTGTCTTTGATTTTGCTTCTGATTTTTCTTAATTATGTTTTTGCAATGTAAGATCTATCTAATGAAGTGATGAGACGAGAAGAAATTGCAAAAAGTTGCGGAAGTTAAAATTAGTACATGAGTTTCATCTTCATTAGAGTTTCATATTTATTAAACCTTAATTATTGAGTTTTACACAACATATGCATGGGTGAAATGATCATATATAAGTGAAATAATATTCATGCAATTTTTCAATTCCAATTTAAACATGATTATAATTAAACATACTTGAGGTAATTGAAAATGATGCAAATATATTAATTACCTAAGCAAAACTTGCGCATTTAATAAATTTAGCCTAATCCCCCTAAGATACACCTTTTAAATCCATTTTGACACTTATTTCATTTAGTCTTAATAATATCATATAACAAATTTAGTTTTTAAAATTTTATAAGACTTTTAGGAAATGGATTTAGAGGGATAGAAATAAAAGGATAAGTAGATCATTAGTAAAATAATATGACTTTTTATTCAACTTTATTCAATTTCATTTATTTATAAATTTTTATTTTAAAATGTGAAAGTCATATCAAAAGTTATAAAAGTGATCATATCATGATAGTTCAATAAGAAGTAAAAAAAAATTAAGCATATCATGAAGTATATAAATGATATTTTATTTTTTTGGTTGATTTCTACTTCATGCAAATAATTGGATACTAATGAATAAGAGATTTAGGTATCCAAAGAGGACCGGGTGTGACGGTTCCTTTGGGTACCCAAATACATCGTGTTTGCTTTTGAGGAGATGGAAGTGAATGAGCCCTTTTGAGTGGAGTTTGTGTTTCATCTTTAACTTTGGGTATCCATTCAAATCTTGGTTTAACATTATTTTTAGTTTTCAAATTTCCATAATCATTTACTTGAACATTTGGATCAAAAAGGTTTTTGAATTTATAATTTGAAGGAAATTTGTTTGCATTTAATTTTATGTTGGGAGAAACATGATTTTGTAAATTATGGTGATTTTGATTTTGATTCACAAATCCTTTATGTTCCTTACTCCCATTTTTAAACTTAGGTAAGATGTTCATATTCATATTCAACTTGTTTTTAGATATAGTTTGATAATGTGAATTTGTATTTACAATTTTCATAAGCAAGTTGATTTTTGATTTAATACATCATTCTTAATCTATAAATTATGTCTAGCTTTATTATAAGCGATTGTGCTATTTTTAAGAGTTGAAATAATTGAGTTTATATGATCTTGATAGTTATTTCTATATTCATGAAATGTTTCATCCATCTCTTTAATTTCAAATTTATATGATCTTGATAGCTTTTTCATCTTCTTTTTCTCTTAATGTATTGCTCTCTTTTTCTAAGTTGATTTCCATGATCTCCATGGTTTTGCTATGAGAGAGATCTTCTTGAATAACTGTGGATGCTTGTATGTCCTTCTCTGTAATATCTAGTTGCCAACCAAAATCACCTAGAGGGGGGGGGGGGGGGGGGGTGAATAGGTGATAACTGCGTCTTTTGCGGAATTGAAAATCTTGAAAATAAAGAACGCACAGAATGCAAATCACAATCACAGACGACGCAAGAAATTTATAGTGGTTCCCCGTTCTTGGGTACTCCACTTGCCGGCCTCGCCAATCTAGCACCACAGCTAGACTTGACTACTTCACTAAAACTCGGATCAAGAATGATCCTACAATCCTCAGAGTCAAAACTCTTACAACTCGGAGATCAATCTCCTACAAACTCAGAGAGAACCCTCTCTTACAACTCGGAGAATACCTCTCCTACAAACTCGGAGAACAATCTCTCCTACAATCAAATGTAAATTTGGATTGAAACAATACTTAACGAATCACGATCAGATCTGAATAATTTGATGATGATCTTCTTCCTTCTTGAGATGGAAATGGCTTCGGCTTGATGTTGAAGAAGAAGAATCAAATCGGCACAAATCAGATCTTCTAAGGTTTTGATCGATCCAATGAAAACAGGACGAGTGAGGCGATGATCGATCGACCTTTTTCTTCCACTTGGAGACGAAATCAGATAACTCATGATCGAACTCCAACGATGGCGATGCACGACACTTGACGACGATCTTGGATCAGATTAGGTTAAAGAGAGAAAAGTACGAACTCTGATCTTCTAATTCGAATTGTTATTTCTTTCTTAAGGAGCAATCATTATATAGATGAAGACCTAACGATTAAACCTTAATGTGAGGAAAGACGTCACGTCAATTTGACGGAAAAGACTTATCGTCAAAATGGAAAAACAAAGTTTACGAGAAAAGATAGAACCAGACTTCTCGAGAGATCCAAGGCTTCTCGAGAGAAACTGGCTAGTTCTCGAAAAACAGCTTTAGAAGAAAATATCAAAGAATTATGAAAGGGCATCTCGAGAGATACAAGACTTCTCGAGAGCATAAGAAACTTCTCGAAAGCAAAAGTACTTCTCGAGAGAGGAAGGACTTCTCGAAAGCTGAGCTGAGACAGACTTCTCGAAAACAAACGAAAAAGAAGTTTTCTCGAAAACTAAGAGGACTTTTCGAGATAACAATGATTTCTCGAGAGATGAAAATAACTACTCGAAAAATTCAACTTTTTTGAGAAAGACCTCTGAGACAACCCTTCTCGAAAAATAATAAGGACTTCTCGAGAGTATAGAAGGACTTCTCGAAAAGTACCTTTACATATCGAAAAATTTACTTAGGAAAAAATTTCTTCTTTTGTCTTTAGACCAATGCTGCACTCCAAGCTTTGAATCTTTAATGACTTGATCATAAAGTGTATCCCAATTGAGAGATCACACATGAGTCAACCCCATACCCCACACAATGAAGAATTACATTGCATGAGACTGTGCTTATTGACCCATTGTGACCTGACATTGGTCTACACTTAGCAATGTGAACCTGCAAGAACAATACTAGAAAAATATATCAAATACACAAACAATTCAATCTTGGTTCAAAGTTGACTTTCTACAAATCAAGGTTTTTGTGGATACAATACCCAACAATCTCCCCCTATTTGTAGAAGTCAGAACCCTACTTACCAAGATGAATTGTATCAAATATAAAATAAAAAAAAATACTAGAAAGAACATTGAAAACAATATCTAATTATAAGAACATGATTGTCACATCAAAACCATAAACTATATTTAGATTTAAGACTGTCTAATGAATTAATGTTCACACAGGCATATAGAAATAAAGTTGTAATGATCTTCAAAGACTTGGCTTCAGATATTTGCATTTTTCTTTCTCAACATTTCTTGCCTTTCAAAATAAACATATGGCTTTGGATGATACTTGGGAGGAGCTTCTGGAGCTGTTGGATTGTTGTACCCATAATTCTTGAAATGGATTCTTCTCTTGGTTTGGCTTGTCTCATACTTTTTCCATTCAGAAGTGTTGTACAGATCAGAAGCTTTGACATTCCCTTCTTCTACAAGCTTGAGAGAGTCAAGAATGATAATCTTTGAAACTGGACTCCAAAGTTCTGGATAAACCTTTGTTTCATCTACCACTGCTTTGCCAGAACCTGCTGAGCTGGAGCCAGGAACAGATCTGCTTGCAGAAGGTCCATCACCATACTTCCTTTTCCTAGAATAATGCATGGAGGAGTGAGTATCTACTGAAGGAGTAGCATCAAACTGCCCTGTTGGCCTTGGTGAGAAATGAGGAATTGAAGGAGCATCAGACTGAACTTGATCAAAACTTGGAGGAGGTTGAGCAGGGTCAATACCCAAATCAGGAAAGATTTCATGGTGGAGCCAAACAGCAGTATTAGAGGTGAAATCTTTTAACTCATTGACCTGCTTTTGGACACCTTGGGACAACTGCTCAAACCTATTAATCAAATGTCTATGAAAATCAAAAAGAGTTTGATCCAGTAACCCAGTCATCTTCTCAGTTATACTGTCCTCCCCCTTTCTGACTTCTACAGATAGGGTTTGGAGAATAGAATCCTTAAACTGTCCAACCTCATCAATAACTTTGAAAGTATTTTCCTCAGCCTTTGAAGCCATGTTTTCTTGAGTTTTTCTAACTTGAATAACTTCTGCTAGAACTGTGGCTACACCCTCTATGGTGTGATCAATGGCCTTTCCTCCCTGAATAACAACCTCTTTCAGTTGATCTGAACTAGTCTTGAATTCTTTCAAATCCTTAGCCATTTCCTTTTCAATATCAGATAGTCTTGCATGAACTTCTTTGAAGGAGTAATCTATTTTGGCACTTTGTCTTTGAAGCATAAGTTCAACTTTACCAAGAATTGTACTTTCATCATAAAGAGATGGAGGAATAGGGGCTGGTAGAGCTTCTTCTGGTATATCTTCAATAATAACTGAACTTTGGAGCTTTACAGGAGATATGTTGATTCTCTCAGTTTCTTCATCAACAGGCTTTTCCTGATCAACCTTGTTTGTTTCTAAGCAAGGCTCTTGCTCCCCCTTAATATGTACTGGGGGAGGAGATGAACCATGCACTGAAGCATCATCTACTTCTAGATTAAAATCATAATCAGCACCTGACCCAGCCATGTGGTCATTAGTGCTAAGCACATCATCAGAACCTTTTAGAATTTCACTAACAACATTTTCTATTATAGAATCAACTCTGTTTTTACCCATAACTGGAGGAGGTGAGAAGTGATCAACTTGTTCTTGAGAAAGAAAAGTGTCTTCCATAGGAGTATCTGACAAAACTTGAGCATCTGGGATGGATGGATTTTTGGAAGAAACTTGATCTGTAGGAACTTGTTCTGTCGGGTCCTGAGCTGATGGAGGAAGAACTGTGTCTGTTGGAGGAGGAAGACTTGATTCTGCTGAAGGAATGGTGTCTTGTGGAGCTGGAGATGGATCTGGAACTGGACTGTGTTGCTGAGCTGGAGGTGGAGCTGGAGCTTCATACTCTGGAACTGATTGAGCTGAAGAAATGGGCTCCCCCTGGAGACCTGCATCTGCAGTTGGCTTATTAATCCTGATGTTCCACCTCTTCATTGTGACAACATCTACCTTCTTCAAATGATGTATAATAGCTCCTTTGGACATGTCAAACACATCTGGATTAAGCTGATTCAGATAGAGTGACAAGATTCTTGCAAAATTGGGGCTCAAAATGCTTTCTTTAATCCTATTGAATAGAAAATCTGCCCAACTGAATCTTTTTCCACAAATCACTATACCTACTAAGCTGAAAACATCTGAAGAGACATGACCCAGGCTGCCAGTATGACATAGTAAGACCTTTGAAATTATGTCCACTAGCAATTTTCCAACATCATTCATCTTTTGTCTACGAATAGTTGATGTTCCTTTATCTAACCCACAAAAGATTAGGGCATGAGCCCAATCCTCATTACTTAGAGTATCCTCATTTTCTACCAATGGAACTTTCAAATATTTGGAAAGAGATTTTGGATTTATCTTGATTTTGAAATCTCCAACACTAGATTTCATCCTATTTCCGTTTTAGCGTACTTTTACATTGATAAATAGATCCTCTACCTATTTAAACAGAATTCGACATTGATGTTCTAGTAAGAAAGACAGGCCAGCTGCGTCTAGAAGGTAAAAGAGGTTTTGAAACTCATCTCTAATCGATTGGAGACCTTCTTGCACATGTTCACTGCCGACACCGATCTTAGGTTTTCCTGAAGGAGCCATTAATCGAGAGGAGAAAATGAAATGTGGGCTGGAACAAGAGAAGATCCGTCTGAAGTCGAACTGGAACGTCGATTTTGCGAAAGAAGAAGATGAAACGTCGGCGCTTTTCGAGAGGGGATGGAAGAACCTCGCGTGAACTTTTAATTCATTTCGAGACTCCATATATAGTTTGGTTTGATGTGATAATTAATTTGGGTTTAATTAATTTCAAGAAAATGAAATACATGCGTACCTGCTCTTCATATTCTCAAAATTTGAAATTAAAGTTTTCGAAAAGTATAAGACATTTCTCGAGAGGTTGTTAAAGTTCTCGAGAAGTCTCAGAACTCTGCCGATTTTCTTCCGAAAGAGCATTTCTTGAGGGATAACCCATTTCTCGAGAAGTATAAGCTTTATTTTTTGAAAAGTGACTTCAATTTTTCGGAAAGTTTTAGCTCTATCCATATTCATAAAAGGCAAGTCATTTCTCGAGATATTAACTACATTTCTCGAGAAGTTTAATGATGACTTGGATTTTTCTTTTTTGATTTTTCTTCTTTGCAAATGATAAACCCGTGCTTCATTTTAGAACATAAAAATAAGATAAAACTTAAGAAAATTCACTTATCTTCTTCTCTTCTCCTTTGCTTGACCATTATTCCATGTTAAGCATTCCAAGTTCTGTCTTGAAGAAAGAGAACTTAGTCTCATCCAAAGGCTTCGTGAATATATCTGCAATTTGCTTATCCTTAGGGACATAGCTTAAGTTGATATCCCCATTCTCCACATGTTCTCGGATGAAATGATATCTTAACTCGATATGCTTTGTCCGACTGTGTGAGACTGGATTATTTGCTATAGCAATTGCACTGGAGGAGTCACAAAACATTGGAATATTCTTTATCTTCAAGTTATAATCTTGAAGCTGATTTTTTATCCAAAGAAGTTGTGCGCAACAACTACCTGCAGAAATATATTCTGATTCGGCTGTTGAAATTGCAACACAATTTTGTTTCTTGCTGCTCCAGGAGATAAGCCTTCTTCCGAGAAATTGGCATGTTCCGGAAGTGCTTTTCCTGTCGTCTCTACTACCTGCAAAATCTGCATCTGAATAACCAATTAGCTCGCTATCATTACTTCTTGGGTACCATAAGCCAAGATTTGGTGTACCTTTAAGATATCTCAAAATTCGCTTTGCAGCGGTATAGTGAGATTCCTTAGAGTTCACTTAATATCTGGCACATACACATGTAGAAAACATTATATCAGGCCTACTAGCAGTAAGGTAGAGCAGAGAGCCAATTATTCTTCTGTATTTGGTTTCATTAAAAGGTTTCCCTTTCTCATCCTTGTCTAGAGACATAGCTGGGCTCATTGGAGTCCTCATAGAGGTTGCACTCTCCAATCCAAATTTCTTAATCAGCTCCTTGGTGAATTTCGTCTGTGAGATGAAAATTCCATCTTCAGATTGTTTCACTTGAAGTCCTAAGAAATATTTTAGCTCTCCCATACTGCTCATTTCAAACTTTCCTTGCATAAGTTTTGAAAACGTTTTGCAAAGATTGTCGTCTGTAGAGCCAAAAATAATGTCATCGACATAGATTTGCACTAGCAAAATCTTGCCTTTTACTTCCCTAAGAAATAATGTTTTATCTATCTTTCCTCTTGTGAACTTGTTCTCAAGAAGAAAATTAGACAGCGTCTCATACCAAGCTCGAGGAGCTTGTTTTAACCCATACAAAGCTTTTTGTAGTAAGTAAACATAATTAGGATGTTCAGAATCTACAAAACCTGGAGGTTGTTCAACGTATACTTCTTCTTTTATGTTACCATTCAGAAAAGCTGACTTAACGTCCATTTGGTATACGGTGAAACCTTTGAATGCAGCATAGGCTAAGAACATTCTGATCGCTTCAAGTCTTGCTACCGGAGCATAAGTTTGATCGAAGTCGATCCCTTCTTCCTGTCTGTAACCTTTTGCTACAAGTCTCGCTTTGTTCTTTATAATTGTTCCATCCTCATCCAACTTATTCCTGTAGACCCACTTTGTTCCAATAATATTTTTATTCTTGGGTTTTGGAACTAGTGTCCACACCTTGCAACGCTTGAATTGATTTAACTCTTCTTCCATTGCAACTATCCGGTCTTCATTTGCTTCTTGAAACTTCTTCGGTTCAACCTGTGAGAGAAAACTTAAATGCATATTTTCATTAGTAGTACCTCTTCTTGTTCTAATTCCGACTTGAGGATCTCCTATGATTTGATCAATAGGATGGTCTCTCATGTGTCTGAACTCAAGGTTTCTTGCATCAGTTTGAACAATTGGAGCATCATTTGCTACTTGAATGTCTTCTTCAACTTGTATTGGTTCTTCATCAATATGATCTTCTTCTTCATTTGTGATTGGGGAAGAGATCTTGACGAAGGTTTGAGCATCAACTTTGACTGGCTCATCCAAGCTTATATCTTGTGTCTTTGAACCTGTACCTTCAATAGAAGCACTAGAAGAGCTGCTATGTAGCATGCTCGTTTCATCAAATACAACATTGATAGACTCTTCTACAACCAGGGTTTTCTTATTAAATATTCTATAAGCTCTACTATGGCTGCTATAGCCTACAAAAATACCTTCAAAACTCTTTTCGCTAAACTTGGTTTTGTAATGCTTTCCATTATTAAGTACAAAGTATTTGCAACCAAAGATTCTAAAATAAGAGATGGTTGGTCTCTTCCCTTTTAGTAGTTCATAAGGAGTCTTTTCATGGTTTTTGTTTATGAGTGCTCTATTTTGCACATGGCATGCAGTGTTGACTGCTTCAGCCCAAAGGTATTCTGGTAGTGAAGTGTCACTCAACATTGTTCTGCAAGCCTCAATGAGTGTTCTATTCCTTCTCTCAGCTACCCCATTTTGTTGTGGAGTTCGAGGAGAGGAAAACTCATGAAAGATACCTAGACTTTCACAAAAATCTGTCATGCCCCCAGATTCAAATTCTGTTCCATGGTCACTTCTGATTTTGACCGCCGAACATTCAAATTCATTCTGGATTTGCTTGACAAACTTGGTGAAAAAGTCAAATGTATCTAACTTGTGTTTTAGAAAGAATACCCATGCAAAACGTGAGTAATCATCTACAATAACTAATGTGTAAGACTTACCTCCTAAACTTCTAATTTGCAAAGGACCAAACAAGTCCATATGAAGTAGGTATAAGCACCTAGTTGAATCTTTGCCTATAATGCTCTTAAAGGTAGCTCTTGTTTGCTTGTCTTTTACACAAGCATGACAAGGTCTATCTTGAATGAACTTAATATTCGATGCATCACGTACTAAGTTTTGAGAAAATAATTTATTTATGGTTTTGAAATTTATATGTGCTAATCTCTTATGCCATTGGTCATTAAGAGATGCACTATCTTTTGCTAAAAGACACACTGGTGTAGAAGATGATAAACAAAGAAAATTTAAACAGAACATATTTCTACAACGAGTGCCTGATAAAATCGTTTCTAGATTATCAGCTGATTTTATCAAACATTTATCTCTAAGAAAATCAACTATGTATCCTTTATCACAAAGTTGACTTATGCTTATCAGATTATGTTCTAATCCTTCCACATAAGCTACATCTGAAAAAGATACATTACCGTTAGAAATCATACCATAGCCTTTGGTTATTCCTCTGTCAGATCCGCCAAAAATAACTTTTGGACCGTTTTCAATTGGAATGTAATTTTGCAAAAGACTTCTTGTTCCGGACATATGCCGAGAACAACCACTGTCCAAATACCAGATAGGATTTTCGTTGGACTTTGGACATACCTGCAAAAATAAATTATTTTGCCTTAGGATCCCAAACAACTTTGGGTCCTTGGTCCCTTGTTAGTTGAGCACCACGAGGAACATTAACATTGCGAGCGGTCTTTCTTGCATTGTTAACTTGTGGTCTTTTGGAATAGGTGAAATTGAACCAACAGTCTACGGCAAAGTGACCTATTTTGCCGCAACACCAACAGTTAAACCTGTTGTTTCTTTTCTTAATATTTTCCTGCTTAACTCTTTGAACGTTGATTTTAGCAGGAGCAATCCTTCTTGATGAGGATGCTTCATGAGTACAGCATACATAGGGTAACGCTTTCTCCTTTGGCTTAGGTACAACAGTCTTTACTATTGGTGCTTTAACAGCACTTGGACCATGAACATAAGGACCATAATCTCTCAAATTTACTTCTTCATAAGGTGCTTTGAAAGCACATTGACCGAGGTATTGAGGACGAGCCCACCCCTTATAGTCATTGACAGGAGCAAAATTAATTGGTCGTGTCAAGTGACCATAAGAGCTTTCCATGTCATAAGCATTTGTGGGAAGAAGAACTTTCTTAAATTCCACTTGTTCTAGATGGGCTTTCCCTTTTTCTTCGATAGTAGCTTTCTTAGCATTCTTATTTTTCTTCTTGGCAAGGGTGCCTTTAGAAGAATTACTTGGCCCATCCACATGACCTAAACCACTGCTATTTGCTTTAGCAGAGAAAGTATCAATGATTGGAAGAATGGTTTTCGGTTGTGAAAACTTTTCAACTAGCTTCTTTTCAACGGTTAACTGTTCTTCCAGAACTTTGATAGAGTTCTCTCTCCGATCAAGGAGATCATCTGAGCTTTTGATCTTGTCTTTCAAGATTTGGTTTTCCTCTTTGAAGGAAGAAAGTTGTTCAACTTCCTTTCTCAAATTAGATTCCACTTCTTTGAGAGACATGATCTCTTTGGCCTGAGTTTTGACTACATTTCGGCATTTGTCAAAACTTTTAAGCATTTCAGTATATTGGGTCATGAGGTTTGAGTCATCATCTGAAAGATAATCCTTTTGTTCAGCTGAGGCATTTTCAGAATCAGATAAGATAGTGTGAGAATTTACCTTCCCAGTATATGGAGGTTCTTCTTCTTCATCAGTCATAGCCATCAACCCGAAGTAGGCTTCTTCTTCACTACTTGATTTCTCCGAGTCACTGTCGCTTAAAGTTTTGTTCTTTTTAGCGACTAGACTCTTTTCAGTCTTCCTTTTCCCGTGGGTGGATTTCTTTTCTTCTTTTCTTCCACCCTCTTTCTTTTTATAAGGACATTCAGCAATCATGTGCCCTGGCTTATTGCAACAATAGCAAACCATATCAGAAGAGATATGTTTACCAGTTTTAGATTTATACCTGTCATGATTGCTAGAACCCTTTTTGTGATGATCACCATCACGTCGAGAGTGTCTATATTCAGAGGAAGACTTATTCTTCATGTGTCTTCTTTTGTTTAGCAATTTCTTAAACTGACGAGAGATTAGAGAAAATTCCCCATCAGACATTTCAGAACTGGAGGAGCCGGCTTCAGATTCTTTTTCATTATCAGATTCTTGTGTTCTAACTGGAGATAAAGTTCTGCTTTTTCTGGAGCTCTCGGCTTTCATAGCCAAGGTCCTTTCCTTGCTAGAAATTCTATTCTCATCTTCTTCTATTTTGCGAATATTCATTTGCAGCTCATGGGATAATAATTTCCCAAACAGATTCTGTGGGTCTAGGTTTGGTAACTTTCCAAACTCTCTGATTGCAACTATCTTGCTATCCCAGTCTTTCGTTAGGGATCGCAGGAATTTGTCATTTAGTTCACCATTAGTAAATTCCCGACCATAATTCCTTAGGCCATTTACTATCTTGAAGAATCTTTCATAAGCATCGGCAATGCACTCCTTTTTATTCTGCTTGAAAGCCTCGTACTCTTGATTCAAAAGAGATCTTCTATCATCTCTTACTTCTTCAGTACCTTCCATAAGGACTATTAAAGACGTCCACATTTCTTTGGCAGAATTACAGTGAATTAAGTTTTGCAACATTGAATCATCCACTGCACTGGCAATTATGTTCTTTGCCTTTTTGTCCAACGTAACGAGAGCGATCTCATCCTTTGTTAAGTCCATCATTTTCTTTGGTACTTTTAAGGTTGGATCAATAGTAGAAGCGGTCATAGGCACATGAGGTCCTTCTTCCACGACTTGGAAGATTCTTGGGTCTGCGGCTTCCATATAAAATCTGACTCTTTCTTTCCACATAGGAAAGTTAGCCTTAGTGCATATTGGCAATTTCAACGAAGACGATTCCTTGCACTTTTCCATGATTTGTTAGCAATTAGAATGGAGAGATCCTATTCAAGGTGGTAACCTTTCAAGAACAACCTCCTCTGATACCAATTGTAATATCTAGTTGCCAACCAAAATCACCTAGAGGGGGGGGGGGGGGGGGGGGGGGGGGGGGGGTGAATAGGTGATAACTGCGTCTTTTGCGGAATTGAAAATCTTGAAAATAAAGAACGCACAGAATGCAAATCACAATCACAGACGACGCAAGAAATTTATAGTGGTTCCCCGTTCTTGGGTACTCCACTTGCCGGCCTCGCCAATCTAGCACCACAGCTAGACTTGACTACTTCACTAAAACTCGGATCAAGAACGATCCTACAATCCTCAGAGTCAAAACTCTTACAACTCGGAGATCAATCTCCTACAAACTCAGAGAGAACCCTCTCTTACAACTCGGAGAAAACCTCTCCTACAAACTCGGAGAACAATCTCTCCTACAATCAAATGTAAATTTGGATTGAAACAATACTTAATGAATCACGATCAGATTTGAATAATTTGATGATGATCTTCTTCCTTCTTGAGATGGAAATGGCTTCGGCTTGATGTTGAAGAAGAAGAATCAAATCGTTACAAATCAGATCTTCTAAGGTTTTGATCGATCCAATGAAAACAGGACGAGTGAGGCGATGATCGATCGACCTTTTTCTTCCACTTAGAGACGAAATCAGATAACTCACGATCGAACTCCAACGATGGCGATGCACGACACTTGACGACGATCTTGGATCAGATTAGGTTAAAGAGAGAAATTACGAACTCTGATCTTCTAATTCGAATTGTTATTTCTTTCTTAAGGAGCAATCATTATATAGATGAAGACCTAACGATTAAACCTTAATGTGAGGAAAGACGTCACGTCAATTTGACGGAAAAGATTTGTCGTCAAAATGGAAAAACAAAGTTTACGAGAAAAGATAGAACCAGACTTCTCGAGAGATCCAAGGCTTCTCGAGAGAAACCGGCTAGTTCTCGAAAAACAGCTTTAGAAGAAAATATCAAAGAATTATGAAAGGGCCTCTCGAGAGATACAAGACTTCTCGAGAGCATAAGAAACTTCTCGAAAGCAAAAGTACTTCTCGAGAGAGGAAGGACTTCTCGAAAGCTGAGCTGAGACAGACTTCTCGAAAACAAACGAAAAAGAAGTTTTCTCGAAAACTAAGAGGACTTTTCGAGATAACAATGATTTCTCGAGAGATGAAAATAACTACTCAAAAAATTCAACTTTTTCGAGAAAGACCTCTGAGACAACCCTTCTCGAAAAACAACAAGGACTTCTCGAGAGTATAGAAGGACTTCTCGAAAAGTACCTTTACATCTCGAAAAATTTACTTAGGAAAAAATTTCTTCCTTTGTCTTTAGACCAATGCTGCACTCCAAGCTTTGAATCTTTAATGTCTTGATCATAAAGTGTATCCCAATTGAGAGATCACACATGAGTCAACCCCATACCCCACACAATGAAGAATTACATTGCATGAGACTGTGCTTATTGACCCATTGTGACCTGACATTGGTCTACACTTAGCAATGTGAACCTGCAAGAACAATACTAGAAAAATATATCAAATACACAAACAATTCAATCTTGGTTCAAAGTTGACTTTCTACAAATCAAGGTTATTGTGGATACAATTCCCAACATTCTCCTCTTGTGTTTGTTCTGTACCTGCGAGAGGAAAATCATACATTTCTTCAAGAAATTGCCAAACTTTGTATGCACTAGAAAAATAATATATTAATTTGAAAATTTCATTTGATAAAGCACAAAATAAATAATGTTTGGCTTTTGCATTTAGTTGACGTTCTTTTTTATTTGATTCATCCGCAGGTCTTACAATGGCTAAATTCCATACTTCGACATCTAAAGTCTTAATAAAATTTTCAATTAAAATTTTCCATCCTTTATAATTTGTTCCTTCAAGTAAAGGTGGTTTAGGAGATTTTTCTTCTTCATAAAAATTTACCCCACTAGTAGAAGCGAGATCATGAGACGCCATTATTCCCGATTGTTAAGCCGATTTGGAATAACCTCCCTCTGATACCACTTGTTGGATCGGTAGGCGCCCTTAGAGGGGGGGGGGGGGGTGAATAAGGGTTTTTTAAAAACTTATAATATATTTTGAATAACTTTGAAAAAGCTTTGATTATTAAACTAGAGAAGAGCATGATAAATCAAGTGAAGTAAAAGTAAAGACATGATTTTATTAACTTAAGAAGCATGATTACAAAACTTGATCTCTTATCGAAGCTAGAAATCAAAGCTAATAGAAAGACTCTTTTTGTTTTCTATACTGACTCGTATCCCCACGAACCGGTTGGCTTTAGCCGATCCTTCCCCGGATACGGCCTCAAGCCGCTCTAGCCAACCCTTCCCCGGATATGGCCTCGAGCACCCCCTAGACCTACACCCGAGACCTAGTCGCCAACACGAGGCAAATTTTAGCCCTAAGTCCTACCCAGACCTAGTCGCCAACACGAGGCAAATTTACTAAACGATTACAGAAAAGATATGAAATAAAAAGACAATAATGTAAAAACCCCCTCTATGTGGATCTCTTGGAGAAGTAGACGAAGACGCAGAGTATGATCGTAGTCGATG
The DNA here is from genome assembly GCA_033032865.1 of Dactylorhiza incarnata. Taxonomy (NCBI): domain Eukaryota; kingdom Viridiplantae; phylum Streptophyta; class Magnoliopsida; order Asparagales; family Orchidaceae; genus Dactylorhiza; species Dactylorhiza incarnata. The sequence continues at coordinate 3,027,101 of JAWHQI010000013.1, forward strand.
CGGTCTTTCATCATGATGATGACGCGTGTTGAAATCTTCTCCACGGATCTCCTTTAGTCTTTCTGGATTTGTGGGAGTATCTCTCTGAAACTTCCTCTCTATGTTGTGGCACGAAGCTCTGAAATTCTGGATCTCAAGAGGCTTGGGAAGACGGAGCCAAAAGGTCCTTTTATAGACTTAGCGCTAGCGCCTGCGCTAGTACTACCGCCGACACTATCCCATATTAGGACACATTCTGCACGGCAGAATCTTCAATCCGAGGAAACAATTCCCTCTTGCCAACTGTGCTCCTCGCTATCGCCTGCGCTATCGGATACCGCCAGGTGCTATCTCCTTCTATAAGTTCTCCCGGCAATATCGCTTCGATCCAATATTTCATCGATCGTTGCTAAGAGTTCATCGAACAGTAGCTAGCGCCTGCGCTAGCACTACCGCCAGCGCTAGTACTACCGCCAGCGCTAGTAGATGTATTGGATTTGTTGGCTCAACTTTGGGGGCAACCTTCTTATGTAATCCTTGAGTCATGTGTACTTTGTTATCCTGCACACTTAAACACACAAGATCAAATACACATAGGTTTTGTTATTCTCAAACCTAGGAGATGCGGAAGACTATGTTCCAACAATGGTATTTTGTTCTTCCTAGGGTTTTGTCATGATATAGTCATGACAAAACCATCTTAGGGGTCTAGTTGTTTGAGGGATGTTACATGGCACACCCATTCCAACTGTGTCTATGGGTAATATTGCCTCTTATGCACACTCCGCCATAGGTACAAACAATAAACATGCTCTCTCATCTATATCCATCACTAGATCACCAGAATGGATAGTCGATTCAGGTGCCTCCCAACATGTTACTAGGATTGCTAGAGAATTTCTTTCATATACTCCCCTAGTAGTCCTAGAACATATTAGAATTGCCGATGGCATGGTCCAACCTGTGGTTGGTAAGGGTACCCTGCAATGTACCAACACTTTTGAATATATGCAATGTTTTGCATTCCCCTTCCTTTCCCGTAAATCTTTTATATTAGTGTCATTACATCTCAGTTAAAGTGTGTTGTCTTGTTTGATATCCCAAAGGTGATCTTTCAGGAGAAGGAGACTGGCAGGAAACTTGGGACTTGCACATGACGTAAGGGCTTGTGCCTGGATAGGGAAAGCTTAGACATGACCCTTTCCACACTGATAGAGCATGCTGCAAGAGTAGGAAGGAGTGTGGAGGACCAACTCATACTTTATTACAAGCGTCTGGGTCATCCTTCATTTTCTGCTTTAAGTCAAATGTAACCGTTTTTGTTTAAAAAGGCCAATCAAGAAAAACTTGTATGTGATGCATGTAAACTGGGAAAGCATACCATAAACTCCTACTCAAGTTTCGGTAGAAGTAGTTCTAATTTATTTGATTTAATTCATTCTGATGTATGGGGGCCATGTCTCACGCCTACTGTAAATGGATTTCAATATTTCGTGTCCTTTATTGATTGTTTTTCATATATGACTTGGCTATACCTAATGGAAAACAAAAGTGATGTGTTTACCTGCTTCAAGAATTATCATACAGGGGTTCAAACGTAATACAGTGCAGTGTTGAAGGTGTTGAGGTCAGACAATGAGACATTGTACACCAACTTGGCTTTTGAGGAGTACTTGCCGTCACATAGGATCCACCACCAAACCACTTGTCCATACACACTAGAGTAGAATGGTGTAACTGAACGTAAGAATCGACACCTTCTTGAAGCAACCCAGAGTATGATGTTTTTGATGAATGTGTTGAATAATCTGTGGGGGCAAGCTGTTCTGACAACAACATATCTAATCAATCAGATGCCCTCGCGAGTCTTAAATTGGAAATCTCCGGTCGAGATGCTTCAAGGAAAAAAGTGGAGATACTCTTCCTCTTAAAAACTTTGGATGTGTATGCTTTGTGCAAGACAATAGACCAAATGTGGGAAAGTTGGACCCAAGGTCCCTGCAGTGTATTTTTGTTGGGTATTCAGCTACCCCAAAGGGGTATGTATGTTGGAGTCCAGTAGAGAGGAGATTGTTTATTAGTATGGATGTCACATTTCATGAGCATGAGTCATATTATTCCTCTCCAGATGACCCACCATTTGGGAACTCACTAGTTGCAGATTGTACGAGGCAGGAAGAGAAGGATAACAGTAGTGGTAAGAAGCAAGTAATAAGTATTCCTTATTCTGTATTGCCAAGCATGGAGTCAGGTATAATGCCAGTACACGAGCTGAATGAAACTGTGAAAAGTGGACCTCACACCCAGGGGGAGCCGAGAGTATATAAAAGAAGAAGGAAGCAAAGTGAGACTACAATGCCCACAGAGTCATGCGTGTTGTGCCCCTTGTCACTGCTTACTCCGTCTCCTACAACACCGATTCCATCAACCTCAATCCTTGTTCAATCCACCTCAACATCTGAACTCACATGTGATATAATTCCTCATCCTATTACTTCTACTCCCATATCAATAAGGAGGAGTACCTGCAATAATGCGGTAGTCTCACCTGATCGATATGACTTTCCTCATGATATTGATAAGTTTGTTTCCTATTCTCATATATCACATGTATATGGGGGATTTATTGCATCTTTGGACATAGTCTATATTCCTAAGTGTTGGCAGGTGGACAAGGAGTATCCTGTTGGAACATGCTTTCAGCATCTCTTAGTTTGACAATAACAAATCCTATTGTATTTGATCATACTTGTATTGTGTTTATAGTGTGCAGGATCTTCAACATTCAATCCCCAAAAGAGTGTGAAAAAGAAAGACGTCGAAGCGACATCAGGATGATTATCTGTTGATACCGCAGAGCGTTAGCACTACCGCTGGCGCTAGTGAATCGACGAAATGGTGTTCGACGAAAACAGATGCCGTTTGACGAAATTGAGTTCGACGAAATGAAAACAGAGTTCGACGAAATGTGAGACCGTTCGACGAACTAGCGTTCAACGAAATTGACTTCAACGAAATGAAAATAGCGGTCGACGAAATGTGAGGCCGTTCGATGAAGATGCGTTCAATGAAAAGAGATGTGATCTACCGCGGAGCGTTAGTACTACCGGTGGCGCTAGCATAGATGGAAACAATTGATGAAAAGGAAATAGTGGAGAAAAAGGAATGATTGGTGGGATGCATATTTAGAGTGCTCTACCATGACGCGATAAGTCTACTGCCCGGCGGTAGCTTTTGGAATCTTCCCGTCTGCATGTGATTGAGGAGCAAATGTGGAAGGAGATATTGGCTGAAGGAAGGATATCTCGCTATCGCGGAGCGTTAGCGTTACCGCGGCGCGCTAGTCGGAGCTCAAAGTTTGGCGCTCAATAGTTGCCTAATCTGGCACGATCTGCGTGCTTGATCATTGCCTAATGTGGCTACCGCGGGACGGTAGTACTACTGCAGGCGGTAGCGGCTGATTCTATTTAAAGACGCACGCTTCCTCCATTGTTGCTTGCTGAAACAGAACAAATTGAAGCCATATATTCAGAGCACTCGTGAAAGCCTTGCCCAAGCAGCCTGAAGAACTCCGTCAACATTCGTGAACGCAAACAACTTGAAGACCGATCCAATATCATCTACATCAACATCAAGTTCTTTTGAGGGAGTTTTTAGTTTTTGTTTTGTATTTGTCTTTTATTTTATCATTGTAATCGGTTAGTGAATTCGCCACACGGCGACTAGGTCTAGGTAGGACTTAGGGAGGAATTCACCTTGTGTTGGCGACTGGGTCTAGAGAGTAGATCTACGGGGTGCTCGAGGCCTTTCTGGTGATAGATTGGCTAGAGCGGCTTGAGGCCATATCTGGGGAGAGATTGGTTAAAGCCAACCAGTTCGTGGGGATACGAGTCGGTATAGAAAATAAAAAGGGTTTTCATATTATTCGCTTTGATTTCTAGCGTCATTGAAATCAGATTTTATAATCAATTTTATAAATGATAATCATGTCTTTTCTTGTTTAATAAAATTGATTTCATTTCTAATTTCATTATCTCTTTACTTTTGATTTAACTTACTTCGACCAAAATATCAAAAGTTTTATATTAAAGTTTAAAGTTTTTACAACCCTTATTCACCCCCCTCTAAGGGCGCCTCAAGATCCAACAAGTGGTATCAGAGCTAGGTTAATCCAAATCGGCTTAACAATCGGGAATAATGGCGTCACATAATCTCGCTTCAATTAGTGGGGAAAATCATTTTGAAGAAGAAAAATCTCTTGCACCACCTTTATTTGAAGGAAGAAATTATAAAGGGTGGAAATTGTTAATGGAAACTTTTATTAAAAATTTAGATATCGAAGCATGGAATATAGCAATCGTAAGACCAGCAGACGAAACAAATAAAAGCCAATGTCGCCTAAATGCAAAGGCGTTAAATAACATTTTTTGTGCCTTATCTCAAGAAATTTTTAAATTGATTTATTGTTTTTCCAATGCATAAAAAGTATGAAAATTTCTTGAAGAAATGTATGACTTTCCTCTTACATGTATAGAACGATTGCAAGAATTGGAGAACATACAAGCTTGCACATATGTTCAAGAAAGCTCCTCTCGTGATGGATCAATGGAGCACACATCAAATGGAAGAGAAGAAGAAATACTATCTTCGGAAGAGGAGTGCCAAAAAGATGTCAAAGAAACTATATGTTCAAATCGTGCCTCTCCCGAAAGCAATGTAAGGAAATCAAATTCCATTTTTTGTACTTCTATTTCTACATTACAATTACTACAAATTACTAAACGTAAGATTAAGAAACTAAAAATGGCTAATGCAAAACTACGTTTAGAAAATAAAACTTTGAAAGCAAATGTGAATGTAGAATCCAAAAATGAAATGTTTGTATCTCCATCATGCTCTTCATTTGAAAACTCTATATCATATTTTGATTGTAATGATATATATTAAATAAAAATACAAGGAACTTCAAAAGGAATTTATTTGTGTAAAAGAACACAATGAAAAATTGTCTTTTGAAAATTCAACTTTGAAAAATGATTGTGCTATGTGTACAAGTTATAAAATTGAAATTAAAGAGATGGATGAAACATTTGAAGAATTTAGAAATAACTATCAAAATCATATTGACTCTATTGTTTCCACTCTTATGAATAGCACAATTGCTTATAATAAAGCTAGACACAATCTCAAAGTTAAAAACTACGAATTAGAAAATAAAATTAAATTGCTTAAGGAAATTATAAGGAAAAATTCTCAACACATAAATTCAAATTATCAAGCAAAATCCAAAAGCAAGATAAATGTGACTTTTCAAGAGCAAAACTTTGAAAATGAAAAACAACAAAAAATTGTAAATGAAACTCCAACACAATATCATCACTATCATTCACAACCTTATCGTTATCCTAACATAAAATTAAATGAAAACAAATTCCCGTTAAATAATTACTTCGACAGCCATGGCTATCCAAATATTCAAGCAAGGGACTACGAAAATTTGAGAAATAAAAATAGCGTGCATAAAAAATTTGAATAGAGGCCCAAAGCTAAAAATGAAAAACCAATTCCACTTAAAAGGGTGTTTTCAGTTTCGTCTCGCCAAAAGCAAACACGATATATCTGGGTACCCAAAGGAACCACCCCCGGTCCTCTTTGGATACCTAAATCTCTTCTTCACTAATAGCCTATTATTTGCATGAAGTAGAAATCACTTGGTAACAAAATATGAATTAGCTACTTCATGATATGCCTAATATTTCGTTATCCTTATTTTTGTTTTACTTCCACGGTTTAAACCAATTTTCCTTCATAATAAAAAAAAACAAATGAAATTTCAAAAACATATATATATATACTATTTGCAACTATTGTTGTTTAAATTCATTCAAAAAAAATTGTCTTACACATTGACGTTCAAAAATTGAAATCGGAGAATTTAACTTTTCACATGTAATGCCAAGACAAATAAAAATAATTATCAAACCATGAAGTGAGAAAAATTCATAACCATGCAGGATATCCGTAAACTACTTCAGCAAGATAAGCATAAAAGAACACTTAAAATAAGCCAAAAATTAGTCCAAAATGAAAAACATGAACCCAGATAGTACGTTGGTGCTAACGCCAGCGCTAGAACTATCGCTGCGCGTTAGTAACAGAAGTTTGTCTTGCTGTCTCTGAAACCTGTATTATTACAAAAATAAAAACAAATTATTCATTCTCCAGCTCCCATACTGCTGCTCTCCCCTTCATCACCTCCACGTCGTTTCTGACGAACTGATCGTCGTGGCTGCTCCTACTCAGGACTCTCCTCTCTAGCTGGTGATGGAGTTAACTTGAGTGCCACCATTATCTTCCGTATCATCTTCTCAACACCGGATATCTTCTTCGACATTCATGTCACTTTCCTATTTATGTCCGCTCCCTGCTCTTCTAGCTGCTGTAGTTCTCGCTGGGTCTCTCTCATTGACCCACCTCATCAAACTAGAGGTTGTGGAGATGGAGCCCTTTCTTGTCGTGGAGGATGAATTGATAGTGTAGATAATCTGGCTGGGCGACAATCAAGATGATAAACCTCCGGATTAAGAGACTGGCATTTCTTATATACAATTCGTTGAATTATTCCTCCCAATGGAAGAGTATTCAATCGCTGTCACCTTGGATCTTTCAGTTTATATGTATACCTGATCATTGATAGAAGGAGATCTGCCATATCAAACTGAATTCTTTCTAAAATATGGTATGTAACCATACTCAATTATGTTGTGATCATCTTTGTATCTCCCCCTTTATCATGATCGTACGTCGTAGGATCTCTTGTATCATGTACGCATCAGGAGTTAGTGTTGTGACTGATGAAATCAAATCCTCCTCATCTCCTTGACCATGCAATACTTCATTCACTCGAGTCCAGTTCCGAAGTGTTCGAAACCTCTCTTCGATATCCAAGAAATTACTACTCCACTCAAGACCAAACTCTGCACGTAAATCTTCATCTGTTATTACTACCTCATGAGCTTGGACGTAGGAATGTACTCCTCCTTCGAGATTCGTCCGAGCCGGATCCTCCAATCCCATGTAAAACTCCCTTACTAAAACTGAGGAAAAGCTATCATCTACTATCATAGAGAGAACACTCGCATCAGCCAAATATTTGTAGATGTGCGCATGTATGGGTAATTGTACCCCCACCATCATAGCCACTCCGATGGTGGCATCCTCAATACTGGGAAATATATTACCACCCTCTCGATTTTGATCTACATTTGATCATCGAGCGCGACTATTGGAGGCAGCCATTCTCAAATCTGAACAAAAATAAAAGTGAAGGAAAAACATTAAAAATCTGGACACGAGATCTACCGTGGTGCGGTAGCTGCTACCGCTACGCGGTAGCTGACGAAACTACTATTTGTCTTACTCCTCTGATTTCACCCAAATAATTATCCAAATCATTCGAAAAGGCTTGAAAATTCCAGATCTGAGATATCTCAACTAATCTAACATGAATACTCAAAAAATAACACATAGATCTACCAAAATGACTTGAAAAAATTGTCAAAAATCCTCCTATGACTACATTGCCATGAAATTATTTCAAATCCGCTAGATCGTAGCTTGATTCACTAACATGAAGCATAAAAGAAAGTAAAATACCTAAAGAAAATCCTTATCTGCTAATGCCGGCGGAAGCTGAAGGAAAATACGAGATCCAAAACCCCTTGACCAAATGAAATCTGACTGGGTCAGATCCTTTTATTTCACGCGAGCTACCGCGGTGCGGTAACTCTATCGCTGGAGGTAGTGATCGTTCTTTATTTTTGTCTTACATGTTTCTGTTTTCTTTTTATTTACCTTTATGCATTTATTTATTTTCTATTATTTTCTTCACGAAAATCTCAAATAAAAAAAAACTATAAAACATTCTCAAAACACCACAAATATGCTTTTGTTTTTTATATATCAAAATCAAATACAAAAATATAAAATCATTTTAATATAAAAAAAAAACTGTATGAACTATATTGTAAATATCAAGCATGATTTCTTCTATCATTTAAGACCTTCTACAATGTTGTGATTCATATTTTCAAACTACTTTAAACATTGTCTTTATCATGCTTTGATACTTCTAAACACATGTGCATAAATTATATTGTAAAAGTTGTGTAGAACCAAGCTTAGCATGTCTCTAAGTATGAGTAAATGTTTTATGTTTGATAATGATATTTATTCACTCACTTATTTTGGCAATGTCTACATATGTTTTTAATCTAAGAATGCTTGTATATGTTTTGTAATAGTACAATGAATTAAAATTGCACAAGTACCATACCTACACTACCTTTATTTGCACTTTTAAACGTTAAGAAAAGTGGTTATGTTTTCAAAAATTATATTGGTTTGCAAAACAAGTGTATTCTGAGAACTTTGTACAAAACAAAAATCATAAAATAAAGTGACAAAGATATCTCCACCAAGTACTACTTGAACCTCCTGATAAGTCTTAATAATAAGCGTTGTGAGGTTGAGCACCTTGGAAAGAATAGTAAAGTGTCTTGTGCAAACCTTATCTTTCTTTCAAAAATAAACCACTTACTCTTAAGTACACAGGATCACTAGTCTCAATATTAAAATAAAATAAATATGTGATCCCCCAAGCACTACTTTGCACCCTGATAAGTCTTAATGAGCATTGTGTGTGCAAAGACCTTGGTAGTTGTACATTTTTTTGTGCATTGAAGTGTGTGGAAGTAAAATTATTTGTGTTTTATTGTGCTCTTTACTTTACATATTTCTTGTATTTTTGATTAAAATATTTGTTTACTTTATTCAAAATACACCTATGTGCACATCATTATCTTCCATAACACTTCTTCTCATGAGTATTGGATCCTAATGCTAATTCTATACTACTCTTTACTTATGAAATGCACTAGATAACCTAGCATGCTCTCTACAATGTTTGGTATGTCTTGAATTTGTGAATTACAATAACATTGTAGTAGTCTCTTATTGATATATTTCTTTCATGCTTGGTTACTTTATTGTCAAAAGATTTTACAATAACTTGATTTGCAAAAAAACATCTTCTTTTTTGAATTTAACTCATATTTCTTCTTATGAATAATCATGATTACAAAAAGATGTTACTTGTATCTCTGTAAGTCTTCAGCATCATCACCATATATTTTTACCTTGCGCTTTCATGCTTATATCAAAGTCTTAAATATCAAAATTCCTTTTTCAACAAATGGTAAACTCGCTTGGTAGAATTTATATTGGTTGCTCTAAACATGAAAATATTGTAATGCTACAACTCTGATTTATTAATGGATTTCAAATTAGCTATGTGACCTTTTCTTTAAAATTCAAATAAAAAAATTAACAAACCCATAAGCTATGAACTCATCATTAGATTCAAACGCTAAATGTTTCCAATTATTATCCCATGATTACATATCTCACCATAGAGGGGGCATAGGGTTGTAGAAATTAGATTACCTTCCCTCTAAGTCATGTCTTGTCCTTAATCGGGGAGGGTTCCAGTGGGGCCTTGCGAGGCACTGGGGGGAAGAGTGCTAGGTTGAGTTTTGTCTAGTGTTTGCATTTGGGACTAACACTCCAACCTACGACATGTATGCAGCTCCTCATGCCCATCCGTCACTTAGTACGGGGCTAGGGTGTAGATATATTGTCTGGGTAGATTGGTTACTTGGAAATCATTACCTTTTTTATGCTTAAAACTTTTATATAAAGAGGAAGAACTAACATGATAATATTACTTGGCAAATGTTATATTGTTTCATCTTTAAGCTAAAAACTCTAGTATATTTCTATGAAAATACTTATGCTAAGAACTCTGATTTATTTATATGAAGATTATTCTAAAAACTCCTTATCTTTTCCTTCTCACTCATTCACTCGATCATGAATATTTCTTTTTCAACAAGTGTGTTATCTTGAATTATCACCGCTCTTTCACTCCTACACTTTTTTTATCTTCCCTACGTATTATCTCGTTCTCATGTTCATGTCTTCTCTACTCAAAAAACATTACACGCCTTCACTTTTGGCTTTTTCTCCACCCTCTTTTGATAATACCAAAAGGGGGAGAATAAATTTGAAAGAAATTCACATGTTTGGGGAAGTCAAGTTCATAGGAAGTTTTGTTGTAGGGGGAGCATTCACTTAGGGGGAGCATTCATTTAGGGGGAGCATTCATTTAGGGGGAGCATATGCACATGCCTTAAATTTTATGCTTATCCTTTTTAATAAACACAATTCCTATCTTTTGAACTATTTCTTTCTAAAGGGATTTGCTATTATCAAAAGGGGGAGTTTGTTGGAACATGCTTTCCGCATCTCTTTGTTTGACAATAACAAATCCTTTTATATTTGATCATACTTGTATTGTGTTTATAGTGTGCAGGATCTTCAACATTCAATCCCCAAAGGAGTGTGAAAAAGAAAGATGTCGAAGCGATATCAGGATGATTCTCTGTTGATACCGCGGAGCGATAGCACTACCGCCGGCGCTAGCGAATCAACGAAATGGTGTTCGACGAAAATAGATGCTGTTCGACGAAATTGAGTTCGACGAAATGAAAACAACGTTCGACGAAATGTGAGGCCGTTCGACGAACTGGTGTTCAATGAAATTGAGTTCGACGAAATGAAAACAACGGTCGACAAAATGTGAGGCCGTTCGACGAAGATGCGTTCGACGAAAAGCGATGTGCTCTATCGCAGAGCGTTAGTACTACCGCTGGCGCTAGCATAAATGGAAATAATTGACGAAAAGGAAACAGTGAAGAAAAAGGAATGATTGGTGGGATGCATATTTAGCGCGCTCTACCGCGACGCGACAAGTCTACTGCCCGGTGGTAGCTTTTGGAGTCTTCCCATCTGCATGTGATTGAGGAGCAAATGTGGAAGGAGATATTGGCTGAAGGAAGGATATCTCGCTATCGCGGAGCGTTAACGTTACCGCAGCGCGCTAGTCGGAGCTCAAAGTTTGGTGCTCAATAGTTGCCTAATCTACCACGATCCGTGTGCTTGATCATTGCCTAATGTGGCTACCATGGGGCGGTAGTACTACCGCAGGCGGTGGCGGCTGATTCTATTTAAAGATGTGCGCTTCCTCCGTTGTTGCTTGTTGAAACATGACAAATTGAAGCCATATATTCAGAGCACTCGTGAGAGCCTTGCCCAAGCTTCCTCCATCAACGTTCGTGAACGCAAAGAACTTGAAGACCGATCCGATCGCATCTACATCAACATCAAGTTCTTCTTTTGAGGGAGTTTTTAATTTTTAGTTTTGTATTTGTCTTTTATTTTATCATTGTAATCGGTTCGTGAATTCGCCACACGGCGACTAGGTCTAGGTAGGACTTAGAGAGGAATTTGCCTCGTGTTGGCGACTGGGTCTAGGGAGTAGATCTACGGGGTGCTCGAGGCCTTTCTTGTGATAGATTGGCTATAGCGGCTTGAGGCCGTATCTGGGGAGAGATCGGCTAAAGCCAACCAGTTCGTGGGGATACGGGTCAGTATAGAAAACAAAAAGGGTTTTCATATTATTCACTTCGATTTCTAGCGTCATTGAAATCAGATTTTGTAATCAATTTTATAAATGATAATCATGTCTTTTCTTGTTTAATAAAATTCATTTCATTATCTCTTTACTTTTGATTTAACTTACTTCGACCAAAATATCAAAAGTTTTATATTAAAGTTTAAAGTTTTTAAAACCCTTATTCACCCTCTAAGGGAGCCTCAAGATCCAACAGATCCGCGATGGAAAACTATAATGTTAGAAGAACTCAGAGCATTGGAAAAAAACAAAACTTGGGATCTTGTGTCGCTACCACCAGTAAATAGACCAGTTATGTGTAAGTGGGTTTTCACTGTGAAATATAACCCAGAGGGATTGATTGAGCTCTACAAGGCCCGACTGGTAGCAAAGGGGTACAATCAGAATTATGACATTGATTACGATGAGACCTTTGCACCCGTTGCAAAAAATAAGCACAGTGTAGACGCTGATATCCTTGGCGGCAAATGGGGGCTGGAAACCACATTAGTTTGACGTAAAAAAATGCCTTTCTTCACGGAGATCTGTTGGAAGAGGTGTAAATAGAAGTACCGCAGGGATTTGGTACAAAACAAATGACAGAGAATGTGTGTAGACTCAAGAAGTCACTATATGGGCTGAAGCAGTCTCCTTGAGCTTGGTTTGACAGACTCAAGAGAGCCATGACAGCCATAGGATATCAACAGACCAATGCTGACCACCCCCATGTTCTTTAGGAATCATGAAGCTTACATCACTATACTTATCGTATATGTGGATGATATGATCATCACAGTAAATGATGAGAATAAAATTGCTCAGCTTAAGGAAAGATTGGGCAAGGAATTTGAGGTGAAGGACTTGGGTAAGCTACGATACTTCCTTGGGATTAAGGTAGCATGCGGCGCACGAGGAATTGTTCTCTCCCAACGGAAATATGTGTTGGACCTACTCAAAGAGACAAGTATGATGGGTTGCAGACCTGCCGTCTCTCCTAATGATCAAAAGACCAAGCTCGGTGCAGAGGCGGGAGAGCCAATTGATAGAGAAAGGTACCAGAGGCTGGTAGGCCGGCTAATTTATCTGGGTCACACCCGTCCCGATATATCTTTTGCTGTGAGCGTGGTAGCTCGTTATATGCATGATCCTATGGAGGGTCACTTGTATATCGTATACAAGATTCTTCGATCCTATAAGAGCGCACCCAGGAAGGGACTGATCTTATAGAAGAATGGACATTTCAAAAAATCGATAGCTATTGCGACTCTGATTGGGCTAGTTGTGCAGATGACAGAAGATCAACATCAGGATATTGTTTGTTTGTAGGAGGTAACCTCGTCTCCTAGAAAAGCAAGAAGCAGACTATAGTTGCAAGATCTACAGCCGAGACAGAATATAGGGCCATGACCTTGATCGTCGGGGAGATGTTATGTCTGAAATTCTTACTGGTTGAACTCAAGATTGATCAAGGAGGACAGACAAAATTGTGGTCTGATAACAAGTCAACTATTAGCATTTCAAATAATCATGTCCAACATGATTGGACCAATCATATAGAGCTCGACAGATTCTTTATCGGTGAAAAGCTGGATAGTGGATAATCATGACCTTGATCGCCGGGGCATGTTGCTACAAAAGAGCAAGTGTCTGATTGTCTAACCAAAGGACTTAGCTCACTGGACTTATGTAGATTGAGTGACAAGATGGGCTTGGTGAATATCTTTCGCCCACCTAGGGGGAGTGTTGGTATTTGGAGTGCAAATAGCGCAAATTGGTGTGTCGATAGCATATCTCCTCCTCTTTCATTTAGTCCCACACCGCTAGTGAGGTGTTGTAGTTATCCTTGTTTGTGTATATATAGAGGCAAGAGGTAAAGGTTTAGTAGTGAAAAAAAAAATACAATTCCTTATCTACTAGGATGCATCATATTACAATTTGTATATTTGTAGGATTCATCATATTTGTAGGATGCATCATATTTGTATATTACATTTGCATCATGTTAAAGTCATATCTTTAGAGTTTGTATATGATTTTCTCCAATTGGAGCTTCCTCATTCCAATTAGAGCGAGACACTGTCGCACACTCCAATTGGAGCTGCCGCACGCTCCATTGGAGCTTTCGCGCTCCAATTGGAGCGCGACAATCCCTTAGAGTTTGTCACGAGCCGCAATCCAATAAGGTGTGCGGAGCCTTCAGACCTGCTGCACTGCTTTGAGGCGCAGCGTGCTTGTGTGCGCTCCTTTAGGCCCTTGCGTGTGCCTCACCGTGAATGTGCCTTCGAATGTGTGCCTCCGTGCAAGTGCCGCGAGGCGGGCTCCCTCACAATATTTTCACCACGAGCAAAACCCCAAAAGGGAATCTTTACCTCCTCTCTCACGATCGTGATAATTTTTCCCATCCGAGCAGCGACAAAACGCTCCCCCACGGACTCATGATGAGTGGTAGAAATTTTTGGACTATCGATTATAAATCGCAGCCTTCAAAAACTGGGGGGGGGGGGGGGGGGGGGTACTTGATGGGGTTCCCCTAAAAGGGTTCGGCTCGAGCCGAACCGAGTGTTTCTCATCGTAGACTTGCCCAGACCCGCAGAGCGGCACCAACATTTATGGTCGATCTTAATTCTGCTGCTAAGAACCTTCGTGCTACCGCTCCCGCCTGTTCTACGGGAAGTGCTCTCGTTTGCTACTGTTCCACTAGAAGTGCTCCTGCTCGCTCCTGCTCCACGGGAAGCGCTCCCGTTCTCTCCTGCCCCGCAGGGAGCGCTCCCTCTATCTCGTCTGTTCCACAGGGAGCGCTCCCGCTCTCACCCGTTCCGCAAGGATCCCTCCTGCTCTCGCCTATTCTGCAAGAAGTGCTCCCCCTCGCGCCTGCTCCACAAGGAGCGCTATCGCTCCCACTTGTTCCATGGGGAGCGCTCCCGATCTCGTCAGTCCACAGGGAGCGCTCCCGCTCTCTCCTATTCCAAGGGGAGCGCTCTCGCACTCGCCAGTCCCCGAGGAACGCTCCTGCTCTCGCCTGTTCCGCATGGAGCATTCCCGGTCTCGCCTGTTTTGCAGGGAGCGCTCCTGCTCGCTCTCGCCTATTTCATAGGGAGTGCTCCCGCTTGCTCCCACTCATCCTTTGCGGGTCTGGGCGAAGGCACATTCACGGTGGGGAATACACAAGGGTGCAAAGGAGTGCACACGAGCGCGATGTGCCTCAAAGAAGCGCGACAAGTCCGAAGGCTCCGCACTCCTTATTGGAGTGCGGCTCGGGCCATGCTCAAAGTTACTTTGATGCTCCAATTAAAGCACGACATGTCCAATTGGAGCACGCGGGATCTCCATTGGAGCGCGCGATAGTGCAGCGCTCCAGCGCACGACAATGTAGCACTCCAATTGGAGCACACAACATTGGAGTGAAAGATATTCGCTAAGCCCATCTTGTCATTCAATCTACATAAGTCCAGTGAGCTAAGGACTCAATCTCTATTTCAGTAGATGAGTCCTTGCTGAGAGAGAGAGAGAGAGAGAGATGCATTGTAGTGCGATAACTCCAATTGGAGTGCGCGACAATGTCGCTAGCTGCGGTGACTTGTCACACCTCCTCATGGGCGCGTACAGTTCTTCCGCCCTTAAATTTTTGGAGGCCACGACACGTGGGATGTGAAAATAAATTTTGAGTGTTTGTTCTTGAGAACGCCAAGTAGCTTGCTCGTGGCTTGGAGGGATAACCACCATCTTACCGGAGGCTTTTGCCTTTTCATCTGTAGATTTACTGATGGAACATGGTTCCTACCTATTCGTGAGGGGGGTATGCCCTCAGCGGCTGGATGGTGTGGGTTCACTCTCGATGTGGAGGGCTGTCCACCATCTTATCGGAGGTTGTCGCCCTGCTATTTAGAGATTCGCTAAGAGAACGCGGGATGACGTGTGCGCGGGGAGGAACGTGGATAGGCACGAGCGCAGAGAGGCATCGTTCCCCGAAGAGGGAGTGGCAAGACTGGGGTTGCACTCCAATGTGGAACACGACCGAGGTCGCGCTCCAATATTTTGTTTGTGACTTTAAATATTTCTTTTTGTTAAGCTTGACGGCGTATGTTTGGGCGTCATGCTGAGGGATGATTGCCCCTTGTCCTTGCAGTGCTAGTGTACATGGAGTGCATTTTGAATTAAATGATGCAGCAGAACCGATGTTCTTCCTGATTGGTATCTATTGGTAAAACCTTCATGTGATTTATCTTGCAAATTATATACAAGTGATTTCACTATCTAGGATTTATTATACATGTTGTATAGAGAGGGTAATTTGGTCATTAGATGTCTTAGGATGTCACACTCTCATTAGGGCATCAAAGACCAGTCCAAGAGAGTAAAAAACTCAATTGAGTTAAATCTGCGTCGAATAGAAGTCGAGGCAACTTCGACTACAAGTCGACGCAACTTCGACTATAAGTTGAAGTAACTTCGAAAGAAGTAAGAATAACTCAGACTGAAGTCGATGTATAAGTTGAAGTCGATGCAATGTCAACATGTACTCGACGCAGAAGACAGAGTTAGTCAAAGCAGCATTTGAAGTCGACGCAACTTGGACTTACATTCGACGCAGAAAAAAGAGCTCTAAGTTCAGGATTTCATCTCGACGGATACGTCGATAAACATTCAATGCAACGTCGACTGCAGAGTCTGTAACGCCCTTAGAATTTTCAGGAATTATTTTAATCCTTCTTTCATGTCATTTTGATGTAAGGGCGTTACATTAGTGAGGAGTTAGCAATGCGTCGTCGTTTGCACGTTTGCGCGTCCGTTCGGTCAAGTCGACCAAATTTTGGAGTGTGCCGGAGTTGGATGATTTTGCATTAGGAAATTAAATTAATTCATTTTAGAAAGGTCATCGAAGTTTCATTGTGATCCGAGTAATATTAGAGCCCCAGTGATTTTCCTAAGATTTGTATACTTATCGTCCGCCGTAAGCTTCGAAAATTTATATCTTGAGATTGGCTCGTCGGATTTTGATTTCGACTTCTCTGTTGGATTCGTAGCGCCGACTTTTGTCTTCGGTTCGAATTTTGTTGGAATCGGCGACCTTTGGTTCGACCCTTCATTTCTTCTTCTTCTTCTTCTTCTTCTTCTTCTTCTTCTTCTTCTTCTTCTTATTATTACAGCTTTGGCGGTCATCCACCATCTATTTATATATATATATATATATTATTACTATTCTTCTTCTCCATTCCTTCTTCCTCCCTGGATTATCGAGCCAGAAGTTTCGAGAGAGAGAAAGAGGGAGAGAATGGAGATTTCCTGAGCTTCAGACTGTCGCCAGCGGAGCTCCGGTGCTCGAAATCTTCGCCGGAGCAAAGATTTGGAAAGCGCTCACCGTGCTCGTCGCGTGCGTGGTATGTTTTGTCTGTTTCATAGGTTTTTAGCGCTAGGGTTAGCGGCCCTAACCCTCTTTTTTTCCAAATCTTCGTAGATTCTTCGTGCTTAGGCCGTGTTTGAGCCGATCCTTAGTGTGGAGGGCTTGAGAGGCCATTTTTCGGTGGTTCGAGATTTAGGCAAGTGGTGGTTTGCTTTTTCCCCCTTTGGCTTGTGTTTTTCTCCAGGATTCCTTCTAATCCTCTTTATATTTGGTAATTAGTTTTATTGATTTACTTTGCTTCTAATTGAAATGTTTTTTGTTGAGGTTTGTGCTGGTAGTCCAGGTTTAGGCCTTGATAGAAGAAGGTTAGGTTAGTTTAGGAAATTTCTTTTTTAGAAAATTGTCTGTTAAGGTCAAAATTGATGGGACATCCCGTCGATCGACGAGACCGTCCCGTCGATCGGCGGCTTCAGCTGGTGAAATTGTTTCCCCAAGCCTCTAAGTCCAAATCGACGGGGCTTCCCGTCGATCGACGAGACCACCTGTCGATCGACGGGAGCACCCGCCAATTTTCCTCCTTATTTCTATTTTTTGTTTCTTCTCATGTTTCTCTCCCTTTAATGCTTGTTTCTCCCTGTTTTATGCCCGTTTCTCTCCCTTTAAGCTATGAGCATCTAGTTGTCTCCCTCTTTGTTCTCTGGTGTGGGTTCTTTGCTTAGGTAGTTTTCTTAGTGAGGAGTATTGCTTCTTCCTCACAGTTTTTTAGCAATCTTGATGGATGTAAGATTTTCTTAGTGGGTATGGGCTGCAAGTAGCAGTTTTTCCCCTTGATGACCCTTTTTCCTGAAGTTTAGTTATGCTAGTCTCTCTTGTTAGTCGTGTTCTTCAATTAGTAGTAGTCCTCCTTGGCTTGTTCTGCCGTGTGACTAAAAGTCCTTCTTTTCAGTCCTCTCCTTCTTTCTTGTATGCATAGCCTGTTGAGTTTAGGCTAGTGGCTGTTGTTTTTCCCTTGTGGATCTTGTTTGGTTTTCTTGATTCCAGCTAATGTATTAACTTGTACGACTAATAATTTTCTCATTCTGTGCTTAAATTCTTATGTTAAGAGTTTGTAATCCTCCTTATCTAAAATTACTCCCTTTGATGTTCTTTCCCCTGACTGTTAAGATGCCTGCTTGGTATGCAAACTATATGTCAAAAATCTTGAGCTTACTTGTATATTTCTCCTTTTCTTTCTTTAGTACAAATAATCCGGTTTACCCTCTTAAACTTTAATTATGTTAATTGCTTACTGTTCATGCAAAATATCCCTTCCCTTGGTTTAGAAAGATTACTCTTCTTTAGAGTGTTTATTTATTTCTTCTGAAGCTTTTCATGTGTTTGGGAGTTGAGTTTGAACTTTGGTAGAATGTTTTGGTGGTTAGAAGAAATTTTGTAAAATCCTAAGTTAAAATCGGCATCCCGTTCCGTCGATCAATGGGAGAGAGTAGAGAGGTCAATTCTATTGATCTTCTAAGTAAGAATCGACAAGACCTCCCATCGATCGGGCTCTCGTCCCATCGATTGGGCTCCCATCCCGTCGATTGGGTCCTCTTCCAGCCAATTTTCCTTTGAAGCTTCTCGCCGACTTCTGTTAAGTCTTCCTGTCGACTTTTGATAGGCCTTTCTGTCAATTTCATCGCATATCCCGAATTGTTTCATCAATAATTTATGTCCTTTTTGCTAAGGCATCCCAGACTATCTTAAAGTATGATGTCGAGCATTTTGGGCTCATTTGTTGAGACTTTTAATGAAGTTATGTTTTATTCGCCGGGATCACCCCGATATTCGACTAGATCACCTTGATCCAGTTTTCCTTAGTCTTCAGTTTGCATTTTGAGTCTCCCAGCCTTTTCTATGGGGGCTAATAGGATTGTTACCTCATATAATCCAAGGTAATTTTCCCTTGTCTTATGCATGATATATGGTTGATCATGTGATTATTGTCTGAATGGTTAAGATAAGTGAAAGCATGTGTTTCTTTCTTTTGGAATTTTATTCCTTCATGATTCATGTATAACCCTCCTTGAATGCCAAACCAAGTATGTTGCTGATAAGTATAAATTTGAATAATTTCTTATATACTGGAGTGTGGGTGGATTTATCAGGCCCCCACCACAGTGGCCTTATATACTTGAGTGTGGGTGGTATTTCAGGCCCCCACCACAGTAGCTTCTTTTATACTAGAGTGTGGGTGGATTTATCAGGCCCCCACCACAGTGGTTTCTTTATACTGGAGTGTGGGTGGATTTATCAGGCCCCCACCACAGTGGCCTTATATACTATAGTGTGGGTGGTATTTTAGGCCCCCACCATAGTGTCTTAATTTTAGACTGGAGTGTGGGTGGATATGTCAGGCCCCCACCATAGTGGATATTGATGGATTTGTTTTGAACTGGAAGGATGGGTATTGGGAACAATGTGGTCCTCCATCACAGTTCTTTTAGTAGTGGCTGGTAGGACAATGAGGCCACCACCACGACACTTTTTTTATACTTTTGGGCTGCGAAGTCCCTTATACAACAACTTTCCTTGCTTGATGCCGCCGTTTATGGGCTTATTTTTCTGTGAACTTGTGTACTTGTTCAAGCTGATGATGCTAAATCTATTCTTACACTTGGCTAGTATTTATTCATGTTGCGTAATGGATTTTATTCTTATACTTGCTGTTACTTGCTGTTACTTGCTCCGTTTTGGGCCGAGGGATTCTTTTCTTTTGAGTGCCCCAGGTTCAGGTCAGTAGCTGTGGTAAGTGGTAGAGCTGCGTGAGTTGCCGTTGTCCGTTGCCTCCTCACTATTGTGAGGTAGTTATTCCTTTGCTTCAGTTTTAGTTTTCTAGTGTTAGATTACTTGCTAGCTTTTCTGCTGTTACTTGGTGGTTATTTCTCTTACTTGCTCTCTGGGAAGTTTTATGTTAGGTTGCATGATTTATTTTATGTATAGCAAATGACATTCTTGCATAGCATGATTTTATGTAATTGTCACCTACTTTGAAGATCGTAGAAAAAAATCATTTTTTATTTATACTAAATCTAGAGATGTGCATATCATTGCTGGGATGTTCGATCTTCATGCTCATATCAGATAAAATTAAACTATCTTTCCACTGCGTATGTATAGATTTCTACTCGTGGACTAGTTGATCCACTAGACCGAGGGACATGGTCTAGAGCTAAAAAATGTAAATCCTCTATTTAACTCAAACAAATTTATGTCTTTTATAAATTTTCATGAGAAGTGGCTGCCTGAGCGTCTGTAGCTGTCCCCTACAGGACGTGGCATCATAACACATATTTTCCCCCTTGCTCTGATAAAATTTATTAAATTCGTGGGAAAATGCGGGTTGTGACAGTTGGTATCAGAGGGAGGGGTTAGCCGGGTTGCTGGGATAGTCTGGTTGGCCCAGTTAATCACCTGGTGAGAACGTTATTCATTTCATACACCCACCGACGGGTCCTTAGTAGATCTTGGCTGAAGCATGTGCACTACACTCATATGCATGAAATAAGTATACGGGGCATATTATGTAGTATGGGATGCATAATATGTGTTTCTATATGGATCTTCATAGGTGACAACATGCGGATGTTATGTAGTATGGGATGCATAACGTAGGTCGCATGCATGTCCATTAGAGTTTCTTTTTCATTACATGCTATAATATGTAGTATATGATGCATAAGATCGCATGTGTACACCACTCATAGCATACATTAAGGCCTTTCTTAGACTGCATAGTACTGCATGCATTGCATAACATTGTATAAGCATACGTGCCAAGCTGGAGATCTACATGATGACACATGTACACTCATGGTTTTAAAAGAAAGATGTTCAGCCTTCATGCATATGGGAGAGGTGCACGTGGGATTCAGGGGTGATGATTTATCATCCTGAGTATAGCGAAATATTATATATAAAACTTTTCCCAGAGCAAGGTAACATCAAGAGCAAGTATCTATTCCTTGTTGATCTGTATCAAGTTAGGAGATTCTAGTTTGCTAGCTGTTTTGTCTTAAGCTAAGTGTATATGAAGTGTTCGTTAGTAATTGCTGTAGATGGCTCCAGAGCGTAGCGCATCTGAGTTTGCTCTCCAGTTAGAGGAGGAATCCTCAAGTGCGCGCAGTGAGTCATCGATTGAGGAGGTGTGCAGAGTAGTGAGGCATTTTTAGGTTAGGTTTTGACTTAGTTTATTAGTTGGCTTGCGGTTTTGGATTTAGACTTTTGTTATATCGATTATGTGTGAGTTAAGGTAGAGGATGATGAATGTGCATTCATTTGGATTCAAGTTTTACTTGATTTGTTGGCTAGAGAATTTCCTAGACGGTCATCGTTTGGTCGTATTTTCTGTAGATTCTTCCTCCTCGTGTCTTCTTTTGGACTGATCTACGATGAGGAGTTGTTCAGAGGACATTTCCAGTGAAAACTAGGCAAGTTTTGTGGTTTTCCTTCTTTCCCCTTCATTGAGAATGTGGTATAATTTTTCTATACCATATTAATTCTCTTTTACTCGAGATTTGTCCAGCGTAAGTCGCGTTTATGAAGGTTCTCACCACTTGATTTTCGTTGGCCGTTTCATTTTGCCCAAGTCCGACCTATTCGTGTGTGTGAGAAGATATCCACTTGTTCTTCCCACCTGTCGAGTCGAGGTATTGAGGTTTTGACTTATTAATGTTAAATTGACCGTGTAACCTTGCCAAAGTTCGTGCTATTCTTCGTCGATCAAGTTCTGCTCGTCGAATTAGTCCTTTCGTTTTTATTGTATAAGTCTGTAAAATCAGACAATTTAGTCCTTGAATCTGTCGAAGGGGTTGATAACTCTCTGAGTGGGCCTCAGTTTAGTCGGGTTTGTGCGACAAGTTTGTTCGATGAATGTAGGTTGTTGCTTGATAAGGCAAGATTGCCTTGGCGAGTTCAGTGCTTTAGGACTAGTGGTATCTAGTCTGGTCAGTCGTTCCAATCTTGAGTTATAGGAGTTCATTTGGGGTTGTGGGTGTTAGTTGATTAACGCACTGATGCGCGGATCTAGCACACCGCTATAGGCAGTAGCAAGACTGTGGCACAAAACGGTAGTGTACCGATCATTCAAGTAATATAAAATGTGGGAGTGAATCCCCAAGTATCGAATCTCAAAGGAATATAGTAAGGTGGAGTTATCTATCGAGGAAGGACTTGAGATTGAAGTCCTTTAGGTCGGATGGATTGCAGAAGGCTTGGATTGGTTTATGGAAAGCAAAAGAAAAGAAACTAAACTACTCCTATGCAGGCCTCTATGCACTGCTTCGCCGGGTGGATGGAAACTATGTAGGCCGCTATGCACTGCTTCGCTAGGCGAATGGACAAGATGGCAAGCAGACGAGGTGAGTGTAACTGCGGAAAGGTTTGAGGGCCATTGTCACCTCTTGGCTAGGTGGATGGATTAGACGGGCAATTAGCACTGCTTCGCTATGCGGATGGAAGAGTAGGCTTGCTGATGGAATGGTTCACACCAGTGGAGTCGAGGTGGATTATATGGTCCGTTAGCACCGCTTAGCTTGGCGGATGGAAGAGTAGGCTCACATAGTGGAAGAGTTGTCAAGCGGAATGGAAGAGTAGGCACGCTGAATGTAAGAGTAGGCTAGCGTAGCGAAAGAGTAGGCTTACAGAATGGAATGGACGGTGATGGTGGATCGAAGATGGAATTTGCCATCTTTACAAAACCAATCCCAAGCCATTTCTATTTATTCTAGTCCTAAATAAAATTATTTAGAGAGCAATATTTTGGTAGGTGTCTTCTCCTTTAAGTTTCTTTTATGTTAGAGTGTCTATAATTTCAATCTATTCTTGTTTGAAAATTTCTATAATTTCGTTTGCTAAATAGTTATCTTGAGAAGTGCTTAGCTAAACATTTCTCTTTTTTTAAATTGTTACCATAACTTATGACTTAATTCTTGAATTCCTAAAATTTGTTTTAAACTTACTCTTGGTTTAATGAAATTTTGGTTAATTAGAAATAATATCGATTTCTTGTAATTCTTTCCTCATTCGCTTTCTCTGGAATAGCAAAAGCTCAAGTATGGGGGTGTTTGATGAGTAATTTATTTACTCATCTTTTAGAATAAGTTTAATATTTTTTTATATAAATTATATAAATAATATGATTTACATCATGAATATTACTCATTTTTTAATTCCATGAACAAACTTAAGATGATCTTATGTTTTCAGGTTTTCTAGGCAATTTGAGCAAAAAGTGCAAGTACACGCCCAAGGTCACGGGAGTGTAACCTACGAGGTGTTCCAGACCTGTTTCCGCCACCCCGGGGTCATTCTATGGAGATTCACCAATTACACGGCCGAGGTCACGACCGTGACCACGGGCGTGACCCAGTGTCACGACCGCGACCCGCCACCAGCATCCAGATCAGCCTGCCACATCAATTAAAATTACACGCCCCAGGTCACGAGCGTGACTCATCCAGTACACGAGCGTGACTCATCCCGCGCCACTTCCGGCCGAAACTTCCTGCCAACAACATGTTTTAAAGATTACACGCCCTAGGTTATGGGTTTGACCTAGGGCGTGACGCGCACGTAACGCCCGCAATTACTTTAGAAGGTGCTCTCTCCGCTGCTGCTTCAATCATGCCCCTTACACGCCCCTTGGTCACGGGCGTGACCAATGGCGTGTAACACCAAATTTTCAGCTATTTAAAGGGAGCTTCTCTAGATGATCAGGGACAAATTTTGGGAGTTATAGCTTTAGTTTTTGCACTATTTTCTTATTCTCAAGCTCTTGTTCTCCTCCTTCTTCTTAACGTGTACTTTCTTTTCAAAGCTTGTATTTTTCAATTCCTTAGTTGTAACTTCTTTGCAATTCAATAAAATAGTTCTTTTTTCTCTTATTCTATTCTCTTTTTCATCAAGCACTCTTCTATTTTCGTTAATTCCTCCATCTCTATGAGTAGCTAAATTTCTATTAGTACTCGGCCTAGATGATCCAAGGAAAATATAATTTATGCTTTAATTTATAGCTTCTCTTTCTCTTCCTTAGAACGCTTAAGATTTATCCTTGAACTTTATTGGATTGAGATTATATTTTCGATATATAATTCTCATTCTTGTTTTTATAGTCTAATAACCGAGAGGTTCTGAAATCGAATCGATAATTTCAAGGATAAAGTGAGTTGAATGTACTCCTCGAGAGAGGATGACATAATTCTCCTGGATTGGAGTCAAATCCAATAGAGGGGTTCATTACGATAAAATGAGTTGTAGGGGTTTTAATTCTAGAGCGAAAGTTTGATTGGTCAACCTAAACTCAATTGAGTGTATCATCGAGAGAGGTACGTTTATAATTCGGGAACCTCCACGGTCAAGTAATTTCTTTAAGAGAATTAGAAGTTTTATTTCTTATATTTATTTTCTAAGGTGATTCAAGGTTGAGTACTAGTCTCTTAATTCACAGTTTTAAAATAAGTTATCTCTCTTTCTTGCAACAACCAACCCCAAGTTTTATTTGATAAGATAATAGAGATTTTTCAAAGTAAAAATATTCAACCGCCCCGAGTCTAATACAACCTTGGTTTTACAACCTATACTACATTCGATTCGGTACACTTGCTGTTATCGTTTGCGGATATAGTTTTGCGCATCACCTATCTTTAGGCTTTTCTATGCTTACTTCTCCAACAATATAAGTAGGAGTCGTATACGGTGTTTCAACACTAACCCAGACATCTAGATCTAAATTAATTAGAAAATAACGCATTCCTATTCTCCAATAATTATAGTCAGTTCCGGTGAAAAGTGGAGGTCTACTTATCCCTTGCCCTTCATGAAAAGCGAGATCACGAGACGCCATTATTCTTGATTGTTAGATCATTTTGAAATAACCTACCTCTGATACCACTTGTTGGATCGTGAGGCGCCCTTAGAGGGGGGTGAATAAGGGTTTTTTAAACTTTATTATTTAATATAAAAACTTTTGTTGTTTTTCTTTAAATCAACTTGAATCAAAATTAAAGAGGAGTGAATCAATTAAAACAAACTAGAAAGAACATGATATTCATTATAATGTATGATTACAAAAATGTGATTTCTATAATGCTAGAAATCCTGGGCGAAATATGAAATCTTCTTTTTGTTTTCTATACCGACTCTTCTCACCAAGAACCAGTTGGCTTTAGCCGATCTTTCCCAGATCCGTCCTCAAGCCGCTCTAGCCTTTCTATCCCCAGAAAAGGCCTCGAGAACCCCCAAGATCTACTTCCTAGACCTAGTCGCCAACAGGAGGTGAGTTACCCTCTAAGTCCTACCCAGACCTAGTCGCCAACACGATACTTCGACAAAAATAATAAAAAGGTTACATATAAACATTTGAACACAAATCTTAAAACTCCCTTCAAAGAATTTTGGAGATAGCGAAGGCCACTGAAAGTTCTTGAAGTCAAAGCGCGCGTTCTTCGCGTTGAGGAAGCGTTGATCCGGTACTCCTTGAATTCTTTGCTCGAATGTGTGCGGGAGATGAACAACTGGAAAATACGACCCTGATTGAGTTTCTGGAGTGCTGGAGTAGGGCTCTAATCAATCAGTAATTGGAGAAGACGAAATCATCCAATTTATAGAACTTGAGCTAACGCCGGCATTAAGGCTAACACTGGGCGTTGACCCAGTATAGTAATGTTTTGATGGCTCGTATCTTTAAAACAGGATGGAGATTCTGCACTTTAGGAATTGTTTATTTTAGGCAATCCTAACGCTGGCGTTAAGGCTAACGCTAGCGTTAGGTCAGATCATTCCTAAACTTCCCCCTGCAATCATGGTTGCTTCCTCCTTTCCATAATCATCCTGGTGAGCTGCGCGTTAATGCATAACATTAGGTTCTAACGCCTGGCGTTAGACCAATTTCCATACTTCAGCTTTAAGTTGTTCCAGACCAATAATTCCACCTACTTGTGTCATCACTGTGCAAGCCTGCATACTAAAAACACAATGGCAAACAAGATCAAATACAAGTAGGATTTGTTATTCTCAAATCAAAGGGATGTGGAAGAACTGTATTCCAACACCCTCCACTTTGCTATATATACCTCAGGTCGTAATGTTTATACTACACATCTCCTTCCTCTCTTCTTCTCCACCGAGCTTTCGCAACCTATAACTTCCATGAAGCCATTGTCGCAATCTCTTTCCCAGGAGATGATCGATATTCTCACCGCGGCGCGAAAGGGGGACTCCTCTCTTACCGCCAGATATGCTCCTTGGCTCTCGTATAAGAGGGATCCCACCTCCCCTTACCGGCTGAAGAGGGATGAGACTATTAGGAGGGGCCCGATGACCAATGAATCTACATCGGCGTCCCTTCCCCCTTCTCGTGACTCTCCAAATGCACCAAAGGTAATTCTATTTCATTCTCACCTTGTCGTTATGTTGTCCGGTGTGATATATCAAGTGTTAAGTTCACTTGCCTGAGAAACCGTCCACGGGAGGCGCCCCCAAGACCAACCATGCAGGTGCCGACACGCTCCCGCCCCCTGCTGATGACATTCCGATAATTTTGGAATCCTACCCTCCGGTCGTCCCTGTCGGGAACCTTCCTAAATCTGGTAAATTAACACCGCTTTCTCGCACAATCCATCTTTTTGCTATCTTACCTATTTCGCCTCCCGCAACCCCCACCTTCGGGACAACAGGGCTTCCTACTTCTCCGCGGGAATCGACACCGCGAGAACCAACGCTGCGGGAGCCAATGCCGTGAGAACCTCCTTTGACACCATGCGCCTCCCCAGCTCGTGAGACAACTGCTCTTGTCATGCCAGAGGAGGAGCGCCTAACTGGGAGGGTCTCGGTGCGCAACCCCCCCCGGATGCTGGCATAGCCACCACTTCAGATGCCAACCCCGAGCCTCTTCGCCCAAAGAAGGGAAAATCACTACATCTCGCTGGCCAGCCATTCGCAGGGAAGCATTCCCCCTCTCATCGGCGCCCCGACAAGGAACCCATGCCAGGTTAGTTATCTCACTCGTTGTGATTCAATATTCCGAGACTACCAAACTTACCCAAAGCTTGCTCTCGCAGAATATCGAGAGGCCTCGCAGATGGACCCCCAGTATGAAGAGGAAGGGATGTTCTCGCCCCCGCCCTCTCCTACAAATCTTTTAGATTTCTTGGGAGATCCTACCGACCCTGAGACTATGAATGCGCGAATGGCGAAGGTTCTCGGCAAGCTCACCTGGATACTGCGAGACCACGCCAACCAGATTGATGCGCAACAGACCACTTTTGAGTGTAGGGTGTGCATTCTCAAGTGAGACTACCAACACCTTGTCGGCGAGATGGAACGTCAGGGGGGGGTGGGTGCGCGGAGACCTCTCCTAGGAGGCACATCGCGCGGGCTAGGGATCTAATGCGCTTGGTCAATTAAGAGCTCACAGCGGTGAGTGCGTATCACTACCCACGAGTGCCTCCAAGGTCAAGGAGGTGAGGTCGTGGTCAATGGCAATGGGTTCAGTACTGATCCTACCGACTCTCAATCCATGTACTCTCTCGCACCTTTGTAATTTGTTTTCTTTCCTTTTGAGTACTGAACAAGTCGAGACCTGCTGTGTCTCGCAAATAATTTATCTGTCTGGATGTATTATGTGATGTTACTTTGTGGAATGCCTTCTTACGAAACTACTTTCTTTCTCTATGCTTTAACTTGCTTTCACCTGAAGAGTCTCGCTCGTAACATTCGCCTCCCGCCGGTGACTTGGAGTGTAGGCGGGCTGGCCCGCATTCCAATGCGTCGGGGTAGCGCGGTCTGTAACACCCCAAAACTCTGAAGCAGAACTGTGTTGTTGGGAGCTAGCGTCGGCGGTAATGCTACCGCCTGGCGCTAGCCATCTCGACGGTTGCTAAGCGTCGAGACGG
The DNA here is from genome assembly GCA_033032865.1 of Dactylorhiza incarnata. Taxonomy (NCBI): domain Eukaryota; kingdom Viridiplantae; phylum Streptophyta; class Magnoliopsida; order Asparagales; family Orchidaceae; genus Dactylorhiza; species Dactylorhiza incarnata. The sequence goes on from JAWHQI010000013.1 coordinate 3,054,921, forward strand.
TGGTTAAGCGTCGTCAGACGCTAAGGCGTCGAGACGGGAGCTAGCGTCGGCGGTAGTGCTACCGCCTGGTGCTATCCCTCTCGACGGTTGCCAGCTCGAGACGGATGTTGAGCGTCGACAGACGCTACGTCGAGTCGGAAGCTAGCGCAGGCGCTAGCGCTAGCGCCGGCGCTAGCGCGCGATGCAGGTCCGTGATTTGAAATCGTGGCCGTCAAGTCCTTATGTTCTTGGATCCGAGGGCTGGGATTAATCCCGGGATTCCTTAAACCTTGACCAGAGGAGATATTTTCATTATTTCTAAAGCCTTATCCCTCTTCAAGCTTGAGAAAGAGGAAAGCCAAGGAGGAAGAAGAAGTTGTCTTCCACCATTGACGGAGCTCCGAAGCTCCGATTCGCGAGCCATTTACAGATCCACGGAGAGCAGCCCGGTGCGGTCCTTTCCATCTGTGCCAAAAATCAAGCCATGGCCTCGAAGCGGCGTCTAAGGGTAACGATCCTTTCTACCCTCATTTGGACATGTGTTAGTCCATTTCTGTGCATCTTTGAGGTCCCTACCGAAAAGGGTGAGGTCGTGACCTCCGACGGGTGGATTCGTGTTATCCCCGTCAGATCTTGCATACATGTAGAGTCCATGCGTGAAATGGGCATAGGCGTGCTGTGTGAAGCCCATCCGAGACGGTTCGTCCGGATTGGTGATGCTTTTTGATATTATGCGTGCCGGGGAAAACTCTGTGTTGATATCCTGCTTCGTAGGACTAGAGAGTGCTACTGCATGCGCAGCAATGCCTGGGGGTGTGCCCCGGGAAGCACCCGAAGTTAGAACAGAAATGGAGTTTCTGCTCACTACCGCTGGCGCTAGCGTTAGCGCCGGGCGGTAGCTCCCAGACTGGGTTCTGCTGATTTTTGTGCGTTCTGAGGCAGTGGGAGTGCTACTGCATGTGCAGAAGTGCCTGGGGGTGTGCCCCGGGAAGCACCTACGACTAGAAGCCAAAATGGGTTTTCTTTTCACTATCGCCAGGCGTTAGCGTTAACGCTGGCGATAACTCCCAGACTGAGTTCTGATGATGTTTGCTGTGCCCAGCTTGTTGTGGGACTTGCGGCCTGCGTGCCTGTGTTTTGTAATGTCCTGCTGGGTGGACCCGAGGCGCGTACGCCTTTCCTGTGAGGGGTCCAGTGGAGGGAACCTAGTTGCCTTAGGGCCTGGCTAGTTGAGAATACCTGGGGTGAGGGGACGCCATACCCGCATTTCATGTTGTACAACGAGTGTGTGAACAACGGGCATTTGGCGAACCCGCACCCGAACCATTGTGCGCCTGATTAGTAAGCCTCGCTCAGCATGTCGGGAAGCAATGGGGAAGAGTCTTCGGACTATGCGAAGTTCACAATTAAAGTACGGGGTACCCTGGTATTCGGGTCACCGACATTAGCCTCGAAGGGCAAAACCATCAAGGGGATGGTGGTGGAAGGTGGAGTCCACCGAAGAGTGCCTTGCGAGCACGAGACGTGGAGACCTTTCTCACATTTGTGATTGATTGCATATGTATGAACTGTTGTGGGCTTTGCTAGTCGCACTCTTTTATATATATATATATGATGCTGAGGTTGTTTTGCAGGGATGGTTAGAACTGCCACCCCCTCGAAGGGGTGGGGTCGTTAAAATTTGGTCAGCTTTAGCTGACCGTTGCCCTGTTTTTCCACCATTTTTGGTGGGCTTGTTGTACAGGTGCTGGACCGAGCGGGAACATAGCGGGCTCATAGCGGGCTGAAGCCCTTGTGCTGCTGCGGCCCTTGAAGGCCTTTTGATGTTCTTTTGCTTTTCATGTATGGCCGGCCTGCGCGCCGATGTTGGTAATTTGTAAGGCCGTCATGCCTATAAATAGTTGTTGTAAAACATTTCATTCCAAGTTAATAGAAGTGGACATACCCGGGTTCGGGTTTTGTGGTTTATGATTCTGTCTCTCTCTCTTCTACTTCCGCATAGAATGCTCTGAGTTAGGTTTATTGTTTAGAGTCGTTCGATATTTCAATTAAGTGACGTTCCCGTTTGTTTTGTAGTATATGGCGTGGGGCCCCGGCCGGACCTTCTGTTATATGCTTCTTAACGGATGGGGGTGTTACAAATTGGTATCATCATCTAAGGTTTCCGTGTCCTTCTAGGAATTCGTGGACGAATTCTTTTAAGGGGTGGTGAGCACGTGCGTGCGTTACCATCGAGACGTAATAAATAAACCCAAAATTGTCCACTAAGGAATGAAATGTAACAACTAACCAACAATTAATGCATGATTGTGGAACCTGAGTGTTCCTTTTGTGGTTAGTTTGCGACCATGCTTGTCGCCTAACTGTGCGATGCACTTGCGTAGGATACTCAAAGTGCTGCGGGACCGTCGCGTCCTCGTGAGATGATTCGAAGCAGTGGATCTGCTGAGGTGTCTACACCTCCTTCCCTAGTGCAGACGATCCGTATGATTGCTGAAGTGGTCGTAGGCGTGCTCAATGCTCAGTCAAGAAGGCCTGAACACCTTCCTTCTCCCGTGGTGGTCACGAAGCCAGCAGCAGTCGTTGAGCCAAACGTAATGACAAGAGACTTCAATCTGTTGTCCCACTTGTGTGTGGGGCAAGGTGAGCGCTCGGTAGACGAGTACTTATGTGAATTTATTAAGTTAACTCACTATGTGGGATCATCGTCGGAGGAGGACGAAAAGACCAAGGTGGATAGGTTCTACTTGGGCTTGCGAGATGACTTACGATTGTTGCTTCTGGGCCCAAAGCTATTGGGCTTTCATGCGTTGGTGACCTCTGCGAGGGAGTTGGAGCGAGACCTCCAGAATGTCCAAAGAAAACAAGTCGTAAACGCTGAAAAGCTGGAATGTCATCAGCCCAAAAATGGAACGCGAAAGAGTAGGAGGAAGAAGGCTAAGCTTGTGGGATGAGCTCCCCTGTTATGCTTTACGTGTGGTAAGGCGGGGAATATAGCTCGAGTTTGTCGCAGTGGCCGGAAGAAGAGGAAAGTAGAGGAGCCAACTCCTCCTCGAGCTTCGGGTGAGATGACTAGCCGAGAGCTCCCTGTTTGTTATCGTTGTGGTGGGTTAGGCTATAGCGCCTGCGAGTGTATTGTATGTCTTGTATAAACGAGGGGAAAGCTGGGTAGCTAGTATCTTTGGGTAAAACTATGATGGCAATGTATGCATGTATATAGTTTGTACTGCTCTTTTTGCACACTTGGGTGGTAATGAGTTGTTGTTGAAGCTTAACCATGCTGTTGGGTGCCTTTGTGGCACCACTTTTCTGTTAATGTGTAGTTAGCTTTTAATATGTGCTTTAATGCGTTGGGCACTAAGCTGGTGCAAGAAAGTATAGAAATATGCAGAGGTGAAACACTTACATGTTCAAACCCCACGCAAAGTCTAACGTCATGACGTTGTGATAGCATGTGCGGTTGGAGTCTGAGAACCTTCGTGCAAATACGTCTTAGGAAGTTAGGCAGGGGCGGAATACCGACCACAAGACTATTTTGCGGCATGCGTGGAATGAGCAAGATGTTGATGTCTGCTCTCTAGGTGTCCAAGGCGGTGCGGTAGAGGGGCAGAGCTGCTCTTTTCCCTAGTTGAGGCTTCAGAGCCAAATCCTAGCCTAGCTGACGTTCCGGTAGTGTGGGAGTTTGCCGGTGTATTCCCGAATGATCTCCCCGGTGCTCCACCGCAGGGTGAGATAGTTTTTACGATTGAGTTGTTGCCAAGCGCGAAGCCTGTGGCCCGCTCGCCATATCGTATGACTCCGAAGGAAATGGCAGAGCTGAAGTCGCAGCTGCAGAGCTGCTAGAGCAGGGATACGTGCGTCCGAGTCCTTCACCTTGGAGTGTGTCGGTCCTCTTTGTCAAAAAGAAGGACGGTAGCCTGCGGCTTTGCATGGTTTATCGGGAGTTGAACGAGCTGTCGGAGAAGAACAAGTACCCTCTCCCGAGGATAGATGACTTGTTCGACCAGCTCGTTGGTTTGACAGTTTATTCGAAGCCGAACTTGAAGTCCGGTTATTATCAGTTGTGGAGCAGGGAGGGTGATATCCCGAAGACTGCCTTCAGTACGCGGTACGGGCAGTATGAGTTCACCGTGAGGCCGTTCGGGCTGACGAACGCACCCTCGGTGTTTATGGATCTGATGCACAGGACATTCTGAGAGTACCTCGACCGGTTTGTGATCGTATTCCTGGACGACATCCTGGTCTACTCTCAGTCCGAGGAAGATCGCGAAGACCATCTGCGGGTGGTTTTGGAGATTCTGAGGAGGAATCAGCTTTATGCCAAGTTCTCGAAGTGTGAGTTCTGTCTATCTTCCGTGGCGTTTCTAGGACGTGTCGTTAGTGGGGAGGGCGTTGCGGAGGATCCGGCGAAGATTGTAGCTATCCAGGAGTGGCCTGTTCTGTCCTCAGCAGCAAAAGTCCGTAGCTTTCTCGGGCTGTCCGACTATTACTGGCGCTTCGTGGAGAACTTCTCGTGGATCGCGTTGCCTCTCTAGACATTGGCACGGAAAGACCAGAAGTTTGTTGTGCGTCAGCGCGTGCACAAACTTTTGAGGAATTGAAGGCAGTGTGTAAGCTGTGGCGGCTTTATGTGTATGGCATGAAGATCGACATCTTTACGGACCATAAGAGCTTGAAGTACCTTCTGGTGCAGAAGGAGCTGTTTTTGCGATAGCATAGGTGAATGGAGTCCACGGGGGACTACACCTTCGAGATTCACTACACTCCCGGGAAGGGGAATATTGTCGCAGACGCGCTTAGTCGCAGGGCTCCAGTGCAGGCCAGCAGGATTCAGATGCATAATGCGCACCTGATAGGTGACCTGGAGGCCTTGGATATCTCTTGTGTGGAAAACAGAAGCAGTGCCGGTGCTTGTTTATATTGAACTGAGGTGCAGTACGACCTCGAAGACCGAGTCCGCCGAGCTTTAGAACTCGATCCGAGTTTAAAGCGCTTCGCGGAGGAAGCTACTGGTGTGATCGATGCCCAGTCTCGTGTACGTGATGGGTTGTTGTGGAGAGATGATCGTTTGTGCGTTTCCAGGATGGGTGAGCTGCGCGATGAGTTGATGTACGAGGCGCATCGTACTAGGTACTCAGTTCACCCAGGAAGCACAAAGACGTTCAAGAACATGAAAGTCCTTTTCTTGTGGCCAGTTATGAAGAGGGAGATCGCTCACTATATGGCCAAGTGCCACGCTTGTGCATTGGTGAAGGCAGAATGTCAGGAGCCCGGAGGCTTTTTGCAGTCATTGCCTGTTCCGGAGTGGAAATTTGATGACATTTGCATGGATTTCGTGCATGGGCTGCCGAGATCGCAGCGCGGGAACGATGCCTTCTGGGTAGTCGTAGACCGGCTGGCGAAGGTGGCGCGCTTTATCCCCAACCGGAGGGATGACTCAGTGGAAAAGTTGGCGAAGTTGTATGTTGATACAATAGTACGATTGCACGGTGTGCCCCGTATCATCGTCAGTGATCGAGATGGACGCTTTACTTCGAGCAACTGGAGGCTAGTCAACCGTCTATTGGGTACAAAGCTGCAGTTTAGCACGGCCTTTCATCCTCAGACGGATGGCCAAACTGAGCGTACCAATAGGACGATGGAGGACATGCTCCGGATGTGCGTCCTGGATTTCGGCAAGGGGTGGGAAGATCACCTCTTTCTTGTTGAGTTCGCGTACAACAACAACTACCAGGCGAGTATTCAGATGGCGCCTTTCGAGGCCCTCTATGGCAGGAAGTGCCGCACTCCCTTAGCTTGGGCGGAAACGGGCGAGACGAAGCTCTTCAAGAGGAAAGACGTCGAAGAGGCGACTTCGACGGTACGTATGATCCGGGAGAGGCTTTTGGTTGCGCAGGATAGGCAGGCGAAGTACTATAATGCGAAGCACCGCGACGTCCAGTTCGCCGTTGGCGATTGGGTTTACTTGAAGATCAGGCTGTTCAAGGGTGTATCCAGGATTCGACGCTTGAAAAGCTGAGTCTGAGATACCTTGGACCGTTTGAGATCATCGAGCGCGTCGGCGAGACGGCTTATAGGCTTGCACTATCGGCAGAACTGAGCGGGCTACACGATGTATTCCACATCTCTGTGTTGCGGAAGGCAGTGCTAGATCCTACGCATGTGGTCGCGGCGGATCAGGTGCCCGTGGATAGTGGGCTTAAGACGACGGTCAGGCCCGTTAGCATCGAGGATGCTGAGGTGCGTCAGTTGCGGAACAGGCCGATCTGTATGGTAAAGGTTCGTTGGGACAACTGCAGTCACGAGGAAATCTCATGGGAGCTTGAGCAGACCATGATGGAGGAGTTCTTTGAGCTGTTTCGGTGACGTTTATCTATCTTTCTCCCCTTTTTGTAAAGACTTTTTTGGATATATATATATATGCCTGTTTTTACAAATTTCGGGACGAAATTTTTATAAGGAGGGGAGAGTTGTAACACCCCAAAACTCTGAAGCAGAACTGTGCTGCTGGGAGCTAGCACCGGCGGTAATGCTACCGCCTGGCTCTAGCCATCTCGACGGTTGCTAAGCGTCGAGACAGTGGTTAAGCGTCGTCAGATGCTAAGGCGTCGAGACGGGAGCTAGCGCCGGCGGTAGTGCTACCGCCTGGCGCTAGCCCTCTCGACGGTTGCCAGGCATCGAGACGGATGTTGAGCGTTGACAGACGCTACGTCGATTTGGAAGCTAGCGCAGGCGCTAGCGCTAGCGCAGGCGCTAGCGCTAGCGCGCGATGCAGGTCCGTGATTTGAAATCGTGACCGTCAAGTCCTTATGTTCTTGGATCCGAGGGCTGGGATTAATCCCGGGATTCCTTAAACCTTGACAAGAGGAGATATTTTCATTATTTCTAAAGCCTTATCCCTCTTCAAGCTTGAGAAAGAGGAAAGCCAAGGAGGAAGAAGAAGTTGTCTTCCACCATTGACGGAGCTCCGAAGCTCCGATTCGCGAGCCGTTTACAGATCCACGGAGAGCAGCTCGGTGCGGTCCTTTCCATCCGTGCCAAAAATCAAGCCATGGCCTCGAATCGGCGTCTAAGGGTAACGATCCTTTCTACCCTCATTTGGACATGTGTTAGTCCATTTCCGTGCATCTTTGAGGTCCCTACCCAAAAGGGTGAGGTCGTGACCTCCGACGGGTGGATTCGTGTTATCCCCGTCAGATCTTGCATACATGTAGAGTCCATGCGTGAAATGGGCATAGGTGTGTTGTGTGAAGCCCATCCGAGACGGTTCGTCCGGATTGGTGATGCTTTTTGATATTATGCGTGCCGGGGAAAACTCTGTGTTGATATCCTGCTTCGTAGGACTAGAGAGTGCTACTGCATGCGCAACAACGCCTGGGGGTGTGCCCCGGGAAGCACCCGAAGTTAGAACAGAAATGGAGTTTCTGCTCACTACCACTGGCGCTAGCGTTAGCGCCGTGCGGTAGCTCCCAGACTGGGTTCTGGTGATTTTTGTGCGTTCTGAGGCAGTGGGAGTGCTACTGCATGTGCAGCAGTGCCTGGGGGTATGCCCCGGGAAGCACCTACGACTAGAAGCCAAAATGGGTTTTCTGTTCACTATCGCCAGGCGTTAGCGTTAACGCTGGCGATAGCTCCCAGACTGAGTTCTGATGATGTTTGCTGTGCCCAGCTTGTTGTGGGACTTGCGGCCTGCGTGCCTGTGTTTTGTAATGTCCTGCTGGGTGGACCCGAGGCGCGTACGCCTTTCCTGTGAGGGGTCCAGTGGAGGGAACCTAGTTGCCTTAGGGCCTGGCTAGTTGAGAATACCTGGGGTGAGGGGACGCCATACCCGCATTTCATGTTGTACAACGAGTGTGTGAACAACGGGCATTTGGCGAACCCGCACCCGAACCATTGTGCGCCTGATTAGTTAGCCTCGCTCAGCATGTCGGGAAGCAATGGGGAAGAGTCTTCGGACTATGCGAAGTTCACAATTAAAGTACGGGGTACCCTGGTATTCGGGTCACCGACATTAGCCTCGAAGGGCAAAACCATCAAGGGGATGGTGGTGGAAGGTGGAGTCCACCGAAGAGTGCCTTGCGAGCACGAGACGTGGAGACCTTTCTCACATTTGTGATTGATTGCATATGTATGAACTGTTGTGGGCTTTGCTAGTCGCACTCTTTTATATATATATATATATGCTGCTGAGGTTGTTTTGCAGGGATGGTTAGAACTGCCACCCCCTCGAAGGGGTGGGGTCGTTAAAATTTGGTCAGCTTTAGCTGACCGTTGCCCTGTTTTTCCACCGTTTTTGGTGGGCTTGTTGTACAGGTGCTGGACCGAGCGGGAACATAGCGGGCTCATAGCGGGCTGAAACCCTTGTGCTACTGCGGCCCTTGAAGGCCTTTTGATGTTCTTTTGCTTTTCATGTATGGCCGGCCTGCGCGCTGATGTTGGTAATTTGTAAGGGCATCATGCCTATAAATAGTTGTTGTAAAACATTTCATTCCAAGTTAATAGAAGTGGACATACCCGGGTTTGGGTTTTGTGGTTTATGATTCTGTTTCTCTCTCTTCTGCTTCCGCATAGAATGCTCTGAGTTAGGTTTATTGTTTAGAGTCGTTCAATATTTCAATTAAGTGACGTTCTCGTTTGTTTTGTAGTATATGGCGTGGGGTCCCGGTCGGACCTTCTGTTATATGCTTCTTAACGGATAGGGGTGTTACACGGTCGCTATCCGCACCCCACACCTAGAGAATTTCGTAATTTTCCAACATTTTCTATAAATATATGGCTTACGTACCGCCTTTATTATGATTTCATCTCTCTCTTCTCTTGCTCCTGCTAGACCACTCGCCCTTCTCTCTAGGATTCTTGTGAGGCCTCCCTTTCACAGTCTGTGATGGCAAAAGAGACCGACGATAGGGCTAAGTGTGCTCAGCTTTTCATCAACCGCCACTTCGAGACCTGCGACCTCTCAGAAGATGAAGTCACCATGGCAATCGCTGACTATATTCTGCCTAGGTTTTCCGCGTGCCGCCAGGGAAACCATGACCGCATAAACCAGTTCTCGCCAGACACTCTCCACATTCCCCTCGAGCACTTCGAGGTGGGGTTCCGCCTTCCACTATGTCCAGAGGTGCGCCAAACCCTTTGTTATTTCGGCATCATCCCCACGTAACTCAATCCTAACTCCATTGCTATGATGGTAGCATTCTCCTGTTACCTATGAGAGGAGGGGATTGAGTTCTCGCTCCCGATGTTCCGCAAACTCTTCAACATCCGGGCGAAAGGCGGGGTGGCCTTCTTCTCCGTCCATTCCCCCTTCAGCATCACCAGCACAGTCAACAAAAACCACGACTGCGTCCGGTGATTCATTTTCTTCACGGGGAACTTCGGCAACGTCCCTCTCGCACCTGTGCAGGAGGATGTGTCGACTTTCCGGCCTCCAACACTGGGAGGTTATGAAGACAAGCTCCACCTCTACGTCTAGGAACACGACAAGGATGTTATTTACCTGCGGAACCACATCGACTCGCTTCCGCCCGTCCTGCCGGGAGAAGGTAAGACGAACCGATCCTAGACTTAGCTTCCGCTCACTCTTTTGTCTTCCCCTTTTACTTAACCCTTACAATGCAGGTCTGCGAGATCTCACTCTCCATCCGCCGCACGGGATCGTGGAAGTCCCGGGCGAGACCTTGGATCTCACAAAATCTGCCGCCGAGGCCTGCCACAGGAATTCTTCTCCCCCTAAATCTAGCGGCCAAAAGCGGAAGCCTGACGTGGCCCTCAGTGCTTCTTCCTCTAAGCGGTCCATGCCCTCCACCACCAAGGGCAAGGGGGTTGCCGCCGAGACCCCTGGGATGGGTTCCATGAGCGTGGTTGAGACGGTGGGTACCATCATGAAAACGATGGCCGGGACCTCCAGCACGCCGGCTGGGACCTCTAGCGCACCGGCCAGAACTTCTACGAGACCTTCCCCAAAGGAGCATCATAATTACGGCCTAGGCAAGATGTATATGGACGAGATGGGTGAACCCCTAGTTCTTTGGGATGAGACGGCCAACAAGATCTCCATCTCCTCGCTCCTACCCTCCTGCAAGGAGCGGGACACCACCAGCGGCGAGGTGTATGCCCTCTCCTTTGCGCTTTATGGTCGGGAGGATGCTGTCATCTATAACGCTGAGTCCACCCAGACCTTCGCGCACGAAACTGTGTGCGCTCAGTTGCGTGCCTTGGAGTTGGCGCATATGTCTTCGCATCACAGCATCACTCTCGCGCGGAACCTTGTTGAGGTGGAGAAGACGCGAGCCGGGACTTCCGCAGAGGTGAGGACCCTGCGGGGGGAAACTGGATGCCGCCCAGAAGCTTCTCGTCGAACATCCTATTCATGTCGTAAGTGATACCGACAATACTTGCGCTCTTGCACCTCTCCTTTTCGCCTTCTTACCCCCAAGCTAACTTTTTCCGTCTCTTTCTTCTTGTAGAGCACCGCAAACATGGACATCTTGAAAGTGCGAGTAGAACAGTCGGATGCACAGAATATGGAGTTGCAGGCTGAGGTTAAGCGCCTGTGAGAAGCCCCCGCCTCGCCGCCTCCCGGAGAGCCGCGCACTCGGCATCGATACACCAATTATAAAATTGAGGTGATGATGCAGGATATGGCCCAGGGAGCGGCGAGGCATGCAGTTGATAGGCTGCGAGACGTCCTACTACTGAATGAAGAAATCAAGAGGCTCAGCGCTCGCGTTCTTCTACCTGAACTCTTCGATCCGGTGCTGATGCCAGAAGGTGAAGCTGATCTTCAGCGAGAGGATGACTTCATCCCCTCCACCAACGAAGTCAGTTACTCCTCCAGTGAGAAGTCTGATGACCAGCCCTGAGGACTTACTTTCTTTTTGCCTTTTTCTCTTTTTGATTGCAACATGTACGGGGCGAGACCCCCCTTTTGTAAACACTTTTTGAGAATGAAATGAAATGTGGTTTGTCTATTTAACTGAGTCTTTTTTTTGCTTTTTTGCTATCATTTGCTAACCTCACACACATATGCCCATGATAGGCTCATTACTTTTTTTATGTTCGCATGCTTTCGCTTGCTCTTGCCAATTGATATGTACTTATTAACTGCTTGCACCTACTCGCACACCACCACTCGCTATCGTGCAAGTGATGTGTTTACATTAACTGATGTCTTACACTCGCACACCACCACTCGCACTCTTGTAAGTGATGACTTTACATTAACTGCTGGCTTACACTCGCACACCACCACTCGCACTCTTGCAAGTGATGTGTTTACATTAACTGCTGGCTTACACTCGCACACCACCACTAGCACTCTTGCAAGTGATGTGTTTACATTAACTGCTGGCTTACACTCACACACCACCACTCGCACTCTTGCAAGTGATATGCTTACACTAATTGCTGGCTTACACTCGCACACCACCGCTCTCTCTTGCAAGTGCTGTGTTTACATTAACTGCTGGCTTACACTCACACACCACCACTCACACTCTTGCAAGTGATGTGTTTACATTAAGTGTTGGCTTACACTCGCACACCACCATTTTCACTCTTGCAAGTGATGTGTTTACACTAACTACTGGCTTACACTCGCACACCACCACTCTCACTCTTGCAAGTGATGTGTTTACATTAACAACTAGCTTAAACTCGCACACCAACACTCTCACTCTTGCCCAGGGGGTGCGTTTATTAATTTCTTAGGACTTAGGTGGCCGCGATGATTCTGCCGAGAGCGCAACCTTACCGAGAGCACAAACTCACCCAGAGTGACCCTTAGACTCTCCTTTAGATGAGGAGTTAACTTGGGTGTACTTAATGAGCGGAAACCTCCTTTGTCGGGACCACTCGCATAACAGTCGAACGAGTGCCTTTCCGGGTGAGTGCCTCTTCTGTTGGGTCCACTTTCATACTTGACCCTTGAGGTATCCCCTTCTCATATTTTTCTTACCTTCCTGCCATCGGGTGAGTCTGTTGTCTCGCCAGCTGGGTGAGGGCCTGGCCATGTCGCCTATATGAGAGCTTGTTACCCTGAGTCCAGTACCACTTTTACATTTCCAGCCTCTCCAGAGATCAACTTGACCCACATCTAATGAGAGACCGACATCGGAATCGATCTGGGGCATTCCAGCTCATACTTTCCCTAGCCAGCCTCTCCAGAGATCAACCTGACCCACCGTCTAATGAGATCCCGGCACCGGAATTGATCTGGGGCATTCAAGCTCATACTTTCCCTAGCCAGCCTCTCCATATATCAACCTGACCCATCGTCTAATGAGAGCCGACAGCGGAATCTATCTGGGGCATTCCAGCTCATACTTACCCTAGACAGCCTCTCCAGAGATCAACCTAACCCATCGTCTAATGAGAGCCCGGCAGCGGAATCGATCTGGGGCATTCTAGCTCACACTTCCCCTAGCCAGCCTCTCTAGAGATCAACCTGCCCACCATTTAATGAGAGCCTGGCAGAGGAATCAATCTGGGGCATTCCAGCTCATACTTTCCCAAGCCAGCCTCTCTAGAGATCAAGCTGACCCACCGTCTAATGAGAGCCCGACAGTGGAATCGATCTGGGGCATTCCAGCTCACACTTTCCCTAGCCAAACTCTCTAGAGATCAACCTGACCCGCCATCTAATGAGATCCCGACAACGGAATCAATCTGGGGGATTCCAACTCATACTTTCCCTAGACAGCCTCTCCAGAGATCAACCTAACCCACCGTCTAATGAGAGCCTGATAGTGGAATCAATCTGGGGCATTCCAGCTCACACTTTCCCTAGCCATCCTCTCCAGAGATCAACCTGGCCCACCGTCTAATGAGAGCCCGACAGCAGAATCGATCTGGGGCATTCAAACTCACACTTTCCCTAGCCAGCCTCTCCAGAGATCAACCTGACCCACCGTCTAATGAGAGTCCGGCAGAGGAATCGATCTGTGGCATTCCAGCTCATACTTTCCCTGAGGGACCATGATTAAAAAAGTGACATTGAAATCAACCTAATAATGAATCAATCATATAATAAATCAACACAAAAAGTTCAAGGATAGAAATGCTTTAGGTCATCACTGCTCCGAGCTCGGCTGAGAGGTACATTCTCCTTCCACAACCTAGAGGTGGTACCCTACCAACTTAAGCAATTCATCTACCATGTAAGGCCCCTCCCAGTTGGGGTTGAGCTTTCCCATTGATCTTCACTTTTTCTATTGCTCCCGTCCGGGAAGTGACCTCCAGCTCTATGACCTCATCCACGGCCTCCAGTCGGGACTGCTCCCTCCAATCGCCTTCCTTCTGAACCATAAGCACCTCTGCTCGTTCCTCAAAGGCTTGGCCTCCCCCTCTCCCTTCTTCTTCCATCTCTTCTGCCTCGGGCCCTTCAGTGGCCCCTTTCGCTTCCTCCTACCTTTCCATCTCCCGGTCCATCCCCTCCGCTTCAGCTTGCCAGGTGGTGTTGACAGCGGTGATGTAGCACTGCCTTGATACCTTCGGGGCACCCCTCACCCAGACCTTGACTCCTCCTGTGTGAACTTGAGGCATTGATGAAAAGTGGAGGGGACGCATCATAATGCGCTGATGAGGGGCCGTCCAAAGATGGTGTTGTAGCTGATGGCGGCTTCCACGATGACGAAGCGGTAGTTTCGGGACTGCCCTCCTGAGACGACATGAATCCCCACACCTCCTTCCACCTCCTTTCTTTCCCCCGAGAATCCAAACAGCGGGCCAACTGAGGCCAGCACTCTCCTCCCCTCCACCTTCATCTCATCAAATGCCTTCTTGAAGATGACATTAACCGAGCTCCCATTTCCACGAGGATTTGTGAGACGGTGAAGTTTTCGATGGCTGTCTAGATAACCAGCGCATTGCAAAATGGGTCCTCATGACCCGACAAATCCTTTTGAGAGAAGGTGATCTTTTCCGCTGGGGGTGGGGCTTGAGACATTGAATCCACGCTCTAACGCTACATGACATGGAGGCTTGCCTTTCGGCTCGCCTCGATCCCCATACCCCCATGGATCACTTTGATCCCCCCTCGGGTTCCCACATCAACCCAGTCTTCGCACCTATCTTCTTCCTCCTCTCAGGGTAGGACCTCCTCGATCCTCACCGGATGCTACTCCCGATGCGTCGGCACTCTGGCCCCTCTCATCTCCAGGAACTCTGGGCAGGTGGTCATCCAGTGACCTTCCTCCGGGTAGAAGTCACAATAGGGCAACGCCACCCCCCCTCTCGGCCTCCGGACCATGATTCCTTCTTCTCACTCCCGCTCCCGCTCCTGCTCCTACTCCACTTCCTCCTTGCCCGATCGCCATAGCTTGCTGAGGCGGGGAGGCAACGACCTCGGACCCTTCCTCCACCCGAGCTGATGAGGTCTTCCTTGTCCCCCCTGGAAGTTGCCTCCTCCCAGCTTCCTCCACCCCAAATCCAGGGCCCTCAACTCTTCCCTTCTCTGAACCTCCTGTTGCTTGACCTCCGACTCACTGAGCTTTGCTAGCCTCTTCGTGAACTCTGGGTTAGCCGCCTACCCCTCTATCTCTTCTGTCGCCCTCTCTATCAACTCCTCGAAGGACAAAGGAGCCTTCCTCTTTAGGTTCATCTTGAAGAACCCCTCCCACAGACCTACCATAAAGGTGAGCTAGAGGGTGACCCCAAGCACCTCCTGGATGAGGAGGACCTACTCCTAAAACTGATCCACGTAGTGGGCCAAAGACTCCTCTGACCTCTGCTTGATATTGAAGAGTGCCTTGGGGTCCTTCTTCCTCTTCTTCGAGGTCGAGAAGCGCAATTGGAAACTGCGACGCAGGACTTTGAAAGCATAAATCGACCCCACGGGGAGCTGGTGAAACCAGTCTCGGGCCTTCTCCTTCAGAGTGGTGGCAAAGAGTCGTCACTTGAAAGCGTCCAACATGGGTCTGATGGAGACCATATCTTTGAACCAATGCAAGTGCTGGACGGGGTCGTCCTTTCCAGTGTAGAACAGCATGTCCGGCTCACTGAATCCATCGAGGAGTGGTGCCGAGAGCACCAACTCACAGAAGCAGCTTCCCCCACTCGCCCACCTGGCCTGCTCCACTCGCCCCATGAGCTTTCCGGTCGGACCTTCTCCTGCCTGCCTCGCACTCGCTGGGGTATCGCTCGACAAAATGGTGCCCGCAGGGACCCCACTCGCACTCGCCGGGCTGGGGAAGAGTTCTCGCCCAGCGAGGTCTCGCCCCGACGCCTCAGCCACCACTTCTTTTCTTGCCCTCTGCCCTGAGGCATTTTCGCCAACTCCTGGCGGCGGGACCTCCTGGGGCACCGAGGTTGAGATATCCCCCCGTGCCGCGGCGAATGTATATTGGATCGCCCCAGCAGGTCCCTTCGGAGGTCTGCCAGCATCTCAACTTTCGTTGGCGCACTGGGTTGTGGCGAACCGCCAAAGCCGGCGTCTCTCTCATCTTCTCCTGCCATGCCGCTTCCTTGAGACTTTCTTGTATTAACTGCTCTCCACGCTCTCCGCACCAAAAATGTTGGAACGAGGACTTGGCCCCAATGAGGAGATCGGACCCCTTAGAGGGGGAAGGTAGCACCTACTGATCCCACAAAAGAAGCTGACCGGAGACTAAGAGCTCAACACAGACCCTTGGCAACATCGCGGAGGTCCCACCACACACCCGGAATATCTTAGAGTGATTCCCCTCCTAAGCCAAAGCTGAAGCTGGGCACCTTGGAGAGCCTGAGGAGGTAACCAAAAAACCTAGGGAGGAAGAAGCCAGAAATTGGAATACTCTCCAAAGGTGCCCTCCAATGTCCTATATAGCTTATCCAGTCTGGTCTGCTAATAGCGTAATCCCGTCTTTTGGTTTTACTAAACGCACCCCAAATTGGTCTGCTAACAGCCAAACACCGTTGTCCATAAAGGCACCTCTCGCCTAACCTCCCGCTTGCCAGATCTCCCGGCACCCATGGGGTGAGTGGCCCTTGAGGGCGCCACTCGCAGGGTCCTTGGTCCTCTAGGCGAGTAGGGTCCCGCCCCTCACTCGCCCGATTGCTGTGGCACCCGCGTTCCCACCGCGCGAGCATCTCGCGAGTGCCCCTGCGAATGGGGATGCACTCGCCTTGAGGCTCTTCGGCCCTCTCTTGACCTCGGTGAATGCCCTCATTGCTTGCTCTCCTGCCCGTCTCAAGCCTGGGGCCCCACTCAACAAATATGAGGTTGTACAGAAACCTCTTCCCTTCTTCTTATCCCTCTTTCTGAAGGACTTCTTCTTGTGCTCCTTCTTGTTGCTGCTTCTATCCTTTTGTTCTTCAGAACATTCAGGGGCAATGTGCCCTGGTTTTCTTCATGCAAAGCAGATTATTTCCTATTTTGGAGTCTTGTGAAACTTTGGTTTGCTTGAGTTCCTTTCCTTTATTCTAGAGTCTTCAGATTTGACCCATCTTCTAAATTTTCTAGCTAAGAGATTGAACATCTCTTCTTCAGAAGCGAAAGGTGTTGGATCTTGAGGCGCCCATAGAGGGGGTGAATAAGGGTTTTAGAAAACTTTAAATCTTTATAGAAAACTTTTGATATTTTATTAGAAGTAAGTTAAATCAAAAGTTAAGAGATAGGAATTAGAAATGAAATCAATTTTATTAAACAAGAAAAAACATGATTATCATTTATAAAATTGATTACAAAATCTGATTTCTATGACGCTAGAAATCAAGGCAATTATGAAATTCTCTTTTCGTTTTCTATACCGACATTTCTCACTAAGAACTAGTTGGCTTTAGCCGATCTCTCTCTAGATATGGCCTCAAGCCACTCTAGCCCTTCTATCCCAAAAAAGTCTTCGAGCACACCCTAGATCTACACCCTAGACCTAGTCACCAACACGAGGCGAATTCTTCTCTAAGTCCTACCCAGACCTAGTCCCCAACACGAGGCGAATTTACGAACCGATTACAAAGATAAATATAAAATACAAATATAAAAACTCCCTATGAGGTAATCTGAAGGAGACGCCGAAGAATCATTGAAGTCCAAGCATGTGTTCTTCGCGTTGAGTTAGCGTGTTGATCGAAGCCTCCTTTGATTCCTCATTTTTAAATTTAATGGGAGATCCTTTGTGGTTTAGAAATACGGCCCTCACAAATAATTCAGAGTGCTGGAATAGGGCTCCTTAGCATTGGTTGTTGGAGAAGATGAAAACCACCTATTTATAGGACTGTACGCTAACGCTGGCATTAAGGCTAACGCCTGGCGTTGACCCGGTATAGAGATGTTTTGATGGCTCGGATCTTCAAAACATGAAGGAGATTCTGCATCTTTGGAAACATTCATTTTAGACAACCTTAATGCTGGCTTGAGTCTAACGGCTGGCGTTGAGTCAAATAATTCCCCAAATGCTCCTGCAATCACCGCAGCTTCCCTCCATGCCATTTTCATCTTGGTGGGAATGAAAGTCAACGCTGTCGTTAAGAGTTAACGTCGTGCGTTAGCTCTCTTCCATTCTTTTCAGCTTGTGAGCAAATCCAGACCAACAACAGCAACCTAGTGTCATCTTTGTTCAAACCTGCATGCTAAAAACACAATGACAAACAAGATCAAATACAAGTAGGATTTGTTATTCTCAAATCAAAGGAATCGGAAAATCGTGTTCAAACAGAAGGCTCTCCTTCAACAACCTTCAGAACAATAGTCCTTTCTTTAGGAGCTGAGATTTTCTCTTTGGCTTCTGTCTTAGCCCTGCTCTTTTGTATTAGCTCATAGAACTTGAGCTTGCCTAGCAGAGCATCAATGGAGATCTTCTTATGGCATCAAGACTCTCTGATGGCCCAGATCCTTGAGTCTCATGTGCTTGGGAAGCACATGAGGAGCTTGTCATTTATCTCAGTTAGTGAGATCTCCTTGTCTAGTCCCCTGAGCTCCATTATAATGATGCTGAATCTATCATACATCTCAGCAACATTTTCTTCAACCTTCTTTTGAAAGTTCTCATATTGGGATATGATAAGGGATTGTATGTCCTCTCTTTCTTCTGATCTACCCTCAACCAATCTGGTCAAGGATTCCCAGATTCTTTTGCTGCGTTGCAGTCAGCCACCTTCTGGAATATGTCATCTGACATAATTTACACCAAAATGTGCATTGCCTTGGCATCACATGACTTCAGCTTCTTCTCAGCATCGGTCCTCCTTACTCTAGGGACAAGTTCTTGTACCACGGTCCCACTTGCATCTTTTCTGAATGGGACTGGAGGACCTGAAACAATAACATCAAATATTTCATCATCAATAGAGTTCGTGTAAAGTTTTATTCTGGCCTTCTAGAGTGTAAACTTATTCAGATTACAGACTGGTGGTTTTGTGGATACATAGTCCTTAGAACTCATTTTTCTGAAAATAAATTGAGAGGATCTTTTGATCATGGTGTTAACCTTTTTATGATCAACCTGGCTCTGATACCAATTGAAAGTGCTGTGATACCAACTGATACGTACTCCACTCTTCTACTACTAGGTAGGAATACACTATCTAGTGCCTGAGTCTTTTGATAAGGAGACTCTTAGAACCACTGAGTCTTTTGGTAAGGAGACTCTTAGAACCAACCGCAGAGTCTTTTGACAAGAAGACTCTTAGAATCACTGAATATTTTGGTAAGGAGACTCTTAGAACCACACTAAATCTTTTGGTAAGGAGATCTTGAACCAACTGAATTCTTTGGAGAGGGATTCTAAGGACTCTTTACTCAGATTACAATAAAGACAGAAAGAGTAAAAGAAATAAGAAGAAGATAAAGAAGAATCTTTTTGTTGAATCCTCCTTCAGTAATCACTGAGGATTCAGACACTTAGTGTTGTTGATGGATCTCTATTTCAGTAGATGAGTCCTTGTTGAGAGAGAGAGATGCAAGGACAGATCAAACTTTGATCCACAGAATCTCTGTATCGCTATAGACTTCTTGCAGTAAGAGAAGAAGAAGATGAAGCCTTTGAATAATTCATGTACAAAGATTTGTTGTACTGTCTGAGAGAGAGTTTCAGGAAGAAGAAGATAGAAGAATAATTGAATTGTTTTTGGTTCTCAATCTTCCTTAATGACCTTATTCTTCTGTCGAATAGTATATGAATTCCTTTCCTATTATGTTGTATCCATAATAGGAATGTCCAAGGGATAATAATATTCTCTTTCTATTTCTGTTGACTACCCGTCAATCACTTTTTAAATATCTTCCAAAAATAGCTTTATTGTGTCTATGGAGAACTTCTTTCCATCCTTGGTTATAAACGACCCATTAGAGATCAAATCTGAAAGTGCACAGGGTGCCCCTGATATATACTCTAGAGGGGGGTAAATAGAGATTTAAATTTATTTCTATTCTATTAGTACAAATACAATAAAAACCTAAGTATTATGCTCTCTCCAAAATAAAATAGTGTAGTCAAGTAAAGAAGGAAAACAGAAAAGTAGTAAATGAAATGGACAACACAGAAAATGATCAACCAGAAGACACATATATTTTATAGAGGTTCCCCAAAATGTTGGTAGTCCTCTCTTCTACCACCTGGTAGGATTGCACCAACTGTGCCTGAGTCTTTTGACAAGGAGACTCTTAGAACCACTGATCTTTTTATAAGGAGATCATGAACCAACCAGATATTTTGATAAGGAGATCTTGAACCACCAGATCTTTTGATAAGGAGATCTTGAACCACTGAATCCCTTGGAAGAGGGATTCTTAAAACTCTTTTACAGGAGAGAAAGAGAAGAAGAAGGAAGAAGGAAGAAGGGGAGAAGAGTAAGAATTCTATTTTCTGAATTCTTATGAAGCCTGTATGAAGAACAGCTTCTTGAATATTCCACTGGATCTGCTTATGATTAACTTCTTCTTATGATGATGATGTTTTGCAGGAGGTATAGTTATCAGATCCTTTCTCTTTATATTGATTGAGATCTGGCTGCTATATGATTTTGATGAAGAGCAGCCTTCAGATCTTCTATTCTATGAGATGGAGAGCAGCTGTTCTTTCTTCTCTATGTATTCTCTGTTAGGGTTCCTTAGTAGGAGGAAGAAGAAGAGGGAACCCTAATAGAAAAATATTAGCCGATCGTGTTGAATGCTCTATTTTTCTCTTTCCTTTCTTCCCTTTTATTGTCCTGTTCAATTTGAATTTGTTTCCTTTTCTAGTAAGTCCTGAAAAGGTATTTTAGTCTGGATAATTACTCATTTCCTTCCTTCTTTAATTCCCGACCCGTCCACCAACAATAACCTTGTTTTCAAGAAAGCTTTTCTCTGTCCTTTGTTAATTATTCATTCTATTTAAGGCAATTAAGGAGCCGTTGGGGAATAGTCTTGAGTGAGGTGGGCCATGAGAGAGGGTCCAAAATTGACAGCTAAAAAGGTTTCATTTATAGACTGTATTCGACGTAGCGTCGAGTTCTCTTCCTCCCTTATCGACACACCATCGAGTTCTGGTAGGAGTAGCTTCGAATTCATCCTTGCTCTGATTGAACTCTGCTAGTCGACGTGGCATCTATATCTTATCGACGTAATCGTCGAGTTGAGGGAATGGCTCTGAACTTCATTATCTGTGTTGAGATCAAGTCGACGTTGCGTCGACTTTAGATGGCTTCGACTGATACTTCCTTCTGCGTTGAGTTGAAGTAGACTCTGCGTCGACTTCTCAAGATACTTCGGCAAGTCCATGGCCCCTAAGTTGATATCTACTCGACTTAGCGTCTACTTGATCTACTTCGACAGAAGGGGTGAGTTGCTTGGACTTCTAGTCAGAGTAGCGTCGACAATAACTCGATGTTGCGTCGATTTCTATTCGACGCAAATGTTAACTCTGCCCAAATTATGCTTCTCTTGATATGGTCTTGACACCCTAGGTTGAGTATGACATTCTAAGACATCTAATGACCAGATTACCCTTACTATACAATGGCTGATTCAACCTAAGAGATAAAATCAATTATTAGGTAATTTGTTAAGTTAAATCAAAGGGGTTTTTCCCAACAATCTCCCCCTATTTATCTTAACAAATTTTACAGTTTATATAAAGTGATTTTACACATTTCTGTGCATACACAAAAATACATACAAGACAGCATATACATAAGAAAATTACAGACTGTAATCATAAGCCATTTCATTCAATTGTTAAGATATATATAAATCACCATAGATGTTTTTCAGGAGGTATAGGACTTTACATGATACCTGAGCTTAAGAATCCTTCTCAGGAGTTCTTATTTTTCTTGAGAATACTTTTGGAACCACCTTCCTTTGTGCGATCTTCAGAGGCTCATCATCATCTTCAGTAGTAATGTCTTTGGGAAGCTCCCCCTGAGAGCGTGCATTCACTTTAGCCTGCTGGGCAGCTTCCTGAGCAATCTTAGCTACTTCTTCTAGTAGAGCTTCATTCCGAGGCTCACCCTGAACCACTACTGTAATTACAGATGCCATTTAAGTATCCAAATTCCTTTGAACATTTGGAGCAAGATCCCCCTGAATATCTTGGAGCTCCCCCTGATTTGCTGGATCTATTTGCTCCTCATTCATCATATCTGAGAGTTCCCCCTCATCTGTCAGATACTGATTTTCGGACTCATTTACTTTTTCTGGATGCTCTGGAACTGGCTCCCCTGGATATGTGGACTTTGAAAGGTGGTCACTTTGTCTGGAGCAGGAGCTTCATTAGCATCACCTTTATCCTGTCCACTCAAATCTAAGACAGGTTTTTCTTCCTCCAAAATGTTCTCCCCCTTCTTAACCTTGCTGGCCAGAGAGGTTAAGAATTCCTTTGTGACCATGGAGGAAGATACAAAATCCTTGTGACCCTGGAGGGATCTTTTTGAATCTAACAGCTCAGCCTCCATTTGAGAGTTCTTCCTGTCAAATTTCTTTGCTTGAGAGGCCACCAGGTCTGCAAATGTGGAGGAGGCAAGGCCAACTGCTATGGAGATTATTTGCTTAAGGTTAATTGGGTGTGTGGAGGAGGTAGATGGAGGGAAATCTTCTTGGATAGGTGAGAGATTATGATAGATTTTAGGTGAGACATGAATAGGTGGAGGAGATGGAGCAAATGTGGATGGTAGCTGATGAGGAATTTGAGGAGATGGATCTGGGGCTGAAGAGGATTGGTGTTGTTGTTGTTGTTATTGAGGAGAATGTTGAGCTGGAGCATCATCCTGATGGAGGTCTGAAGCAGTGTCCAGAGTTGTTTGAGAGGTAGGAGGAGGAATACTATCCCTTGGGGGATCTGGTATTTGCCTTTCAGAATCTTGAGGAGGAGGAGAGGGAGGAGGTGAAGCTGGAGCTTGACCAGGCTTTAAGATTTGTCTGGTCCACTTAGAGAATATTCCTATGTTTATTCTCTTTCCAGGAGGAATAGGCACTACTTTGGACTTACACACACCAGGATAGTGGTGAAGCAGTACCTGACTCATGATTCTCATGAAAGCATTTTCCTTGTTGGAGTACATGTGAGCAGTCAGCTTTAGGAGACACCTCCCCCAGTTAATCTTCTTTTGCAGAACTAGAACTCCCATAATCTGCAACTGCTGCCTGGGAATAGCATCATGGGCTAAAATTTTACATAACATAACCTTCCCAACAATGTCTGCAAGGAACCTATATTCTTCCCCGAGATCAATCTTCTTTTGATTGATGGGCTTATCTTTCTTAAACTGCATAATCTCTAGGGCCCTCTTGGTCTCATCCCCTGATAATTCATTTGATTCATTTCTAGGAAGAAGATCATTCATTTGGTTTAATATTTCCTCTGTTATCAGTACATCTGTATCACAAACTCTTCCCTTGAGGGAACCATCCTCTCCTATCTGAACACTGCCTTTAAACTTAGTTTTATATCCAAGATCTTGCATCTGGTGGATATCAGCTTGGTTAATCCGACATCTTGAAACAGTCCAAAATGAACTTGAAGCTTTCGGCCGCTACACCGAACGAATCGATGTCCACATTGAATCTGTGGTTCACTTTTGGTAGATTCATCAGATTAATGGTACCTGCAATAACACAGTGAAAATGAGAGAGAGGGGCGTGGGAGAGCTGGAGAGCAAGAGAGCAAGAGAGCAAGAAGAGAAGAATTTGAAAGTGCAATGATCTCGACGTTGAAGTTCCTTAAAAGAAGACGATTCGTCGCAACTTAGGGTTTATGTCGAGACACCATCGATAAGGATTAGTATTTGGCGAACAAAAATAAGCCGAGAATGCTCCTAGAAGCATTTTTGAGCGCGCAGTAATATCGATGTTGCGTCGAATAACATTCGACGTAATCCAGTCGACGTAATAACATTTTGGAAATTGTTCAACATCTCTTAAGTCAACATAGTCCTAACGACGTTACGTCGATTGTCAATCGACGCAACCTCGACTCTGATCAGCGACCAATAAGATGATGTATGCGTCGATAAGAACTCGACGTTGCGTCGAGATCTATTTGAATTATCCACTCTGAATGCTCCTTGACGCTAGAGTGAGTAGAAGTCGATGGTACGTCGATTTCTATTCGACGCACCTCTGAATGAACAGATCTATTTTCTTAGAAAATTCTTGCTATTTTTCCCAGCAATTATATTTATTGAAAATAGATTATAATATTAATTTTATAAGCTGTAAGGAAAAATCAAGATAGAAATCACTCCCTTGGATAAAGTTTGTTCCTTATTCATGTCCTACATCTTTATCCCCACTCCATATTCTCCTGAGTGGGACCCTACCTAATCCTGCACAAGTAGTTCAAACATTATAAGGGACCCAGGTTACCTTGGGCCCTTTGCTTTTACCATTATAGGGTTCAATGAAGGAATAGAAGGGTCTTTCATGATATCCTTCTGGATCATAAGGAATGGGTTTCCCAAATCTATTATTTTGATACTTGAAATGAGTATAGAATGTATCTAAATAAAGAAGGTCTGTAGAATGTCTTATTATCCTAGGTTTTGATTTTACCCTTTGACTGTATGCTTTTTCTTCTTTCTTCTTCTCTTGAGATTTCTTTCCTTTGTTGAGATTTGTTTTCTTATCTCTAGATGTTTTCTTTGTTGTATTGACTTCCTGAACCTTAGTATTTTCACTGTCCTTACATGATTCAAAGTCACTAGGTCTAACAAATGGTACTAGATTTTTCCAGGCAGGTTTCCTAGGTGCTTCTGTGCTAGTGGAGGGCTCTACTCCTAATCTTGGGTGATTAAATCTCATAGAGAGATTTTCTGTGATGTATTTGAGCTCTTGACTCATCCCATTGAGAGAGTCCTCAAAGGCCTTTGCCTTTGCTAGCTCTTCTTTTAATTTTATGTTTTCCTCTCTAAGTTTAATTAGTTATGATTCTGTATTATTACCTTCATTTGTTAGATTTTGATTTCTTAGGTATATTTCATCTTTCTTAAGGTGTTCTAGTTCAGTCCTAGTTGTGTATAATTCTTTTTCTATCCTAAGATGATCAATACAAAAATCTTTAAAATAGGATTTAAAATCATCTGAGCTAAAATCAAACTTATCAAAAACTGATACTTGTTCCTCTTCATCATCTGATGACATGCCTAGTGCCATCATGCAGGCTACTTCTGCTGCTGCTTCATCATCACTTTCAGATGATGAGGAGCTTAATTTTGCTTCAGAATCACTCCATGTTTCAGCAATGAAGCCATTGGCTTTCTTCTTGTCCTTTCCTCTGAAGGACTTCTTCTTCTTCTCTTCTTTGTTGATGCTTCTTTCCCTTTGCTCTTGTGTGCACTCAGGAGCAATGTGACCTGGCTTGTTGCAAGTGAAGAAGATAATCTCTCTCCTTGGAGTTTTATCATACTTGGGCCTTGAATCTCTTTCTCTTCACCTTGAGTCTTCAGTCTTGACCCATTTCTTGAATCTCCTTGCTAGCAGGCTGAACATTTCATCTTTAGGAGTAGAGGGCTCTCCTTTAGTAGCTTTCAGAGATAGACTCCTTTGGATAGGAATTGGAGTAGTTTCCCTTTCTTCTGATTCAGCCATATTTTTCAGTATCATCCCATAAGATTTAAGCTTTCTTAGTAAAGCTTCAGTAGAGATTTCTCTATGGCACCTGGACTCTCTGATTGCCCAGATTCTGGAATCCCATGAGCTAGGGAAGCACGTGAGGATTTTATCATTAATTTCAGTCAAGGATATCTCCTTGTCCAAGCCTCTGAGCTCATTAATGATAATGTTGAATCTATTATACATATCAGCCATAGATTCTTCAGCTTTCTTCTGAAAGTTCTCATACTGGGATATGAGAAGGGACTTTCTATCCTTTCTTTCATCAGCACTGTTGAAACCGATATCTCGGCCTCTGTGGAGTTCGGGGCCCCCAACAAGTTGAGGGGTGGCCAACTCTTACTCCCCCAAGGGTGAGCTCTAGGTTAAAGGTGTTGGAACTATGAACTAGGCCACCAGCCAGGGTCGGCACTCTGCTGATCTCGCCCCTCTGCTGATCTCGCCCCTCTGCTGGGGCGGGGGTGAGGGGGGCCGGAGGCCTCCTCCCCTCGTCCCCCTGCTGGGGCTGGGCGAGACCCAGCCAGGGTCGGCCCCCTGGTGATCTCGCCCCTCTGCTAGTGGGGGTGTGGGGGCGAGTGGAGCTCGCCCCCTCCCCCCCAGGCGGGGCGAGTGGATCTCGCCACCCCCCTACCCCGGGGCGGGGCGAGTGGAGCTCGCCCCCCCCCTCCCTCGGGGCGGGGCGAGTGGAGCTCGCCCCCCCTACCTTGGGGCGGTGCGAGTGGAGCTCGCCCCCCTACCTCGGGGCGGGGCGAGTGGAGCTCTCCCCCTACCTGGGGGTGGGGAGAGTGGAGCTCGCCCCCCTACCTGGGGGCGGGGCGAATGGATCTCGCCCCCTACCTTGGGGAGGGGTGAGTGGAGCTCGCCCCCCTACCTCGGGGCGGGGCGAGTGGAGCTCGCACCCCTACCTCGGGGTGGGGCGAGTGGAGCTCGCCCCTACCTACTGGGTCTCGCCCCCTCCTGCTGGGGGCGGGGCAAGAGGGAGGGCTGGCCCCTCCTCCTCTTGTCCCTCTACTAGGGCTGGGCGAGCGGGAGGCCTCCGCCTCCACCGCTCGCCCCCTCGCCTCTACTACTCTTCCTGTCAGGGACCACACTACCAGATAAGACTCTAAGGGGCCCTTAGGAGTACACTCGGCGAATATGGGGTTGTACAAGCACTTCCTTCCACCATTATGGTGAGTTAATCCCATATTTCCTTTGTTGATTGGCATTCAACAACCTTCTGGAAAATGTCATCTGACATTGTTGACACCAGAATATTCATGGCCTTTGCATCACATGCCAGAACCTTCTTCTCAGCCTCTGTCCACTATTTCTTGGGACAGCCTCTGTTGTTGAGAATTCTCCTGCCTTTTGTCTCACTAGAGCTAGCGGACCTGTGAAAAGAACATTATAGATGTCTTCATCAAAGGAATTCATATAAAGCCTTATTATGGCCTTCCAAAGTGTGAACTTGTTCAAGTTACACACTGGGGGTCTTGTGAAAGCATAATCCTTAGTACTCATTTTCTTTATAAAATATTGTTTAAAATAATGAAAGAAATGTAGGAGGTCTTTTTGATCAAGGTGTTAACCTTTAAATGATCAACCTCACTCTGATACCAATTGAAAGTGCACAGAGTGCCCCTGAGATATACTCTAGAGGGGGTTGAATAGAGATTTAAATTTTTTTCTATTCTATTGGTGCAAATATAATAAAAACCTAAGTATTATGCTCTCACACATAGTAAAACAGTGCAGTCAAGTAAAGCCGGAAAACAGAAAAGCAGTAAATGAAATGGACAGAATAGAAAATGATCAACCAGAAGACACAAAGATTTTATAGAGGTTCCCCAAAATGTGGGTTGTCCTCTCTTTTACCACCTGGTAGCATTGCACCAACTGTGCCTGAGCCTTTTGACAAGGAGACTCTTAGAACCACTGATCTTTTGATAAGGAGATCATGAACCAACCAGATCTTTTAATAAGGAGATTTTGAACCACCAGATCTTTTGATAAGGAGATCTTGAACCACTAAATCCTTTGGAAGAGGGATTCTTAAAACTCTTTTACAGGAGATAAAGAGAAGAAGAAGGAAGAAGGGGAGAAGAGTAGGAATTCTGTTTTAAGAATTCTTATGAAGCCTGTATGAAGAACAGCTTCTTGAATCTTCCACTGGATCTGCTTATTATTAACTCCTGCTTATGATGGTGATGTTTCGCAGGAGCTATAGTTATCAGATCCTATCTCTTTATATTGATTGAGATCTGGCTGATATATGATTGTGATGAAGAGCAGCCTTCAGATCTTCTGTTCTATGAGATGGAGAACAACTGTTCTTTCTTCTCTGTGTATTCTCTGTTAGGGTTCCTTAGCAGGAGGAAGAAGAAGAAGGAACCCAAATAGAAAACTATTAGTTGATCGTGATGAATGCTCTATTTTTCTCTTTCCTTTCTTCCATTTTATTGTCCCTGTTCAATTTGAATTTGTTTCCTTTTCTGGTAAGTCCTGAAAAGGTATTTTTTGTCTGGACAATTACTCCTTTCCTTCCTTCTTTAATTCCCGACCCGTCCACCAACAATAAGCTTGTTTCCAAGAAATCTTTTCTCTATGCTTTGTTAATTCTTCATTCTATTTGAGGCAATTAAGGAGCCGTTGGGGAACGGTCTTGAGTGAGGTGGGCCGTGAGAGAGGGTCCAAAAATGACAGCTGAAAAGGTTTCCTTTTTAGACTGTATTCGATGTAGCGTTGAGTTCTCTTCCTCCCTTATCGACGCAACTTCGAGTTTTGGTCGGAGCAGCTTCGAATTCATCCTTGCTCTGATTGAACTCTGCTAGTCGACGTGGCATCGATATCTTATTGACGTAACCGTTGAGTTGAGTGCATGGCTCTAAACTTCATTATCTGTGTCGAGATGAAGTTGACGTTACGTCGACTTTATATGGCTTCGATTGATACTTCCTTCTGCGTTGAGTTGAAGTAGATGCTGGGTTGACTTCTCAAGATAGTTCGACAAGTCCATAACCCCTACGTCGATATCTACTCGACGTAATGTCGACTTGATCTACATCGACAAAACGGGTGAGTTGCTTAGACTTCTAGTCAGATTAGCGTTGACAATAACTCGATGTTGCGTCGATTTGTATTCGACGCAAATGTTAACTCTGCCCAAATTATGCTTCTCTTTGTTGGACATGTGTATCACATCCCTTTGTTTGAGAATAACAAATCCCAAATTGTATTTGATCTTTCTTGTCGTGTGTTTATAGTGTGCAGGAACTATAGGTGCAATACTCCACAGGTAGAAAGCAGCTTGGAACCAACAAACTAAGCTGAAGCACTACCGCCAGCGCTAGGGGTTAATGCAGGCGCTAGCGCTAACCCTAGCACTAGCGCTACCACCTGGCGCTAGCTCGCATTCGTGCCACAATGCCACGCCGTTAGGGTTCCACAACCGCTCCACACGAACGCTACTACAGGCCCTAGGAGCTACCGCAGACGCTATCTACAAGGTCTATAAATTGTTGGCTCCTCTCTCATTTTGGTTATAGCTTCCAGAGAGATTACTTGTGCCAAATTTCTAGAGCTGCTACTCTGCCGAAAGTTCATCTCCCACTCAATGCCAAAGAAGATTTTTGGAGAAGGAGGGCCCCATGCTGCATCCGAAGAATGATCGCTTCAACCTCACTTGTGTTACAATGATCCTTCATCCTCAACTTCAGAAATCTCATAGAGGGAGTTTTTGTTATTTGCTTTATTTCATTATTGTAATTTTTGTAGTACAATTCACCTTGTGTTGGCGACTAGGTCCTTGCGCGGCTTAGGGGGTAATTCGCCACGTGAGTTGGCGACTAGGTCTAGGAGATTAGATTTAGGGGGTGCTCGAGTCCATATCCAGGGAAGGATTGGCTAGAGCGGCTTAAGGCCATATCTGGGAAGGATAGGCTAAAGCCAAACGGTTCGTGGGGATACAAGTCGGTATATAAAAGGAAAAATTATTTTACTTTGTATGCCTCCGATTTTTAGCGATATTGAAATCAAATTTATGTAAACACCTTTTTATATATTATGATCATGTCTCTATTTGTGTTTACTTGATTTCTTTCATTTGGCATAAAATTTATTTGTGCAAATTACTTTTGCTAAATTGGTATTTTGCTCTCTCTCACTAAAAATAATTTAGTAATTTTCATACAATTATAAGGAAAAATTTTATTCCCTTATTCACCCCCCCCCCCTAAGGGCGCCAATCGATCCAACAAGTGGTATTAGAGGAGGTTATTCCAAACGGTTTAAAAACCAGGAATAATGGCGCCTTATGATCTCGCTTTTTCTGAGGGTCAGGGAATTAGTAGACCTCCACTATTTACTGGGTCAGATTATAATTATTGGAAAAATAGGATGAGATGTTTTCTTATGACCCTAGATATTGAAGTATGGAATATGGTAGAAGAGGAATACTCTCCTCCTACAATTGTAGTTGGAGAGATAACTTTAGAAAAACCAAAAGATAAATGAGATGATAGGGATAAACTCAAATGCAAAAATAATGCAAAAGCCACGAATGCTCTATTTTGTGCGTTAGATAGAAATGAATTTAATAGAATTTTTGCATGTACTACTGCTTATGATATTTGGAATCATTTGGAAATTACTCACGAAGGTACATCGCAGGTTAAAGATTCAAAGCTTTTCCAACTAGAGTCGGAATATGAAAAGTTCCGGATGGATGAAAGCGAAGATGTTGATGGAATGTACACGCGATTCACTAAGATCGCCAATGCCTCAAAAGCTCTTGGAAAGACCTTCTCAAATGGCGACTTGGTCCGAAAGATCCTTCGTTCCCTTCCTCCAAAATTCAACCCGAAGGCGACAGCCATTTCAAAATCACACAATCTAAGAACGCTCCAAGTTGAGTGCCTCATTGGGAATCTCAAAACCCATGAGGTAGAACTCAAAATCCAATATGATGAATACAACAAGGAACCAAAGAAGAAGGCGTTGGCAATAAAATCAAAGAAGGAGTGCCAAGAGGATGAGGATGAAGATGAAGAAAACCTTTTGGTAAAGAACTTCCGAAAGTTCATGAGGAATCCGGAAAGGAGAAACACCTTATGAAAATATTTCCAAAAGGAAGGAAGATGGAAAGGGTCATCTTCAAAGAAGGAAAAGGAGAGTGACGATGAAGAAGAAAAACCGCCACCAGAATGCTATCATTGCATGAAGAGCAGGCATATTCGGAGCCAGTGACCAAAGTTCTTGAAGGAGAAGAAGGACAAGCGACACAAAGGGATGGAGAAGAGGAAGGTGCAAAAAGCTAGAACATGGGATGACTCCTCCTCCTCCTCCGAAGAATCAAGCAGGTCTTCATCAAGCGAAGATGAGGAAGCAAACATGTGCCTCTTGGGACAAGGAAACGACCACGACGACAGTGTTCTTAGCGACACTGAGGTAACTCCTCCCACTTATGATGAACTTTTCAATCAATTTCTTGAAACATGCAAAGCTTTTGATGAAAATATGAAAGATAGTATTTTATTAAATCGGGAAAATGAATCCTTAATTAAAGAAAATCAAAAGCTTTCCAAAAAATTAATTGTTTTGGAAAAGAGAAAGGTTTCTTGCCAAGAGTGTGATCACTCCACCAAATTGGCAAAAGATATTGAAGAGTCACTTTCTAAACCCTCTCTCATGCCAAAACTCTTACAAAAGAGAAGGGGGGTTATAAAGGAAATTAGAAGCCTCTCTTTGGCAAATCAAAAATAATAAAAAAAGGTTTTGAAAATAGGTGTGCATTCTTGTAAAAGAAAATTCATCACTTAAAGCACAAGTTCATGATCTCACC
Organism: Dactylorhiza incarnata; assembly: GCA_033032865.1. Classification (NCBI taxonomy): domain Eukaryota; kingdom Viridiplantae; phylum Streptophyta; class Magnoliopsida; order Asparagales; family Orchidaceae; genus Dactylorhiza; species Dactylorhiza incarnata. The sequence continues at coordinate 3,085,727 of JAWHQI010000013.1, forward strand.
ATGGCCAATAAAAAATTTGGAATGGGCCAAAAATCCCTGGCTATGAATTTAGGGAACCAGTGCTATGGTTTTGGAAAATTAGGGCTCAGATATCGAGGTGAGGGATACCGCCCGGTGCTAGCCACTAACGCCAGCGCTAGCACCTCTACAAAAATCCAAAGATTTCTTTTGCAAAATCTTTTTCTCCTGTAAATCTGATTCCTTCCAGCAAGAAAAAATTCCAGAAAAGGGTCTCACCCCCTTTATTTTGTGTGCAAACTGTTATAGGTTTGGTCACACATCTAGTTCTTGCAGGAAATTAAAATAAACTACTTTAAAGCAAATCTGGGTACCTAAGGCTTCCACTTATTCTATGGTGGTACCACTTGGATATCCGGATCTTTACTCTCATCTTCTTTCTAGATGTGCAGGCAGGCTAAGGACAATGAAGATGTGTGGTACTTGGATTCTGGATGCTCCAAGCATATGACGGGCAATAAACCAAAGTTCCTTAGCCTAAAGAAGAAGAAGGGAGGAATCGTGACATTTGGTGACAACGGAAAAGGAAGGATCATGGGAATTGGTATAGTTGGTAACGAATCCTTTACTATATCTAATGTTCTTTATGTGAAAGGATTAAAACACAATTTAATTTCTATTAGCCAATTATGTGATAAAGGATTAGATGTGTTATTTGAATCTTCCACTAATCTATGCAAAATATATAATCCTACTACAAAAGATATTTTACTAACTGCACCAAGAATTCATAATGTCTATATAGTTTCTTTTCATGATCTTTCTAAATCATCTATAAAATGTTTTATCACTAAAAATGATGAATTAGAACTTTGGCATAGAAGACTAGGGCATGCTAGCACAAAGCTCATTTTAAAACTTGCCAAAAGTGATTTAATTAAAGGATTGCCTAGGTTAAATGGAACTGTACCTTCACTTTGTTCACCATGTCAAAAAGGTAAATTTCCTAGATCCTCTTTCAAAAGTAAAAATTTAATTTCTACTACAAGACCCTTGCAAATAATTCATTTGGATCTTTTTGGCCCCGTTAGCACTGCAAGTCTTGGTGGTAGATTATATACATATGTTTTAATAGATGATTTTTCAAGATATTGTTGGACATTATTTCTCTCTTCCAAATCCGATGCATTTTGCGAATTTGCAAAATTATTTACTCGTATTCAAAATGAAAGTGATTTAAAAATAAAATGAATTCACTCAGATCATGGAGGAGAATTTGAAAATGAAAAATTTACATCCTTTTGTGATATGTTAGGCATTAAACATGAGTTCTCCGTACGACGCACACCACAACAAAATGGTGTTGTAGAAAGAAAGAATAGGACACTTCAAGAACTAGCACACACTATGCTATGTGAATATAAATTACCCAAGTCCTTGTGGGCCGAAGCCGTAAATACATCATGTTATGTTATGAATAGAATCATGCTTCGCCCATCTCTTAATCTCACACCATAAGAACTTTATTTTCAAAAGAAGCCTAATGTATCTTATTTCAAAGTTTTTGGTTGTAAATGTTTTATTTTGAATACAAAAGATAACTTGGGAAAGTTTGATGAAAATGTGATGAAGGAACTTTTCTTGGTTACTCTTCAACTAGTAAAGCTTATAGAATTTTTAATAAAAGAACTAGTAGAGTTGAAGAGTCAATAAATGTGAAATTTGATGAGTTTGTTCCTTGTGTAGAAAAACTTTCTACATGCAACGAGGATGATCTCTTACAACCTTTGGAGCATGGTGATGAGGAACCTTCCAAAGAAGAAGAAGAGGAGACCAAGGAAGATGAATATGTACCTCCAAGTGCCTTGAAATTCACAAAGGATCATCCACGAGAATTAATAATAGGTGAACCATCCATCGGGAAAAGAACTCACTCTTCTCTTCATGAATCTTATTCAAATATCTATTTTGTTTCCAAAATTGAACCAAAAACCGTTTCTACCGCTTTAAAGGATGAATTTTGGTTTTTGGCTATGAATGAAGAGTTAGAACAATTTGAGTGACATAATGTTTGGAAATTAGTAGAAAGACCATCTAATCACCTGGTTGTAGGTGTAAAATGGATTTTTAAAAATAAATTAGATGGTGAGTCTAGAATCACTAGGAATAAGGCACGCTTAGTAGCACAAGGATATTCGCAAATCGAGGGGATAGATTTTGATGAAACTTTTGCACCCGTTGCTAGGTTGGAATCTATTAGAATTTTTCAAGCATTTGCAAGCTTTAAAAGTATAAAACTATTTCAAATGGATGTAAAAAGTGATTTTCTCAATGGGTTTGTAAAAGAAGAAGTTTATGTTGAACAACCCCCCGGTTTGTCCCAATCATGTTTATAAACTAGAAAAAGCGTTTTATGGTTTAAAACAAGCACCCCGTGCATGGTATGAAAGACTTACATCATTTTTATTAAAGCACGGTTATATTATGGGAAGTGCCAATAATACTCTCTTCATTAAGCATAATAATGATGATTTAATTATTTTGCAAAAATATGTTGATGATATAATCTTTGGATCTACTAATGAAGAGTTGTGTAATGAAGTTATTAAAGTGATGAAAAATGAATTTGAAATGAGTCTAGTAGGAGAACTTTCTTATTTTCTTGGTTTTCAAATATCACAAAGAAATGATGGTATTTTTATATGTCAAACCAAATATGTCTATGATATGCTTAAACGCTTTGGATTTGAAAATCTTAAAAATGCTTCTACACCAATGAGTGCATCACTTAAATTAGGAAAAGATGAATCGGGAATTTCAATTGATCAAACCTTATATATAAGTATGATAGGATCCCTACTATATCTTAGTGCAACTAGACCCGATATTATGTTTGTCGTACATTTATGTGCTCGATTTCAAGCCAATCCAAAAGAATCTCACTTAAAAGCGGCAAAACAAATTTCTAGATATCTAATTGGGTCATCTTGATTAGGATTATGGTACGCGCACACAATAATTCATTTACACTTCACGGCTACTCCGATTCGGACTATGTCAGATGCTCACTTGATAGAAAAACCACTAGTGGTACGTCATTTTCTTGGACCTTCATTAGTTGCATGGTCTAGTAGGAAACAAAATTCGGTTGCACTCTCCACCACGAAGGATGAATATATTGCACTAGGGAGTTATTGTGTGCAAGCACTATGGATGAGCCAAACATTAGAGGACTTTGGTTTTCATCTAAAACATATAGAATTAAAATATGACAACAAGAGTGTCATTGATCTTACAAATAATCTGGTACACCATTCTAGATCCAAACATATAGATGTACGTCATCATTTCATAAGGGATCACATTAAGAAAGAAAATGTCAGAATAAGTTTAATTGGCACGGACTCTCAACTTGCTGATATATTCACTAAACCTCTTCCCGATGCAAGGTTTCTAATGTTAAGGTTGGAATTAGGAGTCTTAGACATCTTAGGATGAATAACATGTAAAACGCTAATGTTTTATGCAATTTGAGCAATCAAGACATCTCTGAAAATTACAAAATTTTTGCATAAGACTACTCTTAAGACCCCTAATCAATATCAAAAAATAGAATTTTAAAATCTTCAATATTTCACTTTCTGTTTCCCGCGCTAGCGCTGGCGCCAGCGCTAGCACGAGTGTCCGAATTTTGTGATTTTCAAAATTTCTAAAAATCTACAAAAATATTTTAGTTCATATTTACTACTTTAATTTTGTACTTCTAACTTTTGTTATTTTTGTTTTATTTATTTTATGGAAAATCAACTATAAAATTTCAAAATTCAAAAATACAAAAATATGTTTTTGTGGTTTTCTAAATTTCCTTTCATTAAAATTTTCAAAACAAAAAAAAACTGTATGATCTTTATTGCTTTAACCTCGCTTGTGCTACAGCAATCCTTCATCGTCAACTTCAAAAATATCATAGAGGGAGTTTATGTTATTTGCTTTATTTCATTATTGTAATTTTTGTAGTAGAATTCGCCTTGTGTTGGCTACTAGGTCCTTGCGCGGCTTAGGGGGTAATTCGCTGTGTGAGTTGGCGACTAGGTCTAGGAGATTAGATCTAGGGGTGCTCGAGGCCATATCGGGGGAAGGATTGGCTAGAGCGGCTTGAGGCCATATCCGGGAAGGATAGGCTAAAGCCAACCGGTTCGTGGGGATACGAGTCGGTGTAGAAAAGGAAAAATTGTTTTACTTTGTACGCCTCTGATTTTTAGCGATATTGAAATCAAATTTATGTAAACACCTTTTTATATAATACGATCATGTCTCTATTTGTGTTTACTTGATTTCTTTCATTTGGCATAAAATTTATTTGTGCAAATTACTTTTTCTAAATTTGAAAGTGGAGGGTTTAGTTCTTATTCTTCTTATTAAAAGATTTTGATTAAGTTTTGTTTTAATAATAAATGATATGTATATTTATGTGTGTTTCCTGAAAGAATAATTTACACAAGCAGTAAGAGTGCAAAGAAAAATAAAACAATCATCCAGATGACACAAGATGTATAGTAGTTCCCCTCAACTGGGTACATCTACTCTTCTACCCACTGGTAGGAATCCACTATGAGGTTGTTGTTAAGGTGCCCTCTCACCAGGTGAGTTGTTGATAAGGTGCTCTAACCAAACTGCAGGTTTTTGCTAAGGTGCCCTGTCACCGAGATTAACTTTTGAAGGGAGTTATAACCCTGTACAGGATGGGGTAAAGAGAGGAAAAATAAAAACAGAAATTAAATTGTTCTTCTCTGAATAAGAAGAATCTTGATGATCCTGATGTGGTGTTGAAAGGATCAGATGGTGAAGAGCTCCCCCTGTCTGGTATTGATGAATGACAGTTCTGGAGGTCTCTTCCTTTTGATGGTTCAAATTCTTCTTCCTTCTTTTGCAGTGATGATCCTGAGCAATTTGTCGTGATTGTTGTCTCAGGATGTATGAGATCTGCAAGAGAATATTAGCTAGAAAAATAGATTTGCTGCTATGTATATTCTTCTCTTTCTCTCCTATATCTCTGTATTTCTTTCTGCTCTTCTCATGAATATATAGTCTGGAGAAAGCTTTTTGAATCCCTGCTCGGGAAAAAGGAAAGAGATAAAATCTTATTAATTTTGTTCCTTGGAAAGAGGAGTTGCCGATTTGACAATACAGAAACGGTAATATGCTTTTAATGCTGTAACGGCTAGATTAAATATTATAAAGAAAGATAGCAAAATAAAATATTAGTCGAGCTCTGGCTAGAATTTCGTCGAGCACTGAACTGCATTTGTCGAGCGCCTTTTGATGTGCTGAGCAGTTCTCTGCAAATAAGATATTTTGTCGATCTTGATTTATCTCGTCGACCTGCTAAGTCTGGATGAGTTCGTCGAGCGCCGTTCGCTATTTGTCGAACGCTGTTCGGATGAATATTTGTCGAGCGCTGTCTGGTATTTGTCGAGCGCTGTTCGACATTTGTCGAACGCCGTTCGACATTTGTCGAACGCAGAGAACAAAAGATATTTTTATTTTTTTTATCTTTTTCTGCTTATTAATAATATGTCTATTTTCAGCTTTCTTTCTTAATGAGATTTTAATCTAAGTTATTCAATATGTTATGATATAAACTTAGATACTAAAGGTGAATCCTAACTCAAATCAAAAGCTATGGTTCCAACAATCTCCCCCTATTTGAGTTGGGATCAAATCAAAACTAGTGACCTGGTAAACTTAAAATGGTTTTTAGATTTTTCAGTTGCAGCAGCTCATTTTTTGAGGTTAAATTTTTTTTCAATTTCAGCCTATTTAAAATTTCTAATTGCAGCAACCTTTATACAGATTTAAGTTTTGTTTGAGATTTGAGTTTCTCATTTTCTCTCTCACTTGGCTTCTCTGATGTTCTCCTTTTCTCTCTCACTTGGTTTTAGTTTTCAATTTTCTTCTGTAGACTCTTTAAATTATTTTATTTAAGCAACTCATTTGATCTAGATTTGAGTTAATATGTTTTTAATATCTTTAATTGCTACAGCTGTTAATGGATTTTAAGGAATGTTTTAGATAAAAATGTTGCAGACATTTTCTTTCTCATAGAATCCCCTTATCAGAAGAGACTCACACTCAGTGCTATGATCAATACTGATCAATGCAGCTACAGTAGAATGCTCAAACTGACTTGGAGAAGTCTGTAAGAATACAAAGTTGTCTTAACAAGTTTTTATGATGGAAACAATCCATGTAAATTTTAGATTTGCTGTTTGAATTGGGATGGAGTTTTAATGGCGAGAAATTAATTAGAAAGCTTCTTTGAATTTTATTAGAGTTGAAAGGTTTAGCAGTTTTAGCCTTTTTATTTCATTAAAATATAAATTTGAAAATTTTTCTTGAAATTGTTGAACATAATCAATTTGTTTTTCTTTAAAAAAATGTTCAAGTTTGTGTTTTAAAAAGTCATTTTGTTCTTCTTTAGGTTTGTTATGTTCGGAAATCAAATGATTTATATTTGTTGACTTCTTTATTTTTATGTTATATTTTGTTAAATTGGTAAAAGTTATTTTAAAAGAAGATTTGTGATTTTTAGAGGTAGGGTTTCGAATTGATATTACCTCATTTACCTTTTCTACTTCTGCTTCTGCATCTGGGATTTGATGTGAACCACCATATATGGCCATCATGCAGAAAGCTCTAGCTCTAAGTTCTTCTTCTTCTATACTTAGATTTGTTGAAGAATCTGTATCATAAATACAGTTAGTAGAAGTGGAAGGAATTTTATTTACCATTTCAGTGAGTGAGTTCCATATGTCTTTGGCTGATTTGCAGTTCTCAACTTTTTGAAAAATGTCTTTTGACACTGACTGAGTGAAGATCTGCATGGCTTTGGCATATGCTTCTAAGGATGGGGAAGGTTCTTTATGTTTATCAGTCCGCCCATCATCAGTACCAGCTTTGAATTTATTTGGCTTTATTTTGCAAACACGGGCAGTGACATCAGTCTCTCTGTTGCCACGTTTTCTTTTGTAAACAGGCCCTTTCATTGCTCTCGAAGGAGTCTTGATACCCATGGAACTAGGTAATGCAGGTGTAACTGCCTTTGATGTCATGAGGGGAAGTCCTGTCAAAATAGATTTGTAAATGTTCTCATCTATGGCATTCATATATAATTTAATTCTAATTTGCCAAAGCTCAAATCTATCCAAGTTACATAAAGGTGGATCTGTAATAGAGAAAACTGATGGAGCCATTTTGAAAAACTGTGTTGAACATATGAAAGAACTAAAGTGATCTTTGTGATCCAGGTGTTAGCCTGTAAAGAATCAACACCCCTCTGATACCAACTGAAAGTGGAGGGTTTAGTTCTTATTCTTCTTATTAAAAGATTTTGATTAAGTTTTATTTTAAAAATAAATGATATGTATATTTATGTGTGTTTCCTGAAAGAATAATTTACACAAGCAGTAAGAGTGCAAAGAAAAATAAAACAATCATCCAGATGACACAAGATGTATAGTAGTTCCCCTCAACTGGGTACATCCACTCTTCTACCCACTGGTAGGAATCCACTATGAGGTTGTTGTTAAGGTGCCCTCTCACCGGGTGAGCTGTTGATAAGGTGCTCTAACCAAACTGCAGGTTTTTGCTAAGGTGCCCTGTCACCGAGATTAACTTTTGAAGGGAGTTATAACCCTGTACAGGATGGGGTAAAGAAAGGAAAAATAAAAATAGAAATTAAATTGTTCTTCTCTGTATAAGAAGACTCTTGATGATCCTGATGTGGTGTTGAAAGGATCAGATGGTGAAGAGCTCCCCTTGTCTGGTATAGATAAATGACAGTTCTGGAGGTCTCTTCCTTTTGATGGTTCAAATTCTTCTTCCTTCTTTTGCAGTGATGATCCTGAGCAATTTGTCGTGATTGTTGTCTCAGGATGTATGAGATCTGCAAGAGAATATTAGCTAGAAAAATAGATTTGCTGCTATGTATATTCTTCTCTTTCTCTCCTATATCTCTGTATTTCTTTCTGCTCTTCTCATGAATATATAGTCTGGAGAAAGCTTTTTGAATCCCTGCTCGGGAAAAAGGAAAGAGATAAAATCTTATCAATTTTGTTCCTTGGAAAGAGGAGTTGCCGATTTGACAATACAGAAACGGCAATATGCTTTTAATGCTGTAACGGCTAGATTAAATATTATAAAGAAAGATAGCAAAATAAAATATTAGTCGAGCTCTGGCTAGAATTTCGTCGAGCACTGAACTGCATTTGTCGAGCGCCTTTTGATGTGCTGAGCAGTTCTCTGCAAATAAGATATTTTGTCGATCTTGATTTATCTCGTCGACCTGCTAAGTCTGGATGAGTTCGTCGAGCGCCGTTCGCTATTTGTCGAACGCTGTTCGGATGAATATTTGTCGAGCGCTGTCTGGCTATTTGTCGAGCGTTGTTCGACATTTGTCGAACGCCGTTCGACATTTGTCGAACGCAGAGAACAAAAGATATTTTTATTTCTTTTCTCTTTTTCTGCTTATTAATAATATGTTTATTTTCAGCTTTCTTTCTTAATGAGATTTTAATCTAAGTTATTCAATATGTTATGATATAAACTTAGATACTAAAGGTGAATCCTAACTCAAATCAAAAGCTATGGTTCCAACAAAATTGTTATTTTGCACTCCCTCACTAAAAACAATTTAGTCATTTTCATAAAATTATAAGGAAAAATTTTATTCCCTTATTCACCCCCACTCAAAGGGCGCAAATCGATCCAACACTCTTGATATGGTTTTGACATCCTAGGCTGAGTGTGACATCCTAAGACATCTAATGACCAGATTACCCTTAATATACAATAGGTAATTCAACATAAGAGATAAAATCACTTATTAGGTAATTTGTTAACTTAAATCAAAGGGGTTTTCCCAACAAAATCAATTTTTATGTATAACCTCTGAATCAACTTTAGAAATGAATAGAGATGGTATTATAATTCTGTTTGTATTCGACATAGCGTCGAATACATTTGTATTCTTATCAACGCACCTCTGAGCTCTAATGGAAGCTGCTTCAAAATCCTCCTTAGTTTAGAAATGGACTCTGTCACAACCCGCATTTTCCCACGAATTTAATAAATATTATCAGAGCAAGGGGGAAAATATGTGTTATGATGCCACGTCCTGCAGGGGACATCTACAAACAATTAGGCAGCCATTACTCACGAAAATTTATAAAAGACATAAATTTGTTTGAGTTAAATAGAGGATTTACATTTTTTAGCTTAAGGCCATGTCCCTCGATCCAGTGGATCAACTAGTCCACGAGTAGAAATCTATACATACGGAGTGGAAAGATAATTTCATTTTATCCTATATGAGCATGAAGATCGAGCATCCCAATAATGATATGCACATCTCTAGATTTAGTATAAATAAAGAAGGATTTTTCTACGATCTTCAAAGTATGTGACATTTACATAAAATCAAGCTATGCGAGAATGCCATTTGCTATACATAAAATAACTCATGCAACCTTACATAAAACTTCCTAGAGAGCAAGTACGAGAAATAACCAGCAAGTAACAGCAGAAAAGCTAGCAAGTAATCTAACAATGGAAAACTACAACTGAAGCCAAAGAACAACTACCACACAACAGTGAGGAGGCAACGGACAATTGTAACTCACCGCAGCTCTACCGCTTGCCACAGCTACTAACCTGAACCTGAACCTGGGGCACTCAATAGAAAAGAATGCCTCAGCCCAAAAGGGAGCAAGTAAAAGCAAGTATAAGAATGAAAGCCATTACACAACATGAATAAATACTAGCTAAGAGTAAGCATAGATTTAGCATCATCAGTTGAACAAGTACACAAGTTCACAGAAAAACAAGCCCATAAATGGGGGCATCAAGCAAGGAAAGTTATTGTATAAGGGACTTCGCAGCCCAAAAGTATAAAAAAGGCGTCGTGGTGGTGGCCTGATTGTCCTACCAACCACTACTAAAATAAATGTGAGGGAGGACCACATTGCTCCCAATACCCAACCTTCCAGTTCAAAACAAATCCATCAATATCCACTGTGGTGGGCTTGACATATCCACCCACACTCTAGTCTAAAAAGGAGCCACTATGGTGGGGGCCTAAAATACCACCCACACTCCTGTATATAAGGCCATTATGGTGGGGTCCTGATAAATTCACCCACACTCCAGTATAAGAGAAACCACTGTGGTGGGGCCTGATAAATCCACCCACACTCAAGTATAAGAGAAGCCACTATGGCGGGGGCCTGAAATACCAGCCACACTCCAGTATATAAGGCCACTATTGTGGGGGCCTGATAAATTCACCCACACTCCAGTATATAAGAAATTATTCCAATTTATACTTATCAGCAACATACTTGGTTTGACATTCAAGGAGGGTTATACATGAATCATGAAGAAATTAAATTCCAAAAGAAAGAAACCCATGCTTTCACTTATCTTAACCATTCAGACAATCATCACATGATCAACCATATATCATGCACAAGACAAGAGAAAATTACATTGGATTACATGAGGAAACAATCCTATTAGCCGCCATAAAAAGGCTGGGAGGCTCAAAATGCAAACTGAAGACTAAGGAAAACTGAATCAAGGTGATCTAGTCGAATATCAGGGTGATCTCGACGAATAAAACATAAATTCATTAAAAGTCTCAATAAATGAGCCCAAAATGCTCGACATCATACTTTAAGATAGTCGGGGATGCCTTGGCAAAAAGGACTTAAATTATTGATGAAACAATTCAGTATATGCGATGAAATTGACAGAAAGACCTATCAAAAGTCGACGGGATGACTAAACAGAAGTCGGCGGGGAGCTTCAAAGAAAAATCGGCTGGAAGAGGGCCCGATCGACGAGACGGGAGCCCAATCGATGGGAGGTCCCATCGATTCTTACTTAGAAGATCAACGGACTTGACCTCCCTGCTCTCTCCCGTCGATCGATGGGATTGGAGGTCGATCGACGGGACGGGATGCCGATTTTAACTTGGGATTTTACAAAATTTCTTCTAACCACCAAAACATTCTACCAGAGTTCAAACTCAACTCCCAAACACATGAAAAAGCTTCAGAAGAAATAAATAAACACTCTTAAGAAGAGTAATCTTTTCTAAACCAAGGAAATGGAGATTTTTGCATGAACAACAAGCAATTAGCAAAATTAAAGTTTAAGAGGGTAAGAAGGAGTATTTGTACAGGTGAAAGAAAAGGAGAAATATACAAGTAAGCTCAAGATTTTTGACATATAGTTTGCATACCAATCAGGCATTTTAACAGACAGGGGAAAGAACATCAAAGGGAGTAATTTTAGATAAGGAGGATTACAACCTCTTAACATAAGAATTTAAGCACAGAATGAGAAAATTATTAGCCATACAAGTTAAGACTTTAGCTGGAATCAAGAAAACCAAATATGATCCACAATAGGAAATCAACAGCCACTAGCCTAAACTCAACAGGCTATGCATACAAGAAAGAAGGAGTGGACTAAAAAGATGGACTTTCAGTCACACAGCAGAACAAGCCAAGGAGGACTACTACTACTTGAAGAACACAGCTAACAAGAGAGACTAGCATAACTAAACTTCAGGAAAAAGGGTCATCTAGGGGAAAAACTGCTACTTGCAGCCCATAACCACTAAGAAAATCTTACATCCAGCAAGATTGCTAAAAAACAATGAGGAAGAAGCAATACTCCTCACTAAGAAAACTACCTGAGCAAAGAATCTACACCAAAGAACAAAGAGGGAGACAACTAGATGCTCGTAGATTAAAATGAGAGAAATAAGCATAAAATGGGGAGAAACAAGCATTAAAGGGAGAGAAACAAGAGCAGAAACAAAAAATAGCACTAAGGAGGAAAATCAGTGGGTGCTCCCATCGATCGACAGGTGGTCCCGTCGATCAACGGAAAGTCCTGTTGATTTGTACTTAGAGGCTCGGGGAAATAATTTCCCCAGCTAAAGCCGCCGATCGACGGGATGGTCTCGTCGATCGACGGGAGGTCCCGTCGATCGATGGGATGTCCCGTCGATTCTGACCTTAACAGACAATTTTCTAAAAAAGAAATTTCCCAAACTAACCAAACCTTCTTCTATCAAAGCCTAAACCTAGACTACCAGCACAAACCTCAACTAAAAACATTTCAATTAGGAGCAAAGTAAATCAACAACACTAATTACCAAATATAAAGAGGATTAGAAAGAATCCTAGAGAAAAACACAAGCCAAGGGGGGAGAAATTAAACCACCACTTGCATAAATCTCGAACCACCGAAAAACGGCCTCTCAAGCCCTCCACACCAAGGATCGGCTCAAACACAGCCTAAGCACGAAGAATCTATGAAGATTTGGACAAAAGAGGATTAGGGCCACTAACCCTAGTGCCAAAAACCTACGAAACAGACAAAACTTACCATGCACGCGACGAGCACGTCGAGAGCTTTCCAAATCCTTGCTCCGGCGACGATTTCGAGCACCGGAGCTCCGCTGGCAGCGGTTTGAAGCTCAGGAAAACCCCATTCTCTCCCTCTTTTTCTTTCTCTCAAAACTTCTAGCTCAATAATCCAGGGAGGAAGAAGGAATGGAGAAGAAGAATAGTAATAATATATATATATATATATATATATATATATATATATATATATATATAATCCGGAAATGTACCTCCGAAGGAAAACGGATGCTGCGGGCTGTCGGTTACTATTAATTAGAGAAAATTAGACCGCTGGCAGCGGTTGAGGCCAGAATTCGCCCGTCACGGCAAACGCCACTCCTGTGATGGGCTTTCCTTTGATTTAAGTGAAAAGGTTACAGCGGGTTATAGAACCAGGAAGCGAAAAGCCGGCCGGTCAGACAAGTCGCAAGACAGTGAACTCAAGACCGCAGCTCTAATAAGCGAGCTCCAGGATTCGAGTGTGCGTGTCTTGGGAACATCGTCGCCCCCAATTTATAGTCTCGGGGGCCTGCCTAAATGGGCAGGGATAAAATAACCGCATGCCCGGGTACAGGAGAGTCGGGCAGGGGGTGATGGGATACAGAAATTGGCGGCTTGAGCATCAGATCTGTACTGGCCAGAGTCAAAGTGTGCTGCGATCAAGGTTATGATGCAGCCTGGGCGGTCAGTGACCTAAGGCCACGGCTTGACTTCTGGACTTGAGCCTTGGCAGTCTTCAATCCTAGGAGGGGGTCTGGAAACTGTTAGACCGTCCGGTTTGTTCAGGCTGGACCGAGAGACCTGCTAGTTCTAGAGCTGTGCGACTTGATGTAGCAAACCACCCAGTCTGATAGAGTTACTGCCCGAGAAGTGGTCTTCTTGGTAAACATAATCCCCGCAGATTTTCAAATCTTGAGAAAATTTCGAAAATATTAGTTCTAGCCATAGACCGCGCCCGGTTTGTTCTGAAGCTTATAAAATACCCCGAGGGCCCTTCATTCTGCATACTTTCTTTGAAATCATGGGGAGCTACTCGCGGCTTTTTCAAGCCGGCAATCCTTTAATCAGAATGAACTTCCTTGACCATCTCCAAGTCTGCGTGGACAAGGGTGGAGACCGGAAGAGGGAAGAGGACCGAAAGAAGAAAGAACGGAAGAAAAGCCACCGGTCTGGGAAACCCGCTGCGGTTAGCCCAAAACCCTCTGTGGACCTAATGCCTCTGAAGGTGCCCAAAGAACTTGAAGCGGGTTGTTGATGAGTTCGTATAGGGTTTTTCTGACTCATTTGGGTTTGTTTTCACGCATTTGCACTTCACTTTCTGCACATTATTGCTTATGTTGCATTGATACTCCGGATTACACGGAGTGCACCTTTTAGGCCTATTGTGGTGTGCAGTTGCACACTATTTTGTTGGGGGCAAGCACATTGTGCTCCCCCATTCTTTTTATGCTTTTATACTTGTGCTGGAGGTGTGTTCCCAGCGTTTGGGTGTGTTGTGCAGGTGGGCAGATCGTCCATATTGCCCAGAATTCATCCTGTATGAATTGCATGGTCGTGCATTTTCTTGACGCACGGTCCGCTGCGATCGTGCGTTATGATCGGCTGGTCAATATGGTGATCTGCCCCGCTCGTGCGTTTTCTTCACGCACGGTTGGCCTCAACCGTGCGCGAACAAAATGCACGACCTCCTATTGGTTGCCGGATTTCGAGTTTTCTGAATTTACCCGTGCATTTTTACGCACGGTCGGCTTCGACCGTGCGTGAGTAAAATGCATGGGGCACCTGCATCATCTTCCTGGCATTTGTTCTCGATTAATATCGCATGGTTCATGCACGGTCGTGCGTTCGACCGTGCGTGACCATTTTTCTGATCATTTTCTATAAAAGCTGCAGCTTTCTACCTAAACCGGGGGGAAAACAACGTACACGGCATACAGCTGCGCCATTTTTTCCACTTCCACTGAGGTTTCGTCCCTTTGGGCCTCCTCCATCATCCTCAAGCTCTAAGGAAAGGGATTCAACCCTACATCCACCAAGATCCAAGGAGAAGGAAGCTAGGTCATTTCCGGATCGTGACACGAAGAAGACGGGCCATTGGAGGGTAGTGACAACCTTCTCTACCCTGGACACAGTTGAGGACCGAGCTTGGACGCGGATTAACAACCCAGCAATTCCAACCGTGAATCTTCAACAAGACTTCGGATTCGGTCGATTCCTTGCTCTCTCTATCTTTGTATTGGTAGTTGTAGTTAGTAGATCTCTTGTATTTTGATGATGAGCACTATAAACCTTGTTATTTAGAGTTATTTCATGTCTATGTGAAATTATCTTTTGTTTATATGTGTGTTTGAGGTGCGCCGCCATCCATTTTCCATTTCGTCGTCATGTTCGTGTGCCGCACTAGAAATTGCTAGTGGCGTGCTTGTCGACGAGGTGCTTGCGACCCTCATTCCATTTGCCTACTCGTCCATCCGCCATAGCGAAGTAGCGCGTTCAAGGCCTACGTAGTCTCCATCCCGCCTCGCGAAGAATTGCATAGCGGCATTGCATAGGAGTAGTTATAGTATTTTCTCTTTATTTCCACCAACCAAAACCCCCGTTTCCGCAACCCATCCGACATTAAGGACTTCAATCTCAAGTCCTTCCTCAATAGTAAACTCCACCTTACTGTGTTCCTTCAAGATCGATACTCGGGGATTTGCTCCTCGTTTTATATTACTTGAACGATCAGTACACTGCCGTTTCGTGCCGCAGTCTTGCTACTGCCTATAGCGGTGTGCTAGATTTGCGTATCCGTAGTTCCAAACCATCGAACGATCCACCAGCACCCTCTGATAATATGGATTCGAACGCCATTCCACAAAAGACAGGGGAGCCCGCCCCTTCTGACAAGGTGGGCTTAAGCAATACTGCACCGAAGGCCGGAGAAGCCGCATCCTTTGGTATTGAGAAGAAGGGGTGGTCAACTCTCCCAAACCGGATGGGTTGACCACTCCTTTGGTAGTGCTGGATGACAACTCCAGCCCCTCTTCTCAAGCGAACCCGGAGACGGGCAAGAAAAAAAGGAAGAGGGCCGAGACGGAGGCGGAGCGGATAGAAAAGAAGGTCCGGAAGATGAGGGCCAAAAGTAAAGAACTTTACAAGAAACCGGCAGAGGACTGCCTCCAGACCAACCCATGTATAAAGGAAGAGATTGAAGAGATGATCATCCCTTCTGCCAAACCGGACGGTTTAACTTTGGATTGTGTGGATAGTACGACCCTTAGCGATATTTTTAATAGTATTGATGACCTATAGAGGAGGGACAAACTTCTTGATAGCCCTGTGACCTCAAATCATGCAGACCCTCATGGCGAGGATGCGGGTAAACCCAAAGAGTCTGCACCAAAAGAAGATGATCTGACGATGACCGGGTGCGCTTGATGAAAGTGAAAGCGGAGGAGAGTAGACGGGCTCTGGACAAGCCGCAGCCACCAAATCCTTTCGCACCAGGTAAGCGCAATGCGGGTTGTAACCGTATCCGCTTCTTCATTCTGCGACCTCGAATGAATGCTTTGCAGCTGAACCCATCTTCGGGTTATTTTCCATTTGCGACCCAAATTTCTGCTATCAAGAGAAGACAAAATGAGCGGTTTTGGAAGGCGCAGCGCCATAGGATGGACCCTGAACAGTCGCGGCGGCCTGTGCACCCATGCATTTTATCTTGTAATACTCTGTTGTATTATTCACTTTCGGCTGTGCTAACCGCACTCTCTCTTTTTTTTTTGCAGACAAATCGGAAGAAGTAGTGAGGCCAGGCGACCTCATATCTATCCTGCCTCCACTGTCTCAGGCGCTGAGCCTTGCATAGAGCTCAAACTCTGGGCAGGAGGAGTTGGCCAACTTCAACGCCTTCTTGGCGACCTGGAAGGAAAGGTGAGGGAGATTGAAAGCCAGGAGGTAGCCGCCCGGGTTGCTCTGGAGGTAGAGAAGAAGGCGCGGCAAGAGGAGCAACAGATGCTCGGAGCCCAGCTAAAGGCCGCCCGAGCTGCGCAGGAGGCCGAGAAAAAGGCACGGCCGGTGAGAGAGAAGGCACTGGAGACTCAGCTAGAAGCCGCTCGGGCTGCCCTTGAGGCCGAGAAGAGGGCACGACTGGAGCAGAGGGCTACTCTTACCGCGCGGCTTGAGAGAGAGAAGAAAGCGGTCTCGAAGCTTGATAGTGATTGTCGTTACTATCAAGAGAAATATCTGCGCTTGACTAGGGAAGCCGGCGGAAGCCGGCGAAAGCCGGTGACCTGTGAATAATGAGAGGGTGCAATTGTCAAGCCGCCCGACTGATGGAGCGACCTCAAATTCTCCCCCAGTTAGGGTGGTTGATCCTATGATTGACGAGGCCGCTAGGCTTCCTCCTGCTCGCGTGATTTCTGCTATGCGGGTAGAGATGGATGTCGGGCAGCTTCACAGCACAATTAATCATCTTCGCTACCATTCAAGCCAGATTTATAGTCTCCTTAATGAAACCAGCGATCAAGTTGCTCGGCTTCATCGAGAAGACCATTCTGTTGAGAATCGTCGACCGTGAGCGGTCTTCAAAAACAACCTCTGTAATATTATTTGTTGGGTACTTCGGATAATCTATTTGTTGAAAGTCTGTTTGATAGTACTATCTTTTGCTGCTTTTTAATGTTCGCGTAATCCGTGCGGATTGTTTTTGAATATTTGTTGTCTATGCCTTTGAATCTCTCAAATATTATCCGAACTGCTTGACAGGCCGCGCGACCTATGATGTATGCTAGAAGCTTTTCTGTTGAACTTAATTAATATGATGATGCAGGTTGCTGACCGCGCGGTTTGTGTTGCTTTAGTCGCGGTCTGACTTGGCTATATACAAACCATTGAACCTTGTTGTGAGATATTTGTGAATATTTCCTTTGTGAAACTAATCATGCAGGTTTCTAACCACGCGGTTAGACCACATATCTGCCGCATGATTTTGCTATTTGCAGATCGTTGGTTCTTATAAGTAGTAGCCATCCCGGAGGTTCATTACACTTCAAAAAATGGCGCGGGCTAAGAGCAAATCACAGTGGACTGAGATGGTTAAGGCCGTGTGAACTGATAAGGCCTCCGCCTTTCACTCTGTCGATCACAAGGAGTGTCGTCTAACTAAGGCTGAGTTAGATGAGTTCGTCGAAAAGCACATGGAAGGGAGTTCCTTACTCGCGCAGCTTCCACTCCGCAATGAGCGGATAAACTCTTCCACCCCAAATCAGATCGCAATCCCAATCGATCATTTCGACTGCGGCTTCAAGTTTCACCCGCCCCTTGAAGTTATTTCAATCTTTGACCACTACGGAGTTTCAATTCCCGCCGAATATCGCCTCCATCTACAGTTTCATCTCGTATTTGCGGTCTAAACGGGTCAGATTTTCGATTGACCTGTTCAGGAAATTCTTTTCTGTGCGGTCTATCCCAGACGTCGGAACAAGGTGACAAGCTGGTCGGAGCGGTATGTGATGTTTGAAGGCCACCTCGGGTTGTTGCAGGTCAACCCGCAGGTGCGGAGTGAGGCAGCTTTCCAGACAGTCAAGATCGCAGAGGCCGAGTTAGAGATCTTCAAATTCTTGGAGAACGAGCGGCTTGATGTGAACCACTACATCCCGTTGTTCGCAGAGTTGGAGGATGTTCGACCCGAAGATAGTAAGTTTCTCGCAACTCGCTGCTTTATAACCGCTCGGACTGTTTTGTTAAACTTTTAACTTTGCTTTGCAGCCGCCACCATTGTTCCGCAGAACAAACCGGTCAGCCCGGCCGGCCCGGTCTTGACCCAGAAGGAGAAGCTGTAAGATCTCTTTTCTCAAAACCCGTTCGGGTACATGAAAACTCGAACCTCTCCCGCATCGAACGGTTGAGGTGGATCTTCGCCCAGAATCGCTGCCTTGCGGTGCCACCAACACTCGGGTTGGCTAACCCCGCTCAGCACCGACTCTGTCGGCTATACGATCATAAGTAAATATATGCCAAAAGTAAGTACAGAATTAAAGGCATGTCCACAAGTCACAACATCATATAGAATATAATGAAATAGAAATGTACAAAAAGAGACAGTACAAGCAAAAGGGGGCTTAAGCCCGATACATATCCAAAATAAGTACTCTCTCTCTCTACACCATGCGGAAACTACAAAACTCTCAAATACTAAAATCTAACTATCTAATCATCAACCTGTGGCGTCGTGGTAGTATGCTGCATCCGCTGCTCAGGTCCTGCCATTTCGTCCAGCTGCGCGTGGGAAAACTCCGTCTCCTCGGACTCCTGCGGTCACAACCGACCGTTAGTCATAAAGACTAAGTCATTTTGTCCTCGCCTCCCTCCACGACTCCTAGGAACCGAGCGGGAGGAAGAAGCGGAGGACAACAAGGGGTAAACAAAGAAAGAGGTGACATGGCACTAATCTAGCAAGTATAGGAAAAGCAGTAAAACTAGCTAGCAGTATATTGCAAATAAATGACAGTAAAGTAGAGCATGAAGTAAACCAGTAATAAAAATGCGGTGCAGTAAGTAAAACTAATCTACCATCACATATTCGTACCTTAACTTATATGAACGCCCATACGACATATAAGTTAAAATGTACAGGTAACCCATCATATAAAAGAGCCCATACTAATTTATATGATAGGGGTATGCTAATGTGTATATTATGCAATGATATGCTTATGATGACTTAATGTGTTTATGCAATGTGACTCACCCACACGACTCTATGCGCACAGACCTTTATAGTTCCCAATTTGTTAGAAAGGAAGCCAACCGTTCGGGTACCGACCGTCGTGGCTCACGGTGGCTGTGGATCAGGCACTCCATATCCTAGGCAGGTATGCTCACTACCAAGCCTAGACCTCACGTACGCCTCAACGCTAAGAACACAACAGCGGAGCTCCTGCGTACTCTTGCTGGAATCCACCAGACTTTAAGGTCGGGTGGGTTATTATGGATTGTCCTCCAGACCGCGGTACTCAAACTTATCGGCCCTCTAAACCTCACCCTCACCTGAGTCAACGTACTACCATCGGTGACACGACTAGCCTAGTACCGAAGACTCGCCACTAATTGCATAAGAAACAGGTGTTAATAAGTCCACCCTAGCCTCCGACTCAGGGACTAACACACAAGCTGATCCAACCCATCTCCTCCTCGAAGGAGATCCATACTAGTTTGCTGACCTAATTAAGCTACTCTTGCCTACAATTTAGTTAGTGATAGATTTAGGGTGAATCTTGGACTTCCCGCGGTATACCCCGTAAAGGGGCCCCCAACGGTACTAAGGATTCAATGGGCTCAACCCCACCATCCTCCTTCTCAAGACAAATACTTTAGTTGGTGATTAACCTTTAGTTCACCCCTCTTTATTTCATATAATTAAAGTGACTTAGCTCAATACCCGTCCCACCCAATTGGGTTGGACGTGCCTCCACACCTCAAACACTAACCCTAGCATAATCTCACTGCTAACCCTAGGTTTGACCCTCCTTGAATCATTGCAAGCTATAACTCAAATACTGAATGGATATAACTTCTAACACTACTTAGGGGTCTGAGTCGTCTAAAATTCAAAATTCTGTTTTTACTAATCGCAGACCACTAAGTTGAACTAACCTCAAACCTCATAAGGGAATCCTTCTAAAAACTCATCATCAAGGTCTGGTATAATTATCCTAGGCTCCCACTGACCTTAATAAGGTATGTTCCAATTTGTATAATTTTCCATATTAATTTGGCAATTATTATTATTTAAAGTAGTTAAGGCCTTAAGTCAAATTACACATGATCTATCCTCAAAATGCTTCTACATGCTACCTGAAAATTATTAGTAAGGTAATGTTCACTATCAAGGTGGTTTACTGAGTTTCAAGACCCTAGGATGTCATGTGGCCTACTAAATCATCATAGTTGTATAATTACCAAAATGCCACTATAATTAGGAAAAATAGTATTTCACATCTGAAAATTCTACAAAAATTACCAAGTGTCCAGATGGGGATCTAGAGTCCTCTGCCAAAGGATTGTGTCATTACCATATGATCTGACATTTTAAAATGATTTAACTTCTAAGTGTTGTAAGTACCAATTTCTACATGAGGTACATGAAATACAAATCTACAAGCTTCCAAATAATTATCATGGGTATATATTAACATAAAATGGAAGATAACCAAGTTTCATAATTTTTCCCCATGATTTGACATTTTTCAAAATTAAATTCCTCTAAGCTAGTAAGCACTTAAAAATTCCTCCACAAGGGATAACACTTCAATAAATCATAATAAAATTACCATAGCTTATTTTCATCCCAATTCAGCCACTGTTAAAGTTTCAAAGCCATACAAGGTCATAAGGCCATGCATTTTATTTATTTAAGGAAAAAGAAGTGTCAATTTCATTTAATAAGAGAAAAATACCCAAATAATTCCAAAAATTCCCATTAAATTATCTAAGCCATTTTATGCTCCTAGAATCAAGTTTACCAAGTTCTGAGCCAAGGCAAGGACATTTGGTCCTATGCCTTCACAAGCCCTAATATGCAACCTTAAGGGTTTACCCTTAGGGTTTTAGGACACACCACCCTAGTGGCTCCAAATGCTCCAATAGGGGTGTCACATGCATTTGTATATCAATAGCTACACAACCATCATGGTGGGAGGAGGCTAACTCACTCAACTCCTTAAAATGACCTAAACCCTAATTTGACCCTTAAAGGCCCTCATTAGGGTGTCCCATTTTTCATATCAAATCAACTCCAAATGGAGTGAACATTTAGGTAGGCACTACTCATGTACTAAAGAGCATGCCACCAAATTTGGTGTCATTTGGACTTCATATGCTCCAAAAATCAATATTATTTAAATATCCTAAGTACCATAAAGACTATAGGTAAAAGTGCCCATCCAGGGCTGTCCTTTGGGCAGGGGGTGCCCCTAGGGTATACCTACCCATGGTTAAAATATCAGCTTCAAAGCTTGAGGGGTTTAGGCTAGGTAATTATTTTAGTGGACTGACCTAGTGTAGGACCAGTCCTAGTAAAACAGCTCCCCAGGGAGCTGTGGGTCACCAAATGACTTGAACATAAGCCCTAATGAAAGTCAAGACCAAGGCCTACAACTTTCATGTCGGGCACTTTTTCTAATTCAGTCATTAAGAGGCCCTAATTAATTTTTGAAGTGGACTAAATAATAGAGGCAGAAATTCTAATAGTTTGAATTAATTTATATAAAGAAATTAGGCTTTGCACGGATCTTAAAGTAGATCTGGCGGCAGCGGCTCATCTTCCTCCTCCAGCCAACGGCTGAGATTCAACCACGCTGGGCGACTTTGCGAGGGAGATTGTCGGTGATCCAGCCACCACCACCGCCGGCAAACACCACCGACACCTTCGTGGTGGTCGGGGCTACCGTCAGCCGGCGACTGGTGGCCGGAGGAGGCGGTTTCCGGCGATCCCAACCTTCCTGTTTCGAGCCGAAATCCATGGAATTGAGGAGTGGATTCGGGCTTAATTGTGCCCGATCCTTCTTCGTTGTATGATAGGAAGCTAGCGTGGGGGGAGGGGAGAAGAAATGAACCGTGATTGGGGCGTGGCGGCCGCTCCGGCGACGGTTCGGCATGGATATGCCTTGCTCCGGTGACCCTGCTCCCAAACTCATTTCTCTGGCAATAGCTCTGCTCCAGGTGCCGTTCCCGACTGCTCTCTCCCTTTAGAAGCTAACGGTGTGGCTGGAATGGGGTGGGGAAGCCTCTATAGCTTGGTTTGAAATCAAGCTTCCTCGGGCATGCCCCTTGCTGCCACCCTCCTGCACCAGCTGGCCTCCTGCTTCCCTCTGGGTCAAGCCCAGACCCACAGCAATCAGGGTTGGCCCCTAGGCTGATTGGAGGTTGAGTGTAGAGGAGGGGGGGTTAGCTTTTGCTTTTGCCTTTTTGCTTTTGCCTTTTTAATCACCTTTTGGTCCCCCTCTTATTTGATTAATCAAACCATGGTTTGGCTTCAGTCCAAGGCTGATAATGGGCATATCCTAAGTCCAAGAATGATTGGTTAATTGATGGGTGTTGGGTTCCACTCAATTTAGGCTTGGAATTCACCTTAAAGGGCTAGGTTGACCATGGTTGACTTTGGTCAACAAGGTGAGTGGGTTGACCCCACTTGGGGGGGGGGGGGGGGGGTCATGGGTCCCTTAACATCACCCAACATTGGTTGGTCCATGGTGGGGCCCCAATTGGTTCAATTTAATCAAAGGGTGTAGATTTGACCAAAATTGGGTAAAGTTTGACTTTGGTCAATTTCATGCAATTGGGTCCAACCCATGTGCAATTTCCATCCTATTGGTCTCCCTTAGTTGTTAGGGCATCACATGTGAGGTCAATTTGGACAATTGAGTGTCAATTGACCTAGTTGAGGGGCTTAGGGTTAGGTTGGTTTTTGAGCTTTGGTGTGCACTCAGCAATTTCTACCTTAGCCTAAGGCCCTTGTGGCCACTCATCTCACCACTATTGTAACGCCCCTGAATTTTCCGGCATTTGTTTAATTCAGTAATGGCGTGTTAATGACGTCGGGGCGTTACTTTTAACGTCGAGTTAGGGGCGCGTTGCCGTTTGTGCGTTTTCGCGTCCGTTTGGGTCAAGTCGACCAAATTTTGCGACGACCCGGAATTGGAAAAATTTATCGTTAGGAAATTTGATTATTTAATTTTAGACTTGCCTATCAAGTTTCGTCGCGATCCGAGCCATTTTGGAGCCTCGACGTATTTTAGAAGTTTTGTATATATTTAAAGCTCGCCGTAACTTCCGCCATTCATATCTCAAAAATGGCACGTCGGATTTTGATTCCAACTTCGCCGTTGGATTCGTAGCGCCGCCGTTCACCTAAGACGGAATTTTTGTTGGATTCGGCGTTCGTTTTTTTTGTTGTTTTGTGATAAAATAATAATAATAATAATATTATTATTATTATTATAAAAATTATGCACGAATATACATACGTTCATTCAAAGTTGCGTCGATTCCTCCCCTCCTTCATGCGTCGACTTCTTCTTCCAGCCTGCGTCGACTTCACCTCCAGCATGCGTCGACTGCCTTGCGTCGACTTCCTTTCGACGCATGCGTCGACTTTCCCAGCAGCCTTGCGTCGACTGCCTTGCGTCGACTTCCTTTCGATGCATGCGTCGACTTTCCCCAGCAGCCTTGCGTCGACTGCCTTGCGTCGACTTCCTTTCGATGCATGCGTCGACTTCCCCAGCAGCCTTGCGTCGACTTCCTTTCGACGCATGCGTCGACTTCTTCCCCCTCCTTGCGTCGACAACTTCAGCTCCTGCAATTATTATTATTAATGATAATAATGATATTATTATTATTAAAATTATGATGTTGCCTAAAAGGAAACGAACCTTCTGCTTCTTCCTCATTCTGTCCGAACGAGCGACGGGGACGGCGATTTCTCGAATCTTCCGGACGCCGCCGTCGGAGCTCCGGTGGTCGGAATCGCGAGCCGAGCATAGATTCGGAAAGCTCTCGACGAGAGCTTCGTCCTCGTGGTAATTTCCTTCCGTTTCGTGAAACTTTTTCGGTAGGGTTTTCGGCCCTAACCTTCGTTTTGGTCATTTTTCTGTAGATCTCGCCTCGTCGTGCCTCCTTTTGGGCCGATCTACGACGAGGAGTTGTTCGGAGAACGATTCCGGTGATTTGAAGGCAAGTGGTGATCTTGCTCCTTCTCTTTGCTAAAATCCCTTCATTTTTGTTTCTCGCTTTTGCTTCCAGTAATTGGTTTTATGCTAGATTTTATCATCTGCCTCACTTTTGCTCATTTTTACTCAATATAAATTTTCTCAGCTCGTTAACCAAAAAAGTTGCCTAATGTTCTGACGGGTCTCGTCCCTATTCCTTTGAAATTGCATGAAAATATGAATTCTGTTGGAGGTCATACGCGGTGTGGTTTTTGCCCCCGGTGCGGTGCTCTTTTAAGCTTTTGATTTGGAGGCTGTACGCGGTGTGGTTTTTGCCCCCGGTGCGGTGTCCTCTTAAGCATTTTGATTGGGAGTCCGTACGCGGTGTGGTTTTTTCCCCCGGTGCGGTGCTCTTCTTTTGGATGAGCTGATCAGTCTCTATAATTCTAAACAAGAGTAGCATGATTAATAATTTGAAAATGGATAGCTTTTCTTTTGCTTATGGCGAGTTTTGTCATCGCCTGTGTTCTCACCTTTGTTTGGTGAGCATATTCTGCTGATTTTTTTTAGTTGTTCTGCTGTTTCTTTTTGCTGATGATTAGATACTTCTGCTGTTCCTTTTCCTGTCGATTTCTTGCTGCTAGCCTTGTCATGACTGACCCTTGCAGCTTCTGTTTCCCTCCGGTCTCGCGGAGGTTTGCTTACTTTCTTATTTTCTGCACCACTTGTACTTGTTTGTGAGGTGTTCTTTCTTTGAATGCCCCAGGTTCTGGACAGTAGCAGGTGTTAGTGCAGAGCT
This sequence comes from Dactylorhiza incarnata, assembly GCA_033032865.1. Classification (NCBI taxonomy): domain Eukaryota; kingdom Viridiplantae; phylum Streptophyta; class Magnoliopsida; order Asparagales; family Orchidaceae; genus Dactylorhiza; species Dactylorhiza incarnata. Next base: position 3,110,653 of record JAWHQI010000013.1, read on the forward strand.
GCTTTAGTTGCTGTCTCCTGACTCTCTTGAGGTAGAGTATTCTGTGGACTTGTCGGCCCATGGGTTCGTGTCAGGTGTTGACGCCCGTGGTGCCGTTTAGTTAGATTTTTGTTCACTGCTGCTCTTACTTGTGGTTCACTTTTGAGCACTTGTTCTGGAATGGTTAGACATTGGTTGGCTTTATGGCCCCTTGTTAGATATGTTAAGGTAATGGTTGCATTGCATATCATGCTTTGAAATGCTAATCCCACTACTTTCCGTGCGTGATAAATCTATTTTTATATATAGTAAATCCACACATTCGATCTTGCATGGTGCACCTCACTAGGTCTTCATGTTCACTTAGGACATTAAGTAATTAAATCAAGTATTTTTCCGCCGCGTAAAACTATATTTTTAAAAGCGTGGACTAGTTGATCCACCTAGCCGAGGGACGTGGCTTGTTAATATTTTTGCATAAATTATATTTAAATCTCTTTGAGTTAATAATAATATTTGCTTGACTGCGAAGAAGGATGAATTGCCTTAACGTCAGTAGGCGTCCCCTACGTGATGTGGCATCACAATGCGTAGCTTTCCCTACTATGATAGCATTTTAAATGTTGGGAAAATGCGGGTTGTGACAGTTGGTATCAGAGCCAGGTTCTGTGAAAAAGGTAGTTGGGTGGGTTGGCTGATGCGCGTCGGCAAGTGCACCGGTCGCTGTCAAGTAATAATTGTGGAGAATAAATTCCCCGGATGTCGGTCTCTTGAGGAATGCAGGATGGGTGATCGAATCGTGCAGTGAATATTGTTACACAAGCGTTTCACAAACACAACAAGGGGTTTTTGGTTGGTTTTCCTAATTTTAACAACAATAAAAGAGATGCGGGTCGAGAACACCGCTTCGCAACGTGAGGTGGATGCAACGGCCGCGATGCCGTGCTTCGTGAGGCGAATGAAGTGGACTCAGGCGCGAGAGAGTGAGGGTCGCAAACACCTCTTCACAACCGTCATTAGCTCTTGCCAACACGGAGCAAACGCCTTGCGTGCGTGTGTGAGTGAGTGCACTTGAACGTGGTGAATCACAACCAACCCATGAATAAGAACACAGAAACATTCATTCTCATCAAGTAAATATCACAATATTCATTTAGTAAAAGATTCAAAGGGGTACAATCAAGGAAAGAGGAAGGAGATAACCGGCGGTGAAGACTAGCGGCCGTTCACGGCCGGAATGGTAGGTTGTCGGGCTACCTCCGGACTCGGGCGGACGATGCTTCCGGCGTAGAGGGCTGTCACAATCTCCCTACGTGCTCCGTCGTCTTCGACTCAAGGTCTCTTCTTCTTCTCACCGGGCGGAAAGCGAAAATGATTGCTTGGATGCTTGCGGATGATGGAGAACACTCACGGGCGATGGAGGATGTCTAGGAATGGACCGAGGAAGCTTCCCCTTGCGTAGGAGATGAAGTAGGGGCGATCCAAGGGGGCGGTCGGCGGCGTACGGAACAAAAATCCCGCTCCCGGAATGAATAATCCGCCCTAAAATCGCAACAGGCGCTTAAATAGGCGCTGGATTAAACACTGCGCACGATCATTGGCGCACGACCAGTGGTCGTGCGCACTGGAATCCTGCGATCGTGCGCACTGCCTGGACAGAACCTGCAAGAGATGAAGTTATAAAATAAAATGCTCGCACGACCAGTGGCGCACGACCGTTGATCGTGCGCACTAGCGTCGGTGGTCGTGCGCAATAGGTGAGACAGAACTCATAAAATTACTATTAAGTGCGCACGGACAGTGGCGCACGACCGGTGGTCGTGCGCACTGGAGTTGATGGGCGTGCGCACTGCACCAGACAGAACTCGTAAAAAGGGGCTAAGTGCGCACGATCAGTGGCGCACGACCAGTGGTCGTGCGCACTAGAACAAGTGATCGTGCGCAGTGTTCCTGTGCAGAATTGCACCGGAAACACTTGCACGCCTCCTATTCCAGCACAAACACAGATCTAGCCACCGAAAGTGGCACTTAACAACATATGAGTACTATGAAAGGAAATAAACACGAAAACACACCAAAGTGGGCCAAAATGTGCACCTAGCATGGGTTATCAATTATAAACTATAATAAGGCTAAAGTGCGTGATATTGACTAAATAATGGCCCGGATGAGTCCATGAAGGTGTATATAATCAGGACTCATCACACCCCCAGACTTAACTGTTTGCGCGTCCCGAGCAAACGAATCCGGCGGAAGTTGAAAAAGATAATTAAAATAGCGAATTACGCAGGGGAGTACAGTGCGAAGTAACATACGCATGCGAGTAGGAATTCTAGTAGAAGAAGATTCTAGCTATGCTAACTAATTTACGTAAGTACTAAAGCGTACTCAAAGATTTAATTGTACTCAGTGGGTGAATTATGAAGAATTTGACGATCATGCCCGGTATGGAAGTGACGAGACGCTGAGGCGGGTGTTGCAAAAGATCGGGGCTTAGGAATAACTCCGCTGAAATCCATCAACGTCGTGAACCATACGCTTGCCCGGTCACACTCTCTCCACGGCGCTAGCAAACTCGCAAATCAAATCAGTAGGACTTATAGGATTAAAACGGGGCTTAGGTTACGGAATGATATGCAAAGATAAACATGACGGCTACGCAACCCAAATGAGCCAACGGCACACTGCACCTTACAAAACCAAACAACAATGCTCGGGTGACACACCCCCAGACCTATCATGAAAACCAGGTGTGCACACAGCCTACTTTACACATACCAACAGATTTTGCTCTTTAGCTTGGGAGGATAATTTTCAGGATACTCTTCTTTTTTTCTTTTATATATTTTTCTTCTTTCAAGCAACCTCCAGTTGGTTCAAAATCAGCGGATAGACAATATTTTCTCTTCAAAACACAATGATACCACACACCACACAAGTTGGAAATTATGAGCACAGTTAAAACATTTTTTTGGTTGCGGGCGTAGGATAGGCTTCAGGCTTTGGTGGATGAGGAGGAGCTGAACATAAAAATGGTAGGCACAAATTTGGCTTGCAAAGGTGAATGAAAGGGGCATGGAATAGCAAAGCTCAAACTAGCCAAATGGTGGCCTACATCATGCTTGACTCAACAAGTAGCTCTCACCCATGCTTCAAGAGTCGCTTGGGGCAAGTTCTTAGCCCACGAGAAAGATAAACCTTCCTCCCGACTCGAGCAACACACGTTTAGCGACCGCACACACACAACACCGGGTTATCATCAATTTCATTCGAATTCACCACTTGAGTACATTAAATCTAAATTTACGCAGAGATACTGCACATAAATTAAATGCATAAAGAAAATCTAATTCTACGCAAATTCTACTATAGCATGCGAAGCGACTAGAACACTACATGAGTCGACACCGCGCTCCAAATAATAATTCCTGTGTTAATAGCCTATTTCACATTCCAACCAGACTAGCTTAAACGGAACAACACAAAAGAAAGCACGCACTCAAGTGGGTGAAGTGGTGTGTGAAGATGAACGATACTAAATAACTGAAATTAAAATACTTCTAGTATGCAAATGAGATGAGCATGTGCAGTGGGTGACAAAGAAACGGCTCTCCCCCAGACTTAATCAAAACCATACAACATAATGATATGACGGTGAAAATCAAAATTGAAAGCTAGGGAAGAAGTTACACAATGCTCAGCACGTGAGCATACCAGAAGAATGGCGTTTAAAATCAAGACAATCCGCAGCATCCACCATCGAACACAAAACCTGCAAGCAAAACTCAAAACAACAAAAGCAAAAACAAAAACTGAACTAGGAAAAGGAAATATAAAAAAAAAACGGAAATCTGGGTTGTCTCCCAGTAGCGCTTTCATTTAACGTCCTTAAGCTGGACCAAATACCTGTATTAGCATTGTTTATAAAGAGTGCAGGAATTTAAAAAGAAAAAGTTCAGAACTAGAGTTTCACACAAAAGATAAGAGACAAGAATAGGAAATCAGCTGCCGGTGCTTGTATGAAGTCCATCTCCCAATGTCAACAACTGACGCTCCTTGTTAATAGTGGCGCCATCATATAACTTCAGCCGATGTCCATTGACCTTAAACTTGTCCCCCTTATCTCCAGATATTTTAATGGCACCAAAAGGCGAGACATCGGTCACGGAGAAAGGACCACTCCACCTCGATTTAAGCTTCCCTGGGAAGAGGCGGAGACGGGAGTTGTAGAGCAGCACCTGGTCCCCAATTTTGAACTCCTTAGGAATTATATGCTGATCATGCCATTTTTTCGTTTTCTCCTTATAGATGCGAGCGTTTTCATAAGCAAAATGACGGAGCTCCTCTAACTCGTTGAGTTGGGACCGACGCACTTCGGCCGCGGCTCCAATGTCCATGTTCAACAGTTTGGTAGCCCATAATGCTTTATGCTCCAGCTCTACAGGGAGGTGACATGCCTTGCCATAGACTAATTGAAACGGAGTCATTCCAATGGGTGTTTTGAACGCAGTCCGGTAGGCCCATAATGCGTCATCGACCTTCTTAGCCCACTCCTTCCTATTTGAATGTATTGATTTCTCAATTATTCGCTTGAGCTCGCGGTTGGAGACTTCGACTTGCCCGCATGTTTGGGGGTGGTAAGCCAAAGAAATTTTATGATGGACCCCAAACTTTTTCATGAGCTGCACAAACTGTCTATTGCAAAAATGACTCCCGCCGTCGCTGATGATAGTTCTCGGCGTCCCAAACCTGGAGAAGATGTTCTTGTGGATAAAGTGCAGCACAGTGTTGGCATCATTCGTGGCAACCGCCTCAGCTTCCACCCACTTCGAGACATAATCAACTGCCACAATAATGTAATGCTTACCATGAGACATTGGGAAAGGGCCCATGAAGTCTATTCCCCAGACGTCAAAGGGTTCGCAAACCAGCATGTTATTAAGGGGCATCTCATCACGCCGGGAAATATTCCCAGTCCTTTGACATTCGTCGCACTTGGTGACATAGGCATGGGCATCCCGGAAGAGGGTCGGCCAGAACAATCCACATTGCAGGATTTTTCGTGCTGTTCGAACGGCCCCGAAGTGCCCGCCGGCCTCTCTGTCATGACAATGCTGTAATACAGACTGAAACTCAGCTTCCGGAATGCAACGCCTAATAATCCCGTCGCTGCATGTGTGGAACAAGAGCGGATCTTCCCAAAAATAGTATTTTGCGTCGGAGACAAGCTTCCGTCTTTGCTGAGGGGACAAACTCGGGGAGAGTGTTCTACAAGCCAAGTAATTAGCAATATCTGCATACCAAGGTGCGGTCGGGGAGGATGTGGTGATTGCAAATAACTTTTCATCCGGGAAATAGTCGTCAGTTTCCTCCACAACGCAATTAGGAGTGTCGTACTCCAAACGTGAGAGATGATCAGCAATCACGTTCTCCACCCCTTTCTTATCTTTGATTTCCAGATTGTATTCCTGCAAGAGTAAAATCCAACGAATCAGACGCGATTTGGATTCTTTCTTACTGAAAAGATACCTGAGAGCGGCGTGGTCCGTATACACGATCACTTCGGAGAGTACCAAGTATGAGTGAAACTTTTCAAAAGCGAAGACCACAGCTAGCATTTCTTTCTCCGTGGTGGTATAATTGGCTTGTGCACTGTTGAGAGTTCGACTGGCATACGCGATAGTGTGAAAAGTCTTGTCTTTCTTTTGACCGAGAACAGCACCTACGGCCACATCACTTGCGTCGCACATGATAATGAAAGGTAGAGTCCAGTCGGGTGCCACCAGAATTGGGGCTGAGATGAGTTGCCCCCGTAAAGTTTCGAAGGCGTGCATGCATGCTTCATCGAAATGGAATGGGACGTCCTTAACCAGCAGGCGAGATAAAGGCTTTGAGATGGAGGAGAAGTCCTTGATGAACCTTCGATAGAAGCCCACATGGCCAAGAAAACTTCGAATGCCCTTCACTGACATGGGTGGAGGGAGGTTTCTGATGACACTAACTTTCGCTTGATCCACTTCAAGCCCTTCGCAGGAAACTTTATGCCCCAAGACGATTCCTTCGCGCACCATGAAGTGGCATTTCTCCCAGTTTAAGATAAGATTGGTGTCTTCACACCGCTTCAATGTCTTGGCCAAATTTGCGAGGCAACTGTCAAAACTACTGCCAAATAGAGTGAAATCGTCCATAAAGACTTCGAGGAAATCCCCTACCATGTCAGCAAAAATGGCGAGCATACAACGTTGGAAAGTTGCGGGGGCATTACACAGTCCGAATGGCATTCTTTTGAACGCGAAGGTACCGGATGGACATGTGAATGTAGTCTTGTCTTGATCAGAAGGGTCAATTAAAATCTGATTGTACCCTGAGTACCCATCCAAGAAACAGTAGTAATCCTGCCCTGCTAACTTTTCTAGCATCTGATCAATGAAGGGGAGTGGGAAATGGTCCTTGCGCGTCGCATCGTTCAGCTTGCGGTAGTCAATGCAGACTCTCCACCCAGTGATCATTCGGGTCGGTAGCAGCTCATTCTTCTCGTTGGCAACGACAGTGATCCCGCCCTTCTTTGGGACCACCTGGACTGGACTGACCCATTTGCTGTCGCTGATTGGGTAAATGATGCCAGCATCTAAAAGCTTTATCACTTCAGCCTTCACAACCTCTTGCATTTTCGGGTTCAGCCGCCTTTGGGGTTGTGCTGTCGGTTTGTACTGATCTTCAAGGAGGATCTTATGCATGCAGACCGTGGGGCTGATTCCCTTGATGTCAGCCAGAGAACGTCCGAAGACCTTGTGGTACCTTCTCAGCACGCCCACTAGTGCAGTTTCGTTGGCAGCGGAGAGGGCTGCCGAGATAATCACCGGATGCGTGTTTGTTTCTCCAAGAAAGACATACTTGAGAGAGTCCGGAAGTTGTTTGAGAGCCGAACAAGGGTCTGGATCAGCAGAAACGTTGGAGGGCTCTCCAATTGAATGTGCCAAATCGGGCTGGTTTGAGTGAACACCCTCCTCCTCCTTGTCTTTGTGCTGCCAACACACCTCGCGGTCATCCAACTCCACATCGTTCTGACCATCGAATTCTTCAAGTGCCTCTACTGGCTCACACTCCGTTATTTCAAAGAGTTGCGAAGGGCTATGGACATTGAACGATATAGCATCCTCCCCCAGTCTTAGAGTGAGCTCCCCCTGCTCCACATTAATAATAGCACGAGCAGTAGCCAGAAAGGGCCGCCCCAAGATAATGGGTACATTTGTATCGACCTTCATGTCGAGAATGATAAAATCAGCTGGGAAAGCGAGACCGTTTACAATGATTGTGAGGTCCTCGACAATTCCTGATGGCTTCTTGATCGACCGATCAGCGAGTTGCAGCATTACCTGTGTTGGCTTCAAGATACCAGCACCAAGTTCACGAAAGATAGAGAGTGGCATCAAGTTGATTGATGCCCCCAAGTCACAGAGTGCCTGGCTGAAACGGTGCTGGCCAATCCTGCAAGGGATCGTGAAGCTGCCCGGATCCTTGCACTTTGTGGGTAAATTGGAAACAATGGCGGAGCACTCCTCGGTGAGGTCGATAGTTTTGAGACCCTCCAACTGCTTCCGCTTCGAGATCAAGTCTTTCAAAAACTTGGAGTAGCCCGGCATTTGAGAGATAGCTTCAATGAGTGGTATGCTCACTTGCACTCCTTTCATTACTTCCAAGAATCTGTGGAATTGCTTCTCGGATTTCTCGTTGCGCAGCCTGTGGGGAAATGGGGGGTGAGCAGCGCTTTTCGAGGGTTGTGCCTCACTCACGGGGTGTGGCTCGAAATGAATCTGAGTCGGCTTCTCGTGGATGTCTTCATTAGGCTTGTCAGTGGAAACCGCAAGCGGTTCCGGTCGAGGGGGATTGTCTACACTTCTCCCACTTCTCAATCGCATGGTATTTACTGACTCAGGATGCTGAATTGCAAGTCCAGAAACAACATCAGAAAGAGTCCCAATAGTAGAGCGAAGCTGTTGGATTGCGACTGATTGGTCATTCATTTTGTTCAATACCCCAACCATCAAGGTTGCTAACTGTTCTGGTTGATCAGGCGGCACCAAATTCGCTGCTCCCTTGAGCGTCACGGCATTAACTGCAGCAGTACTTGTGGAGCAAATGACATGACTCCAATGCTGACTGGTGTGAACAATATTCACGACCACTTCCCATGCGTCCTTCCCCGATTTATTAAACAGGGCCCCACCGGCTGCCACATCAAATAGAAGACGGAATTTCTCCCGCACTCCAAAATAAAAAATCTGAATTAAGAAAGCTTCCGAGAGATCACCACGGTAACAACCCCTATGCAGGGACTGGAAACGTTCCCAAGCATTGTCTAACGTCTCCTCCTTCCCTTGTTCAAAGGTCATGAGTTCCCTGTACTTATCCAAGGCTTGAGTACGATGTTGAAACTCTTGTAAAAATCTCCCTTCGAGTTGTTTCCATGTGATCACCTCTCGTTTCCGGGTATCCCAATACCAGCTTTTGGCTTTTTTGTGCAGGGAGAATGAAAATGCCAGAATCTTCTGTGGGTCATTTTCAACTCCACTGAAAATACAAGTGTAATAGATGTCTAAGAAATCCCGCATGTGTTGCCCCGCATCTTCATGCTCATCTCCGCTGAACTTGCAGTTCCCATACATGTACTCAATGACGTCGGCGGAGATCCCAAAGTCATGATTGTTCCTTTTTGCTTGATCCCTTAAATCGTTTAAGCTTCCATGGTAGATGCATTCCTGAATGGAGGTCATGCTGCGAATACAGAGGTGAACAAAAGAGGTGAAAGAAAGGGAAATTCTTGTGCAACAAAGCTTCACACAGACGAATTCATCACGTCTGCATTCCCCGGCAACGGCGCCAAAAACTTGATGCGCGTCGGCAAGTGCACCGGTCGCTGTCAAGTAATAATTGTGGAGAATAAATTCCCCGGATGTCGGTCTCTTGAGGAATGCAGGATGGGTGATCGAATCGTGCAGTGAATATTGTTACACAAGCGTTTCACAAACACAACAAGGGGTTTTTGGTTGGTTTTCCTAATTTTAACAACAATAAAAGAGATGCGGGTCGAGAACACCGCTTCGCAACGTGAGGTGGATGCAACGGCCGCGATGCCGTGCTTCGTGAGGCGAATGAAGTGGACTCAGGCGCGAGAGAGTGAGGGTCGCAAACACCTCTTCACAACCGTCATTAGCTCTTGCCAACACGGAGCAAACGCCTTGCGTGCGTGTGTGAGTGAGTGCGCTTGAACGTGGTGAATCACAACCAACCCATGAATAAGAACACAGAAACATTCATTCTCATCAAGTAAATATCACAATATTCATTTAGTAAAAGATTCAAAGGGGTACAATCAAGGAAAGAGGAAGGAGATAACCGGCGGTGAAGACTAGCGGCCGTTCACGGCCGGAATGGTAGGTTGTCGGGCTACCTCCGGACTCGGGCGGACGATGCTTCCGGCGTAGAGGGCTGTCACAATCTCCCTACGTGCTCCGTCGTCTTCGACTCAAGGTCTCTTCTTCTTCTCACCGGGCGGAAAGCGAAAATGATTGCTTGGATGCTTGCGGATGATGGAGAACACTCACGGGCGATGGAGGATGTCTAGGAATGGACCGAGGAAGCTTCCCCTTGCGTAGGAGATGAAGTAGGGGCGATCCAAGGGGGCGGTCGGCGGCGTACGGAACAGAAATCCCGCTCCCGGAATGAATAATCCGCCCTAAAATTGCAACAGGCGCTTAAATAGGCGCTGGATTAAACACTGCGCACGATCATTGGCGCACGACCAGTGGTCGTGCGCACTGGAATCCTGCGATCGTGCGCACTGCCTGGACAGAACCTGCAAGAGATGAAGTTATAAAATAAAATGCTCGCACGACCAGTGGCGCACGACCGTTGATCGTGCGCACTAGCGTCGGTGGTCGTGCGCAATAGGTGAGACAGAACTCATAAAATTACTATTAAGTGCGCACGGACAGTGGCGCACGACCGGTGGTCGTGCGCACTGGAGTTGATGGGCGTGCGCACTGCACCAGACATAACTCGTAAAAAGGGGCTAAGTGCGCACGATCAGTGGCGCACGACCAGTGGTCGTGCGCACTAGAACAAGTGATCGTGCGCAGTGTTCCTGTGCAGAATTGCACCGAAAACACTTGCACGCCTCCTATTCCAGCACAAACACAGATCTAGCCACCGAAAGTGGCACTTAACAACATATGAGTACTATGAAAGGAAATAAACACGAAAACACACCAAAGTGGGCCAAAATGTGCACCTAGCATGGGTTATCAATTATAAACTATAATAAGGCTAAAGTGCGTGATATTGACTAAATAATGGCCCGGATGAGTCCATGAAGGTGTATATAATCAGGACTCATCATTGGCGTGTGAGCCAAACAACCGCTATCCTAAGCAGAACCTCTTAAGATCATTTCATTGTATACACACACCGATATGTCTTGACCGAAGCATAGTCACTACACTCATAGCATGATAAGAAGTATACGGGGCATATTATGTAGTATGGGATGCATAATATGTATTTGTATATGGATCCACCATAGGTGGCAACATGTGACGGTTATGTAGTATGTGATGCATAACCACCATTACATGGGTGCCCATTAGCACGTTTTCTTTTTCGTTACATGTAATGTTATGTAGTATGGGATGCATAACATTACATGTGTATGCCGCTCTTAACATGCACTAAGGCCTCTTTCTAGAATGCATATCACTGCATACATTCATATCATCGCATAAGCACGCGTGCCAAGTTAAAGACATACCAGATGACATATGTACACACATGATTTGAAAAGAAATTTAAATGTTCATGCACTCATGTCATAGCACAAGAGTCAATAGGATGATGGTGGATCATCCTAAGTTAATCATGGCATCATTTCATGAAATTCCAGAACAAGGTAACAGCAATAGCAGGTTGTTTTCTTTCCTGTTCCGAATCGATCCGTGAATTTTTCCGAGTCTGTTGGGCTTAAGCTTTGTAAGCCTGTTTCTGATTGAATGTCCATCCTTCTTGTAGACATGTCTCGTAGGAGAGTGACACGATCGACTCCCCTGCCTGAGGGAGAGTCTTCTGGTGGTCAGAGTGAGTCCGTGATCGAAAGCCTGCGACAGAGCAATGAGGCTTTGACGAGACAGTTGGTCGTGATGCAGGCTCAGATTCAGTCTTTGGTGTCTGCTGCCTCGGTGCAGCAGCCTGTTGTGCAAGAACCGGTGGTGAGTCCAGCCGCTCCTGCTCCCCTAGTGCCTCCAGTGGCATTGCCATCGGAGATGAACTTCATTTCACGCTTTCAGCGGTTGGGACCTCCTACCTATGATGGTAGGGCAGACTTCATGGCCCTGGATGATTGGGTGATCAGCATGGAGGAGATGTTCTCCTATTCAGGTGTCTCAGAGGCATCGAAGGTGATGGTGGCTGCTTATCAACTGAAGGGTTTGGCGAAAGGTTGGTGGATTAGGGAGAAGGAAGGTCTCGCCGAGGGATGCTCTTGGGAGACGTTTAAGAAGTTGTTGCTTAAGAAGTTCCTCCCATCAGTTGAGCGCGACAGATTGACGAACAACTTTCTGCATCTGAAGCAGAGGCAGCTCACCGTCAGTGAGTACGAGATCTAGTTCAGCTAGTTGAGTAGATTCGCCCCCGAGTTGGTGGCCTCGGAGGAAGGTAGAGTGAAGAGGTTTTTGGGTGGTCTCACTGGCAACGTCCAGCAGTGGGCTAGTGCCTATGGGTCAAAGACATATGCTGAAGCGGTGGAGGCCGCATTGAAGGCCGAGTCTATTGAGAAGACGAAGATTCGTGGGCAGCAAATAAAGAGTGATAAGAGGAAATCTGATGATCGGGAGAGTTTTAAGGCGTCCCACTCGGACCCGAAGAAGAGGGATGTGGGATACTGTAGCTTCTGTGGCAAGCGGGGCCACCCGTTCGAAAGGTGTTTCAAGAGGCTCGAGGCGTTGGAGTCGTTAAAGGTTAGTGCAATTCAAGATGCACCCAAGGCAGTCCCAGTGTGCTCATTCTGTTCTAAGCCCGGGCACTGATGCGATAATTTCGGCAAGTGCACCGGTCGCGCAAGTAATAATAGTGGGGAAAATCCCTGAGTGTCGGTCTCTTGAGGAATGCAGGTTGGGCGAACGAAATGCGTTGTGTGACAATTGTTACACAAGCGGGAACAAACACGAAAAGTGGAGTTTTGATTTGGGTTTCCTACTGTTAACAACAATAAAAGAAATGCGGGTCGAAATCACCGCTTTGCAAGGTGAGATGGGTGCAACGGCCACAATGCCGAGCTTCGTGAGGCAGATGGACGGTGCGCATGCGAATGGAGTGGTCACTAGTGCGGAGAGTGAGGGTCGCAAACACCTCTTCACAAATCACCATTAACTCTTGTTAACGTGAATCGAACACGATGAGTGCGTGAGTGCGTGAGTGGAGGTGAAAGGGATCACAAGCAAATATTAAAGAACAAGTAGGAAACAACCAAAGCATTTAGACTAAACATCATCATATTCAAGTCAAAATGATTTACTTAGTACAACAAAAGGAGAAAAGAAGAAGACAACCAATGGACGAAGACTAGCGGCCGTTCACGGCCGGAATGGTAGGTTGTCGAGCTACCTCCGGACTCGGGCGGACTGTGCTTCCGGCGTTGAGAGACTGTCACTATCTCTCCACGTGCTCCCGTCGTCTTCTACCTCAGGATTTCTATTCTTCTCATCGGACGGAAATGGAGAACAGCTGCTTGAGTGCTTGCGGGTGGTGGAGAATGCTTCTGGATGATGGAGGAATGTCGAGAATGACCAAAGATGACTTCCCCTTGCGGAGAAGATGAAGGGGAGGTGTCTGGAAAAGGAAAACGATGGCGTACGGACTGGAGAACCCGCTCCCGGAAGCCCGATCCCGCCCTAATTCGCGAACAGGGTATATATAGGCGCTGAAACGAATACTGCGCACGGTCATTGGCGCACGACCAGTGGTCGTGCGCACTGGAGTTTTGCGATCGTGCGCGCTACCTGGGTGAAGCCTGAAAGGAAAGAAATTCATATAATACATGATCGCACGACCGATTGCGCACGACCGGTGGTCGTGCGCACTATCGTAAATGGTCGTGCGATAAGCTCAAACAGAACTCATATTTCAGAGGTTAAGTGCACACGATCAGTGGCGCACGACCAGTGGTCATGCGCAAGAGAACCAGTGATCGTGCGCAGTGTTCCTGTACAGATTTGTACCGGAAGCACCTGCACGACACCTGTTCCAGCACACCCACCAATCCAGCCACTGAAAGTGGCACTTAACAATACATAGCAACTACTAAAGGAGAATAAAACGAAACAACACCAAAAATGGGCCTAAAGGTGCACTTAGCATGGGGAATCAAATATGAGTGAAAACGTGTCTAAAGTGAAGTGCAAAGACTAGAAAATCGGCCCAGATGAGTCCAAAAAATGTGTATAAAGTTGGGACTCATCACACCCCCAGACTTACCTGTTTGCGCGTCCCGTGCAAACCATCTCTCGCGGCCAGGAAAGACATAAGCTAGCGAAGAAATTATCAAGCGGAGTACCATGCGAAGTCGCATACTCATGTGCGTAGAAACATAGTAGATAAAATTCCTAATTATGCATATTAGTTTATAATTTTCTAGGAGCGTATTTAGTTATTACGTTTACTCAAAAAGTGAATCACGGTGAATCATACGGTCGTGCATAAGAAGAAAGTAAACTGAACGCTGAGGCGAGCATTGCCAAAGATCGGGGCTCGGGACAACTCCATTGAAATCCATCAATGTCGGTGACCATAAGCTTGTCCGTTCGCACTCTCTCCACGGCACTGGTTTGACTCAAATGCGTGAATCAATAGGACTTAAGGTTTTAGATGAGGTTTGGGCTTAGGTGAGGATAAACAAAGATAAAAACGACGGCTCAAGCACTACCCAAAGAAGCTTATGCAGAAATTATTCTCGTTCACAACACAAACAAACGGGTGCAACACACCCCCAGACTTGGACTTAACAACATGGGTGTGTGCACCGCCTACTCCCAAACATAAATTTCTGCCCAGATTATATATATATATATATATATTTTTTTCAATAAAGCTCATAACTTCATCTTTTCTTCGGACTTCTCTTCTTTTTCTCATTTTCTTTTTCTTTTCACAAAATTTCAGCAATTTAAACAATGATGCATAGCCACATTTTTCACAAAACAAAACACTACATCAACACCCAATCATGAAAGTAATATACAAGAGCTCAACTTTGGGTGTGCGATTAGGATTGGCTTTTAGGCTGTGGTGAAACAACAATGGGGCTGAATCAAAGAAGGAGTAGGTACAACAGAGCTAACGAGGGTAAAGCGATAGGAGTGGGCACAAAAGCTCAACCGGGCCAAAATGATGGCCTATATCACATTCACGCACTAGATTAACCGTCTACCCATGCTTCAAGAATCGCATAGGACAAGTTCTAGCTTCCGAGAGAGACAATCCTTCCTCCCGACTCGGGTAATACATGGCTAACGAACGCCTACACACATTCCTATGCTACCATCTGATTCACACCGGATTCACCACTTTTTAGTAAAGTAAACAATGTCTACGCAAATAGAAAGATATAAACTAAAAGCATAAAGAGAAATTGAATCTACCCAAATTTCTAAACGGGAAATGAGCACTCGACTAGGACACTACAGGAGTCAACATTCTACTCCGCATCATAATCCTAAACTAGCACAATGTTTTTTCCAAATCGCACAAAAAGAAATGAGTTCAGCTCAAGACGTGCCACAGCTAAGTGCGCGCTCATGTGGGTGCTGTGCTGCACAATGAAACTGGAAAACAAATTCAAAAGGCTAAAATACGAGTACTTCTAGCATGCCATGCAAAAGTGCACGTGAGTGGGCACAAAAACAACTCTCCCCCAGACTTAGACTAAACAAACCACAAAATATATGACGTGAAAATCAGCAAGGGCTAGGAGAAGAGAGTACCCAGTGCTCAGAAATGAGCACACCAGAAGATTGGCGTGTAAGCTACACTGGGCCGCAGCCTCCGCCATCCAGAAAAGATACCTGCAAGGAACGCACTAGAGGCAGCGAAAATATATAAAAGCTGAATTAAAGCAAGAATTAGAAAAACAGAAATCAGCAAATCTGGGTTGTCTCCCAGCAGCGCTTTTGTTTTATGTCCTTAAGCTGGACCAAATACCTGTATTATAATTGTTCAAAGAGTGAGAAAGTAAAATAAAAGAGCATCAAAAGAGAGTTTCACAACTAAGAGGCAGAAATCAGCTATAAGCGCTTTTATGGTGCACATCTCCCGTAGCTTGTAGGCGGGAGGTGAAGGCTTTAGTGCCAACACTAGTGTCACCCAGTGTCCCCCAAACCTCCGCCCTCTTGCCACGGAGAGCGGCAGAGCGCGCATCGCGCGGGCGCTTCTCTTCTTTAAGCTTAGCAACAGTAGGAGACTGCCAACGTTGAGCATTTTCAGATCCTCCTCTCATAGGAGCGGGAGGCGTCATTTCCTTCGCCGTAGTGACGATCAGATCAGCCCAAGAGATGGAATGCTTAAATGGTTTATTACAAGATTTAATGCAAGAAAATAGTGGGACGTCGTCCCGAATCAAGTTCAGCTCAAAATCTTTAGGACAGCTGTCCTCCTCCCTCTTGAAATCATCGTCTCTCCAAAGATCCACTTTTTCTTCTCCGCTCGACTGGTGTTCTTCCTTTTCTCCTTCAGCTGATCCATCACCTTTCTTATCCCCTGCACAACTTAGTGATTCATCAGAAATAAAGGGAGGAGGGCAAATGGATGTTTCAGTTATAGTCTTGGGACAAGTGGGCAGAGGTATCTTATTGGGTATGAGGACACAACCCGCAGAAAAGTCAAGGGTGGCACCGCTCTCTTTCAAGAATGGTACACCCAAGATGGGGATGGAGTGATTCTCCCGGGGTCCTAACACTTGAAAATCAGCAACCACCACTATCCCATCAACTATAACTTCCACATTTTTCACTTCCCCTTCTGATTGTATGACGGTACCGTTTGCGAGCACAAGAGATTTCCGTTCCTCCGTATTAATTTCAAGTTGCAAGTTATCAACGTCTTGCAAAGCAATGACGTTGCGGGAGGAGCCAGAATCACGCAAGGCCTTAGTCTCTATTTTATTAATGGAGCAGGAGATCACTAACTCATGCGGATGATCCACTTCCACGTCCCCGAGACTCTTCCCTTGGTCGATTGGGTTTTTTTCAGTGTTACTAGGAAGAGTCCCATGCGACCGCTCGGTTAGCACTTGGGCCAATTGGCCCAGCTGCGTTTCCAAGTTCCGCATTGACGCGGTTTGATTAACCATGTTCGAGTTAGCAGCTTGCATGAATTTTTCCATCATCTCCTCCAGGTTACTCTTTTTTTGAGCCGGGGGGCCTTGTTTATATTCCGGATGAGGTGGCCTTGGTTGGCTCCCGGAGGCGTAGACATCGTTCTGATGCTGCCCCGGTGCCCATCGTTGGCCAGGTGCGTTGGAGTTCCATGAGAAGTTTGGGTGACTTCTCACTCCCGGATGATATGAGTTATTGAATGGCACCCCCTTAGATTGATTACCAACAAAATTAACCGATTCGTTTAAAGAGAGGTTCGAGAAGTTACCTGATAAATCACTGCCTGAGCATTCATACGCGTGGTGTCCACCGCCTCCACATCCTTCGCACGTAATAACAGCATCCGGTGCGGATGTAGGGGGAAGCGAGTCGACCACAAAGAGACCACGGGCGCTTCTTGGTGCATTTCTCCCGGCCGTCCAAAATGTACTGTGGGAGGCGGTGTCCCGCAGAATTCGAAGGGCCTCCTCTGGAGTATGGTTCATTGGGGTACCTCCCGCAGCAGCATCGATCATTGTCCGGTAGTTGGGCTCGATCGCGAAGTAAAACATCTCTACTATATTCCACGGTTGGAGCTCGTGGTTCGGGCAACGGCGGAGAAGATCGTTAAGACGCTCCCACGCCTCGGCAAGGGTCTCTTGATCCGCTTGACGAAAGGTGGCGATCTCCAGCCGCAAACTTACAATTTTATCGACGGGGTGAAATTTGGCTAAGAACTTGGATGCAAGAACATCCCAAGTCGCAGCGGTCCCCGGAGGAATAGAATGAAGCCACACCTTGGCCTTGTCGCGAAGCGAGAATGGGAACAGTCGCAGCTTGACTGTGTCATCAGGAATCCCAGCGTAGCGGAAAGTTCCGCAGATATCAGAAAACTCAGCCAGGTGCAAGTGCGGATCTTCACTGGCCATCCCGGAGAATTGAGCATTGTTCCGGATGATGTTCAAGATCGCAGGTTTGATCTCGAACTGGTTATTCATAATATTGGGACCGAACCCAGGATAAACACTCCCAACTGTCGGAGTGGTATAATCTCTCATCATTCTGGGTCGAGGTCTCACTACCTCTTGCTCATCTCCGGGTTGGTGCTGCCCCACGGCGGGCACTCTTTGTTCAACATTGTCTGGGTCTATGTGGTCACCCATTGCCACCTGTACGGCTGCTGCGCGCCTTCGTGCGCGAGCGGTCCGTTCGATCTCTGGATCAAAGGGTACAAGTTCCCCCGCGGCTTGTCTCTGCATGCACAGTCACAACAAAAAGAAAACAAAACAAAGGAGATTAAAAACAATTGCTCTTGTAACAAAAGCTCACAACTCAAGACGTTCCACGCCTGAACATTCCCCGGCAACGGCGCCAAAAACTTGATGCGATAATTTCGGCAAGTGCACCGGTCGCGCAAGTAATAATAGTGGGGAAAATCCCCGAGTGTCGGTCTCTTGAGGAATGCAGGTTGGGCGAACGAAATGCATTGTGTGACAATTGTTACACAAGCAGGAACAAACACGAAAAGTGGAGTTTTGATTTGGGTTTCCTACTGTTAACAACAATAAAAGAAATGCGGGTCGTAATCACCGCTTTGCAAGGTGAGATGGGTGCAACGGCCGCAATGCCGAGCTTCGTGAGGCGGATGGACGGTGCGCATGCGAATGGAGTGGTCACTAGTGCGGAGAGTGAGGGTCGCAAACACCTCTTCACAAATCACCGTTAACTCTTGTTAACGTGAATCGAACAAGATGAGTGCATGAGTGCGTGAGTGGAGGTGAAAGGGATCACAAGCAAATATTAAAGAACAAGTAGGAAACAACCAAAGCATTTAGACTAAACATCATCATATTCAAGTCAAAATGATTTACTTAGTACAACAAAAGGAGAAAAGAAGAAGACAACCAATGGACGAAGACTAGCGGCCGTTCACGGCCGGAATGGTAGGTTGTCGAGCTACCTCCAGACTCGGGCGGACTGTGCTTCCGGCGTTGAGAGACTGTCACTATCTCTCCACGTGCTCCCGTCGTCTTCTACCTCAGGATTTCTATTCTTCTCACCGGACGGAAATGGAGAACAGCTGCTTGAGTGCTTGCGGGTGGTGGAGAATGCTTCCGGATGATGGAGGAATGTCGAGAATGACCAAAGATGACTTCCCCTTGCAGAGAAGATGAGGGGAGGTGTCTGGAGAAGGAAAACGGCGGCGTACGGACCGGAGAACCCGCTCCCGGAAGCCCGATCCCGCCCTAATTTGCGAACAGGGTATATATAGGCGCTGAAACGAATACTGCGCACGATCATTGGTGCACGACCAGTGGTCGTGCGCACTGGAGTTCTGCGATCGTGCGCGCTACCTGGGTGAAGCCTGAAAGGAAAGAAATTCATAAAATACATGATCGCACGACCGATTGCGCACGACCGGTGGTCATGCGCACTATCGTAAATGGTCGTGCGATAAGCTCAAACAGAACTCATATTTCAGAGGTTAAGTGCACACGATCAGTGGCTCACGACCAGTGGTCGTGCGCAAGAGAACTAGTGATCGTGCGCAGTGTTCCTGTACAGATTTGTACCGGAAGCACATGCACGACACCTGTTCCAGCACACCCACCAATCCAGCCACTGAAAGTGCACTTAACAATACATAGCAACTACTAAAGGAGAATAAAACGAAACAACACCAAAAATGGGCCTAAAGGTGCACTTAGCATGGGGAATCAAATATGAGTGAAAATGTGTCTAAAGTGAAGTGCAAAGACTAGAAAATCGGCCCAGATGAGTCCAAAAAATGTGTATAAAGTTGGGACTCATCAGGCACGAGGCGGCTCGGTGTTACAAGAAGGCCGGTTGTTGTTTCCTGTGTGGGCAAAAAGGACATCGTAGGGCCGACTGCCCGAATTCGCAGACCGTGACTTCAGCGGTTCCTCTGCAGAACTTGCCGCCGCCCCCGCAGTTCGTGGGCAAGACTAAAGGCAAGCTTAATGTGCTGACTAGAGAGGAAGCTCAAACCTCAGCGCACGTGATATCCGGTTAGTTTCTTTCCTCCTAAATTGTTATCTTTTTCTGAATTTAGTTAGCTTACTAGTTGTCTAGTGACGCACGCTTATTTAGGTGAATTCAAGGTCAAGAATAAGTGGGCGCGTGTCCTGTTTGATTCGGGAGCGTCTCACTCTTTTGTTGCTAGAAGTTTTGTTGATAGGCACTGATGGTCTATTGACCGGTTGGATGATGCCTTGTCTGTTAAGTTTCCGTCTGGAGATCAGGTTACGTCAGATCGGGGTATCCGGGAGTGCCCCATTTCTTTGGGTGGTGTCTAGGTTCTGGCAGAATTGAAGATGCTAGATTTGGCAGATTGTGATGTGATTTGTGGGATGGACTGGTTGTCCAAGTATGATGTCGTGATCAAGTGCAAGGAGAAGCGGCTAGATTTCAAGCTGGGTGACGAACGTCCTTTGAGCATTTATGGTTTACCTCGGGAGAGTTCTCCGATTATTTCTGCGGTACGTGCCCGCCGAGCTTTAGCCTCTGGTTGTTTGGGTTTTCTGGTTTCTATCAGCGCTGTGGATGCTTCTCGTGTGGAACCAACCGTGGGGGGTATCCCGGTGGTGCGAGAGTTTCCCGATGTTTTTCCGGACAAGCTTTTCGCTCTTCCTCCCAAAAGAGAGGTGGAGTTTTCCATAGACCTCGAACCAGGCACCCGGCCCATTGCCAAGGCACCGTACCACATGGCACCTCGTGAGTTAGAAGAATTACGTGTTCAGTTTGATGAACTTTTGGAGTGTGGTTTCATCAGACCGAGTACTTCTCCATGGGCTGCTCCTGTTCTCTTCGTGAAGAAGAAGGACGGTTCCATGAGGTTGTGTATCGATAATTGAGAGTTGAATAAGGTGACGATCAAGAATAGATATCCGTTGCCGCGGATTGATGATTTGTTTGACCAGCTGCGTGGGTGCACCAAATTCTCGAAGATTGATCTTCGTTCAGGCTACCACCATTTGAGGGTTCGTGAGTCAGACATTCCTCTGACGGCTTTTAGATCCCAGTACGGGCATTTCGAGTTCCTCGTGTTGTCCTTTGGTTTGACCAACGTGCCTTCTGCGTTCATGGATCTGATGAACCAGGTATTCAAGGACTTTCTTGACCGTTTTGTGGTCGTCTTCGTCGACGACGTTCTCATCTATTCTCGCAGTGATGAGGAGCATGCCTATCATTTGCGTCAGGTTCTGTCTGTCTTGAGAGAGCATAAGCTGTATGCTAGGCTGAGCAAGTGCGAGTTTTGGCTGCCTCAGGTGTCCTTTTTAGGACATGTGGTGAGCAAGGATGGAATCTCCGTTGATCCCGCCAAGATTTCAGTGGTGATGGATTGGAAGAGACCTTCTACTCCAAAGGAGATCAGAAGTTTCTTGGGTTTGGCCGGTTATTATAGGAGATTTATGGAGGGTTTCTCCACATTGTCCGCTCCGATGACCCGGCTTACGCAGAAAAATGCCGCCTTCATTTGGAGTGATAAGTGTGAGGAGGCTTTCCAAGAGCTGAAGAGAAGGTTGTGTTCTGCCCCAATTCTCATTCTGCCTATTGAGGGAGTGGAGTTTGCGGTGTATGTTGATGCTTCCCACATCGGACTTGGATGCGTTCTGATGCAAGAGGGGAAGGTGATCGCCTATGGATCTAGGCAATTGAAGGTTCATGAGAAGAATTACTCTACCCATGATTTGGAGTTTGCGGCGGTGATCTATGCCTTGAAGCTGTGGAGACACTTACTATATGGCGCTGTGTGCAAGATTTATACCGATCATACAAGTTTGAAGTATGTATTCACACAAAAGGAGCTGAATTTGCGCCAACGCCGGTGGTTGGAATATGTTGTTGATTATGAAGTGGACATCCTTTATCATCCCGGTAAGGCCAATGTGGTGGCCGATGCGTTGAGTAGGAAGACGGCTCAGATCTTCAATTTATCTGTTCAAGCCTTAGTTGAGGAGTTTCTTTTGATGGATATTTCGGCGGTGAGCCGTGGCGAGCGCACTCGTTTGGAGGCAGAAGAGCCTTCGTGGATCACCCTCACAAGGTTACGTCAGAAAGAAGACCCAGATCTTCAGCATCTCCGAGGAAGGACCGAGAAAGGAGAATTATCTGATTTCTTCATTGATGAGCTTGGTACCCTCTTGTATAGAGGTAGATTCTATATTCCGGCGGTGGAAGATATTCGAGTTATGATTTGCAGGGAGGCTCACGGATCTAGTGTGTCCTACCACCCGGGTTCCACCAAGATGTATAGAGATCTGAAGCAAATCGTGTGGTGGTCGGGCATGAAGAACGACATTGCCAAATTTGTATCGGAGTGCTTCACATGCAAGCGGGTGAAGGCCGATCATGGCAGACCTGGAGGAAAACTGGCCCCTTTGGAGATCCCCATGTGGAAATGGGAAAGCATATCGATGGACCTTATCACGGGCTTGCCGAGGTCCCCTCGTGGACATGATTCAGTTTGGGTTATAGTTGATCGATTGACAAAGTGTGCGCATTTCGTCCCTTTCAAAGTCGGCTATTCTATGAAGAAGATAGCGGAGTTATATTTGGATGAGGTCATTCGTTTGCATGGAGTGCCAGTGAGTATCGTGTCAGATCGAGACTCCATGTTTACGTCGCGTTTCTGGCAGAGCTTACAGGGAGCTTTGGGCACCGACCTCAGGTTTTCGACCGCATACCATCCGCAGACTAATGGTCAAACGGAGCGAGTTAATCAGATTGTGGAAGACATGATCAGGTGTTACATTTTGGAGCATGGTGGAGCTTGGGACGAGCGCCTCAGACTCATGGAGTTTGCATATAATAATAGCTTCCAAGAAAGTCTGCAGATGGCCCCTTTTGAAGCGTTGTATGGGAGGCGCTGCAGGACTCCCTTGTTTTGGGCCGAAGTCGGTGAGAGACCGTTGCTAGGTCCAGAAGCTTTGATGGAAATGGAAGAGGTGGTGACTAATATTCGGGAGAAGCTCCGTATTGCTCAGGAGCGGTACGAAAAGTATGCCAATCAAAGAAGGGCAGATCTAGAGTTTGCGGTTGGGGACAGTGTTTTTCTGAAGGTCTCTCCGATGCCAGGCGTTAAAAGATTTGGGAAGAACCACAAGTTGGATCCCAGATATGTTGGGCCATTCCAGGTCGTTGAGCGCATCGGAGTGTCCGCTTATAGATTGGAGTTACCTGCTACCTTCCCTGGCGTCCATGATGTGTTCCGTGTGAGTCAGTTAAGGAAGTGTGTCCGCAGCAATCGTCAAGTCCTCGATTCGGTGCCTCAGATTCAGCCCAATTTATTTTATGTTGAGGAGCCTGTTCGCATTTTGGAAACCCAAGAGCGGGTGTTGCATAGGAAATCCATTCCCATGGTGAAAGTTCTTTGGCGGAATCATGACGTCGAGAGCGCAACATGGGAGCTGGAGTCAGCAATGCGAGAGTCTCATCCTCAGCTTTTCAATTAATTAGCTCAGGTAAATCTTCTTCCTGCACCATTCATCTTCTCATTTAAATAGCTCAGATGAATTTATTTTTTCTGTACCATATATTTTGCCCAAGTGATGTTCCTGCACCAAATCATTATTCAACTTAAATCTTCTTTCCTACACCATGTACCTATCTTAATGTTGTTTTCTGCCCTTATGTCAAGTTTCGGGATGAAACTTTCTTTTAGGGGGAGTGGTTGTAACGCCCCTGAATTTTCCGGTATTTGTTTAATTCAGTAATGGCGTGTTAATGACGTCGGGGCGTTACTTTTAACGTCGAGTTAGCGGCGCGTTGCCGTTTGCGCGTTTTCGCGTCCGTTTGGGTCAAGTCGACCAAATTTTGCGACGACCCGGAATTGGAAAAATTTATCGTTAGGAAATTTGATTATTTAATTTTAGACTTGCCTATCAAGTTTCGTCGCGATCCGAGCCATTTTGGAGCCTCGGCGTATTTTAGAAGTTTTGTATATATTTAAAGCTCGCCGTAACTTCCGCCATTCATATCTCGAAAACGGCACGTCGGATTTTGATTCCAACTTCGCCGTTGGATTCGTAGCGCCGCCGTTCACCTAAGGCGGAATTTTCGTTGGATTCGGCGTTCGTTTTTTTTGTTGTTTTGTGATAAAATAATAATAATAATATTATTATTATTAGAAAAATTATGCACGTATATATATACGTTCATTCAAAGTTGTGTCGATTCCTCCCCTCCTTCATGCGTCGACTTCTTCTTCCAGCCTGCGTCGACTTCACCTCCAGCATGCGTTGACTACCTTGCGTCGACTTCCTTTCGACGCATGCGTCGACTTTCCCCAGCAGCCTTGCGTCGACTGCCTTGCGTCGACTTCCTTTCGACGCATGCGTCGACTTTCCCCAGCAGCCTTGCGTCGACTTCCTTTCGACGCATGCGTCGACTTTCCCCAGCAGCCTTGCGTCGACTGCCTTGCGTCGACTTCCTTTCGACGCATGCGTCGACTTTCCCCAGCAGCCTTGCGTCGACTGCCTTGCGTCGACTTCCTTTCGACGTATGCG
Organism: Dactylorhiza incarnata; assembly: GCA_033032865.1. Taxonomy (NCBI): domain Eukaryota; kingdom Viridiplantae; phylum Streptophyta; class Magnoliopsida; order Asparagales; family Orchidaceae; genus Dactylorhiza; species Dactylorhiza incarnata. The sequence continues at coordinate 3,134,558 of JAWHQI010000013.1, forward strand.
TCGACTTTCCCCAGCAGCCTTGCGTCGGCTGCCTTGCGTCGACTTCCTTTCGACGCATGCGTCGACTTCTTCCCCCTCCTTGCGTCGACAACTTCAGATCATGCAATTATTATTATTAATGATAATAATGATATTATTATTATTAAAATTATGATGTTGCCTAAAAGGAAACGAACCTTCTGCTTCTTCCTTATTCTGTCCGAACGAGCGACGGGGACGGCGATTTCTCGAATCTTCCGGACGCCGCCGTCGGAGCTCCGGTGGTCGGAATCGCGAGCCGAGCATAGATTCGGAAAGCTCTCGACGAGAGCTTCGTCCTCATGGTAATTTCCTTCCATTTCGTGAAACTTTTTCGTTAGGGTTTTCGGCCCTAACCTTCGTTTTGGTCATTTTTCTGTAGATCTCGACTCGTCGTGCCTCCTTTTGGGCCGATCTACGACGAGGAGTTATTCGGAGAAAGATTTCGGTGATTTGAAGGCAAGTGGTGATCTTGCTCCTTCTCTTTGCTAAAATCCCTTCATTTTTGTTTCTCGCTTTTGCTTCCAGTAATTGGTTTTATGCTAGATTTTATCATCTGCCTCACTTTTGCTCATTTTTACTCAATATAAGTTTTCTTAGCTCGTTAACCAAAAAAGTTGCCTAATGTTCTGACGGGTCTCGTCCCTATTCCTTTGAAATTGCATGAAAATATGAATTCTGTTGGAGGTCGTACGCGGTGTGGTTTTTGCCCCCGGTGCGGTGCTCTTTTAAGCTTTTGATTTGGAGGTTGTACGCGGTGTGGTTTTTGCCCCCGGTGCGGTGTCCTCTTAAGCATTTTGATTGGGAGTTCGTACGCGGTGTGGTTTTTGCCCCCAGTGCGGTGCTCTTCTTTTGGATGAGCTGATCAGTCTCTATAATTCTGAACAAGAGTAACATGATTAATAATTTGAAAACGGATAGCTTTTCTTTTGCTTATGGCGAGTTTTGTCATCGCCTGTGTTCTCACCTTTGTTTTGTGAGCATATTCTGCTGATTTTTTTTAGTTGTTCTGCTGTTTCTTTTTGCTGATGATTAGATACTTCTGCTGTTCCTTTTCCTGTCGATTTCTTGCTGCTAGCCTTGTCATGACTGACCCTTGCAGCTTCTGTTTCCCTCCAGTCTCGCGGAGGTTTGCTTACTTTCTTATTTTCTGCACCACTTGTACTTGTTTCTGAGGTGTTCTTTCTTTGAATGCCTCAGGTTCTGGACAGTAGCAGGTGTTAGTGCAGAGCTGCTTTAGTTGCTGTCTCCTGACTCTCTTGAGGTAGAGTATTCTGTGGACTTGTCGGCCCATGGGTTCATGTCAGGTGTTGACGCCCGTGGTGCCGTTTAGTTAGATTTTTGTTCACTGTTGCTCTTACTTGTGGTTCACTTTTGAGCACTTGTTCTGGAATGGTTAGACATTGGTTGGCTTTATGGCCCCTTGTTAGATATGTTAAGGTAATGGTTGCATTGCATATCATGTTTTGAAATGCTAATCCCACTACTTTCCGCGCGTGATAAATCTATTTTTATATATAGTAAATCCACACATTCGATCTTGCATGGTGTACCTCACTAGGTCTTCATGTTCACATAGGCCATTAAGTAATTAAATCAAGTATTTTTCCGCTGCGTAAAACTATATTTTTAAAAGCGTGGACTAGTTGATCCACCTAGCCGAGGGACGTGGCTTGTTAATCTTTTTGCATAAATTATATTTAAATCTCTTTGAGTTAATAATAATATTTACTTGACTGCGAATAAGGATGAATTGCCTTAACGTCAGTAGGCGTCCCCTACGTGACGTGGCATCACAATGCGTAGCTTTCCCTACTCTGATAGCATTTTTAATGTTGGGAAAATGCGGGTTGTGACAACTATGACCTAACATTTCCAATGGGTCTAGCAGGATTGGTGATGTTACAAATCCTAATAAACAAAAAAAATATTTCGTCCCCGAAATTTAAGATCGGGTCTACGGGTTCTACGCAATATAAGGTAAAAAGAAAATTCCAAGGAGGTTTAGGTTGTACCTGAAGTGAAGAGTTCCGGGTAGCGTTGTTGCATGAGGTCCATGGGCTCCCATGTGTGCTCCTCTCACCCGTGGTTGGACCACAACACCTTCACCAACGGTACACTCTTCTGCCGCAGGACTCGGACCTCCGTATCGTCGATCCGGATGGGCTCTAGTAGGACTGACCGATCGGGCTCCACCAGGTCTGATGTAGATGTAACATGCTGCTCAGGACGAAGCAGGGCTCTCCGAAGCGAAGAGATGTGGAAGACGTCATGCAGGTTCTCCAACTCTGGCGGTAGCTCCAGCCTGTACGCCAAAGGACCGATCCGCTCCAGGATCAAATAAGGCCCCACGTACCGAGGACTGAGCTTCTTGTGCCCCCGCACTCGAGAAACCCCGTGCATAGGCCGAATCTTCAAGAATACTCGCTCTCCCACCTGGAACTCCACCATGCGATGCCTCGCATCATAGTATTTTGCCTGTCTGCTCTGGGCCTCCAGCATCCGCTCCCTGATCAGCCTCACCTGCGCATCCGTCTCCTCAATATAATCTGAACCTAATGACTCGGGTCCTCGTTCTGGATCTAGGAAAGTGGTGTGCGGCACTTCCTCCCATACAATGTGGCATAAGGTGCCATCCCAATGCTTGGCTGGTGACTGTTGTTATAGGAAAACTCTATCAAGGGCAACAGTCTCTCCCAGGGCTTGCCGGTATCTAAAATGCACAAACGTAGAAGGTCCTCAATAGTCCGGTTGGTGCGCTCAGTCTGACCTTCGGTCTGCGGATGAAACGCCATGCTGAATGTCAACCGGGATCCCAAGTAGGCCTGAACCACCTTCCACTCCCTCGAAGTGAAGCGTCCGTCTCTATCTGAAACTTTCGTCTTGGTCACCCCGTGATATCTGACCACCTGCTCCACAAACACCCTTACAAGGTCACCGACCGGCCCCTCCTTCCGTACTGGAATAAACCGAGCTACCTTCGTTAGCCTGTCCACTATCACCCATATCGAGTCATTCCCAGAGCGGGAGCGAGGTAGACCATGCACGAAGTCCATCGATATGTCTTTAAACTTCCACTCAGGTACTGGTAATGGCTGTAACATTCCTCCCGGGCTCCTGCACCCCGCCTTCACGCGCTGGCAGCCCTCGCAGTGCGTCACATACTGGATAATATCTCTCTTCATCCCCGGCCAAAACACAACATTCTGAAGGTCTTCTAACATCTTCGTGATCCCTGGATGCACTGAATACTAGGAACAATGAGCCTCCCTAAGCACCTCCTCTCTAATGCCTCCTCCAGCTGGGATGTAGACTTGGTCTCGATGGTGAATAAGATCATCCCTCAAAGAATAGTCTCCTGCCACGCCATCCACCAACGATCTGAATAATGGCTCCAAGGCAGGGTCCTGCAACTGTGCCTCCCGAATGCGGTCCCGAATGTCGCATACAATATTCAAGGATGCTAGATACTCCGTATAAGCCTCGGGGTCGGCCCTGGATACAACTGAAATGTGCATGTCCTCCAATGCCTGAGTCAGCTCCATAGCCATCACACGGCTCTCTGCTCCTGGTGTACCTCCTCTCCTGCTCAAAGCATCCGCTACGGTCTTGGCCTTGCCTGGATGGTAATGCAATGTGTACGTGTAGTCGCACAAAAACTCTAACCACCTCCGCTGACGTAGGTTCAAGTCCTTCTGCGTATCAATATACTTGAGGTTCTTGTGGTCTGAGAAGATCTCACAATGAACCCCATATAGGTAGTGCCTCCAGGTCTTAAAGGCGAAGATGACCGCTCCGAGCTCGAGGTCATGCACTGGGTAGTTCCTCTCATGTACTTTCAACTGACGGGAAGCGTACGCGACCACGTGACCGTGCTGTATCAACACTGCTCCCAACCCCTGAAATGATGCGTCTGTGTAAACCTGAAATCCTTCCTTCCCAGATGGAAGGGCAAGGATGGGGGAAGAGGTGAGTCGGCCCTTCAGCTCCAAGTAGGCCGCCTCACACTGCGGAGACCAGACGAATGGGGCATCCTTCTTGGTCAAAGAAGTGAGCGGGAGGGCAATCTTGGAGAACCCTTCCATAAACTTCCGGTAATAGCCCGCCAATCCTAGAAAGCTCCGCACATCTGAAGCTGACTGCAGTCGAGGACACTCCTGAACAGCCTGCACCTTGGCCGAATCCACTGCCAACCCTTCTCCACTGATGACGTGTCCCAGAAAAGCCACCTCCCGTAGCCAAAACTGACACTTGGAGAACTTCGCATACATCTGGTGCTCTCTCAGCTTCCTCAATTTTAGGGCCAGATGCCCAGCATGCTCCTCCTCCGTCCTGGAATACACTAGGATGTCATCGATGAACATGATAACGAAGATGTCGAGAAAGGCCTCGAACACCCTGTTCATCATGCTCATGAATGCTGAGGGGGCATTAGTGAGCCCAAAGGGCATCACTGTGAACTCATGCAATCCATACCTGGAGCTGAAAGCTGTCTTCGGTATGTCCTCCTCTCGAATCCGTAGCTGATAGTATCCTGATCTCAAGTCAAGCTTGGAGAACCAGTGAGCTCCCTGCAACTGATCGAAGAGCTCGTCAATCCTAGGTAACGGATAGGTGTTCCATACCGTCAACCTATTGAGCTCCCGGTAATCTATACATAATCTGAGCGTTCTGTTTACCCGGGAAACCGCTTTCAAGAGGATTACTCGCAGACCGAGCGGTTTGCGTATCCAAGTCGCCCGGCTCAGGTTAAGCAAGCTCCATCGGCACCAGCTAACATAGGCTGGGCGGTCTATAATAATTCAGGCTGCCTACAAAAACCAGAGGTAATCCAAGCCCGAGTCCAACAGGGCAAGTCGCGGTCTCAAGTCGGAGGTCGCGCGGTTTATTCCATGGACCCAAGCCAAGGTCCAAAGCCAAAGAACAGGTCGCGGTCTCAAGACAGAGACCGAGCGGGTAGAATCGTCACCTTGGCCGCATCATCTCCAGCTTCTGGTCAGACAAGTCGGAAGGGCAAGCCGCCAAGCCGCGCGGCTTATTTTCTTTCCTTCTTTGTGTATCCCGTCACCGCCTGCCCGTTTCTCCTGTACCCGGGCAGGCAGTTATTCTATCCCTGCCCGCTCGGGCAGGCCCCCAGGCCTATAAATAGGGGGCGACACTGTTCCCAAGGCACGCACACTCGAATCTAGGAGCTCGCTAGTTTGAGCTGCGGACTCGAGTTTCTCGTCTTGCGGACTGTCTGACCGACCGGCTTCTCTTTTCCTGCACTTGCAGCCTGCTGTAACCACTTCTTTCTAATCAAAGGAAAGCCCGTCGCAGGAGTGGCATTTGCCGCGGCGGGCGAAATCTGGACTTGACCGCTGCTAGCGGTCTCATTCTTCTACATAAAAAGTAACCGGCAACCCGCAGCCTCCGGTTTCCCTCGGAGGTGCGATCTCGGACTCAACAGAAACACGCGACCTTCAGATCGCGGATTGTCGGCGAAATCCCTTTTCGCCATAATGTCAGACCGTCAGTTCCCCCTTAGAGACCGCTCCGATCATAGCGAGGACTCTTTGTGGGAAGCCCTGGAGCAGTCAAGGAGAGAAGCCGAGCGGGTTCAGAGGGCCACTGATCAGCGACTTGAAGAGATCAGTCGTACTTTAGCAATACTAACTGAGCGACTGGTTCCACAACAAGCCGCGGCTAATCAGGCGATGACCCTGGTCCTTCCTCCACCTCCTCCTTACTCGCTACCGCAAGCCGCTAATTTCCATCTCCATCAAGAAGACCCTGCGGCTAGGAAAAACTTCTATCAGGAAGCCGCGCACAACATACCAGCTCGAGTCCTCGACTTCCAGGGGCGACTTCTCACGCTGCCCATCTTTCCTACCCGCAGGAGGGCGCGGCCCGTCTCTCCTATCCGCCTGAAGTTCCTATTCATCACTCCTACCCGCCAGAAGCTGCCGCCCGGTCTTCTTATCAGGCGGCTTGTCCGCGAATAGCCGCAGCTCCAGCGGCTTATTACTCTACTCCTCTATATGAAGACATGGAAGAAACCTCTCTCTTTGTGGACGAAATCAGAGGGGAGCCTGCCCCTAATAATTTCAGGGAACCTCGCCTGCCAGCGTTCAATGGGGAGACTGATCCCACGGTTCATTTACAAGCTTTCGAGTCAGCCATTGCTCTCAGAACCTTAACTGATGCAACCAAGTGCAAGCTTCTTGTAACCTCCTTTGAAGGACAAGCGAGGGAATGGTTTTTCGGTTTGCACCCCAGGTCGATCCATTGTTTCACGGAGCTGCGAAGAGAATTCCTGCTGAGATTCTCCACCTCAAGGAAGAGAAAGAGCGGCCCGGCGGCCCTTTTCGATATAAAACAACGGGAAGGCGAGACACGGGCTCGTTTTGTGGATCGATTCCAGAGAGAGATCATGGAAGTCCAAAATGTGGACCCGGAGCTGTATAGGGTTGCCCTCATCCATGGCCTAAGGGAGGGCCCCCTAAAGTTTGAAGCAAATATAAGGGAGCCTAAGACTTATCAGGAAATGATAAGTTTGGCAAATATGTTTATCAGAGGAGAGAAGAGCAATTCAGACTACGTCGCGAAGCTGGTAAGCGACAAGGAGCCATCGAATCCATCCTTCCGTCATCCACCATCGAATTAGTCCCACTTCGAACCCCGCTCCCAAAGGGGGATGAACTACAAGAATAAGCAACCATTTATGGGCCATCAGCGGTTTCAAGATCAGAAACCACTGTTGGCCGTCGCTCCCGCTCCATCCGCTCCCCTTCCGCAAATCATGCCGGTATATTTACAACAGTATGCCGCGCAGCCACCTCCAGTCATTCCATCAACTCAATACGATGATTCGCAAGAGTCATTCACTCCCCTAAACGTCACCATGGACGAAGTAGTTCAGATTCTGCAAAAGAGGCCAGATTTCAAAAGGCCTGCTCCTCTGAAGTCGGATGTTCGCAATCGAAATCCGAACCTTTATTGTGAATATCATAAAGAGGGGGGACATCTAACTGAAGACTGTCGAGCTCTTCGTCTGCTTATAGAAAGACTCCTGGGAGAAGGAAAGCTCCGGGGTCTAGTTCGAAAAGATAAAATTGCTGAGCCAACTACTGAGAAGAAAAAGGAGAAGGAAACAGTAGAAGTAACCTGGGAATGCGCCGACGTCGAGGACGCCGGCTACTATGGTGACATCCATCCTTCTACCGAATGCGTCGAAGTCAATGATGTGGGCCCCTTAGGGGACATCTATTGTATCCATGGGGGAGCTGGAGCAGAATCATCTCGCAAATCCAGCATTGCGAGGGTTCTAAAGCAGGAAGTGGCAGCCACTACAAGTTCTCCTCCCGAAAGTACTATCGTCACGTTTGGTCAGGATGACCTTCCCCCCAATGCTAATCCTTTCGATGATGCTGTGGTTATCAAGGCCATCATCGAAAACTATACAGTCCACAAGATTCTGATTGATACCGGCAGCTCTGTCAATCTCCTTTTCCGTCCGACTTTCGAGGCCCTGAAGACTGGAAAGCATCTGCTCTCCACCGATGGACCCCTCTACGGTTTTTCTGGGGAGAAGAAGGAAGTAGAGGGTTCAGTGAAGCTCCTGGTCTCTCTTGGAGGAATAATAAAGTTGATCAATTTCGTGGTAGTAGATGCTCCGAGCAACTATTGTGCTATCTTCGGGAGGCCGATTCTTAATGCGTATAGGGCGGTAGTGTCCACCTTTCATCTCGCCCTCAAGTTTGCTGCTGAAGGAAAATAGTATCGGGTCAGGAGCAACCCAAAGGTAGCTCGGGAGTGCTACGTCCGAACTGTCAACATGGTCACCGACGCTCCACTTCCCAAGATCATGGATGAGGTTTTGGAGGTTGCTGAGTCTCTAGAGGTCGCCGAGGAAGGAAAAGATCAAGAAGGGGCTCACTTGGAACCTGCCCAAGCGACCCAAGAAGTTCCTATTGCTGAGGGGGCAGAAAAGAAGCTGGTCATCAACGCTGAATTGTCAGAAGAGGAGAAAGTGGAGCTAATCTCCTGTTTGCTGAGGAATCTGGATATCTTCGCTTGGTCAGCGGAGGATATGCCAGGGGTGGATCCAGACATGGCTTGTCATCATCTAAACGTATCTCCTGAGTTCAAGCCCGTCCAGCAAAAGAAGAGAGAAGTGGCGACCAAGCTGGCGTTGCCCATCAGAGAGGAGGTTTCCAAACTCCTAAAAGCGGGTTTCATTTCTGAGATTCAATATCCCACGTGGATGTCGAATGTTGTAATGGTTAAGAAATCTGGTGGGAAGTGGCGCATGTGCGTAGACTTCACCAAACTTAATAAAGCGTGCCCTAAAGATTGTTACCCTTTGCCTCGGATAGATGTTTTAGTTGATTCCGCGGTTGGGTATGGTTTTATGAGTTTCCTCGATGCCTTCTCCGGGTATCATCAAATTAAAATGCACAAACCTGACATCCCGCATACCTCATTTATCACAAACGATGGGTGTTACCGTTATCTCGTAATGCCCTTCGGTCTTAAAAACGCGGGTGCAACATACCAAGGAATGATGGATACCGTCTTTAAACATCAAAAGGGCAGGAATCTCGAAGTTTACGTTGATGATCTTCTTCTCAAAAGTAAAACATTCTCATTGCACCTGGAAGACCTCGTAGAGACGTTCGCTACTCTACGGAGGTTCAAGTTAAAATTAAACCCATTAAAATGTGTGTTCGGGGCAAACAAAGGAAAGTTTCTTGGGCATCTCTTAACTCCTGATGGCCTTGCACCAAATCCAGATAAGGTGAACGCCATCCTTGATATGACCCCTCCTCGAAATACTAAAGAAGTTCAACAACTTGGGGGGAGATTGGCAGGATTGAGCAGGTTTATCTCTAAATCCGGAGATAAAAGTGCCCCATTCTTTAAAACATTGCGAAAGGGATCAAAGTTCAAATGGAGCGAGGAGTGTAACAAGGCTTTCGAGCAGCTGAAGGGACAGTTAACTTCAACCCCACTACTCCAAAGTCCCCGTGAGGGAGAAAAACTATTCTTATATCTGGGAGTCGGACCAGAAGCGGTGAGTTCTGTCCTCGTTCGAGAAGAGAAGAGGAGGCAGTTTCCAATATACTATGTCAGCCACATCCTTAAGGATGTAGAAACCAGATATTCGATCCTGGAGAAACTGGCCTTGGCTTTGGTTATGTCTGCGCGAAGGCTTCGCCCTTATTTTCAGGCTCATTCCGTCCAAGTTATTACAGACCATCCTTTAAAAAATATTCTTGAAAAGCCAGATCACTCAGGGAGGTTGGCAAAATGGGCTATTGAACTAAGTGAATTTGAGATATCGTACATCCCCCGAACAGCAATCAAAGCACAAATCTTGGCAGACTTCCTGGTAGATACAACAGAGCTTAGTCCTGAACAGGTGGTACGATCTCCTCTGGCTTGGATCATTTATGTGGATGGGGCTTCTGGCAGAAACTCCGCGGGAGCCGGAGTAGTGTTGATCAGCCCAAATGGCATCAGGCTGGAACAAGCTATCAAGTTCTTCTTTCCAGTTACAAATAACCAGGCAGAATACGAAGCACTTCTGGCTGGGCTAAGGCTTGCGAAGGAGTTGGGCATAGAATATGTACATGTTAGAACCGATTCACTGGTGATGTCCTCCCAGGTCTTGGGAAATTATGAGACAAGGGAGCCAATTCTGTGAAAATATCTGCTATTAGCCAAAAAGGAAATCGGAAGATTCAAGTCATTTATTATCGAGCACATCCCAAGAACGCAAAATGAGGAGGCAGATGAATTGTCAAAGTTCGGTCTTCCATCAGGGGGAGTGACCTTTGAACTTTTTCATCCGGCAATAGATGAGGCAGAACTCATGCAAATTGATCATAATCCTTCATGGAAGGATCCTTACGAGCTATTCCTATCAAAGGGGGAGTTCCACCATTCCATCAAAGATCGGAGAAGATTCAAAAGGAAGGCGGCATATTATTATCTAATAGCAGGAGTACTCTACATAAAAACTTTGATTTCCCCCTCAGCACGATGTGTTTCAGAAGAAGAGATTCCTATCATACTTCAGGAAGTTCATTCTGGGGAGTGTGGTAGCCATTCAGGGGAAAAAACCTTAGAAAAGAGGATCCTGCGGCAAGGATATTTTTGGCCGACTATGAGAAAGGATGCTGAAGCATTTGCCAAGCGGTGTGCGCAGTGCCAAAAGTTCGCTCCTCTTCAGCATCTGCCCGCTCAATTACTTAGGTAAATAACTGCACCCTGGCCCTTTGCAGTTTGGGGGATGGATCTCATCGGACCCTTTCCAATGGCTAGCGGTCAGCGCCGCTTTATCATAGTGATGATTGACTACTTCAGCAAGTGGATCGAGGCTAAGGCACTGACAAGAACTACTACCCAAATCATCAGAAGCTTCATCTGGGGAGAAATAGTCTGCCGACACGGAATTCCGCTGGCAATTGTCACTGATAATGGTCCACAATTCAATAATCCCGAGATGATAAAATTTTGCGATCAGGTTGGAATTGACCTGCGGTTCTCCTCAGTACATCATCCAAGGACCAATGGTCAGGTAGAAGCAGCCAACAAGCGAATCCAGCAGCTCCTGATGAAAAGGGTTTGGAATCAGAAAGGAAACTAGGCGGATCAACTTCCCTCCATCCTTTGGACTCTTCGTACTACTCCATCTTCAGCTACAGGGGAGACACCATTCAAACTGTCTCATGGCTCGAAGGCTGTTGTTCCTGTGGAGTTTGAGGTGGTCACTCCAAGGGTTGTGTACGGAAAAGAAGGAGGAGAAGCGTGGGTAGACTACAATGACGAGTCTATCAAGTATAGTCTGGATCTAATCGAAGAACTTCAGGATGAGGCAACAATCAAGCAAGAAGAAGTTAAAAGGAGGATGGCAAAGTACTTTGACAAAAATGTCAGGGTAAAGTATTTCGCGGTCGGCGACGTCGTACTAAAAAAGGTTGATGCAGCAGCCCGAACAGGTAATGTCGGGAAGCTAAATCCTAATTGGTCTGGACCTTTCATCGTCAAGGAGGCATTAAAAAGTGGGGCTTATCGCCTCCAAACAAGTGAAGGAGAAGAAATCCCGCGCACCTGGAGTGGCGACGATCTCAAACGGTTCTATCCTTGAAATGTCTTCCTTACTTTTCTGCAGTTTTTTGAGATATTTTAATAAGAAGCTCCATACTGACACTTCTCCATGTCTGATGTTTCTTTTCTGCATTTTCTCATATATCAAACTCACTGAACCACGGAGATATCGCCAAGTTCCGCTCGAACCCTCTCGGATTGTAGTAATTAACGTAAAACCATGAAGATCATGTGTAGCGGGGAGTTTTCGCACACGTGTAGTGGTAGCTTGCCAATTCCCGTGCGGTGGTCTTCAGAACCTTGGATCCCGGCTGATATCCGACACACCCCTGCATCAAGGGAGGTCTAGGTGAATGTTGGCTCTATCATGCCCCGAGGGGGATATAATTACAGCTTTGATGATCCTTCTGAGGAAAGCAATGTCGGTATAGCCCCCGCGGCATAACCACACTTGCCCAATTGATCATCTTAGTCTGTGACTATCGAATACTCCAAGGTACTCTCAAGCGGTGCCTAAGCGGGACCCACAACTGAGTTGATCTCTCTGAGGAAAGCAATGTTCGCCGCCTAGGCCCACCTGCCCAATTGATCAACTCGGCTTGTAACCCTAGGCAAAAGAGAGAAGTCGAGTCGCTTACAGCCCTTATGACCACTTGAGGAAAGCAATGTTCGCCGCCTAGGCCCACCTGCCCACTTGGTCATCTGGGTCTGTACTTGTTTCTCTTTATTTCTACAGCTCTTATGACCACTTGAGGAAAGCAATGTTCGCCGCCTAGGCCCACCTGCCCACTTGGTCATTCGAGTCTGTAATCATCTTTATTACATTACAAGGGATTATCTCATCCCAAACGATCATTATTGACCATTTGGGAGAAAAAGCAGGGTTTCTATGTGCAACATAGACCGAACGGCTTAATACTCAAACCGGGCGGTTTGAAATAAGCAGGTACCAAGGTTTTTCAGGCGGTCTGGTTATTAATCCGGGCGGTCTGGTTATTAAACCTGGCGGTCTGGTTGTTAAACCAGGCGAGCTAAAATCAGCAGGTTCCAAAGATGTCATGCGGTTCGGTTTTTAGACCGGACGGTTTGAAATAAACAGGGTATCATTAAGGTATCAAGGTGAGTATCAGGGAAGCAAGCATAATCATGACCGGCCGACCTTATTATCCGGATTATGAATTTATCATACTTATGGATTTCCACTCAATCCGATCGGATAGTCACAGGTTCCTTCAATCAGGCGGTTATGATTCTCTTTTCACATATTAAACCTGCTAATCGCACGAATTCTATATACAGCTCGTCAGGTTATGATTCTCGTATTAAACCTGCTAATCGCACGAATTCTATATATACAGCTCGTCAGGTTATGATTCTCATTGCAAGTATTAAATCTGCTAATCGCACGAATTCTACATACAGCCCGTGCGGCTTGCCAGTCAATGTTATATATTAGTCATATAGATTGTTCGGGTTAAATGTTAATCGCACGGTCTATCAGCTGATCTTCTAGAGACTGGATTTTCTGTTTTGCAAGGCATTTACGTAGGGCCAGTTTATGGTCGCACGGCTTGATTATTTTAAATTCCGGATCGGTTATCTGGTTACGTTTCCGGAGGTGGGATTTACAGCGATGTCAGCTGCAAGTCATCTGAGTTAAAACACTGACCGCTCGGTCTGATAATTGTTCTCATGACTTGTACTTCTTTATCCTGGGAAGCAATTATGCCGAATCTAACAGTAACCGCGCGGCTTAATTATGTTCGATTTCCAGGATGTCGTAATACATTCGTAATAAGTTAGCACTTTCTCAGAATAAATCGGATATATTCGATTCGGATTAAGAGAAGCAAGCCATGCGAGTGGGTTTTTTAGATGCTCTACCGGAATCTTATCCTAACCGGATGAGTTGACATTAAGCCGCACGACTTGGTTAGATTTAACACAGAAAGAAATCGCAAACAATTACAAGTAAGTCGCAGAAGGTAGACGGATAGACAGGTAAAAGCTTTTCATTTCCTCATCAAAACATTATTTAAATTATGTTTTAAGCCGTCCGGCTAACAACATCAAGCCGACGGCTATTCAAAATAAAAAAGCAAAATACAGCTACTGATCATGCGACTTGAGTTTCTTAGACGCAGGAGCACTTGAATGTTCGCTGCCTTCAATCGAAACATCAGGAGAATAACCCTCGCTACCCGACGAGGATGAGCTGCTCAATTCGGCCAACTTGCGACCAGCATCTTCTTCAGAATCGCTGGATTCGGACTCCGAGCCGCTCTCGCCACTCTTAGCCGCTGCGGGTTCTTCGACCTCATCATCCTCGTCGCCGCTCTCCTCTGAGCTAGATCCGTCGGCTTTGTTCTTTCCCTTGGCTTTCCGCCTGATTTTCTCTAACTTCTTTTGCAAAATCGGATAGGCGTCCGAGAAGGTGAAATGTTCGAAACCAGGCGCGAACCCGTTGAGCTCCCGCAAGCGGTTAAAAGCATTATCAATTCCCTCAGCGACATGAGGGAAGCGTTCCTGCTGATAGACCGGGTCGGTCTCATCATACTTAGCCTGCAAAAGAAAAGAGTAAGGTAAGACCGTGCGGTCTGAGAACATTGGTGTTGATGCTGGCCAGGTGATGACTTACCGACTCGGCTTCCTTTAGCCGCGCATTCTCTTTCTTCAGTTCGGCAATTTCTTTCTCTTGAAGAGCGTTATCTCTAACCAACCTCTTAAGAGTCATCCCAATGAAGGCGTTGGTGATGAAGCTCTCGGCACCAACCCGCGCGGCCTTTCTGGCGAGCTCTTCCACAGGAGTTTTCCTTAACCTCCTGAAGTTCCGTCGGCCGAACATGGCGATGCCAGCGGCCTCAGCATGCCGGCCCGACTTCTCGTTCGCCCAGTGAGGAAGCGCAGTAGAGACCTGGACACTATCACTGTCCGGATGCCAGGTCAAGACCAGGCGGCCTTTCAGATCCTTCACCTTGCTGAAGGAGCGAAGGGCGGCGAAGTCACCCGAGGAACCCGAATCCTCCCCATCAGACGGCAGCAACTTGTTCCTGGCTTGCCTTTTTCTCTTCTCAGTCTGAGTCAAGATTAAACCGGCCGGACTGATCGGCTTGTTAGCAGGAATAACAGCTTGGGCTACAAAAGAAGAAGAGTCAGCACAAGAGATCGAGCGGTTAACATTAAAGTCGGAAGCAAAGGGAAGCTTACTATCTTCTAGCCGAACGTTCTCTAGCTTGGCAAGTAGGGGGATATAGTAGCTTATGTTAAGCCGCTCATCCTTGAGAAGCTTGCAGATTCCCTTCTCCACTTCGCTTATTGGGACCGGTTGAAAGGCCTCCTCAGGCCGCACTTGCGGATTCGGATTCAGCAGGCCAAGTCGGCCTTCGAAGATCAAATACCTCTCTGACCAGGCCGTGACTTTGTTTGCCAGATTAACCATCTTCAACCCGCGGCAGCCAAAGTAGAGGTGGCCTTTGAAGACATCCTCCATAGAGAAGCGGACTCTCTCAGATCGCAGGTAAGAGATGAAGCTACATATCCCGGCCATCGAGTTGGGAGAAATCTGGCCGGGAACAACTCCATAATGGTCAAAGACCATGGCGAGCTCAATGGAAATCGGGAATTTAAATCCGCAATCGAAATGGTCGATTGGGATCGCGATGTGGTTTGGACCAGACGAATTCATCCGCTCGTCCCGAAGTGGAAGCCGCGCGAATAGCGGACTGTCTTTCATATGCTTCTCGACGAATTCGTGCAGCTCAGCTTTTGTCAAACGACACTCCTCGAGGTCCGCGGAATGAAAGGCCAAAGAGGCTTCGGAGCGGGTAGCAGAAGTCTTGGCAGGTCGCTTCGGCTGGCGCTTTACTCCCATCTTGAGATTTCGTAAAAGGACTTCCGGAAGGGCGCTACTTATAAGAACGGCTGATCTGCATCTAGTAAAGGTCAAATCACGGCTAGACCGGTCAACCCGTACGGGTACATCACCACAAAAACCAACCACAAAGACTAAGTATATCCAAACTAGCGGATTAAAGAATCACGAAAACAAGCAGATCGGTTTATGTGAAGCAACCCACAAGCATCAATCAACATAATAAGGCAGAAAAAGATAAAATTCGAATATTTAGGCCGCACGGCCTGAAAGGAAGATCAAATATTACATAATCAAGAGTCAAACAATTGTCCAAGGGACCGAATTGAAATAATATTACAAAGCTCGTATCTTAGAGCCGCTCATTACGGGCGGTTTTCACCCGGCTCGTCCTCCCTGTGAAGCCGCGCGACGTGATCGCCGATCTGAAGGACAGTTCCCTGCATTTGGTTCATGTTATGATTAAGGCGGTTGATCATGCTATGAATCCGCGCGGCATCTCTCTCTACTCGCGACGCGGGGATCACGCGAGTAGGCAAGGCTGCTGCGGGCTCATGAACACTCACAACTGGGTGGATCTTCCCGGCTACAGGGAGAGACGAACTCGTCCCTGCATCCGGGCGGCCTGACCCACGCCGGTCTTCGTCAATCATGTTAGCAGGACGCCGACTTCCGCCGGCTTCCTTCGCCAAATGGAGGTATCTGTCCCTATAATATGCGCAGTCCTCTTCGAGCCTGCAGACTTCTTTCTTTCCCCGGTCAATCCGGGCGGTCAGCGCAGCCACCTGCTCTTGCTGCGCCTTTTCCTTCTCTCGGCGCTCTCTCCGCTCGACCTCCAGCGCCGCACGGTTCTCCTTCCTTTCGGTCTCCAATTCGGCCCGAAGAGCAGCTTTCTCGTCCTAGGCGGTCTTCTCTCTCTCCTCCACAGCCAGCAACTGCTTAGAAAGGGTTTCCAAGTTCTTTTGAAGCCGGGACATCTCGTCCTCCATCCGGGTATCCGGCAAAGAAGAACGCAGCAGGGGAGGATCAAGAGGGGGAAGATAAGTCACCAGTTCGCCCGGCTTCGGAATCGAACCACGGTCATCTGCAATAAGAGAAAATGGTCAAGGAGTGTTCAAAAGTGAACCACTTTCATCGAATTTTCCTCGCTTACAAGCCGCGGCAGTTTGAATTAAATTCGGGCGGACGGGTCGCCTTGCTAGCTCGGTATCGAACTTTCGGCATTGTTCTCTCCACGATCTTTCACTTTGCCTCCGCTTAGCAGCAGAAAATTGAGCGGCGGAGGGAAATAAGCTAGGCGGCGGGTTCAACAATGAAGCGCGCGACTTGTTTCGAGGCCGCGACATGAAAAAACGAACAGAGGGGTAATCCGCTCCCCTTTTACCTTGCAGCAAAAGATTGGGTTGCGGCGGGGGCGGCCTGGCAAGTTGATCTCTTACTCGCTCCGCCTTCACCTGCATAAACCGCAGACCAGCTGTCACGGTATCTTCATGTACCGGTATTGTTCTTTCAGTCGCGCCCTCAGGAAGGATGGCCTCCTTAAGTCTGGTCGCATCCTCAGACAGGGCGGATCCCTTCTCTCCTGGCGGGTTGGCAGCCTGCAGTTCGGAAGAAGTCCTCAGTTGTTCATCTTGCTTCTGAAAAGAATCAAAATCCTTGAGGAGGTCGCTTACGGAAATACTATGAGCATCAATTGGAACCTGGTCGTTCGACTGGGGGGAAGGAGTAATCAAGCCTTCCGAAACTTCATTCTCGCGCGACTTGCCTTGCAGGCTGTCCGCTTTCGGTTTACCAGATGCTGCTTTGTTCTTGGCCTTCAGCCTCTTCATCTTCTTGAGAAGCCTGTCCGCCGCGGACTCTTCCTTCTTCCTCTTCTTCGACTTTTGAGCGGTTGTTTTTTCCGGACTATCCTCGATGTTGACTATTGGGGTTTGATGTTCGCTCGGCCTGGGGGAGTCAACTGCCTCTCCTTCATCTCTAATTTTTAAATGAAAGTCCCCGGAAGGGGTGACCTCCATCTTAAAAGACTCATCCCCGTCGCCTTTCTGGGAAGCAGCCTCCAAATTTGTCTTATCCGGCGGAGAAGGCTGGTTGTTTCCTTTGTCAGAGAAGGTTGGGGGATCAGTTGGGGGCGGGTTCAGACAGCTCTCCGCATTCTTGGTCGACAAGACAACTGTTTGCTCAGGAAGCAGTTCGGTCGGCTTATTCCCCTCCTGTTTAGATGACAAATCGATTGTCAACTCCGCAGGCAGGTTGGTCGGGTTACTCGCAGAAGCAATTGTTACGGTCTTATCAGGCCGCTTCACCTTTTTCTTCTTCTTCTCTTTCGAGCGGTCTCTCTCGCGGTTCTTCCCGGACTTCTCGAGAACTTCCAGCTCAGCCATCAGGTTCACCATCTTTTTCGGGCTGTTCAATCCGAAAGCCCTAACCGCAATAGGCGAGTAGTGACTCGTGGTAACAATGGAGTTATGCCAGAATCGAAGCTTCTGGAACATTTATAACCAACGGGGTGAAGACGGCGCGGTCTCCGGCTAGCACTGATATTTTTGAAATCTTCACGGAAATTTAAAAATATGCGGGGATTATGTTTACCCGGGAAACCGCTTTCAAGAGGATTACTCGCAGACCGAGCGGTTTGCGTATCCAAGTCGCCCGGCTCAGGTTAAGCAAGCTCCATCGGCACCAGCTAGCACAGGCCGGGCGGTCTATAATAATTCAGGCCGCCTCCAAAAACCAGAGGTAATCCAAGCCCGAGTCCAACAGGGCAAGTCGCGGTCTCAAGTCGGAGGTCACGCGGTTTATTCCATGGAGGCAAGCCAAGGTCCAAAGCCAAAGAACAGGTCGCGGTCTCAAGACAGAGACCGAGCGGGTAGAATCGTCACCTTGGCCGCATCATCTCCAGCTTCTGGTCAGACAAGTCAGAAGGGCAAGCCGCCAAGCCGCGCGGCTTATTTTCTTTCCTTCTTTGTGTATCCCGTCACCGCCTGCCCATTCTCCTGTACCCGGGCAGGCGGTTATTCTATCAGTGCCCGCTCGGGCAGGCCCCCAGGCCTATAAATAGGGGGCGGCACTGTTCCCAAGGAACGCACACTCGAATCTAGGAGCTCGCTTGTTTGAGCTGCGGACTCGAGTTTCTCGTCTTGCGGACTGTCTGACCGGCCGACTTCTCTTTTCCTGCACTTGCAGCCCGCTGTAACCACTTCTTTCTAATCAAAGGAAAGGCCGTCGCAGGAGTGGCATTTGCCGCGGCGGGCAAAATCTGGCCTTGACCGCTGCTAGCGGTCTCATTCTTCTACATAAAAAGTAACCGGCAACCCGCAGCCTCCGGTTTCCCTCGGAGGTGCGATCTCGGACTCAACACGTTCCATCCTTCTTCTTCACAAATAATATCGGCACTCCCCAAGGCGAGGAGCTCGGCCTGACGAAACCCGCATCTACCAGCTCCTTCAACTGCACCCTAAACTCTGCCAGCTCCTTGGGTGCCATGCGGTACGGTGCCCGAGACACGGGCCTCGCTCCTGGCACCAGCTGAATCTAAAAATCTACCTCCCGATGCGGTGGCAGTCCGGGTAACTTCTCCGGGAATACGTCAGAGAAGTCTCGTACTATGGGAATGTCTGATAAGGAGGCCTCCACCTCCGCCATCTTGAAGCATACAAGATATACCTCGTCGCCCTGCTCGTGGGCCTTGACTACCTGAACAGAAGATAAAGAAGAGCGGGAGATCGGTCCTATACCTTCGAACGCCGTGAAGGTGGTATCGTACCGCAACACCACTCTCTTTGCTTGGCAGTCTATCTGGGCTTGGTTCAAAGCGAGCCACGTCATGCCCAAGATAAGGTCGAAGTCGGCGAGCTTTAGCACCGAAGCTGGAGCATCGAGCGTTAGGCCGTCGATGGTCACCTTCAAGGTGCACTTAGCCATCGTCTCGATCTCTGATCCATTGGGGAGGCACACCCTCCTGGTGGGTCCCATGTAATAATGGATTTGCTCCAAGCCCTTAACAAAGTCTTCGGAAACAAAGTTATGCGAGGCACCAGTATCGAATAGGGTATGGGAGGGCTTGCCACACACCACTATAATGCCTGGGGAAAGTGGATTGTTTGCTTAATTTCTAATCTATAAGGTTGAAAATGCAGGTAAATTTAAGCAGTAATAAATTAAAGTAGTGAAAGCATTAAATTACCTGATATAACTTCCTCCGGGTGCCTCGGCTGTGCAAGATCCAAGGCGTAAAACTGCTCCTGCTGCCTACCTCTGCCGTGATTCCCCCTGCCTCTACCCCATCCTCGGCCTCGGCCCCGCTGTGCTGGAGGGGCTGCCAAAGGTGCTGGTGGTGGTGAAAGAGGAGGTGGAGGGAATCGACGAGGGCAATGGGCCATGACGTGACTTGGTTGGTTGCACTTGAAGCACACTACTGGAGCGTGTCCCCGGTCGTCAAATCTCTGGGGCCCCCAGGTACGTAGGGGCTGTGGGGCTAGTAAGGGTTGGGGCTGCTGTACTGGTGCAATCTGAGGACGAGGACGTCCCCCACTCCTCTGGTGCCTCATAAGTCTGCCCCGCTGCGAGCCTCTGCTGCTCTCCCCCTGGTACATGGCCTCAGCTGGCCTCTTCCTTCCACCATTCACTCTGATCTGATCTGCCTCCAGCTTCTTTGCCATCTCGATAATCTGAGTTAGGCTGCCCTCAGAAACAAATAAGAGTGCCTGCCTCAATGGGTCTCGAAGCCCCTTGTAGAATCTCTTCGTAAGAGTGCGATCATCTGCGGCATGAGACCTCGCAAATCTGGCTAAATGGGAGAACTCCCTCTGTTACTCAATCACTAAGCGTGTCCCCTGAGTGAGGCGTAGAAACCTCTCTTCCAGCTCATCTCTGTCCGTGCTGGATATGAAGTGCTCCAGGAAAGTGGCACTAAAATCGTCCCAAGAAATATCTGAGTATTCCCTATCTTTGAAAGTGGTCTCCAGCAGCGACTTCCACCACCTCTTGGCATGTGCATCAAGAGCTGATACTGCCAAAAATACTGCCTTGCCGACCGGGCAACCGATGCCGGCCAGCATCTCCTGGATGGTGTCCAACCACTCCTCAGTCTTCATTGCATCCTCTCTCCCTCGGTAGGTCGGTGGGGAAAGACCTCTAAAGGTGCTCAACCAGTTCGCTCCCGGGTTTGGCAGTGGTGCCGGGATGGACTGGGCCCTGAAGGTCTCTAAAATGGCTGCTAACGTCTGTCCCAACTCCGACTGCTGAAGAGTAGTGGTAGTCGGAGGGGGAGGGATACTGACCTGAGGCTCCCTGCTCACTGGGGCCTACAAAAGATAGGGATTTAGTTAAAATTTTTGGTCTTACTTATTGATTATTGGACTGTTTTATGTGATTCCATACATGGGCACACCATAGCTTCCGCTACCTAGTTTGTCCACAAACTAAGCTCGAATGGGGTGACCCAGTATGTTGTGGACTGTTCTCTTATGATCGTTCGTTCAGTGATACCATTTGTAAGATCTCTTTTCTCAAAACCCGTTCGGGTATATGAAAACTCGAACCTCTCCTGCATCGCACGGTTGAGGTGGATCTTCGCCCAGAATCGCTGCATTGCGGTGCCACCAACACTCGGGTTGGCTAACCCCGCTCAGCACCGACTCTGGCGGCTATACGATCATAAGTAAATATATGCCAAAAGTAAGTACAGAATTAAAGGCATGTCCACAAGTCACAACATCATATAGAATATAATGAAACAGAAATGTCCAAAAAGAGACAGTACAAGCAAAAGGGGGCTTAAGCCCGATACATATCCAAAATAAGTACTCTCTCTCTCTACAACATGCGGAAACAACAAAACTCTCAAATACTAAAATCTAACTATCTAATCATCAACCCATTGCGTCGTGGTAGTACGCTGCATCTGCTGCTCAGGTCCTGCCATCTCGTCTAGCTGCGCGCGGGACAACTCCGTCTCCTCGGACTCCTGCGGTCACAACCGACCGTTAGTCATAAAGACTAAGTCGTTTTGTCCTCGCCTCCCTCCACGACTCCTAAGAACCGAGCGGGAGGAAGAAGCGGAGGACAACAAAGGGTAAACAAGGAAAGAGGTGATATGACACTAATCTAGCAAGTATAGGAAAAGCAGTAAAACTAGCTAGCAGTATAGTGCAAATAAATGACAATAAAGTAGAGCATGAAGTAAACCAGTAAT
The DNA here is from genome assembly GCA_033032865.1 of Dactylorhiza incarnata. Classification (NCBI taxonomy): domain Eukaryota; kingdom Viridiplantae; phylum Streptophyta; class Magnoliopsida; order Asparagales; family Orchidaceae; genus Dactylorhiza; species Dactylorhiza incarnata. The sequence goes on from JAWHQI010000013.1 coordinate 3,155,737, forward strand.
AAAAATGCGGTGCAGTAAGTAAAACTAATCTACCATCACAGATTCGTACCTTAACTTATATGAACGCCCATACGACATATAAGTTAAGATGTCCAGGTAACCCATCATATAAAAGAGCCCATACTAATTTATATGATGGGGGTATGCTAATGTGTATGTTATGTTATGCTATGCTTATGATGACTTAATGTGTTTATGCAATGTGACTCACCCACACGACTCTATGCACACAGACCTTTATAGTTCCCAATTTGTTAAAAAGGAAGCCAACCTTTCGGGTACCGACCGTCGTGGCTCACGGTGGCAGTGGATCAGGCACTCCACATCCTAGGCGGGTATGCTCACTACCAAGCCTAGACCTCACGTATGCCTCAACGCTAAGAACACAACAGCGGAGCTCCTGCGTACTCTTGCTGAAATCCACCAGACTTTAAGGTCGGGGTGGGTTATTAGGGATTGTCCTCCAAACCGCGGTACTCAAACTTACCGGCCCTCTAAACCTCACCATCACCTGAGTCAACGTACTACCATCGGTGACACGACTAGCCTAGTACCGAAGACTCGCCACTAATTGCATAAGAAACAAGTGTTAATAAGTCCACCCGAGCCTCCGGCTCAGGGACTAACACACAAGCTGATCCAACCCATCTCCTCCTCAAAGGTGATCCATACTAGTTTGCTGACCTAATTAGGCTACTCTTGCCTACAATTTAGTTAGTGATAGATTTAGGGTGAATCTTGGAATTCCCGCGGTATACCCCGTAAAGGGGCCCCTAACGGTACTAAGGATTCAATGGGCTCAACCCCACCATCCTCCTTCTCAATACAATTACTTTAGTTGGTGATTAACCTTTAGTTCACCCCTCTTTATTTCATATAATTAAAGTGACTTAGCTCAACACCTGTCCCACCCAATTGGGTTGGATGTGCCTCCACACCTCAAAATCTAACCCTAGCACAATCTCACTGCTAACCCTAGGTTTGACCCTCCTTGAATCATTGCGAGCTATAACTCAAATAATGAATGGATATAACTTCTAACACAACTTAGGGGTCTGAGTCGTCTAAAATTCAAAATTCTGTTTTTACTAATCACAGACCATTAAGTTGAACTAACCTCAAACCTCATAAGGGAATCCTTCTAAAAACTCATCACCAAGGTCTGGTATAATTATCCTAGGCTCCCACTGACCTTAATAAGGTATGTTCCAATTTCCATAATTTTCCATATTAATTTGGCATTTATTATTATTTAAAGTAGTTAATGCCTTAAGTCAAATTACACATGATCTATCCTCAAAATGCTTCTACATGCTACCTGAAAATTATCAGTAAGGTAATGTTCCCTATCAAGGTGGTTTTGTTGAGTTTCAAGACCCTAGGATGTCATGTGGCCTACTAAATCATCATAGTTGTATAATTACCAAAATACCACTATAATTAGGAAAAATAGTATTTCACATCTGAAAATTCTACAAAAATTACCAAGTGTCCAGATGGGGATCTAGAGTCCTCTGCCAAAGGATTGTGTCATAACCATATGATCTGACATTTTAAAATGATTTAACTTCTAAGTGTTGTAAGTACCAATTTCTACATGAGGTACATGAAATACAAATCTGCAAGCTTCCAAATAATTATCATGGGTATATGTTGGGGAAATGATTTCTCTTAACCCCTAGAAATGAGTTAAAGAAGAATTCTAAGAAAGAAAAATAAGGCTAAGTAAATATGGGTCGAATGGTATTCGACGCAACGTCGAGATAAAGTCGACATTTCTATCAGAATGAGTCGAAGTAGCTCCAAGCAGAAGTCGACGTATCCTATGTCGATGTAGCTCTGACTTCTAGTCGATGTATCTTGAGAAGTCGATGCACCCTAGTCTACGCACCTTCCTTATTCTCCTCTCGACGTCCAGACAGGATGTATTCGACGCTTGCGTCGAATAGTAATCGACGCACGTCGATCTTTATGACAGAATTCAAAATCGCCAGATCTCTTTCTTTATCTTATAGATCTGATTTATAAGGAATCAATTTATGTCTTATAGCCGTTCTGAATCTTTCTTTTCCTCTATTAGATTCTTGGCTAAATTGATTAAATCCTTTATGAACATTATTTGAAATCAGATTGAATACTTTCCTTCTATGGATATAACTGTTATGTAAATTTCTCTTTCTTTCTAATACTCTACCTGCTAATTGATTACTCTCCTATAGTGTTATTTTAATGAACAGAACTATAAATAACCAAGGAGGTCGGCAGAAAAAGGGGACTAGGTGATTCACCATTTTACATTTGAAAAAGAGGAAAAGCTCCCAAGTTATAAAGAGAGAACTGAGAAATAGCCCTGCAGCAATATTCAAGCATTCTTATTCTCCTGCTTCTGAAATCACTCTGCTGCAAATTCTGATAGCTCTCACATAAGAGGGAAAAACTACAAATTTTCTTCTCTCTATAGAAGAAAGATTTAATTCACTACTTCTTGTGCTTCCAATCTTCTTGCTAGGAAGAAGATTCATTCTTGTTTTAAATACTTCTTTTCCTTTTTCTTATTTTCATTCTCACATATTGTAAAAGAGTTTTTAGAATCACTCTTCAAAAAATTCAGTTGTACTGGTTCTAAGAGTCTCCTTGTCAAAAAACTCAGTTGGTTCTAAGAGTCTCCTTATCAAAAGACTCAGGGTGGTTCTAAGAGTCTCCTTTTCAAAAGACTCAGTGCAAGATAGTGAATTCCTACCAAGGGGGTAGAAGAGTGGACTACCCAAAGTTTGGGGAACCACTATATTTTCTTGTGTTGTGCTGAGATTTCTTTTCTTGCATTTACTTTCTTTATTTGTTTAATTCTTGTTGGTGTGTGTGGGAAGCTCTAATCTGTGATCATACACATATATATATATATATTTACTTTGCACAAAATATTTTAAATCTCTATTCACCCCCCTCTAGAGAATTCTAGTGAGGTTAACTGTGCACTTTCAATTGGTATCAGAGGGAGGTTGATCTAAAAAGGTTAACTCCTTGATCAAAAAGATCCTACCTCTTATTTATAAATATATATTTTTCTAACAATTATTTTTCACATGGCACAAATCAAAGATTATGCTTCCACCAGACCACCAATGTGCAATCTTGAAAAGTTTGCAGTTTGGAAAACAAGAATTAGAATTTATATGAATTCTATTGATGATAACTTGTTTAATATTACTGTGACAGGTCCCCCAAAGCCTTATAGAAAGGATGAAAATGGCAATGTCACACAAACACTTGTTCCAAGATCTGAATGGACAGAAGATGAGAAGAAGGCAAGAACATGTGATCTAAAGGCCATGAACATACTTGTCTCAACCCTCTCAGATGACATATTTCAAAGGGTTATTGACTGTGAATCAGCCAAAGAAATTTGGGATGCTCTTACAAAGATGGTGGAAGGAAGTGCTGATGAAAATAAAGATAAGAAGGCTCTATTGATCTCACAATATGAGAACTTCCAATAGAAAAATGAAGAGAGTATCTCTGAGATGTATGACAGATTCAGTCTAATCATCAATCAATTGAAAAACTTGGATAGAGAGATCTCTCTCACTGAGATTAATGACAAATTGCTAATGAGTCTCCCTAGTTCATGGGACTCAAGAACATGGGCCATAAGAGACACAAGAGGACAAAAGGAAATCTCAACAGATGCTCTCTTAGGAAAACTCAAATCATATGAGCAACTGCTGAAAACTAGAGAAGAGAAGAAGAGAAGAGAAAACACTTCAATCTCCTCAAAAGACAGGAACATTGCATTAAAAGCAACAAAGGAAGGAGGCTCTATCACTAAAGAAGAACTATTCAGTTTCCTGGCCAGAAAATTCATGAAATGGGTCAGGACAGATGGATCAAGAAGGAGAGAGTCAAAACCAAGGTATGACAAAACTCCTACTAAAGAAATTATTTGTTATTCTTGCAGGAAACCTGCACATATTGCCCCAGAATGTCCAGAAAATGCTGAGACAGAGAAAGATCTCAAGAAAAAGGGGAAGAAGAAAGAAAGAGGCTTTATAGCAGAAGCCTGGAGTGATACAGACTCTGAGGACAGCTCCTCTTCCAAGAGTGACAATGAAGAACCTAAGCAAGAAGATCTATGCTTGATGGCCCTTGAAGGATCAAAAAATAATGAAAGTGCTAAATCTTGGAGTGAGACAGGATCAGAAGAAAGCATATCTTCTGAAGATGAAAAAGAAGATAGCGTTATTCTCATAGAGGAATCTGAGGATAAGGATGAGGTAAGCATGCTTGATGAAATAGATTTTCAAAGTGATAACTTCAGAAATGATTTTATGGGAATGTGTCTAGATCAACTAAAAGCAACACAAGAAATTAAAGATCTAAAAGAACAAATCAATGTAGCTAAAAACCAGATAAATAGAGAAGTTAAATGCTCTAAAGATTATGAATTAAGGGCTAACATCATAGAAAAGGAGATAGAAAAGGCTAAAATAGAAAATCAGTTCCTTAAGGATAAGGTTTCCCAGGCAAAGGCCTTTGAAGAATCAATAAACATGAGAAGCCAAACTCTTAAGGAAATAACTGAAAAACAAACAATGAGACACAAAAATCATGGGCTAGGAGCTGATCCATCAACCAGCTTGAATCCATCCAGCAAACCTGCTTGGATGAGCCCTGTAAAATTCAGTAAACCTGTCAAATGGACAAACCAAGAAAAAGACCCACAAGATAAGGAAGAAAACTCCTTCAAAGAAATAAAGCAATTTGATGAGACATCATATTATTCAGCTGATGACTCACAAACTTCATCTGAAGAAACAACTAATCTAAGAAAAACAACACATAAAGGAGTAAAAAACAGAAAAAGGTAAAATGAAAATTGAAGATACAATTGCGTCGACTTCATATCGACGCATAAATGATAGTGCGTCGACTTATACTCAACGCAACCTCTCAGATGCCTCGACCTCTTCTAGACGCTTGAACAAAATCACGTCGACATCCAATCGACGCTACTTTCTCTATGCGTTGAAATCAGATCAACGCCATCTGAAGAAAGTGCCGAATACAAATCGACGCGAATATCAACATGCGTCGAATAGATATCGACGCACAAAAGTTCAGAGCAACTTAAATACCTTTCCTCCAAAAGCCTTTCATCCTAACCCATATTCAGGACCCATTCATCCCAATCATGATTTATATCCTAATCAACACCTCTATCATGATTTCTACCCTAAACATGGTAACCAAAATTCCCATTTTAACCAAAATTTCTATCCTAACCAAAATTCCCATCATAATCAAACCTTCTATTCTAATCAACCCTTCTATTCCTCTCTAAACTGAAATTATCATAATAATAAGATAATCAAGTGCCATATATGTAACAATGCTGGTACAACCAATCAAACTATCTGTAAAAATTAGTCCAAGACTGACTTAGAACTAGGTAGAGATAAACACCTAGAATTCTTCAGGAAAATTAAAAGTCACGTCGACTTCTAATCAACGCACCGTCGATAACTCAACTCAATAAGTGAAACAGACGCATGCGTCGACTCCACTCGACGCATACGTCGATAGGAAACCCTATCATCCCAAATCAGACTATATCGACGCTCACGTAGAATTCCACTCGACGTAACGTCGACTTCATGAAAACGAGCGGCAATACCAAAATTTTTTCGGTCACATCCACGGAAGTACCGAATAAGCCTCGACTTGAGTCCAGTTTCGACGCTTCACCTGAATTAAATAGTATCTTCAGTTAGAAGCCTTCACGACTCTGCATCTTTCATCCTTCTTGCTCCTCAGACCAGCCGATTTTTCCTCTCCCTTTCACTGAACTAAAATGGCTCCCAAAATCAACTCAGACTTCGACATTGACCATGAGTCTTTCCAAGCAGCCGCAGAAAACTACAAGAGCATCATTGCTCTTTTTACTGCAGTAGGACTGGACAAGCTCATATCCACTAGGTGCAAGCTCCTGGAATCAGAGCTCACAGAGCTAATAGCTCATGTTCAGATATCTGAACAAGGAGAAATACAGGGAACAATCTATGAGACACCAGTCTCAATTTCTGCAGAACATATTAGGACCACCTTTGATCTTCCTACAGGTATATCCTAATATTATCTTTGTTTAAATAAAATAGGGAAAGGAAATCAATTTCTAAAGAGTAACCTTATAAGTCTTTATCTTTCCCCCATTAGGTGATGAATCTATAGACCTCACACCTGATGAAATCAAGCATCTGCTAACCACCATGAAGTTTTCAAGGGATAAACCAATCCATCTAAAGAAAATAGACTTTTCTGAGGTATACAGACTGCTAGCAGACATAGTAGGAAAGATACTACTATGCAAAATTTCAGCCCATGATGCAGTTCCCAATCAGCAACTGAACATCATGGGGGCCCTTGTGCTGAAGAAGAAGGTGGACTGGGCCACATGGTTACTCAAAATAATAGGCTCCAAATACTCACACAAAGAAAATGCATATATGAGGATTATGAGTCAAGTACTCTTCCACTCCTTCCCTGACCTCTGTAGGTCAAAGGGAATCCCCATTCCTCCAGGGAAAAGAATGTCAATAGCCCTATTCTCCAAGTGGACCAGGCAAATTCCTAAGTCTGGTTCCATTCCTGAAAGGACTCCCTCTCCTCCTAACTCTCCTGCTCATCCATCTCCTGCTCATCCATCTCCTCCTCCTTCTCCTCAAAGAGACAATTCTTCTCTACCACCATCATCCACTCAAATAGTCTCTACCACCCTCACAACTCCTTCTCTACCTACCTCTTCTCAAACACCTGCTCCTCAAATAGCAGTTTCTCCACCTCCTTTATCACCCATACCTCATGTATCAACTAACTTCTCTCCAGCCTCATCACCACCTTCACCACTCTCTCCTCATCCCCAACCACAACATTAACCATCTGCATCCACTAAAGCTCTCCTCACTCAGTGCATTGCATCAACAACTCAAACATTCCAAGCAATGCTAGATGAGCACTGCTCCCAGATTCATTCCTCAATCCTACACATGCACACCCAAATAGATGGGGTCAGTGCCTCTGTGCAAAGTCTGAAGAACTCTCTCTCTTCCTCAAGAGTTACCAAGTCCTTCTTAACCTCCTTGGCCAAGAAGGTCAAGAAGGGGGAGAAGCTTGATGAAGAGCAGCTCTCCAATCTTAAATCTCCCTTACACAAATCCCCTCCTTCTTCAAAATCTGACAGTCTTGCACTGCTCAAGACAATTGGGAATGAGATAGTACCTGAGCTACACAATGATGAACAAACAATAGAGGTACTCAACATAGCAAGAGATGCTGCAAATCAAGTGCCACTACTACAAGGGGAGGGAAGCAGAGCAGAAAATGAGGCTGAAAAGGAAGAAGGTGAGAAAGAGCTGAATACTGAAAAAGGAAATGAAGATGATGCTGGGAAAGAGAAAGAGCCAGATGCTGTGATGGCTGAAGAAGGGGCTCAGGAGTCAGGGGCAGGGGGAGCTGAGACTCAGGGGGAGCAAATGGCTGAGACCTAGGGGGAGCTGAGGGAGTCACCTGCTACTGGGAAAGAGCAATCCACAATAGTATTCAAGAGAAAAAGAAAGACTCCTCCTACCCCTCCTGAATAATACTTGAAAACAATGCTTCATATACTTTATGATTGGTCTGAACATGAAGTTTGCTTCTGACTGTGTGAAATCTTCATTATCTATACAAATGCTTTGCTATGTTAATTATATGCTAAATACAATTTCTCTCTAAATAGGGTTAACATAAATAGGGGGAGATTTTTGGGGAAATGATTTCTCTTAACCCCTAGAAATGAGTTAAAGAAGAATTCTAAGAATGAAAAATAAGGCTAAGTAAATATGCGTCGAATGGTATTCGACGCAACGTCGAGATAAAGTCGACGTTTTTATAAGAATGAGTCGAAGTAGCTCCAAGCAGAAGTCGACGTATCCTATGTCGACGTAGCTCTGACTTCTAGTCGACATATCTTGAGAAGTCGACGCACCCTAGTCGACGCACCTTCCGTATTCTCCTCTCGACGTCCAGACAGGATGTATTCGACGCTTGCGTCGAATAGTAATCGACGCACGTCGATCTTTATGACAGAATTCAAAATCGCCAGATCTCTTTCCTTATCTTATAGATCTGATTTATATGGAATCAATTTATGTCTTATAGCCGTTCTGAATCTTTCTTTTCCTCTATTAGATTCTTGGCTAAATTGATTAAATCCTTTATGAACATTATTTGAAATCAGATTGAATACTTTCCTTCTATGGATATAACTGTTATGTAAATTTCTCTTTCTTTCTAATACTCTACCTGCTAATTGATTACTCTCCTATAGTGTTATTTTAATGAACAGAGCTATAAATAACCAAGGAGGTCGGCAGAAAAAGGGGACTAGGTGATTCACCATTTTACATTTGAAAAAGAGGAAAAGCTCCCAAGTTATAAAGAGAGAATTGAGAAATAGCCCTGCAGCAATATTCAAGCATTCTTATTCTCCTGCTTCTGAAATCACTCTGCTGCAAATTCTGATAGCTCTCACATAAGAGGGAAAAACTACAAATCTTCTTCTCTCTATAGAGGAAAGATTTAATTCACTACTTCTTGTGCTTCCAATCTTCTTGCTAGGAAGAAGATTCATTCTTATTTTAAATACTTCTTTTCCTTTTTCTTATTTTCATTCTCACATATTGTAAAAGAGTTTTTAGAATCACTCTTCAAAAAATTCAGTTGTACTGGTTCTAAGAGTCTCCTTGTCAAAAGACTCAGTTGGTTCTAAGAGTCTCCTTATCAAAAGACTCAGGGTGGTTCTAAGAGTCTCCTTATCAAAAGACTCAGTGCAAGATAGTGAATTCCTACCAAGGGGGTAGAAGAGTGGACTACCCAAAGTTTGGGGAACCACTATATTTTCTTGTGTTGTGCTGAGATTTCTTTTCTTGCATTTACTTTCTTTATTTGTTTAATTCTTGTTGGTGTGTGTGGGAAGCTCTAATCTGTGATCATACACATATATATATTTACTTTGCACAAAATATTTTAAATATCTATTCACCCCCCCTCTAGAGAATTCTAGTGAGGTTAACTGTGCACTTTCAGTATATATTAACATAAAATGGCAGATAACCAAGTTTCATAATTTATCCCAATGATTTGACATTTTTTAAAATTAAATTCCTCTAAGCTAGTAAGCACTTAAAAATTCCTCCACAAGGGATAACACTTCAATAAATCATAATAAAATTACCATAGCCTATTTTCATCCCAATTCAACCACTGTTAAAGTTTCAAAGCCATACAAGGTCATAAGGCCATGCATTTTATTTATTTAAGGAAAAAGTGGCAATTTCATTTATTAAGAGAAAAATACCCAAATGATTCCAAAAATTCCCATTAAATTATCTAAGCCATTTTATGCTCCTAGAATCAAGTCTACCAAGTTCTGAGCCAAGGCAAGGACATTTGGTCTTATGCCTTCACAAGCCCTAATATGCAACCTTAAGGGTTTTCCCTTAGGGTTTTAGGACACACCACCCTAGTGGCTCCAAATGCTCCAATAGGGGGTGTCACATGCATTTGTATAGCAATACCTACACAACCATCATGGTGGGAGGAGGCTAACTCACTCAACTCCTTAAAATGACCTAAACCCAAATTTGACCCTTAAAGGCCCTCATTAGGGTTTCCCATTTTTCATATCAAATCAACTCCAAATGGAGTGAACATTTAGGTAGGCACTACTCATGTACTAAAGAGCATTCCACCAAAATTTGGTGTCATTTGGACTTCATATGCACCAAAAATCAACATTATTTAAATATCCTAAGTACCACAAAAACTATAGGTAAAATTCCCCATCCAGGTTTGTCCTTTGGGCAGGGGGTGCCCCTAGTGTATACCTACCCATGGTTAAAATATCAGCTTCAAAGCTTGAGGGGTTTAGGCTAGGTAATTATTTTAGTGGACTGACCTAGTGTAGGACCAGTCCTAGTAAAACAGCTCCACAGGGAGCTGTGGGTCACCAAATGACTTGAACTTAAGCCCTAATGAAAGTCAAGACCAAGGCCTACAACTTTCATGTTGGGCATGTTTTCTAATTCAGTCATTAAGAGGCCCTAATAAATTTTTGAAGTGGACTGAATAATAGAGGAAGAAATTCTAATAGTTTGAATTAATTTATATAACGAAATTAGGCTTTGCACGGATCTTAAAGAAGATTTGGCGGCAGCGGCTCATCCACCTCCTCCAGCCAATGGCTGAGATTCAACCGCGCTGGGCGACTTTGCGAGGGAGATTGCCGGCGATCCAGCCACCACCACCGCCGGCAAACACCGCCGACACCTTCGTGGTGGTCGGGGCTACCGTCAGCCGGCGACTGGTGGCCGGAGGAGGCAGTTTTCGGCGATCCCAACCTTCCCATTTCGAGCCAAAATCCATGGAATTGAGGAGTGGATTCAGGCTCAATTGAGCCCGATCCTTCTTCATTTTATGATAGGAAGCTAGCGTGGGGGAGGGGAGGAGAAACGAACCGTGATTGGGGCGTGGCGGCGGCTCCGGCGACGCTTCGCCATGTATATGCCTTACTCCAGCGACCCTGCTCCCGAACTCGTTTCTCCAGCAATAGCTCTGCTCCAGCTGCCGTTCCCGACTGCTCTCTCCCTTCTGCAGCTAACGGTGTGGCTGGAATGGGGTGGGGAAGCCTCTATAGCTTGGTTTGAAATCAAGCTTCCTCGGGCATGCCCCTTGCTGCCACCCTCCTGCACCAGCTGGCCTCCTTCTTCCCTCTGGGTCAAGCCCAGAGCCACAACAATCAGGGTTTGCCCCTATGCTGATTGGAGGTTGAGTGTAGAGGAGGGGGGGTTAGCTTTTGCTTTTGCCTTTTTAATCACCTTTTGGTACCCCTCTCATTTGATTAATCAAACCATGGTTCGGGTTCAGTCCAAGGCTGATAATGGGCATGTCCTAAGTCCAAGAATGATTGGTTAATTGATGGGTGTTGGGTTCCACTCAATTTAGGCTTGGAATTCACCTTAAAGGGTTAGGTTGACCATGGTTGACTTTGGTCAACAGGTGAGTGGGTTGACACCACTTGGGGGGGTCATGGGTCCCTGAACATCACCCAACATTGGTTGGTCCATGGTGGGGCCCCAATTGGTTCAATTTAATCAAAGGGTGTAGATTTGACCAAAATTGGGTAAAGTTTGACTTTGGTCAATTTCATGCAATTGGGTCCCACCCAAGTGCAATTTCCATCCTATTGGTCTCCCTTAGTGGTTAGGGCATCACATGTGAGGTCAACTTGGACAATTGAGGGTCAATTGACCTAGTTGAGGGGCTTAGGGTTAGGTTGGTTTTTGAGCTTTGGTGTGCACTTAGCAATTTCTACCTTAGCCTAAGGCCCTTGTGGCCACTCATCTCACCACTATGCCCTAACATTTTCAATGGGTGTAGCAGGATTGGAATTGTTACAGAAGCGGAAGAGGAAGACCAAACCGCAGTTGTCTGAGGAGGAAAGCTCGACTTCTTCAGGCGAGTTTGAGCTCCTTCGCTCCTGCAGCAACCCGCGCGACTTGAAGGGCAAACCGACGATCCTCTGGCATTAGGACCGGGATTGTGTGCAAGTTTCAACTGTGCTCCCATTCTGGGGGAGCGGAAGAGTCAACCGTCATGCACTAGCCTCCGGAGCCGTTATGTATGGTCGAAAAACTCTACAAAAATTGAAGAAGGTTCCAGAGGAGGATCTTTCCCGAGTAGTCGCGCAAGCCGGTGTGTGGGGCTTTGCGGCTAACCATTTTATGGCTCTGTCATACAAGCGGTTAGTTTTGGCCAACACATACTTGGAAAAGAAAAGTACTGAGCAAGCTAAGGATATCGCCCGGTTAAGGGAGATCGTGGCGGTAAGTTATCCGGCAAGTACCCGTGCGATTTGTTTTCTTCAAACCGTGTGATCTAAGCCCGTTTTTTTTTTCTTTTTACAGCATCAATATGATATGGACAACCCGGCCTTTAAGAACGAGTTCTTTCCCCGTGTTGCCAAGGGGATTGACACCGCCCTTAACTGCCTGAAAGACCGCGACGGTTTGGATGCGGGTTTCGAGGAGTCCACCTTCCAGGACATCTTTCCCGGCCTGAAGGCCAATTTGATGAGCTGAACTATAAGGCCAAAGGAAAGGATAAGATCGAGTCTAGTAGCTCGGAAGAGGCTAAAGATGGAGATTATGAGGCCACCGTGGGTAGAGAAAACATTGCGGTTGACAGGACTGCTGCATAGCAGGAGGACGCTGTTGACAACGAGAAGGAAAGCAGCTCAGGCTCGGAGTCCAGCGATTCCGGAGAAGAAGTCGGGCAGTCTAAGCGTCGGAATTCGGGCAGCTCGGGCAGCTTGAGCAGTGGTTCGTCAAGCTCGTCATCGGGTAGTGATTGTTGCGATCTCTTTTCTCTTAAAACTGCAAGTCCCTTTAATCAGGTCGTGCGGTTTAATATCAACCCAGACGGTTAGAATCCCAATTAGATAGCCACTCGAAAAGGCTGTTCGGGCGGCTTATCTCTTCGATCCTGACTCGGTGAATTTGGTATAACCCGGAAAAATGTCAGTCATGATAGATCTTGACAAATAATTGATGTGGTTATAATATATAATTGAGCGGATAGAGATTCAAGCTCTGAAGGATCTCAACATGAATGTCTCGAGTCAATCGGAAGCCGAACGCAACTTTAAGCCGCTATAATAATTAAATCCCGATCACGAATTGTGCGATTTGTATGTATCTTATGTGATTAATAGTTCCATATATTTGAGATCAAGCCGCGCGATTATGATCCCGCTTTGCATAATAGAATAATGAATATCCACAAGTCATAAGAGAATAACCAATAGGTCACGCGGTTAGTATTCAATTCGAACGACCTGTAATTTGGATTTCTGTAAAACCTATCCTTGTGAGCATAAGCATCAATTGATAAGTTTGTGCGGCCTATATATAACCCGGGCGGTCTGTGACTTGATGCTTGGTAATATTCATCCTCATAAGAATCATAATTACTTTTCCATGGACTTGATTTTAACTGAGCGAATAAAACAGATACCAATAAGGATGATAGAATTATAGACCGAATGAGAAGACCGATTGGTCATGGTTATACTTGTTACCCTGACCCTTGCCTTATGGCATTTTATGATAACTCATTCTAGCTTTTACGGCTTGGATAATTCCAACTGATCGGTTAGCATATTAAGCTGCTGTTTGGTTGAGCCGATCGGTTTAAAGATTCCAAATCGCCTGATATATTATGTTGTACCTGCTTATCTCAAACCGGTCAGTTTAATAGGTCAAACCGCCCGGTCTGTTATATATACCTGTTAAATCCTATTTTCTCCCAAATGGTCCTGAAGGACCATATGAGATGAGATAACTTCCTGTAATGAAGTAAGAAATGGCTACAAGCTCATATGACCAAGTGGGCAGGTGGGCCTATGCGGCAAACATTGCTTTCCTAAAGTGGTCATAAGAGCTGTAGAGATAAAGAAAAAAGGAAAAAAGTAAGTACAGACCCAGATGACCAAATGGGCAGGTGGGCCTAGGCGGCAAACATTGCTTTCCTCAAGTGGTCATAAGGGCTGTGAACGACTCAACTGCTCTCTTGCCTAGGGTTACAAGCCGAGTTGATCAATTGGGCAGGTGGGCCTAGGCGGCAAACATTGCTTTCCTCAGAGAGATCAACTCAGTTGTGGGTCCTACTTAGGCATCGCTTGAGAGTACCTAGGAGTATTCGATGGTCACAGACTAAGATGATTAGTTGGGCAGGTGGGCTTAGGCGGCGAACATTGCTTTCCTCAGAAAGATCATCAAAGTTGTAACTATATCCCTCTCAGGGCATGATAGAGCTAACAATCGCCTAGACCTCCCTTGATGCAGGGGTGTGTTAGATATCAGCCGGGATCCAAAATTTCGAAGACCACCACACGGGAATTGGCAAGCTACAACTACACGTGTGCGAAAACTCCCCGCTACACGCGGTCTTCATGGTTTTACGCTAATGACTACAATCTGAGGGGGTTCGAGCAGAACTTGTCGATGTCTCCGCGGTTCAGTGAGGGATATATATAAAATGTAAAAGAGTCACCAGATATGGAGAAGTGTCAATATAGGGCTTTTTATTGAATATCCAAAAAATGCAAGAAATGAAGAAAACATTTAAGGATAGAACCGTTTAAGATCGTCACCGCTCCAGATTTGTGAGATGTCCTCTCCTTCGCTTGTCTGGAGGCGATAATCCCCACTCTTTAGTAACTCTTTGATAATGAAGGGCCCTGCCCAATTGGGATTTAATTTTCTGACATTGCCCGTCCTGACTGCGGCATCAACTTTCTTTAGCACGATAACACCAACTGCAAAATGTTTAACCCTGACGTTTCTGTCAAAGTATTTGGCCATTCTTCTTTTCACTTCCTCCTGCCTGATTATTTCTTCATCTTGAAGCTCCTCAATTAAATCCAGACTATACTTGACACCTTCATCATTATCATCTATCCACGCTTCACCTCCCTCCTTTGCATATATAACTCTGGTAGTGACCACTTCAAATTCTATAGGAATGACTGCCTCCGAACCATGAGTTCATTTGAACGGTGTTTCTCCTGTAGCTGAAGATGGAGTAGCTCGAAGAGTCCAGAGGATATAAGGAAGTTGTTCTGCCCAATTTCCTTTCTGATTCAATACCCTTTTCATCAGAAGATACTGGATTTGTTTATTCGCTGCTTCTACTTGACCATTACTCCTGGGGTAATGTCCCGAAGAGAATCGAAGCTCAATGCCAACCTGGTCGCAGAAATTGATCATATCCAATTTATTGAACTGAGGGCCATTATCGGTAATAATTGCTAGTGGAACTCCATGCCGACAGAGAATTTCTCCCCAGATAAAGTTTCTGAAAACCTGCGTTGTAGTCTTCACCAATGCCTTTGCCTCAATCCACTCACTAAAATAATCAATCATTACGATTATAAAGCGACGTTGGCCACTAGCCATCAGAAAGGGTCTGATGAGATCCATTCCCCAAAATGCAAAGGGCCAAGGCGCAGTTATTGATCTAAGCGATTGAGCGGGCAGATGTTGAAGAGGAGCAAATTTCTAACACCGAACACATCGTTTGCCAAATGCTTCGGCAACTTTTCTCATAGTTGGCCAGAAATATCCCTGACTCAAGATCCTTTTCTCTAAGGTTTTTGCCCCTGAATGACTTCCGTATTCTCCAGAGTGAGCCTCCTGAGGTATGATTGGAACCTCTTCTTCAGAAACACACCGTGCCAAGGGAGAAATTAGAGTCTTTCTGTACAGGATTCCTTCCATTAAGCAATAATAGGCTACCTTTCTTCTGAATTTTCTCCTATCTTTGATGGATTGATGAAATTCTCCTTTCGATAAGTATAACTCATAAGGATTCTTCCAAGAAGGATGCTGATCGATCTGCATGAGTTTCCCTTCTTCTGTCGCTGGAAGGAAAAGTTCAGAGGTCACTCCCCCTGAGGGAAGACCGAACTTTGATAATTCATCCACTTCTTCGTTCTGTGCTCTGGGAATATGTTCAATGATGAATGATTTGAATCTCCCAATCTCCTCCTTTGCTAGCAACAGATATTTCCTCAGCATTGGCTCTCTCGTTTCGTAATTTCCCAAAACTTGAGAAACCATCACTAGCGAATCAGTTTTGACATGCACATGTTCTATCCCTAGCTCCTTTGCAAGTCTAAGACCGGCCAGACGTGCCTCGTACTCCGCCTGATTATTCGTGATTGGAAAGAAGAACTTGATAGCCTGTTCAAGCTTGATGCCATTTGGGCTGATTAAAACTACTCCGGCTCCCACTAAGTTTTTACCAGAAGCCCCATCCACATAAACAATCCAAGCCAAAGGGGATTTCCCTATTTGTTCAGGACTGGACTCCGCTGTATCAACCAGGAGATCTGCCAAGACTTGTGCTTTGATTGCTGTTCTGGGAATGTAGGACATTTCAAATTCACTCAGCTCGATAGCCCATTTAGCCAATCTCCCCGAATGATCTGGCTTTTCAAGAATACTTCTTAGAGGATGATCTGTAACAACTTGGATAGGATGAGCTTGAAAGTAAGGACGAAGCCTTTGTGATGACATAACTAAATCCTGAGCAAGATTTTCCAAGATCGAGTATCTTGTTTCTGCATCTTTAAGGATGTGGCTGACATAATATATCGGAAACTGTTTCTTCTTTTCTTCACGGACGAGGACAGAACTCACTGCATCTGGACCAACCCCTAAATATAGGAGCAGTATATCCCCTTTGCAAGGGCTTTGAAGTAGAGGGGTTGAAGTTAACTGTATTTGATGTGCAAAACTATATCTGCAAATGATAACGACAAGTGTATCGTATCGAATGTAGTATAGGTTATTAAAACAAGGTCGTATTAGACTCGGGGCGGTTGAGTACTCTTACTTCAAGAAAATCTCTATTATTCTATCAATTAAACTTTGGGTTGATTTTGCAAAAAGAAAATAAAACAATGAAGAATGAGGAGAATGAGAGAATAAAACTATTTTATTAAATTGCTAAAGAAAGTTACATGTTAGGAATTGAAAGAACAATTTGCGAGAAGAAAAGAAGTACAAGAACTACTAAAATATGAAAGAAAAACATGAAATAAAAATGTCTAATCCTAAAATTCGTCTCCAAAATTTTCCCTCCAACATCAGGTGAAGCTGGCTTTAAATAGGCAGAAATTTGGTATTACACGCCCTTGGTCACGCCCGTGACCAAGGGGTGTGTAGGGGGCGTGATCGGTGCTGGCGGAGAGGGCGCGTTCTGGCATCAATGCAGGCATTTTGGATGCGTCATGCCCTAGGTCACGCCCGTTTCTTGGGGCGTGTAATCTTTAAATGTGCTGCTGGCGGGAAATCTATGGCGGGAAGGCGCGGGGGCGAGTCACGCCCGTGACTGGATGTCACGCCCCATGGTCACGCCCGTGACCTGGGGCGTGTAAGGCTTGGTCTCAACAGTTCTGATTCGTCTCGGCAGTTCTGCTTTGTCTCAGCGGTTCTGCTTCATCTCAGCGGTTCTGCTTCGTCTCAGCGGGTCGCGGCCATGACATTGGGTCACACCCTTGGTCACGCCCGTGACCTGGGGCGTGTACTTGACGAATTCTTCACAGAACGACCCTGGGGTATCAGATACAGGTCTGGGACACCGCGCAGGTTACATTCCCATTGGTCACGCCCGTGACCTTGGGCGTGTACTTGACAATTTTGCTCAAAATGCCCAGAAATCCTGAAAAAGACAGAAAAAGCTTAAGTTAGTTTATGAAATTAAAATGAAACATATTAAACAAGAAAATACAAAAAAATTATATAAATTCATATTAAAACTACATTAAAATCATACTAAAATATGAGTACAAAAAGTACTCATCAAACACCCCCATACTTGAGCTTTTGCTATTCCAGAGCAAAAGAGTGAGGAAAGAATTACAAGATATCGATATTATTTCTAATTAACTAAAATTTTATTAAACCAAGAATAAGTCAAAAGTAAATTTTAGGAATTCAAGCATTAAGTCATAAATTATGTTGATAATTTAAAAGAGAAATTTGTTTAGCTAACTACTTCTCAAGATAACAATTTAGCAATCGAAATTATAGAAATTTTCAAACAAAATTAGATTGAAATTATAAACACTCTAACATAGAAGAAACTTAAGGAAAAGACACCTACCAAAATATTGCTCTCTTAATAATTTAGTTTAGGACTAGAAACATTGAAATTGGCTAGGGATGGGTTTGAAGGAAATGGCAAAATGAAGAGTTCTTGAATAGAGGTGATGAATTTTATCCTCTCACCTTATTTGAATACGAATTTGTATATGTTTAGGAAATTAATGAATTTTATCCTCTTATTTTTCATGCCATATAATCTTTTAAAAATTCTCTTCAATTAAAAACCCAAAATGTATATGTTTAAAAGTAATGAATTTTATCCTCTTACTTTATGACATATAATCTTTTAAATGATTTTGGGTGCATATGTTTAAGGGATAATGAATTTTATCCTCTAATTCCCATGACATATGATCTTTTTTCTACATTTTTTTTTATTTGCCAACAAAGGGTGAGGGGGGAGAAAACTTCTAGTTTATAAATTAAACTATTTTGAGAGCAACATTTTAGTGGAATGAAATATCCTAGGATCTTAAAGTTAAAAGAGAATATAATAGAAATCTAGAGGTGTTTAGCCAATTTACCACAAAGTGAAGCTATTTAAAATTAAGAGGAGAATTAGTGCTAAAAAGATTCTCTGATCAAATTAAAAACATAAAATAGTTCTTAAAAGTAAATTACTTCAAATTTAAGTTTAACAAATTCTGATAAAACAAAATATTAGCTCAATTAAAAATGTAAGAATACTTATAATCAAACCTCAAACTAAATTTCTAGAAAAATAAAAACAACAAGGCTAGGCGTATTTATTATTATTATTTTTTTCATAAATATTATTTCTTGGACTTCCGGAGGGCTACCCGGTGAAGGGTTCGCAAGGTACTAGGAGCTATGATGGGAGTTCAAGCCCAAAGCGCCCTTTCCAAGAAATTAGATTTTTAAATTTTTTATTATTATTATTTTTTTCAAATAAAAATACTATGAACGCAAAGCTACACCCCCATACTTAAAATTAAACATTGTCCCCAATGTTTAAAACTAAGTATGAAGAACACTTTGAAAGAAAAGAAATTTTAAGAAAAATACATAAAATTAAAGATAAGCAAGGGGTGCCTCCCAAGAGCGCTTTCTTTTTCTCATCTTTAAGCTAGACGATTATTGTTAGGAATATGGAAATTTAAAAGAGAAGTGAACAGGCAACTCCCCTAATTCACGCGTAGGTGAATGTGCCGGCGTCAGTCGCACGGCTACTCCTCCGTTTATCTTGTGATTCTCCTTTTGTCCTTGAATTTGAATATGTAAATTCAAATATCCTATACATACCTCAGGTGATTTGGAAAAATAAAGATGAGCGGCATATGGATCATTGATTATTTGGGGTGGCAACGGCTCATCCTTAACCTGAAAATTATTAGAATAAAGAGAATCACAAATAAACGAGTCAGAAAATTTTTCGCAAGGAGGAGGTTCTTGCGAAAATATAAGAATAAGCTCCGGCTGTTCCTTTTCTAAAATAAAATTTTCATTAGAGAAATCTAGTGTATTACCAAGCGGAATAAAACTTTCAGACACAAAATTTTCATGAATTTCCGGTTGAATTAAAATAGAAGAGATTTGCGAAAATTCATGAAAAAGAAAAGAAGATTCGGGTGAAGTAGGGGAAGAAACTTGTTCTTCTTCTATTTCATCCGGGGTGCCCAAAACATTAAGAATTTTTTGGTAAAAGGATTTTTCTTCATATTTGGGAAAAGATACTATGGGAGTACATGAGCAATCATGTTCCTCCATAACTAAATTTTCCAAAGACGAGGAAAAAAGACTAGAAGAAAGAAAATTCTCATCTAAATTCTGGGGTGGAGTATCAAATTGAAAAAGCGGACATTCCCCAAAATTAGAGTACGAAAATTTCGGCGCAAAAGAAGAAGAACAAGAATTCGGATCTAAAGATTTATCTTCATCGCCCCGAAAACTATCCGGGTGACCTTGCCACCCAGAATAATCTACTTCGGGGCTAGAAGAAAATTTATTAAATGCCGAAAAATTATTCTTGTGAAAATTAGAAAAACACTAGACGAAATAATATTTTCCTCTAAATTTTAGGGAGAAGTATCTATTTAGATCTGCGGAATTTCCCCCAAATTAGAGAACGAAAACTGCGGTGTATAAGAAGAAAAACAAAATTTTGTGTCTAAAGATTTATCTTCATCGCTCCGAGAATTATCCTGGTGAGATTTTTTTTTTAATTATCCTGGTGAGCTTGCCACCAAGAGTAATCAACTTCGGGGCTAGAAGAACAATTATTAAATGCCAAAAATTTGATCTCATTATAATTAGAAAAATTATGTTCATCAAAGTTTGAAAAATTATTTTCATTAAAAGATGAAAAATTATGATCGTAATTATTATCAAAATTATTTGCATAGTATTGAGGATAATTATTTTCATAATAATTATTTTGAGCATATGAATGTAAATAACATTCCTCACTTTGATGAGAAGCATTACAATAATAACAACTATTTTGGCATTTTTGTGCCGCTTCCAAAAGATATACTTGGCTTTGAAGCTCGGGAACTTTTACGACCAATTCAAGTGATTGCATAATAAATAAAAAGGAAATAACCTTTACTCAAATGAATGGAATTTTTAAAATATTTTTATTATATAATTTTTTTTTTCAAAAAGCGGGTTAAATTAGTCCCGGACTTCCAAAGGTCAACCCGGTGAAGGGCTCGCAAGGTACTAGAGGCTGTGATGGGAATTCAAGCCCAAAGTGTCCTTTCTGAGAATTTAGATTACGCTTTTTAAATTTTTTTTAAATTTAAAGAGAAGGGGTAGAAGGAAGAGAATGATAAAATTAATAAATATTTCTTTTTTCATAATATCAGTCGTGTCCCCGGCAACGGCGCCAAAAACTTAATGCGCAAAACTATATCCGCAAATGATAACGGCAAGTGTACCGTATCGAATGTAGTATAGGTTATTAAAACAAGGTCGTATTTGACTCGGGGCGGTTGAGTACTCTTACTTCAAGAAAATCTCTATTATTCTATCAATTAAAACTTTGGGTTGATTTTGCAAAAAGAAAATAAAACAATGAAGAAAGAGGAGAATGAGAGAATAAAACTATTTTATTAAATTGCTAAAGAAAGTTACATGCTAGGAATTGAAAGAACAATTTGCGAGAAGAAACGAAGTACAAGAACTACTAAAATATGAAAGTAAAACATGAAATAAAAATGTCTAATCCTAAAATTCGTCTCCAAAATTTTCCCTCCAACATCTGGTGAAGCTGGCTTTAAATAGGCAGAAATTTGTTGTTACACACCCTTGGTCACGCCCGTGACCAAGGGGCGTGATTGGTGCTGGTGGAGAGGGTGCGTTCGGGCTTCAATGCAGGCGTTTCGGATGTGTCACGCCCTAGGTCACGCCCGTTGCCTAGGGCGTGTAATCTTTAAATGTGCTACTGGCGGGAAATCTTTGGCGGGAAGGCGCGCGGGGGGAGTCATGCCCCATGGTCACGCCAGTGACCTGGGGCGTGTAAGGCTTGGTCTCAGCGGTTCTGATTCATCTCAGCGGTTCTACTTCGTCTCAGCGGGTCGCGGCCATGACATTGGGTCACGCCCTTGGTCACGCCCGTGACCTGGTCGTGTACTTGACGAATTATTCACAGAACGACCCCGGGGTATCGGATGCAGGTCTGGGACAACGCGCAGGTTACACACCCATTGGTCACGCCCGTGACCTTGGGCGTGTACTTGACAATTTTGCTCAAAATGCCCAGAAATCCTGAAAAAGACAGAAAAAGCTTAATTTAGTTTATAAAATTAAAATGAAACATATTAAACAAGAAAATACATAAAAATTATATAAATTCATATTAAAACTACATTAAAATCATACTAAAAGATGAGTACAAAAGTACTCATCAGTATTTTTAACTGTTCGAAAGCTTTATTGCACTCTTCGCTCCATTCAAACTTGGATACTCCACGGAGTGTTTTAAGGAATGGAGCACTTTTATCTCCTGATTTAGAAATGAACCTGCTCAGCCCTGCCAACCTTCCTCCAAGTTGCTGGACCTCTTTCGGACTATGAGGAGGGGTCATGTCTAGGATAGCCTTCACCTTATCTGGGTTCGGTGCAAGGCCATCAGGAGTGAGGAGATGCCCCAGAAATTTCCCATTATTTGCTCTGAACACGCATTTCAATGGATTCAATTTTAATTTGAACCTCCGTAGAGTAGAGAACGTCTCTACGAGGTCTTTCAAATGTATTGAAAAAGTTTTACTTTTGAGGAGGAGATCATCGACGTAGACTTCAAGGTTCCTGCCTTTCTGATGTTTAAAAACCGTATCCATCATTCTCTGATACATCGCACCCGCATTTTTAAGTCCGATAGGCATTACGAGGTAACAATAACACCCATCGTTTGTGATGAAGGAAGTATGCGGGATGTAGGGTTTGTGCATTTTGATTTGATGGTACCCAGAAAATGCATCTAGAAAGCTCATAAATTATACCCAACCACGGAATCTAATAAAACATCTATCCGAGGCAGAGGGTAGCAATCTTTGGGGCATGCTTTATTAAGTTTTGTAAAGTCTACTGATGCACAAATCTCGCACACCGCTATAGGCTGTGGCGAGACTGCGGCACAAAACAGCTGTGTACCGATCGTTCAAGTAATATAAAACGAGGAGTAAATCCCCGAGTATCGATCTCGGAAGGAACACAGTAAGGTGGAGTAAACTATTGAGGAAGGACTTGAGATTGAAGTCCTTAAGGTCGGATGGATTGCGGGAGGCTTGGTTTGGATTGCGGAAAATAAAGGAAAAATACTACACTACTCCTATGCAGGCCTTGAGCGCACTGCTTCGCCAGGCGGGATGGAAGACTAACGGGCCGCAATGCACCGAATAGCTAGGCGGATGGACGCGCTGGCTAGCGGATGGAGTGGAGAGAACGGCGGAACGAGGGTCGCAAGCACCTCTTCGCAAAGCACACCACTAACAATTGTTAGGTTGGCACAACACAACAACAATCCACACCACAAGGCACACCTCAAATGATAAGCAAGAACACCCAAATTACATAGACATAATTAAGTACAAATGCTCGTAGTCAAAACACCCTTCATCAAATATATAATAAATACAACTAAACTATCAACTACAAGGGGAGGTAAGTGTGCGAAATCGACCGACTCTGAAGTCTTGTTGAGGATTCACGGAAGGAAACGCCGGGTTGTCAATCCGCGTCCAAGCTCGGTCCTCAACTGCGTCCGGGGTAGAGAAGGTTGTCACTACCTTCCAGTGGACCCGTCTTCTTCGTGTCACGAACCGGAGGAATGATCACAAGCTGCTCCAATCTTGAAGAAGAAGGCTAGGTTGACTTTCTTCTTGCAGCCCAAGGATGAAGGAGGAGGCCAAGAGGAAGCTCCAGCGATGATTTGGCGTTGAAAGCTTGCCCGGAGATCCTCCCTAAGGTGGGCGGCGCTGGAGGAGTTGGAACCCCCCGAAATAGGCGGAAAAATGGCGGACTGGAAGTGCTGTCGACCTAAAATCGCATCTTTCTATTTATAGACGGAGCAGAAATAAACAACACGCACGGTCAACGGCGCACGACCAATGGTCGTGCGCGAAGAAATGCCTCTGATCGTGCGCGAAGTACCTGTAGCATAGCCAGATCTGCACAAAATCGCACGGTCAGTGGCGCACGACCGGTGGTCGTGCGCGAAGAAGGTCAATGATCGTGCGCTGTCGCTCAATCGGGGCTCAATCAGGGACGGGAATTAACGCACGACCAATGGTCGTGCGCCTGGTCGTGCGAGAAGGAAAATGCACGACCAGTGGATTATTCGACCGAAAATCCCCCAGAACCCATCCCGAGTGTCGCACAACCATTGGACCTGCATGAAAATATACTAGACCACAGAAATACATGAAAACACACCAAAATGGGCATAAACGTGCACTAAGCAATGAAATGGGCAACGTGATCAAATAGAATTGAATATAGGCCTAAAGTGAAGTGCAAGTGCATGAAAACTATCCCAGATGAGTCTGGAAACCACTATAAAAACTGGACTCATCACACCCCCAGACTTACCTGTTTGCACGTCCCGAGCAAACACATCCTAAGCAGGCGGGGAAAAATAAATAGCTGGCTTAAAATTACACCGAGGAGTATCATCCGAAGTCGCATGCTCACGTGCATAGAGAAATAGTAGATATGGTTTCTAATTATACACATAGTTTATATATTTCTAACGGAGTAAATAAATATTACTACTACTCATAAAAGTGAATCACGGTGAATCAATCGGTCGCGCATACGGGGAAAGTGAAATACACGCTGAGATGAGCATTGCCCAAGCTGGGGTTTGGGACAAACTCCACCGAAATCCATCGGTGTCGGAGACCATAAGCTCGCCCGGTTACATTCTCTCCACGGCACTAGATCAGTTCAGAGCGTGAGTCGGTAGGACTTAAGGTTTTTCAGGAGGCTTGGGTTACGGTGAGGTAAACAATGATAAACATGACGGCTTAAAGCACCTAACCCAAATGAGCTTGAACAAAAACTCTATCCCCGTAGCTATAAAAACACGCGGATGCACCACACCCCCAAACTTGGACCTGAACGCATGGGTATGTGCACCGCCTACTCCAAAATACATATCTCAAATAGATTTTCAATTAAACTCTTTCTCATTTTTTCTTTTCCCCTTTTTTCTCATTTCATTTCTTTTTCTACTTATATATTTTTTTAAATTCAGCAAATGTTCAAGGGGGGTACAACCACATCTCCAAATTTAACATCACCACATCAACATTCCCAAAATACAATTTTGAAAACAGCGAAAGCTCAGCTTTGGGAATGTGACTAGGATCGGCTTTTTGGTTTTGGTGGAATAAAATGTGGGGCTGAATCAAAGGGATGGGGTAGGCACAAATGGGCTACCGAGGATAAGATATCAGGATTGGCACAAAGGCTCAACCGGGCCAAAATGATGGCCTACGTCATTCTTACGCAACGGAATTATCCTATGCCAATGTTTTAAGAATCGCTTGGGGCGAGTTCTTAGTCACCGAGAAAGTTTATCCTTCCTCCCGGCATAAGCAATACACGTCTAACGATAATTTACACACACCCATATGCTACCTTTTGATTCCAACCGGATTCACCATTTGAGTAGAGCAAACATCATTTACACTAATAGAAATGTATAAGACTAATAGTATAAAAAGGAATCTAGTCTACACAAATCTCCATGCTCACAAAAGCATTAGACTAGGAACACCGGAGTCAACATATTACTCCACTATATAATTTAAAGGCCAGCATAATGATTTGCCCGAACCTTACTCACGAAGTGAGTTTAACTTGCGGCACGCAAACAGCTAAGCATACGCTCAAGTGGGTGCAAGTGGTGTGTGATGCAATGATCTAAACAAAATAAATCAAGAAAAGCTTCTAGTATGCATATGCAGTGTGCACGTGAGCGAGTAACCACAACTACTCTCCCCCAGACTTAAACTATGCATTAAGATATTCTAAAACAAAGTTAGGGGAAGATTGTACCCAATGCTCAGCAAGTGAGCATACCAGAAGGCACGTGTAGAACAAGGTGAATGACCTGCAGGGGTGAGCTCCGCAAAAACAAAAAGAAATAGAAAAACTAAAACTTAAGATGAAATTTAGCTAACTATTCTACTTAACAAAAATACAATGCAAGGAAAATAAGATAGATATTGGGGTTATTGTCTTCCCAGCACGACTTATTTAAAACTTTACGAGTTCTAGCTAATGGGCCTATGGAAAGAAAAATGCACAGGTAACTGTTCCATTACCCGTTTCGGTGGCTGGTACCGATACGGAGATAAAGCAGTTACCCCTCTACCTGTATAATAATACATGCTCAGCACAAGTAGAGGAAATAGGAAACAAGAAAAGGAGGAGGCCTGGTCCTCACTCATCTCACCACAAAATGAATCCTTGCCTAGCAAGGTGTCATCGTCAAGGATGACACAGGAGGGGAATACAATACATGGCAGATCCTCCGTGGAGGAGGAATCAACCTCCTCACACAAGAAGATGTGTGCATCATTGCATTGGGCAAACTGCGCCGAATCCTCCTGCATCACCTGTGAAGACTCAACCCACACAGGCTCAGATGAAGAAAAAGAGGGGTCAAGAAATAAAAGAGAAGAAGAACATAAATAACAATCAAGCGGAGGAGTGGTCCCGGACTCACTCCTAATAGGTTGGGAAAGCAAAATAATGTTTGCATTGTCATCAATGCTACAAGTCTCGGCGGGATCAACAAGGGCCATGCCTAGGATTTGGACTTCCTCCACCGGTGCTGAGGAAAGCTCCTCTTCACCTAGAACGTTGTCCTCCTCCATAGGAGTAGGCACAATATATAGATCGCCAGCCTCATCTTGCGACACATCATCAACAATGTCGTCGGAGACGAGCGTAGTAGAATGCACAACAGAGGAAGGAATGGTGCTTGGATGAAAGTCAAGCTCTGATTCCTCACAACGAATCAAATCTACGCTAGATGATGGATGCACAGGGGAGATAGGCTCGGCCATGTCAGAGCCTAGATCAGCCACACATCTGGTGACTGTGTCCACATCATACCCTTCACAAGATGAAGGTGACACAGACACATATTCGGATGTTGAAGGTGTGCTGCCGGAAGTAGGACTCGGGACGATCCGGATATCCGACTCATCATCCTCGTCCAATTGGCGAAGATACTCGTCACAGTCCTTCAGGGCGTGATCCATGCTTTGACAGAACAAGCACCGTTTTATATTACTCCTTGGTCCTTGAGGGGCCGGGGAGGAATATAAAAATGGTGTATGCGGCGAGGACGAGTGGCCATAAGACTTGGGCACAGGGCATGAAGAACCATAGGAAAATGGTGCTCCGTACACTGGGCCACGAGAATTATGCCCACCATCTTCCGTAGGGCATCTACCACTAGCGTGAGAAATATCTCCACATAAACGGCAACGAATATTAAATGCAGCCCACATTATATGGAGATAGCAAGCTTCACAATAAAGACACTATCGTGCAAATTGTTACACCTAACAGTAATTTACTAAACAACCTATTTAAAAACAGGAAAATAGAATAAAAAGAACTGAAATAAAAATAAACGACGCAATTTACAAATGGGAGGGCTTCTACCTCTCGTCTCCCTCTCCAGAAAACTCACACGTCTGTGCTCCCCGACAACGGCGCCAAAAACTTGATGCACAAATCTCGCACACCGCTATAGGCTGTGGAGAGACTGCGGCACGAAACGGCAGTGCACCGATCGTTCAAGTAATATAAAACGAGGAGTAAATCCCCGAGTATCGATCTCGGAAGGAACACAGTATGGTGGAGTAAACTATTGAGGAAGGACTTGAGATTGAAGTCCTTAAGGTCGGATGGATTGCGGGAGGCTTGGTTTGGATTGCAGAAAATAAAGGAAAAATACTACACTACTCCTATGCAGGCCTTGAGCGCACTGCTTCACCAGGCGGGATGGAAGACTAACGGGCCGCAATGCACCGAATCGCTAGGCAGATGGACGCGCTGGCTAGCGGATGGAGTGGAGAGAACGGCGGAACGAGGGTCGCAGGCACCTCTTCGCAAAGCACACCACTAACAATTATTAGGGTGGCACAACACAACAACAATCCACACCACAAGGCACACCTCAAATGATAAGCAAGAACACCCAAATTACATAGACATAATTAAGTACAAATGCTCATAGTCAAAACACCCTTCATCAAATATATAAGAAATACAACTAAACTATCAACTACAAGGGGAGGTAAGTGTGCGAAATCGACCGACTCCGAAGTCTTGTTGAGGATTCACGGAAGGAAACGCCGGGTTGTCAATCCGCGTCCAAGCTCGGTCCTCAACTACGTCCGGGGTAGAGAAGGTTGTCACTACCTTCCATTGGACCCGTCTTCTTCGTGTCACGAACTGGAGGAATGATCACAAGCTGCTCCAATCTTGAAGAAGAAGGCTAGGTTGACTTTCTTCTTGCAGCCCAAGGATGAAGGAGGAGGCCAAGAGGAAGCTCCGGCGACGATTTGGCGTTGAAAGCTTGCCCGGAGATCCTCCCTAAGGTGGGCGGCGCTGGAGGAGTTGGAACCCCTCGAAATAGGCGGAAAAACGGCGGACTGGAAGTGTTGTCGACCTAAAATCGCGTCTTTCTATTTATATACGGAGCAGGAATAAACAATGCGCACGGTCAACGGCGCACGACCAATGGTCGTGCGCGAAGAAATGCCTCTGATCGTGCGCGAAGAACTTGTAGCATAGCCAGATTTGCACAAAATCGCATGGTCAGTGGCGCACGACCGGTGGTCGTGCGCGAAGAAGGTCAATGATCGTGCGCTGTCGCTCAATCAGGGCTCAATCAGGGACGGGAATTAACGCACGACCAATGGTCGTGCGCCTGGTCGTGCGAGAAGGAAAACGCACGACCAGTGGCTTTTTCGACCGAAAATCCCCCAGAACCCATCCCGAGTGTCGCACAACCATTGGACCTGCATGAAAATATACTAGACCACAGAAATACATGAAAACACACCAAAATGGGCATAAACGTGCACTAAGCAATGAAATGGGCAACGTGATCAAATTGAATTGAATATAGGCCTAAAGTGAAGTGCAAGTGCATGAAAACTATCCCCGATGAGTCCGGAAACCACTATAAAAACTGGACTCATCATCTACGCACATACGCCACTTCCCACTGGATGTTTTCACCATTACAATGTTAGACATCCAAGTGGGGTATTGAATTTCAGAAATAAAATTTGCTTTCAGAAGCTTGGCAACCTCCTCCCTGATAGGCACCGCCAGCTTGGTTTCCACCTCTCTTTTCTTCTGATGGACTGGTTTGAACTTGGGAGATATGTTGAGATGATGGCAAGCCACGTCCGGAACCACTCTGGGCATATCCTCCGCTTACTAGGCAAAGATATCCAAGTTCTCCAGAAAATAGGAGATCAGTTGAACCTTCTCCTCTTCCGGCAGCTCTGCATTGATGATCAACTTCTTTTCTTCCCCTTCAGCAATGGAGACTTCTTGGGTCTCCTGGGCAGGTTCCGGGTGAGCCCCTTCTCGATCCTTCCTTTCCCCAACAGCTTTTGAAGACTGAGCAACTTCAAGAACTTCAACTGGAGACTCGGGAACTAGAATGTTTGTGATCATATTGACAGTTCGTACATAACATTCCCGAGCCACTTTTGGATTGCTCCGGATCCAGTACTGCCTTCCCTCGGCAGCAAATTTTAGGGCAAGGTGGAAAGTGGACACCACTGCTCTATAGGCATTAAGAACGGGCCTTCCGAAGATGACACAATAGTTACTTGGGGCATCTACCACCACAAAGTTGATCAATTTTACAAGTCCCCCAAGGAAACCAGAAGCTTTACAGAGCCTTCTACTTCTTTTTTCTCTCCGGAGAAGCCGTAGAGGGGCCCTTCGGTGGAAAGCAGAGGCTTCCCAGTTTTCAGGGCATCAAATGTTGAACAAAAGAGAAGATTGATGGAACTGCCCGTGTCAATTAGAATTTTGTGAACTTTGTAGTTTTCAATGATAGCCTTGATGACCACGGCGTCGTCGAAAGGATTGGCATTCGGAGGAAGATCATCTTGACCGAAAGTGACAATTGAGCTTTCAGGAGCGGAAGTTGTAGTTGCCGCCACTTCTTTCTTTTGAACTCTCACAATACTTGACTTGCGGGAGGATTCAGGTCCATCTCCTCCATGAATGTAGTATATGTCCCCCATGGGGCCCACATCATTTACTTCTATGCATTCTGTTGAGGGATGAATATCCCCATAATAGTCGGCGTCTTCTACGTCGGTACATTCCCAGGTCACCTCGACTGCTTTTTTCTTTTTCTCGGTTGCCGGCTCAGCAGTCACCTCTTTTCGGATTAGGACACGGAGCTTCCCCTCCCCCAAAAGCCTTTTTATTAGTAAGCGGAGGGCCCAACAGTTCTTGATCAAATTCCCTCCCTCTCTATGATATTCACAGAAGAGGTTCGGATTTTGGTTACAAATATCCGACTTTAGAGGAGCAGG
The DNA here is from genome assembly GCA_033032865.1 of Dactylorhiza incarnata. NCBI lineage: Eukaryota > Viridiplantae > Streptophyta > Magnoliopsida > Asparagales > Orchidaceae > Dactylorhiza > Dactylorhiza incarnata. Next base: position 3,185,561 of record JAWHQI010000013.1, read on the forward strand.
CCTCTTGAAATCCGACCTCTTTTGAACAATTTGGACGACCACATCCATGGCGACATTAAGAGGAGTAAATGATTCTTGCGAATCATCATATTGGGGAGATGGAACAGCTGGAGGTGGCTGTGCAGTATACTATGGCAGGTATACTGGCATTATTTGTGGAATGTCCATAGATGGAGTGGGGGACAAAATCGACGGCTAGAAACAGCCAAACCGCACCTAGCAGTGGCCTGCCCGGGCGGCCTCAACGAATAGCTCGGGCGGCCTCAGCAAACAGCCCTGGCGGTTAGACTTGGGTGACTAGTCAGAGCTGTCTGGAAGTTGCCCTGAGCGGGCTAGCATTCCAAGTAGCCCGGGCGGCTTACTTTTCTTATTTGTAATTCTCTTGTAGTCATTCTGTTTCCATGTACCTAAAACGACAAGCTATAATACAAGTTGATAAATAAAGGGAAAGCCCGTCGCAGGAGTGGCTTTTGTCGCAACGGGCAAAGTCTAGCCTCGCCGCAAGCTAGCGGCCCTCTCTTGTTCTCTCTCTCTCTCTCATCTCTTCATTTGCGACTCAAGTAACCAGATACTCAATAGTTAACCAATCAAGGACTTAGGGACAATTTCGGATTCAACAAAACAGATGGTGGATGACAGCCAAAGCTGTAATAATTATAATAAGAAGAAGAAGAATAAAGGAAGGGTCGAACCAAAGGTCACCGATTCCAACAAAATTCGCATCGAAGACAAAAGTCTGCGCTACGAATCCAATAGAGAAGTCAAAATCAAAATCCGACGAGACAATCTCAAGATATAAATTTTCGAAGCTTACGACGAACGATAATTATACAAATCTTAGGAAAATCACTGGGGCTCTAATATTGCTCGGATCGCAATGAAAGTTCGACGAGCCTTTCTAAAATGAATTAATTTAGTTTCCTAATGCAAAATCTTCCAACTCTGGCATGCTCCAAAATTTGGTCGACTTGAACGAACGGATGCGCAAACGCTCAAACGACGGCGCGCTGCTAACTCTACACTAATGTAACGCCCATACGTCAAAATGACGTCAAAGAAGGATTAAAATAATTCCTGAAAATTCAGGGGCGTTACAGTCACCCCACCAAAAAGAAAGTTTTGTCGCGAAACTTAGAACCGAAATTTAGAATACAAACGAATAAAAAGGTCTAAGGGGGAAAAAAGCTCACACTCGCTGGGTAGAAGTGCTAACCAAAGAGGGCTAGGAGAACAGATGCGGATAAGATCTCTTCTCAGCACTCAAAATAGATCACCAAACTGGAATTATCCAGCAACTGTGGTGGGAGATACCTCCGCCAGCACACCAGCAGTAAACCAACAAACTCGGGGGCAAAATCCCATAGGGTATCAAATCTCAAAATACAGGGCACTACGGAGGTGGGTTAATCAACTAACACCCACAACCCCAAATCAACTCCAATAACTCGAGAATGGCACGACTGACCAGACTAGATACCACTAGTCCTAATGCACTGAACTCACCAAGGCAATCGTGCCTTGTCAAGCAACCAACTAGATTCGTCGAACAAACACATCGTACAAACCCGACTAAACTGAGGCCCACTCGGAGAGTGATCAACCCCTTCGACGGATTCAAGGACTAAATCATCGGATTTTAAAGACTTATACAACAAATACGAAAGGACTAATTCGACGAGCGGAACTCGATCGACGAAGCATATCACGAACTTTGGCAAGGTTACACGGTCAATTTAATATTAATAAGTCAAAACCTCAATACCTTGACTCGACAGGTGGGAAGAACAAGTGAATTTCTTCTCACACACACGAATAGGTCGGACTTGGGCAAAATGAAACGGCCAATGAAAATCAAGTGGTGAGAACCTTCATAAATGCGACTTATGCCCGACAAATCTCGAGTAAAAGAGAATTATTACGGTATAGAAAAATTATACCACATTCGCAATGAAGGGGAAAGAAGGAAAACCACAAAACTTATATCCGAACAAATCCTCATCGTAGATCGGTCCAAAATAAGACACAAGGAGGAAGAATCTATAGAAAAGACGACCAAACGATGACCTTCTACTAAATTCTCTAGCCAACAAATGAACGCACTTTCATCATCCTCTACCTTAACTCGAACATAATCGATATAACAAAAGTCTAAATCCACAACCGCACGCCAACAAATTAACTAAGTCAAAACCTAACCTGAAAACGCCTCACTACTCTGACACACCTCCTCAATCGCTGCCTCACTGTGCGCACCTGAGGATTCCTCCTCTAACTGGAGAGCAGACTCCGACGCGCTACGCTCTGGAGCCATCTACAGTAATTACGAATGAACACTTCATCTACACTTAGCTTAAGACACAACAGCTAGCAAACTAGAATCTCCTAGCTCGATACAGATCAACAAGGAATAGATACTTGCTCTTATTGTTACCTTGCTCTGGGAAAAGTTTTATATATAATATTTCGTTATACTCAGGATTATAAATCATCATCCCTGAATCCCTCGTGCACCTCTCCCGTATGCATGAAGGTTGAACATCTTTCTTTTAAAACCATGAGTGTACATGTGTCATCATGTAGATCTCTAGCTTGGCACGTGTGCTTATGCAATGTTATACAATGCATGCAGTGCTATGCAGTCTAAGAGAGGCCATAATGCATGCTATGAGTGGCGTACACATGCGATCTTATGCATCCCATACTACATATTATCGCATGTAACAAAAAAGAAAATCTAAGGGACACGCATGCGACCTACGTTATGCATCCCATATTATATAACAGTCGCATATTGTCACCTATGAGGATCCATATACAGACACATATTATGCATCCCATACTACATAATATGCCTCATATACTTCTTTCATGCTTATGAGTGTAGTGCCCATGCTTCAGCCGATATCTACTGATGATGATGATTTAGGTTGGACTTCTTCTTTTGTTTTATAAATAAGAGTTTAGAATTGACGGATGTTTTCGAAGAGTCTCGCAAGTAATCCTACTTTGAGAAATTAATCGTTATCCTATTGAAGGATAGAAGTAACGGTCTTTTTCTTCTTTTGGAATATTGACAATTACGCCTCGGCTACAACGTCGAATTCTATTGAATTGAAAAGTAGAAAAGGAGAGTTTTGCACTAAATGAGTTTGGAAAGCTGTGTTTGAATTCTTAGTCCAAATTAATCATTTGATAAAGGCAAGTATACCTTATCGCAAGTAATACAGGATATATTTTTTTGAAAATATCGGGATCGTATATTTCCGCGGGTCGTGTTGATTATGCTACTTCGAGGAACAAACTATTATTTTATCGGAATAATATTTTTAGTTGGTTTAACTAGAGTTCTAAGTGATAAAATGCGAAAGATGATAATAAGCGATTAACTAGAGTTCTAAGCGATGAGAAAGATAGCGCGCGACGTCGAATTACCTTGAGACGAAAATAGATTTTTTCGTAGAATTAAAAGTGATGACTTTTCAAAATATTAAAATGACTTGGCCGTGGAGGTTCCATAATTATGAACGCTCCTCTCTCGAGCGTACGCCCACCTGAGATTATGAATATTCGACCGAACTCTCGTTCTACAATCGAATCTTCTTGATACTCGCTTTATGTTGTGAACCCCGCTATTGGATTTTTATTTCCAATTCGGGAGAATTACTTCGTCCTCTCTCGAGGGTAGAGCGCAGTTCTCTTTACCCGTGAGCGATCAATCCGTACGCACGAGCCTCTCGGCTAACTAGGTACGAAAACGGAAATGAAAACCACACATCGATTATGTGGCTCCACTCAACGTGATTCTCGGGTAAACCTTAAGCGTTAATTATTTTAGAAAGAGATGTTTTAATTTTATAGAAAAACTGTTTTTGTGTCCCAATGCTCTTCGACGTTGTGTGCTAAAGGAAATTAGCCACTCATCGGAATGGAGACGGCATTATCGGTTGAAAAATACATGTTTAATAATTAAAGCGGATATAAGCAGATAAAAAGGAAATAAAAAGACTTATATAAAAACAGTAATAGTATCCGTCCCAACCACCTTAAACAAGCGCTAAAAAGTTCTTAGCCTCTTATTCAAGAAGGGGGTGGTATAGAAATGAAAAGACTTATAAAGGTGCAGAAATAATATCCGTCCCAACCGACTTAAATAAATGCTAAAGTTAATTAGCATCTTATTCAAGATGGGGGTGGTATATAGCAGTTATATGAAGACTGAAATAAAACTAAGTTACAAAAAAGAAAAATATAATCTCATACACGCACACACTCTAAAAAAAACTGAAAAGAAAGCGTTTAAAATGAAAGCGATAAAATAAAGCGAAAAAGAAAACGATAAAACTATTTTATGAAAGCTTGTAAATCTAAGCTCTGAAAACAGTAAACCTAGATTATGAAAGCAATAAACCTAACTATAAAAGCAATAAAACTAAATTATAAAAGCAATAAAGCTAAACTCATACACGCACACACGCTAACATTAATAAAAAGAAGATGATCCAAATGAGAAAAACATCATTTTATTTCTGAAATCAGCTTTACAACTAGATTAGGAAGACGAAAAAAACTACAAACGAACTTAAACTGAATTGCATAAGAGAAGCTCACAATCACTCAAAAGAACTCACAATACCACAAGAACTACTCAAAATTTGGATGAAAAATACTTCAGCCGAGCCCCTCTATTTATAGGGAAAATTTGAGTTTTACACGCCCTAGGTCACGGGCGTGACTTGAATGTCACGGCCGTGACTTAGGGCGTGACATTTGCTCGGCTGTATTCGCCGCCTTCTGGAAGGTCTGGCCATCAAACATGGCTGCACACAGGCGTGACTTGGTATGTCACGGGCGTGACTTTGTGAGTCACGGGCGTGACTATGGGTGGCTGATGTCGGCAGCATGGGCGCGGCTTCGAGACGTGACGCGCTGGCGTCTCATGGGCGTGACTCTGCTGGAACACGGGCGTGACTTGAGCGATTTGTTGGGATTTGATCTGAATTGAGCCGTCCCGTTTATATTTGATCTTTAAAATTACACGCCCTTGGTCACGGGCGTGACCGAGGGCGTGACCTGGGAAAATTTTGCAAAAAAATGCAAAAACAAAAATAAAACTAAGTTAGAAACCAGAAATAATAAAGAAGCAATTTATTCATTAATTTACATAGAAAATTCACAATATTAATTAAAACTATACAAATAATTATACTAAAAATACATATATTTTATTACTTATCAAATACCCCCATACTTAAGCTTTTGCTATTCCAGAGCAAAAGTAAGAGAGATCTATACGGGATTAACATAAGTTCTAATTTTTGGCTATCGTTTTATTTTAATCATAAGAGACTGAAAAATAAAAATTCTGAGTAATAATAGTTAAGTCCTAAATTATGCAAATGATTTAAGTAGAAAGAAATGTCCTAGCCAAAAGACTTCTTAATTAACCAAATAGCAAACAAAATTGCAATCATTAGTAAACGAGATTAGATTGAAATTATAATAACCTTTGTTTAAAGAAACATGAAGGAAAAATATAAGTTACTAATTATGCTCTCAAATGATTTTTTGAATTAAAACTAGAAACAATAATGTGGTTAAGGAAAAGCGGGTAAAAAGTCATGACAAATTGAAGAGTACTTGAATTAGGGGTGAAGAATTTTATTTTTTCACCCCTCTTAAATAGTTTTCTTTGACTCCCATCGTTGGTGTACGAGGGAAAATTGATCTTTTTAATTAACCCAATGCCTATGTTTACGGAATTTTCAATTCCCATTGACATAGGATCTCTTTTAACAAATATTGGGTGCCTATGTTTACGGAATTTTTGTATTCCCATTGACATAAGATCTTTTTGTTTTCTTCTTTTGTTTTTGCCATGCTAAATTGGTGTATACAAGGGGTTTTCAAGAGAAATTCTAGAATAATAAAAAAAAGTTTTGAGAGCAACCTTAGTAAGTTGAATATTCCTAGATTCCTGAAGACATAAAGTAGGGATAATTGCAGTCTAAAGTTGTTTTGCCAACATAATACACATGTCTCTATTTTAGCTAGTAGAAGTAGTGCTTGATAACAAAGCCTCTATTTAAGTTAAAAACACAAGATATTCTTTAAAACTTAACCCCGAACGTTTAAATCTATCGATCTTAGATAAACAAACAAATAGTAAAACTAGCAATTATGAAAATCCACAAACATATACTCTCGAAACTAAATGGTTTAAGAATAAAAGTAAAGTAGGGTATATTATTTTGGAAATTTTTTTTTTTTTTGGTTTTTGGAATTTTTTTTTGTATTATGACAAAGTAAAAAAAAATACATATATTTTTTGTAATATTTTTTTTTTGTTTTTTTTTTGTTTTTTGTTTTGTATTATGACAGTGTAAAAAGAAGCCCTTTTGTTTTTAAATGAAAACGGTAAATACACCCCCATACTTAAAACCCAACATTGTACCCAATGTTGTAATGTAAGTATGAAGAAGATAAAATAACATTGCAATATATACAAAAGGAAAGAGGAAGCAAAAAGGCTTCCCTGAATTAAAGCTGGCGGGGTCGTAAGAAACCCTGCAAAAAGAGATAAAAAGCATAATAAAAATATTAGATAAATATGGGGTGCCTCCCACGAGCGCTTTGTTTACCGTCGCGTAGCTTGACGCATTTGGCGTGGTGAGATTATAAATTGGGGAGGGTTAAGGATTCCGTATGTTCGTCCACCGGATCGCCCACAAGATATAGTTTTAAACGGTGGCCATTGCCTTTAAAATCATCTTTTTCGGGGTGAGAGATAAGAACGGTCCCATACGGCCAAACCTCTTTGACTTCAAAGGGGCCAGACCAGCGGGATTTGAGCTTACCCGGAAAAAGACGAAGACGTGAATTATAAAGAAGGACAAGATCGCCCGGCGCGAAAGTTTTTGGAAATTTAATTTTTCGATCATGGTAGAACTTAGAACGCTCATTATAAAATTAATTACTCTCATAAGCGTTCGCACGCCATTCATCGAGTTCATTTAGTTGGAATTTCCTATTCTCAGAGGCTAAGTTCGAATCGAGATTTAAAAATTTTAAGGCCCAAAAAGCGCGGTGTTCTAACTCTACCGGCAAATGGCACGCTTTGCCGTAGACTAATCGATAGGGCGTACAACCGATAGCGGTCTTATATGCCGTACGGTACGCCCACAACGCGTCGTCGAGTTTTGAGGACGAATCCTTCCTATTTAAAGAGACGGTTTTTTCCAGAATGCGTTTTATCTCGCGATTTACTACCTCTACTTGGCCGCTCGTTTGGGGGTGATAGGCGGTGGCGAGCTTATGCGTGACGCCGTACTTAGATAAAATTTTTGAAAACTGGGCGTTGCAGAAGTGCGAGCCCCTATCACTAACTATTGCACGGGGTGTGCCGAAGCGAGAAAATAATTTTTTTAGAAAATGGACGACGACTCGCGCATCATTGGTGGGCAGAGCTTGCGCTTCCGCCCACCTAGATACGTAGTCGACCGCCACTAAAATATAGCGATTATTAAAAGAAGGAAGTAGGGGGCCTACAAAGTCTATGCCCCACAAATCGAAGATTTCGCATTCTAAATAAAAGTTTTGGGGCATCTCGTCACGACGAGAGATGTTACCCGACCGCTGGCAGCTATCACATATACTCACAAAAGTGTGAGCATCCTTAAAGAGAGTGTGCCAATAAAAGCCTGACTCTAACGCTTTCCGCGCGGTCCGGTTGGCTTGATAATGCCCTCCAGCCGGCCCCTCATGGCAGTGTCGCAATATTTGCGCACCCTCCTTGCTTGAGACACATCTTCGTATCACTTGGTCTGCGCAGACGCGAAAGAGAAATGGGTCCTCCCAAAAGTAGTTTTTCAAGTCAGAGAAGAATTTCTTCTTCTGCTGAGTCGAAAAATCTTTTGGAAGGACCCGTGCGACTAAATAGTTCGCGTAATCTGCGAACCAAGGGGTAGAAGAAGTTTTTGTATTATTTATGATTAAAAGACGTTCCTCAGGAAATCGATAGTCTATTTCTGGTTCGACGAGCGCTTCTGCGACGGGGTGTTCTAAACGTGAGAGGTGGTCGGCTGCTAAATTTTCAGCCCCCTTCTTATCCCGGATCTCTAAGTCAAATTCCTGTAAAAGGAGGATCCATCGAAGTAAGCGAGGCTTGGCATCAACTTTGGCCAAAAGATATTTTAGGGCGGAGTGATCAGTGAAAACGATCACGTGTGAAAGTGTTACGTAAGGCCTGAATTTATTAAAAGCAAAGATGACGGCAAGAAGTTCCTTTTAAGTCGTTGTATAGTTAGCCTGTGCGGCATTGAGTGTGCGAGAAGCGTAATATATTGGATGAAAATATTTATTTACGCGTTGGACTAAGACAGCTCCTACCGCGATATCGCTCGCGTCACACATAATCTCGAACGGAAGGGACCAATCTGGCGCCACCAGAATTGGAGAATTGATAAGTTGCTTTTTTATAAAATCAAATGCCTCTACGCAGGCCGTATCAAAAATGAATGGGGAATCCTTTTCCAGGAGGTTAGTTAGCGGTTTGGTTATTTTTGAAAAATCTTGAATAAACCGCCGATAAAAACCTGCGTGGCCAAGAAAACTTCTAATTGATTTGACGTTCGAAGGAACAGGAAGTTGTTCAATTATAGCGACTTTGGCCCTATCGACCTCCATCCCCTTGGAAGAAATTTTATGGCCGAGGACTAAACCCTCTCGGACCATGAAGTTGCATTTCTCCCAGTTCAAGACTAAGTTCGTCTCCTCGCACCGTTGGAGGACTCTATCTAAATTTTTTAGACAATTTTTAAAAGAGTCTCCAAAGACGGAGAAGTCATCCATGAAGACTTCCATTATGTCTCTACTAGTTCGCCAAATATTGCCAGCATACATCTTTGAAATGTAGCTGGCGCGTTACAGAGGCCAAACGGCATCCTTCGATATGCGAAGGTGCCGAAAGGGCAAGTAAAAGTCGTTTTTTCTTGGTCCTCGGGTGAAATAGGGACTTGGAAAAATCCCGAGAGACCATCAAGGAAGCAATAAAAAGGATGACCGGAGAGACGCTCTAAGATTTGATCAATAAACGGTAACGGAAAGTGGTCTTTTCTGGTGGCATCATTTAGTTTTCTGTAGTCGATGCACACCCTCCAACCCGTAACAGTACGAGTTGGGATTAATTCATTATTCGTGTTTGCCACGACCGTTATACCGCTCTTTTTTGAGACGACTTGTACGGGGCTTACCCACGTACTGTCGGAAATAGGATAGATAATCCATGCGTCGAGGAGTTTAATAATTTCAGTCTTAACGACTTCCCGCATGTTCGGGTTAAGTCGCCGTTGAGGCTGAATTGTTTTGCGGGGGTTTTCTTCGAGAAAAATTTTGTGGGAGCAGAATGAAGGGTTAATTCCCCTGATATCGGAAATTTGCCATTCAATTGCACGGCGATGTTTAGATAAAACTTCAACCAATTCGGATGTTTCCGAATTGGTTAAAGTAGACGATATTATAACCGGAAGTTTTAAGTTCGCGGCTAGAAAAGCATATTTTAAATGGTCGGGGAGTTACTTAAGCTCCAAGACCGGAGGTTCTTCATAGGAAGTGGAGATTTTTAAATCTTTCGAATCAAAAGGCTCGAAAGGTGAATTTGGCGGTAATTCGTCTAAAGGAGGTTTATTCGCCAGATCTGAATCGTCTATCATTAAAGATAACAATTCCGAATGAGAAGAACACTCGTCCATAAACGCGGATTCCAAATTGAAACATGAATCATCATTCGATAGTGAGTTCCGCATGGAGGGGTTGATATGTAAAGTAATTTCGTCGTCTCCAACTCGAAGGAGGAGGCGACCGTTACTGACATCGATTAACGCATGGGAGGTTGCGAGGAAGGGGCGACCGAGGATGATGGGTACCTCGACATCCTCCTCTATGTCCAGGATGACAAAGTCTACCGGGAAGATAAACTTGTCGACCTTGACCAGAACATCCTCCGCTACCCCTATTGGGTACTTTACCGAGCGATCCGCGACTTGGATGCTCATTTTTGTTGGACTTGGGACGCCTAAATCGAGTGTTTTGAAAAGAGAAAAAGGCATCAAATTGATGCTGGCGCCTAAGTCCGCAAGAGCGTACTTTATTAACATATTGCCAAAGAGACACGGGATGGAGAACCGTCCCGGGTCGTTTAGTTTTGGCGGCAATTTGTTAAGGAGAACAGCCAAACATTCCGCGTTAAGGGAAACACGCGAAACATCCTCGAGTCGCTTTTTATTAGAAAGCAACTCCTTAAGATATTTCGCATATTTCGGCATTTGGGAGAGTGCCTCGCAGAAGGGGACATTTATTTGAATTTGTTTTAAAATACGCAAAAATTTTTGATAATTTTCGTCCTCCTTCTCTTTATTAATTTTAGACGGGTAAGGAATTCGAGGACTCGAAACATTCGGCGCAACCGGAGAATCCAGAGCAATTAGAATCGAAGAAGAGGGTGGAGGGGTCGGAGGCGAAATGCATACCTTAGGCTCAACCCGCAATGGGGAGACGACCTCCTTGCCGCTTCGAAGGGTTATAGCGTTGGCATTTTCCCTGGGGTTCGGCTCCGTATTCCCTGGTAGATCTCCGTATGGCCGCTCGGAGACGATCTTTGCAAGTTGTCCAACCTGGTTTTCCAAGTTTTTAATCGATCCGGTAAGATTCCGGATATTTGAATCGTTGGACGCGATGTATTTAGACAAAACATCTTCGAGCGGCGAAGGTTTTGGAGGAGGAGGCTGGAATCCCTGCGGAAATCCTTGCGGAAATCCTTGGGGATTCATGTTTGGGGGCCTCTGAGCATTGTTAGGATTGCTCCAGGAGAAATTAGGGTGGGTCCTCCAACCTGATTATAATTATTACCATACGGGTTGTTATTAGGGTTGAAGGGGGGACTAACCGGATTACCGAGGTAATCCACCGATTCTTCGATTACGTTATTATTATTATTATTCCATGCCGGAGTGGAGGAGGAAACAGTCATCTCCGCCACCTGCTTACTTAGCCGCTCAACCTGTGAGGCTAAGAAAGTAGTGGCGTCCACTTCAAAAAGACCAGCCGGTTTATTAGGACGCGACCTTGGCACGTTCCATTGGTACGCGTTCATGGCCATTTCGTCGATCAGAGCTTGAGCGGTCTCTGGGGTTTTGTTGTTTAACGTTCCCCCAAAGGCCGCATCAATCATCTGTCGCGTAGAAAAATTTAAACCATTATAAAACGTCTGGACCTGTAGCCAAGTTGGTAGCGCATGATGAGGACACCTACGCAAATATTCTTTAAAACGCTCCCAAGTCTCATAAAGAGACTCGGAATCGAATTGCACAAAGGATGTGATATCCGTGCGTAGTTTTGCGGTTTTTGACGGAGGAAAATACTTAGTTAAGAAAAATTCCGTCAATTGGGCCCACGTGGTTATGGACCCTCTCGGAAGAGAAGTCAACCACGATTTGGCTTTTAACCGTAGCGAAAATGGAAATAAGCGTAAACGAATGGCGTCATCAGTGACGCCATTAATTTTAAAGGTGTCGCATATTTCTAAAAAGTTTGAAAGGTGCTGATTTGGGTCCTCATCTGACAAACCGTCGAACTGAATCGACTGTTGTACCATTTGAATTATGCTGGATTTTATTTTGAAATTATTATTATTAATTGTTGGGCGAGTAATACTTGATCCTGTATCGTCCAAATTCGGCCGGGCATAATATGCCATGGTCCGGGCCGGGGCCGCATTTGGAATTGGATCGCCCATATTTGCAGTATCTCCGATTGACTCTTCGGGGGTTTCGAGTAAGTTTTGATCACGAGATCGGATACGCTCACGAAGAGTGTGCTCGATTTCGGGGTCAAAAGGAATAGTCGAATCGTCGGACGAGCTTCCTCGGGTCATATACTAAAAACATTTTTTTTTTGGGAATTTTTTTGTTTTCTTATTATTATTAATTTTTTAAATATAAGTTTTATATATATTTTTTTATATTACTTTTTTGTATTTTTTTGTTTTTTAGTAAAAATATATAGATAAGGAATAAAATTAATAGCAGTTCCTACTTTCAAATAACAACACAAAGTTCCCCGGCAACGGCGCCAAAAACTTGATGATTTAGGTTGGACTTGTTCTTTTGTTTTATAAATAAGAGTTTAGAATTGACGGATGTTTTCGAAGAGTCTCGCAAGTAATCCTACTTTGAGAAATTAATCGTTATCCTATTGAAGGATAGAAGTAACGGTCTTTTTCTTCTTTCGGAATATTGACAATTATGCATCGGCTACAACGCCGAATTCTATTGAATTGAAAAGTAGAAAAGGAGAGTTTTACACTAAATGAGTTTGGAAAGCTGTGTTTGAATTCTTAGTCCAAATTAATCATTTGATAAAGGCAAGTATACCTTATCACAAGTAATACAGGATATATTTTTTTGAAAATATCGGGATCGTATATTTCCGCGGGTCGTGTTGATTATGCTACTTCGAGGAACAAACTATTATTTTATCGGAATAATATTTTTAGTTGGTTTAACTAGAGTTCTAAGTGATAAAATGCGAAAGATGATAATAAGCGATTAACTAGAGTTCTAAGCGATGAGAAAGATAGCGCGCGACGTCGAATTACCTTGAGACGAAAATAGATTTTTTCGTAGAATTAAAAGTGATGACTTTTCAAAATATTAAAATGACTTGGCCGTGGAGGTTCCATAATTATGAACGCTCCTCTCTCGAGGGTACGCCCACCTGAGATTATGAATTTTCGACCGAACTCTCGTTCTACAATCGAATCTTCTTGATACTCGCTTTATGTTGTGAACCCCGCTATTGGATTTTTATTTCCAATTCGGGAGAATTACTTCGTCCTCTCTCGAGGGTAGAGCGCAGTTCTCTTTACCCATGAGCGATCAATCCGTACGCACGAGCCTCTCGGCTAACTAGGTACGAAAACGGAAATGAAAACCACACATCGATTATGTGGCTCCACTCAACGTGATTCTCGGGTAAACCTTAAGCGTTAATTATTTTAGAAAGAGATGTTTTAATTTTATAGAAAAACTATTTTTGTGTCCCAATGCTCTTCGACGTCGTGTGCTAAAGGAAATTAGCCACTCATCGGAATGGAGACGGCATTATCGGTTGAAAAATACATGTTTAATAATTAAAGAGGATATAAGCAGATAAAAAGGAAATAAAAAGACTTATATAAAAACAGTAATAGTATCCGTCCCAACCACCTTAAACAAGCGCTAAAAAGTTCTTAGCCTCTTATTCAAGAAGGGGGTGGTATAGAAATGAAAAGACTTATAAAGGTGCAGAAATAATATCCGTCCCAACCGACTTAAATAAATGCTAAAGTTAATTAGCATCTTATTCAAGATGGGGGTGGTATATAGCAGTTATATGAAGACTGAAATAAAACTAAGTTACAAAAAAGAAAAATATAATCTCATACACGCACACACTCTAAAAAAAACTGAAAAGAAAGCGTTTAAAATGAAAGCGATAAAATAAAGCGAAAAAGAAAACGATAAAACTATTTTATGAAAGCTTGTAAATCTAAGGTATGAAAACAGTAAAGCTAGATTATGAAAGCAATAAACCTAACTATAAAAGCAATAAAACTAAATTATAAAAGCAATAAAGCTAAACTCATACACGCACACACACTAACATTAATAAAAAGAAGATGATCCAAATGAGAAAAACATCATTTTATTTCTGAAATCAGCATTACAACTAGATTAGGAAGACGAAAAAAACTACAAACGAACTTAAACTGAATTGCATAAGAGAAGCTCACAATCACTCAAAAGAACTCACAATACCACAAGAACTACTCAAAATTTGGATGAAAAATACTTCAGCCGAGCCCCTCTATTTATAGGGAAAATTTGAGTTTTACACGCCCTAGGTCACGGGCGTGACTTGAATGTCACGGTCGTGACTTAGGGCGTGACATTTGCTCGGCTGTATTCGCCGCCTTCTGGAAGGTCTGGCTGTCAAACATGGCTGCACACGGGCGTGACTTGGTATGTCATGGGCGTGACTTTGTGAGTCACAGGCGTGACTATGGGTGGCTGATGTCGGCAGCATGGGCGCGGCTTCGAGACGTGACGCGCTGGCGGCTCACGGGCGTGACTCTGCTGGACACGGGCGTGACTTGAGCGATTTGTCGGGATTTGATCTGAATTGAGCTGTCCCGTTGATATTTGATCTTTAAAATTACACGCCCTTGGTCACGGGCGTGACCGAGAGCGTGACCTGGGAAAATTTTGCAAAAAAAATGCAAAAAAAATAAAATAAAACTAAGTTAGAAACCAGAAATAATAAAGAAGCAATTTATTCATTAATTTACATAGAAAATTCACAATATTAATTAAAACTATACTAATAATTATACTAAAAATACATATATTTTATTACTTATCAGATGACCCATCGGTGGGTGTATGCAATGAATGTTCTCACCAGGTGGTTAACCGGGCCAACCAGACTATCCCAGCAACCCGGCTAACATCCCTCTGATACCAAATGTCACAACTCGCATTTTCTCATGAATTTAATAAATATTATCAGAGCAAGGGGAAAATACGCGTTATGATGTCACGTCCTACAGGGGACAGCTACAGACACTCAGGCAGCCACTACTCACAAAAATTTATAAAAGAATAAATTTTTTTGAGTTAAATAGAGGATTTACAATTTTTAGCTTAAGACCATGTCCCTCGGTCCAGTGGATCAACTAGTCCACGAGTTGAAATCTATACATACGCAGTGGAAAAATAGTTTTATTTTATCCTAAATGAGCTTGAAGATCAAACATCCCAGCAATGATATGCACATCTCTAGATTTAGTATAAGTAAAGAAGGATTTTTTCTACGATCTTCAAAGTATGTGTCATTTATATAAAATCATGATATGCAAGAATGTCATTTGCTATACATAAAACAACTCATGCAACCTAACATAAAACTTCACAGAGAGCATTTAAGAGAAATAACCAGCAAGTAACAGCGGAAAAGCTAGCAAGTAATCTAACACTGGAAAACTATAACTGAAGCAAAGGAACAACTACCTCACAACAGAGAGGAGGCAACGGACAACTGCAACTCACCGCAGCTCTACCGCTTGCCACAGCTACTGACCTGAACCTGGGGCACTCAAAATAAAAGAATGCCTCAGCCCTAAAGGTAGCAACTAACAGCAAGTATAAGAATGAAAGCCATTACGCAACATGAATAAATACTAGCCAAGAGTAAGCATAGAATTAGCATCATCAGCTTGAATAAGTACACAAGTTCATAGAAAAACAAGCCCATAAATGGGGGCATCAAGTAAGGAAAGTTGTTGTATAAGGGACTTCGCAGCCCAAAAGTATAAAAATGGTGCCGTGGTGTTGGCCTCATTGTCCTACCAACCACGACTAAAAGAACTGTGATGGAGAACCACATTATTCCCAATACCCATCCTTCCAGTTCAAAACAACTCCATAAATATCCATTGTTGTGGGGGACTGATATATCCACCCACACTCCAGTCTAAAAAGAAGCCACTGTTGTGGGGGCCTGAAATACCAGCCACACTCCAGTATATAAGGCCACTGTGGTGGGGGCCTGATAAATCCACCAACACTCCAGTATAAAAGAAACCACTGTGGTAGGGGCATGATAAATCCACCCACACTCAAGTATAAAAGAAGCCACTATGGTGGGGGACAGAAATACCACCCACACTCCAGTATATAAGGCCACTGTGGAGGGGGGCTGGTAAATCCACCCGCACTCCAGTATATAAGAAATTATTCCAATTTATACTTATCAGCAACATACTTGGTTTGGCATTCAAGGAGGATCATACATGAATCATGAAGGAATAAAATTCCAAAAGAAAGAAACCCATGCTTTCACTTATCTTAACCATTCAAACAATAATCACATGATCAACCATATATCATGCACAAGACAAGGGAAAATTACCTTAGATTAAATGACGAAACAATCCTAGTAGCTCCCATAGAAAAGGTTGGGAGGCTCAAAATGCAAACTGAAGACTAAGGAAAACTAGATCAAGGTGATCTAGTCGAATATCATGGTGATCCCGATGAATAAAACATAACTTCATTAAAAGTCTCAATAAATGAGCACAAAACAATCGATGTCATACTTTAAGATAGTCGGGGATGCCTTGGCCAAAAAGGCTTAAATTATTGATGAAACAATTTGGGATATGCGATGAAATCGACAAAAAGTCCTATCAAAAGTCGACGGGAAGACTTTACAGAAGTCGACAGGGAGCTTCAAAGAAAAATCGGCTGGAAGAGGGCCTGATCGACGAGACGGGAGCCCGATCGATGGGACGGGAGCCCAGTCAATGGGAGGTCCCATCGATTCTTACTTAGAAGATCAACAGACTTAGCCTCCCTGCGCTCTTCCATCGATCGACGAGACTGGAGGTCGATCGACGGGACGGGATGCCGATTTTAACTTAGGATTTTACAAAATTTCTTCTAACCACCAAAACATTCTACCATAGTTCAAACTCAACTTCAAACACATGAAAAAGCTTCAGAAGAAATAAATAATCACTCTTAAGAAGAGTAATCTTTTCTAAACCAAGGGAATGGAGATTTTTGCATGAACAACAAGCAATTAGCGTAATTAAAGTTTAAGGTAGTAAGAAGGATTATTTGTACAGGTGAAAGAAAAGGAGAAATAGACAAGTAAGCTCAAGAATTTTGACATATAGTTTGCATACCAAGCAGGTATCTTAACAGTCAGGGGAAAGAACATCAAATGGAGTAATTTTAGATAAGGAGGATTACAACCTCTTAACATAAGAATTTAAGCACAAAATGAGAAAATTATTAGCTGAAAGTGCACAGTGTGCCTCTGGGAGTCCTCTAGAGGGGGGGGGGGGGGTGAATAGAGATTTAAAATTATTTCTATCCTAATAGTGCAGATAATAAAACTTATTAAAGAATTATGCTCACAAACAAAACACAGGTAGAATAAATATTGCTGAAAGTAAATGCTGAGTAAGTAAATGGGACACTAAAAAGCACAGCACAAACACAAAGGATTTTATAGAGGTTCCCAAAAATGTGGGTACTCCTCTCTTCTACCACCTGGTAGGAATGCACCACCTGTGCCTGAGTTTTTATATAAGGAGACTCTTAGAACCTAAGATCTTTTGATAAGGAGATCTTGAACCACAGATCTTTTGATAAGGAGATCTTGAACCACAGATCTTTTGGTAAGGATATCTTGAACCACTGAATCCTTTGGGAAGAGGGATTCTAAAAACTCTTTTACAATTGAAGAGAAGGTGGAGGAGAGAAGGAAGAAGTTGTGAGAAGATTTCTGCTATCATAATTCTGATGAAGCCTCCTGCTTCAGTTTTTTCTTTTCTGGATCTGCAAGTGATGAACCCCTGTTTTGATAGATATGATTTGCAGGGGTTATGAGCTTAAGATCCTATCTGCTTTCTTCTATTGAAATCTGGCTGCTGTATAATATTGATGAGAAGCAGCACTCTGTTTATCTGATCTGAGAGAGAGCAGTTCTTGATTCACTATCTTTTAGGGTTTCCAGGAGGAAGAAGAAGAAGAAGAAGGAAGCCCTAATCGACAAAGCAGAAGATTGTGATGAATGTTATATTTTCTTCTTCTTAATCTTCTTATTTATTGTCCATCCTTTAATTTGAATTCCTTTCCTCTCTTAGATTATGCTGAAAAGGTATTGGCCTGGACAATTTATCTTCCTTTCCTCATTTGTGCACGACCTGTCTGCCAACTGTCTTGATCATTTCCAAGAAAGCTTTTGTTGTCTTCTTTCTTGCTCCTTTCTATTCTAGGCTATAAATGAGCCGTTGTAGAACGGTATTCAGTACTGTGGGCCTTGAGAGAGAGTTCCAAAATGATAGCTGAAAAGGTTTCCTTTTCAGACTCTATTCGACGTTGCATCGATTTCTCTTTCTCTCTAATCGACGCTCCTTTTAGTTCTTGTAAGAGCAGCTTCGAATTCCTTCAAGCTCTGGTTGAACTCTTACGCCGACGTTACGTCGATTACTTATCGACGTAACTATCGAGTTGAAGGTCTGGCTTTAAACTTCATCATCTGCATCGAATTGTAGTCGACGTTGCGTTGACTTATGATGGCTTCGACAGATTCTTCCTTCTACATTGAGTTGAAGTCAAAGCTGCGTCAACTTCAAAAGATACTTCGACATGCTCATTTTAGCTACGTCGATATACTTTTGATGTAGCGTCAACTAGTTCTACTTCGACTGAGAGGTTGGTTGCTTGGACTTCTAGTATAAGTGACGTTTACAACAAGTCTAAGTTCGTCGACTTCTATTCAATGCAATTATTAACTCATCCCAAAATATGCTTATCTTGGCTTGGTCTTGACATTCTGAGTTGAGTGCGACATCCTAAGACATCTAATGACCAAATTACCCTCACTATACAATGGGTAATAAAACCTAAGAAATAAAATCATTTATAGTCAATTTGTTAAGATAAATCAAAAGGGGTTTTTCCCAACAATCTCCCCATATTTATCTTAACAAATTTTACAGTTGAAAAGTGATTTTATATAATAATAAAGGAATATCACAAAATGTACAACATGAAGTAAGTAAAGAGAAAACCAAGAGCAGGCAAATGAAAACTTGTGACTTCATGATAGAGTTTTTGACTTTGCCCTTTGCAAATCTAGCATCAACATTCAGCCTTTGTTTCTTTGTTCTTTTATCAATTGTTTGTAATACTACCCTGAGAGATAACTTCCTGTTTCATCATATTAAGTATTCTTTCAGATCTTTGGGGGGATACTTGCTTCTCTCTTTCTGAATATCATAGATAACCCTGTTTGTAATTTTAGAGGAGACTCCTCTTCATCATCTTCAAGTTCAGTGAAAAGATATGGAGTTTGATTATCATCTTCCTCCCGCTGAATATATGCACACTGTTCAGCATATTCAATATCAGTCTCCCCCTGAATATGTGCGCCATATCTAGCATTCTTAATATCCATCTCCCCCTGTTTATCAACCTGATCCACCTGATCCTCCTTCTATTTCTCCCCCTTCTTAACCTCATCAGCATGGGAGGTTAAGAATGACCTAGTCACAGAGAAGGAGGACCTTCTTGATTGTAAGGATTGTACAGAGACAGTGACCATCTGTACTGCTTTGCATAGCAGTATTTTCCCAACAATATTGCCTGGAATCTGCACTTTTCAGAGAGATTACTGCTCGTCGGCTGAATTGGTTTTTCATTTGAAGAATTCATCATTTTCAGCATCTATTTTATTTCTCTTTCAGAGATCTCTGCTTCTGCTTCTTTAGAAAGAGAGTCAATGACACATCCTGCACATGTAACTTATTTACCTAAATTAAGGTTTATTATATCCACATTGACCTTCCTTTAGTTAGATTGTCCTATGTTATTCATCCTGCACATGTAACTCAAACATTAGTAGGGTACCCAGGTTACCTTGGGCCCTTTGCTTTTACCATTATAGGGTTCAATGAAAGATAGAAGGGTCTTTCATGATATCCTTTTGGATGACCAGGAAGTGCTGGATTATTATGACAGCAATGTTTGGCTATGTGCCCAATTTTAGAACAGAAAAGTCATTTAGGAATATAAGTGGAGAGAGGTCTAGATGTTTGGATATTTCTTGCAGAAAACATGCGTCGAGAAGAAATCGACGCATCTTTAGAATTGCGTCGAGTGTAATTCAACGTGTCTGCATAGTTACGTCGAAAATAATTCAATGTAGAATATTGGTTGCGTCGAATAGAATTTGACGCACCCTCATACTTACTTCGAGATGATGTCGAAGCATATGCCAAACTTTGTCGAGTTTCATTCGACGCGTCTTTAAAACTGTGTCGAGTTCTTGTCGACGCATATTTCTTTTTATTAAGATTTTTATAACTTTTGTTTGTCTTTTCTAAGGGGTGTTTACCTAGAATCCCTGTTTGATTAGTAATGTTTACCCTATTTAATGTAGTGAGTTTATTAGGGTTATTATTTTGTTCTTCACATGATTCTAAGTTGTTATTAGGTTTATTTATACTGGGCCTAATGAATGCTACAGGATTTTCCCACTCAAGTTTGCTAGGGATTAGTGTGCTGGTGGATGGTAGTGATTCTATATCAATATGGTTAAATATCTTGGAGAGATTTTGTGAGATGTCCTTTAGCTTTTGACTCCTCCCATTGAGTGAGTCCTCCAAGGCATTTGCCTTGGTTAGATCTTCTTTTAGCTTTGAGTTTTCATTTGTTATTTTAGTTAGTTCTGATTCCATATTATGAATTTGATTTCTTAAATCATAGTTTACTGAATATAAATTATCTTTCTTAACATATTGTAATTCTTCCCCAACTATCTTTATTTCTTTTTGAATTTTAATATAGTCATTACAGAATTCTTTAAAACAAGTTTTGAAATCGTCTGAGGAAAAATCAAAATCTTCAGAAAATGATATCGGATCTTCTTCAGAGGAATCTTCTGAAGCCATTAGGTAGGCTTCTTCAGTCTTTGTTTCCTCCTCACTTTCTGAGGAACTACTGGAGCTAGATTCAGTGTAACTCCATGTTTCAGCAACAAATCCTCTCTCCTTCTTCTTATCTTCCTTTTCATCTGAGCTTCCCTCAACTGAACTTGAGAGAGAATCCTAGATTTCCTTAGCTGACTGGCATTCAACCACTGTCTGAAATATGTCAGCTGACATAGTTGATGCTAGAATGTTCATAGCCTAAGAATCACAGGCCTTTACTTTCTTCTCAGCTTCAGTCCATTCAGATCTGGGAATAGGTTCTTGTGACATAGTCCCATTTGCATCTTTCCTGAATGGTGCTGGAGGACCTGTCAGGATGACATTGAAAATTTCCTCATCAATGGAGTTCATATATAGTTTTATTCCGGCCTTTCAGAGTGTAAAATTATTCAAGTTACACACTGGAGATCTTGTTGAGAAATAATCCTTAGAACTCATTTTCTTTATAAAATATTTTTTTGTAGTAAAGAAATAAGAGAAGGAGGTCTTCTTTATCAAGGTATTAACCTTTTAATGATCAATCTCCCTCTGATACCAATTGAAAGTGCACAGTGTGCCTCTGAGAGTCCTCTAGAGGGGGTGAATAGAGATTTAAAATTATTTCTATCCTAATAGTGCAGACAATAAAACTTATAAAGGAATTATGCTCACAAACAAAACACAGGCGGAATAAATATTGCTGAAAGAAAATGCTGAGAAATTAAATGGGACAGCACAGAAAAGAACAGCACAAACACAAAGGATTTTATACAGGTTCCCCAAAATATGGGTACTCCTCTCTTCTACCACCTGGTAGGAATGCACCACCTATGCCTGAGTCTTTTGATAAGGAGACTCTTAGAACCAAAGATCTTTTGATAAGGAGATCTTAAACCACAGATCTTTTGATAAGGAGATCTTGAACCACAGATCTTTTGGTAAGGAGATCTTACACCACTGAATCCTTTGGATGTGGGATTCTAAAAACTCTTTTACAGTTGAAGAGAAGGTGAAGGAGAGAACGAAGAAGTAGTGAGAAGAATTCTGCTATCAGAATTCTGATGAAGCATTCTGCTTCAGTTTTCTCTTTTCTGGATCTAGAAATGATGAACCCCTGCTCTTGATAGAGATGATTTGCAGGGGTTATGAGCTTAAGACCCTATCTGCTTTCTTCTATTGAAATCTGGCTGCTGTATAATATTGATGAGAAGCAGCCCTTTGTTTATCTGATCTGAAAGAGAGCAGTTCTTGATTCACTGTCTTTTAGGGTTTCCAGGAGGAAGAAGAAGGAAGCCCTAATCGTCAGAGCAGAAGATTGTGATGAATGCTATATTTTCTTCTTCTTAATCTTCTTATTTATTGTCCATTCTTTAATTTGAATTCCTTTCCTCTTTTAGAGTATGCTGAAAAGGTATTGGACTGGACAATTTCTCCTCCTTTCCTCATTTGTTCACGACCCATCTGCCAACTATCTTGATCCTTTCCAAGAAAGCTTTTGTTGTCTTCTTTCTTGCTCCTTTCTATTTTAGGCAATAAATGAGCCGTTGTAGAACGGTCTTCAGTACTGTGGGCCTTGAGGGAGAGTTCCAAAATGACAGCTGAAAAGGTTTCCTTTTCAGACTGTATTCGACGTTGCGTCAATTTCTCTTTCTCTCTAATCGACGCACCTTCGAGTTCTTGTAAGAGCAGCTTCGAATTCCTTCAAGCTCTGGTTGAACTCTGGTGTCGATGTTACGTCGATTACTTATTGATCTAACCATCGAGTTGAAGGCCTGGCTTTAAACTTCATCATCTGCGAATAATTGTAGTCGACGTTGCGTTGACTTCTGATGGCTTCGACAGTTTCTTCCTTCTACGTTGAGTTGAAGTCAAAGTTGTGTCGACTTCAAAAGATACTTCGACATGCTCATTTTATCTACGTCGATATCCATTCGACATAGCATCGAATTGATCTACTTCAATTGAGAGGTTGAGCTGCTTGGACTTCCAGTCTAAGTGATGTTGACAGCAAGTTGAAGTTGTGTCAACTTCTATTCGACGCAATTATTAACTCATCCAAAATTATGCTTGTCTTGGTCTGGTCTTGACATTCTGAATTGAGTGCGACACCCTAAGACATCTAATGACCAAATTACCCTCACTATACAATGGGTAATAAAACCTAAGAAATAAAATCACTTATAGTCAATTTGTTAAGATAATTCAAAATAGGTTTTCCCCAACAATAGCCATACAAGTTAAGACATTAGCTGGAATCAAGAAAACCAAACAAGATCCACAAGGGAAAAACAACAACCACTAGCCTAAACTCAACAGGCTATGCATACATGAAAGAAGGAGAGGACTGAAAAGAAGGACTTTCAGTCACACAGCAGAACAAGCCAAGGAGGACTACTACTAATTGAAGAACACAACTAATAAGAGAGACTAGCATAACTAAACTTCAGGAAAAAGGGTCATCAAGGGGAAAAACTGCTACTTGCAGCCCATAACTGTTGAAACCAATAAATGGTCTCTGTGGAGCTCGGGGCCCCCAACAAGTTGGGGGGCAGCTGGAACTTACTAATCCCTTGAAGGGATAGACTGAAACCTCAGAACTGGACACGGACCCTTCAAATCAGCAAGGAGGACCCACCACACACCGGGAAGATCTTTAGAGCGCTTCCCCTCCCAAGCCAATGGTGAAGCCCGGGCACCTTGGAGAGCTCTGAAAATGCCAACCAAGGAAAGCCTGAGAAGAGAGAAGCTCTAAAAAGAGAAGTCCTCTCCAAAGGTGCCCTTTGGGTCCTATTTATAGATTTTCTGGACTGGCCTTCGAATAGCAGGATTCCGCCTTTTGATTTTACTATCTGCACCCCAAAATTGGTCTACTAACAGCCAGACTCCACTGTTCGGGGGGCTAATGGCAGAACACTGGGGGTAAAAAGGTAATTTTGCCCAATCAGCCTATGGGCGAGGAATCTACGAGATTACTACTAGTGAAGCTCTCGCGGGCCTTCTTGCGAATCCTACTCGCGACACCACTCCTAGGCGAGCGTGCTGCAAAGAACTCGCTTGGCCCCCTTTTGGCGGTATCTGCCGAGGTCCGGTCTCGCGTGCCTTCCTGCGAGACCACCTCTTGACTTTGTCGAACACAGAACACATTTCGTCGAACGCACTTGATTTCGTCGATCGTAGAACCCATTTCGTCGAACGCGCTTGATTTCGTCGATCGTAGAAACCATTTCATCGAACGCGCTTGATTTCGTCGATCGTAGAACCCATTTCGTCGAACGCGCTTGATTTCGTCGTTCTACCATTAATCGCAGAATCCATTTCGTCGAATGCGCTTGATTTCGTCGATCGTAGAACCCATTTCGTCGAACGCGCTTGATTTCTTCGATCCCAGAAAACTGCTGTAAGCGGCACGCGAGTGGTTGGCCTGCCAACCCTTCTCGCGGGTGCACGGCGAGTACTCGTCTCGCTCGCCTATCAGCGAGCAGTCGGTGAGCGCCTGTCTCGCCTACTGCTCTTGTGAGGACCTCTCTGTCTCGTCCCCCTTACTACTTTCTTCACAATGTTGACCTCTCAAAATGCCCCTCCTCCTTGCCTGGTGAATATCGGGGTTATACACAAACCCCGCTCTTCGTGAGGCTATCTAGGCTCGTGAAGAAACATCCAACCCCTGTTATTCGCCAGCTTCTTGATGATTTGTCGGGAATCTTTGGTAGGACCCTCTTGCGGGCTATAAATATCGCCTTGAACCGCCGTGACACGCAACATTATTTCTTCTCATTTTCTCCTTACTGTAGCTACTGAAAAATGCCGCTCTCCAAGGAGCTTGAGGCTCGCCTGAGGGCCTCTATGGCAGGAAAGCAGTCTTCCATGGCCAAAGTCCCTGCCTGTGCGAATCGTCCGCCTCCCGCTCTGGTGCCGACAACCAAAAAAGCAAAAATGGTTCGCCGAATCGGGGATGAGTCTGCACCACCGTAATCTCCCCCAGACAACCGCTCTCCCGAGAAGGTATGAGTCATAACTAGCCAAGCTCTTAAATTAACCTCTCTGAATCTCGCTTAATCGCAGGATCACGCAACCAACAATGGCAGTGGCGAGCCTGAAGCTGGGTCTCGCCACGTTCCGCAAGCCAGCACAGACCATGCTAGTAAGAAGGCAGTAAGTACGCCGCTATTCTCGCTCGCTCATGCATTTTGTTGGCTAATGGCTCCTGGTTTCTTGCTCTTCGCAGTCTCGCCCCAGAAGACTCCGCCTCATCAAGAATCGCGACCTCTGTCACCGGTCCCCGACACGACCATAAAGACTCCGGGGTTCAATCTTCTGACGGGAGAGGACTCTGGCGGCTCAAGGCACCCGAAGATTCCCCCAATCAACAGCGCGGCGTACCCTCCTGGCTTAGGCAAATCTCTGTTGCCCCACTATAGCAACGTCTTTGAGGTTCGGCCCGGGTCTTCTCGCCCTGGGCCTTCTGTCCCTCCTCTGGGTTAGGGTTTTTGGACCCTTGCTATATATGAGGATTTCCCTCACCTGTTAACTGTCTATTCTCTCTCGCAGAGCACTCTGAGACCCCGCACACTGACTCAGATTTCGGTGGCGAAGGGATGTCCCCCCACCCAGAGCAGATGGAGGACTTCTTGGGCGATCCGCGAGATCCCGGGGCGATGAAGCGACAAACCACCGAATTATTTCAGAAGCAAGGTCGGATGCTGCTGGACCTCAACCTTCTGGCGAGACGAGATAGAGAGGCTGCCGAGGAGAGGCATGCCGCCCTGATGGATGAGTTCGCGAGACTCCGAGCCGCGTTGCCTCGTGACCACGATGAGACTGTCATGCTGCCGGAGGTGCACATCGTGAGGATGAGGGACTGCGCCTACTTGATGGACAAGGAGGGTCGGGCGGCCCAGGATTATTATAACTCCAGGGTACCGTCGCGGACCGGATCGCGAGGTGGCGGCAGATGGAAATGGTTGCCCCATTAGTCTCGCGAACCCGCCTCCCTTCTGCGAACTCTCCCCATTTATTATTGTTTCTTCTCATAATGGACAGTCCCGTAACTATTTTCTGCTTTTATTTATGAATCCTTGCTTGGTAGTAGTTATTGACAGTTATTTGTGGGTTCTCGCTCGCTATTCTTATAGCTATGCCCTTTTCATATTTTATTCCTGCCATAATCTATTCTGCTTTCGCCTAATATTTATTCATGCTAGCTTCGCGAGAAGATCAAGCTCGCGTGCTATTTTTGAAAGCAATGTGTTTCTCACACGCGATCAGGCGGTGCCGTTTTGCTAACCGCACCCATCGACGCTTCAACTTCTTCCCGCCATTTCGGTTTTGCTATAAATAGGGTCATAATTGAGAGCCACCTACTGCATTCATCATCAACCCTTCTTCCTCCCTTGCTCGAGAGATCTCGTCGTCTCTTCCTCAAGCCTTTTTCTTCTTTCGCAGGTTTCCAAGATGGTTTCTGATGCTGCCGAGGCCGAGGGTCGGCCGAAGTGCGCATGGGCTTTCGCCGACCATTCTTTCTTCAACTGCAATCTGACCGAGGAAGAGTACCTCACTGCGGTCACCGACTACGTACACCCGCATTCTTTCTTCAACGAAGCGATCAACTCCCTTCTCGCCGACGAGCTAGCCATCCCGACGGCCCATTTTGCGATGGGCCTGTGCCTGGCCCTATGGTCTGAAGTTTGCCAGGTACCGATTAATCTCGCTTACCCTTTTCTCTTATTGAATCAATCTCGCTTGCCGTGTGCTGACCTCGCTTTCTATTGCTCGCTAGGTGTTCAAGCACTACGGCGTCGTTCCAGGCTAGCTCACCCCCAATGCCATGGCAGTGATCATATCCTTCGCCAGCTATATGCGTGAGGAGCGCATCGAGTTCAGCCTTCCGGTCTTCCGGAAGCTGTTCTCCTTCCGAGCTTACAAAGACGGCACCGCCTACTTCGTGGGATCGGGTCCAAAGGTCGTCGAGACCGTGAACAAGGCCCACTATTGGGCCCAAAAGTTCCTCTTCGTGAAGGGGAACTTCGGCAATGTCCCCTTCTCGCTGATTCAGCACGGCGAGACCACTTACCGGCCGCCAACTCTCGGCGGCCACGATGCCTCTTTATACCAGTTATTCTGTAAGAAGAACTTCGAGGTGATCCATCTTCACCGGAACCTCGACTCACTGCTTCTCGTTCTTCACAGGGAAGGTAACAATCCTGCTCGCTAACCTGCGCCCTTTCAAATTTTCTTTTTATCGTAAATTAACTTTCTTCATTCCAGGGGAGCGAGATCTGCCCAACAACCCCCCCCCCCTATTCGAGCATCAGGAAGCCTTCCTCCACTCTCGCCCTTGCTACCATGGGAGTGGAGGCTTGCCGCGAGACCATCACCCTGCCTCCGTCGTTCTCTCGAAAGAGGCTGGGGGCCTCCAGCAGGCGGGACCCACCCCCCAAGTCTCCGCCGAAGAAGAAGACCAAGAAGAGCCAGGGCCCGCTCCCCTCAGCGAAGGGGAAGGAGCATGCCGAGGTTCCCCTCGGCGAGATCAACCTCACCATCCTTTCTGAGGGGGAGGTTGATGAGCGGAGCGAGGAGGCCATCCGGACCTCCGATCCGCCCATTCCAGTCAATCACTGGAACTTCGTCCTCGGACAGAAACGTAAAGATGAATCCAGCGAGATCCTGGTGTGTTGGGGGCCGGAGGTTAACAAAGCCGACATCTCCACCATCCTCCCCTCATGGGTAGAGAAATCGACTGTCAGCGGCCACGCCTTCGACTTCTTATTGGGAACAGTGCCCTGCAATGTTCCAGATTTGAAGAAGTGCTCAGCTCAATGATAAATGCAAGTTGTATTTGACATACCATCTAGTTCATGCTTGCAGGAATCGACAATATGTCATGTACTATAGTTATTTTACTAAGTACTATATCGTCGAGAAGAACAGGCGATATCGTCGGTTATGCGTGCTTGTCAGCGTAATGACGGGCAGGGCAGCAGCCGCTGAGAAGCAAAGTATTCGTCGACCGTTGAGACGTGGTGAGATCGTCGAACGAAGAATGGCAATCGTCGAACGAAGGATGGCAAGTTCGTCGATCGGAGAATGTTGTTCGTCAAATGCAGAGAAGACACAGGATATCGTCGTGTGGAACTCATGTCGTCGAGAGAACATATGATTATGATGACATAATGCAAGAAGGAATCTCACGACGACACTGTCAAAGAAAGAAGATCGTCGTATATACCAAATCGCCAGGATATCTTCTATCGTCGAAATACCACCATCAGAGGCAGAAGGAAGATCGCGACGACAAAGTCAGAAACAGCTTGTCGTCGTAATGATGCAAATATCTTCAAGACATAATTCAAATCTTGCAGACGTGATGCC
This sequence comes from Dactylorhiza incarnata, assembly GCA_033032865.1. Classification (NCBI taxonomy): domain Eukaryota; kingdom Viridiplantae; phylum Streptophyta; class Magnoliopsida; order Asparagales; family Orchidaceae; genus Dactylorhiza; species Dactylorhiza incarnata. The sequence goes on from JAWHQI010000013.1 coordinate 3,213,504, forward strand.
AGCAATTAATGCCGCCGCCTGATTGTCCAATCAGCGCGTGCTCTTATAGAATGGGCATCTGACATTAAAGGACAACAGATGTTACCGTTATGCGGCTCATCTGTCCTTTAAAAAGGGAACAATGTTGCCCTAGAAAAAAAGAGGCTTGAGGTGCACGAAAAAGAATTTGAAAAAGAATCCCGCCGCTCTTCAATATAACAGTATTTTTTCAGCAGAGAAGATACAGAACAAGATTCAAGAGTTCTGATAAGAATCAGTCATCTCCATTGACTGAGTAGTCGCCGTTCAACATTAGGCAAAAGAAGAAAGGCAGAAGAAGATACAGAGCTGAAATTCAAAATCAAGAAGCATTTTCTTCATCTGTAAGAGGCCTATCTTCATCAAGGCTAAGTTGCCAGATTTCATCTGGCTGAAGAAACAGTTTGTTTTATTACTGTATTTTCTTGTAAGGCTTGCGGGCCAAATTGTCTAGCTTGAGGGCTGGAGAGTTGTGAGGCTTGAGGGCCACGGCAGTGGACTTGCGGGTCCGACATTGTCTTGCTTGAGGGCTGGAGAGCTGCAGGGCTTGAGGGTCTGAGTGTCGATCTTGCGGGCTCGGGGGCAGTAAGGTCTTGAGGGCCTAGGCTGTTGGGGCTTGCGGGTCTGTGTTGTAAGGCCTGAATTTATCAGTGAAAACGATCACGTGTGAAAGTGTTACGTAAGGCCTGAATTTATCAAAAGCAAAGACGACGGCAAGAAGTTCCTTTTTCGTCGTTGTATAGTTAGCCTGTGCGGCATTGAGTGTGCGAGAAGCGTAATATATTGGATGAAAATATTTATTTTTGCGAGTTGGCCTAAAACGGCTCCTACCGCAAAATCGCTCGCGTCGCACATAATCTCGAACGGAAGGGACCAATCTGGCGCCACCAGAATTGGAGAATTGATAAGTTGCTTTTTTATAAAATTAAATGCCTCGACGCAGGCCGTATCAAAAATGAATGGGGAATCCTTTTCCAGGAGGTGAGTTAGCGGTTTGGTTATTTTTGAAAAATCTTGAATAAACCGCCGATAAAAACCTGCGTGGCCGAGAAAACTTCTAATAGATTTGACGTTCGAAGGAACAGGAAGTTGTTCAATTATAGCGACTTTGGCCTTATCGACCTCCATCCCCTTGGAAGAAATTTTATGGCCGAGGACTAAACCCTCTCGGACCATAAAATTGCATTTCTCCCAGTTTAAGACTAAGTTCGTCTCTTCGCACCGCTGGAGGACTCTATCTAAATTTTTTAGACAATTTGCAAAAGAGCTTCCAAAGACGGAGAAGTCATCCATGAAGACTTCCATTATATCTTCTACTAGATCGCCAAATATTGCTAGCATACATCGTTGAAATGTAGCTGGCGCATTGCAGAGGCCAAACGGCATCCTTCGATATGCGAAGGTGCCGAAAGGGCAAGCAAAAGTGGTTTTTTCTTGGTCCTCGGGGGAAATAGGGATTTGGAAAAATCCCGAGAGACCATCAAGAAAGCAATAGAACGGATGACTGGAGAGACGCTCTAGGATTTGATCAATAAACGACAACGGGAAGTGTTCTTTTCTGGTGGCATCATTTAGTTTTCTGTAATCGATGCACACCCTGCAACCCGTAACAGTACGAGTTGGGATTAATTCGTTATACGCGTTTGCCACGACCGTTATACCGCCTTTTTAGGGACCACTTGTACGGGACTTACCCACATACTGTCGGATATAGGATAGATAATCCCCGCATCGAGGAGTTTAATAATTTCAGTCTTAATGACTTCCCGCATGTTCGGGTTAAGTCATCGTTGAGGCTGAATAGTTTTGCGGGGGTTTTCTTCGAGAAAAATTTTGTGGGAGCAGAATGAGGGGTTAATTCCCATGATATCAGAAATTTGCCATGCAATTGCACGACGATGTTTAGACAAAACCTCAATCAATTCGGATGTTCCGAATAGGTTAAAGTAGATGATATTATAACCGAAAGTTTTAAGTTTGCGGCTAGAAAAGCATATTTTAAATGGTCGGGGAGTTGCTTAAGCTCCAAGACCGGGGGTTCTTCAAAAGATGTGGAGATTTTTAACTCTTTCGAATCGAAAGGCTCGAAGGGCGAGTCTGGCGGCAATTCATCTAAAGGAGGTTGATTTGCCAATCCGAATCATTTATCATTAAAGATAACAATTCCGAAAGAGAAGAACACTCATCCTCAAACGCGGATTCCAAATTAAAGCAGGAATCATCATTCGATAGTGAGTTCCGCATGGAGGGGTTGATATGCAAAGTGACTTCATCATCTCCAACCCGAAGGAGGAGGCGACCGTTACTAACATCGTTTAACGCGCGGGAGGTTGCGAGGAATGGGCGACCGAGAATGATAGGCACCTCAGCGTCCTCCTCTACGTCCAGGATGACAAAGTCTACCGGGAAGATAAACTTGTCGACCTTGACCAGAACATCCTCCACTACCCCTATCGGGTACTTTACCGAGCGATCCGCGAGTTGGATGCTCATCTTAGTCGGGCTTGGGACGCCCAAATCAAGTTTTTTGAAAAGGGAGAAAGGCATCAAGTTGATGCTAGCTCCCAAGTCCGCAAGAGCGTACTTTATTAACATATTGCCGAAGAGGCACGGGATGGAGAATCGTCCTGGGTCATTCAGTTTTAGCGGCAATTTGTTAAGGAGGATAGCCGAGCATTCCGCGTTAAGGGAAACACGCGAAACATCTTCGAGTCGCTTTTTATTAGAAAGCAACTCTTTAAGATATTTCGCGTATTTTGGCATTTGAGAGAGTGCCTCGCATAAAGGAACGTTTATGTGAATTTGTTTTAAAATTTGTAAAAAAAATTTATAATGGTCGTCCTTCCGCTCGTTGTTTATTTTCGAGGGATAAGGAAGGGACGGGCTAAAAATGTTTGGCACAGTCGGAATACTCGTTGTATTATCTATCGAGAGAGGGGGTGGAGGGGTCGGTGTCGAAACATATACCTTGGGCTCAACCCATTTTGGGGAGGTTACCTCCTTGTCGCTGCGAAGGTTTATAGCATTGGCAATTTCTCGGGGGTTTGGCTCTGTGTTCCCTGGGAGAGCTCTATATGACCGCTCGGAGACCATCTTCGCCAGCTGTCCCACCTGATTTTCCAAGTTTTTAATCGATCCGGTAATATTCCAGATATTTTACTCGGTGGACGCAACGTATTTAGCAAAAACATCTTCGAGCGGTGAAGGTTTTGGAGGTGGAGGCTGAAATCCGTTTGGAAATCCTTGCGGAAATCCCTGCGGGTTCACATTTGCGGGCCTCTGAGCATTATTAGGATTGCTCCAGGAAAAATTTGGGTGGTTCCTCCAACCCGGATTATAATTATTACTATACGGATTGTTATTAGGGTTGAAGGGGGGCCTCACTGGGTTGCCTAGGTAATCTACAGTTTCTTCGACAAAAATATTATTATTATTATTATTAGGAGCCCAAGCGGGAGTGGAGGAGGAAGCAGTCATCTACGTTACTTGCTTACTTAGCCTTTCGACTTGAGAGGCTAAGTGAGAAGTGGCATCCACTTCATATATCCCAGTTGGTTTAGTAGGGCGTGATCTAGGCGCATTCCATTGATAGGCGTTCATGGCCATTTCCTCGAACAGAGCTTGGGAGGCCGCCGGGGTTTTGTTGTTTAACGTTCCCCCGGCAGCTGCATCGATCATCTGTCGCGTGGAAAAATTTAGGCCATTATAAAATGTCTGGACCTGTAGCCAGGACAGCAGCGCATGATGAGGACATCTACGCAGGAACTCTTTAAAATGCTCCCAAGTCTCATAAAGAGACTCAGAATCGTATTGAATGAAAGAGGCGATATCCGTACGTAACTTAGCGGTTTTTGACGGGGGGAAATATTTAGTTAAAAAGTGTTCCGTCAAATGGGCCCACGTGGTTATGGATCCTCTGGGAAGAGAAGTTAACCACGCTTTTGCCTTCGTCCGCAGCGAAAATGGAAATAAACGTAAACGAATGGCGTCGTCAGTAACGCCATTAATTTTAAAAGTATCGCAGATTTCCAAAAAATTTGAAAGATGTAAGTTTGGATCCTCATCTGGCAAACCGTCAAATTGGACTGACGGTTGTACCATTTGAATGATTCTAGATTTTATTTCAAAATTATTATTAGCCACTGTTGGGCGCGTTATGCTCGTTCCGGTATCTTCCAGATTTGGCCTGGCATAATATGTCATGGTCCGTGGTGGGGCCACATCTGGAATTTGATCGGCCATAGGTTCAGTGTAAGTATCTCCGACTGACTCTTCGGGAAATTCGAGTAAGTTTTGATCACGAAGTCGGAGGCGCTTGTGATGAGTACGCTCGATTTCGGGGTCAAAAGAAATATTCGAATCGTACGAGGAGTTTCCTCGGGTCATATACTAATAATAAAAATGATATTATTTTTTTTTTGGCTTTTTGTAATAAAATATTTTTTTTGTTTTATTTTTTTGTAGGTATATATATATATATTTTTTTTATATATATTTTTAAAATATATGATAAAAGTAATAGTAATTCCTTGTTTCAAATAACAACACTAATTGATCCCCGGCAACGGCGCCAACAACTTGATGATTTAATTCGGGATTTGCTTCTTGTTTCTTTGTTTTGGTTAACCTTTATTTGATGAGATTAGATTTCGACGGGTGTTTCCAAAGAGTCTCGCAAGTACTCCTACTTTGAGAAATTAAAGGTTGTCCTATCGAAAGATAGAAGTAACGGTCTTTTTCTGCTTTCGAAATATTGACGATTACACCTAAGCTACAACGTCAAATTCTATTGATTTTAAAAATAGCAAAAGAGAGTTTTGTACTAAATTGGTTTGAAAAGATTTTGTTTAATTTTTAATCTGAACTAATCATATGATAAAGGCAAGTATACCTTATCGTGAGTAATACATGATATTTTGTTTTAGAAAATATCAAGGTCGTATATTTCCGCGGATCGTATTGATTAACCTACTTTGAGGAACAAACTATTATTTTATCGGAATAAGTTTTTAGTTGGGTTTTAAAAAAAAAACGATAATAATAAGTGTATAACTAGAGTTCTAAACGATGATAATAATAGCGCCCGATGTCGAATTACCTTGAGACGAAAATAGTCTTTTTTAGAAGTAAAAGAGATGACTTTTCAAAATATTAATATGGCTTGGCCATGGAGGTTCCATAATTATGAACGCTCCTCTCTCGGGGGTACGCCAACCTGAGATTATGAATTTTTGACCATCGAATCTTCTTAATACTCGCCTTATGTTGTGAACCCCGCTATTGGGTTTTTACTTCCAAGTCGGGAGACTTACCTCATCCTCTCTCGAGGGTAGAGCGCACTTCTCTTAACCTATGAGTGATCAGTCCGTACGCACGAGCCTCTCGGCTAACTAGTGTACGGAGACGGAAATGGAAACCGCACATCGATTATGTAGCTCCACTCAACGTTATTCTCGGGTAAACCTTAAGCGTTAATTATTTTAGAAAGAGATGTTTTATTTTTAGAAAAACTTTTTTTATGTCCCAATGCTCTTCGACATCATGCGCTAGAGAAAATTAGCCACTCATCGGAATGGAGACGGCATTATCAGTTGGAAAATACATGTTTAATAATTAAAGCGGATATAAGCGGATAAAAAGTAAATAAAAAGACTTATAAAAACAGTAATAGTATCCGTCCCAACCGCCTTAAACAAGCGCTAAAAAGTTCTTAGCCTCTTATTCAAGATGGGGGTGGTATAGAAATGAAAAGACTTATAAAGGTGCAGAAATAATATCCGTCCCAACCGACTTAAATAAGTGATAAAGGAAATTAGCCTCTTATTCAAGATGGGGGTGGTATATAGCAGTTATATAAAGACTGAAATAAAGCTAAGTTACAAAAAAGAAAAATACTATCTCATAAACTCATGCACTCTACTTGTAATAAAAGACTGAATCGAAAGAAAGCGTTTAAAAGAAAGCGATAAATAAAGCGTTAAAAGAAAGCGATAAACTACGTTTATGAAAGCAATAAACTAAATTATGAAGCAATAAAGTTATACTCATACACACACACACACACACACACACACACACACACACACACACTAACATAAATGAAAAGGAAGATGATCCAAATAAGAAAACAACATTTTATTTCTAAAAGGCGAAAATTACAAACGAACATATACTTAATTGCATAAAGAGAACTCACAATCACTCAAAAGAACTCAATATAACATTAAAACACTCAAACTTTGGATGAAATATGCTTCAGCCGAGCAAAATTTTATTTTTACACACCCTAGGTCACGGGCGTGACTTGGATGTCATGGCCGTGACTTAGGGCGTGACATTTGCTCGGCTGTATTCGCCGCCTTCTGGAAGGTCTGCGGTCAAACTTGGCTGCACACGGGCGTGACCTGCAGTGTCACGGGCGTGATAGTGGGCGACAGTCTTTCAGCATCATGGGCGTGACTTTGGGGCTTTGTCGAACGTAGTTCGACTTTCGTCGAACGCTGGGGATGGCGCTTTTGTTGAATGTGGCTTGGTGAACTTTCGTCGAACGGAGTTCGACTTTCGTCGAACGCATGGGCAGAGGGAGTTCGTCGAACGCAGCTTGTAGAACTTTCGTCGAACGGAGTTCGACATTCGTCGAATGCAGCTTACACGCCCTTGGGTCACGGGCGTGACATGTTGTCACGGGCGTGACTTGGGGCGTGACTTGACAAAAATTTCCAAAATCTGCAAAAACAAAAATAAAACTAAGTTAGTAAGGAAAATAATAAAACAAGCAATTTATTCATTAATTTACATAGAAATTTTACAATATTAATTAAAATTATACTAATAATCATACTAAAATACGTATATTTTATTACTTATCAGCCACCATCAGGTAGGAGGAAGTCAAGCGACGAATGACCCGATGTTTCGACAAGCACATCCGAATAAAGCACTTTCAGAAAGGAGATCTGGTCCTGAAGAAGGTCGACGTGGTCGGAAGAGGGGCCGCGATGGGTAAGCTTAACCCCAACTGGGAGGGTCCATACACTGTAAGCGAAGTGCTCAAGTCGGGAGGGTATCACCTCCGGGATGTGGAAGGGGTACCTCTCGGCCGAGCCAGAAGTGGAGATGATCTGAAGCAATTCTACCCTTGAAAGTTTTTTACTATATTTTTTGTTGAATATCATACCTTCTTTGTATGATGGTTATAACTGTTGTGCGAGAATAACAAAGGTGACAAGTGTTGGTGCTGGAATGCCCTAGATCGATTCCGCTCCCGAGCTCTCATTAGACGGGGGGTATAGGTTGATATCTGGAGAGGCTGGCAAGGTGACAAGTGTTGGTGCTGGAATGCCCCATATCGATTCCGCTCCCGGGCTCTCACTAGACGGGGGGGGGGGGGTACAGGTTGATCTCTGGAGAGGCTGGCAAGGTGACAAGTATTGGTGCTGGAATGCCCCAGATCGATTCCTCTCCCGGGCTCTCACTAGACGGGGGTACAGGTTGATCTCTGGAGAGGATGGCAAGGTGACAAGTATTGGTGCTGGAATGCCCCAGATCGATTCCGCTCCCGGGCTCTCACTAGATGGGGGGTACAGGTTGATCTCTGGAGAGGCTGGCAAGGTGACAAGTATTGGTGCTGGAATGCCCCAGATCGATTCCGCTCCCGGGCTCTCACTAGAGGGGGGTACAGGTTGATCTCTAGAGAGGCTGGCAAGGTGACAAGTACTGGTGCTGGAATGCCCCAGATCGATTCCGCTCCGGGGCTCCCACTAGATGGGGGGTACAAGTTGATCTCTGGAGAGGCTAGCAAGGTGACAAGTATTGGTGCTGGAATGCCCCAGATAAATTCCGCTCCCAGCTCTCACTAGACGGGGGGTACAGGTTGATCTTTGGAGAGGCTGGCAAGGTGACAAGTATTGGTGCTGGAATGCCCTAGATCGATTCCGCTCCTGGGCTCTCACTAGACGGTGGTACAGGTTGATCTCTGGAGAGGCTGGCAAGGTGACAAGTATTGGTGCTGGAATGTCCCAGATCGATTCCGCTCCCGGGCTCTCACTAGACAGGGGGTACAGGTTGATCTCTGGAGAGGCTGGCAAGGTGACAAGTATTGGTGCTGGAATGCCCCAGATCGATTCCGCTCCCGGGCTCTCACTAGATGGGGGGTACAGGTTGATCTCTGGAGAGGCTGGCAAGGTGACAAGTATTGGTGCTGGAATGCCCCAGATTGATTCCGCTCCTGGGCTCTCACTAGACGGGGGGTACAGGTTGATCTCTGGAGAGGCTGGCAAGGTGACAAGTACTGGTGCTGGAATGCCCCAGATCGATTCCGCTCCCAGGCTCTCACTAGACGGGGGGTACAGGTTGATCTCTGGAGTGGCTGGCACGGAGATGTCTTTCATAAGGGCAGGTTGGTAAGCCTCAGGTTGGCAAATCTTTGGCCCTGACCCGGGCCTTCTAGCTCGGTGGGAAGAAAGACTACGCATGCCAGTATGGGGTGGCGAGAACTATCCCCAAGCATTCCGTGTACCTAGCGCCCGGCGGGGGAGTCGCCGGCTCAAAGTGGGAGTCGCCAGAAAGGAACGCACCTTGCGAGGCCTAAAGGGAAGTGCGTGCCTAAAAAGTTATAATCCTGAGGCAAATAGCGAAAGGCCAGGGCAGCCCAAAGAGCCCTGTATTTATTTATCCGATTGTGTAATGTGCAAAAACTAACCTGGCGAGAACAGCCTTCGCGAAGATGAATATCGTGTTAAGCGAGAACGCGATATCAACATGAGAAAAACGATAAAGCTGAAAGAACGAACACAGTACAAGGTCAAAAAAACATGCATGTATGCATTTTGCGATTTGATCTACATGAAGCAGCGGTCTCGCCGGCTAAAATGATGGAAAGAACAAAAAGTGAAAATCATGAGTGTCAGAGATCGCTCGCGGACCCCTCCTCGTCACCGCTACTCTTCACTGGCGGGAGCGGAAAGAAGAGCTCTGGGACGATGTCTTCCAGAGTAATGTCGGCCGCACGGCGGATAGGAGGCCGGCTGCCTTCATCGTCTGGAAGATATAACGAGCCGACTCAGTGGACTCCTCGTGGATTTCCTCATCTCGCGCTCACCGCTCTTCCTTCAGGCGGCGGGGGGAAGGGGGAACGGCGGCATGGGACAGCTCGCGATTAAGATCTTTCAACCCGGCCACCTCACCCTATAGGCCTTGAATGCGAGCGTCAGCTCTTTTAGCAGCCGCGACATCCTATAAGTAAAAGACAAATTCAGAAAGCGAAAGGGTTGAAAGAGAGAAGTGGCGAGGTCTAGGTAACTCACCACACCGCTCGCTGCGGCGATCAGCTTCTTCTTTAGCTGCGCATTCTCGGCGAGGAGCACCTGATAAGCCCTCGTGAGCTCCACATTCTGTTGCTCTAGTTGTAGGCATCGCCTTCCTGTCATATGGGTGAGCTCGCCGAATCGCAGCTGAGACCTCGCGCTCTCATAGGCTAGGATCTTTGAGGTCTCGTCCTTGTAGGACCCGGCATCCTCGCGCCCGTAGAGGGCGAAGGAGAAGTCATAGGCATGGCCGCTGACGGTTGGCTTCTCCACCCAGGAAGGAAGGATGGTGGAGACTTCAGCTTTGTTAACCTCCGGCTTCCAATACACCAGGAGCTCGCCGGTCTCATCCCTGCGTCTCTGGTCGAGCCCAAAGTTCCAGTGGTTAACTGGAATGGGCGGGTCAGAGGTCTTCGAGGCCTCATCGCTCTCCTCATCGACCCCCTCTCCTCGGAGAGGATGGTTAGGTCGATTTCGCCAGGGGCGGCTTCGGAGTGCCCCTTTCCCTTAGAGGGGGCGAGCGAGCCTTGGCTCTTCTTGCCTCTCTTCTTGGGCAGAGACTTTGAGGCTGGGCCCCGGCTGCTGGAGGCCTCCGATCTCTTGCGAGAAGAGAACTCAGTCGGGGTGGTGGTATCACGATAGGCCTCCTCTCCCATGGTCGCGAGAGCTTGGGTGGAGGAAGACTTCCGGTTGCTTGCGTAGGGGGAGGTTGAGTGGTAGATCCCGCTCACCTGAAAAAGTGAGGGTTAGACATCTAGCGCGGAAAACGTTGAAACCATGGAAGTTAGCGTGCGAGATCATTAACTTCCCCGGCGAGCACTGGGCGTAGCGAGTCGAGGTTGCGGCGAAGATACACAACCTCGAAGTTCTTCTTCCAGAAGAACTGGTATAAGGAGGCGTCGTGGCCGCTGAGAGTAGGAGGATAGTAAGTGGTATCGCTGTACTGAACAAGCGAGAAAGGGATGTTGCCAAAGTTCCCCTTGACGAAGAGGAACTTCTGAGCCCAGTAGTGAGCTTTGTTGACGGTCTCGTCGACCTTGGGACCCGAGCCCACAAAGTAGGCGGTCCCATATTTATACGCACGGAAAGAGAACAGCTTCCAGAAAACCAGAAGGCTGAACTCGATGCGCTCCTCGCGCATATACCAGGCGCAGGCGACGATGACCGCCATCGCGTTGGGGGTCAGTTGACCCGGTATCACACTGTAGTGTCTCAACACCTGGCGAGCAAGATGGCGAGAGCGTCAGTTAAGCGAGGAAGAATCCATTCTCATCTAAGGAAAGGAAGGTGAGATTAGTAGTTACTTGGCAAACTTCTGGCCACAGAGGTAGCCTCAGACCCACAGCGAAATGGGCTATGGGGATCGCGAGTTCATCAGGCAGGGGGACATTTATTGCGTCATCCTTGGTAGGTTGGCGAGCGGTAAACTATGACGGGATAAAGTCGGCGACGGCAGTGAGAGATTCCTCCTCCGTCAAGTTCGCCAAGAAGAAGGAGTGGTCGGTAAAGGCACATGCACACTTCAACCTGCCCTCAGCCTCACTCTGGTCACCGACCATCTTGAAGACCTGCGAGGAAGAGAATAGCGCAAGAAAGAGGGGGAAATGCGAGAGCTCCGGAGTAGTGAGAGAAGAGGGTCGACGGTAAATGCGGTGGTTGACACAGTTATGACAACCTATTTATAGCAAAAGTAAAAGAGCGGGAAAAAGCCCAAGCGCCGCTGAGTGCGGTTAGCCAAAATATCACATCAGGATCGTAGGCGAGAACTCCCTGCGAGGTTAGCATAAGCAAATTCTTTGCAAGGGCAGCATGAGCAAATGGAATAGCGAAAAGAACCCAGCGCGAGATAGTTTTAGCGGGAGCAGAAGGGCTCGTTGCGAGAATAGCATAACAAAGAAAGTGCGAATATACAAATCGCGAGCGAAAGCTAATAAACGACTATCAATAATTACTTCTGAACGGGAACTCACAAATATAAGTTGCAAGTAATTAGGAGATTGTTCAAAGTAGCGGCGAGCGTTAACAGACGATAAAAGTTCGCAGAAACGTAGGAGTCAGCGATGATCGTGGGGCAACCACTTCCATCTGCCGCCACCCCGCGACCCGGACCTCGGCGGTACCCTTGAATTATAGTAATCCTGGGCCGCACGTCCCTCTCGATCCATCAGGAAGGCATAATCCCCCATCCTCGCAATGTGTACCTCCGACGATGTGACCACCTCATCTTGGGCGCGAGGCACCGTGGCTCGGAGTCTCACGCACTCCTCCATCATAACAGCTTGCCTAATCTCAGCGACCTCTCTATCCCGTCTCGCTTAAAGATTAAGGTCCAGCAGCATCCTTCCATGTTTCTGAAGCAACTCTGCGGTTCGCCGCTTCATCGTCTCGGGATCTCGCGGATCCCCCAAGAAGTCTTCCACTTGGTCGGGGAGCGGGGACACCTCCTCATCCCCAAACTCGGAATCGGTGGGCGGATTCTCGGAATTCTTTGTAAAATATTACGGAAAGGTTGGATAACCCATTTAAGTTCGCGCATTGCATGGGGGCACTGGAATGCTTACCCAGAGGAGGGCGAGAACCCTCAGGGTTGCCCTAGAAGACGTTGCCGTAATGGGGGTAGAGGGATTCGCCTAAGCCAGGAGGGTAGGCTGCGTTGTTAATTGGGGGAATCTTTGGAGGTCGAGAGCCGCCAGTGCCCTCGCTCCCCAGGAGATCGAACCTTGGCATGTCCACAGTTTTGTCAGGAAGGGATGGAAACGGAAGCCGCAAATCTTCGCGAGCCGGGGTATTCCGAGGCGAGACTGTGAAAAACAGGAAATAAGAGGCCGATAGTCAACAAAAGGAGATTTAGTGAGAGAGATTAAGGGCGTACCTTCGGCGTTTTTGCCAGCAAGATGTGTGTCCGCTGGCGGACTTCGGCGAGATCCACCTCCAAGCTCGCCAACGTCCTTGTTCGACAAAATCTCCTGTGAGTAAGCATGAATCACAGAGGCAAATTTATTGGCTTAGCTAGAGGAATAACTCATACCTTCTCGAGGGGACGATTATCCAGGGAAGAATCCAGCAACACGGAGTCGTCCCCGGTTCGGCAAGCCTCCTTCGCATTTTTAGTCTTCGGCGACTGAGCGGGAGGAGGCCGATTCATCCAGGCGGGGACCCTGGTCGTGGAGGGTAGCCCACCAACTCTCACAGCCTTCATGCGAGCCTCAGCTTCTTCGGAAAGCGACATCTCCTGGCAGCTACAGTACGGGAGAAAAGGAAAAAAAGAGTGACGGCACGCGTCACTGAGGCTCGGGATGATATTTATAGCCCTCAGGGTGGGCCCTACCAAAGATTCCTGACAGATCATCAAGGGGCTGGCGAATACCAGGGGTTGGATGATTCTTCGCGAGCCTGAGTAGCCTCGCGAAGAGCGGGGATTGTGTACAACCCCGATATTCGCCAGGCGAGGAGGCGCGGTTTAAGAAGGCCACATGACGAAGGAAGTAATAAGAGAGGAAGGCCATAAGGCCAGAAACCTTGCGAGAGGGTCCTTGAAAAAATCTTTCTCTGAAGGATCGCTGATTGGCGAGCGAGAATGGTCGGCGAGATAGACATTCGCAGGCAGTTTGAGGAAGCTTTCTGAGCTCGACGAAAGGGGTCCCGCATTTGACGAACTCTCTCGTGTTCGTCGAGCTCACCTGCGGTCATCGAGCTCACCCCTGTTCAGCAAAATCATCAGAATTCAAGGGCTGGTAAACCAATACCTCGCGAACCGCTGACAGAAGAGACCTGTGTTCGGTAAATAGGTGTTCAACGAAATGTGTTCAGTGCGCGACAAAGTCAAGAGGCGGTCTCGCAATAAGGATCGCGAGACCGGGCCTCAGCGTCCGACGAGCTCAATTCTATGTTCGACGAATTGCTTCTCGCATTCGACAAACGGCTTGCTTCAATCTCAGCGTCTCAGCGGTCGACGAACCGCCCGTCTCAGTGGTCAGCGAATAGTTTAACGTTCTACATTCGTCAAGTTCATCTGTGATCGGCGAAGTGCCCTGTGTTCGACACAATGAGTTTTATGTTCAACAAAGTCAAGAGGCGGTCTCGCAGGAAGGCTCGCGAGTAGGACTCGCGAGGTCCTTGCAGGGCGATCGCCTAGAAGAGGCATCGCAAGCAGGACCCAGGAGAAGGCCCGCGAGAGCTTCGGCAGTAGTGTTCTCGCAGTTCCCTGCCCATAGGTTGATAGGGCCAAATTACCCTTTTACCCCTGGTGGTCTGCCTTTAGCCTCTCCAAATAGTGGAGTTTGGCTATTAGCAGACCCATTTAGGGTGCGGATAGTAAAATCAAAAGGCGGAATCCTGCTATTTGCAGGCCAGATCAGAAAACCTATAAATAAGACCTAATGGGCACCTTCGGAGAGGACTTCACTTCAGCTTCTCTCTCCTCAGGCTCTCCTTGGCTAGCATTTCCAGAGCTCTCAAAGGTGCCCCAGTCTCAGCTTTGGCTTAGTAGGGGAAGCGCTCAACGATTTTCCGGGTTAGTGGAGGGACCTCCTCGCTGTGACTAAGGTCTTAGTCATTTTCCTAGTCTTCAGTCTACCTTCTCTGAGGGATCAGTAAGGGCTAGCTGCCCCTCATTTCGGTGAGGGCCCCGAGCTTCACAAGAGGCCGAGAAATCTGTTTCAACATCTACCTCATCACTAGAGGAGAAGGTCCAACTCATCACCGAAGTTCCTAGCTGCTCATATTCTTCCTGCAGTGCTCTTATTGCGGTCGACAATTGTCACAACCCGCATTTTCCCAACATTTAAAATGCTATCAGAGTAGGGAAAGCTATGCATTGTGATGCCACGTCACGTAGGGGACGCCTACTGACGTTAAGGCAATTCATCCTTCTTCGCAGTCAAGCAAATATTATTATTAACTCAAAGAGATTTAAATATAATTTATGCAAAAAGATTAACAAGCCACGTTCCTCAGCTAGGTGGATCAACTAGTCCACGCTTTTAAAAATATAGTTTTGCGCGGCGGAAAAATACTTGATTTAATTACTTAATGGCCTAAGTGAACATGAAGACCTAGTGAGGTGCACCATGCAAGATCGAATGTGTGGATTTACTATATATAAAAATAGATTTATCACGCGCGGAAAGTAGTGAGATTAGCATTTCAAAATATGATATGCAATGCAACCATTACCTTAACATATCTAACAAGGGGCCATAAAGCCAACCAATGTCTAATAACCATTCCAGAACAAGTGCTCAAAAGTGAACCACAAGTAAGAGCAGCAGTGAACAAAAATCTAACTAAACGGCACCACGAGCGTCAACACCTGACACGAACCCATGGGCCGACAAGTCCACAGAATACTCTACCTCAAGAGAGTCAGGAGACAGCAACTAAAGCAGCTCTGCACTAACACCTGCTACTGTCCAGAACCTGAGGCATTCAAAGAAAGAACACCTCAGAAACAAGTACAAGTGGTGCAGAAAATAAGAAAGTAAGCAAACCTCCGTGAGACCGGAGGGAAACAGAAGCTGCAAGGATCAGTCATGACAAGGCTAGCAGCAAGAAATCGACAGGAAATGGAACAGCAGAAGTATCTAATCATCAGCAAAAAGAAACAGCAGAACAACTAAAAAAAATCAGCAGAATATGCTCACCAAACAAAGGTGAGAACACAGGCGATGACAAAACTAGCCATAAGCAAAAGAAAATCTATCCGTTTTCAAATTATTAATCATGTTACTCTTGTTCAGAATTATAGAGACTGATCAGCTCATCCAAAAGAAGAGCACCGCACCGGGGGCAAAAACCACACCGCGTACGGACTCCCAATCAAAAAGCTTAAGAGGACACCGCACTGGGGGCAAAAACCACACCGCGTACAGCCTCCAAATCAAAAGCTTAAAAGAGCACCGCACCGGGCGCAAAAACCACACCGCGTACGACCTCCAACAGAATTCATATTTTCATGCAATTTCAAAGGAATAGGGACGAGACCCGTCAGAACATTAGGCAACTTTTTTGGTTAACGAGCTGAGAAAATTTATATTGAGTAAAAATGAGCAAAAGTGAGGCAGATGATAAAATCTAGCATAAAACCAATTACTGGAAGCAAAAGCGAGAAACAAAAATGAAGGGATTTTAGCAAAGAGAAGGAGCAAGATCACCACTTGCCTTCAAATCACCGGAATCGTTCTCCGAACAACTCCTCGTCGTAGATCGGCCCAAAAAGAGGCACGACGAGGCGAGATCTACAGAAAAATGACCAAAACGAAGGTTAGGGCCGAAAACCCTAACGAAAAAGTTTCACGAAACGGAAGGAAATTACCACGAGGACGAAGCTCTCGTCAAGAGCTTTCTGAATCTATGCTCGGCTCGCGATTCCGACCACCGGAGCTCCGACGGCGGCGTCCGGAAGATTCGAGAAATCGCCGTCCCCGTCGCTCGTTCGGACAGAATGAGGAAGAAGCAGAAGGTTCGTTTCCTTTTAGGCAACATCATAATTTTAATAATAATAATATCATTATTATTATTAATAATAATAATTGCAGGAGCTGAATTTGTCGACACAAGGAGGGGGAAGAAGTCGACGCATGCGTCGAAAGGAAGTCGACGCAAGGCAGTCGACGCAAGGCTGCTGGGGAAAGTCGACGCATGCGTCGAAAGGAAGTCGACGCAAGGCAGTCGACGCAAGGCTGCTAGGGAAAGTCGATGCATGCGTCGAAAGGAAGTCGACGCAAGGCAGTCGACGCAAGGCTGCTGGGGAAAGTCGACGCATGCGTCGAAAGGAAGTCGACGCAAGGCAGTCGACGCATGCTGGAGGTGAAGTCGACGCAGGCTGGAAGAAGATGTCGACGCATGAAGGAGGGGAGGAATCGACGCAACTTGAATGAACGTATATATATATATATGTGCATAATTTTTATAATAATAATAATATTATTATTATTATTATTTTATCACAAAACAACAACAAAAAATGAACGCCGAATCCAACGAAAATTCCGCCTTAGGTGAACGGCGGCGCTACGAATCCAACGGCGAAGTTGGAATCAAAATCCGACGTGCCGTTTCTGAGATATGAATGGCGGAAGTTACGACGAGCTTTAAATATATACAAAACTTCTAAAATACGCCGAGGCTCCAAAATGGCTCCGATCGCGACGAAACTTGATAGACAAGTCTAAAATTAAATAATCAAATTTCCTAACGATAAATTTTTCCAATTCCAGGTCGTCGCAAAATTTGGTCTACTTGACCCAAACGGACGCGAAAATGCTCAAACGGCAACGCGCCGCTAACTCGACGTTAAAAGTAACGCGTCGACGTCATTAACACGCCATTACTGAATTAAACAAATACCGGAAAATTCAGGGGCGTTACAGCCACTCCCCCTAAAAGAAAGTTTCGTCCCGAAACTTGACATAAGGGCAGAAAACAACATTAAGAGAGGTACATGGTGTAGGAAAGAAGATTTAAGATGAATAATGATTTGGTGCAGGAACATCACTTGGGCAAAATATATGGTACAGAAAAAATAAATTCATCTGAGCTATTTAAATGAGAAGATGAATGGTGCAGGAAGAAGATTTACCTGAGATAATTATTTGAAAAGGTGAGGATGAGACTCTCGCATTGCTGACTCCAGCTCCCATGTTGCGCTCTCGACGTCATGATTCCGCCAAAGAACTTTCACCATGGGAATAGATTTCCTATGCAACACCCGCTCTTGGGTTTCCAAAATGCGAATAGGCTCCTCAACATAAGATAAATTGGGCTGAATCTGAGGCACCAAATCGAGGACTTGACGATTGCTGCGGACACACTTCCTTAACTGACTCACATGGAACACATCATGGACGCCAGGGAAGGTAGCAGGTAACTCCAATCTATAAGCGGACACTCCGATGCGCTCAACGACCTGGAATGGCTCAACATATCTGGGATCCAACTTGTGGTTCTTCCCAAATCTTTTAACGTCTGGCATCGGAGAGACCTTCAGAAAAACACTGTCCCCAACCGCAAACTCCAGATCTGCCCTTCTTTGATTGGCATACTTTTCGTACCGCTCCTGAGCAACGCGGAGCTTCTCCCGAATATTAGTCACCACCTCTTCCATTTCCATCAAAGCTTCCGGACCTAGCAACGGTCTCTCACCGACTTCGGCCCAAAACAAGGGAGTCCTGCAGCGCCTCCCATACAACGCTTCAAAAGGGGCCATCTGCAGACTTTCTTGGAAGCTATTATTATATGCAAACTCCATGAGTCTGAGGCGCTCGTCCCAAGCTCCACCATGCTCCAAAATGTAACACCTGATCATGTCTTCCACAATCTGATTAACTCGCTCCGTTTGACTATTAGTCTGCGGATGGTATGCGGTCGAAAACCTGAGGTCGGTGCCCAAAGCTCCCTGTAAGCTCTGCCAGAAACGCGACGTAAACCTGGAGTCTCGATCTGACACGATACTCACTGGCACTCCATGCAAACGAATGACCTCATCCAAATATAACTCCGCTATCTTCTTCATAGAATAGCCGACTTTGAAAGGGACGAAATGCGCACACTTTGTCAATTGATCAACTATAACCCAGACTGAATCATGTCCACGAGGGGACCTCGGCAAGCCCGTGATAAGGTCCATCGATATGTTTTCCCATTTCCACATGGGGATCTCCAAAGGGGTCAGTTTTCCTCCAGGTCTGCCATGATCGGCCTTCACCCGCTTGCATGTGAAGCACTCCGATACAAATTTGGCAATGTCGTTCTTCATGCCCGACCACCACACGATTTGCTTCAGATCTCTATACATCTTGGTGGAACCCGGGAGGTAGGACACACTAGATCCGTGATCCTCCCTGCAAATCATAACTCGAATATATTTCACCGCCGGAATACAGAATCTACCTCTATACAAGAGGGTACCAAGCTCATCAATGGAGAAATCAGATAATTCTCCTTTCTCGGTCCTCCTCGGAGATGCTGAAGATCTGGGTCTTCTTTCTGACGTAACCTTGTGAGGGTGATCCACGAAGGCTCTTCTGCCTCCAAACGAGTGCGCTCGCCATGGCTCACCGCCGAAATATCCATCAAAAGAAACTCCTCAACTAAGGCTTGAACAGATAAATTGAAGGTCTGAGCCGTCTTCCTACTCAACGCATCGGCCACCACATTGGCCTTACCGGGATGATAAAGGATGTCCACTTCATAATCAGCAACATATTCCAACCACCGGCGTTGGCGCAAATTCAGCTCCTTTTGTGTGAATACATACTTCAAACTTTTATGATCGGTATAAATCTTGCACACAGCGCCATATAGTAAGTGTATCCACAGCTTCAAGGCATAGATCACCGCCGCAAACTCCAAATCATGGGTAGGGTAATTCTTCTCATAAACCTTCAATTGCCTAGATCCATAGGCGATCACCTTCCCCTTTTGCATCAGAACGCATCCAAGTCCGATGTGGGAAGCATCAACATACACCGCAAACTCCACTCCCTCAATTGGCAGAATGAGAATTGGGGCAGAACACAACCTTCTCTTCAGCTCTTGGAAAGCCTCCTCACACTTATCACTCCAAATGAAGGCGGCATTTTTCTGCGTAAGCCGGGTCATCGGAGCGGACAATGTGGAGAAACCCTCCACAAATCTCCTATAATAACCGGCCAAACCCAAGAAACTTCTGATCTCCTTTGGAGTAGAAGGTCTCTTCCAATCCATCACCGCTGAAATCTTGGCGGGATCAACGGAGATTCCATCCTTGCTCACCACATGTCCTAAAAAGGACACCTGAGGCAGCCAAAACTCACACTTGCTCAGCCTAGCATATAGCTTATGCTCTCTCAAGACAGACAGAACCTGACGCAAATGATAGGCATGCTCCTCATCAATGCGAGAATAGATGAGAACGTCGTCGACGAAGACGACCACAAAATGAGGAAGGCGCGTTGGTCAAACCAAATGACAACACGAGGAACTCGAAATGCCCGTACCGGGATCTAAAAGCCGTCAGAGGAATGTCTGACTCACGAACCTCAACTGGTGGTAGCCTGAACTAAGATCAATCTTCGAGAATTTGGTGCACCCACGCACCTGGTCGAACAAATCATCAATCCGCGACAACGGATATCTATTCTTGATCGTCATCTTATTCAACTCTCGATAATCGATACACAGCCTCATGGAACAGTCCTTCTTCTTCACGAAGAGAACAGGAGCAGCCCATGGAGAAGTACTCGGTCTGATGAAACCACACTCCAAAAGTTCATCCAACTGAACACGTAATTCTTCTAACTCACGAGGTGCCATGCGGTACAGTGCCTTGGCAATGGGCCGGGTGCCTGGTTCGAGGTCTATGGAAAACTCCACCTCTCTTTTGGGAGGAAGAGCGAAAAGCTTGTCCGGAAAAACATCGGGAAACTCTCGCACCACCGGGATACCCCCCACGGTTGGTTCCACACGAGAAGCATCCACGGCGCTGATAGAAACCAGAAAACCCAAACAACCAGAGGCTAAAGCTCGGCGGGCACGTACCGCAGAAATAATCAGAGAACTCTCCCGAGGTAAACCATAAATGCTCAAAGGACGTTCGTCACCCAGCTTGAAATCTAGCCGCTTCTCCTTGCACTTGATCACGGCATCATACTTGGACAACCAGTCCATCCCAAGAATCACATCAAAATCTGCCAAATCTAGCATCTTCAAATCTGCCAGAACCTGGACACCACCCAAAGAAATGGGGCACTCCCGGATACCCCGATCTGACGTAACCTGATCTCTAGACGGAAACTTAACGGACAAGGCATCATCCAACCGGTCAATAGACCATCGGTGCCTATCAACAAAACTTCTAGCAACAAAAGAGTGAGACGCTTCCGAATCAAACAGGACACGCGCCCACTTATTCTTAACCTTGAATTCACCTAAATAAGCGTGCGTCACTAGACAACTAGTAAGCTAACTAAATTCAGAAAAAGAGAACAATTTAGGAGGAAAGAAACTAACTGGATATCACGTGCGCTGAGGTTTGAGCTTCTTCTCTAGTCAGCACATTAAGCTTGCCTTTAGTCTTGCCCACGAACTGTGGGGGCGGCGGCAAGGTCTGCAGAAGAACCGCTGAAGTCACGGTCTGCGAATTCGGGCAGTCGGCCCTACGATGTCCTTTTTGCCCACACAGGAAACAACAACCGGCCTTCTTGTAACACCGAGCCGCCTCGTGCCTGGGCTTAGAATAGAATGAGCACACTGGGACTGCCTTGAGTGCGTCTTGAATTGCACTAACCTTTAACAGCTCCAACGCCTCGAGCCTCTTGAAACACCTTTCGAACGGGTGGCCCCGCTTGCCACAGAAGCTACAGTGTCCCACATCCCTCTTCTTCGGGTCCGAGTGGGACGCCTTAAAACTCTCCCGATCATCAGATTTCCTCTTATCACTCTTTATCTGCTGCCCACGAATCTTCGTCTTCTCAATAGACTCAGACTTCAATGCGGCCTCCACCGCTTCAGCATATGCCTTTGACCCATAGGCGCTAGCCCACTGCTGGACGTCGCCAGTGAGACCACCCAAAAACCTCTTCACTCTGCCTTCCTCCGAGGCCACCAACTCGGGGGCGAATCTACTTAACTTGCTGAACTCGATCTCGTACTCACTGACGGTGAGCTGCCTCTGCTTCAGATGCAGAAAGTTGTTCATCAATCGGTCGCGCTCAACTGAAGGGAGGAACTTCTTAAGCAACAACTTCTTAAACATCTCCCAAGAGCATCCCTCGGCGAGACCTTCCTTCTCCCTAATCCACCAACCTTTCGCCAAACCCTTCAGTTGATAAGCATCCACCATCATCTTCGACGCCTCCGAGACACCTGAATAGGAGAACATCTCCTCCATGCTGATCACCCAATCATCTAGGGCCATGAAGTCTGCCCTACCATCATAGGTAGGAGGTCCCAACTGCTGAAAGCGTGAAATGAAGTTCATCTCCGGTGGCAATGCCACTGGAGGCACTAGGGGAGCAGGAGCGGCTGGACTCACCACCGGTTCTTGCACAACAGGCTGCTGCACCGAGGCAGCAGACACCAAAGACTGAATCTGAGCCTGCATCGCGACCAACTGTCTCGTCAAAGCCTCATTGCTCTGTCGCAGGCTTTCGATCACGGACTCACTCTGACCACCAGAATACTCTCCCTCAGGCAGGGGAGTCGATCGTGTCACTCTCCTACGAGACATGTCTACAAGAAGGATGAACATTCAATCAGAAACAGGCTTACAAAGCTTAAGCCCAACAGACTCGGAGATTTTAATAATTCTAAGCAAAGAACCTTGAATTCATCTTTGAATTCAATTGAATTGAAATCAAAATTTGAGATTACCTGATCAGCATCATTGTCAGCTTCTGATTCTAATTCTTCTTCATCTGAGTTGTTTGCTGAGGCATTGATATCCATCATGCAGAAATTCTTTTCTCCTTCATCATCTTCATCATCAGAAGAGCTGGATGAAGATGCACTTACTGACTCACTACTTGAGTCATAAATGTCCATCAATCACTGATCATTCTCCTTTGATTCTTCTTCATCATCAGAAGAACTGGATGAAGTTTCTGACTCAGTTTCACTTCAAGTTTCAGCTACAAATCCTCTTCCCTTATGCTTGTGCTTGTGGGAGGAAGACTTGTTGAAGTGCCTCTTGTCTTCTTTCTCTTTTCTCTTCTTCTTCTTCTGATTTTCTGGACACTCTGGCAGAATGTGTCCAGGTTTCCTACAGCCAAAACAAATAATTTCTTTAGAATTTGATTTATCATACCTTGGCTTTTCTCTTGATCTGGAGTTCTTCTTTATGAAGTCCTTCTTAGCCATCTTGTAGAACCTTTTGGCTAGAAGGCTCATGAACTCCTCATCTCTTGGAGCCTTTTCTTCCTCTTCAGCTTGAAAATCTATGCTTCTCTCCTTCTTGGATGCTGGAGATGAAGTGGATTGCTCAGCTTCTCTGGTTTTGATAAGCTGCTCATAGGATTTGAGTTTGCCTAACAAGCTCTCAGTTGAGATATCATTAAGGCTCCTGGCTTTCTTGATTGGCCAGATCCTAGACTCCCATGTGCTGGGGAAGCACATAAGGATCTTATCATTGATCTCAGTGATAGAGATCACTTTGTCCAAGGTCTTCAGCTCATTGATTATGAGGTTGAGCCTGTTATACATATCAGCAACTGTCTCAGATTCTCCCTTTTTGAACTTCTCATATTGAGAAATGAGGTGGGATCTTCTGTCCTTTCTTTCATCAGCTGATCCTTTAACCATATTGTTGAGTGAGATCCATATCTCTCTTGCAGAAGTGCATTCCACCACTTTTTGAAAGATGTCATCAGACATTGTTTGTGCTAGAATGTTCATTGATTTTGCATATGCACTTCTCTGCTTCTTCTGTGCTTCTGTCCATTCTGGTGGTGGAACAGCATTATTTGTTGTTGTGGTTTCAGCACTTGTTATTGTTGTAGGTGTAGGAGGTCCTGTCAAAATCACATTGAAAATTTTCTCATCAATAGAATTCATGTACAATCTATTCCTTGCTTTCCATAGTGCAAACTTATTGAGATTGCACATAGGAGGTCTTGTGCTAGAATATTCTTTGTTCTGTGCCGTGAGTTTTTAAGAAAAAAAAAATCTAAAATAAATTAAGTTCTAATTGATCTTTATGATTCAGGTGTTAGACTGTAAATAAAAACCAACTACCCTCTGATACCAATTGAAAGTCAATTAATATGCTTAGATACCAATTGAAAGTGGAGGTTAAATCTTAATATTACTCTAGAGGGGGGTGAATAGAGTATTAAAACTTTTTACTTTATTTTATTGCGGAATTAAAATAGTGATATATATGTGTATTGAGTGAGTAATAAAAGCAAACACAAAGAGAGCACACAGCACAACACACAGAGAGTCAAACCACGGAGGACACAAGGATTTTTATAGTAGTTCCCCAATAAACCTGGGTACGTCTACTCTTCTACCACACTTGGTAGGATCCACTAGGTTTTTGATCAGGTGCCCTATCACTAAGGGGTTTTTGATCAGGTGTCCACACACCAAGGGAGCTTTTGATCAGGTGCTCTAACCAACCCATAGGTTTTTGTTCAGGTGCCCTGCCACCAATGGGTTAAATTTTGAAGGGAGTTAAAACCCTGTACAAGAGGGGATAAGAAGGGGTTTAGATGTTCTTCTTTGTCAATAATCTGAGAGAAGACTCTAGTGGATTGATGATGTAAAGCTCCTCTGTCTGATATGAAATGCTTGACAGTTGAGGATGGAGCTTTCTCTTGAAAGAAATTGATCTTCCTGTAGCTGATGAATCTGAGAGAATAAATTCTTCAGATTATTGTTGCTCTTTTGGAGATCTGAACTTGCAGCAGAGATCTGAGAGATGGTGTTGATGTTGTTCTCAGTGAGTGAGTGCTGCTGAGGAAGAAGATGAAGATGATCTGCTAGCTTTTGTTCTTCTTTTTCTTCCTGTAACCTTCTTCTTTCTTTTTCTCTGTACAGCTATTCTGTATTGTGTTCTGTCGTGAAAAATTGTGAGTACTGATAAAATTGTATATCTTCTTCCTTCTTCTTTTGATACTCTCTGACTGATTTTAAAAAATCAAATCCCTTGAATTAAGGAATAGATATATCTGGGAACCATAAATATGACACGCCGTATATCCTTTCCTTTTCCATGAAAATGTCAACGGCTATTTTCGAAATAGGAGAATAATAAAAGGAATTATATTATCCTGACCTATCTGGAAGAATAGAGCCGTTGATGTAGACGATCTGAGTTCGGATAATGAAATAAGAATAATCTTTCTAAAATTTTAAACTGAAATAAGACATTTCTTCGATCTGAATAAGTTTCGTCGATCTCAAGATTTTCGTCGATCTCAATGTTGAGTTCGTCGACCTCAGCTGAATCTGGCAGGAAGAGTTGAGTAATTGAGGTGAGAAGATCTTTCGTCGATCTGAAGGATTCATCGACCGCTGAACCTGGGTAATATCGTCGAGACGCTGAGACGGGATAATATCGTTGAGACGCTGAGACGGGATAATATCGTCGAGACGCTGAGACAGGGTAATATCGTCGAGACACTAAGACGGGATAATATCATCGAGATGCTGAGACGGGAGCAAGCCATTCGTCGAACCCAGGAAGGCGTTCGTCGAACCCAGAGAACTTGAATAATTTCTTGAGTTCTAATAGCCTAAACTCTTGACCCATAGACTAAACATTGGGGTCAACTTGATCCTAGTCAGCAGAGAGTGATCCTAGCCCAAATCAGTAATAGGGTTGTTCCAACAGTTAGGATCAAAGAAGATTGATGGAGAAGACGGGCTAGAGATGGTGAGAGCTTCAGAGACCCCGGACGGTAGTTGGAGCCCGAGCTCGGACAAGGATTGACAACCCTAGATTCTGGTCGTGAACCTCCGATGAGTCTCCGCCCTTTGTTTGTAATCTTACCCCCTTCATATTGTAGTAGTGTTTTCCTTTATCATTTGTGTGTATGAACGATGATTGTTAAACCTTATTATTGCATTTAAGTTTATTTCATGTCTATGCGAATTTATCTTCTGCTTTATGCAAGTGCGGAGCACCCCCAATGAAGAGATACTAAAATAAAGATGATGAATTTTATCCTCTTATTTTCCATGCCAAATAATCTTTTTAAAAATTCTCTTCAATCAAAAACCCAAAATGTATATGTTTTAGATGTAATGAATTTTATCCTCTTACATCATGACATATAATCTTTTAAAATAATTTTGGGTGCATATGTTTAGGAAATAATGAATTTTACCCTCTTATTCTCATGACATATGATCTTTTTTCTACATTTTTCTATTTGCCAACAAAGGGTAGGGGATTAAGAAATATTTCTAGTTAATAAATTAAACTATTTTGAGAGCAACTTTTTTAGTGGAATGAAATTTCCTAAGATCTTAACATTAATAGAGAATATAATAAAAATCTAGAGATGTTTAGCCAATTTACCACAAAATGAAGCTATTTAAAATTAAAATGAGAAGTAGTGCTAAATAAATTCTCTAATTGAATTAAAAACAAAAAATATTTCTTAAAACTAAATTACTTCAAATTTAAGTCTAACAAATTCTGATGAAACAAAATAGTAGCTAAATTATAAATGTAGGATTACTTATGATCAAACTTCAAACTAGATTTCTAGAAAGAAAAAACACAAGGCTAGGCGTATTTATTATTATTATTATTATATTTTTTTGTTAGTTCTTGGACTTTCTGAGGGCTACCCTGTGAAGGATTCGCAAGGTACTAGGAGCAGTGATAGGAGTTCAAGCCCAAAGTGCCCTTTCCAAGAAATTAGATATATATATATATATTTTCAAATAAAAATACAATGAACGTTACGCTACACCCCATACTTAAAATTAAACATTGTCCCCAATGTTTAAAACTAAGTATGAAGTATTATCAAGACGGTTTTTTTATAAAAAAATGCAGTAAATAAAAAGGGAAGAAGAAGGCTTCCCTGGTCATAGATTGAGTTGCCGGATTAAAAACCTAAAAATGAAGTTAGAACATAGCAAAAACAAAGAAAGAAAAATAACGTTGGGGTGCCTCCCAAAAGCGCTTTGTTTACCGTCGCGCAGCTTGACTAGATGGCGATGTTAAATATTTTGGAAGTAAATTGTTTCGATGTTTCCGGATGCTGGGTCGCCGGGGTGGCATAATTTTAAACGTTGTCTTTTGACCTTGAAAGATCCTTTTTCTAGGTGCTCTATTAGCACGGTCCCGTATGGCCAAACTTTTTTTACTTTGAAGGGATCAGACCATCGGGATTTTTATTTGCCTGGGAAAAGCTTAAGTCTAGAATTATATAAAAGGACTAAATCTCCCTGTGAAAAAGTTTTTATATTTTTGATTTTTTTATCATGATAAAACTTAGTGCGCTCCTTATAAAATTTATTATTTTCATAGGCGTTCGCGTGTCATTCATCTAGTTCATTTATTTGCATTTTTCTATGTTCGGAGGCTAAGTCTAAATCCAAATTCAAAAAATTTAGCATCCAAAAAGCGCGATGTTCTAATTCTACCGGTAAATGACATGCTTTACCATACACTAAACAGTACGTCATACATCTGATGGAGGTTTTGTACACTCTCTGATAGGCCCATAGTGCGTCGTCTAATTTTAGTGACCAATCCTTCCTATTAACGGACACCATTTTTTCTAATATTCTTTTTAGTTCATGATTCACCACCTCCACTTGGCCATTCACTTGTGGGTGGTAGGCGGTAGACAGCTTGTGTGTAACTCCATACTTTGCTAATATTTTAAAAAGTTGGTTGTTACAATAATGTGTGCCCCTATCACAAATTAGTGCTCGGGGTGTGCCAAAATGTGAAAATATTTTTTTTAAAAATTTTACGATGACTCTCGCGTCATTAGTGGGAAGGGCTTGTGCTTCCGCCCACCTTGACACGTAATCGACCGCAACAAAAATATATTTGTTATTAAAAGACAAAGGTAAAGGACCTACAGAATCTATTCCCCAAAGATAAAAAATTTCGCATTCTAGAAATATATTTTGGGGCATTTCATCCCGGTTAGAAATGTTACCTGAACGTTGGTACCGATCACAATTATTCACAAAAGTGTGAGCGTCTTTGAATAAGGTGGGCCAAAAGAAGCCCGCCTCTAGCGCTTTTCTTGCGGTCCAGTTTGCTTGGTAGTGTCCACCGGCTGGTCCTTCGTGGCAGTGCCGCAAAATTTGGATGCCTTCCTTGCCCAAAATACACCTTCTTACCACTTGGTCCGCGCAGACACAAAATAAAAAGGGGTCCTCCCAAAAATAAATTTTCAAGTCCGAAAAGAATTTCTTCTTTTGTTGACTTGAAAAATCTTTTGGTAGGACCCGGGCCACTAAATAGTTGGCCAAATCCGCGTAACAAGGGGTGAAAGAGGTTGTTACCTTTTCGATGGCGAGGAGGCGCTCTTTAGGGAATTTGTCGTCAATTTCGGCCTCCGCTAGCGCTCCTGCAGCCGGGTTCTCCAACCGTGAGAGGTGGTCGACCGCAACATTCTCCTCTCCACTTTTGTCCTGGATCTCCAAATCGAATTCTTGAAGAAGGAGAATCCATCTCAAGAGTCGGGGCTTAGCGTCTCCTTTATCTAGTAAATATTGGAGGGCGGAGTGGTCTGAAAAAACAATAACTTTTGAAAGCGTTAGATAAGAACGAAATTTATCGAATGCAAAAATAATCGCCAAAAGTTCTTTTTCCGTTGTTTTATAATTAGCTTGGGTAGAAGTGAGTGTTTTGATTGCGTAATAAATTGGGTAAAAATATTTGTTCACCCATTGGCCTAAAACAGCCCCTAAAGCAAAATCACTCGCATCGCACATTATTTCGAACGGTAAAGACCAATTTGGCGTAATTAAAATTGGCGAGTTTATTAATTCTTTCTTAATTTTTTCAAAAGCTTTCAAGCATTCGTCATCAAAAATAAACGCGGATTCTTTTTCTAAAAGATGAGTTAAAGGTTTAGTAATTTTAGAAAAATCTCGAATGAATAGCCTATAGAATCCCGCGTGTCCTAGAAAACTCCTAATAGATTTAATATAAGTGGGTGGAGGAAGTTTTTATATGACTTCGATCTTGTCCCGATCGACCTCGATCCCCTTACTAGAAACTTTATGTCCGAGGACCAACCCTTCTCGGACCATAAAGTGTCACTTCTCCCAGTTGAGTGCCAAATTCATGTCTTCGTAGCGTTGAAGAACATGATCAAAATTATTCAAACAATTTGCAAAAGAATCGCCAAAGACGAAAAAATCGTCCATAAAAACTTCCATGACGTCTTCTACTAATTCGTTGAAAATTGCCAGCATACATCTTTGAAATGTAGCCGGCGCATTGCAAAGACCAAACGACATTCTTCAATATGTGAAGGTGCCGAACGGACAGGTGAAGGTGGTTTTCTCTTGGTCTTCAGGCGCAATTAGGATTTGGAATTGTCCCGAAAGACCATCGAGACAACAGTAGTGTGAATGACCGGATAAGCATTCTAGAATTTGGTCAATAAAGGGCAACGGAAAGTGATCCTTGCAGGTAACATCATTTAATTTTCTGTAATCGATGCACACCTGCCAACCCGTAATAGTACGGGTCAGAATCAACTCGTTATTTTTGTTTGTGACTACCGTTATTCTGCTCTTTTTAGACACGACTTGCACTGGGCTAACCCAAGTACTATCACAAATCGGATAAATAATTCCCGCGTCTAATAATTTTATAATTTCGGCCTTAACAACGTCCTTCATATTGGGATTAAGGCGTCGTTGAGGCTGAATAGTGCTACAAGTATTATTTTCTAAATTTATTTTATGCGTGCAAAATGAGGGGCTAATCCCCTTGATATCCAAAAAATTTGCCATGCAATTGCATGGCAGTGATTATTTAAAATTTTAATTAATTTAAAATTTTCCAAATCGTTTAGTGCGGAAGAAATTATTACGGGCAATTTTGAATCTTTTTCTAAAAATATATATTTCAAATGTCCCGATAATTATTTTAATTCTAGACTCGGTGGCTCCTCGTAAGATGTTTTTATTTTAGAATTATTCAATTTTACTTTTTCAAATTTGAGCGACCGAGTTAATTCTTTTAGACAAAATAAATTTGCAATTTCCGGATTTTCAAATAAAGGAGAAATTATTTCAGAAAACGACCTTATTTCCTCTTCAAAATTTGTTTCTAAGGTAAAACAAGAGTCGTCGTTTGGAAGCGCATTTCTTATTTACTTATTTACACTAAAAGTAACTTCTTCTTCCCTGACTCGTTGGAGAAGATTTCCTTTACTTATGTAGATAATAGCCCGAGCGGTGGCTAGGAAGGGCCGACCGAGTATGAGGGGTACTTCGGCGTCCTCTTCGATATCGAGGATGATAAAGTCTACTAGAATGATAAACTTGTCAACCTTCACTAGCACATCATCTATGACCCTGATCGGGTACTTAATGGACCGATCCGCTAGTTGGATGCTTATATTAGTTGGGCTTGGGGTGCCCAAACTAAGCTTCTTAAATAAGGAGAATGACATAAGATTTATGCTAGCTCCTAGATCGGTCAATGCGTGTTGAATTAATAAATTACCGAACAAACACGGGATGGAAAACTGTCCCGGATCATTTAATTTTTCCGGCAATTTATTTAAAACAATCTCCAAACATTCCGCGTTAAGAGAAACGCGCGAAATATCTTCAAGTCTCTTTTTATTTGATAATAAATCCTTGAGATATTTCGCGTATTTAGGTATTTGAGAGAGTGCCTCGCAGAATGGTACGTTGATTTGAATTTGTTTTAAAATATTTTTGAATTTTTTGTACTGCTCCTCGTTGCTCTCATTTATTAATTTAGAAGGATATGGAATAAAAGGCGTTTGAATAATGCACGGAGCTAAATCAGAAGAATTTAAATGCGGAGGTGGAGTTGAAACGTTTACCTCAGGCTTGACCAATTTTGTAGTTTTTACCTCCTTTCCGCAACGGAGGGTTATTGCGTTGGCACTCTCCCATAGATTGGGCTCAGTATTGCCCGGCAGAGCTCCTTGCTGGCATTCAGAGAACATCTTGGCGAGTTGTCCAATCTGATTTTCTAAGCTTTTAATAGATCCGGATAGATTCCGGATGTTGGACTCATTGGAGGCAACATATTTGGTGAAGGCCTCTTCAAATGAGGAGGGCTTGTGTGGTGGTGGTGGAGCGAATCCGGGAGGATTCACTTATGGTGGACGCTGAGCATTATTGGGGTTGCTCCATGAAAAATTAGGGTGGTTCCTTCAACCTGGATTATAAGAATTATTAAATGGAATGTTATTATTCGGGTTATAAGGAGGACGATAAAAGTTCCCCATATAATCTACTTGCACTTGAATGAAATTATTATTATTTTCGTTATTATTATTATTAGCCTAATTGGTGGTGGAGGAAGCAGACATCTCCGCCACTTGCTTAGTTAATCTCTCTACTTGTAACACTAAATTAGTGGTTGCCTCAACTTCATAGAGTTCGGCCGGCTTGTTAGGGTGCATCCGTGGCGCATTCCACTGATATGCGTTCATGGCTATCTCTTCAAAAAGCTCTTGAGCGGCCTCGGGGGTTTTGTTATTAAGAGTCCCCCTGCTGCCGCATCAATCATTTGCCTTGTTTGGAGATTCAAACCATTGTAGAAAGTTTGAACTTGTTGCCATAAAGGAAGGGCATGGTGAGGTCATCTCCGCAATAATTCCTTGAAGTGCTCCCATGTGTCTTTGAGAGACTCCGAGTCTATTTGCGTAAAAGAGAGAATGTCCGTACGTAATTTGGCGGACTTTGCCGGAGGAAAATATTTCGTTAAGAATTTCTCCGTCATCTCGGCCCATGTAGTGATGGAACCTCCAGGAAGAGATCCCAACCACTGCTTGGCCTTAGTCCGCAAAGAGAAAGGAAATAAACACAACCTAATGACGTCATCGGTGACGCCATTTATCTTAAATGTATCGCAAATTTTCAAAAATTAAAAGATGTAAATTAGGATCTTCATCCGGTAAGCCATCGAAAATGACGGTTTGCTTTACCATCTGAATGATACTCATTTTAATTTCAAAATTATTAATCGCCACCGCCGGGCGAATAATGCTAGATTGTGTTCCCTCCCAATTCGGCCTCGCATAATAGGACATAGTCCGTTGCGGGGCCTCATTATGGTCGAGGTCTTCCATTATACCTTCGTTAGTCTCTCCGATCGACTCTTCTCGAATTATTGGTAGATCACTTAATCGGAGACGTCGCCGCAAGGTGCGCTCGATTTCTGGATCAAAACAAAATTAAAGATTAATTGAAGAGTTTCCTCGGGTCATAAACCAAAAGAAAAGAGGAAAAGATGCAGAAAAGAATAAAAAGGTGAAGAAGGAAAAATCAAAATTATTATAAAATTATTATAATATTTTAAAATATTTAAATTTTTTTTCAAAAAGCGGGTTAAGTTAGTTCCAGACTTCCCGAGGGCTACCCTATGAAGGATTCGCAAGGTACTAGGAGTTGTGATGGGAGTTCAAGCCCAAAGCTCCCTTTCCGAGAATTTAAATTATGCCTTTTATGTTTTTTAAAAATTTTAAGAGAAAGGGTGAGAAGAAAGAGAACGATAAAATTAATAGATATTTCTTTTTTTGAAATATCAACCTAAACTCCCCGGCAACGGCGCCAAAAACTTGATGCGCAAAACTATATCCGCAAATGATAACGACAAGTGTACCGTATCGAATGTAGTGTAGGTTGTAAAAACCGAGGTTGTATTAGACTCGGGGCGGTTGAATATTTTTACTTTGGAAAATCTCTATTATCTTATCAAATAAAACTTGGGGTTGGTTGTTGCAAGAAAGAGAGATAACTTATTTTAAAACTATGAATTAAAAGACTAGTACTCAACCTTGAATCACCTTGGAAAATAAATATAAGAAATAAAACTTCTTATTCTCTTAGAGAAATTACTTGACTGTGGAGGTTCCCGAATTATAAACGTACCTCTCTCGAGGATACGCTCAACTGAGTTTAGGTTGATCAATCAAACTTTCGCTCTAGAATCAAAACCCCTAAAACTCGCTTTATCGTAGTGAACCCCTCTATTGGATTTGACTCCAATCCGGGAGAATTATGTCATCCTCTCTCGAGGAGTGCATTCAACTCTCTTTATCCTTGAAATGATCGATTCGAATTCAGAACCTCTCGGTTATTAGACTGTGAAAACAAGAATGAAAATTATATATCGAAAATATAATTTCAATCCAATAAAGTTCAAGGATAAATCTTAAGCGTTCTAAGGAAGAGAAAGAGAAGCTATAAATTAAAGCATAACTTTTTTTCCTTGGATCCTCTCGGCCGAGTACTAATAGAAATTTAGCTACTCATAGAGATGGAGGAATTAACGAAAATAGAAGAGTGCATGATGGAAAAGAGAATAGAATAAGAGAAAAAAGAACTATTTTATTGAATTGCAAAGAATTTACAACTAAGGAATTGAAAATTACAAGCTTTGAAATGAAAGTACAGGTTAAGAAGAAAGAGGAGAATAAGAGCTTGAGAATAAGAAAACAGTGAAAAAACTAAAGCTATAACTCCCAAAATTCGTCCCTGATCATCTCGAGAAGCTCCCTTTAAATAACAAAAAATTTGGTGTTACATGCCCTTGGTCACGCCCGTGACCAAGGGGCGTGTAAGGGGCGTGATCGAAGCATCAGCGGAGAGGGCGCCTTCTGGAGTAATTGTGAGCGTTACATGCGCGCCACGCCCTAGGACACGCCCGTGACCTAGGGCGTGTAATCTTTAAAACTTGCCGCTGCCGGGAAGCTTCGGCGGGAAGTGGCGCGGGGTGAGTCACACCCGTGTAATGGATGTCACGTGCCCTGGTCATGCCCGTGACCTGGGGCATGTAATTTTAATTGACGTGGCTGGTTGATCTAGATGCTGGTGGTGGGTCACGGCCGTGACACTGGGTCACGCCCTTGGTCACTCCCGTGACCTGGGGTGTGTAATTGGCGAATCTCCACGAAATGACCCCGGGGTGGCGGAAACAGGTCTGGAACACCTCGTAGGTTACACGCCCATTGGTCACGCCCGTGACCTTGGGCGTGTACTTGCACTTTTTGCTCAAAATGCCCAGAAAACCTGAAAACATAAGATCATGCTTCGCCCTATTTTGATATTAACTCCATATGAATTATATTACCAAAAGAAGCCTAACGTATCATACTTTCATGTTTTTGGATGTAAATGTTATATCTTAAATACCAAAGATGCATTAGCTAAATTTGATGAAAAATGCGATGAAGGAGTCTTTCTTGGTTACTCGTCAACTAGCAAGGCATATAGGATATATAATAAAAAGCCTAAAAAGGTTGAAGAGTCTATTCATGTGAAGTTTGATGAAATTGTGCCTTGTGTAGATACTAATAGTACAGGAAAAGAAGATGAACCCTCTTCACCTTTGGAGCTTGATGACGATGAACCACCTGGAAAGGACAAAGAAGTAGAGCCCGTGCAAGAAGATTTCGTGCCTCCAAGCATGCTTAGATTCACAAGAGATCGTCCAAGGGATCTTGTCATTGGAGAACCGTCAAGAGGGGTAACTACACAATCTGCCCTTAATGAATCTTTTCCTAATTTTTGTTTTGTTTCCGAAATTGAACCCAAAAACGTTTCTACTACTTTAAATGACGAGTTTTGGTTTATTGCTATGAATGAAGAATTATATCAATTTGAAAGCAATAGGGTTTGGAAACTTATTAAAAGACCATCTAATCACCCGATCATAGGTGTAAAATGGATATTTAAAAATAAATTAGATGGAGATTCTAGGATCACTAGGAACAAAGCTAGATTGGTAGCTGATGCGATTACGGCAAGTTCACCGGTCGTTCAAGTAGTAAAATTGGGAGAGACTCCCCGAATATCGTTCTCAGAGGACTGCAAGTTGGGTTGTATGAATTCTTGTTAGGGAATTACTTATATAGATTCTTATGTAATTAATAAAAAGGGGTTTTGATTTTTGGTTTTCCTAGATTAGCAACAGTGAAAGAAAATGCGGCCCTAGAGCTCCGCTTCGCTTGTCGGGATGGAATGCAGGCCACGATGTCGTGCTTCGGTGAGCGGGTGGACGAGAAGGCTAGCGGATGGATGTTTTGCAACTAGCGGAATGAGGGTCGTAGGCACCTCGTCGCGGAACACGCAACTAGCAATTACTAGTGCGACGCACTACAAAGCGGTGGAGTGGATGGCGGACTAGGGTGCTCCTCAAATCTCATAAACCACAACACATTTCACCGAAATGAAATCACAATAACTTAGACACAGTTATAAACATCATCAGTAGGAAAGTACATCATACCATGAAGAAATCTTAAACTATACACAAAAGGGAAATAGGTCACCAAAGCTCGAAGTCTATGCTGAAGATTCACGGATGGAATCGCAGGGTTGTCAAGCCTCATCCGTGCTCAGTCTTCAGTTGCATCTGGGGTACAGAGGAGTTGACACCTTCCTCTACTTCACCCGTCTTCTTTGTGGTCTAGCTCCAGCTACTCTTGTTGGAGATCCCTTGAAAGTAGCAGAAATCTTCCGTCGATGGCGTTCTTGAACTCGTAGATGATAGAGGAGGCCAAGGATGGAGCTTTGGCAGAAGATTTGCAGGACAAAGGTTGCAGGAGCTCCTTCTAGGTCAGGCGGTGGTGGAGAGGTGAAATGGGTGGAAATGGCGGGCTTGCAGAGTTTTTCCCGCGGGTCTCACTTTCAGCAGCAGATTTCCTGTTTTAAATACTAAAACGGCAGAAATTTATTCACGCATGGTCGAATGCACGACCGTGTGTTTCCCGTGCATTATTTAATGAAAAGAAATGCGTTGAGGAAGAAGCAGCAATGCCCGTGCATTTTACTCACGCACGATCGAAGCCGCCCGTGCGTAAAAACGCACGACCAAATCCAGATTGGCTAAAAACCAGGCGAAACAGGCAATCGTGTGTTTCCTTCGCGCACGGGCAACTGCACATGCGTAAAAACACACGAACAAAGTCAGATCACCATTTTGCTACCCAGAAGAAGGCGCACGACCGCAGCCGTCTGAGCGTCAAGGAAAATGCACGACCGTGCGATATAAACAATCATGATTTCTGGGCAAATTGGGATGATCCAACCACCTGCAAGAATAGCAATCCAGATGGGAATACACTTCCAGCACCAATCAATCATAGAAAAAGGATTGGGGAGCACCATGTGCTTACGCCCAACAACATGGAGCGCAAACGCACACCAAAACGGGCCTAAATAGAGCACAAAGCACGTAAGTGCGCGCAAGTGTGCATAAGAGAAATATAAGTAATAATAGCTCAAAAAAGACATGCACAAGAGTGAAAACTAGCCCGGATGAGCCAATAAAAGCATATATAAATGGGACTCATCACACCCCCAGACTTAACCATTTGCTCATCCCGAGAAAATCATTCCTTATGCGGGCGGAAAAATTGATTAGCTGGCTTAACAATTGTAGAAGTGGAGTACCATGCGAAGTCGCATGCTTGCGCGCATAGAAATGCAGTAGAAGAAATGTTTAGTTATACAAACACTTTGTAATAATCTAAGAGCGTACATATATATTATCACTACTCAAAAGTTGAATCATGGTGAATCGTCCGGTCTCGCATAGGAAGAAAGTAAACAGATCGCTGAGGCTACTATTACTCAAGATCAGAGCTCGGAGCAACCTCCATTGAAATCCATCAACGTCGGTGACCATAAGCTCACCCGGTCACACTCTCTCCACAATACTAGTTCGATTCACTATGTGAGTCGATAGGACTTTAGGATAAATATGGGGCTTGGCATTCGGTAGGGTTTACAATGATAAACATGAAGGTTTCCGCAATTAACCCAAAAGAGATTGCGCTAAAGAAAACATCCAAGCACCACAAAATAAAAACACGGGTGCACCACACCGCCAGACTTAAACCTGAAAATATGGGTGTGTGCACCGCCTACTCCCAAAACAAAATTTTTTTTAAAAAGATTTTCAATTTAGCTCTTTTCTTAACCCAACAATTATTTCTTTTCTTTTCTGTTGGAACAACCCTATTACTGATTTGGGCTAGGATCACTATCTGTTGACTAGGACTAAGTTGAACCCCAATGTCTAATGGTTAAAGTTTTTAGGCTGTCTGAGTAGCTAGAACTTAGGAAAAGAATAAGTTTCTACGTTCGACGAACTCCATACTGCGTTCGACGAAATGAATTCTGCGTTCGACGAACGTCTTGCTCCAGTTCGACGAACTTGCCAAGTCTCAGCGTTTGTCGAACTTGCCAAGTT
The DNA here is from genome assembly GCA_033032865.1 of Dactylorhiza incarnata. NCBI lineage: Eukaryota > Viridiplantae > Streptophyta > Magnoliopsida > Asparagales > Orchidaceae > Dactylorhiza > Dactylorhiza incarnata. Next base: position 3,249,705 of record JAWHQI010000013.1, read on the forward strand.
TCAGCATTCAACGAACTTGCCAAGTCTCAGCGTTCGACGAACTTCCCAAGTCTCAGCGTTCGACAAACTTCTCTCTACGCTCGACGAAATAGCTTCTCAGCTCGTCGCACTCAGTTCTTCCAGCCAAGTTCAGTAGATTATCTTTCAGTTCGACGAACTCCAACTTGAGATCAACGAACTACAGTCTGCGTTCGACGAATCAGCAACAAAAGTTCAGTTCGATGAAATCAACATTCAGCTCGATGAACGCATCCTTCAGATCGACAAATTCTTATCTCAGCTCGATGAATTTCAGACAGATCAGTTATATTCTATTCTCTGATCTCAGATCAACAAAATCAGCAATGAATCTATTATTCCAGATAAGTCAAGGATTTTATCCTTCCTTTTATTTATTCCTTTTCATTGTCTTCTCTCGATAAAGTAGTTGTTTGGCTTATTGGAAAAGAATATCATTTATTGAAAAGGAAAAAGGAATTACAGATTTGCTGAATCAGATTACAGTTCCAAGACATAATTAATTCTGATTATTCTATTCCTTATTCAGAGGATTTGAAATTCAAATCAGATATATATTCTCCAAGGAGAAAGGAAGAAGAAGATAATAGCAGCAAGAAAGAAGAAGGCTCTCGACCAGAGATGTAATACAGAGAAATACAGAAAGCAGAAAAGAAAAAGCTTTTCAGATCTTCATCTTCTACAGCAGCATTTTCAATCTCTGAGAACAACAACACAAATCATTCTCTCAATATTCTGCTGTGAAACTTTCCGTAGATGTAGGAGTGAGCAGGAATCGTACAACTTAAAGTTACAGCCAACAACCAAAAGCACATGAAGAAAACTATCTTTATTGATAACAGCAGAAATCTTCATTACAGAGCGAGGTATACATGGTGAGACATGATTTCGCCAGTACACAAAACCAAAAAAGAAGTACGATGTTGAAGATAGATAGCTGGCGGTCTGAACACAGAAGCCGCCTAACCACGCGGCCAGGGTGTTCGCGCGACTAGAAAAGGAGACCGCGTGAACAGACTATCGGCGACTTGAACAACACCACTGAAGCCGCGACCTCCCGAACTCCACTGATTCTTTCGAACTCCAGCAACCCACACTGCAAGCCGCGAGACCGCCCGGACACTTTAGAAGAAGAGGTGACCGCTGCTATCCGCACTATCCGCAGAAGCTGCACAAAGGAAATTCAATCAGCAAACCGAGTGGTCACAAAAAAGAGACCGCAAGCTCTAAACGCGAGTTCAGCTTACACTTGGTGCGATTTGTTTTGCTGCTACAGTGACTCCTATTTATAGGCATACGACCAGATCCAGTCACCACCCTATGAGATAGAGTCACCGCTCTGACTGCGCGACCAAGATCGGTCAACCCACGCGGTCAGCAGAAGATCGCTCTGCGCTTTGTGAGCTCGCTGACTTCAAACTTGACCAGGAGATCGCCACTCCTTCAAGAAGCCGCACGATCATGACAACCCGCACGGTCAGGATGCCCACCACCAGTGTTCGCCTATACGAGACCTCCTCCAGAGACCATGAACACAGCTTAGTCGACTAAGGCAACAACCCGCCAAGTCGACCAACATAAGTGTATGCATACATCAGCAGATCGCCAAGGGACCGGCTTATGCTAACACAAAAGGGAGACCGCGCGACTAAGAAGACCTTAGTCGGCGCGCACCAACAAGAACCCGGATAGTCACCAGACCAGACTGCCGGATACCAGAACAACAACCCTATGCGGCTAACAGCTTAACCCGCACAGTACAAAGAACAGCTCGCCACGCGGTCACACGAACCAGACCGCGCGGCCTCACCTCGGCAACCTTGGACAGAGAGAACAGCGGTTAGGCTGAATAAACCTGTGGCTAGACTGAATAGGTCAGACCGCAGAGGAGACTAAAAGATCACGCGGTTAGACCAGAATGCGCGACCTCCTCCCAGACCGCGAACTTCACACTTCAACATTTTCAACATCTGCTGCAAGTTCTAATCTTCAAGAGCAACAACAAATCTGAGAAACATTGTCTCTCATATTCATCAGCTATCAGGAAGATTTGCTTTACATTCAAGTGAAAGCTCCATCCTCAACTGTCAACCATTTCTATCAGACAGGGGGAGCTTTACATCAACACAATCCACTAGTCTTCTCTCAGATTATTGACAGAGAAGAACTTCATAACTCTCTTTATCCCATCTTGTACAAGGTTCTAACTCCCTTCAAAAGTTAACCCCTTGGTGGCAGGGCACCTAATCAAAAACCTGTGGTTGGTTTGAGCACCTGATCAAAAGCTCATTGGTGTTTGGACACCTGATCAAAACTCCATTGGTGATAGGGCACCTGATCAAAAACTTAGTGGAATCCTAACAAGGGTAGTAGAAGAGTAGATGTACCCAGGTTTATTGGGGAACTACTATAAATCCTTATGTCTTCTGTGTTTGTGTGATTTTCTGCACTGTGCTGTGTGATCTCTTTGTGTTTTGTTTTTATAACTCACTCTGTTATACATATATAAATATCACTATTTTAACTCTGCTATAAAAATAAGTGAAAAACTTTTTAATACTCTATTCACCCCCTCTAGAGTAAATCTAAGATCTAAACCTCACTTTCAACTTCTATCAGAGGTTACTTTCAATTGGTATCAGAGGTTGGTTGATTCTTCACAGGCTAACACATGAATCAAAAGATCAATTAGATCTTAATTTTCTTCTAAAATTTCTTTTGCTAAAAATCCATGACACAGAACAATGAATACTCAAGCACAAGACCTCCTATGTGCAATCTAAATAAGTTTGCATTGTGGAAGGCAAGGATCAGGTTATATATGAATTCTATTGATGAGGATATGTTCAATGTTATTTTGACAGGACCTCCTACTCCTACACCAACAACAAGCACTAAAACAACAACAAACAATAATGTTGTTCCACCTCTTGAGTGGACAGAAACTCAAAAGAAACAGAGAAGTGCTGATGCTAAAGCAATGAATATATTGGCACAAACAATGTCTGATGACATTTTCCAAAAGGTTGTGGAATGCACCTCAGCCAGGGATATTTAGATTTCCCTCAACAACATGGTTGAAGGTTCTGCAGAAGAGTCAGAGTCTTCATCCAGCTCATCTGAAGATGAGAATGAATCAAATGACAAGGATCAATGCTTGATGGCTATTTATGACTCATGCAATGATTCAGAATATGCATCATCATCCAGCTCTAGTGATGATGAAGGTGAAAGAAATTTTTGCATGATGGCTATCAATGCCTCAACAAACAATTCAGATGAATCAGAATCTGAAACTGATGCTGATCAAGTAATATCTAACTTTGATTTTAATTCAAATGATTTTCAAGATGAATTTAAAACTATTTGTTTAGATTTAATTAAATCTGAGAAGGAAATAATTTCCCTCAGAAATAAGTTGGCTGAAATGAACCAACTAAGTGAAGAAAATGTCAATCTTAAGAAAGAATTGGCTGCCTCCAATGAACATATTGTTCTCATTGAGAACAGATTATCTGAGGCTAAGAAGTTTGAAGAATCCCTCAATGGGAGAAGTATCAAACTGATGGACATCACAAGCACAGTGAATGCCAGACTAAGTGGCAAACTGGGCTTGGGTGCATCATCAAGTGAGCCACATCTTCTTAAGAAGAATACTTTATCTACACCAGTAAAATTCTTTTCTGCTAAGAACAAAGAGGTAATAGAAGTAGATAAGAATATTTCAAGTAAGGATGTTAAGAATAAAGGAATTCAACAGAATACGTCGAACGTAGCTCGACGAAATCACTTTATTTCATCGAACGGAGATCGACGAACTCTGAAGACAGACCTTCAGTATAGTTATTATTCGAACGGCGCTCGACGAAAGCACTTCACTTCGTCAAACGGCGATCGACGAATCCATCCAAATTCGTCGAACGTAAAAAATACTGAAAATCTAAAGAATTCTTATTCTCAATATACTAAAAATCCTTTTACTGAGTGGATAATTCCTCCAAGGATATATCATCCACAAGGCTATAAGGATCAGCCTGAGATATCTTATATTTCATATTTTTGTGGAAAACAAAAGGACCCTAAGTAGTCTGGGTCAAGAACAACTAACCTATTAAATAAGGAGAGGAACACCACCCCTACCAGAGACATTTTGCAGGTACAGGATCACTATCTCAACTGAACAGCTGAACCAACTAAACAACTGAACAGAACAATGGCAATCTTTCTTCTAAAAATTGCATCCTTCCCTACCTCCTATACAAATGTCCCTTCTTCTAGGGGCCTAGCTTCAGGTCTTCCTGAAACTAGGCAGGGGGAGATGTTTCATGAAGAAGCTCCTTTTTGATAGGGGGAGATACTTTATGAAGAAGTTCCACTTTCAGGGGGAGATACTTTATGAAGAAGCAAAAAAATTTGATAGAAGCAGTGATGATTGATGTTTTCAGTTCTTGATGAAGAAGTTCTAGATCATACAGAAGAAGATTCAGATATGACAGATTCAACTCAGATAAACAAATCAAAAGCTGAAGGAAAGGATTTCTTTCAATTCTCTACAATGTCAGAGTTCAGAAAGAAAGAGTTTGAAAAGTACAGCTCCAAGCACTTATTCAATGCAGAAGATTACTTAAGGTTGCACCCATCAACTGTTGTTCCTCGTGCAAAATCTCAAACCATGTTGGGAGTTCAAGACATATATATGAGTAAAAAGGAATCAGAAAATCTAAATAGAGAAATTATATTCAAGCCTCCTTCAGAGAAGAAGTAAAGGTTCAGATTATTTAGGTTTGCTATATTTTCTGTTTTCAATGTAATGTTTCTAAACTCAGAGCACTATATTTCTATTATCTGCAGAAATGAATTTACATTCTGACAGATATATATGCTCTGCTATTTTTCTATTGTTTTATTTGTTTTTTGTCAAATAGTGTCCTAACCCAAATAGGGGGAGATTGTTGGAACAACCCAATTACTGATTTGGGCTAGGATCACTATCTGTTGACTAGGACTAAGTTGACCCCCAATGTATAGTCTAAGGGTCAAAGTTTTTAGGCTGTATGAGTAGCTAGAACTTAGGAAAAGAATAAGTTTCTGCGTTCGATGAACTCCATACTGCGTTCGACGAAATGCATTCTGCGTTCGACGAACGTCTTGCTCCAGTTCGACGAACTTACCAAGTCTCAGCGTTCGACAAACTTGCTAAGTCTCAGCGTTCAACGAACTTGCCAAGTCTCAGCGTTCAACGAACTTGCCAAGTCTCAGCGTTCGACGAACATCCCAAGTCTCAGCGTTCGACGAACTTCTCACTGCGTTCGACAAAATAGCTTCTCAGCTCGACGCACTCAGTTCTTCTAGCCAAGTTCAGCAGATTATCTTTCAGTTCGACGAACTCCAACTTGAGATCGACGAACTACAGTCTTCGTTCGACGAATCAGCAACAGAAGTTCAGTTTGACGAACTTAACCTTCAGATCAATGAATTCTTATCTCAGCTCGACGAATTTCAAACAGATCAGTTATATTCTATTCTCTGATCTCAGATCAACTAAATCAGCAACAGATCTATTATTCCAAATAAGTCAAGGATTTTATCCTTTCTTTTATTTATTCCCGTCCATTGTCTTCTCTCGAGAAAGTAGCCGTTTGGCTTATTGGAAAAGGAAATCACTTATTGAAAAGGAAAAAGGAATTAAAGATTTGCTGAATCAGATTACAGTTCCAAGACATAATCAATTCTGATTATTCTATTCCTTATTCAGAGGATTTGAAATTCAAATCAGAGATATATTCTCCAAGCAGAAAGGAAGAAGAAGATAACATCAGCAAGAAAGAAGAAGGATCTCGACCAGAGATGTAATACAGAGAAATACAGAAAGTAGAAAATAAAAAGCTTTTCAGATCTTCATCTTCAACAGGAGCATTTTCAATCTCTGAGAACAACAACACAAATCATTCTCTCAGTATTCTGCTGCAATTTCTAATCTTCAAGAGCAACAATAAATCTGAGAAACATTGTCTCTCAGATTCATCAGCTATCAGGAAGATTTTCTTTACATTCAAGTGAAAGCTCCATCCTCAACTGTCAACCATTTCTATCAGATAGGCGGAGCTTTACATCGACACAATCCACTAGTCTTCTCTAAGATTATTGACAGAGAAGAACTTTGTACAACCCCGTATTCACCGAGTGGGTCCAAGGGGCCCCAGGGGCCAGGTGGCAGGGCAAGGAGAAGAATAGGAGTCCAAGAGGTCATTGGGCGATTGAGACCCGCACTCGCTGGCCACTCGCATAGGCATTATGACAGATAGGCAAGAGCGCCCAAGATCTCGCCCATCAAGCGAGTCGAACACATGGCGAGTGATGACCTCATAAACCATTCGCCCGGCGAACCATGATGGGCAGGGAGCCTGGCGAGTGGTGCCTTCACGAACCACTCTCCCAGAGGGCTTTGAGGAGAAAATTACCTAGATACCCATTGTGGGCTGCTAATAGCCCTTCAGAACAGCGAAGTTAGGCTATTAGCAGACCAATTTGGGGTGTGATTAGTTAAACCAAAAGGCGGATTTATGCTATTTGCGGTCCAAGACTAGAAAATCTATAAATAGACCCTTAAGGGCACCTTGGAGGAGATCAGATCTTTTGAGCTCTCTCCTCCAGGCGAGTGCGAAGGTGTGTGAGCTGACTCCGCGCGAGAGGACCACTCGCCGAGTAGGGGAAGGGAGTCCCTTCTGTGAGTTGATCCTCTCGGCTTCGGTGCCAGAGGGGTTCAGAGGGCTGGAGATGTCCTACTATACCGGCAAAGATAACCTAGTCCTGCACATGCAGTGGTTTGAGGACATGGTCTCGATCCTTCCGATGACAGATGACTTCCAGTGTCGGCTCTTTGCCACCACTCTGATGGAGAAAGCGAGGGACTGGTTCCACCATCTCCCTGTGGGTTCCATCTACGCCTTCGAGGACTTGCGGCGGAGCTTCAGATTGCGCTTCTCAATGTCGAAAAAGAGGAAGAAGGATGCGGAGACACTCTTTAAGATCAAGCAGGGGCCTGGGGAGTCGTTGGCCCATTATGTGGATAGGTTCCAAGAAGAGGACCTTCAAGTCCAGGAGGTGTCGGGGTTCACCCTCCAGCTAGCCTTCATAGTGGGGTTGCGGGAGGGGTTCTACAAGATGGACCTGAAGCATAAGGCCCCTCTATCCTTTGAGAAGCTGATGGAGCGGGCAGCGGAGGAGATCGAGGGAGAGGCCGCCAATCCTGAGTTTGCAAAGAGGTTTGCGAGGCTGTGCGAGCCAGAGGTGAGGCACTAAGAGGGAAGAAGAAGGGAAGAACCCAGAGGTCAGGGGTTTCGGGGGCAGCAGCGGGATTGGGGGTATCAGGAGCCCAATAACCGGCTGCCTTGGAGGCCCCAGGAAGGGTCGGCGAGAGGTCAGGATAGAGATCACCAACGAAGGGGGGAAGGGAGGTTTTCGGGATGGAGGCAAGGTCCCAGGCCACCTCACCCCCCTCGAGAGAAAGCCATGGCGGTTGGTCGAGGAAGAGGAGGAAGAGGAAGAGGTGGAAGAGGGGGTAGGGTGGCATTGCCTTACTGTGACTGTCATCAGGAAGAAGATCACGCGACGACCACCTGCCTAGATTTTTTGGAGGTGAGGGGAGAGACCAGCAGCAGCAGCGACCTGTGAGGATCGAAGAGGTGCTACATGGAGATGAAGATGATAGATGTGAAGACAGGACAGGCGTGGGAGCCAGGGGAGGGGTCGGAGTGATCCATGGTGGGGTAGGAATAGAAGTGACTCGCAAGAGAAGCTTCCAGGCGATGTTCAGGAGAAGCGTCGCGTCGACCTCCCAAACCCCACCCCCTTCGGAGAAGCTCACCTTCTCGGCGGAGGACATGCTAGAATTTGAAGTCCCATTCTGTGACGCCTTGGTGATCCAGGAGGCAATTGAAAACTTCACCGTCTCCCGAATCTTGGTCGACAATGGGAGTTCGGTGAATGTTATCTTCAAGAAGGCCTTTGACGCGCTAGAGGTAGAAGTGAAGAGAGTGCAAGCCTCACATGGACCCCTGTTTGGGTTCTCAAGGGAGAGGAAAGAAGTTGAGGGAGGAGTCAGCCTCCAGGTGACGTTGGGAGGGGTCCCCAGGAACTACCGGTTTGTCATTGTTGACGCTCCGAGCAGCTACAACGCCATATTTGGACGCCCTCTCATCAGCACCTTTCGGTGCATTCCCTCGTCCTTCCATCAATGCTTGAAGTTCTGCAGCGGAGGAGTCCAGGTCCGGATCTAGGGGGATGCAAAGGTGGCAAGGCAGTGCTATGTGACTACCGTCAACACTATCTCTTGGATGGCGTAGGCTAAAAAGGTGGATAGGGAGATGAAGGGGCCGGAGGGGCCAGGTGGAGATTGGAGGGAAGGAGAGGGAGAGAGCATCATCCCAGGAGGGGAGAAGGAAGTGGCTCCGGAGGACCGTGTTGAGACGATGGAGGAGGAGGCTTCGAAGGAAGAGAAGACCCTGCCCAATGGAAGGGAGGAGAAGGGTAGATGGGAAGAGCCGGCCCATCTTGAGGCGGCTGAAGAAGTAGTCGAGATGGAGGTCACCACCCAAGGTGGAAGAGTGGAAAAAGTGCGGATCAACGGGGGTCTTGGCCCGGAGGACAGGAAGAGGATGCTGGAATGCATCCAGAGGAGCATGGACATCTTTGCATGGAGCGTGACAGACCTGCCGGGCATCGATGCAGACGTGGCTTGCCACCGCCTCACCCTCGAGCCAGGAGCCTGCCCCATCAGGCAGAAGAGGACGGCCATCGCTGACAAGCTGGAGGAGCTGATTCGCGAAGAGGTAGAGAAGCTCCTCAAGGCAAGTTTTGTATCAGAGATCCAGTATCCAGGCTGGGTCTCCAATGTTGTTATGGTAAAGAAAGGCGATGGTCGCTGGCGTATGTGTATTGATTTTTCTTTATTAAACAAAACCTGCCCTAAGGATTGTTATCCTTTGCCTCGAATCGATGCGCTGGTTGACTCAGCCGTCGGTTTTTCTGTAATGTCTTTCTTAGATGCTTTTTCAGGTTACCACCAAATTAGGATGCACTCCCAGACCTCAAAGACGTCTCCTTCATCACAAGGGAAGGGCGTTATAGCTATAAGATGATGCCATTTGGAGTAAAGAACGTAGGGGCGACGTACCAAAGAATGATGCATAGGGTCTTCTGGGAGCAAAGAGGGACGAACTTGGAGGTTTACGTAGATGACCTCATGGTGAAGAGTAGGAGCGTGAGCTCTCTCATCCAGGACCTCGAGGAGACCTTCACCACTCTGCGCAAGTATAAGATGCGGCTAAAACCCCTAAAGTGCGTATTCGGAGCCAACAAGGGGAAGTTTCTAGGACATCTCCTTACCCCAGTGGGGGTAGAGCCTAACCCGGACAAGGTCAAAGCCATAATGGAGTTGAGATCGCCGCAAAATGCTAAGGAAGTTCAGCGTCTAACTGGGAAGCTAGCATGGTTGAGTAGGTTTCTCTCCCGGGCTGGAGAGAAATGCTCCCCCTTCTTCAAGGTGTTGCAGGGTAATCAGAGGTTCGAATGCACGGTGGAATGCGAGGAGGCCTTCCAGGCCCTGAAGATCCAACTCACCAAGGCTCCACTACTCCAAGGTCCTAAGGAGGGAGAGGATCTACCCTTGTATCTCGGAGTCAGGGATGAAGCCGTGAGATCTGTCTTGGTCTAGGAAGAGGGCAAGAAGCAGCTGCCCATTTATTATGTAAGCAGGGTCTTGAAGAAGGCAGAACTCCGATACCCAATTTTGGAGAAGCTGGCCTTCGCTCTGGTCATCTCGGCCAGGAAGCTCAGGCCATATTTCCAGGCCCACTCAATCCAAGTGGTGACAGACCATCCCCTTCGCAAAATCTTTGAGGGGGTGGAACACTCAGGAAGGCTCGCGAAATGGTCAGTGGAGTTAAGTGAATTCGACATCACTTTTGTCCCCCGATTGTCGATGAAGGCTCAAGCGGTCGCGGATTTCATGGCAGACTATATGATCGAGATGGAGGAAGACCAAGCTCTTTGTGATATCTCTTGGAAGCTATTGGTCGTTGGGGCATCATGCAAGAACTCCTTAGGGGAAGGGGTGGTGTTGGAAATCCCTCACGGAATGAAAATCGAACAAACTCTGGTGATACATTTTCCCGTCGCCAACAACCAGGCGAAATATGAGGCAGTGATCGTCGGCATACGTCTGGCTCAGGAGTTGGGGGTTCACAATGTGGAAGTTCTCACGGACTCAATGGTGATAGCTGATATTGATTTTTCGGTTTTGAAATTTAGTGAAGATTTGAGATTTTCTCCAAAACTATATCCGATGAAGGCAAGTGTACCTTATCGTCTATAGTATAGGATATTTAGGAATATCAAGGTCGTATTCCATGGGGCGCGTTGATTACTTCTACTTCGAGGAAAATCGCCATTATCTTATCGACGAAAATTTGATTGGTTTGTTTTTGCTTAACTAAAATTAAAACTAATTGCAAGCTAAATGAAAGGATTAAACGAAGACAAAAATACGTAATGCTCAACCATAGTGGAGGGGGAAAAGGAAAGAAAAATCATTGCATGAAAGAAAGAGTGCTTAAGGAAAAAGAGAACATGAAGGAAAGAGAACTTAATTTTATTGAAAACCAAAACGATTACAAGCTTTAATTAAAGAGATTACAAGCTAGGAAGGAAAAGATTACAAACTTTAACTAACTATTACATAGAACTAAGAACTAGCACATTACATGAATTAAAAAGGAAGAACATGAAATTGAAAAGCATGAGAATGCATTGAAAAACTTCACTAACAGCTCTAGCAGCACCTCCCCCACTCCAAAATTCTGAACCCTGGACTCAAGGAGTGCCTCTGAATTTATAGGAAAAAATTTCAGATTACACGCCCTCGGTCACGGGCGTGACCTAGGGCGTGACTGCACTATTCACATCGGATCTGACAGCGGCATGGGCTTTCTGGACGGCGCGGCGAAAAGTGACATGTCACGTGCGTGACATGTCGGGTCACGGCCGTGACTTTGGACGGCTGCATTAAATGCGGCGTGGGCTGGAATTCGGAGCAGCGGCGAAGCAGAGATCACGCGGGAAAGTCACGGCCGTGATATGTGGGTCACGGGCGTGACTCAAGTTGACTTCTCAACTGCAGCTCCACGTCTCGACGGCGGCTCTACGTGGAAGATTCTAAGATTACACGCCCCTGGTCACGGGCGTGACTTTGGGTCACGGGCGTGACCTGGGGCGTGACTTGGTGTGGACTGGTTCAAACAGCGTGGCATCGATTCTGGACTGATCTTCAGGTTACACGTCCTTGGTCACGGGCGTGACCGAGGGCGTGATATGCCATTTTTCCCGATTTGTCCCAAAATTCTGCAAATATTGAAATTAAGCTAAGTTAGAGTCAAAATTACAAAAAGAACTACTTATAACCTAAAATTGACATAAAAAGGAAAATTCACATTAAATATTTACAAAATTTTCTATTAAAAAGTTATAAAAATACTACTTATCAAATACCCCCATACTTGAGGTTTTGCTATTCCAGTGCAAAAGTGTGAGACATAATTTATAAGACATCCTTAAAAATTTTTAATTTAAAACTAAAATTTCATTTAACCAAAAGTTAAGTTAAGAGTAAATTCAAGGGGGAGTTAAGTCCTAAATTATGATGATGATTTGAAAAGAGGGAAAAATGTTTAGGCAAGAACTTCTCAAGAAAATTAAGTAGTTTGACAAAATTGTAGAAATTATAAAACTAAATTAAATTAAAATTATAAGAACTCTATCTTAAAAGAATCTTAAGGAAAAGTAAATTACTAAATATTGCTCTCTCCATAATTTTCAACTAAAACTAGAACAATGATAATTGGCTAAGGGGGATTTCATAAAATTTGGCATAAGAAGAGAAATTTTTGAATGGAGGAAATGGAATTTATCATGAAATTTCTTTTTTTTTTCTTTCTTTTTCTTTTCTCTTCTAATAAAAACCCCAAATGTATATGGTTTAGGAGTAATGAATTTTATCTTCTTACTCCATGCCATATAATCTTTTCAAATATTTTGGGTGCATATGTTTTAGGGAATAATGAATTTTATCCTCTTATTCCCATGACATATGATCTTTTAAAGTTCATTTTTTATGCCACAAAGGGGGTAAGGAAGGGAAAAAAATATCTAGCTAGCTTTAAATTATATTGAGAGCAAATTCTAGTAACATTAAATTTCCTAAGATCTATAAAGTTAGAAGAAAATATAATTGAAATCTAAAGAGGTTTAGGAAATTCACTACAAAATGAAGCCATTTAAAAATAAAAAGAGAAGTCATGCTAACAAAATTCTCTAATCAATTTAAAATCATAAGATGATTCTTAAATCAAGATTACCTCAAATTTAAAATTAACAAATTATGATAAGCAAAATTTTAGCCAATTAAAAACTTAAACATGCTTATAAACATTCTCAACTAGATTTCTAAGAAATCACAAAAACAACAAGAAGGAGGGATATAAGAATTTTTGGAATTTTTGATAGTATCTTTTTTTGAATTTTTGATATTATCTTTTTTTTTTTGAATTTTTCTCATTAAAAACTATTTACAAAGAAAGGAAACTAGCTTTAAAACTTAACAATTTTTGTTAAGTCTTGGACTTCCCAAGGGCTACCCGGTGAAGGGTTCGCAAGGTACTAGGAGGTGTGATGGGATGAAATCCCAAACGTCCCTTTCCAAGATTTAAATTTTCGATTTTCTAAATTTTTTTTTTTTTTTTGAGTTTTTGGATTTTACAAGTTCTTAAATAAAGGAAAACATAGAAACAAAATTAAAATTTTCTTTTTGTTGTTTTTTTTCTTTTCATTTTTTTTGAAAATCTTCTTTTTAAAACTATTTACAAATATTTACAAAGGGCTATTTACACCCCTATACTTAAAGTTAAACATTGTCCCCAATGTTTAAAAATAAGTATGAAGTAAGAAAAGGTAAAAAGAAATGCAAAAATGAAAGAAGAGAAGGAAAAAGGGCATCCCTGATTATTTTTTGAAGCTTTTGTGGGGAAGCCGCGATTACCTACAAAAGTTGTTAAAGAAGAAAAGAAAAGACAAGAGAAAATAACAAAAGATAACTTTGGGGTGCCTCCCAAAAGCGCTTTGTTTAAAGTCGCGTAGCTTGACCCACTTGCCGATCATATTATAGGTTGAAATACAATCGAATCACTCTTTTCATTAGTTAACTCTCCCGGAAGATATAATTTAAGGTGGTGGCCGTTTACTTTGAAGGTACCTTTTTCCGGGTGGGAAATTAAAATTGTCCCATAGGGCCAAACCTCTTTAACAATAAAGGGTCCGGACCATCGGGATTTTAGTTTTCCCGGAAAAAGGCGAAGGCGGGAATTATAAAGGAGGACGAGATCACCCGGCGAAAAAGTTTTTGGAAATTTTATATGCTTATCGTGATAAAACTTCGTTCGCTCCATATATAATTTATTGCTCTCATACACATTCGCTCGCCACCCATCTAATTCGTTCATTTGGAATTTTCTTTGTTCTCCCGCTAGAGTTGAATCGAGGTTTAAAAATTTAAGCACCCAAAATGCGCGGTGTTCTAATTCGACCGGAAGGTGGCAAGCCTTGCCATAAACCATTCGATACGGTGTACAACCGATAGCGGTCTTGTACGCCGTTCGATAGGCCCATAGCGCGTCATCGAGCTTTATTGCCCAATCCTTCCGATTGATAGAAACTGTTTTTTCTAAAATCCGTTTTAATTCTCGATTAACAACTTCGACTTGGCCGCTCGTTTGTGGGTGATATGCGGTGGATAATTTGTGAGTGACACCATATTTCGCTAAAATTTTTGTAAATTGAGTATTGCAAAAAATGGGTGCCCCGATCACTCACAATAGCGCGCGGCGTGCCAAATCGAGAAAATAATTTTTTAAAGAAATTAACGATGACTCGCGCATCGTTGGTGGGGAGAGCTTGCGCTTCCGCCCACCTTGATACGTAGTCGACCGCCACTAGAATATATTTATTTGAAAAAGATGGAGGGAGAGGACCAACAAAATCGATACCCCAAAGGTCAAAAATTTCGCATTCTAAGAAAATGTTTTGGGGCATCTCATCCCGGCGAGAGATGTTCCCCGACCGCTGGCAGCTGTCGCAAGTACTCACAAGGGTGTGAGAATCTTTGAAGAGCGAGGGCCAATAAAAGCCCGCCTCCACCGCCTTCCTCGCGGTTCGGTTTGAATGATAATGACCTCCGGTGGGTCCCTCATGATAATGATGTAAAATTTTAAGGCCTTCCTCACTCGAGATGCATCATCTTACTACCTGGTCTGCGCATACACGAAATAAAAAGGGGTCCTCCCAATAGTAATTCTTTAAATCAGAAAAGAATTTCTTCTTTTGCTAACTCGAGAATTCTTTTGGCAGGACCCAGGCTACCAAATAGTTAGCCAGATCTGCAAACCAAGGGGTAGACGATGAATTAATATTTTCGAAAGCAAGGAGGCGTTCTTCGGGAATTTTATCATTAATGTCAGATTCTATTAATACGTCTGAGGCGGGGTTTTCTAAATGGGAGAGATGATCGGCCGCCAAGTTTTCGGCTCCCCTTTTGTCCCGGATCTCTAAGTCAAACTCCTGCAAGAGGAGGATCCATCGCAAAAGACGAGGCTTGGCGTCCGATTTGCTTAAAAGATATCTAAGTGCGGAGTGATCCGTGAAGACGATGACTTTCGAGAGGGTGATATACGACCTAAACTTATCGAAGGCGAAAACGATTGCTAGAAGTTCCTTCTCGGTCGTGGTGTAATTTGCTTGTGCCGACGTGAGTGTTTTGCTCGCATATTAGATCGGGTGGAAATATTTACTCACTCGTTGGCCTAAAACGGCACCAACCGCAATGTCACTCGCGTCGCACATGATTTCAAAAGGGAGCGACCAATCCAGCGCGACTAGAATCAGGGAGTTTATAAGTTTCTCTTTGATAAGTTGAAAAGCTAAATGACATTCATCGCTAAAAAGAAAAGATGAATCTTTCTCGAGAAGATGGGTTAACGGCTTTGTAATTTTTGAAAAATTTTGTATAAAGCGCCGATAGAACCCCGCATGGCCTAGGAAACTCCTAATAGCTTTTACGTTTGTGGGAGGGGGGAGTTTTTCAATTACTTCAATCTTGGCCTTATCGACCTCGATCCCCTTGCCCGAAATTTTATGGCCAAGGACTAGTCCTTCCTTGACCATAAAATGGCATTTTTCCCAATTAAGCGCTAAATTCGTTTCCTCACATCGCTGCAACACGCGCTCGAGATTTTTTAAACAGTTTTCAAATGAACTCCCGTACACGAAAAAATCATCCATAAATACTTCCATCACCTCCGCCACTAACTCGTCAAAAATTGCCAGCATACATCTTTGGAGTGTAGCTGGCACGTTACAAAGACCGAATGGCATCCTTCGATAAGCGAAGGTGCCAAAGGGACAAGTGAAAGTGGTCTTCTCTTGGTCGTCGGGCGAAATCGGAATTTGGAAGTATCCCGACAAACCATCGAGAAAACAGTAGTAGGAGTGACCCAAAAGGCGTTCTAAAATTTGATCGATAAATGGTAGAGGGAAGTGATCCTTACGGGTGGCATCATTTAATTTCCGATAGTCGATGCACATCCACCAACCCGTAACTGTACGGGTTGGGATCAATTCGTTATTTTCGTTTGCAACTACCGTGACACCACCTTTCTTTGGCACGACTTGTACTGGGCTAACCCAAGTACTGTCCGATATCGGGTAGATGATTCCCGCGTCCAGAAAATTTATAACTTCAGTCTTAACGACTTCTTTCATGTTAGGGTTTAGCCGTCGTTGAGGCTGGACTGAATTTCGGGAATTATCTTTGAGAAATATTTTACGAGTGCAGAAAGATGGGTTTATACCCTTAATGTCCGATAATTGCCACGCAATTGCGTGGCGGTGCTTTCTTAAGACTATAGTCAACTCAGAAATTTCTGAGTTGCTAAGATCGGATGAAATGATGACGGGTAGCTTAGACTCTTTTTCCAAAAACAAGTATTTAAGGTGAGGGGGGAGTTATTTCAACTCCAATACGGGTGGTTCTTCATAAGAAGTCTTGATTTTTAATTTTTCTAAAAATAATTGTTCGGGTGGTGTGGGGTGAGAAACTTCTTCTTCATCACAAAAGAGCTCTACGGGCTCGGAATCACTACTCGCCGATGAAACAAACTCGAGGGATGAATCGAACTCACAACACTCTTCTAAGTAAAAACATGAATCGTCATTTTCTAGCGTGCTCTGCATCGAGGAATTTATGCCGAAAGTAACTTCATCGTCTCCAACCCGTAGGAGGAGCTTTCCGTTACTTACGTCGATAATAGCGTGGGAGGTGGCAAGGAAGGGGCGACCGAGTATGAGGGGTACTTCGGCATCCTCTTCGATGTCAAGAATGACAAAATCCATCGGGAAGATGAATTTGTCAACCTTGACGAGCACGTCCTCCACTATTCCTATCGGATATATTAAAGAACGATCCGCTAATTGGATACTCATTCGAGTGGGCCTTGGATTTCCTAGACCTAGCTTTTTGAACAAAGAAAACGGCATAAGGTTGATGCTTGCTCCAAGATCCGCTAAGGCGTGTTTTACTAACGAATTGCCAAATAGACATGGGATGGAAAACCGTCCCGGGTCATTTGCTTTTTTCGGCAATTTGTTGAGTACAACCGCGGAGCATTCTGCGTTTAAGTAAATATGCGAAATATCTTCTAACTTTTTCTTATTGGAGAGCAACTCCTTAAGATATTTCGCATATTTAGGCATTTGTGAGATAGCCTCGCAGAAAGGTACATTAATATGGATTTGTTTTAAAACATCTAAAAACTTTTTATAATTTTTTCGGCGCTTTCATTTTTAAATTTTGATGGATACAAAATATTAGAAGTAGGAGCGCGCGGATTTAAAATAGAAGTGTGTGGAGCTATCGTAGCGGGCAAATTCGAAGATGAATTAAAAGTAGGAGGAGGAGGAGAGGAAATTACCTTGGGTTCGTCCTATTTTTGAACCACCTCCTTCCCGCTTCGGAGTGTAATCACGTGCACGCTCTCCTTTGGATTTTGCTCGGTGTTCCCCAGTAGTGCTCCTTGTTGACGCTCAGAAATCATCTTTGCGAGTTGGCCCACTTGATTCTCTAAATTTTTGATCGATCTGGTAAGGTTCCGGATGTTCGTTTCATTTGTAGCAACATATTTTGCAAAAACCTCTTCAATCGGAGAGAGTTTTTGCTGTTGCGGTGGAAAACCGGGTGGATTATAATTTTGAGAAATCAAATTTGGAGGCGGAGTTAAGTTAAGAAGTTGATTAGGGGGAGGTTGATTTAAATTCATAGGACGCTGAGCATTTCCTTGGTTGCTCAATGAGAAATTCGGATGATTCCTATAACCCGCATTATATGTGTTTTTATACGGAGCGGTGTTGGGGTTATAGGAAGGCCGAGGCGGATTTCCCATGTAGTCAACATGTTCTTCAATTAAAACGTTATTAGCCCAAGGAGGAGTGGCGGAGGAAGCAGACACCTCCGCCACTTGCTTTGTTAAGCACTCAACTTGTAAAGCCAAATTTGCGTTTGCGTCTATTTCAAAAATTCCGGCCGGCTTATTAGGCCGCGCTCGGGGCATGTTCCATTGATACGCATTTGTGGCCATCTCTTCGAAAAGCTCTTGAGCGGCGATCGGGGTTTTGTTATTTAATGTCCCCCCGGCGGCCGCATCAATCATTTGCCTCGTTTGGAGATTTAAGCCATTATAAAATATTTGCACTTGTTGCCAAGTGGCAAGTACGTGGTGAGGGCATCGACGCAAAAGCTCCTTGAAGCGCTCCCATGTGTCATAGAGAGTCTCCGAGTCGATTTGCATGAATGACGCAATATCCGTGCGCAATTTAGCGGTCTTTGAAGGCGGGAAATATTTATTAAGAAATTTTTCCGCCATTTCGGCCCATGTAGTGATGGATCCCCTAGGTAGGGAGCCCAGCCACTGCTTGGCCTTAGACCGCAAAGAAAAAGGAAAAAGACGTAGTCGAATGACGTCATCGGTGACGCCATTGATCTTAAAAGTGTCGCAAATTTCAAGAAAGTAAGAGATATGTGAATTTGGATCCTCGTCCGGTTGACCATCAAAGGTCACCGATTGTTGCACCATTTGTATGATGCTGTACTTGATCTCAAAATTATTGTTCTCCACCGTGGGGCGAACAATACTCGATTGTGTGCCTTCCAAATTTGGTCGCGCATAATAGGACATGGTCCGTTGTGCGTCCTCATTAGGATTTGGCTTGTTAAGATTAGGAGGATTAAGATTATGATCCATATTTGCTGCGTTAGTGTCCCCGATCGACTCTTCAGATTCTACTTGATTTCCCTGATCACGAGAACGGCGGTGCCTCAAGAGGGTTAGCTTGATCTCCGGAAAAAGGAAGAATCGAAGTGCTACCTCGGGTCATACACTAAAAAGAGAAGAAGGGAAGAGGAAAAACTGAAATAATTTTTTTTTTCTTTTTGAAATTTAGAAAAAGGAAAATAAAATAAAAAGAAACATGATAAAATTAATAGCTATCCTATTTTCAAAATATCTACGCAAAATCCCCGGCAACGGCGCCAAAAACTTGATATTGATTTTTCGGTTTTGAAATTTAGTGAAGATTTGAGATTTTCTCCAAAACTATATCCGATGAAGGCAAGTGTACCTTATCGTCTATAGTATAGGATATTTAGGAAAATCAAGGTCGTATTCCACGGGGCGCGTTGATTACTTCTACTTCGAGGAAAATCGCCATTATCTTATCGACGAAAATTTGATTGGTTTGTTTTTGCTTAACTAAAATTTAAACTAATTGCAAGCTAAATGAAAGGATTAAACGAAGACAAAAATACTTAATGCTCAACCATAGTGGATGGGGAAAAGGAAAGAAAAATCATTGCATGAAAGAAAGAGTGCTTAAGGAAAAAGAGAGCATGAAGGAAAGAGAACTTAATTTTATTGAAAACCAAAACGATTACAAGCTTTAATTAAAGAGATTACAAGCTAGGAAGGAAAAGATTACAAGCTTTAACTAACTATTGCATAGAACTAAGAACTAGCGCATTACATGAATTAAAAAGGAAGAACATGAAATTGAAAAGCATGAGAAAGCATTGAAAATCTTCACTAACAGCTCGAGCAGCACCTCCCCCACTCCAAAATTCTGAACCCTGGACTCAAGGAGAGCCTCTGAATTTATAGGAAAAAATTTCAGATTACACGCCCTCGGTCATGGGTGTGACCTAGGGCGTGACTACACTATTCACATCGGATCCAACAGCGGCGTAGGATTTCTGGACGGCGCGGCGAAAAGTGACATGTCACGGGCGTGACATGTCGGGTCACGGCCGTGACTTTGGACGGCTGCATTAAATGCGGCGTGGGCTGGAATTCGGCGCGGCGGCGAAGCAGAGATCATGCGGGAAAGTCACAGCCGTGACATGTGGGTCACTGGCGTGACTCAAGTTGACTTCTCGACTGCAGCTCCACGTCTCGACGGCGGCTCTACGTGGAAGATTCTAAGATTACACGCCCCCGGTCACGGGCGTGACTTTGGGTCACGGGCGTGACCTGGGGCGTGACTTGGTGTGGACTAGTTCAAACAGCGTGGCATCTGGACTGATCTTCATGTTACACGCCCTTGGTCACGGGCGTGACCGAGGGCGTGACAGCCATTTTTCCCGATTTGTCCCAAAATTCTGTAAATATTGAAATTAAGCTAAGTTAGAATCAAAATTACAAAAAGAACTAGTTATAACCTAAAATTGACATAAAAAGGAAAATTCACATTAAATATTTACAAAATTTTCTATTAAAAAGTAATAAAAATACTACTTATCATTAGCCTCGCAAATCAAGGGTGAGTTCGAGGCAAGGGATCCCACACTCATGAGATATTTGGCCAAGGTAAGGGGTCTCATCGGTGCATTCAAGACCTTCTCCATCAGGCACATACCAAGGGAAGAAAGCGTCAAGGCAGATCGGCTGGCCAAATCCGGCCATCGGGTCAGAGGAACCTTGACAGATCTATTTCTCCCTTCGATTGAGGAATGGGAGTTCATGGACATAGAACATCGCCGCTCGTGGAAGGACCCTTTCATGACCTTTCTGGCAATGGGTGAGTTTCCAGAATAGGTCCCAGATCAAAGACACTTTCGGTATAAGTCCGCCTACTACGCGCTTCATGAAGGGGACTTGTATCGGAAGACCCTCTCCGGACTCTTGGCGCGGTGCGTCTCGGAGGAAGAAGCCCCGATGGTCCTGAAGGAGGTTCATTCCGACGAATGTGGCAGTCACTCGAGATGCAGGATGTTAGAAACAAGGATAATGAGGTAGGGATACTTCTGGCAGACCCTGAGTAGGGATGCGGCGGCATTCGCCAAACAATGTCGAAAGTGCCAGCTGTTCGCCCACTTCAACTTTTGCCAGCTCAGAGGCTAAGGAGCATCACCGGGCCCTGGCCCTTCGCCATATGGGGGATGGATCTGGTAGGACATTTCCCCCAGGCCAGTGGGTAAAGAAGATTTATCTTGGTTATGATCGATTACTTTTCGAAATGGTTGGAGGTCAAGTCTTTGGCGAAGGCCACTTCCCAGGTAGTCCACAACTTCGTATGTGGAGAGATTATCTGTCGACATGGGCTCCCTCACGCCATTGTCACAGATAACGGTCCGCAGTTCGCCAGCTAGGAGTTCATCAGCTTGTGCAGCCAGCTGGGGATAGACCTCAGGTTTGCATCTGTCCATCACCCCAAGAGCAACGGACAGGTGGAGGTGGCGAATAAGGTCATAGTGAACCTACTCAAGAAAAAGTTGGAGAACTTGAAGGGGAACTGGGTGGAGCAACTCCCCTCGGTCCTATGGGCTCTAAGGACTACCCCCAACACCGCCACTGGTGAGACCCCCTTCAAGCTCTCTCATGGTTGCGAGGCCGTCATTCCCGTGGAATTTGAAGTCAAGACGCCGTGGGTAAGGGCCGTCTCAGATGGGGATGAAGAATGGAGAACAGGAAATGAGGAGGAGTTGCGGCTCTCCTTGGACCAGATCGAGGAAGTCCGAGATCTCGCCGCCATTCTCCAAGAAGAAGTCAAGCGGCAGATGGCCAAATACTTCGACAAGCATGTCAGGATCAAACAATTCGAGAAGGGTGACCTCCTGTTGAAAAAGGTCGACGCGGCCGGAAGGTCATCCACGGTAGGAAAGGTCAATCCCAATTGGGAGGGCCCCTACATCTTAGAAGAGGCATTGAAGTCAGGGGGGTACAGCCTCCAAAATGTGGAGGGCGAGTCCCTCAATCACACATGGAGTGGTGATGACTTAAAGCATTTCTATCCCTAAGTCCATGTAATAAGAATACTTTGCTTTACAACTTGATTTCTTCTATAAGTGTGCGGTATGATGGCTTGCATGATGATGATAGATTCAAAGAATGGCCCCGAGCAGACCAACTGACCAGGCTCTCACCTAGCTGGCAGGGCCGAAGGCTCACTCGGTGGCAGGTTCCAGAAGTTTCAAAGGTTGGCCCCGAGCAGACCCGCTGACCAGGCTGTCACCTAGCTGGCAGGGCCGAAGGCTCACTCGGTGGCAGGTTCCAAAAGATTCAAGGGTTGGCCCCGAGAAGACCCGCTGACCAGGCTCTCAACTAGATTACAGGGCCGAAGGCTCACTCGGTGGTAGATTCCAAAAGTTTCAAGGGTTGGCCCTGAGCAGACCTGCAAACCAGGCTCTCACATAGCTGGAAGGGCCGAAGGCTCACTCGGTGGCAGGTTCCAAAACTTTCGAGGGTTGTCCCCGAGCAGACCCGCTGACCAGGCTCTCACCTAGCTGGCAGGGCCGAAGGCTCACTCGGTGGCAGGTTCCAAAAGTTTCAAAGGTTAGCCCCGAGCAGACCCGCTGACCAGGCTCTCACCTAGTTGGCAAGGCCGAAGGCTCACTCGTTGGCAGGTTCCAAAAGTTTCAAAGGTTGGCCCCAAGCAGACCTGCTAACCAGGCTATCACCTAGCTGGCAGGGTCGAAGGCTCACTCGTTGGCAGGTTCCAAAAGTTTCAATGGTTGGCCCTGAGCAGACCCGCTGACCAGGCTCTCACCTAGCTAGTAGGGCTGAAGGCTCACTCAGTGGCAGGTTCCAAAAGATTCAAGGGTTGGCCCCGAGCAGACCCGCTGACCAGGCTCTCACCTAGCTGGCAGGGCCGAAGGCTCATTAGGTGGCAGGTTCCAAAAGTTTCAAGGGTTGGCCCCGAGCAGACCTGCTGACCAGGCTCTCACCTAGCTAGCAGGGCCGAATGCTCACTCGGTGGCAGGTTCCACAAGTTTCGAGGGTTGGCCCTGAGCAGACCCGATGACCAGGCTCTCACCTAGCTGGCAGGGATGAAGTCTCACTCAGTGGCAGGCTCCAAAAGTTTCAAAGGTTGGCCCCGAGCAGACCCACTGACCAGGCTCTCACCTAGCTGGCAGGGCCGAAGGCTCACTCGGTGTCAGGTTCCAAAGGTTTCATGGGTTGGCCCTGAGCAGACCCGCTGACCAGGCTCTCACCTAGCTGGCAGGGCCGAAGGCTCACTCGGTGGCAGGTTTTAAAGGCTTCAAGGGTTGGCCCCGAGCAGACCCACTGACCAGGCTCTCACCTAGCTGGCAGGGCCGAAGGCTCACTCGGTGGCAGGTTCCAAAAGTTTCAAAGGTTGGCCCCGAGCAGACCCGCTGACCAGGCTATCACCTAGCTAGCAGGGCTGAAGGCTCACTCGGTGGTATGTTCCAAAAGTTTCAAGGGTTGGCCCCGAGCAGACCCGCTGACCAGGCTCTCACCTAGCTGGCAGGGCCGAAGGCTCACTCGGTGGCAGCTTCCAAAAGATTCAAGGTTTGGCCCCGAGCAGACCCGCTGACCAGGCTCTCACCTAGATGGCAGGAGTGAAGGCTCACTCGGTGGTAGGTTCCGAAAGTCTCAAGGGTTAGCCCCGAGCAGACCCGCTGACTAGGCTTTCACCTAGCTGGCAGGGCCGAAGTCTCACTAGGTGGCAGTTTCCAAAAGATTCAAGGGTTGGCCCCGAGCAGACCCGCTGACTAGGCTCTCACCTAGCTGGCAGGTCCGAAGGCTCACTCGGTGCCAGATTCCAAAAGTTTCAAGGGTTGGCCCCGAGGAGACCCGCTGACCAGGCTCTCACCTAGCTGGCAGGGCCGAAGGCTCACCCGGTGGCAGGTTCCAAAACTTTCAAGGGTTAGCCCTGAGCAGACCCGCTGACCAGGCTCTCACCTAGCAGGCAGGGCCGAAGGCTCACTCGGTGGCAGGTTCCAAAGGTTCGAAGGTTTGCCTAGGGAAAGGACAAGTAATAAAAGAAGGACCTAAGAAGGAAGATTATCATATTCTAGTCAATGGCTGCGATAGAACGGGTCTTCTCGACCTCAATAATGTTGCGCGGGAGCGTCATCCCCGATGAGAGGACATGTGGGTCAGCTCATGGGCCCGCATCATAGCTCTCGCCGCCTTGTGCGTGAGATTCTGTGTCGACTCCGTGTCGAAGGTAAAAGCGCCCTCGCGGCTGTAAAGCGCATACGAGTGGCCATAAGCGTGGCCACTGATGGTTTCCTTCTCCGTCTAGGACGGAGGAAGGGTGGAAATGGAGACCCGGTTGGCCCCCCGGTCCCAGTGAACAAGGGGCTCGTCGACGAGATCGGAGTACTTCTCGCCGAGAGGAAAGTTTCGGTGACCTCTCGGCCCCGGCCCCGAAAAGGCCGCCGATGGCACTGCGGCGGGCTGGTAGGCCAAGACCCTAGCCGCGGGAGAACTCGAGCCCGGGACAACCTCCACGGCCGCTTTGCCCTTATCAGCAGCGGAGGGTTTCACCCGCTTGGCGGAAGGGCTTGAAACCACGTAAGGCTTCCGCTTCTGCTTCGGCTTTTGCCCACTGGACTTCGCGGGAGGCGGGTTCTCGCGGCATGCCGTGGCAGCAGACTGCGCGTGGGCGAGGGCGTCGGCAGGAGGGATCCCCACATTCGCATTCGGCGGATGAAGGGGGAGGCTCCAAAGCCCTGTGTTCAAAAGGTCAGTTAAAACAAGCGGAAGCGAGCATAGAAGGAGCGAGAGCTTGGGTCGAAGTAATTCAGCTTACCTTCTCCCGGCGGGACCACCGGCAGCGAGCTAACATTCTTTCGCAAGTGCACGACTTCCATGTCGTGCTTCAGGAAGAAGGCGTGGAGCTTAGCCTCGAACCCTCCCAGCGTTGGAGGCTGGAAGGTCAACTCGTCCTCTTGCACGGGTGCGAGTGGCACGTTGCCGAACTTCCCCGTGACAAAGATGAACCGCCGAACCTAGTCATGGTTCTTATTGGCGGTGCCGGTCACGTTGAGGGGGCTCTGCCCAGAGAAGAATGCCACTCCGCGAGTGGCCCTGAAGGTCAAGAGCTTGCGGAAGACCGGGAGCGAGAACTCAATCCCCTCCTCACACAGATAGCAAGTGAATGCTGCCAGCATGGCGATGGAGGTGGGATTGAGCTACGCGGGAACTACCCCGAAGTAGCGCAGGGTCAGGCGCACCTCTGGCCACAGCGGGAGGCGGAGCCCAACCTCGAAGTCTTCAAGAGGGATTATGAGTGTGTCGGGCGAGAACTGGTTGATGCGATCCCGGCTCCCCGGGAGGCGCCCGACAAAACCCTGCGGGACGAAATCCGCGATGCCTGATTGAAATCTACCTCGGAGAGGTCACAGTTCCTGAAAGCGCGGTAGGCAAAAGCTTGGGCACAGTTAGCCCTACCATCCGCTTCTTTCGGCATCGTGGAGGAGCGGAGTGATCTCGCGAGAGCAAATGGGTAGGGAGAAGGGTGAGTGGTATCGCGGGAGCAAAGGAGAAGAGAGAGATGAAAGCGCAATAATGACGGTGGTTGGATGAACTATTTATAGAAAAAAGTAGAAAAATGACTGAAATCATTTGCACGCGGGGTGCGGATAGCCCCCGCTACTTCTTAGCGCCTCGGGATCTGAACCATCCACCTGAACCCGACCACGTACAGAAGGAGAAAGCAGCATGCGATACCTTTCCTGCAAAATTCGAATCAAATGGCACGAGAGCGAAAATAATCGCAAGACAGCATTCGGAAAAATAGCGAAAAGCGAGACATATACATATAGATACGCAAGCAATAGTTCGCGAGACATAAAAGGTCTCGCCTCGGTCCGATACGAACAAGAAAAAGGAAATAGAAAGGAAGAAATAGCAGGGGTACGGGAGAGAGCAGGGGGCGAGATCCAGTAGGCTTTGTACTGATCCCACCGCCATTGGCCCCGGCCTCGCCACCCTATCCTTGGAGGCACTAGCGAGTAGTGAAACGTGCTGACTGCTGTCAGCTCTTGGCTGATCAAGCGCATTTGATCCCTGGCCCGCGCGATGTGCCTCCCAGGCTAGGTCTCCTCGCACCCGCCCCCTGGCGCTCCATCTCCCCGACCAGGTGCCTGTAGTCTCGCTCGAGGGCGCAAATCCGACGCTCGAAGGCCGCCCGGTGCTCCTCCGTCAGGTTGGCTTGATCTCGCTGCATCCAGATCAGCTTGCCGAAAAGCTCTGTCATCCGCTCCTTCATAGTACGAGAATACTCGTGGTCGCCAAGGAATTCAGAGATGTCGTTGGGGGAGGGGGGAGGCGAGATCAGCCCCTCCTCCTCTAAAGGGTCGCTGATCAGGATATGGCGAAAGCATGCAAAAGCAGAGATTAGACCTCTCTCAGGTATAAGCCGCAAGTTCTACGGAAGAAGACAACTGACCAGGTATGTATTCTTCGACGGGAGACCGACGAGAGGTGCTGGGCTGTCCTACGATTGGTTGGCTTGGGAGGTGGAGAGATTTCCCCTTCCCGGGGCGGTGCGTCTGATCGGCCGTGGCGGAAGTGACGGTCGGGTCCGCAGCAGGACAATTAGGCCCGGGACTCTTCCTCGCCGGGCGTTCCTGCTCCGGAGAGGGAGGACACTTGGTGGCATCTGGAACAATAGAAGTGTGGAAGGGAGGAGGCAATCCCGTTGTCCTGAAGGTCCCAATGGTAGGGGCTGTGAGAGCCTGAATCAGAAGAGTTGCGAGAAGAGAAAAAAGCAAGCGAGGGGGCAACAGTATGCTCACCAAGCGAGGGCAGGGCTCCACCAGAAGTGCCGAGAAGGGCGGGCTCCTGGGTCGGAGGGACGTTCTCGAGAGCAGGAGGAGGAATGACAGTACTCGCCAGATTGAGCCCGGGGCCACCCTCGGTCGCTGACAGATCCTGCGAATGGTAAGATAGGCGGAGGTCAGTCGCATCATCATAATCAACCTCGAAAGCGAGATGTATTGCGTTACCTCGTTGGTGTTGATAGGAGGAATGTCAGAGAGGGGGGAGTTTTAGACGTAGACTCCGTCTCCCCCTGGTCTCGCCAGACCATCTTGGCCTTCTTCATCCTGTAGGGCTTGGAGGGCTCTCTTGTCGATGAGAGCCAGGGGGCATAACGAGTGGTCTTGGGAGCGGTCCCTCCCTGTGCGGCGGCGAGACGAGCCATCATTCCTTCCAAAAGTGGCCTTGGCGTCGGCTTCATGAATGTCATGGCGAGTGCTCCAAGAGAGAAAATGAGGAACAGTGATTGGAAGATGGGCAACCTAAAGACAACAACTGGGGTCGTATTTATAGCTAAGTGGAGGGCCCCACCAAGAAGATTCCCTCCAGGTCAGCAAAGCACTCGCCGAATACAGGGGGTTGGACTTTTCTCTCCGAGCGCAGGACTCGCTCGCAAAGAGCGGGGATTGTGTACAACCCTGTATTCGCCAAGTGGGTCCAAGGGGCCCCAGGGGCCAGGTGGCAGGGCAAGGAGCGGAATAGGAGTCCAAGAGGTCTTTGGGCGAGTGAGGCCCACACTCGCGGGCCACTCGCATAGGCATCATGACAGATAGGCGAGAGCGCCCAAGATCTCGCCCATCAAGCGAGTCGAACACATGGCGAGTGATGACCTCATAAACCATTCGCCTAAGCGAACCATGATGGGCAGAGAGCCTGGCGAGTGGTGCCTTCACGGACCACTCGCCCAGAGGGCTTTGAGGGGAAAATTACCTAGATA
The DNA here is from genome assembly GCA_033032865.1 of Dactylorhiza incarnata. Taxonomy (NCBI): domain Eukaryota; kingdom Viridiplantae; phylum Streptophyta; class Magnoliopsida; order Asparagales; family Orchidaceae; genus Dactylorhiza; species Dactylorhiza incarnata. The sequence goes on from JAWHQI010000013.1 coordinate 3,276,882, forward strand.
CCCCTTGTGGGCTGCTAATAGCCCTTCAGAACAACGGAGTTAGGCTGTTATCAGACCAATTTGGGGTGCGATTAGTTAAACCAAAAGGCGGATTTACGCTATTTGCAGTCCAAGACTAGAAAATCTATAAATAGACCCTTAAGGGCACCTTGGAGGAGATCAGATCTTTTGAGCTCTCTCCTCCAGGCAATTTTCGAAGTTGGATGCTAGTGCCCTCCAAGGTGCCAGGCTGAGCATTGGTTTGGGAGGGGAAGCTCTCTGAGATCTTCCGGGTGTGTGGCGGGACCTCCTCGCTACAGCCTTGGGTCTATTCCAGATTTTCCATCCAAAGTCAGGAGAGTTCGGTGAGGGAGAAGTAGGCACGGGCTACACCCCCCAGTGGGTCCAAACTCAAGAGACCGGTTGCCGGTTTCAACAAACTTCATAACTCTCTTTATCCCATCTTGTACAGGGTTCTAACTCCCTTCAAAAGTTAACCCCTTGGTGGCAGGGCACCTGATCAAAAACTTGTGGTTCGTTTGAGCACCTTGTCAAAAGCTCATTGGTGTTTGGACACCTGATCAAAACTCCATTGGTGATAGGGCACCTGATCAAAAACCTAGTGGAATCCTACCAAGGGTCGTAGAAGAGTAGATGTACCCAGGTTTATTGGGGAACTACTATAAATTCTTATGTATTATGTGTTTGTGTGATTTTCTGCACTGTGCTGTGTGATCTCTTTGTGTTTTGTTTTTATAACTCACTCTGTTATACACATATAAATATCACTATTTTAACTCCGCTATAAAAATAAGTGAAAAACTTTTTAATACTATATTCACCCCCCCCCCCTCCCTCTAGAGTAAATCTAAGATCTAAACCTCACTTTCAACATCTATCAGAGGTTACTTTCATTTTCTTTTCTTGTTCTAATTTCTTTTTTTTTTTCTTTTCTCATAACCCTTTTTTTCAGCAACTAATCCGAGGAAGCGCAAACCACAGTTTCACAAAATTTTTCACTACATCAACACCCTCAATTAAAATTGATACAACACTCAAGCTCAGATTGGGAGCGCGACTAGGATTAGCTTGCAGGCGTTGGTGAAACATAAGTGGAGCTGAATCAAGTGACGGGGTAGGCACAAAGGGGCTAGCGAGGGAAGATATCAGGAATGGCACAAACGCTTAACCGGGCCAAAATAATGGCCTACGTCATTCTCACGGAAAAGAACTATCCTATGCCTATGCTTCAAGAATCGCTTGGGGCAAGTTCTTAGCTACCGAGAAAGATTATCCTTCCTCCCGGCTCGAGCAATACAAACCTAACAACCATCTACAGACATTCCAACGCTACCATCAGATTCACACCGGATTCACCACTTTTGAGTAGAATAAGTAATTATTACGCAAATAGAAAAATTACAAAACTATAAGCATAAAGAAAAATTTATTCTACACACAAATCTATGCAAGACGCGAGTACTCGACTAGAGCACTATGGGAGTCCACATTTTACTCCATCTTACAACCCTGAGCCAGCACAACAATTTTCCCAATCCTACAAAAGAAACGAGCTAGACTCGTTACGCGCCTATGATTAAGTGCGCTCTCTAGTGGGTGTTGTGGTGTGCTATGAGAATGAAAAATAAAAATAATATTGTAACTTCTAGTATGTTGTGCTTATGTGCACATGCAAGTGACTAACGACAAGCTACTCTCCCCTAGACTTAAATCTAATCATCACAGATTATAATGCTAGATTCATAAAAAGAATTGGGAGGAGAGGTTACCCCATGCTCAGAAATGAGCATACCAGAATATTGGCATTAATCTTGAATTCAGCTTCAATGTGTCCGCCATCGATGTCGCCATACCTACAAAACGACATCTCCACACACGCAGAAACAAAAGCAAAAATAGCAAAATTGGGTCGTCTCCCATAATCCCTTTTGTTTACCGTCTTTAAGGTGGACCAAATACCTGTATTAACATTCTAACAATAGAGTTCAAGCATAATTCTTAGCAATTGTACAGAATACCATAGAAATAAAACACACAAACAAAGACAAAGAGATAAAATTAAGCATAAAAGAAGCCGCTGAAACATAAACCCCTGAGACTTCATCATGACTCAGCTGTAGGATGATTTGTGATGATTCTCCCCAGCCACACGAGATGGGAAGGAGGTGAAGGCTTTAGGGCTTAAGGGAGATTTCTCTACCCTGCCCCTAACCACTTTCTTCTCATGTCGGAGGGCTGGAAAGCGAGCTACATGTAATAATCTGACCTGCTTTAATCTCTCTACAGTAGGAGAGTGCCATCGAGCAATAGGAGCTCGATCAAATTCATTGTTCTGCAGCTTTGGAGCAGCCAAGGGCGTCATTTCCCCACCCCTATGGGTGATAGATCTGCCAAACTAACCTGTTTTAAATGTTTACATTTATCTTTTGTTTTCATAGAGTTAATCAAAATGTTTTTAGCCATGCCGTCTATGGTGACTTCAGACTTCGCGGCCTCGCCGCTCTTGTTCTCAGTTTCTTCTTCACTCCTCAGCTCCTTCTTCACCATCTTCTGTTCCTCCTCCTTTTCCTCAGCATTCACTTCTTCACCTTGCTTTTCCACATCTAAACTCAACTCATTAGTAGATTTATTAGTAATAACAGGTAATAATATGAAGTCGTTGGATGTCATAGATGGGGGAGTGTGGTGTGTCACCATGGGTGACAAGGTTACACACCCACTAGGGATGTGAATGTTGGAACCACTCTCCTTCAAGAATGGGGCACCCAGAATAGGAATGGAGTTATTTTCCATGGGGCCCAAGACTTGGAAGTTTGTGATAATCGTTCCATCTATGATTACCTCGACGTCTCTAACTTCTCCTTCCGTCTCCACCACCATTCCATTAGCTAGGGTAAATGACTTCCGATCATCGTTATTGATTTTTAAATTCAGGTTTTCAACATCTTGTAATGCAAGCACATTGCACGATGATCCAGTGTCGTACAGAGCAGTGGTTTCAATGTTGTTAATTTGACATTTCACAATTAACTCGCCCTCATGCCCTTCATCCGTCTTGGTTATGCTCTTTCCTTGCTCACGGGGATTCTTCTCCATTGTGCTAGGAAGAGCACCTTGAGTACACTCGGAAAGCACTTGAGCCAATTGGCCCACTTGAATTTCCAAGTTTCTCATCGAGGCCGATTGGTTGGCCATATTTGTCTGGGCCATATCTACAAACTTTTACATCATCTCTTCTAATGTACTCTTCCTTTGCATCGCAACACCTTGGTTAACACCCGGATGAGGCGGCCTCGGTTGGCTTCCGGACGCTTGAGCATCATATTGATGCTGGCCCGGTTGTCCTGCAGTGTTTTGATTCCAAGAAAATTTGGGGTGATTTCTCACACCCAGATTATACGTGTTGGATAAAGGTGCAGTGCGGTTTTGATTTTGGACAAAATTAACACTCTCTTCTAAATTGAGATTAGAGTGTTCAGAAGAGATTTCACCTGAGGGACATTCATATGCATGATGTCCGGGGTTCCCACACCCGAGATAAGAAATGGCCATCACTGGAGCAGATGAAGAAGCGGGCTTTTTCAGCAATGTGATGCTCTCAGCTGGTGCTCCAGATGTGCATACTTCAAACAGTCCTCTCGCGTTCCTTGGGGTGTTTCGTCCTGCAGTCCAGAATGAGCTATGAGTTGCAATGTCTTGTAGAATCCACAGTGCTTCTTCAGGAGTGTGATTCAGAAGGGTTCCACCGGCAGCAACATCAATCATAGCCCTGTAGTTGGGGTCGATTGCGAAATAGATGTTCTCCACCAAATTCCATGGTTGAAGTTCATGATGGGGGCATTTACGCAGAAGGTCCATGAATCTTTCCCAAGCTTCTACCAGGGTCTCCTGATCATTCTGCCGGAAGGTTGCGATTTCCCTTCTTATGCTCACAATTTTATCAACCGGGTGGAACTTGGAGAGAAATTTTCCTTGCAGCGCATCCCAGGTGGTAGCTGTGCCCGGCGGAATTGTATGGATCCACGCCTTTGCCATGTCATAAAGGGAGAATGGGAATAATCTTAATTTCACCGTGTCATCCGCAATACTGGCGTACCGGAATGTTCCGCAGATCTCTGAGAATTCTGCCAAGTGAAGATGGGGGTCTTCACTTGCCATCCCAGAGAACTGGGCATTGTTGCGGATAATGTTCAGGATCGCCGGCTTGATCTCGAAATGATTGTTCATGATGGCTGGGCCAAATACGGGATACACACTCCCCACAGTGGGAGTGGTATAATCTGGCATCGTTCTAGGCCTCACCCGGGCCACCTCATTCTCATCAGTCACATGACCCACAGCGGGTGCATTCTCACCCCCGGGGTTAATCTTATTCCTGTTGATGTTGAGATCCATGGCCGCAGCAGCACGGCGACGCGCGTGCAGTGTACTCTCAATCTCAGGGTCGTATTCCATGAACTCTTCAGGGCCTTGCCCCTGCATAAACTAACTTACACACAATAAAGAAATACAAAAAAAATCAAAAGCAACAAAGAATTTTTATAGTTGCTTCCTCGAAGAAAAATTCATAAAACGCTCTCATTCCCCGGCAACGGCGCCAAAAACTTGATGTGCAAATCTAACACACCTCTATAGGCGGCAACGAGATTGCGGCACGAAACGGTAGTGTACCAATCGTTCAAGTAATATAAAATGTCGGAGTGAATCCCGAGTATCGAATCTCAAAGGAACACAGTAAGGTGGAGTTATTTATCGAGGAAGGACTTGAGATCAAAGTCCTTTAGGTCGGGTGAAACGTGAAGGGGGTGATTTGGTTTATGGAAAATAAAAGAAAAGAAACTACTAAACTGCTCCTATGCAGGCCTTGAGCGCACTGCTTCGCTAGGCGGGATGGAAACTACGTAGGCCTTGAACGCACTACTTCGCAAGGGCGGATGGACGAGTAGTCAAACAGAATGGAATAGTGGGTTTGCGGAGTGGAATGGAGTGGGGGCGGAATCGGCGCACTTCAAGCACATTCTACATAAATAAGCATTTTCACAACTATGAAAATAACACTATAAATCAAGAGTCTAGAATGACATACATCATCAAATAGTAAAGATTACATTCATATACATCCATACAAGTAGAGAAAAATGCAAGAGATACGACCGAATCCAAAGGCTTGTTGTAGATTCTCGGTAGGAATCGCCGGGTTGTCAATCCGCGTCCTAGCTCGGTCCCAACTATCATCCGTGGTAGAGGAGGGATGTCACTTCCTCCCAATGGACCCATCTTCTCCGGTAAACTACAATCCGGCCACGTCTGATGCAAAGAACTCCAAGCTTGGCGATGAAGATGAGTGTAGAATCCTCTTCTTGAAGTACTTGGATGATGGAGGCGGCCTAGAGGATACTCCGGCTCAATATTTGAGCCAAGAATTTGTCCGGAGCACCTCCAAATGGTGGGCGGTGATGGAACGGTGGACTAGAATGGAGCTGGAACCCTTAGGCGTGGGAAAGAAGATGGATCGGACGAACGCCGGATTAGGCCGAGATCTGCAGCTTTTATAGAAAATTGGTCAGAAATTGGTCACGCACGGTCGAATGCACGACTGTGCATGGACCATGCGATATTAAAAGTACAGGAGCCCAGGAAGAAGAAGCAGGCGCGCCCGTGTGTTTTACACACGCACGGTCGAAGCCGACCGTGTGTAAAAACGCACAGACAAATTCAGATGGCCAAAGATCAGGTTAAACAGGTCGATCATGCGATTCCTTCATGCACGGGCAACTGCCCGTGCGTAGAGATGCACGATCAATGACAGAACATTTTTTTCCTCCACGAAAGAGAACGCACGATCACATATGACCGTGCATCAAGGAAAATGCACGACCGTGCGATATACACAGACATGAATTCTAGATAAAAATGGATGAACCGTCCACCTGCATAAGCCACAACACAGCTGGGAATACCCCTCCAGCTCAAGCATAAACACATAAAAAGAATGGGGAGCACATTGTGCTTTCCCCCAACAACAAAGTGCGCAATTGGGCACCACAATGGGCCAAGACATTGCACTAATAGTGAAAGCGCGAACGAGTAAAATATAAGCAATTAAGAATTGAAAATGAAGTGCAAAAGCAGGAAAACTAACCCAGCTGAGTCCATAAAAGTGTATATAACTGGGACTCACTAGTAGCACAAGGTTATTCTCAAATCGAGGGGGTAGACTTTGATGAAACGTTTGCACCCGTAGCTCACATTGAATCAATTAGAATCTTTCTTGCATTTGCGAGTTATAAAAAATTTAAACTATTTCAAATGGATGTAAAAAGTGCGTTCTTAAACGGGATAATTAAACAAGAAGTCTATGTAGAACAACCCCCCAATTTTATAGATGAAAATTTTCCAAATCACGTCTATAGATTAGAAAAGGCGCTTTATGGTCTAAAACAAGCACCCCGTGCTTGGTGTGAATGTCTAACATCTTTTTTTTTATTTAAGCACGATTATAAAATGAGTAGTACTGACAACACGCTCTTCATTAAGCATATTGATAATGATGTAATTATTTAACAAATATATGTTGATGATATTATTTTTGGAGCTACTAATGAAGAGTTGTGTAATGAAGTAGTACTAGTGATGCAAAATGAATTTGAGATTAGTCTAGTTGGTGAATTAACTTATTTTCTAGGCTTTCAAATAACCCAAAGAAATGATGGAATCTTCATATGTCAATCTAAATATTTACATGATATGCTAACACGATTTGGATTTGAAAACTTAAAACAAGCTAGTACTCCAATGAGCGCGTCACTAAAATTAGGAAAAGATGAAACCAGAATTTCTATTGACCAAACTTTGTATAGAGGGATGATTGGATCCTTATTATACCTTAGTGCATCTAGACCCGACATTATGTTTGTCGTATGCTTATGCGCTAGATTTCAAGCAAACCCAAAAGAATCTAATTTAAAAGTGGTAAAATGAATCTTTAGATATCTAATTGGCACACCTAAATTAGGACTTTGGTATCCAACTAATGATTCCTTTCTATTACATGGGTATTCTGATTCCGATTATGCGGGTTGTTCTTTAGATAGAAAAAGCACTAGTGGGACATGTCATTTCTTAGGTCCTTCTCTAGTTGCATGGTCAAGTAGAAAACAAAATTCCGTTGCCCTCTCCACTACCGAGGTGGAATATATTGCACTAGGAAGTTGTTGTGCCCAAGCTTTATGGATGACTCAAACCTTAGAAGACTTCGGAGTTCATCTAACTAATATTGAACTCAAGTGTGACAACAAGAGAGCTATTGATTTAACCAACAAACCCGTTCATCACTCAAGATCCAAACACATAGACGTTAGACATCATTTCATTAGGGATCACATAAAAAAGGAACATGTTCATGAAAACTTTATTGGAACTGAATCACAACTTGCGGACATCTTTACCAAGCCTCTACCTGATTCCCGCTTTGCTCTACTTAGACTAGAATTAAGAGTCTTAGATTTAACAAATTGAAACTCACCACATGCCTTGTCTCCTCAAAAATAAAAATAAAAAATTCAAATATAAAAGATAAAAATATTTTAAAACCACCAAAATATGCTTAAATAAGCCTTCAAAACATTTCCACTTTCTCTGAAATTTCGACCCTAAGAAGGTCTATGTACATACTCCCTATTCCAAAGATTTTTTTTCAAAAATCTCAAAAAATAGAGTACTGTCTCGGCGTTAACTAGTTAACGCCAGGCATTAGCTTTTTAGACCATATTGAAATTATGCTTTCTCTAGCATATTTCTTGTATTTTTCTACTATTTTTTCTCAGTTCATTTTGTCTGATTTCAAATTATTTTTCCTAACTTATTCATTTTTCTCCAAAAAAAAATTAAAATAACTCAAAATAATCAAAAATATGTTTTTGGTATTTCTGTTACTTTAACTATTCACAAAAACTATGGTTTGCCTATAAGACTTCACAAGGAGCAAAATTTTTTTGGGGTCAAAAATGTTTTTGACATATTCCCAAAGATTCTCTTCAATGTCTAATTTTAATTTCAACTTTTCCAAACATTGTTTTTATCATGCCTTGACCCTAATCTGATTATGTGCAATGAAATAGTCTATAGATAATTATGTATGATTGCCTAGCATGCCTCTATGCATGAGTAATGTTTTATGTTAATCAATGATTCATACACTCACAAATTTTGGTAATTAAATTTGTTCATAATCTTAGTCTCGCATGATTGTGTAGTGTAATAGTTTTAACACATTAAGTTGTATATCTAAATTACCTACACCTTTATTCAAACATAAATTTCTTGCACACATAGAAGTGTTATTTTAATAATATAAATGTTTGTAACAACAAGTGAATTCGGAGACCTTTGGCCCAAACAAAAATATTAATGAAATAATATGCCAAAGATAACTCCACCAAGCACTACTCACCCTCCTGATAAGTCTTAATGAGCATTGTGAGGTTGAGCACCTTGGAAAGAATTATAAAGTGTCTTGTGCAAACATATTTCCTTTTACCACTTCTATTGGTACACTGGATCACTAAAAAATAAAAAACTTATAGATATGCTTATGTGATCCCCAAGCACTACTTTGCTCCCAGATAAATCTTAATGAGCATTGTGTGGGTGAAGCACCTTGGTAGTTGTACTTATGTTTTGTGCTTTAAAATTTTATCTTAGATGTGATGTGTGGAAGTAATTATAAGATAACTATCTTAATATTGTTGTTACTATTCCATTACATATGTCATGTGCTTTGATTATTTCACTTGTATACTTTTATGAAAACACCTTGCACACATCATTGGTTTTTTAATAAAGATTGTACTCATGAGAATTGGATCCTAATGCAAAATTACATAATTCTCTAAAAACATAAGTAAACGCACTAGATTGCAATGCATGTATTCTACAATGTTTTCTTTACTTGAAATATGAATTGGTCACATTGTAGCTATTATCTTTTTGAATATGTTAAATCATGCTTGCCTATTTATTATGAATTTTTTTTAAGAAAATTGCTCATGTGTGAAGTCTAAATATATTGTTGGAATGGCCAAACTATAACAAAAAAATTACTACTCTAAATAATAATTATTTTTTTGTATCTCAAATTTGATCTTATACCATGTGCTCTCATGCTTATTTCTACATTGTGTTTTCACTTGTGCTTGTCAAACAAAATTGCATCTCTCTTACAAGTAATATCACTCTTAAATTAAAGCAAGTGATTACATTCCTTTGGTATAATATTTGACTGTTGTTCATTCACGCTTATCATCTATCTTTCCGCTGTGTTACTCTCTCCTTTAGCTCGATCACGAATTAACTTAAGTTAAAACAAAACTCTTACTTCCTCTCTTAGTTATGTTCTACCTTTTGCCCTCTCTCTTTTGTTTACACTCCACCCACTTCTGCTAATAACAAAAGGGGGAGAATAAAATGATAAATCACAAGGAGTAAGATTCACTAGATTAAGGGGGAGCATGAATCTAGTCTATGGGTGCATACACTAAGGGGGAGCACTTAAGTAGGGGGAGAAAAATTTAATAAAAACACATCTATCTTATATCTGATTTATCTCTATTGGATTTGTTATTATCAAAAGGTGGAGATTGTTGGAACACGGTTCTTCCGCATCCCTTTGATTTGAGAATAACAAATCCTACTTATATTTGATCTTGTTTGCCATTGTGTTTTTAGTATGCAGGCTTGCACACTGATGACACAATTAGGTAGAATTATTTGTTAGGACCAACTCAAAGATGAAGTATGGAAATTGGTCTAACGCCTGGCATTAGAACCTAACGCTAGGCGTTAACACGCACCTCACCGGGATGATTATGGCAAGGAGGAAGAAACCGTGATTGCAGGGGGAAGTTTAGGAATGATCTGACCTAATGCCAGCGTTAGCCTTAACGCCAGTGTTAGGATTTCCTAAAATAAACAATTCCTAAAGTGCAGAATCTCCTTCCTATTTTAAAGATCCGAGCCATCAAAAATTACTATACTGGGTCAACGCCCGACATTAGCCTTAACGCCGGTATTAGCTCAAGTTCTATAAATTGGATGATATCATCTTCTCCATTTACTGATTGATTAGAGCCCTACTCCAGCACTCTAGAAACTCAATCATGGCCGTATTTTCCAGTCGTTCTCCCGCACACATTCGAGCGAAGAATTCAAGGAGGACCAGATCAACACTTCCTCAACGCGAAGAATGCGCTCTTCGACTTCAAGAACTTTCATCGGCCTTCGCCATCTACAGAATTCTTCATAGGGAGTTTTTAGATTTGTGTTCAAATATTTATTTGTAACCTTTTTATTATTTTCGTGGAAGTAAATTCGCCTCGTGTTGGCGACTAGGTCTGGGTAGGACTTAGGTGGTAACTCGCCTCATGTTGGCGACTAGGTCTAGGAAGTAGATCTATGGGGTGCTCGAGGCCTTTTCTGGGAATAGAAAGGCTAGAGCGGCTTGAGGCCGGATCTGGGAAAGATCGGCTAAAGCCAACCGGTTCTTGGTGAGAAGAGTCGGTATAGAAAACAAAAAGAAGATTTCATATTTCACCTATAATTTCTAGCGTTATAGAAATCACATTTTTGTAATCATAAATTATAATGAAAATCATATTATTTCTAGTTTATTTTAATCGATTCACTCCTCTTTAATTTTGATTCAAGTTGATTTAAAGAAAACAACAAAAGTTTTTATATTAAATAATAAAGTTTTAAAAACTCTTATTCACCCCCCCCCCCCCTCTAAGGCCGCCTCACGATCCAACAGAAGGCACCACCAAAAGATTCCCTCCATGTCAGCGGGAGATCACCAATTATACGGGGTTGGACTTTCTTTCCGAGCGAGTGCCTCACTCGCAAAGAGCGGGGATTGTGTACAACCCAGTATTTGTTGAGTGGGGCCCCAAGCTTGAACGGGCAGGAGAGCAAGCAAGGAGGGCATTTGCCCAGGTCAAAAGAGGGCCAAAGAGTCAAGGCGAGTGCAGCCCCATTCGCAGGGGCACTCGCGAGACGCTTGCGTGGTGGGAGCGCGGGTGCCACAACAACCGGGCGAGTGAGGGGCAGGACCCTACTCGCCTAGAGGACTAAGGACCCTGCGAGTGGTGCCCTCAAGGGCCACTCAACCTGCGGGTGCTGGGAGGTCTGTCACGTGGGAGGTTAGGCGAGAGGTGCCTTCATGGACCACTCGCCCAGGGGGTATTGTGGGTAAATTTACCTAGATACCCATGGTGGGCTGCCAATAGCCCTTTAAAACAGTGGATTTTGGCTGTTAGCATGCCAATTTTGGGTACGTTTAGTAAAAAAAGGCGGGATTACGCTATTTGCAGACCAGACTGTAAAAGAAATATATGGACCTTGAAGGGCACCTTTGTAGAGGATTCCAATTTTTGGCTTCTTCCTCCCTAGGTTCTTTGGTTAGCTCCTCAGGCTCTCCAAGGTGCCCAGCTTCAGCTTTGTCTTGGGAGGGGAAGCGCTCTAAGATCTTCGGGGTGTATGGTGGGACCTTCGCGTTGTAGCCAAGGGTCTGTGATGAGCTCTTAGTCTCCGGTCCGCTTCTTTCGTGGGATCAGTAGGTGCTACTTTCCCCCTCTAAGGTGCCCGATCTCGTCATTGGGGCCAAGTCCTGGTTTCAACAGTAGTGACTTAGAATCTGAGTCAAGTGCTTCTCCATCTGACAATGATGAAGAAGGTGCTGCTGAAGAAGCCTGTCTGATAGCTTTAGAAGACTCAACTGAAGAAGACCAGGTATCTTTATTTGAAGAATTTGATTTTTCATCAGAAGATTTTAAACCTGTTTTAAAGAATTTTGTCAAGATTATCTTAAGCTTCAAAAAGAAATTGAAAAAGTTAGGGGAGAACTAGAAGAACTTAGGAAAGAAAATCTATAATCTATTAATTATGACTTAAGAAATCAACTACATAAAAGGAAATAGAAATAGATAAACTAACCAATGAAAATTCAAACTTAAAAGAAAAGATTACAAAGGAAAAAGCCTTTGAAGACTCACTCAACAGGAGGAGTCAAAAGCTCAAGAATATCACACAGAATCTCTCTATGAGATCTAAATATCTTGGTCTAGGAGCAGATACATCAACTAGCACAACAATCTCCAACAAACCAGCCTAGAAAAATCCAGTTATATTTGTCAGACCTAGTGACTATCAGATAAAGGAGAACAGTCCAGTGTTTAGAGAACAAAATAATAATCATCCTGATAATCTCACTATACTTAATAAAGAGAATCCTAATAATGAGAAGAACACCTTAGGCAAGAACAATCCAGAAAAACCAATGAACCATAATCAAAAGCCTAAAACTAAGAGAAAAATCATTAGGCATTCTACAGATCTGCTATATAAAGATGCATTCTATGCAAATTTCAAATATCAAGATAATAAATATTGGCCTAATAGACCTATTTTCTGTCATCCAAAAGGGTATCATGAAGACCACTCTATTCTTTCATATCACCTTATAATGGTAAAAGCAAAGGGACCAAGGTGACCTGGGTACCCTCTAATGTTTGATTACATGTACAAGAGAACTTAGGATCCATTCCTCAAAGATAATAGAGGAAAAAAACTAACTATTCAACATAGAACTTCAAATAATCAAGGGAGTGACTTCTTCTCTAAAACTCTTGACGATGCATCCTAATTAACATATATAATATTATAAATGTTATTTTCAATAAAAATCATTGCTGGAAAAAACAACGTAATTTTCCTAATGAAATGCAACTGTAGATTCAGAGTTGGTCGAATAGAATTCGACGCACCGTTGAGTTCTACTCGATGTTAACTCTAAAAGCCGTCTGGGATAGATAATTCGAATAGCATTCGACGTAGCGTCGAATACATATCGACGCATGTGTCGATCTAATAATTATTGTATAACTTTAAAGTCACGTCGATTACAAATCAACGCAATGTCGATATGCCAAGCGCGTGCAGTTTAGCTTCTAGAAGCTACTTCGACACATTTCGGCACGCTGAATTTACTCCTTTTCGATGTTGCTTCGAATACAACCTTAAGTTGTGATGAATCATCTACTTTTAAGCAACTCAGTCGTTAGATTATATTATGCTTTCAAATTTTCTCTCTTTCCTTCTTGCTCTCTAGCTCTCTTGCATCCTTGCTCTTGCTTCTCTTTCTCTTTCTTGTCTTACTTCTAGAGGTACTACAAAATCAATAGCTCCTCCTAAAGTTAACTCAGGATTCGACATGAATATTGAATCCTTCAATGCTGCTTCTGACAATTTCAAGGCAATTCTCGGGTTGTTCCAAACCGCAAGGCTGACAAAGTTAATTTCGACATGATGCAAAATATATGATGTATAATTAACAGAACTAAAGGATAACATCCATATTGGAGATGATGGATCCCTCCATGGAAGAATTACAGGAACCGACGTAGACATCACAGAGGAGCTGTTGAGTCTCACATTTGATCTTCCAGAAGGTGATGACTAGGATGAACTAACGATGACAGAGATAAGCAGTGCACTGCAGATAATGACGTTCAACAGAGAGAAGACAATCAATTTAAAGAAGAATGATGTCTCAGATGAATATAGGTTCTTGGCTGACATTATAGGGAAAGTCTTACTGTGTAAGATTTCTGCACATGATGCGAATCCGAAATAACAACTGCAGATTATGGGAATACTGGTCCTCAATAAAAGAATCCATTAGGGGAGGTGCCTCTTGAAGATGATTGGTCACAAGTATGCTCATAAGGAAAATGCATACATGAGAATAATGAGCCAAGTCCTGCTCCATCATTTCCCAATGATGTGCAAATCAAAAGGAGTGCCCATTCCTCCTGTAAAAAGAATAAATATAAGCATCTTCTCCAAATTGACCAGGCAAATTCGGAAGCCTGGTCAAGCTGCACCCTCTCCTCATTCATCTCCATCTCCTCTAGTTCATGATGCAGTCTTAACAGACCTCCCAAGTGATGCTCCAGATCAAGATCTTGCAACAATTCCACAAGACACAACAACAAAACTTCCAACAATGACCTCTCCTCAACAACAATCACAATCTATAATAACCCCAAAAGATAATCAAAGACAGTCCCATATCAAGCAAAATCTCACAGACTTCAATGCTGTTTACACAGAAATCCCTCGTATTAACCTATCTTCACCTACAGTTGATACACCCTCTACATCCCATCCTATCCACTCCTTTGACATTGATCAGGCAATTTCTAAAGTAGTGGGGCTGACCACTAGGACCTTTGTTGATCTGATACTAACTCAAGCAAGAAAATTCAACAGAAAATACTCTTAGATAGAGAAAGAACTGAAGAATTAACAAGAATCTATCCAGTCAATTAAGGTAGTGATATCTTCCTCCAGAGTAACAAAATCTTTCTTAACCTCACTTGAAAGTGAGGTTCAGAAGGGGGAGACTATTAAAGAAGTGGAAGTTCCTGCCCCAGAAGATAATAATAACTCAGAATCTAGTGACCCCAATAGGATCACTGTATTCAATAGATTAATTATTGCTGATCAAAAATAAATTCCAGATGTTTTAGTTCCTGTTCCAGAAGTGCTTGCACAAATTCAGAGGGAGCTGTCTGCACTAACTATGGGAGAGCCTCTTACAGTTGCTCAGGAAGTTGTCCTCAATACTGAATATATTGCATTAAACTAGGGGGAGCCACTCACCAATGAACAACTCTTAGAAGATGAACATATTGATGAGTCCCGATTATATACACATATATGGACTCATCTGGGCCATTTATCTAGTCATTCCACTGCACTTTAGCCTTGTTTTAGCTTATATTTGTTATCACTTGCTATGTGCACCTCTAGGTCCATTTTGGTGTGTTTTCATGTTTATCTTCATTAGTAGTTTCCATGCACTGTTAGGTGCCACTTTCAGTAGCTGGTTCGTGGTTGTATGCTAGAACAGGAGTCGTGCAGGTGCTTCCGGTGCAATTCTGCACAGGAACACTGCGCACGATCACCGGTTCTATTGCGCACGACCACTAGTCGTGCGCCACTGATCGTGTGCACTTAACCCTTTTTTATGAGTTCTGTTTGGTGCAGTGCGCACGACCATCTACGCTAGTGCGCACGACCACCGGTCGTGCGCCACTGTTCGTGCGCACTTATCATCAATTTCATGAGTTCTGTTTCAACCAGTGCGCACGACCACCTACGATAGTGCGCACGACCACTGGTCGTGCGCCACTGGTCGTGCGACCATGTTATTTCATAATTTCTGTCTTTGCAGGTTCCGTCCAGGCAGAGCGCACGATCACCGAATTCTAGTGCGCACGACCACTGGTCGTGCGTCAATGACCGTGCGCACTGTTTATTCCAGCGCCTATAAAATGACCTGCTCGCGATTTTAGGTCGATCGGGATTTTCTTCCGCCGTTTTCCGCCCGGTTCCGTCCAGATTCGCCCCTCCACCGTCGCCCACCATATGGAGGTGCTCCGGGCTTGCTCTTCACGCCAATCTTGAGCCGGAGTTTCCTCTCGGCCTCCTCCTTCATCCAAGAGCTTCAAAGAGAGATCTAGCCGCCATCTACATCGAGCAAGAGGAAGTTTGCAACCTCTACCGGATCGTGACACGAAGAAGACGGGTCCATTGGAGAGTCGTGACAGCTCTCTCTACCCCGGACGTAGTTGCGGACCGAGCTTGGACGCGGATTGACAACCCGGCGATTCCAACCGTGAATCTACAACGAGACTTCGGATTCGGTCGATTTCTTGCCTTGTTCTCCTCTTATTGATTGTTGTAATAGTTAGATCTTTTGTATTTTGATGAAGAACACTATAGACCTTGCTATTTAAAGTTATTTCATGTCTATGTGAAATACCCTTTTTGTTTATTTGTGTGCTTGAGGTGCGCCCCATTCCATACTCCATCCCGCCGTCACGTCCGGTGCCGCACTAGCAATTGCTAGTGGCGTGCTTGTCGAAGAGGTGCTTGTGACCCTCAATCCGCTAGCCTACTCGTCCATCCGCCTACCGAAGCGTAGCATCGCGGCCCGTATTCCATCCCGCCTAACGAAGCAGTGCGCTCAAGGCCTGCACAGTTTGATTCCGCTTGCCTACTCGTCCATCCGCCCTTTCGACGCAGCGCACTCAAGGCCTGCCTAGTCTCCATCCCGCCAAGCGAAGCATTGCATAGCGGCATTGCATAGGAGTAGTTGATAGCTTTTATTTTATTTTCCAAAAGCCAACCCAACTCCCCCGCATTCCATCTGATTTAAGGACTTCAATCTCAAGTCCTTCCTCGAAACCTAACTCCACCTTACTGTGTTCCTCAAGAGACCGACACTCGGGGATTTTCCCCATTATTATTACTTGCGCGACCGGTGCACTTGCCGACTCGCATCAAGTTTTTGGCGCCGTTGCCGGGGAATACAGTCGTGTGAGTTTTCTGGAGAGGGAGAACCTGAGGGAGAAGCACTTCCATTTGTAAATTGCATTTCTTTGTTTTTATTTCTTCGTATTCTATTTTCCTGTTTTATTTTAGGTTGCTTTAGTAGTCATTGTTAGGTGTAGTATTGTGCAGTAGCGTTTTTATTGAGAATCATTTTATTTTTACACTATGTGGGCACATCTTAATATCCGTTGCCGTTGGTGTAGAGATACCTCTCACTCTAGTGATGAATGCCCTACGGAGAATAGTAGGCATAATTCTTATAGCCCAGCATATGGAGCACCGACTTCGTCTAGTACTCCATATGGTGCGTGTAAGTCTTATGGCTACTCTGCTGAGCCTTTACCGTCATACTTCTTTTCGGCTCCAGCTCCCGCTGCGCCAAAGAAGTCCGTAAGGCAGTGCCGGTTTTGTCGGAGCACTGATCATGTCTTGAAGGATTGTGCCGAGTATCTTTGCCAATTGGACGAGGATGACGAGCCGGATATCCGGATCGTCCCAACTCCTAACTCTGGCGGCACACCTTCAACATCCGGGTATGTGTCTTTGTCACCTTCGCATCTTGAAGGGTATGACCTGGATACGGTCACCGGATGTGCGGCTTATTTATGCACCGACATTGTTGAGCCTATTCTCCATGTGCATCCACCACCTCTAGTGGATTCGATTCTTCCCCCTATCGCGCATACTATTCTCATCCCCGACGACATTGTTGATGATGTGTCGCAGGATGAGGTGGGTGATCTGAGTGTTGTGCCTATTCCTATGGAGGAGGACAACCTTCTAGGTGAAGAGGAGTCTTCCTCAACACCGGTGGAGGAAGTCCAAATCCTAAGCCTGGCCACCGTTGATCCCGCCGAATCTTGTGGCATTGATGACAATGCTAACATTATTTTACTGCCCCAACCTGATGGGAGTGAGACCGGGATCACTCCCCCGATCGATGATTTATGTTCTTCGCCTTATTTATTTCTTGATCCCCTTTCTTCATCTGAGCCTTTGCAGGCTGAGTCTTCACGGGTACATCAGGAGGACTTGGAGCTGTGTGCTCAAGTCAATGATGCGAGCATCCTCTCATGCGAGGAGGTTTATTCTCCCTCCGTAGAGGAAGCTCCACTCATTGCCTCTTCCCCCTGCCACCTCGCTGTTGACGATACCTTGCTAGGCAAGGATGTGTTTCGTGAGATGAGTAAGGACCAGGCCTCCTCCTTTTCTTACATTCTCTACCCTCTACCTGTGATGGGCAGGTACTTATATTTAGGTAGAGGGGTGACTGCTCTGTCTCCGTATCGGTACCCGCTACCGATGCGCATATTAGAGCAGTTACCTGTGCATTTCCTTTTTCATAGACCCATTAGCTAGAACCTTCATGTTTTTGAATAAGTTGTGCTGGGATGACAATAACCCCAGTAGTTATCTTACTTTTCCTGCATTTTTATTTTTTCTAATCATGTTTAGTTAGCTGTAGTTTATTTTTGTTTGTCTTTTTCTTTTGTTTTGCGGAGCTGACCCTTGCAGGTATCGTTTCTAGATGGCGGATGCTGCTGCTTCATTTTAGCCTACACGCCAATCTTCTGGTGTGCTCATTTCTGAGCACTGGGTACTCTCTTCCCCTAGCCTTTGCTGATTTTCATGTCATATATTATGCGGATTGTTTAGTTTAAGTCTGGGGGAGAGTAGTTTTGTTTACCCGCTCACGTGCACTATTGCACTGCATGCTAGAAGATTTCATTTAAATTGTTGTTCATTTTTATTGCACACCACATCACCCACTTGATCGCGTACTCATCTGTTTTCTTGCTCTGTTGTGAATTTAATTCTTCTGCTTATTTGGGAAAGTCTAGGTGATGGCTTAGGACTATGTAGCAGAGTAAAATGTTGACTCTAGTAGTGCTCCTAGTCGACTGCTCGGTTGCATAGAAATTTGTGTAGAGTAGACTTCTCTTTATACTTATGGTTTTATATTTTTCTTATTAGTGTAAATGTTGTTTACTCTACTCAAATGGGGAATCCGGTGGAATCAAACGGTAGCATAGGGATGTGTGTAAACGATTGCTAGATTCGTATTGCTTGAGTCGGGAGAAAGGAGAATCTTTCTCGGTGGCTAGAACTTGCCCCAAGCGATTCTTGAAGCATGGGTATACGGTTAGTCAATCGCGTGAATGTGATATAGGCCATCATTTTGGCCCGGTTGAGCCTTTGTGCCTATCCCTACCGCTATATCCTCGCTAGCCCAGTTGTGCCTACCCGTTCTTTGATTCAGCCCCACTTTTATTTCACCAAAGCCCAAAAGCCAATCCTAGTCGCACACCCAAATCTGAGCTTTAGCTGTTTATTATTTTCATGAGTTGGGTTGTTGATGTGGTAATATGTTTGTGAAGATGTGGATGTGTCCTTTTGTTTATTTGCTGAAAATGATAAGAAAAGAAAAAAAATGAGAAAAAGAAAAGAAGTTAAAAAGAAAGGAAAGAGAAGGAGTGGTTAATTGAAAATCTTTATGTATAGATTTATGTTTGGGAGTAGGCGGTGCACGCACCCATGCTGTTAAGTCCAAGTCTGGGGGTGTTGTGTACCCGCATGTTTGTGTGGTGAACGAGAATAATTTCTGCATAAGCTCATTTGGGTTTAGTGCTTGAGCCGTCGTTTTTATCTTTGTTTTTCCTCACCTAAACCCAAGCCTCATTTAAAACCTAAAGTCCTATTGATTCACGCATTTGAGTCAAACCAGTGCCGTGGAGAGAATGTGACCGGGCAAGCTTATGGTCACCGACACTGATGGATTTCAGTGGAGTTTTTCCCGCATCCCGATCTTGAGCAATGCTCGTCTCAGCGTTTAGTTTACTTTCTCCGTATGCATGACCGAACGATTCACCGCTTTTCACCATTTTGAGTAGTTGTAATATGCTTTTACTCTTTTAGAAATATATAGACTGTTTATATAATCAGAAATCTTCTCTACTATTCTTCTTATGCACGTGAGCATGCGACTTCGCATGGTACTCTATATTGTAGTTTTAAGCCATCTACTTTTCTTTCCCCGTTTGCTTAGAATTTGTTTGCTCGGGACGCGCAAACAGGTAAGTCTGGGGGTGTGATGAGTCCCGATTATATACACATATATGGACTCATCTGGGCTATTTATCTAGTCATTCCACTGCACTTTAGCCTTGTTTTAGCTTATATTTGTTATCACTTGCTATGTGCACTTCTAGGCCCATTTTGGTGTGTTTTCATGTTTATCTTCATTAGTAGTTTCCATGCACTGTTAGGTGCCACTTTCAGTAGCTGGTTCGTGGTTGTACGCTAGAACAGGAGTCGTGCAGGTGCTTCCGGTGCAATTCTGCACAGGAACACTGCGCACGATCACCGGTTCTATTGCGCACGACCACTGGTCGTGCGCCACTGATCGTGTGCACTTAACCCTTTTTTATGAGTTCTGTTTGGTGCAGTGCGCACGACCATCTACGCTAGTGCGCACGACCACCGGTCGTGCGCCACTGTTCGTGCGCACTTATCATCAATTTCATGAGTTCTGTTTCAACCAGTGCGCACGACCACCTACGATAGTGCGCACGACCACCGGTCGTGCGCCACTGGTCGTGCGACCATGTTATTTCATAATTTCTGTCTTTGCAGGTTCCGTCCAGGCAGAGCGCACGATCACCGAATTCTAGTGCGCACGACCACTGGTCGTGCGTCAATGACCGTGCGCACTGTTTATTCCAGCGCCTATAAAATGACCTGCTCGCGATTTTAGGTCGATCGGGATTTTCTTCCGCCGTTTTCCGCCCGGTTCCGTCCAGATTCGCCCCTCCACCGTCGCCCACCATATGGAGGTGCTCCGGGCTTGCTCTTCACGCCAATCTTGAGCCGGAGTTTCCTCTCGGCCTCCTCCTTCATCCAAGAGCTTCAAAGAGAGATCTAGCCGCCATCTCCATCGAGCAAGAGGAAGTTTGCAACCTCTACCGGATCGTGACACGAAGAAGACGGGTCCATTGGAGAGTCGTGACATCTCTCTCTACCCCGGACGTAGTTGCGGACCGAGCATGGACGCGGATTGACAACCCGGCGATTCCAACCATGAATCTACAACGAGACTTCGGATTCGGTCGATTTCTTGCCTTGTTCTCCTCTTATTGATTGTTGTAATAGTTAGATCTTTTGTATTTTGATGAAGAACACTATAGACCTTGCTATTTAAAGTTATTTCATGTCTATGTGAAATACCCTTTTTGTTTATTTGTGTGCTTGAGGTGCGCCCCATTCCATCCTCCATCCCGCCGTCACGTCCGGTGCCGCACTAGCAATTGCTAGTGGCGTGCTTGTCGAAGAGGTGCTTGCGACCCTCACTCCGCTAGCCTACTCGTCCATCCGCCTACCGAAGCGTGGCATCGCGGCCCGTATTCCATCCCGCCTAACGAAGCAGTGCGCTCAAGGCCTGCACAGTTCGATTCCGCTTTCCTACTCGTCCATCCGCCCTTTCGACGTAGCGCGCTCAAGGCCTGCCTAGTCTCCATCCCGCCAAGCGAAGCATTGCATAGCGGCATTGCATAGGAGTAGTTGATAGCTTTTATTTTATTTTCCAAAAGCCAACCCAACTCCCCCGCATTCCATCCGATTTAAGGACTTCAATCTCAAGTCCTTCCTCGAAACCTAACTCCACCTTACTGTGTTTCTCAAGAGACCGACACTCGGGGATTTTCCCCATTATTATTACTTGCGCGACCGGTGCACTTGCCGACTCGCATCACATATCGTAGAAGATGTCACAAAGATTGCTAAAGAGGCTGCCTAGATAGATGAAAATGGTGCATAAATTCTGAGGGAGCCTCACAAAGAAGATGACAAGGCTGCTGAAGAGGAGGATGAGCCCTTGGTGTTTCCACCAAGAAAAGTGACACCACAGGTTTTCTGAAGGAAGAGAAAAACCCCTCCAAAAGAATAGTACAATACAGGTAATCAAGAAATGAATAATTTCTATTATAACATCTTAGTAAACATATCTGAGGATACAATTATGAAAGACAATCTGATCAATTGGAAGTTTATCATGCTTGTCTATGCTTCAATGCAATAATGTCATTTTGTTTATTGTACATTTGCTTGTACTCATCTTTATTATTCATTATGATTGAAATCACATTAAATACTTATAAATTTTGTTAAGATAAATAGTGGGTGATTTGTGGGAAAACCATCATTTGATTTATCTTACAAATTATTTACAAGTGATTTCATTATCTAGGATTTATTATCCATGTTGTATAGAGAGGGTAATTTGGTCATTAGTTGTCTTAGGATGTCACACTCTCATTGGGCGTCAAAGACCAGTCCAAAAAGTCAAAAACTCAGTTGAGTTAAATCTGCATCGAATAGAAGTCGACACAACTTCGACTACAAGTCGAAGTAACATTGAATAGAAGTAAGAATAACTCAGACTGAAGTCGATGTATAAGTTAAAGTTGACACAATGTCGACATGTACTCGACGCAGAAGACAGAGTTAGTCGAAGCAGCATTTGAAGTTTACACAACTTGGACTTACATTCAATGCAGAAAAAAGAGCTCTGAGTTCAGGATTTCATCTTGACGGATATGTTGATAAGCATTCGACGCAACGTCGACTGCAGAGTCCATTTCTAATCTAAGGAGGATTTCGAAGCAGCTTCCATTAGAACTCAGAGGTGCATCGATAAGAAGACAAATGTATTCCACGCAATGTCGAATACATACAGAATTAGAATGCCTTCTTTATTCTTTTCTAAAGATGATTCAGAGGTTAGACATAAAAAATTGATTTGATCTCTAACGGGTCATTTATAACTAAGAATGGAAAGAAGGTCTCCAGAGATACAATAAAGCTATTTTTGGAAGATATTCAAAAAGAGATTGATGGGTAGTCAACAGAAATAGAAAGAGAATATTATTATCCCTTGGACATTCCTATTAGGGATACATCAGAAGAGGAAAGGAATTCAAATACTATTCGACATAAGGATAAGGACATCAGTGAGATTTAGAACCAAAAACAATTCAATAATTCTTCTATCTTCTTCTTCCTGAAGCTCTGTCTCAGACAGTACAACAAATCTTTGTACAGGAATTATTTAATGGATTCATCTTCTTCTTCTCTTACTGCAAGAAGTCTACAGAGATACAGAGATTCTGTGGATCAAAGCTAGAACAGTCCTTGCATCTCTCTCTCTCTCAGCAAGGAATCATCTATTGAAATAGAGATCCATGAGCAACACTAAGTGTCTGGATCCTCAGTGATTACTGAAGGAGGATTCAACTAGAAGATTCTTCTTTATCTTCTTCTTCTTCTTTCTTTTACTCTTTCAGTCTTTATTGTAATATGAGTAAAGAGTCCTTAGAATATCTCTCAATAGAATTCAGCTGGTTCAAGAACTCCTTACCAAAAGATCTAGTGTGGCTATAAGAGTCTCCTTACCAAAAGACTTAGTTGTTCTAAGAGTCACCTTGTCAAAAGTCTCTGTGGTTGGTTCTAAGAGTCATCTTACCAAAAGACTCGGTGGTTCTAAGAGTCACCTTATCAAAAGTCTCAGGCACTGGATAGTGTATTCCAACCAATGTAGTAGAATAGTGGAGTACCCATATTTTGGGGACCACTATAACTCTTGTCTCATTTGTGCTGTGATTTTTTTTGTTATCCATTTACTTAATTTCTGCATTCTGTGACTGTTTTATTCTGTGTTGGATAGTTGAATACATTGTTATTAGAAGTATCTTTATTGTGTAGTGCATAATAAATATAAAGAAGTTTTAAACTCTATTCACCCCCACCTCTCTAGAGAATACTCAGAGGTCTCACTGTGCACTTTCAGTATCCGTAGGAGGACTTGGAGCTTGCACTTTGGTGAAGATATTATGATGTTCGGGAGATAGATGTCATGCAGCATGAGAGTGAGGTGCCCTGCATTGTGGGATCCAAATGCTCTGCAGTATGGGAGCGAGGTGCCCTAAAATGTGGGAACGAGATGCTCTATAGCGTGGGAGGGAGGTACCTTCCAACGCGGGATCCAGATGATCTGTAGTGTGGGAGCGAGGTGCCCTATAATGCGGGAGCTAGATACTCTGTACCGTGGGAGCGAGGTGACCTGCAACACAAGAGCTAGATGCTCTACAACATTGGAGCGAGGTGACCTGCAACGCGGGAGCTAGATGATCTAGCGTGGGGATGAGCTGCCCTAGAACGCGGGAACACGATGCTCTACAGTGTGGGAGTGAGGTTCCTTACAACGCGGGAGCCAGATGCTCTACAGCAAGGGAGCAATGTTCTCTTCAATGTGGGAGCCAGATGATCTGCAGCGTGGGAGTGAGGTACCCCGCAATGTGGGAGCCAGATGCTCTGCAGTGTAGGAGCGAGGTGCCCTGCAATGTGAGAGCACGATGCTCTGCAGTGGGGGAGCGAGGTGCCCTGCAATGCGGGAGCTACATACTCTGTGGCATGGGAGCGAGGTGCCCTGCAATGCGGGAGCTAAAGGCTCTACAGCGTGGGAGTCAACTTAGTAAAGAGTCCTTAGAATCCCTCTCAAAAGAATTCAGTTGGTTCAAGATCTCCTTACCAAAAGATCTAGTTTGGTTCTAAGAGTCTCCTTACCAAAAGACTCAGTGGTTCTAAGAGTCTCCTTGTCAAAAGACTCTGTGGTTGGTTCTCAGAGTCTCCTTACCAAAAGACTCAGTGATTCTAAGAGTTACCTTATCAAAAGACTTAGGTACTAGATAGTGTATTCCTACCAAGATAGTATAAAAGTGGAGTTCCCATTTTTTGGGGAACCACTATAGCTCTTGTCTCATTTGTGCTGTTATTTTATGTGCGGTCCATTTACTTTATTTCTGCATTCTTTGTTGGATAGTTGAATGCATAGTTATTAAAAGTATTTTTATTGTGTAGTGCATAATAAATAGAAAGAGGTTTTAAACTCTATTCACCCCCTCTCTAGAGAATACTCAGAGGTCTCACTGTGCACTTTCATTATCCATAGGAGGACTTGGGGCTTGCACTTTGGTGAAGATATTATGATGTCCGAGAGATAGATGTCAGGCAGCATGAGACTGAGGTGCCCTGCAATGTGGGAGCTAGACGCTCTGCAGTGTGGGAGCGAGGTGCCCTACAACGCGGGAATGATATGCTTTGTAGTGTGTGAGTGAGGTACCCTACAATGTGGGAGCCAGATGCTCTGTAGTGTGGGAGCGAGGTGCCCTACAACACGATAACTAGATACTCCGTAGCGTGGGAGAGAGGTGACCTGCAATACAGGGGCTAGATGCTCTACAACGTGGGAGCGAGGTGCCATACAACATAGGAACTAGATGCTCTACAGCGTGGGACAGAGGTGCCCTGGAACACAGGAGCGTGATGCTCTACAATGTGGGAGTGAGGTGCCTTGCAATGCGGGAGCCAGATGCTCTGTAGCATGGGAGCGAGGTGCCCTGCAATGTGGGAGCCAGATGCTCTGCAGCATGGGAGTGAGGTGCCCCACAACACAGGAGCCAAATGCTCTAAAGCGTGGGAGCAAGGTTCCCTACAATGCGGGAGCATGATGCTCTGCAGTGGGGGAGCGAGGTCCCCTGTAATGCGGGATCTAGATACTCTATAGCGTGGGAGCGAGGTGACCTGCAACACTGGAGCTTGATGCTCTGCAGCGTGGGAGCGAGGTGCCCTATAATGCGGGAGCTAGATACTCTGCAGCTTGGGACCGAGGTGCCCTGAAATGCAAGAGCGTGATGCTCTATAGTGTGGGAGTGAGGTGCCCCCAACGCAGGAGATAGATGCTCTGCATCATGGGAGCGAGGTGCCCTACAACGTGGGAGCCATATGCTCTGCAGCGTGGGAGTGAGGTGCCCCACAACGCAGGAGCCAGATGCTTTACAACGTGAGAGCGAGGTGCCCTGCAATGCGGGAGAATGATGTTATGTAGTGGGGGAGAGAGGTGCCCAGCAATGCGGGAGCTAGATGCTCTATAGCTTGGGAGCGATGTGCCCTACAATGTGGGAGCTAAAGGCTCTACAACGTGGGAGCAAGGTACTTTGCTTCGTAGATAAGCCGAATTCCCCAGAGTTTGTTAAAATTTTAGAGGTCCTGAGTGAAGTAAAAAATGCGGAACACTTCAACACAATCCACAAGCGTGATAATCAATGACAATGGGAAGACAGAATAGTGCTCTTGTTATTTACTATCTCTTTACAGCTCGAGACATACATGGCGAGACATGATTCATAAGAATCACAGAGGAGAGAAGTACAAGACACAAAAACCATGACGCCAACAAACTGCCAAGGCAGAGACCGCCAGACCGCTCGAACAGGCAAGCCGCACGGCTATCCCTGAGACCGCATGAATAGAGCACAAGCCACTGTTGTCAGACCGCAACCACAGGTCGCACAACTCGCTGCATTATTCAACTGCTGAAAATAACTGTCCGCACTTCTTGATCGCCCAGACCGCATGGTCTCAAGATCACAGAAGAACCCACGAACACTTGATGAAGAACTGCTTCCTGCTGCAAACCGCAACTCAAGACCGCCCGACCACTTAAAGCCGCATGATCAACTGAGTCCGCTGCATAGTCCAAGAACTCCTAAACACAGTCCGCACAGACAGACCGCTGCCGAACTGGTTTATTCAAAACTGGAAAGAAAGGAGAATGCTGACGGTGGCTGCTAGCCGCTAACTTTCAAACAACCAAACCGGTCAGACAATTCAAACCACGCGACCTCAAGGTGAGACCAGCACAATCAAACCAACTTTGATTCTTACAGTTCTTGCATATGAATGGCTATCCCGGCATCCCTATTTATAGGCAAACGAACGGATGTCGTCACCACCCGAAGGGATATAGTCACCTTCCTTATTGAAGTACGCGGTCTCTAGTATCAGACCGCGTGGTCTCTTATATGACCTTTTTTTTACTTTAAGTAAAACTGTCCAAGGAAGACAGCTTGTCAAGACAACTCGGCAGACCGCCCAACCTCATATAAGAATAGACATGAGCATCTGACCGACTAGGAACAGACTACCAGAATAAGCTCATGCTGTTAAATTTTTGAAGTGGAAATGAAGTTGATCTGGGCGGTCTGAAGATTGGAGACCGCAGAGACCGCGCAGTCTGCGTTGGTTTTCTGGCCGGTTGTGTCTCAGGCGGATTGTTCTGAGCGGTCTGATCTGGGAGAACGCCTCTTCTGTCTGGGCGACTTGCGCGTGTTGGTCTTGTAACATCCCCCAAACAACTAGACCCCTAGATTGGTTTTTTCATGACTAGGTCATGACAAAACCCTAGGAAGTTTGAAGAGATCACTTAGCTTTAGGCATGAAGGGGAAGATTACCTTGGTCTGCAAATAACAATTTCCAGTTAACAAGCATAGGGTTGGACTTAAGGCCCGCACCTTGATCCTTTGACCCCACCATGGCACACCTAACCCTTTGTAGGGTCCCTTAGAGCATTTAGGACCCATTGTGGTCAACCAAAGAGGCCAAATTGATCATAGTCAACCCTAAACCCAAATTGGTCAAAGTAACCTAATTATGGTCAATTGACCCCCACCATGCCAAATTGACCCTACCTAGACCTTCCTAACCCTTAAGGGAGTCCAATGGGTCATAAGCCACTCATTGGGGCCAACCCAAATGGTCAAATTGACCAAAGTCAACTCAAGCTTAATTTAGGTCAAATTACCCTAATTTGACCTAATCAAGCCCAATCCACTTGGGCTAGGCCCAATTGGAGTAGCCCATTAGCTTTGGGTGGCTGATAATACTAGGAGTTATTACTCAATTTCTGTAAATGGTGATTAGGAGAGAGAAATCTCATTTTCTCCAAGAATGGGGGAGAGAGAAAGAGAGGGATTAATGGCATTTATGGCTTAGGGAGAGCAATAGCCACCAATTCCTCCTCTAATGTCTCTATTCAGTTTCCCCAATTAATTTGGAGGAGTTTAATGGCCATTCCCGGCCACATAGAGGGAGAATTTGAGGAGTTTCACCATGGACGAAAATGGCCATCAATGGCCATTCATGGCAATTAGGAGTTACACACTTCCCCTCCCCGAATTGATTCATTGAAAAGCTTCAAGGGACAGAGGGGGTTATTTTCCCCATTCACTTGAAGGAATCGTGCAACTTGGTGTGGAGTTTGCTGAGGCACAAAGAGGCAAGGATCGACCATGGCCAATCGGGAGACGATAAGGCAATCACCCCTCCACAAAGGTCTGGCTCTTCATCTCTCTCTCTGTGGATAGATCTCATCAGATTGCTTGCAAGGATTGGGGCCAATTGGTCCCAAATCGGGTAGGCCAAAAGCTCCACTTTCGGAGCTTTAAATCCCGCCTCCGTATCTGTGTTCCGGCCACTTCCAGCCGGCCAACCACCGCTATTCACCGGCCACCCCCTCAACGAAGGTGGTGGTGGCATTGGCCAGCCGGGGTGGCGCTTAGTTGGCCGGGAAAACAAGGAGGAAGGCAACCCAGGTTGTAGCAATCTTAGCCGTCGGCTCGAGCTTGAAGACGACCAGATGCCATCCAAAGATGCGCCAATATTCGTGCTGGATCGAGTTAATTATGAAATGATTGTGTTATAATGTTATTCCATTTTGAAATTGAGTTCGTCGAACTGAAAGTTGAGTTCGTCGAACTCAAAGTTAAGTTCGTCGAACGGAATACAAGGCTGAGTTCGTCGAGCTGAAAAGCATGTTCATCGAACTGATAGTTGAGTTCGTCGAACTCAAAGTTGAGCTCGCCGAACGGAATACAAGACTGAATTCGCCAAGCTGAGAAGCAAATTCGTCGAACTGAACCCGACGTTCATCGAACGTAATAATTCGCCGAACTGAATTAATTCGTCGAACTGAATATGGAGTTCGTCGAACAGAGAGATATTAGCTGAGCCAGCTAGAGATCGGATTTTGTCGAACTGAAGCAGCGACGTTCGTCGAACCAAAGAGATATTAGCTGAACCAGCTGGAGATCAGATTTCGTCGAACGCAGCTCAGATTTCGTCGAACGTAGAATTTTATTTTAATTAATTACTTTCTACAGTAGTTCATTTTAATTATTAAAAATAGTAGGACCCCTCAAATGAAAAAGTGGTCAATACCAAAGATGTAGCCCTTAGAGTCTACTTTATTTTTAAATTTGTTTCAGCCCAAAAGGAGTTTTGTAGCTCTCTGTGGGTCCATTTTGGTGGGACTGGTCCCTAGTGTAGGACAACCACCATTTCTTGAATAACTTTTGATTAGTTTATGGGATTGACTTGAAAATTGAAACCTAGGCTATTTGTACCTACACCCATAACATACCCAAAGATGGGAATTTTAGGAAAAACTTTTTCTAAGGTTTTTGTAATAATTATATAAATCAAATATTAATTAACTATTGGGTCAAATGACCTCCAATGCCCTCCAAATTTTGGTGGGTACTTCTTAGAGTTATCACATGACCCAGGTAAAAATCTCAGCCCAATTGGGACTGATTTGGTTGGGTAATTTGTCAACCGAAGTTAGGTCAAATAGGGTAAAAGTTAGGGCATGGTGTTTATCTTGGGATATTGTGGTCAAATCTCCTCACCATGAGGTGAAACCTTGGCCACTAGCTTAGGATCACCTAAAACACCTTCATGATTAAGATGGAGTGGTGTAGAGGTGGATATGCCCTAGGACCCTAGATTTACCGCTTGAGGTGCATATAGAACCTTGTGAAGGCCATGTGATCAAAAGCCCTAGAATGGCCATGGAATTTAGGATATATGTTCATGGGGTGTGATTATGCTCTAGGGAATTTTGAGAGAATTTTAGGAGTACTTATTTCCCCTAAATTAAGTCATATTCTGAAAGAAGTTTTAGTTCTTAAATATTAAAGCTCTTTGTTTAAGTTTATTTCAAAATAATGATATGTATAAATATATGTGCTGAGTTAGTAATAACAACAAACACTAAGAGGGCATAATAATCACAGCACAGCAAAAAGAAATAAAACAAAAGCAAACATCCAGAAGACACAAGATATATAGTAGTTCCCCAATCAACCTGGGTACATCTACTCTTCTACCCACTGGTAGGAATCCACTAGAGGTTTTTGATCAGGTGTCCTCACACCAAGGGATTTTTGTTCAGGTGTCCACACACCACAGAGCTTTTGATCAGTTGCTTAAACCAAGATGCAGGTTTTTGCTAAGGTGCCCTGTCACCGGGAGTTTACTTTTGAAGGGAGTTATAACCCTGTACAAGATGGGAAGGAATAAAGAAAACCGAAAAGATTATAGTGTTCTTCTCTTTCTAAGAAGACTCTTGAAGATCCTGATGGGTTGTTGAGTTTGGATCTTTATGATGATGTTGAAGAACTCCCCCTGTCTGATTTAGATTGATGACAGCTTGTAGATGGAGCTTCTTCACTTGATTGCAAATACTCTTTTATTCTTCTGCAGTTTTGATCCTGAGCAAATAATATTGATTGGTGTCTCAGGATGTATATGTTCTGCAAAGAAAAGTTAGCAAAAAGAAGATATAATATTTAGATCTGCTTCTTCTTTTTGCTCCTCTGTTTTTCTCTTCCTGTATCTTCCTTTTTCTCTTATTCTTTCTATATCTTTTTCTTCGTTGTTCTTCTCTCTGAATATATAATCTGGAGAGCTGATCGGGCTGATTTGAATTCTTGCCGACAAGAGAGGAAAGATATAATATCTCTTTTAATTTCATGGATCCTCGAGAACATAAATTACCGTCTTTGGCTTTGCTGCAACGGCTATAACATTTATTGTTCTGCAACAGCTATAATATTAAAGCAGCAATTTATAAATAGAAATGATAATATACTGCTTTAATAAATCTGACAGCATATACAATATTAGTCGAACTGAGAATGATATTAAAATAATGCTGAAGATATTTCGTCGAGCTCAGTGTAACGCCCAAGAATTTCCTTAAAGTCTTCTAAGTAGGGTTATGGTAATATTGATAGTTTAAATACTAAAGTTATCGTTGCGAAGTGTAAATGCGAGAAGGCATTACCTTTTCGTCGTAGTCGTCGTAGTCGTCGTCCGGCGAGTTAATTCTATATGGGGGGGCATATATGTATGTAAATGTGTGTATATATTTGTATATATGCAAACATATGTAATTATAAGCATGTATAAAAAATATATATATAAGCATACTATTATAAATGTATACGAATACATATATTCATACGTGTATGCATGCTTGAAGTTTTTATAGGTGGGGTTTTGTGTAGGGTGCAACATTTATACAATTATATATATATAAATCTTATGTATGCGAGTTATAAGTTAAATAAAGAAAAAAAGGAGAGGGGTTTTGTACAAAACTATATACATATATATATTATATATACTTTTAGTTGTGTACAGGTTATATATAAGAAAAAATAAGAGGAGAGGGGTTTATGTATATTTGTGTGCATACGTGCATTATATGTAAACATTGGAGCAAATTTTATAAATATATATATATATTTATAAGCAGAGGAATTCTTTTGTGGAGCGGCAGCTTTCCTCTTTCTCATTTCTCCCTTTCCCCGTGCAAGCCTGGACTCCTTTTGGAAGGAGAGAGAGGGTTTCGTCGGGTCGCCGGGCGCCGGAGGTGTTGGCCATCAGAAGAGTTTTAGAGATCGACGGGGGCTGGTTTCGTCGCCGGAGCAAGGTTGCGGAGGGTTCTAGTTGGCTTCGGTGGTGGTGGTGAAGTCTCCCGACCGTGGTTTTCGCTTCGTCGAGTGGTGTCAGCTCCCGATTCAGGCAAGAAAACCGCCTCTCCTTCTTCCCCCTTCGTTCCTTGTTTAAGATGGTTTGTGATCTGTTAATCTAGGATGGATTTACTTTGAGCTGTTGCTTATAGTTCCATTGAAATTTATTGTTTTTTTTTTGGGGGGGGGGGGGGGGGGGGGGGGCTGCCATATAGAACCTTGTTTGGGTGGAGATGCTTTATAAAATCTATTATTAGGGGCTGCAATGCTTATATTTTAATTTGGGTTTTAGTTGGGGCCGATTTACAGCTCCAGTTTTGATCTTTCTTTTTCGTTGGGCTGCTCCTTGAGTTTTATCAAAATAGGGGCTGCTATTTTATACTCTAAATGGGGGCTGCTCCTTAAGTTTTGTCTAATTAGGGGCTGCTGTCTTATACTCTAAATGGGGGGCTGCTCCTTGAGTTTTGTCTAATTAGGGGCTGCTGTTCTTAAGCTCTAAATGGAGGGGCTACCTTTTTATAATGTTCTCTTTGGGTCTGCTTGACAGAATTCATTATACTTGATTCCTTATTGGATTTATATTGGGGCTGGTTTGTATAATCCCGATTTAGGGTCTGCTATATAACCTTCCTGTTAGGTTTTGTTTGGGTCTGCTATGTATAGCTCTATTAGCTATATATAGTTCTATTCTAAGATTTTATGGGGGCTGCCATATATAATTCTATCCTCGATATTATGTTCAATTGTCGTTATATGATCGGTGGGCCGCTTCAGGTTGCAAGTCTCGATAATTCAAGTTGCGTAATCAATTTATAGTTCAAGCTTGTTCTTGTTATATGACATTCAATTGCTTTGGTAATATGACCTTGATTATTAGAGAATATGGATGTCATGTTCGGTAATTATACTTAAACGTTGGCAAATTACAAAACCCATCATAGTCTCGCACTAGTAGCCTAGCTGATGAGGTCATCTTTTGCCTGTTCCCTTCTCTTTTAATCCGTTTTTCCTGGTTTTGCTCCTCCTCCCCTTTAATGATTGTTTCTCCCCCTTTTCTGCAAGTGAAGTTCTGTCTATGGTCTTCCTTGTGTTCTGATAGATTCTCTCCGAAAAGTTGTTTTCTGTGTATTCTCGGAAATCAAGTATCTTCTTGTGCTTGTTGATTCCTGTATATACCATGGACTTGTTTAGAAGTTCTCTCTGTGTAGTTTCAGAATTTTTTAGCCTTTTGTCCAGAATTTATTAGAACTTCTGCCCTGAATTTTTTAGTCATTCTGTCCAGAACTCCCTGGTTTTCTTTGTAATCTGCCTTTTACTTCTGAGTATTTTAAACCCTTTCCGACTCAGTCTTCCATGTAATTTTTGTGTTAACTTTCTCAGTGAAGGGTAATGCTTCCTCCTCACTGTCTTAGCAATCTGATTGAATATAAAGATTTCTTTTTAGTGGTTGTGGGCTGCAAATAGCGGTCCTTCTCCTTAATGACTTTGTTTCCTGAAGCTTAGTTATGTTAGGCTCTCTTGTTGGTTGTGTCCTTCAAGTGGTAGTAGTCCCCTTTGCTTGATTTTGCTGGATGATTAAAAGTTCTTCATTTCAGTCCTTTCTTCTTCTTTGTCTGCCTAACCTGTTGATTTTAGGTTAGTGGTTGTTGTGTTTCCCTTTTGGGTCTTGTTTGGTGTTCTGGGTTCTTGATTCCTGCAGTCATCCCCCTTGGAATCTGGATAGCTTCTATACCTGTTTAGTTATGCTACCTTATGTTTTGATGGGCCTCGCCCCTTTTCCTTTGAAAGAAACATGAAATGTGAATATTGTTGGGGGTCGTACACGATGTTGGCGGTGCCACCGGTGCGATGTTCTTTTAAAATAATAATTCTGTTTTAGGTCGTACACGATGTTGGCGGTGCCACCGGTGCAATGCTCTTTTAAAATAATAATTCTGTTGGAGGTCGTACACGATGTTGGCGGTGCCACCAGTGCGATGCTCTTTTAAAATAATAATTCTGTTGGAGGTCGTACACGATGTTGGCGGTGTCACCGGTGCGATGCTCTTTTAAAATAATAATTCTGTTGGAGGTCGTACACGATGTTGGCGGTTCCACCGGTGCGATGTGATGGTGCGAATCTCACACACCGCTATAGGCGGTAGCTCGACTGCGACACGAAATGGCAGTATACCGATCGTTCAAGTAATATAAAATGAGGAGTAATCCTCGAGTATCGAATCTCAAAGGAACACAGTAAGGTGGAGTTTAATATCGAGGAAGGACTTGAGATTGAAGTCCTTAGGTCGATGTTCACGAAGGTGGGTGGATT
Organism: Dactylorhiza incarnata; assembly: GCA_033032865.1. Classification (NCBI taxonomy): domain Eukaryota; kingdom Viridiplantae; phylum Streptophyta; class Magnoliopsida; order Asparagales; family Orchidaceae; genus Dactylorhiza; species Dactylorhiza incarnata. Next base: position 3,310,357 of record JAWHQI010000013.1, read on the forward strand.
GGTTTTGCAAAGTAAAATAAAAGCTATCGACTACTCCTATGCAATGCCGCTATGCAATGCTTCGCTTGGCGGAATGGAAAACTACGTAGGCCTTGAACGCACTACTTCGTTGGGCGGATGGGCGAGTAGGCTAGCGGAATCGAACTATGCAGGCCTTGAGCGCACTGCTTCGTTAGGCGGGATGGAGTACGGGCCGCGATGCCACGCTTCGGTAGGCGGATGGATGAGTAGGCTAACAGAGTGAGGGTTGCAAGCACCTCGTCGACAAGCACGCCACTAGCAATTGCTAGTGCGGCACCGAACACAATGGTGGAATGGAAATTAGATGGTGGCGCACCTCAATAAGCACATATGAACTAAATGATTCCAAATAAATGAAATAAACATTAAGCAATATTGTTCATAGCACACATCATCAATATATAGAGGAAACTAGTTTATACAATCAACAACACAAGGAAGGAAAAAGAGAGTAAAGGAGTCGACCACATCCGAAGCCTTGCCGAAGATTCACGGTTGGAATCGCTGGGTTGTCAACCCGCGTCCAATCTCGGTCTTCAACTGCGTCCGAGGTAGAGGAGGGCTGTCACTTCCTCCCAATGGCTCATCTTCTTCGTGTCACGATCCAATCTCCTCCGATACGCGATCTCCTTGCTCGATGTTGGCGATCTTTGGGCTAGAAACCTCTCCTTGGAGCTCAAGGATGATGGAGGAGGCCTAGGGGGGCGGAAAACCTGCGGAAGGGGCGAAAACGGCGGAGCTGGGCAGAAGGAATGCGTCGATCCCGACCTAAATTGCGAGCAGGACAATTTATAGGCGCTGGAATAAACAGTGCGCACGGTCATTGGCGCACGACCAGTGGTCGTGCGCCTGCCTGGATGGAGCCTGAAGGATAAGAAAACTATAAAATACATGTTCGCACGACCAGTGGCGCACGACCAGTGGTCATGCGCACTGTCGTAAATGGCCGTGCGATAAGCCAGACATAACTCATAAAATGGGCGTTAAGTGCGCACGATCAGTGGCGCACGACCAGTGGTCGTGCGCGATAGAGCCAGTGATCGTGCGCAGTGTTCCTGTACAGAATTGTACCGGGAACACCTGCATGACTCCTGATCCAGCATACAACACCAGTCTAGCCACTGAAGGTGGCACTTAACACTGCATGAAAACTAGTAACGAAGATGAACAAGAAATAACACCAAAACGGGCCTAGAAGTGCACTTAGCATGGAGTATTAAATAGGAATGAAAACATGTCTAAAGTGAAGTGCAAAGACTAGAAAATCGCCCCAGATGAGTCCATAAATGTGTATATAATTGGGACTCATCACACCCCCAGACTTACCTGTTTGCGCATCCCGAGCAAACGAATTCGGCGGAGTGTGAAAATGGTAGTTAACAAAGAAAATTACACAAAGGAGTACAATGCGAAGTAGCAAAAGCATGCAAATAGAAATTTAGTAAAAAGAGATTCTAACTATGCTAACTAATTTACGAAAGTATTAGAGCGTAAGTAGAGATTTAGTTATACTCAGTTGGTGAATTATGAAGAATTCGAACGATCATGCCAGGTGTGAATGTAACAAGACACTAAGGCGGGTGTTGCACAAGGTCGGGGTTTAGGAATAACTCCGCTGAAATCCATCAACGTCGTGAACCATACGCTCGCCCGGTCACACTCTCTCCACGACGTTAGCAAACTCACAAGTCAAATCAATAGGGCTTTTAGGATTATATTGGGGCTTAGGTTGCGGTATGATATTCAAATTTAAACACGATGGCTATGCAACCCAAGTGAGCTAACGGAACGCTGCACCACACAAAACCAAAAACAATGCTCGTGTGACACACCCCCAGACTTATCATGAAAACTAGGTGTGCACACGGCCTACTTCACAATTACCAATAGATTTTCTAATTAGCTCGGACGGATTTCTTTACGACATATTTCTTTTTCAGATTTTTTTTTCTTTTTACAACATACTTTTCTTCTTTTACTTATCCTCCGGTTGGTTCAAATTCAGCAAAATAAAACATGTCTTTCTTCACAACGCACAAGTTCCAAACATCACAACAAATTGAGAATTATGAGCGCAGTTAAACATCAATTTGGTTGCGGGCGTAGGATAAGCTTCGGGATTTGGTGGATGAAGAGGAGCTGAACAAAAGAGTGGTAGGCACAATTTTGGCTTGCAAGGGTGAGCGAAAAGGACATGGAACGATAAGGCTCAAACTAGCCAAAAGGTGGCCTACATCACGTTTAACTAGACGAGTCGCTCTCGCCCATGCTTCGAGAGTCGCTTGGGGCAAGTTCTTAGCCCATGAGAAAGGTAAACCTTCCTCCCGACTCGAGCAACACACAGCTAGTGCTCGTACACACACAACACCGGGTTATCACCAATTTCGTTCACATTCACCATTTGAGTATAACAAATCTAAAACTACGCAAAAAATACTAATCATAAATTAAACGCATAGAAATAATCTAGTTTTACTCAAATGCTATTGCAGCATGCGGGTGCGACTAGAACACTGCTCGAGTCAACATCGCACTCCAAATAGTAATTCCTAAGCTAACACCCCAATTCACATTCCTAACCAAAATAGTTTATCTGAAAACAACACAAATAGGAAAGCGCGCACTCATGTGGGTGAAGTGGTGCAAGAAGCATGAAAACAATGATGATGATAAAGATAAATAATAAACAAACTTCTAGTATGCAGTGCAACTCGTGCACAGTGGATGACAACAAACTCTCCCCCAGACTTAGTCTAAACATTACATCACATAAATTGGAAGCTGAGGGGGGGAAGAAGTGTTACCCAATGCTCAGAATTGAGCATACCGGAGGATTGGCGTTAATTTCGTGCACAATCCGCAGCATCCGCCAACACGAAGTACAAAGCACACCTGCAAACGGTACAACTAAAAGCCGCAAAAATAGATAAACACTGAATTGAAACAAATTAGAAAAACAAAAACAACAAGTCCTGGTTGTCACCCATGGAGGTGAACCAGTTCCTGCGAATAAGATTAAGCAAATGCGCACATAACAGAAGGGACGAAATATGAAAACAAAATTCACAACACGATGCCCAGATGAGCATCCAGAATCAAAGTGTTATTATTACAACAAAATAAAGTAAGCTCATACGACTCGAAGAGACATAAAAAAATAAACAGCAGCAAGAACAAGATAAGACTGAGATTGGCCTGCATACGGGGTGGAAAAATCACTCGTCGTCGCTGTCACTATCTAAAACAACGACGGACGGCGGAGTTCTGGAAGAAGATGCGGCACGGCCAGGAGGTGGGGGTATATTCGGTCATCCCCGCAAGGCTTGCTGATACACGAAGTCCGTCAGCCAATATTGATTCGCCTCCAAGTCGGAGAGGCGCTGGTTGAAGCTTGGGACCTCCGGTGCTCGTGAAGAACTACCCTCCTCCTTGTGTTTCCGCTCCTGCCTTGATGACTGACGCCGCGGCTGCGGGAGAGCTATCTCTCGATGAGTAGTCGGCGGCTCAGCCGGCTCTCCGTGCTCCTCATCAACTTGCCTCTCCCTAGGCGCATCACCTGGCATCACGACCACAAAATGCCTGCTACTCTTCTTCCCCACAACCCGCAGTAAATGAAAGCTCACCATGGTGGCCCTGGTGATGAAGGAGGGCGCAGTTACCTGCACCATCGGAGGCAGCTGACTCCAAACCCCCAATCCCTTTGCAATGCGAGTGATATAATATGCACCACCAATGGCACCAGTGAGACCGTAGGTGGCCTTGTGATGGAAGAAGAAAGCGAGCAAGTAGCCAGATGCAAGGGCAGCCGGAATTCCATACTATATAAGCAGGTCAAATCTTGCCACCCCACGACGTTCTGACTGAGGGCTCGGGCGACAAGAGAATGACTAAGAACGTGATGCAGGTATCGGAGAGCAGGCGCGACAATCCAGGTGGATTTGCTTTTCCTGGCAACATACTCTTCGTCACGACCCGTGAGAGCACACCACGCGGCACGCGGGGTGACGTCGTCAGGGAAGGAGATACTCGTATTCGAAAAATCAATCTCCGCAGCCTCCGCCTCAGTGTAAAAACCTGCGCTCACCGCCAACTCCGCCAGAGAAAGAGTGAAGACTCTCCCCATCATTCGGAAAGAATATTTTCCTGGACGTAGGCCGCAGGACAGCAACTCCCACTCGAATGATGCGAGAAACTGCAATGTGAGCTCCCGGTAGCCGAGGCCATCACACTCAAACACCGTGCTCCAGTGATCAAATGAATAACTAAGGCGGACGGCCTCCCCCAACTCGCCATTGTCGCCGATGGAATTAAGCTCGTTCCAATCGACTAAACGTTTGGACAGAAATGGCTTCTCCTTCAGTGAGTTGTGTCATCGTGTGTGCGAATCCTTGGAGAAGGTGGCCATTCGAGCAAGGATCTGAGCTGGAGAGGCGGAGGGACGGCCAGAGCGGTGGTAGGACTTGGCGAAATGGCGAGTACTGGAACTCATGGTCGGATTAGGGCAAGGGAAGGAGGAAGAACCGAAATGGGCTCACCGGAGGGAGGGAAGACGCACGATCGGCGAGCACCCAGCGGAAACGGCGCACGAACAGAAGCGAGAGGATGACGGAAGCGAAGACCTAGAATGCGCACATAGGGCTCGGGCGAACCGGTTTTTATAAAGAAACTGGGCCGATCGCACGATCAATGATCGTGCGCAATAAATAATGTGCACGACCATCGATCGTGCGCGAAGGAAATTTTCTGGCGTCCAGCTTCTTCATGAAAACTGAATCCACCGCACCCTATGAGCATTCCAGGGTCCACCGCGCATGAGGGGCCAAACACAGCCGAAATAAAAACTAATTTAAAGTAAGAAAATAGGGTAGAAAGGAGAACAATGCAAATACGAAGAAAAAGATTAATCCTAGATAACTGTTGGGCTACATGTCCCCCCAACGAGATTTATTTAAGAGTTTTAGATGTATATTAACTGATAGGCGTATGATAGTGAAAATGAACAGGTAACTGTTCTAATACGCGTGTCGGTAGCGGGTACCGATACGGCGACAGAACAGTTACTCCTCTACACAAATGATAATACCTACTTAACGCAGGTAGAGGAAACAGAAGATAAGAAGAGAGGGGGGTATCCTCACTCAACTCACCAAACACATCCTTGCCTAGCAAGGTGTCGTCAACAGGGAGACAGCAGGAGGCGAAGGCAATGAGTGGAGTTTCCTCAACGGAGGGGGAGTAATCCTCCTCACATGAAAGGATGTTCTCATCATTGTCTTGAACAAAAAGCTCCAAGTCCTCCTGAAGTACCTGTGAAGATTCAACCTGCACAGACTCAGATGAAGGAAGGGGATCAAGAAATAAAGAAGAAAAAGAACATAAATAAACATCAATCGGGGGAGTGATCCCGGTCTCACTCCCATCAGGTTGGGGAAGTAAAATAATGTTTGCATTGTCATCAATGCCGCAAGGTTCAGCGGGATCGACAGTGGCCATGCCCAAGATTTGGACTTCCTCCACCATAGGAGCAGGCATAACACATAAATCGCCAGCCTCATCCCGCGACACATCCTCAACAATGTCGTCAGAGACGAAAGTAGTATGCACAACAGGGGGAGGAGTAGTGCTCGGATAAAAGTCGAGCACCGATTCCTCACAAAGAATCGAATCCACTAGGGGTGGTGGATGCACTGGGAGAATAGGCTCAGCAGTGTCGGTGCCCAGATCGGCAACACATCTGGTGACTGTGTCAACGCCATACCCTTCAAGATGTGAAGATGGCAAAGACACAAAACCAGATGTTGAAGGTGTACCGCCAGAGTTAGGAGTTGGGACGATCCGGATATCCGACTCGTCATCCTCATCCAATTGGCGAAGATACTCGGCACAGTCCTTCAAGACATGATCAGTGCTCCGACAAAACCGGCACTGCCTAGCGGGCTTCTTTGGCATAGCGGGTGCTGAAGCCGAAAAGAAGTAAGACGGTAAAGGCTCAGCAGAGTAGCCATAAGACTAACGCGCACCATATGGAGTATCAGACGAAGTCGGTGCTCCATATGCTGGGCTATAAGACTTATGCCTACTATTCTCCGTAGGACATTCATCACTAGAGTGGGAGGTAGCTCCACACCAACGACAACGGAAATTAAGATGTGCCCACATAGTGTGAAGATAATACGATTCAAAATAAAAATGCTATTGTGCAAAATACTACACCTAACAAAAATTACTAAAACAACCTAATTAAAACAGGAAAATGGAATAAAAAGAAATAAAACAAAGAAATGCAATTTACAAATGGAAAGGCTTCTCTCTCAGGTTCTCCCTCTCCAGAAAACTCACACAACTGTGTTCCCCGGCAACGGCGCCTAAAACTTGATGGCGCGAATCTCACACACCGCTATAGGCGGTAGCTCGAATGCGACACGAAACGGTAGTGTACCGATCGTTCAAGTAATATAAAACGAGGAGTAATCCCCGAGTATCGAATCTCAAAGGAACACAGTAAGGTGGAGTTTAATATCGAGGAAGGACTTGAGATTGAAGTCCTTAGGTCGATGTTCACGAAGGTGGGTGGATTGGTTTTGCAAAGTAAAATAAAAGCTATCGACTACTCCTATGCAATTCCGCTATGCAATGCTTCGCTTGGCGGAATGGAAAACTACGTAGGCCTTGAACACACTACTTCGTTGGGCGAATGGGCGAGTAGGCTAGCGGAATCGAACTATGCAGGCCTTGAGCACGCTGCTTCGTTAGGCGGGATGGAGTACGGGCCGCGATGCCACACTTCGGTAGGCGGATGGATGAGTAGGCTAACGGAGTGAGGGTTGCAAGCACCTCGTCGACAAGCACGCCACTAGCAATTGCTAGTGCGGCACCGAACACAATGGTGGAATGGAAATTAGATGGTGGCGCACCTCAATAAGCACATATGAACTAAATGATTCCAAATAAATGAAATAAACATTAAGCAATATTGTTCATAGCACACATCATCAATATATAGAGGAAACTAGTTTAGACAATCAACAACACAAGGAAGGAAAAAGAGAGTAAAGGAGTCGACCACATCCGAAGCCTTGCCGAAGATTCACGGTTGGAATCGCTGGGTTGTCAACCCGCGTCCAAGCTCGGTCTTCAACTGCGTCCGAGGTAGAGGAGGGCTGTCACTTCCTCCCAATGGCTCGTCTTCTTCATGTCACGATCCAAATTCCTCCGATACGCGATCTCCTTGCTCGATGTTGGCGATCTTTGGGCTAGAAACCTCTCCTTGGAGCTCAAGGATGATGGAGGAGGCCTAGGGGGCGGAAAACCTGCGGAAGGGGCGAAAACGGCGGAGCTGGGCGGAAGGAATGCGTCGATCCCGACCTAAATCACGAGCAGGACAATTTATAGGCGCTGGAATAAACAGTGCGCACGATCATTGGCGCACGACCAGTGGTCGTGCGCACTAGCATCCTGTGATCGTGTGCCTGCCTGGACGGAGCCTGAAGGATAAGAAAATTATAAAATACATATTCGCACGACCAGTGGCGCACGACCAGTGGTCGTGCGCACTGTCGTAAATGGCCGTGCGATAAGCCAGGCAGAACTCATAAAATGGGCGTTAAGTGCGCACGATCAGTGGCGCACGACCAGTGGTCGTGCGCGATAGAGCCAGTGATCGTGCGCATTGTTCCTATACAGAATTGTACCGGGAACACCTGCACGACTCCTGATCCAGCATACAACACCAGTTTAGCCACTGAAAGTGGCACTTAACACTGCATGAAAACTAGTAACGAAGATGAACAAGAAATAACACCAAAACGGGCCTAGAAGTGCACTTAGCATGGAGTATTAAATAGGAATGAAAACATGTCTAAAGTGAAGTGCAAAGACTAGATAATCGGCCCAGATGAGTCCATAAATGTGTATATAATTGGGACTCATCACGATGCTCTGAGGGTCGTGACGATGAGAGATGGTATTATCCCCGCACGGCTTCTCCTTTTCTGATGAGCTGATCAGTCTCTATAATTTGAACAAGAGTAACATGATTAATAATTTGAATGTTGATGGTTATTTGCTTATGACGAGTTTTGACCTTGTCTATTTACACACCTTTGTTTGGTGAGTGTTTTTCTGCTGGTTATTAGTTACTTCTGCTGTTTCTTTTTCCTGTTGATTGTTTTGGCTATTACCTTCTGGTGCAGGCTTTTCCTCTTACCGAGTGCACTGTTTGAGCTGGCTCGGGTTGTTGTAAGATTATAGATGCTTATCTGATTAGTCCTCCTTTCTGAAATCTTTTATTTCTGATTGTTGATAACCTTGGGTTTTCTTGTATTTTCTTGCTGAGACATTCTTTTCTTTTGAATGTCTCAGGCTCGGAGCCGTAGTTGTTCGGTTAGTAGAGTTGGTGTCCTCTGGAGCTGCAGTTAGTTGCAGTGGTTCATTCTCCCCTCTCGGTTGTGAGGTAGTTGTTCCTTTTGTTCAGTTATAGGCTTGTACTTTGTTTTCTATGGGCTCATGTCAATTGTTGACGCCCATAGCTTTAGTTTTCTAGTGCTTGATTACTTGTTAGCCGTTTTGCTGTTACTTTTGTGTTGTTTATCTACTTGCTCTCTGGGAAGCTTTATGCTAGGATGCATTAGTTACTTTATTGGTATAAAAATGTCATTCTTGCATATCATGATTTTAAATAAATGTCACATACTTTGAAGATCGTAGAATTTTTTTTCGTACTATCCTAAACATAGATATGTGCATATCATTTCTGGGATGTTGACCTTCATGCTCATGTAGGCTAAAATGAACCTATTTTCCGCTGCGTATGTATAGTTTTCTACTTGTGGACTAGATGATCCACTGGACTGAGGGACACGGTCTTAAGCTAAAATGTAAAATTCTCTTTTTGATCCAAGCACATTTATGTCTTTTATAAAATAATCGCAAGGAGTGTTTGCCTGAGCATTGGTAGTTGTCCCCTGCTTGACGTGGCATCATAGCGCGTATTTTCCCTTTGCTCTGATAATATTTATTAAATTCATGGGAAAATATGGGTTGTGACACTCAGCTTCACGTTCGTCGACCTGAATATTTGATTCGTCGTTCTGAGCTTCTGTTGAAGATTCGTCGAACGCAGACTTGAGATCGTCGAACGTAACTTTTCATCAAACGCAGAGATGGGCTGGATCGTCGACCGCTGAATATTGAGATGTTTGTCGAACGCAGACTTGAGTTCGTCGAACAGAAGGATTTGTCGACCGCTGAGCCTGGATGATTTCGTCGACCGCTGAAATATTGAGTTGTTCGTCGAATGCAGACTTGAGTTCGTCGAACGCAGGATTTCGTCAACCACTGAGACGGGGTCTGTTCGTCGACCGCTGAGACAGTCTGTTCGTCGACCGCTGAATATTGAGCTATTCGTCGAACGCAGACTTGAGTTCGTCGAACGCAGTTTTTTGTCGACCGTAGAGACAGGCTAGATCATCGATCGCTGAATATTGAGCTATTCGTCGAAGTCATACTTGAGTTCGTCGAACGCAACTTTTCATCGACCGCTGAGATGGCTGGATTTCGTCGACCGCAGAATGAACATCTTCGTTGACCGCAGAGCGCCGTTCATCGAACGCAGATAGCCATTTGTCAAACGCAGAGAACATTCCATTCGTTGAATGCAGAGAGCTTATCGTTCGCCGAACACAGAGATCTTGCCGTTCGTCGAACGCAGAGAGCTTGTCGTTCGTCGAACGCAGAGAGCACGTCGTTCGTCGAACGCAGAGAGCACGCCGTTCGTCGAACGCAGAGAGCATGTGTTATTTTTATTCTTCTCTTATTTTCAGCCTATTATATATATATATATATATATATATATATATTTCTCAGTATATTTTATATATATTATTTTCATCCTTCTATCTTAATAGGATTTGATCTAAGTTATAAGATGTGTTATGATAAAAACTTAGACAATAAAGACGGATCCTAACTCAAATCAAAACTAAGGTTCCAACAATCTCCCCCTATTTGAGTTGGGATCCTAAGCCAAATCACTAGGTGTTCTAACAATCTCCCCCTACTTGTGTTAGGATATAGATTTATTGTCTCCCCCTAAAATAAACAGGGATCAAAACTAGTGGTCTGGTAATCTTCCCCTATTTGGTTTTAGGATGCTGAAATTTTATCTACTTTTAATTTCTCTTCTTTTAACTCATCTTCTTTTAATTTCATTTCCTTTAATTTCTACAGCTTTTGATGGATTCTGATTTCTTAGATTTTGATTCCATTAAAATCTTGAATTGCTACAGCTATTAATGGATTCTAATGAATAATTTTTAGGAACATTGCCTGATACCTTCCTTCTTGCAGAATCTCCTTGTCAGAAGATACTCACACTCAGTGCTATGATTATTTCTAATCAATGCAACTTGAGTAGAATGCTCAAACATGATTTTGGAGAAAGATCTGTAAGAACATGAAGTTATCTGACATTGCTTTTAAAATTAATTAAATCTTAGAATTTAAATCTGTTTGATTAGGAATGGAGTTTAATGGTGAAAAACAAGTTAAGCCTTATAATTTGATATTTTGGCCTTTTTATCTCATTAAAATATAAATTTGAAAATTTATTTTGATTTTGTTGAACATAAAATATTTCTTTTTCTTTAAAAGATTGTTTAAATTTTTCAGCCTTAATTAACTTATTTTTTAAAGAAATAATTTGTTCTTCTGATGTTTTCAAAATTTCTCTAATTTTATCAGAAGTTAATTTGTTTAGCTCTTTTCTGATTTCATTTTTAGATTTTATTAAATCTGTACAAGAAATTTTAGAATCTGATTTGATTTGTCCTTAAAGTAAAATTAGAAGTTGAAGTTACCTCAGTTACCTTATCTTCATCAGATTCAGATTCTGCATCTGAGTAGTAGTTTGAGCCATATATGGCCAACATGCAGAAATCTCTTGCTTTTTGTTCTTCTTTTTCTTCTTCTTCACTTAGAGTAGATGATGGTTCTGCATTAAAAATATAGTTAGTGGAAGAAGTAGAAGAAGATTCATTTACCATCCTTGAGAGGGAGTTCCAGATGCCCCTTGCTGAAGTGCAATCAACCACTCTTTGAAAAATGTCTTTTGACATTGATTGAGCCAATATGTCTATGGCCTTTGCATCAGCACTTATCAACTTCTCTTGATCATCTGTTGAAGAAGTTGAAGATGGAGGTCCTGTCAAAATGGAATTATAAATTTCTTCATCTATTGCATTCATATATAATTTAATTCTAACTTGCCATAAGGAAAATTTATCCAAATTACAGATTGGTGGACATGTGATTGAAAAATCTACTTGTGCCATTAGTTTTTAGAAAAACCCTTTAAAAAAAATTTTAGAACTAAATCATCTTTGTGATTCAGTTGTTAGCCTGTATGTAAAATCAACCTCCCTCTGATATCAATTGAAAGGAGTTTTAGTTCTTAAATATTAAAGCTCTTTGTTTAAGTTTATTTCAAAATAATGATATGTATAAATATATGTGATGAGTGAGTAATAACAACAAACACTAAGAGGGCATAATAATCACAGCACAGCAAAAAGAAATAAAACAAAAGCAAACATCCAGAAGACACAAGATATATAGTAGTTCCCCAATCAACCTGGGTACATCTACTCTTCTACCCACTGGTAGGAATCCACTAGGGGTTTTTGATCAGGTGCCCTCACACCAAGGGGTTTTTGTTCAGGTGTCCACACACCACAAAGCTTTTGATTAGGTGCTCAAAACCAAGATGCAGGTTTTTGCTAAGGTGCCCTGTCACCGGGAGTTAACTTTTGAAGGGAGGTATAACCCTGTACAAGATGGGAAGGAATAAAGAAAATAGAAAAGATTATAGTGTTCTTCTCTTTCTAAGAAGACTCTTGAAGATCCGGATGAGTTGTTGAGTTTGGATCTTGATGATGATGTTGAAGAACTCCCCCTGTCTGATTTAGATTGATGATAACTTGTGGATGGAGCTTCTTCACTTGATTGCAAATACTCTTTTCTTCTTCTGCAGTTTTGATCCTGAGCAAATAATATTGACTGGTGTCTCAGGATGTATATGTTCTGCAACGAAAAGTTAGTAAAAAGAAGATATAATATTTAGATCTGCTTCTTCTTTTTGCTCCTCTGTTTTTCTCTTCCTGTATCTTCCTTTTTCTCTTTTTCTTTCTATATCTTTTTCTTCTCTGTTCTTCTCTCTGAATATATAATCTGGAGAGTTGATCGGGCTGATTTGAATTCTTGTCGACAAGAGAGGAAAGAGATAATATCTCTTTTAATTTCTTGGATCCTCGAGAACATAAATTGCCGTCTTTGGCTTTGCTGCAACGGCTATAACATTTATTGTTCTGCAACGGCTATAATATTAAAGCAGCAATATATAAATAGAAATGATAAAATATTGCTTTAATAAATCTGACAATATATATAATATTAGTCGAACTGAGAATGATATTAAAATAATGCTGAAGATATTTCGTCGAGCTCAGCTTCACGTTCGTCGACCTGAATATTTGATCGTCGTTCTGAGCTTCTGTTGAAGATTCATCGAACGCAGACTTGAGATCGTCGAACGTAACTTTTTGTTAAACGCAGAGACGGGCTGGATCGTCGACCGCTGAATATTGAGCTGTTTGTCGAACGCAGACTTGAGTTCGTCGAACGGAAGGATTCGTCGACCCCTGAGCCTGGATGATTTCGTCGACCGCTGAAATATTGAGTTGTTCGTCGAATGCAGACTTGAGTTCGTCGAACGCAGGATTTCATCGACCGCTGAGATGGGGTCTGTTCGTCGACAACTGAGACAGTCTGTTCGTCGACTGCTGAATATTGAGCTATTCGTCGAATGCAGACTTGAGTTCGTCAAATGCAGCTTTTTGTCGACCGCAGAGATGGGCTGGATCGTCGAACGCTGAATATTGAGTTGTTCGTCGAACGCAGACTTGAGTTCGTCGAACGCAGCTTTTCGTCGACCGCTGAGATGGCTGGATTTCGTCGACCACATAATGAACATCTTCGTCGACCGCAGAGCGCCGTTCATCGAACGCAGATAGACGTTCTTCGAACGCAGAGAACATGCCATTCGTCGAATGCAGAGAGCTTGCCGTTCGTCGAACAAAGAGAGCTTTCCGTTCATCGAACGCAGAGAGCTTGCCGTTCGTCGAACGCAGAGAGCACGCCGTTCGTCGAACGCAGAGAGCATGTGTTATTTTTATTCTTCTCTTATTTTCTCAACCTATTATATATATATATATATATTTCTCAGTATATTATATAAATATATATTCTTTTCAGCCTTCTATCTTAATAGGATTTGATCTAAGTTATAAGATGTGTTATGATAAAAACTTAGACAATAAAGATGGATCCTAACTCAAATCAAAACTAAGGTTGACATATTCCCTTTAGAGAAATTTCTTATAAGAGATACTTACATGTTCAAAAGGCCTTGCATGGTGATGAAACCTTGGTAGTGCCTTTATTTTCATATGATGGACCTATGGTAATTTTTGTGAAATTAATTAAGTGATTTAACCAGCACTTCATTTACAAGGCACTTATTTCACCTTAATCTTAAGAAATATAATTAAGGGTCTAAAACTCTCTGGAAAAATGTGCAACTTGGTGATAGGACATGTCAAAGCACTAGGAAGCTCTGTGAATGTTTATATAATTTTTGAAGATTGTTATTAGTAGGCTACTTCACAACATGCTCATATTTGGATTTCTTGGAATATTTATTTAAGTGGTTAATATTACTTTATAAATTCTAAAATTTGGCCTGAGAACTTTTCTGATCAATGTAAATGTCTGGTAATATTCCCATAATTTTTGGACAAATATTGTTGGTGGTTGCTTCTTTAATTTCTAATTTTGATTAAATAGTCAATATTATAATTAGAGGACAATTCTTGATTGTAAAATTGTGACACTCTGGATTTAATGTTATTTTGGCATGATAGATTTATCCTAATTTTATGAGAGTCTTATCTTAAGAATCCCATACACTTCATGTTCATATTCATACTTGGCAAATATTGGAGAAATTTAAATAAATGCTAATATGTTGAGGAAAATTATGAATCTCTTGAGTTAGTCTTATAATACCATGGTAGCCCTCCAGTAAAAATCTTGTGTCATGTGGGTGAATATTTGGAGTACCTCTACTTATTAGCTTCATATAGTTAGTTTGGTCTGCGTATAGTAAAAATGTGAAACTTGGATATTTAGGGGCCTACCAAGTGGAAGTGGCATGTAGTTGGTGCACATGGTCAAGTTTAAGAGATTGAAGGTCACCAAAAGGAATTTATGAGATGAGAGTGTGCTTGGAGAGTTAAGGGTAAGGTGGTGTCCGGGACCGATGAAAGATCGTCTTTCCCCTTAGAAGGTCATAAAATACGTAGAGTAATTCAAGTGAAGTGTTAAGAGGGGTAATATTATGGGTAGATACCAACAACACTAAGTGTCTTGAGAAACAGAGCCTTGGGGTGTCATCCCATTGTGGTTCCTAGTACCGTAGCGAGTCCCTCACAGGGTAATCATCGGGAAGTCCAAGATTAACCATAAATTGTAGGGTTAAGTTGTATACAAGATTAATTTAGTAATATACTCACTCACACTCCGTTGTCACGGGTATGTTAGTTGGTTTGGTTTTACGAGCGGTAGGCTCGTGGTTGGTGCAGCGGACTAGTTAGTCCGGTGAGCTTGTGACTCAGTAATGCTTGTTGGTACGGACGGGTTGGTCCGGCGAGCCATTGGCTCGAAAGGTTATGATGACGGGCGGGTTAGCCCGGGGAAAGTTATGAATCGGGATATAGTAGAACATGTTTGCATGTGCATGAAGGTGGTGGGTCTTCGGTATTGGGTGGTCGTTCACACCGACGTCAATACGTTGACTCGGCAAGTGTGGAATTCGCACTTAGCCATAAAAGTCTGGTGGTCCAGCCAGTAAGAGTATGCAGATGCTCCGCGGTTTTGCGTTGAGGCGTACGATAGGTCTAGGTTAGGTAGTGTGAATACCAACCTAGAGGTGGGCGAGGCCCAACCCACCGCTTCCGTTTGCCACTACGGGAGTATCCTGGGAGTCTTGCTAGCTCCAAAAAGGGGGAACTAAAGGTCTGTTGATGAGTCCAGTTTATATAGTGATTTCCGGACTCATCTGGGCTAGTTTTCATGCACTTGCACTTCACTTTAGGCCTATATTCAATTATATTTGATCATGTTGCCCATTTCATTGCTTAGTGCACATTTATGGCCATTGTGGTGTGATTTCATGTATTCCTGTGGTCTAGTATATTTTCATGCAGGTCCAAGGGTTGTGCGTCACTCGGGATGGGTTCTGGGGGATTTTCGGTCGAAAAAGCAGCTGGTCGTGCGTTTTCCTTCGCGCACGACCAGGCGCACGACCACTGGTCGTGCGTTAATTCCCTCCCCAGATCGAGCGACGGCACATGATCATTGGCCTTCTTCGCGCACGACCACTGGTCGTGCGCCGCTGACCGTGCGCTATTTTGCAGTTCAAGCCTATGCTACAGGTTCTTCGCGCACGCTCATAGGCATTCCTTCGCGCACGACCATTAGTCGTGCGCCTGATCATGCGCGGTGTTTATTTCCTGCTCCGCCTATAAATAGGCAAGCGCGATTTTAGGTCGGGATCACTTCCAGTCCGCCGTTTTCCGCCTATTTCGGGGGGTTCCGACTCCTCCAGCGCCGCCCACCTTAGGGAGGATCTCCGGGAAAGCTTTCAACGCCAAATCGTCGCTGGAGCTTCCTCTTGGCCTCCTCCTTCATCCTTGGGCTTCAAGAAGGGAGTCAACCTAGCCTTCTTCTTCAAGATTGGAGCAGTTTGTGATCATTCCTCCGCTTCGTGACACGAAGAAGACGGGTCCATTGGAAGGTAGTGACAACCTTCTCTACCCCAGACGCAGTTGAGGACCGAGCTTGGATGCGGATTGACAACCCGGCTATTCCTTCCGTGAATCCTCAACAAGACTTCGGAGTCAGTCGATTTCGCACACTCATCTCCTCTTGTAGTTGATAGTTTAGTTGGATTTCTTATATGTTTGATGAAGTATACTTTTATTTGTTAACATTAGTATGAAATCATGTCTATGTGATTGAGTAATCTTGTTATATTTTCATTTGAGGTGTGCCTTGTGGTGTGGATTGTTTGTTGTGTTGTGCCGCCCTAACAATTGTTAGTGGTGTGCTTTGCGAAGAGGTGCTTGCGAACCTCATTCCGCCGCTCTCTCCACTCCATCTGCTAGCCTGCTCGTCCATCCGCCTAGCGATTCGGTGCATTGCGGCCCGTGTATTCTTCCATCCCGCCTGGCGAAGCAGTGCGCTAAAGGCCTGCATAGGAGTAGTCGTAGCTATTTTTATTTTGTTTTTCGCAATCCAAACCAAGCCTCCCGCAATCCATCCGACCTTAAGGACTTCAATCTCAAGTCCTCCTCAATAGTCAACTCCACCTTACTGTGTTCCTTCCGAGATCGATACTCGGGGATTTACTCCTCGTTTTATATTACTTGAATGATCGGTACACTGCCGTTTCGTGCCGCAGTCGAGCTACCGCCTATAGCGGTGTGCGAGATTTGCGCCATCAAGTTTTTGGCGCCGCTGCCGGGGAACACAGACGTGTGAGTTTTCTGGAGAGGGAGAATCTGAGAGAGAAGCCCTTCCATTTGTAAATTGCCTCGTTTTTTTATTATTTCAGTTCTTTTTATTCTATTTTCCTGTTTTTAAATAGGTTGTTTAGTAAATTACTGTTAGGTGTAACAGTTTGCACGATAGTGTCTTTGTTTTGAATCTTGCTATCTCCATATAATGTGGGCTGCTTTTAATATTCGTTGCCGTTTATGTGGAGATATTTCTCACGCTAGTGATAGATGCCCTGCGGAAGATGGTGGGCCTAATTCTAGTGGCCCGGTGTACGGAGCACCATTTTCCTATGGTTCTTCATGGCCTATGCCCAAGTCTTATGGCCACTCGTCCTCGCCGCATACACCATTTTTATATTCCTCCCCGGCCCCTCAAGGACCAAGGGGTAATATAAAACGGTGCTTGTTCTGTCAAAGCATGGATCACGCCCTGAAGGACTGTGCCGAGTATCTTTGCCAATTGGACGAGGATGATGAGCCGGATATTCGGATCGTCCCGAGTCCTACTTCTGGCAGCACACCTTCAACATCCGGTTATGTGTCTGTGTCACCTTCATCTTGTGAAGGGTATGATGTGGACACAGTCACCAGATGCGTGGCTGATCTAGGCTCTGACATGGCCGAGCCTATCTCCCCTGTGCATCCATCACCTAGCGTAGATTTGATTCTTTGTGAGGAATCAGTGCTTGACCTTTATCCAAGCACCATTCCTTCCCCTGTTGTGCATTCTACTATGCTCGTCTCCAACGACATTGTTGATGATGTGTCGCAAGATGAAGCTGGCGATCTATATATTGTGCCTACTCCTATGTAGGAGGACAACCTTCTAGGTGAAGAGGAGCTTTCCTCAGCACCGGTGGAGTAAGTCCAAATCCTAGGCATGGCCCTTGTTGATCCCGCCGAACCTTGTAGCATTGATGACAATGCAAGCATTATTTTACTTTCCCAACCTATTGGGAGTAAGTCCGGGACCACTCCCCCGCTTGATTTTTATTTATGTTCTTCTTCTCTTTTATTGCTTGACCCCCCTTCTGCTATATCTAAGCCTGTGCAGGTTGAGTCTTCACAGGTACTTCAGGAGGACTTGGAGCATTCTGCTCAAGTCAATGACGAGTGTATCCTCTCATGTGAGGAGGTTGATCCCCCCTCCATAGAGGAAGCCTCATTCATTTCCTTCTCCTCCTGCGGACCTGCTGTGGATGACACCTTGCTTGGCAAGGATTTTTTGTGTGAGTTGAGTGAGGCTTATTCCTCCTCCTCATCTTACATTCTGTTTCCTCTACCTGTGCGTTGCAGGTATTATTATACAGGTAGAGGGGTGACTGTTTTATCGCCGTATCGGTACCGGCCACCGAAACGGATAATGGAACAATTACCTGTGCATTTTCTATTCCATAGGCCCATTAGCTAGAACTCGTAAAGTTTTGAATAAGTCGTGCTGGGAAGACAATAACCCCAGTTTTAGTTTTTCTATTTCTTTTTGTTTTTGCGGAGCTCACCCCTGCAGGCCATTCCTATGGAAGCCGGTGGTCGCGATTCTTCGTATGGCGGAGGTGGGGCTTGGTCTTGTTCTACACGCGTCTTCTGGTATGCTCATTTGCTGAGCATTGGGTACCCTCTTCCCCCAACTTTGTTTTAGAATATCTTAATGCATAGTTTAAGTCCGAGGGAGAGCTAGTATCTGTTACCCAAAGCACGTGCACACTGCATATGCATACTAGAAGCTTTTATTGATTTATTTTGTTTAGATCATTGCATCACACACCACTTGCACCCACTTGAGCGTGTGCTTAGCTGTTTGCGTGCCGCGAGTTAAACTCATTTCTTGAGCAAGGTTCGGGCAAATCATTGTGCTGGCTTTTAAATTATATAGTGGAGTAATATGTTGACTCCGGTGTTCCTAGTCTAATGCTTTTGTGAGCATAGAGATTTGTGTAGATTAGATTCATTTTTATACTAGTAGTCTTATACATTTCTATTAGTGTAAGTAATGTTTGCTCTACTCAAATTGTGAATCCGGTTTGAATCAAAAGGTAGCATATGGGTGTGTGTAAATTATCGCTAGACGTGTATTGCTTGTGTCGGGAGGAAGGATAACCTTTCTCGGTGACTAAGAACTCGCCCCAAGCGATTCTTGAAGCATTGGCATAGGATAATTCTGTTGCGCAAGAATGACGTAGGCCATCATTTTGGCCCGATTGAGCCTTTGTGCCAATCTTGATATCTTATCCTCGTTAGCCCATTTGTGCCTACCCCATCCCTTTGATTCAGCTCCACATTTTATTCCACCAAAACAAAAAAGCCGATCCTAGTCACATACCCAAAGTTGAGCTTTAGCTGTTTTCACATTTGTATTTTGGAATGTTGATGTGGTGATGTTAAATTTGGAGATGTGGTTGTACTCCCTTGAACATTTGCTGAATTGAAAAAATATAAAATTAGAAGAAGAAATGAAATGAGAAAAAAGAAAAGAAAAATGAGAATGAGTTTAATTGAAAATCTATTTGAGATATGTATTTTGGAGTAGGCGGTGCACATACCCATGCTTTTAGGTCCAAGTCTGGGGGTGTGCTGCATCCGCGTGTTTTTGTAGCTGCGGGGATAGAGTTATTATTTAAGCTCATTTGGGTTGGTTGCTTTAAGCCGTCCTGTTTATCATTGTTTACCTCACCGTAACCCAAGCCTCATGAAAAACCTTAAGCCCTACCGACTCACGCTATGAACTAATCTAGTGTTGTGGAGAGAATGTGACCGGGCGAGCTTATGGTCTCCGACACCGATGGATTTCGGTGGAGTTTGTCCCAAACCCTAGCCTGGGCAATGCTCATCTCAGCGTGTATTTTACTTTCCCCGTATGCGTGACCGATTGATTCACCGTGATTCACATTTATGAGTAGTAGTAATATTTATTTACTCCATTAGAAGCATATAAACTATGTGTATAATTAGAAACCTTATCCACTATTTCTCTATGCACTTGGGTATGCGACTTCGCATGGTACTCCTCGATGTAATTTTAAGCTAGCTATTTATTTTTCCCCGCCTGCTTAGGATGTGTTTGCTCGGGACGTGCAAACAGGTAAGTCTGGGGGTGTGATGAGTCCAGTTTATATAGTGATTTCCGGACTCATCTGGGCTAGTTTTCATGCACTTGCACTTCACTTTAGGCTTATATTCAATTATATTTGATCACGTTGCCCATTTCATTGCTTAGTGCACATTTATGCCCATTGTGGTGTGATTTCATGTATTCCTGTGGTCTAGTATATTTTCATGCAGGTCCAAGGGTTGTGCGTCACTCGGGATGGGTTCTGGGGGATTTTCGGTCGAAAAAGCCACTGGTCATGCATTTTCCTTCGCGCACGACCAGGCGCACAACCACTGGTCGTGCGTTAATTCCCTCCCCAGATCGAGCGATGGCACACGATCATTGGCCTTCTTCGCGGACGACCACTGGTCGTGCGCCGCTGACCGTGCGCTATTTTGCAGTTCAAGCCTATGCTACAGGTTCTTCGCGCACGCTCAGAGGCATTCCTTCGCGCACGACCATTAGTCGTGCGCCTGATCTTGCGCGGTGTTTCTTTCCTGCTCCGCCTATAAATAGGCAAGCGCGATTTTAGGTCGGGATCACTTCCAGTCCGCCGTTTTCCGCCTATTTCGGGGGGTTCCGACTCCTCCAGCGCCGCCCACCTTAGGGAGGATCTCCGGGCAAGCTTTCAACGCCAAATCGTCGTCGGAGCTTCCTCTTGGCCTCCTCCTTCATCCTTGGGCTTCAAGAAGGGAGTCAACCTAGCCTTCTTCTTCAAGATTGGAGCAGCTTGTGATCATTCCTCCGGTTCGTGACACGAAGAAGACGGGTCCATTGGAAGGTAGTGACAACTTTCTCTACCCCGGACGCAGTTGAGGACCGAGCTTGGACGCAGATTGACAACCCGGCGATTCCTTCCGTGAATCCTCAACAAGACTTCGGAGTCGGTCGATTTCGCACACTCATCTCCTCTTGTAGTTGATAGTTTAGTTGGATTTCTTATATGTTTGATGAAGTATACTTTTATTTGTTAACATTAGTATGAAATCATGTCTATGTGATTGAGTAATCTTGTTATATTTTCATTTGAGGTGTGCCTTGTGGTGTGGATTGTTTGTTGTGTTGTGCCGCCCTAACAATTGTTAGTGGTGTGCTTTGCGAAGAGGTGCTTGCGACCCTCATTCCACCGCTCTCTCCACTCCATCCGCTATCCTGCTTGTCCATCCGCCTAGCAATTCGGTGCATTGCGTCCCGTGTAGTCTTCCATCCCGCCTGGCGAAGCAGTGCGCTCAAGTCCTGCATAGGAGTAGTCGTTGCTATTTTTATTTTGTTTTCCGCAATCCAAACCAAGCCTCCTGCAATCCATCCGACCTTAAGGACTTCAATCTCAAGTCCTCCTCAATAGTCAACTCCACCTTACTGTGTTCCTTCCGAGATCGATACTCGGGGATTTACTCCTCGTTTTATATTACTTGAACGATCGGTACACTGCCGTTTCGTGCCGCAGTCGAGCTACCGCATATAGCAGTGTGCGAGATTTGCGCCATCATCTGTGCGCATAAAGTCGAAGTGTGTGAGTTGCACTTGTGTGAACATAGCATAAATTGTTGGATCGGTCGGCGCCCTTAGAGGGGGGGGGGGGGTGTGAATAAGGGTTTTCAAAAACTTTATATTTTATTTAGAAAACTTTGGAATATTGCAATATTAAAACAAGAAGACAAGTAAAACAAAAAAAGAGACAAGCTTTATTGATATTAAATCAGTTTTACAAAACTTGATCTCAATGTCGCTAGAGATCGGAGGCGAATAATAAATGCTCTTTTCGTTTTCTATCCCGACTCGCTTCCCCACGAACCGGTGGCCCTAGCCTCCTCCTTCCCGGATTCGGCCTCAAGCCGCTCAAGCCAATCCTTCCCCGGATGTGGCCTCAAGCACCCCCTAGACCTAACCTAGATCTAGTCGCCAACACGAGGCGATTTTCAGCCCTAAGTCCTACCCCAGACCTAGTCGCCAACACGAGGCGATTTCACTACCGTTTACAAAGAAAGACAAATAAAATAATAAAAACTTCCCTTAAGATGAACTTTTGAATATGGAGGCGAAGATCCGCTGTAGAATCAGCGTTTGTCGAAGCGGACTTCGTTTGTCTTCGGCGTGATGGAATCCTCCTTCAGAAGTTGGCAGAGCTTCGCCGGGACCTCAAATTTCGGCCAAGATAGGCCTCTGGAATTCTAGTACTCTCTCTCTGAGGTGTATGCAATTGGTGTACAAAAACAAGAGGAGAGGGGGTCCTTTTATAGCCCAAGCGCTACCGCCGGCGCTAGCCCGGATTAGGAAACGTTTTGCGCGGCAGGATCTTCAATCCATGGCAACATATTGCTCCATGCCTCTTGTGCGCTATGCTACCGCCAGCGCTAGTAGCTAACGTCGGCGCTATCCCTGATTAAGAAACTTCTTGCTCGGCAGGATCTTCAATCCGCGGCAACGAGGCTTTCATTCCTTCTGTGTTCACCGATACCGCCGGCGTTATCCGCTACCGCCAGGCGTTAGCGCCTTCCATAACAGCTCCCAGAAACGCGCTCATCATCGCTAGCGCCCGACGCTAGTTGCTACCGCCGGCGCTAGTGAGGCTCTTTGAATTTTGGCCTCAATTTTGGGGGCAGTCATCATGTGTACTCCTTGAGTCATGTGGACTATGCTAACCTGCACACTTGAACACATAAGATCAAATACACATAGGATTTGTTATTCTCAAACCTAGGAGATGCGGAAGACCATGTTCCAACAAACTCCCCCTTTTGATAATAACAAATCCATTAATGATAAATCAAAGCATTAATAGATAAGCATGATGAAACTATACTTGTGTGTGTGAGATAGTGATGACTTAGGATAATAATTGATTCTAGCATGTTAGACTTGCTCCCCCTAAATACATGCTCCCCCTAAGTGAATGCTCCCCTAATATATATGCTATCAACTTAATCAATCATGTTGGGTTTGCATTTTGATAGCGGATTATATATTTATCATGTTAGTTCTCCCCCTTTTGCATTTTATCATGTTAGTTCTCCCCCTTTGTTATTAGCAAAAGTGGGTAGGGATACAAAGCACTAAAAATGTGTAAATAAAATATAAGGCATGATCGAGCTTTTTAGGTAAATGATAAGGAGATTTAGAATTGTATTTTATTGAAATAGATCAGAGTTATTACAAAATTTCAGAGTTTTTAGCATAAAAGATTTTTATGTTTGAAGTAACCAATAAAAAGTGTTTCCAAGGAAATCTATCACTTAATGAAATATAGGAATTTTTAAGAATAAGTGATGATGCAAATAATACAAGATATGAAGTAAGCATGAAAGCGCAAGGTAAAAAAAAACACTTATATGGTTAAGATGCGGAAGACTCATAGCAAATAGTAATGATAATCCAAAAAATATGAGGTAAAGATCACAAAAAAATGATGTTTTTGGAAATCATTTTGCAGTTTTAAATTTTAGAATAACCAAGCATGAAATAATGTTTATCAAAAAGAGATGACCACAATGTTACTTTAATTCTTAATTTCAAAAACATACAAAAACATTGTAGAACACATGCTAGGTTATCTAGTGCATTTCATAAATAAAAAGTAATATAGAATTAGTATTAGGATCCAATACTCATGAGAAGAAGTGTTATGGAAGATAATGATGTGCACAAAAGTGTAAATTTGAGGAGAGTAAACAAATGTTTTAATCAAAAAATACAAGTAATCTGTAAAGTAAGAAGCACAATAAAACACAAATAAGATTACTTCCACACACTTTAATGCACAAAAAAATGTACAACTACCAAGGTGCTTTGCACACACAATGCTCATCAAGACTTATCAGGGTGCAAAGTAGTGCTTGGGGGATCACATATTTTATTTTGAATTTTGAGACTTGTGATCCGGTGTACTTAAGAGAAAGTGGTTTTTCTTATTTTTGAAAGAAAGAGTTGATTTGCACAAGACACTTTATTATTCTTTCCAAGGTGCTCAACCTCACAATGCTCATTAAGACTTATCAGGAGGTTCAAGTAGTGCTTGGTGGGGTTATCTTTGTCATTTATTTTATAATTTTGTTTTGTACAAAGTTCCCCGAATACACTTGTTTTGCAAATCAATAGATTTTATGAGAAAAAATATAACCACTTTTCTTAATGTTTAAGAGTGCAAAAGAAGGAGTGTAGGTAAGATACTTGTGCAATTTTAATTTATTTGTACTAATACAAAACATACACAAGCATTCTTAGACAATGCCAAAAAAAGTGAGTGAATAAATATCATTATCAACCATAAAGCATTTCTCATACTTAGAGGCATGCTAAGCTTGATCCTACACAACTTTTAAACTATAATTGATGCACATTTGAATAGATATATCAAAGCATGAAGAAAGTCAATGTCCAAAGTAGTTAGAAGAGAAAAATTGTAACATTGTAGAATTTCTAAATAGTAGATTAAATCATGCTTGATTTTACAAGAAAAAATCATAGAGTTTTTTTTTGATAGTTTTAAAGTTTTATATTTTTGTATTTGGTTTTAGCAAATAAAAGCAGATTTTTTTAATTTTTGCTTTTGTAATTTTTTTTTATTTTTGTAAAAATATGAACTTTAAACAAAGGAAACAACAAAAGCAAACAAAGGAAAAACATATTTTTTTGTAATTTGTTTTTCTATTTTTGTATTTGATTTTTCAAAAAGAAAAGAAAAACATATGTGCAAAAACTAAGTAGTACATATAGATCAAAATATTTTTAGGATTTTTTAGAAATTTTTAAAAACACAGAAATTCGAACCTCGACGCTAGCGCGGGAAACAGTAAGTGATTTTTTAGGGTTTTGAAAATTTTGATGTTGGAAGTTGATTAGGTGTCCCAATAGTAGTTCCATGCTGAATTTGCAGAAATTTTGGAAATGTTTTGGATGGTGAAAAATGAAGAAAATTGTATTTGTGAGCATGTTTTAACTTGAAAGATCTAGGACACCTAATTCAAGTCGTCGAAATCGTGCATCGGGAAGAGGTTTAGTGAATATGTCAGCGAGTTAAGAGTCTGTCCCAATGAAGCTTACTTTTACATTTTCTTTTTTAATGTGATCCCTAATGAAATGATGACGAACGTCGATGTGTTTGGATCTAGAATAGTGTACAGGATTATATGTGAGGTCTATTGCACTTTTGTTGTCACATTTAAGATCTATGTTTTTGAGATGAAATCCAAAGTCCTCTAGTGTTTGGCTCATCCATAATGCTTGTGCACAACAACTACCAAGTGCGATATATTCGGCCTCCGTGGTGGAGAGTGCAACCGAAGATTGATTTCTACTAAACCAGGCAACTAAAGAGGGTCCTAAAAAATGACATTTACCGCTAGTGCTTTTTCTATCTAGTGAACACCCAGCGTAGTCCGAATCGGAATAGCCGTGGAGTGTGAAAGAGTCATTATGTGGGTACCATAATCCTAATTTAGATGACCCAATTAGATAACGAAAAATACGTTTTACCGCTTTTAAATGAGATTCTTTTGGGTCGGCTTGAAAGCGAGCACATAAACATACGGCAAACATAATATCTGGTCTAGATGCACTTAAATAAAGAAGAGAACCTATCATTCCTCTATATAGTGTTTGATCAATAGAAATTCCAGATTCATCTTTTCCTAGTTTTAAGGAAGCACTCATAGGAGTAGAGGCTTGTTTAAGATTTTCAAATCCAAATCGTTTAAGCATATCGTGAACATATTTTGATTGACAAATAAAAATACCATCAGTTCTTTGTGAAATTTGAAAACCAAGAAAA
The DNA here is from genome assembly GCA_033032865.1 of Dactylorhiza incarnata. Taxonomy (NCBI): domain Eukaryota; kingdom Viridiplantae; phylum Streptophyta; class Magnoliopsida; order Asparagales; family Orchidaceae; genus Dactylorhiza; species Dactylorhiza incarnata. The sequence goes on from JAWHQI010000013.1 coordinate 3,335,906, forward strand.
TATGATAGTTCTCCTACAAGACTCATTTCAAATTCATTTTTCATTATTAAGACTATTTCATTACACAACTCTTCATTAGTGGCTCCAAAAATGATGTCATCAACATATATTTGTAGAATAATTAATTCGTTATTTTTATGCTTAATGAAGAGTGTGTTGTCTACACTTCCCATAACATAACCGTGCTCTAACAAAAATGATGTAAGACGATCATACCAGGCACGGGGCGCTTGTTTTAAACCATAAAGCGCTTTTTCTAATTTGTAAACATGATTTGGAAATCTTTCATTTATGAAACCGGGGGGTTGTTCTACATAAACTTCTTCTTTAATGAACCTGTTTAAAAAAGCACTTTTAACATCCATTTGAAATAATTTTATTCTTTTAAAACTCGCAAATGCCAAAAATATTCGTATAGATTCTAAGCGAGCTACGGGTGCAAAAGTTTCTTCAAAATCTACCCCCTCGATTTGTGAATTGCCTTGAGCAACTAAGCGTGCTTTATTTCTTACAATCCTAGATTCACCATCTAGCTTATTTTTAAAAATCCATTTTACGCCAATAATTGGATGATTAGACGGTCTTTCTACTAAATTCCAAACTTTATTTCTTTCAAATTGTCCTAACTCTTCATTCATTGCCAAAAACCAAAATTCGTCATTTAAAGCGGTGGAAACATTTTTAGGTTCAATTTCATACACAAAGCAAATATTTGAAAATGTTTTATGAAGAGAGGACCGAGTTCTTACCCCAGTAGAAGGTTCCCCAATGACTAGCTCCTTTGGATGATTTTTGGAGAAGTTTAGAATGCTTGGAGGTACATATTCATCTACTTCGGGCTTCTCCTCCTCTTCTTTGGACGGTTCTTCTTCGTCGTGCTCCAAGGATGGAAAAGGTTCATCATCGGTACCTGTAGGGAGCTTCTCTGCACAAGGAACAAACTCATCAAATCTGACATTAATTGATTCTTCAACCTTACTTGATCTTTTATTAAATATTCTATATGCTTTACTAGTTGAAGAATAACCATGAAATATTCCTTCATCGCATTTTTCGTCAAATTTTCCTAAAGAATCTTTGGTATTGAGAATGAAGCATTTACATCCAAATACTTTTTAATACGATACGTTGGGTTTCTTTTGATAGTAGAGTTCATATGGTGTGATAGATAATGATGGGCGAAGCATAACTCTATTCATTACATAGCATGCAGTGCTTACGGCTTCTGCCCAAAAATACTTAGGTAATTTATATTCAGATAGCATGTTGCGTGCAAGTTCTTATATTGTCCTATTTTTCCGTTCTACAACACCGATTTGTTGGGGTGTGCGTGGAGCAGAGAACTCATGCTTAATACCTAACATGTCACAAAAAGATTTAAAATTTTCATTTTCAAATTCACCTCCATGATCTGAGCGAATGCATTTTATTTTGAAATCTAATTTATTTTGAATGCGAGTACATAATTTTGAAAATTCGCAAAACGCATCAGATTTGGAGGAGAGAAATAAAGTCCAACAATATCTAGAGTAGTAATCTATGAGAACATAAGTGTATAATCTACCACCAAGACTCGCAATGTTAACGGGACCAAAAAGATCCATATGAATTAATTGCAGAGGTTTTGATGTAGAAATTACGTTTTTGCTTTTAAAAGATGACTTAGTAAATTTGCCTTTTTGGCATGGAGAGCATAATGAAGATAAATTTCCATTTAACTTAGGCAATCCTCTAATCAATTCTTTTTTTGCTAGTTTTAAGATATGCTTTGTACTAGCATGGCCTAAGCGTCTATGCCATAATTATAATTCATCATTTTTCATTATAAAACATTTTATAGAAGATTTAGAAAGATCACGAAATGAAACAATGTAAACATTATGAATTCTAGGTGCAGTTAATAATACATCTTTTGTTTTAGGATTAACAATCTTGCAAAGATTAGTGGAAGATTCAAAAAGTACGTCTAAACCTTTATCACAAAGTTGACTTATAGATATTAGGTTATGTTTTAATCCTTTCACATAAAGCACATTTGATATAAGAAAAGATGCGTTACCCACTGTACCAATTCCCATGATCCTTCCATTACCGTTATCTCCACACGTCACTATTCCTCCTTTCTTCTTTTCTAGGCTAAGGAATTTTGCTTTATTGCCCATCATGTGTTTGGAGCAGCCTGAGTCCAAATACCATACGTCTTCTGTTTCCTTAGCCTTCCTGCAAATCTAGAAAGAGGATGAGAGTAAAGACCTAGATACCCAAGAGGTACCACCCATAGAGTAAGTGGATTTCTTAGGTACCCAGATTTGTTTTAATGATCGTTGATTAATTATATTCCTGCAAGAGCCAGACGTGTGTCCAAATTTAAGACAATTAGCACACGAAATAAAGGGGGTTGAGACCCTTTTCTGAATTTCTATGTTGCTCTTGCTGGATGATGTTTGTACATTAGAAAGACCAGAAAAAATATTAACTTTAGAGCTACCGCCGGCATTAGTAGCTAGTGTCGGGCGGTAGTGTTCACTTTTATATCCGAGTCCGATTTTTCCAGACCCAAAGCATTGATTACCCAGAAGCATATCCAGGGATTTTTGACCAATCCCGAATTTGGTTATGGCTAAATTGAGATTTTGATTTTGTTTTTTAAGAGATGTATTTTCTTGAACAATCATAACACATTTGTTTTCAAATCCTTTTTTGTTCTTTTCAATTTGTAATATAGAAGCTTTCAATCTTCTCTCTAATTCCCCCTTCTCTTTTGCAATAATTTTGTTTTGTGAGAGGGCATTAGAGAGAGATGCTTCAAGTTCTTTTAACTTAAATAAGGAGTGCTCAAATTCTTGACATGAGACTTTTCTTTTTTCTAGAGAAACTATTTTTTTTGTGAGCTTACGATTTTCTTGTATAATAGATTCATTTTCAAGATTTAATAAAACAAATTTATCATAGAGTTCTTCAAAAGTAGGAGGAGATACCTCAGTGTCGCTAAGAACACTGGTGTCGTCATCGTCGCTTTTGGCCATCAAGCACAAGTTTGCTTCCTCCTCGCTACTTGACTCAGATTTGTTTGACTCTTCAGAGGAAGAGTCATCCCAAGTGGCGGCCTTCAGCACTTTCTTCTTTTCTTTTGTTTTCTTTTGTTCTTTTCGTTCCTTTTGGTATTTTGGGCACTGGCTCCGAATGTGCCCAGTTTTTCTGCAGTGATAGCATTCTGGAGGCGGCCTTTCTTCTTCGTCATCGCTTCCTTTTTCTTTCCTCGATGAAGAGGAAGATTCCTTTCGTCGAGTGTCCTTTTGGAAGAATTTTCTGAATGTGTTCCTTCTTTCTGGATTCCTGATGAACTTTTTGAAGTTCTTCACCAGGAGTCCTTCTTCATCATCATCGTCCTCTTCGGTGCACTCCTTCTTTGATGTTAGTGCCAACGCCTTTTTCTTCGGCTCTTTGTTGTATTCTTCATGTTGAATTTGCAGTTCTACCTCATGGGCTTTGAGATTCCCAATGAGGTTCTCGATCTGGAGCGTTCTTAAGTTGTGCGACTCCGAGATGGCTGTCACCTTCGGATTGAACCTTGGGGGTAAGGAACGAAGAATTTTCCTCACCAAGTCCCCGTCGGAGTAGGTCTTTCCAAGTGCCTTTGATGCGTTGACAATCTTTGTGAAGCGAGTGTACATGGAGTTGATGTCCTCTTCCGTGTCCATCCTTAATTTCTCGTATTCAGATTCCAGTTGAAACAGCTTTGCATCTTTCACCTGCGATGTACCTTCGTGAGTTACTTCTAATTGATTCCAAATATCATAAGCAGTAGTGCATGCAGAAATTCTATTAAACTCAATCCTATTTAAAGCGCAATATAAGGCATTCATTGCTTTAGCATTATTTTTACACCTTAGTTTATCGTTGTCGTCCCATTTATCCTTAAGTTTTGCTAATGTCGCCTCTCCCACTACAGTTGTAGGAGGAGAGTACCGAACTTCTACCATGTTCCATACTTCTACATCCATAGTCATAAGAAAACACATCATTCGATTTTTCTTGTAGTTAAAATCAGACCCAGTAAAGAGACGTGGTCGACTAACCCCTTGACCCTCAGGAAAAGCGAGATCATGAGACGCCATTGTTCCCGGTTGTTAAGGCGATTGGAACAAAACTACTCTGATACCACTTGTTGGATCGGTCGGCGCCCTTAGAGGGGGGGGGGGGTGAATAAGGGTTTTCAAAAACTTTATATTTTATTTAGAAAACTTTGGAATATTGCAATATTAAAACAAGAAGACAAGTAAAACAAAAAAGAGACAAGCTTTATTGATATTAAATCAGTTTTACCAAACTTGATCTCAAAGTCGCTAGAGATCGGAGGCGAATAATAAAAGCTCTTTTCGTTTTCTATCCCGACTCGCTTCCCCACGAACCGGTGGCCCTAGCCTCCTCCTTCCCGGATTCGGCCTCAAGCCGCTCTAGCCAATCCTTCCCCGGATGTGGCCTCAAGCACCCCCTAGACCTAACCTAGATCTAGTCGCCAACACGAGGCGATTTTCAGCCCTAAGTCCTACCCCAGACCTAGTCACCAACACGGGGCGATTTCACTACTGTTTACAAAGAAAGACAAATAAAATAATAAAAACTTCCCTTAAGATGAACTTCTAAATATGGAGGCGAAGATCCGCTGTAGAATCAGCGTTTGTCGAAGCGAACTTCGTTTGGCTTCGGCGTGATGGAATCCTCCTTTAGAAGTTGGCAGAGCTTCGCCGGGACCTCAAATTTCGGCCAAGATAGGCCTCTGGAATTCTAGTACTCTCTCTCTGAGGTGTATGCAATTGGTGTACAAAAACAAGAGGAGAGGGGGTCCTTTTATAGCCCAAGCGCTACCGCCGGCGCTAGCGCTACCGTCGGCGCTAGCCCGGATTAGGAAACGTTTTGCGCGGCAGGATCTTCAATCCGCAGCCATGCTACCGCCAGCGCTAGTAGCTAACGCCGGCGCTATTCCTGATTAAGAAACTTCTTGCGCGGCAGGATCTTCAATCCACGGCAACGAGGCTTTCATTCCTTCTGTGTTCACCGATACCGCCGGCGTTATCCGCTACCGCCAGGCGTTAGCGCCTTCCATAACAGCTCCCGGAAACGCGCTCATCATCGCTAGAGCCTGGCGCTAGTTGCTACCGCCGGCGCTAGTGAGGCTCTTCAAAATTTGGCCTCAATTTTGGGGGCAGTCATCATGTGTACTCCTTGAGTCATGTGGACTATGCTAACCTGCACACTTGAACACACAAGATCAAATACACATAGGATTTGTTATTCTCAAACCTAGGAGATGCGTGTAACGCCCCTGATTTTCGTTAATTATTTTACGTGCCCGCTGTGACGTAATTTTGGCGTAAGGGCATTACGTCAGCTCGTCTAGTAGTGTGTTGAGCCTTAGCTTAGTTAAAGTATGTCTTGTAGATCGAGCGTGCGAGATTTCGCATCGTTTCGAGTTAAGGTAAAGATTTTGGGTGGATATCAAGATTTTAGCTTCGGGAGGCTTTAGCCCGAGTTTAACCCGTCAGAATTGAATTCTGACTTTGCCGTTGGATTCGTAGCGCCGTGTTTCAGTTAAGGTGCGAATTTCGTAGAAAGCTGAGGTGATCTAGTTTCCCTCGCGGTTTTAAGTGAATGGGGGAATTAATTAATTAATTAATTAATTAGGTTTTTATATAAAGCCTAAAATCTTCTTCCTCTATTCATCTTCTTCCTCCCTCGATCAAATCAGCTGCCGAGCGAAAGGGCGAGTGCGGAGCTTCGAGGAGCGTTCGATCGGCAATTTCTAGGGCAGTAGTAGTCGGAATCGCGTTTGGAGAGTAGATTTGGAAAGCTCTCGGCGAGATCTTCGTTCTAGCGGTATGCTTTTCCCGTTTTATGGAATTTTTGGAGTTAGGGTAGTGACCTAACCCCTTCTTTCGACCCGAAAAGTTTCAGGAAATCTGTGCTCGTGTGTTTCCTAGCCGATCCATAGCTTTCGGAGCGGAGATCTTCGAGTTTGCAAGGTTTAAGGCAAGTGGCTTCCTCCTCCTTCTCTTTCGTTTCTTGAAGCATTATTTCGCTTGTGTCGATTTCATGTCGCACGGTTTAACTTAAGTCTTGGAGTGTTTGTTTGGTAGTAAGCATCCTTGATTGTTCTTCCTCGCTAAGCATCGAAAAGTTTTTCCCTGGAGAAAACTGTGAACTGGATAAACTCCCATTTTCTTTCTTCTTGCTAATTCCAGATTACTCGAGAAATCATACGCATCTCTCGAGAAATCATTCTCATCTCTCGAGAAATTGCCTTCCTCTCGAGAAATCAATTTTCATCTCTCGAGAAATCCTACTCATCTCTCGAGAAATCCCTGCCTTTCTCTCGAGAAATCCTACTCATCTCTCGAGAAATCCCTGCCTTCCTCTCGAGAAATCAAATTCCATCTCTCGAGAAATCCTTTTATCTCTCGAGAAGTTCCTTGTAGCTTTCGAGAAGTCCTAAATTTTGATGTGTTTTTGTGTGGTTTCTGGTGGTGGGATCTCGAAATTTTGGACGGGGCTCTGCCCCGCACCCCGCAAGGGATCTGCCCCTTGACCGACCACCGCCAGGGGCGCTACCCCTTGGAACCCGTTAGGGGCTCTGCCCCTAAGACCCCGCCAGGGGCGCGGCCCCTTGGAACCCCGCCCGGAACGCATGTGTTTTCGTTGAGTTTTTGTGTTTGAATCTCGTGTCCCCTCGGGTGTACTTGGATGATTGCCAGTGACCCTTCGGTGCTCCTGATCTCGAATCCCTCTCGTTTGAACTTCTTTTTACTCATTGTGGTCTGTTAACATTTGAGTTACTCTTATGGTTCATATTGATCGATGTGTACTTCGTCTTGACCCTATTTCTTAGGGCCTTCCAGTGATTATCCTTTCGGGCAGCGTCCCGTGTTTAATTAAAATTTAAGTAATAAGAATTACTGTCTTTAGCCTTACACAGTAGTTGTGTTTGGGGGACAGTGGGGGGGGGGGGGGGGGGGGAAATGTTATAGCCTTGCACGGTAGTCGTGTTTGGGTGGTTGGGTCTAGTGGTACCCCCCACCTGGTTTTGGGGCTTTGGGTAGCGGAGGTAGTTAACCGCTCCCGTATAATTTGAGCTGATCAGCCTCTTTAATTGATGAAACTAAATAAATGAACGTGTTGTTCCTCTTTTGGTCTTTAGTGCACTTGATGCTTGTTGACTCTTTGTTTAGAGCTCTCTTTCGGTAAATTTGGCTTGGGTTGGTACCCCTTATGCCTTGCTTGTTTTTCTGCTAGTTTTCTGCCACTTGTAATTCCTTGTTGAGGCGTTCTTTGTTTTATTGAATGCCTCAGGTTCAGAGCCGTAACGGCTAGTGGTGTAGGCTGAAGTTCAGAGTTTTAGTAGCTGTTCACCCCGCTGCTGTGAGGTAGTTGTTTTTAGTTACTTCTTGTGCTCAGACATACTAGTTGGTGCCAATGGGTTAGTGTCATGTTGTTGGCGCCCATTGTGCCCCTTTTTATACTTTATAGTTTATTTGCCAGATTATGCCACTACTTTTAGATCTTGTGTATCTTACCCTCTGGGAATGATTTATGTTAGGCACACTATAGTTATAAAATGGTTTTTCTTCATCGTCATTGCATTCTTTCTAACTGAAACCCTTAACCTTAAAGTCGCCTAAAAGTATTTTCTACTCTTAGAATACGCCTAGTTATGTGCATATCATTTACTTCATGCTCCGTCGTTTGCATACATGTAGGACTTTAAGTAAACTAAATCAAGTACTTTCCGCTGCAACTAAATATATTTTCTCGGTGGACTAGTTGATCCACGAACTGAGAGACACAGTTCTTACCTCAAAACCCCTAATAAATGATTTCAAATGATGACTTATCATATAATCATGTTTTGTCTAGTTAAGTAATAGGTTTCCGCCTGAGCGTCTACAGTTGTCTCCTGTATGACGTGGCATCATGACGTGTATTTTCTCTTACTCTGATATCCTTAAATTCAGAGAAAATGCGGGTTGTGACAGTTGGTATCAGAGGGAGGTTGTTCGACAAGTTGGTCGGGCAACAAATTCTGATATAGTTTAGTAGTTTTTTTTTGGTTTCATTGCGTACACACACCGATGTGTCATCAGTACGTCTTGGCCGAAGCATGAACACTACACTCATAGCATGATAAGAAGTATACGGGGCATATTATGTAGTATGGGATGCATAATATGTGTTTGTATATGGATCCACCATAGGTGGCAACATGTGACGGTTATGTAGTATGGGATGCATAACCATCATCACATGGATGCCCATTAGCACGTTTTCTCTTTCGTTACATGCAATATTATGTAGTATGGGATGCATAATATTACATGTGTACGCCGCTCATAACATGCATTAAGGCCTTTATTAGAATGCATAGCACAACATACTTTACATAGCATTGCATAAGCACACGTGCGAAGTTAAAGACTTATATGATGACACACGTACACACATGATTTCAAAACGAATAGAAATTTCATGCATTCATGCCCTTTGCACATGAGACTAGTGGGACGATGTAGTATCGTTCCCGAGATTTGCATATCATCATGAAAATATCCCAGAGAAAGATAGTGGAAATGGCAAGTAACTGTACATGTATGTTCTGAAACAAGCAGTGTAGTTCTAGTGTAAGGTTAAGTTTTAATTAGAGGTTTATGCGTGTTAGCAGAAATGGAGCGCAAGCGAGTCGCGACCAGGTCGACTCCCCAGTCGGAGGGCGAGTCTTCGGGTGCACAGAGTGAAGCCTTGATCGAGAGTCTGCGCCAGAGCAATGAGACTCTGGCTAGGCAGATGGTTGCGATGCAGTCGCAGGTCGAGGCGTTGTTGGCTGCCGGTGCTAGGCAGCAACCCGTAGTGTAGGCCCCAGTAGTAGGACAGACTGTACCTACCCCTCCTGCTTCCTTGGTACCCCCAGTAGCGATACCACCGGAAATGAATTTTATTTCGCATTTTCAAAGGTTGGGACCTCGTACGTTTGACGGAAGAGCAGATTTCATGGCATTAGATGACTGGTTTGTTGCCATTGAGGAGATGTTTTCGTACTCAGGAATCTCTGCAGACCAAAAGGTGATGGTCGCCGCTTACCAGCTGAAAGGACTTGCTAAGATCTGGTGGATTATGGAGAGGGAAAATCTCGTAGGTGGATGTTCGTGGGAGTCGTTCAAGGCGATGGTGTTAAAGAAATTCCTGCCGTCGGTCGAGCAAGACCGTTTAATGAATAATTTTCTGCACCTGAAGCAAAGACAACTCACGGTTAGTGAGTATGAGATCGAGTTCAGTAAGTTGAGCAGATTTGCTCCAGATTTAGTGGCTTCTGAGGCAGGAAGAATGAAGCGATTTCTCGGAGGTCTTCGTAGCGATATTCAGCAGTTGGCGAGTGCTTATAGATCTGAAAGTTATGCTGAAGTGGTAGAAGCAGCACTGAAAGTAAAGGGTATCGACAACGCCAAGAATCGGGGTGCTCTAATGAAAAAGGACAAGAGGAAAGTCGAAGAGGGGGAGACCCCCAAGGTATCTAGACCGGCTCCAAAGAAAAGGAGTGGAGAGGTGTGTAGCTTCTGTGGCCGCCCCGGCCATCCAGTGGAGAAATGTTTCAAGAGGAAGGGAGATCAGAAGCAGCTGCGAGTGCTAGCAATCCAAGGTGATCTGAAGGGTGAGGTGCTCTGCCAGTTGTGCAAGCAGAAAGGGCATGATGTGGCCCCAGTGTTGGACCAAAGATAAAGTCTACTTCCAGTGCAAGCAGAAGGGGCACATGAAGTTCCAATGCCCGCTGATTCAACCCCCGTTGCAGCCTGTTCCGCTTCGAACCTTGCCGTCGCCGCAGCATCAGGATAAAGGAAGAGGAAAGCTGAACGTGTTAACCCAGGAGCAAGCGCAGTCTTCGACCCAAGTGATCGCAGGTTAGACCTTAAGACAACTGTTTAGTCTTGTTTCCTTTTTAGTTCGCTGTATTAGACTAGTTTCTCTTCGTGCTTATAGGAAGATTTAAGGTAAAGAATCGTTGGGCATGTGTTCTGTTCGATTCGGGTGCTACCCATTCGTTCGTAGCAAGGGCCTTCGTTGAGCGTCACCGTTTGACCCCTGAGCTGGGCAACGATTCGTTCCTCGTTAAGTTCCCTTCTGGTGATCTGGTGTCCTCGAACCAGTGCGTCCGAAGTTGCCCCGTTCTCTTAGGAGATTTCTTGGCTGTTGCTGATCTCAAAGTGTTGGACTTAGAAGACTTTGACGTAATATTGGGTATGGACTGGTTGTCCAGTTATGATGCGGTCATCCGATGCAAGGAAAAGCGTCTGGACTTCGTGATGGACAACGGTCAACCCATGAGCATTTTTGGTTCTCTGTACCAGAGTTCTTCGATAATTTCTGCGGTATGTGCTCAGAAACTATTAATTTCCGGTTGTTTGGCTTACCTTGTTTCTGTAGTAGAAGCTGTTGGTGGTTCGCCGTGTATCGAGGATATTCTGGTGGTGCGAGGGTTTCCGGATGTTTTCCCTGCTAATCTCCCTAGTCTCCCGCCCGTTAGGGATGTGGAGTTCGTTATTGATCTTGAGCCTGGTACTCGTCCTATTACTAAGGCACCGTACCGTATGGCCCCGCGCGAGTTAGAAGAGTTGCGAACTCAGTTAGACGAGTTGTTGCAGTGTGGTTTCATTAGGCCAAGTTCTTCGCCCTGGGGTGCTCCAGTGTTGTTCGTGAAAAAGAAGGACGGTTCCATGAGATTGTGCATAGACTATAGAGAATTAAACAAAGTGACCATCAAGAACAGGTATCCGTTGCCAAGGATAGATGATCTGTTTGATCAGTTGCATGGTAGCACGGTGTTTTCAAAGATTGATCTTCGATCAGGCTACCATCAGTTGAGGATCCGTGAGTCGGACGTTCCCCGGACTGCCTTTCGTTCTCGTGATGGCCATTTTGAATTTCTAGTCATGTCGTTTGGTTTGACAAATGCACCCTCTGCATTTATGGACATGATGAACCGCGTGTTCAAGGATTTTTTGGACCATTTTGTGGTGGTATTCATAGATGATGTGCTGGTTTATTCTAGAAGTGATGAGGAGCATGCTATGCATTTGCGCTTAGTGTTGTCTACTCTTAGAGAGCACAAGTTGTATGCGAAGCTGAGTAAGTGTGAATTCTGGCTTTCTCAGGTGTCCTTCCTGGGTCATGTGGTGAACAAAGATGGAATTACGGTAGACCCCGCTAAAATTTCTGTCGTATTGGATTGGAAGACGCCTTCGACGCCTAAGGAGATAAGGAGTTTCTTAGGGTTGGCCGGGTACTACAGGAGATTTGTCCAAGGATTTTTAGTGCTGTCCGCACCCTTGACTAAGCTTACCCAGAAGAATACTGCTTTTGTTTGGAGCGATAAGTGCGAAGAGGCCTTTTAGGAATTGAAGAGGCGTTTGTATGGTGCTCCGGTGTTGGCCTTGCCGATCGAAGGAGTCGAGTATGCAGTTTATGTAGACGCATCTCACATTGGACTGGGTTGTGTGTTGATGCAAGAAGGGAAGGTGATTGCTTATGGGTCTAGACAATTGAAAGTTCATGAAAAGAATTACCCTACGCATGACTTAGAATTCGCCGCAGTAATCTATGCTTTGAAGCTTTGGAGACACCTGTTATATGGAGTGTCATGCAAGATTTTCACGGATCATAAAAGTCTGAAGTATGTCTTCACCCAGAAGGAGCTGAATCTGCGCCAGCGGAGGTGGTTGGAGTATGTGGCGGATTATGAAGTAGATATTCTGTACCATCCGGGTAAGGCTAATGTGGTGGCCGATGCCCTAAGCCGGAAAACCGCGCATATCTTCAATCTCTCAGTGCAGTCCTTAGTAGAGGAGTTTATGTTGATGGATATCTCAGTCGGTAGTTGTACCGCACCCTCGAGCTTAGAGGCTGAAGAGCCTTCTTGGATTGCCCTTACTAGGATGCATCAGAAGGAAGATCCTGACTTGCAGCATCTTCGAAGTAGAACTGAAAAAGGAGAATTGCCAGATTTTTTGATCGATGATAAGGATACTTTGAGGTACCGAGGTAGATATTGCGTCCCCGCGTTGGAAGAAATTCAGACAAAGATCTGTAGCGAGGCACATGATTCTAAGGTTTCCTACCATCCTGGTTCCACGAAAATGTATAAAGATCTGAAGCAGATCGTTTGGTGGTCAGGTATGAAGAATGATATAGCGAAATATGTGTCAGAATGTTTAACTTGTCAGCGCGTGAAAGCAAATCATAAGAGGCTTGGAGGTAAGTTGAACCCGTTAGATATTCCAAGTTGGAAGTGGGAGAGTATTTCGATGGACTTCATTACCGGTTTGCCGAGATCTCCCAGTGGTCATGACTCGGTGTGGGTTATAGTAGATCGCTTGACAAAGTGTGCTCACTTTGTGCCCTTTAAGATTGGATACTCGATGGAGAAAATAGCAGAACTGTATTTGGATGAAGTTATCAGATTGCATGGTGTGCCTGTGAGCATTGTGTCGGACCGAGACTCGAGGTACACATCTCGTTTCTGGCAGAGTTTGCAGGGAGCCTTGGGTACTGACCTTAGGTACTCTACCGCTTATCATCCCCAGACCAATGGTCAGACAGAAAGAGTTAATCAGATTTTGGAAGATATGATAAGGTGCTATATCTTAGATCATGGTGGAGCTTGGGATAAGCGGCTTGGATTGATGGAGTTTGCGTATAACAACAGTTATCAAGAAAGCCTACAAATGGCCCCGTTTGAGGCTCTATATGGGAGGCGTTGTCGGACTCCGTTGTTTTGGGCCGAGGTAGGTGAGAGTCCTTTGCTAGGCCTAGAGGCTTTGGAAGAGATGAATGTTGCTGTGACTCATATCCGTGAGAAGCTCCGCATTGCTCAGGAGCGGTATGAGAAGTATGTGAATCGAAGAAGAGTGGATTTAGAGTTTGCCGTTGGAAACAGGGTGTTCTTGAAAGTTTCTCCGATGCCAGGTGTTAAGAGGTTTGGAAGGAACCACAAGTTGGATCCCCGGTATGTGGGACCTTTCCAAGTTGTTGAGCGCATCGGAATGTCAGCTTATAGGCTGGAGTTGCCCGCTACTTTCCCAGGTGTTCACGATGTGTTTCATGTGAGCCAGTTGAGAAAGTGCGTGCGTAGTGATCGTCAAGTCCTTGGCTCGGTGCCCCAGTTGCAACCTAATCTGTCTTATGTCGAAGAACCTGTCCGAATCTTGGAGACTCAGGAGCGTGTGTTGCGAAAGAAGACGATCCCGATGGTTAAGGTTCTTTGGAAGAATCAGGGTGTCGAAAGGGCGACGTGGGAGCTGGAGTCTGCCATGAGAGAGACTCACCCTAGCCTCTTCTCTAAGATTTCGGGTAAATCTTCTGTCAGTTAACCTTTTAAATTTGATTCTGTATCTTTCTTGATCTTCGGATTCTAAGTTTCGGGACGAAACTTCCTTTTAGGGGGAGTGACTGTAACGCCCCTGATTTTCATTAATTATTTTACGTGCCTGCTGTGACGTAATTTTGGCGTAAGGGCGTTACTTCAGCTCATCTAGTAGTGTGTTGAGCCTTAGCTTAGTTAAAGTATGTCTTATAGATCGAGCGTGCGAGATTTCGCATCGTTTCGAGTTAAGGTAAAGATTTTGGGTGGATATCAAGATTTTAGCTTCGGGAGGCTTTAGCCCGATTTTGGCTCGTCGGAATTGAATTCTGACTTCGCCGTTGGATTCGTAGCACCGTGTTTCAGTTAAGGTGCGAATTTCGTAGAAAGCTGAGGTGATCTAGTTTCCCTCGCGGTTTTAAGTGAATGGGGGAATTAATTAATTAATTAATTAATTAATTAGGTTTTTATATAAAGCCTAAAATCTTCTTCCCCTATTCATCTTCTTCCTCCCTCAATCAAATCAGCCGCCGAGCGAAAGGGCGAGTGTGGAGCTTCGAGGAGCGTTCGATCGGCAATTTCTAGGGCTGTAGTAGTCGGAATCACGTTTGGAGAGTAGATTTGGAAAGCTCTCAGCGAGATCTTCGTTCTAGCGGTAAGCTTTTCCCGTTTTATGGAATTTTTGGAGTTAGGGTAGTGACCTAACCCCTTCTTTCGACCCGAAAAGTTTCAGGAAATCTATGCTCGTGTGTTTCCTAGCCGATCCATAGCTTTCGGAGCGGAGATCTTCGAGTTTGCAAGGTTTAAGGCAAGTGGCTTCCTCCTCCTTCTCTTTCGTTTCTTGAAGCATTATTTCGCTTGTGTCGATTTCATGTCGCACGGTTTAACTTAAGTCTTGGAGTGTTGGTTTGGTAGTAAGCATCCTTGATTGTTCTTCCTCGCTAAGCATCGGAAAGTTTTTCCCTGGAGAAAACCATGAACTGGATAAACTCCCATTTTCTTTCTTCTTGCTAATTCCAGATTACTCGAGAAATCATACGCATCTCTCGAGAAATCATTCTCATCTCTCAAGAAATTGCCTTCCTCTCGAGAAATCAATTTTCATCTCTCGAGAAATCCTACTCATCTCTCGAGAAATCCCTGCCTTTCTCTCGAGAAATCCTACTCATCTCTCGATAAATCCCTGCCTTCCTCTCGAGAAATCAAATTCCATCTCTCGATAAATCCTTTTATCTCTCGAGAAGTTCCTTGTAGTTTTCGAGAAGTCCTAAATTTTGATGTGTTTTTGTGTGGTTTCTGGTGGTGGGATTTCAAAATTTTGGACGGGGCTCTGCCCCGCACCCCGCAAGGGCTCTGCCCCTTGACCGACCACCGCCAGGGGCGCTGCCCCTTGGACCTCGTTAGGGGCTCTGCCCCTAAGACCCCGCCAGGGGCGTGGCCCCTTGGAACCCCGCCCGGAACACATGTGTTTTCGTTGAGTTTTTGTGTTTGAATCTCGTGTCCCCTCGGGTGTACTTGGATGATTGCCAGTGACCCTTCGGTGCTCCTGATCTCGAATCCCTCTCGTTTGAACTTCCTTTTACTTGTTGTGGTCTGTTAACATTTGAGTTAATCTTATGGTTCATATTGATCGATGTGTACTTCGTCTTGACCCTATTTCTTAGGGCCTTCCAGTGATTATCCTTTCGGGCAGCGTCCCGTGTTTAATTAAAATTTAAGTAATAAGAACTACTGTCTTTAGCCTTACACAGTAGTTGTGTTTGGGGGGACAGTGGGGGGGGAAAATGTTATAGCCTTGCACGGTAGTCGTGTTTGGGTGGTTGGGTCTAGTGGTACGCCCCACCTGGTTTTGGGGCTTTGGGTAGCGGAGGTAGTTAACCGCTCCCGTATAATTTGAGCTGATCAGCCTCTTTAATTGATGAAACTAAATAAATGAACGTGTTGTTCCTCTTTTGGTATTTAGTGCACTTGATGCTTGTTGACTCTTTGTTTAGAGCTCTCATTCGGTAAATTTGGCTTGGGTTGGTACCCCTTATGCCTTGCTTATTTTTCTGCTAGTTTTCTGCCACTTGTAATTCCTTGCTGAGGCGTTCTTTGTTTTATTGAATGCCTCAGGTTCAGAGCCGTAACGGCTAGTGGTGTAGCCTGAAGTTCAGAGTTTTAGTAGCTGTTCACCCCGCTGCTGTGAGGTAGTTGTTTTTAGTTACTTCTTGTGCTCAGACATACTAGTTGGTGCCAATGGGTTAGTGTCATGTTGTTGGCGCCCATTGTGCCCCTTTTTATACTTTATAGTTTATTTGCCAGATTATGCCACTACTTTTAGATCTTGTGTATCTTACCCTCTGGGAATGATTAATGTTAGGAGCACTATAGTTATAAAATGGTTTTTCTTCATCGTCATTGCATTCTTTCTAACTGAAACCCTTAACCTTAAAGTCGCCTAAAAGTATTTTCTACTCTTACAATACGCCTAGTTATGTGCATATCATTTACTTCATGCTCCGTCGTTTGCATACATGTAGGACTTTAAGTAAACTAAATCAAGTACTTTCCGCTGCAACTAAATATATTTTCTCGGTGGACTAGTTGATCCACGAACTGAGAGACACAGTTCTTACCTCAAAACCCCTAATAAATGATTTCAAATGATGACTTATCATATAATCATGTTTTGTCTAGTTAAGTAATAGGTTTCCGCCTGAGCGTCTACAGTTGTCTCCTGTATGACGTGGCATCATGACGTGTATTTTCTCTTACTCTGATATCCTTAAATTCAGAGAAAATGCGGGTTGTGACAATGCGGAAGACCATGTTCCAACATAAACAACATAACTCTGCATGTCATGGCATAAACATTGCATTTCAACCCCTACACCTATCGTATAAGTCATTTATGGGACTTCTTATATGATAGGCCTTGCTAAACGACCCATTGGTCTATAGGTTTGTATGGGCATTCCTATAAATCAATGGTTACTTTTTTATTATATACATGTTTTTGTATACTGCCTTTACTTATTACCTGCTCTTATTATGCTCTTTTACTGCTTCAATTATATATATACACATGTGTAGTGTAGAAACATTCCCTGTAAATTATGCCCCTGTCACCTGCTATTGATTATACCCTTGATGTCCTCCGCTTCATTCTTCCCGCACGGTGCCTAGGAGTCACCAGGGGAGGGTGGGGGATTGGCTTAGTCTTATGACTAACGGTCGGTGGACCTTATCATTTTAGGAGACCACGGAGACGGAGCAGCACCAGAGGTAGGTGCAGATTGAGGTAGGGCAGTCTAGCATAGGAGCACAAGTTTTAGGATCACTGAGTGATTAGTAGTTAGCTTCCGCGAGAGATCTTGTAGTGAGGACATGATGTACAGGGCATGAGCCCTTTATTATTGTAAATTTGTTATTTCAGTTATACCATGTGGACATTTATTATATATATCATGTGATTGTAGACTTGAACTTCTGCTTGATCGTTTATACTTTTCTTCTTCTGTGATCGATATGGCCGACAGGATCAGCGCTTTATAGTGGCGACCTTCCCGTGTGTTGGTGTCACCGCAAAGCGGCGGTTCTGGGCATAAGACCCGGGTTTTTGAAAAAAAATGGGGTCTTACAGGTCTGGCGACTTGTCCTAAGTCGGCCAGATGTTCTTGGTCTGCCTTCTTGTAGTGACCGGCAGTCTGACGACTATTCTAGTCGGTCTGGTTTCTAAAGAAGTTCTTTGCTTTGCAATAAGACCGGGCAGTCTGCTTGTTGAGACCGCAGTGACCCGGCAGTTTGTTTATAACTGCAAGGTTTAATAAAGGAGTTGTGAGCTTTGCCGAGCTCGGGCGGTATGCTTCGCAAGACCGCTCGTGATCTGATGGGAGGTTCTTGTATCCCGATTGTGTGGTGACGACATCTGTCTACTCGCCCATAAATAGGGATGCAGGGCCCGTCATTACTAACGAGAACTGTAAGAAACCAAAGTTGGCTTGATTTTGCTGGTCTCATTTTGAGGTCGCGCGGTTTGAGATATTTGTCTGACCGATTTTTGTGTTCGCAGGTTAAGCAGTTTGCAGCTCGCGGTCAGCTTGTCTCCTTACTTCCAGCATTGAATAAACCAGCCTGGGCGGACTGTGTTTAGGTGTTCGCGGTCTGTGCAACGGACTCAGTTGATCAGGCGGTCTTAAGTGGCCAGGCGGTCTTGAGTTGCGGTCTGTCACAGGAAGTAGTTCTTGTTCAGTGTTCGCGGGGTCTTCTATGATCAAGACCGTGCGGTCTAGGCGATCAAGAAGTGCGAACTGGTTGTTTTCAGCAGAGGAATAAGCAGCGAGTTGGCGGTCTGGGGTTGCGGTATGATAGGTGCGGTCTGTACTCTGTTCGCGCGGTCTCAGCGGCTTCCGTCCGACTTGTCTGTTCGCGCGGTCTGGCGGTCTCAAGTGTCAGGTCACTGTGGTTTGTTTTACACTTGTGTTTTGTGCTTCTCTCCTCCGTGATTCTTATGAATCATGTCTCGCCATGTATACCTCGCATTGTAAAGAGATAGTCAATACCATAGTACTATTCGTTCTTCTCATTGTCACTATTGTGCTACACTTTTGAAAGGTTTTGTGAAGTGTGTTCCGCAAATTTTTACACTTCATCTTTGGACCTCAAAATTTTTAACATGGTTTCAGAGCCAGGTTGCCGAGGTTGTGAAGCTGATATTGCTGGTACTTCTCTCAGCTTTCTCAAGTGGTTAGAAATCGGTGGGATAGCAATGGAAGGAGGATATGCTAAGCGTCTCGGTATTGAGCTCCTTACGCAGACTAACTTTAAGAAGTGGAAGTCTTGTATTGAGAGCTATCTTCTTGGCGAGGACTTATGGGAGGTAGTAGGAGGAGAAACAAGACAAGCTGTAGTTCCTGCTGATGGGAATGCTGAGCTCGTGAAGGCTTGGAGAAGAACGAATGCTAAGGCAGAGTTCATTCTCAAGAGAGCTATCATTCCAGAATTGTTTGATCACATTATTGGGTGTGGATCAGCTGCTGAGATTTGGACAGCCTTGGATGGCTTGTTCAATAAGAAGAATGTAGTGAGACTACAGTTCTTGGAAAATGAGTTGGCGAAAGCAACTCAAGGAGATTTGTCCATTTCAACGTTCTTCTTGAATATGAAGAACCTCTCCGCAGAGATATCAGCTTTAGACCCGGATGAGCTTATCTCAGAAGCTAAGCTAAAGAGGCACATAATCCGCGGCTTGCGGAGGGAGTATGTTGCCTTTGTTACTTTTGTTTAAGGCTGGGCCAATCAGTCTTCATTGCTGGAGCTGGAAAACTTACTTGCTTTGCAGGAAAGTTTGGCTAAGCAAATGGCTGGGATGTCAGTCTCTGGGGGAGAAGGCGAGGTTCTCTTCTCTGGCAAGAAGAAGAGATGGGACAAGAAGAAGAAGAAGAAGTCATTTGGAGATGATGGTCCGTCTACTTCATATTAACAAGAGAGGAGCTATGCTCCTAAGCGTGATGGGAAGAAGCAGGAAGGACCTAGATGCTTCAGGTGTAATAAGCTTGCTCATTTCAAGAGGGACTGCAAGGTCAATCTTCAGCCGGGGCATGCTGCAGGGAAGGAGGAGGCTGGTTCCAATTCTGAAGGTAGTTGGGGTGGTGGAGGAGATTTCATGACGGGCACTTGTGTTCGGGCCATGAATTCTATCAACTATCAGGACGATTAGATTGTGGACTCTGGGTGTGGTCATCACCTCACTGGGGATGAGTCGAAGTTCTCCTCGTTACAGACATATACAGGTAATGATGCTATCATTACAGCTAATGATACTGTTCATGCAGTTGAGAAGGAGGGTGTGGTTTCATTGAATGATGATAGAGGTACTCTTACGTTGAAGAGTGTCTATCATGTTCCGGGAATGAAAAAGAACCTCTTCTCAGTGACCAATGCGGTGGATGCTGACTATCACGTTCTGTTTGGTCCAACTTAAGTGAAATTTCTCCGAAATGTTTCAGCGGTGAAAGCTGCGGTCACTCATGTTGGGAGACGGATGAAGGATTTGTTTGTTCTTTCAACAAATTCTTATGTCAATAAGATGAGGGCTAATGATAGCGTTGCTATCTGTCATGAAAGGCTTGGGCATGTTGGGATGGATAAGATGAAATCTATGGCGGGTAGAGGCCTGGTGAAAGGTCTGCCTAGCTTGTCATCTTTTGGGGATGGTCATTTTTGTGCAGGTTGTCAGTTTGGTAAAGCTCAACGCTTTCCATTTGATAAATCACAAAGCAGATGTAAAAGACCATTGGAGTGCATCCATGGTGATCTGTTTGGACCTACCAACACTGCCAGTCTTGGAGGTAGCAGGTATATGCTAATCTTGGTTGATGACTTCACCAGATATACTTGGGTGTATTTTCTGAAGGAGAAGTCAGAGGCGTTCGAGAAGTTTGTGGAGTTCAAGGAGCTGGTGGAAGGTCGGCTAAACCTACGATGAAGAAGTTCAGAACAGACAATGGAGGGGAGTTCACCTCCAAGGAGTTCTTTAACTTTTGCAGGAAGCATGACATCCAAAGGGAGCTTTCTTGTGCTCATACTCCACAACAGAACGGAGTTGCAGAGCGGAAGATCCGTCACCTGACGGAGACCTGCAAATGTTGGCTTCATGCCAAGAATATTCCAAAGTCCTTTTGGGCAGAGGGTATGTCTTGTGCTGCTTCTGTTATCAACTGAATGCCTCTCAGCCCCATCAACATGAAGACCCCTCATAAGTTGATGTTTAAGGAGAAGCCAAGGGTGGAACACTTTCGAGTGTTCGGTTTTACCTGCTATGAGCATGTTCCGGATACCCTTCGAACGAAGCTAGATGCTAAGGCAAGGAAGCTAGTATTCGTCGATTATGATGACCGGAAGAAAGGGTGGAGATGCATGGATCCTGAGACACAGAGATATATAGTCTCAAGGGATGTGGTATTCAACGAGCTGACGTCATACCAAGGTAACTCCTCTGTTGAGCGACAAGGAAGCAGGGGAAAAGGTGGACCAGTGGAAGCTGCACAGGATGTTCTGGTGGAGTTACCTATTTCTCCAGGTGCTCCCTATATTACTAGCTCAGGATTAGGTGCTTCGGGTTCTGGAAGAAGGGGGAGCGAGGCTCTATGTTTACCTGAGAGGAGAGCTAGTCCAGAAGCTGCAGTGGAAGAGGTAGTTCAGATTCAAGCTCTGAGGAGGTCCAAGAGGACCATTATTCCACCTGATCGGTATACGAGCGGGAACTTGGTGAGCTTTGTCTCATGTTTCTTCGCAGGACCCCTGGATGAGAGAGAGCCATCTTGTTATGAAAATGCCGTTGGAGTCAAGGAGTGGGAAGGAGCCATGGATAAAGAGATGACTGCCCTCAGGAAGAATGAGACTTGGGACTTGTTGCCTAAGGTTCAGGGGGTTACTCCGGTGACTTGCAAGTTGGTTTTCAAGCTGAAGAAGAAAGCTGACGGAAGTATTGAGCGGTACAAGGCTCGCCTTGTAGCTCGAGGTTTCTCTCAGAAGTATGGGGAGGATTATGAAGAAACATTTAGCCCCGTTGCCAAAATGACTTCGGTCCGGATGGTAATCGCTTTGGGTGCTTGCCAAGGGTGGAAGATTTGGCAACTCGGCGTGAAGAATGCTTTCTTATATGAAGAGATTGACAAAGATATCTTCATGGATCAGCCACCTGGGTATGTATCCGAAGAGCACCCAAGATATGTTTGCAAGCTCAAGAAGTCTCTTTACGGCTTGAAGCAAGCGCCTCGGGCGTGGTACAGGAAGATCGCAGAATACCTCCAGTTCTGCGGGTACTTTGCTTCTGATTCTGATTCGAGCTTGTTTGTTAAGAAGACGGGGGAGCTTCAGGTATTGGTGCTGTTGTACGTTGACGATATGATCGTCACGGGGAATTCTGAGATGGAGGTAGCTAGGCTTCGTGTTGAGCTAGCTATCAAATTCGAGATGAAGGATTTGGGCAAGCTCCACCATTTCCTTGGGCTCGAAGTGGAAAGGAAATAGAGCGGTATGCTCGTTTACCAGAAGGGCTATGCAGATCGAATCGTAAAGAGATTTGGCATGGAAGGGGGGAAGAGTAGCTCTACTCCACTGGAGGTTGGAGTTCATCTTCGGAGAGATGAAGGGAAGGTTCTTACCGATCCTTTGGTGTTCCGGGCTTTGGTCGGAAGCTTGATATACTTGACGATCACGAGGCCAAATATTGCTTATGCAGTTGGCAGGGTGAGTCGGTTTATGGCAGAGCCTCGGAAGCCTCATCTTGTGGCGGCTAGGAGTATATTGAAGTATGTCAAATCCACCTCGAATTTGGGTCTCTTCTACGGGAGAAATTCGGGCTTCTGCTTACACGGGTACATGGACGCTGATTATGGAGGAGATTCGGATGATCGGAGATCGACGTCTGGATACGTCTTTATGATGGGCTCTACAGCTATATCATGGTGCATCAAGAAGCAGGATTCTGTGTCTGTCTCTACCACGGAAGCGGAGTACAAAGCTTCGGCTTTGGCGGCTCAGGAAGCCATCTGGCTTAGGAGGTTGGTGGAGGAAATTCATAGGGAGGTGGGAGGTTCTACTCTGCTACGTGGTGACAATGAGAGTGCTCTTAAGCTGGTGAACAATCCAGTTTGTCACGCGCTTTCGAAGCACATAGAGATTCATCACCATTTCATTCGTGAGAAGGTGTTGGAGGGATCTCTGATTGTGGAACATGTGCAGAGCAAGGAGAACATTGCTGACATCTTTACTAAGCCGCTGGCGAAGGGACCTTTTGGTCAGTTGCGAAGTTTGCTTAGGCTGACTTCCACTTCCCACTTCAAGGGGGAGTGTTAAATTTTTGAAGTGGAAGTGAAGTTGAGCTGGGCGGTCTGAAGATTGGAGACCGCAGAGACTGCGCGGTCTGCGCTAGTTTTCTGGTCGGTTGTGTCTCAGGCGGATTGTTCTGAGCGGTCTAATCTGGGAGACTGCCTCTTATGTCCGGGCGACTTGCGCGGGTTGGTCTGGCGACTTGTCCTAAGTCGAGCAGATGTTCTTAGTCTGCCTTCTTGCAGTGACCGGGTGGTCTGACGACTATTCTAGTCGGTCTGGTTTCTGAAGAAGTTCTTTGCTTTGCAATAAGACCGGGCGGTCCGCTTGTTGAGACCGCTGTGACCAAGCGGTTTGTTTATAACCTCAAGGTTTAATAAAGGAGCTGTGAGCTTTGTCGAGCTCGGGCGGTCTGCTTTGCGAGACCGCTCGCGATCTGATGGGCGGTTATTGTATCCCGGTTGTGCGGTGACGACATCCGTCTACTCTCCTATAAATAGGGATGCAGGGCCCGTCATTATTAACGAGAACTGTAAGAACTCAAAGTTGGCTTGATTGTGCCGGTCTCATTTTGAGGTCGCGTGGTTTAAGATATTTGTCTGACCGGTTTCTGTGTTCGCAGGTTAAGCGGTTTGCAGCTCGCGGTCAGCATGTCTCCTTTCTTTCAGCTTTGAATAAACCAGTCTGGGCGGACTGTGTTTAGGTGTTCGCGGTCTGTGCAACGGACTCAGTTGATCATGCGGTCTTAAGTGGCCAGGCGGTCTTGAGTTGCGGTCTATCACAGGAAGCAGTTCTTGTTCAGTGTTCGCGGGTTCTTCTTTGATTAATACCGTGCAGTCTGGGCGATCAAGAAGTGCGAACTAGTTGTTTTCAGCAGAGGAATAAGCAGCGAGTTGGCAGTTGGGGTTGCGGTCTGACATGTGCGGTCTGCACTCTGTTCGTGCGGTCTCAGCGGCTTCCGTCCGACTTGTCTGTTCGCGTGGTCTGGCAGTCTCAAGTGTCAGGTCGTTGCGACTTATTTTACACTTGTCTTTTGTGCTTCTCTCCTCCGTGATTTTTATGAATCATGTCTCGCCATGTATACCTCGCATTGTACAGAGATAGTCAATACCATAGTACTATTCGTTCTTCTCATTTTCACTGTTGTGCTACACTTTTGAAAGGTTTTGTGAAGTGTGTTCCGCAAATTTTTACACTTCATCTCCGGACCTCAAATTTTTCGACACATGCAACCCGCAGTACCCGTCCGCCCGATCTAAACCAGAACAAGGATACTTGGGAAAAATAAACAGACCAAACACAGGTCGCCAACACCAGAGACACGCGACCACACCAACCAGGTCGCCACACAGAGCTCGCGTATTCTAGAGGTAAACCGCAACACAGGTCGCGCGGTCTCTGCGGTCTCCAAGAACAGACCGCCCGGACACTCCACTTCCACTTCAAAAATTTAACACTCCCCTTGAAGTGGGAAGTGGAAGTCAGCCCAAGTAACCTCCTCAACCATGTGAACGGTTCCTTCGACAACAGCTTTGTAAATATGTCCGCGATATTATCCTTGCTCTGCACATGCTCAACCATAAGAGATCCCTCCAACACCTTCTCCCGAATGAAATGATGTGGAATCTCTATGTGCATCATTCGCACATGACAAACTGGATTGTTCACCAGTTTGAGGGCACTCTCATTGTCACCCCGAAGCAGAGTAGGACCATGCACCTCCCTATGAATGTCCTCCACAAGCCTCCTAAGCCATATGGCTTCCTGAGCCGCCGAAGCCGAAGCTTTGTACTCAGCTTCCGTGGTAGAGACAAACACAGAATCCTGCTTCTTGCTGCACCATGAAATAGCTGTAGTGCCCTTCATAAAGACGTATCCAAAAGTCAATCTCCGATCATATGATTCTCCTCCATAATCAGCATCCATGTATCCATGCAAGCAAAAGCCTGAGTCCTTCACATAGAAGAGACCCAAATCAGAGGTGGTCTTGACATATTTCAAAATGCTCCTCACCGCAATCAGATGAGGTTTCCATGGCTCTGCCATATACCGACTCACCCAGCCAAACACATAAGCAATATCCGGCTTCATGATCATCAAATATATCAGACTCCCGACCAAAGCCCGGAACACCAAAGGATCAGAAAGAACCTTCCCCTCATCTCGTCGAAGATGAATACGAACCTCCAGTGGAGTAGAGCTGCTCTTCCCCCCTTCCATTCTGAATCGCTTCACAATTCGTTCTGCATACCCCTTTTGGGAAACAAGCATTTCGCTCTCTTCCCTTTCCACTTCGAGTCCATGGAAATGGTGGAGCTCACCCAAGTCCTTCATCTCAAATCTGATAGTTAGCTCAGCTCGAAGCCTAGCTACCTCCAACACAGAATTTCCCATGATGATCATATCATCAACGTACATCAGCACCAAGACCTGAAGCTCCCCCGTCATCTTTACGAATAAGAACCAGAACTGGAGTTATTCTGCGATCTTGCCATACCACGCCCGAGGCGCCTGCTTCAAGCCATAAAGAGCCTTCTTGAGCTTGCACACATATCTTGGGTGCTCTTAGGAAACATAACCAGGTGACTGATCCATGAAGATATTCTTGTCAATCTCTCCATACAAGAAGGCATTCTTAACGTCGAGTTGCCAAACCTTCCATCCTTGGCAAGCTGTCAATGCGATCACCACCCGAACCGAAGTAATTTTAGCAACGGGGCTGAAGGTTTCTTCATAATCCTCACCATACTTCTGATAGAAACCTCGAGCTACAAGGCAAGCTTTGTATCGTTCAATGCTACCATCAACCTTCTTCTTCAGCTTGAAAACCCACTTGCAAGTCACTGAAGCAACACCCTCAAACTTAGGCACCAAGTCCCAAGTCTCATTCTTCCTGAGGGCAACCATCTCATCATCCATGGCCACTTCGCACTCCTTGACTGCAATAGCATTTCAAAACAAGATGGCTCTCTCTCATCCATGGGACCTGCGAAGAAACATGAGATGAAGCTCACCAAGTCCCCCCCCCCCCCCCCCCCCCCCGTATACCGATCTGGTGGAATAATAGTCCATTTGGACCTCCTCAGAGCTTGAATCTGAACCACCTCTTCAGCTACTCGTTCTGAACAAGCTCTCCTTTTAGGTAGACTTGGAGCATCACCCCCCTGCTTCCAGAATCTGAAGCACCTGACCCCGAGCTAGAAGCACCTGGAGAAACAAGCAACTCCACCATAACCTCCTTTGTAGCTTCTCCTGGTCAACCATCTATCCTGCTTCCTTGTAGCTCAACAAAAGAGCTACCCTGGTATGAAATCAGCTCATCAAATTTCACATCCCATGAGACCAAAACTCTTCGTGTCTCTGGATCCATGCATCTCCAACCCTTCTTCCGGTCATCATAACCGACGAAAACTAGATTCCTTGCTTTCGGATCTAGTTTCGTTCTGAGGGAATCAGGAACATGCACGTAGCAGGTAGATCTGAACACTCGAAGGTGTTCCATTGTAGGCTTTATCTTGAACATTAACTCATGAGGGGTCTTCATGTTGATGGGACTGAGAGGCATTTGATTGATGACAAAGTTTGCACAAGACATTCCCTCTGCCCAAAAAGACTTTGGGATACTCTTGGCTTGAAGCCAACATTTGCAGGTCTCCATCAGATGACGGATCTTCCACTCTGCAATGCCATTCTGTTGTGGAGTGTGAGCACAAGAGAGCTCTCTCTGGATGCCATGCTTCCTGCAGAAGTTAAAGAATGCTTTGGAGGTAAACTCCCCTCCATTGTGAATTCTAAACTTCTTGACCGGTAAGTTGAGCCAACCCTCCACTAGCTCCTTGAACTCCACAAACCTCGCGAATGCTTCCGACTTCTCCTTCAAAAAATATACCCAAGTATATCTAGTGAAGTCATCAATCAAAACTAGCATATACCAACTGCCTCCAAGACTGACAGTTGTGGTAGGTCCAAACAGATCACCATGAATACACTCCAATGGTGCTTTACATTTGCTTTGTGATTTGTCAAATGGAAGACGTTGAGCCTTACCATATTGAAAACCTGCATGAACATGTCCTTCGCCGAAGGATGACAAACTAGGCAAACCTCTCACAAGGCCTCTCCCTGCCATAGCTTTCAACTTGTCCATCCCAACATGTCCGAGTCTTTCATGCCAGATAGCAGCGTTATCATTAGTCCTCATCTTATCAACATAAGAACTTATAGACAACACAAACAAGTCCTTCACCCTTCTACCTGTTGGGTTTTCTATACCCCTCGAAAGGGATGACATATCAAATATGCACAGCGGAAATAATAACAAGAATAACCCAAAAGAGATTAACAGATCTTGCGGTTTTCATGATTCAAGAGAATAGGAAAGCAAATGCAATGTACCTTCATGGGATTGAGTCAATACTCAACCAAGGTGCTCCAAGTGGAATCCGAAATCTGCCTTTGAGTTCTTCAAGAATCGAAATGGATCGATCCCTCTACAGAAGTCCACACAAGCGATGGAGAATCCTAGCTTCTTGTCGTACAAGAACTAGGTCAGAGAAGGATGCTCTCAACGTCCCCACGGACTGCTAGATCTGATCCAGGTGAGGCGGCGACCGACGGCGATGACTAGCGGAGTCGGAAGGCGATCGGCGGACGGGAAGAACGAGACCCTCGCGCGGAACTGTTCCGGTCGGCCGTTCACGTCAAAATCGCGAAAAGGAAAAGTCCACCGTAAACCTAGAATTGCAAGCCCTTTTATACTAAAATGCATAAATCAGGCTATCCGCAGACCAGAACATTTCTGCCCAGGTTTACATTCGCCGAATTCGACTAATCACTATAACCAAATTCGACTCAGATTCGGCGAAACCATTTCAACGAATTCGTCTATATGCTATAGCCGATTCGACTATTTAAATTCCGTTAAATCATTTCGTCGAAACCATTTCGTCGAACTGATATATTTCGGCTAAACCCTTTAGTCGAATTCAGTTAATCACATTAGCCGAATCGATATAGCCTAATTCCATTAGTCGAATCAACATGATTCGGTTAAACCCTTTAGCCGAATTTGACACAGTTCGGTTAAACCCTTTACCCGAATTTGTCTAGCATATATCCATTCGTTTAAACCCTTTAAACGATTTCCCGTTGAGACATTCTCAAGTTAATGCCAAACAGTCACAGGATTGGTCCTCCACTCATATCCAATATGAGTAAGGCCAACACAATCCTTTCTCCAACTTCTCCAAACGCTTTGAAGTGCGACCCTATAGGCTCATATTGCGTTGGCAGCAAGACTAACTGTTGAGTGCTTTGAGATCATCTCAGAAACTCCAACAGTCTCCCACTTGATCACAAAGTATCAACAAAAGTCTCACAAACAATGAGCGGCATCTAGCAATACATCATTGCTACCAAAGCAATAAGAGTTCATAACTCATTAAGCCTGTCATAACCAATGTATCAGTGTTGTCATGTCCCTTTGTCCTTTACATCCGGATAGAAATAGAGGCATGGACCGTGTCACCCTCATAATTGTTCAATCCCAATTTCCTGATCTAGAATAGAATGTCTGAAATTGGTGAGCTCAATATCATATATTGACTCAACCAAGCATGACCATGCATTTCTCAGTCTCATTCCATCAAGGGGCCCATGGATGTAACTCCTATCATACAGGAGGACAAATCCCATTCTGCTCACACACAAACATCCAAATGATTCGTAACATACCCAACAACCACCCTTATCGTCAACCTTTCTCAAGAGAAGACTTTAGATGGCATCAAAGTACGCTCTTCCTCACCTGATGAATGCTATGACTTCAGGTCAAAGGACCACAAACACCATTGTCACTTGAGACCTACTTGTGACACGTTCATATAACAATCCACAAAGTAGTTTCACGGGGGGTATGTCTAGTACAACTTGTTCTTAACAATTACCCATGTGATGACTTGATATCATAATATCATGACCTGTGAGAACCAGTCATCAGTCAACGCACATGCTAGTCTTATGGTCTCATCCTCGCCCTAAATTTCTAGGATGATACCTCGACCAGGGACCATTTAAGAATGGAGCTTCATTTATACATAGACCCTAACATTCAAGTCACGTACTTGAACTCATATGGAAGCAAACATTCTAAGGGCATTTGTTATGCTAATTAATCTTATCAGACAGATATAAATAACATAATAAAAGAACTTTCCATAAATATAAAATGAAATATATAGTACATTTTACAATTCATCCAATGAACAAACAACCAACAAATATGCAATCCACAAGGCTCCCACTAAAGATAATCATTCAGGTATCTAATACCCATTGATCTAACATGACCATCATGCTTCTTTTGCGCAAGAGGCTTTGTCAGTGGATCCGTTATATTTTCTTCAGTTGGTACTCTGCATATGCTCACATCTCCTCGATCGACAATCTCTCGAATAAGATGGAAACGCCGAAGTATGTGCTTGGAGCGTTGATGAGATCTAGGTTCCTTAGCTTGTGCAATTGCACCGTTGTTGTCACAGTAGAGAACTACGCGATCAACAATGCTAAGAACTACATCAAGCTCGTTGATGAATTTCTTAATCCACACAGCATCCTTCGCCGCATTCGCTGCAGCGATATACGTGGCCTCGGTCATAGAATCAGCAACTGTCTCTTGCTTGGAACTCTTCCAGCTTACAGCTCCTCCATTAAGTCAAAACACAAAACCTGACTGTGACTTTGAGTCATCTCTGTCAGTCTGGAAGCTTGCATCTGTGTAACCCTTTACAACGAGCTCTTCCTCTCCACCAAACACCAAGAATGTATCCTTAGTCCTTCTCAAGTACTTTAGGATATTCTTGACTGCGATCCAGTGACCATCACCCGGATCAGACCGATACCTGCTAGTCATGCTTAAAGCATATGAGACATCGGGTCGAGTACATAACATTGCGTACATGATTGATCCAATTGCCGAAGCATATGGAATCATCTTCATGCGGTCCTTATCTTCCAAAGATTCAGGACACTGGTCCTTAGAGAGACTCACCATGTGACTTGGGTAATAATCCTTTCTTGGACTCAAGCATGTTGAACCATTTCAACACCTTGTCAATGTATGTACTCTGGGTCAAACCCAGCAACTTCTTCGATCTATCTCTATAGATCTTAATACCAAGTATGTAAGTCGCTTCACCCAAGAATTTCATAGAAAAGCAGTTCCCTAGGTTGTTCTTAACAACTTGCAGGGTCGGAATGTCATTCCCGATCACCAGTATGTCATCCACATACAATATCAGGAAGACAACAATGCTCCCACTAATCTTCTTGTAAACACAAGGCTCATCTTCGTTCTTGATGAAACCAAACTCTTTGATCTTCTCATCAAAACGCAGATTCCAACTTCGAGAAGCTTGTTTCAATCCATAAATGGATCGATTCAACTTGATATTTTAGTGGCTTCACTTGGAGATTCAAAACCCTCGGGTTGTGTCATGTACACTTCCTCAAGAAGGTTTCCATTAAGGAAAGCCGTTTTGACGTCCATTTGCCAGATCTCGTAGTCATAATACGCAGCAATAGCAAGTAGAATTCTGATGGACTTGACCATTGCTACAGGGGAAAAGGTTTCATCATAGTCAACACCATGAATTTGCCTGAAACCTTTAGCCACCAGCCGGCCTTTGAATGTCTGTACATTCCCATCCATGTCGGTCTTCTTCTTGAAGACCCACTTGCACCCTATGGGTCGTACCCCTTCAGGTGGTTCCACCAAGGTCCAAACTTGGTTTGTGTACATGGAGTCCATTTTAGATTTCATGTCCTCAAGCCACTTCTCGGAGTCTGGTCCATTCATAGCCTCTTGGTAGGTTGTGGGCTCATCATCATGATCCATAAGCAACACATTACTTATTTGAGTCATGAGAAATCCATATCTCTCAGGCTCAAATCTTGGTCTACCAGATCTACGTAGGACTTGTGTTTCTTGAGCAGGCTCTCCAGCTACAACTTCTTGTAGTCCTTGCTCAGATTCCAATTCCGGTTCGTTCATTGTTTGTGCTCTTGAACTTCTTCAAGTTCTACCTTTGCAGTCTTTCTGGATAAGAACTCTTTCTCCAAAAGGATGCCAGTCCTTGCGACAAACACTTTGCCCTCAGACGGTAAGTAGAAGTAGTATCCTTTGGTTTCCCTAGGATACCCCACCAGATAACATTTATCTGATTTGCGTTCCAGCTTGTCAGGCATTTGACGTCGCACATATGCCTCACAGCCCCAAATCTTGATGAACGACATACTAGGACGCTTCCCAGTCCATATCTCCTATGGTGTCTTTAGAATCATTTTCGTTGGAACTCGATTTAGGTGTGAAAGCAGCAGTCTCTAAAGCAAAACCCTAAAAGGAAACGGGCAAATCTGCATGACTCATCATCGATCACACCATGTCTAACTAGGTACGATTCCTCCTCTCAGAAACACCATTATGCTGAGGTGTTCCGGGCAGAGTGAGCTGTGATACAATACCACACTCTTTCAGATGATCACGAAACTCATGACTCAGATATTCGCCACCTCGATCAGATTGGAGTGCTTTTATCCCTTTTCCCAATTGGTTCTCCACTTCATTTTTAAACACTTTGAACTTTTCAAAGGTCTCGGATTTGTTCTTCATAAGAAACACGTATCCGTATCTACTGAAATCATCAGTAAATGTAACGAAGTAGTAGAACCCACCTCTAGCCATAGAACTCATGGGTCCGCATACATCACTATGTATTATACCCAAGAGATCATCAGCCCTCTCATTACAACTAGTGAAAGGTGCTTTCGTCATCTTGCCTAATAAACATGACTCGCATCTCTCAAATGATTCATAATCAAATGAGTCCAGTAGTCCATCTTTATGGAGCTTGGATATGCGTTTCTCGTTTATATGGCCTAAACGACAATGCCAAAGGTATGTAGGATTCGAATCATTTGTTTTTAGTCTTTTAGTATTTTCTATGTTATAGATCGGATGGTCTAAGTTCAAAACATATAAACCATTAAACATTTGGGCAATGCCATAACAAACATCATTCTTATAAATAGAACAACAATTGTTCTTAATTACGAAAGAAAAACCAATCATGTCCAAACATGAAATAGAAATAATGTTTCTAGTTATGGCCGGAACATAATAACAATTATCTAGTTCTATTACAAGCCCTGTGGGCAAAGAAAGACAGTAAACACCAACGGCGACGGCAGCAACTCTTGCTCCATTCCCGACGCGCAGGTCTACCTACCCTTTACCCAGCATTCTTCTCCTTCTCAGTTCCTGCACATTTATACAAATGTGAAAATCACATCCGGTATCCAATACCCAGGATGAAGGAGCAGAAAGGTTTATTTCTATAACGAAAATACCTGAAGTGGAAGTCATACTTCCCTTCTTCTTCTGCAGATCTTCTAGATACTGAGGACAGTTCCTCCTCCAGTGCCCTGCCTTACCACAATGGTGGCACTTCCCTTCCTTATCCAATCCTTTCTTTTTCAGTGTTGAAGACTTGGGATCAAGATGTGACTTAGGTCCTACCTTAGTCTTCTTGGTTCCCTTGACCTTGCCCTTGCCTTTATGCACCATCAGTATGGGGCTAGCAGGCTTGGTCTTCTTCATGTTGATCTCGGCAGTTCTCAACATGCCTAGGAGCTCGGGCAATGTCTTGTCAATTTCATTCATATTGTAATTTAAGACAAACTGCTCGTAACTGTCCGGCAACGATTGCAGGATCAGATCAGTGGCCAACTCTTGGTTCAAAAGAAACCCCAGTCTTTCAAGGCTCTCTATATACCCAATCATCTTGAGTACGTGAGTTCCTACTGGGTCTCGAGCTCCCATCTTACACTGAAATAACGCCCTGGATATATCGAACCTCTCTTGGCGAGCTTGCCCTTGAAACATTTTCTTCAGGTGCTCAACCATCTCATAACAACTCATGTTTTCATGTTGCTTCTGAAGCTCAGAGTTCATAGTCGCGAGCATAAGGCATTCAACATCCAAGGAGTCATCTCCATACTTCTTATAAGTATCTTTATCTTCACGTGGTGCATTAGAGGCTGGCTCTTCAGGGGGATCTTCTTCCAAGACATAGAGCTTGCGCTCTTGCCTGAGAACAATTCTCAGGTTTCTATAGCAGTCAAGGAAATTTGTCCCATTTAGCTTATCCTTCTCAAGGATCGCTCTCAGGGACAAGGCGGAGTGAGATCCAATTGCCATGGATATTCTACAAGGATTTTACAAAGTAAAATTTTAGTACTATATTTCAAAATACATTTTATATATTTTTAATAAGGACTTTTATTAAAGAGCTCCCACTATTTTAATCAAATCAATAACCCTTGATATCGATTCAGAGAGTTTATGCAAGCTACTCTCTTAGTGGACAAGATCCATATTTCACCAACACCACGAGTCCGCTTTGGCGTTCCTCTCATAATGCGGTTATTTAGGTAGACAACATTTGTCAATTGCATCACTATGCAACTCTTGTATGGTTGGTGAATAACCTTTTATTCGCATCCATCATATGGAGCATGCCAACCCTATGCCTCTAGGCACTCAACCTTTGAGGTCACCTAGTTATGTTTGACCCGATGTCGACAGTGGGATATCACAATTATCCGCTCGCACCCTTACCAAGATAGATTAATGCACCTTGCTTTGACAAGCCCACACTTCATCGATCGAGGCAGGAAGAGTGTCATCCATCGGAAGGCATCCGAATACTTAATATTAGATAAGGGATTTTATCTTTCAATTGATGAACATTTCATCGTGATTAACATTTAATCATGATTAACATTTAATCATAGTGCACAATCAGAAAATAAAATACAACATTCACATTCCAGATACATCCCAGATGTGCGCAAAAGAGTCTATCAACACTTTGACAAAATAGGGCTAAATCTGAGCATTTAGAACACTTCTAAATCTCCAGATTTACATGCATTGGACATATAAACAACAACTCCACTTGTGCAGTAGACAAGCTCGTCTCTCATGTCAGATTCAATAATCTAAACATTTGGTTTCACAAACCATTTTGAGGGACGGTTACTGCAGAGGAGAATCATCCTATAAAACATGAAAATCGCAACGCAATCACATGCGTTCTTGGCGGGGTTCCAAGGGGCCGCGCCCCTGGCGGGGTCTTAGTGGCAGAGCCCCTAACGGGGTCCAAGGGGCAGCGCCCATGGCGGTGGTCTCGCTTCTAAATGTCCCAATTTAGAACGCTTCTAAATCCCACCACTAGAAACCACACAAAATCACATCAAATGTGATATTCCAAGAAGAAATTAGGGCATTTAGAACGCTTCTACATGTCCCAATTTACACGCACTTGACCGCAACGTAGCTCTGATACCACTGTTGGGTTTTCTATACCCCTCGAAAGGGATGACATATCAAATATGCGCAGCGGATATAACAAGAACAACCCAAAAGAAGCTAACGGATCTTGCGGTTTTCATGATTCAAGAGAATAAGCAAATCGAAATACAAAGTACCTTTGCGGGATTGAGTAAACACTCAACCAAGGTGCTCCAAACAGAAATCTGAATAGTTCCTTTGAGTTCTTCAAGAATCGAAATAGATCGATCCCTCTACAGAAGTCCACACAAGCAAAGGAGAACCCTAGCTTCTTGTCGCACAAGAACTAGGTCGGAGAAGGAAGCTCTCAACGTCCTCACAGACTGCTAGGTCCGTTCCAGAGGAGACGGCGACCGACGACGGCGACTAGCGGCGGCGGACGGATCGAGAGCGATCGGGACACTTCCATCTTCGGCTCTCTAGAAATCGCGAAAAGGCTCGATCTAAAACCGTGTGTAACGAAGACCTAATCGCATTCCTTTTATACGCAAGGTATAGAAAAGGCTATCCGCAGACCAGAGGAAAAAAAACAGAATATCTGTCCATATTTACATTCGCCGAATTCGACTAATCGATATAACCGAATTCGACTCAGATTCGGCGAAACCATTTCGACGAATTCGTCTATATAAATTCGGCTATATAAATTCGGCGAAACCCTTTCGTCGAACTGACCTGATTCGGCTAAACCACACAAAATCACATCAAATTTGATATTCCAAGAAGAAATTAGGGCATTTAGAACGCTTCTAAATGTCCCAATTTACACGCACTTGACCGCAACCTAGCTTTGATACCATTGTTGGGTTTTCTATACCCCTCGAAAGGGATGACATATCAAATATGCGCAGCGGAAATAATAACAAGAACACCCCAAAAGAGATTAACGGATCTTGCGGTTTTCATGATTCAAGAGAATAGGAAAGCAAATGCAATGTACCTTCGCGGGATTGAGTCAATACTCAACCAAGGTGCTCCAAGAGGAATCCGAAATCTGCCTTTGAGTTCTTCAAGAATCGAAATGGATCGATCCCTCTACAGAAGTCCACACAAGCGATGGAGAACCCTAGTTTCTTGTCGTACAAGAACTAGGTCGGAGAAGGATGCTCTCCACGTCCCCACGGACTGCTAGATCCGATCCAGGGGAGGCGGCGACTGACGGCGATGACTAGCGGCGGCGGAAGGCGATCGGCGGACGGGAAGAACGAGACCCTCGCGCGGAACTGTTCCGGTCGGCCGTTCACGTCAAAATCGCGAAAAGGAAAAGTCCACCGTTAACCTAGAATTGCAAGGCCTTTTATACTAAAACGCATAAATCAGGCTATCCGCAGACCAGAACATTTTTGTCCAGATTTACATTCGCCGAATTCGACTAATCACTATAACTGAATTCGACTCAGATTCGGCAAAACCATTTCGACGAATTTGTCTATATGCTATAGCCGATTCGACTATTTAAATTCGGTTATATCATTTCGTCGAAACCATTTCGTCGAACTGATATATTTCGTCTAAACCCTTTAGTCGAATTCGGTTATTCACATTAGCCGAATCGATATAGTCGAATTCCATTAGTCGAATCAACATGATTCGGTTAAACCCTTTAGCCGAATTTGACACAGTTTGGTTAAACCCTTTACCCGAATTTGTCTAGCATAAATCCATTCGTATAAACCCTTTAAACGATTTCCCATTGAGACATTCTCAAGTTAATGCCAAGCAGTCATAGGATTGGTCCTCCACTCATATCCAATATGAGTAAGGCCAACACAATCCTTTCTACAACTTCTCCAAACTCTTTTATGTGCGACCCTATAGTCTCATATTGCATTGCCAGGAAGACTAACTGTTGATTGCTTTGAGATCATCTCAGAAACTCCAACACTACCAACATGAGTGACTTTAGCCTCCACCACTGACATGTTTCTAAGAAACTTCACTTCTGTTGGACCAAACAAAACGTGATAGCCAGCATCCACAACATTGGTCACCGAGAAGAGGTTTTTCTTCATCCCTGGAACATGATAGACACTCTTCAACGTAAGAGTACCTCTATCATCATTAAAATAAAGTACATCCTCCTTCTCTACTGCAAGTATAGTATCATCATCCGTAATGACAAAATCATTACTTGTATATGCCTGCAAAGAAGAGAACTATGACTCGTCTCCGGTTAAGTGATGACCACAATCCGATTCCACTATCCAATCATCCTGATAGTTGATGGAAGCAATAGCCCAAACACACTTGCCCATCATGAAAGCTCCATCACCCCATCTATTATCTGCATTGGAACCAACCTCCTCTTTTCCTACAGCATGCCCTAGCTGAAGATTGACCTTGCAGTATCTTTTGAAGTGACCAAGCTTGTTGCACCTGTAACATCTCAGTCCTTCCTTATTCTTCCCTTTAGACTTAGGAGCATAACTCCTCTCTTGCTGATATGAAGTAGATGGACCATCGTTACCAGATGACTTCTTCTTCTTGTCCCATCTCTTCTTCTTTCCGGAATAAAGAACCTCGCTCTGTTCTCCAGAGACAGACATCTCATCCATTTGCTTTGCTAAGCTCTCTTGCGAAGCCAGCAAGTTCTCCAGCTCTAGCAATGATGGCTGATTAGCCCAGCCTGGAACAGAAGTGACAAAGGCCACATACTCCCTCCACAAGCCGCGGATTATATACCTATTCAACTTAGCTTCTGAAATAGGCTCATCCGGGTCCAAAGCTGATATCTCCGCGCAAAGGTTCTTCATCTTTCAAGAAGAACGTTGAGATTGACAAATCTCCCCGAGTTTCTTTCGCCAACTCATTTTCCAAGAACTTTAGTCGAGCTACATTCTTCTTATTGAACAAGCCATCCAAGGCTGTCTAAATTTCAGCAGCTGACCTACACCCGATGATATGGTCAAACAACTCCGTAATGATAGCTCGCTTGAGAGTGAACTCAACCTTTGCATTAGTTCTCTTCCAAGCCTTCACGAGCTCAACATTCCCCTCAGCAGGAACAACAGCTTGTCTTACTTCTCCTCCGACTACCTCCCATAAGTCCTCGCCAAGCAGATAGCTCTCCATGCACGACTTCCACTTTTTAAAGTTAGTCTGCGTAAGGAGCTCAATACCAAGACCTCTAGCATATCCTCCTTCCATTGCTATCCCATTGATGGACAACCAACTTGCAGAAGTCCAAGCAGAAGACAACGCTGATTACTGCTCAAGAACCTCCCTCTGATACCATGTTAAAATTTTAGAGGTCCGGAGTGAAGTAAAAAATGCGGAACACTTCAACACAATCCACAAGCGTGACAATCAATGACATTGGGACGACAAAATATTGCTCTTGTTATTTACTATCTCTTTACATCTTGAGACATACATGGCGAGATATAATTCATAGGAATCACAGAGGAGAGAAGCACAAGACACAAAACCAAGCCGCCAGCGAATTGCCAAGGCATAGACCACCAGACCGCTCGAACAGGCAAGCCGCAAGGCTATCCCTGAGACTGCGCGAACAAAGCACAAGTCGCTACTGTCAGACCGTAACCACGGACCACACAACTCGCTGCTTTATTCAAATGCTAAAAATGACTATCCGCACTTCTTGATCGCCCAGACCGCATGGTCTCAAGATCACAGAAGAACCCGCGAACACTTGACAAAGAACTGCTTCCTGCTGCAAACCGTAACTCAAGACCGCCCGACCACTTAAAGCCGCCTGATCAACGGAGTCTGCTGCACAGTCCAGGGACTCCTAAACACAGTCCGCACAGACAGACCGCTGCTGAACTGGTTTATTCAAAGCTAGAAAGAAAGGAGAATGCTGACGGTGACTGCTAGCCGCTAACCTGCGAACAAACAAACCGGTCAGACAATTCAAACTACGCGACCTCTAGGTGAGACAGGCACAATCAAACCAACTTTGGTTCTTATAGTTCTTGCATAGCAATGACTACCCCGATGTCCCAATTTATAGGCAAACAAACGGATGTCGTCACCACCCCAAGGGATACAGTCACCTTCCTTATTGAAGTACGCGGTCTCCAGTATCAGATCGCGCGGTCTCTTATAAGACCTTATTTACTTAAAGCAAAACTGTCCAAGGAAGACAGCTTGCCAATACAACCCGACAGACCACCCGACCTCATATAAGAACAGATATGAGCACCTGATCGACTAGGAATAGACCGCTAGAATAAGCTCATGCAACCCGCAGTACGAGTCTGCCCAGTCTAAACCAGAACAAAGATACTTGGGCAAAATTAGCGGAACAAACACAGGTCGCCAACACCAGAGACACGCGACCACACCAGCTAGGTCGCCACACCGAGCTCACGGATTCCAGAGGTAAACCGCAATATAGGTCGCGCTGTTTCTGTGGTCTCCAAGAACAGACTGCCCGGACAGTCCACTTCCACTTCAAAAAATAGAGTTTGGAAAGCTTATCATTCGGGGTTGACGTTGGGTTTAGTTGCCTTCACCCCAGCAGCCTTGCTTTGGGAGTCCTGTATTGCTAACAGAAGTAAGAAACGGTCGCAGCATTGTTGAAGAAAACAGAGCTTATATGCGCACGCAAGTTTCATAATATAACTTATTATATTAAAGGAAAACTCTCATGAGTAGGAAAAGGTGATTATAGATAAAAGAGGTACATGGCTTGCACCCTCTACCAAGGGAGAGACCTCTGCCCGGGGGTTCCAGCTCATTCACATCAGTCCAAGGTGTGGACCTCGGCTGGATTTTCATCCCGTGGTGAGAGCTGGTCTGGGGCTGGGTTCTGCAAAAATCTTCTGAGGAGACCTTGTCGGACTAGGCGCTCGATCTCATACTTCAACCGGTTGTAGCCTTCGGTCCTATGGTCGTATCCGTAGTGGAAGTCACAGTACTGTGACTGGTTTCCCTTGTTTGGAGCAAGCGGCTCATGCCTATGAAGCTCTTCGCTATCGCGGATGGCAAGGAGCATGCTGGTTTGGGCGGTGTTTGAGGGAGTGTAGTCTTGATGATGCCAAGTGATAAGAAAAATTAGACTTCTTCTTCTTAGGGT
Source organism: Dactylorhiza incarnata (assembly GCA_033032865.1). Lineage (NCBI taxonomy): Eukaryota > Viridiplantae > Streptophyta > Magnoliopsida > Asparagales > Orchidaceae > Dactylorhiza > Dactylorhiza incarnata. The sequence continues at coordinate 3,374,573 of JAWHQI010000013.1, forward strand.
TTATGATTTATAAAAATGCGAAGAAGATTGATGATATTTACCAAAACTATATTCGATGAAGGCAAGTGTACCTTATCGTATATAATATAGGATATTTTATAAAAATACCAAGGTCGTATTAAACTCGGGTTTGTCGAGTACTTCTACTTCGAGAAAGCGGACTATTATTTTATCGTAGAGAGAGCGGAAAAGAGAACTAAATTGCTACTAAATAAAAGAGAACGAAAATAAAGAAAGAAAATAAAACATGATTAAAACTCGCTTTGAAATGAAATTAAAAGATAAATACTATCATTCAACTCTAAGCCTTGACCGTGGGGATTCCCGAAGCTCGAACATGCCTCTCTCGAGGTTAATGCCTAACTAAGCTTAGGAAACATCAACCAGACTCTCGTCCTATAATTGATTACCTAAGACTTGCTTTGCGCTGTGAATCCCACTATAGGATTTGACTCCTATCCGGAAGATTTACGTCATCCTCTCTCGAGGGGTGCGTGCAGCTCTTTTTATTCTCGAGTGATCGATTCGTACGCACGTCCTCTCGGCTAGCTAGAATACGAAAACAAATACCGAAATTCATAACCGGAATATGAACTCGATATCGTTATATTTCGAGAATAAATCGAAGGAGAGAAGATGCGATAATAAGGTGTAGTGATAATTTCGATTCAAAACTTGCTAGAATCAAGAATAACTAATTACTAGCTAAAGGAAAAATTAAAATAAGAAAAAGAGAGAAAGAGGAAGAAAGAGAGTTTGCATAAAAGAAAGAGATAACAAAATTTCATTTCATAAAAAAAAAGGAGATTACATAAATTGAAAGCTACATTACATTGCATGAAATTAAAGCTAAGCTACCTTGCATGGAAGAGAAAACAAGACATTAAAAAGGAAATAAGAGAATTACATGAAATTAAATCTAAACCTAAAACATGAAAGATAAGGAAAACTATACAAGAACAACCCAAATGGGCAGGGGGGAGGGAATTGAATGCTGGAGGGGAGCCTCTGAATTTATAGGAAAAAATTCCAGGTTACACGCCCTCGGTCACGGGCGTGACCAAGGGCATGTAATACATGTTCTGCACGGCTGCGACATCGGCGTGGGTCTTGCGTGATTGTGTCGCGAAAAAGGACATTACATGCCCGTGTAACTTTGGTCACGGGCGTGTACCTGGGCGTGTACTTGGGCGGCTTCATCAATGCGGCGTGGGCTTGAGTGCGGCGCTGCAGCGAAAAGCGATCACGCGCAAAAAGTCATGGGCGTGACTCATGGGTCACGGGCGTGACTGGGGTCAACTCCATCAATGCGGCATGGGCTTGAATTCGGCGTAGCAGGGAGCAGGGATCACACGGGAAATCACGGGCGTGACTTTGGGTCACGGGCGTGACTTGGGTCAACATTGGATTCGGTGGCTGACAGGTCCACGTGGAAAGCTTGAAGTGATCTTTAAATTTACACGCCCTTGGTCACGGGCGTGACTATGGGTCACGGGCGTGACCGAGGGCGTGACTTGCTGTGGACTAGCTCAAATGCGCGTCAACAACTCCTGGACTGATCTTAATGTTACACGCCCTTGGTCACGGGCGTGACCTAGGGCGTGTATTATGAAATTTGACCAAAATCTCCAAAAAATCTGCAAAACAAAAATACAATTATATTTAGAACTAAAATTATAAAAGAAGTGATTTTTAACTAAAATATAAATAATATTTAAAAAATTATATTAAACTTAACCTAAATACTATAATTAAAATAAGCATAAATCCTTCTTATCAAATACCCCCATACTTAAGCTTTTGCTATTCCAGAGCAAAAGTATGAGAAATATTTATAAGACATTTAATAAAATTTTTAATTAAGACTAAAAATTTATTGAATCACAAGTAAGCTAGAAAGAAAATTTAAGGATCGACGAATTAAGTCCTAAATTATGAAATTAAAATAATAAGAGAAAAATATTTAGCCAAGAGTTCTAAAAAATATTAACTAGTTAACAAAATTGAGTAATAAGTAAACAAAATTAGATTTAAAATTTATAAAAACCATAACTTTGAAAAATCTAAAGGAAAAATGTAACTTACTAAGTATTGCTCTCTCCATAACATAATTTAAATCTAGATCAAAGATATTGGGTTAGGGGGGGTTTCATAAATTTTGGCATAAGAAGAGATCTTTGAATGAAGGTGATGGATTTTCCATTTCACCAAAGTGTTTTTTTTTAAGTAAATTTTTTTTTTCTCTTCTAACAACAACTCAAAATGTATATGGTTTAGGAGTAATGAATTTTATCCTCTTACTCCATGCCATATAATCTTTTCAAATATTTTGGGTGCATATGTTTTAGGGACTAATGAATTTTATCCTCTTATTCCCATGACATATGATCTTTTAAAATACTTTTTTTTATGCCATCAAAAGGGTAGGGTAGAGAAAAGACTTCTAGCTTATAAATTAAATTATTTTGAGAGCAAATTTTAGTACTTTAAACTTTCCTAAGATTTTAAAAGCTTGAGGTAGAAATAATTAAAATCTAAAGGTGTTTAAGCAAGATTACTAAAAATTTGTAACTATTTAAAATAAAAGAGAAGAAGTGCTAAAGAAATACCTCTAATCAAATTAAAATCATAAAATATTTCTTAACACTAAATCACTTAAACAAAAATTAGATTTAGCAAACCATGATAGAATAAATGCTTAGCAAATAAAAAAGTATAAATGCTTATAAATAAACTCAAAATGATTTTGGAAATGACAAAAACCAAAGTAAGGGATTATTATATTTTTGGGATTTTTTATAAGTTTTATGTAATAATGTTTTTGGAATTTTTTTGATATTATCTTTTTTTGGAATTTTTAATATTATCTTTTTTTTTTGGAATTTTTTAGGATAAGAAATAAATACTAAAAATGCTAAACATAAACTAAAAAAAACCTAATTTTTTTTTGTTAATTCTTGGACTTCCCGAGGTCTACCCGGTGAAGGGCTCGCAAGGTACTAGAGGCTGTGATGGGAATTCAAGCCCAAGGCGTCCTTTCCGAGAATTTAAATTTTCGTTTATCTAATTTTTTTTGAATTGTTTTGGGTTTTCTATTTTTTTTTGAAAAAGCTAATTTTTCTTTTGTAAAAGACAATAAAAAGGAAATAAACTATTTACAAAACTATGTACACAAATATTTTTGGAAATTTGTGATTTTCAAAAAAAACTTTTGGAAATTTTCTACGATTTTATAATTTAAAAGAAAGGGAAATACACCCCCATACTTAAAGTTCAACATTGTCCCCAATGTTGAAAGCTAAGTATGGAGAATAATAAAATAGAAAATACAAGAGCATGATTATGAAAGAAAAAGAACAAGGAGAGGAAAAGAAGTACGTCCCTGATGGAGATGAACGACCATCACGATTACCTGTAGAAATTTTCTTTCAAAACCATAAGACAAAACACAAAATCAAAAGAATTAAAACATAAAAGTTACTTATTATTATTATTATTATTATTATTTTTGATAAAAGTAATAGTGCTTTCTCTTTTCAAAATATCGACAAAATATCCCCGGCAACGGCGCCAAAAACTTGATAAGAAAAATTAGACTTCTTCTTCTTAGGGTTTATGATTTATAAAAATGCGAAGAAGATTGATGATATTTTCCAAAACTATATTCGATGAAGGCAAGTGTACCTTATCGTATATAATATAGGATATTTTATAAAAATACCAAGGTCGTATTAAACTCGGGTTTGTCGAGTACTTCTACTTCGAGAAAGCGGACTATTATTTTATCGTAGAGAGAGCGGAAAAGAGAACTAAATTGCTACTAAATAAAAGAGAACGAAAATAAAGAAAGAAAATAAAACATGATTAAAACTCGCTTTGAAATGAAATTAAAAGATAAATACTATCATTCAACTCTAAGCCTTGACCGTGGGGATTCCCGAAGCTCGAACATGCCTCTCTCGAGGTTAATGCCCAACTAAGCTTAGGAAACATCAACCAGACTCTCGTCCTATAATTGATTACCTAAGACTTGCTTTGCGCTGTGAATCCCACTATAGGATTTGACTCCTATCCGGAAGATTTACGTCATCCTCTCTCGAGGGGTGCGTGCAGCTCTTTTTATTCTCGAGTGATCGATTCGTACGCACGTCCTCTCGGCTAGCTAGAATACGAAAACAAATACCGAAATTCATAACCGGAATATGAACTCGATATCGTTATATTTCGAGAATAAATCGAAGGAGAGAAGATGCGATAATAAGGTGTAGAGATAATTTCGATTCAAAACTTGCTAGAATCAAGAATAACTAATTACTTGCTAAAGGAAAAATTAAAACAAGAAAAAGAGAGAAAGAGGAAGAAAGAGAGTTTGCATAAAAGAAAGAGATAACAAAATTTCATTTCATAAAAAAAAAGGAGATTACATAAATTGAAAGCTACATTACATTGCATGAAATTAAAGCTAGGCTACCTTGCATGGAAGAGAAAACAAGACATTAAAAAGGAAATAAGAGAATTACATGAAATTAAATCTAAACCTAAAACATGAAAAATAAGGAAAACTATACAAGAACAGCCCAAATGGGCAGGGGGAAGGGAATTGAATGCTGGAGGGGAGCCTCTGAATTTATAGGAAAAAATTCCAGGTTACACGCCCTCGGTCACGGGCGTGACCTAGGGCGTGTAATACTTGTTCTGCACGGCTGCGACATCGGCGTGGGTCTTGCGTGACTGTGTCGCGAAAAAGGACATTACACGCCCATGTAACTTTGGTCACGGGCGTGTACCTAGGCGTGTACTTGGGCGGCTTCATCAATGCGGCATGGGCTTGAGTGCGGCGCTGCAGCGAAAAGCGATCACGCGCAAAAAGTCACGGGCGTGACTCATGGGTCACGGGCGTGACTGGGGTCAACTCCATCAATGCGGTATGGGCTTGAATTCGGCGCAGCAGGGAGCAGGGATCACGCGGGAAATCACGGGCGTGACTTTGGGTCACGGGCGTGACTTGGGTCAACATTGGATTCGGTGGCTGACAGGTCCATGTGGAAAGCTTGAAGTGATCTTTAAATTTACACGCCCTTGGTCACGGGCGTGACTATGGGTCACGGGCGTGACCGAGGGCGTGACTTGCTGTGGACTAGCTCAAATGCGCGACAACAACTCCTGGACTGATCTTAATGTTACACGCCCTTGGTCACGGGCGTGACCTAGGGCGTGTACTATGAAATTTGACCAAAATCTCCAAAAAATCTGCAAAACAAAAATACAATTATATTTAGAACTAAAATTATAAAAGAAGTGATTTTTAACTAAAATATAAATAATATTTACAAAATTATATTAAACTTAACCTAAATACTATAATTAAAATAAGCATAAATCCTTCTTATCACCAAGTTCCCCGATCTTAGCGGCAGTTTTCACGACTCTCATTGTTTCTCCCAAGATCTGGAAGTGGCTCCTGATCCCTTTTCCCTTTCGAGCTTCCTTTGAACTGTTGGCGATGCGCTTCGATTTCTTCTCCCACTACAATCTGAGCTTCGACCCGGTCTACAAGGTCGCGATAACTAGGCACATTCTCCCTCACTAAGGATGAGTAGAAGCTGCCAGTCTGGAGGCCTCTTATAAAGATGCTACATAGATGCTCGTGATCGACCCTTGGGATCTATCATGACTCAGTAGTGAAGCGGCGGAATAAATTCTTGAGATTTTTGCCTTCATTCTTGCAGATTCATGATAGGTGAGAAGGATCCCGAACAACCTGATTGTTTGAGATGAACTGGTCGACGAATAGTTGAGATAACTCTGCAAAGTTGTCTATCACTCCTTCCCTCAAAGAGTAGAACCATGTGTGGGATTGTCCTTTTAGCACTGTCGGGAATACTTGGCACAAAAGTTGGTCAGAGGCATTATAGATCTTCATGATGGTGGCAAAATAGTTGACGTGATCTAACAGATCGTCTGTTCCGTCAAAGTCTCGATGCTCAGTAGTTTAAAACTGTGCGGGACGGGGTGTGCTAGCACCTGTAGAGTCAACAGAGAGCCCTACCAAATGGGTCATCGTGCAACTATAACCAGTTGCCTCCCGGCCACGTACTCCTCCTCGATCATCTCACTCACCCCTTCACGGGTGATCCTTACATTTGCATATTCTATGTCTGCTTCCCCCTATAGGAGGACATGCTGTCTTCCCTCTAGATGCCCCACGGGTTGCACCAGGTGGGAAGAACTACCAGTATTGGAAAATTCATCCTCGTCATTGGCTTCTGTACAAGCGATGTTCTCATGTTGAACATGATCGGGGATTGTAGGAGGCCGAGCAATTTGGGCGTCAACAGGAACAGGGGCACGGGTGGCCCTGAGGTTCCTTAGTAGAGCAAGCAAATCAACATATCGCTCATCTATCACACACACGCATTCTTCAACAACAGTTATCGCCACCACGCTGACTCCCTTGAGTGGCGGCAAGCCACAGGCGAGCGAGTTGTTAGGAGCATGTTCGGCATGCATCTCAGGAGTTGCTCTGTCGGCAGCGCATATGCTTCTTCTGGTCATCACTGTTTGTCAAGAGACCGTTGATGAGCACTATCTTCCAAGAATCTTAAGAGAGTTGGGAACGTTGTTCCCACATACGATCTCAAACTGTTGCAGGTCATTTAATTATCTCCTAGACAGGCCAAGCTGAACCGCCTTTGCTCGAGAGTGAGCCGAACGTGCAAACAGTCAAAAGAGAGAACCAACAGTAGACAACGAGATTATAACGTGGACAACCCAGAAAGGGAAAAAACATGGGGCCTAGCCTAGTTTTGAATTATCCACTAGTGTTGTGAGTTATAGAGAGTTGTTTTTCAAGGGTGACAGACCACCGCTTGTTACAGAGATTTTGTTAAGTCCTCCAAGTCCTCGGGAGCCGAGCGTGGTGAAGCGTGCTCGAATACAACCTTAAGCGTGGAACTCGGTAGAGTAGCCTGGAGCGGAGCTCTTTGGAGAAGCTTGGAGCGGAGCACTGCGAAGCAGCTTGGAGCGGAGCAATGCAGAGCAGCCAGGAGCGGAGCGCTGCAGAGAAGCCTAGAGCAGAGCGCTGCAGAGCAGCCTGGAGCGGAGCGCTGTGGAGAAGCCTAGAGCGGAGTACTGCGGAGAAGCTTGGAGTGGAGTACTGCGGAGCTGTCTGGAGCGGAGCATTGCTGAGTCCAATTTTTATAGTGTTTTATGGACTCATCTGGGCTAGTTTTCACTCATGTGCACTTCACTTTCAAGCCTTAATTGCTTGTATTTCACTCATATTCAATTTCACTCTAAGTGCACTCTTTAGGCCCATTTTTGTGTGCATTTGCGCTCCATGTTGTTAGGGGTAAGCACATGGTGCTCCCCAACCCTTTTTCTGTATCTGGATTGAGCTGGAGGGGTATTCCCAGCTATTTGATTCATGTGTTGATTGTTGTGCTAGTGGATGGTTCATCCATTTTGCCCAGATTTCATGTCTGCATGAATCGCATGGTCGTGCATTTCCTTGATGCACGATCGCTCCGATCATGCGCAGTCATCTGCGACTCAGAATGGTGGTCTGTCCATGATCATGCAATTTGTTCACGCATGGGCAGTTCTCCCGTACGTGAAGGAAACACACGATCTCCCATTGTGTGCAAGTTTTGAGCTATCTGGATTTGCCCGTGCATTTTTACTCACGGTTGGCTTCGACCGTGCGCGAGCAAAATGCATGGGCACTCTGCCTCGTCTTCCTGGGCTTACTACTTCTTTAATAATGCATGGTCCACGTACTGTCGTGCGTTCGACCGTGCGTGTCCATTTTTCTGTCTGTTTATTATTTAAAGCCAGAAATTTTGCCTTATAGAGGAGAGATCTCCTAGCCCGCCATTTTATATCCAGCTCTGCCTTTTCCATCACTCCACCACCGCCCACTCTAGGAGAAGCTCTAACCATCATTTCTTTGCAAATCCAACACTAAAGCTTACTCCTAGGCCTCCTCCATCATCATCGAGCCCAAGAGATCCATTTCAAGATAATTTCTGTTGTATTCAAGGGTTCTCTGGAGAGAGCTAGATTGAGCTATATTACGAAGAAGACGGGTAAAGTGGAGGAAGGTGACAGCTCCTCTGAACCCCAGACGGTAACTGAAGACCGAGTTCGGACGAGGCGTGACAAACCTACGATTCTGACTGTGAATCTTCAGCGAGTCTTCGAGCTTGGGTTTAATTTTTTCCCCATTGTATTGTTACGGTTATTTCTTGTGGATGTATATGTGTTAAGAATGATGATCATAAACCGTTTGTTAGTGTTAATGTTAATTTCATGTTTGTGAGAATTATTGATGTTTATGTAAGTTGAGGAGCGCCCCATTCCACCTTTCACTCCATCGCTACGTTGTGCGCTGCACTAGCAATTGCTAGTTGCATGCTTAGTGATGAGGTGCTTACGACCCTCACTCCGCCGGTTACGAATCATCCATTCGCATGCCTTCTCATTCATTTGCAAGCCTACTCGTCCATCCACCAAGCAACGCTGTGATTGCGGCTCGCATAATAAATTTAGCTCTCTTTTATTTTGTCTTTCAAAACAAATCAAAACCCCCTTTAAAACCTTATAAATCTTTATAATTGATTCCCCTACCGAGAAAATCATACACCCCAACTTGTAGACCTTTGAGAACGATATTCGGGGAGTCTCTCCCAACTTTTATTACTTGTACGACGGTACACTTGCCGAGCGTATCATGTTTTTGGCGGCGTGTCGGGGACTGCAAGAGTTGTATGAGTTTTTCTTCTAGGAAGCTATTATAAAGGATTTTGTTATTTTTGATTTTTATTTTTATTTATTTTTGTATAAGTTGTATGCAGGGGCGAGGCCCTGGTGACTTAGTGGAATTTGACCCATAGATAGAGAGAATGCTGCGAGCGCGCCGTCATGCTGCCGCCACCATGGATCTTAACAGATATAATGGAGTTAACCCTGGGGGTGAGCCTGTGCCCGTCGTTGGTCAGGCTGGGGATTAAAATGAGGTGGTCCGACCAAGACCTAGAAAAATGCGTGATTACACTACTCCCACCGTTGGGAGTGTGTATCCTGGTTTTGGCCCAGCTATTACAAACAACCAGTTTAAGATCAAGCCGACAATCTTGAATATCATTCGCAATAATGCCTAGTTCTCTGGGATGGCAAGTGAAGACCCCCATCTTCACTTAGCAGAATTTTTTGAAATATGCGGAACATTCTGGTATGCTGACATATCTGACGACATAGTGAAGTTAAGATTGTTCCCATTCTCTCTCAGGGATAAAGCAAAGGTTTGGCTCCATACAATCCCACCGGGCACAGCTACCAAATGGGAGATGCTTTCATCCAAATTCCTGGCGAAGTTCCACCCAGTGGACAAGACCGTGAAAATGAGGCGATAGATTGCAACTTTCCAGCAACAGGATCAAGAGACCCTTGCTGAAGCTTGGGAAAGATTTATGGAACTCCTCCGGAAGTGTCCTCATCATGAGTTGCAACCCTGGAACCTAGTGGGATATTTTTACTTTGCAATAGAGCCCAACTATAGGGCCATGATAGATGTTGCTGCCGGTGGAACTTTATTTAACCACACCCATGATGAAGCATTGTGGATCCTGCAGGACACCTGATGAGTTTAGTTTATATAGGGGTTTTCAGACTCATCTGGGCTTGTTTTCACGCACATACACTTCACTTTCATCATGCAATCACTCATATTTGTCTAAATCACATTTCTTCATGAAGTGCACATTTATGCCCATTTTGATGTGCAATTGCGCGCTTTGTTTGTTGGGGGTAAGCACATGGTGCTCCCCAACCCTTTTTCTATATTTGGATTGAGCTGGAAGGGTATTCCCAGTTGTGTGAATGATGTTTGGTGCTGTGCAGGTGGGTAGAACATCCATTTTGCCCAGATTTCATGTCTGCATGAATCGTACGGTCATGCGTTTTCTTGACGCACGGTCGGCTGCGGTCGTGCACTATCATCTATGGACCAAAGTAGTATTCTGAATTTGATCGTGCGTATTTACGCACGATTGGCTTCGACCGTGCGTGAGTAAAACGCACGGGCACTCTGGGTCATCTTCCTGACATTTCTTTTCGATTAATATCGCACGGTTCACGCACGGTCGTGCGTTCGACCGTGCGTGACCAAATTTCTGAACTTTTTGTATAAAAGTTGCAGTTCTTGCCCTATTCCGGATTGATCATTCTCTCTCATGCCCAGAGCTTTAGTTCCGCGCCATTTTCTCCACTCCATCGCCGCCCACCTTCGGGAGGAGCTCCGGCCGCCATTCTCTTGCAAATCTCAAGCCGGAGTATCCTCTAGGCCTCCTCCATTGTACATGCACCTCCAAAGCTCCATTTTGTGGGATTTTCTGCTGCACTTGTGAAGTTCTCCGGTGAGATCGTGGCCAAAGAAGATTGACGGAGAAGACGGGTATAATAGAAGAATGTGACAGCTCTTCCGGACCCCGGACGGCAGTTGGAGCCCGAGCTCGGACAAGGATTGACAACCCCAGATTCCGGTCATGAACCTCCGATGAGTCTCCGTGCTTTGGTTGTAATCTAAACCTCCTTTACATTCTAGTGTGTTATTCCTTAATTATTTGGGTGTATGAACAATGTTTGCTAAACCTTGTTTTGTCATTTAATATTTCATGTCTATGTGAAATCATGTGTGGTTTATGCAAGTGAGGAGCGCCCCATTCCATCCTCCATCCTTCCGTCATGGTCGTGTGCCACACTAGCAATTGCTAGTGGCGTGCTTGTCGACGAGGTGCTTGCGACCCTCATTCCGTAAGACTACTCTTCCATCCGCCTAGTGAAGCGTGGCATAGCGGCCCGTGTAATACATTCGCCTAACGAAGCAGCGCGCTCAAGGCCTGCACAGTTCGATTCCGCTTGCCTACTCGTCCATCCGCCCTTGCAAAGCAGCGCGCTCAAGGCCTGCCTAGTATCCATCCCGCCAAGTGAAGCATTGCATAGCAGCATTGCATAGCAGCATTGCATAGGAGTAGATGTAGTATTTTATTTAATTTTCCACAAACCAAATCCCAAGCGTCCGCAACCCATCCGACCTAAAGGACTTTAATCTCAAGTCCTTCCACAATAGTTAACTCCACCTTACTGTGTTCCTTCGAGATCGATACTTGGGGATTCACTCCCACATTTTATATTACTTGAACGATCGGTACAATGTCTAGCTACCGCCTATAGCGGTGTGCAAGATTTGCGCATCAACACCGCTACTCATAGCTCGTTCTGGACTGTAGGAAGGAACACTCCGAGGAATAGAAGAGGATTATTTGAAGTAAGTGCTCCTGGTTCACCAGCTGAGACAGTATTGTCACCATATGAGAGCATAACATTGCTGAAGAGGCCCGCCTCTTCTTTGACTCAGGTGATGGCCATAGCATGCCAAGGGTGCGGAAATCCGGGGCACCATTCATATGAGTGCCCAACAGGTGAGCTTGCTTCAGATCTTTCCAATTTAAATGTTGAGGATACTGTCAATTTTGTTAACAATCAAAACCGCATAGAACCTTTTTCGAACACATGCAACCCAGGTGTGAGAAATCACCCAAAATTCTCTTAGAACAAAAACACTGCAGGCCAACAATGGCAACTGGGCCAGCATCAATACGATGCACAAGCGTCCGGAAGTCAATCGAGGCCGACTCATCCGGGTTATAATCAAGGTGCTCCGGTGCAAAGAAAAAGCGCTTTAGAAGAAATGATGGAAAAGTTTGTTGACGTGACCCACTCTAATATGGCCAACCAAACTGCGCTGATGAGTAACTTAGAAATGCAATTGGGCCAATTGGCTCAAGTGCTTTCTGAGCGAACTCAAGGTGTTCTCTCTAGCAAGACAAAAAAGAATCCTCGTGAGTAGGGAAAGAGCCTAATCGAGTTGGATGGTTGCCATGGGGGCGACTTGATAGTGAAATGCAAGATCAATCATGTTGAAACCACCGCTCTTTGCGACACTGGATCGTCGTGCAACATTCTTGCATTACAAGACATTGAAAAATTGAACCTAAAAATAATGTTGATGATTGAACATCGCTTGTCCTTTCTAATGGAAAGGTGGTGGAAACGGAGGGAGAGTTTAATGATGTCAAGGTCATCGTAGATGGAACTTTGGTTGTCACAAACTTTCAAGTTTTGGGCCCCATGGAAAACTATTCCATGCCTATTTTGGGTGTCCCATTCTTGAAGGAGAGTGGTGCCACCCTTCACATTTCTAAGGGGTGTGTCACCTTGTCAACCAAAGTGACACACCACACTCTTCCATCTATAATAACCAATGATCTTAATTTTTTACCTGTCATTTCTGATGAATTTGTTAGTGAGTTGAATTCAGTTGTGGAGAAATAGGTAAATAAAACAAATGCCGAGTCAGAGGAGGAAGAAGAGGAGATAGTAAAGAAATAGAAGATGGATGAAGAGAATGCTGAAAATGAAGGTGGTGAGGACGCGAAGTTAAAGTTACCTCGACCAGCATGGCTGAAAACTCTTTAAACAATTTTGTTAAATCAGGAGTGAACTGTATACAATTAAAACAGGTTCGTTGGGTGGATCTGTCACCCATAGTGGGTGATGAAATGATGCCCCTGGCTGCTCCGAGACTACTAGACACTGATTCTGATAGAGCACATATTGCTCGTTGGCGCTTCCCTACTGTGGAGAAATTGAAATAGAAAAGGTTATTGCGCGCTGCGCGCTTTGCCGCCTCTGACATGAGAAGGAACAAGTTAAGGTAAAGGGAGAGACATCTTCTTTGATCCCTAAAGCTTTCACCTCTAGCCCTTCTCGTGTGGCTGGGGAGAACCACCAAAAGTCGGCATATAGTTGATTCGTGACGGAGTCTCTGGGCTTGTATTTCTGTTGTTTTAGTCTGCATTATTTTATCTCTTTAGATGTACTTATGTGTTTTCTTTTGTTGGATTGATAGACAATTGCTAGAACTCTCTTTATATAATGCTACTACAGATATTTGGTCCACCTTAAGGACGGTAAACAAAAGGGCTTATGGGAGACGACGCAATTTTGCCGTTTTGTTTATGTCCACTCCTAGTAATTTTCATTATATCTGCATATGTTGAAGATTTTATATTTTTGTAGGTGTAGCAACCTTTGGAGGCAGACACTTGGAGCTAATTCTCAGATTTAATGCCAATCTTCTGGTATACTCATTTTTGAGCATGAGGTAACCTCTCCTCCTACTTCCTTTTATAATTGTCAGTATCACATTCTGTGATGCTTAGATCTAAGTCTGGGGGAGAGTAGATTATCGTACCTACATGCACATGCACATGACACAGCATACTAGAAGATATACTTTATTTCAATCATTTATTTATTTATTCATTTTCATCGCACACCGCAACACCCAATAGAGAGCGCACTTAATCGTAGGCGCGTAACGAGTCTAACTCATTTCTTTTGTGTGATTGGGAAAATTGTTGTGCTGGCTTAGGATTAAAATATTAAGATGGAGTAAAATATTAACTCACATAGTGCTCTAGTCGAGTACTCACATCTCACATAGAATTCTGTATAGAATGAATTTTTCTTTATGCTTATAGTTTTGTATTTTTCTATTTGCATAATAATTGTCTATTCTTCTCAAAGGTGGTGAATCCAGTCTGAATCTGATGGTAGCGTAGGGATGTGTGTAGACGGTTCTTAGGCATATTGCTTGAGTCAGGAGGAAGGATTATCTTTATCGGTGGCTAAGAACTTGCCCCAAGCAACTCTTGAAGCATTAGTATAGGTTAGTTCAGTACGTGAGCGTGATGTAATCCATCATTTTGGCTAAGTTGAGCTTTGTGTTCCAATCCTATCTTATAATCCTTGCAAGCCCCTTTGTTCCTCCCCCATCCTTTGATTCAGCTCCACCGCTCTCTCACCAAAGCCGAAAAACCGATCCTAGTCGCATACCCAAAGCCAAGATTTAGATGTGTTCATAGTTTTCTTTTGGGGTGTTGATGTGGTGATGTTGATTTTGGAAATGTGGATGTGCTTCATTTGTATGTTTGCTGAAAATGCTTTGAAAATAAAAGAAAAAAAGAAAAAGAAAGAAATGAGAAAATAAAAAATAAAATAATTTTGATTGAGAAAATAGTTTAATTGAAAATCTATTTAAGATTCGAATTGAGAGTAGGTGGTGCACACACCACTGTTTTTAGGTTCAAGTCTGTGGGTGTGGTGCACCTGCATGTTTATTGTGTTGCGAGGATAGCTCATTTGGGTTAGGTGCATAAGCCTTCGAGTTTATCATAGTTTATCCTACCGCAACCCAAGCACCATCTCTATCCAAAAGTCCTACTGTGTAACACATTGAACTAATCGAGTGCTGTGGAAAGAGTGTGAACGGGTGAGCTTATTGCCACCGACATTGATGGATTTCAATGGAGATTATTCTGAGCGCCGATCTTGAGCAATCCTTGCCTCAGCGATCAGTTTACTTTCTTCCTACGCATGGCCGGATGATTCACCGAGATTCAACTTTTTAGTAGAAATAGTATATATTACACTCTTAGATTTTTACTAACTATTTTGTATAATTAAAAAATCCTTCAATTTTATTTCTACACGCGCGAGCATGCGACTTCACATGGTACTCTGTATTTGCAATTGTTTAGCCAGCTTTTCCTTTTTCTCATCTGCATAAGGGATGATTTGCTTGGGCCGAGCAAATGGTTAATTCTGGGAGTGCGATGAGTCTGATATTTATAGTGTTTTATGGACTCCTCCGGGCCAGTTTTCACTTATGTGCACATCACATTCAAGCCATAATTGCTTGTATTTCACTCATATTCACTTTCACTCTAAGTGCACTCTTTAGGCCCATTTTGGTGTGCATTTGCGCTCCATGTTGTTAGGGGTAAGCACATGGTGCTCCCCAACCCTTTTTCAGTATCTGGATTGAGCTGGAGGGGTATTCCCAGCTGTTTGATTCCTGTGTTTCCTTGACGTACGATCACTCCAATCGCACGCGGTCATCTGCGGCTCAGGTTGGTGGTATGTCCTTGATCGTGCGATTTGTTCACGCACGGGCAGTTCACCCGTGCGTGAAGAAAACACACGATCTCCTGTTATGTGCAAGTTTTCGAGCTATCTAGATTTGCCCGTGCATTTTTACGCACGGTCAGCTTCGACCTTGCGTGAGCAAAACACATGGGTGCTCTGCCTCATCTTCCTGGGCTTACCGCTTCTTTAATAATGCATGGTCCACGCATGGTCGTGCGTTTGACCGTGCGTGAACATTTTCTGTCTGTTTATTATTTAAAGTTAAGAATTCTGCCCCATCGACGAAACATCTCCCACTCCGCCATTTTAGCCCAGCGCCGCCTTTTCTGTCGCTCCACCACCGCCCACTCTAGGAGATGCTTCGACCATCGTTTCTTTGCAAATCCAACGCTAAAGCTTACTCCTCGACCTCCTCCATCATCCTCAAGCCCAAGAGCTCCATTCCAAGATAATTTTTGCTGCATTCAAGGGTTCTCCGTTGAGAGCTAGCTTGAGCTATATTACGAAGAAGATAGGTAACATGGAGGAAGGTGATAGTTCCTCTGAACCCTTGACGACAACTGAAGACCGAGATCGGATGAGGCGTGACAAACCTACGATTCCGGATGTGAATCTTTAGCGAGTCTTCGAGCTTGAGTTTACTCTTTCCCCTTGTATTGTTACAGTTATTTCTTGTGGATGTATATGTGTTAAGAATGATGATCATAAACCGTTTGTTAGTGTTAATGTTAATTTCATGTTTGTGAGATTTATTGTAGTTTATGTGAGTTGAGGAGCACCCCATTCCACCATTCACTCCATCGCTACGTTGTGTGTCGCACTAGCAATTGCTAGTTGCGTGCTTAGTGACGAGGTGCTTACGACCCCCACTCCACCGATTACGAATCATCCATCCACAAGCCTTCTTGTTCATTCGCAAGCCTACTCATCCATCCACCAAGCGACACGGTGATTGCAACCTGCATAGTTAATTTAGCTCTCTTTTATTTTGTCATTCAAATAAAATCAAAACCCCCTTTTAAAACCTTAGAAATCTTTATAATTGATTCCCCTAACGAGAAAATCATACACCCCAACTTGCAGTCCTTTGAGAATGATATTTGGGGAGTCTCTCCCAACTTTTATTACTTGAACGACCGGTACACTTGCCATAAGCGTATCAAGTTTTTGGCATCATTGCTGGGGACTGCAAGCATTGTATGCGTTTTTCTTCCAGGAAGCTATTATAAAGGTTTTTGTTGTTTTTGATGAGCGGGAGAGACTTCTGCGGAGCGGGCACGGGCGGGAGCTGTAACACCCCAGGTTTCGCTGAGCGCGGAGGATAGAATGACTAAGTCTAGTATAGGTTATCTGTATATGGGAGCTAGCGCCGGCGTTAGGTGTTAACACATGCGTTAGCTGCCCCGTCAGGAAAAACACCTATTGCGATGGTGTTCGTCAAAGGGAGTTTCGTCGAAGGGAGTTTCGTCGAAGGGAGTTCGACAAAGGGAGTTCGTCGAAGGGAGTTCGACGAAGGGAGTTTCGTCGAAGAGAGTTTGATGAAGGGAGTTCGTCGAAGGGAGTTCGACGAAGGGAGTTTGTCGAAGGGAGTTCGACGAAGGGAGTTCGTCAAAGGAAGTTCGTCGAAGGGAGTTTGACGAAGAGAGTTCGGAACCGTTGGGTCGCTGAGTTGGCTTCGTTGAAGGGGACTTCGACGAGGAGCTAACGCAGCCGTTAGCGCTAACACCGACGTTAGCTAACGGAACCTGTTCCGTAAGTAGCATTTCCTGAACGTCCGTTCTGTTTGGATCTTGATCCTAAGGTCTAGATAAGTGCATCCTAAGACCCTTTTTAGGGCAGAGAAGTTCTATTCTCCTTTCATTAAGTCCTTTGTGCTTTTGGAGGCTTAGAAGAGAGGTAGGGTTTGGAGGAAGAAGAAGGCTAGATCCGTCATTGTTGGAGCACCAGAGCTCCATTCGCCGATCCGAGACTAGATCTGTGGAGAGGACTAGAAGGCGCTTCTTTCTATCCATGCCTTTCAACCGATCCATGTCGAGGAAGAGAACACTTAGGGTAACGACATCTCTCCTTCCAATTTTAGGATGCGTGCATGACATCTATGCTTTTACCTTCTCTTTTCTGAAATTTATGGCACCGGATCTCTCAAATGAGAGGGGTTTGGGTCGCCTTGGTTCAAGAAGAACCATCGGGTTGATTGAGTCCGTCCCCGACATGATTTTGCACTAGAGATCCGCTCCGTTAGTAGATTAGGCATTTTGGGTGAAGCCTAAATCGTGACCGGTGGTCCGATTCGGTGATGTTTCTTAATGTGCATTTTAGGGATTTTGCTAGAAATCCGATGACGGCAAAAACATAGTATGTGTTGCCCTTATGTCCATGTGAGAATGAACGTTGGTTTCAAGTCAAGTGACGAGAACAAGTATGTTGATGCGCCCTTTGGCAAGATGAGCCATGTAAGGGGTGTGGTCTCAGTGGAGTTCTTGGCTTTTGGTTTAGTGATTATGGCAAGAACAAGTATGCTGATGCGCTCGTTGGCAAGATGAGCTATGTAAGGGGTGAGGTCTCAGTGGAGTTCTTGGCCTTGGGCTTGTACGCCCACGGGGGGAATGATAAGTACCCTTGGTTTGTTTTAAAATGTTGATGTGTGTTGTTGTGTTAGAAGCATACACGACATAGGGTGCCTTGGGTGTAACCCAGATTTGCATACATGTTGCATTGCTAGATCCCCTTACTTTTATTGCTCAACATAGAAATGTGAATGATGATTGTGACACTCATGCCTGTCGTGTTTATGTTAATAATGTTTATTACATTTGCATACGAAGTGCTGACTTGCAGGGTGATGTAGTTCCCCGGGGTCCGCTAGGACGGCCGGGAGGAGGGGTGTTGTTACACCGTTGTTGGTCAGCCAAAGCTGACCCTCTTTATACCATTCTTTGTGATTTAGATGCAGGGCTAGGATCGCAGGCTGGACCTAGCTCGCCGTCCAGAAAGGCCTAAGCTTCATGAAGTGCACTTTTCATGCTTTTTTGTTTGATTATGATGTCTTTACCTGCCCCGGCTTGCATGCCGAGGTAGCTTAGGATTGTGGTGATCTGTTGGACATTTCTATGCCATTTTGTTTTGACTTGAGTATGAGTTTTGTAAGGCCTTAAGGCCATAGTACTCTTATGTAGATGTGGACAACATATGTAGTTTATTTAATGTTTCCGCTGCATTGGTTCTGAGTTTTGAGATGGTTAGTTCAATATCACTTTTTAATACTAAAGCTGTGGCGATTATATGCTGTGGGGTCCCGGCCAGGCCTATATTATATAGTCATTGCAGGGGAGGTGTTACAATTTGGTATCAGAGCTAAGTTAGCATTCTGGTTGATGTTTAGCGTGTTCGGATCGCTTTAAGAGGTTGTCCACATAGGAGTACCTTGCGGGACCATGAATGTCCTTGCGTTTGAGTCTTGCGAATAGAGTTTGATTCATGTTTCCTTGCTTATGCTTAAGCGCGAGAGACCCCAGAGGACAAGCAGTCCCAGTTCGCAGTGTATATGTTAGAAGGAGACGCCAAGCTGTTGTGGGTGAATCATGGCGGTCGTCATTTCCCTGGACGAGCCCCGTCCATGGAAGAGTTAGGGAATGCCTTCCTGAAGCGCTATATCCCCTCTTTGACGAGGTTAGCCCTTCAGCAGGCAGTTCTTGCACTTGGTGCAGTGCGAGAAGATGGTAGACGAGTACTTGCAGGAGTTTACTCGGTTGGGTCGTTACGCGGGAACGACCATGGCAGACGATGAGGAGAGCGATAATCTCTTCTATCAAGGTCCGAGAGAGAATTTAATGCATCGTCTGATAGCCTTAAAGAATGCGGGGTTCAATGAGTTAGTTGAAGCTGCTCGAACTTTGGAGAACGATATGGAGCGAACCCAGCGCCGCAAGGGCTTGGCGGCAAAGCAGGGAGAAAGTAAGTCATCTCAATCTCAGGGGAAGTCTGAGAAAAGTTAGTGGAAGAAAAATCCCCGTCCTTTTAGGACTGGCGAGAGGAGCGGTGCGGCTTCTGGATAGTTTTGTTCCAAGGAGCCAGTGACATGCTACAAGTGTGGCAAAGTGGGCCACATAGCTCGGATCTATTTCGAGAGTGGAGTTGAGCCAGAGAAGAGGCAAGAGCAGTCGGTTCGTTCCGGTCCTAGTGTTGGGGAGAAAGGGAAGGCGGCGGGGTCCAGTGCTTCCCGTTTCCCTCCTGTGTAGCCTAGAGTGTACAACCTCGGGCAGCAGGAAGCGATTCGTCAACTTGACGTGGTGACAGGTACGAAAGTTCAGAGTTTCGTTTAATAGTTTTAACTTGTTTGCGACCTTTCATATTCGTTATACGCGTATTAGGATTCGTGCTAGTTTCTGGCTATCCCTCTAGAGTGTTGTTCGACATGGGAGCATCACACTCTTTTCTCGCGGAAAGCTTTACCCAGAGGATCGGTGTTGAGACTGTCGAGGCAGAGGCGGAGCTTAGTGTGCGCATGTTGAATGGGTCTTTCATGACTACCTGAAGGATATGACGTATTGTATTGAGGATTTGCGAGTGTGATTTCGAGTTGGTAGCAGCAATTCTACCACTAGCCGAATTTGACATCATCCTGGGTATGGACTAGCTTGCAGAGCAACGAGCTAGTATTGACTGCCTGTTAAAGGCGGTGACCTTAAAGAGTGAAGGAAGAGTGGAGTTCAAGTTGGAGGGCCTATGCGGAGTGGCCTGCTTCCTAATTTCTGCTGTGCAAATGGTGTGTGTGGTGAATCAAGGAGGTGAGGCATTTGTCGCTTCGTTGGAGACTCACTCCACAAAGTTGGTGTCGGATGCGAGGCCGGTGTCGCGCCCTCCATTTAGGATGGCACCTAAGGAACTGGCCGAGTTAAAGGTGCAGTTGCAAGAGTTGCTCGAGCAGGGGTACATTAGGCCCATCTCCTCACTTTGGAGTGCACCGGTGTTGTTCGTTAAGAAGAAGGATGGTAGTATGCGGCTGTGCATAGACTATCGGGAGTTGAATAAGTTGACCATCAAGAATAAGTACCTGATTCTGCGAATCGATGACTTGTTCGATCAGCTGGTGGGGTCGATGGTGTACTCCAAGTTGGACTTGAAGTCGGGTTACTATCAGTTAAGGATTCGAGAAGAGGATATTCCCAAGACGGTGTTTGGGATGAGATATGATCATTTTGAGTTCTCGGTGATGTCGTTCGGCGTGACGAACGTGCCATCAGTGTTCATGGATTTAATGAACCGAATGTTTCGACAATACCTGGATTCGTTCGTGGTGGTATTCATTGACGACATCTTAGTGTATTTGAAGTCGAAGGCGGAGCATGAGTCTCATCTGAGAATAGTGGTGGCTGACGCCTTGAGTAGGAAGTACTCTGGGCAAGGAAATTGGATTGAACCACATGACGAGCGTTTGGTGCGAGAGTTTGACTCTCTTGGCATTGTGTGTGTGGCTAAGGGTGAGTCCAGTGCAGCTCAGCTGAACTGGATCGAGATGCAGTGTGATCTAGTAGATCGAATTTGAGAGGCAACCAGTGCAGACAAAGAGTGTCAGCGATTGGCATTGTAAGCTCAGCAAAGCGAAGGCAGTGCGTTGGAGATGGTCAGTGGACTTTTAAAGAGAAATGGAAGTGTGTTTGTCCCTCATTTTGGCAAGCTCCGTAAGGAGTTGATGTTTGAGGCTCACTTCACGAAGTACTCTATTCATCCAGGAAGTACGAAGATGTACTTGGATTTGAAGAAATCCTTTTGGTGGCCTGGGATGAAGCGGGATGTTGCTTTGTATGTAAGTCGGTGTCAGACGTGCACCTTAGTGAAGGCGGAATGCCAAAAGCCGGTTGGATTCTTGAAACCTCTTCCTATCCCCCGAGTGGAAATTCGATGACATCTCCATGGATTTTTTGCATGGTTTACCTCGATCGCGGCAAGGTAACAATGTGATTTGGGTGATTGTGGCTTTCCTGACCAAGGTAGCCCACTTCATTCCAAATCGAAAGGACAATAGCGTGGAGAAGCTCGTGGAGCTTTATATTCGAAACATTGTGCGGTTACACGGAAATACAAAGAGCATCATTAGTGATCGCGATGGACGATTCACGTCCAAGGACTGGAGGTTAGCGCATCGAAGTTTGGGCACAAAATTGAAGTTTAGTACCACATTCCATCCGCAGACCGATGGCCAAACAGAGAGAACAAATCGTACGGTGGAGGACATGTTAAGAATGTGTGCTCTCAATTTCGGTAAAAGTTGGGAAGACCACCTCTTCATGGTGGAGTTTGCCTACAACAATAGATTCCAGGCGAGTATCAAAATGGCACCATACGAGGCTTTGTATGGAAGGCGGTGTCGAACGCCGATGTCTTGGATAGTGGCGGGAGACACTCAGTTGTTAGGAAAAGAAGTGGTGGCAGACACTTGTGAGTTGGTGCAAACGATCCAGGAGCGCATGAAGGTTGCTCAGGATCGACAGGCAAAGTATTTTAATGCACGCCACAGAAATGTGGAGTTTGCGGTGGGCGACATGGTCTACTTGAAGATCAAGCTGTTCAAAGGCGTTTCGCGAATTCGACGACTCAAGAAATTGAGTCCGAGATACTTGGGTGCATTTAAGGTTACAGAGCGCATAGGCGAAGCGGCCTATCGGTTGGCGTTGTCCGTAGAGATAAGTGGATTACATGATGTATTTCATGTTTCGGTGCTGAGGAAAGCATTGGTGGAGCCGGAGGATGTGGTTGAGTCTTCGACAGTTCCTGTAACCGAAGATCTGAGGACGATAGTTTGTCCGGCTTGCGTGGAGGATTCTGAAGTCCGGCGATTGCGGAACAAAGAGGTCAAGCTGGTGAAAGTGCGTTGGGATAATTGCGGGTGACATGAGTTCTCGTGGGAGCGAGAGCAAACAATGTGGGATAACTTTCTGGAACTGTTCGTTTCAGGTATGTGTGTTATTTGTGCTTTCTTTAACGTCTTAAATTTCGAGGTCGAAATTCTTTTAAGGGGGGTGGATTTGTAACACCCCAGGTTTCGCTGAACGCGGAGGCTGGAATGCCTAAGGCTAGTAAAAGTTTTCTGTATCTGGGAGCTAGCGCCGGTGTTAGGTGTTAACACAGGCATTAGCTGCCCCGTCGGGAAAAACACCTATTGCGATGGTGTTCGTCGAAAGGAGTTTTGTCGAAGGGAGTTCGACAAATGGAGTTCATTGAAGGGAGTTCATCGAAGGGAGTTCTACGAAGGGAGTTTCGTCGAACGGAGTTCGGCGAAGGGAGTTCGTCGAAGGGAGTTCGACGAAGGGAGTTTGGCGAAGGGAGTTCGACGAAGGGAGTTTGGCGAAGGGAGTTCGACGAAGGAAGTTCGTCGAAGGGAGTTCGACGAAGGTAGTTCGTCGAAGGGAGTTCGCCGAAGGGAGTTCAACGAAGAGAGTTTGGATCCGTTGGGTAGCTGAGTTGGATTCGTCGACAGGGACTTCGACGAGGAGCTAACACAGGCGTTAGCGCTAACGCCGACGTTAGCTGACGGAACCTGTTCCATAAGTAGCATTTCCTAGACGTTTGATCTGTTTGGATCATGATCCTAAGGTCTAGATAAGTGCGTCCTAAGACCCTTTTTAGGGCAGAGAAGTTCTATTCTCCTTTCATTAAGTCCTTTGTGCTTTTGGAGGCTTAGAAGAGAGGTAGGGTTTGGAGGAAGAAGAAGGCTAGATCCGCCATTGTTGGAGCACCGGAGCTCCGTTCGCCGATCCGAGACCAGATCCGTGGAGAGGACTAGAAGGCGCTTCTTTCTATCTGTTCCTTTCAACCGATCCATGGCGAGGAAGAGAACTCTTAGGGTAATGACATATCTCCTCTCAGTTTTAGGATACGTGCATGGCATCTATGCTTTTACCTTCTCTTTTCTGAAATTTATGGCACCGGATCTCTCAAATGAGAGGGGTTTGGGTCGCCTTGGTTCAAGAAGAACCATCGGGTTGATTGAATCTGTCCCCGACATGATTTTGCACTAGAGATCCGCTCCGTTAGTGTATTAGGCATTTTGGGTGAAGCCGAAATCGTGACCGGTGGTCCGATTCGGTGATGTTGCTTAATGTGCATTTTAGGGATTTTGCTAGAAATCCGAAGCCGGCAAAAATGTCGTATATGTTGCCCTTATATTCATGTGAGAATGAACGTTGGTTTGGAAAGGGTAAATTTTATGTGTATGTGAAGGCGTGACTTTGTCTTTGTGGTCGGCTGGCTAGCCCGTGAATGTTTTGATTCATGTGGGGAGAGTGTCCCGGCAAGACAAGTCCCCTTTTGGGCTAACTGACGAGAACTAGTATGTTGATGCGCCCGTTGGCAAGATGAGCCATGTAAGGGGTGAGGTCTCAGTGGAGTTCTTGGCTTTTGGTTTAGTGATTGTGACGAGAACAAGCATGCTGATGTGCCCGTTGGCAAGATGAGCCATGTAAGGGGTGAGGTCTACATGGAGTTCTTGGCCTTGGGCTTGTACGCCTGTGGGGGGAATGATAAGTACCCTTGGTTTGTTATGAAATGTTGATGTGTGTTGTTATGTTAGAAGCATACACGCCATAGGGTGCCTGGGGTGAAACCCGGGTTTGCATACATGCTGCATTGATAGATACCCTTACTTTTATTGCTCAACATAGAAACGTGGATGATGATTGTAACACTCATGCTTGTCATGTTTATGTTAATATTGTTTATTACATTTGCATACGAAGTGCTGACTTGCAGGGTGATGTAGTTCCCCGGGGTCCGCTAGGATGGCCGGGAGGAGGGGTGTTGTTACACCGTTGTTGGTCAGCCAAAGCTGACCCTCGTTATACCATTCTTTGTGATTTAGATGCAGGGCAAGGATCGAAGGCTGGACCTAGCTCGCCGGCCAGAAAGGCCTAAGCTGCACGAAGTGCACTTTTCATGCTTTCTTGTTTGATTATGATGTCTTTACCAGGCCCCGACTTGCATGACGAGGTAGCTTAGGATTGTGGTGATCTGTTGGACATTTCTATGCCCTTTTGTTTTGACTTGAGTATGAGTTTTGTAAGGCCTTAAGGTCGTAGTACTCTTATGTAGATGTGGTCAACATCTGTAGTTTATTTAATGTTTCCACTGTATTGGTTCTGAGTTTTGAGATGGTTAGATCTATATCACTTTTTAATACTAAAGCTGTGGCAATTACATGCTGTGGGGTCCCAGCCGGACCTATATTATATAGTCATTGCAGGGGAGGTGTTACAGGAGCGATCCTTGTATAGCGGGGATGAGCGGGAGCGCTCCCCATGGAATAGGCAAAAGCAGGAGTGCTCCCCATAGACTAGTGAGAGCGGAAGCGCTCCACGCGGAACAGAAGAAAGAAGAAGCGCTCCCCGTGGTACTGGAGAGAGTGGGAGTGCTCCCCACAGGACAGGCGGGATCGATAATGCTTCCTGCGGAGCAGGCGCGAGCGGGAGCGCTTCTTACTGAACAGGCGAGAGCATGAGGGCTCTCTGTAAAATGGGTGGGAGTGGGAGCTCTCCCTATTGAATAGGTTAGAGCGGGAGTGCTTCCCACAGAGTAGGAGCGAGCGGGAGCTCTTCCCGCAGAGCAGAAGCGAGCGGGAGCACTTCCCGTAGAATAGGAGCGAGCGGAAGCGCTTCCCATGGAACAGACGGGATCAGGAGCAGGAGCGCAGAGGTACTTAGTAACGAGATTAAGTCCGGCCATAAATGTTGGTGCCACACTGTATTGAAGAGGGAGACCGCAATGAGAAACACTCGATCTGGCTCAACCCAAACCCTTTTATGGGAACCCCATCAGTTATAGTTTTTCGATCATATATTATTATTTTGTACAGTTTTATTAAATTTTATACAGCTGCATATGTTCATTTTCTTACAGTTATATTATTCTACTGTACAGTTTTGTCTATTTGTAATTTTGGAGGATGCAAAGTATTTGTTTGTTAATTTAGCTGCTTTATTTTCTATCAGATGTCAGGAAGCAAGTATTTAAGTAGCAGATGTGTTGTTACCAGCTTCTTAGCGAATGCACAACCCTTATTGGATGTCCTAACCGAGGAGTCTAAGTCGGCCCTCGAGGATGCTCGAGTGTTGCCATTTTTTGGTATGCCAAGCATCCCACATAACATATTTGTGTATTTTCTTTTGAGAATTTACTATTGGGAAAAACATCCTCTGGATTTATCTTACAAATTATATAAAAGTGATTTTCTCATCTAGGATTCATTACCCATGTTGTATAGTGAGCGTAATATGGTCATTAGATGTCCTACGATGTCACACTCTTATTAGGGTGTCGAAGACCAGTCCAAAAGAGTGCAGAAATTTTGTTGAGTTAATTCTGCATTGACTAGAAGTTGACGCAGCTTCGACTTTAAGTCGAAGTAACTTCAAATAGAAGTAAGGATAACTTAGACTGGTAGTCGATGTATATGTTGAAGTCAATGCAACATCGAAATGTATTCGAAGCAGAAGGTAGAGTCAGTCAAAGCAACATTTGAAGTTGACGCAACATCAAATTACATTCGACGTAGAAGGAAGAGCTCGAAGTCTAGGTATTCATCTGGATGGATACGTCGATAAGGACTCGACACAACGTCGATATCAGAGTTCATTTCAAAGCCAAGGAATATGTCGATGCTGCTTCTATTAGAACTTAGAGGTGCTTCGATAAGAAGGCAAATGTATTCTACGCAACGATAAATACAGACACAGAATTAGAATACTTCCTGTATTCTATAATGAAGCTTATTTAGAGGTTAAAAATGGAAGTTATTTGAATTCTAATGGGTCGTCCATAATAAAGATGGGAAAGAAGAATTCCAGAGATACAATAAATATATATTTGGAAGTTATTCAAAAAGGATTTGGACGGGTTGTCAACAGAAATGGAAAGAAAACAATACTACCTCTTGGACATTTCTATTAGGGAAATAACAGAAGAGGAATGCAATTCATCATTATTTGACAAAGAATAAATATGCAAAAGAAGATAGACATGAAGAAGAATCAACATACAATAAGTCCATCTATTCTTCCTTTAGCTCTCTGGTTTTTACAGAAAAGAGAACAAATTTTGGTACTGAATAACACAACAAGGCTTCTTCTTCCTCTTCCTCTCACAGCAAGAAGTATACAGATATACAGAGATCATCTTCAGGATCTGGAATTTCACAATCCTTGCATCTCTCTCTCAAGCAAGGATTCATCTACTAAATAGAGACCCATACAAACAATAAGTGTCTAAATCCTCAATGACTGTTGCAGGAGGATTCAATAAGAAGAATCATCTTCTTTTCTTCTTCTTTACTCATTCTTTCACTTTTTGTAGACTGAGTAAAGAGTCCTTAGAATCTCTCTTCAACAGATTCAGTGGTTCAAGATCTCCTTATGAAAAGATCTAGCTTGGTTCTAAGAGTCTCCTTAACAAAAGACTCAAACCTTCTTTCAAGATCTCCTTATCAAAAGATCTAGATTGGTTCTAAGAGTCTCCTTAACAAGAGACTCAGACTCTGGTTCAAAGAGTCTCCTTACCAAAATACTCAGGCACTTGATAGTGTATTCCTACCAAGGTGGTAGAAGAGTGGAGTACCCATATTTTGGGGAACCACTATAGATCTTGTCTCAATCTGTGCTATGAAATTTTTGTACTGCCCATTCTTTATTTCTACAATTCTGTGTTTGCTTTATTCTGGATTGGAATTCTGAATGCATAGTTGTTAGAAATAATTTATTGTTCCATGCACATTTATAGTAAAGTTTTAGGACTCTATTCACTCGCCTCTAGAGAATACTCAGAGGACTCACTATGCACTTTTAATTGGTATCAGAGGCAGGTTGATCATAAAAAGGTTAACACCTTGATCAAAAGATACCCTCATTCAAACTCTTATATTTTAAAAACTATTTTCAGGAAATGAGTTCTAAAGACTAAGCATCCATAAGACTACCAGTCTGTAATCTGAATAAGTTTACACTCTAGAAGGCTAAAATAAAATTTCATATGAATTCTATTAATGAAGACATATTTGATGTCATTATATCAGGTCCTCTAGTACCATTCAGAAAAGATGCAAGTGGGACTATTACACATGAAATTATCCCTAGAGCTGAATGAACTTATGCTGAGAAGAAGGTGAAGTTATGTGATACAAAGGCCATGAACATCCTGGTGTCAACCATGTCAAATGACATATTCTAAAAGGTGGCTGACTGCAAATCAGCAAAAGAAATATGTGAATCTTTGTCCAGACTAGCTGAAGGGAGCTCAGATGAAAGAAAGGATGGGATGTCTCTCCTCATATATCAATATGAGAACTTGCAAAAGAAAGCTAAAGGTATTGTGGCTAAAATTTATGAAAGATTCAACCTAATCATCAATGAGCTCAAGGGTATAGACAAATAGATCTCACTAACTGAGATCAATGACAAAATTCTTATGTGCTTCCCAAATACTTAGGATTCAAGGATCTGTGCTATCAGAGAGTCTAGATGTGTAAGACCCCATGTTCTAAGTGCAAAGAGTTTAGAGGTGTGCTGAATCTAAGGAGCTAGCGTCAGCGGTAGTGCACCCGTCGAGACGTCGAGACATCGAGGCGTCGAGACGGAGAGATGTCGATAGCGCTCGGCGCTAGTGCTAGCGCCGACGGTAGTGATTTTCCGAGAAGTATGTCCTTTCTCGAGGAGGGTGGCATTTCGCGAGAAGTTTGTCAATTAACGATAGCCCAGGCGGTAGCGCTAGCGCTAGTGGTAGTACTTCTCGCAAAGTCCTTAAGCGGTAGAGCGGTACCGACGTTGAGCTAGCGCAGGCGCTAGTGGCTAGCGCCGATGGTAGCGGAAATCTATTTAAGCACTCAAATTCGACTTCTCTCCTCATTTCTCTGAAACCCTCTGCTTTTCTGAGAGCTGTGGGCGGAGAGCTGGGAAGGATATCCGTTGGAGGTGAGCCTTCGTTGTGTAGAGGGAAGATCCGTGGAGTAGATCGCTTGCGTGTTTGTGCCATCGTTGATTCTAGCCGAATATCTTGCTGACCATGGTGCAGAAACGAACCGCAAGGGTAACGATTCTCCTCCCTTGTCTTTGGACATGCGCGTCCTTTGATTTCCATGTTTTGGAAGACTTCTACTAATTAGTAGATCAGATCTTCTGGTGGGTTGAAGTGATTCCCCCATAAATTGCATATAGAGTCCAGAATGGAAGTACGGGCATAGGAATGCTGTGTGAAGCCCATCTGGACAGTTCGAGCAGGATTGGTGATGTTTATCGCGTGGAGAAGACTCCATGTATATGGTGTGGTTCGGGTCTTCTGTACTGTTTTGTACAGCAAATTATCCTGGAAGTGTTTCCCAGGCAATACCCGAAGTTTGGTAGCAGAACTGAGTTCTGTTACTAGCACCAGGCGCTAGCGCTAGCGCCGATGGTAACTCCAGCCGAGCTAATAGTGTTGTTACCTGGGGGTGTTTTCCCAGAGGTGGTAGAACTGACTTCTGTTACCAGTGTCGGGCAGAACTGGGTTCTATTGCTAGCGCCGGGCGCTAGTGTTAGCGCCGACGGTAGTGCCCAACACACAGATTGTGTGTTTCCGTGCTACCAAAAGTCCTGGGGATTGGATATGTAGCAGGAGAAGCTATGGAATTTGCAAAGCCCAGCTTTAAGTGATGGGTATTAGGTGAAGCTTACCCGTATCGTGCATAGTTGAATCGCGGTATTTGAGCACAGGCCTAGCTGATCCGAACCCTCCCATAGTGGTGGTGAAGAGGTCGCCCCTCGGTGCACCGGGCTATGGAAGAGTGCCGTAACTTTGTGTGTACGGACTAGCTCAAATTGCTTGTCTAAGTTGAAATAGGACTTAGCGTGAGAGCGTAACTTAGGGAGTATGCCAAAGTGTGCCTTGAGAGCACGAAGCGGGTGGCTTGGTATGCCTCTGTTGGTGTTGGTTGCGGAGATATATATATATATATATATATATGCTGCTGACTCTTACTTGCAGGGAAGGAGCACCGCCGCCCCGAGTTTGGGGTGGGGTCGTTATAAATCTTGGTCAGCTAAAGCTGACCGGTTACTTGTTTTCCCACCACTTGTTGGATTTGATTATACAGGTCCCGGTGAGACTAGCGGGAGATAGCGGGCTGAAGCCCCTGCTGCTGTGCTGTGCTGGCCCTTGAAGGCCAAAGCTTTTGTTTACTTTTGTTCATGCGTGGCCGGCCTGCGTGCCGATGTCTGGAAGCCACCTATATTATGTAAACAAACATTGTAATTAACCATTTATGTATTTCATTCCTAGTAACTTATGTGGACAATGCTATACACTGGTTTATAAATGAAATTATATGCTTCCGTTATGTGACTCTGTGTTGAGATAGTTATATCTTTAACTATTAAATGCTAATTTTAGTACCGCGCTCTTCTGTTCATCTCATATGGCGTGGGGTCCCGGCCGGACCTACTGTTATATGCTATGTAACAGGGAGGGTGTTACAAATTGGTATCATCTGCGGGTCTCGATCCCTTTCTGTCTGAATTTGTGGTCGAATTCTTTTTCGGGGTGGTAAGCACGGGTGTGCGTCGCCTTTAACTCATGTAATTAACCAGTAATTGTCCACTTTATGAATGAATTACAAGTATCTGTGTAGCATTCTGATGGAACTTCTGTGTTCCTTTATTGCTTCATGCCTTCTCCTAGTCGCTAATTGTGTTTTTTGCACATGTTTAGGCGGTTGGGAGTGGAGCGGGGACTTCTCGACCCCCTCGTTCGACTGCAAGTAGTGCACCAACTCCGGTGCCGACTCCTCCTTCGGCTGAAACTGTAAGGATGATCGATGAGGCAGTATTTGCGATGTTCACGGCGCAACCAGGAGGGCATGTCCTTGGACAGCCTCCTATTCCGGGAGCGGCTCCAGTGCAGGCTCCAGCAGCCGAACCTGCGGTGGAAAGGCCAGTGTCATTGAGGGCATGAAGAGCTCCACATCAACAGCTGCAATACTTTTTGAGTTTCCACCCTCCTACGTTCACGGGGGAAGGAACCCCGACGCAAGCGGAGGATTGGCTGTCAAGGGTGCGCAAAACCTTGAAGGCCACAGATACAGAGGAAGAGCAAAAAGTTACATTGGCAACCTTCCTATTGGATGGGGAGGCGCAGCTGTGGTGGGATGACTTGGAGTTACATCAGCTAGCGGGAAGGCAGCTGACAAATATCTCCTTTGATGAGTTTTCCAGACTGTTCTTGGCGCGGTATCTTCCACCGGCCCAACAGATAGAGATGGAAAATCAGTTCAACCGTCTGACTCAGGGTGATAGAATGATCGAGGACTATCTACATGAGTTTACACGGTTGGGGCGCTATGAAGGCGTGACGTTTGCGGATGAAGCTCATAAGACAAATCGGTTTTACGAAGGCTTGCGAGAAGAGTTGCGGTTCCTTCTGTCGGGGCCAATGACGCAGGGGTTTATGACCCTGGTCAACTCGGCTCGTTCTTTAGAGAAAGATATGAAACGGTCCCAAAGAAGGAAGGAGCTAACATTAGTCAAGCCAGAGTTCAAAGTATCGAGCTCGGCAAAGTCGGGACGAGACAAATGGAAGAAAGGAACGCGACCGTCGGGGTCAGCTCAATCTTCCGCATCGGGAGTGACTGGGCGAGGCCCACTCATCTGTTACAACTGCGGAAGACTGAGGCACTATGCTCGTGACTGTCGTAGTGGGAAGAAGCTAGTTGCGGCCTATGCGACAGAGAAAGGGAAGGCGACAGAGTCAACCGCATCCCATGCTGCTCCAGCCCAGCCTAGAGTATACAACCTTGGCCAGCAGGAGGCCATCAAGCAGAGCGATGTGGTGACAGGTATGCGATAGTATATAGCTTTTATTGCTTTTTATACTTCATACCTTATGCATTGCTTGTTAACCATTAATGTACTAGGCTTTGTCCTGATCTTTAATTATCCGGCGAGAGCACTATTTGACACGGGTGCTTCACATTCCTTTCTATCGGAGGCCTTCATACAGCAACTTGGAGTGCCTTCGTCATTTAGACAGGAACGATTAGAGGTGATGCTACCCAATGGGTGTTCGATGCGCGCGGAGCGAGGTTGTGTGGTAAAGGTACGAATAAGGAGTCAAGACTTTGATTTGGAAGCACTGATACTCCCGCTTTCGAACTTCGATGTAATCTTTGGTATGGACTGGCTGTCAGCGCAGCAGGCCTACATTGATTGCACGTCTAAAGAGGTCACACTAGGGCGGAATACCGAACGTGCGACTACATTTGCTGGTTTGCGTGGATCGAGCAAGACACTGATGTCTGTTGTCCAAGTGGTCAAGGCGGTTCGGCAAGGCGCAGAGTTATGTGTTGTGCTAGTGGGGGCTACAAAGCCTCAACCCAGTTTGAGTGATGTTCCTGTGATTTCAGAGTATCCAGATGTGTTTCCAAAAGATCTTCCTGGGGCGCCACCTCAGCGAGAGATTGACTTCACGATAGAGCTGGTGCCAGGTGCCAAACCCGTGTCACGCTCT
The DNA here is from genome assembly GCA_033032865.1 of Dactylorhiza incarnata. Taxonomy (NCBI): domain Eukaryota; kingdom Viridiplantae; phylum Streptophyta; class Magnoliopsida; order Asparagales; family Orchidaceae; genus Dactylorhiza; species Dactylorhiza incarnata. The sequence goes on from JAWHQI010000013.1 coordinate 3,406,142, forward strand.
CCGTACTGAATTGCGCCAAAGGAGATGGCGGAGTTGAAGGTTCAATTACAGGAATTGCTAGAGCAGGGTTATATACGTCCAAGTACATCCCCTTGGGGTGCTCTGGTCCTTTTTGTGAAGAAGATGGACGGAAGCCTGCGTCTATGCATTGACTACCAAGAATTGAACAAGCTGACCGAAAAGAACAAGTATCCAATTCCTCGAATCGATGACTTGTTTGATCAGCTAGTGGGGTCAACTGTGTATTCAAAGTTCGATCTCAAGTCCGGCTATTACCAATTGCGAATTCGGGATTGTGATATCCCCAAGATGGCATTCAGTACCCGCTATGGGCACTACGAGTTTACAGTCATGCCGTTTGGACTGATGAATGCACCGTCAGTGTTTATGGATCTGATGAATAGGACCTTTCGAGAGTACCTGGATCGATTCGTCATTGTCTTCATTGACGATATCTTGGTGTACTCTCAGTCTGAAGAAGAGCACGCGATACATTTGCGTGAAGTTTTGGAAACCCCGCGACGTAGTCAACTATATGCCAAGTTCTCTAAGTGCGAGTTCTGGCTAACCTCAGTGGCATTCCTTGGTCATGTTGTTAGTGGCAAGGGTATCGCAGTGGATCCGGCAAAGATTGATGCAATCCAGAAGTGGTCCGTTTTGGCGACAGTAGCGGAAGTCAGGAATTTCCTTGGACTTCCCGGCTACTATCGGCGCTTCATGGAGAACTTTTCACGGATCGCTCTACCTCTCACCACCTTGACGAGGAAGGATCAGAAGTTCGTTTGGTCACCGGAGTGTGCACGGGCTTTTGAGGAACTGAAAAGGCGTCTGACCTCAGCACCAATTCTGTGTTTACCATCTGGTGCAGAGGGTTATGAAATCTACAGTGATGCATCAGGGAGCCGCTTAGGCTGCGTACTTCTTCAGCATGGTCAAGCGATAGCTTATGGCTCTCGACAGTTGAAAGTGCATGAGCGGAACTATCCGGTCCACGACTTGGAATTGGCGGCCGTGATCTTCGCTCTAAAGTTGTGGCGGCACTACTTATATGGTGTGAAAGTTGACATCTTTACAGACCATAAGAGCCTTAAATATCTGTTACATTAGAAGGAGCTCAATATGCAACAACGAAGGTGGATGGAGTTCCTGGGGGACTACACTTTTGACATACATTATACTCTAGGAAAGGGGAATGTCGTCGCAGATGCTTTGAGCAGGAGGGCTTATGCACAGGCCAACTGGATTCAGATGTATGATCCACGTCTGATCAGGGACTTGGAAGCCTTGGAGATCTCCTGTGTGGAGAGGAGTTCTAGTGCGAGTGCGTGCTTGAACTGGACGGAGGTGCAGTATGACCTCGCGGACAGAATACGACAGGCCTTGGAGCTTGATTCGAGCATGCAACGCTATTTAGTAGAATCTGGGGTTGGGATTGCTGCAGAGTTTGTATTCGACGACGGTCTGATGTGGAAAGATGGTCGGTTGTGCGTCCCAATTGTTGGTAAGTTGCGGGAGGAATTGATGTATGAAGCGCACTTTACAAAATACTCAATTCACCCAGGGAGCACAAAGATGTACCAAGACATGAAAAAGCTGTTTTGGTGGCCAGGATTGAAGAAAGACATCGCCTTGTACGTGGCAAAATGCAAAACTTGCGCACTAGTAAAGGCAGAATGTCAGAAACCTGGCGGTTTCCTGAAGTCGTTGCCTATACCGGAATGGAAATTTGATGACATTTCGATGGGTTTCGTGCACGGTTTGCCGTGATCACAGAGTGCGAATGATGTCGTACGGGTGATTGTGGATCGCTTGACGAAGGTAGCCCACTTTATGCCAAACCGGAAGGATGATTCAGTTGAAAAGTTGGCAAAACTTTATGTAGATAGCATTGTCCGATTGCACGGTGTGCCCCGTAGCATCGTTAGTGACCGAGATGGGCGCTTTACTTCCAAGGATTGGAGGCTAATCCACCAGTTGTTAGGTACAAAGCTGAAGTTTAGCACTGCCTTCCACCCTCATATGGATGGACAGACTGAACATACGAACAGAACTCTGGAGGATATGCTCCGAATGTGCGTCCTGGATTTTGGTAAAAAGTGGGAAGATCATCTCTACATGATCGAATTCACTTATAATAACAGCTATCAGGCAAGTATAAAGATGGCACCCTTCGAAGCCCTCTATGGTAGAGCTTGTCGCACTCCCTTATCGTGGGCGGAGACAGGTTAAACGAAGCTATTTAAGCGAAAGGAAGTTGAAGAGACAAATGCGGCGATTCAAACAATCAGGGATAGATTGTTGATTGCACAAGATAGGCAGGCAAAGTACAACAATGCCAAGCACAGAAACATCGAGTTCGCCGTGGGCGACTGGGTTTACCTAAAGATCAAACCTTTTAAGGGGGTGTCCAGGATTCGGCGCTTGAAAAAGCTGAGTCCGAGGTACCTTGGGTCGTTTGAAATTCTGGAGCGTGTTGGTGAAGCTACCTATCGACTCGCTCTTTCGACAGAGTTGAGCGGCTTACATGATGTGTTTCACATATCTGTGCTAAGGAAGACAATGAAAGAGCCTAACCAAGTGCTTGTGACAAATCAAGTGCTAGTAGATGAGGGGCTAAAGGCGAAAGTTGCGCCTATATGCATCGAAGACACTGATGTTTAGCAGTTGCGGAATAAACTGATCAAGATGGTCAAGGTCCGCTGGAACAATTGCGGTCGTGAGGAGCTTTCATGGGAGCGTGAGCAAACCATGCGTGATGAGTTCCCCGAATTGTTCCGTTAAGGTACGAATTGTTCCCCGAATTATTTATTTGTGTATCTTGTTGTTATTTGCATTGTTAAAATTTCGGGACGAAATTCTTTTAAGAGGGGAAGAATTGTAAGACCCCATGTTCTAAGTGCAAAGAGTTTAGAGGTGTGCTGAAGCTAAGGAGCTAGCACCCGGCGCTAGTGCTAGCGCCGGTGGTAGCGCACCCGTCGAGACTTCGAGACGTCGAGACATCGAGGCGTCGAGACGACGAGATGTCGATAGAGCCGGCGCTAGTGCTAGCGCCGGCAGTAGTGATTTTCCAAGAAGTATGAACATCTCGAGGAGGGTGTCATTTCGCGAGAAGTTTGTCAATTAACGATAGCGCAGGAGGTAGCGCTAGCGCTAGCGGTAGTATTTCTCGCAAAGTCCTTAAGCGGTAGAGCGGTACCAACGTTGAGCTAGCGCAGGCGCTAGTGGCTAGCGCTAGCGGTAGCGGAAATCTATTTAAGCACTCAAATTCGACTTCTCTCCTCACTTCTCTGAAACCCTCTGCTTTTCTGAGAGCTGTGGGCGGAGAGTTGGGTAGGATATCCGTTGGAGGTGAGCCTTCGTTGTGTAGAGGGAAGATCCGTGCAGTAGATCGCTTGCGTGTTTGTGTCATTGTTGATTCTAGCCGAATATCTTGCTGACCATGGTGCAGAAACGAACTGCAAGGGTAACGATTCTCCTCCCTAGTCTTTGGACATGCGCGTCCTTTGATTTCCATATTTTGGAAGACTTATACTAATTAGTAGATCGGATCTTCCGGTGGGTTGAAGTGATTCCCCCATAAATTGCATATAGAGTCAGGAATGGAAGTACGGGCATAGGCATGCTGTGTGAAGCCCATCTGGACAGTTCGAGCGGGATTGGTGATGTTTATCGCGTGGAGAAGACTCCATGTATATGCTGTGGTTCGGGTCTTCTGTACATTTTTGTACAGCAAATTATCCTGGAGGTGTTTCCCAGGCAATACCCGAAGTTTGGTAGCAGAACTGAGTTCTGTTACTAGCGCCGGGCGCTAGCGCTAGCGCCGGCGGTAACTCCAGGTGATCTAATAGTGTTGATATCTGGGGGTGTTTTCCCAGGGGTGGCAGAACTGACGTCTATTACCAGTGCCGGGCGGAACTGGGTTCTGTTGCTAGCGCCGGGCGCTAGCGTTAGCGCCGGCGGTAGCGCCCAGCACACAGATTGTGTGTTTCCGTGCTACCAAAAGTCCTGGGGACTTGATATGTAGCAGGAGAAGCTGTGGAATTTGCAAAGCCCAGCTTTAAGTGATGGGTATTAGGTGAAGCTTACCCATATCGTGCATAATTGAATCGCGGTATTTGAGCACGGGCCTCACTGATCCGAACGCTCCCATAGTGGTGGTGAAGAGGTCGCCCCTCGGTGCACCGGGCTATGGAAGAGTGCCGTAACTTCGTGTGTACGGACTAGCTCAAATTGCTTGTCTAAGTTGAAATAGGACTTAGTGTGAGGGCGTAACTCAGGGAGTATGCCAAAGTGTGCCTTGAGAGCACAAAGCGGGTGGCTTGGTATGCCTCCGTTGGTGTTGGTTGGGGAGATATATATGTATATATGCTGCTGACTCTTACTTGCAGGGAAGGAGCACCGCCGCCCCGAGTTTGGGGTGGGGTCGTTATAAATCTTGGTCAGCTAAAGCTGACCGGTTACCTGTTTTCCCACCACTTGGTGGATTTGCTTATACAGATCTCGGTGAGAGTAGCGGGAGATAGCGGGCTGAAGCCCCTGCTGCTGTGTTGTGCTGGCCCTTGAAGACCGAAGCTTTTGTTTACTTTTGTTCATGTGTGGCCTGCCTGCGTGCCGATGTATGGAAGCCACCTATATTATGTAAACAAACATTGTAATTAACCTTTTATGTATTTCATTCCTAGTAACTTATGTGGACAATGGTATACACTGATTTATAAATGAAATTATATGCTTCCGTTATGCGACTCTGTGCTGAGATAGTTATATCTTTAACTGTTAAATGCTAATTTTAGTATCGCGCTCTTCTCTTCATCTCATATGGCGTGGGGTCCCGGCCGGACCTACTGTTATATGCTATGTAACAGGGAGGGTGTTACAAGATTCCATAGAGAGATCTCCACAGATTCCTTGCTAGGCAAGCTCAAGTCCTATGAACAACTACTGAAGAGCAGAGCTGAGATAAAAGCCAAGGAGAAAGTCTCAACTCCCAAAGAAAGGACTATAACTTTGAAGGCAGCTGAAGGAGAGTCTTCCATTTCTGAAGAAGAGATGTTCAATCACTTGGCCAGAAGATTCAGAAGATGGGTCAAGTCTAAAGACTCCAAAAGGAAGGAAAGGAGCTCAAACAAACCAAGGTTTGATAAGACTCCAAAGCAGGAAATAATCTGCTTTGCATGCAAAAACCTGGGCGCATTGCCCCTGAATGTCCTGAAGAGCAAAAGGACAGAAGCAGCAGCAAGAAGGAGCATAAGAAGAAGTCCTTCGGGAAGAATGACAAGAAGAAGGGAAAAGGTTTCGTAGCTAAAACTTGGAGTGACTCAAAATTTGAGGCAAACTCTTCTTCATCTGACAGTGATGAAGAATGTGCTGCTGAAGAAGCATGTATAATGGCTTTAGAAGATTCAACTGAAGAAGATTAGATATCTTTATTTGATGAATTTGATTTTTCATCAGAAGACTTTAAAAATTGTTTTAAAGATTTTTGCCAAGACTATCTTAAACTTTTAAAAGAAATTGAAACAGTTAAGGAAGAACTAGAAGATTTTAAGAAAAAATATGCACTCTATTAATTATGAGTTAAGGAATCAAATATATAAAAAGGAAACATAAATTAGTGAATTAACTAATCAAAATTCAACTCTAAAAGAAGAACTTACAAAGGCAAAAGCCTTTGAAGACTCACTTAATGGGAGTAGTCAAAAACTAAAGGATATCTCATAGAATCTCTCTATGAGATCTAGATATCTTGGCCTAGGAGCACATTCATTAACTAGCAAAATAATGTACAGCAACCAGCCTGGAAAAATTCAATAATATTTATCAGACCTAGTCATTATCAAATAAATAAAAACAGTCCAGTGTGTAAAGAACAAAAAAACCATCCTGATAAACTCACTATATTTAATAGAGTGAATCCTAATAATGAGAAGAGAACTCTATGCAAGAACAGTTCAGAGAAACAAACAAACCACAATCAAAAGAAAAATTATTAGGCATTCTACATATTTATTATATCTAGATACATTCTATGCAAATTTCCAGTACAAAGGTAACAAATCTAGGTTTGATAAACCTATCTTCTGCCATCGAAAAAGGTATAATGAAAGACCACTCTATTCTTTCATATCACCTTATAATGGTCAAAGCAAAGGGATCAAGGTAACTTGGGTACCCTCTAATGTTTGAATTATATGTGCAGGAAAACTTAGGGTCTTCCTTAGAGAAAATATAAAGAAAGGGAGAACTAAACCTTCAATGTGGAACTATAAATAATCAAAGCGGGTGATCTCTTCTCTAAACCCCAATGATGCTTTCTAATCTACACATATTATCTTATAAATAATACTCTTAATAAAAAATTATTGCTGGGAAAAACAACAAAAATCTTTGAAGAAAATCCAAATGCTAATTCAGAGCTCCGTCGAGTAGAATTTGACGTACCATTGAGTTCTACTCGACGCTAGCTCTGAGAGATGCCTGAGTTAGTTAATTCAAAAAGCACGACACAACGTCGAATTCATATTGATGCAAGCGTCGACTTAACAGTTGCAACAAGAACTTGAATTAACGTCGATTATATAACATCCTGATTCGCGCTAGGCCCCTTGAACACGTGTTTGGTGAGTTGACTCGGGCCTGGGTTGCAATTGAGCAGAAAATGCCAGTGCGGCAAAAGCACTTGATGAAGCCCTCAAGTGGACTCGATGATTCTTAGAGAGGACTCGACGATTAGTTGAGTGGACTCAATGATTCGTTGAGAGTACTTGACGATTCGTCGAAAGGACTTGATGATTCGTCGAGAGGACTCGACGACCCATTGAGTGGACCTGATGGTTCGTCGAGTGGACTCGACGAATTCATCAAGTATCGGACCTGTATAATTCTTTTTCGCGGATTCCCTGTGTCGGGATGCGTGCCATCCGGATAGGAGACTTTGAGTTGCTTAAAGTTTATTTTATGTCTTATAATCAAAGTGGTCCTATAGGATAGCGACATGTGGCGGTGTTGTCCAATCTAGAGCACGGGAAGCATTTTTCCCATTTATTCTAGTCAATTCAGCTTTCTTTTCTTAGCCTTGGACAGGAAACCACCGTGAGAAATACTTTAAATCTTCAGAACTTCATCTTCTTCCTCTTCCTCACGCCTCAAGAAGCAAACTAGCCGCCCTTTCTCCTTGGAAGAACAAAGCTAAGGATTTGGAGCTTGACCGACCGCCATCAAGCCGCCAAGAAGACAAACGACATCCATGGTAAACAATCAGGTGACTTCCGCCCATCTCCCTTGGTGCTAGATCCTTAGATCTGATTTAGGAGAGACGTCGGCTCAAAAGAGCTTGACTTTAGTGAGTTTAATGGAGTTTTCTAGGAAGATACCACGCTAGAACTTATGTTCTAGGGCGTCGTTCGTCGAGATAATGTCTTCGATCTACTCCTCTCTTCAAAATGAAGTTCTAGAGTTGATTTCATGAAGAATGGTGGTCTAATGAGGGAGTATTGGAGGAGAGAAGGCAAAATAATATTTTTGGGTGTTGTAGGAATAAGATGAATGGTGTTGCTCATCTGTCTTGAGATCCGTGCAGATTTTATAACAGGGAACAAATCTGTTTTCTGGACGCGACAGACTTTAATCCTATTTTTAGGCATGGTTCGGCCATATTTATGTCTTACGCTCAACACGAAAGTTGTAGCACTCGAAAAGAACTTTCAAACAACTAGTTGTGCATTTTCTGGGGAGCTCTGTAGCTCCCGCAAAGTGAAATAAAAAATGGCTGTGCAGAAGACGATCCTGTTTAAGTACATGACAGCTTGCTGTCCAGAAATGCTTTGCTGGGTTCAAACCCGATTTTAGATAGGTTAGGGTTAGATCTGGATCTTGGGCTCAACACAAAAGTTCTAGCCCTCGGAAATAACTTTTCGGAATGGTGTGGCACATAATTTTTGGTGGTCTGTAGCTCCAGAAAAATTAGTTTCCGTAAGCTGTGTCCAAAGCATACAGATTTTGATTTAATTGGATTTCTCTTGAATTAGTCATCGGACACTTATGAAAATTGATAGACTTAAACTTAATATTGATGTATACACCCTCGTTATGTTTTATGAGGTATGGATACTTATTTGTAAGTATACTATAACCATTGTTAGAATTACCTTGTCTTATTAATTATTATGGATTATATTGTCACACTCGTTGTGAATTGAGATCAGTTGGGGCTGAAATGGGTGGAAAGATTCCAAATTGTTAATTGTTATGAGATGTGATGGAAATATCAAATGGATAGCTTAGATAATATACTTGAACAATTTTATAATGCATACGCTCTCATTGTGATAATTAGATACACATGTAGTCCATAAGGTCGTATGGATGAAAAATCCCTAATACGTGTAGCCATTGCATAGAGTCATGATAACTCCCTTCGGGTAGTAGCGAGGGCTCGACCTAATAGTTAGAATGTGGTGACATCCTAGAGTATGATAAAAATGGGCTCGGTGAAAGTCCTTGCGTGTTTAAAAGCACGGGTATGTTGCAAAATGAAAGGGGCTCCGTTAGAGCCCTTGGGTACTTGGGTTATACGACATGTGCGGTTGTTGGCACACGATAGTTATGATCCTGTGTCGAGGATTGCATGTGATAGATCGGGCTCACTAGTCATCACACTGACAGGAGCTGGAAGATAGGTCTTGGCTGATTGGGCTGAGCTCTTTGGTTTTTACTTCCCAAAGACCTCTTCCATGCCATTGACCAGTTGGGCTTGGCTGTTGGTGCTTACTTCCCAATACCCCTTCCGTGTCTAGTGCGCAGGTTCCTTATTGTTGTGTTCGTAGCATTGAGGCGTACTTAAGTCCGAGGCCTGGTTGAGTGCATACCTACCTAGTAGTGGAGAGTGATGCGCGTTCGGCAAGTGCGTCGGTCGCTGTCAAGTAATAAATTTTGGAATAGCTTCCCCGAATGTCGATCTCTTGAGGAATGCAGGTTCTGGTGAACGAAACGTGTGGTGAGTCAATTGTTACACGAGCGAATAAAATAAAATAGGGGCGTTGTGATCGGTGTCCTTGTTGAGTCCGAAATCGCACCTCCGAAGGAAATCAGAGGCTGCGGGTTGCCGGTTACTTTTTAGGTGGAAAAAACGAGACCACTAGTAGCGGTCAAGGACAGACTTCGCCCGTCACGGCGAATGCCACTCCTGTGAAGGGCTTTCCTTTGATTAAAAAGAAGCGGTTACAAGTGCAGGAAAGAAGAAGCTGGCCGGTCAAACAGTCCGCAAGATGGGAAACTCGAGACCGCAGCTCAAACAAGCGAGCTCCTGGATTCGAGTGTGCGTGCCTTGGGAACAGTGCCGCCCCCTATTTATAGGTTCTGGGACCTGCCCGAACGGGCAGGGATAAAATAACCGCCTGCCCGGGTACAGGAAAAACGGGCAGGCGGTGACGGGATACAAAGAAGAAAAGAAAGAAGGCGCGCGGCTTGGCGGCTTGCCCTTCCGACCTGTCTGACCAGGGGTTGAAGACAACGTGACCAAGGTGACGATGTAATCCGAGCGGTTTCCATCTTGAGACCGCGGGCTGTTCTTTGGATTTGAACCTTGGCTTGTCTTTATGGCACAACCCGGGCGGTCTCCGACTTGAGACCGCGGCTTGCCTTTTTGGACTTGGGCCTGGATAATCTTCAGTACTTGGAGGCGATCTGAATCTTGCCAGGCCGCTCGGCCCGTGCTAGTTGGTGTTGATGGACCTTGTAAAACCTGAACCGGGCGACTTATGACTACAAACCGCCCGGTCTGCGAGTAATTCTATTGGAAGCGGTCTTCTGGGTAAACATAATCCCCGCATATTTTTAAATTTCCAAGGAGATTTCGAAAATATTCGTTCTAGCCAGAGACCGCGCCGATCTTATCATGTGGGTTATAAATGCTCTAAGAGCTTTTATTCTGGCATAACTTCATTGCTATCACGAGTCACTACTCGCCTCTTGCGGTTAGAACCTTCGGACTGAACAGCCCAAAAAAGATGGTGGATTTAATGGCCCAGCTCGAAGTTCTCGAAAAACCTGGTAAAAACCGCGAGGGAGACCATTCGAAGGATAAGAAGAAGAGGAAAAAGACGCGGCCTGATAGCACAGTAACGATTGCTTCTACGAGTAAGCCATCTGAACCGTTTCCCGAGCTGACAGTCGACTTGTCGACTAAAAATGAGGCGAGTTGTCCGAACCTACTCCCAGTTGATCCTCTAGCCCTTTCTGACAAAGGAAACAACCCGCCCCCTCCGCCGGATAAGGCAGACTCGGAGACCGTCATCCCGAAGGGCGATGGATACGATTCCTGTAAAGTGGAGGTCACTCCTTCTGGTGTATTCCACCTGAAGATAAGAGACGAAGGAGGAGAAGCAGTTGTCTCCCCTAAGCCGAGCGACCAGCCGGGCCAGATAGTGAATATTGAAGACATCCCGGTTTCCCCGAAACAAGCCGGTCTGAAGCCGACGAAGAAGAGGAAAAAAGATGAGTCCACGGCAAACAGGATCCTGAAAAAGGTGAAGAGCCTAAAAGCCAAAAATAAGGCAGCTTCTAGGAGACCGGGAGTGGGTAGTCTTCAAAATAATCCGCGCGAGAAAGAGGTTTCGGAGGGCGTAATTACTACTTCCACCCAGCCGAACGAATAGATTCAAGTTGATGCGCACAGCATCTCTGTAAGTGACTTCATCAGAGACATGGATTCCCTCCAGAAACAAGATGACTTACTGAGAACCTCTTCCGAACTGCAGGCCGCCAATCCGCCTGGAGAGAAAGAGGCCGCCCTGAGTGAGGATGCAACCAGCATTAAGGAGGGCGTACTGCCTGAGGTTACGACCAGAACCGAGACAACCATACCGGTCGCTGAAGATTCTGTGATGGCCGGGCTTCGGCTTATGCAGGTGAAGGCGGAGAGAGTAAGGGACCAGCTTTCCAAACCGCCACCGCCGCCACCCAATCTTCTGTTGCAAGGTAAAAGGGTCGCAGATTACCGCCCTGTTCATTTTTTCAAGACGAGGTCTCGAAATAAGTCGCGCGACCTGTTGTTGAACCCATCCCCCAGCTTCTTTCCTACTTTCGCTCGATTTTCCGCTGCCAAGCAGAAGCAAACCGAGAGATCGTGGAGAGAACAGCGTCGAAAGATTGATACCGAGCGAGCAAAGCGATCTATCCGTACGAATTTTACTCGAACTGCAGCGGCTCGTAAGCGAGGAGAATTTGGAAAGAGCAGTCTCTTTTTGATGATTCTTCTATTTATATGAGGTTGTATTCGATCGACCTTCTTGACTGTCTTTCTTATTTGCAGATGATCGCGACTCCATTCTGAAACCGGGTGAGCTGGTGACTTATCTTCCCCCACTTGATCCGCTTTTGCCGAGATCCTCGGTTATACCGGACACCCGGATGGAGGATGAGATGTCCCGTCTTCAAAGGAACCTTGAAGCCCTTTCAAAGCAGCTGAAGGCCCTTGAGGAGCGGGAGAAGACGGCTCAGGAGGAAAAGATCGCACTGCGGGCTGAATTGGAAGCTGAGAGGAAGGAAAGCCGAGCTGCGCTGGAGGTCGAATGGAGAGAGCGCCGCGAGCAGGAAAAGGTGTATCAAGACCAGGTGGCTGCCCTGTCCGACCGACTTGACCGAGGAAAGAGAGAGATCCATATGCTTGAATGGGACTGTGCTTACTTCAGGTAGAAGTACCTCCGTCTGACAAGGGAGACCGGCGGAAGCCGTCGTCCTGTTAATGTTGCTGAGGAAGGTCAGCGTGGATCACACCGCCCGGCTGCCGAAACGAGCTCGACACTTCCAGTAGTTGGGACGATCCATCCTGTTGCTGGTGCAAATGAGGCTGCGACGACCTTACCTAATTGCGTGATTCCTGCAGCGCGAGTAGAAAAGGACGCCGCCCTACTTCATAGCATGATCAACCACCTCAATCACAGCATGAATCAGATGTAAGGAACTATCCTTCAAATCGGCGATCATGTCGCGTGACTTCACAGGGAGGACGTGCCGAGTGATACTCGCCAGTGATGAGCGGTTTTGAAGACAACTATTTTGTAATATTTTATTCGGTCCTTTGGACAACTATTTGAACTTGATTTTATAATATTTGGTCTGTCTTCAGACCGCGCGGTCTGGGTATTTGAATTTGTTTTGCATTCTTATCGTATGTTGATTGGTGCCTGCTGATTACTTTATAAGCTGATCAGCTTGTTTCTGTGATCCTTTAATTCGCCTGCTCGAATTATACTTATGTCTTTGTGATTGTCTTTCGTGGTGATGCGCCCACGCTGGTTGATTGATCTAGCTGTGATTTGACCTTTGCTAAATGCAGATCAGCCGTTCTTATAAGTAGCGCCTTTCCGAAGGTCTTTTTACCAGAATCTCAAGATGGGAGCAAAGCGTCAGCCGAAGCGACCTGCGAAAACCTCTGCTACCCGCTCCGAAGCCGCTGCAGCATTTCACTCGGCAGACCTCGAGGAGTGCCATTTGACAAAGGCCGAATTGGATGAATTCGTTGAGAAGCACATGTTTGACAGTCCGCTGCTCGCGCGGCTTCCGCTCCGTGATGAGCAGATGAATTCCTCTGGCCCAAACCAAATCGCGATCCCAATCGACCATTTCGATTGTGGCTTCAAGTTCCCCCATTTCAATTGAGCTTGCCATGGTCTTTGACCATTATGGAGTTGTACCCGGCCAAATCTCCCCTAACTCGATGGCCGGGATTTGCAGCTTCATCTCCTACCTGCGGTCTCAGAGAGTCCGCTTCGCCATGGACCTTTTCAGGAAGATATTCTCGGTGCGGGCTATCCCGGACTCTGAGTCGAATGTCTTCAAAGGCCACCTCTACTTTGGCTGCCGCGGTTTGAGATGGTAAACCTTGCGAACAAGGTCACAGCCTGGTCGGAGAGGTACTTGATTTTTGAAGGCCGACTTGGCATGCTGAACCCGAACCCGCAAGTGCGGCCGGAGGAGGCCATTCAACAGGTCGCTATCAGCGAAGTCGAGAAGAAAACTTGCAAGCTTCTCGAGGATGAGCGGCTTAATGTAAGCTATTACATCCCGCTACTTGCCGAATTAGAGAATGTTCGGCCTGAAGATAGTAAGCTTTCCTTCAATCCGCTTCCGACTTTAATGTTGACCGCTCGATCTTTTGTGCTGACTCTTCCCTTTTTCGCAGCCGAGGCCATCGTACCTTTTAACAAGCCGGTCAGCCCGACCGGTTTGGTTTTAACTCAGACAGAGAAGAGAAAAAGACAAGTCAGGAACAAGCCGCTGCCATCTGATGGGGAGGATTCGGCCTCCTCGGGCGACTTCTCCGCACTCCGTTCTTTCAACAAGGTGAAGGATTTAAAAGGCCGCTCGGTCTTGACCTGGCATCCGGACGGCGACGGTGTCCAGGTCTTTACTGCTCTCCCCCACTGGGCGAATGAGAAGTCGGGCCGGCATGCTGAGGCCGCCAATATTGCTATGTTCGGCCGACGGAACTTTAGGCGTTTGAGGAAGATTCCTGAAGAAGAGCTCGCCCGGGAGGCCGCGCGCGTTGGTGCTGAGAGCCTCATCACCAATGTCTTCATGGGAATGACCTTCAAAAGGTTGATCAAAGCGAATGATCACCTAGAGAAGGAAATTGCCGAGTTGAAGAAGGAAAATGCGCGGTTAAAGGAAGCCGAGTCGGTAAGTTATCACCTGGCCAACCATTCTTCTGAATTTTCCAGACCGCACGGTCTCTTACCTTACTCTTTTTTTTTGCAGGCAAAGTATGATGAGACCAATCCGGTCTATCGAGAGGAGCTTTTTCCTCATGTCGCCGAGGGAATCGACAATGCTTTTAACTGCCTGTGGGGGCTCAAAGGGTTCGCGCCTGGTTTCGAGCATTTCACCTTCGCAGATGCCTACCCAATCTTGCAAAGGAAGTTAGAAAAGATCAGGCGGAAAGCCAAAGGAAAGAATAAAGCCGACGGATCCAGCTCGGAGGAGAGTGACGACGAGGATGATGAAGCCGAGAAGTCCGCTGCGGCTAAAGAGGAAGAGAGCAGCTCGGACTCCCAGTCCACTGACTCTGACGAATGGAGCGGGCGCAAGTCAGGCGAACTAAGCAGCTCATCTTCGACGAGTAGCGAGGGTTATTCCCCTGATGTTTCTATTGGTGGCAGCGAACACTCGAGTGCTCCTGCATCGAAGAAACTCAAGAAGAATAATCAGTAGTTGTATTTTGCTTTTTTATTTTGAATAGTCGACGGCTTGATTTTGTTAGCCGGTCGGTTTAAAGCATGATGTAAGAATATTTTGACAATGTAATGGAAAGCTTTTACCTATCTAGTTGTCTACTTTCTGCGACCTACCTGTGATTGTTGGCGATCTCTTTCTGCTTTAGATAATTGGCCTTTCTAACCAAGTCGTGCGACTTAATATTAACTCAACCGGTTAGGATCCGGTTAAATAATTATCAGTAAAAGAAACCTATTCGCATAACTTGTTTCTTCAATTCGGTTAAGTTGATTTGATTCATCCCGAGAAAGTGTCAACTATAATGTTACGTCATGTAGTCGATGCGGCTTGGATATTTGATCGAGCGGATAGGAATCCAAGTTCTGCCTTACCTTATTATGAATGCCTTGTTATACCCAGGGAGCCGAACATATCGAAGTCGCGCGATTATTATTTGACTTCGTATAATTTCTTTACAGGATAAAAAATGTCAAGTCTTAAGAATAATCAACAGGTTGTGTGGCCAGCATTTTATCTTGAGCGGCTTACAACTCAGATTGCTGACTTTGTATAACTTCTTTAGAGAATGCCAAGTCATAAGAATAATCAACAGGTTGTGCGGCCAGCATTTTATCTTGAGCGGCTTACAACTCAGATTGCTGACTTTGTATAACTGCTTTAGAGAATGCCAAGTCATAAGAATAATCAACAGGTCGTGCGGCCAACATTTTAACTCAAGCGGCTTACAACTCAGATTGCTGTAAGTTTCACCTCTGTGAACATAATTAATAACCGAATAGGAAATTGTCATAACCAAGCCGCGCGACTATGACCTGGTTTTTTGTAATTACCTCGCAAGATAGAATATTATGTCATAAGAAAAAAATCGATAGGCCGCGTGGTTAACATTTAACCTGAATGATTTATGTAACATAACATCGATTGATAAATCCGGCGGACTATGCATTCTTTCAGCGGTTTAGTAGTTTGATACTTGTAATGAGAATCACAATTGCCTGATTGTACATAATCCATTATTATACGAACGGATTGAATTGAGAATCATAAAGATGATAGGCCCATAAACCAAACGATGAGATCGACCGGTCTGGACTATGCTTGATCCCTTGATATTTGCCTTGTGATATTTTATAGTATCTTGCTTGTTTCAAATCGTCTGGTCTGACAACCAGACCGCATGATGCATCTAGTACCTGCTTATTCAAAGTCGTCTGATCTGACAACCAGACCGCATGATGCATCTGGTACCTGCTTATTCAAACCGATCGGTTTGAACATCAAGCCGACCGGTTTGTGATGTACCAATAAAAATCTTGTTTTTCTTTCTCCCAAATGGTCTAGAGTAACCATATAGGATGAGATAATTCCCTGTAGTGTAACAGAAGATGGCTACAGACTCAGATGACCAAGTGGGCAGGTGGGCCTAGGCGGCGAACATTGCTTTCCTCAAGTGGTCATAGGAGCTGTAGAAATAAAGAAAAAGACAAGTACAGACCCAGATGACCAAGTGGGCAGGTGGGCCTAGGCGGCGAACATTGCTTTCCTCAAGTGGTCATAAGGGCTGTAAGTGACTCAACTGCTCTCTTGCCTAGGGATACAAGCCGAGTTGATCAATTGGGCAGGTGGGCCTAGGCGGCGAACATTGCTTTCCTCAGAGAGATCAACTCAGTTGTGGGTCCCGCTTAGGCATCGCTTGAGAGTACCTAGGAGTATTCGATGGTCACAGACTAAGATGATCAGTTGGGCAGGTGTGGTTATGCCGCGGGGGCTATACCGACATTGCTTTCCTCAGAAAGATCATCAAAGCTGTAACTATATCCCTCTCGGGGCATGATAGAGCCAACATTCACCTAGACCTCCCTTGATGCAGGGGTGTGTCGGATATCAGCCGGGATCCAAGGCTCCGAAGACCACCGCACGGGAATTGGCAAGCTACCACTACACGTGTGCGAAAACTCCCCGCTACACATGATCTTCATGGTTTTACACTAATGACTACAATCCGAGGGGGTTCGAGCAGAACTTGGTGATGTCTCCGTGGCTCAGTGAGTTTTGATATATAAGAAAATATAAAAAGGAAACATCAGACATGGAGAAGTGTCAGTATGAGGCTTCTTATTGTAATATCTAAAAAATTTGCAGGAAAGTAAAGAAGACATTTTAAGGATAGAACCGTTTGAGATCGTCACCGCTCCAGGTGCGCGAGATGTCTTCTCCTTCACTTGTTTGGAGGCGGTAAGCCCCACTTTTTAGTGCTTCCTTGACGATGAAAGGTCCAGCCCAATTAGGATTCAGCTTCCCAATGTTGCCTGCTCTGGCTGCTGTATCAACTTTCTTTAGCACAACGTCCCCGACTACAAAATGCTTTACCCTGACATTTTTGTCAAAGTATTTTGCCATCCTCCTTTTAACTTCTTCCTGTCTGATTGTTGCCTCGTCCTGAAGTTCTTCGATCAGATCCAGACTATACTTGATAGCCTCATCATTGTCTTCTATCCATGATTCTCCCCCCTCCTTTGCATATACAACTCTTGGAGTGAACACCTCAAATTCTACAGGAACAATAGCTTCTGAGCCATGGGATAATTTGAATGGTGTCTCCCCCGTAGCCGAAGATGGAGTGGTACGAAGAGTCCAAAGGATGGAAGGAAGTTGGTCTGCCCAATTTCCTCTCTGGTTTAAGACCCTCTTCATCAGAAGTTGCTGGATCTGTCGATTTGCTGCTTCTACCTGACCATTTGTTCTTGGATGATGTACCGAAGCAAACCGAAGATCAATTCCCACCTGGTCACAAAAGTTTATCATCTCCGGATTGTTAAATTGTGGACCATTGTCAGTGATAATTGCTAACAGAATTCCATGTCGGCAGACTATCTCTCCCCAGATAAAGTTCCTGATAATTTGAGTTGTAGTTCTCGCTAACGCCTTCGCCTCAATCCATTTGCTGAAGTAGTCAATCATTACGATAATAAAGCGACGCTAGACGCTGGCTGTTGGGAAGAGTCCAATAAGATCCATCCCCCAAACTGCAAAGGGCCATGGTGCAGTTATTGATCGGAGCGACTGAGCAGGCAAATGCTGAAGAAGAGCGAACCTTTTACACTGAACACATCGCTTGGCGAATGCTTCAGCATCCTTCCTCATGGTTGGCCAAAAATAGCCCTACCTTAAGATTCTTTTCTCCAGAGTCTATGCTCCTGAATGGCTACCACACTCCCCGGAATGAACTTCCTGAAGTATGGTTGGGATTTCTTCTTCTGAGACACATCGTGCTGAGGGAGAGATCAAAGTCTTTCTGTAGAGAACTCCTGCTATCAAATAATAGTATGCCGCCTTCCTTCTCAATTTTCTCCTATCTTTGATGGAATGATGGAACTCCCCTTTTGATAGAAATAGCTCGTAAGGGTCCTTCCACGAAGGATTATGATCAATTTGCATGAGTTCTGCCTCATCTGTTGCCGGATGAAAAATTTCAAAGGTCACTCCCCCGGATGGAAGACCGAACTTTGACAACTCATCTGCTTCCTCATTTTGCGTTCTTGGGATGTGTTCGATAATAAATGACTTGAATCTTCCAATTTCCTTTTTGGCTAACAGCAGATATTTTCTCAGAATCGGCTCCCTTGTCTCATAATTCCCCAAGACCTGGGAAGCCATCACCAGTGAATCAGTTCTAACATGTACGCATTCTATGCCCAGCTCTCTCGCAAGCCTCAGCCCAGCCAGAAGTGCTTCATATTCTGCCTGGTTATTTGTAACTGGAAAGAAGAACTTGATAGTTTGCTCCAGCCTGATGCCATTTGGACTGATCAATACTACTCAGGCTCCAGCGGAGTTTCTGCCAGAAGCCCCATCTACATAAATGATCCAAGCCATAGGAGATTGTACCACCTGCTCAGGATTAGGTTCTGTTGTATCTACCAAGAAGTTTGCCAAGATTTGCGCTTTGATTGCTGTTCGGGGGATGTATGATATCTCAAATTCACTTAGTTCAATAGCCCATTTAGCTAACCTACCTGAATGGTCTGGCTTTTCAAGCACATTTTTTAAAGGATGATCTGTAATAACTTGGATAGAATGAGCCTGAAAATAAGGACAAAGCCTTCGCGCAGACATAACCAGGGCCAAGGCCAGTTTCTCCAAGATTGAATATCTGGTTTCTGCATCTTTGAGAATATGGCTGACATAGTATATTGGAAACTGCCTCTTCTTTTCCTCCCAAACGAGGACAGAACTCACCGCATCCGGGCCGACTCCCAGGTATAAGGATAACATTTCTCCCTCACGAGGACTTTGGAGTAGTGGAGTCGAAGTTAACTGTTCCTTCAGCTGCTCAAAAGCCTTGTTGCACTGCTCGCTCCATTCGAACTTTGATCCCCCTCGCAGTGTTTTAAAGAATGGGGGCACTTTTATCTCCGGATTTGGAGATAAACCTGCTCAATCCTGCCAATCTCCCCCCAAGTTGCTGAACTTCTTTGGTATTTCGAGGAGGGGTCATATCAAGGTTGGCCTTCACCTTATCTGGATTTGGTGCAAGGCCGTTTGGAGTCAAGATATGCCCATGAAACTTTCCTTTGTTTGCCCCAAACACACATTTCAATGGGTTTAATTTTAACTTGAACCTCCGTAGAGTAGTGAACGTCTCTACGAGGTCTTTCAAGTGCAATGAGAATGTTTTACTTTTTAGAAGAAGGTCATCAACATAAACTTCGAGATTTCTGCCTTTTTGATGATTAAAGACGGTATCCATCATTCTTTGGTATGTTGCGCCCGCATTTTTAAGACCGAAGGGCATTACGAGATAGCAGTAACACCCATCGTTTGTGATAAATGAGGTATGCGGGATGTCAGGTTTGTGCATTTTAATTTGATGATACCCGGAGAAGGCATCGAGGAAACTCATAAAACCATACCCAACCGCGGAATCAACTAAGACATCTATCCGAGGCAGAGGGTAGCAATCTTTAGGGCACACTTTATTAAGTTTGGTGAAGTCTACGCACATGCACCACTTCCCACCAGATTTCTTAACCATTACAACATTCGACATCCACGTAGGATATTGAATTTCAGAAATGAAACCCGCTTTCAGGAGTTTTGAAACCTCCTCTTTGATGGGCAACGCCAGCTTGATCGCCACTTCTCTCTTCTTTTGTTGGACGGGCTTGAACTCGGGAGATACGTTCAGATGATGACAAGCCACGTCTGGATCCACTCCTGGCATATCCTCCGCTGACCAAGCGAAGATATCCGTATTCTCCAACAGGCAGGAGATTAGCTCCACTTTCTCCTGCTCCGGCAACTCAGCGTTGATAACCAACTTCTTTTCTTCCCCCTCAGCCAAAGGAACTTCTTGGGTCGCTTGGGCAGGTTCCAAGTGAGCCCCTTCTCGATCTTTTCCTTCCTCGGCAGCCCCTGAAGACTCAGCAATCTCCAAAACTTCAGCCACGGCCTCGGGAAGTGGAACGTCGGTGATCATGTTGACAGTTCAGACGTAACACTACCGAGCCACCTTTGGGTTGCTTCTGACGCGATACTGCTTCCCTTCGGCAGCGAACTTGAGAGCAAGGTGAAAGGTAGACACTACTGCCCTGTATGCTTTAAGGATTGGCCTCTCGAAGATAGCGTAGTAATTGCTCGGGGCATCTACCACCACGAACTTGATTAGCTTTATCACTCCTCCAAGAGAGACCAGGAGCTTTAATGAACCCTCAACTTCTTTCTTCTCCCCAGAAAAACCATAGAGGGCCCGTCGGTGGAAAGCAAAGGCTTTCCGGTCTTCAGGGCTTCGAAAGTCGGGCGGAAAAGGAGATTGACGGAGCTGCCTATATCAATCAGAATCTTGTGGACTGTATAATTTTCGATGACGGCTTTGATGACCACCGCATCGTCGAAAGGATTGGCATTGGGGGGAAGGTCATCCTGACCAAAGGTGACAATAGTGCTTTCGGGGGGGAGAACTTGTAGTGGCTGCCACTTCCTGCTTCAGAACTCTCGCGATGCTGGATTTGCGAGATGATTCCGCTCCAGCTCCTCCATGAATACAATAGATGTCCCCTAAGGGGCCCACATCATTGACTTCGACGCATTCAGTGGAAGGGTGGATGTCACCATAGCAGCCGGCGTCTTCGACGTCGGCGCATTCCCAGGTTACTTCTACTATTTCTTTCTCTTTTCTCTTCTCGGCAGTTGGTTCAGCAATTACGTCTTTCCGAACTAGACCCTGGAGCTTTCCTTCTCCCATGAGTCTCTCTATCAGCAAACGAAGGGACCGACAGTCTTCGGTTAGATGCCCCCATCTTTATGATATTCACAATAAAGGTTCGGATTTCGACTGCGGATATCCGACTTCAGAGGAGCAGGCCTTTTGAAATCTGGCCTCTTTTGTAGAATCTGGACAACTTCGTCCATGGTGACGTTTAAGGGAGTGAATGACTATTGCGAGTCATCATATTGAGTGGATGGAATGACTGGAGGTGGATGCGCGGTATACTGTTGTAAGTATACCGGCATGATTTGCAGAAGAGGAGCGGATGGAGCGGGAGCGATGGCCAACGATGGTTTCTGATCTTGAAACCGCTGATGGCCCATGAATGGTTGCTTATTTTTGTAGTTTCTCCCCCTTTGGGAATGGGGTTCAAAGTGGGACTGATTTGATGGCGGATGATGGAAGGACGGATTTGACTGCTCCTTGTCGCTTACCATCTTTGCGACGTAGCCCGGATTGCTCTTCTCTCCTCTAATGAACATATTTGCTAAACTTATCATTTCCTGATAAGTTCGAGGCTCCCTTATATTCGCTTCAAATTTTAGGGGGCCCTCTCTCAAATTATGAATGAGGGCAACCCTATACAACTACGGATCCACATTATGGACTTCCATGATCTCCTTCTGGAAGCGGTCTACGAAACGAGCCCACGCCTCATCTTCCCGCTGCTTTATATCGAAAAGGGCCGTCGGGCCACTTTTTCTCTTCCTCGAGGTAGAGAACCTCAGCAGAAACTCCCTTCGCAGCTCAGCGAAACAACTGATTGACCTGGGGTGCAACCCGTAAAACCACTCCCTTGCTTGTCCTTCAAAGGAGGTTCCAAGAAGCTTGCACTTAGTCGCATCAGTTAAGGTTCTAAGAGCGATGGCTGACTCGAAGGCTTGTAAATGAACCGTGGGATCTGTCTCCCCATTGAAAGCTGGCAGGCGGGGCTCTCTGAAATTATTAGGGGCAGGCTCCCCTCGGAATTCGTCCACGAAGGGAGAAGTTTCTTCCATATTTTCATATAGAGGAGCAGGATAATAAGTCGCCGGAACTGCGGCTAATCGCGGGCAACCGCTTGGTAAGAGGATCGAGCAGCAGCTTCCGGCGAGTAGGAATGACGAATAGGAACTTCAGGCGGGTAGGAGAGACGGGCTGCGCCCTCCTGCGGGTAAGAAAGGCGGGCAGCATGAGAAGCCGCCCCCTGGAAATTAAGGGCCCGAGCCGGCATGTTGTGCGCGGCTTCCTGATAGAAGTTTTGCCTAGCCGCAAAACCTTCTTGCTGAGATTGGAGGTTGGAGGCTTGTGGTAGCGGGTAAGGTGGAGGTGGAGGAGGAACTAGAGTCACCGCCTGATTAACCGCGGTTTGCTGTGGAACTAACCGCTCAGTTAATAGGGCCAAAGTCTGGCTGATTGCGTCCAACCGCTGATCAATCGCCCTCTGAGCCCGCTCGGCTTCTCTTCTGGATTGCTCCAAGGCTTCCCACAAAGAGTCCTCACTATGATCGGAGCGGTCTCCAAGGGGGAACTTGCGGTCTGACATTATGTCAAAGAGGATTTCACCGACAATCCGCGATCTGAAGGTCGCGTGTTTCTGTTGAGTCCGAAATCGCACCTCCGAAGGAAATCGGAGGCTGCGGGTTGTCGGTTACTTTTTAGGTGGAGAAAACGAGACCGCTAGCAGCGGTCAAGGACAAACTTCGCTCGTCACGGCGAATGCCACTCCTGTGATGGGCTTTCCTTTGATTAAAAAGAAGCGGTTACAAGTGCAGGAAAGAAGAAGCCGGCCGGTCAAACAGTCCGCAAGACGGGAAACTCGAGACCGCAGCTCAAACAAGCGAGGTCCTGGATTCGAGCGTGCGTGCCTTGGGAATAGTGTCGCCCCCTATTTATAGGTTCGGGGACCTTCCTGAACGGGCAGGGATAAAATAATCGCCTGCCCGGGTACAGGAGAACGGGCAGGCGGTGACGGGATACAAAGAAGAAAAGAAAGAAGCCGCGCGGCTTGGCGGCTTGCCCTTCCGACCTGTCTGACCAGGGGTTGAAGACAACGTGACCAAGGTGACGATGTAATCTGAGCGGTTTCTGTCTTGAGACCGCGGGCTGTTCTTTGGATTTGAACCTTGGCTTGTCTTTATGGCACAACCCGTGCGGTCTCCGACTTAAGACCGCGGCTTGCCTTTTTGGACTTGGGCCTGGATAATCTTCAGTACTTGGAGGCGATCTGAATCTTGCCAGGCCGCTCGGCCCGTGCTAGATGGTGTTGATGGACCTTGTAAAACCTGAACTGGGCAACTTATGACTACAAACCGCCCGGTCTGCGAGTAATTCTATTGGAAGCGGTCTTCTGGGTAAACAGTCCTAAGCTATTGTGGAAATAAGAGAAATGCGGGTCGAAAAGCACCACTTCGCAAGGTGTGGGTGAGTGCATCGGCCGCGATGCCGCGCTTCGTTAAGCGGGTGGAATGGCCACAGAGCGAGGTTTTGTGAGGGTCGTATTCACCTCTTCGCCAACATCACCACTAGCTATTGGTAGATGGCTTCACACACAAACAACTTAGAATATCACAACAACAAGGAAAGCTATTCTCACCACCACAGCATCATTGCACATGAACAACAAGCAAGGATCTATAACATTAATCTAACGAGCGTTCAATACAACAACACAAAGAGAAAGCACAAGCATCAAAGTTTAGAAAGGACCAAAAAGAGGATGTCACCGCATCTTGGGTTCTCGGCCAGAATGAGAGGTTGTCGGGCTCTCTCTGGGCTCAGCCCTCAAATGGTGTGTGGACTCGAAGGAGGTTGTCACCGCTCCAACGATCTACAACACTTCTATAGCCTCCACGATGAAGAATGCTTGAACTAGTGGCGGAGAATACTTGCAAATGCTCCCGGATGGAAGAGTGGTGAAGGAGATCGCCGAAAATGGTCTCCTCTCGTCTCCTCCGGTGGAAGGGACGAAAATGGAGGGATTCCTGGCTTTTCCTGCGAGGGGAATGGGGGGCCCCCGTTGAATGCAGATTTTCCTGCTTTAAATACTAAACATGCAGAGTTTTGGTCACGAACGGGCGAACACACGATCGTGCACTGCCCATGCGTTATTTAATGATAAAAATAGACTTGAAGACAAAGTTGCGCCGCCCGTGCGATTTACTCACGCACGGGCAAACCCGCCCGTGTGTAAAACGCACGGGTAAATTTGGATCGTCCATTTTCTGCCCAGATGAGAACGCACAACCGCAACCGTCTGTGCGTCAAAGAAACGCATGACCGTGCATTGTACACAATCATGAAGTCTGGCGGAAAACTGGATGATCCGACCGCCTGCACACAAGACAAAACAGCTGGGAAAACACCTCCAGCACCAAATAAACACAGAAAAAGGATTGGGGAGCACCATGTGCTTACCCCCCAATAACAAGGAACGCAAATGCACACCGAAGCGAGCCTAAGAGTGCACCTAGCAAGGAATTACAAATACGATCGAAAACATGCCTAAAGTGTAGTGCATCGACTAGAAATACGGCCCAGATGAGTCCATAAATGTGTATATAAATGGGACTCATCACACCCTCAGACTTAACCATTTGCACGTCTCAAGCAAACTACTCAGCTCTCCTATCGTAACAATTGGATGTTAGATTGTGATTGAGCGGTGGAGACTCATGCGAAGTCGCATGCTCACGTGCGTAAAATACATTTGAATAGAATTAAACTCAAGATTATATCTAACTATTTCTAGAACAGTAATTTGAAATCTACTTTACTTGGATGGTGAATCCCGGTGAATCTTTCGGTCGCGCACAAGGGAAAATAGCGTGACTAATGAGTAGAGTATTACTCGAATCAAAGCTCCGGACAATCTCCTAAGAAATCCATCAAAGTAGGTGTCCATAGGCTTGCACGTTTGCACTCTCTCCACTGCATGAGACGACTCGTATCTAAAATCAATAGGACTTATAGGTTAAGATTTGGCTTAGGTTGAGTTTAGGCTAGATAAGTAGAAGGACGATGGGAATCACACTCAACATAACCTGAGCACTCAAGTGCATAAAATCACCAAAACAGGGAAATTAAGAACCACACAACACCCCCAGACTTCAACTGGACACTAGGTGTGTGCTAAGCCGACCACAAATTATTTTGTCGAGAGATTGCATTTGAAAGTTCTTTTTGTACAAATTTTTTTTCTTTTTTTTTCTTCCTTTTTTTTTCTTTTTCTCTTCTCGACAAATAAATCTTTTATAAGCACTTTATAAACTTCTCTTTTAGCATTCTCAAAGCTACCATACACATCAAAGATAACACCAAACGTGATAGATATATAAATTTCATTCAAACACATATTTGGTGCGAATATAGGTTTGGCTGTATGGCTTTGGTGAAATTTAAGTGGAGCTAAGCAAGAAGGATAGGTAGGCACAAGTGGGTTTGCAAAGGTGATTACATTGGTTAGGATTTCAAAAGCACAAATGGATCAAGAAACGGCCTACATCACGGTTTAAAACTAGTTATTCAACGCAATCGTTTCAAGAGTCGCCTGGTGCAAGTTCTAGCCACCGAGAAAGGTTATCCGTCCTTCCGATCCTAGCAATAAGCTACTACTAATCTTGCTACACTCGACCCTATGCTACCATTGGATTCACCGGATTCACCACTAGAGTAAAATAAATTGCAACTACTATAATAGAAATAATTAAATTATAACATTGAATTTTATTCTACTCTAATTGAATTTCTAGGCGTGACGGGAGCACTCGATTAGAGCACTACTCGAGTCGACATTTTTCTCTACTCCTCACTCCTACACTAACAATCCAATTCTTACGAGCAGGGAACCTCGCAGCAATACCCAATAAGCGTGCATGATCAAGTGTGCGTGAACTAGGTGCAAGTGTATGCAATGTGCACAATAAAATTAAAATTCCTAACTCAGCACATTCTAACATGCCATGCAAAGTGTGTGCACATGCACAGCTCGCTCTCTCCCCCAGACTTGATCGAAACCAAATAAAATAAAAATTCAAACATAAGGAAAAGAGGGGTAGAGTGGACCTATGCTCACGAATGAGCATGCCAGAAGTGCGGTAATTCCATCTTTAAATTTTCTCCTTCCTCATCCACCACGCGAGAGCTTCAGCCTATGATGTTAGCAAAAAGGAAATAACAGAACATAAAAGAAATAACAAGGCAAATAGAACCGGTTGGTTCCCATGGGTTGTCTCCCAAGAAGCCCTATTGTTTAACGTCCTTAAAGGTGGACCAAATACCTGTATTAAAGTTTGATAGCAACAGCTATAAAGATTGTTTCAGACTGAATAAAAACACAACATAGCATGGCCGAGTAACAAGGCACACAAAAAAACAGAATAGAAGAAACAACACAACAAAAACCCGGAGACCCCATCACGCATCATCTATATGCTGATTTGTGGTGCTTCTCCCCAGCCACGCGAGATGGGAAGGAGGTGAAGGCTTTAGGGCCCAAGGAGGATGTCTCCCCCTTGCCCCTAACCTCCTCCTTCTCGCGCCGGAGGGCAGCAGAGCGTGCTCCACGCAACAATCTTTCTTGTTTCAGCTTCTCCATAGTTGGAGAGCGCCAACGTTGATAATCGTCAGAATTTCCCACCTTGGTGGTGGGTGGCATCACTTCCGTTGCCTCTGTGGCAACTGGATCAGCCCAATGGACCTGTTTAAATTGTTTACAGTTCTCATTACGACTAAGAAAATTATTCATATGGAGCTTTGCTCACCTTCTCCCTTATTGTTCCAAACTTCAGTCTCGCTGCTTTCTCTTGCCTTCTTCACCTCTTCATTCACGACATGCTTCGCTTTTTCTTTCTTCTCTCCAACTAACAATTCTTTTTCTTTCCTGGCTTCAGCAGTACTAAACAATTCATCAGTAATAAAAAGGGGAGGGTGAATTAATGCTTCAGAAGCAATCTTGGGACAAGTAGGGGGTGTTACCTTACCAGGTAAGACAACACACCCCTTAGAAAAATCCAAGGTGGCACCGCTCTCTTTCAAGAACGATACTCCCAAGATGGGAATAGATTGATTTTGACTAGGTCCCAAAACTTGGAAGTCGGCGACCACCACCATCCCTTCAATTGTAACTTCAACATTTCTAACTTCTCCCTCAGCCTTAATGATGGTCCAGTTGGCAAGCTCTAGGGATTTCCGATCATCTGTGTTCATTTCAAGTTGTAATTTAGCAACATCCTGCAATGCAAGGACGTTGCGAGATGAACCGGAATCACATAGGGCCGCCGTTTCAATATTATTAATGGTGCATGAGATTACCAACTCATTTGGGTCACACGCTCCCGCATCGGTGAGACTCTTCCCTTGGTTAATTGGATTCTTTTCAGTATTATTGGGAAGGGTCCCTTGCGAATGCTCGTTTAGCACTTGAGCCAATTGGCCAAATTGCGTCTCCAAGTTTCGCATGGACGCAGTTTGGTTGGCCATATTCGAGTTGGCGGCTTCCATAAACCTCTCCATCATTTCTTCCAAATTGCTTTTCTTAGGGGCCGGGGCACCTTGATTATAACCCGGATGAGGCGGCCTCGTTTGTCTTCCGGACGCTTGAGCATCATATTGATGCTGTCCCGGTTGCCATCGTTGGTCTGCATTGTTTTGATTCCAGGAAAAATTGGGGTGATTTCTCACACCCGGATTATAGGCATTGTTGTAGGGTGCCCCCTTAGCTTGATTTCCAACAAAATTAACCGATTCATTTAAATTAAGTTGAGAGAATTCACCTGATAGCCCGCTACCTGGGCACTCGTATGCGTGGTGACCACCAGCTCCGCATCCTTCACAAGCAATGTTAGTCGCGGGCGCAGCAGCGGGAGGTAATGAGTCCACCACAAACAGTCCCCGAGCGCTTCTCGGCGCATTTCTCCCTGCAGTCCAGAAGGTGTTGTGAGAGGCAGTATCCTGCAGAATTCTTAGAGCTTCCTTCGGCGTATGGTTCATCAAGGTCCCTCCTGCAGCAGCATCAATCATTGCCCGGTGGTTGGGCTCGATGGCTAAGTAGAAGGTTTCCACGATGTTCCACGGTTGAAGCTCGTGATTTGGGCATTTGCGCAGGAGGTCACTAAGACGCTCCCAAGCTTCTGCGAGAGTTTCTTGCTCAGCTTGCCGGAAAGTGGCGATCTCACGCCGAAGGCTCACAATTTTTTCCACCGGGTGGAATTTAGCTAGAAATTTGCATGCGAGAGCATCCTAAGTTGCAGCAGTCCCTGGGGGAATAGAGTGGAGCCAGACCTTGGCTTTGTCGCGCAACGAGAAAGGGAACAGTCTCAGCTTGACTGTTTCATCAGAAATTCCTGCGTAATGGAAGGTTCTGCAGATATCAGCGAACTCCGCCAAGTGAAGATGTGGGTCTTCACTAGGCATCCCAGAGAACTGAGCGTTGTTGCGTATGATGTTCAGGATGGCCGGTTTGATCTCAAACTGGTTATTCATGATGTTAGGCCCAAATCCTGGATACACACTCCCAGCAGTTGGAGTGGTATAATCTCTCATGGTCCGGGGCCTCGGTCTAACCGCCTCCTGCTCATCCCTTAGATTATTTTGCCCAACATGGGGTACTCCAGGATTCACTTCTTCTCGATCATTGGGTGCTCTCGGCACACCTCCAAGTTCCATATTATCTCCCATAGCCGCTTGCACGGCTGCATCGCGCCTTACTGTGCGCACAGTACGTTCAATCTCAGGATCAAAGGGTACTAATTCCCTTCTGGCTTGTATCTGCATACACAAAAAGAAGACACAATGAAAAACAAAAATAAAAAACAACTGCTCCTATAACAATGATTCACAACACAAAACGTTACACGCCTGCATTCCCCGGCAACGGCGCCAAAAACATGATGCGCGTTCGACAAGTGCACCAGTCGCTGTCAAGTAATAAATTTGTGAATAGCTTCCTCGAATGTCGATCTCTTGAGGAATGCAGGTTTTGGTGACCAAAACGTGTGGTGAGTCGATTGTTACACGAGCGAATAAAATAAAACAGGGGCGTTGTGATTGATGTCCTAAGCTATTGCGGAAATGAGAGAAATGCGGGTCGAAAAGCACCGCTTCGTAAGGTTTGGGTGAGTGCAGCGGCCGCGATGCCGCGCTTCGGTAAGCAGGTGGAATGGCCACAGAGCGAGGTTTTGTGAGGGTCGTATTCACCTCTTCGCCAACATCACCACTAGCTATTGCTAGATGGCTTCACACACAAACAACTTAGAATATCACAACAACAAGGAAAACTATTCTCACCACCACAGCATCATTGCACATGAACAACAACCAAGGATCTATAACATTAATCTAACGAGCGTTCATTACAACAACACAAAGAGAAAGCACAAGCATCAAAGTTTAGAAAGGACCAAAAAGCGGATGTCACCGCGTCTTGGGTTCTCGGCCGGAATGAGATGTTGTCGGGCTCTCTCTGGGCTCGACCCTCAAATGGTGTGCGGACTGGAAGGAGCTATCACCGCTCCAACGATCTACAACACATATATGGCCTCCACGACGAAGAATGCTTGAACTTGTGGCGGAGAATACTTGCAAATGCTCCCAGATGGAAGAATGGTGAAGGAGATCGCCAGAAATGGTCTCTTCTCATCTCCTCCGGTGGAAGGGACGAAAATGCAAGATTCCTGGCTTTTCCCACGAGGGGAATGGGTGACCCCCGTTGATTGCAGCTTTTCCTGCTTTAAATACTAAACAGGCAGAGTTTTGTTCATGCACGCGCGAACGCACGATCGTGCGCTGCCCGTGCCTTATTTAATGATAAAAACAGACTTCAAGACGAAGATGCGCCGCCCGTGCGATTTACTCTCGCACGAGCAAACCCGCCTGTGCGTAAAATACATGGGTAAAGTTGGATCGCCCGTTTTCTACCCAGATGAGAACGCATGACCGCAACCGTCCGTGTGTCAAAGAAACGCACGACCGTGCGTTGTACACAATCATGAAGTCTGGGGGAAAACTGGATGATCCGACTGCCTGCACATAAGAAAAAACAGCTGAGAAAACACCTCCAGCACCAAATAAACACAGAAAAAGGTTTGGGGAGCACCATGTGCTTACGCCCAATAATAAGGAGCGTAAATGCACACCGAAACGGTCCTAAGAGTACACCTAGCAAGGAATAACAAATATGATCAAAAATATGCCTAATGTGTAGTGCATCGACTAGAAATACGGCCCAAATGAGTCCATAAATATGTATATAAATGGGAGTCATCAGAGAGCCCGATCCACTGTCACCGTCTGGCCAAGATGGGTGATGCCTGATAGGATAGCTACTCTCAAAAAGTGGGAAGTAAAAGTCTATGTCAACATAGAAAATCAGAGTGCATGCGTAAATCATGGGTGAGTCCTCATACTTACATTCATTGCATTGCACCGCATAAAGATCCTCATCATATAAACTTGTATGGGCACCTTTATATGATGAGTTACTTATTATTGCAAAAGACCCTTAACTTATAAGCTTGTATGGGCATCCTTATAAGTTAAGTTCAATTCAGTTCTTTATATACTCTGTTCTACTATCCTCTGTTGTTTATTACTGTTAGAATAGATGTACTCTTTATACCCTTGATATATATGTTGTGGTTACTATTTTCTTGTCACCTGCTATATTGTATATTATTGATTATATTGTAGCATTCTCTTTCCTACTTTCCACCCGGTGCCTAAGAGTCGCCGGGGGAGAGGATATGAATCCACTTAGTCTGTATTACTAATGGTTGCTACGCCGCAATTTTTAGGACACCCCACAATAGATGGAGCAGCAGTGCACGACGCAAGTGGACAGCTAGGCCAGGATGACAGGGCCTGAGAGTACGTTACCTTCGCTACCGTTAGTGACATATGTGAGCGATAGTTATAACTTGTAGCCCTTGGGGAAATTTTGTACTCTGATATTTTAGAGGAGCTCTTGCAGCTACCTGTCCTTTTGTACTTGTTGGGACATCTTTACTTAGGCTTCATTTGGCGCAGCGGGGGCGGGCGGAGACGGCGGCTGGAGATGCTCCGTCGGACTGGAGGGGGCAAGCCAAGGCTGGAAACGCTGCTTATCCGCGGCTTTTCCTCTTTGTGCGGGGCGAAACGCGGCAAATGCCGCCGTAGGGGCATTTGTTTTGCCGCCTTCCGGCGGCGTTTGCCCCAAACGGGGCGGCGAAACGCCGCCCCAAACGAAGCCTTAATTGTGAATCTATGGCTTCTGTAGTTTTCTATTATTGATGGGTTGGCATACAAATATTGGTTTAGCCGATAGAATAGGCGTCTTGTGGTACAGGTTAGCCCGTGTGTTGACGCTATCGCAAGACGACTATTCTGGGCATTGGACTCCCCTCGACTGTGTCTTGTGTTCCGCGAGGGGGTCTTACAAATGGTATCAGCTTGTAATGATCCTGAGATAAAGAAGTCCATTACCTCATGGTGCCACCCCGCTCGACTCTTTAGTTTGAGGATAAACTGAATAAGCGGAAGCAGTGGTGTGCCCATGTGTAATTCACATTAAGTGTGTCAATTACCTTATTTTAAGTAGCCACCCTAACCCAAAATTCTAGCTTACAGGTAGATTCCTGTACGTTCGGAGCCAGCAGCTGGCACCTCAGTACCTCCAGAACTTACTTCTTTCTAGCAGTCTGAGCTGGGAAAGACCTTGACTGCAATCTTGGGTGCCTTCAGGTCTCAACAGATCCCAGTGCAGCAATAGGCCCCGGGCTCAAACTGGTTAAGTACCTTCCGAGCTCTTTCTCCGCCCACCTATCATGGGATAGAGTCGGCTGTCCACACAGAGGAGTGGCTAGACTCTATACATGAGTTGTTTGCGGGGATCTGATGCCCTGCCAGTATGGAAGTTACATTGGCAGTTTCGGCCCTGGATTTCCATGCCAAGAGGTGGTGGAAGTCCCTTATGGGCTCCCCCTTTGAGGGACATAAGTACATTGACATAAGCTAAGTGAGTTTTCTAGTGCGTTCCTGGAGCACTTTATCCCCTTTACGGCCCGTAATGAGCTCGGGGAGAGGTTCCCGCAGCTAAAGCAGGGATCTAGATCAGGAGTGGAATATCAGCGGGAGTTTCAACACCTTGCCAGATTGGCAAACTCTGACGACTTAGATGTTCGCAGTTACGCAAAGAGGTTCTACAAAGGTCTGGAGACCCTCTTAGGCAGGCTCTTCTATTCATCGTTGATTTTAGCCTTGTGCAAATCATAGAGATGGCAAAAAAATTGGAGGCGGACCACTTGGGGGTCCAGGCTAGTGCTAAGAGACCCGCAGAGGGTGCGATGGAAGAAGGACCCAACTTTAGGAGGAGGCAAAGTGCCAAAAGTAGAGGAGGAAATCAGAGAAGAGGCGGCAGATGTTTCCATCAGAATATCTGGAAGGGGCAGCCAGCCCAATAGTTAACATTGCCCCCACCTCAATAGAACCACCCATATCAGCAACCTAGAGGGCCTTTCAGGGAGGGTTGTTTCCATTGCCATCAGTCGGGCCACATTCAACGCTTTTGCTCTCATTTGTAAGGGAATGCTCTGAATGGCCCCATGGTTCCCCCCAACAGCTCGGCATGGCTGAGGATGTGGTAGAGGCCAAGGACACCATGGTGGAGAACATCGACCAGCCTAGGAGTAGGTCTACACTTTGGATCTCGCTCAGCCTCAGAGTCTAGAAAGAGTCATTGCAGGTATACTAGTGTTCTAAGTTCTTTTTCATGTAATAGAATATAGAGATGATTTAGAATTGCTAGAAGTAGAAAAAACTTAGCTATCTAAAATTATATGACAAATTCAGGAATAGTGAATGTATGTGGCAAACCTGCCCATGCCCTGATTGAAACAAGAGCATCGCACAACTTTGTCTCGGAGGACTTCGTCAAGGACTTGGATCAAGTTTGACACTGCACGGGGGCTATCAGGAAGGTGCGTCTCCCTGATGGGTCAGTGATGTCATCGACAACAAAGTGCCTCCTAAAGGTGACCATTAATGGCTTAATGCTCGATGCCCTAACAAAAATTCTGAAGATGCCAGACTTTGATCTTGTCCTAGGAATGACATGGCTCACCTGGAACAATGCTCAGATAAATTATCTGACAAATAAGGTCGTGCTGAGATATGACACCACCTACGCGACCTTGAAAGGTATTATTTCGGCCTCCCATTGTTTACTTTTTTCTACTCAGGCCGTCAAGGCCCATGAGTAGGGGGACGAAGTTATTATGATATATTTTGAGCTAAAGGAGATAGATGTTAACATGAAGGATGTACTAGTAGTCTGGGATTTTCCGAATGTCTTCCCAGATAAGTTACCTGGATTACCCCCACATAGGGAAGTGGATTTCATAATTATGCTAATACCGGGTGTTAAACATGTTTCTCGAGCCCCATACCAGATGGCCCCTAAGGAACTAGCAAAGTTTCGGGTACAACTACAAGAGCTGATGGAATCAGGATTTGTTCTCCCCAGTACGTCACCTTGTGGAGACCCTGTTTTGTTCGTTAAGAAGAAGGATGGTTCCTTATGATTATGCATATATTACCTAGAGCTCAACCAGTTGACGGTGTGGAATACCTATCCCTTACCCTGGATCAATGAGATTTTTGACTAGCTGGTGAGAGCCCATTGGTTCTCTAAGTTGGACTTGTAATAGAGGAACTATCAACCGAGAATACAGGAGGAGGATGTTCCAAAAATAGCTTTTTGCTCGAGGTACAGACTATACGAGTTCACAGTCATGCCATTTGGGCTTACAAATGCCCGTTCCGCGTTCATGAGCCTGATGAACCACTTGTTTGAGCCTTACCTTGATGTCTTCATGATTGTGTTCATCGATGACATCTTGGTTTATTCGAAGTCGGAGGAGGACCATACAAAGCACCTGGCTTTGGTATTGGAAAAACTGCGGGAACATCACTTATTTGCCAAGTATAGTAAGTGCGAGTTCTGGCTCCGGCAAGTTGCGTTCTTGGGCCATGTGATTAGTGGATCAGGATTAGTTGTGGATCCTTCCAAGGTGCATGCTGTAAAGGAGTGACAGCCATTGAAATCGGCAGTAGAAGTGCGGAGTTTCCTCGGACTTGATGTTACTACTGCAAGTTGGTTGAGGGATTTTGAAAGAACACTATCCCTCTCACCGCTTTGACTAAGAAGGGCGTGTCGTTTATTTGGTCACCCAAGTGCGAGGCTGCCTTCCAAGAGCTGAAGGATCGCCTTACCTCTGCACCAATCCTTGGCCTTCCATCTGGGAAGGAAGGATTCCAGATATATACTAATGCATCATACCATTGCTTGGGAGCTGTTTTGATGCAACACGGGTGTAACAACCCCCAAACAACTAGACCCCTAGAGTGGTTTTGTCATGACTAGGTCATATGACAAAACCCTAGGAAGCTTGAAGAGACCACTTGGCCTTACGCTTGAAGGGGAAGAGCACCTTGGTCTGCAAATAGCAATTTTCAGTTACCAAGCTTGGGGTTGGAATTTAGGGCCTCACCTTGGTCCTTTGACCCCACCATAACATACCTAACCAATTAGGGGTCCCTTAGAGCACCAAGGACCCATTGGGGTCAACCAAAGAGGTCAAATTGACCAAAGACAACCAAAAGCCTAAATTGGTCAAAGTAGCCTAATTAGGGTCAATTGGCATCCACCATGACAAATTGAGCATACCCCTACCCTTATGAGGATATTAGGGACCCAATGGACCAAAAATCCCCATCATGGGGCCACCAATTTGAACAATTTGACCTAAGTCAACTATAGTCATGTTTTGGTCAAAATGGTCTATTAAGGCTCAATTGACCCTCACTTTACCAAATTGACCATACCTAGACCTTCCTAACCCTTATGGGAGGCCAATGGGCACTAAACAGCCATTAGGGGTCAACCCAGATGGTCAAATTGACCAAAGTCAACTCCACCCTAAATTTTGGTCAAAATGACCTTTTTTTACCTAATCAAACCCAATCCACTTAGGCTAGACCCAATTGAAGTGGACCACTAACCCATGGGGTTGAGAATTACTCAATTTGCCACTGAATTTCAGTAAATGATGACTAAGAGAGAGAAGGTGAAGGTTTCCTCCAAATTGGAGAGAGAGAGGAAGAACATTCATGGTGATTGAATGCAAATGACCCCTCAAACCTCCCCCAATTGATGAACATTCATCTCCCCTGACTGTTACAAGAAGATTATGAGCTTTTCCAGGCCATATGGTGGCTGGATTTGAAGGGATTTCACTTGGCCAAAATCCTCCATCAATGGCCATTAATGGCCACCAAGTGTAACCCCCCTCTTGCCTCCAATTCGAGCCTTTATCACCTTCCCTGATTCAAGAGAAGAGAAACCCCCATTCTTCTAGAGAGAATTGTGCAGAGGAGGCTCGGATCGGCATGGATCCAAAATGAAGTTTCCCTCCCATGGCCAACCCGATAAACACCAGGGCTAATGCCCAATCTAAGGTCCGATCCTCTTCTCCTCCCCTAGTGCTAGATCTCTATCAAATTTGGGGCTTGATTCGAGCCAAATCGGGCTCAAATCTAGCTCCCGAAAGGTCTCGTTTTTGAGCCTTTTTCCCCCCTAGAACACCCCGTTCCGGCCACCTATGGCCAACCAACCCTAATCGTCGGCCACCACCTCAACGGAGGTGGTGGTGGCATTGGCCGGCCGGGGCGGCGCTCAGGTGGCTGGGAAAATGAGGTTGAAAGCAGCTGATGAGTACATTTTATACTCATCTTTTTGTATTATTTTAATATAGTTTTAAATTGAATTTATATAATTTATATGTATTTTCTTATTTAATCTGTTCCTTTTTAATTTCTTCAACTAATTTAAGCTTAGTTTATGTTTTGCAGGTTTTCTGAGCACTTTGAGTTAAAATGTCAAGTACACGCCCTTGGTCACGGGCATGACCAGGGGGAGTGACAGCCTAGATGTGTTCCAGACCTAATTCCGCCACCACCGGGGCGTTCCGTGAAGAATTCGCCAAGTACACGCCCCAGGTCACGGGCGTGACCAAGGGTGTGACCCAATATCACGGCCGCGACCCGCTGAGCTCGACGAACTGCGCCTGGCTGCTGCGTTCGACGAAAAGGCTGTGTACGACAAAAACACTGAGCTCGACGAAATGGCTCCTGCGTTCGATGAAATGGCTCCTTCGTTCGACGAAATTGCTGCGTTCGACGAACACGCTGAGATCGACGAAATGGCAGAGACCGACGAATGTTCAACAGCGCTCTTTCCCGCCGAAGTTTCCCGGCAAAACCAGATTTTAAGATTACACGCCCCAGGTCACGGGCGTGACCTAGGGCGTGATGCGCCCGAATCGCCTGCATTAATGACAGTCGGCGTCCTTTTCGCACCCAGAAGATCGCGCGCCTTACACGCCCTTGGTCACGGGCGTGACCAAGGGCGTGTAACCCAGAATCTCTGCTTATTTAAAGCCAGCTTCACCAGGAATTTTGGAGAAGAAGTTTGGGGACAAATTTTGGGAGTTCAAATCTCCTTTTCTTGTTTTATTTTCATGTTTTTAATAGCTCTTGTACGTCTTTTTCTTATTAGCATTTGTAATTTTCAATGCAATAGTTGTAATTTCCTTTTCATAGTTTGTAATCTCTTTGCATTTCAATAAAATAAAATAGTTCTCTTTCTCTTTTCCACTCTCTCTTTTATCATGTACTCTTTTATTCCTTTCATTTCCTCCATCTCCATGAGTTACTAAAATATTATTAGTACTCGATTGAGATGATCCAAGGAATGATATAAGTCATGAAATAATCTATAGTTGCTATTTCTCTTTTAAAAAATGCTTAAGATTTACCCTTGATTTTAAGATAACGAGATTATATTTTCGATATATAATTCTTGTTCTTGTTTTCATTCTTTAGTTAGCCGAGAGGCTCGTAAGACGAATCGATCACTCAAGGATAAAAAAGAGTAGAATGCAATCCTCGAGAGAGGACAATGTTACCCTTCTGGATTGGAGTAAAAGTCAATAGCGGGATTCACTTCGATAAGGCGAGTTTTAGGGGTTTCAATTCTAGAACGAGAGTTCGATTGATCAACCTAAACTTAGTTGAGCGCATCCTCGAGAGAGGTGCGTTCATAATTTGGGAATCTCCACGGTCAAAGCTATTTTATAAAGAGAATGCGCTTTTATTCTTTGTTCTTATTTTTATCTCCAAGGTGATTCAAAGATTGAGTGTTAATCATTCTTTTAATTCTTATTTTAATTTTCCATTTGCAAAACCAACCTCAAGTTTTAATTGATAAAATAATAGAGACTTTCTTGAAGTAAGAGTACTCAACCGCCCCGAGTCTAATACGACCTTGTTTTAATAACCTATACTACATTCGATACGGTACACTTGTTGTTGTCGTTTGCGGATATAGTTTTGCGCATCAAGTTTTTGGCGCCGTTGCCGGGGACACGGTTGATATTTTGAAAAAAGAAATATTTATTAATTTTATCGTTCTCTTTCTTCTCCCCCTTCTCTTTAAAATTTTAAAAAAAATCTTAAAAAGCGTAATCTAAATTCTCAGAAAGGACGCTTTGGGCTTGAATTCCCATCATAGCCTCTAGTACCTTGCGAGCCCTTCACCGGGTTGACCATGGGAAGTCCGGGACTAATTTAATCCGCTTTTTGAAAAAAATTATATATAATAAAAATATTTTTAAAAATTCCATTCATTTGAGTAAATGTTGTTCCCTTTTTTATTTTTTATTATGAAAGAATCTGAATTGGCCGTTAAAGTTGCCGAGCTTCAAAACCAACTTTATCTCTTACAAGCCGCTCGAAGGCGCCAATTTAGTTGTCATTATTGTGGTGCGCCTCATCAAAGTGAGGAATGCAATTTACATTCTTATTATCAAAATAAATTTTATGAAAATAATTATCTTCAATATAATGCCAATAATTTTGATTATAATTACGATCATAATTTTTCCTCTTTTCATGAAAATAATTCATCTTTCGATCAAAATTTTTCAAACTTTGATAATAATTACGATCAAAATTTCTCGGCTTTTCATGAAAATAATTTTCCAAACTTTGATGAAAATGCTTTTTCTAATGAGAATAATTTTTCGGCGTTTAACAATTGTTCTTCTACCTCCGAAGTAGATTATTCTTGGTGGCAAGGTCACCCGGATAGTTTTCGGGGCGATGAAGATAAATCTTTAGATCCGAATTTTTGTTCTTCTTCTTTTGCGCCGCAATTGCCTTTCTCTAATTTTGGGGAATCTCCATCGATTCAATTTGATACTTCCCCCCAAAATTTAGACGAAAATTTAAATTTTTCTAGTGTTTTTCTCCATCGTTGGATAATTTAGTTATGGAGGAACATGTGGTTTCGTGTAATCCCATAACATCTTTTACCAAAGATGAAGAAAACTTATTATACCAAGAATTTCTTAAGGTTATGGGCACCCCGAATGAAGTAGAAGAAGAACAAGTTTCTTCCCCTACTCCACCCGGATTTTATTTTTTTTGTCATGAATATTCACGAATTTCTTCTATCAAACCAAAAATTGATGAAAATTTTGTGTCCGAAAATTTTATTCCGCTTGGTAATGCACTAGATTTTCCTAATGAAAATTTTATTTTAGAAAAGGAACAACCGGAGCTCAATCATATATTTTCGCAAGCGCCTCCTCCCTGCAAAAAATTATCTAAATTGTTTAGTTCTGATTCTTTTGATACTAATAATTTCCTTGTAGATGATGTGCCGTTGCAACCAAACGTCTTCAGAGATCCATTTGCCGCTCATCTCCAGCTTTCCAAATTACCTAAGATTTGTTTAGGTAATTTGGATTCACAATTTCAAGCTCACCGACAGCAAAAGAATCAAGACTACAGCGGAGGAGTAGTCGGGCGACTGACGCCGGCACATTCGGCTCAGCGCGAATTAAGGGAGTTGCCTGTCCACCTCTCTTTTAAATTTCCTTTTTCCTAACACTAACCGTCTAGCTTAAAGACGAGAAAAATAAAGCGCTCTTGGGAGTCACCCCTTGCTTATCTTTTTTTTTAAGTATTTTTCTTTTAAAGTTTATTTTCTTTCAAGTAGTCTTCAAACCTAGTTTTAAACATTGGGGGCAATGTTTAATTTTAAGTATGGGGGTGTAGCTTAGCTTTCATTGTATTTTTATTTGAAATTTTTTTTTATAAAAATTATAAAAATCTAATTTCTTGGAAAGGGCGCTTTGGGCTTGAACTCCCATCACAGCTCCTAGTACCTTGCGAACCCTTCACCGGGTAGCCCTCGGGAAGTCCAAGAAATAATATTTATAAAAATAATAATAATAAATACGCCTAGCCTTGTTGTTTTTAATGTTCTAGAAATTTAGTTTGAGGTTTGATTATAAGTATTCTTACATTTTTAATTTAGCTAATTTTTTTTATCAGAATTTGTTAAATTTAAATTTGAAGTAATTTAATTTTAAGAAACATTTTATGATTTTAATTTGATTAGAGAATCTATTTAGCACTACTTCTCCTTTTAATTTTAAATAGCTTCACTTTGTGGTAAATTGGCTAAACACCTCTAGATTCCTATTATATTGCCTTTTAACTTTTAGATCTTAGGAAATTTCATTCCCCAAAAAATTTGCTCTCAAAATAGTTTAATTTATAAACTAGAAGTATTTCGCTACCCTTACCCTTTGTTGGCAATTAAAAAAAGTAGAAAAAAGATTATATGGTATGGAAAATAAGAGGATGAAATTCATTATTTTCCTAAACATATACAATTTCCTATTCAAATGAGGTGAGAGGATAAAATATATCACCTCTATTCAAGAACTCTTCATTTTGCCATTTCGTTTAAACTCATCCCTAGCCAATTTCATTGTTTCTAGTCCTAAACTAAATTATTAAGAGAGCAATATTTTGGTAGGTGTTTTTTTCCTTAAGTTTCTTTTATGTTAGAGTGTTTATAATTTCAATCTAATTTTGTTTGAAAATTTCTATAATTTTGATTGCTAAATAGTTATCTTGAGAAGTAGTTAGCTAAACAAATTTCTCTTTTTAAATTATCAACATAACTTATGACTTAATTCTTGAATTCCTAAAAATTTGCTTTTGACTTATTCTTGGTTTAATAAAATTTTAGTTAATTAGAAATAATATCGATGTCTTGTAATTCTTTCCTCACTCTTTTGCTCTGGAATAGCAAAAGCTCAAGTATGGGGGTGTTTGATGTGTACATTTTGTACTCATCTTTTAGTATTATTTTAATATAGTTTTAAATTGAATTTATATAATTTATATGTATTTTCTTATTTAATCTGTTCCTTTTTAATTTCTTCAACTAATTTAAGCTTAGTTTATGTTTTGCAGGTTTTCTGGGCACTTTGAGTTAAAATGTCAAGTACACGCCCTTGGTCACCGGCGTGACCAGGGGCGTGACAGCCTAGATGTGTTCCAGACCTAATTCCGCCACCACCGGGGCGTTCCGTGAAGAATTCACCAAGTACACGCCCCAGGTCACGAGCGTGACCAAGGGCGTGACCCAATGTCACGGCCGCAACCCGCTGAGCTCGACGAACTGCTCCTGGCTGCTGTGTTCGACGAAAAGGCTGCGTTCGACGAAAACACTGAGCTCGACGAAATGGCTCCTGCATTCGACGAAATGGCTCCTTCGTTCGACAAAATTGCTGCGTTCAACGAACACGCTGAGATCGACGAAATGGCAGAGATCGACGAATGTTCAACAACGCTCTTTCCCGCCGAAGTTTTCCGCCAAAACCAGATTTTAAGATTACACGCCCCAGGTCACGGGCGTGACCTAGGGCGTGACGCACCTGAATCGCCTGCATTAATGACATTCGGCGTCCTTTTCGCACCCAAATGATCGCGCGCCTTACACGCCCTTGGTCACGGGCGTGACCATGGGCATGTAACCCAAAATCTCTGCCTATTTAAAGCCAGCTTCACCAGGAATTTTGGAGAAGTTTGGGGACGAATTTTGGGAGTTCAAATCTCCTTTTCTTGTTTTATTTTCATGTTTTTAGTAGCCTTGTACGTCTTTTTCTTATTAGCATTTGTAGTTTTCAATGCAATAGTTGTAATTTCCTTTTCATAGTTTGTAATCTCTTTTGCATTTCAATAAAATAAAATAGTTCTCTTTCTCTTTTCCACTATCTCTTTTATCATGTACTCTTTTATTCCTTTCATTTCCTCCATCTCCATGAGTAACTAAAATATTATTAGTACTCGATCGAGATGATCCAAGGAATGATATAAGTCATGAAATAATCTATAGTTGCTATTTCTCTTTTCGAAAATGCTTAAGATTTACCCTTGATTATAAGATAACGAGAATATATTTTCAATATAATCTCTTTTTATTCGGCGCCCAGACACTCTCTTTTTATTTATTTGCACTTGCTTATTTGTTTTATTTCAAATTTGGGACTTTATTTACTTTGGTCTGCATTTAGCGAAGTGTTTTGGGCTGCGTTTAGCCGCTCCTCCTTGTAGGCCTTTAAATAGGCCAAACCTTCTCTATTTTGATAATGTTGAATGAAATTGAAAACAAAGCTTCCAAACCCTAATCTCCCCTATTCCTCCTTGCCTCCTTGTGACTGTCGGCCCCCTCTTTTCTCTTCACCTTGAGGTTCGGCCTCTTCATCCTCACTCTCCCCCTCCTAGACCGCCAGCCTCTCCCCCTCTCCCTATTCCCTAAGCCCTCCTCCACTTGTTCCTCAAGAACCGACCCCTCCTCCACCCTCTTGGATAGTTCTCGGCCGACCACCCTCCCTTTCCTCCCTTGAAGATTTGCGGTCTCCACCCTAGATCCGAGAGAGGCAAGCTCGGCTAAGGCAAAGAGGCCCCTCTAGGGCTTTGTTCATGGCGGCGGATGATGGCGCAAATCTCGCACACCGCTATAGGCGGTAGCTCGACTACGACACGAAATGGCAGTGTACCGATCGTTCAAGTAATATAAAACGAGGAGTAATCCTCGAGTATCGAATCTCGAGGGAACACAGTAAGGTGGAGCTATCTATCGAGGAAGGACTTGAGATCGAAGTCCTTTAAGGAGGATGGATTGCGGAAACGGGGTGGGGGGTTGATTTGGTTTGTGGAAAATAAAGTGAAAAATCTATTACTACTCCTATGCAATGCCGCTATGCAAAGCTTCGCTTCGCAGAATGGAATCTACGTAGGCCTTGAGCGCACTACTTCGTAAGGGCAGATGGACGAGTAGGCAAATGGAATGAGGGTCGTAAGCACCTCTTCGACACGCACGCCACTAGCAATTGCTAGTGCGGCAACGAACGCGACGGCGGGATGGATGATGGAATGGGGCGCACCTCAAGCAACATAAACATAAAATGACATCACATAGACATGAAATCAAGAAATATAAACAAGTTTATGCACTCTACTTCATCATAATAGTGAGATCTACACATATACACAACAATAAGAGAAGTACAAGGCAAGAAATCGACCGAATCCGAAGTCTTGTTGAAGATTCACGGTTGAAATCGTTGGGTTGTCAACCCGCGTCCAAGCTCGGTCAGCAACTGCATCCGGGGTAGAGAGAGCTGTCACTACTCTCCAATGGACCCGTCTTCTTCGTCTCACGATCCGGAGGAGGTTGCAAGCTTCCTCTTGCTTGAAGGTGATGGCATATAGATCTCTCTTGAAGCCCTAGGATGAAGGAGGAGGCCAAAGGGACGAAACCCTGGTGGAAAAGGCGGAATCGCGCTGCTGTACGACGCGTACGGATCTCTCCCGGTTTAGGTCAAAACTGCAACTTTTATAGAAAATCGACAGAAAATTGGTCGCGCACGGTCGAACGCACGACCGTGCGTCGACCGTGCGATACTTAAGCTCAGTAGGCGTGCAGG
The DNA here is from genome assembly GCA_033032865.1 of Dactylorhiza incarnata. Lineage (NCBI taxonomy): Eukaryota > Viridiplantae > Streptophyta > Magnoliopsida > Asparagales > Orchidaceae > Dactylorhiza > Dactylorhiza incarnata. Next base: position 3,448,508 of record JAWHQI010000013.1, read on the forward strand.
GGAAGAAGACCTTCCGCCCGTGCGATTTGTTCACGCACGACCAACGCCGCCCGTGCGCTAAGACGCACGAGTAAACTCCGATGCTCCATTTTCCTGCCCAGACAAAAACGCACGATCGAACAGACCGTGCGTCAAGGAAAACACACGACCGTGCGATATGCACAGAAATTACATTGGGGAAAACGGGGCGATCAGGTCACCTGCATACATGACACACAAGCTGGGAATCCACGTCCAGCAGCACAGGGATACAGAAAATACCATGGGGAGCACGAAGTGCTTACCCCCAACAACAAAGTGCGCAATTGCACACAAAAACAGGTATAACTATATACTTCTAACAAAAGCATAACTAAAGGAAATATGAACGAAACTGAAGCACAAAAGCAGAAAAAACTAGCCTAAATGAGTCCGAAAATATGTATATAATAGGGACTCATCACACCCCAGACTTACCTGTTTGGGCGTCCCGAGCAAACAAATCCGGCGGAGTATAAAAAAGGTAGCTAGAGTAGAAAATTACAAAGACAGAGTAAGATGCGAAGTATCATACACATGCTCATAAAAATTCTGTAGAAGAAGATTCTAACTATACTAACAAATTTACAATAGTATAAATGCGTAGATAAAGATTTATATGTACTCAGATGGTGAATCATGAAGAATTTAAGCGGTCATGCCCGGTGTGAAAGTAAACAAGCCACTTAGGAGGGTGTTACTAAAGCTAGAATTAGGGAATAACTCCGTTGAAATCCATCAACGACGAGGACCATAAGCTTGCCCGGTTACACTCTCTCCACGACGCTAGCAAACTCACAAGTTAAATCAATAGGGCTTTACGGTTATAATGGGGCTTAGGTTACGGTATGATATTTAAAGATAAACAAGATGGCTACGCAACCCAATTGAGTCACAAGATAACGCTGAACCCAAAACAAGACCACAAATGATGCTAGGTGACACACCCCCAGACTTAGCTTGAAAACTGGGTGTGCACACAGCCTACTCCAGCAAAATAGCAACTGAATTTTCTAAAACGCACAAGGGGATTTCATTTCATTCTACTTATTTTTTTTTCAGATTTTTCTTTTAACTTCACTTTTTTTTTCTTTTTCTTTTTCTTTTAACCACGGTTGGTTTACAAAAAGGAGTTCAGCAAAATATAAATTTTTCTTTCACATCACAAGGGTTCCACGCATCACATCCAAATATGAAATGTAATTTCAATTAACTTATTATTTGGTTGCGAAAATAGGATAAGCTTCAGGCTTTGGTGACTGAAAGAGGAGCTGAAACAAAGGAGGGGTAGGCACAAATTTGGCTTGCAAAGGTAAGCGTATAGGTCAAGGAAAACAAGGCTCAAACTAGCCAAACAAAAGCCTACGTCATATTTAACAAAATGAGCTGCTCTCACCCATGCTTCAAGAGTTGCTTGGGGCAAGTTCTTAGCCCACGAGAAAGGTAAACCTTCCTTCCGACTCGAGCAACACACAACTAGCGCTCGCTTACACACAACACCGTGCTACCGTAAATTTCAGCCACATTCACCAAATGAGTATGATAAATCAACAACTACGCAAGAATACTAATTGTAAATTAAAAGCATAGAGATAATCTAATTTTACTCACATTTTTATGGAAGCATGTGGATGCGACTAGAGCACTACAAGAGTCAACATTATACTCTGAATTGAAATTCCTAAGCTAACATCCTATTTCATATTCCTACCAAAATTAGTATGAACGGAAATACGCATACAAGTTAGTGCGCTCTCAAGTGGTTGCTAAGTGTGCAGACAAAATGAACAAAAATGATTCTTAGAGAAAGAAACTTCTAGCATGCAAAATAACTGTGCACGTGAGTGGATACACAAAAATATCTCCCCCAAACTTAAACTATGCATTAAGATATTCTAAAACAAAGTTAGGGGAAGAGTGTACCCAATGCTCAGCAAGTAAGCATTCTGGAAGCCTGTAGTGAAACTCTACGAAGAATCACGACCACCGCCTTCACAAATAGAAAATACCTGCAAAGAGTGGTCTCCGCACACGAAAACTAAAATATCACAAAATAAGCTAGTTTTTGCAGGGGATAAATTAAAAGACAAGAAAAATTAAGATAACTACTGGGGTTATTGTCATCCCAGCATGACTTATTCAGGAAGGTGAGGGTCTTAGATGGGAGTATGGAAAGAGAAGTGGACAGGCAACTGTTCTAATTCCCGTGTCGGTAGAGGGTACCGATACGGCAATAAAACAGTGATTCCCCTACCTAAATAAAGATACCTGCTGAACACAGGTAGCGGGAATAGGAAGTAAGAAGAGGAGGAGGCCTGGTCCTCACTCATCTCACCACAAAATAAATCCTTGCCTAGCAAGGTGTCATCTCCAGGGAGGTGGCAGGAGAAAGAGATCAATGATGGAGCTTCCTCATTGGAGGAGGGATCAACCTCCTCGCACATGAGGATGCTATCATCATTGACTTGAGCTGGAAGCTCCAAGTCCTCCTGATGTACCAGTGGAGACTCAACCAACACAGGCTCAGATATAGCAGAAGGGGGGGTCAAGAAATAAAAGAGAAGAAGAACATAAATAAAAAACGAGCGGGGGAGTGGTCCCGGACTCACTCCTAATAGGTTGGGAAAGTAAAATAATATCGGCATTGTCAACAATGCCACAAGATTCGGCGGGATCGTCTGTGGCCAAGCTAAGGATTTGGACTTCCTCCACCGGTGCTGAGGAAAGCTCCTCTTCACCTAGAAGGTTGTCCTCCTCCATAGGAGCAGGTACACTTAGATCACCGGCCTCATCCTACGACACATCCTCGACAATGTCATCTAAAATAAATGTACTAGAATGCACAATAGGAGGGGGAAGGGTGCTTGGATAAAAGTCCAGCACTGGTTCCTCACAAAGAATCAAATCTATGCTAGGAGATGGGTGTACAGGGAAGATCGGCTCAGCCATGTCAGTGCCCAGATCAGCCACACATTTGGTGACCGTGTCCACATCATACCCTTCATAAGATGAAGGTGATATGGCCACATAACCAGATGTCGAAGGTGTGCCGCCATAGGTAGGAGTCGGGACGATCCGGATATCCGGCTCGTCATCCTCGTCCAATTGGCGAAGATACTCGGCATAATCCTTCAAGGCATGATCCATGCTCTGACAAAACAAGCACTGCCTAATGGGCTTCTTTGGCACAGCGTGTGCTGATGCCGAAAAGAAGATTGACGGTAAAGGCGTGGCAGAATAGCCATAAGACTTCCGCGCACCATATGGAGTACCAGACGAAGTCGGTGCTCCATATGCTGGGCTGGTAGTGCTAGGGCTACTATCTCCCTTTGGACATCTATCGCTAGCGTGAGAGATATCTCCACAAAAATGGCAACGAATATTAAATGCAGACCACATTTTGTGAAGATAAAATGATTCAAAATGCAGAAAACTATTGTGCAAAATAATACACCTAACAAAAATTTACTTAACAGCCTAATATAAACAGTAAAACAGAATAAGAAGAAATAAAACAAAAATGCGATAAACAAATGGAAAGGGCTTTAATCTCAGATTCTCCCTCTCCAGAAAACTCACACGTCTGTGTTCCCCGGCAACGGCGCCAAAAACTTGATGCGCAAATCTCGCACACCGCTATAGGCGGTAGCTCGACTGCGACACGAAACGGCAGTGTATCGATCGTTCAAGTTATAAAAATGGGAAGTTATCCCCAAGTATCGATCTCTCAAGGAATGCAGGATGTGGTGATGGGTGATCTAGACTATTGCAGAAATAAGAGATGCGGTGATCTAGACTATTGCAGAAATAAGAGATGCGGTGATCTAGACTATTGTGATGGGTGATCTAGACTATTGCAGAAACAAGAGATGCGGGTCAAAACTCCGCTTCGCAAGGCAAGATGGATGCAACGGTCGCGATGCCGTGCTTCGGAAGGCGCGTGGAAGGAAAGTAACTGTGACGATTGAGGGTGACACACACCTCTTCGAACAATGGGGGTGAGTGCAGCGGCCGCGATGCCGTGCTTCAGTATGTGGGTGAAATGGCTACAGTGCGGGGTTTTGATGAGGGTCGAAAGCACCTCTTCACTCTTACCTCTAACTTTTGCTAGAGTGAGCTAGCTAGAACGTGTGTGTGGAAGTGGAGTGGAGTGGGTGTAAGCGGACGCAACACAGAGCAATACAAAGGAGATTATGTCAAGTTCATTACACAAATATTCATCTAGTTATACAAGATAAGTTAAGAGAAAACCACTCAAGAAGGTGAGCCGTCGGTCACGGCCGGAATAGCGGGTTGTCAATCCGCTTCCGAACTCGGTCGAGGGGTGCTTCCGGTGCCAGAGATCTGTCACTTTCTCCGGTGATCTTCCACTTTCTCCGCAACAACTTGAAGAACACTCGCTAGGAAAGCTTTGCTGACGGCCGGAAGGGCTCCCCGATGGTAGAGAAACAACTCTTGGTCGCCGGAGGAATCTCCCGAATGATCGGAATGGAATGGGGATGAAGATGGGATGGAAATCGCCCAAAAACGGCGGAAGAATCACGCCCCCGTCTGTCTCTCTCGGTCCCCTTGCCCCGATTCCAGCTTTTTATAGGAAACAGGCTGAAAATTGGTCACGCGCGGTCGAACACACGATCGTGCGCGTACCGTGTGATATTAACGGATAAAGTATGGCTTGTAGAATATGCTGCGCCGCCCGTGCGATTTGTTCACGCACGACCAACGCCGCCCATGCGTTCAAACGCACGGGTAAAATCCGACGCTCTGAAATCACAAAGATACAGGTCGACCGTGCGTTTTACTCACGCACGGGCGAATTTGCCCGTGCGTCAAAACACACGAGTAAACTCCGACGCTCCATTTTCTTCCCAGACACAAACGCACGACTGCACAGACCGTGCGTTAAGGAAACGCACGACCGTGCGATATGCACAGAAATTACTTTTGGGGGAAAACGGAACGATCAGGTCACCTGCAAACAAGACATACCCGCTGGGGCATAGAAACAAAGCTCCCCAACGACATAAAATATGCACCAAAAAGAATAAAAGGGGATCATCCAAGATAACACACAGAATAAGGCTTTGGAAGGTACTATTACGCAAATGAACTACTAATCTAATATGAGCGATAATCCACCTAATATGGAGTACCTATGCATGATAATAAGCCTAAATGAGTCCTAAAACATGTATATAATGGAGACTCATCACACCCCCAGACTTACTCGTTTGCACATCTCGGGCAAACACTCGATCCTATGGTAGAAAAATGAACGTTAAGGAAGCAACTGTGCAGGCGAAACACGATGGGAAGTAAAGACTAACGAGCGTTAAAATAAAGTAGAAAAGATTTTAAAACAAAGACTATATTTTAAGAACTTCTACAAGTGTAAAATACAAAATACTACTACTCTGAGGTGAATTTTTGGTGAATCGTACAGTTACGCCCTAGGGAAAATAGCGTGAGCTGCTGAGGTAAGCGTTGTTCAAATTGGATCTCAAGAAAGAGCTCTCCAAGAAATCCATCAAGGTCGATGGTCATATGCTTGCCCTTTCACACCTTCTCCACTGCATGAGACGATCTCATCAAGAATCAGTAGGACTTTTAGGTTAGACTTGGGCTTGGGTTAAGGTACGGTAATGAAGTAGAAGAACGTAGGCTAAACGCACTCAACCTCCAGAAAATAAACAAAACTGAACCTTAACATCTTCACCTTGAAGCACACTCCCCCATACTTCATTTAAGCACTATGGTGTGCGCGAGACTACCACACTTGTGGTTCGATTCTTTTTAGAGATCTTTTACTCCTTTTTTAGATCCATAGAGACATAATTTAGGATCAATCAAAATTTTTTTTCAATCTCATCATTTTTTTCTGCGCGCACACACCACATCACACAACCACATATTTGTTCTCCGCTTCGCATAATCATCATCAATATGTATAAGTTTCAAAGCTTGACTCTAGTGCGTTTTAGGTTAGGATATGGGGCCTTGGTGAACGATTAGTGGAGTTTAACAAATAGGAAAGGTAAGGCTCAACGGGGCTAGCAAAGGATGACGTTAGGTTGGGAAATCAAAGCTCAACCGGACCAAATGATGGCCTACGTCATGCTCCCAACAAGATCATTCAACGCACTCGTTTTGAAAATAGCTTGGAGCAAGTTCTTAACCACCGAACGAGGTCTCCTCTCCTTCCAACTCAAACAACACGAGGCTAATAGCTCTTCTACACTCGACCAAGGGCTACCGCTAGATTCACCAAATTCACCGTTTGAGTAGAGTATTAAGTAATTACACAAATGAAGTAAATAAAACAATAACTTTGTAATTAAATCTATTCTACGTGAATTTTTAAGCTGCGTGAGCACTCTACTAGCAGCACCGCACGGGTCACATCCTGTTCAGCCACACAATCCTAAACAAACAATCAAACTTCTAAACATATACATCAAGCACTTACACGATAATTGCGCACGAGTAAAAATAAAACGCATGTGGTGTGTGTTATGCAATGAGACAATAAATATAAATTTCCTAACACAACATTCTAGCATGCATGTGCGTGTGGCGTAAGCAAAGGCTCGCCCCCCCCCCCCCCCCCCCCCCAGACTTGCATTGAAACACAAGAAAATATAATCTTTTGAAGCAAACTAAGAGCTGGGTTAAGAGTACCTATGCTCCTAAGAGCATGCCAGAAGAGCGGTATAATCCTTCTTCAATGATCTCCTCCTCTTCATCCAATCAGGTTCACAACTGCATAGCTAAAAACAAAAGCAAAAGCAAACAAAACATGATAGAGATTAAATCAAGCAAACGGAACCGGGTGGTTCCCATGGGTTGTCTCCCAAGAAGCCCTTTTGTTTAACGTCCTTAAAGGTGGACCAGATACCTGTATTAAAGCAGTTTATAGAATTTTTCACGCAAAATTAAAGAGAGGAGATCATCCAAGTCTACGCAGTATTATTACACAACCAAATGGAGAAATCAACTATTGAAAGTATCTAGTTGCGGCCTAAATCATCTAGAGGGGGGTGAATAGGTGGATTCTATGTCTTTAAGCGGAATTAAAAATTAACACAGAAAAGCAAATAATCAAACACAGCACAGACACAAGGATTTTATAGAGGTTCCCCGATGTGGGTAGTCCTCTTTCCCGCCTCGCCTATCTAGCACTACGAGGCTAGACTCGGCTACTTCACCAATCTCAGATTATAACAAATCTTACACCTCGGAGTATACCACTCCTACAACTCGGAGTATACCACTCCTACAACTCGGAGTATAACAACTCCTACACCTCGGAGTAAACAACTCCTACAAAATAATCTCGGAGTGAAAACTCCTACAAAAGAAAATATTGAAACAACAAAATACTTCTTCTTAACCTCTAAAGAGATTAACTTCAGATCTTGAAAACTGAGTCTTCTTCTTAACCTTGAAAGAAAGCTTGGCACTTGAAAGAAGTGGAGGAGAGAAGACTTGGCTAACCAGATCTGAATAGGCCCTTTGACTTACTTGAAAGAATCTTCAATAAGGAGAGCAACAATAAGATCAAAGGCCTTCTTCTGAGAAATCTCTAACAACAATAGAGAAAGGATCTTGAGCAGCATATGTTAGGTCTCAGAAATCTTGTTCAGCAAAAGAGAAAGGAGATCGACTTTTAGCTTTTTCTGAACTGTCGGCTGAAGAGAGATGTTTAGATCGAGAAAATTGTTAAGAGGGACCCCCTTGCCCTAAAATAAGGATTTATTTATAGGGAGGACTTCAACGGCTAGTGCCACAAAGACGGGAGAGGCGACACGTGTACTGTTCATGGTGGCTAACCCTAATTTTCGAAAACAAAACAAAGATTTGAAATCCGTCTGTCCGTCATTCGTTGAGACTTCACGTGAACATCCGACGAATTGACTTAGCTGCATAAATTTCTTCAAAACCCAGCCAAAATGACCTCTGTCAGCATTCGTCAGGATTCGTCGGAATGAACCGAGTCATCTCGACGAATGGACTTGGCTGCAGAATTTTCTTCACAACTCAGCCAAAATGACCTCTGTCAGCATTCGTCGGGATTCGTCGGAATGACCCGAGTCATCTCGACGAATGGACTTGGCTGCAGAATTTTCTTCTAAACCAAGACAAAGGTATTCTGTCTGGATTCGTCGGGATTCGTCGGAATGACCCGAGTCATCTCGACGAATTGACTCAGCAGAATTTTTCTTTTCTTCTGAAAACCTGCTCCACTCCTCAACCTTGAAAGCCTTCAGTTATGAGTATATGAAGTGCACCCCAAAAGAGAGATTACACATGGACCAACACTTTGTTCTATACAATTAGGGATTATATTGTCTAGAACTGTGTTTGGTGATCCATTGCAACCTGACTTTGGTGAGCACTTAGCATTAAGGCCTGTCATAAAACATCTAAACAAAAGTCATCAAATACAAATACAATTCATTTTAGTTTACTAGGGGACATCTTCAAATCAAGGTGATTGTGGACACAATACCCAACAATCTCCCCCTATTTGAAGATGTCATAACCCTAGACACTAACTTGAATTGCACAGAAAGAATACTAAATAAGAAAGCACAACCCAGGCAGTAATATATAAGGAAAAACAGAATAGGACTCAATGTTTTAACTTAACACAAGAGAAATGTGTATATATATATAAGCAAAGAAAACATCATGATTCCAGATAAGCACAGCTTATTCATGACCTTTTCCTTTCTTCTTTGCAAACATTCTGTCCACTGCTTCAGTTTTCTTCTTCAGTTCTGAATCCATTCTCTCAAAGAATGCCTTTGGCTTAGGCCAGTATTTGTCAGGAGCAGACTCTTTAGATCCACCATTCTTGAAGTGAATTCTTCATTCATTTGTCCTCTTCTCAAACTTGCTCCATTCTTCTGAACTATAATGGTCACTGACTTTTTCATTCTGATTGCTGACTTTATCAAAAACAGATAGAACAATACTTTTGGAGATGGGGCTCCAACTTTCTTGGAAGTTTCTAGGAGGAGGTTTATCATAAAATTCTCTGATCTTCTTATGTGGATTAGACCTCTTAGCAGATGGCATATCAGCAAATAACTTCCTTTTTAATGACTTCTCAGAGGGTTCAGCAAAAAGAGAGCTGTCAGGATCTTGAACAGGGAAAGGATCATCCCAAAATTCTTGATAAGTTGAAGCAGGAATGACTTCATCTGCAAGAACAGAATCCTCAACAGGATTTGGAGAGAAACTAGGAGCCCTGGGTTCTGGAGCACTTGAAGAGGGAAAATCTGATCCTTTATCCACAACAGTAAACCCAAGCATTCCAGCCACTTGCTTGAACAGCCAGCTTTAGGCTTCATAAGTATACCAGTTCACATCCTTAACATTTTGTAAGATGTTTTCCTTGAGATCTTGCATTTGACTAGCTACAGTTTCATTCAAAACATCCATTTTGCTTGCACTTTCTTCTAACTTAGATACCACACTCTCCTCCCCCTTTATGACATCTTCATGCAGGAGGGTATATAATCTCTTCAACTGAGCTTCAACTTGATCATCCAAGTAAGTAATTCCTTGATCATGAGCAGAGCTAAGAGTAGAGAGAGCAGTAGTCAAATGTAGTACATCTTCACTAACCTGATGCAGATTCTTGAGAGTATGCCCAACAGCTTTATTTGTATGATCCAAAGCTTTCCCTGCAGATAGCATCCAGGCTTCTTGATTACTCTTAAATCTTCCCATGTCATGCTTGATCTCAGCCAATTCCTGCTTCAGAGAACTATCAACAGAGTCAATCTTCTTATAGACTTGCTTGATAGACTGATCAAAGTGATCTGTCTGAACCTTTAGCAGCCCTGCTATGGACTGCAACAAAGAGGAGTGAGAGCTATCACCAGTCTCAACCTCTTCAGGAGAAATTCTATCAGCAACAAAACTTGAGGACTGTGCTTGCTTGTCAAGCACAGTTGCCCTTGGAGAAGTGCTCCTAGCCACAAGAACTTCTGGAGGAGGCAAAAGCAGCACAGAAGGAAAGACTTCTGGAAGAACAGATTCAGCCATGAAGATATCTTCCTGGTCTTTCTCCCCCTCAACTAGAGACATCTCCTTAGCCAACCTCAGCATAGCACCAAAGCTGCCCTTCTCCCCAGATTCAGATTGCTCATGAGGAGAGTCTGGCAAGATTTCATGATCTTCAGAATGAGAAACAACCATGGCAGGTGATCTCCTTGAATCTTCTAGCTCAGGAGACTCATCAAAAACAGCACCATTCTCTGGGCCCTCCATGTCAAGAGTAGCAACAGGATCAAGAGGTACTTGATCAGCATCACTTGGAGGAACATCTTCTGCAGCACCACTTCCTGCACCAATGTCTCTTGGGGTTGGAAACTCCCCCTCAACATGTGCATCTCTGCCCTGAGCAAGAGCTGGACTAAGTCCACTCCCCCTGGAAGATTGCCCTGCTTCAATAGATCTATGCTCATCAAGCAGAGGGGCCTCATCATCACTTGCAGCAGCCCTAACTCCAGCATTCCCTAAGCCCTTGGGAATTACCCTTTCCCATTTGGAGAAAATGGTTGAGTTGATCTTCTTTGTGTGGTGGATGGGGATACCTCTTCCAAGATTAAAAAAATCTGGATTGCTACTGTGGAGAAGCAGACTGAGAATTCTTCCAAAATTTGGAGCAAGAAAACTTTCTTTAATCTTCTCAAAGATTACTTCACCAAAATTGAAATTCTTCCGACAAATTATAGCGGTGTGAATTTTGAAAGCTTCTTCAGAGAGGTAGTCATGAGAGCCTACCTTGCATAATAATACTTTTCCTATAATATCACACAGAAGCTTACCTCCTTCATTCATGAACTTTCTTCTGATTTTGGAGTTTTGATCAAGAATGCCAAAGAATCTTCTGGCTCTGAAAATATCTTCAACAGACAACTCTTCTGATTCAACTTCAGGCATCCTCAACGATCGGTTGATACCACTAGCCTTCAAAATGATTTTGCAAGACCTAATAGAGCTTTTGATCTTCTTACCTTGACTTGAGATTTTGGCATTTCGATAGAACTCCAGAATGTCCTGTTCTAGGATTTTAGCCGGCTCTTCTAAGATAAAACTGAGCCCGGCGACATCGAGCATCAAAATCACATTCCGAAACTCATCTGAAGCTGAGCGGAAGGCGCCTCTCACCAACTCTGCCCCTGAATGCAGACCACCAGAAGCTTTGGGCGCCATTGACGTCATCGAAGCCGCGGAAGAGAAACAGAGGAATCGTGAGGAAGGAGACGAACGGTCGGGTAGGGTTTCACGGAGGTTCTCGTGAAATTGTGATGTTTTCTTTTATTTATATATATATATATATAAATTTAAGTAGAGTGCGTACCTGAAAGATGATAAAATCGTATTTAATAGGGAGATGATTCCATGGGAGATGAATTGAGAGGAGTAAAATTTGTCCCGTGAACATCCGTGAAACTTCATGAAATTTTCTGAGTTAACAAGTGAAATCTCGTGCAATTTCATGAAATCTCAACAGTCCCAACTTCAAGAGTCCTTGTTAAGCATTCCAAGTTCCATTTTGAAGAAATTGAATTTGGTTTCGTCCAGAGTCTTCGTAAAAATATCTGCAATTTGTTTGTCAGTATTAACATATAACAAATTTATGTCCTTACTCTCAACATGTTCCCGGATGAAGTGGTAGCGAAGCTCAATATGCTTCGTTTGGCTGTGAGAGACGGGATTATTTGCGAAGGTAATAGCACTTGAGGAGTCACAGAACATGGGGATTTCTGAGAGCTTTAAATTATGGTCCTCAAGCTGATTTTTCATCCACAAAAGTTGAGCACAGCAACTGCCGGCAGAGATATACTCCGATTCAGCAGTCGATATTGCAACGCAATTCTGCTTCTTGCTGCTCCAGGAGATGAGCCGTTTTCCTAAGAACTGGCAAGTTCCCGAAGTGCTCTTCCTATCATCTTTGCTTCCTGCAAAATCAGCGTCTGAAAAACCAATTAGTTCAAAATCATTGCTTCTTGGGTACCATAAGCCGAGATTGGGTGTACCCTTAAGGTATCTCAAAATCCTCTTTGCAGCGGCATAATGAGATTCCTTACAATTCACCTGGTACCTGGCACAAACACATGTTGAGAACATTATATCAGGCCTAGTAGCAGTGAGATAGAGCAAGGACCCAATTATGCTTCTGTACTTGGTTTCATCAAAAGGTTTCCCTTTCTCATCCTTGTCCAGAGACATACTTGAGCCCATTGGAGTCCTCATTGAGGTTGCACTCTCCATTCCAAATTTATTAAGCAGCTCTTTGGTGAACTTCATCTGAGAGATGAAGATTCCATCTTCAGATTGGTGCACCTGGAGTCCTAAGAAATATTTCAGCTCTCCCATACTGCTCATTTCAAACTTACCTTGCATCAAGTTAGAAAACTTTTTGCAAAGTTTGTCATCAGTAGAGCCAAATATAATATCGTCGACATAGATTTGCACAAGTAAAATATCGCCTTTAACTTCCCTAAGAAACAATGTCTTGTCTATTGTTCCTCTTGTAAATTTGTTCTCAAGAAGAAACTTAGACAATGTCTCATACCAGGCTCGGGGTGCCTGTTTGAGACCATACAAGGCTTTATGTAAGTATAATACATGATCAGGAAGGTTAGGATCTACAAAACCTGGAGGCTGAGCTACATAAACTTCCTCTTTAAGGTCTCCATTCAGAAAGGCGGACTTTACATCCATCTGGAAAACCTTAAAGCCCTTATATGCAGCATAAGCCAGAAATAATCTGATAGCTTCAAGTCTTGCTACTGGTGCGAAGGTCTGATCAAAGTCAATCCCTTCTTCTTGCCGGTATCCTTGAGCAACCAGTCTTGCTTTGTTCTTGATGATGATGCACTTTTCATCAAGCTTGTTCCGGTAAATCCATTTGGTTCCAATCACATTCTGTCCTTTGGGTCTAGGTACCAACTTCCAAACTTTACATCTCTTGAATTGGTTGAGCTCCTCTTGCATAGCAAGGATCCAGGAGGGATCGGTGTTTGCTTCTTCAAACTTCTTCGGCTCAATCTGTGAAAGAAAACTTAAATGTAAAGCTTCGGTAGTTGTACCTCTTCTCGTTAGAACTCTGCTTGAAGGATCTCCGATGATTTGATCAGCTGGATGATCTCTCAAATGTCTGATCATTCCAACATTTAGATGACCATGAGGTTCCTGCACTTCAGGTACATCTTCATCTTCCTGAGGGTCATCATCCTCACATGTAGAGGGAGCATTTACTTCAATAGATTGTGAAACGTCTTCCTTTACCACTTCTTCTGAGTGTAGTTCTTTGAACCTTGCATCTGCATCTTCAACAAAGACACTATAAGAGCTGCTTTGAAGCATACTCGTCTCATCAAATATAACATTGTAAGTTTCTTCTACAACCAGGGTTTTCTTGTTGAAAATCCTATATGCCTTACTATGGCTACTATAACCTACAAAAATACCTTCAAAACATTTTTCACTAAACTTAGTTTTATAATATTTTCCATTGTTAAGCACGAAGCATTTACTACCAAAGATTCTAAAATAAGACAGAGTTGGTTTCTTGCCTTTTAGAAGTTCATAGGGAGTCTTATGATGATTTTTGTTGATCAGTGCTCTGTTTTGCACGTGGCAAGCAATGTTGATACCTTCAGCCCAAAAGTACTCTGGTAGTGAAGAATCACTCAACATTTTCCTGCAAGCCTCTATGAGTGTTCTATTCTTTCTCTCGGCAACCCCATTTTGCTGTGGAGTACGGGGAGAGGAAAACTCATGAAAGATACCCAGACTTTCACAAAATTCATTCATGGCCCCAGACTTGAATTCTGTACCATGGTCACTTCTGATTTTGACCACAGAACATTCTAATTCATTCTGAATTTGCCTGACGAATGAGGTGAAAGAATCATAGGTGTCTGACTTGTGTTTCAGAAAGAATACCTAAGCAAAACGTGAGTAATCATCGACAATGACCAACGTATAAGACTTACCCCCAAAACTCCGAATTGGCATGGGACCAAATAAGTCCATATGAAGTAGATATAAACATCTGGTAGATTCTTTGCCAATAATGCTCTTAAAGCTAGCTCTCGTCTGCTTGCCCATTTGGCATGCGTGACAAGGTCTCTCTTTAATGAACTTAACATCAGGAGCATCACGAACTAAGTTGTGTGAAAATAACATATTTATAGTTTTGAAATTTATATGTGCTAGTCTCTTGTGCCACTGGTCACAAAGAGATGCACTATCTTTTGCTAAAAAGCACACTGGTGTAGAAGAGTCTATACAGAGAAAATTTAAGAAAAAAATATTTCTACTCCGAGTGCCTGTTAAAATAGTTTCTGACGTATCAGACGACTTTATCAAGCACTTGTCCTTGTAGAATTCTACCATATAGCCTTTGTCACAAAGTTGACTTATGCTAATGAGATTATGTTGTAATCCTTTAACATAAGCCACGTCTGTGAAAGAGACTATACCATTTGTGATCATACCATAGCCTTTTGTGATTCCCCGATCAGATCCGCCAAAAATAACTTTTGGACCATCTTTCACCGGGGTATACTCTTGTAGTAGGCTTCTTGTTCCGGTCATGTGCCGTGAACATCCACTGTCCAAGTACCATATTGGATTTGAGTTGGCCTTTGGACATACCTGCAATCAATAATCAATTGCCCTTAGGAACCCAAACCGATTTGGGTCCTTTGCTTCTTGTTAGATGACCACCACATGGAATGTTAACATTGCGAGGGGTCATTCTTGCATTGTTAATCCGTGGAGTCGTGACATTTCTCGGATTAAACCAATAATCTATGGCAAAGTGACCAACCTTGCCACAACACCAACAATCGAATCGATTGTACCTTCTCTTTGTCTCCTGTTTTGCGTTTTGAACGGGAGGTGCAACAGGAGTGACTTTCTTAGTGGAAGTTTTCTTAGAAGTGGGGGCCTCATGGTGACAGCACACACACGGCTCCAACTTCTTCTCAACAGATTTGGGTGCAATCGTTTTAATTTTTGGTGCTTTCTTGTGAGCTGATCCGTGAACAAATGGACCATGATCTTTGAGGATTATTTCTTCATGAGGTGCTTTGAATGGAGAGTTGTCAAAGTTTCGGGGAAAGCTCCATCCTTGATATCTATTACTAGGTTCAACATGTGTTGGCCTAGCAAGATGACCGTAGGATGAATCAAAGTCAAACGGGTTTGATGGAAAAATGACCTTCCTGAATGAAGGTTGACTTTGATTGGCAGTTCCCTTCCCTTTCACGGCTCTCTTCTCAGCAGCCTTACTACTTTCAGCCTTATGACCAATTCCACTACCCTTCGCAGGAGCAGAAAACCTATCAATGAATGGAAGAATAGTCTTAGGCTTCGAGAAGCTTTCTACGAGCTTCCTTTCCGCCTTCAACTTATCTTCTAGTTCATTTATAGTTTTCTCCTTTAGATTCAACAACTCAGTGGAGCTTTTCAGTTCGTCTTTCAAGAGTTGGATTTCATCTTTGAGAGGAGTTAGTTGTTCAACTTCCTCCCTCAAAGCTAATTCCACTGTCTTGAGAGATTCAATTTCTTTTGACTTGGACTTGACGACCTTGCGGCACTTGTCAAATCCTTTCACAAGGGCTTCATACTGAGTTATTAACTTAGAGTCCTCCTCTGAGAAGTAGCCTTCATTTGCTATGGATGCAGTCTCATCTTCAGAAGCAGACAGAGGGGTATGAGAGTTTACCTTCCCCTTGTGAGAGGAGTCGCCTATTTCTTCGTCTAGATGTGCCATTAGCCCAAAGTAGGCTTCTTCATCTGAGCTTGACGCATCAGAGTCACTGTCGCTCAGAGTCTTGGCCTTTTTGGCGAGGAGGCTCTTTTCTTTCTTCTTTCCTTTAAAGGTTCTCTTTTCTTCCTTCTTTGATCCTTCTTTCTTTTTGTATGGACACTCGGCTATTACGTGTCCTGGCTTATTGCAGCAATAACAAATAATGTCAGTAGAATCAAATTTGTTCGGTTTAGATTTATACCTGTCATTATAGTAGTCCTTCTTGTGATGATCACCATCACGTCTTGATCTTCTGTGATCAAATGCAGTGGATTGGCCTCTCTTCTGCTTTCTTTTATTCAGAAGTCTTTTGAATTGTTTGGAGAGAAGAGAAAATTCTCCATCAGACATCTCTGAACCTGAGGGGCTGGCATCAGACTCATCCTCATCAGAAGATGGTCTCCTGACAGGTGGGAGAGCCTTGCTCTTTCTTGAGCTTTCAGCTTTTAGGGCAGAGGACTTCTCCCTTCCAGAGGCCCTGACCCCCTCTTCTTCAGCTTTGCGGGAATTTAGCTTCAACTCATGGGACAGGAGCTTACCAAACAACATTTGTGGCTCCGTGGTTCCGAGATTTCCGAATTCTCTGATGGCTATAACCTTGGTGTCCCATTCTTTCGTCAGGGATCTCAGAAATTTGTCATTTAGTTCGCCAGTTGTGAATTCTCTACCATAGT
Source organism: Dactylorhiza incarnata (assembly GCA_033032865.1). Taxonomy (NCBI): domain Eukaryota; kingdom Viridiplantae; phylum Streptophyta; class Magnoliopsida; order Asparagales; family Orchidaceae; genus Dactylorhiza; species Dactylorhiza incarnata. The sequence continues at coordinate 3,465,044 of JAWHQI010000013.1, forward strand.
TCCTAAGACCATTTACAATCTTGAAGAACTTCTCGTAGGTGTCAGAAATGGAGTCTCTTGGATCTTGCTTGAATGCTTCGTATTCTTGGTTCAGCAACGATCTTCGGTCATCCCTCACTTCTTCGGTCCCTTCCATCAGAACGACTAGTGAATCCCACATTTCTTTAGCAGATTTGCAGTGAAGCAGATTTTGCAACATTGAATCATCAACTGCACCTGCTATGATATTCTTTGCTTTCTTGTCTAGGGCCACTAGAGCGATCTCATCTTTGTTCAGTTCCAACATCTTCTTCGGGATCATGATGGTGGAGTTTATTGAAGATGGTTTCATCGGAATATGGGGACCTTCTTCCACGATCTGAAAGATTCTTGGGTCGGCAGCTTTCATGTAGAATCTTACTCTTTCCTTCCACATAGGAAAGTTCTCTTTGGTGCAGACTGGCAACTTGACGGAATCCTTGACCTTATCCATTCCAGACATATTTGCTTTAGCAACTAGATGAGGAGTCTTGTTCAAGGTGTTAGCCTTATAGCGAACAACCTAGCTCTGATACCAATTGAAAGTATCTAGTTGCGGCCTAAATCACCTAGAGGGGGGTGAATAGGTAGATTCTATGTCTTTAAGCGGAATTAAAAATTAACACAGAAAAGCAAACAATCAAACACAGCACAGACACAAGGATTTTATAGAGGTTCCCCGATGTGTGTAGTCCTCTTTCCCGCCTCGCCTATCTAGCACTACGAGGCTAGACTCGGCTACTTCACCAATCTCAGATTATAACAAATCTTACACCTCGGAGTCCAAACTCCTACAACTCGGAGTATACCACTCCTACAACTCGGAGTATAACAACTCCTACACCTCGGAGTAAACAACTCCTACAAAATAATCTCGGAGTGAAAACTCCTACAAAAGAAAATATTGAAACAACAAAATACTTCTTCTTAACCTCTAAAGAGATTAACTTCAGATCTTCAAAACTGAGTCTTCTTCTTAACCTTGAAAGAAAGCTTGGCACTTGAAAGAAGTGGAGGAGAGAAGACTTGGCTAACCAGATCTGAATAGGCCCTTTGACTTACTTGAAAGAATCTTCAATAAGGAGAGCAACAATAAGATCAAAGGCCTTCTTCTGAGAAATCTCTAACAACAATAGAGAAAGGATCTTGAGCAGCATATGTTAGGTCTCAGAAATCTTGTTCAGCAAAAGAGAAAGGAGATCGACTTTTAGCTTTTTCTGAACTGTCGGCTGAAGAGAGATGTTTAGATCGAGAAAATTGTTAAGAGGCACCCCCTTGCCCTAAAATAAGGATTTATTTATAGGGAGGACTTCAACGGCTAGTGCGACAAAGACGGGAGAGGCGACACGTGTACTGTTCATGGTGGCTAACCCTAATTTTCGAAAACAAAACAAAGATTTGAAATCCGTCTGTCCGTCATTCGTCGAGACTTCACGTGAACATCCGACGAATTGACTTAGCTGCATAAATTTCTTCAAAACCCAGCCAAAATGACCTCTGTCAGCATTCGTCGGGATTCGTCGGAATGACCCGAGTCATCTCGACGAATGGACTTGGCTGCAAAATTTTCTTCACAACTCAGCCAAAATGACCTCTGTCAGCATTCGTCGGGATTCGTCGGAATGACCCGAGTCATCTCGACGAATGGACTTGGCTGCAGAATTTTCTTCTAAACCAAGACAAAGATCTTCTGTCTGGATTCGTCGGGATTCGTCGGAATGACCCGAGTCATCTCGATGAATTGACTCAGCAGAATTTTTCTTTTCTTCTGAAAACCTGCTCCACTCCTCAACCTTGAAAGCCTTCAGTTATGAGTATATGAAGTGCACCCCAAAAGAGAGATTACACATGGACCAACACTTTGTTCTATACAATGAGGGATTACATTGTCTAGAACTGTGTTTGGTGATCCATTGCAACCTGACTTTGGTGAGCACTTAGCATTAAGGCCTGTCATAACACATCTAAACAAAAGTCATCCAATACAAATATAATTCATTTTAGTTTACTAGGGGACGTCTTCAAATCAAGGTGATTGTGGACACAATACCCAACAACTATATGTTGATTAAAAATACTAACTGCATATAGAAGAAAAAGGTCCGAAGACTCAGTAGTAGGGGTGGAAAATAAGTAAGATGCTCAGCCTCCAACCTCAAATCTCCTCTTTTTTGCTTTCTTCTTCTCCTCTAGTATTATATCTTCAAAGAAAAAATGCTTGCCCCCTTGTAACCAATCCTCAAGGGGAAGCACCAAAGATGATGAGGAAACACGATGTTCCTTCACTGTACCTTCCTCATCCCGCCAGGCTTTCAGATCCTCCATGCATAAGGTCTGATCAACTGGAGGAGGGGCATCCTGCATCCTTGTACATAAAGAAAGGGGGTCAGGAAATAAATTGGAAGAAAAACTAAAAGAAATCTAATTTGAGGGGACAATCCCGGCTTCATCCCCCATGGGGTGCGGCAATGACACACTGATGATATCATCAAAGATTTCGCTAGACTCCAAAGCGCACGCAATGGCCTCCTCTTTAACTTGGACTTCCTTGCACTGGACCGAAGCGGTTGCTTCAGCACAATCATGGCTGTCCTCCTCCATGAGAGTGGGCACCACATTGCGCAGGTCTGCAACATCCTGCAAAGTGACCTCAATGATAATATCAGAAACAGATGTAGTTTCATGTGCAGTGGGAGAAGACGTGCTTCTTAAGAGTTCGGGCTCTCTCTCCACACAAGGACACAAATCCACACAAAGTGGTAGATGAACCAAAGAGGTATGGGGTGTCGCATCAGAAATCGAGCCATGAGGGTCACTGACGTACGTGTCGGTTCCATACCCTTCGAAAAGTGAAGGTGGAAGTGACACGTAATCAGAGGAAGAAGCTGTGCTCGTAGAATTTGAAGATGGGACGATCCGGATATCCGGCCCATCGTCATCCGCCAATTCGCGAAGATAAGATGCACAGTCCATCAAGGCGTGCTCTCTACTTTTGTAAAATAGGCACTGCTTTGCCGGCTTTGCCGGCACAAAAGGTGTGGCAGCCGTGTAAAGGTGCGATAACGAAGGTGCAGTAGAGTAGCCAAAAGACTTATGGGCTCCGTACAGTTTCTGAACAACACCATACTCCTTGGGACACCTATCACTAGCGTGGGATGTGTCCCCACACCAACGACATCGGATATTCAAATGCGCCCACATGATAAAGAAGAAGAAAATAGCATGAAAATGAATAAATTAAAAAGAATAAAAGACTCACTCGAAAATAATTGACTCACAAACAACATCTCATCACGCCTGCAGATCCTCGGCAACGGCGCCAAAAACTTGATGGCGCAAATCTCGCACACCGCTATAGGCGGTAGCTCGAATGCGACACGAAACGGCAGTGTACCGATCGTTCAAGTAATATAAAACGAGGAGTAATTCCCGAGTATCGAATCTCGAGGGAACACAGTAAGGTGGAGCTATCTATCGAGGAAGGACTTGAGATCGAAGTCCTTTAAGGCAGATGGATTGCGGAAACGGGGGGGGGGGGGGGGGGGGGGGGTGATTTGGTTTGTGGAAAATAAAGTGAAAAATCTATCACTACTCCTATGCAATGCCGCTATGCAAAGCTTTGCTTGGCGGAATGGAATCTACGTAGGCCTTGAGCGCGCTACTTCGTTAGGGCGGATGGACGAGTAGGCAAATGGAATGAGGGTCGTAAGCACCTCTTTGACACACAAGCCACTAGCAATTGCTAGTGCGGCAACGAACGCGACGGCGGGATGGATGATGGAATGGGGCGCACCTCAAGCAAGATAAACATAAAATGACATCACATAGACATGAAATCAAGAAATATAAACAAGTTTATGCACTCTACTTCATCATAATAGTGAGAACTACACATATACACAACAATAAGAGAAGTACAAGGCAAGAAATCGACCGAATCCGAAGTCTTGTTGAAGATTCACGGTTGAAATCGCTGGGTTGTCAACCCGCGTCCAAGCTCGGTCAGCAACTGCGTCCGGGGTAGAGAGAGCTGTCATTACTCTCCAATGGACCCGTCTTCTTCGCCTCACGATCCGTAGGAGGTTGCAAGCTTCCTCTTGCTTGAAGGTGATGGCATATAGATCTCTCTTGAAGCCCTAGGATGAAGGAGGAGGCCAAAGGGACGAAACCCTGGGGGAAAAGGCGGAATCGCGCTGCTGTACGGCGCGTACGGATCTCTCCCGGTTTAGGTCAAAACTGCAGCTTTCATAGAAAATCGTCAGAAAATTGGTCACGCACGGTCGAACACACGACCGTACGTCGACCGTGTGATACTTAAGCTCAGCAGGCGTGCAGGGGAAGAAGACCTTCCGCCCGTGCGATTTGTTCACGCACGACCAACGCCGCCCGTGCGCTAAGACGCACGAGTAAACTCCGATGCTCCGTTTTCCTGCCCAGACACAAACACACGACCGCACAGACCGTGCGTCAAGGAAAACGCACGACCGTGTGATATGCATAGAAATTACATTGGGTAAAACGGGGCGATCAGGTCACCTGCATACATGACACACAAGCTGAGAATCCACGTCCAGCAGCACAGGGATATAAAAATACCATGGGGAGCACGAAGTGCTTACCCCCAACAATAAAGTGCGCAATTGCACACAAAAATAGGTACAACTATATACTTCTAACAAAAGCATAACTAAAGGAAATATGAACGAAACTGAACCACAAAAGCAGAAAAAACTAGCCTAAATGAGTCCAAAAATATGTATATAATAGGGACTCATCAGCGGATCGTGAAGGCGAACGTGCACTCCGTCAAGAGATCCTCCTTCGGCGACCACCACGTGGATTACACTAGGATTTCTACATCCCAGTTCTCCTATTCCGGGCGGGGTAACCACTCAACGATTTGTGAGATTTTCTTTAAAAGCATAGGTGTGGTGGATAGGTTCTGTGACGAGTTTTTTCGTTCGTTGATTTTTTTCACGGTTATTTTCTCGTGTTAGTGGAACGATCTAAGGTTATTTTCATTCGACGGGGAGTGGCGATCCCCTTTTGATTTCGTTGGAGAAGATCCTCCCTTTTCCGGAGTTTTGCTTTCGCAGGATTTTCTTGTGACGGACAATAACAATAGCTCGTCCGGATCTCGTTGATCCCTTTGTTTGGAGCGACATTGGCCTATCTCCCTCGTCCGTTCCTTGTGCGTTGTGGTTGTCTTTGCGTGAAAGTTGTGAAGGACTCACCCGTAGGTGGCTGCACTTGTTTATCCAATTAGGTGTTATTAAGAAACGATCTCGCGACCCAATCGATCGTGCAAGTGAGAGCGACCCGAACATCTAAGCCTACATCAGTGGGACCCTACCTAACCCTGCACAAGTTGTTTAAACATTCGAAGGAACCCAGGTTACCTTGGGCCCTTTGCTTTTACCATTGTAGGGTTCAATGAAGGAATAGAAGGGTCTTTCATGATACCCTTCTGGATGATAAGGAATGGATTTCCAAAATCTATTATTTTGATAATTGTAATGAGTGTAAAATGTATCTAAATAAAGAAGATCTGCAGAATGTTTTATTATTCTACGTTTTGCTTTATCTTTTTGGTTGTTGTTATTTGACCTCTCTACATAGTTCTTACCTAGGGGTCTTTCTTTCCTATTCAGATTTACTTGATTAGGTTTATCTTTCTTATCTGGATGACTATTAACCTTACCTTTGGATAATGCACTCTTCTCACTTGGTTGGTACTCACTAGGTCTAACAAATGACACTAGTTTTTTCCAGGCAGGTTTCCTAGGTACTTCTGTGCTAGTGGAGGGCTCCGCTCCTAACTCTAGGTGATTAAATATCATAGAGAGATTTTCAGTGTTGTCTTTGAGCTTCTGACTCCTCCCATTGAGTGAGTCCTCAAAGGCCTTTGCCTTTGCTTGCTCTTCTTTTAAGTTTATGTTTTCTTCTCTAAGTATAATCAATTCTAACTCTTTATTTTTAATTTCATTTGTTAGGTTTTGATTTATTAGTTGCATTTCATCTTTCTTAAGGTTTTCTAATTCAGATCTAGCTATGTCTAATTCCTTCTCTACCCTAAGATGATCAATGCAGAAATCTTTAATACAAGTTTTATAATCTTCTGAACTAAAATAAAATTCATCAAAAAAAGATACCTTATCATCTTCATCATCTGATGACATCCCTAGTGCCATCATGCAGGCTGCTTCTGCTGCTGCTTCATCATCACTTTCAGATGATGAGGAGCTTAATTCTTCTTCAGAATCACTCCAGGTTTTAGCAATGAAACCCTTGGCTTTCTTCTTGTCCTTTCCTCTATAGTGATTCTTCTACTTCTTCTCCTCTTTGTTGTTGCTTCTTTCCCTTAGCTCTTATGGGCACTCAGGAGCAATGTGCCCTGGTTTGTTGTAGATATAACATATAACCTCCTTCTTTGGAGTTTAATCATACCTGGGTCTTGAATCTCTTTCTCTTCTCCTTGAGTCTTCAGTATTGACCCATTTCTTGAATCTCCTAGCTAGCAGACTGAACATTTCATCTTCAGGAGTATGGGGCTCTCCTTTAGTAGCTTTTAGAGCTAGGCTCCTTTGGATAGGAGCTGAGTAGTTTCCCTTTCTTCTGATTCAGCCCTATTCTTTAGTAACATCTCATAAGACTTAAGCTTTCCTAGCAAAGCTTTAGTTGAGATCTCTCTATGGCACCTGGACTCTCTGATTGCCCAGATTCTGGAATCCCTTGAGCTAGGGAAGTATATGAGGATTTTATCATTAATTTCAGTCAAGGATATCACCTTGTCTAAGCCTCTGAGCTCATTAATGATAATGCTGAATCTGTCATACATATCAGCAACAAATTCTTCAGCTTTCTTTTGAATGTTCTCATACTGGTATATGAGAAGGGCCTTTTTGTCCTTTCTTTCAACAGCACTTCCTTCCACCATTGTGGTGAGTGAGTCCCAGATTTCTTTTGCTGATTGGCATTCAACAACCTTCTAGAAAATGTCATCTGACATTGTTGATACCTGAATATTCATGGCCTTGGCATCACATGCCTTGACCTTCTTCTCAGCCTCTGTCCATTCCTTTCTTTCAGTTGTTGAGGATTCTCCTACCTTTTGTCTAACTGGAGCTGGAGGACCTGTGAGAAGAACATTATAGATGTCTTCATCAATAGAGTTCATATAAAGTCTTATTCTGGCCTTCCAGAGTGTGAATATATTTAAGTTACACACTGGGGGTCTTGTGGAAGCATAATCCTTAGTACTCATTTTCTGTATAAGATATGTTTGTAATAAAGAAGTAAAAGCAGGAGGTCTTTTTTATCAAGGTGTTAAACTTTTAATGATTAACCTCCCTCTGATACCAAATGAAAGTGCACATTGTGCATCTGAGAATCCTCTAGAGGGGGTGAATAGAGATTTAAATTTATTTCTATCCTAACTATGCAAGTACAATAAGAACCTAAGTGTTATGCTCCAACAAATACTTATACAGAATAAAATAGTGCTGAAATATAAAGCAGGAAACAAGTAAAGCAATCTAAGCTATGAGGGACAACACAGAAAATCAATAATCCAGAAGTCACGCAGATTTTTTATAGATATTCCCCAAAATGTGGGTACTCCCCTCTTCTACAACCTGGTAGGGATGCACCAACTGTGCCTGGGTCTTTTGGTAAGGAGACTCTTAGAACCACTGATCTTTTGACAAATAGATCATGAACCACCAGATCTTTTGATAAGGAGATCTTGAACCACCAGATCTTTTGATAAGGAGATCTTGAACCATTGAATCCTTTGGAAGATGGATTCTCAAAACTCTTTTGCATGGATTGAAAAGGAGAAAGAAAGAAGGGGAGAAGAGTAAGAATTCTGTTTTCAGAATTCTTATGAATGTTGTATGAAGAATAGCTTCTTGAATCTTTCACTGGATCTGCTCTTGATTAATTCCTGCTTATGATAGTGTCTTATTGCAGGAGCTATGGATGTTAGATCCTTTCTATTTGCACTGATTGAGATCTTTGCTGCTATTTGAATGTGATGAAGAGCAGCTTTCAGATCCTCTATTATATGAGATGCAAAGCAATAGTTGTTTCTTCTCTATGTGTGCTCCATTAGGGTTCCTGAGGAAGAAGAAGAGGAAAACCCAATAGAACAGTATTGTCGATTTTGATAAGTGCTCTGCCCTTCTCTTTCTTCTCCTGCCTTTTATTGTCCACCATCAGATTTGAATTTGTTTCTCTTTCTAGTAAGACCTGAAAAGGTATTCTGCTCTGGACAATCTCTTTCTTTCCTTGTTTAATTCCCGCCCCATTCTCCAACATTAAGCATGTTTCCAAGAAATCTTTTTGTCCTCTTTTAGTTCTTCTTTTTATTTGAGGTAATTAATGAGCCGTTGGAGAATGGTCTTGAGTGAGGTGGTCCATGAGAGAGGGTCCAAAATGACAGCTGAAAAGGTTTCCCTTTTCAGACTATATTCGACGTAGCGTCGAGTTCTCTTCCTCTCTTATCCACGTACCTTCGAGTTCTTGTAGGAGCAGCTTTGAATTCATCCTTGCTTTGATTGAACTCTGCTAGTTGACGTTGCGTTGATACCTTCTCGACGTAACCATCACTACTAGAAAATAGACTTTTAGCCACGCTCGTATTGCCCACGACCATTTTCCGTGGCAAACAGTCAAATTATCGTGGCTAAAAGTCTAAAATCGTGGCTAAAAGTCATAGAAAAAGGGTATTTGCCACATAAAGAGCATGACAAATACTTTTTTGCCACGCTCGTATTGGCCACGCCCATTTGCCACGGCAGTTCATGGCTAAAAGTCTTTTGCCACGATTTTGAACTTTTAGACACGGTAATTTGCTCTGGCTAAAAGTCAATTTTCTAGTAGTGCATCGAGTTGATTATATGGCTCTGAACTTCATTATCTGCGTCGAGATGAAGTCGATGTTGCATCGACTTTAAATTACTTTGACAGATACTTCCTTCTGCTCCGAGTTGAAGTAGAAGCTGCGTCGACTTCTCAAGAGACTTCGACAGGTCCATGGCCACTATGTCGATATCTATTCAACGTAACGTCGACTTAAATCACTTCGACAGAAAGGTGAACCACTTGGACTTCTAGTCAGAGTAGCGTCGAGAAAAACTTGACGTTGCATCGAATTCTATTTGACGCAAATGTTAACTTTGCCCATTTTGCTTCTCTTGATGTGGTCTTGACACCCTAGGTTGAGTGTGACATCCTAAGACAACTAATTACAAGATTCCCCTCACTATACAATGGGTAACTCAATCCTAAGAGATAAAATCACTTTTAGGTAATTTGTTAAGTTAAATCAAAGGGGTTTTTCCCAACATATTGATTGATTTATATGTATTGTGATCGATTCATCTTCATGGGAAGTTATAATGTGATTGCAATCCAGCAAATATGAGATCGACAGAATCAGGTTCATTACAAGAAGAATGTACATTCAATGACAGAAAACAGACAAAAGGTATACAAAATGTTCTTTCATTTCATTTTTTATAAGTACAAGGGTCACGCTGTCTTAAAGACCGACCATTATAATTCAAGCAAATAAGAAAAAATCAACTTAAAATGATCTTCAATCTTCATGGTTGCTCTTCGATGTCTTTGGTGATCGCTCTTCTGATGATGAGGATGCGGTCTCCTCTGAAGACACTTCAGAGCTTCTGTGATGGATCCGAAATTCAGAACTTGATGTCGCCACCAAACTTAGCTCGTCACCTGGGACATATTGAATCCCGCTTAAAGGAGTGGGCTTGCTCAATTTGTTTCCTTCTTTGTCGGTCTCTCCTTCTTCACCATCTTCAGCAATCTCAGAAGCAGTGACCGATGCCTCATCGATCATCCTCGCAAATTTGGGAATAAATCTAAGAACTCCACCTCCTAAAATTTAGAAGATAGACCGTCGCGTTCACGTAATTCCAAGATCGTCGTATAAGACGCACCTTTCATGTTCTTCAACATTGCCTTTCAGAAGGCTGAATTATCAATGTGATAAGCATCTTCATTTCTTTTATACAAAAGAAAATACATGAGATCGAGCAGTCAAGATGAAAGGGAATTACTATACCGTATGAATGGTTTCTTACTTGTAATTTTTCTTGAAGTGTATCAATGTCGGGCAGGGCTATGTGAAGAGACCGCCCCATGTAGTGGACCAAGATCGCACTACTTGCGGCCGCTTGCGCGGTCATATCAGGAAACATTTTGGGCTCGATGGAGTAGAGCTCTTTGGCATTGCGTTCAATATATAACACAGAGGTGAACCCGTTGGCGTGTCGAGTTAACTTCCCAATCTAGAGTGGGAGAGCGGTGGACACCTTCAAGTTCTTCCGCTTCTCATTCCACTTGATAAGGGGTTTTCCCTCGATGTCCTTCATTTTTCTGCAGAACCCAATTAAAGGAAAGGGTTCACTAGCAGAATCGGACTCCTGGGCGGTCTCATCCTTCACATTTTCTCGGTCTCTTTTGAGTCTCATCTCCCATTGTGTGAGGACCTCTTCCTTCGGTGCTACATGCTCGATTGTTGGGGCCGCCAAGACCCCTGAAAAAGGAACAAAATGTTAAAAATATACAAAGGAGAATGATTTTGAGACTGTAGGTAGTTACTTATTTCTTCAAGAGTGATCTTAGAGACCTCAGGCCAGAGGTCCAAGTAGTGGAAAAGGTCAATGCATTTGTCGGTGATGCACTTACGACAAGTGTACCAGTCGCACAAGTAATATAAAATAGGGGAGTAAATCCCCATGTATTGTTGTCAATGAACGCTAGTTGGGGTGAGTGATTTTATTGTCGAAAAAACTAATTATAGAGATTTCTATTATTTCAAATAGGGGTTCGATTGTTTTGAAAGACACATATAAAAGTAACTAAATTAACTACTATGGGTCGAATGCACCGCTTTGCTTGGTGGATGTGAATAATGCAGGCTGCAATGCTCTGCTTCGGCTAGCGGATGAACGAGTAAGTTAGCGGATGGAGGATTCGTAACCAGCGGAGTGAGGGTTGTAAGCACCTCGTTACTAGGCATGCCAATAGCAATTCCTAGTTCGACAACTCGATGAAATAGTGGAATGGTAGATGAAATGGGGGAGCTCCTCAACTCATATAACCCAATAGCAACATTTCATAGACATGAAAATATCATTAAATTCAACAAGGATTTATGGATCATCATTCATACATCACAATAAACCTAAAGAAATAACTACAACATTATAGAGGAGGAAAGAGTAAACCAAAGCTCGAAGACTCGATGAAGATTCGCGGAGGGAATTGCAGGTTTGTCACGCCTCACTCATGCTTGGTCTTCAGTTAACGTCCGAGGTCCAGAGGAGTTGTCACCTTCCTCGACATTACTTGTCTTCTTCTGATAACAGCTTCAATCTATCTCTCGTCGAAGAACTCTTGGATGCACCAAAAAATCACTTGGAATGGAGCTCTTTGTTGGATCTTGAGGCGCCCTTAGAGGGGGGGGGGGGGGGTGAATAAAGGTTTTAAATACTTTAAACTTTTATAGAACACTTTTGATATTTTGGTCGAAGTAAGTTAAATCAAAAGTAAAGAGATAATGAAACTAGAAATGAAATCAATTTTATTAAACAAGAAAAGACATGATTATCATTTATAAAATTGATTACAAAATCTGATTTCTATGACGCTAGAAATCGAAGAGAATAATATGAAAACTCTTTTTGTTTTCTATAGCGACTCGTATCCCCACAAACCGGTTGGCTTTAGCCGATCTCTCCCTAGATACGACCTCAAGCCTCTCTAGCCAATCTATCACCAGAAAGGCCTCGAGCACCCCTAGATCTACTCCCTAGACCTAGTCGCCAACACGAGGTGAATTCCTCCCTAAGTCCTACCTAGACCTAGTCGCCAACACGAGGCGAATTCACGAACCGATTACAAAGATAAAAATAAAAGACAAATACAAAAGACAAGTATAAAACTCCCTATGAGGTAATCTAAAGGAGATGCAGAAGAATTGCTGAAGATCGTTGAAGTCCAAGTGTGGGTTCTTCTCGTTGAGTTAGCGTGTTGATCCAAGCCTCCTTTGATTCCTCTTTTTGAAATATGAGCGGGAGATGTGTTGGTCTGGAAATACGACCCTCACAAAGTTTCAGAAGTGATGGAATAGGGTTCTTGGCAATCAGTAGTCGGAGACATCGAAATCATCCACATTATAGACTTTGAGCTAATGCCGGCGTTAAGTGCTAACGCCGGGAGTTGACCATGTATAGCAACATATTGATGGATCAGATCTTCAAAAGAGGAAGGAGATTCTGCACTTTAGGAAATGTTTTATCTTAGGCAATACTAACGCGGGCGTTAAGGATAACGCGGGCGTTGGGCCAATCATTCCTAAAGTTCCTCCTGCAATCACGGTTTCTTTCTCCTTGCCAAACTCATCGAACGGATAACGCCCAGCGTTAAGACCTAATGCCTAGCATTGAGTACCTTTCTCCTTCTAATCAGCTGGCACGCCATTTCGTCGAACTGCATCTCATTTCGTCGAACGACATCTTATTTCGTCGAACACCATTTCGTCGAACGGCCCCTCATTTCGTCGAACGCAATTTCGTCGAACGGCCTCTCATTTCGTCGAACGCTGTTTCATTTCGTCGAACATAATTTCGTCGAACGGCATCTCATTTCGTCGAACGCATCTCATTTCATCGAACTCCATTTCGTCAAACTTCATTTTGTCGACCAACATCTTGGCGGGAATAAAAGTTAACGCCGACGTTAAGAGTTAACGTTGGGCGTTAGCTATCTTCCTTTCTTTTCAGGATGAGAACAAGTCCAGACCAATAGCAGCAACCTAGTGTCATATTTGTTCAAACCTGCATGCTTAAAACACAATGGTAAACAACATCAAATACATGTAGGATTTGTTATTCTCAAATCAAAGGGATGCGGAAAACCATGTTCCAACACTCTTGAGCTTACGAATGATGGAGGAGGCAGAGGAGGAAGCTATAGCTCTTGATTTTCAAGGAAATGGTGCCCGGAGCTTCTCCTAAAAGTGGGCAGTGGTGGAGCGATGAAATGGAGCGAAACCTGGAAGCTTGGTGTGAAAAATGGCGTGCTGGTCGTCGTCCACTGGAATTGGGCAAAGTCCTAGGCTTTTTAGTAAATAGTCAGAATTTTGGTCACGCACGGTCGAACGCAACATTGTGCATGGACCGTGTGGTATTAAACCATTAGGATGCCCAAGAAAATGAAGTAGAAGTGATAAGTAGTAAATTATACATATTTTTAGTATACCTTAAAGTAATATTGTAAGTTTTCTATGTAAATTAAAGAATAAATTGCTTGTTTTTATTATTTCCTTATTAACTTAGCATTATTTTTGGTTTTCAGCATTTTGGCAATTTTTTTTTGGTCACGCCCTCAGTCACGCCCGTGACCAAGGGCGTGTAAACTTAAAATTCTAATTTCAGCTCTCGCCCAATTTCAGAACAATTCTTGAAGAATTGAACATATCACGCCCTCGGTCACGCCCGTAACCGAGGTCGTGTACTTCGTCACACCCATGTACTCCTGGTCAAGATGACATGTCGCGCCTTCAAGCCGATCGTCTTAACGTCTCGACAAATCACAATGTCATGCCCGTGACATTTGGTCACGCCCGTGCTCATTCATTCCAGAATCTTCCAGAAGGCCAGCTGTTCAAATTTCTACAACACGCCCCAGGTCACGCGCCTAGGTCACGCCCAGGTCACGCTTGTGACATTTGGTCACGCCCCATGACATTTGGTCACGCCCATGTGCATCCATTTCTCAAGTCAACTCTTCTAGAAGGCCAACTGATCGGATCACTTCTACCACCCCCAGTCACACCCTCAGTCACGGCCATGACCGAGGGCGTGTAATTTTAAAATTTTGCCTATTGAAAGTGCACAGTGTGCCTCTGTGTATTCTCTAGAGGGAGTGAATAGAGTTTTGAATCTTTTATACCCTAGTTATGCACACAATAAGAATACTAAGTGTTATACAATCATCAACACCAAAAGTAGAATAATGTAATCACAGGAAATATAAAACAGAAAACAGTAAACTGGGACAACACAGAAATGCATTGCAGAAGACACAGAAGTTTTAAAGTGGTTCCCCAAAATGTGGGTAGTCCACTCTTCTACCTCCCTGGTAGGATTGCACTAACTATGCCTGAGTCTTTTGATAAGGTGACTCTTGTTAAATTTTTTGAAGTGGAAGTGTCTGTCAGGGCAGTCTGTGTTTGGAGACCGCAGTGTCCGCACGACTTGTGTTGCAGTTTACCTCTGGTAGTCGGGAGCTTGGTGTGGAGACCTGGCTGGTGTGGTCGCGCGTATCTGATGTTGGCGACCTGTTTTTGGTCTACCTATTTTGCCCAAGTATCCCTGTTCTAGTTTAGACTGGCGGTCTAGTATAGGAGGTCTCTTCTGCGGTCTCGTACTACGGTCTGCATGAGTTGGTTCTGGTGGACAGCTTGGTATGTCAGGATGTTCATGTAGCGTCGTTCTTATAAGAGTCTGGGCGGGTTGTATGATCTTGTTCTGGGGGTCTGCTCCTGATCGGTCAGATGCTCATCTCTATTCTTATAAGAGGCCGGGCGGTCTGCCAGTTTGTTCTTGGCAAGCTGTCTTTCTTGGACAATTTTGCTTAAGTGTAATAAGGTCTTTTAGAGACCGCACGGTCTGGTACTGTAGACCGCATGATTCAATAAGGAAGGTAACTGTATCCCTTGGGTCGGTGACGACATCCGTTTGTTTGGCTATAAATAGGGACGCCGAGGTAGCCATTCACATGCAAGAACTGTAAGAACTAAAGCTGGCTTGATTGTGCCGGTCTCTCCTTGAGGTCGTGCGCTTGAGTTTTTGCCTGACCGGTTTGTTTGTTCGCAGGTTAGCGGCTAGCAGTCATCATCAGCATTCTCCTTCCTTTCCAGCTTTGAATAAACCAGTTCGGTAGCGGTCTGTCTGTGCGGACTGTGTTTAGGAGTTCTTGAACTGTGCAGCGGATTCAGTTGATCAGACGACCTTAAATGGTCGGGCGGTCTTTAGTTGCGGTCTTGCAGTAGGAAGCAGTTCTTCGTCAAGTGTTCGCGAGTTCTTCTGTGATATTGAGACCGTGCGGTCTGGGCGATCAAGAAGTGCGGACAGTTGTTTTCAGCAGTTGAATAAAGCAGCGAGTTGTGCGGTCTGTGGTTGCGGTCTGACAGCAGTGGCTTGTGCTTTGTTTGCGTAGTCTCAGGAATAGCCATGCGGCTTGCCTGTTCTAGCAGTCTGGTGGTCTCTGCTTTGGCAGTTCGCTGGTGGATTGTTTTTATGTCTTGTGCTTCTCTCCTTTGTGATTCTTAGGAATCATGTCTCGCCATGTATGTCTCGAGCTGTAAAGAGATAGTGAATAACAAGAGCACTATTCTGTCTTCCCCTTGTCTCTGATTGTCATTCTTGTGGATTGTTGTTGAAGTGTTCCGCATTTATTACTTTACTCCTCAACCTCAAAAATTTTAACATGGTATCATTGGAAGGTTTTTGAGCAGTAATCAGTGTTGTCTTCTGCTTGGATTTCTGCAAGTTGGTTGTCAATCAGTGGGATAGCAATGGATGGAGGATATGCTATAGGTCTTGGTATTGAGCTCCTTACGCAGACTAACTTTAAAAAGTGGAAGTCGTGCATGGAGAGATATCTGCTTGGCGAGGACTTATAGGAGGTAGTTATATGAGAAGCAAGACAAGCTGTTGTTCCTACTGAGGGGAGTGCTGAGCTCGTGAAGTCTTGGAAGAGAACAAATGCGAAGGTTGAGTTCACTCTCAAGCGAGCTATCATTCCAGAGTTGTTTGACCACATCATCGGGTGTAGGTCAACTGCTGAAATTTGGACAGCCTTGGATGGCTTGTTCAATAAGAAGAATGTAGCTCGGCTACAATTCTTGTAAATGAGTTGGCGAAAGCAACTCGGGGAGATTTGTCAATCTCAATGTTCTTCTTGAAGATGAAGACCCTTTGCACGGTGATATCAGCTTTGGGCCCGGATGAGCCTATTTTAGAAGCTAAGTTGAAGATGCACATAATCTGCGGCTTGCGGAGGGAGTATGCGGCCTTTGTCACTTCTGTTTAAGGCTGGGCCAATTAGCCATCGTTGCTAGAGCTGGAGAACTTGTTGGCGTAGCAAGAGAGCTTAGCAAAGAAAATGGCTGGGATGTTTGTCTCTGGAGAAGAGAGCGAGGTTCTTTATTCGGGCAAGAAGAAAGAGATGGGACAAGAAGAAGAAGTCATCTGGTAACGATGGTCCGTCTACTTCATATCAGCAAGAGAGTAGGTATGCTCCTAAGTCTGAAGGGAAGAAGAAGGAAGGACTGAGATGTTACAGGTGCAACAAGCTTGGTCACTTTAAAAGAAACTACAAGGTCAATCTTCAGTCGGGGTATGCTGCAGGAAAGGAGGAGGTTGGTTCCAATGCAGATGATAAATGGGGTGATGGAGCCTTCATGACGGGCACGTGTGTTCGGGCTATGGCTTCCATCAACTATCAGGATGATTGGATAGTGGACTCGGGTTGTGGTCATCACCTAACAGAAGATGAGTCGAAGTTCTCTTCTTTGTAGGCATATATAGGTAATGATGCTATCATTACGGCTGATGATGTAATACATGCAGTAGAGAAGGAGGGTGTAGTTTTTTTGAACAATGATAGAGGTACTCATACGTTGAAGAGTGTCTATCATGTTCTGGGGATGAAGATAAACCTCTTCTCGGTGACCAATGCTGTGGATGCTTGCTATAAAGTTCTGTTTGGTCCAACATAAGTGAAGTTTCTTAGAAACGTGTCAACAGTGGAGGCTGAAGTCACTCATGTCGGCAGAAGGGTGAAGGACTTGTTTGTGTTGTCTACAAGTTCTTATGTTGATAAGATGAGGACTAATGATAGCGCTACTATCTGGCATGAAAGACTCAGACATGTTGGGATGGACAAGTTGAAAGCTATAGCAGGGAGAGACCTTGTGAGAGGTTTGCCTAGTTTGTCATCCTTCGACAAAGGACACATTTGTGCAGGTTGTCAATACTGTAAGGCTCAACGTCTTCCATTTGACAAATCACAAAGCAGATGTAAAGCACCATTAGAGTGTATTCATGGTGATCTATTTGGACCTACTGTCACAACCCGTATTTTCCCAAAATAAATTATATTATCAGAGCGAAGGGGAAAACACGCGTCATGATGCCACGTCCAGTAGGGGAAAACTACAGACATTCAGGCGAGCACTCAAACGAACATTTTCTTTTACAAAAAGGTATGAATTAAGTAAAAGGATTATCTTTTAAGATTCATTTCATTTGGGTTAGGAGACCGTGTCCCTCGGCCCTGCGGTTTACCAAGCCGCACTTTATAAAAGACATACGTACACAGTGGAAGGAAAATAGGTTTACTTTATTCCTAACGGCGCTGAAGACCAGAGACGTCTCCAGAGCGATTGCCGTTCTAAATTTAGTACATAATAAATAAGTATCATTTTACTTTGGTTTACGTTTTGCAAGTATGTGGTACTTAATAGTAATGCGACAAACAGTTATAAGAACAAATTTTTATCTGCTAAAAGAACTGCATTAATATTCAGCAAAATAGGCTTTTCCCAGAGTGTACGAATACAAAATAACTAAGTAGCAATAAAGGAAGCTAGCAGCAGCATCAGCAAGTGAACCAAGCAAAAGCCGTACGGGCGTCAACAACTGACACGAACCCGCAGGAAAAGAGTCAACAGCCAAAATAAACGCTACAACAAGAGAAACTGAATCCTTACCTAATAGGGAGGAAAGCCCTCCACCCGAGAAACTAAACAACCCTGCTCTACAACCTGCGGAAGCTACGAACCTGAACCTGAGGCATCCATAAGAAAAGAATGCCTCAGCCCAAAGGGTGCAAGAAAATAGCATAGTTAAAAGTAAGAGCAGGTGAAGTAACAAGTGACATATCCAAGCTGAAAGGGGTATATAAATACATATATATATACATATACCCATATATATATAACTATATATATACGCTTATATAAAGATTTCAGTAATAGAAGGTTAGGAAGATACCGCATAGAACCAGCCCGATAAGCAAGAGCATGACTAAACTTGGCATATAATGCAAAAATGGACCAGTGGTGGCGGACCCAAAACAATGTCACTATCCACCCACATAAAGGGGATGTTCAAAACGAACCAGTGTGGCGGACCCAAATAATGTCACTAACCACGCACATAAAGGGGATGTTCACCCCAAATAAAAAGGCGCCGTGGTGGTGGTCTCATCGCCCTACCAACCACTATTAACAGAACTATGATGGGGGACCCCATCGTTCCCTATATCCATCATTCCAGTGCAAACAAGTCCATCAATATTTAGCCAAGTAAATATGCAGAATTAGCCAAGTAAACATGATCTGGAACAAAATCAACCAGAATAAACCATCAAGGATTAGCACAGGATCGGAACAAAGCTAAACATATAGCAGCTAGCATATAAAAGAGGGATAGAAGGATTCACCCAACAATATCAGCTAGCATATAATAAAACAGGGCCAATTAAGTGTACCGAGGAGTTAGCAAATAGAATCACCGTAATATTGATCATTTCTAGCTACTTGAATCGAAGCACGCAAAATTAGTTTGCAAGGAATGAAACCCAACAAGAGTGAAGCAAAGCAGCCCCTTAGGAAAAGCATAGCAGCAGCCCGACTAAAGCCATCTGCAGCAGAACAACAGCAACAGCACAACACAACAAAACAGAGAAGAACCAAAGGCAGCAACCCCCATTAATTAGCAAAGAAAAGGCAACACCCCCACTAAATTAGCAAGGAAAAGGCAACACCTCCACTAAATTAGCAAGGAAAAGGCAACACCCCCACTAAATTAGCAAGGAAAAGGAAGCACCCCCACTCAACAGGTATTGCAAAAGCAGCCCCCAACAATATAGTATGAAAACAGCCCCCCAATTAACTGGTATTGTAAAAGCAGCCCCCAATATAGAGATTTAAAGTTTTAAACTCCCAATTTATCAAACTTGGCAGCCCATAGGTAAAGAACATAGCGACAGCCCTTGATTAGACAAGGAATAAGATGTAGCCCCCCAACCAAAAAGGCAAGCATAACAGCAGCAAACAAACAGCAGCAGAACAACAGCAGCAGCCCATATGTATATGAAAGAAATCAACTGATCGAGCATAGCAGCCCAAACCAAGCAAAATAAAACCCCCTACTGATTGAGTGTAGCGGCCCAAAGAGGTTAACACCCATATAGAACAAAGCATAGCAGCAGAAGATCAAACAAGGAAACCTCATAGCAGCAGAATGATTTAAATCCAACCCACGGCAGCGGCATCCATAGCAACAAGGAAATAAGAAATTTCCTAAATTCACAAGTATGGCAGCAGCAAAATCAACAAGAAAAATAAAATAAAATTGAATGAATCTAACCTAAAGCAGCGGCCCCAAATTAACCCGACCAAGATGGAGATATAGCAGCAGAAAGAGAAGAAGAAAAAAAAATCATAAACAGCAGCCTCCCTCGACCAGGAGCAGCAATAAGGCGAAACGACTAAGCAGCCGCCAAGGTAAAACCAGCACGAGGTGTATGAATCATAAGCCCTTACTAACAGAGAATAAAGGGGGAAGAAGAGGAGGCGGTTTTCTTTCCTGAATTAGGAGCCGACACAACTTGCCGAAGCGAAGACCACGGCCGGGAGGTCTCACCACCACCACCGAAGCTAACAGGGGTCCTCCCCAACCCCTCTCCGACGACGAAACAAGCCTCAAGCGACCTTGAACCACCCTACCTCGACGGCTCCGGCGCCTCGCGACACCCGCCGACGGAAACCCTAGCTCGCCTCTATCGCCCTCTCGACGAAACCTGAGCCATCGGGGAAGGGGAAATAGAACTGAAGGCTTTTCTTCCCACTCTCCATCATATATACAACTTATATGCATTAATATTAAAAGGATTTTCTTTTGACAGGATTTATACACGCCTCACAGTAGGGAGCCATCATAAAAATCTCTATTTATAATTTGTATGCCTACAACTTGAACACATATATGTATATATATATACACAAACTTTTATGTACACCTTTATACATACACATATATATATCATGTATATTTATAACTTTTATATAATCCTTTATACAAATACATATATATATATAATTATATATTTACCTACCTACATATAAACCTTGCCATGTGAATCTTCATGATTGTATATGTTTGCCTATACGTGCATAAAACTTCATACATGCACACTCACACACACACACACGTATATATATATATATATACACCTATCTGTATGAGCCTTTATACATATATATATGTCTGCATATATGACTCAACCTAGAATTAACTCGCCGGACGACGACGACGACGCTTTCGAAATGGTAACGCCCCCCTCACATCGACACACGCAAGGGCAACTTTCATATTTAGACTATCAACGCTACCACAGCCCTACTTAGAAGACTAAGAAAAATCCTGGGGCATTACAACCACCCCTCCTAACAAAAAGTTTTGGCCCGAAACTTTGCAGTGACAATTTAAAACAAGGGAAGCATGAAAAAGAAAGAAAAACTCAGGAGACGAAAACTCACCGGGGAATCTAGTCGAAAAGATGAGGATAGGACTCCTTCATAGCTGACTCTAGCTCCCAGGTCGCACCCCGAACGTCCTGATTGCCCCAGAGAACTTTCACCATAGGAATGGTCTTCCGCCGCAACACCCGATCCTGCCTTTCCCAAAATGCGAACAGGCTATTCCACAAACGACAGATTGGGCTGCAGCACTGGCATGGAATCCAGAACATGGTGATCGCTGCGGACGCACTTCCGCAGCTGGCTCACATGGAAAACGTCGTGCACGCCGGGGAAAGAGGCAAGTAACGACAACCTATAAGCAGCAGTCCTGATGCGCTCGACGATCTCAAATGGGCCAACATATCTGGGGTCCAGCTTGTGGCTCTTTCCAAACCTCTTGACGCCTGCCATCGAGGACACCTTAAGGAACACCATGTCCCCCACTGCAAACTCTAGACCGCTCCTACGCCGGTTTGCGTACTTCTCATAGCGCTCTTGAGCTACCCGGAGCTTCTCACGGATCTGCGTCACCGCAAAGCTCATCTCTTCCAAAGCCTCAGGACCCAGAATAGGCCTCTTGCCCACTTCAGCCCAGAACAGAGGAGTTCGACATCGCCTCCCATACAGCGCCTCAAACGGAGCCATCTGCAAGCTCTCCTGGTAGCTATTGTTGTACGCGGACTCCATGAGTCCAAGGCGTTCATCCCAGCTCCTCCATGCTCTAGAATGTAGCACCGAATCATATCCTCCACGATCTGATTAACCCTCTCTGTCTGCCCATTCGTCTGCGGATGATAAGCTGTAGAATACCTGAGATCGGTGCCCAAATCCCCTTGCAGACTCTGCCAAAAATTGGAAGTGTACCTGGAATCACGATCCGACACTATGCACGCGGGCAGCCCATGCAGTCTAATGACCTCTTGCACATACAGAGACTTAATCTTCTCCATAGAATAACCAGTCTTGTACGGAACGAAATGAGCACACTTGGTCAACCTGTCCACGATGACCCACACTGCATCATGCCCCCGCGGGGATCTCGGCAATCCAGTAATGAAGTCCATGGGGATGCTCTCCCACTTCCACAAGGGAATGTCCAACTGCGTCAACTTGACCCCGGGCCTCCTGTGATTCGCCTTGACGCGCTGACAAGTGTAACACTGCGCTACGAACCTCGCAATATCGCCCTACATGCCCGACCACCACACGATCTGCTTCAAATCGCGATATATCTTCGTAGAGCCAGGATGATAAGATAGGCTGGGGTCGTGAGCCTCCTCACAAATCTTCACTCGAATCTCCTCTACAACGGGTATGCAAAGCCTACCCCGGTATCTCAAGGTACCATCAACATCAATCGAGAATTCCGGCAACTCACCACTCCCAGCTCTGCTCCGGAGGTGCTGCAAATCCCGATCATCCTTTTGGTTTGACCTCGCCAAAACAATCCAGGATGGCTCCTCGACCTCCAAACTAGACGGACCACCACTGGGCTTCACCGCGATAGTCATAAGAAAGAACTCCTCCACCAGGGACTGCACAGAGAGTCCGAAAATAGAAGCTGACTTCCTGCTCAGGGCATCCGCCACTACATTTGCTTTGTCGGGGTGGTAGAGAATCTCCACATCAAAATCAGCCACGTACTCCATCCACCGACGCTGGCGCAAGTTCAGCTCGCGCTGGGAAAATACGTAAATCAGGCTCTTGTGATCTGAGTAGATCTTGCACTCCACCCCATACAAGAGATGCCTCCACAACTTCAAGGCATAGATCACCGCAGCAAACTCCAAATCATGCGACGGGTAGTTCTGCTCATGTAACTTTAGTTGCCGCGACCCGTACGCAATGACCTTGCCCTCCTGCATGAGGATGCAACCAAGGCCTAACAGCGAAGCATCGACGTAAACCTGAAACTCCACTCCCTCAACCGGGAGAGCCAAAACCGGTGCGGAACACAGCCTCCTCTTTAGGTCCTGAAAGGCCTCCTCGCACTGCTCGCTCCAGACGAAAGCCGCTTCCTTCCGCGTCAACTTGGTCAGAGGAGCTGAAATGCCTAAGAAACCTTCCACGAACCTCCGATAATAACCTGCTAAACCCAGAAAACTACGGATCTCCTTCGGCGACGACGGCCTCTTCCAGTCCAAAACAGCAGCGACCTTCGCTGGGTCCACAGAGATGCCACTCTTGCCCACGACGTGACCCAAAAATGAAACTTGCGAAAGCCAGAACTCGCATTTGCTCAGCTTGGCATACAGCTGGTGTGTCCTCAAGGTAGACAGCACCAACCGCAGATGCCGAGCATGCTCCTCCTCGGTCGAAGAATAGACCAGCACATCATCAATAAAAACCACTACAAACTGGTCCAGATAGTCTCGAAATACCCTGTTCATCAGATCCATGAAAGCCGAGGGTGCATTCGTCAGCCCAAAGGACATGACCAGGAACTCAAAATGTCCATAACGCGACCGGAAAGCAGTTCGCGGAACGTCTGAGTCGCGAATCCTCAACTGATGGTAACCGGACCGAATGTCAATCTTCGAGAACACGCAGCTACCCTGCAACTGGTCGAACAAGTCATCAATCCGCGGCAACGGATACCTATTTTTGATCGTGAACTTGTTCAACTCTCTGCAATCGATGCAAAGCCTCATCGATCCATCCTTCTTATTTACGAACAGAACTGGCGCACCCCAAGGCGATGAACTCGGCCTAATAAAACCAAGCTGTAGAAGCTCATCCAACTGAGTGCGCAGCTCCTCCAACTCCCGCGGTGCCATACGGTAGGGTGCCTTCGCAATAGGGCAGTCCCGGGCTCCAAATCTAACACAAACTCTACCTCTCGCTCAGGAGGGAGACCAGGAAGGTTGTCGAGAAAAACGTCCGGGTACTCCCGCACAACAGGAATATCTTCAACACAAGGCGACGATGCGCAAGCCGCGAGCAAGACAGAAACAAAACAGACACGACCATCGAACTCCGCCAAGGCCTGAGCACAGACCACTAACACAACCGAGGAAGTTTGACGCGGAAAGCCAAACACACTTCTGGGCTGGACATCATCCATCAGAAAATCTAGATGCTTATCCCTGCACTGGATCACAACGTCAAATCGGGCTAGCCAATCCATGCCCATAATCACGTCAAAATCCCCCAAATCGATCACCTTCAAGTCTGCATAGCCCAAAAAATCCATCCAAAACAATCGGACACTGCCTCCCGCACAGATCTAACACCACCGAATCTCCGGACGGGTACTTGACACAAAACGGATCATCAACACGCTCCAAGGCCCAGCGATACCGATCAATAACTTCTTGGCCACAAAAGAGTGAGTGGCACCAGAGTCAAAAAGAACAAGCGCCCAACAATCTCGAACCTTAAACTAGCCTAACAAAGCAGTATAGACACATGACATAACAAAGATAGAACGCTGCTATAGCGACTAAATTACCACAGAAAGATTGGACTACAATGAGAACGAGGAAGAACCTGATACAAACAGCCTGCTAAGACTGGACTCAAACCTCTAGGAAGAGAGGACATACAAATACTTGCTTTTGCTACTGCTTTTTCTCTGGGAAAAGTAAATACATATTATCACGTTATACTCAGGATGGTATACCATCCTTTACCTCTCGTGCATCTCTCCCGTATGCATATAAACTTTAAAAATCTTACCTTCAAAATCATGGGTGTACATGTGTCATCGTGTAGATCTCTAGCTTGGCACGTGTGCTTATGCAATGTTATGCTATGCATGCAGTGCTATGCAAACTACGAAAAGGCCTTAATGCATGCAATGAGCGGCGTACACATGCGATCTTATGCATCCCATACTACATATTATCGCATGCAACGAAAAAGAAAATCTAATGGACACGCATGCGACCTACGTTATGCATCCCATACTACATAACAGTCGTATGTTGTCACCTATGAGGATCCATATACAAACACATATTATGCATCCCATACTACATAATATTCCCCGTATACTTCTTTCATGCTTATGAGTGTAGTGTTCGTGCTTCAGCCGAAATCTACCGATGACCCATCGGTGAGTGTATGCAATGATTAACGATTCTCACTGGATGGTTAACCAGGCCAACCAGACCATTTCCAGCAACACGGCTAACCTGGCTCTGATACCAACTGTCACAACCCATTTTTTCCCGAAATAAATTATATTATCAGAGCGAAGGGGAAAACACGCATCATGATGCCACATCCTGTAGGGGACAACTACAGACATTCAGGCGAGCACTCAAACGAACATTTTCTTTTACAAAAAGGTATGAATTAAGTAAAAGGATTATCTTTTAAGATTCATTTCATTTGGGTTAGGAGACCATGTCCCTCGGCCCTGTGGTTTACCAAGCCGCACTTTATAAAAGACATACGTACACAGCGGAAGGAAAATAGGTTTACTTTATTCCTAACGGCGCTGAAGACCAGAGACGTCTCCAGAGCGATTGCCGGTCTAAATTTAGTACATAATAAATAAGTATCATTTTACTTTGGTTTACGTTTTGCAAGTATGTGGTACTTAATAGTAATGTGACAAACAGTTATAAGAACAAATTTTTATTTGCTAAAAGAACTGCATTAATATTCAGCAAAATAGGCTTTTCCCAGAGTGTACGAATACAAAATAACTAAGTAGCAGTAAAGGAAGCTAGCAGCAGCATCAGCAAGTGAACCAAGCAAAAGCCGTACGGGCGTCAACAACTGACATGAACCCGCAGGAAAAGAGTCAACAGCCAAAAGAAACACTACAACAAGAGAAACTGAATCCTTACCTAATAGGGAGGAAAGCCCTCCACCCGAGAAACTGAACAACCCTGCTCTAAAACATGCGGCAGTTACGAACCTGAACCTGAGGCATCCATAAGAAAAGAATGCCTCATCCCAAAGGGTGCAAGAAAACAGCATAGATAAAAGTAAGAGCAGGAGAAGTAAGAAGTGACATATCCAAGCTGAAAGGGGTATATAAATATATATATATACATATACCCATATATATATATATATAACTATATATATACGCTTATATAAAGATTTCAATAATAGAAGGTTAGGAAGATCCCGCATAGAACCAGCCCGATAAGCAAGAGCATGACTAAACTTGGCATATAATGCAAAAATGGACCAGTGGTGGCGGACCCAAAACAATGTCACTATCCACCCACATAAAGGGGATGTTCAAAACGAACCAGTGTGGCGGACCCAAATAATGTCACTAACCACGCACATAAAGGGGATGTTCACCCCAAATAAAAAGGCGTCGTGGTGGTGGTCTCATCGCCCTACCAACCACTATTAACAGAACTATGATGGGGGACCCCATCATTCCCTATATTCATCATTCCAGTGCAAACAAGTCCATCAATATTTAGCCAAGTAAATATGCAGAATTAGCCAAGTAAACATGATCTGGAACAAAATCAACCAGAATAAACCATCAAGGATTAGCACAGGATCGGAACAAAGCTAAACATATAGCAGCTAGCATATAAAAGAGGGATAGAAGGATTCACCCAACCATAGCAGCTAGCATATAATAAAACAGGGCCAATTAAGTGTGTCGAGGAGTTAGCAAATAGAATCACCGTAATATTGATCATTTCTAGCTACTTGAATCGAAGCTCGCAGAATTAGTTTGCAAGGAATGAAACCCAACAAGAGTGAAGCAAAGCAGCCCCTTAGGAAAAGCATAGCAGCAGCCCGACTAAAGCCATCTGCAGCAGAACAACAGTAGCAGCACAACACAACAAGAACAGAGAAGAACCAAAGGCAGCAACCCCCATTAATTAGCAAAGAAAAGGCAGCACCCCCACTAAATTAGCAAGGAAAAGGAAACAACCCCACTAAATTAGCAAGGAAAAGGCAACACCCCCACTAAATTAGCAAGGAAAAGGCAGCACCCCCACTCAACAGGTATTGCAAAAGAAGCCCCCAACAATATAGTATGAAAACAGCCCCCCAATTAACTGGTATTGTAAAAGCAGCCCCCAATATAGAGATTTAAAGTTTAAACTCCCAATTTATCAAACTTGGCAGCCCATAGGTAAAGAACATAGCGACAGCCCTTGATTAGACAAGGAATAAGATGTAGCCCCCCAACCAAAAAGGCAAGCATAACAGCAGCAAACAAACAACAGCAGAACAACAGCAGCAGCCCATATGTATATGAAAGAAACCAACTGATCGAGCATAGCAGCCCAAACCAAGCAAAATAAAAACCCCTACTGATTGAGTGTAGCAGCCCAAAGAGGTTAACACCCATATAGAACAAAGCATAGCAGCAGAAGATCAAACAAGGAAACCTCATAGCAGCAGAATGATTTAAATCCAACCCACGGCAGCGGCATCCATAGCAACAAGGAAATAAGAAATTTCCTAAATTCACAGGTATGGCAGCAGCAAGATCAACAAGAAAAATAAAATAAAATTGAATGAATCTAACCTAAAGCAGCGGCCCCAAATTAACCCGACCAAGATGGAGATATAGCAGCAGAAAGAGAAGAAGAAGAAGAAAAAAAATCATAAACAGCAGCCTCCCTCGACCAGGTGCAGCAATATGGCGAAATGACTAAGCAGCCGCCAAAGTAAAACAAGCACGAGGTGTATAAATCATAAGCCCTTACTAACAGAGAATAAAGGGGGAAGAAGAGGAGGCGGTTTTCTTGCCTAAATTAGGAGCCGACACAACTTGCCGAAGCGAAGACCACGGCCGGGAGGTCTCACCACCACCACCGAAGCTAACAGGGGTCCTCCCCAACCCCTCTCCGGCAACGAAACATGCCTCAAGCGACCTTGAACCACCCTACCTCGATGGCTCCGGCGCCTCGCGACACCCGCCGACGGAAACCTAAGCTCGCCTATATCGCCCTCTCGATGAAACCTGAGCCATCGGGGAAGGGGAAATAGAACTGAAGGCTTTTCTTCCCACTCTCCATCATATATACAACTTATATGCATTAATATTAAAAGAATTTTCGTTTGACAGGATTTATACACGCCTCACAGCAGGGAGCCATCATAAAAATCTCTATTTTTAATTTGTATGCCTACAACTTGAACACATATATGTATATATATACACAAACTTTTATATACACCTTTATACATACACATATATATATCATGTATATTTATAACTTTTATATAATCCTTTGTACAAATACATATATATATATAATTATATATTTACCTACCTACATATAAACCTTCCCATGTGAATCTTCATGATTGTATATGTTTGCCTATACGTGCATAAAACTTCATACATGCACACACACACACACACACGTATATATATATACACCTATCCGTATGAGCCTTTATACATATATATATGTCTGCATATATGACTCAACCGAAATGGTAACGCCCCCCTCACATCGACACACGCAATGGCAACTTTCATATTTAGACTATCAACGCTACCACAGCCCTACTTAGAAGACTAAGAAAAATCCTGGGGCGTTACACCTACCGCATGCAACAGTCAGTCTTGGAGGCAGCAGGTATATGCTAGTTCTGATTGATGACTTCACTAGATATACTTGGGTATATTTTATGAAGGAGAATTCGGAAGCTCACGCAAGGTTTGTGGAGTTCAAGGAGCTAGTGGAGGGTCGACTCAACTTGCATATTAAGAAGTTTAGAACTGACAATGGAGGGGAGTTTACCTCCAAAGCGTTCTTTAACTTCTGCAGGAAGCATGACATCCAGAGAGAGCTCTCTTGTGCTCAAAATCCACAACAGAATGACGCTGCAGAGCGGAAGATCCGTCATCTGACGGAGACCTACAAATGTTGGCATCAAGCCAAGAGTATCCCAAAGTCTTTCTGGGTAGAGGGAATGTCTTCTGCAACCTATGTCATCAATCAGATGCCTCTCAGTCCCATCAACATGAAGACCCCTCATGAGATGTGGAAGCAAGGAAGCTAGTTTTCATCGGTTATGATGATCGGAAGAAGGGTTGGAGATGCATGGATCCAGAGACACAGAGAGCTGTGGTCTCAAGGGATATGGTATTCGACGAGCTGACATCGTACCAGGGTAGCTCTTCTATTGAGCTACAAGAAAGCATGATAGATGGTGGACTAGAAGAAGCTACAAAGGAGGTTCTGGTGGAGTTTCTTGTTTCTCCAAGTACTCCAGGTGCTTCTAGCTCTGGGTCAGGTGCTTCAGGTTTTGGAAGCAAGGGGAGCGATGCTCCAAGTCTACCTGATAGGAGAGCTAGTTTAGAACAAGTAGCTGAAGAGGTGGTTCAGATTCAATCTCTGAGGAGGTCCAAAAGGACAATTATTCCACCAGATCGGTATACGGGTGGGGGGGGGGGGGGGACTTGGTGAGCTTTGTCTCATGTTTCTTCGTAGGTCTCTTGGATGAGAGAGAGTCATCTTGGTTTGAAAATGTCGTTGAATTCAAGGAGTGGGAAGTGGCCATGAATGAAGAGATGGATGCCCTCAGAAAGAATAAGACTTGGGACTTGGTGCCTAAGGTTGAGGGTGTTACTCCTGTGACTTGCAAGTGGGTTTTCAAGCTGAAGAAGAAGGTTGATGTTAGCATTGAGCGGTACAAGGCTAGCCTTGTATCTCGAGGATTCTCTCAAAAGTATGGGGAGGATTATGAAGAAACCTTCAGCCCCATTGCCAAAATGACTTCGGTTCGGGTGGTGATCATATTGACAGCTTGCCAAGGATGGAAGGTTTGACAACTCGACGTAAAGAATGCTTTCTTGTATGGCGAGATTAACAAGGATATATTCATAGATCAACCACCTGGTTATGTTTCCGAAGAGCACCCAAGATATGTGTGCAAGCTTAAGGAGGCTCATTACGGCTTAAAGCATGCACCTCGAGCGTGGTATGGCAAGATAGCAGAATATCTCCAGTTCTGTGGATACCTTACTTCTAACTCAGATTCAAGCTTTTTCATAAAGAAGATAGGAGAGCTTCAGGTCTTGGTGCTGCTGTACGTTGATGATATGATCATCACAGGAAATTCTGAGTTGGAGGTAGCTAGGCTTCGAGCTGAGGTAGCTATCAGATTTGAGATGAAGGACCTGGGTGAGCTCCACCATTTCCTTAGGCTCGAAGTGGAGAGAAAAGAGAGCGGAATGCTTGTTTCCCAAAAGGGGCATGCAGAACAAATTATGAAGCGATTCGGCATGGAAGGCGTGAAGAGCAGCTCTACTCCACTAGAGGTTGGTATTCATCTTCGACGAGATGAGGGGAAGGTTCTTTTTGATCCTTTGGTGTTCCGGGCTTTGGTCGGAAGTCTGATATATTTGACGATCACGAGGCTAGATATTGCTTATGCGGTTGGCCGAGTGAGTCGGTATATGGCAGAGCCATGGAAGCCTCATCTGATGGCGGTAAGGAGCATTTTGAAGTATGTCAAGACCACCTCTGATTTGGGTCTCTTCTATGGGAAGGACTCGGGCTTTTGCTTGTATGGATACATGAATGCTGATTATGTGGGAGATTGAGATGATCGAAGATTGACTTTTGGATACATCTTTATGACGGGCTATACAGCTATATCATGGTGCAATAAGAAGCAGGATTCTGTGTCTATCTTAATCACGGAAGCAGAGTACAAAGCTTCGGCTTTGGCAGCTCAGGAAGACATCTAGCTTAGGACGCTTATAGAGGACATTCATAGGGAGATGCATGGTCCTACTCTGCTTCAGGGTGACAATGAGAGTGCCCTCAAACTGGTGAACAATCCAGTTTATCATGCGTGAACCAAGCACATAGAGATTCAACATCATTCGTTCGGGAGAAGGTGTTGGAGGGATCTCTTATGATTGAGCATGTGCAGATCAAGGAAAATGTCACAGACATATTTATAAAGCCATTGTCGAAGGAACCATTCACACGGTTGAGGAGGTTACTTGGGCTAACTTCCACTTCCCACTTCAAGGGGGAGTGTTAAATTTTTTGAAGTGGAAGTGTCTATCTGTGCGGTCTGTTTTTGGAGATCGCAGAGTCCGCGCGACTTGTGTTGAGGTTTACCTCTAGTAACCGCAAGCTCGGTGTGGCGACCTGGCTGGTGTGCTCGCACATCTCTGGTGTTGGCGACCTGTGTTTGGTCTGCATGTTTTGCCCAAGTATCCATGTTCTGGTGTAGACCAGGCGGTCTAGTATTGGAGGTCGCTTCTGCAGTCTCGTACTGCGGTATGCATAAGTTCATTCTGGCGGACAGCTTGGTATGTCAGGATGTTCATGTAGCGCCATTTTTATGAGAGTCCGGGCGGGTTGTATGATCTTGTTCTGGCAGTCTGCTCCAGATCGGTCAGATGCTCATGTCTGTTCTTATAAGAGGCCGGGCGGTCTGCCGGGTTGTTCTTGCCAAGCTGTCTTTCTTGGACAGTTTTGCTTAAGTGTAATAAGGTCTTATAGATACCGCATGGTCTGGTACTAGAGACCGCGTGCTTCAATAAGGAAGGTAACTGTATCCCTTGGGGCGGTGATGACATCCGCTCGTTTGCCTATAAATAGGGACGCCGGGGTAGCCATTCACATGCAAGAAATGTAAGAACTAAAGCTGGCTTGATTGTGCCGGTCTCTCCTTGAGGTCGTGCGGCTTGAGTTTTTGCCTGACCGATTTGTTTGTTTGTGGGTTAGCGGCTAGCAGTCACCATCAGTATTCTCCTTTCTTTCCAGCTTTGAATAAACCAGTTCGGCAGCGGGCTGTCTGTGCAGACTGTGTTTAGGAGTTCTTGCACTATGCCGCAGACTCAGTTGATCAGGCGGCCTTAAGTGGTCGGTCGATCTTGAGTTGCTGTCTTGCAGCAGGAAGCAGTTCTTCATCAAGTGTTCACGAGTTCTTCAGTGATCTTGAGACCGTGCGGTCTGGGCGATCAAGAAGTGCAGACAGTTGTTTTCAGCAGTTGAATAAAGCAGCGAGTTATGCGGTCTGTGGTTACGGTCTGACAACAGCGACTTGTGCTCTGTTCGCGCGGTCTCAGGGATAGCTGTGAGGCTTGCCTATTCGAGCAGTCTGGCTGTCTCTGCTTTGGCAGTTCGCTGGCGGCTTGTTTTTGTGTCTTGTGCTTCTCCCCTTTTATGATTCTTATGAATCATGTCTCGTCATGTATGTCTCGAGCTGTAAAATGATAATGAATAACAAGAGCACTATTCTGTCTTCCCATTATCACTGATTGTCATTCTTGTGGATTGTTGTTGAAGTGTTCAGCATTTATTACTTCACTCCTCAACCTCTAAAATTTTAACAACTCTCAGAACCACTGAGTATTTTTATAAAGAGTCTCTTAGAACCACTGAGTCTTTTGATAAGGAGACTCTTTGAAACACTAAATCATTTGGAAGAGGGATTCTTAAAACTCTTTTACAGTTGGAGAATGAGAATAGTAGAATGAGATGAAAGAAGAGAAAAGGATTCTTCAGTAAGAATCCTTCAGAAGCTGTCTCTTTGAATGTAGTAGCTTCTGTTTATCTCAGGATCTGAATATGATGAACCCTTTCTTAAGATAATGATGATTGCAAGGGTTATAAGCTTAATCCTATTTCTCTGAGCACTTTTGTTGACTTGCTGCTATGTGATGAGGAAGAAGAAGAAGCAGTGTTATTATTCTCTTTTCCTGTGTGGAGTAGATCTTCTTCTTTTCTGTCTTAGGGTTAAAGAAGGAAGAAGGATCAGCTCTATTTCGACAGATAGAAATATATGATCAGTTATTCTTTTTGTTTTCTTTCTTTCTCAGCATATTTATTCTCCATGATTTGAGTTTGAATTTGTTTCTTTTTCTGGACTGTCCTTAGATGGAATGTCCATTGGATAATTGATGTTTCCTTCTATTTTGGTTCCCAACCCATCCATCTGATTTGAATAAACTTCCAAGAATGTCTTTGCTGCATTTCTGGAATACTCCATTCCATTCTTGGCAATAAACGAGCCATTGGAGTATAGTCTTCAACATTGTAGACCTTCTGAAAAAGAACTAGAAAGGATAGCAGCAAAGCTTCTATTTTTATTTGTACTCGATGCTGCATCAACTTCATCTTTCGTCAAATAGATGCAGCTCTGAGTTCTTATGAAAGTAGCTTTGAATTCCTTCTTAGCTCTGACTGAACTCAGATGTCAACATTGCGTTGAGTTCTTATCAACGTATCCGTCGAGTTGAACACTTGAATTTGAACTTCGCCTTCTGCATTGAATTGAAGTCAAAGTTGCGTCGACTTCTAAGATGGCTTCGACAGGCTCTTCCTTCTACGTCGAGTTCATTTCGAAGTAGCATCGACTTCTGATATAGCTTTGACATACTATGTCTTCTGCGGCGAGTTTATTTTAAATGTTGCGTCGACTTATGATATAGCTTTGACAGGCTCTATCTTCTGCGTCGAGATCATTTCGACATTGTGTCGACTTCAACTGGTGCGTCGACTCCTAGTTGACATTGCGTCAATTTCTAGTCGACGCATAATTACTCTAGATAGTTTTCTTCATGATTTCAACCTGCCTTTCTCTTTACTTTGACTCAACTGACTTCCTAAGGCTTGTATGACTATATTACCCTTACTATACAACATGGGTAATTACCATAGTGTTGGGAATCTTGCCCACATGATTCCTGATTTGAAGAAGTCACCAAGTCAAGGAAACTTCACTTTGTATTTATCACTTATCTAGCTTATAAATCTCAGGAAGTTAGTAGAAGAAAGTTCGTCGAATGCTGAGACTTGGTGAATTAGTCAAACGTTGAGACTTAGCGTGTTCGTCAAACGCAGATGGAAGATCGTCGAACTCAGAAGGAATATCGTCGACCACTGAGACTTGGCTTGTTCGACGAATGGCAATCTTCATTCGATGAACAACATTCTTCTTTCCTGTCTCTGCTTTCGACGAACTTTCTTCTGCGTTCGACGAACATGCCAAGTCTCAGTGGTCGACGATCTTCCTTCTGTGTTCGACGATCTTCCTTCTGCGTTCGACGAACACGCTAAGTCTCAACGTTTGACTAATTCGCCAAGTCTTAGCGTTCGACGAACTTTCTTCTACTAACTTCCTGAGATTTATAAGCTAGAGAAGTGATCAAATACAAAGTGAAGTTTCCTTGACTTGGTGACTTCTTCAAATCAGGAATCATGTGGGCAAGATTTCCAACAATCTCACCCTACTTGAAGAAGTCAGAATCTCAATTCAAGACTACTTTCACTTGACAATAAATATTATAATCTTAATAAGCATGTAAGATTGTACTTATCTTTGTTGAACTTTCTGAGTGCATCAGGCTTGTAGCTCCCCCTTGATTTGATGTCTCTTCTTTTGAGGCTCCCCCTACACCTTTGCTCCCCCTATCTTTGAGGTCTTCTTGAGCAGTTTTGTCTTGAACATATTGATGTGCTATTTCTCCCCCTTTCTGACTTCTTTCTTGTAGCTCTCCTCTTAGGTAGACAATGGTCCAAGCTCCCCCATGCTCAGTCATAGTTCATCCAAATCCTGAGAGATTTTCTAACCAATCATCTAGAATGGGATTAGTGAAGAATAAGTTAGGAATTACTCTAAGTTTAACATCCCCTTTTGATTGAATTTCGCTCTCTTAATGGACCCGTAGGTCTTCCCTGTATGACCGCACCAGGTGTAGCTTGCGTACACATTTTCCGAGGTCAGCTCTTCTTCTTCCTCTCCCCCTTGGATTCTGGGCAGATTTAGTGCTTTTCCAAGGCTTTTCACAGATATCTTGATTTTCTTGCCACCCACCATGGACTTTATTCATGATTCGGTGTGGTCGAGTTTTGCTTTGGCAAAGAACTCGCCTAGTTCCCGGTGGAGAAGAACCGAGGGTTGACACAGGACATATTCTAGTCCCGATGCCTCTAGCAATCCTATTACTGATATTATTTCTTCGGAGCAGGCATTGAAACCTCCTCGCTGAAGTTCACAACCTGAGATCACTTCTACTTTCTTGGGAACCATTGATTCGGAGTGAGAGAGAAGGCAACACGTCAAAGGAGGCAAGGGTTTGTCGACGGAATGCCTTAAAAAATGATCAGATGGCTCCGATGGACCCATTTAATCCCGTTATAAATAGCTCGATTTTATTTTGCCGATGCGGTTATTGTTGTTTAATTGATCCTTGGAAACGCATCCTCCCAACTCAAATCTTTGTTGTCGCAACATCTATTGTGTCGTCGTAACAGCTTCTTGTATCGACGAGTATGGGTCCCAGGGCCTACTTAGCTTTTAGGCCTCTTTTAGTAGGATGACCTGCATCAATTTTGTTAGTAAAAAGACTTTGCTGTTCTACCTATGGGTCAGAACAGCCACCTTGTCCAAGGCCCAGATTTGCTTCTGGTGGGCACTTGGACTACCTGCAAAATAAGATTACAAGTCCTTAGGAACCCAAGTGAATTTGGGTCCTAGGAAATTGTTAGCTTTGACGGGCATACTGGATACAACTGCCCTCGGATATGCATAGTGATTGTGAAAGACATTGTTTGCAAGTTTAGCATTTGTTACCCTTGGAGCAGTTGGATTGTACCAACATTCAACTGCAAAGTGCCCAGTTTTTCCACAGCACCAACATTCATACGTGTTATATCTTCTTTTCTGGCTGACTGTATGAGCATGAGTTCTTTGTGTGTGAACAAATGAATGAAGCAAAGAAGGTGAACTGAGCTGATGGTAGATGTGATGTTTGCTGTCACCATTCACTGTTTTCCATCTGGAGTCAGTCTTCTTTAAGGATTTCTTCTCTTTTCTGGGCTCAGCAAATTTCTGCCTCCTCATAACTTCCTGAGATACCTTTGTGGTTTTTGGCATGTTCTTTGCACCACTTGTGGAGCTCCCAATCATGACATACCCAAGATTGGATTGCCCAACATTCTTGTTGGAGGGTGAGATTACCTTCCTCAAGCTAGCCTTCTTCCCATAGGGTCTGCCTGATCTGTCTTCCTTGAAGCATCCCTGCTCCCTTCTCTGAGTGGAGAAGCAACCATTTACCAGTAGAGGAGAGGTCTCTGGTTTGAAGGAGCTTGTCATAGGCTTTACCACAAAGGGGAGTTTACTCTCCACCCTTCTGATGTTGTTATTTTTAGATTTCAGGACTTTGGGCTGAAATTTGTCCTTCTTCAGAAGAACTACTTCTCTGGTTAGTGAGCAGCACAACTTCTTGCTCTCAATCAATGCCTTCAGAGTTTTCCCAAATTTGTTTATCAAGTCAAGGTTGGAGCTTGCCTTGAAGTCCTTTTTGATTTGACAAAACTCTGCATTCTCTAGGGTTAGCCTTTCTGCTTTCTCTAAGAGATCAAGATTTCTTGCTTGAAGAGAGGAGATCTTTGCATCCTGCTCCTTGCACAGCATCTTGAGCATCTTGACATCTTCTAAGAGATCATTGTATGACTTGGACCAGTCATCATTACTAGATGAGCTCGTCTCCGAATCTGAGTCTGAGGTAGATAGGGGAGCTCTTATGCATACTTGTTCAGGTGAAACTTCATCCTGGACTTCTTCCTCTGAATCAGATTGGACTGTCAATCCAAACCGAGTCTTCTCTTCTAAGTCTGAACAGCTTGAGTCACTGTCACTCAGTGTTCTGACTTTCTCCTTAGCTGCTTTGCTTCTTTCTTCTTCTGATCCTTCCATAAGGATTGTTAGAGAGTTCCACATTTCCTTAGCTGTAGTGCAGTGGATCAGTTTCTAGAGTATGGGAGTATGAACTGCATCAGCTATAATGCACTAGGCCTTTTTGTCTAAGTTAACTAGGATGATCTCATCTTCAGTCATTTTCTTGGACACTGTCATAGGAACATAAGACCCTTCTTGAACAATTTGGAACATTCTAGGATCCATTGCTTCCATGAATATTCTTGCTCTAACTTTCCAAAGGGCAAAGTTCTCTCTAGAATAAACAGCTATTCTTGACTCCATAGCTATGATACTTGGACACCCAATGGCAGATCTGTTCAAGCTGTTAAGCTTTTCTTTGAACAACCTCGCTTTGATACCACACGTTAGTAATGGAACGTTCACCTAGAGGGGGGGGGGGGGGGGGGGGGGGGGGGGGGGTTAGGTGATCTGTGTTCTTTTCAGATTGTTTGTGTGAGTTTCGAATATACAAGCACAACACAAAAATATCGCATAGATAAACACAGATAAAACACACCAGACGACACAAGATCTATAGAGGCTCCTCAATACCAGGTGTCTTGAGTAGTCCTCTGTCCCTCTGCGCCTACCTAGCAGTGTGCTAGGCTCGGCAAACTCTGCCAAAGACTTCATGCCCTTAAGCCTTACACCACGGACCTGCAAGTCCTATAACCTAGGCCCGCAATCCCCTACTGCACCCGTGCCCGCAAGCTCGACACTCAGGCCCTCAAGCCCTATACAACACAGACCCGTAATTACTGTGTCTACAACCTAGGCCCTCAAGCTCCTACTGTACCCGAGCCCACAAGCTCAACACTCAGGCCCTCAAGCCCTACAAAACACAGACCTGCAAGTCATGTGCCTATAGCCTGGGACCTCAAGCCCCTACTGCGCCCGAGACCTCAAGCTCGACAAGATCGGACCCGCAAGTCCACTGCCCTGGCCCTCAAGCCTCACAGCTCTGCAGCCCTCAAGCTAGATGGTGTCGGACCCGCAAGTCCACTGCCCTGACCCTCAAGCCTTACAGCTCTCCAGCCCTCAAGCTAGACAAATAGGCCCACAAGCCTTATAAGAAATTATAGTAAAAAGAACTGCTTCTTCTGCCGGATGAAGATCGACAACTTAGCCTGATGAAGATCGACTTCTTTAGGTTGAAGAAGATGCTTCTTGATTTGGAGTTTCAGCACTGGATCTTCTTTAGCCTCCTCTTCTTTTTCCTGATGTTGATCGGCTACTCTTCAGTCGATGGAGATGACTGATTCTTCAGAGAGCACTTGATGCTTGTTCTCTACTTGTGTTTTCTTCTTCTCTGCAGCAACGACGAGATTTTTTTTCGTTTTTCTTTTCTCACGATTACTGACTCTCTAGGGCATCCTCTTATCTCTTTTATAAGAGTGCGAGGTCCCCAACGGTCTCTGAAAAAGTTCCTTAAGCATCAGACGCTCATTCCTTAAGAGCACGCGCTGATTAGACAATCAGGCGACGACATTAAATACTGACAGCGCGTCCGCAATATTTGAATTCCGTCTCGACGATATTTCCAGCTTTATGACGTATGGATAATATCTCGACGACGGGACTATCGATTTCTTTGACCTTGGAAGATCTTTAGGTCATCAAGCTTCTGCCTCTGACACTGGTATCTCGACGATACGAGACATTCTGGCACATCTGCATATATGACGATATGCTATCTCTGACTGTGTCGTCGAGAGCTTCTCTCTTACAGACTGTCGTTGTAATCACGTTGTTCTCTCGACGACATGAATGATAACATGTCGACATAACATACTTTAGCAACTGCTTGTCTTCAGCTGCCCTTCTTTAGTCGTCTTGACGACATGCCTTCTTTACGACGATGATCACCGCCATCAGTCATACTTATCCTTTTCAGC
The DNA here is from genome assembly GCA_033032865.1 of Dactylorhiza incarnata. Lineage (NCBI taxonomy): Eukaryota > Viridiplantae > Streptophyta > Magnoliopsida > Asparagales > Orchidaceae > Dactylorhiza > Dactylorhiza incarnata. Next base: position 3,503,213 of record JAWHQI010000013.1, read on the forward strand.
GACAAGGCTTCATCATCTTCTCGACGACAAGACCACTTTGGTGATGTCGACGATACCGCGACTTCTTGACGACATTTCTTCCTTTTGTCTTCATTCTTCTCTGTGTTCGACGAACGACAATCTTCGTTCGACGAACAACCTTCTTCTGTCCCGTCTCTGCGTTCGACAAACATTCTTCTGCGTTCAACGAACATGCCAGGTCTCAGCGGTCGACGATCTTCCTTCTGAATTCGACGAACACAGAAAAGAATGAAGACAAAAGGAAGAAATATCGTCAAGAAGTCACGGTATCGTCGACATCACCAAAGTGGCCTTGTCGTCGAGAAGATGAAGAAGCCTTGTCGCTGAAAAGGCTAAGTATGACTGATGGTGGTGAACATCGTCGTAAAGAAGGCATGTCGTCAAGAAGACTGAAGAAGGACAGCTGAAGACAAGCAGTTGCTAAAGTATGTTCTGTCGGCATGTTATCACTCATGTCGTCGAGAGAACAACGTGATTACAATGACAGTCTGCAAGAGAGAATCTCTCGACGACACAGTCAGAGATAGCATATCGTCGTATATGCAAATATGCCAGAATGTCTCGTATCGTCGAGATACCAGTGTCAGAGACAGAAGCTTTAAGACCTGAAGATCTTCCAAGGTCAAAGACATTGACAAAGTCCTATCGTCGAGATATTTTCCATATCTTCGTAAAGCTATCAGTATCGTCATAAAGCTGGAAATATCGTCGAGATGGAATTCAAATATTGGGAACGCACTGTCACCATTTAATACCGCCGCCTGATTGTCTAATCAGCGCGTGCTCTTAAGGAATGGGCGTCTGACGCTTAAGGAACTTTTTCAGAGACTGTTGGGGACCTCGCACTCTTATAAAAGAGATAAGAGGATGCCCTAGAGTGTCAGTAATCGTGAGAAAAGAAAAACAAAAAAGAATCCCACCGTTGCTGCGGAGAAGAAGAAAACACAAGTAGAGAACAAGCATCAAGTGCTCTCTGAAGAATCAGTCATAACCATCGACTGAAGAGTAGCCGATCAACATCAGGCAAAAGAAGAGGAGGCTGAAGAAGATCCAGTGCTGAAAATCCAAATCAAGAAGAATCTTCTTCAACCTAAAGAAGACGGTCTTCATCAGGCTAAGTTGCCGATCTTCATCTGGCAGAAGAAGCAGTTCTTTTTACTGTAACTTCTTAAAAGGCTTGCGGGCCTATTTGTCTAGCTTGAGGCCTGGATAGATGTGAGGCTTAAGGGCCAGGGCTGTGGGCTTGCGGGTCCGACACCGCCTAGCTTGAGGAGAGATGTAAGGCTTGAGGGCCAGGGCAGTGGACTTGTGGGTCCGATCTTGTCGAGCTTGAGGGCTCGGGCGCAGTAGGGGCTTGAGGGACTAGGCTGTAGGCACAGGACTTGCGGGTCTGTGTTGTGTAGGGCTTGAGGGCCTGAGTGTCGAGCTTGGGGGCTCGGGTGTAGTAGGGTCTTGAGGGCCTAGGCTGTAGGCACAGGACTTGCGGGTCTGTGTTGTATTGGGCTTGAGGGCCTGAGTGTCGAGCTTGTGGGCTCGGGTGTAGTAGGGGCTTGCGGGCCTAGGCTGTAGGTCTTGAGGGTCCGTGGTGTAAAGCTTGAGGGCCTGAAGTTTTTGGCAGAGGTTGCCGAGCCTAGCACACTGCTAGGTAGGCGCAGAGGGACATAGGACTACTCAAGTCACCCGGTCTTGAGGAACCTCTATAGATCTTGTGTCGTCTGGTGTGTTTTATCTTTGTTTATCTGTGCGATATTTTTGTGATGTTCTTGTATATTTGAAACTCGCGCAAACAATCTGAAAAGAACCCAGATCACCTAACACCCCCCCCCCCCTCTAGGTGAATGTTCCATTACTAACACATAGAGAGAAAAATCACCTATTGTTAATTTGTTAAGTTAAATCAAAAGGAGTTTTTTCCAACAATCTGCCCCTATCTATCTTAACAAATTTTACAAGTTGTTTATAGTGATTTTATAGAATAATGGAAGAAAAGAAAGAAAAGTTGTAAGAAGAAAGAAGAAACCATGAGCATGCAAGTGAAAACTTTTGCCTTCAAGGTTGAATTTTAGACTTTTCCCTTTACCAATTCAGCATCAGCATTCAGCCTTTGTTTCTTTGTTTTTGTATCAACTTACTGTGATACTACCCTTAGAGATAACTTCCTATTTTTGAAAAGATTCTTTTAAAACTTTGGAAAGAAATGGCTTGCTTCTCTCTTTCTGAATAACTAACACAGATAGCTCTTCTTGTAATTTTAGAGGCGACTCACGTTCATCATCTTCATGTTCAATGACATGATTAGGAGATTGATTAGCATCTTCCTCGCCCTAAATGAGTGCACCATGTTCAGCATGTTCAATCTCAATCTCCCCCTGAATATGTGTGAAAGATATGGGTTGTCAATGATCTACACCTACAGGGGGGTGATTAGGTGTTTTTTGATTTCTTTGCTACTTTAAGTTTTATCTATCATAGCAAAAAATTAACACAGAAAGCATATAATGATTTATAGTGGTTCCCTACAAGACAATGTGTCTAGAGGTAGTCCACTGTCCCTCCCACCTATCTCGCAGTGTGCTAGACTAGGAAATGTCTCAACTCAGATTTTTCATTATAATCAGATCTTACAACTCAGGTTCACACAGAACCCTACAAGGCTCAGACTTTACAAATCTTACAATCTCAGATCTTCAACAAGATTCTACCAAAACTCAGGTTCACCAAGAACCCTACCAACTCAGATCTAACACTAGATCCTACCTGCTCAGGCTCACAAAGAACCCTATAAAGTAATATAGAGATGTTGTTATAGAAGAGAAGATTTCAGAATTAAAGCTTTGAATCACAGATCTTCTTCTTCTTCTTGTAACAGTAAGCCCAAAGATCTTGTGGATCAATGAAACTTTCTTTAGAATCTTCTGTAAATCCTCACAGCACAGCACAATGAAGACTTCTTCTGTTTGTTGATTCTTTTCTTTCTCTCTTCAGGAAATATGTGTGAGAATAAAACTTGAGAGAATACTGAGCAAGTTTTTGAATCGCCTCCTTTGTTGATAGATGCACTTCTAGTATAGGAGAAAGATTCGTTCTAGTCTTCTTAGCCAAGTGATGAAGATTTTCATTTTAATCTTCTTCCTTTTCTTTTATTGATCAGATTTTTGTATACTGTTTTGAGGACTGCTCTAAAATCGACAATTTCTTTTTTTTATATTCTTCTGTAACTTTTCATAAAAGCCCTTAATGATTACTCCATAAACAATTTCTCGTTTTAAAACAACTTGTAGAATTGGCGATTCATTATCATAATTACTAACCTTTCTTGGAACTTGCAGAATATAGAAATAATAAATTCCATTCTTAAGTACTGTGCAACGGCTATATTCTTTAGAGAATATATTATTTATTGCTCTTTGATTTGTGTGCAAGGCGGCGTGCACATTCCCTAGATGTCAATTTCCAAGAGATCCGACGCATTAAATGCGGCTCCACAATTGTCAAGACGATACCGTTCCTTCAAGACGATATCATCTTGATCAAGAGATATTCTTCATGATGATGTCGTCGATATATTTTCTATTTTAGTTCTTGGCTTGTTATCATAATGAGATTGCTTCTTCTAGATGATATCGCCGAGATACTTCCTTATACGTAATAAGTCTTCAATCTTTAAGGTAGTATGCTTCCATCAAGGCCATAACGTCAACATACATCCTTCTTCAAGACTTTATGTATTATCTCAACGATCTTACATATTCTAGATGACATCATCGAGATGTTACTTTGAATAAGACTTAGACTTGTTTTTTAAGCTGACTGTCTTTGTTCAGGATGACATCGTCGGTATGTTACTTTGAATAAAATTTAGAATTGTTCTTCAAACTGACTGTCTTTATTCAGGGCGACATCATCTTGATCATCTTGATGACATCGTCGAGATGTTGACTAAGACCTATTCTTAGGGATGACTGTCTTACTTCAAGACGACATCGTCTTGATCTTCTAGACGACATGAGGTCATCAAACTGATGTTTGTTCTTCATGACTCTTCCTTCATGACTTAATGAGTCAAGTCACATATCCTTCAAGGTTATACTTCTTCTTTAAGATGATATCGTCGAAGACATCTTGGTTTTATCTACGATATGCTTTCTTCAAGACTCAGTCATCGAAATCTAAACTTAACTTTATCCACGACAAGCTTTCATCAGCCATCAAGATGATGTGTCTGCATTAAGATGATATCGTTGAAACTATTTCGACGATATGGTACTTTTCTCCATGATTCTTCTTCTGAGTCTTAAGATGATATTTTACTTAGTTAATTTTCATTAATTTTATCATCTTGATACTGGTAATGTAACTTTGATTCATTTCGACAACATGTATGTTCTCTCAATGATATATCCAGTCCTTGATGATTTTGGACATAGAAAATTTCTTGATATATGGTTCATCTTCTGCAGTCATAACTAAAATATACTATCAAATACATAGTGCATTTATCATTGATCTGAGCACTTCTTTAAATCAGGAACATTGCTGGAACAGTTCCAAACAATCTCCCCCTATTTGAAGAAGTCATAACTCACTTCAATGATAAATGTCAAGATATAAATAAAATCATAATTTGAAGACATTCAAAGAATATTATATGATTCATCTATGTCATGATATAAATAGAGACTGTTTTAGAACAAAATATAACACAGTCATTTGCCCAAGTTATTTTAAATAAAACATTTTATGGTCTTCAGATCCTACTGCTGCTTCCTTTTCCTTTTCTCTTCTGCCTTTCATAAAAGCTGATAGATTTTGTGATCTTCTTTGGAGAAGGAGGAGGACCATGAGGAAATGCCAGTTTGTGATTTCTCATTTTCTCCATCTGAATTAAGTGTAGGTTCCTGTCAGCAGAATAATATATTCTCTTTGACCCATTCTGAGGGTATCCACTTTCCATCTGGGCTTTTAAGATCAGAGTCCTAGAGTAAGGACTCCACTAGCACGACTGTGAATCGTGCTCAATTTCTCTAAGCCTCTTCTACCTGTATCTCTTGCTCTGAGTCCTTTTTCTTTTTCTGGAGCTAGTAGATTCTCCAACTTCTATGTCATAGACCTCTGATGCAGTGCTTTCAGAAGGTTATGCTAACTCAAAAGCTGAGGGATGCTTCTGTAAGGCTTGTTTGACGTGATTTACTGTCCACATGGCTTGATTGGAGCCAACATTTACCATTGCTTTCTCCCTTTTTAGGACTTCTTCAGCTATGTGGTCATCAAGAGTAACTTATCCTAAATTCATCCTCTCATGAAGATGTAGTTCAGCCTCATTTAAGTTATTTCTTACCTCTAACAGATGTTCATCTAAGCTCTGAGTATTTTAATATAATCTCTCTAGAATTTGATCTCTGTCTTCATTCATAAATCCTGCAATCTGTTGAAGAGCTTGCTCAGTATTCCATGTCATAGTGCTTTGATTTTGAATGAGCTAGTGAGACTGATGTCCAACTTTTTGATCTCCTCACCAACATATTCCATGGTTGGAGCTGCCAAGTGAAAGAAGTGAGTCTCTTAAGTGTTGAGATGATGTATATCATTCTTCATAGTTTGCAGCTTAGCCTTCACTTCTTGCCTCAAGTCATATACAGTCTGTAGAATGAACTTTTCTATCTTCTCCTTTTGAATGTTCAGCAAGGCTGAAATCATATGAAACATGGAGCCTGAGTGATTAGTGGAAGGTCGAGCTGTATTCACCTCAGGAGCTGCATTTTCTTCTGGAGAGCCTTCATGAGTGTTATCTTGAGCCAGAAAATCTTGAGGGTTTAACTGCATATGCTCATCATCTTCCACCAGCAGCTGCTTCCCTTTGGTCAGAACTAGGTCAAGCCTAGTCCGGGGATCAGAACTTTCATCCTTCTCTGGTACATTGTCTTGTCCTTCTCTAAATCATCCTTTTCTAGGATTACTTTCTCAGTAGCAGATTTTTCATCTTGATCTTCTAGGGTGGAGCACCCCAGGTGAGTCTCCTCCTTAACTCTCTTAGTATCTTAGGCTGAGCATCCCTCTAGGAACTCCCCCTCAACTGGATCACTCCCCATAATTGGGATTCTTATTTCTTAAGAAACCTCTGTGAGCAGGTTCACCCTTGTCCTCTGGGATCATCTAATTTTGAGCTACCCCCCCCCCCCCCCCCCCCTCTTTCAAAGTAGGGTTTGGTGGAGATGGGGCTCCTTCTTCAGAATTGTTGGAGGACTCTTCCTTATTTGGTTCATTATCTATCACAGTATTCTTTTTCTTCCCTTATGGAGCAGTCTGACCATCCTTAGGAGCTTTGGGGATAACTCTTTCCCATCTCTCCAACATTTTAGAATCCAACCTCTTTGAGTAGTGTAGAGGTGCTCCAATGCTTTTCTTCAAACTATCCCCAAGGGTATTCAGTAGGGGATGGATAGGATTCTTCCATATGATGGAGTCTTCAGGGTGTTCTTAATTCTCTGGAATAAGAATTTTCTCCAGTCTGTCTTCTTTGAAACAATGATCCTGCACATTGTTTCAAACATTTCTTTTGAAATCCTATCATGGGAACCAGGCTTGCACAGTAGTACTTTCCCTACAATATCTGCAAGGAGATTTCCCTTCTGGTTGAATTCAGCCTTCTTAATAGACCCGTAGGTCTTGCCACTATGCCCACACTAGGCATATCCAACAGATAGATCCTTAGTGGTCAAGTCTTCCTCTTCGACCTCTTTCCTAAGCTTTGGAATCCTCAGAGCTTTTCCTAAGCTCTTAGAAGTTACTTTGATCTTCTCTTCGGCCATAGTAGACTTTATAATTGCCCTGAGCTATTTATTCTAGCTCCCTCAAAGAATTCCTAGACTTCTTTGTTCATGAGAGCACTGGGTTCGGATAACAGATTGTCCAGCCCTGCTAATTCTATCAACACGATTACTGACCTGATCTCTTCGGAGCAAGAACTGAATCCTCCCCTCCTGAGCTAGCATCCAGAGATGATTGAGGATTCTTCCTTCTTTGGAGCCATTGATGCAGAACGTCGAGAGAAAAAAATTATCTGAGACAACACGGAGGTTTGTCGCGGAAATGACTCAGGGCAAACGAAAGTGTGATTTTTGACCTATGCATTCACTCCATTTATATTAGAAGTAGATGAAGAGGTGCGTCCTTTTTTCTTGGTTAATAGGTTAAAACTCCATCAGATGGCTCTGAATCCTGATCAAATGTATCATGAAGTGTCTGGGATGCATTTCAACGATGTGTATCTTTGTCGTAGATATTATCGTCGAAATTAATTCAGCGTTGTTGTCGAGATTTTACTAATAGCGTTGAAACGCAGATTTTGTCGTCGAGACTACTCGTTTTGTATCAGTGAGAATTCATCTATGTCGTCGAAATACTCATCTGATACTTATCTAACTTGACCACTCCTTGAAGAATTCTTAGGGACAATGGTACTTATATTTTCTCCTTCACATCTCTTATGTAGAATACCAATTTGAAGTTTACTTGGGCAGGGCTCAATTCTTCAAGGTTTGGTTTCTTCTTTACTTAATTCATTCTCTTCATCCCGGTTTCTTGTTCTTCAAAGGTAACATGATGTCTTTTGATTTCTAACTTAACTACTTCTCAAGCATGGTTATGAGAGAGTAGGGACTATGATGGTTGAATATTGAACTCATCTTTTATCATTGATCTGAGGTCTTCATTGTGAGTCAAGCTATGTACTCTCCCTCCATTGTTGTAGGTATTTGAGAGATTCTTCTAAGTCTTTAATAACTTCATGTCCACAACTTAGGTCTTTCCGAAATACCTCAATTTCCATGTTCACAACAACCTCTTGATCAATACTGAGAGTATCATCTTGATGTACTTCATTTTGAAGAGCTGGATCATTTTCCATCAATTATATCTTCTCTTAGAGGCTCCCCCTCAATAAAAGCAATAGAGGGTTGAACTTCTTGTGTGGAAGTGTGCTGATATTTGAGTGGCATCTGTTTGTTTGAAACTCCAAGTATCATTATTAGTCTATTCTATCTGGATTGAGTTTTCTTGAATACTTATTTTGTCCAGCCTTGTGCCTGGAGCAATCATTGTCCAAATATCAAAAGGGTTGGCAATTGGACGTACCTGAAAAAATGATAACTTATCCTTAGGCACCTATTGGGATTTGGGTCCTAGGTTCATGTTAGAGGAATAACCTGAATCACTACACCTATGAGTGGTCTGCTCTCTTCTTGCATTCGGCATTAATGGATTGAACCAACAGTCCATGGCAAAATGACCAATCTTTCCAAAGCACAAACACTCATACTTGTTGTATCTTCTCTTATCCCTTTTCACCTGGAAATGTTGGTGGGTAGGAGTGAAGATAGCTGGCCTAATAGGCCTTAGGTGAACCTCACAATGGTGAGTATGTAGTTGAGCTGGTCTCACCACTTTTTGGTTCACCACCTTGGGAAGAGGCTTGGTTGTCTTTCCCTTGCTTTTAAGTGTTGATGTTGCAGATACATGGAGATTAGAACCTGGAATCTTTACTTGGGTCTCTTCATGGGGTGTTTGAGAAACACTTGGCCCAAAGCTTTCTCTTTTATATGTGTTGGGGGGTTTACTGCTTCTTGTAGAGCAAGCCTTGGTCAGATGATCATGTGAAGATTCCTGGTTAGAGAAATTTGATGTCAGTAGCTTCTCTTTATAGGAAGTTTGGGCTTCAGATGTCTTACCCTTGATTGTCTCCTTACCAAATCCTACACCACCTCTGAATGGTACAGAGAATTGGTCAATGATGGGAAGGACAGTCTTGGGCATTGAGAAGCTGGCAACAATTTTCTTCTCAGCCAATAACATTTCCTCAAGGTCCTTAATGACCTTGTTCTTCTTACCCAACTCAGCATTTTGGAGCTTTGTGACATCCTTGAGTTTGTCCATTTCTTTCCTCATAACAACCAACTTCTCAGCTGTCTCTTGGAGCTCAGATTGGACAGATTTCAGGGATGCTAACTCCTTAGATTGAGCTCTAAGAAGCTTCTTACTTCTTTTCAAAGCAATACACATGGCTTTATTATGCTGCACTAGGTCAGATTCAACCTCATGTGGAGATCTTGAGGATATGCTACTACAAGCAGATCCACACTCACTCTTATGCACAGAAACTGTCATTAATTCAGAATCACAGAGAGATAAGGGGGCTCTAATAAGTACTTTCCCATGTGAGGTGCAGCCATCCTAGATTTCTTCAGTTATGGCCATAAGGCTAATGAGAAATTCCTTCTTATCTTCTGATGAATCTGAATCAGAGTCACTGAGTGTTCTGATATTCTTAGCAATGTATCCTTTCTCAGATTCCTTCTTGTCCTTTGGACTTCTTCTATCATCACTCTTCTTTGATTCTTTCTTCTTAGAGAGGCAGACATTAATCATGTGACCTATCTTCTTGCAGTGACAACACACTAAGTTAGCCAAATCAGATTCATTGAGTTTAGAGTTATACCTTTCCAACTTTGAAGATTTATACTGGTCATGTTGACTAATACTTCTGATGTTTGAGGAGGATGTCTTCTGACTGTCTCTTCTTCTTTTGGGCATGTTTCTTTTGAGCTTCTTGGTGAGGAGTACTGGCGCTTTAACAATGTCATCATATTTTGATGAGCTTGCATTAGAAGCTTCTATGCTCTCAGAGATATTCTAAATTATCAGAATATTGTCTTTGGTACTCTTCAAGCTTTCACCCTCAAGAATCATGACCCTTTCACTAGTGATGCCCTTTGAATTTTCTTCTTCAATTTCCTTCATGTAGATCTCCAAGGAATCCCACATATCTTTTGATGTTTTACAATGACTTAAGTATTGAGATATAGAAACATCTATTGCATTCTTAAGTATGTGTTTTGCTCTCTTATCCACAGTTATTAGATCTTCATCTACATAGGTGAACTGTGAGAAGGTGTTAGGGACATAAGCTCCCTCTTCAACCACTATGAATAATCTGGGATATGATGCTTCCCTGAATAACTTGACTCTTAACTTCCACATGGCAAAGTTCTCTTTGGTGCAGATGGGCATCCTAATTGATCTCATCTCTTGATGATGCTCACAGGCCATTGAAAGATCACAACCCAATCAAAAACTTTAGATATTGTTCTAAGATGTAAAGCTTTTGAACTGAACCTAGATCTGATACCAATTGAAATATATGGGTTGTTAATTATCTACACCTAGAGGGGGGTGATTAGGTGTTTTCTGATTTCTTTGTTACATTAAGTTTTATCTATCACAGCACAAAATTAACACAGAAAGCACACAATGATTTATAGTTGTTCCCTACAAGGCAATGTGTCTAGAGGTAGTACACTGTCCCTCCCACCTATCTAGTAGCGTGCCAGACTAGGCAATGTCTCCAATTCAGATCTTTTTACTATAATCAGATCTTACAACTCAGGTTCACACAGAACCCTACAAGGCTCAGACTTTACAAGTCTTATAATTTCATATCTTCAACAAGTTCCTACCAAAACTCAGGTTCACCAAGAACCCTACCAAATCAGATCTATCACTAGATCCTACCTGCTCAGGCTCACAAAGAACCATACAAAGTAATACAGAGATGTTGTTATAGAAGAGAAGACTTCAGAATTAAAGATTTGAATAACAAATCTTCTTTTTCTTCTTGTAACAGTAAGCCCAAAGATCTTGTGGATCAATGAACCTTTCTTTAGAATCTTCTATAGATCTTCACAGCACAGCAGCAATGAAGACTTCTTCTGTTTGTTGATTCTTTTCTTTCTATCTTCAGGAAATATGTGTGAGAATAAAACTTGAGAGAATACTGAGCAAGTTTCTGAATCTCCTCCTTTGTTGATAGATGCACTTCTATTATGGGAGAAAGATTCTTTCTAGTCTTCTCAGCCAAGTGATGAAGATTTTCTTTTTGTTCTTCTTCTTTTTCTTTTCTTGATCAGATTTTTGTATACTGTTTTGAGAACTACTCTGAAATCGATAATTTTTCCTTTTTATATTCTTATGTAACTTTTCATAAAAGCCATTAATGATTACTCCATAAGCAATTTCCCATTTTAAAACATCTTGCAGAATTGGCAATTCATTATCATAATTACTAACCTTTCTTGGAACTTGCAGAATATAGAAATAATAAATTTCTTTCTTTAGTATTGTGCAACGACTATATTCTTTAGAGAATATATCATTTATTGCTCCTTGATTTGTGCGCAAGATAGGCGGCGTGCATATTCCCTAGATGTCAATTTCCAAGAGATCCAGTGCATTAAATGTTGCCCTACAACCATCAAGACGATACTGTTCCTTCAAGACGATATCGTCTTGATCAAGAGATATTCTTCACGATGATGTCGCCGATATTTTTTGTACTTCAGTTCTTGGGTTGTTATCTTAATGAGATTACTTCTTCTAGATGATATCGCCGAGATACTTCCTTATACGCAATAAGTCTTCAATCTTTAAGGTAGTATTCTTCCATCAAGACCATAGCGTCGTCATACATCCTTCTTTAAGATTTTTTGTAATATCTCAACGATCTTACTTATTCTAGACGACATCGTCGAGATGTTACTTTGAATAAGGCTTAGACTTGTTCTCCAAGCTGGCTGTCTTTGTTCAGGATGACATCGTGCTTTGAATAAGAATTAGACTTGTTCTTCAAGATGACTATCTTTATTCAGGATGACATCGTCTTGATCTTCTTGACGACATCGTCGAGATGTTGACTAAGACTTATTCTTCAGAGAAAGAAAATGGGTTGTCTGTAAACAACACCTAGAGGGGGGGGGGGGGGTGATAGGGTGTTTTCAATTTCTTTGCTACTTTACTGGTTTATCAATCATAGCACACAAGCATCACAGAAAACACACAATGATTTATAGTGGTTCCCAACTAGACAATGTGTCTAGAGGTAGCCCAATGTCCCTCCCACCTATCTAGAAGTGTGCTAGACTAGGCAACTTCTCCAACTTAGATCTTTTCACTATAATCATATCATACAACTCAGGTTCACACAGAACCCTACAAAGCTCAAATTTTACAGGCCCTACAAACTCAAATCTTCAACAAGATCCTACCAAAACACAGGTTCACCAAGAACCCTACCAACTCAGGTCTATCACTAGATCCTACATCTCAGACTCACAAAGAGCCCTACAAAGTAATACAGAGATGTAGTTGTAGAAGAGAAGACTTCAGAAATAAGAACTTGAATCACATATCTTCTTCTTCTTGTAACAATAAGCCCAAAGAGCTTGTGGATCAATGAACCTTTCTTTAGAATCTTCTGTAGAACTTCACCGCACAACAACAATGAAGATTTCTTTTCTTTGTTGATTCTTTTCTTTCTCTCTTCAGAAAGTATGTGTGAGAATAAAGCTTGAGAGAATTCTAAGTTGTATCTCCTGTATATAAAATATCTCCTTTTATATGCTCTCCAATTTTGCATAAAACCCCTTATTGATTATTCCATAATCAATTTCCCGTTTGAAAACGTGTTGCAGAATTTGGCAATTCTTTATCATAATTACTGGCCTTTCTTGGAACTTGCAGAAAATAGAAATAATAAATTTCATTCTTAATCACTGTATAACGGCTATATTCGGTAGAGAATATATCATTTACTACTCCTTGATTTCTGTGCAAGATAGGTGTCGTGCACATTCCTTGAATATCAATTTCCAAGAAAGTCTATGCATTAAATGCTCCTTTGCACTCCGTCAAGACGATGTTAATCCTTCAAGACGATATCGTCTTGATTAGTGTATACGACATATATACTTCACGACGATATCGTCGATATACTTTCTTCTTCATGGCTCTACATAATATCAGAATGATATTACTCCTTCTAGACGACATCGTCGAGATGTTACTTTCATTTGGACTTAGACTTATTCTTCAGGCTGACTGTCTTTCTTTAAGATGATATCATCTTCATCTTCTAGACGACATGAGGTCTTCAAGCCGATTTCTGTCCAAGTGAACCTTTCTTTATGAATCAAATATATATATCTTTTATCCTTAAAGGTTGAACTTCTTCTTCAAGACGATATCGTAGAGACATCTTAGCTTTAAAACGATAAGATTTCTTAAAGATGATGTCGTCGATATCTGAACTTAGTTTTATCCATGGCAAGCTATCTTTAAGACGATATCGTCGATATCTGAACTTAGCTTTATCTACGACAAGCTTTCTACAACCTTCAAGTCGATGTGTCTTCATCAAGACGATAGCGTCGAAACTATTTTGACGATATAATACTTTTCTCCACGATTCTTCTGCTGAGCCTTGAGATGATATTTTACTTAGTTAATTTTATTACTTTTATCGTCTATATATACTGATGATGTAGCTTTGATGCATCTGTCATAACATGAACTTAAACACAACATCAAAGACAACTTAACGTATTTATACTTGTGTTCCTTATTCAAATCTAGAGACATTGATGGTACATTACCCAACAATCTCCACCTATTTGAAGAAGCCAGAACTTACAAGTATAGATAGGCCTTACTAACAAGTATAATGATTGACAATAAATTAAGAATTTGACCACTGCATATATTAATAACAATCCAATACATTAACAGTATATATCAGATACAAAAATGTAAAGCATAGGAGTGTGCTAGTGATTTCTAGAATCTTACTTCTTTTCAATCCTTTTGAACATCCTTGCCTTTTCAAGAAGGTCCTGCTTTCTTTGACTGCTCAGCTTCAGCATGTTTCTGCTTTTGTCTTTCAAAGTAGTAATAGGGTTTGGGGTGATATCTGAGAGGTGCATGTGCAGGTACTGATGTATCTTCCCTTTTGATCTTGTTCCAGTAATCCCTTCTACCAGCTTCACACATTTCATATTTTTTCCATTCTTCTGAGTTGTATAAGGTGCCCCTATCATGCTTTCCTTATTGAAACAGGTTCCATGTGTTTAGAATGATATCTCTAGAGCAGGGGATCCATTCTTCAAAGTTTGATTTCTTTTTATCTCTTCCATTTTCCTCCTTTTAGCTTCTTGTTCTTCAGGGTCAACAGAGTGCCTTTTGCTTTTCCTGATTTGTCTACTTCCACTTATAGGCTCATCAACAAAATATTCTTGATAGCTCTCAGGCTCTTGAGACTGTTCTTCAGGCGCTTCAGGCATTTCATTTGAGATGGATCTACATAGAGATTGCCTTCAGGAATTGGATGTTGGTAGGCTATCCCATAGTAGAGTGGTGCCAAATCCAAAGAGAATCTTACTTCATTTGCCAGCCACATGGCATGGTGACTTGACATTATCTCCCCCTTTCTGGCTTCTGAAATTATTTCTTTAGAGAGAAAAACTTGACAAGGCAGAAGTTGTCTGGCCAGAAGGTTGTTCACATTACCATTGGCATCCATATGAGTTCCCTGAGATGCCCTGACAGCTTGATGGAAAGAATTTGACAAATAATCTTGGTTTACTTGAAACTGGTGCATCAGAGTATCACCTACATTGTCCACAAGCTCTTGATTTACTTGAGCAGAGGAGGATATTCTTTGAAGGACAGTGTTGCTGGCATCTTCAAAATCATGGAAATTCACATCTTGGTTCTGGATGATAAAATGCTGATTGTCTCTAAGGGTAGATAATCTATCAAGCACAATGTTTAGTTGTTGTCCAATTAGATGGGTAGCTTGACTTATATTGGCAATTTCTGCCCCAGTATTTTCTACAGCGTTTGCAGCAGTCTGATATACAGTGGAGTTTTGATGGTTTATATGGTTGATATTTTCTTGGAGGGCATCTATCCTGGCAGAGAGATCATTTCTGCAGCCTGTGATAGCCTGATTTACATAGGATTCAAAGCTTTCTCATTGTCTATCCAATAGATTTTCCATATGTGACAGAAAATCAGGTGATGGAACTCTGAGAGCTTGTTGGAACAACCCTATTACTGATTTGGGCTAGGATCATTATCTGTTTATTAGGATCAAGTTGACCCCAATGTATAGTCAATGGGTCAAGAGTTTAGGCTGTCAGAACTCAAGAAAGTATTCAGGTTCTGCGTTCGACAAACTCCATACTGCGTTCGACGAACAACTTGCACTCTGCGTTCGACGAACGACTTGCTTCAATCTCAACTGCTCAGCGGTTGACGATTTTATCCAGTCTCAGCAGTCGACGATTTATCCAGTCTCAGCGGTCGACGATTTTATCCAGTCTCAGCGGTCGACGAAATATTCAGTTCGATGAACTCCAGCGTCCGTTCGACGAACTCAGCCTGCGTTCGACGAATATCTTCAGATCAACGACCTCCAGCTTGAGATCGACGAACACAACATTGTGTTCGACGAAATTTGTTCAGATCGATGATTATTTCAGTTCAGTATTTCAGACAGATTATATTATTCTATTCTCTGAACTCAGATCTCTCATCAGCAACGGCTCTATTCTTCCAGATAAGTAAGGATATTATATTTCCTTTTATTATTTCAAAAATAGCCATTGACATTTCCTTGGAAAAGGACACTTTCATGGAAAAGGAAAAGATAAACGGTGTATCAGATTTGCAGTACATGATATATCTCATCTGAATATTTTATTCCTTAATTTAAGGGATTTGAATTTCAAATTTGTTAGAGATTTGAAAAAGAAAAGGAAGAAGATATATAGTATCTCATTACAGAATCGGATTATTTTTACAACACATCACAGAATAACTGCACAAAAAAAAAGAAAGAGGAAGAAAAAAAGAAAGAATGAAAGAGGAAGAAGAACAAAAAAGCTAACAGATCATCTTCATCTTCTTCAAGCAGCACTCATTTACTGAGAACATCAACTCTACTCTCTCAGTCATCTGCTGCAAGTTCAGATCTTCAAAAGAGAAACAAATAATCTGAGAAACATTTGTCTCTCAGATTTATCAGCTATCAGGAAGATACAAGAAATCTCTTTCAAGTGAAAGCTCCATCCTCAAGTTGTCAACAAATCTTAATCAGACAGAGGAGCTTTACAACATCATCAATCCACTAGTCTTCTCTCAGAATATTGACAGAGAAGAACATCTAACCCTTCTTATCCCCTCTTGTACATGGTTATAACTCCCTTCAAAAGTTAACCCATTGGTGGCAGGGCACCTGAACAAAAACCTGTGGTCGGGTTAGAGAACCTGATCAAAAGCTCCCTTGGTGTGTGGACACCTGATCAAAAACCCCTTGGTGATAGGGCACCTGATCAAAAACCTAGTGGATCCTACCAAGTGTGGTAGAAGAGTAGACGTACCCAGGTTTATTGGGGAACTACTATAAAAATCCTTGTGTTCTCTGTGTTGTGATTTTCTGTGTGCTGATTTTTTTTATTTAGTTTTATAACTCACTTTACAATACACATATGAGTAACACTATTTTAATTCCGCTATAAAAATTAAGTGAAAAGTTTTTAATACTCTATTCACCCCCCCCCCCCCCCCCCCTTAGAGTAAATCTAAGATCTAACCTCACTTTCAATTGGTATCAAAGCATATCAATTGACTTTCAATTGGTATCAGAGGGCTGTTGATTTTATATATGCTAACACCTGAATCGTAAAGATCAATTAGATCTTAAATCTATTTTAGAGTTTTCTTTTTCTTAAAAACTCATGGCACAGAACAAAGAATATTCTAGCACAAGACCTCCTATGTGCAATCTAAATAAGTTTGCACTATGGAAGGCAAGGATTAGATTTTATATTAATGCAATTGATGAAGATATTTTTAATGTCATTTTGACAGGACCTTCAACTTCATCAACATCTCAAGATGCTCAAAAGATGCTGAAAAGTGCTGATGCCAAGGCTATGGACATATTAGCTCAAGCAATGTCAAAAGATATTTATCAAAGAGTTGCTGATTGCAATTCAGCAAGAGACATCTGGAACTCCCTCACAAGGATAGTAGCTGAATCTTCTTCCACCTCAAGTGATGCAAATACAACGTCATCATCCAGTTCATCTGAAGATGAAAATGATGAAATGACAAAGATAAATGCTTGATGGCTATATATGACTCATACAATGATTCAAATCATGCATCTTCATCCAGCTCCAGTGATGATGAAGATGATGCAGATGAAAGAACCTTCTGCATGATGGCTATCAATGCCTCAGGAAATAATTCTGAAGAATCAGAATCTGAAAATGATGCAGATCAGGTAGTATCTAACCTTGATTTTAATTCCACTGATTTCAAAGAAGATTTTAAAATTCTCTGTTTAGATTTATTAGAATCTGAGAAAGAAATCACATCCCTCAGAAAAGAGTTAACAGAAATAAACAACTTAACTTCTGAAAATACTTTAAAAACATTAGAAGATCAAATTATTTCTTTGAAAAATAATTCAATTAAGGCTGAAATTTTTGAACAACCTCTTAATGAAAGAAATATCAAGATAATGAATATCACAAGCACTAAAAATGCCAGATTAAAAGACAAAAAACTTAGCTTAAGATTTTCATCTAATATATCTCATATTCAAAAGAAAAATACTCTGAACACAGAGAATATATATAACTATTCCTTAATCAGAGATCAACGAAATCACTGCACTTTGTCAACCCGAGATCGACAAAATCAGAGTAGTTTATCAAACATATATTTTAATGATTATAAAAGAAAACTTTCAATTGGTAAAACATTTATCAGATACAAAGGCCAATATCAATTCACTTTCAATTTGGTAATACCTTAACAGATAAGGACAATATAATTAACTATAAGGCAATACTTACACCTATTATAAATCTTTTAACTCCAATTGTAATCAAACAAAAAGTTATAAGATTCACTTAAATTTTTCTTATCTTAAAAACAAAGTCAGATAACTTCATGTTCTAACAGACTTTCTCAGGTCCATCAAGATTTGAGTATTCTACTCTAGTTGCATTGATCAGAAATGATCATGGCACTGAGTTTTGAATCTCTTCTGATGAGAGAATTCTGAGAGAAGGAAGGTATCAGGCAATGTTTTTCTGAGAAGATAAAAATTCCTTGGAATCCATTAACAGCTGTAGCAACTCAAATCTATAAAAAATTTCTATCATAAAAATTCCTTAGAATCCATTAACAGTTGTAGCAATTCATCATATTCATTGAATCCTATTGAAACAAAATCAACTAGGACATTTTCCTTCTAATAAAGCATAAAGGGTTTATAACAAATCCTCTCTTAAAATAGAAGAGTCCATGCATTGTTGGAACTAACCTATTAAATGAGGAGAGGAACACCACCTCTACCAGAGACACTTTGTAGGTACAATAACAATCTTGCATCCTTCCCTACCTCCATCAAATATCCCTTCTTCTAGGGGCCTAGCTTCAGGTCTTCCTGAAACTAGGCAGGGGTAGAAGTTCTATGAAGAAGCTCCATATAATGCAGTTGCTCAGGGGGAGATATTCTATGAACTAGGCAGGGGGAGAAGCTGAAGAAGCTCCATTCTCAGGGGTAGATGCTTTATGAAAGTGAGAGACGCTTTATAAAGAAGCTACATATGTTGCAAATTTTAGATGCAATGTTTGCTCCAGCTTAATGCAAATTCAGATAAAGTTTTCATGTTCAAGTTCAGATTCAGATACAACTTTTAATATAGAAGAAGCAACAGATTCAAAGCAGATTCAGTATCAGTTATTGCTACAGCTCAGCTAATCAGAATTCAAAAAAATCAGAGAAAGACAATACCGGAATTCAGAATACAGAAAGCAGAATTTAGAGAAAGTCAAAAGGTTCTTTTTATTAGTTTTATTTTCAATGTAAATCTCAAAACTCAGAGTATCATATTTTATATCTGATGAAATATTTAAAA
Source organism: Dactylorhiza incarnata (assembly GCA_033032865.1). Taxonomy (NCBI): domain Eukaryota; kingdom Viridiplantae; phylum Streptophyta; class Magnoliopsida; order Asparagales; family Orchidaceae; genus Dactylorhiza; species Dactylorhiza incarnata. The sequence continues at coordinate 3,522,058 of JAWHQI010000013.1, forward strand.
TCTATCAAATATATATGCTCTGTTGTTTTGTTGTTTGTTTTATTATTCAAATTTTGTCAAATAGTGTCCTAACCCAAATAGGGGGAGATTGTTGGAACAACCCTATTACTGATTTGGGCTAGGATCACTATCTGTTTATTAGGATCAAGTTGACCCCAATGTATAGTCAATGGGTCAAGAGTTTAGGCTGTTAAAACTCAAGAAAGTATTCAGGTTCTGCGTTCGACGAACTCCATATTGCGTTCGACGAATGGCTTTTACTCTGTATTCGACGAACGGCTTGCTTCAATCTCAGCAGCTCAGCGGTCGACGATTTTATCCAGTCTCAGTTGTCGACGATTTTATCCAATCTCAGTGGTCGACGATTTTATACAGTCTCACCAGTCGACGAAATATTCAGTTCGATGAACTCCAGCGTCCGTTCGATGAACTCAGTCTGCGTTTGGCGAATATCTTCAGATCGAAGACCTCCAGCTTGAGATCGACGAACACAATATTATGTTCGACGAAATTTGTTCAGATCGACGAATTCTTATTTCAGTTCAGTATTTCAGACAGATTATATTATTCTATTCTCTGAACTCAGATCTCTCATCAGTAACGGCTCTATTCTTCCAGATAAGTAAGGATACTATATTTCCTTTTATTATTTCGAAAATAGCCGTTGACATTTCCTTGAAAAATGACAATTTCATGGAAAAGGAAAAGATAAACGGCGTATCAGATTTGCAGTACAGGATATATCTCTTCTGAATATTTTATTCCTTAATTTAAGGGATTTGAATTTCAAATCTGTCAGAGATTTGAAAAAGAAAAGGAAGAAGATATACAATATCTCATTACAGAATAGGATTATTACTACAACACATTACAGAATAACTGTGCAAAGAAAAGAAAGAGGAAGAAAGAAAGAAAAAAAGAGGAAGAAGAAAGAAAAAGCTAACATATCATCTTCATCTTCTTCAAGCAGCACTCATTTACTGAGAACATCAACTCTACTCTCTCAGTCATCTGCTGCAAGTTCAGATCTTCAAAAGAGCAACAAATAATCTGAGAAACATTTGTCTCTCAGATTTATCAGCTATCAGGAAGATACAAGAAATCTCTTTCAAGTGAAAGCTCCATCCTCAAGCTGTCAACAAATCTCAATCAGACAGAGGAGCTTTACAACATCATCAATCCACTAGTCTTCTCTCAGAATATTGACAGAGAAGAACATCTAACCCTTCTTATCCCCTCTTGTACAGGGTTATAACTCCCTTCAAAAGTTAACCCATTGGTGGTAGGGCACCTGAACAAAAACCTGTGGTTGGGTTAGAGCACCTGATCAAAATCTCCCTTGGTGTGTGGACACCTGATCAAAAACCCCTTGGTGATAGGGCACCTGATCAAAAACCTAGTGGATCCTACCAAGTGTGGTAGAAGAGTACACGTACCCAGGTTTATTGGGGAACTACTATAAAAATCCTTGTGTCCTCTGTGTTGTGATTTTCTGTGTGTTGTGCTGTGTGCTGATTTGTTTTATTTAGTTTTATAACTCACTTTGCAATGCACATATAAGTAACACTATTTTAATTCCGCTATAAAAATTAAGTGAAAAGTTTTTAATACTTTCATTTGGTATCAAATCATATCAATTGACTTTCAGAGCTGTGTTGGGGAGAGAATGTGGTTCAGCTTCTATTCTTGGTGGTGAAGGCAGCATTGCTGAATGACCTGTATGCTCCCCCTCCATTGGTGCAGGGGTTTCTAAGTGTTGGTCATTTTCTTCTCGATCTGTATTACAACATGGTTCTCTTTCAGGCAGCTCTAGATGAGATGGATCCACTTCCTCTTAAAGAGTAGGAGAACTATCCATTTTAGGGGTTTCTTCTCTCACAGGCTCCCCATCAACTGGAGTCAGGGGTTCTTGAGGAACTTGAGGTGCTCTGACAGGGGTCTTTGAGCCTTGAGCAGAAGGTTCACCTGCATCTTTCTTTGTAAACTTTTCTCCCACCCGCTCACTGTTTTGACATCTATCTTCTTGAGATAGTTGAGAGGAATTGATTCTGAATTTTTAAGGAGATGAGGGATGGTATTTGAGAGTTATTAAGATAGAATTCTTCCCAATTTTGGAGAGTTGATGTTGTCTGTAATCATGTTGAACATTAACATTCCCCAATCAATCATTTTGTTTATGATTACTCTGACCATAATTTCAAACATTCCTTTTGAGACTCGATCATGCGAGCCTGTCTTACAGAGTAGTACCTTTCCAATGATGTCTATCAGTAGTTTGCCTTGCCGGTTCATCTGCATTCTCTGCAAGCTGCCATAGGGTTTGGTTTCAAAACCGCACCATTTCAATCCTTCGTAGACATCTGCATTTGTGACGTCTTCTTCTGTCTCATCCTTTTCAAAGGCAGTATGTTGTAGAATTTTGGATAGACTTTCAGTAGTCATTTGAATGTGTTGCCCATCCACAACGGTTCAAATTTCCCTTTCTGATTTGTGGAATTCGGCATTTTCAAAGAATGATGAGACAGTGGAATGGTAGATACGGGTTGGCTCTGTGAGGAGGTATTCTAATTCAGATGTGTATAGTATGGTTATGACCATGTCCAGGTCTTCCTCTAACTTCTCAAAGCCTCCTTTCAAAAGCTCTCCTCCGAAAGGGATTTTTTCATCATTCTTCTTTGGCGCAATTATATTAGCAGAGGGTTGTCGTAAGGAGGAAGAAGAAGGATTCTAGGGTTTTATGTGTGCGTGATTTCGATGCTTACACAATGCCTAATATACATAGGGTAATGCATTGGGAAGGTAAATTGGTGCATACCTATTCAAATCCTCCTGTATCATTTTGAAAATCTCATAATGGCGACGCAATCATGACAGTGTCGTGTCCTGTGATGTCATTGTATCGGTATGGATTGAGCTTTGTCATAGAGTGTGTCGTCAAAATGTCTTTACTCTTGTCATTGATACGTGGTTGTTGTCGACGAGACTTCATCAATGTCGTTGTTATAAATTAAGATGATATTCCTTGAGAGGCTATTCTGCTCTAGAGGACTTAAAGTTGTGCCTTCTGGTGTTCCTATCTTCAAAATCTAAGATTGTCAGATCACTTTAGGGTGGAGCATGGGTGAGATCCAACCCATAAAAATATTTCATACTTACTAAGGGGGAAATATAATGGATTCAATATACCCAATTACAAGAACTTAACATGCCCAATTCAATTTTGAATTGATTGAACTTAGACTCATCAAGGGGCATAGTGAAAATGTTTGCTATCTTCCCCTCAGTATTAACATACTCAAGGCAGATGTCCTCCTTTTGTACATGATCCCTAATGATGTGATATCTAATTTCAATATGCTTTGTTCTACTGTGTGCCACATAATTTTTGGCAATAGAAATGGCACTTGTGGAATCACAAAAGAGAGGTGTTCTCTTGATATGCAGATTGTAATCCTTTAATTCATGTTGAATCCGCAGGAGTTGTGCACAACAACTGCCAGCTGAAACGTATTCTGATTCAGCTGTGGAGATAACATTGTTGTTTTGCTTTTTTGCTACTCCAGGACACAAGCCTTTCAGTTCCTGAAGTTGTTTTTCTCTCCTTTTTGCACCCAGTAAAGTCTGCACAGATCAAAATCATCTGACTTAGGATACTAGGGCCCCAGACTTGGAGTACCCTTCAGATATCTTAGAATTCTTTTCACATCTGAGTAATGAGATTCTTTGGGGTTCACTTGATATCTTGCGCATATACATGTAGCAAACATGATGTCTGGCCTACTAGCAGTGAGGTAGAGCAATGAGCCAATTATGTGTCTATATATTGACTCATTATAAGGTTTCCCTTTTTCATCCTTGTCTACAGACACAGTTGAACTCATAGGAGTTCTCATAGGGGTAGAGTTCTCCATACCAAATTTCTTTATGATATCTAAGGTAAATTTGGTCTGAGAAATAAAAATTCCTTCCTCAGATTGCTTTACTTAGAGACCTAAGAAAAACTTTTTCTCTCCCATACTGCTCATTTCAAATTTACTTTGCATAAGTTTAGCAAACTTTTTGCAAAGGCTCCCATCTGTTGATCCAAATATAATGTCATCAACATATATCTGGACCAAAAGGATCTGACCCTTCAACTCTCTCAAGAAAAGAGTCTTATCTTTTTTCCCTGTTGAGAACTTATTTTCAAGGAGAAAGGTAGACATTGTCTCATACCAGGCCCTTGGAGCTTGCTTTAGCCCATATAGGGCTTTCTTGAGGAAATATACATGATCAGGAAAGTTTGGAGAGATAAATCCTGGTGGTTGAGCTACATAGACTTCCTCTTTTAGGTTTTCATTTAGGAATGCTGATTTGACATCCATTTGATAAACTTTGAACCCCTTGTATGCAGCATAGGCTAGAAAGAGTCTGATCGCCTCTAATCTTGCAACAAGTGCAAATGTCTGATCAAAGTCAATGCCTTTGTCCTGCCTATATCCTTGAGCTACCAGCCTTGCCTTGTTCTTTACAATCAATCCAACTACATCCATTTTATTTCTGTAAACCCACTTTGTCCCAGTGATATTATGCCCTTGTGCCCTTGGGACAAGTTTCCATACCTTGCACCTTTTGAACTGATTTAACTCTTCTTGCATAGCCATAACCCAGAATTGGTCTTTGTTGGCCTCCTCAAATTTCTTGGGCTCAAGTTGGGATAGAAAACTAAGGTGCAAGTTTTCAGTTAATGCATTTCTTCTGGTTTTTACTCCATCAGTGAGCTCACCAATTATCTGATTTGCTGGATGATTTCTATGATGTTTCATAGCAATAGGCATTACTCTTGCAGGTTCTCTGGTTTCAGCAACTTCTTCAGCTCCTACATCATGGTTCTTATTTAGGGGATTGGGCTCCTCAGTAGACTCTTCTACTGATTCTAGAATAGAGTCCATTGTGGATGACTTATTCTTCTCATCTGGTTCTTCTTCTCTTATTTTGAGGTTCTCTAATATTTCTTCAATTCCTGCATTGGATGATCTAGAAGAAGGATTATGCAGCATGCTGCTCTCATCAAAAATAATATGGACAGGTTCCTCAATTGTATGAGCATTCTTATTGAAGACTCTATAGGCCTTGTTGTGCTTGCTATATCCTACAAAGACACCTTCATAGCTCTTTTTAGAGAATTTCATAATATAATGCTTATTGTTTTTCAGCACATAGCATTAACTTTCAAAGATTTTGAAGTATGCTAGTGTTGGCTTCTTACCCTTAATTGGCTCATATGGAGTCTTATTATGGTTCTTAATGATGAGTGCTCAATTTTGCACATGACATGAAGTGTTAACTGCCTCGGCCCAAAGGTATTCTAGGAGTGAGGAGTCACTTAGCATGGTTCTCCCAGCTTCAATAAGTGTCCTATTTTTCCTCTCAGTCACCCCATTCCGTTGGGGAGTTCTGGGAGAAGAAAACTCTTGTAGGATACCTTCTTCTTCACAGAATTTGGTCATTGACCCAGACTGAAATTCAGTTCCATGATCACTTCTAATTTTGACCACAGAGCTGTTTACTTCATTCTGAATTTGTTTGACAAAATTCTTGAATGTTGTATAACCCTGATATTCACCTAGAGGTGAACGAAGGCTAAGGTCTAACCAACAAGCAAAAGTAATGTGGAAGGCGAGCCAGAATCTGTGTGGCCGCTCACAGGAAGGCGAGCTAGCCACCGGCCGACCGCTGGCGAGGGAGAGGAGCGAGCCAGGGAGCCGCGGTCCGCTTACAGTGATGTTCTATGCAAACCAGATCCTTTCCGAGTTTTGACGTTCGACAAACTTGCTTCTCAGTTCGACGAACGCCGCGCTTGAGATTGGCGAGCCGACATGAAGGCGGGCGATCGGAGCGCTCGCCGACCGATCATGAGGAAGGTGGGCGAGCCAGATCCTTGCGGTCTGCTCCTGAGTTCGACGAAATCCGCTCTGAGTTCGACTAATTTCGTTCTCCGTTTGACGAAAGCCATCCTGAGTTCGACGAGTTCCATTCTCCGTTCGACGAATTTGCTTCTCAGTTCGACGAACGTCATGCTTCAGCCCCGACAAGCATCTCTCAGCGGCTATCTCTGTCCCATCCCAGCGGACCCGTTGGGACAAGCAAGTGTCTCAGCGGCTCTCGGCCATTTCTCAATGGGAGAACTCGCAGAAGGAAGCGCAAGACCCGACATCGGTGGATTTCGTCGGTAGGAGTGCGAGCGGGGTCCTCACAGGCCGCTCGCCCAAAAGGGGGTCTCAGATCCGACAGGCGAAGGAGGTAGCAAAGAAGTCGAACCAGAGCTTCAAGGATCACTCGTGGGAAGGCGCGAGAGTCGTGTCCCTGCGGGCCCGAGCCTCAAGGTCAACTCGGGAGAAGGGAGCGAACCGGGTACTCACCGGCTGCCCGCAAGAAGGCAAGCGAGTTTGATTTCTTCCAAGTCTTAGGGTTCGACGAGATCCGTCTTACGTTCAACGAACGCCGAGCGTACCTTGAGATCGAAGAACTCAGTTCAGCGTTCGACGAACTCAGTTCAACGTTCGATGAAATCAGTTCTCCGTTCGACGAACAGACCTCTCCGTTCGACGAACTGGCCCCTCAGCTCGTCGAACTCCGTCGACCAGCCAGTTTAGCAGGTTTACACAGGGCAGGGGAAAGCTCGCTGGAAGGCATGCGAGACCTGGCCATGGTGGCCGTCGCCATAAGAGGCGTGAGCAAGGCCTTCACAGGATGCTCGCCTATGAGGAGTTTCGCGAACCCTGCTCGCGAGTAGACTCGCGGGGGCTCTCGCGAGTGGGGCTCTCATAAACCACTCGTCCATAAACTAAAGAGTTGGATTTACTCCTCTGCCCCTGGTGGTCTGCAGGCAGCCCCTCCAAACAGCGGAGTTTGGCTGTTAGCAGACCAAATTGGGGTGCATTTAGTATAAACCCAAAAGCGGAATTCCGCTATTGACAGACCATGGGCGAAAAATTATAAATAGACCTTAAAGGGCACCATGGGAGAGGATTCCAATCTCAGTCCTCTGAGCTCCTTCTTCTTCCTTGCTTAGTTTGGTTCAGCTCTCTAGCTCTCCAAGGTGCCCAAGTCTCAGCTTTGGCTTGGGAGGGGAAGCGCTCAACGATCTTCCGGGTTTGTGGTGGGACCTCCTCGCTGCGACTAAGGTCATAGTCCGTTTCTAAGTTTTTGGCCTGCTCCTTTCAAGGGACTAGTAAGGGCTAGCTGCCCCTCAACTTGTTGAGGGCCCGAGCTTCACAAGAGATCGAGAAATCGATTTCAATATTTTGGTGCGGTGAGAGTGGAGCGCGGCTGGTCCAGGAAGATTCCGAGAAAGGAACATGGCAGGAGATGAAGAGCAAGGCGAGGAGCTCTGCAGGTCGCACCCGGTGGCGGTGCAGAAGATGTTCTCAGACTTCAGGCGAGAAGTCCTCGATACCCTCAGGTTCGCGGTCGCAGCACTACGTAACGAGTTCGCGACCCCAGTTGCTGAAGCGTCCCAACTTCCGGCAGCAGTTGGCGAGGGAGCCCCGGGAGGAAGGGCTGGAAAGGAGGTAGCTAGAGGGTCAGCGCCGGACCTGGAGGGGCGAGTGTTGTTCGCCAGTCCGGCGACCTCGGCGCCAGCGAGCACGGCGCAAGAGAGCACAGCCTTGGTGGGCGTGGCGTCCGTAGGAGTGGTCCCGGCAACGGTGGCTCTCGCGAGCAGTGCCCCAGCGAGCTCAAGCCAGGCGAGGGAGCTTGGGGGGCGAGTGAAGCAGGAGAAGGCAGCAGGTAGGGGAAGTCCCTTCTGCGAGTTGGTACTTTCCGCACCTGTTCCGGAAGGGTTCGGGGAGTGGTACAGGGTCTACTACCATGGTAGGGACGATCCAGTACAGCACCTACAGTCGTTTGAGGACTCGATCTCTATTAGCCCGATGTAGGACGCCTTCAAGTGTCAGCTTTTCGCCATCACCCTGAAGGAAAAAGCTCGGGAGTGGTTCCACCAACTTCCCGTCGGGTCGATCTACGCATTCGAGGATTTGCGTAGAAGTTTTTTATTGTGGTTGTCAACTTCGAAGAAGAGGAAGAAGGACGCCGAGTCCCTCTTCAAAGTGAAGCAGGAGCCTAGGGAGTCATTGGCTCATTATGCAGATCGGTTTTAGGAGGAAGTTCTTCTCACCCAGGAGATGCCCGGGTTTGCTCTCCAGCTCGCCTTTACGTTGGGGCTGAAGGAGAGTTTCTTTAAGATGGATTTGGAGAGGAAAGCCCCTGTCTCCTACGAGGAGTTGATGGAGAGGGTGGCGGAGGAGGTTGAGAGTGAGGAGGCCAATCCGGAGCTCACCAAGAGGCTAGCAAAGCTCACTGAGCCGGAGGTCAAACAGCAAGAGGTGCGAAGAAGGGATGAGCCCCGAGCCCCGGAGGGGGGATGGAGGCAACATGGCGGGGGGATGCAAGGTCAGGGAAGAGGCTACGCCCCAGGAGGGGGTAACTTGTATGGGCGACAAGGAAGACCCAAACAGTTGGTATGGAGGTAGGGTCCGAGGCAGATGCCTCCCTCGCCTCAGCAGGCTATGGCGATCAGACGAGGAAGAGGAGGAGGAGGAAGAGGAAGGAGAGAAGGAGTGGAAGCAGGAGCGGGGAGGAGAAGAGGAAACAGGGTGGCAGAGGCCGAGAGGGGAGAGGCGGCATTGCCGTACTGTGACTTCCATGATGAGGAAGGTCAGGAAACGACCACCTCCCCCGAATTCTTAGAGACAAAGAGAGCTAGAGTGCCGGTGCCATTGCAACAGCAGCAAGTGAGGATCGAGGAAGTACTGCCTCGGGAGGACGAGGAGAGAGGTGTGAGGACAGGGTCGATTTGGGGACCCGAGGAGGGATCGGGGTGATCCATGGGGGAGTGGGGGTAGAGGCAACCCGCAAGGCGAGCCTCCACACCATCTACCGTCGGAGCGTGGCTTCGACATCCACGGCTCCACCCCCAGCTGAAAAAATCACTTTCTCTCAGAAGGACATGCCGGTTCATGAGGAGTCATCCAAACCGCATCGAGAACTTCACGGTGTCCCTAATCCTCGTGGATAACGGGAGCTCAGTCAATGCCGTCTTCAAGAGGGCGTTCGATGAGATGAAAGTGGAGGCCAGAAGGGTATTGGCTTTGGATGGCCCTCTGTTTGGGTTCTTAGGAGAGAGGAAAGAAGTGGAAGGTAGAGTGGGACTCCATGTGACCTTGGGGGGAAGTCCCAGAACTGCTGCTTCGTGATAGTGGATGCCCCGAGCAACTTCAGCGCCATCTTCGGACGGCCTCTCATCAACGCTGTTGGGAAAATGATTTCTCTTAACCCCTGAAAAAGAGTTAAATATGAATTCTAAGAATGAAAATCAAGGTTAAGTCAATATGCGTCGAATAGTATTCGACGCAACGTCGAAGTTATATCGACGTTCCTTTCAGAATGAGTCGAAGTAGCTCCAAGCAGAATTCGACGTATCCTATGTCGACGTAGCTCTGACTTCTAGTCAACGTATCTTGAGAAGTCGACGCACCCTAGTCGACGCACCTTCCTTATTCTCTTCTCAACGCTCTGCCAGGATGAATTCGACGCCTACGTCGAATGGTAATCGACGCACGTCGATTTATATGATAATTCAAAAATCGCCAGATCTCTTTCCTTCTTTTATAGATCTGATTTATATGAAATCAATTTATTCTATATAGCCGTTCTGAATCATTCTTACCTCTAATAGATTCTTGGCTAAATTGATTAAATCCTTTATGGACATTATTTGAAATCAGATTGAATACTTTCCTTCTATGGATATAACTGTTATGGAAATTTCTCTTTCTTTCTAATACTCTACCTGCTAATTGATTACTCTCCTATAGTGTTATTTTAATAAACAGAGCTATAAATAACTAAGGAGGTCGGCAGAGAAAGAAAACAAGGGATCCACCATTTTTACTCATTGAAAAAGAGGAAAAGCTCCCAAGTGATAAAGAGAGAATTAAGAAATAGCCCTGCAGCAATATTCAAGCATTCTTCTTCTCCTACTTCTGAAGTCACTCTGCTGCAAATTCTGATAGCTCTCACATAAGAGGGAAAAGCTACAAATCTTCTTCTCTCTATAGAAGAAAGATTTAATTCACTTCTTGTGCTTCCAATCTTCTTGCTAGGAAGAAGATTCATTCTTGTTCTTATTTCTTTCTTCTTTATTATTCTTACTTAAACATTGTAAAAGAGTTTTTAGAATCTCTCTTCAAAAAATTCAGTGTACTGGTTCTAAGAGTCTCCTTTTCAAAAGACTCAGTTGGTTCTAAGAGTCTCCTTGTCAAAAGACTCAGGGTGGTTATAAGAGTCTCCTTATCAAAAAACTCAGTACAAGATAGTGAATTTCCTACCAAGGGGGTAGAAGAGTGGACTACCCAAAGTTTGGGGAACCACTATATCTCTTTGTGTTGTGCTGTGATTTCTTTTCTTGCATTTACTTTATTTATTTGTTTAATTCTTGTTGGTGTGTGTGGGAAGCTCTAATCTGTGATCATACACATATATATATATATTAACTTTGCACAAAATATTTTTAATCTCTATTCACCCCCCCCCCCCCCCCCCCCTCTAGAGAATTCTAGTGAGGTTAACTGTGCACTTTCAATTGGTATCAGAGCAAGGTTGATCTAAAAAGGATAACTCCTTGATCAAAAAGGTCCTACCTTTCATATATATATATATATTTTTCTAACAATTATTTTTCACATGGCACAAATCAAAGATTATGCTTCCACCAGACCACCAATGTGCAATTTGAAAAATTTGCAGTTTGGAAAACAAGAATTAGAATTTATATGAATTCTATTGATGATAACTTATTTAATATTACTGTGACAGGTCCCCCAAAGCCTTATAGAAAGGATGCAAATGGCAATGTCACACAAACACTTGTTCCAAGATCTGAATGGACAGAAGATGAGAAGAAGGCAAGAACATGTGATCTAAAGGCCATGAACATACTTGTCTCAACCCTCTCAGATGACATCTTTCAAAGGGTTGTTGACTGTGAATCAGCCAAAGAAATTTGGGATGCTCTTACAAAGATGGTGGAAGGAAGTGCTGATGAAAAGAAAGATAAGAAGGCTCTATTGATCTCACAATATGAGAACTTCCAAAAGAAAAATGAAGAGAGTATCTCTGAGATGTATGACAGATTCAGTCTAATCATCAATCAATTGAAAAACTTGGATAGAGTGATCTCTCTCACTGAGATTAATGACAAATTGCTAATGAGTCTCCCTAGTTCATGGGACTCAAGAACATGGGCCATAAGAGACACAAGAGGACAAAAGGAAATCTCAACAGATGCTCTCTTAGGAAAACTCAAATCCTATGAGCAACTGCTGAAAACTAGAGAAGAGAAGAAGAGAAGAGAAAACACTCCAATCTCCTCAAAAAATAGGAACATAGATTTAAAGGCAACAGAAGAAGGGACTCCTGTCACTGAAGAAGAACTAATCAGTTTGCTAGCCAGAAGGTTTAAGAAGTGGATTAAATCAGAAGGATCCAGAGGAAGAGACTCAAAAACCAGGTATAATAAAACACCTACTAAAGAGATTATATGTTACTCTTGCAGGAAACCTGGACATATTGCACCTGAATGTCCTAAGGAGATCAGCAAAAAGAAAGATCTGAAAAGAACAGATCTAGAGAAGAAAAAGAAGAAAGAGAAAGGTCTCATTGCTCAATCATGGAGTGATTCAGAAACTGAAGAAAGCACCTCATCTGACAATGATCAAGAAGAGACCAAGCTGGAGGAAACCTGTTTGATGGCCACTGAGAAGCATGATGACACATCTATGATGTATCACATCTCTAGGCTGGTGTGGTACTTGGACAGTGGATGCTCCATGCACATGACAGGATGCAAAAACCTGTTAATCAACTTTGAGGATAGACTTGGACCATCAGTAACTTTTGGAGACTCTAGCTGTGGCCAAACCAAGGGCTTTGGAGATTTCAAAGAAGGGAAAGTAACCTTCAAGAATGTGGCAGTAGTCAAAGGACTGAAGCACAATCTGATAAGTATAAGTCAGATATGTGAAAATGGTAAGTATGAGGTAAAATTCACCACACTATTCTGCCATATTATTGATATCAAGACCGGTGCCACAGTACTCAATGGAATTAGAAAAGGAAAAGTATATGTAGTGGACTTTAGTTCCTCACCCACAGAAGTCTGTTTATTCAACAATATCATTGATAAAAGTGAACTATGGCATAGGAGACTAGGTCATCTAAACTACAAAACAATTAGTAAACTAGCAAAGAATAACCTAGTCAGAGGCTTACCAAAGGGTAGGTACTCTAAAGATTCTCCATGCAGACCTTGCCAACTAGGAAAACAAACTAAATCATCCTTCAAACCAATTGGTAAGGATGACTCTCCCAGGGTCCTTTACTTACTACACATGGATCTCTTTGGTCCCATCTCCACTCAGAGCTTAGGTGGAAAATCCTATACCCTAGTCATTATGGATGACTACTCTAGATTCAGCTGGGTATTCTTTCTAATGGCTAAGTCTGAAACCCACAAGACTCTCTCTCTTTCACTGACCTGAAATTGCTCCCAAAATCAACTCAGGCTTCGACATTGACCTTGAGTCTTTCCAAGCAGCCGCAGAAAACTACAAGAGCATCATTGCTCTTTTTACTGCAGCAAGACTGGACAAGCTCATCTCCACTAGGTGCAAGCTCCTGGAATCAGAGCTCACAGAGCTAATAACTCATGTTCAGATATCTGAACAAGGAGAAATCCAGGGAACACTATATGAGACACCAGTCTTAATCTCAACAGAACATATTAGGGCCACCTTTGATCTTACATCAGGTATATCCTAATATCCTCCTTGTTCAAATGAAATAAGGAAAGAAAATGAGCTTCTAAAAGAATGACTAAACAAGTCTAAATTATTACTTTATTAGGTGATGAATCTATAGACCTCACACCTGATGAAATTAAGAATCTGCTAACCATCATGAAGTTTTCAAAGGATAAACCAACCCATCTAAAGAAAATAGACTTTTCTGAGGAGTATAGACTACTAGCAGATATAGTCGGAAAGATACTACTATGTAAGATATCTGCCCATGATGCAGTGCCCAAGCAGCAACTGAACATCATTGGGGCTCTTGTATTGAAGAAGAAAATAGACTGGGCCAGCTGTCTGCTCAAGATGATAGGCTCTAGATATTCTCACAAAGAGAATGCCTACATGAGGATTATGAGTCAAGTACTCTTCCACTCCTTCCCTGACCTCTGTAGGTCAAAAGGAATTCCTATCCCTCCTGGAAAGAGGATGTCCATTGCCCTCTTCTCCAAATGGACTAGGAAAATCCCCAAGCCTGGTTCCATTCCTGAAAGGAGTCCATCTCCTCCTCCTTCTCCTCAAAGAGACAATTCTTCTCTACCACCATCATCCACTCAAATAGTCTCTACCACCCTCACAACTCCTACTCTACCTACCTCTTCTCAAACACCTGCTCCTCAAACAGCAGCTTCTCCACCTCCTCCTCTTACTTTCTCATCCTCTCCACCTCCTTTATCACCCATACCTCATGTATCAACTAACTTCTCTCCAGCCTCATCACCACCTTCACCACTCTCTCCTCATCCCCAACCACAACATGAACCATCTGCATCCACTGAAGCTCTCCTCACTCAGTGTATTGCATCAGCAGCTCAAACATTCCAAGCAATGCTGGATGAGCACTGCTCCCAGATTCATTCCTCAATCCTACACATGCACACCCAAATAGATGGGCTCAGTGCCTCTGTGCAAAGTCTGAAGAACTCTCTCTGTCTTCCTCAAGAGTTACCAAGTCTTTCTTAACCTCCTTGAACAAGAAGGTCAAGAAGGGGGAGAAGCTAGATGAAGAGCAGACCTCCAATCTTAAACCTCCCTCACACAAATCCCCTCCTTCTTCAAAATCTGACAGTCTTGCACTGCTCAAGACAATTGGAAATGAGATAGTACCTGAGCTACACAATGATGAACAAATAATAGAGGTACTCAACATAACAAGAGATGCTGCAAATCAAGTGGCACTACTACAAGGGGAGGGAAGCAGAGCAGAAAATGAGGCTGAAAAGGAAGAAGGTGAGAAAAAGCTGAATACTGCTATAAATCAAGAAGAAAATGAACCAGCTGCTGGAACTGAAAAAGGAAATGAAGCTGATGCTGGAAAAGAGAAAGAGCCAGATGCTGTGATGGCTGAAGAAGGGGCTCAGGAGTCAGGGGCAGGGGGAGCTGAGACTCAGGGGGAGCAAATGGCTGAGACCCAGGGGGAGCTGAGGGAGTCACCTGCTACTGGGAAAGAGCAATCCACAATAGTATTCAAGAGAAAAAGAAAGACTCCTCCTACCCCTCCTGAATAATACTTGAAAACAATGCTTCATATACTTTATGATTGGTCTGAACATGAAGTTTGCTTCTGATTGTGTGAAATCTTCATTATCTTTACAAATGCTGTGCTGGGTTAATTATTTGCTAGTCCAATTTCTCTCTAAATAGGGTTAAGACAAATAGGGAGAGATTGTTGGGAAAATGATTTCTCTTAACCCCTGAAAAAGAGTTAAATATGAATTCTAAGAATGAAAATCAAGGTTAAGTCAATATGCGTCGAATAGTATTCGGCGCAACGTTGAAGTTATATCGACGTTCCTTTCAGAATGAGTCGAAGTAGCTCCAAGCAGAATTCGACGTATCCTATGTCGACGTAGCTCTGACTTCTAGTCGACGTATCATGAGAAGTCGACGCACCCTAGTCGACGCACCTTCCTTATTCTCTTCTCAACGCTCTGCCAGGATGAATTCGACGCCTACGTCGAATGGTAATCGACGCACGTCGATTTATATGATTAATTCAAAAATCGCCAGATCTCTTTCCTTCTTTTATAGATCTGATTTATATGGAATCAATTTATTCTTTATAGTCGTTCTGAATCATTCTTACCTCTAATAGATTCTTGGCTAAATTGATTAAATCCTTTATGCATATTATTTGAAATCAGATTCAATACTTTCCTTCTATGGATATAACTGTTATGGAAATTTCTCTTTCTTTCTAATACTCTACCTGCTAATTGATTACTCTCCTATAGTGTTATTTTAATAAACAGAGCTATAAATAACTAAGGAGGTCGGCAGAGAAAGAAAACAAGGGATCCACCATTTTTACTCATTGAAAAAGAGGAAAAGCTCCCAAGTGATAAAAAGAGAATTGAGAAATAGCCCTGCAGCAATATTCAAGCATTCTTCTTCTCCTACTTCTGAAGTCACTCTGCTGCAAATTCTGATAGCTCTCACATAAGAGGGAAAAGCTACAAATCTTCTTCTCTCTATAGAAGAAAGATTTAATTCACTTCTTGTGCTTCCAATCTTCTTGCTAGGAAGAAGATTCATTCGTGTTCTTATTTCTTTCTTCTTTCTTATTCTTACTTAAACATTGTAAAAGAGTTTTTAGAATCTCTCTTCAAAAAATTCAGTGTACTGGTTCTAAGAGTCTCCTTTTCAAAAGACTCAGTTGGTTCTAAGAGTCTCCTTGTCAAAAGACTCAGGGTGGTTCTAAGAGTCTCCTTATCAAAAGACTCAGTACAAGATAGTGAATTTCCTACCAAGGGGGTAGAAGAGTGGACTACCCAAAGTTTGGGGAACCACTATATCTCTTTGTGTTGCGCTGTGATTTCTTTTCTTGCATTTACTTTCTTTATTTGTTTAATTCTTGTTGGTGTGTGTGGGAAGCTCTAATCTGTGATCATACACATATATATATATATATTAACTTTGCACAAAATATTTTTAATCACTATTCACCCCCTCTAGAGAATTCTAGTGAGGTTAACTGTGCACTTTCAAGCGCATTCCGATGCGTCCCATCCACCATCCACCAGTGCCTCAAGTTCAGCACTGGAGGAATCCAGATTCGGGTCCGAGGAGACCCCAAGGTGGCGAGGCAGTGCTATGTGACTGCCGTCAACACCATATCTTGGATGGAAGAAGCAGAGGAGGGGGAAAAGGTGATGGAAGAGGCGGCCGAGGCCGAAGAGGAGGAGAGTACGGGATGAAGAACGGAGGGAGGAATAGTTCATGCCCAGGAAGGGGTCATTGAGGGCCCAGGCGGAGGAAGGGAAAGAGGGAGAGAAAGAAGAAGGGGCGGAAGAGTTGATGATGGTGGAAGAGGAAGAGATGGGGGAAGGAGCCAGGGGGCTCGCTTGTGGCGGAGAGGAGGATGGTGCCTGGGAGGAACGATCCAGGTTGGAAGCTGTGGAGGAAGTGGTCGAGGTGGAAGTGACCACCAAGGCCGGAACGATTGAGAAAATCAGGATCAGTGGGGAGCTCAGCCCGAAGGACCAGAGGAAGGTCTCGGCTTGCGTCCAAGACAACGTAGATGTCTTCGCATGGAGTTCTGCTGAGATGTTTGGGATCGACGTGGATGTGGCATGCCATCGTCTCAACCTCGATCCCAACACTCGCCCCATTCTCCAGAAGAAGAGGTCCACTACTGACAAGATGGAGGCGCCCATTCGGGAGGACATGAACAAGCTCGTTAAGGACAGTTTTGTATCAGAGATCCAATACCCCGGCTGGGTCTCCAACGTAGTGATGGTGAAAAAAGGGGATGGTAAGTGGAGAATGTGTGTTGATTTTTCCTTGCTTAATAAATCATGCCCCAAGGATTGTTACCCCTTTCCTATAATCGACGCGCTGGTTAACTCAGCCGTTGGTTTCTCTGTGATGTCTTTTTTAGATGCTTTTTCAGGTTATCACCAAATCTGCATGCACCCTCCCGACATCAAAGATGTCTCCTTCATCACGGGGGATGTATGCTATTGTTATAAAATGATGCCTTTCGGGCTCAAGAATGCAGGGGCTACATACCAACAGATGATGGACAGGGTCTTCCGCGAGCAGAAGGGAAGGAACCTAGAGGTCTATGTTACTGAACTCATGGTAAAGAGTCGGGACATCAAGTGTCACCTCCAAGATCTTGAAGAGACTTTTGGGACCTTGCGGAAGTACAAGATGAAACTCAACCCCCTGAAGTGTGTCTTCGGGGCTAGCAGGGGAAAATTCCTAGGACATTTGCTCACCCCTGCAGGGGTGGAGCCTAACCCCGATAAGGTTAAAGCAATCTTGGAGTTGGGGTCGCCAAGAAACATGAAGGAGGTTCAACGCCTCACGGGAAAATTGGTCGGGCTCAGCAGGTTCCTCTCCAAGGCGGGTGAGAAGTGTGCCCCCTTCTTCAAGGTGTTACGGGGAAACAGGAAGTTCGAGTGGACCTCAGAATGTGTGGAAGCTTTCCAAGCTTTAAAAGGGCAACTCACCCAGACCCCTCTACTCCAGGGGCCGAGACAAGGGGAGGACCTATCCCTATACCTAGGGGTAGGATCGGAGGCAGTAAGTTCGGTGTTGGTCTGTGAAGAAGGGAGAAGGCAGTTCCCCATCTACTACGTCAGCCGAGTGCTGAGGAAGGCGGAGCTCCGATACCCGAGTTTGGAGAAGTTGGCCTTCGCCTTGGTGGTATCAGCCCGGAAGCTTAGGCCATACTTCTAAGCACACTCAATTAAAGTGGTGACCGACCACCAGCTTCGCAAAGTTATGGAGGGGGTTGAGCATTCGGGGAGGCTAGCCAAATGGTGTGTGGAGCTAAGTGAGTTCGACATCGAGTTTGTGCCTAGGACGTCAATCAAGGCACAAGCGGTGGCGGACTTCATGGTGGACTACGCAACTGAAGTAGGGGAACACGAATCACCTCCCCCAGTCACATGGAATATGCTAGTGGATGGTGCGTCAGGGAAGCACTCCTATGGAGGAGGAATCGTCCTGATAAGCCCCCAAGGAACAAAGATCGAGCAGGCCCTGAGCATCCATTTCCCCATTACCAACAACCAAGCCGAGTACGAGGCAGTGATAGCGGACCTACGACTGGCTAGGGAGCTAGGAGTGCAGGACGTGGAGGACTCAACTTACTCCATGGTGGTAGCATGCCAAATCAGGGGAGAATTTGAAGCAAGGGAGTGATGAGTCCCAATTATATACACATTTTTGGACTCATCTGGGCCGATTTTCTAGTCTTTGCACTTAACTTTAGACATGTTTTCATTCCTATTTAATACTCCATGCTAAGTGCACTTCTAGGCCCGTTTTGATGTTATTTCTTATTCATCTTCGTTACTAGTTTTCACGCAGTGTTAAGTGCCACCTTCAGTGGCTAGACTGGTGTTGTATGCTGGAACAGGAGTCGTGCAGGTGTTCCCGGTACAACTCTGTACAGGAACACTGCGCACGATCACTGGCTCTATGGTGCACGACCACTGGTCGTGCGCCACTGATCGTGCGCACTTAACGCCCATTTTCTGAGTTCTGTCTGGCTTATCGCACGACCATTGACGATAGTGCGCACGACCACCGGTCGTGCGCCACTGGTCGTGCGAACATGTATTTTATAAATTTCTTTCATTTCAGGCTCCCTCCAGGCAGCGCGCACGATCGCAGAATTCCAGTGCGAACGACCACTGGTCGTGCGCCAATGACCGTGCGCAGTATTCAGTCCAGCGCCTATATATTGCCTGTTCCGATTTTAGGGTGGGATCGAGCCGCTGGGAGCGCGATTGGCAGTTCGTACGCGGGCGATTTCCATCCCTAGACGCCTCCACTTCATCTCCTACGCAAGGGGAAGTCCTCTCCAACCATTCAGAGCATTTCCCCATTGTCCAGGAGCATTCTCCACCATCCGCAAGCCCTCAAGCAGCTGTTCTCCACTCCAGTCCGGTGAGAAGAAGAGGAATCCTGAGGTAGAAGATGACGGAACCACGTAGAGAGATCGTGACAGTTTCTCTACACCGGAAGCACAGTCCGCCCGAGTTCGGAGGTAGCTTGACAAACTACCATTCCGGTCGTGAACAGCCGCTAGTCTTCATCCATTGGTTATCTCTTTCCTCTCTCCTTCGTTGTAATCTTTGAATCTTTTAAACTTGAATCTCATGATATTTGGTTTAAATGAAATGAATGTTTCTCCTCTTCTCATCATTACTTGCTTGTGAATCGCTTCGCCGCCACTCATCCACTCACTCACTCACGCACTCAAGGTGTTCGATACGCGTTAGCAAGAGCTAACGGCGTTTGTGAAGAGGTGTTTGCGACCCTCACCTTCCCGCACTAGAGCACGCTCCATCCACCTCAAGAAGCACAGCATCGCGGCCGTTGCATCCATCTCGCCTTGCGAAGCGGTGCTTTCGACCCGCATTTCCTTCATTTTTGTTAAGAGTAGAAACACCCAACCAAAACCCCTCTTTTTTTGTGTGTTTGTTCACGCTTGTGTAACAATTGTCACACAACGCGATTCGTTCACCCAACCTGCATTCCTCAAGAGACCGACACTCGGGGATTATATTCCCAAACTTTATTACTTGCGCGACCGGTGCACTTGCCAAAAATATCGCATCAAGTTTTTGGCGCCGTTGCCGGGGAATGTTCAGGCGTGTAACGTCTTGAGTTGTGAGCTTTTGTTACAAGAGCAGTTGTTTTTGATTTCCTTTGTTTTGTTTTCTTTTTGTTGTGACTGTGCATGTAGAGACAAGCCGCGGGGGAACTTGTACCCTTCGATCCAGAAATCGAACGGACCGCTCGCGCACGAAGGCGCGCAGCAGCCGTACATGCAGCAATGGGTGACCACATAGACCCAAACAATGTTGAACAAAGAGTGCCCGCCGTGGGGCAGCACCAACCTGGAGATGAGCAAGAGGTAGTGAGACCTCGACCCAGAACGATGAGAGATTATACCACTCTGACAGCTGGGAGTGTTTATCCTGGGTTTGGTCCCAATATTATGAATAACCAGTTCGAGATCAAACCTGCGATCTTGAACATCATCCGGAACAATGCTCAGTTCTCTGGGATGGCCAGTGAAGATCCGCACCTGCACCTGGCTGAGTTTTCTGATATCTGCGGAACTTTCCGCTACGCTGGGATTCCTGATGACACAGTCAAGCTGCGACTGTTCCCATTCTCGCTTCGCGACAAGGCCAAGGTGTGGCTTCATTCTATTCCTCCGGGGACCGCTGCGACTTGGGATGTTCTCGCATCCAAGTTCCTAGCCAAATTTCACCCCATCGATAAAATTGTAAGTCTGCGGCGGGAGATCGCCACCTTTCGCCAAGCCGATCAAGAGACCCTTGCCGAGGCGTGGGAGCGTCTTAACGATCTTCTCCGTCGTTGCCCGAACCACGAGCTCCAACCGTGGAATGTGGTAGAGACATTTTACTTTGCGATCGAGCCCAACTACAGGGCAATGATCGATGCTGCTGCGGGTGGTACTCTAATGAACCACACTCCAGAGGAGGCCCTTCGGATTCTGCGCGACACCGCCTCCCACAGTACATTCTGGACTGCCGGGAGAAATGCACTAAGGAACGCCCGCGGTCTCTTTGTGGTCGACTCACTTCCTCCTACACCCGCGCCTGCTGCTGTCATTACGTGCGAAGGATGTGGAGGCGGTGGCCACCACGCGTACGAATGCTCAGGGAACAACGTATCAGGTGACTTTGCGCACTTATCCTTGAATGAATCCGTTAATTTTGTAGGAAATCAGTCTAAGGGGGGTGCCATTTAATAATGCTTATCATCCGGGAGTGAGAAGTCACCCGAACTTCTCATGGAACCCAAACACGCATGTCCAACGATGGGCACCGGGGCAGCATCAAAACGATGCTTATGCCTCCGGGAGCCAACCGAGGCCACCGCACCCGGATTATAACCAAGGCCCCCCAGCCCAAAAAAAGAGTAATCTGGAGGAGATGATGGAAAAATTTATGCAAGCGGCTACCTCAAATATGGTGAACCAAACCACATCCATGCGGAACTTGGAAACGCAGCTGGGCCAATTGGCCCAAGTGCTAACCGAGCGGTTGCATGGGACCCTTCCTAGCAACACTGAAAAGAACCCAATAGATCAAGGGAAGAGTCTCGGCGATGTGGTAGAGGCTGATACAAGTGAGTTAGTGATTTCTTGTTCCATCAATAATATTGAAATGAAAGCATTGTGTGATTCCGGCTCCTCCCGCAACATCATTGCGTTGCAAGATATTGCTAAATTACAACTTGAGTTGAACACGGAGGATCGGAAATCCCTTATGCTTGCTAATAGGACCGTTATACAATCTGAGGGGGAAGTGAAAAATGTGGAAGTGATAGTTGAGGGGACGATTGTGGTTGCTGATTTTCAGGGGTTGGGACCCAAAGAAAATAACTCTATCCCTATCTTGGGTGTGCCGTTCTTGAAAGAGAGCGGTGCCACCCTTGATTTCGCTACGGGGTACGTCTCCCTACCCAATAAGGTGCCGCAGCCCACTTGCCCCAAAGCTATAACCGAAACATCCACTCCTCCCCCTCTCTTTATTTTTGATGAATCTCCGAGTTGTGCAAGAAATGAAGAAGATAAAGAACCAATTGAAGGAGAAAAGGAGGAGCGCCGGTCCAGTGAGGAAGAAGTAGATCTTCGGAGAGAATTTGATGCCGAGACGGAGGAAGATTGCATTTCGAAAAATATTGACGTGATTTTAGTTTGGGACGTTGTCCCATTATCTTCGTGTTTTGATTCTTGTAATAAACAATTTAAGCGCTCCATATCTTGGGCTGATCTGGTAGTCACCGCGACGCCGGAAGTGACGCCACCCACCACCAAGGTGGAAAAATCTGAAAACTTTCAACGTTGGCAGTCCCCGACTGTCACTAAACTTAAACAGGAGAAACTTCTGCGCGACGCTCGCGCTGCCGCTCTCCGTGGGAAGAGAGCGGAGGTTAGGGGAACACTGGGTGACACCAGTGTTGGCCCTAAAGCCTTCACCTCCCGCCTACGAGCTACGGGGGACGCGCACCATAAGAGCGCCTATAGCTGATTTGTGTTGTCTGAATTTGTGAAACCGCTTCTGTGAACTTCTCCTTTAATTTTTGCACTCTTTAAACATTTATAATACAGGTATTTGGTCCAGCTTAAGGACATAAAACAAAAGCGCTGCTGGGAGACAACCTAGATTTCCTGATTTTATTTTTATCTAACATGTTTAGTTCAGTTTTTATATTTGTTTTTGCTGTTTTTAGTCTTGTGCTTGCAGGTGTGTTGTGTTCTTTGATGCGGACGCTGCGGACTGCTCCTTATCTTAATCGCCAATCGTCTGGTATGCTCAATTCTGAGCATTGGGTAACACTTCTTCCCCCCCCCCCCCCCCCCCCCCCCCCCCCCCTTAGCTTCCAATTTCTGTGATGTAATGTTTAGACTAAGTCTGGGGGAGAGCATGTGTTATCCACTATGCGCACGAGTTGCACCGCATGCTAGATGTGTTTTAAATCTTTTCATTGTCATTATCATTATTCCACGCTTCATGCACCACTTCACCCACATGAGCGCGCGCTTACCTATTTGTTGTAGTTCTGGATAAACTATTTTGGTTAGGAATGTGAATGGGGATGTTAGCTTAGGAATTACTATTTGGAGTGCGATGTTGACTCGAGCAGTGTTCTAGTCGCATCCGCATGCTACAATAGAATTTGAGTAAAACTAGATCATCTCTATGCATTTAATTTATGATTAGTATTCTTGCGTAGTTTTAGATTTATTATACTCAAATGGTGAATGTGAATGAAATTGGTGATAACCCGGTGTTGTGTGTGTACGAGCACTAGTCGTGTGTTGCTCGAGTCGGGAGGAAGGTTTACCTTTCTCGTGGGCTAAGAACTTGCCCCAAGCGACTTTCGAAGCATGGGCGAGAGCGACTCGTCGAGTTAAACGTGATGTAGGCCACCTTTTGGCTAGTTTGAGCCTTGTCGTTCCATGTCCTTTTCGCTCACCCTTGCAAGCCAAACTTGTGCCTACCACTCTTTTGTTCAGCTCCTCCTCCATTCACCAAGGCCTGAAGCTTTTCCCACTTTCGCAACCAAATTGATGTTTATCTGCACTCATGTTCTTGATTTGGTGTGATTTTTGGAATCTTTGTGATGTGATGAAAAAAACACGTTTTATTTTGCTGAATTTGAACCAACCGGAGGATAAGTAAAAGAAGAAAAGTATGTTGTAAAAAGAAAAGAAAAATTTGAAAAAGAAATATGTCGTAAAGAAATCCTTCCGAGCTAAATAGAAAATCTGTTGGTAATTGTGAAGTAGGCCGTGTGCACACCTGGTTTTCGTGATAAGTCTGGGGGTGTGTCACACGAGCATTGTTTTTGGTTTTGTGTGGTGCAGCGTTCCGTTAGCTCACTTGGGTTGCGTAGCCATCGTGTTTAAATTTGAATATCATACCGCAACCTAAGCCCCAATATAATCCTAAAAGCCCTATTGATTTGACTTGTGAGTTGCTAACGCCGTGGAGAGAGTGTGACCGGGCGAGCGTATGGTTCACGACGTTGATGGATTTCAGCGGAGTTATTCCTAAACCCCGACCTTGTGCAACACCCACCTTAGTGTCTTGTTACTTTCACACCGGACATGATCGTTCGAATTCTTCATAATTCACCAACTGAGTATAACTAAATCTCTACTTACGCTCTAATACTTTCGTAAATTAGTTAGCATAGTTAGAATCTCTTTTTACTAAATTTCTATTTGCATGCTTTTGTTACTTCGCATTGTACTCCTTTGTGTAATTTTCTTTGTTAACCACCATTTTCACACTCCGCCGAATTTATTTGCTCGGGACGCGCAAACAGGTAAGTCTGGGGGTGTGATGAGTCCCAATTATATACACATTTTTGGACTCATCTGGGCCGATTTTCTAGTCTTTGCACTTCACTTTAGACATGTTTTCATTCCTATTTAATACTCCATGCTAAGTGCACTTCTAGGCCCGTTTTGATGTTATTTCTTATTCATCTTCGTTACTAGTTTTCATGCAGTGTTAAGTGCCACCTTAAGTGGCTAGACTGGTGTTGTATGCTGGAACAGGAGTCGTGCAGGTGTTCCCGGTACAACTCTGTACAGGTGCACTGCGCACGATCACTGGCTCTATGGCGCACGACCACTGGTCGTGCGCCACTGATCGTGCGCACTTAACGCCCATTTTCTGAGTTCTGTCTGGCTTATCGCACGACCATTGACGATAGTGCGCACGACCACCGGTCGTGCGCCACTGGTCATGCGAACATGTATTTTATAAATTTCTTTCATTTCAGGCTCCCTCCAGGCAGCGCACACGATCGCAGAATTTCAGTGCGCACGACCACTGGTCGTGCGCCAATGACCATGCGCAGTATTCAGTCCAGCGCCTATATATTGCCTGTTCCGATTTTAGGGCGGGATCGAGCCGCCGGGAGCGCAATTGGCAGTCCGTACGCGGGCGATTTCCATCCTTGGACGCCTCCACTTCATCTCCTACGCAAGGGGAAGTCCTCTCCAACCATTCCAAGCATTTCCCCATTGTCCGGGAGCATTCTCCACCATCTGCAAGCCCTCAAGCAGCTGTTCTCCACTCCAGTCCGGTGAGAAGAAGAGGAATCCTGAGGTAGAAGACGACGGAACCACGTAGAGAGATCGTGACAGTTTCTCTACACCGGAAGCACAGTCCGCCCGAGTTCGGAGGTAGCTTGCCAAACTACCATTCCGGCCGTGAACGGCCGCTAGTCTTCATCCATTGGTTATCTCTTTCCTCTCTCCTTCGTTGTAATCTTTGAATCTTTTAAACTTGAATCTCATGATATTTGGTTTAAATGAAATGAATGTTTCTCCTCTTCTCATCATTACTTGCTTGTGAATCGCTTCGCCTCCACTCATCCACTCACTCACTCACGCACTCAAGGTGTTCGATACGCGTTAGCAAGAGCTAACGGCGTTTGTGAAGAGGTGTTTGCGACCATCACTTTCCCGCACTAGAGCACGCTCCATCCGCCTCACGAAGCACGGCATCGCGGCCGTTGCATCCATCTCGCCTTGCGAAGCGGTGCTTTCGACCCGCATTTCCTTCATTTTTGTTAAGAGTAGAAACACCCAACCAAAACCCCTCTTTTTTTGTGTGTTTGTTCACGCTTGTGTAACAATTGTCACACAACGCGATTCGTTCACCCAACCTGCATTCCTCAAGAGACCGACACTCGGGGATTATATTCCCAAACTTTATTACTTGCGTGACCGGTGCACTTGCCGAAAATATCGCATCAAGTTTTTGGCGCCATTGCCGGGGAATGTTCAGGCGTGTAACGTCTTGAGTTGTGAGCTTTTGTTACAAGAGCAGTTGTTTTTTATTTCCTTTGTTTTGTTTTGTTTTTGTTGTGACTGTGCATGCAGAGACAAGCCACGGGGGAACTTGTACCCTTCGATCCAGAAATCGAACGGACCGCTCGCGCACGAAGGCGCGCAGCAGCCGTACATGCAGCAATGGGTGACCACATAGACCTAGACAATGTTGAACAAAGAGTGCCCGCTGTGGGGTGATGCGAAGATTCGGCAAGTGCACCGGTCGCGCAAGTAATAATAATGGGGAAAATCCCCGAGTGTCGGTCTCTTGAGGAACACAGTAAGGTGGAGTTTATTATCGAGAAAGTCTTGAGATCGAAGTCCTGCGGTAGGTGGAATGCGAACGAAAGGGGCTTTGAGGTTTGCAAACAAAAGTAAATACTACGCCTACTCCTATGCAATGCCGCTATGCAATGCTTCGATCGGCGGGATGGAAACTAGGCAGGCCTTGAGCGCGCTGCGTCGAAAGGGCGGATGGACGAGAAGGCTAACGGGAACGAGCTATGCAGGCCTTGAGCGCGCTGCTTCGTTAGGCGAGTGGAATACGGGTCGCGATGCCACGCTTCGGTGGCCGGATGGGCGAGTAGGCTTACGGATTGAGGGTCGCAAGCACCTCATCGACAAGCACGCCACTAGCAATTGCTAGTGCGGCACCGGACACGGTAGTGGAGCGGAAAATCGATGGGGGTGCACCTCATTAACACAAATGAACAAAATGATTTCATAGACATGAAATTAACAATACTAACATAGTTCATAGCGTTCATCATCAAGATAAAGAGAGTACAAACAAATACAACCACATAAGTAGAAGAAAAAGGCAAGAGATACGACCGAATCCAGAGTCTCGTTGTAGATTCACGGTAGGAAGCACCGGGTTGTCAATCCGCGTCCTAGCTCGGTCTCAACTGCGTCCGGGGTAGAGGAGGGCTGTCACACCTCCCAATGGACCCGTCTTCTCCAGCGATTTACCATCCGGCCACGTCTAATGCGAAGAATTTCTTCTTAAGCGATCAAAATGAGTGTAGAATCCCTTCCTTTAAGTCCTTGGATGATGGAGGAGGCCTAGGGGGTGAAAACCCTTTGAAAATGGAGAAAACGGCGGACTGAACGGAGCCAAAAGACGTAATCCCGACCTAATTCGCGATCAGGTCATTATATAGGCGCTGAATTAAAAAGCGCGCACGGTCATTGGCGCACGACCAGTGGTCGTGCGCACTAGAATCCTGTGATCGTGCGCCTGTCTGGGTGGAACCTGCAAGACACGAAGTTTATAAAATAAAATGTTCGCACGACCAGTGGCGCACGACCGGTGGTCGTGCGCAATAGATGAAACAGTACTCATAAAATTACTGTTAAGTGCGCACGAATAGTGGCGCACGACCGGTGGTCGTGCGCACTGGAGTTGATGGTCGTGCGCACTACAACAAACAGAACTCGGAAATTAAATGGTAAGTGCGCACGTGCAGTGGCGCGCGACCGATGGTCGTGCGCACTGGCATTGATGGTCGTGCACACTGCACCAAACAGAACTCATGAAAAAGGTGTTACGTGCACACGATCAGTGGCGCACGACCAGTGGTCATGCGCAATAGAACCGGCGATCGTGCGCAGTGTTCCTATGTAGAATTGCACCGGGAACACTCGCACGACTCCTATTCCAGGCACAACCACAAATCTAGCCACTGAAAGTGGCACTTAACAGCGCATGAAAACTACTAAAGACAATAAGCATAAAATCACACCAAAATGGGCCTAGAAGTGCACCTAGCATGGATTATCAAATATAAGCTATAACAAGGCTATAGTGCGGTGAATTGACTAAATAACGGCCCGGATGAGTCCATAAATGTGTATATGATCAGGACTCATCATGGGGCAGCACCAACCTGGAGATGAGCAAGAGGTAGTGAGACCTCAACCCAGAACGATGAGAGATTATACCACTCCGACAGCTGGGAGTGTTTATCCTGGGTTTGGTCCCAATATTATGAATAACCAGTTCGAGATCAAACCTGCGATCTTGAACATCATCCGGAACAATGCTCAGTTCTCTGGGATGGCCAGTGAAGATCCGCACCTGCACCTGGCTGAGTTTTCTGATATCTGCGGAACTTTCCGCTATGCTGGGATTCCTGATGACACAGTCAAGCTGCGACTGTTCCCATTCTCGCTTCGCGACAAGGCCAAGGTGTGGCTTCATTCTATTCCTCCGGGGACCGCTGCGACTTGGGATGTTCTCGCATCCAAGTTCCTAGCCAAATTTCACCCTGTCGATAAAATTGTAAGTCTGCGGCGGGAGATCGCCACCTTTCGCCAAGCCGATCAAGAGACCCTTGCCGAGGCGTGGGAGCGTCTTAACGATCTTCTCCGCCGTTGCCCGAACCACGAGCTCCAACCGTGGAATGTGGTAGAGACATTTTACTTTGCGATCGAGCCCAACTACAGGGCAATGATCGATGCTGCTGCGGGTGGTACTCTAATGAACCACACTCCAGAGGAGGCCCTTCGGATTCTGCGCGACACCGCCTCCCACAGTACATTCTGGACTGCCGGGAGAAATGCACCAAGGAACGCCTGCGGTCTCTTTGTGGTCGACTCACTTCCTCCTACACCCGCTCCTGCTGCTGTCATTACGTGCGAAGGATGTGGAGGCGGCGGCCACCACGCGTACGAATGCTCAGGGAACAACGTATCAGGTGACTTTGCGCACTTACCCTTGAATGAATCCGTTAATTTTGTAGGAAATCAGTCTAAGGGGGTGCCATTTAATAATGCTTATCATCCGGGAGTGAGAAGTCACCCGAACTTCTCATGGAACCCAAACACGCATGTCCAACGATGGGCACCGGGGCAACATAAAAACGATGCTTATGCCTCCGGGAGCCAACCGAGGCCACCGCACCCGGATTATAACCAAGGCCCCCCAACCCAAAAAAAGAGTAATCTGGAGGAGATGATGGAAAAATTTATGCAAGCGGCTACCTCAAATATGGTGAACCAAACCGCATCCATGCGGAACTTGGAAACGCAGCTGGGCCAATTGGCCCAAGTGCTAACCGAGCGGTCGCATGGGACCCTTCCTAGCAACACTGAAAAGAACCCAATAGATCAAGGGAAGAGTCTCGGCGATATGGTAGAGGCTGATCCAAGTGAGTTAGTGATTTCTTGTTCCATCAATAATATTGAAACGAAAGCATTGTGCGATTCCGGCTCCTCCCGCAACGTCATTGCGTTGCAAGATGTTGCTAAATTACAACTTGAGTTGAACACGGAGGATCGGAAATCCCTTGTGCTTGCTAATGGGACCGTTATACAATCTGAGGGGGAAGTGAAAAATGTGGAAGTGATAGTTGAGGGGACGATTGTGGTTGCTGATTTTCAGGTGTTGGGACCCCAGGAAAATAACTCTATCCCTATCTTGGGCGTGCCGTTCTTGAAAGAGAGCGGTTGATGAGTCCTGATCATATACACATTTATGGACTCATCCGGGCCGTTATTTAGTCATTTCTCCGCACTTTAGCCTTGTTTTAGTTTATATTTGATAATCCATGCTAGGTGCACATCTTGGCCCACTTTGGTGTGTTTTTCGTGCTTTTTGTCTTTAGTAGTATTCTTGTGCTGTTAGGTGCCATTTTCAGTGGCTAGATCTGTGGTTATGCTGGAATAGGAGTCGTGCAAGTGTTCCCGGTGCAATTCTGCACAGGAACACTGCGCACGATCACCGGTTCTATTGCGCACGACCACTGGTCATGCGCCACTGATCGTGTGCACTTAACCCTTTTTCACGAGTTCTGTTTTATGCAGTGCGCATGACCATCAACGACAGTGCGCACGACCACCGGTCGTGCGCCACTGCTCGTGCGCACTTACCATTTAATTTCTGAGTTCTGTTTGCTGTAGTGCGCACGACCATCAACTCCAGTGCGCACGACCACCGGTCGTGCGCCACTGGTCGTGCGAACATTTTATTTTATAATTTCGTATCTTGCAGGTTCCACCCAGGCAGTGCGCACGATCGCAGAATTCCAGTGCGCACGACCACTGGTCGTGCGCCAATGATCGTGCGCAGTATTTAATCCAGCGCCTATTTAAACGCCTGTTGCGATTTTAGGGCGGATCGTTCATGCCGGGAGCGGGATTCCTGTTCCGTACGCCGCCGATTTCCACCTTGGGACGCCTCCACTTCATCTCCTACGCAAGGGGAAGCCTCCTCCACCCATTCGAAGACTTCCTCCATTGTCCGTGAGTGTTCTCCATCGTCCGCAAGCCTCCAAGCAAGCATTCTTTCATTCCGCTCGGTGAGAAGAAGAAGAAACCTAAAGTCGAAGACGACGGAGCACGTAGGGAGATCGTGACAGCTCTCTACGCCGGAAGCATTGTCCGTCCGAGTCCGGAGGTAGCCCGACAACCTACCATTCCGGCCGTGAACGGCCGCTAGTCTTCAACATCGGTTATTTCTTTCCTCTTTCCTCGTTGTACTCTTTGAACCGTGTAAAACTCGAATATTGAGATGTTATTTGTTTAAATGAATGTCTCTTTGTTATTCTTCATGGTTTGGTTGTGATTCACTCCGTTCTCATTCACTCACTCGTGCCCGCACGCAAGGTGTTTGTCCCGCGTTAGCAAGAGCTAACGGCGGTTGTGAAGAGGTGTTTGCGACCCTCACCCTCTCGCACTTGAGTTCACTTCATCCGCCTCACGAAGCACGGCATCGCGGCCGTTGCATCCACCTCACTTTGCGAAGCGGTGTTTTCGACCCGCATTTCTTTTGTTATTGCTAAGATTAGGAAAACCAACCAAAAACCCCTCTTTGTGTTTGTTGAACGCTTGTGTAACAATCATCTCTGCGCGATTCGTTCACCCATCCTGCATTCCTCAAGAGACCGACATCCGGGGAATTTATTCTCCACAATTATTACTTGACAGCGACCGGTGCACTTGCCGACACGCATCAAGTTTTTGGCGCCGTTGCCGGGGATTGCAGGCGTGTTTCGTCTTGTGTTGTGACTTTCATTATACGAGCAGTTGTTTTTTATTTTCTTTGTTTTTCTTTTTTTTTTTGACAGTTCATGCAGAGGCAGGTCGCAGGTGAACTCGCACCTTTTGATCCAGAAATCGAACGAACTGCTCGCGCGCGAAGGCGCGCTGCGGCTGTACAAGCGGCCATGGGTGATCAGGTAGACCCAAATAATGTTGATCCGAGAATGCCCGGCGTGGGGGAACATCAGCCTGGGATTGAGCAGGAGGCAGTCAGGCCTCGACCCCGCACGATGAGGGACTACACCACTCCAACTGCTGGGAGTGTGTATCCGGGGTTCGGGCCAAACATTATGAATAATCAGTTTGAGATCAAGCCTGCGATCTTAAACATCATCCGGAACAACGCTCAGTTCTCGGGGTTGGCCAGCGAAGATCAGCATCTGCATCTGGCGGAGTTTTCTGATATTTGCGGAACCTTCCGCTACGCGGGGATTGCTGACGACACGGTCAAGCTTAGACTGTTTCCCTTTTCACTCTGCGACAAAGCAAAGGTGTGGCTCCACTCCATTCCGCCCGGGACTGCTGCAACTTGGGATGCCCTCGCATCCAAGTTCCTTGCTAAATTCCACCCTGTGGATAAGATTGTAAGCTTGCGGCGGGAGATCGCCACATTTCGCCAACTTGACCAAGAGACCCTTGCTGAAGCTTGGGAGCGCCTCAACGATCTCCTTCGTCGTTGCCCTGGCCACGAGCTCCAACCATGGAATGTGGTTGAATTGTTCTACTTCGTAATCGAGCCCAACTATCGGGCAATGATCGATGCTGCGGCGGGTGGTACCTTGATGAACCACACTCCTGATGAAGCCCTCCGAATTTTGCGCGACACTGCCTCCCACAGTACATTCTGGACTGCAGGGAGAAATGCTCCAAGAAGCGGCCGAGGTCTTTTCATGGTCGACTCTCTCCCTTCTCCATCCCCACCTGCTGCTATCATTACCTGCGAGGGATGTGGAGGCGGAGGCCACCACGCGTATGAGTGTTCGGGGAACAACGTGGCAGGTGATTTCGCACACTTGAACTTGAACGAATCTGTTAATTATGTAGGAAATCAGCCTAGGGGGGCGCCTTTCAATAATGCTTATAATCCGGGAGCGAGAAGTCACCCGAACTTCTCGTGGAATCCAAACACACCTGGCCAACGATGGGCACCGGGGCAGCATCAAAACGATGCTTACGCCTCCGGGAGCCAACCGAGGCCACTACACCCGGATTATAACCAAGGTCCCCCATTCCAAAAAAAGAGTAATTTGGAGGAAATGATGGAGAAGTTCATGCAAGCGGCCAACTCTAATATGGTGAATCAAACTGCATCCATGCGAAACCTGGAAACGCAGTTGGGCCAATTGGCCCAAGTGCTAACTGAGCGATCGCAGGGGACCCTTCCCAGCAACACGGAGAAGAACCCAATTGATCAAGGGAAGAGTCTTGGGGATGTGGTAGAGGTTGAACCGAGTGAGCTGGTAATTTCTTGTGCCATCAATAAGGTTGAAACAAAAGCTTTATGCGATTCCGGTTCCTCCCGCAACGTCATTGCACTGCAAGATGTTGCGAAATTACAACTTGAGATGAACACGGAGGAAAGGAAATCGCTTATTCTCGCTAACGACACTATTATCCAATCTGAGGGGGAAGTGAGAAATGTGGAAGTAATAGTTGAGGGGACGACTATGGTCGCGGACTTTCAGGTGTTGGGCCCCCAGGAAAATCAATCCATTCCTATCTTGGGCGTGCCGTTCTTGAAAGAGAGCAGCGCCACCCTTGACTTCGCTGCGGGGTGTGTTCTCCTACCTAACAAGGCGCTGCAGCCCACTCGCCTCGAAGCTACAGCTGACACATCCACTCCTCCCCCTCTCGTGATTTCTGATGAATTTCTAAGATGTGCAGGAAAGATACATGATCAAGAAACAGGTGAAGGAGGAATGGAGGAGCTCCAATCGGATGAGGAAGAAGAGGTCGACTTCCGGAAAGAATTTGACTCCGAGAAGGAGGAAGACGGCAGTTCGGGAAACGTTGACGTGAATGTAGTTAGGGTTGCTGATTACTTATCTTCTTATGGTGAATCATGTAATAAACTATCTAAGCGCTCAATCTCTTGGGCCGATCCGGTAGTCACCACGATGCCGGAAGTGACGCCACCTGATTCTAAGGAGGAAAAATCTGAGAACTCTCAACGGTGGCAGTCTCCGACTGTCACCAAACTTAAAAAGGAAAAACTTCTGCGCGACGCTCGTGCTGCCGCTCTTCGTGGCAAGGTGGCGGAGGTTAGGGGAGCATTGGGTAACACCAGTGCTGGCCCTAAAGCCTTCACCTCTCGCCTACGTGCTACGGGAGACGCGCATCATAAGAGCGCTTTTAGTTGATTTGTGTTTCTTCTGATGTGGTGAACTGCTTCTGAATATTTCTCTTTTAATTCCTGAACTTTATAAACAATGCTAATACAGGTATTTGGTCCAGCTTAAGGACGTTAAATGAAAGCGCTCCTGGGAGACAACCCAGATTTCCTGTTTTCGTATTTCCTTTTTCTTTCTAACTTCTTTTAGTTCAGCTTTTGTATTTGCTTTTGTTGCTTTGAGTTTGTGCTTGCAGGTTTTGTGTTCGATGGTGCGGATGCTGCGGACTATTCGTGATCATAAACGCCAATCGTCTGGTATGCTCATTTCTGAGCATTGGGTAACACTTCCTCCCTTCTTCTAGCTTCAAATTTCTAGATATATCGTTTAGCTTAAGTCTGGGGGAGCGGTTGTTGTTATCCACTGTGCACGAGTTGCACCGCATACTAGAAGGTTGTATCTTTATTTATCCTACTCATTATTTTTGTTTTTCATGCTTCACACACCACTTCACCCACTTGAGTGCGCGCTTATCTTTTTGTTGTTGTTCCGTTGTAAACTATCTTGGTTGGAGTATGAAATAGGTTGTTAACGTAGGAATTATTATTTGGAGTGCGATGTTGACTCATGTAGTGTTCTAGTCACTTCGCATGCTATGGTAGAATGTGAGTAGAACTAGATTTTCTTTATGCATCTAATTTATGTTTAGTATTTCTGCGTAAATTCAGATTTAATATACTCAAGTGGTGAATTTGTATGGAATTGACGATAACCCGGTGTTGTGTGTGTGTGATTGCTAGTCGTGTGTTGCTCGAGTCGGGAGGAAGGTTTATCTTTCTCGTGGGCTAAGAACTTGCCCCAAGCGACTCTCGAAGCATGGGTGAGAGCTACTCGTTGAGTCAAGCATGATGTAGGCCACCCTTTGGCTAGTTTGAGCTTTGTTATTCCATGTCCATTTCATTCACCGTTGCAAGCCCATTTTGTGCCTACCATTCCTTTGTACAGCCCCTCTTCATCCACCAAAGCCTGAAGCCTATCCCACGCCCGCAACCAAAATGTTTTTAACTGCGCTCATAAGTCTCAACTTGTGTGGTGTGTGGAATCTTTGTGTTATGAAGAGAAAATAAAGTCCATCTGCTGATTTTGAACCAACCGGGGGTTCAATAAAAGAAGTAAAATCTGTAAAAGAAAAAAAAAGAGTATTTTGAAACAAATCCGCCCGAGCTAAAAGCAGAAAATCTGTTGGTATTTGTGAAGTAGGCCGTGTGCACTCCTGGTTTTCATGATAAGTCTGGGGGTGTGTCACACGAGCATAGTTTGTTGGTCTTGTGTGGTGTAGCGTTCCGTTAGCTCACTTGGGTTGCGTAGCCACCGCGTTTAACTTTGAATATCATACCGTAACCTAAGCCCCGTTCTAATCCTATAAGTCCTACTGATTTGATTTGCGAGTTTGCTAGCGTCGTGGAGAGAGTGTGACCGGGCAAGCGTATGGTTCACGACGGTGATGGATTTCAGCGGAGTTATTCCTAAGCCCCGATCTTTTGCAACACCCGCCTCAGTGTCTCGTCACTTTCATACCGGGCATGATCGTCAAATTCTTCATAATTCACCAATTGAGTACATCTAAATCTTTAATTACGCTTTAATACTCTTGTAAATTATTTAGCATATCTAGAATCTCCTTCTACTAAATTCTCTACTTGCATGCGTATGTTACTTCGCACCGTACTCCTTTGTGTAATTCTCTATGTTAATTATCGTTTTCACGCTCCGCCGGATTCGTTTGCTCGGGACGCGCAAACAGTTAAGTCTGGGGGTGTGATGAGTCCTGATCATATACACATTTATGGACTCATCCGGGCCGTTATTTAGTCATTTCTCCGCACTTTAGCCTTGTTTTAGTTTATATTTGATAATCCATGCTAGGTGCACATCTTGGCCCACTTTGGTGTGTTTTTCGTGCTTTTTGTCTTTAGTAGTATTCTTGTGCTGTTAGGTGCCATTTTCAGTGGCTAGATCTGTGGTTATGCTGGAATAGGAGTCGTGCAAGTGTTCCCGGTGCAATTCTGCACAGGAACACTGCGCACGATCACCGGTTCTATTGCGCACGACCACTGGTCGTGCGCCACTGATCGTGTGCACTTAACCCTTTTTCATGAGTTCTGTTTTGTGCAGTGCGCACGACCATCAACGACAGTGCGCACGACCACCGGTCGTGCGCCACTGCTCGTGCGCACTTACCATTTAATTTCTGAGTTCTGTTTGCTGTAGTGCGCACGACCATCAACTCCAGTGCGCACGACCACCGGTCGTGCGCCACTGGTCGTGCGAACATTTTATTTTATAATTTCGTATCTTGCAGGTTCCACCCAGGCAGTGCGCACGATCGCAGAATTCGAGTGCGCACGACCACTGGTCGTGCGCCAATGATCGTGCGCAGTATTTAATCCAGCGCCTATTTAAACGCCTGTTGCGATTTTAGGGCGGATCGTTCATGCCGGGAGCGGGATTCCTGTTCCGTACGCCGCCGATTTCCACCTTGGGACGCCTCCACTACATCTCCTACGCAAGGGGAAGCCTCCTCCACCCATTCGAAGACTTCCTCCATTGTCCGTGAGTGTTCTCCATCGTCCGCAAGCCTCCAAGCAAGCATTCTTTCATTCCGCTCGGTGAGAAGAAGAAGAAACCTAAAGTCGAAGACGACGGAGCGCGTAGGGAGATCGTGACAGCTCTCTACGCCGGAAGCATTGTCCGTCCGAGTCCGGAGGTAGCCCGACAACCTACCATTCCGGCCGTGAACGGCCGCTAGTCTTCAACATCGGTTATTTCTTTCCTCTTTCCTCGTTGTACTCTTTGAACCGTGTAAAACTCGAATATTGAGATGTTATTTGTTTAAATGAATGTCTCTTTGTTATTCTTCATGGTTTGGTTGTGATTCACTCCATTCTCATTCACTCACTCGTGCCCGCACGCAAGGTGTTTGACCCGCGTTAGCAAGAGCTAACGGCGGTTGTGAAGAGGTGTTTGCGACCCTCACCCTCTCGCACTTGAGTTCACTTCATCCGCCTCACGAAGCACGGCATCGCGGCCGTTGCATCCACCTCACTTTGCAAAGCGGTGTTTTCGACCCGCATTTCTTTTGTTATTGCTAAGATTAGGAAAACCAACCAAAAACCCCTCTTTGTGTTTGTTGAACGCTTGTGTAACAATCATCTCTGCGCGATTCGTTCACCCATCCTGCATTCCTCAAGAGACCGACATCTGGGGAATTTATTCTCACAATTATTACTTGACAGCGACCGGTGCACTTGCCGACACGCATCAGCGGTGCCACCCTTGATTTCGCTAAGGGGTGCGTCTCCCTACCCAATAAGGTGCCGCAACCCACTTGCCCCAAAGCTATAACTGAAACATCCACTCCTCCCCCTCTCTTTATTTTTGATGAATCTCCGAGTTGTGCAGGAAATGAAGAAGATAATGAACCAATTGAAGGAGAAAAGGAGGAGCACCGGTCCAGTGAGGAAGAAGTAGATCTTCGGAGAGAATTTGATGCCGAGACGGAGGAAGATTATATTTCGAAAAATATTGACGTGAATTTAGTTCGGGACGTTGTCCCATTATCTTCGTGTTTTGATTCTTGTAATAAACAATTTAAGCGCTCCATCTCTTGGGCTGATCCGGTAGTCACCGCGACGCCGGAAGTGACGCCACCCACCACCAAGGTGGAAAAATCTGAAAACTTTCAACGTTGGCAGTCCCCGACTGTCACTAAACTTAAACAGGAGAAACTTCTCTGCGACGCTCGCGCTGCCGCTCTCCGTGGCAAGAGAGCGGAGGTTAGGAGAACACTGGGTGACACCAGTGTTGGCCCTAAAGCCTTCACCTCCCGCCTACGAGCTACGGGGGACGCGCACCATAAGAGCGCCTATAGCTGATTTGTGTTGTCTGAATTTATGAAACTGCTTCTGTGAACTTCTCCTTTAATTTCTGCACTCTTTAAACATTTATAATACAGGTATTTGGTCCAGCTTAAGGACATAAAACAAAAGCGATGCTGGGAGACAACCTAGATTTCCTGATTTTATTTTTACCTAACATGTTTAGTTCAGTTTTTATATTTGTTTTTGCTGTTTTTAGTCTTGTGCTTGCAGGTGTGTTGTGTTCTTTGGTGCGGACGCTGCGGACTGCTCCTTATCTTAATCGCCAATCGTCTGGTATGCTCAATTATGAGCATTGGGTAACACTTCTTCCACCCTTAGCTTCCAATTTCTGTGATGTAATGTTTAGACTAAGTCTGGGGGAGAGCATGTGTTATCCACTATGCGCACGAGTTGCACCGCATGCTAGACGTGTTTTAAATCTTTTCATTGTCATTATCATTAGTCCAAGCTTCATGCACCACTTCACCCACATGAGCGCGCGCTTACCTATTTGTTGTAGTTCCGGATAAACTATTTTGGTTAGGAATGTGAATGGGGATGTTAGCTTAGGAATTACTATTTGGAGTGCGATGTTGACTCGAGCAGTGTTCTAGTCGCATCTGCATGCTACAATAGAATTTGAGTAAAACTAGATCATCTCTATGCATTTAATTTATGATTAGTATTCTTGCGTAGTTTTAGATTTATTATACTCAAATGGTGAATGTGAATGAAATTGGTGATAACCCGGTGTTGTGTGTGTACGAGCACTAGTCGTGTGTTGCTCGAGTCGGGAGGAAGGTTTACCTTTCTCGTGGGCTAAGAACTTGCCCCAAGCGACTTTCGAAGCATGGGCGAGAGCGACTCGTCGAGTTAAACGTGATGTAGGCCACCTTTTGGCTAGTTTGAGCCTTGTCGTTCCATGTCCTTTTCGCTCACCCTTGCAAGCCAAACTTGTGCCTACCACTCTTTTGTTCAGCTCCTCCTCCATTCACCAAGGCCTGAAGCTTTGCCCACTTTCGCAACCAAATTGATGTTTATCTGCACTCATGTTCTTGATTTGGTGTGATTTTTGGAATCTTTGTGATGTGATGAAGAAAAACACGTTTTATTTTGCTGAATTTGAACCAACCGGAGGATAAGTAAAAGAAGAAAAGTATGTTGTAAAAAGAAAAAAAAAATCTGAAAAAGAAATATGTCGTAAAGAAATCCTTCCGAGCTAAATAGAAAATCTGTTGGTAATTGTGAAGTAGGCCGTGTGCACACCTGGTTTTCATGATAAGTCTGGGGGTGTGTCACACGAGCATTGTTTTTGGTTTTGTGTGGTGCAGCGTTCCATTAGCTCACTTGGGTTGCGTAGCCATCGTGTTTAAATTTGAATATTATACCGCAACCTAAGCCCCAATATAATCCTAAAAGGCCTATTGATTTGACTTGTGAGTTGCTAACGCCGTGGAGAGAGTGTGACCGGGCGAGCGTATGGTTCACGACGTTGATGGATTTCAGCGGAGTTATTCCTAAACCCCGACCTTGTGCAACACCCACCTTAGTGTCTTGTTACTTTCACACCGGACATGATCGTTCGAATTCTTCATAATTCACCAACTGAGTATAACTAAATCTCTACTTACGCTCTAATACTTTCGTAAATTAGTTAGCATAGTTAGAATCTCTTTTTACTAAATTTCTATTTGCATGCTTTTGTTACTTCGCATTGTACTCCTTTGTGTAATTTTCTTTGTTAACCACCATTTTCACACTCCGCCGAATTTATTTGCTCGGGACGCGCAAATAGGTAAGTCTGGGGGTGTGATGAGTCCCAATTATATACAAGTTTTTGGACTCATCTGGGCCGATTTTCTAGTCTTTGCACTTCACTTTAGACATGTTTTCATTCCTATTTAATACTCCATGCTAAGTGCACTTCTAGGCCCGTTTTGATGTTATTTCTTATTCATCTTCGTTACTAGTTTTCATGCAGTGTTAAGTGCCACCTTCAGTGGCTAGACTGGTGTTGTATGCTGGAACAGGAGTCGTGCAGGTGTTCCCAGTACAACTCTGTACAGGTGCACTGCGCACGATCACTGGCTCTATGGCGCACGACCACTGGTCGTGCGCCACTGATCGTGCGCACTTAACGCCCATTTTCTGAGTTCTGTCTGGCTTATCGCACGACCATTGACGATAGTGCGCACGACCACCGGTCGTGCGCCACTGGTCATGCGAACATGTATTTTATAAATTTCTTTCATTTCAGGCTCCCTCCAGGCAGCGCACACGATCGCAGAATTCCAGTGCGCACGACCACTGGTCGTGCGCCAATGACCATGCGCAGTATTTAGTCCAGCGCCTATATATTGCCTGTTCCGATTTTAGGGCGGGATCGAGCCGCCGGGAGCGCGATTGGCAGTCCGTACGCGGGCGATTTCCATCCTTGGACGCCTCCACTTCATCTCCTACGCAAGGGGAAGTCCTCTCCAACCATTCCAAGTATTTCCCCATTGTCCGGGAGCATTCTCCACCATCTGTAAGCCCTCAAGCAGCTGTTCTCCACTCCAGTCCGGTGAGAAGAAGAGGAATCCTGAGGTAGAAGACGACGGAACCACGTAGAGAGATCGTGACAGTTTCTCTACACCAGAAGCACAGTCCGCCCGAGTTCGGAGGTAGCTTGCCAAACTACCATTCCGGCCGTGAACGGCCGCTAGTCTTCATCCATTGGTTATCTCTTTCCTCTCTCCTTCGTTGTAATCTTTGAATCTTTTAAACTTGAATCTCATGATATTTGGTTTAAATGAAATGAATGTTTCTCCTCTTCTCATCATTACTTGCTTGTGTATCGCTTCGCCTCCACTCATCCACTCACTCACTCACGCACTTAAGGTGTTCGATACGCGTTAGCAAGAGATAACGGCGTTTGTGAAGAGGTGTTTGCGACCCTCACCTTCCCGCACTAGAGCACGCTCCATCCGCCTCATGAAGCACGGCATCGCGGCCGTTGCATCCATCTCGCCTTGCGAAGCGGTGCTTTCGACCCGCATTTCCTTCATTTTTGTTAAGAGTAGAAACA
The DNA here is from genome assembly GCA_033032865.1 of Dactylorhiza incarnata. Classification (NCBI taxonomy): domain Eukaryota; kingdom Viridiplantae; phylum Streptophyta; class Magnoliopsida; order Asparagales; family Orchidaceae; genus Dactylorhiza; species Dactylorhiza incarnata. Next base: position 3,561,660 of record JAWHQI010000013.1, read on the forward strand.
CCCAACCAAAACCCCTCTTTTTTTGTGTGTTTGTTCACGCTTGTGTAACAATTGTCACACAACGCGATTCGTTCACCCAACCTGCATTCCTCAAGAGACCGACACTCGGGGATTATATTCCCAAACTTTATTACTTGCGCGACCGGTGCACTTGCCGAAAATATCGCATCAAGTTTTTGGCGCCGTTGCCGGGGAATGTTCAGGCGTGTAACGTCTTGAGTTGTGAGCTTTTGTTACAAGAGCAGTTGTTTTTTATTTCCTTTGTTTTGTTTTGTTTTTGTTGTGACTGTGCATGCAGAGACAAGCCGCGGGGGAACTTGTACCCTTCGATCCAGAAATCGAACGGACCGCTCACGCACGAAGGCGCGCAGCAGCCGTACATGCAGCAATGGGTGACCACATAGACCCAGACAATGTTGAACAAAGAGTGCCCGCCGTGGGGCAGCACCAACCTGGAGATGAGCAAGAGGTAGTGAGACCTCAACCCAGAACGATGAGAGATTATACCACTCCGACAGCTGGGAGTGTTTATCCTGGGTTTGGTCCCAATATTATGAATAACCAGTTCGAGATCAAACCTGCGATCTTGAACATCATCCGGAACAATGCTCAGTTCTCTGGGATGGCCAGTGAAGATCCGCACCTGCACCTGGCTGAGTTTTCTGATATCTGCGGAACTTTCCGCTACGCTGGGATTCCTGATGACACAGTCAAGCTGCGACTGTTCCCATTCTCGCTTCGCGACAAGGCCAAGGTGTGGCTTCATTCTATTCCTCCGGGGACCGCTGCGACTTGGGATATTCTCGCATCCAAGTTCCTAGCCAAATTTCACCCCGTCGATAAAATTGTAAGTCTGCGGCGGGAGATCGCCACCTTTCGCCAAGCCGATCAAGAGACCCTTGCCGAGGCGTGGGAGCGTCTTAACGATCTTCTCCGCCGTTGCCCGAACCACGAGCTCCAACCGTGGAATGTGGTAGAGACATTTTACTTTGCGATTGAGCCCAACTACAGGGCAATGATCGATGCTGCTGCGGGTGGTACTCTAATGAACCACACTCCAGAGGAGGCCCTTCGGATTCTGCGCGACACCGCCTTCCACAGTACATTCTGGACTGCCGGGAGAAATGCACCAAGGAACGCCTGCGGTCTCTTTGTGGTCAACTCACTTCCTCCTACACCCGCGCCTGCTGCTGTCATTACGTGCGAAGGATGTGGAGGCGGCGGCCACCACGCGTACGAATGCTCAGGGAACAACGTATCAGGTGACTTTGTGCACTTACCCTTGAATGAATCCGTTAATTTTGTAGGAAATCAGTCTAAGGGGGTGCCATTTAATAATGCTTATCATCCGGGAGTGAGAAGTCACCCGAACTTCTCATGGAATCCAAACACGCATGTCCAACGATGGGCACCGGGGCAGCATCAAAACGATGCTTATGCCTCCGGGAGCCAACCGAGGCCACCGCACCCGGATTATAACCAAGGCTCCCCAGCCCAAAAAAAGAGTAATCTGGAGGAGATGATGGACAAATTTATGCAAGAGTCTACCTCAAATATGGTGAACCAAACCGCATCCATGCGGAACTTGGAAACGCAGCTGGGCCAATTGGCCCAAGTGCTAACCGAGCGGTCGCATGGGACCCTTCCTAGCAACACTGAAAAGAACCCAATAGATCAAGGGAAGAGTCTCGGCGATATAGTAGAGGCTGATCCAAGTGAGTTAGTGATTTCTTGTTCCATCAATAATATTGAAACGAAAGCATTGTGCGATTCCGGCTCCTCCCGCAACGTCATTGCGTTGCAAGATGTTGCTAAATTACAACTTGAATTGAACACGGAGGATCGGAAATCCCTTATGCTTGCTAATGGGACCGTTATACAATCTGAGGGGGAAGTGAAAAATGTGGAAGTGATAGTTGAGGGGAAGATTGTGGTTGCTGATTTTCAGGTGTTGGGACCCCAGAAAAAATAACTCTATCCCTATCTTGGGCGTGCCGTTCTTGAAAGAGAGCGGGGCCACCCTTGATTTCGCTACGGGGTGCGTCTCCCTACCCAATAAGGTGCCGCAGCCCACTTGCCCCAAAGCTATAACCGAAACATCCACTCCTCCCCCTCTCTTTATTTTTGATGAATCTCCGAGTTGTGCAGGAAATGAAGAAGATAATGAACCAATTGAAGGAGAAAAGGAGGAGCACCGGTCCAGTGAGGAAGAAGTAGATCTTCGGAGAGAATTTGATGCCGAGACGGAGGAAGATTATATTTCGAAAAATATTGACGTGAATTTAGTTCGGGACGTTGTCCCATTATCTTCGTGTTTTGATTCTTGTAATAAACAATTTAAGCGCTCCATCTCTTGGGCTGATCCGGTAGTCACCGCGACGCCGGAAGTGACGCCACCCACCACCAAGGTGGAAAAATCTGAAAACTTTCAACGTTGGCAGTCCCCGACTGTCACTAAACTTAAACAGGAGAAACTTCTGTGCGACGCTCGCGCTGCCGCTCTCCGTGGCAAGAGAGCGGAGGTTAGGGGAACACTGGGTGACACCAGTGTTGGCCCTAAAGCCTTCACCTCCCGCCTACGAGCTACGGGGGACGCGCACCATAAGAGCGCCTATAGCTGATTTGTGTTGTCTGAATTTGTGAAACTGCTTCTGTGAACTTCTCCTTTAATTTCTGCACTCTTTAAACATTTATAATACAGGTATTTGGTCCAGCTTAAGGACATAAAACAAAAGCGCTGCTGGGAGACAACCTAGATTTCCTGATTTTATTTTTACCTAACATGTTTAGTTCAGTTTTTATATTTGTTTTTGCTGTTTTTAGTCTTGTGCTTGCAGGTGTGTTGTGTTCTTTGGTGCGGACGCTGCGGACTGCTCCTTATCTTAATCGCCAATCGTCTGGTATGCTCAATTATGAGCATTGGGTAACACTTCTTCCCCCCTTAGCTTCCAATTTCTGTGATGTAATGTTTAGACTAAGTCTGGGGGAGAGCATGTGTTATCCACTATGCGCACGAGTTGCACCGCATGCTAGACGTGTTTTAAATCTTTTCATTGTCATTATCATTAGTCCAAGCTTCATGCACCACTTCACCCACATGAGCGCGCGCTTACCTATTTGTTGTAGTTCCGGATAAACTATTTTGGTTAGGAATGTGAATGGGGATGTTAGCTTAGGAATTACTATTTGGAGTGCGATGTTGACTCGAGCAGTGTTCTAGTCGCATCCGCATGCTACAATAGAATTTGAGTAAAACTAGATCATCTCTATGCATTTAATTTATGATTAGTATTCTTGCGTAGTTTTAGATTTATTATACTCAAATGGTGAATGTGAATGAAATTGGTGATAACCCGGTGTTGTGTGTGTACGAGCACTAGTCGTGTGTTGCTCGAGTCGGGAGGAAGGTTTACCTTTCTCGTGGGCTAAGAACTTGCCCCAAGTGACTTTCGAAGCATGGGGGAGAGCGACTCGTCGAGTTAAACGTGATGTAGGCCACCTTTTGGCTAGTTTGAGCCTTGTCGTTCCATGTCCTTTTCGCTCACCCTTGCAAGCCAAACTTGTGCCTACCACTCTTTTGTTCAGCTCCTCCTCCATTCACCAAGGCCTGAAGCTTTGCCCACTTTCGCAACCAAATTGATGTTTATCTGCACTCATGTTCTTGATTTGGTGTGATTTTTGGAATCTTTGTGATGTGATGAAGAAAAACACGTTTTATTTTGCTGAATTTGAACCAACCGGAGGATAAGTAAAAGAAGAAAAGTATGTTGTAAAAAGAAAAAAAAATCTGAAAAAGAAATATGTCGTAAAGAAATCCTTCCGAGCTAAATAGAAAATCTGTTGGTAATTGTGAAGTAGGCCGTGTGCACACCTGGTTTTCGTGATAAGTCTGGGGGTGTGTCACACGAGCATTGTTTTTGGTTTTGTGTGGTGCAGCATTCCGTTAGCTCACTTGGGTTGCGTAGCCATCGTGTTTAAATTTGAATATCATACCGCAACCTAAGCCCCAATATAATCCTAAAAGCCCTATTGATTTGACTTGTGAGTTGCTAACGTCGTGGAGAGAGTGTGACCGGGCGAGCGTATGGTTCACGACGTTGATGGATTTCAGCGGAGTTATTCCTAAACCCCGACCTTGTGCAACACCCGCCTTAGTGTCTTGTTACTTTCACACCGGACATGATCGTTCAAATTCTTCATAATTCACCAACTGAGTATAAATAAATCTCTACTTACGCTCTAATACTTTCGTAAATTAGTTAGCATAGTTAGAATCTCTTTTTACTAAATTTCTATTTGCATGCTTTTGTTACTTCGCATTGTACTCCTTTGTGTAATTTTCTTTGTTAACCACCATTTTCACACTCCGCCGAATTTGTTTGCTCGGGACGCGCAAACAGGTAAGTCTGGGGGTGTGATGAGTCCCAAATATATACACATTTTTGGACTCATCTGGGCCGATTTTCTAGTCTTTGCACTTCACTTTAGACATATTTTCATTCCTATTTAATACTCCATGCTAAGTGCACTTCTAGGCCCGTTTTGATGTTATTTCTTATTCATCTTCGTTACTAGTTTTCACGCAGTGTTAAGTGCCACCTTCAGTGGCTAGACTGGTGTTGTATGCTGGAACAGGAGTCGTGCAGGTGTTCCCGGTACAACTATGTACAGGAACACTGCGCACGATCACTGGCTCTATGGCGCACGACCACTGGTCGTGCGCACTTAACGCCCATTTTCTGTGTTCTGTCTGGCTTATCGCACGACCATTGACGATAGTGCGCACGACCACCGGTCGTGCGCCACTGGTCGTGCGATCATGTATTTTATAAATTTCATTCATTCCAGGCTCCCTCCAGGCACCGCGCATGATCACAGAATTCTAGTGCGCACGACCACTGGTCGTGCGCCAATGACCGTGCGCAGTATTCAGTCCAGCGCCTATATATTGCCTGTTCCGATTTTAGGGCGGGATCGAGCCGCCGGGAGCGCGATTGGCAGTCCGTACACGGGCGATTTCCATCCCTGGACGCCTCCACTTCATCTCCTACGCAAGGGGAAGTCCTCTCCAACCATTCCCAGCATTTCCCCATTGTCCGGGAGCATTCTCCACCATCCGCAAGCCCTCAAGCAGCTGTTCTCCACTCCAGTCCGGTGAGAAGAAGAGGAATCCTGAGGTAGAAGACGACGGAACCACATAGAGAAATCGTGACAGTTTGTCTACACCGGAAGCACAGTCCGCCCGAGTTTGGAGGTAGCTTGACAAACTACCATTCCAGCCGTGAACGGCCACTAGTCTTCATCTATTGGTTATCTCTTTCCTCTCTCCTTCGTTGTAATCTTTGAATCTTTTAAACTTGAATCTCATGATATTTGGTTTAAGTGAAATGAATGTTTCTCCTCTTCTCATCATTACTTGCTTGTGAATCGCTTCGCCTCCACTCATCCACTCACTCACTCACGCACTCAAGGTGTTCGATACGCGTTAGCAAGAGCTAACGGCGTTTGTGAAGAGGTGTTTGCGACCCTCACCTTCCCGCACTAGAGCACGCTCCATCCGCCTCACGAAGCACGGCATCGCGGCCGTTGCATCCATCTCGCCTTGCGAAGCGGTGCTTTCGACCCGCATTTCCTTCATTTTTGTTAAGAGTAGAAACACCCAACCAAAACCCCTCTTTTTTTGTGTGTTTGTTCATGCTTGTGTAACAATTGTCACACAACGCGATTCGTTCACCCAACCTGCATTCCTCAAGAGACCGACACTCGGGGATTATATTCCCAAACTTTATTACTTGCGCGACCGGTGCACTTGCCGAAAATATCGCATCAGGGAGTTGACCCTCCAACGCTACCTAGAGAAGGTCAAGGGGGTCATCGGTTAATTTCGCGCTTTTTCCATCACACATGTGCCGAGGGAGGAGAGCACCCCGGTGGACCTACTAGCCAAGTTCGGTCCCCGGGCAGGGGGAACAGTATCGAAACTCTTCCGACCTTCCATTGAAGAAGGGGAGCTGATGGAGGTGGATCAGCGAGCATCATGGATGGATCCCTTCGTCACCTTCCTAACATCGGGAGAGTTCCCCGAAGAAGACATTGACAAACGGCGCTTCAGGTACAAATCTGCATATTACTCCTTACATGCAGGGTTGCTATACCGAAAAAACCCTCTCGGGGCTCCTGGCTCATTGCGTGTCTGAGGAGGAGGTCCCGAGGGTCCTCGAAGAAAATCCACTCGGGGGAGTGCGGCAGTCACTCCGGGAGACGGACTTTGGAAGGGAGAGTGCTGAGGCAAGGCTACTTCTGGCCTACCCTCAGCAAGGATACAACAGAATTCGCAAGGAAGTGTTCAAAGTGCCAGCTCTATGCTCCACTCCAACTCCTCCCAGCCCAAAGGATCTGGACCATCGCAACTCTGTGGCCCTTCGCTATATGGGGATTGGATTTGGTGGGACCCTTCCCCCAGGCAAGCGGCCAGAGGAAATTCCTACAGGTGATGATAGATTACTTTTCCAAATGGTTCGAGGTGAAGGCGTTGGCCAAGGTAACATCCCAGGTAGTGAGAAATTTCATTTGGGGTGTGATGCGCGTCGGCAAGTGCACCGGTCGCTGTCAAGTAATAATTGTGGAGAATAAATTCCCCGGATGTCGGTCTCTTGAGGAATGCAGGATGGGTGAACGAATCGCGCAGTGATTATTGTTACACAAGCGTTTCACAAACACAAAGAGGGGTTTTTGGTTGGTTTTCCTAATTTTAACAACAACAACAGAGATGCGGGTCGAGAACACCGCTTCGCAAAGTGAGGTGGATGCAACGACCGCGATGCCGTGCTTCGTGAGGCGGATGAAGTGAACTCAAGTGCGAAAGGGTGAGGGTCGCAAACACCTCTTCACAACCGTCGTTAGCTCTTGCTAACACGGAGCAAACACCTTGCGTGCGTGTGCGAGTGAGTGAGTGAGAACGGAATGAATCATGAGCAAACCATGGAGAAAAACAAAGAAATATTCATTTCCATCAAAGTAAATATTACAATATTCATCTAGTACATGGTTCAAAGAGTGCAATGAAGGGAAAGAAGGAAGAAATAACCGGCGGTGAAGACTAGCGGCTGTTCACGGCCGGAATGGTAGGTTGTCGGGCTACCTCCGGACTCGGACGGGCAATGCTTCCGGCGTAGAGAGCTGTCACAATCTCCCTACGTGCTCCGTCGTCTTCGACTCAAGGTCTCTTCTTCTTCTCACCGGGCGGAAAGCGAAAATGGGTGCTTGGAGGCTTGCGGACGATGGAGAACACTCACGGACGATGGAGGAAGGCTTGGAATGGATGGAGGAGGCTTCCCCTTGCGTGGAAGATGAAGTAGGGGCGTTCCAGGGCGGTGGTCGGCGGCGTACGGAACAGGAACCTCGCTCCCGGAAGATCGATCCGCCCTAAAATCGCAACAGGTGTTTAAATAGGCGCTGGATTGAATACTGCGCACGATCATTGGCGCACGACCAGTGGTCGTGCGCACTGGAATTCTGCGATCGTGCGCACTGCCTGGACAGAACCTGCAAGAGACGAAATTATAAAATACAATGTTCGCACGACCAGTGGCGCACGACCGGTGGTCGTGCGCACTGGAGACGATGGTCGTGCGCACTGCAGCAAACAGAACTCAGAAATTTAATGGTCAATGCGCACGAGCAGTGGCGCACGACCGATGGTCGTGCGCACTGGAGTCGATGGTCGTGCGCACTGCACCAGACAGAACTCGTGAAAAAGGGTTAAGTGCGCACGATTAGTGGCGCACGACCGGTGGTCGTGCGCACTAGAACAAGTGATCGTGCGCAGTGTTCCTGTGCAGAATTGCACCGGAAACACTTGCACGCCTCCTATTCCAGCACAAACACAGATCTAGCCACTGAAAGTGGCACTTAACAACATATGAATACTACTAAAGATAATACGCACGAAAACACACCAAAGTGGGCCTAAATGTGCACCTAGCATGGGTTATCAAATATAGACTATAATAAGGCTAAAGTGCGTGATATTGACAAAATAACGGCCCAGATGAGTCCATAAATGTATATATGATCAGGACTCATCACACCCCCAGACTTAACTGTTTGCGCGTCCCGAGCAAACGAATCCGGCGGAGCGCGAAAACGATAGTTAACATAGAGAATTACACAAGGGAGTACGGTGCGAAGTAACATACGCATGCGAGTAGAAATTCTAGTAGAAAGAGATTCTAACTATGCTAACTAATTTACGTAAGTATTAAAGCGTAAGTAGAGATTTAATTATACTCAGTTGGTGAATTATGACGAATTTGGCGATCATGCCCGGTATGAAAGCGACGAGACACTGAGGCGGGTGTTGCAAAAGATCGGGGCTTAGGAATAACTCCGCTGAAATCCATCAACGTCGTGAACCATACGCTCGCCCGGTCACACTCTCTCCACGGCGCTAGCAAACTCGCAAATCAAATCAGTAGGACTTATAGGATTAAAACGAGGCTTAGGTTACGGTATGATATTCAAAGTTAAACACGATGGCTGCGCAACCCAAGTGAGCTATCGGAACGCTGCACCATACAAGACCAACGAACAATGCTCGTGTGACACACCCCCAGACTTATCATGAAAACCAGGTGTGCACACGGCCTACTTCACAAATACCAACAGATTTTCTGTTTTTAGCTCGGGAGGATTTTTTTTTCAAAATACTCTTTTTTTTTCTTTTACATATTTTACTTCTTTTATGTAACCCCCGGTTGGTTCAAAATCAGCAGACAGAATTTATTTTTCCTTCATAACACAAGGATTCCACACTCCACACAAGTTTAGAATCATGAGCGCAGTTAAAAACATTTTGGTTGCGGGAGTAGGATAGGCTTCAGGCTTTGGTGGATGAAGAGGAGCTGAACAAAGGATTGGTAGGCACAAAATTGGCTTGCAAAGGTGAATGAAATGGACATGGAATAATCAAAGCTCAAACTAGCCAAAGGGTGGCCTACATCATGTTTGACTCAATGAGTAGCTCTCACCCATGCTTCGAGAGTCGCTAGGGGCAAGTTCTTAGCCCACGAGAAAGATAAACCTTCCTCCCGACTCGAGCAACACACGACTAGCAATCGCACACACACAACACCGGGTTATCGTCAATTCCATACAAATTCACCACTTGAGTATATTAAATCTAAATTTACGCAGAAATACTAAACATAAATTAGATGCATAAAGAAAATCTTGTTCTACACAAATTCTACCATAGCATGCGAAGTGACTAGAACACTACATGAGTCAACATCGCACTCCAAATAATAATTCCTACGTTAACAACCTATTTCATACTCCAACCAAAATAGTTTACAACCAAACAACAACAAAAAGATAAGCGCGCACTCAAGTGGGTGAAAGGGTGTGTGAAACATGGAAAACAACGATAATGATAAGATAAATAAGAATCAACCTTCTAGTATGCGGTGCACTCGTGCACAGTGGATAACAACAACCGCTCCCCCAGACTTAAGCAAAACAATATCTCTAGAAATTTGAAGCAACAAGAGGGGAGGAAGTGTTACCCAATGCTCAGAAATGAGCATACCAGACGATTGGCGTAAATAATCAAGAATAGTCCGCAGCATCCGCTCCATCGAACACAAAACCTGCAAGCACAAACTCAAAACAACAAAAGCTGAACTAAAAGAAGTTAGATAAAAAGAAATACGAAAACAGGAAATCTGGGTTGTCTCCCAGTAGCGCTTTCATTTAACGTCCTTAAGCTGGACCAAATACCTGTATTAACAGTGTTTATAAAGAGTGCAGGAATTAAAAAGAAATACTCAAAAATAGTTCATCACAACAAATAAAACACACATCAACTAAAAGCGCTCTTATGCTGCGCTTCTCCCGTAGCACGTAGGCGGGAGGTGAAGGCTTTAGGGCCAGCACTGGTATTACCCAATGCTCCCCTAACCTCCGCCACCTTGCCACGGAGAGCAGCAGCACGAGCGTCACGCAGAAGTTTTTCCTTTTTAAGTTTGGTGACAGTTGGAGACTGCCACCGCTGAGAGTTCTCAGATTTTTCTGCCTTAGAATCAGGTGGCGTCACTTCCGGCATCGTGGTGACTACCGGATCGGCCCACGAGATGGAGCGCTTACATAGTTTATTACATGATTCATCACACGGAGATAAATAAATATCATCCCTAACTATATTCAAGTCAACGTTTCCCGAACTGTCGTCTTCCTCCATCTCGGAGTCGAACTCTTTCCGGAAGTCGACCTCCTCTTCCTCATCCGATTGGAACTCTTCCATTCCTCCTTCACCTGTTTCTTGAACATGTATCTTTCCTGCACCGCTTAGAAATTCATCAGAAATAACGAGAGGGGGCGGAGTGAATATTTCAGTTGTGGCTTCAGGGCAAGTAGGTTGCTGCACCACATTGGTTAGGGAAATGCACCCCGTAGCAAAATCAAGGGTAGCACCGCTCTCTTTCAAGAACGGCACCCCCAAGATAGGAATGGACTGGTTTTCTTGCGGGCCTAGAACCTGAAAATCAGCTACTACAGTTGTCCCCTCAACCGTTACCTCCACATTCTTTACTTCCCCCTCAGATTGGACAATCGTGCCATTAGCGAGAATCAGCGATTTCCTTTCCTCCGTGTTCATCTCCAGCTGTAACTTCGCAACATCTTGCAGTGCAATAACGTTGCGGGAGGAACCGGAATCGCATAAAGCCTTGGTTTCAACCTTATTGATGGAGCACGAGATTACCAGCTCACTCGGTTTGGCATCTACCGCATCTCCCAGACTTTTCCCTTGATCAATAGGGTTCTTTTCCGTGTTGCTGGGAAGGGTTCCCTGCGAACGCTCGGTTAGCGCTTGAGCCAATTGGCCCAATTGCGTCTCCAAGTTTCGCATAGATGCGGTTTGATTTACCATGTTTGAATTAGCTGCAAGCAGGAATTTCTCCATCATCTCTTCTAAATTACTTTTCTTTTGGGTGGGGGGTGCTTGGTTATAATCCGGGTGCGGCGGCCTCGGTTGGCTCCCGGAGGCGTAAGCATCATTTTGATGCTGCCCCGGTGACCATCGTTGGCCGGGCGTGTTGGGATTCCAAGAGAAGTTTGGATGACTTCTCGCTCCCGGATTATAGGCGTTATTGTAAGGCGCCCCCTTGGGCTGATTTCCTACATAGTTCACAGATTCATTTAAGGTCAAGTGTGCGAAATCACCTGCCATGTGGTTCCCCGAACATTCATAAGCATGATGGCCTCCGCCTCCACATCCTTCACAAGTAATGATAGCAGCAGGCGCAGATGGAGTGGGGAGTGAGTCGACCATGAAAAGACCTCGGCCACTTCTTGGAGCATTTCTCCCTGCAGTCCAGAATGTACTGTGGGAGGCAGTGTCGCGCAGAATTCGAAGGGCTTCTTCAGGAGTGTGGTTCATCAAGGTGCCACCCGCCGCAGCATCGATCATTGCCCTGTAGTTGGGCTCGATCGCGAAGTAGAACAATTCAACCACATTCCATGGTTGGAGCTCGTGGCCAGGGCAACGGCGAAGGAGATTGTTGAGGCGCTCCCATGCTTCAGCAAGGGTCTCTTGGTCAAGTTGGCGAAATGTGGCGATCTCCCGCCGCAAGCTTACAATCTTATCCACAGGGTGGAATTTAGCAAGGAACTTGGATGCGAGGGCATCCCAAGTTGCAGCAGTCCCGGGCGGAATGGAGTGGAGCCACACCTTTGCTTTGTCGCGGAGTGAAAAGGGAAACAGTCTAAGCTTAACCGTGTCATCAGCAATCCCTGCGTAGCGGAAGGTTCCGCAAATATCAGAAAACTCCGCCAGATGCAGATGCGGATCTTCGCTGGCCAACCCCGAGAACTGAGCGTTGTTCCGGATGATGTTTAAGATCGCTGGCTTGATCTCAAACTGATTATTCATAATGTTTGGCCCGAACCCCGGATACACACTCCCAGCAGTTGGAGTGGTGTAGTCCCTCATCGTGCGGGGTCGAGGCCTGACTGCCTCCTGCTCAATCCCAGGCTGATGTTCCCCCACGCCGGGCATTCTCGGATCAACATCATTTGGGTCTACCTGATCACCCATGGCCGCTTGTACAGCCGCAGCGCGCCTTCGCGCGCGAGCAGTTCGTTCGATTTCTGGATCAAAAGGTGCGAGTTCACCTGCGACCTGCCTCTGCATGAACTGTCAAAAACAAAAAGAAAAACAGAGAAAATAAAAAACAACTGCTCGTATAACGAAAGTCACAACACAAGACGAAACACGCCTGCATTCCCCGGCAACGGCGCCAAAAACTTGATGCGCGTCGGCAAGTGCACCGGTCGCTGTCAAGTAATAATTGTGGAGAATAAATTCCCCGGATGTCGGTCTCTTGAGGAATGCAGGATGGGTGAACGAATCGCGCAGTGATTATTGTTACACAAGCGTTTCACAAACACAAAGAGGGGTTTTTGGTTGGTTTTCCTAATTTTAACAACAACAACAGAGATGCGGGTCGAGAACACCGCTTCGCAAAGTGAGGTGGATGCAACGACCGCGATGCCGTGCTTCGTGAGGCGGATGAAGTGAACTCAAGTGCGAAAGGGTGAGGGTCGCAAACACCTCTTCACAACCGTCGTTAGCTCTTGCTAACACGGAGCAAACACCTTGCGTGCGTGTGCGAGTGAGTGAGTGAGAACGGAATGAATCATGAGCAAACCATGGAGAAAAACAAAGAAATATTCATTTCCATCAAAGTAAATATTACAATATTCATCTAGTACATGGTTCAAAGAGTGCAATGAAGGGAAAGAAGGAAGAAATAACCGGCGGTGAAGACTAGCGGCCGTTCACGGCCGGAATGGTAGGTTGTCGGGCTACCTCCGGACTCGGACGGGCAATGCTTCCGGCGTAGAGAGCTGTCACAATCTCCCTACGTGCTCCGTCGTCTTCGACTCAAGGTCTCTTCTTCTTCTCACCGGGCGGAAAGCGAAAATGGGTGCTTGGAGGCTTGCGGACGATGGAGAACACTCATGGACGATGGAGGAAGGCTTGGAATGGATGGAGGAGGCTTCCCCTTGCGTGGAAGATGAAGTAGGGGCGTTCCAGGGCGGTGGTCGGCGGCGTACGGAACAGGAACCTCGCTCCCGGAAGATCGATCCGCCCTAAAATCGCAACAGGTGTTTAAATAGGCGCTGGATTGAATACTGCGCACGATCATTGGCGCACGACCAGTGGTCGTGCGCACTGGAATTCTGCGATCGTGCGCACTGCCTGGACAGAACCTGCAAGAGACGAAATTATAAAATACAATGTTCGCACGACCAGTGGCGCACGACCGGTGGTCGTGCGCACTGGAGACGATGGTCGTGCGCACTGCAGCAAACAGAACTCAGAAATTTAATGGTCAATGCGCACGAGCAGTGGCGCACGACCGATGGTCGTGCGCACTGGAGTCGATGGTCGTGCGCACTGCACCAGACAGAACTCGTGAAAAAGGGTTAAGTGCGCACGATTAGTGGCGCACGACCGGTGGTCGTGCGCACTAGAACAAGTGATCGTGCGCAGTGTTCCTGTGCAGAATTGCACCGGAAACACTTGCACGCCTCCTATTCCAGCACAAACACAGATCTAGCCACTGAAAGTGGCACTTAACAACATATGAATACTACTAAAGATAATACACACGAAAACACACCAAAGTGGGCCTAAATGTGCACCTAGCATGGGTTATCAAATATAGACTATAATAAGGCTAAAGTGCGTGATATTGACAAAATAACGGCCCAGATGAGTCCATAAATGTATATATGATCAGGACTCATCAGGGTGAGATAATTTGCAGGCATGGGCTCCCCCTAGCCATCGTGATGGATAACGGACCCCAGTTCGCCAGCGAGGAGTTTGTTAGTTTCTGCACCCAACTCGGCATAGACCTCAGGTTCGCGTCGGTCCACCACCCAAGGAGCAATGACCAGGTGGAGGAAGCGAACAAGATAATCATCAATCTACTAAAGAAGAAGGTCGAGAATCTCAGAGGCAATTGGGTGGAGCAGCTACCTTCAGTCCTATGGGCTTTGAGAACTACTCTAAACACGGTCTCTGGGGAGACCCCCTTCAAACTATCCCACAGGTCCGAGGTCGTTCTACCGATAGAGTTCGAAGTCAAAACCCCCAGGGTGATCACAGCGGGTGAAGGATATGGAGAATGGTTAACAGAGAATGATGCAGGGCAAAGGTTGTCCCTGGACCTGGTAGAAGAGCTCTGAGACCTCGCTACTGTCCGACAGGAGGAATTCAAGAGGCGGATGGCAGATACTTCGACCAGCACATGTGGATAAAGCACTTCAAAAAAGGAGATTTAGTATTATAGAAGGTTGACGCGGCCGGAAGAGGAGCCACGGTGGGTAAGCTGGAGCCCAATTAGGAGGGGCCTTACATTGTAAGTGAAGCGCTCAAATCAGGAGGGTACCACCTCCAGGATGTGGAAGGGGTATCTCTCGGCCAAGCCAGGAGTGGGGATGATTTGAAGAGATTCTATCCTTAGCAATTTTTGTAACTGAGTTTCAAATATTTCCTATTCAATACATGTATTTTGGAATAATTCTCTGGCATGTTTCAAGTGGTTTGGTGCTGGAATGCCCCAGATCGATTCCGCTGTCGGGCTCTCATAGACGGTGGGTCAAGTTGATCTCTGGAGAGGCTGGAAATCTTTCAAGTGGCTTGGTGCTGGAATGCCCCAGATTGATTTCGCTGCCGGGCTCTCATAGACGGTGGGTCAGGTTGATCTCTGGAGAGGCTGGCAATGTCTCAAGTGGTTTGGTGTTGGAATGCCCTAGATCGATTCCGCTGCCGAGCTCTCATAGACGGTGGGTCAGGTTGATCTCTGGAGAGGCTGGCAATGTCTCAAGTGGTTTGGTGCTGGAATGCCCCAGATTGATTCCGCTGCCGGGCTCTCATAGACGGTGGGTCAGTTTGATCTCTGGAGAGGCTGGCAATGTTTCAAGTGGTTTGGTGCTGGAATGCCCCAGATCGATTTCGCTATCGGGCTATCATAGACGGTGGGTCAGGTTGATCTCTGGAGAGGCTGGCAATGTCTCAAGTGGTTTGGTGCTGGAATGCCCCAGATTAATTCCGCTGCCGGGCTCTCATAGACGGTGGGTCAGGATAATCTCTGGAGAGGCTGGCAGTGTTTCAAGTGATTTGGTGCTGGAATGCCCCAGATCGATTCCGCTGCCGAGATCTCATAGACGGTGGGTCAGGTTGATCTCTGGAGAGGCTGGCAATGTTTCAAATGGTTTGGTGCTGGGATGCCCCAGATCGATTCCGATGCCAGGTTCTCATAGACAGTGGGTCAGGTTTATCTCTAGGGAGGCAGGCAAATAGGTTGCTCATGGTAAGAGACTTGGCTCGCAAGCAACTTCAAGGCCTGGGCGAGGCGAGACCAGGAGCCCGTTCGCGTAAGAAAATAGATCGCGGCAGAGCGACTGAGCCTGCTGTTCGCAAAGCTACTTGTGAATTTTGGTGGCGCGAGTAAAGACGGCGAACCAGAATGGGCCCGTCGTCGCGGTGGCCCAGTGATAACGATGAAAGCTAGCAAGAGGCGAGTGCGAGCGAGGTAGTGTAATGCTGGCCACGCTCGCAAAGTTCCCCAACAGGGTACATCCCAAGCAAGGATAATGTTCTACAATATGAGTCTTATCGTCGCCGCAGAAAAGAATGAGGCGAGAGCGACCTAGATACAACACGGCAACGGGAGAATTGTCAATCAAGGAGACGCAGACGCAAGCGTCAAATGAAAGCTTCAAGGGCGCGAGCGTAAGAAAATCAGAATCGCTGGAGCACGAATGAAAGAGCGTAGGCGAATAAGAAATAAGGCAATGACATTGGAAAGATAGACAAAATGTTTCTTTTTCATTCCTCAAAAAAATAGGTTACAGTCCAACGGCGAGCTCGCCGGCAAAAGGAAAAATTTTACATTATAAACAGTAAAAAAGGTTGAGGCGGTTCGCCAGATGGTTCTTTAATCACTTTCGCGATCGTCCACCTCGGAGATTGGCGCGAACAGGTCGGGAACGACGTCTTCCGCAGTGAACTCCATGGCGTCAGGAACAATCATGTTCGCCCCTTTAAGAGTATCGAGGACGAGCTCCACGATCTCTATCGACCTTTTTCGATCGGATTCCTTTTCCTCTCGCGACTGACCGCGAGGTCCAACTCGCGTAGGAGGAGGGGGAAGCACCGCCAGGGTCAGATCGCGAACCTGGGCCTTGAGACAATTATTCTCCGTTTCCAGGTCGGCGATCCTCGCGTGAACTTGGCTGATGGACTCAGCATCCTGCAAAAAGCAGGTTAGCAAAAGCAAAGCGAAGCGAGACATAAAAAGACTTTTTGCAAAGCATTGCTTACCAATCCGCCTTGAAGGCTGGCGAAGAGGCCTTCAGAGAAGGCCTCCTTCCCCTTAAGCTCCGCGACCTCATCCACAGACTTCCAGAGCTCAACGTTGAGATCTCTGATCTCCCTGTCCACGGTGAAGTTTCGGCGGCCCACCATGTGGGTAAGCTCTGTCGCTCGGAACTGGGCCTTCATGGCCTCATATACAAGCCCCTTCTGCGTAAAGGCCCGAAACTGGGAGGCGTCCTCTCGGCCATAGAGCCCGAAGGCGAGGGAGAATGCCTCACCCCCAATCTTATCGTTCTCCACCCAGGAAGGGAGGAGAGAGGAGCAGATGATCTTGTTCTGCTCGGGATCCCACGCGAGCACCGGCTCGCCATCTGCGTCCGAAAGCTTCGCGCCGAGCCCAAAATTCGTGTGGTTTGTCGGCTTAGGCTTGCCGATGGCCTCCCCTGGCTCGCCACTCACAACGGCGAGCTCCTGATTTACTATAGGAGAAGGGAGGATATCTAGTTTAGAAAGATCCACAACCTCCTTCGCCTTGGGGGCGGAGGGGGCTTTCCTGCTCTTCTTCGCCATCCCCTGCGAGGCGGGCCGGCGTGGAGGAAGGGACCGTTTCTTTCCCGACGAAGAGCTCGGGACGTCGCGGAAGGCCTCGGCAGCCACGCTCGCGAGTGGGACAGAGATGAGGGAGGAAGAAGGCGCGTGCGGGGGGTTGAGTGGAAGTTCATGCTCTCCTGCAAAGATAACTAAGAGCGTTAGCTAATCGAAGGAAAGGAGGGTGAGGAGATTTGCGAGCACAATTCAGACCTTCTCCTTGGGGGACAGGCGGCAGCAGGTCCACCCGCTCTCGGAGGAAGGCGACCTCAAAGTTCTTCCCCTTTAGATATTGGTACAAGCTCGCGTCACAACCCCCTAGCGAGGCCGGAGGGCGGTAAGCGGCCTCGTCTCACTGGGTGGGGGTGTAAGATATATTGCCGAAGGGGCCCTTCACCAGGATGAACTTCTGCGTCCAGTAGTGGGACTTGTTCACTGTCTCGCAGATGGTGACATGCTGGCTCGCGAAATGAGCCGTCCCGTCTTTGTACGCGCGAAAAGAGAACACCTTGCGGAAGATGAGCAGGCTGAACTCGATCTTCTCTGCCCTAAGGTAACTGGCGAACGCGACCACCACGGCGATCGCGTTCGACATCAGCTAGCTCGGCAGAACGCCAAAGTATTTGAGCACCTAGAAAAATCGACAGGAGTTAGAGCGTCATTCGCGAAGCGGGTCAGGAACACAAAGGTCAAAGAACAAACATACTTGGCGCACTTCCGGCCAGAGGGGGAGTCGCAGCCCATTCTCGAAGTCAGCGATGGGGATAGCGAGCTCGTCGGGATGTGGGTCACTGATGGTGTCTCGCTCAGTAGGGCAGCGAGCCACGAACCCAGAATGGATGTACTGGTCAACAGTAGCTTGGTATTCCTCCTTTGTGAGGTTGGCGCAGAAGAAAAGGCCCTCAAGGAAGGCTCCGGAGCACTTGGCCCGCCCCTCTGCCTCCACATCTGCGACCATGGTGTTTGGAAGCTGCGAATCACAAAAGTGGCGAGAGCGAGCTAAACTTGCGAGAGAGTTAGAAGGAGAGGAACGCGAGAGAAGAACGGTAAATGCGGTGGTTGAGAAGTAAAAAGACCGACTATTTATAGAAATAAAAAAGGTGGGAAGAAGTCGAAGCGGCGGAGTCTGCAGATAGCGAATTCGCACGGTGCTCTTCCTCCTCCAGGGGTCCTATTCGCTTCCAGCGAGTCAACACCTTGCTGAACCCCCTCCCGTTAGTCGTTGGCGAGCCAGCGCTGGATAATGAAATATAATGAAACGCGAGAGCAAGTGACAAAAGCGTACCAAACGATATAGGTGATCAATGAGTAAGTGAGCCAGGTATAGCGAAAGAAAAGATAATAAAAATGGAAAATAATGGCTCGCAAGCGAGTCAAAACATCATTATTACAGACTTTTAAATTGTTCGCGACCCCTCCCTACGAAGGGGAGGGGGAAGAAAAACAATAAAATGCAATCTACAAAGCAAGAGTTCTTAATATCGCAACCACTTCCAGCGACCGCGACCCCGTACACCCGAGCGAGGGGGGACTCTCTGGTAATGATACTCGTGAAGCGACTTGCTCGCTTGGTTCGTCAGCCGAATGTAATCTTCAATCCGAGCAATGTACACCCCGGGGGAGGTCTGTTGAAATTGTTGAAGTGGTGGAGAAGGGAGTCCGGCCGGTCTGAAGGCTGGAGACCGCAGAGACCGCGCGGTCTGTGCTGGTGCTCTGGCGGTTTGGTTCTGCGATCTCTCCCTGCTTGTTAGTTCTGGCGATCTGGTGTGATCGACCAGTTTGTTCCTTGGTTTGGTCGCTAGTTCTGAAGACCTGCTGCGGGCTCTCCCAGTCTTCCTACTGGGCAGTCTGTTCGGTTTGTTCTGGCGACTTGACTCAAGTCGGCCTGATGTTCGTCCTTGTCTTGGCGATCTCAGGAAGGCTGATCCTGTGTCCGCGCAGCTTGTGCGCGGCTTACTGCTGACTTCGGTATTGGACTGAATCTTGTCCAAGTGTTGTGTTCGCGCGGTCTGCCTTGTGAGACCGTTCGCGATCTGATGGGCGGTTATTTTATTCCAGTTTGTGCGGTGACGACATCCATTTCTCTGTCTATAAATAGGGGTGCAGGGCCCGTCATTCCTAACAAGAATTGTAAGAACAAAAGCCCGGATTGTTTCTTGCGGCCTCAAGTTTGAAGTCGCGAGATCTCGGAAGTGAGCTAGCCGGTTGTTGTGTTCGCAGGTTTGCAGTCAGCAGGTTGCGGTCTCCTTCCTTGGTGATTTCCGATGGCTTGAATAAACAGTTCGTCTGCGGTCTGTCAGCGAACTGGTTTATTGTGTTCTTGTGCTGTTCGTAGCTAGCTGAGCGATCAGGCGACCTTCAGCGGTTAGGCGATTAGAGTTGCAGTCTGGCGACAGCTTCAGTTCTTTGTTCAATTCAATAAGCTTCAGTTCATGCGGTCTGGGATTGCAGTCTGGCAGTGCGGGTTGTTTGCTTCTACTCGCGCGGTCTCAAGGTGTTTCTGCGGTCTGACTGTGCAAGCGGTCTGGGAGTACAGCAGAGCAAGCCGGGCGATCTGAACCTTTTTGCGGTCTGTGCGGTCTCTGCTTTGGCAGACCGCCTGTTTCAGTTTTTGGTGTGTTTTGTTCTCACCTCCGTGATTCTTATGAATCATGTCTCGCCATGTATACCTCAAAGTGTAAAGCAGTTTTGTTTCAATAAAGATTTCTTGTGTTGCTGTTTTGGCATTGTGGTTGTTTGGCTATAACTCTTGTTGATACAACTCCTGCTTACTCCTAAACGGTCTTTCAAAAATTTTAACATGGTATCAGAGCGAGGTTTCTGGAGTGGATAAGCAGTGATCAACTAGAGTTGCCATCGTCTTTGTGAAGAAGAGACCACTTAGATTGCCATGGAAGGTGGATACGCAAGAGGTCTTGGTATTGAACTCCTCACATCGACTAACTTTAAAAAATAGAAGTCATGTATGGAGAGTTACTTGCTTGGCGAGGATCTATGGGAGGTAGTTGGCGGAGAAGACACACAAGAGGTGTTTCTAGCAGGAGATAATATGGCAGAGGTGAGACTTTGGAGGAGGACGAATGCTAAGGCAGAGTTCACTCTCAAAAGGGCTATCTCACCGGAGCTGTTTGATCACATCATCGGATGTAATTCTGCTGCTGAGATTTGGACATCCTTGGATGGGTTGTTCAATAAAAAGAATGTAGCGAGGCTACAATTCTTGGAAATGAGTTGGCGAAAGCCTCTCAAGGTGATCTTTCTATTTCCTCCTTCTTTCTCAAAATGAAGAACCTCACTGCAGAGATTTCTGCATTGGACCCTGATGAGCCTATCTCTGAGGCAAAACTGAAGAGGCATATCATCCGTGGGTTGCGGAAGGAGTATCTTGCCTTTGTGGTTCAGTTTAGGGTTGGGCAAATCAACCGTCGTTGTTGGATCTGGAGAACCTTCTTGCTTCGCAAGAAAGTTTAGCAAGACAGATGGCGAGGGTTTCTATCTCCGGGGGAGAAAGTGATGTGATGTTCTCTGGGAAGAAGAAGAAGAAATGGGAGAAGAAGAAGTCGGGTCATGATGGACCCTCCACTTCAGGTCAGCAAGATAGAGGATATGCCCCTAAGTCTGATGGGAAGAAGAAAGGAGAGGGACCGAGGTGCTTTAGATTCAATAAGACCGGGCACATCAAGAAAGATTGCCGGGTGAATCTTCAGTCGGGACATGCAGTGGAGAAGGAGATGCCAAAGTCTGATGAAGTTGGATGGGGAGGAGTCTTTGTGTCTAATATAACGGCGATGCCCGTTAAGGCCTTGGATTCCATCAACTATGATGAGGACTGGATTGTTGATTCAAGGTGTGGGCATCACCTCACCGGGGATGGATCAAAGTTCTCTTCTTTGGCACCTTACTCAGGTAACAATGCTATCATTACGGCTGATAATTCTATTCATCCAGTAGAACACGAAGGTGTTGTCTCTCTGAGCAGTGATAAGGCTCCACTCACGTTGAGGAGTGTTTATCACGTGCCTGGTATGAAGAAAAATCTCTTCTCTGTGACCAATGCGGTCGACGCCGGTTATCATGTTCTGTTTGGACCAACAGAAGTGAAGTTTCTCAAAACTCAACCGGAGATAAAGGGAGATGTTATTCATGTCGGCAAGAGGGTGAAGGACTTGTTTGTTTTATCGACAAGTACCTATGTTGATAAGATGAGGACCAATGATGGCACGGCCATCTGGCATGAAAGGTTGGGGCATGTAGGCATGGACAAATTGAAGGCTATGGCGGTAAGGGGCCTTGTCAATGGCTTACCTAGCTTGTCCTCCTATGGAGACGGTCATGTCTGCGAAGGATGTCAGTTGGGTTAGTCTCATCGACTTCCATTTGACAAATCGCAAACAAGGTGCAAAGTGCCGTTGGAGTGCATCCACGGTGATTTGATGGGACTGACTGCCACCCCAAGCCTTGGAGGCAACATATACATGTTGGTGTTGATTGACGATTACACCAGATATGTCTGGGTGTATTTTTTGAAAGAGAAGTCAGAAGCCTTTGCAAAGTTTGTGGAGTTCAAGGAGCTGGTGGAAGGTCGGTTAGGCCTGCGGGTGAAGAAATTGAGAACTGACAATGGTGGGGAGTTCACCTCTGGTGAGTTTTCAAGTTTTTGCAGGAAACACGGCGTTCGGAGAGAGCTTACTTGTGCCCATACTCCACAACAGAATGGCGTTGACGAGAGGAAGATCCATCATCTGACGGAAACTTGCAAATGCTGGCTTCATGCTAAGAGTATCCCAAAGTCCTTCTGGGCGGAGGGAATGTCTTGTGCAGCTTATGTTATCAACAGGTTGCCTTTAAGTCCTATCAACATGAAGACCCCTCACGAATTGATGTTCAAGGAGAAGCCGAGTGTTGCACACCTTCGGGTGTTCGGGTCAACCTGCTATGTGCATATTCCTGATGCTCTTCGGACAAAGCTAGATGCGAAAGCAAGGAAGCTAGTCTTTGTTGGGTATGATGAGCGGAAGAAAGGATGGAGGTGCATGGATCCTGAGACACGGAAATCAGTGGTATCTCGGGATGTGGTGTTCGATGAAGTGACTTCCTACAAGGGGAGTTCAGGAGTTGAACTACCGGAGAGCAGGGTTGATGAAGCAGGGAAGGCTGCGGGAAGTCTTCAAGTGGAGTTGTCTGTTTCACCAGGAGCTCCAGCTGTGTCAAGCTCTGAGATGGAGGCTTCAGGTTCTGGAAGCAGGGGGAGCGATGCTCCAAGTTCGTCTGGAAGAGGAGCTTGCACAGAAGAAGCAGCTGAGGAGGTGGTTAGTCAGGAGCAACCTCTTAGGAGGTCGAAGAGGACTATTCAACCACCAGATCGATAAACAGGAGGGAATATGGTGAACTTTGTTTCATGCTTCTTCGCTGGTCCCCTGGATGAGAGGGAGCCGTCGAACTTTGAGAAGTCCAGAGGCATGAAGGAGTGGGACATTGCTATGCAAGAAGAGATGGCAGCTCTCGAGAAGAATGAGACCTGGTCTCTTGTGCCCAAGCCCAAGGGCACCACTCCCGTGACATGCAAATGGGTCTACAAGCTCAAGAAGAAGGCTGACAGTAGTATCGAGCGGTACAAGACTCGCCTTGTAGCTCGCGGGTTCTCACAGCAGTACGGAGAAGATTATGATGAGACGTTCAGTCCAGTGGCAAAGATGACTTCGGTTCGATTTGTAATTGCCTTGGCGGCTTCAAGTGGTTGGGAGATTTGGCAACTCGACGTGAAGAATGCCTTCTTATACGGCGAGATTGACAAGGATATCTTCATGATCCAACCGCAAGGCTTCATCTCGAAGGAGTATCCGGACTACGTCTGTAAGTTGAAGAAGTCCCTGTATGGGTTGAAGCAAGCGCCTCGAGCGTGGTACGGGAAGATTGCAGAGTATCTCTTATTATGCGGATTCTTTGCTTCAGACTCTGATTCTAGCATGTTCATTAAGAAGGAGGGGGTGCTTCGGGTGATTGTGCTGCTGTATGTGGATGACATGATTGTCACCGGGAACTCGAAGGAAGTTGTTGCAAGACTCAGGGCTGATTTTGCTATCAGATTCGAGATGAAGTATCTGGGGGAGCTTCACCATTTCCTTGGACTCGAGGTCCAGAGGCGGGAGAGTGGAGTGCTCATTTCTCAGGAAGGATATGCGGAGCGAATCATGAATTGATTTGGCATGGAAGAAGGGAAGAGTAGCTCTATACCTCTAGAACATCATCATAAACTTCGGAAGGATGAAGGAAGAGTTTTATCTGAACCATTGGTGTTCCGAGCTCTGGTTGGGAGTTTGATCTACTTGACGATCACAAGGCCAGATATTGCTTATGCAGTTGGCAAGGTGAGTCGGTACATGGCGAACCACGGAAACCTCATCTTCTGGCGGCAAAAGGCATCTTGAAGTATGTGAAGTCGACCTATGATTTGGGTCTCCTATATAGGAGAGGGTCAAGCTTGGAGTTGCATGGTTTCATGGATGCTGATTATGGGGGAGACGTGGATGATCAGAGATCAATGTCTGGTTATGTCTTTATGACGGGCCCCACAACTATCTCTTGGTGCAGCAAGAAGCAAGACTCGGTGTATGTATCTACCACGGAAGCGGAGTACAAGGCTTCGGCCTTGGTAGCTCAGGAAGCCGTTTGGCTCAGGAGGTTGGTGGAGGACGTTCATCAGGGGGTTCGAGGTCCCACCTTTCTACGCAGGGACAATGAGAGTGCTCTCAAGCTGGTTAACAATCCAGTCTGTCATGCGAGGACCAAACATATAGAGATTGAGCACCATTTCATTCGTGAAAAGGTGTTGGGAGGATCTCTTATGGTCAAGCATATTCGGAGTGCGTGAAAGGTCGCAGACATCTTCACAAAGCCGCTGGCAAAGGGACTGTTTGCACGGTTGCGGAGTTTACTCGGGCTAGTTTCCACTTCCCACTTCAAGGGGGAGTGTTGAAATTGTTGAAGTGGTGGAGAAGGGAGTCCAGCCGGTCTGAAGGCTTAAGACCGCAGAGACCGCGCGGTCTGCGCTGGTGCTCTGGCGGTTTGGTTATGCGATCTCTCCCTGCTTGTTAGTTCTGGCGATCTGGTGTGATCGGCCAGTTTGTTCCTTGGTTTGGTCGCTAGTTCTGGCGACCTGCTGCGGGCTCTCCCAGTCTTGCTACTGGGCAGTCTGTTCGGTTTGTTCTGGCAACTTGACTCAAGTCGGTCTGATGTTCGTCCTTGTCTTGGCGATCTCAGGAAGGCTGATCCTGTGTCCGCGCGGCTTGTGCGCGGCTTGCTGCTAACTTCGGTCTTGGACTGAATCTTGTCCAAGTGTTGTGTTCGCGCGGTCTGCCTTATGAGACCGTTCGCGATCTGATGGGGGGTTATTGTATCCCGGTTTGTGCGGTGACGATATCCGTTTCTCCGTCTATAAATAGGGGTGCAGGGTCCGTCATTCCTAACAAGAATTGTAAGAACAAAAGCACGGATTGTTTCTTGCGGCCTCAAGTTTGAAGTCGCGCGATCTCGAAAGTGAGCTAACCGGTTGTGGTGTACGCAGGTTTGCGGTCAGCAGGTTGCGGTCTCCTTCCTTGGTGATTTCCGGTGGCTTGAATAAACAGTTCGTCTGCGGTCTGTCAGCGAACTGGTTTATTGTGTTCTTGTGCTGTTCGCAGCTAGCTCAGCGATCAGGCGACCTTCAGTGGTT
Organism: Dactylorhiza incarnata; assembly: GCA_033032865.1. Taxonomy (NCBI): domain Eukaryota; kingdom Viridiplantae; phylum Streptophyta; class Magnoliopsida; order Asparagales; family Orchidaceae; genus Dactylorhiza; species Dactylorhiza incarnata. The sequence continues at coordinate 3,586,352 of JAWHQI010000013.1, forward strand.
AGGCGATCAGAGTTGCAGTCTGGCGACAGCTTCAGTTCTTTGTTCAATTCAATAAGCTTCAGTTCGTGCGGTCTGGCAGTGCAGGTTGTCTGCTTCTGCTCGCGCGATCTCAAGGTGTTTCTGGGGTCTGACTGTGCAAGCGGTTTGGGAGTACAGTAGAGCAAGCCGGGCGATCTGAACCTTTTTGCGGTCTGTGCGGTCTCTGCTTTGGCAGACCGCCAGTTTCAGTTTTTGGTGTGTTTAGTTCTCGCCTCCGTGATTCTTATGAATCATGTCTCGCCATGTATACCTCGAAGTGTAAAGCAGTTTTGTTTCAATAAAGATTTCCTGTGTTGCTGTTGTGGCATTGTGGTTGTTTGGCTATAACTCTTATTGATACAACTCCTGCTTACTCCTAAACGGTCTTTCAAAAATTTTAACAAGGTCGCGTCGCCATGATCGGTCGGCCGCACCTCGGCGAGGATGTGCGCGTTCGCGACCTCCATCGCGGCAAATCTTTCCTCATTTGCGGGCCAGTCCAACCTACTCTGTTCGTGTAGATCCCGCGGCAGTGAGGTATGCTTCTGGAATATCATGGTTACCCGCCTCTTCATCCGCGCCGGATCACTGGGGTCCCCCAGAAAATCTGCAACCTAACTCGGTGAAGGGGGTGGAGACATCTCCAGCGCTCCAGACTTCGACTCGGTGAGCGAGGTCATGGGATCACCTACGGAGTAGAAATCAGCAAGAAGGTGTAAAGTGGCACCCTATAGCGACTGTCTGACCTAGTGGAGGAATTTGAATACTGGGCCGCTGGCGACAGGTGCCTGGTTGGCCTCAGAATGCTTCAACAAAGGCAGGGGTAAAGGCCTTACCCAAACCGGGAGCAAACGCAGGTCGAGGAGCGAGCCCGGGCTCGGTAATCAACGTCCCTCCAGGGCTCCTTTGTCCCAGAATGCCGAATCCAGGAGTAATGATGGTCTGATTCGGCGGGGTAGGCAGGTCTATGGGAGGAGGAACTCACTCTTCCAGGTCCGCGAGAGGAGACACTACGCAAGGAGCAGGTATGATTTGACGAGTCAAGATATATGAAGGAAAATAAGGTGAATCACTAACCTCGTTGCGAAGGCGAGTCCCGCAGGCCGACGACCCTCGCATCTACGGGAAGAGTATCAGCCCCGCCTGTGGAAGGGATGTGGGTCTCTGTGATTGTTCTCCCCAAGGTATTCTCATCCGGGGAAGCGTTCTACGAGTAGGGTAAGTAAGGTCGAAAGAAGAAGACATTAAACCAGCAAACTTGACGGTAGTACCTAAGAGGCGAGCCCATCATGGGGGAGTGCGGCAAAGGAGAGGACCCGCCCTCGCCGGTCGGGCGCCGAACGACCTTTGCCGTTTTGATGAAGGGTGGAGGCGGAGAGCGCCGTGGAGAAGCCCAGGAGGCGATGGAGGCAGCTTTCCCCTTCTGGGCCGCTTGCGAGGCCTTCAGGCGAGCCAACATTTCGTCTTTTTTAGACATCGCATTGGGGCTCGCGGCGAGTAAGAAGAGGGAGAGAAGAATGAAAAAGTTTGAATGCCGGCTGGGAAGGGTGGTATTTATAGTGGTGGGCAGGGGGCCCACCGAAAGATTCTCTTCACGTCAGCAAGGGCGAATACCAGGGGTTGGATGGTTCTTCGCGAGCCTAGAAAGCCTCGCGAAGAGCGGGGATTGTGTACAACCCCGATATTCACCTAGAGGTGAACGAAGACTAAGGTGTAACCAACAAGCAAAAGTAATGTGGAAGGCGAGCCAGAATCTAAGTGGCGCTCACAGGAAGGCGAGCTAGCCACCGGCCGACCGCTGGCGAGGGAGAGGAGCGAGCCAGGGCGCCGTGGTCCTCTTATAGTGATGTTCTAGGCAAACCAAATCCTTTCCGAGATTTGACGTTCGACGAACTTGCTTCTCAGTTCGACAAACGTCGCGCTTCAGATTGGCAAGCCCACATGAAGGCGGGCGATCCGAGCGCTCACCGACCGATCGTGAGGAAGGTGGGCGAGCCAGATCCTCGCGGTCTGCTCCTGAGTTCGATGAAAGCCACTCTGAGTTCGACGAATTCCGTTCTCCGTTCGACGAAAGCCGTCCTGAGTTCGACGAGTTCCGTTCTCCGTTCAACGAATTTGCTTCTCAGTTCGACGAACGTCATGCTTCAGCCCCAACAAGCGTCTCTCAGTGGCTATCTCTGTCCCGTCCCAGAGGACCCGCTGGGATAAGCAAGTGTCTCAGCGGCTCTCGGCCCTTTCTCAGCGGGAGAACTCGCAGAAGGAACACAAGACCCTACATCGGTGGATTTCACCGGTAAGAGTGTGAGCGGGGTCCTCACAGGCCGCTCGCCAAAAAGGGGGTCTCTGATCTGACAGGAGGAGGAGGTAGCAAAGAAGGCAAACCAGAGCTTCAAGGATCACTCGCTGGAAGGCGCGAGAATCATGTCCCTGCGGGCCCGAGCCTCAAGGTCAACTCACGAGAAGTCGAGCGAGCCGGGTACTCACCGGCTGCCCGCAAGAAGGAAAGCGAGTTGGATTTCTTCCAAGTCTTAGGGTTCGACGAGATCTGTCTTGCGTTCGACGAACGCCAAGCGTCCGTTGAGATCGACGAACTCAGTTCAGCGTTCGACGAACTCAGTTCAACATTCGACGAAATCAGTTCTCCGTTCGACGAACGGACCTCTCCATTCGATGAACTGGCCCCTCAGCTCGGCGAACTCCGTCGACCATCCAGTTCAGCAGGTTTACACAGGGCCAGGGAAAGCTCACCGAAAGGCATGCGAGACCTGGCCACGGTGGCCGTCTCCAGAAGAGGCGCGAGCAAGGCCTTCACAGGATGCTCGCCTATGAGGAGTTCCGCGAACCCTGCTCGTGATTAGACTCACGGGGTCTCTCGCGAGTGGGGCTCTCATAAACCACTCGTCCATAAACTAAAGAGTTGGATTTACTCCTCTGCCCCTGGTTGTCTGTAGGTAGCCCCTCCAAACAGCGGAGTTTGGTTGTTAGCGGGCCAAATTGGGGTGCATTTAGTAGAAACCAAAAAGCGGAATTCTGCTATTGACAGACCATGGGCAAAAAATTATAAATAGACCTTAAAGGGCACCTTGGGAGAGGATTCCAATCTCAATCCTCCGAGCTCCTTCTTCTTCCTTGGTTACTTTGGTTCAGCTCTCTATCTCTCCAAGGTGCCTGTTGAAACCGATTTCTCGGCCTCTTGTGGAGCTCGGGGACCTCACCGAAATGAGGGGCAGCTAGCCCTTACTGATCCCTTGGAGAAGGTAGACTGAAGACTAGGAAAATGACTAAGACCTTAGTCACAGCAAGGAGGTCCCTCCACTAACCCGGAAGATCGTTGAGCGCTTCCCCTCCCAAGCCAAAGCTGAGACACGGGCACCTTGGAGAGCTCTAGAAATGCTAGCCAAGGAGAGCCTGAGGAGAGAGAAGCTAAAGTGAAGTCCTCTCTAATTGTGCCCTTTAGGTCATATTTATAGGTTTTCTGATCTGGCCTGCAAATAGCAGGATCCCGCCTTCTGATTTTGTTATCCGCACCCCCAAATGGGCCTGCTAACAGCCAAACTCCGCTATTTGGAGAGGCTAAAGGAAGACCACCAAGGGTAAAAGGGTAATTTGGCCCTATCAACCTATGGGCAAGGAACTGCGAGAACCTTACTGTCGAAGCTCTCGCGGGCCTTCTTGCGACCCCTGCTCGTGATGCCTCTCCTAGGCGATCGCCTTGCGAGGACCTCGCTGGACCATTTTGGCGGTATCTGCCGAGGTCCGGTCTCGCGAGCCTTCCTGCGAGACCGCCTCCTGACTTCGCCGATCACAGACGAACTCGATGAATGCAGAACATTGAATTGTTCGCTGACCGCTGAGATGGGCGGTTCGTCGACCGCTGCTTCCCTGCTGTAATTTGTTGAGCGTTGCTATAGAATATATTTTGTTCGTCGGGCGCCGTCCGACGAATGCTGAGCTCCGTTCGACATTCGTCGAACGCGGAATTGAGCTCGCCGGATGCTGAGGCTCTAAACTCGCGAGCCTTCCTGCGAGATTGCCTATTGACTTTGCCGCGCACTGAACACATTTCGCTGGACACCTCTTTACTGATCATAAGTCTCTTCTGCCAGCGGCCTGCAAGGTAATGGTTTGCCAACCCTCGCTTGGCCCAGTCTTTTGAAGATATCTGCCGAGGTCTGGATCTCGCGACTCCTCTTGCGAGACCGTCCCTTTGGATTTAATGAGCACAGAACACCGTCGACTTCTGATGATTTCGCCGAACAGGGATGAGCTCGACGACCACTGGTGAGCTCGACGAACTCGGGAGAGTTCGTCGAACGCGGTACTCCTTTCGTCGAGCTTAGGAAGACTTCCTCAAATTGCCTACGAGCATTTATCTCGCCGATCCTTCTCGCTCGCCTCTCAGCGAGCCCTCTGAGAGAGTGTTCTCTAAGGTCCTTCCCGCGAGGTCTTTGGCCCTAAGGCCTTCCTCTCTTATTACTTCATCCTGTTGCCTTCTTAAACCGTGCCTCCTCACCTGGCGAATATCGGGGTTGTACACAATCCCCGCTCTTTGTGAGGCTATTTAGGCTCGCGAAGAAACATCCAACCCCTGGTATTCGCCAGCCCCTTGATGATCTATTAGGAATATTTGGTAGGGCACACCCTGAGGACTATAAATATCGTCCCGAGTCCTCAGTGGCGTGCGCCGCACCTTCATTTTCTTTCTTTTTGCCCCGTACTGTAGCTGCCAGGAGATGCCGCTTTCCGAAGAAGCTGAGGCTCGCCTGAGGGCTGTGAGAGCCGGCGGGCTACCCTCCACGACCAGGGTCCCTGCCTGGATAAATCGGCTGCCTCCCGCTCAGTCGCCGAAGACTAAGAAGGCGAAGGCGGCTTGCCGAACCGGGGATGGCTTCGTGCTGCTGGACTCTTCCCCGGACAATCGTCCCCACGAGAAGGTATGAGCTACCACTCGAGCTTAAGTCAATAAGTTTGCCTGTGATTCATGCATACTCGCAGGATGCTTTGCCGAACAAGGACGTTGGCGAACCTGCTGGTGGGTCTCGCAAAAGTCCGCCAGTGGATACAAATCTTGCTGGGAAAAATGTTGCAGGTACGCCCTTAATCTCGCATGCCAGCCCTCCTTTTGTCACCTATCTGACCTTCATTCCCTGCTTCTTACAGTCTCGCCCCGGAAGTCCCCAGTTCGCCAGGCGTCGCGACCTCCATCTCCGCCTCCTCCCGACAAAACTATAGATAAGCCAGGGTTCCGACTCCTGACGAGCGAGGAGACCGCCGGCTCTGTGCCGCCAATGATCCCTCCGACCAATAGCAGAGCCTGCCCTCCTGGTCTGGGTAAATCTCTCTACCCCCACTATGGTAACGTCTTCCAGGGCCGCCCTGGGACTTCTCTCCCTCCTCTGGGTAAGCATTCTGATGGCCCCCATGCCCTGCGTGAACTCGAGCGCGCTACCTAACCTTTTCGTAATATTTCGCAGAGAATTCTGAAAATCTGCCTACCGATTCCGAGTTGGGCGACGACGAGATGTCCCCCCTTCCTGACCAAGTGGAAGACTTCTTAGGGGATTCGCGAGATCCTGAGACGATGAAACAACGAGCCGCAGAGTTGCTTAGAAAAACTAGTCGGATGCTGATGGACCTCAACATGCAGGCGAGACGGGACAGAGAGGCCGCCGAGGATATGTATGCTGTCTTGATGGAAGATTGTGCGAGGCTCCGGGCCGCGAGACAACATGATCACGATGAGAACGTCACGACGCCGGAGATGCATATAGCGAGGATGAGGGATTACACCTTCCTCATGGACCGGGAGGGCCGCGCGGCCGAGGATTACTATAATTCTAGGGTACCGCCGCGGTCCGGGTCGCGGGGTGGGGGTAGGTGGAAGTGGTTGCCCCATGATTCTCGCTAACATTCTACGTTGTCGCGAACTGTTATTTCCTGTTAATGAGTTTCGCTATTCTGTACAATCTCACAATGGCTTGCAACTTATATATTGGCTTTATTTTGTCTGATAATAATTGTTACTAGCTTTTTGTTAGTTCTCGCTCGCTGTTAACGTGTCCGTTTCATTTTCATTCTATGTTGAGCTCGCAGGGAGCCTCCGTTCTCGCTAAATGCATCTCGCCCCCCCCCCCCCCCCCCCCCCCCTTACGCCATTATGTTTGTTTGTGCTATTCTCGCGAAGATGTTGCTTGTACTAACCTTGCAGGCCTTTCTCGCCCGCGGTCGTGATGTGATGCTTTGGCTAACCGCGCTCACCGACGCTTGGGCTTCTTCCTGCCCTTTTACTTTTGCTATAAATAGGATGTCATAGCTGAGTCAACTACCGCATTTACTGTCAACCTTCTTCCTCCTCTGCTTCAGAGCTCTCGCTCCTTCCCGTTCTTGTTCTACTTCCTTTCTCGCAGGTTTTCGAAATGGGCGGCGATGCTAATGAGTCGGAGGGTCGGCGAAAGATTGCTAAGGCTTTCGCCGAGCACAACTTCTTTCATTGCAACTTGACAGATGAGGAATACTTCACCGCGGTCGCCGACTACGTCACCCCGCTATTCATGGCGCACCGTCCTAGCGAGAACGACGTGATCAACGCGCCACTTATCAGTGAGCTGGCCATCCCCACCGCTCATTTCGCGGTCGACTTGCGTCTCCCCTTGTGGCCGGAAGTTCGCCAGGTAATAATCGTTCTCGCTCATCTCTTATTCTCTACAGGTCGAGTCTCGCTCATTATATAAACTAATCTTGGTATTCTTGTTGCTCGCCAGGTGCTCAAGCATTACGACATTATTCCGGGGCAGCTTACTGATGAGTCCCTATTATATACATATTTTCGGACTCATTTAGGCTAGTTTTTCTGCTTTTGTGCTTCAGTTTCGTTCATATTTCCTTTATTCGTGCTTTTATTAGAAGTATATAGTTGTGCCTGTTTTTGTGTGCAATTGCGCACTTTGTTGTTGGGGGTAAGCACTTCGTGCTCCCCATTGTATTTTCTGTATCTCTGTGCTGCTGGACGTGTATTCCCAGCCGTTGATCTTGTATGCAGGTGACCTGATCGTCTCGTTTTCCCCAGAAGTCATTTCTGTGCATATCGCATGGTCGTGCGTTTCCTTGACGCACGGTCGGTGGCGGTCGTGTGTTTGTGTCTGGGCAGAAAACAGAGCGTCGGAGTTTACTCGTGCATTTTGACGCACGGGCGGATTCGCCCGTGCGAGAGTAAAACGCACGGTCGACCTGTGTCTTGATGATTTCTGAGCGTCGAAATTTACCCGTGCGTTTGAACGCACGGGCGGCGTAGATCGTGCGTGAGCAGAATGCACGGGCGCTGGCCTTCTTCCCCTGCACGCCTGCTGAGCTTAAGTATCGCACGGTCCACGCACGGTCGTGAGTTCGACCGTGCATGACCAAATTTCTAATGTTTTTCTATAAAAGCTACAGCTTCGACCTAAAAGGAGAGTTCCGTACGCACTGTACCGCTGCGCCGATTTCGCCATCTCCACCAGGGTTTCGTCCCTTTGGCCTCCTCCTTCATCCTAGAGCTTCAAGGGAGATCTAGCCACCATTTCCTTCAAGCAAGAGGAAATTTGCAACCTCCACCGGATCGTGAGACGAAGAAGATGGGTCCATTGGAGAGTAGTGATAGCTCTCTCTACCCCGGACGCAGTTGCTGACCGAGCTTGGACGCGGACTGACAACCCAGCGATTCCAACCGTGAATCTCCAACGAGCCTTCGGATTCGGTCGATTTCTTGCTTTGTTCTCCTCTTATTGATGTATATGTAGCTATATCCTTACATTTTGATGAAGTAGAATACATAAACTTGTTCGTATTTCTTTACATTTCATGTCTATGTGAAATGCTTTGTGGTTTATGTTGCTTGAAGTTCGCCCCATTCCATCCTCCATCCCGCCATCACGTTCGTCGTCGCACTAGCAATTGCTAGTGGCGTGCTTGTCGAAGAGGTGCTTACGACCCTCACTCCGTTTACCTACTCGTCCATCCGCCTAGCGAAGCGTGGCATAGTGGCCCGTGTAATCCATTCGCCTAACGAAGCAGCGCGCTCAAGGCCTGCATAGTTTGATTCTGCTTGCCTACTCATCCATCCGCCCTTGCGACGCAGTGCGCTCAAGGCCTGCCTAGTCTCCATCCCGCCAAGCGAAGCATTGCATAGCGGCATTGCATAGGAGTAGTGTAATATTTTCTCTTTATTTTCCACAAACCAAATCCCCCGTTCCGCATCCATCCGACCAAAGGACTTCGATCCCAAGTCCTGCCTCAATAGTAAACTCCACCTTACTGTGTTCCTTGAGAGATTCGATACTCGGGGATTACTCCTCGTTTTATATTACTTGAACGATCGGTACACTGCCGTTTCGTGCCGCAGTCTTGCTACCGCCTATAGCGGTGTGCTAAGATTTGCGCCATCAAGTTTTTGCGCCGTTGCCGGGGAACACAGTCGTGTGAGTTTTCTGGAGAGGGAGAATCTGAGATAAGTCCGGGACCACTCCCCCGCCTGATTTTTATTTACGTTCTTCTTCTCTTTTATTTCTTGACCCCCCTTCTGCTATATCTGAGCCTGTGCAGGTTGAGTCCCCACAGGTACATCAGGAGGACTTGGAGCTTCCAGCTCAGGTCAATGATGATAGCATCCTCATGTGCGAGGAGGTTGATCTCTCCTCCAATGAGGAAGCTTCACCATTGATCTCTTTCTCCTGCTATCTCCCTGGAGATGACACCTTGCTAGGCAAGGATTTATTTTGTGGTGAGATGAGTGAGGACCAGGCCTCCTCCTCTTCTTACTTCCTATTCCCGCTACCTGTGTTCAGCAGGTATCATTATTTAGGTAGGGGAATAACTGTTTTATCGCCGTATCGGTACCCGCTACCGACACGCATATTAGAACAACTGCCTATTCACTTTTCTTTCCATAGGCCCATTAGCTAGAACTGTACAAAAGCCAAATAAGTCGTGATGGGAGGACAATAACCCCAGTAGTGAGAGACCGGTAGCGGAATCGATCTGGGGCATTCCAGCACCAATACTTATCACCTTGCCAGCCTCTCCAGATATCAACCTGAAACCCCCCCGTCTAGTGAGAGCCCGGGAGCGGAATCGATCTGGGGCATTCCAGCATCAGTACTTGTCACCTTGCTTGCCCTCGCATAACAGTTATACCTATCAAGTGAAGAAGTAAAATATTCAACTAATATTTTAATAAAACTTTCAAGGGTAGAATCTCTTCAAATCATCCCCACTTCTGGCTCGGCTTACAATGTATGGACCCTCAAAATTGGGGTTGAGCTTACCTACCGCGGCCCCTCTTCCGGCCGCGTCGACCTTCTTCAAGACCAGATCTCCTTTCTGAAAGTGCTTTACTCGGATGTGCTTGTCAAAATATCGGGCCATCCGTCGCTTGATTTCCTCCTGCCTGATGGTGGCCTGGTCCCGGAGTTCCTCCACCAAGTCCAAGGATAGCCTTCGTTCCTCATCATTAGCCACTAGCCACTCTTCGCCACCCTCACCTGCGGCGATCACCCTGGGGGTCTTTACTTCGAACTCTATGGGAAGGACTGCTTCGAACCCATGAGAAAGTTTGAACGGGGTCTCTCCAGTGGCGGTGTTTGGGGTGGTCCTTAGGGCCCAGAGAACGGATGGTAGCTGCTCTACCCAGTTCCCCCAGAGGTTCTCCACCTTCTTCTTTAGTAAGTTGACGATTATTTTTTTTGCCGCCTCCACCTGGCCGTTGCTTCTCGGGTGGTGAACCGATGCGAACCTGAGGTCGATGCCAAGCTGGGTGCAGAAGCTAACAAATTCTTCGCTAGCAAATTGTGGCCCATTGTCCGTCACTATAGCCAGGGAGAGGCCATGTCTGCAAATTATTTCTCCCCACACAAAACTCCTCACAACTTGAGATGTTACCTTGGCGAGCGCCTTCACTTCTACCCATTTCGAGAAGTAATCGATCATGACCAGTAAGAACCTTCTTTGGCCACTAGCTTGAGGAAAAGGGCCAACTAGGTCCAACCCCCATAGGGCGAAGGGCCAGGGAGCCGTGATGGTCTGGAGCCTCTGGGCTGGGAGGAGTTGGAGTGGAGTATAGAGCTGGCACTTTGGACACCTTCTTGCGAACTCCGCCGCATCTTTGCTGAGGGTGGGCCAGAAATAGCCTTGTCTCAACACCCTCCCCTCCAGGGTTCGGCTCCCGGAATGACTGCCACACTCCCCGGAGTGAATTTCTTCCAGGACTTTTGGGACCTCCTCCTCGGAAACACAACGGGCCAGGAGTCTCGAGAGAGTCTTCCTATATAGCCCTCCTGCATGCAAGGAATAATAAGCTGACTTATACCTGAAGCGTCGCATGTCTATGTCTCCTTCGGGGAATGTTGGAACCTTAGCTTATGATTTGAGTTAGGATCCATCCCTTTTGACAATAAGTCATCTAATAACTCAGATCAATTTCATTAAGTAAGAAAACTAAGGAAACATAAATTAAATATGATGCGATCGAATCGGAGAATATACATAAGAAAATAATATAAGCTCTCTGCGTTCGACGAATGTCGAATGGCGCTCGACAAATTCAAGACAGCCAGCGCTCGACAAATTCAAGCCAGCCAGCGCTCGACAAATTCAAGCCAGTCAGCGCTCGACAAATTCTAGCCAGCCAGCGCTCGACAAATTTCCAGCCGAACAGCGTTCGACAAATAGCGAGCAGCGTTCGACGTATTCAGTCAGAATAATCTCAAACGGCCAGGCATTCTCTGAACGACGCTCGACAAACTCAAACTCAACGGTCGACAAATTGTCAGCAAATATTCTTATACAGCTGTACTAACATTATTATATATATGCTTTTCTGATATAGCCGTTGCAGGAAATAAAAGTTTATAGCCGTTTGCAGAAGAATCAAAGACGGAAACTCCTCTTCCCAAGGAATAAAATTAAAGAGACTTTATCTCTTTCCCTATACCCAGCAAGAATTCAAAAGCCTTCTCCAGATTATATATTAAAGAGAAGAGCAGAAAATACATATATAGACAGAGAGAAATAGGAATATAGACAGAGTACACAGACACAAAAAGAAGTAGATCTATTGTTGTATATCTTCTTTTTGCTAACATCTTCTTGCAGATCACACATATCCTGAGACACCAATCACAACCATTTGCTCAGGATCATCACTGCATAAGAGGAAAGGAGTGTTTGTACAATCAAGAGAAGAGGACTCCAAAACTGTCATCAACTTACATCAGACAGGGGGAGCTCTTCAACATCTTCATCAAGATCCATTCAACTTCAAATCAGGATCTTCAAGAGTCTTCTCATACAGAGAAGAACAACAAATCTTTCTGTTTTTATTTTTATTTCTTCCACCTCTTGTACAGGGTTATAACTCCCTTCAAAAGTTAACTCCCGGTGACAGGGCACCTTAGCAAAAACTTGCATCTTGGTTAGAGCACCTTATCAACAGCTCACCTGGTGTGTGGACACCTTATCAAAATCACATTGGCGTGAGGGCACCTTATCAAACAACCTCCTAGTGGATTCCTACCAGTGGGTAGAAGAGTAGATTTACCCAGTTGAGGGGAACTACTATACATCTTGTGTCATCTGTGGATTGCTTGTTTGTTTTATGTTTTATTTTCCTGTGCTGTGTTTATTTCTATGCACTTATAGTGTTTGTGTTTATTACTCAGCAAACTCATATATATAAATATATATATCACTCACTTTGAAATTAAAAAATTAAGCATGATCTTTTAAAACAGATAAATAAGAACTAAACCTCCACTTTCAATTGGTATCAGAGGAAGGTTGATCTTTTTACAGGTTAACACCTGGATCACAAAGATCAATTAGTTCTTATGTTTTAATTCATGGCACAAGTAGATTATTTAATCACTAGTCCACTTATTTGCAACTTGGATAGATTTTCTTTATGGCAAATTAGAATTAAATTATATATGAATGCCATAGATGAAGAAATTTTCAATTCCATTTTGACAGGACCTTCTTCTTCACAATCATCAACAGATGCTCAAGAAAAACTGAAAGGTGCTGATGCAAAGGCTATGGACATTTTAGCCCAATCAATGTCAAATGACATTCATCAACAAGTTGCTGACTGCACCTCAGCTAGAGCAATCTGGAACTCCCTCACAAGGATGGTGGCTGAACCTGCTTTAACTAACTATATATTTGATGCAGAACCACCATCTAGTCTAAGTGAAGAGGAAGAAGAAAAAGAACAGAAAGCTAGGCATTTCTGCATGTTAGCCATATATGGGTCAAACTACAAAACAGATGCAGAAATCGAATCGGAAAAGATTGAGGTAACTGAGGTAACTTCAACTTATAATTTTACCTCTATTCAAGTTAAATCTGATTTTAAATTAACTCTTACAGATTTAATAAAATATGACATAGAAATCAAGGAGTCAACAAATATAAATCATTTAACTCCTGAAATTAATAAACTAAAAGAAAATTTAAAAATATCAAAAGAAATTTTCTTGAAAAATAAATTTGAACATATTTCTAAAGAAAAAGAAATTAATTATGTTCAACAGATTCAAGAAACATTTTCAAACTTATATTTCAATGAAATAAAAAGGCTAATATATTTCAAATGCTAAACCTTTCAACTATAATAGAAATCTACAGAAACTCCCTAATTAATTATCAAAAAGTTTTTCACCATTAAACTCCATTCCTAATTAAATAAGCAAACATAAAATTCATTTGAATGAAAAAATGTCAGATAACTTCAATGTTCTTACAGATCTTCTCCAAATTATGTTGAGCATTCTACTGTAGTGGCATTGATTAGAAATAATCAGAAGCACTGAGTGTGAGTCTCTTCTGATAAGGGGATTCTTAAAGAAGGAAGGTATCAGACAAAATCCTTATTCCTTAAAATACATTAAAGGTTATTGCAATTGAAAATTTTAATTCAGAACTTAAGAAATCAAAATCTAGGAAGGCAGAGTTGCTCAAATAATTTTAAAAGGATAAAAAATTATTAAAGCCAAGTGAGAGAGAAAATAAGAGAATCAGAGAAACCAAGTGAGAGAAAAGGAGAATATATAAATTAAAACTGTCGGCATCCTAAACCAAATAGAGGGAGACCACCAGGCCACTAGTTTTAATTTGATTTATGATCCCAACTCAAATAGGGGGAGATTGTTGGAACCTTAGCTTATGATTTGAGTTAGGATCCATCCATTTTGATAATAAGTCATCTAATAACTCAGATCAATTTCATTAAGTAAGAAAACTAAGGAAACATAAATTAAATATGATGCGATCGAATCGGAGAATATACATAAGAAAATAATATAAGCTCTCTGCGTTCGACGAATATCGAATGGCGCTCGAAAAATTCAAGACAGCCAGCGCTCGACAAATTCAAGCCAGCCAGCGCTCGACAAATTCAAGCCAGTCAGCGCTCGACAAATTCTAGCCAGCCAGCGCTCGACAAATTTCCAGCCGAACAGCGTTCGACAAATGGCGAGCAACATTCGACGTATTCAGTCAGAATAATCTCAAACGGCCAGGCATTCTCTGAACGACGCTCGACAAACTCAAACTCAACTGTCGACAAATTGTCAGCAAATATTCTTATACAGCTGTACTAACATTATTATATACATGCTTTTCTTATATAGCCGTTGCAGGAAATACAAGTTTATAGCCGTTTGCAGAAGAGTCAAAGACGGAAACTCCTCTTCCCAAGGAATAAAATTAAAGAGACTTTATCTCTTTCCCTATTCCCAACAAGAATTCAAAAGCCTTCTCCAGATTATATATTAAAGAGAAGAGCAGAAAATACATATATAGACAGAGAGAAATAGGAATATAGACAGAGTACACACAGACACAAAAAGAAGCAGATCTATTCTTGTATATCTTCTTTTTGCTAACATCTTCTTGCAGATCACACATATCCTGAGACACCAATCACAACCATTTGCTCAGGATCATCACTGCATAAGAGGAAAAGAGTGTTTGTACAATCAAGAGAAGAGGACTCCAAAACTGTCATCAACTTACATCAGACAGGGGGAGCTCTTCAACATCTTCATCAAGATCCATTCAACTTCAAATCAGGATCTTCAAGAGTCTTCTCATATAGAGAAGAACAACAAATCTTTCTGTTTTTATTTTTATTTCTTCCACCTCTTGTACAGGGTTATAACTCCCTTCAAAAGTTAACTCCCGGTGACATGGCACCTCAGCAAAAACCTACATCTTGGTTAGAGCACCTTATCAACAGCTCACCTGGTGTGTGGACACCTTATCAAAATCACCTTGTTGTGAGGGTGCCTTATCAAACAACCTCCTAGTGGATTCCTACCAGTGGGTAGAAGATTAGATGTATCCAGTTGAGGGGAACTACTATACATCTTGTGTCATCTGTGGATTGCTTGTTTGTTTTATGTTTTATTTTCCTGTGCTGTGTTTATTTCTATGCACTTATAGTGTTTGTGTTTATTACTCAGCAAACTCATATATATAAATATATATATCACTCACTTTGAAATTAAAAAATTAAGCAAGATCGTTTAAAACAGATAAATAAGAACTAAACCTCCACTTTCAGGGAACTTCCCTGATAATAGGAAAGTGACGAAGGGATCCATCCACGAGACCCGCTGATCCACCTCCATCAATTCTCCTTCCTCTATGGTGGGTCGGAAGAGTTCCGAAACTGTTCCCCCTGCTCGGGGGCCGAACTTGGCCAAGAGGTTTGCGAGGGTGCTCTCTTCTCTTGGCACGTGCTTGACGGAGAAGGTGCGGAAGTGCCCGATGACCCCCTTGACCTTTTCCAAGTACCGCAGGAGGGTCGGGTCCTTTGCCTCAAACTCTCCCCTGACTTGGCATGCTACCACCATGGAGTCCGTCGAGACCTCCACATCTTGCACCTCCAATTCCCGAGCTAACCGCAGGCCCGCTATCACCGCCTCGTACTCCGCTTGGTTGTTGGTAATCATTTAGTGGATGTTCAAAGCTTGCTCGATCTTGGTCCCTTGGGGGCTCACCATGATGATTCCCCCTCCATAGGAGTGCTTTCCTGACGCACCATCTACCAACAGCTTCCATGCCACTGGGGGAGGCTGTTCATGTTCCCCCACTTCGGTCGTGTAGTCAACCATGAAGTCTGCCACTACTTGGGCCTTGATCGACGCCCGGGGTGCGAACGTAACATTGAACTCACTCAGCTCCATGGACCACTTTGCCAATCTTCTCGAGTGCTCCACACCTTCCATGACTTTGCGAAGTGGGTGATCAGTTACTACCTTGATCGTATGTGCCTGAAAGTAAGGTCGGAGCCTCCGGGCCGCCACCATCAATGCGAAGGCCAACTTTTCTAGAATCGGGTACTGGAGCTCCGCCTTCCTCAGCACTCGGCTGACGTAGTAAACGGGGAACTGTTTTCTCCCTTCTTCCCGGATCAGTACTGAGCTTACTGCCTCAGACCCTACCCCCAGGTTTAGGGATAGGTCCTCTCCCGGTCTCGGCCCTTGGAGTAGAGGAGTTTGAGTGAGTTGTTCTTTCCAGGCCTGGAAGGCTCCTTCACACTCCGAGGTCCATTCGAATTTTTTGTTTCCCCTTAACACCTTGAAAAAGGGGGCACACTTGTCTCCCGCCTTGGAGAGGAACCTACTGAGTCTGGCCAGCTTTCCAGTGAGGCTCTGAACCTCCTTCGAGTTTCTGGGCGATCCCAACTCCATGATTACTTTGACCTTGTCCGGGTTTGGCTCCACTCCCGCCGGGGTGAGCAGGTAACCTAGGAATTTCCCTCGGCTAGCCCCGAAGACACACTTCAAGGGGTTGAGCTTCATCTTATACTTCTGCAAAGTCTTAAAGGTCTCTTCAAGGTCTCGGAGGTGGGCTTCATGGTCCTGGCTCTTTACCATGAGATCATCGACGTAGACCTCTAGGTTTCTCCCCTTTTGTTCTCAGAAGACCCTGTCCATCATTCTATGGTATGTGGCACCTGCATTCTTGAGCCCGAAGGGCATCATCTTATAACAATAGCACCCATCCCCCGTGATGAAGGAGAAATCCTTGATGTCCGGGGGATTCATGTGAATCTGATGATAACCTGAAAAAGCATCTAGAAAAGACATTATAGGGAAACCGACGGCTGAGTCAACCAGCGCGTCGATTCTAGGCAGGGGGTAGCAATCCTTGGGGCATGATTTATTAAGCAAGGAAAAGTCGATACACATTCTCCACTTACCTCCACCTTTCTTCACCATGACCACGTTAGAGACCCAGCCTGGATACTGGATCTCTGATACAAACCGTGCCTGAATGAGCTTACCCACCTCCTCTCGGATGGGTCCTTCCAGCTTGTCTGCTATGGCACTACTCATTTGACGGATGGGATGGGTGCCGGGGTCGAGATTGAGGCGGTGGCAAGCCACATCCGCATCGATCCCGGGCATCTCCGCGGCGCTCCAAGCGAAGAAGTTTTGGGGTGAATCCTACTTACTACTCTTGTCTATCATTTAGTCATGCTTAGAAGTTTTGGGGTGAATCCTGGACTTCCCGTGGACTACCCGGTGAAGGGCTCGCAGCGGTGCTAGGGAATACGATGGTGGCTGAATCCCAAATCCCCCTTCCTAGGATATTTAATCTTATTAGTGACTACCCATTCTTATATGCCCATTTGCTCGCTGATTGCCCTAAAATCCTAGGGTGGATTATCATTTGACTCGGGCAGATGAGCATCGGTATTCAATTGAACACCGAAACACTGCCTCTCATAGTGCCCAGCTATTTCTTTGTGTTATCTCTCAAACACAACTGAACGTCTTCGTAGGCCACTCCTCACCACTCCCAATATGTCATTACAATTCTCTGAACTGATAGTTTTACTAAACGCACCCGGTCTTTACTTTCGATAACTGCCCTTGGTGATTAACCTTTCATCCTAACTGGGCATATGCAATTCTCTGAGAATTAATAATTCTAGGGGTGGTGACCATAAAGGAGGGGTCTAAAATTAATTTTTCAATCTTTAATATTCGCAGACCAGCGACCTTTAATCGAATCCTCATGTCCTAAAGGAGTGACTATATGAATCCTAAATCAGGATGTGTCAATTCAAGTTCCATATGTTTATTAAGATATTATAAGCTTATGATCAGATTCCTAGAATATCCAGAGTCAATAATTCAAGTTATGAATATTCTAAGATATAGTTCCAAGGTCTACATTCTGAATGAAGTACCAATTATATGTAATCATAAATTCTAGGAAACTTATTAGAGATTCACAATGCTATAAAAAGCTTATGATCAGATTCTTAGAGTATTCCTATGTCAATAATCTAAGTTATGAATTTCTCCAGTTATATACTCAATTTTTATTTTGTGAAGGAAGCATGTCATATAATCAAAGATTAATTCTAATAAAATTCTCGGAGCTTCCTACTGGTATGAAAAGTTTATGTACAAAATTTTATAACAATCCAGCAAGTTTAATTCATGTTATGAATTTCTCAACCTATAAACTCAACTTCTACTTTGTGAAGGAAGCATGACATACAATCAATGATTAATTGTAATAAAAATTCCAAAGCTTCCTACTGGTATGAAAAGTCTATGTGTAAGATTCTATAACAATCCAGCAAGTATATTTCATGATATAAATTTCTCAAGTGATAGATACAATTTGCACTTTGTGAAGAAAGTAAGTCATTTACTATGTGATAAATTCTAACAAAATTCTCAGAGGTGTGTTAGCATAATTGTAACATTATTTCAGAGTTCCAAAAATTCTTTATCATGAAATTAACCAGAAATGAATAATTACTCATATGGAATTTAATTCATGTTGTGAAGGATCTACCTCAAATACTAATCCATAAATTCATAGGAAATTTACATTTATGTGTTTCCACCAAAAACTCATAATTCCAGAATTTCAATTTTTTCCAGTCATGAATTTGCCCAGAAATAATTAAATACTCCAAAGGTGAACCATCCTCATTGGGAAGGATCTATTATAAATATTACCTAAATAATTATGGGAAAATTCACAGAGGTTCATACTGGTCCATAAGTGATCTGACTAAGTTTCAGCACATGATAATAAATATTTATCACAAAAATCAAGTAATTACCCCAAGGTGTTAAATAAGGATAATAGAAGATATATGGGCATAGAGTGTCCAAAAGTTCCAAAAATATTTCTCAGAGTGTGAAATGCCCTAAATGGACATATGCCTAGGTTTGGGATTTTTCCTAAGTGATTTAACCCTAATCACTTCATTAATACATAATGTGACAATTTAAATTAAGTGAAAAAACCTTAGGCAAATAATTTCAAAAAAATCCTTAAACCCCCATAGGTGAAGTAATATTCCATCATAAAGGTGTGGCTAAAAATTCAGAGACAAACACTAAGTAAAAAGAGTTAGGGGCACAATATACCCCTTTGGGCTATATGCACTCCACACCTTTGCCTTATCAAGACATGCAAGTGGCTTATCCCAAAAGGCATTGGTCCAAATGACCTAAAATTTTAACCATGGGCTATACTTGGTCTGATCTACCATCCAGAGAAAAATTGACTGGATTTGGACCATTTTATCCCTAGATCTAGGTTATACATGAAAAATGAAATGTTGAACAAAATCTTATTAAAATTATTTCCAAAAATTCCCAATTTTTGGCAGGGGGTGCTTTAGGGCATGACTCATGCATGCCCCAAATTTCATCCAAATTGGAGTTGTAGAGCTCCAAAATTCACTAAAATCACTTGGGTGATATATGCACACCACTTCCCATACACTACACCTACATGCACATGGTAATCGCTAATCATGCACAAGTCATTTTGGTCTAAAAATTTTAATAGGCTCTCATCATGATAAGGTTATGCCCTCCTCCCAAATTTGGGGTGATTAGGAGTCATTAGCCCCCATAATTATCCCATGCAAGCTTAAATGAATTTTCAAATAAAATTTAGGAAAAACAATTCTAAAAATTCTCAATTTTTTACCAGAGATGTAATAGGGCATGACTCATGCATGTCCCAAAATTCAAGCTATTTGGAGTTGTAGAATTCTATAAATAAATTTTCAAAGATTTAGAACCCCTTATGTACATGCCACACTAAAATGGATGCCTAGGGTGCTACATAGCTCAAAATCTAGTGAAGTCAATTTCTAAAAATAATAGACTCCCAGGTATTCATTTTTGATGTTGGGCATTTTTTATGAATATGCTCGTAAGTATTTTCTATAATTATTATAAGATCAGCCAATTAATTTAACAAATCAGTTAAATATTAAAGGTGGTCTGCGATTAAAATTTTCCCCACATCCGATGGTCCAGGGATCTTCTTCCCCGATGAGTCAATGGCTCAGATTCGCCTTTCCAGTGGCTCTTTGAAGTCTAATTTCGGCCAGTTGAAGCCGTCTCTGGCCAAACGGCCGACGTTACCACCTCCTGTCGTGCATGGGTCGTCGGTTGCCAGAGGGTTGGAGGCCGGAGGTGGCCTATACACAAAACGGGAGCGGGACATTAATGAGCTAAAAAGCTCAAAATTGAGTATGATCAATTCGCCATTTCTTAATGAAATTCAAAATATAAGAGATGGGGATCTAGCACTCGGGGAGGAGGAAGGGAATACTTGCCTTGAATTGAACCTGGGTAGGGGAATTTCTGCACTTGCCAAGGCCGAATCTGTGAGGTCGGACCTTGCTCGAACACCTCCACCAGTGCACGATTCCTCTCAGGAATTTTGGGCTTTGAGTGCTCTCTGAGTTATGAAGCTAATGGTGGCTCGAATTGAGGTTGGGGAGGTCTTTACTGTTGGGTTTTCTGTACCCCTTCACAAGGGATGACATATCAAATATGCGCAGCGGAAATGAACAAGAACAACCCAAAAAGAGATCAACGGATCTTGCGGTTTTCATGATTCAAGAGAATAAGAAAGCAAATACAAAATATACCTTCGCGGGATTGAGTCAATACTCAATCAAGGTGCTCCACGAAGAATCCGAAATATGCTTTGAGTTCTTCAAGGATCGAAATAGATCGATCCCTCTACAGAAGTCCACACAAGCGATGAAGAACCCTAGCTTCTTATCGTACAAGAACTAGGTCGGAGAAGGAAGCTCTCAACGTCCCCACGGACTGCTAGGTCCGATCCAGAGGAGGCGGCGACCGGCGGCGGCGACTAGCGGCGGTGGAACGTCGATCGGTGGACGGAACGAGAACAGCCGGAACACTTCCATCGTTTCTCTTTCGCGAAAAGGATCGAACCAAAAAACGTCTTTTCGAAGCCCTAAACACGTTCCTTTTATAGGCAAGGCATAAAGCCGGCTATCCGCAGACCAGAAGAAAAACTGTCCAGATTGAATTTGCCGAATTCGACTAATCACATTAATCGAATTCGACTAATCATAATAACCGAATCCGGCGAAACCATTTCGACGAATTCGACTATATAAATTCGGCTATTCACTATAACTGATAAGTAGTATTTTTATAACTTTTTAATAGAAAATCTTGTAAATATTTAATATGAATTCTCTATTTTATGTCAAATTTAGGTTATAAGTAGTTCTTTTTGTAATTTTGATTCTAACTTAGCTTAATTTCGATATTTGCAGATTTTTGGGACAAATCGGGAAAAATGGCATGTCACGCCCTCAGTCACGCCCGTGACCAAGGGCGTATAAGCTGAAGATCAGTCCAGAATCAATGCCGCACTGTTTGAACCAATCCACACCAAGTCACGCCCCAGGTCACGCCCGTGACCCAAAGTCACGCCCGTGACCGGGGGCGTGTAATCTTAGAATCGTCCACGTGGAGCCGCCGTCGAGACGAGGAGATGCTGTCGAGAAGTCAACCTAAGTCACGCCTGTGACCCACATGTCACGCCCGTGACTTTCCAGCGTGATCCCTGCTCTACCGCCGCGCCGAATTCCAGCCCACGCCGCATTTAATGCACACGTCCAAAGTCACGCCCGTGACCATGTTACACGGGCGTGTAATGTCCAACTTTTCTGCCGCCGACACGCCAAGCCCACGCCGCTGCCAGATCCAATGTTACAGTGATTACACGCCCTTGGACACGCCCGTGACCGAGGGCGTGTAACTTGAAAATTTTGCCTATAAATTCAGAGGCTCTCCTTGAGTCCAGGGTTCAGAAATTTGGAGATGGGGAGGTGCTGTTAGAGCTGAGAGTGAGTTTTTCAAGTTAATGTTCATGTTTCTTAAGGCTTTCATGTTCTCCTCCTTCCCTTTTTCATGCAATGTTGTAGTGTAACTTTCGTGTACTAGTTTTCTTAAGCTTGCAACTTTCATTTTCCTTAGCCTTGCACTCTTAATTTAAGGCTTGTAATAGTTCTTTGATTTTCAATAAAATTAGTTTTCTCTTTCATGTTCTTTTTCTCCTTAAGTAATTTCTTCCTTTTCATGCAAGGTTAAATTTTTCTCTCCTTAGTAATGTTCTCTTTTTTATGCAATGTCAATTTCTCTTTCTTTTCATGCAATGTTCAAGCTTTTCATTTAGTTTGAATTTAGTTTTAATTTTAGTTAAGCGAAAACAAACCACCTCAAATTTTCGTCGATAAAATAATAGTGATTCTCCTCGAAGTAGAAGTAATCAACGCGCCCCGTGGAATATGACCTTGATATTCCTAAATATCCTATACTATAGACGATAAGGTACACTTGCCTTTATCGGATATAGTTTTGGAGAAAATCTTAACCCTTCACTAAATTTCAAAACCTACCAAATTAAATATCAAGTTTTTGGCGTCGTTGCCGGGGACAACTTTGCGTAGATATTTTGAAAAGAGGATAGCTATTAATTTTATCATGCTTCTTTCTATTTTAGTTTGCTTTTTCTAACTTTCAAAAAGAAAAAAAATATTTTTAGTTTTTCTTCTTCCTTTCTTCTCTTTCTAGTGTATGACCCGAGGTAGCACTTCGATTCTTCCTTTTGATCCGGAGATCGAGCGAACCCTTTTGAGGCACCGCCGTTCTCGTGATCAGGGAAATCAAATAGAATCCGAAGAGTCGATCGGGGACACTAACGCAGCAAATATGGATCATAATCTTAATCCTCCTAATCTTAACGAGCCAAATCCTAATGAGGACGCGCAACGGACCATGTCCTATTATGCGCGGCCGAATTTGGAA
Organism: Dactylorhiza incarnata; assembly: GCA_033032865.1. NCBI lineage: Eukaryota > Viridiplantae > Streptophyta > Magnoliopsida > Asparagales > Orchidaceae > Dactylorhiza > Dactylorhiza incarnata. Next base: position 3,608,536 of record JAWHQI010000013.1, read on the forward strand.
GGCACACAATCGAGTATTGTTCGCCCCACGGTGGCGAACAATAATTTTGAGATCAAGACCAGCATCATACAAAAGGTGCAACAATCGGTGACCTTTGATGGTCAACCGGACGAGGATCCAAATTCACATATCTCTTACTTTCTTGAAATTTGCGACACTTTTAAGATCAATGGCGTCACCGATGACGCCATTCGATTACGTATTTTTCCTTTTTCTTTGCGGTCTAAGGCCAAGCAGTGGCTGGGCTCCCTACCTAGGGGATCCATCACTACATGGGCCGAAATGGCGGAAAAATTTCTTAATAAATATTTCCCGCCTTCAAAGACCGCTAAATTGCGCACGGATATTGCATCGTTCTTGCAAATCGACTCGGAGACTCTCTATGACACATGGGAGCGCTTCAAGGAGCTTTTGCGTCGATGCCCTCACCATGCACTTGCCACTTGGCAACAAGTGCAAGTTTTTTATAATGGCTTAAATCTCCAAACGAGGCAAATGATTGATGCGGCCGCCGGGGGGACATTAAATAATAAAACCCCGATCGCCGCTCAAGAGCTTTTCGAAGAGATGGCCACAAATGCGTATCAATGGAACATGCCCCGAGCGCGGCCTAATAAGCCGGCCGGAATTTTTGAAATAGACGCAAACGCAAATTTGGCTTTACAAGTTGAGCGCTTAACAAAGCAAGTGGCGGAGATGTCTGTTTCCTCCGCCACTCCTCCTTGGGCCAATAACGTTTTAATTGAAGAACATGTTGACTACATGGGAAATCCACCTCGGCCTTCCTATAACCCGAACACCGCTCCGTATAATAACACCTACAATGCGGGTTATAGGAATCATCCGAATTTCTCATGGAGCAACCAAGGAAATGCTCAGCGTCCTATGAATTTAAATCAACCTCCCCCTAATCAACTTCTTAACTTAACTCCGCCTCAAAATTTGATTTCTCAAAATTATAATCCACCCAGTTTTCCACCGCAACAGCAAAAACTCTCTCCGATTGAAGAGGTTTTTGCAAAATATGTTGCTACAAATGAAACGAACATCCGGAACCTTACCGGATCAATCAAAAATTTAGAGAATCAAGTGGGCCAACTCGCAAAGATGATTTCTGAGCGTCAACAAGGAGCACTACCGGGGAACACCGAGCAAAATCCAAAGGAGAGCGCGCACGCGATTACACTCCGAAGCGGGAAGGAGGTGGTTCAAAAACAGGACGAACCCAAGGTAATTTCCTCTCCTCCTCCTCCTACTTTTAATTCATCTTCGAATTTGCCCGCTACGATAGCTCCGCACTCTTTTATTTTAAATCCGCGCGCTCCTACTTCTAATATTCCGTATCCATCGAAATTTAAAAATGAAAGCGCCGAAAAAAATTATAAAAAGTTTTTAGATGTTTTAAAACAAATCCATATTAATGTTCCTTTCTGCGAGGCTATCTCACAAATGCCTAAATATGTGAAATATCTTAAGGAGTTGCTCTCCAATAAAAAAAAGTTAGAAGATATTTCGCATATTTCTTTAAATGCAGAATGCTCCGCGGTTGTACTCAACAAATTGCCGAAAAAAGCAAATGACCCAGGACGGTTTTCCATCCCATGTCTTTTTGGCAATTCGTTAGTAAAACACGCCTTAGCGGATCTTGGAGCAAGCATCAACCTTATGCCGTTTTCTTTGTTCAAAAAGTTAGGTCTAGGAAATCCAAGGCCCACTCGAATGAGTATCCAATTAGCGGATCGTTCTTTAAAATATCCGATAGGAATAGTGGAGGACGTGCTCGTCAAGGTTGACAAATTCATCTTCCCGGTGGATTTTGTCATTCTTGACATCGAAGAGGATGCCGAAGTACCCCTCATACTCGGCCGCCCCTTCCTTGCCACCTCCCGCGCTATTATCGACGTAAGTAACGGAAAGCTCCTCCTACGGGTTGGAGACGATGAAGTTACTTTCGGCATAAATTCCTCGATGCGGAACACGCTAGAAAATGACGATTCAGGTTTTTACTTAGAAGAGTGTTGTGAGATCGATTCATCCCTCGAGTTAGTTTCATCGGCGAATAGTGATTCCGAGCCCGTAGAGCTCTTTTGCGATGAAGAAGAAGTCTCTCACCCCACACCACCCGAACCATTATTTTTAGAAAAATTAAAAATCAAGACTTCTTATGAAGAACCACCCGAATTAGAGTTGAAACAACTCCCCCCTCACCTTAAATACTTGTTTTTGGAAAAAGAGTCTAAGCTACCCGTCATCATTTCATCCGATCTTAGCAACTCAGAAATTTCTGAGTTGACTATAGTCTTAAGAAAGCACCGCCACGCAATTGCGTGGCAATTATCGGACATTAAGGGTATAAACCCATCTTTCTGCACTCATAAAATATTTCTCGAAGATAATTCCCGAAATTCAAGCCAGCCTCAACGACGGCTAAACCCTAACATGAAAGAAGTCGTTAAGGCCGAAGTTATAAAACTTCTGGACGCGGGAATCATCTACCCGATATCGGACAGTACTTGGGTTAGCCCAGTACAAGTCGTGCCAAAGAAAGGTGGTGTTACGGTAGTTGCGAACGAAAATAACGAATTGATCCCAACCCGTACTGTTACGGGTTGGCGGATGTGCATCGACTATCGGAAATTAAATGATGCCACCCGTAAGGATCATTTCCCTCTACCATTTATCGACCAAATTTTAGAACGCCTTTCGGGTCACTCCTACTACTGTTTTCTCGATGGTTTGTCGGGATACTTCCAAATTCCGATTTCGCCCGACGACCAAGAGAAAACCACTTTCACTTGTCCCTTTGGCACCTTCGCTTATCGAAGGATGCCATTCGGTCTTTGTAACGCGCCAGCTACATTCCAAAGATGTATGCTGGCAATTTTTGACGAGTTAGTGGAGGAGGTGATGGAAGTATTTATGGACGATTTTTCCGTATACGGGAGTTCTTTTGAAAATTGTTTAAAAAATCTCGAGCGCGTGTTGCAGCGATGTGAGGAAACAAATTTAGCGCTTAATTGGGAAAAATGCCATTTTATGGTCAAGGAAGGACTAGTCCTTGGCCATAAAATTTCGGGCAAGGGGATCTAGGTCGATAGGGCCAAGATTGAAGTAATTGAAAAACTCCCCCCTCCCACAAACGTAAAAGCTATTAGGAGTTTCCTAGGCCACGCAGGGTTCTATCGGCGCTTTATACAAAATTTTTCCAAAATCACAAAGCCGTTAACCCATCTTCTTGAAAAGGAATCCTCATTTATTTTTAGCAATGAATGTCATTTGGTTTTTAAACTTATTAAAGAAAAACTTATAAACTCCCCGATTCTAGTCGCGCCGGATTGGTCACTCCCTTTTGAAATCATGTGCGACGCGAGTGACATTGCGGTTGGTGCCGTTTTAGGCCAACGGGTGAGTAAGTATTTCCACCCTATTTATTATGCGAACAAAACACTCACGTCGGCACAAGCGAATTACACCACTACCGAAAAAGAGCTTCTAGCGATCGTTTTTGCCTTCGATAAGTTTAGGTCATATATCACCCTCTCGAAAGTTATCGTCTTCACGGATCACTCCGCACTTAGGTATCTTTTAAGCAAATCGGACGCCAAGCCTCGTCTTTTGCGATGGATCCTCCTCTTGCAGGAGTTTGACTTAGAGATCCGGGACAAAAGAGGAGCCGAAAACTTGGCGGTCGATCACCTTTCTCGTTTAGAAAATCCCTCCTCGGAAGTATTGATAGAATCTGACATCGATGATAAATTTCCCGAAGAGCGCCTCCTCGCTCTCAAAAATATTAATTCATCGTCTACCCCCTGGTTTGCAGATCTGGCTAACTATTTAGTAGCCCGGGTCCTGCCGAAAGAATTCTCGAGTCAGCAAAAGAAGAAATTCTTTTCTGATTTAAAGAATTACTTTTGGGAGGACCCCTTTTTATTCCGTGTATGCGCAGACCAAGTGGTGAGACGATGCGTCTCGAGTGAGGAGGGTCTTAAAATTTTACGACATTGTCACGAGGGACCATCCGGTGGCCATTATCATTCAAACCGAACCGCGAGGAAGGCGCTGGAGGCGGGCTTTTATTGGCCCTCGCTCGTCAAAGATGCTCACACCCTTGTGAGTACTTGCGACAGCTGCCAGCGGTCGGGCAACATCTCTCGCCGGGATGAGATGCCCCAAAATATTTTCTTAGAATGCGAAATTTTTGATCTTTGGGGCATTGATTTCGTTGGTCCTCTCCCTCCTTCGTTTTCAAATAAGTATATTCTAGTAGCGGTCGACTACGTGTCGAGGTGGGCGGAAGCGCAAGCTCTCCCCACCAACGATGCGCGAGTCGTCGTTAACTTTTTAAAAAAATTATTCTCTCGATTTGGCACTCCGCGCGCTATTGTGAGTAATCGGGGCACCCATTTTTGCAATACTCAATTCACAAAAATCTTAGCAAAATATGGTGTCACGCACAAATTATCCACTGCATATCACCCACAAACGAGCGGCCAAGTTGAAGTCGTTAATCGAGAATTAAAATGAATCTTAGAAAAAACAGTTTCTATTAATCGGAAGGATTGGGCAATAAAGCTCGATGACGCGCTATGGGCCTATCGAACGGCGTACAAGACCGCTATCGGTTGTACACCATATCGAATGGTCTATGGCAAGGCTTGCCACCTTCCGGTCGAATTAGAACACCGCGCATTTTGGGCTCTTAAATTTTTAAATCTTGATTCTACTTTAGCGGGCGAACAAAGAAAATTTCAAATGAACGAATTAGATAAGTGGAGAGCGAATGCGTATGAGAGTAACAAATTATATAAGGAGCGAACAAAGTTTTATCACGATAAGCATATAAAATTTCCAAAAACTTTTTCGCCGGGCGATCTCGTCCTCCTTTATAATTCCCGCCTTCGCCTTTTTCCGGGAAAACTAAAATCCCGATGGACCGGACCCTTTATTGTTAAAGAGGTTTGGTCCTATGGGACAATTTTAATTTCCCACCCGAAAAAAGGTACCTTCAAAGTTAACGGGCACCGCCTTAAATTATATCTTCCGGGAGAGTTACCAAATGAAAAGAGTGATTCAATTATTTTTCAACCTTTAATATGACCGGCAAGTGGGTCAAGCTACGCGACCTTAAACAAAGCGCTTTTGGGAGGCACCCCAAAGTTATCTTTTTATTGTCTTCTCTTATTCTTTAATATATTTTGTAGGTAATCGTCGCTTCCCCGCGCAAACTTCAAAAATCAGGGAAGCCCCTTCTCTTTCTTCCTTCTCTTTTATCATGCATTTCCTTTTTATTTTGTTTTGCACTCCTTTTTTTTTCCTTTACTTCATACTTAGTTTTAAACATTGGGGACAATGTTTAACTTTAAGTATGAGGGTGTAAATAGTTTTTTTTAAATAGTTGTTAAATCAGAAAATTTTCAAAACAAAAAAAATATATTTTTTTTCTTATGTTTTCTTCTATTTTAGCACTTGTAAAACCCAAAAACTAAAAAAAAATAGAAAACAGAAAAATTTAAATCTTGGAAAGGGACGTTTGGGATTTTATCCCATCACACCTCCTAGTACCTTGCGAACCCTTCACCGGGTAGCCCTTGGGAAGTCCAAGACTTGCAAAAAAAAAAAATTTTTTTTTTAAGTTTTAAAGCTAGTTCCCTTTCTTTGTAAATAGTTTTTAATGAGAAAAATTCAAAAAAAAGATAATATCAAAAATTCCAAAAAATTCTTATTTCTCTCGTTGTTTTTGTGATTTCTTAGAAATCTAGTTGAGAATGTTTATAAGCATGTTTAAGTTTTTAATTGGCTGAAATTTTGCTTATCATAGTTTGTTAATTTTAAATTTGAGGTAATTTTGATTTAAGAATCATCTTATGATTTTAAATTGATTAGAGAATTTTGTTAGCATGACTTCTCTTTTTATTTTTAAATGACTTCATTTTGTAGTAAATTTCCTAAACCTCTTTAGATTTTAATTATATTTTCTTCTAACTTCTTAGATCTTAGGAATTTTTAATTTTACTAGAATTTGCTCTCAATATGATTTAAAGCTAGCTAGATTTTTTTTTCTTCCCCTACCCTACCCCTTTGATGGCATAAAAAAATGTATTAAAAGATCATATGTCATGGGAATAAGAGGATAAAATTCATTATTCCCTAAAACATATGCACCCAAAATATTTGAAAAGATTATATGGCATGGAGTAAGAGGATAAAATTCATTACTCCTAAACCATATACATTTTGGGTTTTTATTAGAAGAGAAAAAAAAAGAGTAAGAAAAAAAAAGAGAAGGAAATTTCATGATAAATTCCATTTCCTCCATTCAAAAATTTCTCTTCTTATGCCAAATTTTATGAAATCCCCCTTAGCCAATTATCATTGTTCTAGTTTTAGTTGAAAATTATGGAGAGAGCTATATTTAGTAATTTACTTTTCCTTAAGATTCTTTTAAGATAGAGTTCTTATAATTTTAATTTAATTTAGTTTTATAATTTCTACAATTTTGTCAAACTACTTAATTTTCTTGAGAAGTTATTGCCTAAACATTTTTCCCTCTTTTCAAATCATCATCATAATTTAGGACTTAACTCCCCCTTGAATTTACACTTAACTTAACTTTTGGTTAAATGAAATTTTAGTTTTAAATTAAAATTTTTTTAAGGATGTCTTATAAATAATGTCTCACACTTTTGCTCTGGAATAGCAAAACCTCAAGTATGGGGGTATTTGATAAGTAGTATTTTTATAACTTTTTAATAGAAAATCTTGTAAATATTTAATATGAATTCTCTATTTTATGTCAAATTTAGGTTATAAGTAGTTCTTTTTGTAATTTTGATTCTAACTTAGCTTAATTTCGATATTTGCAGATTTTTGGGACAAATCGGGAAAAATGGCATGTCACGCCCTCAGTCACGCCCGTGACCAAGGGCGTGTAAGCTGAAGATCAGTCCAGAATCGATGCCGCACTGTTTGAACCAGTCCACACTAAGTCACGCCCCAGGTCACGCCCGTGACCCAAAGTCACGCCCGTGACCGGGGGCGTGTAATCTTAGAATCGTCCACGTGGAGCCGCCGTCGAGACGAGGAGATGCTGTCGAGAAGTCAACCTAAGTCACGCCCGTGACCCACATGTCACGCCCGTGACTTTCCAGCGTGATCCCTGCTCTACCGCCGCGCCGAATTCCAGCCCACGCCGCATTTAATGCACACGTCCAAAGTCACGCCCGTGACCATGTTACACGGGCGTGTAATGTCCAACTTTTCTGCCGCCGACACGCCAAGCCCACGCCGCTGCCAGATCCAATGTTACAGTGATTACACGCCCTTGGACACGCCCGTGACCGAGGGCGTGTAACTTGAAAATTTTGCCTATAAATTCAGAGGCTCTCCTTGAGTCCAGGGTTCAGAATTTTGGAGATGGGGAGGTGCTGTTAGAGCTGAGAGTGAGTTTTTCAAGTTAATGTTCATGTTTCTTAAGGCTTTCATGTTCTCCTCCTTCCCTTTTTCATGCAATGTTGTAGTGTAACTTTCGTGTACTAGTTTTCTTAAGCTTGCAACTTTCATTTTCCTTAGCCTTGCACTCTTAATTTAAGGCTTGTAATAGTTCTTTGATTTTCAATAAAATTAGTTTTCTCTTTCATGTTCTTTTTCTCCTTAAGTAATTTCTTCCTTTTCATGCAAGGTTAAATTTTTCTCTCCTTAGTAATGTTCTCTTTTTTATGCAATGTCAATTTCTCTTTCTTTTCATGCAATGTTCAAGCTTTTCATTTAGTTTGAATTTAGTTTTAATTTTAGTTAAGCGAAAACAAACCACCTCAAATTTTCGTCGATAAAATAATAGTGATTCTCCTCGAAGTAGAAGTAATCAACGCGCCCCGTGGAATACGACCTTGATATTCCTAAATATCCTATACTATAGACGATAAGGTACACTTGCCTTTATCGGATATAGTTTTGGAGAAAATCTTAACCCTTCACTAAATTTCAAAACCTACCAAATTAAATATCAATAACCGAATTCGGCGAAACCATTTCGATGAATTCGACTATATATTCGGCGAAACCCTTTAGCCGAATTTGCCATTAGCCTAATTTGGTTAAACCCTTTAGCCGAATTCGGTTAATGCCTTTAGCCGAATTATCTAGTGTAAATCCGTTCCATTAAACATTTTAAACGATTTCCCTTTTGAGACATTCTCAACTTGAGTCCAAGCAGTCACAGGATTGGTCCTCCACTCATATCCAATATGAGTAAGGCCAACACAATCCTTTCTCCAACTTCTCCAAACGCTTTTATGTGCGACCCTATAGGCTCATATTGCGTTGGCAGCAAGACTAACTATTGATTGCTTTGAGATCATCTCAGAAACTCCAATATTTACTTGAGGTTGCCATTAATGCCACCTCTTGGCCGGCCAATAGGCTCTAAATTGAGCTCCACCTGGAGGCTGGCCGGCCTAGGAAATGCTGGGAATTACTCCCGTGGTTCAGAGAGAGGCATGGGAAGGCGAGTTGAGTGCCATTTGGCACTCATGCCCTAATTCCTTCATTTTTGTCCCCTTGATTTGGGGCTATCCCAAATTAGCCCTAATCACCTCTCTAACCTTCAAATTCTAGAGCTAATGTGGTATTAGGCATTATGGGCTTGCTATTGGGCCCTTTGCTTGGGCTAAACCCAATTGTTTTTGAGCTTGGGCTAACTTGACCTAAATATGTCAAATTGGGGCTTTTGAGTTTGGGCTTGACCCAAGATCACCCCAACAAATGTGGCTGACCCACATTGTTATCTTAGACCCTATGAACCTATTCCAAGAGGAATTAAGTCATGGTGGGGTCATATGGGGCTTAATTGCACATAATTGCTTATAGGGGCAATTTGGGCATTTTGGTAATTTGCCCTAATCCTCTAAAATTGGATGTGCACTTTGGGTAATTTAGTACTCATATACTCCCCTTGGGGTTTTGTAAGGGTTGTGCTAGGTCAATTTGGCCAATTGAGGGCCAATTGAACTCATAAGTTTGATTTTGACCAAAATTGGGGGAAGTTTGACTTTGGTCAAATTGGACCAGTTGATGACCTATGAATGGGGATTTTGGGTCCATTGTACCCCAATTAGGGTTCGTAATACATTGGTGGGGTCAATTTGATCATATGAAGTCTAATTGACCCAATTTGAGATGAATTGGCCTTTGTAGACCTATTTTGACCTTGAGCTGACATGGTCAAATTGGCCAAAATTGGTGGCCCTATGATGGGTCTTTTGGGTCACTTAAGTCTTTCTTTGGGTTAGGAACCTATTGGTAAGCTCAATTTGATTTGGTGAGTTCAATTTGAAGTAAATTGGCCAAGGTTGACCTGTGCACTTTTGGGGTGCATACAACAATTTCTTCAGTTCAAGTTGACATAGGGTCATCTCATGACCTCTACTCACCACTCCTACCCTTACCCTAATTCCAGGGGTCTAGAAGGAATGGGGATGTTACAAATCCCAATAAACAAAAAAATAATTTCGTCACCGAAATTCAGGTTCGGGTCTACGGGGTTTCATCGAAATGGATTGGTTCCAAGCGGACTGTACGTTTGGATGATATTTGGCTTGTTGCGATAGTGATTTGTTGTTCTGGCTGAAGGAGAGCTCTTTTAGGTGAGGAGATGTGAAAAACATCGTGCAATTCTGCCAATTCCGGTGCCAACTCCAGTCTATAAGGCGATGGGTCGATCCTCCACAGGATCCTTTAAGGCCCCAGGTATCTTGGACTAAGCTTCTTTAGTCTCTATACCAGTGAGGTTCCATGTGACGGTCATATTTTCAAAAAAAAAACACTCTGCCTCCTGCCTAGACTTCTACCTTACGATGTCGCGCATCATAATATTTAGTCTGCCCGCTCTGTGCTTCCAACATCCAATCATGTATCAGTCGCATTTGGGCATCCATTCCCTCTATGTATCCTGGACCCAGTGCCTTCGGGTCTCCTTCCTGAATCCATGAAAGTGGAGTCCTACACTCCCTCTCATATATGGCTGATGCGATGATTCGGCAAGTGCACCGGTCGCGCAAGTAATAATAATGGGGAAAATCCCCGAGTGTCGGTCTCTTGAGGAACACAGTAAGGTTGAGTTAGGTTTCGAGGAAGGACTTGAGATTGAAGTCCCTAAATCGGATGGAATGCGGGGGAGTTGGGTTGGCTTTTGGAAAATAAAATAAAAGCTATCAACTACTCCTATGCAATGCCGCTATGCAATGCTTCGCTTGGCAGGATGGAGACTAGGCAGGCCTTGAGCGCGCTGCGTCGAAAGGGCGGATGGACGAGTAGGCAAGCGGAATCGAACTGTGCAGGCCTTGAGCGCACTGCTTCGTTAGGCGGGATGGAATACGGGCCGCGATGCCACGCTTCGGTAGGCGGATGGACGAGTAGGCTAGCGGAGTGAGGGTCGCAAGCACCTCTTCGACAAGCACGCCACTAGCAATTGCTAGTGCGACACACGAACGCGGTGGTAAGTGGAAAATGGATGGTGGCGCTCCTCATAAACACATAGACCACAAAAGCATTTCACACAAACATGAAATCTATATAAATAGAAGCAAGTCTAAATGCAACTTCATCAAAATATATAGATCTAGCTATTACAACAATCAATAAGAGAAGAATAAGGCAAGAAATCGACCGAATCCGAAGGCTCGTTGTAGATTCACGGTTGGAATCGCCGGGTTGTCAATCCGCGTCCAAGCTCGGTCCGCAACTACGTCCGGGGTAGAGAGAGCTGTCACGACTCTCCAATGGACCCGTCTTCTTCGTGTCACGATCTGGTAGAGGTTGCAAACTTCCTCTTGCTTGATGGTAATGGCGGCTAGGTCTTCCTTTGGAGCTCTTGGATGAAGGAGGAGGCCGAGAGGAAACTCCGGCTCAAGATTGGCGTGAAGAGCAAGCCCGGAGCACCTCTAGATGGTGGGCGGCGATGGAGGGGCGAAGTCGGACGAACTGGAGCAGAAAACGGCGGAATACGGCGGGCGGTCCTGACCTAAATCGCGAGCAAGGAATTTATAGGCGCTGGAATTAAACAGTGCGCACGGTCATTGGCGCACGACCAGTGGTCGTGCGCACTAGAATTCGATGATCGTGCGCTCTGCCTGGACGGAACCTGCAAAGACAGAAATTATGAAATAACATGTTCACACGACCGGTGGTCGTGCGCACTATCGTAGGTGGTCGTGCGCACTGGTTGAAACAGAACTCAAGAAATTGATGCTAAGCGCGTACGAATAGTGGCGCACGACCGGTGGTCGTGCGCACTGGAGTTGATGGTCGTGCGCGCTACAACAAACAGAACTCGGAAATTAAATGGTAAGTGCGCACGAGCAGTGGCGCACGACCGGTGGTCGTGCGCACTGGCATTGATGGTCGTGCGCACTGCACCAAACAGAACTCATGAAAAAGGTGTTAAGTGCACACGATCAGTGGCGCACGACCAGTGGTCGTGCGCAATAGAACCGGTGATCAGGCGCAGTGTTCCTGTGCAGAATTGCACCGGGAACACCTGCACGACTCCTAATCCAGCACAACCACGAATCTAGCCACTGAAAGTGACACCTAACAGTACATGAAAACTACTAATGAAGATAAGCATGAAATCACACCAAAATGGGCCTATAAGTGCACCTAGCATAGAATGACCAATATGAGCTAAAACGGGGCTAAAGTGCAGTGAAAAGACTAAATAGATGGCCCAGATGAGTCCATAAAAGTGTATATGATCAGGACTCATCACACCCCCAGACTTAACTGTTTGCGCGTCCCGAGCAAAGAAATTCTAAGCGAACTAGGAAAGAACAGTAGATGGTTTAATGATTATACTACAGAGTACCATGCGAAGTCGCATGCTCACGTGCATAAGAAAAATAGTAGAAAAGATTTCTGATTATAAAAACAGTTTATATATTTCCAAAAGAGTAAAAGCATATTACAACTACTCAAAATGGTGAACAACGGTGAATAATTCGGTTATGCATACGGAGAAAGTAAACTAAACGCGGAGATGAGCATTGCTCAAGATTGGGATGCTGGACAAACTCCACCGAAATCCATCAGTGTCGGTGACCATAGGCTTGCCCGGTCACATTCTCTCCACGGCACTGGTTTGACTCAAATGCGTGAATCAATAGGACTTTAGGTTTTAAATGGGGCTTGGGTTTAGGTGAGGTATACAATGATAAAGACGATGGTTCAAATACTAAACCCAAATGAGCTAATGCAGGAAACTATCCTCATTCACCACACAAACACGCGGGTACACAACACCCCCAGACTTGGACTTAACAACATGGGTGCGTGCACCGCCTACTCCCAAACATAAATCTCAAACAGATTTTTTTTAATTAAACACTCCTTCTCTTTCCTTTCTTTTTAACTTCCTTTCATTTTCTCATTTTTTTTCTTTTCTTATCATTTTCAGCAAATAAACAAAAGGACACATCCACATCTTCACAAACATATTACCACATCAACAACCCAACTCATGAAAATAATAAACAGCTAAAGCTCAGATTTGGGTGTGCGACTAGGATTGGCTTTTGGGCTTTGGTGAAATAAAAGTGAGGCTGAATCAAAGAACGGGTAGGCACAACTGGGCTAGCGAGGATATAGCGGTAAGGATAGGCACAAAGGCTCAACCGGGCCAAAATGATGGCCTATATCACATTCACACAATTGACTAACCGTATACCCATGCTTCAAGAATCGCTTGGGGCAAGTTCTAGCCACCGAGAAAGATTCTCCTTTCTCCCGACTCAAGCAATACGAGTCTAGCGATCGTTTACACACATCCCTACGCTACCGTTTGATTCACACCGGATTCACCATTTGAGTAGAGTAAACAACATTTACACTAATAAGAAAAATATAAAACCATAGTATAAAAAGAAATCTAATCTACACAAATCTCTATGCAACCGAGCACTCGACTAGGAGCACTACTAGAGTCAACATTTTACTCTGCTACATAGTCCTAAGCCATCACCTAGACTTTCCCAAATAAGCAAAAGAATTAAATTCACTACAGAGCATGCATACAGGCTAGTACGTGCTCAAGTGGGTGCAGTGGTGTGCAATGAAAATGAACAACAATTTAAATGAAATCTTCTAGTATGCAGTGCAATAGTGCACGTGAGCGGGTAAACAAAACTACTCTCCCCCAGACTTAAACTAAACAATCCGCATAATATATGACAGGAAAATCAAAATAAGGCTAGGGGAAGAGAGTACCCAATGCTCAGCAAGTGAGCATACCAGAAGATTGGCGTTTAAACCACGACTAAGCTGCAGCATCCGCCATCCAGAGAAGATACCTGCAGGGGTCAGCTCCGCAGAAACAAAAGAAAATAGAAAACTGAAAAGAAATATTACTAACTAAACATGATTAGATGAAATAAAAAATGCAGAAAAGAAAGATAACTACTGGGGTTATTGTCATCCCAGCACGACTTATTCTAAATTAAAACGGTTCTAGCTAATGGGCCTATGGAAGGAGAAGTGGACAGGTAACTGGCCTAATATCTGTGTCGGTAGCGGGTACCGATACAGTGATAGAACAGTCACCCCTCTACCTAAATATAGATACCTGCTCCTCACAGGTAGAGGGAAAAGAAAGTAAGAAGAGGAGGAGGCCTGGTCCTCACTCATCTCACCAAAACTATCCTTGCCCAGCAAGTTATCGTCCACAGCAGGTCCGCAGGAGGAGAAGGCAACGAATGAGGCTTCCTTAATGGAGGAGGGATCAACCTCCTCGCATAAAAGGACACACTCATCATTGACTTGAGCACAAAGCTCCAAGTCCTCCTGAAGTACCTGTGAAGATTCAACCTGCACAGGCTCGGGTGAAGAGGGGGGGATCGAGAAATAAACAAGATGAAGAACATAAATAATCAAAAATCGGGGGAGTGGTCCCGGTCTCACTCCCATTAGGTTGGGCAAGTAAAATAATGTTTGCATTGTCATCAATGCTACAAGATTCGGCGGGATCAACGGTGGCCAGGCTTAGGATTTGGACTTCCTCCACCGGTGCTGAGGAAAATTCCTCTTCACCTAGAAGGTTGTCCTCCTCCATAGGAATAGGCACAACACTCAGATCAACCGCCTCCTCCTGCGACACATCATCAACAATGTCGTCAGAGACGAGCGTAGTATGCACAACAGGGAGAGGAGTAGTGCTCGGATAAAAGTCAAGCACCGATCCCTCACAAAGAATCGAATCCACTAGAGGTGGTGGATGCACCGGGAGAATAGGCTCAGCAATGTCGGTGCCCAGATCAGCCACACATCCAGTGACCGTGTCCATGCCATACCCTTCAAGATGTGAAGGTGACAAAGACACATAATTGGATGTTGAAGGTATGCCGCCAGAGTTAGGATTCGGGACGATCCGGATATCCGGCTCGTCATCCTCATCCAATTGGCGACGAAAAGCAGCACAATCCTTCAGGGCATGATCTGTGCTCCGACAAAACTGGCACTGCCTAGCGGGCTTCTTTGGCACAGCGGGGGCTGAGGCCGAAAAGAAGTAAGACGGTAAAGGCTCAGCAGAGTAGCCATAAGACTTACGCGCACCATATGGAGTACCAGACGAAGTAGGTGCTCCATATGCTGGGCTATAAGAAGTATGCCTACTATTCTCCGTGGGGCATTCATCACTAGAGTGGGAGGTAGCTCCACACCAACGGCAACGAAAATTGAGATGTGCCCACATAGTGAGAAGATAAAACGATTCAAAAAGAAGAACACTATTGTGCGAAATACTACACCTAACAAAAATTACTAAAGCAACCTAATAAAAAACAAGAAAACAGAAAATGAGGAAATAAAACAAGGAAATGCGATTTACAAATGGAAGGGCTCCTTTCTCAGATTCTCCCTCTCCAGAAAACTCACACGACTGTGTTCCCCGGCAACGGCGCCAAAAACTTGATGCGATGATTCGGCAAGTGCACCGGTCGCGCAAGTAATAATAATGGGGAAAATCCCCGAGTGTCGGTCACTTGAGGAACACAGTAAGGTGGAGTTAGGTTTCGAGGAAGGACTTGAGATTGAAGTCCCTAAATCGGATGGAATGCGGGGGAGTTGGGTTGGCTTTTGGAAAATAAAATAAAAGCTATCAACTACTCCAATGCAATGCCGCTATGTAATGCTTCGCTTGGCGGGATGGAGACTAGGCAGGCCTTGAGCGCGCTGCATCGAAAGGGCGGATGGACGAGTAGGCAAGCAGAATCGAACTGTGCAGGCCTTGAGCGCACTGCTTCGTTAGGTGGGATGGAATACGGGCCGCGATGCCACGCTTCGGTAGGCGGATGGACGAGTAGGCTAGCGGAGTGAGGGTCGCAAGCACCTCTTCGACAAGCACGCCACTAGCAATTGCTAGTGCGGCACACGAACGCGGTGGTGAAGTGGAAAATGGATGGTGGCGCTCCTCATAAACACATAGACCACAAAAGCATTTCACACAAACATGAAATCTATATAAATAGAAGCAAGTCTAAATGCAACTTCATCAAAATATATAGATCTAGCTATTACAACAATCAATAAGAGAAGAATAAGGCAAGAAATCGACCGAATCCGAAGGCTCGTTGTAGATTCACGGTTGGAATCGCCGGGTTGTCAATCCGCGTCCAAGCTCGGTCCGCAACTACGTCCGGGGTAGAGAGAGCTGTCACGACTCTCCAATGGACCCGTCTTCTTCGTGTCACGATCCGGTAGAGGTTGCAAACTTCCTCTTGCTTGATGGTAATGGCGGCTAGGTCTTCCTTTGGAGCTCTTGGATGAAGGAGGAGGCCGAGAGGAAACTCCGGCTCAAGATTGGCGTGAAGAGCAAGCCCGGAGCACCTCTAGATGGTGGGCGGCGATGGAGGGGCGAAGTCGGACGAACTGGAGCAGAAAACGGCGGAATACGGCGGGCGGTCCTGACCTAAATCGCGAGCAAGGAATTTATAGGCGCTGGAATTAAACAGTACGCATGGTCATTGGCGCACGACCAGTGGTCGTGCGCACTAGAATTCGATGATCGTGCGCTCTGCCTGGACGGAACCTGCAAAGACAGAAATTATGAAATAACATGTTCGCACGACCGGTGGCGCACGACCGGTGGTCGTGCGCACTAGTTGAAACAGAACTCATGAAATTGATGCTAAGCGCGCACGAACAGTGGCGCACGACCGGTGGTCGTGCGCACTGGAGTTGATGGTCGTGCGCGCTACAGCAAATAGAACTCGGAAATTAAATGGTAAGTGCGCATGAGGAGTGGCGCACGACCGGTGGTCGTGCGCACTGGCATTGATGGTCGTGCGTACTGCACCAAACAGAACTCATGAAAAAGGTGTTAAGTGCACACGATCAGTGGCGCACGACCAGTGGTCGTGCACAATAGAACCGGTGATCGTGCGCAGTGTTCCTGTGCAGAATTGCACCGGGAACACCTACACGACTCCTAATCCAGCACAACCACGAATCTAGCCACTGAAAGTGACACCTAACAGTACATGAAAACTACTAATGAAGATAAGCATGAAATCACACCAAAATGGGCCTATAAGTGCACCTAGCATAGAATGACCAATATGAGCTAAAACAGGGCTAAAGTGCAGTGAAAAGACTAAATAGATGGCCCAGATGAGTCCATAAAAGTGTATATGATCAGGACTCATCAATGGCCTCATAGGGAGATCTCATTTAACCCATTGGTTTTCGTGTAATTTCATCGTGTATACTTTTGACAGTGAAAATCTGTTCCCATAGTCTCGAATCTTTCTAATGGCGATTATGTTGTCTTTTAAACGTACGTGCTCTGGTTGAGAGATTGTATACAATGTGTACATCTTAGATATATTGTTTGACAATCTCAAGTCCTCTGGGGTTATCACACTTTTAATGTCATGTTATAACAGATTAATCTTAGTTGTTCAATATCATGAACGTCATTATCTGTCTTCTAGTATGAAGTCTGCATTTACTCCACATTATTTTAATCTGCAAGTTTCCAATATAATGAATTATTTAAATTGAAATGGTTTTTCTTTTGATTGAGGAAGCCAAATATAAATCACCTTCGAATGTCTTAATAATGTAGATATCCCTTCTATAACTCTAACTTGTAGGGACCCGGTTCTAATTGTTGGGTTTTTCTCAATACCATTTCATAAATGATAATACAGCATATCACATATGCGCAGCAGAATAAATAACTAGAACAACCCAAAGAGTTAAGGAACTTGCGATTTTACTTATTCAAGAAATAAAACATCTAGCAACACATTGCAGAAATTATACCTGAAGGGGGTTGAGTCGATACTCAACCGAGATGCTCCAATGGCAGATTCAAGATTGTGCGGCTGAGTTCCTTGCACAGAAATAGATCTGCGCCTCTATAGTAGCCCACACAAGCACTGGAGAACCCTAGCCTCTTGTCACACAAGAGCTAGGTCAGAGAAGAACTGTCCTCTACGTCTTCCACAGACTGCTAGGTCCGAATACAGGAAGAGGCGACAGTGGCAGTGGGATCGACCTGTCGGAACACTTCTTTCCGGGGCTACAGGTGGAACACTTCCGCCGCTCTCACTTTCTTTCGCAAAATAGATCGCATCATCTTAGGTTAAAAAGAATCACATTCTTTTATACCCACGCGCAAAAAGGATCTATCTGCACAGCCACGACTTTAGGTGAAGAAAACAGAATTCGTCGAACTGCGTTCAACGAACTGGCTAGCGTTTGTCGAACGCGCTGGCAGGTGGTCGAACGCGCTGGCCATTTGTCGAATGGGCTCGCCGTTCATCGAACGTGCTCGTCGTTCTTCGAACTCCAGTCTCAGCGGTCGACCAACACCTTCAGTTCGACGAACTGAACACTGAGTTCGATGAATGCTTTCAGTTTGATGAACTGAACACTGCGTTCAACTAAGTCATAGGATTGGTCTGATTTCTCGAAAAATTCCAAAGTAGGAGATGCAGTCCTCGAAAAATCCCAAGGATATAATTTCTCGAGAAATCTCAAATGACTTCTCGATAAATCCCAAACCAGGAATATGATTTCTCGAGAAATCTCAAGGCAGGAAAAATAAGTTCTCGAGAAATCCGGAGCCAACACAATTCTCCCTCCAACTTCTCAAGACACTCTTGTGTGCGACCCCATATGCTCATATCGCGTTGGTAGTGAGACTAGATATTTGACCACTTCCAGATCACCATGGAAACACCAACAGTCTCCCACTTGTACTTGAACGTATCAAATAAAAGTCTCACAAATAATGAGCGGCATCTAGCAATGCATCATTGCTACCCAAGCAATAGGAGTTCATAACTCAACAAGCCTGTCTTGACCAATGTATGAGTGTTGTCATGTCCCTTTGTCCCTTACATCCGGATAGAACTAGAGGCATGGACCGTGTCACCCTCATAAATATTCAATCCCAGTTTTCTGATCTAAAATAGAATGACAAAAATTGGTGAGCTCAATATCATATATTGACTCGACCAAGCATGGCCATGCATTTTTTAGTCTCATTCCATCAAGGGGACCATGGATGTAACTCCTATCATAAAGGAGGACAAATCTCATTTCTGCTCACACACAAACATCCAAATGATTCGTAACATACCCAACAACCACCCTTATCGTCAACCTTTCTCAAGAGAAGATTTTAGATGGCATCAAAGTACGCTCTTCCTCACCTGATGAATGATGTGACTTCAGGTCAAAGGACCACAAACACCATTGTCACTTGAGACCTACTTGTGACACGTTCATATAACAATCCACAAAGTAGTCTCACGGTGGGTCTGTCCAGTACAACTTGTTCCTAACAAGTACCCATGTGATGACTTGATATCACAATATCATGACCTGTGAGAACCGGTCATCAGTCAACGCACAAGCTAGTCTTATGGTCTCATCCTCGCCCCAATTTCGAGGATCATACCTCGACCAGGGACCATTAAGAATGAAGCTTCATTTAACCACAGGCCCTCACATTCAAGTCACATACTTGAATTCCTATGGAAGCAAACATTCTAAGGGAATTCATTATGTTAATTAGTCTATCATATAGAAACAGTTGACATAATAAAAGAACTTGCCATAAATATAAAATGAAACATATAGTACACATCATAATTCATCAAATGAATGAACAACCAACAAACATGCAATTCACCAAGCTCCCACTAAAGATGATCATTCAGGTATCTAATACCCATTGATCTAACATGACCATCATGCTTCTTTTGCGCAAGAGGCTTTGTCAGTGGATCCGCTATGTTTTCTTCCGTCGGTACTCTGCAAATGCTCACATCTCCTCGATCGACAATCTCTCGAATAAGATGGAACCGTCGAAGTATGTGCTTGGAGCGCTGATGAGATCTAGGTTCCTTAGCTTGGGCAATTGCACCGTTGTTGTCATAGTAGAGAAGTACAAGATCAACAATGCTAGGAACTACATCTAACTCGCCGATGAATTTCCTAATCCACACAGCCTCCTTTGTCGCATTTGCGGCAGCAATATACTCGACTTCTGTCGTAGAATTGGCAACTATCTCCTGCTTGGAACTCTTCCATCTTACAGCTCCTCCATTAAGGCAAAATACAAAACCTGATTGGGACTTTGAATCGTCCTTATCAGTTTGGAAGCTTTCATCTGTGTAACCACTTACAACGAGCTCTTCCTCTCCATCAGACACCAAGATCATATCCTTAGTCCTACTCAATTACTTTAGGATATTCTTGACTGATATCCAGTGACCATCACCAAGATCAGACTGATACCTACTCATCATGCTCAAAGCATATGAGATATTGGGTCGAGTACACAACATTGCATACATGATTGATCCAATTACCGAGGCATATGGAACCAACTTCATGCGGTTCTTATCTTTCAAAGATTTAGGACACTGGTCCTTAGAGAGACTCACACCATATGACATGGGTAAGAATCCTTTCTTGGACTCAAGCATGTTGAACCGTTTCAACACCTTCTCAATGTATGTACTCTGGGTCAAACCCTGCAACTTCTTCGATCTATCTCTATAGATCTTGATACTAAGTATATAAGTCAATTCACCCAAGTCCTTCATAGAAAAGCAGTCCCCTAGCCTATTCTTAATAACTTGCAGGGTTGGAAGGTCATTCCCTATCAGCAGTATGTCATCTACATACAATATCAGGAAAATGATAATGCTCCCACTAATCTTCTTGTAAACACAAGGCTCATCTTCGTTCTTGATGAAACCAAACTCTTTGATTTTCTCATCAAAATGCAAATTCCAACTTCGAGAAGCTTGTTTCAATCCATAAATGGATCGATTCAACTTGCATATTTTAGTAGCTTCACTTGGAGATACAAAACCCTCGGGTTGTGTTATATACACTTCCTCAAGGAGGTTTCCATTAGGAAAAGCCGTTTTGACATCCATTTGCCAGATCTCGTAGTCATAATACGCAACAATAGCAAGTAGAATTCTGATGGACTTGAACATGGCTACAGGGGAAAAGGTCTCATCATAGTCAACACCATGAACTTGCCTGAAACCTTTAGCCACCAGCCGGCCTTTGAATGTCTATACATTCCCATCTATGTCGGTCTTCTTCTTGAAGACCCACTTGCACCATATGGGTCGTACCCCTTCAGGTGGTTCCACCAAGGTCCAAACTTGGTTTGTATACATGGAGTCCATTTCAGATTTCATGGCCTCCATCCACTTCTCAGAGTCAGGTCCACACATAGCCTCTTGATAGGTTGCAGGCTCATCATCATGATCCATAAGCAACACATTACATATTTGAGACACGAGAAATCCTTATCTCTCAGGCTCAAATCTAGGTCTATCAGATCTATGTAGGACTTGTTTTTCTTGAACAGGTTCTCCAGCTACAACAGATTGTAGTCCTTGCTCAGGTTCCAATTCACGTTCATTCATTATTTGTGGTTCTTGAACCTCTTCAAGTTCCACCTTTGCAGTCTTTCTGGATAAGAACTCTTTCTCCAAAAAGATGCCAGTCCTTGCGACAAACACTTTGCCCTCGGATGGCAGGTAGAAGTAATACCCCTTGGTTTCCCTAGGATATCCCACAAGATAACACTTATCTGATTTAGTGTAAAAGCAGCAGTCTCTAGAGCAAAACCCCAAAAGGAAACGGGCAAATCTGCATGACTCATCATCGATCGCTCCATGTCTAACATGGTACGATTCCTCCTCTCAGAAACACCATTATGTTGCGGTGTTCTGGGAGGGGTGAGCTGTGATACAATACCACACTCTTTCAGATGATCACGGAACTCCTGACTCAAATATTCGCCACCTCGATCAAATCGGAGTGCTTTTATCCTTTTTCCCAGTTGGTTCTCTACTTCATTCTTAAACTCTTTGAACTTTTCAAAGGTCTCAGATTTGTTCTTCATAAGAAACATGTATCTGTATCTACTGAAATCATTAGTAAATGTAACAAAGTAGTGGAACCCACCTCTAGCCATAGAACACATGGGTCCGTACACATCACTATGTATGACACCCAAGAGATCATCAGCCCTCTCAGTATGACCAGTGAAAGGGGCTTTAGTCATTTTGCCTAATAAGCAAGACTAGCATCTCTCAAATGATTCATAATCAAATGAGTCCAATAGTCCATCTCTATGGAGCTTGGATATGCGTTTCTCATTTATATGGCCCAAACGACAATGCCAAAGGTATGTAGGATTTGAGTCATTTATTCTTAGTCATTAATTTTTTTCAACATTATAGATCGGATGGTCTAAGTTCAAAACATATAAACTATTAAACAATTGGGCTAAACCATAACAAACATCATTCATAAAAATTGAACAACAATTGTTCTTAATTATAAATGAAAAACCCTTCATGTCAAGACATGAAATGGATATAATGTTTCTAGTTATGGTCGGAACAAAATAACAATTATCTAGTTCTATTACAAGCCCAGTGGGCAAAGAAAGACAGTAAACACCAACGAAGATGGCAGCAACTCTTTCTCCATTCACGACGCGCAGGTCTACCTCCCCTTTACCCAGCATTCTTCTCCTTCTCAGTTCCTGCACATTTGTACAAATGTGAGAACCACATCCGGTATCCAATACCCAAGATGAAGGAGCAGAAAGGTTTATCTCTATAACGTAAATACCTGAAGTGGAAGTCACATTTCCCTTCTTCTTTTGCAGATCCTCATTGTTGAGGGGACAGTTCCGCCTCCAATGCCCTGCCTTACCGCAGTGGTGGCACTTTCCTTCTTTCGCTAGACTTTTCCTTTTCAGTGCAGAAGACTTGGGATCAAGAGGAGACTTAGATCCAATCTTTGTCTTCTTGAATCCCTTGGCCTTGCCCTTTCTCTTATGCACCATCAGTATGGGGCCGGCAGGCTTGGCTTTCTTCATGTTGTTCTCGGCAGTTCTCAACATTCCAAGGAGCTCGGGCAGTGTCTTTTCTATTTCATTCATGTTATAGTTCAAGACGAACTGCTCAAAACTATCCGACAATGATTGCAGGATCAGATCTGTGGCCAACTCTTGACCCAAGGGAAAACCCAGTTTTTCAAGGTTCTCGATATAGCCAATCATTTTGAGTACGTGATTCCCTACTGAGTCTCGAGCTCCCATTTTGTACTTAAATAATGCCTTGGATATGTCAAACCTCTCTTGTCGGGCTTGCCCCTCGAACATTTTCTTGAGGTGCCTGATTATCTCATAACCACACATGCTCTCGTGTTGCTTCTGAAGCTCAGAGTACATGGTAGCAAGCATGAGGCATTCCACATCCAAGGTATCATCCTGATACTTCTTGTAAGTATCTTTATCCGCTCTCGGAGCATTCCCGGTCGGCTCTGCAGGGGCTTCCCCTTCCAAGACATAGAGCTTGCACTCTTGCCTGAGAACAATTCTCAGGTTCCTGTACCAGTCGAGAAAGTTCGTCCCATTGAGCTTGTCCTTCTCAAGGATGGCTCTCAGGGACAGCGTGGAGTGTGATGTATTTTCCATGGAATTTCTAAAATAAATTTGCAAAAGATTTTCAGTACTATATTTCAAAATACATTTTACTTTAATAAGGACTTTAATTAAAAGAGGGCTCCCACTATTTTAATCAAATCGATAACCCTTAATATCGATTCGGAGAGTTTATGTGATCTACTCTCTTAGTGGACAAGATCCATATTTCACCAACACAATGAGTCCGCTTTGGCGTTTCTCTCGCAATTCGGTTATTTAGGTAAACAACACTTGTCAATTGCATCACTATGCAACTCTTGTATGGTTGGTGAACAACTCTTTATTTGCATCCATCATATGGTGCATGCCAACCCAATGCCTCTAGGCACTCAACCTTTGAGGTCACCTAGTTAAGATAGACCCGATGTCGACAGTGGGATATCACAATTATCCGCTCGCACCCTTACCAAGATAGATTAATGCACCATGCTTTGGCAAGCCCACACTTCATCGATCAAGGCAGGAAGAGTGTCATCCATCGAAAGGCATCCGTATACTTAATATTGGATAAGGGATTTTATCTTTCAATTGATGAACATTTCATCGTGATTAACATTTAATCACCGTGCACATTCACAAAATAGAAATACAACATTTCAAACCAAATGCATCCCAATGCGCACAAAATAAAATTATCAACACTTTGATAATGAGGGCTAAATCTGAACACTTAGAACACTTCTAATTCTCCAGATTTACATGCATTGGACACAACAAAAACAACTCCACTTGTGCAGTAAACAAGCTCGTCTCTCAATGTCTGATTCAAAATCTCAGACATGTGATTTCACAAATCACTTGGAGGGACGGTTACTGCAAAGGAGAAACTATTTCTGAAAATAATGAAATCGTAACGCAATCACATGCGTTCTTGGAGGGGTTCCAAGAAGAAATCAGGGCATTTAGAACGCTTCTTAAATCCCGATTTACACGCACTTGATTTCCAACCTATCTCTGATACCACTGTTGGGTTTTTCTCAGTACCATTTCATAAATGATAATACAACATATCACATATGCGCAGCGGAATAAATAACTAGAACAACCCAAAGAGTTAAGGGACTTGCGATTTTACTGATCCAAGAAATAAAACATCCAGCAAAACATTGCAGAAATTATACCTGAAGGGGGTTGAGTCGATACTCAACCGAGATGCTCCAATGGCAGATTCAAGATCGTGCGGCTGAGTTCCTTGCACAGAAATAGATCTGCGCCTCTATAGTAGTCCACACGAGCGCTGGAGAACCCTAGCCTCTTGTCACACAAGAGATAGGTCGGAGAAGAACTGTCCTCTACGTCTTCCATGGACTGCTAGGTCCAAATACAGGAAGAGGCGACAGTGGCAGCGGGATCAACCGGTCGGAACACTTCTTTCCGGGGCTACAGGTGGAACACTTCCGCCGCACTCACTTTCTTTCGCAAAATAGATCGCATCATCTTAGGTCAAAAAGAATTACATTCTTTTATACCCACGTGCAAAAAGGAGCTATCCGCACAGCCACGACTTTAAGTGAAGAAAACAGAATTCGTCGAACTGCGTTCGACGAACTGGCTAGCGTTCGTCGAATGCACTGGCCGGTCGTCGAACGCGCTGGCCGGTCATCGAACGCGCTGACCATTCGTCGAACGCACCAGCCATTCGCCGAACGCGCCGTCCATTCATCAAATGCGCTGGCTGTTCGTCGAACGGGCTTGCCGCTCATCGAACGCGCTCGCCATTCGTCGAACTCCAGTCTCAGCGGTCGACCAACACCTTCAGTTCGACGAACTGAACACTGTGTTCGATGAATGTTTTCAGTTCGACGAACTAAACAGTGCGTTCAACTAAGTCATAGGATTGGTCTGATTTCTCAAAAATTTCCAAAGCAGGAGATGCAGTCCTCGAGAAATCCCAAGGATATAATTTCTCGAGAAATCCCAAATGACTTCTCGAGAAATCCCAAACTAGGAATATGATTTCTCGAGAAATCTCAAGCCAGGAAAAACAAGTTCTGGAGAAATCCCGAGCCAACACAATTCTCCCTCCAACTTCTCAAGACACTCTTGCGTGCGACCCCATAGGCTCATATCGCGTTGGTAGTGAGACTAGATATTTGACCACTTCCAGATCACCATGGAAACACCAACACTAACCCACATATCCCATAAGGTGATTTGTTTTTCCCGATCCATTCTTATCAGTCCATATCCGACATAAACCTGCACTAAGTCTATTGTTCATGTCGGGTCTCTCTTGCGTTCTTCATGAATTTGGTAGAGATTAAGGACATCAAGGTCATTGTAGATGGAGCTTCGGTTATCACAAACTTTCAAGTTCTGGGACCCATGGAAAATACTTCCATGCCTATTTTGGGTGACCCGTTCTTGAAGGAGAGTGATGCCACCCTTCACATTGCTAAGGGGTGTGTAACCTTGTCACCCAAAGTGGCACACCACACTCTTCCATCTACAATAGCCAAGGATCTAAATTCTTTTCCTGTCATTTCTGAAAAGTCTTTGAATGATTTTTTTAAAACTAAAGTAATCTGTAAACAGTTAAAATTGGTTCGTTGGGCAGATCAGTCACTCGTGGTGGGTGAATAAATAACTCCCGTGGCTGCTCCGAGACTTCTAGACACCGATTATGATAGAGTACATGTTGCTCATTGGCGCTCTCCTACTATGGAGAAATTGAAACAAAAAATGTTATTGCGCGCTACCCTTGCTGCCGCCCTCCGGCACGAGAAGGAAGAGGTTTGGTGCAAGGTAGAGACATCTTCTTTGAGCCCTAAAGCCTTCACCTCCTTCCCATCTCGTGTGGTTGGGGATATCCATCACAAATCAACATATATCTAAGTCATGATGTAGTCTCCGGGCTTTTGTTGCAGCTATTTCAGTCTGCTTTTGTTTTATCTCTTTAGTGTACGTGTGTGTTTCTTTTGGTGATCTTTTGGACAATTGCTAGAACTTTCTCTATTTAATGTTAATACAGGTATTTGGTCCACCTTAAGGACCGTAAACAAAAGGCCTTATGGGAGACTACCCAATTTTGTTGTTTTGTTTATGTTCTTACGTATGCTGGAGATTCTATTTTGTAGGTGTCGCGGCTGTGGTGGCGGACATTTAGAGCTGAGTTTGCAACCAAGCGCCAATCTTTTGGTATGCTCATTTCTGAGCATGGGGTAACCTCTCTTCCCACCTCCTCTTATAATTGTCGTATTACACTCTGTGTACAACCCCGATATTCGCCAGGCAAGGAGACGTGGTTTAAGAAGGCAATAGGATGGAGGTAATAAGGAAGAGAGGCTTTAGTGCCGAAGACCCTCCCTCTCGGAGGGCTCGCTGAAGGGCGAGCGAGAAGTATCGGTGAGATAAAAGCTCGCAGGCCATTTCAGGAAGATTCTGTAGTTCGACGAAGGGAGCAATGCGTTCGACGAACTTTCCAGTGATCGTCGGGCTCACCTGACTCCGTCGAGCCCACCCCCGTTCGACGAAATCATCAGAAGTCAGAGAAGTGTTCTATGCTCATTAAAGCCAAAGGGACAATCTCGCAAGGGGAGTCGCGCGACCCAGACCTCGGCAGATATCTTCGCGAGACCCAGACCTCGCTCAACTCTACGCTCGACAAATGTCGAACGGAGCTCAACATCCGTCGGACGGCGCCCGACGAACAAAATATATTCTACGGCAGCGCTCGGCTAGTTACAGCGGGGAAGCAGTGGTCGATGAGTCGCCCATCTCAGCAAACAGCGAACAACTTAGCGTTCGGCATCCGTCAACCTTGTTCGTGTTCGGCGAAGTGACCTGCGTTCGGCGAAAGGCGTGTTGAGATCGACGAAGTCCAGAGGCAGTCTCGCAGGAAGGCTCGCGAGATCGGACCTCGGCAGATACCGTCAGAATTGGCCGGCGAGGTCCTCGCAGAGTGATCGCCTAGGAGAGGCACCACGAGCAGGGCTCGCGGGAAGGCCCGTGAGAGCTTCGCCAGTAGGGTTCTCGCAGTTCCTTGCTTATAGGTTGATAGGGCCAAGTTACCTTTTTACCCTTGGTGGTCTGCCCTTAGCCTCTCCAAACAGCGGAGTTTGGCTGTTAGCAGACCCATTTGGGGTGCGGATAGTAAAATCAAAAGGAAGAATCTTGCTATTTGCAGGCCATATTAGAAAACCTATAAATAAGACCTCAAGGGCACCTTTGGAGAGGAGTTCACTTTACCTTCTCTCTCCTCAGACTTTCTTTGGTTAGCATTTTCAGAGCTCTCCAAGGTGCCCGAGTCTCAGCTTTGGCTTAGGAGGGGAAGCGCTCAACGATCTTCCGGGTTAGTGGAGGGACCTCCTCGCTGCGACTAAGGTCTTAGTCTTCTTTCTAGTCTTCAGTCTACCTTCTCTGAGGGATCAGTAAGGTCTAGCTGCCCCTCATTTCGGTGAGGGCCCCGAGCTCCACAAGAGGCCGAGAAATCAGTTTCAACATTTTGGTGCGGTAAGCGTGGAGCGTGGATGGTCCAAGAAAGTTCCAAGGAGCAGATATGACAGGAGGCGAGGAACAAGGCGAGGAGTTCAGCGAGCCACCACAGGTGGTGACGCCGAGGATGTTCACAGACTTCAGGAGGGAGGTGCTTGACACCTTCGGGCTCACGGTCGTGGCGCTGCGAAGTGAGTTCGCGACCCCAGCCCCTCAGGCGACCCCTCCCCCAGCAGCGGTTGGCAAGAACGCCCCAGGGGGAAGGGCCGGAAAGGAAGTGGCCGGAGGGTCAATGCAAGATCTAAAAGGGCGAGTGCTGTTCGCCAGCCCGGCGAGCTCTGTGCCGGCGAGCTCTGTGCCGGCGAGCTCTGTGCCGGCGAGCTCTGTGCCGGCGAGCTCTGTGCCGGCGAGCTCTGTGCCGATGAGTGCGGCGCAGGCGAGCGCGCGCCCGCAGGATGCAGCGACTGTGGGAGTGGTCCAGGCAAACACTGTTCTTGCGAGCGCGTTCCTCGCGAGCCCGAGTCTGGCGAGAGAGCTCGGGGGTCGTGGAGAGCGAGAAAGGGTGGCAGAAGGGGGAAGTCCCTTCTGCGAGTTGGTACATTCAGCACCAATCCCGGCAGGGTTCGGAGAGGGGTACAGGGTATACTATAACGGCAGGGATGACCCTGTCCAACATCTCCAGTCTTTTGAGGACTCGGTCTCCATCAGGCCGATGTCGGATGCTTTTAAGTGTCGTCTCTTCGCCGTCACTCTTAAAGAAAAGGTCAGGGACTGGTTCCATCAACTCCCTACAGGGTCGATCTACGCATTCGAGGATTTACGCCGGAGCTTCTTGTTGCGATTCTCAACTTCAAAAAAGAGGAAGAAGGATGCCGAGTCCCTCTTCAAAGTGAAGCAAGAGCCAAAGGAGTCGCTGGCTCGCTACGCAGATCGGTTCTAGGAAGAAGTGTGAAAGTGGAGGTCAGATCTTAAATTACTCTAGAGGGGGGGTGAATAGAGTATTAAATTTTTTAATACGTTTTATAGCGGAAATTAAACTACTGTTTAGGTATATGTGTATTTAGTGTGAGTTATAAAAAAAACTACAGAATTAATAAAAAGGACACACAACACAAGCATAAGCACACAGAAATAATCAAGCACAGAAGACACAAGGAGCTATAGTAGTTCCCCAATAAATCTAGGTACGTCTACTCTTCTACCACCTTTGGTAGGAATCAACTAGGAGGGTTGATAAGGTGCCCAGGCACCAAGGGATTTTTGATAAGGTGTCCACACACCAATAAGCTTTTGATAAGGTGCTTAAAAACCACACTAGGATTTTTTGATAAGGTGTCTTGCCACCACTGGGTAAACTTTTGAAGGGAGTATTAACCCTGTACAGAATGAGATAAAAAGGTATAGAGTGTTCTTCTCTGTCAATGATCTGAGAGAAGGCAAAAGATATTGAAGCAGAAAGCTCCCCCTGTCTGATGAGAGTTAATGACAGATTTTTGGACAGAGCTTTCTCAAATAGAAGTCTTTGTAGCAGATGATCTCGATGAAGAGGAAAACTGAGAAAGAATAGTGTATTTGCTTCTTCTTCTTCTTCTTCTGAAAGACTTCTTCTATCCTCCTTGATCTATGATCACAGATGAGAGAGAGTGATAGTCAAGTTTTTCTTTATTTTTCTCACAGAAGACGAATATCTCAGTTCTTGAAATTCTCTATATCTTCTTTCTCTTCTGATAACTGTATGTATATCTCTTTTCAAATTCAAATCTTTTGTCTCTTTAAGGAATGTCTTTTTCTGACTTAAATCCTTTTTGGAACCAGGCAGCCACCCAAAACAATTTTGGCAGGTCCTTTTAATTCCTTTTGTCGAGAAAGATGCCTTTGGCATTAAATGTCAACGGCTATTCTTCTTCTTGGAATTGAAGGAATATAAAGATATAATAAATGAGAAAGATATCCTTACTTGGCTGTCTGAATACGTCCAAGGAGAAATAAATATATCCGTTATTTTGCTGATTTGAGTTCAGAGAACTGACATCCACTGAGAATATAAATTTGAACGACAGAAAGCAATTTGTCGAGCGCTGGCTAGAATTTGTCGACCGCTGCTAGTCATTTGTCGAGCGCTGGCTTAGAATTCGTCCACCGCTGCTAGTCATTTGTCGAGCGCTGGCTTAGAATTCATCGACCGTTGCTAGTCATTTGTCGAGCGCTGGGTTAGAATCCGTCGACCGCTGCTAGTCATTTGTCGAGCGCTGGCTTAGAATTCGTCGACCGCTGCTAGTCATTTGTCGAGCATCACTTGCCATGTGTTGATCTTGAATTTTCCAAGTTCTGCCAATCTAATCAGCCTACAACTTGACCCTAAGACTATACATTGGGGTCAATACAAATCCTAATCAACATATAGTGATCCTAGCCCAAATTAGTAATAGGGTTGTTCCAACAATCTCCCCCTATTTGGGTTAGGATACTATTTGACAAATAATTAGATAGATACAACAGAAAGTATAAACAACAGAGCAACAATGAAATGAAATATATCTGATAGATAAAAATAGATCATCAGATAAGATAGAAATTAAATGCTCTGAGTTTAGAAACTTTACATTCATAATCAAGCAATTTATTTACGACTTTTTGTCGTGAGAAGGTGGCTTGAATATGATTTTCCTGTTGGGGTCTTCTGATTTCTTTTTGCTGATATACAAATCTTGAGCTCCAATGATTTTCTGCTCTTTGACATGAGGGATAAATGCTTTTGGGTGCATATCAATATATTCCTCAGCATTGAATGTTTTAACAGTTTTGTATTTTTCAAGTTCTTTTCTTCTGTATTCTGACATGGTTGAGAAACCTGAGAAATCTTTGCCTTCTGCTTTAGCCTTTTTAATCTGTGCATATGCAATTGTTTCTTTCAGTCTTGCCATTTGACAGATTTTCTCTTCTTCTGGATCTGGAAAGTAATAGGTATCTTCTGAATCATTTTTGTCTTGAGTGACCTTTTGAGGTACTCTATCTCTATGAAGAGATCCATCAGATATGTGAAGTTTGTATTCTGAAGATATTTTAGGAGAGGAAAAGATTTGACTTTCTTGAAGGATAGGTGCTGATCTCTTAGAGAAAGGAGCATTGGCTGATCCAGAGGCTTGAGAACCACTAGAACTACCAGATCTCCTAGAGTGTTGAGAGCTTGGCTTCTGAGAGAGAGATGAAACACCTGATAATCCTGTTGCACCAGCTGCTGGAGGAGGAGGAGGAGGATGATTGTGCTTGACTGGTTTGTCAGGGATGTAGCCAATCTTTTTGAATTTCTTCCTCCTATTGTTCTCATTTCTGGAGAGCTTCATCTAGTGAGGAGTTTTCTCATCAAGAGGAACATTATATAAAATGTACAGAGGAATGTCATTATTTGGATTTGGGGGCTTGGGAGCAGCATTTGACTTAGCTGTTCTTTTCTTTCTTTTCTTTGAAAGTGTATCATCAGAATCACTGTTGTCATCATTATCATCAGAGTCAGAAGATGGGATTGGCTTATTGTATAAATCATCAATTCTCTTGATTGCTTCACGAGCCTTTAATCTTTCTTCTACAGCTTTGTCAAACTCAGCATCTGCTTCTTTCCAAATTTCATCAAAGCTTGGCATTGGTTCTTCATTCCATACAGGATTTGGAGGTGAAGAAGTAATTTGTGAGGCTGTTGTATCATCAAGAAATTCTGCAAGATCATCTTCATATTCTGCAGAGTGATCCTTTATTTGAATGTCTTGAACAGTGAATGAAGGAATAAAAGAGATGTAATTTTGTATGATATCAGAATGGGTCTTCTGAGGAAGGCATATCAGAACCTTTGATAGGTCCTCTATGTATACCTTTGGTGATACCCTTGAAGTATATGTGACATCAAATTTTGATAATAAGCTATATAGATCACATGATGGATGAATGCATATATTATTTATTTCTTCTATAACTTGTGTAGCTGAATCAACTATATCTGTATCAAAAATTGTAACTTCTGTATCTTTTTCTGGAGGTTCTTCTGTTCCTAGAACTTCTTCATATTACATCTCCCCCTGCCTAGCTTCAGGGCATCCTGAATCTAGGCCCCTTGAAGAAGGGACAGCAATGGAGAAGGAAAGAGAAGTTATTTTAGCAGATAAAGTAGAAAGAGCCTGAAGAACTGGAGCAAGTTTTGCATCCAGGAGCGGGCTTATTTTAGGAAGAATAAGATCAAAAACTTGATCAGCAATAGAGGAGAGGTTGAGGGATGGATAATCTAGTGGATTACTAGAGGATGGTTGTGAAGTGGATGGAAATGATATTGGAGGAATGATATTGCTGATGATAGTGGTATGTGTGGGAATTTCTAGATGGATTGGACTAGGAGAATGAATAGGTGAATGATATTCATTGTGTATTGGAGAGGGAGGTGTGGTTGGTAGTGGTTCTGAAGATAGAGGAGGAGGTATAGCATCACTGATATGGGCAGTTGAGAGGGGGATATCATTGATGAGTGTTATTTCAGTTGAAGGAGGGGATGAAGAATAAGAGTGTGTAGGAGAAAGTTGAGCAGGTGGAGAGAGAGTATGAGAGGAAGGAGGAACTGAGGAAGGATCTTCTAGAAGGGTAGAGGGAGTGACTTGATCAGTCCTTGTGTCCTCAGAAGCTTTCCTTTTTCTGGATGCCTCAGCTCCTGTATTCTTCTTGGTAATTACTCTATCCCATTTAGCAAAGAGAGCTGAGGTCAGCCTCTTGCTGGCATTTATTGTTACTTTTGGTGACACCAGAAGCTCTGGATGCCTTTCCTGCAGAAAAATCCCTAAGATTCTTCCAAAGCATACATTGTCTTTAGAGTTTTCTTTTTAATCAATTCAAAAAGGATTGATCCCCAGTTGACTTTCTTCTTCTCCATTAAGGCCACCATTAACAGAAATTGGTGCCTACTGATATAGTCATGCCCAGAAGTCTTGCTCAGCAAGACTTTTCCAACAATATCTGCTAAGAACTTGTAGTCCTGAGATTGTTCCCGACAAGCTTTCATCGACTGGTTTTGCAGTGTAAACCCATTCCTTTATCTCTGCAATAACTATCTTCTGCCCGGTGCTTAGAAGCTTCCTTAGATGTTGTTCATCCAGCGTTTGAAGAATGTCCTTGAAGATTTGGTCTGACTGTGCAAACGAGTCCATGTCAATGTCGAAACCTGCGTCAAACTTCATTAGGTGCAGAGAGGCCTGAGGAGTCGCCATTGTTCCTGCAAAGAAAGTTGAAGATCAAGTGCAGAGGGGAACTGGAGGGAAAGACGATTTCTGTAGGCGCAAAGCTTAGAATAAGATAAAATAAAGCTTATATAGAAGGGTCGAAGAATGAGGGCGCATTCGTAAACCACTATTCGACAAAACCTAATAAAATTAGAAGTCGAAAAGGCTTTATTTCTTTGTCTAGAAGCGTTCGACGAGAGCATCTTTTTCGTCGACCGTCGTTCGACAAAAGACATTGCCTTAACTGACTCTGCCTTTAAGAGGTTTCAGAGGCCATCGTTCGACAAATGATTCAAATTTGTCGTTCTTCGTTCGACAAATTTGTGAGAAAAATAGAAATACTTAAGTTTTAGCAGATTGAATCTCCATATATCATTCTTAGTTGATTTATAAAGAAGATGTGCTTCTTTTCATCCAAGGGCTTGGTGAAAATGTCAGCTCTTTGCAAATCAGCAGAAAAGAATTGTAGCCAAATTTGGTTTTTATCCACATTGTCCCTGAGGAAGTGGTGCCTAATTTCTATGTGTTTAGTCCTACTGTGGAGAACTGGATTTTGTACTATAGATATTGCACTAGTGTTGTCACAAAATATAACTGAATTATTTAAGTTGACACCATAGTCTAGGAGCTGATTTTGTATCCACAATATCTGTGAGCAGCAGCTGCCAGCAGCTAAGTATTCAGCTTCAGCTGTTGATGTAGACACAGATGTTTGTTTCTTACAAAACCAAGATACAAGTCAATCACCAAGAAACTGACAAGTTCCTGATGTGCTTTTCCTATCTACCCTGCATCCAGCATAATCTGAGTCTGAGAATCCAGTTAATTCAAATTCAGATGCTGGTGGATACCAAAGTCCCAGATTAGGGCAACCCTTTATATATCTTAAAATTCTTTTTACAAAAGTAAGATGAGATACTTTAGGATCAACTTGAAACCTAGCACAAATGTATGTAGCAAACATTATGTCTGGCCTACTGGCTGTTAAATAGAGTAGAGAGCCAATAATTGCCCTGTACAGTTTCTGATCAACAGGTTTCCCTGATTCATCAGTATTAATAACAGCATTAGAGGCCATGGGTTTTTTCATAGTTGAAGAATCAGACATTCCAAATCTTTTCACTAATTCCTTAGCATACTTAGATTGAGAGATGAAGATTCCTGATGGGGTTTGCTTCACTTGAAGACCAAGAAAGTAGGATAATTCACCCATACTACTCATTTCAAATCTTGATTGCATTAGATTGGAAAATATTTTGCACAAATTTGAATCAGTAGATCCAAAAATAATGTCATCTACATATATTTGAACTAGTAGAGTTTGATTTTTATGTACTTTGTAAAATAATATTTTGTCTACCATGCCTCTACAGAAATTGTTTTCCAAGAGAAAGTTAGCTAAAGTCTCATACCATGCTCTGGGAGCTTGTTTGAGACCATAGAGAGCTTTATTAAGTTTGAATACATAGGAGGAATGAGTTGGAGAGATAAAACCTGGTGGTTGTTCCACATAGACTTCTTCTTTGATGTCTCCATTGAGAAAAGCACTTTTCACATCCATTTGATATACCTTAAACTTCTTGAATGCAGCAAAGGCCAAGAAAATCCTTATAGATTCAAGCCTTGCAACAGGGGCAAATGTCTAATCATAATCTATGCCTTCTTCCTATGAATATCCTTGAGCTACCAATCTTGCTATATTTCTCACAATATTTCCTTGTTCATCAAGCTTGTTCCTGAAGACCCACTTGGTGCCAATAACTGGATGGCCTCTTGGTCTTGGAACCAAATCCCAAACTTTGTTTCTTTCAAACTGGTTGAGTTCCTCTTGCATTGCAAGAATCCAATTTGGATCTTATTCTGCATCTTTTATGGTTTGAGGTTCAACTTGTGATAGAAAGCAAGTATGCATCTGATTTTGGTGTAGTTGATGCCTTGTTTGAACACCTGCTGTGATATCACCAATCACTTGTGAAATTGGATGATCTCTGACTGTAATATGGTCAGCAGTTGGAGTTGGTTCAGCAGCAGTGTCTTCATTGGGAATTTGTTCAGCTATTACATCCTGTGGAGGATGTTCTGTTGTTGCTTGATTCAGGTAATCAACAAGATCTGGATGATCTTCTTCTTCACTATCTTCAAGAGTTTGAGGTAATGGATGCAGTGAATCTCCTGTCTGTAGATTTAGTCCTTTGAGTTCTTCACATAGAGCCGGTACCTGCAAAGTGTTCTTGGTAGAAAAGTTCTTCTCCTTGTAAAACATGTTAGTTTCATCAAAGGAAACATGCATAGACTCTTCTATTTTAAGAGAGGATTTATTAAATACCCTATATGCTTTAATAACTATTGAATATCCTAAGAAGATTCCTTCTTCAGATTTTGGTTCAAATTTCTTAAGATATTTCTTATCATTGTTATGAACAAAACATCTACATCCAAAAGTTCTAAAATAATCAACTTTGGGTTTCTTCCCTTTAAGCAATTCATAGGGAGTTTTACCCTTAAGTTTGTGTATCAAACTTCTATTCAGAACATAATTTGCTGTGCTGACAGCCTCATCCCAAAAGGATAGGGGCAAGTTAGCATCTGCAAGCAATGTTCTTGCTGATTCAATTAGAGTTCTATTCTTCCTTTCAACTACCCCATTTTGTTGAGGAGTTCTAGGAGCAGAGAAGCAATGTCTGATACCTTCCATCTCACAGAATTCTTGCATGAGAAGAGACTCAAACTCAGTGCCATGATCACTTCTGATCAATGCAACTACAGTAGAGTACTCAATCTGTATGCTCTTAAGAAAGTCTGTAAGAACTTTAAAGTTATCTGACTTTTCTCTCAAAAAGAACACCCAAGTGAATCTAGAGAAGTCATCCACAATAACTAGAATGTAAGACTTCCCCCCTAAGCTCTTTATTGCAATAGGTCCAAAAAGGTCCATATGTAGCAAGTATAAGATTCTAGGTGAATCACTTTTAGATAATGATTTATAGTTGTTTTTGGTTTGCATACCTAATTGACATGCCCTACAAAGACCTTCTTTCTTATATGATCCTGATGGTAAGCCTTGTTGAAATTGTTGAAGTGGAAGTTTGGAGGCTTTTGGATCTGGGCGGTCTGGGTGAGGTCGGGCGGTCTGGCGAGTTCGCGCGAACTAACGGTCTGATTCTGCGGTCTGGCGAGTTTGCCGACTTGGCGGTCTGGATCGGCGGTTTGGCATGATCTGTGCCTAGTCGCGGTCTCCCGGGTTGACTGTTGGTCTGGTCCAAAGTCTGCTGAAGGAGGAGCCGCGCGGTCTGTGCGTGATCGCGTGGCAGGCTGTCCTCTTCAAGGCTGTGGCGGTCTGGTGTGACCGCACAGCTTGATCAAGGTTCTCTTCAGGATGCGGTCTGATAGCTGACCGGGCCTTCTGGGAGAGTTCGCGGACTAAGGGTCTTAGTCACGCGGTCTCAGCTCGCGGTCTCAGGAGGAGGCTGGCTTGCGAGCTGGTTGATGTTCGCGGTCTCAGGAGGAGATCGGCATGCGGACAGGAGTTCGCGGTCTGATGGCGAACTGACTGTGTTCGCGGTCTCGTGCGAACACAGGTGGTGAACAGCTTCGGGCGGTCTGGCGATCTTCGTTGAAGTCGCGATCTGCCGTGAGAGCAGCGGTCTCTCATGGCTGATGTGTGAAGCTGGCGGGTTCACCAAAATGAAGCAGGAGTTCGGCTGCTGATCGCGGGTTGACCGGTTTGGTCACGCGGTCTGAGGGGTGGTGATCCTATCTCATAGGGTGGTGACTGGATCAGGTCGCATGCCTATAAATAGGAGGCCACTGTAGCAGCAAATGCAGAACACACCAAGTGTAAGCTGAGTTCGCGTCTTTCTTGCGGTCTGTGTTTTCTGACTGGGCGGTCTCTGATCGAATTCTTCTTGTGCAGCTTCTGCGGATAGTGCGGGCAGCAGCGATCACCTCTTCCTCTGAAAGTGTTCGGGCGGTCTGCGGCTTGGAGTTGTGTTGCTGGAGTTTGGGAAGATCAGGAGGTCGAAAGAAGGGAGCGGTCTGTGCAGCGGTTTGGTGGTGGTCTGAGGTCGGCAGGGTGTTGCGGTCTAGCAACAGGAGGAGATCGCAAGGGAGTTCGCGCGGTCTGTGCAAGAGAGGTCGCGCGGGTTGTGCGGTCTGAAGTCTTTCAGTATTCTTCTCTGTATTGGTTCTGGAGTGTTGTGCTGACGAAATCATGTCTCGTCAAGCATGTCTTGCCCTGTAACTGAAGTTAGAAAATCAATAAAGATCAATTGTTTGCCCCAAATTGTTTCTGGTTGTTTTGGCTTGTAACTCTAGTTGTTATTCCTGCTTGCTCTCACAAGGTCCGAAAAAATTTCACATGGTATCAGAGGGAGGTTGGAGTGGTTAGAGCAGTGAATAACTTAGAGTAGCCATCGCCTTTGTGAAGAAGGAACCAGAGGGAAAACAATGGAAGGCGGATTTGCAAGAGGTCTTGGGATTGATATGCTTACTTCGACCAACTTTAAGAAGTGGAGGTCATGTATGCAGAGCTATCTTCTAGGGGAGGACCTCTGGGAGGTTGTTGGAGGAGATGCAACTGAAGAGGTGAAGGCAATGGAAGCAGGTGATAATGGTCCGGCTGTGAGGGCGTGGAGAAAGACCAATGCTAAAGCCGAGTTCACCTTGAAGCGTGCCATTTCAACGGAACTATTTGATCACATCTTAGGGTGTGGATCAGCTGCCGAAATCTGGAGAGCCCTGGATGGGCTGTTTAACAAGAAGAATGTGGCGAGGCTGCAGTTCTTGGAGAATGAGCTGGCAAGGTCGGCTCAGGGTGATCTTTCTATCTCAAACTTCTTTCTGAAGATGAAGAACCTCTGCGCTGAGATATCAGCACTGGATCCTGATGAGCCTATCTCTGAGGCGAAGCTGAAGAGGCACATCATCCGCGGCCTGCGGAAGGAATATGTTGCCTTTGTGACGTCAGTGCAGGGATGGGCAAATCAGCCATCTCTGCTAGAGCTGGAGAATCTGCTAGCTTCGCAGGAAAGTCTGGCAAGGCAGATGGCGGGAGTGTCAGTGACTGGGGGAGACGGCGAGGTGCTCTTCTCAGGGAAAAAGAAGAAGTGGGAGAAGAAGAAAAAGATCGCGGGAGGCTATGGGCCTTCAACTTCTGGACAGCAGGAAAGGGGGTATGCTCCCAAGGCTGACGGGAAGAAGAAGGGGGAAGGTCCGAGATGCTTCAAGTGCGGGAAGGTTGGGCACTTCAAGAAGGAATGCCCAGTTGTTACTCAATCGGGGCATGTTGCTAGAAAGGTGGAAGTGGAGGCCAGGCACATTGATGGAGGATGGGGAGGAGCCTTCTCGGCTTCGGTTGAAGCCTCGGCTACTATCAACTATCAAGAGGACTGGATCGTGGACTCGGGGTGTGGTCATCACCTCACCGGAGATGAGTCGAAGCTTTCATCAGCACAACCCTATACAGGTAACAATGCTATCATCACCGCTGATAATACTGTGCATCCAGTCGAGAAGGTGGGGGTTGTTTCTTTGGGCAGTGATAGAGGGCCACTTACCTTGAAGAGTGTCTATCATGTGCCCGGGATGAAGAAAAACCTCTTCTCAGTAACCAACGCTGTTGACGCTGGGTATCACGTTCTGTTCGGCCCAACAGAAGTAAAATTTCTACGAAATGTAGAGGCCGTGAAGGCGGAGGTCGTTCATGTTGGGAGACGGGCAAAGGACTTGTTCGTTTTGTCGACAAGTTCCTACGTCGACAAGATGAAGACGAATGATGGTGCCGTGATATGGCATGAGAGGTTGGGGCATGTAGGGATGGACAAGCTGAAAGCAATGGCGGTGAAAGGTCTTGTCAAGGGCCTGCCAAGTCTATCTTCCTACGGAGAAGGTCACGTTTGCGCGGGATGTCAGTTCGGCAAGTCTCATCGACTACCGTTTGACAAGTCACAGACAAGGTGTAGTCAGCCGTTGGAGTGCATCCATGGTGACTTGATGGGACCAACTGCTACCCCAAGCCTCGGAGGCAGCAGGTATATGCTGGTGCTGATCGATGATTACACCAGATATGTCTGGGTTTATTTCCTGAAGGAGAAGGCGGAAGCGTTTGCCAAGTTTGTGGAGTTCAAGGAGCTCGTGGAAGGTCGGCTGAATCTGCGGATCAAGAAGCTGAGGACGGACAACGGAGGAGAGTTCACCTCTGCTGAGTTCTCCAGTTTTTGCAGGAAGGCAGGCATCCGGAGGGAGCTTACTTGTGCATATACTCCACAGCAGAACGGTGTTGCAGAGCGGAAGATCCGTCATCTGACGGAGACCTGCAAGTGTTGGCTGCATGCCAAGAGTATCCCAAAGTCCTTCTGGGCGGAGGGAATGTCTTGTGCTGCTTACGTCATCAACAGGATGCCTCTGAGCCCCATCAACATGTTGACCCCGCATGAGATGATGTTCAAGGAGAAGCCAAGCGTGGCACACCTTCGGGTGTTCGGTTCTACCTGTTACGTGCACATCCCTGATGCTCTTCGGACAAAGCTAGAAGCGAAGGCTAGGAAGCTAGTCTTTGTGGGATACGATGAGAGGAAGAAAGGGTGGAAGTGCATGGACCCGGAGACGCGGAGATTTGTTGTATCTCGCGACGTCGTGTTCGATGAGGTGACATCTTACAGGGGGTCCTCTGGAGTGGAGTTACCAGAGAGCAGGGTGGAGGAGCCGGAGCAAGCTGTGGAAAATCTTCAGGTGGAGCTACCTGTGTCACCAGGTGGTCCATCGCCTTCTAGTTCTGAGACGGGAGCTTCTGGTTCAGGGAGCAGGGGGAGCAATGCTCCTAGCACGTCTGGAAGAGGAGCTAGGGAAGAAGCAGCTGAAGATGATGCGGTTCAGGGGAAGGAGCTGAGGAGATCGAAGCGAGCGATCATAGCCCCTGATCGCTATACAGGAGGAAACACCGTGAGCTTTGTCTCATGTTTCTTCGCTGGTCCCTTAGATGAGAGGGAACCGTCGAGCTTTGAGAAGGCCAGAGGCGTGAAGGAGTGGGATGTTGCAATGCAAGAAGAGATGTCAGCTCTTGAGAAGAATGAGACCTGGTCTCTTGTGCCCAAGCCTAAGGGCACCACTCCTGTTACATGCAAGTGGGTCTACAAGCTGAAGAAGAAGGCTGACGGTAGTATCGAGCGGTACAAGGCTCGCCTTGTAGCTCGGGGGTTCTCGCAGCAATACGGTGAAGACTACGAGGAGACCTTCAGTCCGGTGGCAAAAATGACTTCAGTTCGTTTTATTATTGCCTTGGCGGCGTTCAGTGGATGGAAGATTTGGCAGCTCGACGTCAAGAACGCCTTCTTGTACGGAGAGATTGACAAGGATATCTTCATGGTCCAGCCTCCAGGCTTCGTGTCTGAAGATTTTCCGGAGCATGTCTGCAAGTTGAAGAAGGCCCTGTATGGGTTGAAGCAAGCGCCGAGGGCGTGGTATGGGAAGATCGCAGAATATCTCTTATTCTGTGGATTTGGGGCTTCAGACTCAGACTCAAGCTTGTTCGTCAAGAAGAGCGGGGAGCTTCAAGTCATCGTGCTGTTATACGTCGACGATATGATCGTGACGGGGAACTCGAAGGAGGAGGTAGCGCAGCTTCGGGCCGAGCTGTCTATCAGGTTCGAGATGAAGGACTTAGGTGAACTTCACCATTTCCTTGGACTCGAGGTGCAGAGGAAGGAAGGTGGAGTGCTGGTGACCCAGGCCGGCTATGCGGAGCGAATCGTGGAGCGATTCGGCATGAAGGAAGGGAAGTGCACTTCCACACCTCTGGATAAAGCTATGAAGCTTCGGAAGGATGAGGGGAGGATCATGCAAGATCCGTTGGTGTTCCGAGCTCTAGTTGGGAGCTTGATTTATCTGACGATCACGAGGCCGGATATTGCATATGCAGTTGGCAGAGTGAGTCGATATATGGCGGAGCCACGGGTACCTCATTTGCTAGCGGCCAAGAACATTCTGAAGTATGTCAAGGCGACCTCGGACATGGGTCTCCTGTACCGGAGGGATGCGGACTTCAAGGTGCACGGGTTCATGGATGCTGACTACGGGGGAGATTCGGATGATCGGAAGTCGACGTCTGGATTCGTCTTCATGGCGGGCCCCACAGCTATTTCATGGTGCAGCAAGAAACAAGATTCCGTGTCAGTCTCTACCACGGAAGCGGAATACAAGGCTTCGGCTTTGGCAGCTCAAGAAGCCATCTGGCTTAGGAGGTTGGTGGGAGACGTCCATAAGGAGGTTCGGGAGCCGACTCTGCTACGCGGTGACAACGAGAGTGCTCTCAAACTGGTAACCAATCCAGTTTATCACGCGAGGACCAAGCATATCGAGATCGAGCATCACTTCATACGGGAGAAGGTGCTGGAGGGATCTCTTTCGGTCGGGCATGTGCGGAGTGCGGACAATGTCGCAGACATCTTCACAAAGGCGCTGGCAAAGGGGCCGTTCACACGGCTAAGGAGCTTACTGGGGCTGGTTTCAACTTCCCACTTCAAGGGGGAGTGTTGAAATTGTTGAAGTGGAAGTTTGGAGGCTTTTGGATCTGGGCGGTCTGGGTGAGGTCGGGCGGTCTGGCGAGTTCGCGCGAACTAACGGTCTGATTCTGCGGTCTGGCGAGTTTGCCGACTTGGCGGTCTGGATCGGCGGTTTGGCATGATCTGTGCCTAGTCGCGGTCTCCCGGGTTGATTGTTGGTCTGGTCCAAAGTCTGCTGAAGGAGGAGCCGCGCGGTCTGTGCGTGATCGCGTGGCAGGCTGTCCTCTTCAAGGCTGTGGCGGTCTGGTGTGACCGCACAGCTTGATCAAGGTTCTCTTCAGGATGCGATCTGATAGCTGACCGGGCCTTCTGGGAGAGTTCGCGGACTAAGGGTCTTAGTCGCGCGGTCTCAGCTCGCGGTCTCAGGAGGAGGCTGGCTTGCGAGCTGGTTGCTGTTCGCGGTCTCAGGAGGAGATCGGCATGCGGACAGGAGTTCGCGGTCTGATGGCGAACTGACTGTGTTCGCGGTCTCGTGCGAACACAGGTGGTGAACAGCTTCGGGCGGTCTGGCGATCTTCGTTGAAGTCGCGATCTGCCGTGAGAGCAGCGGTCTCTCATGGCTGATGTGTGAAGCTGGCGGGTTCACCAAAATGAAGCAGGAGTTCGGCTGCTGATCGCGGGTTGACCGGTTTGGTCACGCGGTCTGAGGGGTGGTGATCCTATCTCATAGGGTGGTGACTGGATCAGGTCGCATGCCTATAAATAGGAGGCCACTGTAGCAGCAAATGCAGAACACACCAAGTGTAAGCTGAGTTCGCGTCTTTCTTGCGGTCTGTGTTTTCTGACCGGGCGGTCTCTGATCGAATTCTTCTTGTGCAGCTTCTGCGGATAGTGCGGGCAGCAGCGATCACCTCTTCCTCTGAAAGTGTTCGGGCGGTCTGCGGCTTGGAGTTGTGTTGCTGGAGTTTGGGAAGATCAGGAGGTCGAAAGAAGGGAGCGGTCTGTGCAGCGGTTTGGTGGTGGTCTGAGGTCGGCAGGGTGTTGCGGTCTAGCAACAGGAGGAGATCGCAAGGGAGTTCGCGCGGTCTGTGCAAGAGAGGTCGCGCGGGTTGTGCGGTCTGAAGTCTTTCAGTATTCTTCTCTGTATTGGTTCTGGAGTGTTGTGCTGACGAAATCATGTCTCGTCAAGCATGTCTTGCCCTGTAACTGAAGTTAGAAAATCAATAAAGATCAATTGTTTGCCCCAAATTGTTTCTGGTTGTTTTGGCTTGTAACTCTAGTTGTTATTCCTGCTTGCTCTCACAAGGTCCGAAAAAATTTCACAAGCCTCTAACAAGATTATCTTTAGCTAATTTAGCAATGGTCCTAAGGTTTACATGTCCTAATCTTTTATGCCATAATTCACTAGATTTGCTTAACTCATTAAATAAACAAATTTCTGATTTAGATGAGTTGAAGTTTACTAAATATATATTTCCTTGTCTAATTCCTGATAGAACAGTAACATTATCAGATGATTTAATGATGCATTTTGATTTATTAAATGTTACCTGATAACCTTCATCACATAACTGACTTATGCAGATGAGGTTGTGCTTTAAACCCTTGACATAGGTTACTTCCTTGAATGTCACTTTTCCAATTTTAATTTGACCATAGCCTTTGGTTTGTCCACAGTTGGAATCTCCAAAGATCACCTTGGGTCCAAGTTTTGCCTTGTAGTTGTTCAGGTTGGCCTTGTTCCCTGTCATATGCTTTGAGCATCCACTGTCCAAGTACCATTTTTGATTTAATCTTGGATGGTTGTGTACCTGCAAAGACAAAAACATAAACTAGTTGTTTTTGACCCAGACTACCTTGGGTCCTTTTATGTTACCACAAAATTCAGAGATAAATGTCATTTCAGACTGATCCTTGTAGCCTTGTGGATGATATCTCCTTGGAGGTATAGTCCACTTAGTAAAAGGATTTTTGGTATATTTAGGATTAGAATTCTTAGAGTTTTCTGTATAGTGCTTGTTCGAAGAATTTGAATAAATTCGTCGATCATAAATCATTTTATAACTATACTGAAAGTCTGTTTTCAGTTTTCGTCGAGCCTTGTTCGACAAATTTGAATCCTTTTGTCGAATGTCGTTTGACGAATTCTTCTGAATTCTTTTATCCTTAACAAACTTCCTTGAAATGTCTTTAAACAAACTTCCTTGAAATGTCTTTATTTCTTTCTGCAGCTTCTTTGCTTTTAGCAGAAATGAATTTTATGGGTGTGGAGAGGATGTTTTTCTTAATCAGAGATGGCTCTCTTGATGAGGCACCCAAGCCCAGTTTGCTATTATTAAATCTAGCATTGACAGTGCTTGTGATGTCCATCATCCTGATACTTCTCCCATTGAGGGATTCTTCAAGCTTTTTGGCTTCAGATAACTTACTCTCAAGAGTAGTAATGTGTTCTCTAGAGGCAGCCAAATCTTTCTTAAGATTTCCATTCTCTTCACTTATATTGTTCATTTCAACTAACTTAGTTCTGAGAGAGATTATTTCTTTCTCAGATTTTATTAAGTCTTGGCAAAGAGTTTTGAAATCATCTTTGAATTCAATTGAAGTGAAATTGATGGCGACTGCCACCAAGACGGCCAACTTGAAGACGAAGATGAGGGACACGACATGGTTGGTCATGGAATAGTGACGGAAGATGATGATGACGGCCCACCGGCTAAAGACATGCGGCGTCGTGGCGGCCACGGCTACAATCTTCGTCCACGCCGCAAGAATTAATTATTATTATATTTTGCTAAGTTATGTCTTAATTTAAATATGACATTGCATTTTATTATTTTATTTTGAACTTTTGGTGTGCGTTTAGCGCTATGTTTGGTGTGCTATTAACACTTATGTTGTAAGGCCTATATAAGGCTAAGAATTGAATTAAAAAGTAGAATATTTTATGATTGAAAAATTGCCTAACCTTATTTCCCTCCTCTCTTCTCTTCTCCCTCTCATATTGCCGCCGCCCCCCTCTCTTGGTTCTTCC
The DNA here is from genome assembly GCA_033032865.1 of Dactylorhiza incarnata. Taxonomy (NCBI): domain Eukaryota; kingdom Viridiplantae; phylum Streptophyta; class Magnoliopsida; order Asparagales; family Orchidaceae; genus Dactylorhiza; species Dactylorhiza incarnata. The sequence goes on from JAWHQI010000013.1 coordinate 3,652,783, forward strand.
CAAGTTCGGCTCCCCTCTCTCTCCCTCTTTCAATCTCTCTTTCTCTCCAATTCTCTTTCCGTACCTTCTTCTTCCACCTCAATCTCAATCTTCATCTACGAAATCTTCTTCAACGGATTTTCTCTAAGTCAATCAATATTGGAGGAGAAGATATCAAGTGCAAGGGCCTACGGTTTTGGTGAATCTCTCCGGTGCAAAGGCGAGGAAGACGAACGAGTTTCTTCATCATTTGGAGCCCCTTCCGTGTTCCAAAGGAGAGCGATTATTTTCTAGTGGATCCAATATCTCGGATCTACGTTTCCGAGAGGGGTAACGAAATTTCTACTCAAGAGATCTCCTTTCTTAGATCGTTTTTGTGGTGGACGATTTTTTGCGTGATTTCTCGAAACAAGAAAATTTCTCCCGGTGTTTTCTTTAATAGATTTGTATTTTTTTGTTTGATCTTCCGGATACTATCGAAAGGTTTGGCGAACCTTGTTATTTTCTTGTTGGGGAAAGATCAACCGTTTGCGAATCGGATTTATTTTGGTGGATCTTTCTTTGGTACAACAAAGCTCGTTCGGACGCAAATATTCGTCCTTTTAGCTTGATCGGATCTTGGCCTCTAGCCGTGATACGATCTCTAGCGGGTTGGCTATCCGCACGTTAGCGCGAGAAATAAATAATCTAATTGTACCGCTGTGTTTAGTTATTGTGCCAAGTCGAGAGAGTGTAAGGTATCGAGGTTATCCTGGACGTCTCCGTGTAGGCTCGTAGGACGTGCTACATCAATTTTGGTATCAGAGCTAGGTTGTGTTGAGTTCTATCTCGACACCATCCTTAATCTCAGATCTGTAGGCTATCCGTCCTCTAGTCGGTGCGTTCGTTAGCACGGTCAAAATCTAAAATTTTCGGATTGGTCTGCATTTAGTAAAAATCTCGGAATATAAAAACTTATCAAAAAAATCTGAAAATTTTTCTGTAGCTTCCTGCACGTATTTCAAGCAACATTAAAACTGAAAATTTTTCGATTCGTCCTCGTTAGGTCAGCCTGAAAATTGGAAACGTCGTAATTTTGTCCAGTTGGTCTGCGAATAGCGGTCTAGAATTTATAACTTGTCTGCGACTTCAAAAAAAAAATTTTTTTTTTTTTTTTAGTAAAATTTCTGGTCCCATTGTTGTATGCCCACGAGGCGTGGTACGGAATATCTCCCAACCGTTACCACCATGGCAGATAACCATGAAGACGGGCACGCTCCTGCAACGATTGCGGAGCTTCGAGACGAATTTAATGCTAAGTTCGATGCACTCACGCAGTTAATACAAGGGTTAGCTTTCAATCCAGCGGCGCCTCGAAATCCCGTTGCCGACCAGCGAGATGAGAGACCAAACCATTATCGTAATCAGAACGATGAGCAAGCGCCCCGTGCTCCTCATGAGTTCGATGTAACTAGAGCCGTTAAAATTGATCCACCATCATACGATGGACTGGGTGAGCCCCAAGTATTTTTAAACTGGACTATGGAGATCGAGTGTTATTTTGAGTGGAAGAATCTGACGGATGGTGAGAAGGTGAGAAGGTGCGAGTTGCACAGATGATGCTTTTGGGTAGAGCCAAAACATTCTGGCTGAACGAAGAGAGGCGTTTAGGTACCGTGAATGGGGCACCCCCAATTGGGTGGGCTGCCATGAAGGCACTTTTGACTGACCAATACGTCCCTGCGTATCACAGAACGCAAATGTTCGACGAGTTAGCCACCCATCATCAGGGTAGCAAATCGGTATCGGAGTATATGGGAACTCTGAAAGATATGATGGTGCGGTGTGACATACGGGAAATGCCCGAAGTTACATTATCTCGCTTTCGAAAGGGGCTTAACCCAGATATCCAAGGCAAGCTATTGCGTTATGGTCATACGAACCTTAACACGACTTTCAATGCTGCTTTAGACATAGAGAAGCACAACGCTTACAAGTCCAAGGGACGAGCATTCCAGAAGGGAAAATCCCTTTTAGGAGCACCACCTTCGTCCCCCATGAGGGACAAAGGAAGATTTCGTTATGGTCTTTATACACCTCTTCCTATTCCGTCGGTTCCTTGGGAGGACGTTAGTATGGACTTTATTTTGGGTTTACCTATGACATTTCGGCGACACGATTCCATCCTTGTCGTCGTCGATAGATTTTCTAAAATGGCATATTTTATCGCTAGTCACAATACCAACGATGCATCCCATGTTGCTAAGTTGTATTTCAAAGAGGTCGTGGCGCATCGGGGCGTTCCAAAAACGATAGTATCTGATAGGGACGTCAAATTCACTAGTTACTTTTGGAAGACGCTTTGGAAGCTTATGGGTACAAAACTTATGTTTTCGTCGGCCTATCATCCCCAAACGGATGGGCAAACGGAAGTGGTCAATCGAAGTTTGGGTGGATTACTTCGTTGTTTAGTAGGCGATCATAAAGGTACGTGGGACCTTATTCTTCCTCATGCTCAAATAGCTTATAATAATTCACGGAATAGGTCCACTGGGTTGTCTCCAAATGAAATTGTACATGGTTATAAGGCCCCCGTGCCTCTTGATTTAGTACCGCTACCCCCATCTTTCAAATCTAGTCATTTTTCCCAGGATTTTGCCTCGCACGTTCACAATCTCCATAAGCAAATTAGCGAGACGCTAGCTACACAATATGCTATTTATCAATCGAATGCTAACGAAAATAGGCGAGCGGTCCACTTGAATATTGGTGATTTGGTAATGGTGCGTTTAACCCCTGAACGGATGCCTTCGGGCACCATAAAGAAATTAGCAAATAGGCGGGCCGGTCCTTTTCGAGTGTTAAAGAAGTTGGGCGAAAACGCATATTTATTACAGTTACCCGCTGAGTGGGGAATTTCCCCTGTTTTTAACGTTTCGGATTTAACGCTTTATGTCGCTCCACCACCTGAACTTTCTGCCTCTCCGTTTAATATTTCCACTAAAAATTCTAATGGGGTGGGTAGTGAGATTGTTTCTGGATCTCCCTCTCCTACGGACTCTACGGGAGGTAAGCCACCTGTTGATGATGACACTTCTTTTTCTTCTTTGCCTAACGCATTTCTGAGGTTTTCCCGGACCGTTTTCTTGCCTGACAGGATTTTGCAGGATGCTGTGTTCCCAACTTCCGATGGTGATGTTCACAGGTTCTTGATTCGATGGAAGGGCCGTCCTGCCTCGGACGACTCTTGGCTCTCCGCGTCGGAGGTGCAGCTACTTGATGCGGATCTCTTTCACCGTTATGTTCCAGACCACTCATCGGTGATGAGTTCTTTCGAGCGGGGGAGGATTGATGGCGACTGCCACCAAGACGGCCAACTTGAAGACGAAGATGAGGGACACGGCATGGTTGGTCATGGAATAGTGACGGAAGATGATGATGACGGCCCACCGGCTAAAGACATGCGGCGCCGTGGCGGCCACGGCTACAATCTTCGTCCACGCCGCAAGAATTAATTATTATTATATTTTGCTAAGTTATGTCTTAATTTAAATATGACATTGCATTTTATTATTTTATTTTGAACTTTTGGTGTGCGTTTAGCGCTATGTTTGGTGTGCTATTAGCACTTATGTTGTAAGGCCTATATAAGGCTAAGAATTGAATTAAAAAGGTAGAATATTTTATGATTGAAAAATTGCCTAACCTAATTTCCCTCCTCTCTTCTCTTCTCCCTCTCATATTGCCGCCGCCCCCCCTCTCTTGGTTCTTCCCAAGTTCGGCTCCCCTCTCTCTCCCTCTTTCAATCTCTCTTTCTCTCCAATTCTCTTTCCGTACCTTCTTCTTCCACCTCAATCTCAATCTTCATCTACGAAATCTTCTTCAACGGATTTTCTCTAAGTCAATCAATATTGGAGGAGAAGATATCAAGTGCAAGGGCCTACGGTTTTGGTGAATCTCTCCGGTGCAAAGGCGAGGAAGACGAACGAGTTTCTTCATTATTTGGAGCCCCTTCCGTGTTCCAAAGGAGAGCGATTATTTTCTAGTGGATCCAATATCTCGGATCTACGTTTCCGAGAGGGGTAACGAAATTTCTACTCAAGAGATCTCCTTTCTTAGATCGTTTTTGTGGTGGATGATTTTTTGCGTGATTTCTCGAAACAAGAAAATTTCTCGCGGTGTTTTCTTTAATAGATTTGTATTTTTTTGTTTGATCTTCCGGATACTATCGAAAGGTTTGGCGAACCTTGTTATTTTCTTGTTGGGGAAAGATCAACCGTTTGCGAATCGGATTTATTTTGGTGGATCTTTCTTTGGTACAACAAAGCTCGTTCGGACGCAAATATTCATCCTTTTAGCTTGATCGGATCTTGGCCTCTAGCCGTGATACGATCTCTAGCGGGTTGGCTATCCGCACGTTAGCGCGAGAAATAAATAATCTAATTGTACCGCTGCGTTTAGTTATTGTGCCAAGTCGAGAGAGTGTAAGGTATCGAGGTTATCCTGGACGTATCCGTGTAGGCTCGTAGGACGTGCTACATCAGAAATCAAAGTCAGATAATACCTGATCAATGTCATCTTCAGCTTCTGATTCTGATTTCTCTTCATCAGAATTGTTAGTTGAGGCATTGATTGCCATCATGCAAAAACTTTTTTCTTCTTCATTATCACTGGAGCTGGATGATGATGCTGATTGTGACTCATTGTCTGAGTCATAAATAGCCATTAAGCATTGGCTATCTTCTTTTGTTTCTTCTTCATCAGAGGAGGAAGATGAAGAATCTGATTCAGATTCTGTTTGACTCCAGGATGTTGCTACAAATCCTCTTCCCTTCTTCTTGTGAGAGTGGGAGGAAGATTTGCTGGAGCCCTTCTTTTCTTCCTTTTCATTTCTTCTTTCCTTCTTGTCCTTCTTGTGTTGAATCTCTGGACATTCAGGAGCAATGTGTCCTGGTTTCCTGCAGCCAAAACATATGATTTCATTAGAATGTTTTTTGTCATACCTTGGCTTGTCATGACTTCTGGATAGCTGTTTTCTGAAGTCTTTCTTGGCCATCTTATAGAATCTTTTGGTTAACAGACTCATAAACTCCTCTTTGTTAGGAGCTTTTCCTTTATCTTCTGCAGCCTTGAAGGCTATGCTTCTTTCCTTCTTGGGTGCTGGGGATGAAGTGGATTCTTAAGTTTCCCTGGTTTTGATGAGCTGCTCATAAGATTTGAGCTTGCCCAATAGGACTTCAGTGGTGATCTCATTGAGACTTCTGGATTCTTTGATTGGCCAGATTCTGGAGTCCCATGTGCTGGGAAAGCACATAAGAATTTTGTCATTGATCTCTATGAGTGAGATCACTTTGTCCAGAGACTTCAGCTCATTTATTATGAGGCTGAGCCTATTGTACATGTCAGCTACATTTTCTGATTCTCCCTTCTTGAAGTTCTCATATTGAGAGATCAGGTGAGATCTTCTATCTTTTCTTTCATCTGCTGAGCCTGCCACCATGTTGTTGAGAGATTCCCAGATTTCTTTTGCTGAGGTGCACTCAACTACTTTCTGGAATATGTCATCAGACATAGTTAGGGCCAGAATGTTCATGGCCTTTGCATCTGCATTTCTCTACTTCTTCTGAGCCTCAGTCCACTCAAGAGGTGGAACAACAGTGTTGTCTGTTGTTGCAGCAGTACTAGCTGATGTTGTAGGTGCTGGAGGTCCTGTAAGGATGACATTAAAAATCTCCTCATCAATGGAGTTCATATAAAGCCTAATCCTTGCTTTCCATAGTGCAAACTTATTGAGATTGCACATAGGAGGTCTTGTGCTGGAATACTCCTTGTTTTGTGCCATGAGTTTTGAATAAGATAAGATTTTAGAGAAGGATACTCTTAGAAAAATTAAGATCTGGTTGATCTTTGTGATTCAGGTGGTAGCCTGTCAAGAATTAACCTGCCTCTGATACCAATTGAAAGTGGAGGTCAGATCTTAAATTACTCTAGAGGGGTGGTGAATAGAGTATTAAAATTTTTAATACGTTTTATAGCGGAAATTAAACTACTATTTAGGTATATGTGTATTTAGTGTGAGTTATAAAAAAAACTACAGAATTAATAAAAAGGACACACAACACAAGCATAAGCACACAGAAATAATCAAGCACAGAAGACACAAGGAGCTATAGTAGTTCCCCAATAAATCTGGGTACGTCTACTCTTCTACCACCTTTGGTAGGAATCAACTAGGAGGGTTGATAAGGTGCCCAGGCACCAAGGGATTTTTGATAAGGTGTCCACACACCAATAAGCTTTTGATAAGGTGCTTAAAAACCACACTAGGATTTTTTGATAAGGTGTCTTGCCACCACTGGGTAAACTTTTGAAGGGAGTATTAACCCTGTACAGAATGAGATAAAAAGGAATAGAGTGTTCTTCTCTGTCAATGATCTGAGAGAAGGCAAAAGATGTTGAAGCAGAAAGCTCCCCCTGTCTGATGAGAGTTAATGACAGATTTTTGGACAGAGCTTTCTCAAATAGAAGTCTTTGTAGCAGATGATCACGATGAAGAGGAAAACTGAGAAAGAATAGTGTATTTGCTTCTTCTTCTTCTGAAAGACTTCTTCTATCCTCCTTGTTCTATGATCACAGATGAGAGAGAGTGATAGTCAAGTTTTTCTTTATTTTTCTCACAGAAGACGAATATCTCAGTTCTTGCAATTCTCTATATCTTCTTTCTCTTCTGATAACTGTATGTATATCTCTTTTCAAATTCAAATCTTTTGTCTCTTTAAGGAATGTCTTTTTCTGACTTAAATCCTTCTTGGAACCAGGCAGCCACCCAAAACGATTTTGGCAGGTCCTTTTAATTCCTTTTGTCGAGAAAGATGCCTTTGGCATTAAATGTCAACGACTATTCTTCTTCTTGGAATATAAGGATATAATAAATGAGAAAGATATCCTTACTTGGCTGTCTGAATACGTCCAAGGAGAAATAAATATATCCGTTATTTTGCTGATTTGAGTTCAGAGAACTGACATCCACTGAGAATATAAATTTGAACGACAGAAAGCAATTTGTCGAGCGCTGGCTAGAATTTGTCGACCGCTGCTAGTCATTTGTCGAGCGCTGGCTTAGAATTCATCGACCGTTGCTAGTCATTTATCGAGCGCTGGCTTAGAATTCATCGACCGCTGCTAGTCATTTGTCGAGCGCTGGCTTAGAATTCGTCGACCGCTGCTAGTCATTTGTCGAGCGCTGGCTTAGAATTCGTCGACCGCTGCTAGTCATTTGTCGAGCATCACTTGCCATGTGTTGATCTTGAATTTTCCAAGTTCTGCCAATCTAATCAGCCTAAAACTTGACCCTAAGACTATACATTGGGGTCAATACAAATCCTAATCAACATATAGTGATCCTAGCCCAAATTAGTAATAGGGTTGTTCCAACAAAGTGCTACTCACCCAGGAGATGCCTGGGTTTGCACTCCAGCTCGCCTTCACGGTCGGGCTGAGGGAAAGTTTCTTTAAGATGGCTTTGAAGAGGAAAGCCCCCGGCTCCTATGAGGAGTTGATGGAGAGGGTGGCGGGAGAGATTGAGAGTGAAGAGGCCAACCCGGAGCTCACCAAGAGGCTAGCGAAGCTCAGTGAGGCGAATGTCTGGCAGCAGGAGGTAAGGAGAAGGGAAGAGCCCAGGGCCCCGGAGGGGGAGGGGAGGCAGCGTGCCGAAGGAATGCAGGGTCAGGGAAGGGGTTACGACCCAGGAAGGGGTAACTTCTATGGAGGACAAGGAAGACCCCACCAGTTGGGGTGGAGGCAGGGTCCAAGGCAATTGCCTCCCCCACCTCAGCAAGCCATGGCGATCAGGCGGGGAAGAGGAGGAAGAGGAAGGAGAGAAGAGGCGAGAGAAGAAGCGGGGGCAAGAAGGAGGAGGAATAGGATGGCGGAAGGCGTAACCGGGGAGGTGGCGGTGCCATATTGTGACTTCCACGACGAGGAAGGTCACGCGACGGCCACCTGCCCAGAGTTCCTGGAAACAAAAAGGTGGCGAGTGCCCGCACCGAGGCAACAGCAACATGTGAGAATTGAGGAGGTCGAGCCTCGAGGGGAGGAGGAAGAAAGGTGTGAAGACAGAGTTGATGTGGGGAGTAGAGGAGGGATCGGGGTGATCCATGGGGGGTAGGGGTGGAGGCAACCCGCAAGGCTAGCCTCCATACCATCTATCGGTGGAGCGTGGCCTCAACATCCACTGCTCCACCCCAGCAGAGAGAATTACTTTCTCCCAGAAGGATATGCCAAGCCATGAAGACCCGTTCTGCGATGCGCTGGTCATCCAGACCGCCATCGAGAACTTCACCGTCTCGCGGATTCTAGTCGATAATGGGAGCTCGGTCAACGTCGTCTTCAAGAAGGCGTTTGACGAGATGAAGGTGGAGGCCAAGAGGGTGTTGGCCTCGGATGGCCCCCTATTCGGCTTTTCGGGAGAAAGGAAGGAGGTAGAGGGTGGAGTGGGGCTCCATGTGACCCTCGGAGTGCAGTCCCGGAACTGCCGCTTCGTGATAGTGGATTCCCCGAGCAGCTACAGCTCCATCTTCAGACGGCCTCTCGTCAGCGCGTTTTGATGCGTCCCTTCCACCTTCCACCAGTGTCTTAAGTTCAACACGGGTGGAGTCCAGGTCCGGATCAGAGGAGACTCCAAGATGGCGAGACAGTGCTATGTGACGGCTGTCAACACCGTCACCTTGATGGGAGAGGCAGAGGAGTTGGATAAAGTAATGGAGGAGGCGGCAGAGGCCAGAGGCGAGGAAGAATAAGGGGAGAGGATGGAAGAAGAGGAGAGGATGGAGGAAGAGAAAATCTGTGCCTAGGAAGGGGTCGCTGAAGGACCCAGGGTGGAGATAGGAAGAGAAGAGGAGAAAGAAGAGGGTACCCAGGAAGGATGAGTTGATGATGGTAGGGGAGGAAGAGACGGAGGAAGGAGCCCAAGCGCTCTCTTGCGGCGGAGAGAAGGAAAGTGCTTGGGGAGAGCAATCCAGGTTGGAGGCCGTGGATGAGGTCGTGGAGCTTGACGTCACCACTCGGCTTGGGGTGGTGGAGAAAGTCCGAGTCAGCGGAGAGCTCAGTTCGGGGGAGCAGGCTGAGATCCTAGCATGCGTACAGAAGAATGTGGGTGTCTTTGCTTGGAGCGCCGCAGAGATGCCCGGGATCGATGCGGATGTGGCTTGCCACCGCCTCAACCCCGGCAACCACCCCATCCGCCAAAAGTAAAGGGCCACGACGGATAAGCTGGAGGGACCAATCCGCGAGGAGGTGAAAAAGCTCATACAAGCAGGTTTTGTGTCGGAGATCCAGTATCCAGGCTAGGTCTCCAATGTAGTCATGGTAAAAAAGGGGGAGGTAAGTGGCGCATGTGTATCGACTTTTCACTTCTTAATAAATCATGCCAGAAAGATTGCTACCCCCTGCCTAGAATCGGCGCGCTGGTTGACTCAGTCGTTGGTTTCTCTGTGATGTCTTTCTAAGATGCTTTTTCAGGTTATCATCAAATCCGCATGCACCCCCCGGACATCAAAGATGTCTCCTTCATCACGGGGGACGGATGCTACTGGTATAAGATGATGCCCTTTGGGATCAAGAATGCAGGTGCCACTTATCAAAGGATGATGGATCGGGTATTTCACGAACAAAGGGGAAGAAACTTGGAGGTCTATGTTGATGATCTCATGGTAAAGAGCCGGTACCTTGGGTCTCACCTCCGAGACCTTGAGGAGACGTTTGGGACCCTACGGAAGTATAAGATGAAACTCAACCCCTTGAAGTGTGTCTTCGGGGCTAGCCGAGGGAAGTTCCTAGGCCACTTGCTCACCCCGGCAGGAGTGGAACCTAACCCAGACAAGGTCAAGGCGATAACAGAGTTGGGGTCGCCAAGATGCCCTAAAGAGGTTCAAAGCCTCACGGGGAAGCTGGCCGGACTAAGCAGGTTCCTCTCCAAGGCGGGAGAGAAGTGTGCGCCCTTCTTCAAGGTGCTGAGGGGCAATAAAAATTTCGAATGGACCCCGGAGTGTGAGGAAGCTTTTCGAGCCTTGAAAGGGAAACTCACCCAAACCCCCCTACTTCAAGGGCCGAGACCGGGAGAAGACCTATCCCTATACCTGGGAGTGGGACTTGAAGCGGTAAGTTCAGTATTGATCCGAGAGGAAGGCAGAAAGTAGTTCCCTATCTACTATGTCAGCCGAGTGATGAAAAAGGCGGAGCTCCGGTACCCAATCTTGGAGAAGTTGGCTTTTGCATTGGTGGTGGCGGCTTGGAGACTCCGGCCTTACTTCCAGGCACATTCAATCAAAGTGGTAACAGATCACCCACTTCGCAAGGTCATGGAAGGGGTGGAACACTCGGGGAGATTGGCAAAGTGGTCCGTGGAGCTGAGTGAGTTCAACATTACGTTTGTCCCTAGGGCATCAATCAAGGCCCAAGCAGTGGCAGACTTCATGGCTGACTACACATCCGAAGTAGGGGAACATGAACTGCCTACCCCGGTGGCGTGGAAGATGTTGGTAGATGGTGCGTCAACAAAACACTCCTATGGAGGGGGAATCTTCTTGGTGAGCCCTCAAGGGACCAAGATCGAGCAAGCTTTGAACATCCACTTCCCGATTACCAACAACCAAGCGGAGTACGAGGCGGTGATAGCGGGCCTGCGGTTGGCTCGGGAATTGGGGGTGCAAGATGTGGAGGTCTTGACTGACTCCATGGTGGTAGCATGCCAAGTCAGGGGGGAGTTTGAGGAGAAGGATTCGACTCTCCTGCGTTACTTAGAAAAGGCCAGGGGGGTCATCGGGCATTTCCGCACTTTCTCCATCAAGCACATGTCAAGGGAGGAGATCACCCCCGCAGACCTCCTAGCCAAATTCGGTCCCCGAGCAGGAGGAACGGTTTCGGAACTCTTCCAACCCACCATCGAGGAAGGAGAGTTAATGGAGGTGGATCAGCGGGTCTCGTGGATGGATCGTTTCGTCACTTTCCTATCATCAGGGAAATTCCCTGAAGGAGACATAGACAGACGACGCTTCAGGTATAAGTCAGCTTATTACTCTTTGCATGCAGGAGGGATGTACAGGAAGACTATCTCGGGACTCCTAGCCCATTGTGTTTCAGAGGAGGAGGTTCCAAGAGTCCTAGAATAAATTCACTCCGGGGAGTGTGGGAGTCACTCCGGGATCCGAACCCTGGAAGGGAGGGTGTTGAGACAAGGCTACTTCTGGCCCACCCTCAGCAAGGATGCGGCGGAGTTCGCAAGGAAGTGTTCAACGTGCCAGCTCTACGCTCCACTCCAACTCCTCCCAGCTCAGAGGCTCCGAACCATCACTGCTCCCTGGCCCTTCGCCATATGGGGGTTGGACCTAGTTGGCCCTTTCCCTCAAGCTAGCGGCCAAAGAAGATTCTTACTGGTCATGATCGATTATTTCTCCAAATGGGTAGAAGTGAAGGCGCTCACCAAGGTAACGTCTCAAGTTGTAAGGAATTTTGTATGGGGAGAAATAATCTGCAGGCACGGCCTCCCCCTGGCTATAGTGACGGACAATGGGCCTCAATTTGCTAGTGAAGAATTTGTTAGCTTCTGCACCCAGCTTGGCATCGACCTCAGGTTCGCATCAGTTCATCACCCAAGAAGCAACGACCAGGTGGAGGCGGCAAACAAAGTAATCGTCAACCTACTAAAGAAGAAGGTGGAGAACCTCCGGGGGAACTAGGTAGAGCAGCTACCATCCGTCCTCTGGGCCCTGAGGACTACTCCGAACACTGCCACCGGGGAGACCCCGTTCAAACTTTCTCATGGGTCCGAAGCAGTCCTTCCCATCAAATTTGAAGTAAAAACCCCCAGGGTGATCGCCGCAGGTGAAGGGAATGAAGAGTGGCTAGTGGCCAATGACGAGGAATAAAGGCTATCCTTGGACCTGGTGGAGGAACTCCGGGACCAGGCCACCGTCAGGCAGGAAGAAATCAAGCGGCCAATGGCCCGATTTTTTGACAAGCACATCCGAGTAAAACATTTTCAGAAAGGAGATCTGGTCTTGAAAAAGGTCAATGCGGCCGGAAGAGGGGCCTCGGTAGGTAAGCTCAACCCCAATTGGGAGGGTCCATACATTGTAAGAGAAGTGCTCAAGTCAGGGGGGTATCAGCTCCAAGATGTGGAAGGGGTACCTCTCGGCCGAGCCCGAAGTGGAGACGATTTGAAATGATTCTACCCTTAAACGTTTATGGCAATATTAATTGTATATTTTACTTCTTCACTTGATAGTTATAACTGTTATGCGAGGGCTGGCAAGGCGACAAGTTTGTATGCTGGAATGCCCCAGATCGATTCCGCTCCCGGGCTCTCACTAGACGGAGGGTTTCAGGTTGATCTCTGGAGAGGCTGGCAAGGCGACAAGTTTTTATGCTGGAATGCCCCAGATCGATTCCGCTCCCGGGCTCTCACTAGACGGGGGGTTTCAGGTTGATCTCTGGAGAGGCTGGCAAGGCGACAAGTTTTTATGCTGGAATGCCCCAGATCGATTCCGCTCCCGGTCTCTCACTAGACAGGGGGGTTTCAGGTTGATCTCTGGAGAGGCTGGCAAGGCGACAAGTTTTTATGCTGGAATGCCCAGATCGATTCCGCTCCTGGGCTCTCACTAGACGGGGGGTTTCAGGTTGATCTCTGGAGAGGTTGGCAAGGCGACAGTTTTTATGCTGGAATGCCCCAGATCGATTCCGCTCTCGGGCTCTCACTAGACGGGGGGTTTCAGGTTGATCTCTGGAGAGGCTGGCAAGGCGATAAGTTTTTATGCTGGAATGCCCCAGATCGATTCCGCTCCCGGGCTCTCACTAGACGGGGGGTTTCAGGTTGATCTCTGGAGAGGCTGGCAAGGAGACAAGTTTTTATGCTGGAATGCCCCAGATCGATTCCGCTCCCGGGCTCTCACTAGACGAGGGGTTTCAGGTTGATCTCTGGAGAGGCTGGCAAGGCGACAAGTTTTTATGCTGGAATGCCCCAGATCGATTCCGCTCCTGGGTCTCACTAGGCGGGGGGTTTCAGGTTGATCTCTGGAGAGGCTGGCAAGGTGACAAGTTTTTATGCTGGAATGCCCCAGATCGATTCCGCTCCCGGGCTCTCACTAGATGGGGGGTTTCAGGTTGATCTCTGGAGAGGCTGGCAAGGTTACAAGTTTCGATGCTGGAAGGCATCAGGTCCATTCCGCTCCCAGGCAAGAAGATTTCTATATAAGGTCAGGATGAAATGAATCAGGTTAGCGAGACTTCGGCGCTGACCCGATCCTTCTCGCTCGGCGGGCCTGCTCGTTCGGCGGGCCTGCTCGCTCGGCGAAGAGAAAGATATCGCACGATAGTATGCGAGTGACGAGAATAAACCCTATGAGCTCCGCGGTATCCGGTGCTTGGTAGAAAGGTCGCCGGCACAGGGTAAGAGGCGAGCTCTCGCCGAGAAGAAAAATACCTCGCGAGACCTAGAGAAAAACGCATACCTAAAGGGTAATAATCCAAAGGCAAATAATGAGAGGCCAGAGCAGCCAAAAAGGTCCTATGCCTGTCTATTCAATAACTTAAGGTGCGAGAACAATCATCGCGGGAATAGCCTACATAAAAATGAACATCGAGATAAGCGAGAGCAAGATGCCGGCAAAAAAGACAAAATAGCAGAAAGGGCGAACGCAATACAAGGCTAAAAGTATGCATCCATGCATTTCACATTTAAATTACAGAATGCGGCGATCTCGCCAGCCCAAAATAAAACAAAATAAAATCAAAAATATATAAGCATCATGAGTCGCTCGCGAACTCTTCCTCGTCATCGCTGCTCTTCACTGGTGGAAGTGGGATGAAGAGCCCCGGGACGATATCCTCCAGAACCATGTCAGCCGCGTCGGCAGCTAGGAGGTCGGCCGCCTTCTTCGTCGAGAAGATGTAGCGAGCTGACTCGGTGGACTCCAAGCGAATGTCCTCGTCTCACGCTCGCCGCTCTTCCTTCAGACGGCGGGGGGAAGGGGGAACGACGGCACGGGTGAGATTGAAGTTTAGGGCTTTCAGCCCAGCCACCTCGCCCTCCAATTCCTTGATGCGAGCGTCGGCTCTTCCGGCGGCCTCGGCATCCTGCAAGAAAAACAAGTTAGGGAAACGAAATGGTCGAAGGAAAGGGGGGTGACAAGGTTAAATAACTCACCACACTGCCCACTGCGGCGAGTAGCTTCTCCTTCAGCTGCGTGTTCTCGGCAAGGAGCCCCTAATAGGCCCTCGTGAGCTCCACGTTTTGAAGCTCCAGCTGTAAGGAGCGCCTCCCCGTCATATGGGCGAGCTCGGCAGAGCGCAACTGTGACCTCGCGCTCTCGAAAGCGAGGGTTCTCGCATTCTCATCTTTATAAGACCCCGCGTCCTCGCGCCCATAGAGGGCGAACAAGAGGTCAAAGGCATGACCGCTAACGGTCTCCTTCTCCACCCAGGAGGGAAGGATGGTGGAGATGTCCACCCGGTTTGTCTCCGGTTTCCAGTTTATCAAGAGCTCGTCGGTCTCATCCCGGCGCCTCTGGCCGAGGCCAAAGTTGTAATGGTTGACGGGGATGGGCAGGACGGAGGTTCTGGAAGCCTCCTGGCAGGGCTCGTCGTCCTTGCCCCCTGCGGAGAGGCCGGTGAGATCGAACTCATCGAAAGTGGCCTCGCGAGGCTCCTTTCCCTTCGAGGAGGCGAGCGAGACCCCGCTCTTCTTACCCTTCTTCTTCGGCGGAGATTTTGGAGGAACGACATGGCTACCAGAAGCCCCCGGTCTCTTGCGAGAGGAGGGATCACCTGGAGTGACGGCGCCTCGGCAAGCCTCCGCCCCCATGGTCGCGAGAGCCAGGGTAGCGTCGGTTTTCCGATTGCTCGCGTAGGGGGGATGGATGGGAAGATCCCGCTCGCCTAGAAAAGGGTTGAAATTTCAATAGGTACGGGGTTACTGAGAAAGAAGTTAATAGTGATAGAGCAATATCTTCACCTTCCCCGGCGAGCACTGGAAGCAGCTTGTCGAGGTTGTGGCGAAGATGGACAACCTTAAAGTTCTTCTTGCAGAGGAACTGATAGAGGAGGGCGTCGTGTACTCCAAGGGCAGTGGGCCGGTAGGTGCTCTCGCCGTGTTGAACTGGCTAGGTCGGGATGTTACCGAAGTTCCCCTTGACGAGAAGGAACTTCTGGGCACAGAAGTGGGATTTATTGATGGTCTCGTCAACCTTAGGACCCGAGCCCACGAATTAGGCAGTCCCATCCCTGAAGGCACGGAACGAGAACAGCTTCCGAAAGACTGGGAGGCTGAACTCAATGCGCTCCTCGCAAAGATAGCAGGCGAAGGCTGTGATCACCGCCATGGCATTAGGGGTGAGCTGGCCCGGAACAACGCCATAGTGCTTGAGCACCTGACGAGCAGCGAGAAGATCAGGATTAGTTCACATAATGAGCGAGACCTGACCTGCAGAGAATAAAAAGCGAGCGAGAACGACCATTACCTGGCGAACTTCCGGCCACAGGGGGAGACGCAGGCCGACCGCAAAATGAGTGGTGGGGATGGCCAACTCGTCGACAAGCGGGGCGTTGATCACGTCATTCTCGCTGGGACGGCGTGCCTCGAACGGGGGGGGGGGGGGGTGACGTAATCGGCGACCGCGCTGAAATATTCCTCGTCGGTTAGGTTGCAGTGGTAGAAGGTGTGCTCCGCGAAAGCCTTCGCAATCTTTCGCCGACCCTCGGATTCATTGGCATCGCCGCCCATCTTAATAACCTGCGAGAAAGGAAGTAAAGCGAGAACGGGAAGGAGCGAGAGCTCTGAAGCGGAGGAGGAAGGAGGTTGACAGTAAATGCGGTGGTTGACTCAGTTATGACCGCCTATTTATTACCAAAGTGAAAGGGCGGGAAGAAGTCCAAGCGTCGGCGGGCGCAGGTAGCAGCAAAAACATCACATCAAGGCCGCGAGCGAGAAAGACCTACGGAGTTAGTACGAGCAACATTTTCGCGAGATGTATTTATCGAGAACAGAGGGCCCTCGCGAGCATAGTATAACATGAAAATGAAACGGGTTTATTAGCAGCGAGCGAGAACTAATAAGAAGCTAGTAATACTTATTGTCAGACGAAATAAAGCCAACATATAAGTGGCAAGTATACAGATTACAAGCCACTGCAAGGTTGTCTAGAATAACAGGACTCGTTAACAGGAATTAAGAGTCCGCGATGATGAAAAAAGTTAGTGAGAATCATGGGGCAACCACTTCCATCTACCCCCACCCCGCGACCCGGACTGCTGCGGTACCCTAGAGTTATAATAATCCTCGGCCAAGAGACCCTCCCGGTCCATGAGATAAGCATAGTCTCTCATCCTAGCTATATGCACCTCCGGCGTCGTGGCGTTCTCCTCCTGGTCACGCTGCCTCGCTTGCCGGAGTCACGCACACTCTTCCATCAAGACAGCGTGTCTATCCTCGGCGGCTTCCCTGTCATGTCTCGCCTTCATGTTGAGGTCCATCAGCATCCGCCCATGTTTCCTCAGCAACTCCGCGGCTCGTTGTTTCATCGTCTCAGGATCTCGCGGATCCCCTAAGAAGTCCTCCACCTGGTCAGGAAGGGGGGACATCTCGTCGTCGCCCAACTCGGAATCGGTAGGCGGATTTTCGTGATTCTCTGCGAGATATTACGAGAGGTTAGATGGCACGCTTGAGTTCGCGCAGGGTAGGGGGTCGTCAAAATGCTTACCCAGTGGGGGGCGAGAGGTCGAGGGACGGCCCTGGAACATGTTGCCGTAGTGAGGGTAGAGAGATTTACCCAGGCCGGGAGGGTAGGCTGCGCTGTTGGTCGGAGGGATCTTTGGCGGTATGGAGCCACCGGTCTCCTCGCTCGTCATGAGTTGGAACCCGGGCTAATCTATAATTTTGTCAGGAGGAGGTGGAGACGGAGACGGAGGCCGCGATGCCTGGCGGGCCGGAGACTTCTAGGGCGAGACTGTAAGAAGCAAGGAACGAAGGTCGGATAGTTGACAAGGAGAGGGTTGGCATGCGAGATCAGGATCATACCGGCGACGTTTTCCCTAGAGAGGTTGGTATCCGCCGGTGGACTTTTGCGAGACCCACCAGCGGGCTCTCCAGCATCCTCGTTCGGCAAAGCATCCTGCGAGTAGCTATGAATCACAGGCAAATTTATCGACGTAAACTAGAAGGGTAGCTCGTACCTTCTCGTGCGGGCGATCGTCCGGGGAGGAGTCCAACAGCACGGAGTCATCCCCGGTTCGACGAGCCGCCTTCGCCTTCTTAATTTTTGGCGACTGAGCAGGGGGCGGCCGATTCATCCAGGCGGGGACCCTGGTCGTGGAGGGTAGCCCGCCGGCTCTCACCGCCCTCAGGCGAGCCTCAGCTTCTTCGGAAAGAGGCATCTTCAGGCAGCTACAGTGCCAGGCAAAAGGAAAGGAAAGGAAAGGAAGTGGCGGCGCACGCCATTGGGGACTCGGGACGATATTTATAGCCCACAGGGTGGGCCCCACCAAAGATTCCTGACAGATCATCAAGGTGCTGGCGAATACCAGGGGTTGGATGTTTCTTCGCGAGCATAAATATACTCGCGAAGAGCGGGGATTGTGTACAACCCCGATATTCGCCAGGCAAGGAGACGTGGTTTAAGAAGGCAATAGGATGGAGGTAATAAGGAAGAGAGGCCTTAGTGCCGAAGACCCTCCCTCTCGGAGGGCTCGCTGAAGGGAGAGCGAGAAGTATCGGTGAGATAAAAGCTCGCAGGCCGTTTCAGGAAGATTCCGGAGTTCGACGATGGGAGCAATGCGTTCGACGAACTTTCCAGTGATCATCAGGCTCACCTGACTCCGTCGAGCCCACCCCCGTTTGACGAAATCATCAGAAGTCAGCGAAGTGTTCTATGCTAATTAGAGGCAAAGGGACGATCTCGCAAGGGGAGTTGCGAGACCCAGACCTCGGCAGATATCTTCGCGAGACCCAGACCTCGCTCAGCTCTACGCTCGACAAATGTCGAACGGAGCTCAGCATCCGTCGGACGGCGGCCGATGAACAAAATATATTCTACGGCAGCGCTCGGCTAGTGACAGCGGGGAAGCAGTGGTCGACGAGTCGCCCATCTCAGCAAACAACGAACAACTTAGCGTTCGGCATCCGTCAACCTCGTCCGTGTTCGGCGAAGTGACCTGCGTTCGGCGAAAGGAGTGTTGAGCTCGATGAAGTCCAAAGGCGGTCTCGCAGGAAGGCTCGCGAGATCGGACCTCGGCAGATACCGCCAGAATTTGCCGGCGAGGTCCTCGCAGAGTGATCGCCTAGGAGAGGCACCACGAACAGGGCTCGCGGGAAGGCCCGTGAGAGCTTCGCCAGTAGGGTTCTTGCAGTTCCTTGCCTATAGGTTGATAGGGCCAAGTTACTGTTGGATCGGTAGGCGCCCTTAGAGGGGGGGGTGAATAAGGGTTTTCAAAAGTTTAGTGATATTTTAAAAACTGTGTAATAATGCAAGATTAAGACAATAGAAAGTCAAGTAAAACAATTGAAATAAAGTAGAGACATGCTTTATTAATATCAAATAAGGTTTTACAAAAGTTGACTTCTATGACGCTAGAAATCGGTGGCGATGAATACTAAACTCTTTTTGTTTTCTATCCCGACTCGCATCCCCACGAACAGGAGGCCCTAGCCTATCCTCCCTGGATTCGGCCTCAAGCCGCTCTAGCCAACCCTTCCCCGGATGTGGCCTCGAGCATCCCCTAGACCTAGCCTAGATCTAGTCGCCAACACGAGGCGAGTTTCCCCCTAAGTCCTACCCAGACCTAGTCGTCAACACGAGGCGATTTCACTAACCGTTTACAAGAAGAATATGAAATGAAAATAAATAAAAACTCCCTTCTGAAGTTGGAGGCAAAGATCCGCTGTAGAATAAGCGTTGTAGAAGCGGACTTCATTTGGATCCGGCGTGATGAGATTCTCCTTCAGAAGTTTGCAGAACTTTGGTAGGACATCAACTTTCGGCCAAGATAGCCTCTGGAATTCTAGCACTCTATCTCTCTCTGATATCTCTCTGATGTGTGTATGAAACGAGAGGAGAGGAGTCCTTTTTATAGCCTCAGCGCTAGCGCCTGCGCTAGCGCTACCACTGGCGCTATCCATATTAGGACACATTCTGCGCGGCAGAATCTTCAATCCGAGGAAACAATTCCCCCTTGCCAACTGTGTTCCTCTCTATCACATGCGCTATCGGATATCGCATGGCGCTATCTCCTTCTATAAGTTCTCCCAGCAATTTTGCTTCGAGCCAATATTTCGTCGAACAGGAATTCGTCGACCGTTTCTAAGAGTTCGTCGAACGGCAGCTAGCGCCTGCGCTAGTACTACCGCCAACGCTAGTAGATGTATTGGATTTGTTGGCTCAACTTTGGGGGCAAACTTCTTATGTAATCCTTGAGTCATGTGGACTTTGTTATCCTGCACACTTAAACACACAAGATCAAATACACATGGGATTTGTTATTCTCAAACCTAGGAGATGCGGAAGACCATGTTCCAACAAATTCCCCCTTTTGATAATAACAAATCCATTAATGATAAATCAGAGCATTAATATATAAGCATGAAGAACCATACTTGTGTGTGTGTGAGAGTGATGACTTAGGATAATTTTAGCATTTAGCATTTAGAATTGCTCCCCCTAAATACATGCTCCCCCTAAGTGAATGTTGTCCTAATATGTAAGCTATCATCTTAATTAAGTATTATAGTTTGATAGCAGATTAATATTTATCATGTTAGTTCTCCCCCTTTTGTTATTAGCAAAAGCGGGTAAGGAGACATCACTAAAAAGTTGATAATAAGATAAAGGCATGAACGAGCTTGTAGAGAATGAAATGAGAAGGAGTTTTAGAATTATTTTCATCACAATATTGTCATAAATCAGAGTTTGTAGCATAACCAAATAGAAGGTAAATGTAAAGTTGCGGAAGACTTAGAAAATATAAGCAAACATCTTTTGTAAGACATGATAATTAAAACAAATATAGGAGTTTAGTTTTATAAAGAAGATGTTTTGTAAACATTTTAAAATCAGTAATAAATTAACCAAGCATGAAATAATGATATCAGAAAGATAGTACTACAATGTTATGTTAATTCATAGTTTCAAAACATACTAAACATTGTAGAAAGCATGCTAGGATATCTAGTGCATTTCATAAGTAAAGAATAGTATAGAATTAGCATTAGGATCCAATACTCATGAGAAGAAGTGTTATGGAAGATAATGATGTGCACATAAGTGTATTTTTGAGTAGAGTAAACACATGTTTTAATCAAAAATACAAGTAATATGTAAAGTAAGAGCACAATAAAACACAAATAATTTTACTTCCACAAACTTCAATGCACGAAAAAAATGTACAACTACCAAGGTGCTTTGCACACACAATGCTCATTAAGACTTATCAGGGTGCAAAGTAGTACTTGGGGGATCACCTAGCTTTATTCTTCAAGATTGATTTTTATTGTGATCTGATGTACTTAAGAATAAGTGGTTTTTATTTTGAACGAAAGTTATGGTTTGCACAAGATACTTTACTATTCTTTCCAAGGTGCTCAACCTCACAACGCTTATTAAGACTTATCAGGAGGTTCAAGTAGTGCATGGTGGAGTTATCTTTGTCACTTTATTTTATGATTTTTGTTTTGTACAAAGTTCTCCGAATACACTTGTTTTTGCAAACCAATAAAATTTATGAAAAAAGATAACCACTTTTCTTAATTTTTAAAAGTGCAAATAAAGGAGTGTAGGTAAGATACTTGTGCAATTTTAATTCATTGTACTAATACAAAACATGTACAAGCATTCTTAGATTAAACACAAATGTAGATAATGCCAAAATAAGTGAGTGAATAAAGATCATTATCAAACATAAAACATTTACTCATACTTAGAGGCATGCTACGCATAGTTCTACACAACTTTCAATATAATTGATGCACATGGTAATAGATATATCAAAGCATGATGAAAACAATGTTCAAAGAGTTTGAAAAAAATAAAGTGCAACTTTATAGAAGTTATAAGGAATAGATTAAATCATGCTTGATTCTCATACGAAAATTATACAGTTTTTTTTTTATAGTTTCAGTGTTTTATTTTCTTGTATTTGAATTTATTTTTCAAAAAGACGTAAACTTTAAACAAAAAGCAAGACATATTTTTTTGTAATTTGGATTTTGTAAAAATAATAGAATTTAAACAAAACATACATTTTTTTTGTAGTTTTAGCTTTTGTATTTTTGTATTCGATTTTTCAAAAATAGACTTTAAACAAAACATATTTTAATTGTAATTTTAACTTTTGTATTTTTGTATTTGATTTTTCAAAAATAAAATATAATCAGAAGTGCAAAAACAAATAGTACATATAGATTAATATATTTTTAGGAATATTTCAAAATTTTAAAATTACAGAAAAACACATAAGTATGCTAGCGTCGGTGTTAGCGCTAGCGCAGGAAACAGTACATGATTTTTCATGATTTTGAAATTTTTGATTGCTGATCTTGATTAAGTGTCCCAATAGTAGTTTCATGCTAAAATCTCAGATTTTTAGGAGATGTTTTCGATGGTTAAAACTTACAAAAATTGTGTTTTGTGAATTTGTTTTAACACGAAAGATCTAGGACACCTAACTCAAGTCGTAATAATCGAAATCTTGCATCGGGAAGAGGTTTAGTAAATATGTCAGCGAGTTGAGAGTCCGTGCCAATGAAGCTTACTTTTACATGCTCTTTCTTAATGTGATCCCTAATGAAATGATGACGAATATCGATATGTTTGGATCTAGAGTGGTGTACGGGATTATATGTGAGGTCTATTGCACTTTTGTTGTCACATTTAAGATCAATGTTTTTAAGATGAAATCCAAAATCCTCTAGTGTTTGACTCATCCATAAAGCTTGTGCACAACAGCTACCAAGTGCGATATATTTGGCCTCCGTGGTGGAGAGTGCAACCAAAGATTGTTTTCGACTAGACCAAGCTACTAAAGAGGGTCCTAGAAAGTGATAAGTACCGCTAGTGCTTTTTCAATCTAGTGAACACCCAGCGTAGTCCGAATCGGAATAGCCGTGGAGTGTGAATAAATCAATGTGTGGGTACCATAATCCTAATTTAGATGACCCTAATAGATA
Organism: Dactylorhiza incarnata; assembly: GCA_033032865.1. Classification (NCBI taxonomy): domain Eukaryota; kingdom Viridiplantae; phylum Streptophyta; class Magnoliopsida; order Asparagales; family Orchidaceae; genus Dactylorhiza; species Dactylorhiza incarnata. The sequence continues at coordinate 3,674,948 of JAWHQI010000013.1, forward strand.
ATGAAAAATACGTTTTACCGCTTTTAAATGAGATTCTTTTAGATTGGATTGAAAGCGAGCACATAAACATACGACAAACATTATATCTGGTCTAGATGCACTTAAGTAAAGAAGAGATCCTATCATTCCTCTATATAGCGTTTGATCAATTGAAATTCTGGATTCATCTTTTCCTAGTTTTAAAGAAGCACTCATGGGAGTAGAAGCTTGTTTGAGATTTTCAAATCCAAATCGTTTAAGCATATCGTGAACATATTTTGTCTGACAAATAAAGATACCATCAGTTTGTTGTGAGATTTGAAAACTAAGAAAATATGATAGTTCTCCTACAAGACTCATTTCAAATTCATTTTTCATTACTAATACTACTTCATTACACAACTCTTCATTAGTGGCTCCAAAAATGATATCATCAACATATATTTGTAAAATAATTAGATCGTTATTATTATGCTTAATGAAGACTGTGTTGTCGGCACTTCCCATAACATAACCGTGCTTTAACAAAAACGATGTAAGTCGATCATACCATGCACGGGGCGCTTGTTTTAAACCATAAAGCGCTTTTTCTAATTTGTAAACATGATTAGGGAATTTTTCATTTATGAAACCGGGGGGTGTTCTACATAAACTTCTTCTTTTATAAACCCGTTAAAAAGGCACTTTTAACATCCATTTGAAATAATTTTATTCGTTTAAAACTCGCAAATGCCAAAAATATTCGTATAGATTCTAAGCGAGCAACGGGTGCAAAAGTTTCTTCAAAATCCATGCCCTCGATTTGAGAATAACCTTGAGCGACTAAGCGTGTTTTATTTCTTATAATCCTAGATTCACCATCTAATTTATTTTTAAAGATTCATTTTACTCCGATAATTGGATGATTAGATGGTCTATCTACTAGATTCCAAACTTTATTTCTTTCAAATTGTCCTAACTCTTCATTCATAGCCAAAAACCAAAATTCGTCATTTAAAGCGATGGAAACGTTTTTAGGTTCGATTTCAGAAACAAAGCAAATATTTGAAAACGTTTCATGAAGAGAGGATCGAGTTCTTACCCCAGTAGAAGGTTCCCCAATGACTAGGTCTTTTGGATGATTTTTTGAGAAGTTCAACACGCTTGGAGGTGCATATTCAACTTCATTGGACTTCTCCTCCTCTTCTTTGGACGGTTCCTCTTCGTCGTGCTCCAAAGATGGAAAAGGTTCAACATTTGTACATGTAGAAGGCTTCTCTGCACATGAAATAAACTCATCAAATTTAACATTAATAGACCCTTCAACCTTACTCGATCTTTTATTAAATATTTTATAGGCTTTACTGGTTGAAGAATAACCAAGAAATATTCCTTCATCACATTTCTCATCAAATTCTCCTAAAGAGTCTTTTGTATTAAGAATAAAACATTTACATCCAAATACTTTAAAATATGATACGTTAGGTTTCTTTTAAAAATATAGTTCATATGGTGTGAGATTTAGAGATGGGCGAAGCATAACTCTATTCATTACATAGCATGATGTGCTTACGGCTTCGACCCAAAAAGACTTAGGTAATTTATATTCAGATAACATGGTGCGTGCTAGTTCTTGGATTGTCCTATTTTTCTGTTCTACAACACCGTTTTGTTGAGGTGTGTGTGGAGCGGAGAACTCATGCTTAATACCTAACATTTCACAAAAAGATTTAAAGTTTTCATTTTCAAATTCACCTCCATGATCTGAGTGAATGCATTTTATTTATAAATCTAGTTCATTTTGAATGCGCGTACATAATTTTGAGAATTCGCAAAATGCATCAGATTTGGAAGAGAGAAATAAAGTCCAGCAATATCTTGAGAAATCATCTATTAGAACGAAGGTGTATATTTTACCACCAAGACTTGCGGTGTTAACGGGACCAAAGAGATCCATATGAATTAGTTGTAATGGTTTTGAAGTAGAAATTTCGTTTTTGCTTTTAAAAGATGATTTTGTAAATTTTCCTTTTTGGCATGGTGAACATAGTGAAGATAAATTTCCATTCAACTTAGGCAATCCTCTAATCAATTCCCTTTTTGCTAGTTTTAAAATGAGCTTTGTACTAACGTGACCTAAACGTCTATGCCATAGTTCTAATTCATCATTTTTGGTTATAAAACATTTTATAGATGATTTGAAAAGATCATGAAACGAAACTATGTAAGCATTGTGAATTCTAGGTGCAGTTAGTAACACATCTTTTGTTTTAGGATTAACTATTTTGCAAAGATTAGTGGATAATTCAAATAATACGTCTAATCCTTTATCACATAGTTGACTTTTAGATATTAAGTTATGTTTCAAACCTTTAACATAAAGAACATTTGAGATAAGAAAAGATTCGTTACCCACTGTACCAACTCCCATGATCCTTCCTTTACCGTTATCACCAAACGTTATGATCCCTCCTTTCTTCTTTTCTAGGCTAAGGAATTTTGCTTTGTTGCCCGTCATGTGCTTGGAGCAGCCTGAGTCCAAGTACCACACGTCCTCAGTTTCCCTAGCCTTCCTGCAAATCTAGAGAGAAGATGAGAGTAAAGATCCAGATACCCAAGAGGTACCACCCAAAGAGTAAGTGAATTTCTTAGGTACCCAGATTTGTTTTAATAATCGTTGTTTTATATTCCTGCAAGAGCTAGACGTGTGTCCAAACTTAAGACAATTAGCACACGAAATAAAGGGGGTTGAGACCCTTTTCTGAGTTTCTACGTTGCTCTTGCAAGATGATGTTTGGACGTTAGAAAAAACAGAAGATTTCTTATCAGTTGAGCTACCGCCGGCGTTAGTAGCTAGCGCTGGGCGGTAGGGTTCACTTTTATATCCGACCCCAAATTTTGTAGAACCATAACATTGGTTTCCCAAAATCATATCCAGGCATTTTTGACCAATCCCAAATTTTTTTATGGCAACATTAAGGTCAAGATTTTGTTTTTTAAGAAAAGTATTTTCTTGTATAATCAAAACACATTTATTTTCAAATCCCTTTTTATTATTTTCAATTTGTAGAAAAGTGGTTTTTAGTTTTCTCTCTAAGTCCTCCTTTTCTTTTGCAATAGTTTTGTTTTATGCAAGGGCCTTAGAAAGAGAAACTTCAAGTTCTTTTGTCTTAAATAAAGAGTGCTCACACTCTTGACATGAAACCTTTCTCTTTTCAAGGGAAATCAATTTTTTGTGAGCTTATGATTTTCTTTGATAATAGCTTCATTTTCACGATTTAATATAATATTATCTTTTATACTTTGATCATAGGATCTGCATGTTAAAACAAATTCATCATAGAGTTCTTCGAAAGTAGGAGGAATTACCTCAGTGTCGCTAAGAACACTGGTGTCGTCATCATTGCTTTTTGCCATTAAACATAAGTTTGATTCCTCCTCGCTACTTGACTCAGCCTCGTTTGACTCTTCAGAGGAAGAATCATCCCAAGTTGCGGCTTTCAGTACCTTCTTCTTCTCTTTTGCTTTGTGTTGTTTTTTTTGCTCCTTTTGATATTTTTGGCACTGGCTCCGAATGTGCCCCGTCTTTCTGCAGTGGTAGCACTCTGGTGGTGGTCTTTCTTCTTCATCTTCTCTTCCTTTTTCTTTCCTTGATGAAGAGGAAGATCCCTTTCGTCGAGTATCCTTTTGGAAGTATTTGCGGAATGTGTCCCTTCTTTCCGGATTCCTGATGAACTTCCTGAAGTTCTTCACCAGGAGACCTTATTCATCTTCATCATCATCTTCGATGCTCTCCTTCTTTGACTTTAGCGCTAGCGCCTTTTTCTTTGGCTCTTTGTTGTTTTCATCGTGTTGAATCTGGAGTTCTACCTCATGGGTTTTGAGATTCCCAATAAGGTTCTCGATCTGGAGTGTTCTTAAGTTGTGCGACTCTGAGATGGCTGTCATCTTTGGATTGAATCTTGGCGGTAAGGAACGAAGAATTTTCCTAACCAAGTCCCCGTCTGAGTAGGTCTTTCCAAGTGCTTTTGAAGCGTTGACTATCTTGGTGAAGCGGGTGTACATCGAGTTAATGTCCTCTTCGGTATCCATCCTGAATTTTTCATATTCAGATTCCAGTTGGAATAGCTTTGCATCTTTCACCTGCAATGTACCTTCATGAGTTCCTTCCAATTGATTCCAAATATCATATGCAGTTGTGCATGCAGAAATTCTATTAAACTCAGTCTTATTAAAGCGCAATATAAAGCGTTCATTGCTTTAGCATTATTTTTACACCTTAGTTTATCATTATCGTCCCATTTATCTTTTGGTTTTGCTAATGTCGCCTCTCCCACTACAGTTGTAGGTGGAGAGTACCGAAATTCTACCATGTTCCATACTTCTACATCCATGGTCATAAGAAAACACATCATTCAATTTTTCCAGTAGTTAAAATCTGACCCAGTAAAGAGAGGTGGTCGAATAACCCCTTGACCTCAGGAAAAGCGAGATCATGAGACGCCATTATTCCCGGTTGTTAAGCCGATTGGAATAAAACCTGCCTCTGATACCACTTGTTGGATCGGTAGGCGCCCTTAGAGGGGGGTGAATAAGGGTTTTCAAAACTTTAGTGATATTTTAAAAACTTTTTTTTTGTAATAATGCAAGATTAAGACAATAGAAAGTCAAGTAAAACAATTGAAATAAAGTAGAGACATGCTTTATTAATATCAAATAAGGTTTTACAAAAGTTGACTTCTATGACGCTAGAAATCGGTGGTGATGAATAGTAAACTCTTTTTGTTTTCAATCCCGACTCGCATCCCCACGAACCGGTGGCCCTAGCCTATCCTCCCCAGATTTGGCCTCAAGCCGCTCTAGTCAACCCTCCCCGGATGTGGCCTCGAGCACCCCCTAGACCTAGCCTAGATCTAGTCGCCAACAAGAGGCGAGTTTCCCCCTAAGTCCTACCCAGACCTAGTCGCCAACACGGGGCGATTTCACTAACCGTTTACAAGAAGAATATGAAATGAAAATAAATAAAAACTCCCTTCTGAAGTCGGAGGCGAAGATCCACTATAGAATAAGCGTTGTATAAGTGGACTTCGTTTGGATCCGGCGTGATGAGATTCTCCTTCAGAAGTTTGCAGAACTTTGGTAGGACATCAACTTTCGGCCAAGATAACCTCTGGAATTCTAGCACTCTATCTCTCTCTGATATCTCTCTGATGTGTGTATGAAACGAGAGGAGAGTAGTCCTTTTTATAGCCTCAGCGCTAGCCCCTGCGCTAGCGCTATCGCCGGCGCTATCCATATTAGGACACATTCTGCGCGGCAGAATCTTCAATCCGAGGAAACAATTCCCCCTTGCCAACTGTGTTCCTCTCTATCGCATGCGTTATCGGATATCGCATGGCGCTATCTCCTTCTATAAGTTCTCTCGGCAATTTCGCTTCGAGCCAATATTTTGTCGAACAGGAATTCGTCGACCGTTGCTAAGAGTTTGTCGAACGGCAGCTAGCGCCCGCGCTAGTACTACCGCCAGCGCTAGTAGATGTATTGGATTTGTTGGCTCAACTTTGGGGGCAAACATCTTATGTAATCCTTGAGCCATGTGGACTTTGTTATCCTGCACACTTAAACACACAAGATCAAATACACATGGAATTTGTTATTCTCAAACCTAGGAGATGCGGAAGACCATGTTCCAACAGTTACCCTTTTAACCTTGGTAGTCTGCCCTTAGCCTCTCCAAACATCGGAGTTTGGCTGTTAGCAGACCCATTTGGTGTGTGGATAGTAAAATCAAAAGGCAGAATCTTGTTATTTGCAGGCCAGATTAGAAAACCTATAAATAAGACCTCAAGGGCACCTCTGGAGAGGAGTTCACTTCAGCTTCTCTCTCCTCAGGCTTTCTTTGGTTAGCATTTTCAGAGCTCTCCAAGGTGCCCGAGTCTCAGCTTTGGCTTGGGAGGGGAAGCGCTCAACGATCTTCCGGGTTAGTGGAGGGACCTCCTCGCTGCGACTAAGGTCTTAGTCTTCTTTCTATTTGCGTCATAATTGTTTATTCTACACAAAAGTGGTGAATCCGGTGTGAATCTGACTATAGCGTAGGGATGTGTGTAGACAGTTGCTAGGTTCATATTGCTCAAGTCGGGAGGACGAATTATCTTTCTCTGTGGCTAAGAACTTTCCCCAAATGACTCTTGAAGCATTGGTATAAGTTGATTCAGTATGTGAATAAGTAGTACTTTAGGATAGAGATGAGGATTGGGTTGCGGAAGGATAAACAATGACAAACTTGAAGGCTTACGCACAACTAAACAATACATAGTGTAATACGACAATTATAAAAAGAGGTGGGAAGAGAGGTTACCCCATGCTCAAAAATGAGCATTGTAACATCCCCTAAACTACTAGACCCCTAGGACGATTTTGTCATGACTAGGTCATGACAAAACCCTAGGATACACAAAGAGAACATAAGAGCTTAGGCTCGAGGCAAAACTCACCATGGTCTGCGGATAGTGATTTCCAGTTACCAAGCCTAGGGTTGGCCTTAGGGCATCACCGTGACCCATGACCCCACCATTACATGTCCAACCAGTAAAGGGGTCCCCTTGTAATACCCCAATTATCTAATCGTAGTAATAAGGAGGTGTATTGAATGTGGCGCTAGCGCCGGCGCTAGCGGATAGCGCTAGCGGTAGTGGTGGCTTAGGTGAACCGCTGAGACGAACACTGAATCGCTGAGACGAACACTGAATCGCTGAGACGAACCAAATACCGTCGAAATGCTATCGCAGGTGCTATTGCTAGAGTAGGCACTAGCGGTAGCGCTGGCGGCAGCGGTAGCGCCTGGCGGTTGTCGAACCGGCGAGCATTGCGCCATTGAGATGTTAGCGATGGCGCTAGTACTAGCGTCGGCGGTAGCTCAATCGACGGAAGGGGGACGGGACTCGTTTTGCTGCCGAAATTCATGGCCAAGGGAGTCCAAAAGTCCTCCCAATTGATGGGGATTCATTCCCCTTATCAATTAGAAGAATGTTAAGAGGTTTTCCAACATTTATGGAGGGTGAATGGGGTGACCTTTGGGGATGGCCGAAATTTTCACCATGAATGGTGTTAATGGAGGATTTCCAAGCTTCATCTCCTCCCCACCAGGATTTGGCTTTAAAAAAGGGCTCAAGGGGCACAGGGAATGAGTTTCCCCCATCTTTCTAGAATAATTTTCCTACCTAAGCACCTACCGGCATGGCACCCAAGATCTCTCGACCAACCGTGGCGGACCGGCGATCGACACGGTTACAAGCCACAATTCAGGTCCTCTCCTCTCATCTATTTCTTAGTGGGTAGATCTCTTCATTTTGGCCACTAGATTTTGGGCCAATTTGTCTTGGATCGGCATGGCTGAAACCTTATGTTTCAATCATTCTTCTCTTGTTCAAATTCCTGATTCCAGCCGCCTCCGGCAGGCCAACAACCGTACATCGTCGGCCGCCATCTCAATGGAGGTGGCGGAGGCATTGGCCGACCGGAAGAGCGTCTAGGTGGCCAGGAAATCACCTCCTAAGTTGCTACAGGATGGGCCAACCGTGGCCATTGGATGATTCGAGAAGATGAAGGGATGCCCTTCGTTTGTGCTTTAACATCTGTGCAAGTTTATAATATATTTGATATTTCTATTTCTGTCCCTTTACTTGCAGTAGTTAAAAATAATTATAGAAAATACTTAGAGCCCTCTACTGGAAAAGTAATCTGTACCAAACTTGTATCCCTTGATGTCTACTTTAATTTAAAATTGATTTGAGACAATTTTGCCAACTGGTTTGACTGCAGCACTCAAAATGGTGCAACATGTACATAGTGTTGACTTGAGAATGATTTGAGTGCCCCATTAATCTAGATGCCCAAATGCTTTGAAATTTTGAGCATAGGTTAGATTTACCCTTACCCTCAACATATCCAAAAATGGGAATTTTTGGAGAAACCTTTTATATAATTTTTGTAGACATTTAATAATTCATGTAATAATTAATTGTATGGGCAAAAATTTCACATAAAACACTTGGGATTGATTTGGTACAAATTGGACTCCAAATCAATCCCAAATTCCATTTTAAAAAATAAGGGATTGATTTGGCAAAAATTTCACATAAAACACTTGGGATCTGACTTTGGTAAAAATTTCATTCCATTTGGTATTGATTTGGTTGAGTAATTGAGTAACCCAATATTGGTCAAACTAAGGGTTAAAAGGTCAAAAGTGCACTTGTTGGGTTGAATGGGCAAATCTCATCCAAAAGTGATGAAACCTTGGCCACTAACTTAATATCACATAAAACACCTCCTCCCAAGACTTGGGGCGATTTGGAGTAGTTGTGCCCTAGAACCCCAGTTCAAACCTTAGGGTTATTGATGGTGACGACGGCCCTCAACGTGAAGATGTTGGTAACGGCCCTCAACGTGAAGATGTTGGTAACGGTGCACCTACGGGGGATGGCGCACCTACGGATGAAGGCGACACGCTGACCAAGGATTTACGCCATCACTGTCGCGGCGACAGTGCTGCGCAAGCAAAACAATTAATAATTATAATAGTTTTATTTTAATTATTAATTTTATCATATTTATATTTTATGTCTTGTTAATGTTTTAAATTTTTGGTCTTATTTAATTTTGAACTACGTTTAGTCAAAACTGAAGCAAGACCTATTAAAGGCCATGATGTATTATTTTTATTTTGGAGTTCTTGATGAAGCAAATTTGAAAACCCTAATCCCTCTATAATCTCTCCCTCTCTCTCTCTCTTGTGGCCACCCCCCTCTCTTTCCCTCTCTCCATGTTTCGGCCAATGAGGCCGCCCCCTCCTCTCCTCCTCTTTCTAGCCGCCGTCCGCCCTCTCCCCTTGGAGATCCGCCCCTCCTCTCCCCTCTAGCCACCCTCTCTACCAAGTATTCTCCCCACCACCTTTTCTCTTTCCTATTCTTGGACAGCTCTTCATCCTCTACAGATTCCTCAAGGGATCTAAGTGATATTCGGCGGATCTTTGTTACGGTGAAGCAAAGATGGGGAACGGATTCCTCTCCAAACAACGCGCTTTCGGTGTATCCGAAGAAGAACGGTCAGGCGAGTGTATTGCTTGAGGCCAATCCAATCTCAAGCGGGTAACGAACAAACCACTTGTGTGATTTCCTTCTTGATTTTTTCTTGTGGTGGAATTTTATGGCGTGATCTTCGAATCACCGTTATTTTAATTTTCAAAGGGGTTTGGCGAGCCCTACTTTTTGTTGGGAGAGATCTACCATTTTCTGAATCGATATTTTCGGTGGATCTCTTTTGGTACAACGCATAGCTCGTTCAGATCGGGTGGGTCCATTTAGCCGGAGCGAATATTGGACTATAGCCTCTACTCAATCTCTAGAGGGTTGGCTAACCGTCGAGGCGAATTAAAATTGATAATATTGCGCAGAAGTGTCGATGCGTTCTCCGTCACGTGCGTAGTATTCATAATACGTCGGGTAGGAAAGTGAATTAACTCGTAGCGTCCGCATTAGAGGGTGAACCCTACATCAATTTGGTATCAGAGTTAGGTTTGCGTTGATTTCTTAATTGATGTCGTCCTACAAATCTCTTAGTTCGCCGACACTCACAACCGTCACACGGTAGCGTTGTCAAAATCTCAAAATTTTCAAACTGTGGTCTGCGTTTAGCGGCCTAAATCTGTTATTTTTCAGCAAAAAAACAAATTTTTTTTTTACATTCTACGTATTAATTCCTGTTAGAAAATCATAAAAAATGTCCTAGTTATTAGGCTTAAAGGAAAAAAAATCTTCATTTATAAAAAATTTCTAGTCAGAAACATTTAGGTCTAGGTTGCATGCGTACGAGACTTGGCACGGAGTATCCTACGTCCTAATCTCAAATGACGGACGATATGGACTCGGGTCATGGTCCAATGGCTGTTGATGAACTCCGCCAGGAGTTCAATGATCAGTTGACGGACATCCGAGAGATGCTACACGAGATTCGGCTAGCCCAAAGGGCGCCTCAGGATCATGCTGCCCACCAACACATAGGGGACAACGTTAACTAACGTTAATCGTATTCCTAATCCTAACCCCCCAAATCCGGCAGCCCACCAACATGCTGACGGAAACATAAATCCTAATGGTAACCCCGAAAAGGCCCCACGAGCACCGCACAGATTTGATATCACTAGGGCCGCCCGGATCAAACCACCATCTTATGATGGGTTGGGTGATCCCCAAGTTTTCTTGGATTGGGTTACAGAGATAGAATGCTACTTTCAGTGTTTTGACTGACGAGGATAAGGTGCGCGTGGCGCGTATGAAGTTGTTGGGTCGAGCCAAGTCATACTGGCTGAATGAGGAGCGGCGTTTAGGTGCGAGGGATGGTTTGCCTCCCATTGGTTGTGTGGGCATGAAAGCCCTGTTGACTGACCAGTATGTCCCGATGTATCATCGAACACAAATTTTTGATGAGTTAGCCTCCCTAGGCAAGGGAACCGTTCGGTCGTGGAGTACATGGGGATCCTGAAAGACATGATGGTTAGATGTGACGTTAAGGAGATTCCCGAAGTTACGCTCTCCCAGTTCCCCAAGGGACTTAGTCCCGAAATTCAGGGTAAACTCCTTCACTATGGTCACACAGATTTGAACACAACGTATAACGCCGCGTTAGACATTGAAAAGCATCTGGCCCACAAGTCTAAGTCGCATTCATTTCAGAAGAGTAAGTCCATCTTAGGGCCTCCTCCGTTATCCATGAGAGATAAAGGGAAGTTTCGTTCCACTGATTCAACCTCCGTCGTAATTACAGCTAGGAATATGCGTAACCCGTTCGGAGATCGAGTGCCCGTAGGTCGGATTAGCAAATCGAACACTTCTTGTTTTAGCTGTGGTGTTCAAGGGCACTACGCGAGTGAATGCCCCACTAAGGCCAAGCCATTAGCGCTATTGGACACTGCTGATGATTCCGCCGAGCTCGAGTATGAAGCTGGTGATGACTGAGATTCGGAGGGAGTGCCGAGTGATCTAGATGATGACACCAACATGATGGTGATGCGTTGTATTTTCGCCACCCCTTGTGAGTCTGATGATTGGAATCGGACAAACATATTTTCGTTAAACTTTAAGAGCGGTGAGAAGTGGTACAAGTTAATCATCGATAGCGGTAGCTGTAACATCCCAGTTCAAACTAGACCCCTCGAGTGACAAAGGTCACTTAGAGATGCTCGGACCAGGTGGGATCTGGAGATCCTAATAGGCCATGGTTATGCCCTGATCTCCAAGAGTGGAGGTAGCTCTCAATTAGGAGGCTGCATTCGACGAATGGCCTGAAGGATGCGTTCGTCGAATGGCCTGAAGGCTGCGTTCGTCGATCGGCCTGAAGGCTGCGTTCGTCGAACGGCCTGAAGGTTGCGTTCGTCGAACGGCCTGAAGGCTGCGTTCGTCGAACGACCTGAAGGAAAGTTCGTCGAACGGCCTGAAGGCTGCATTCGTCGAACGGCCTGATGGCTGCATTCTTTGAACGGCCTGAAGGCTGGGTTCGTCGAATGGCCTGAAGGCTGCGTTCGTCGAACGGCCTGAAGGCTGCGTTCATCGAACGGCCTGAAAGCTGCGTTCGTCGAACGGCCTGAAGGCTGCATTCGTCGAACGGCCTGATGGCTGCGTTCGTCGAACGGCCTGATGGCTGCGTTCGTCGAACGGCCTGAAGGCTGCGTTCGTCGAACGGCCTGAAGGCTGCGTTCGTGGAACGGCCTGAAGGCTGCGTTCGTCGAACGGCCTGAAGGCTGCGTTCGTCGAACGACCTGAAGGCTGCGTTCGTCGAACGGCCTGAAGGCTGCGTTCGTCGAACGGCCTGATGGCTTCGTTCATCGAACGGCCTGATGGCTTCGTTCATCGAACGGCCTGATGGCTGCATTCGTCGAACGGCCTAATGCTCCGTTGGTCGAACGGCCTAAAGGATGCATTCGTCGAAGGGCCTGATGGCTGCGTTCGTCGAACGGCCTGATGGCTGTGTTCGTCGAATGGCCTGAAGGCTGCATTCGACGAACGTCCTGAAGGTGGCGTTCGACGAAGTGGAAGGGCAAGCGTTCAGGCCGTTCGACGAACGCGTCGACCATTCGTCAAACGCGCTGGCTATTCATCGAACGGGCTTGTCGTTCATCGAATGCGCTCGCCATTCTTCGAACTCCAGTCTCAGCGATCGACCAACACCTTCAGTTCGACGAACTGAACACTGCGTTCGACGAATGTTTTCAGTTCGACGAACTGAACACTGCGTTCAACTAAGTCATAGGATTGGTCTGATTTCTCGAAAAATTCCAAAGCAGGAGATGCAGTCCTCGAGAAATCCCAAGGATATAATTTCTCGAGAAATCCCAAATGACTTCTCGAGAAATCCCAAACCAGGAATATGATTTCTCGAGAAATCTCAAGCCAGGAAAAACAAGTTCTCGAGAAATCCCGAGCCAACACAAATCTCCCTCCAACTTCTCAAGACACTCTTGCGTGCGACCCCATAGGCTCATATCGCGTTGGTAGTGAGACTAGATATTTGACCACTTCCGATCACCATGGAAACACCAACACTAATCCACATATCCCATAAGGTGATTTGTTTGTCCCGATCCATTCTTATCGGTCCATATTCGACTTAAACCTGCACTATGTCTATAGTTCATGTCGGGTCTCTCTTGCGTTCTTCATGAATTTGGTAGAGATTAAGGACGTCAAGGTCATTGTAGATGGAGCTTCGGTTATCACAAGCTTTCAAGTTCTGGGACCCATGGAAAACACTTCCATGCCTATTTTGGGTGTCCCGTTCTTGAAGGAGACTGACGCCACCCTTCACATTGCTAAGGGGTGTTTCACCTTGTCACCCAAAGTGGCACACCACACTCTTCCATCTACAATAACCAAGGATCTAAATTCTTTTCCTGTCATTTCTGAAAACTCTTTGAATGATTTTTTTAAAACTAAAGTAATCTGTAAACAGTTAAAATAGGTTCGTTGGGCGGATCAGTCACCCGTGGTGGGTGAATAAATAACTCCCCTGGCTGCTCCGAGACTTCTAGACATCGATTATGATAGAGTACAAGTTGCTCATTGGCGCTCTCCTACTATGGAGAAATTGAAACAAAAAATGTTATTGCGCGCTACCCGTGCTGCCGCCCTCTGGCACGAGAAGGAAGAGGTTTGGGGCAAGGTAGAGACATCTTCTTTGAGCCCTAAAGCCTTCACCTCCTTCCCATCTTGTGTGGTTGGGGAGATCCATCACAAATCAACATATATCTAAGTCGTGATGTAGTCTCCGGGCTTTTGTTGCGGCTATTTCAGTCTGCTTTTGTTTTATCTCTTTAGTGTACGTGTGTGTTTCAATTGGTGATCTTTTGGACAATTGCTAGAACTTTCTCTATTTAATGTTAATACAGGTATTTGGTCCACCTTAAGGAGGGTAAACAAAAGAGCTTATGGGAGACTACCCAATTTTGTTGTTTTGTTTATGTTTTTACGTATGCTGGAGATTCTATTTTGTAGGTGTGGCGACTGTGGTGGCGGACATTTAGAGCTGAGTTTGCAGCCAAGCGCCAATCTTTCGGTATGCTCATTTCTGAGCATGGGGTAATCTCTCTTCCCACCTCCTTTTATAATTTTCGTATTACACTCTGTGTTGCTTAGATCTAAGTTGGGGGAGTGTAAATTATCATACCCACATGCACATGCATATGGCACATCATACTAGAAGTTATAATTTATTTCATTAAGTTATTTATTCGTTCTTTTTCATCGCACACCACAACACCCACTAGAGAGCGCACTTAATCGTAGGCGCGTAACGAGTCTAACTCATTTCTTTTGTATGATTGGGAAAATTGTTGTGCTGGTTTGAGATTGTGAGATGGATTAAAATGTTGACCCCCGTAGTGCTCTAGTTGAGTACTCGCGTCTTGCATATAATTGTGTGTAGAATATATTTTTCTTTATGAATATAGTTTTGTATTTTTCTATTTGCGTCATAATTGTTTATTCTACACAAGTGGTGAATCCGGTGTGAATCTGACAGTAGCGTAGGGATGTGTGTAGACAGTTGCTAGGTTCATATTGCTCAAGTCGGGAGGACGAATTATCTTTCTCTGTGGCTAAGAACTTTCCCCAAATGACTCTTGAAGCATTAGTATAAGTTGATTCAGTACGTGAATAAGTAGTACTTTAAAATAGAGATGGGGATTGGGTTGCGGAAGGATAAACAATGATAAACTTGAAGGCTTACACACAACTAAGCAACACAGAGTGTAATAACGACAATTATAAAAAGAGGTGGGAAGAGAGGTTACCCCATGCTCAAAAATGAGCATTGTAACATCCCCTAAACGACTAGACCCCTAGGACGATTTTGTCATGACTAGGTCATGACAAAACCCTAGTATACACAAAGAGAACATAAGAGCTTAGGCTCGAGGCAAAACTCACCATTGTCCGCGGATAGTGATTTCCAGTTACCAAGCCTAGGGTTGGCCTTAGGGCATCACCGTGACCCATGACCCCACCATTACATGTCTAACCCAGTAAAGGGGTCCCCTTGTAATACCCCAATTATCAAATCGTAGTAAGAAGGAGGTGTATTGAATGCGGCGCTAGCGCCGGCGCTAGCGGATAGCACTAGCGGTAGTGGTGGCTTAGGTGAACCGCTAAGATGAACCAAATACCGTCGAAACGCTATCGCAGGCGCTATTGCTAGAGTAGGCACTAGCGGTAGCGTTGGCGGTAGCGGTAGCGCCCGACGGTTGCCGAACCGGCGAGCATTACGCCGTTGAGATGTTAGCAATGGAGCCAGTACTAGCGTCGGCGGTAGCTCAATCGACGGAAGGAGGACGGGACTCGTTTTGCTGGCCAAATTCATGGCCAAGGGAGTCCAAAAGTCCTCCCAATTGATGGGGATTCATTCCCCTTATCCATTAGAAGAATGTTAAGAGGTTTTCCAACATTTATGGAGGGTGAATGGGGTGACCTTTGGGGATGGCCGAAATTTTCACCATGAATGGTGTTAATGGAGGAATTCCAAGCTTCATCTCCTCCCCACCAGGATTTGGTTTTAAAAATGGGCTCAAGGGGTGCAGGGAATGAGTTTCCCCATCTTTCTAGAATAATTTTCCTACCTAAGCACTTACCGGCATGGCACCCAAGAGCTCTCGACCAACCGTGGCGGACCGGCTATCGACACGGCTACAAGCCACAATTCAGGTCCTCTCCTCTCATCTATTTCTTAGTGGGTAGATCTCTTCATTTTGGCCACTAGATTTGGGGTCAATTGGTCTTGGATCGGCATGGCTGAAACCTTATGTTTCAATCATTCTTCTCTTGTTCAAATTCCTGATTCCGTCCGCCTCCGGCAGGCCAACAACCGTACATCGTCAGCCGCCATCTCAACCGAGGTGGTAGAGGCATTGGCCGACCGGGAGAGTGTCTTGGTGGCTGGGAAATCACCTCCTAAGTTGCTACAGGATGGGCCAACCGTGGCCATTGTCTGATTGGAGAAGATGAAGGGATGCCCTTCGTTTGTGCTTTAAGATCTGTGCAAGTTTATAATATATTTGATATTCCTATTTCTGTCCCTTTACTTGTAGTAGTTAAAAATAATTATAGAAAATACTTAGAGCCCTCCATTGGAAAAGTAATCTGTACCAAACTTGTATCCCTTGATGTCTACTTTAATTTAAAATTGATTTGAGCCAATTTTGCCCACTGGTTTGACTGCAGCACTCAAAATGGTGCAACATGTACATAGGGTTGACTTGAGAATGATTTGATTGCCCCCATTAATCCAGATGCCCAAATGCTTAGGTTAGATTTACCCTTAACCTCAACATATCCAAAATGGGAATTTTTGGAGAAACGTTTTATATAATTTTTGTAGACATTTAATAATTCATGTAATAATTAATTGTATGGGCAAAAATTTCACATAAAACACTTGGGATTGATTTGGTACAAATTGGACTCCAAATCAATCCCAAATTCCATTTTAAAAATGAGGGATTGATTTGGCAAAAATTTCACATAAAACACTTGGGATATGACTCTGGTAAAAATTTCATTCCATTTGGGATTGATTTGGTTGAGTAATTGAGTAACCCAATATTGGTCAAACTAAGGGTTAAAAGGTCAAAAGAGCACTTGTTGGGTTGAATGGGCAAATCTCATCCAAAAGTGATGAAACCTTGGCCACTAACTTAATATCACATAAAACACCTCCTCCCAAGACTTGGGGCGATTTGGAGTAGTTGTGCCCTAGAACCCTAGTTCAAACCTTAGTGTTATTGATGGTGACGACGGCCCTCAACGTGAAGATGTTGGTAACGGTGCACCTACGGAGGATGGCGCACCTACGGATGAAGGCGAAACGCCGACCAAGGATTTACGCCATCGCCATCGCGGCGACAGTGATGCGCGCCGTTACAATCTCTGCACGAGGCGCAAGCAAAACAATTAATAATTATAATAGTTTTATTATAATTATTAATTTTATCATATTTATATTTTATGTCTTGTTAATGTTTTAAATTTTTGGTCTTGTTTAATTTTGGACTGCGTTTAGTCAAAACTGAGGCAAGACCTATAAAAGGCCATGATGTATTATTTTTATTTTGGAGTTCTTGATGAAGCAAATTTGAAAACCCTAATCCCTCTATAATCTCTCCCTCTCTCTCTTGTGGATGCCCCCTCTCTTTCCCTCTCTCCAAGTTTCGGCCAAGGAGGCCGCCCCCTCCTCTCCTCCTCTTTCTAGCCGCCGGCCGCCCTCTCCCCTTGGAGATCCTCCCCTCCTCTCCCCTCTAGCCGCCCTCTCTACCAAGTATTCTCCCCACCACCTTTTCTCTTTCCTATTCTTGGACGGCTCTTCATCCTCTATGGATTCCTCAAGGGATCTAAGTGATATTCGGAGGATCTTGGTTACGGTGAAGCAAAGACGGCGAACAGATTCCTCTCCAAACAACGCGCTTCCGGTGTATCCGAAGAAGAACGGTCGGGCGATTGTATTGCTTGAGGCCAATCCAATCTCAAGCGGGTAACGAACAAACCACTAGTGTGAATTCCTTCTTTATTTTTTCTTGTGGTGGAATTTTATGGCGTGATCTTCGAATCACCGTTATTTTAATTTTTGAAGGGGTTTGGCGAGCCCCGCTTTTTGTTGGGAGAGATCTACCATTTTCTGAATCGATATTTTCGGTGGATCTCTTTTGGTACAACGCATAGCTCGATCGGATCGGGTGGGTCCATTTAGCCAGAGTGAATATTGGCCTATAGCCTCTACTCAATCTCTTGCGGGTTGGCTAACTGTCGAGGCGAATTAAAATTGATAATATTGCGCAGAAGTGTCGATGCGTTCTCTGTCACGTGCGTAGTATTCATAATATGTCGGGTAGGAAAGTGAATTAACTCGTAGCGTCCGCATTGGAGGGTGAACCCTACATCAATTTGGTATCATAGCTAGGTTTGCGTTGATTTATTAATTTATGCCGTCCTACAAATCTCTTAGTTCGCCGACACTCACAACCGTCACACGGTAGCGTTGTCAAAATCTCAAAATTTTCAAACTGTGGTCTGCGTTTAGCGGCCAAAATCTGTTATTTTTCAGCAAAAACTCAAAATTTAATTCTACGTATTAATTCATGTTAGAAAATCATAAAAAAAATTATCCTAGTTATTAGGCTTAAAGGAAAAAATTCTTCATTTATAAAAATTTTCTGGTCTGAAACGTTTAGGTCTAGGTTGCATGCGTACGAGACTTGGCACGGAGTATCCTACGTCCTAATCTCAAATGACGGACGATCGGGACTCGGGTCACGGTCCAATGGCTGTTGATGAACTCCGCCAGGAGTTCAATGATCAGTTGACGGACATCCGAGAGATGCTACACGAGATTAGGCTAGCCCAAAGGGTACCTCAGGATCATGCTGCCCACCAACACATAGGGGACAACGTTAACTAACGTTAATCGTATTCCTAATCCTGACCCCCCAAATCCGGTAGCCCACCAACATGCTGACAGAAACATAAATCCTAATGGTAACCCCGAACAGGCCCCACGAGCACCGCACGGATTTGATATCACTAGGGCCGTCCGGATCAAACCACCATCTTATGATGGGTTGGGTGATCCCCAAGTTTTCGTGGATTGGGTTACAGAGATAGAATGCTACTTTCAGTGGCACAATTTGACTGACGAGGATAAGGTGCGCGTGGCGCGTATGAAGTTGTTGGGTCGAGCCAAGTCATACTGGCTGAATGAGGAGCGGCGTTTAGGTGCGAGGGATGGTTTGCCTCTCATTGGTTGGGTGGGCATGAAAGCCCTGTTGACTGACCAGTATGTCCCGACGTATCATCGAACACAAATGTTTGATGAGTTAGCCTACCTACGGCAAGGGAACCGTTCGGTCGCGGAGTACATGGGGATCCTGAAAGACATGATGGTTAGATGTGACGTTAAGGAGATTCCCGAAGTTACGCTCTCCAAGTTCCCCAAGGGACTTAGTACCGAAATTCAGGGTAAACTCCTTCACTATGGTCACACGGATTTGAACACAACGTATAACGCCGCGTTAGACATTGAAAAGCATCTGGCCCACAAGTCTAAGTCGCATTCGTTTCAGAAGAGTTAGTCCATCTTAGGACCTCCTCCGTTATCCATGAGAGATAAAGGGAAGTTTTGTTCCACTGATTCAACCTCCGTCGTAATTACAGCTAGGAATATGCGTAACCCGTCCGGAGGTCGAGTGCCCATAGGTCGGATTAGCAAATCGAACACTTCTTATTTTAGCTGTGGTGTTCAAGGGCACTACACGAGTGAATGCCCCACTAAGGCCAAGCCATTAGCTCTATTGGACACTGCTGATGATCCCATCGAGCTCGAGTATGAAGCTGGTGATGACTCAGATTTGGAGGGAGTGCCGAGTGATCTATATGATGACACCAACATGATGGTGATGCGTTGTATTTTTGCCACCCCATGTGCGTCTGATGATTGGAATCGGACGAACATATTTTCGTTAAACTTTAAGAGCGATGAGAAGTGGTGCAAGTTAATCATCGATAGCGGTAGCTGTAACATCCCAGTTCAAACTAGACCTCTCGAGTGACACGGGTCACTTAGAGATGCTCGGACCAGGTGGGATCTGGAGATCCTAATAGGCCATGGTTTTGCCCTGATCTCCAAGAGTGGAGGAAACCCTCAATTAGGAGGCTGCATTCGACGAATGGCCTGAAGGCTGTGTTCGTCGAACGGCCTGAAGGCTGCGTTCGACGAACAGCCTGAAGGTTGCGTTCGTCGAACGGCCTGAAGGCTGCGTTCGTCGAACGGCCTGAAGGTTGCGTTCGTCGAATGGCCTGAAGGCTGCGTTCGTCGAATGGCCTGAAGGCTGCGTTCGTCGAACGGCCTGAAGGCTGCGTTCGTCGAACGGCATGAAGGCTGCGTTCGTCGAACGGCCTGAAGGCTGCGTTCGTCGAACGGCCTGAAGGCTGCGTTCGTCGAACGGCCTGATGGCTGCGTTCTTCGAACGGCCTGAAGGCTGCGTTCGTCGAACGGCCTGAAGGATGCGTTCGTCGAACGGCCTGAAGGCTGCGTTCTATTACATGATGTTTAACCCTTGTAATTATCTTTCCATAACTAGATACTGGACTTGGTTGGTGGCTTTTGCATGAATTATTATAAGGTGAACATAACGATTATTGAAACTTAATATCAAGTGGATGTCGCGCTAAGTGTAAAAGATGCATGTTGTATGAACGATTGCCTCGGACGAGATGACGTTGATGGAATCGGTTGATAATGATATGGATAATGATGGTGGTACTAGAAGATGAGGTTAAGGCTTGCTTCTACATCTTTAATACATAAGAGAGACGATCTTGCGGATATAATAACCATTTGGGTATTTGAGGTTTGACCCAAGGATATGACATCGTGAATTTTATGGTTGATCACCCGTTTGACTTCGAGGCCATCCTCATTTAATGCTAAAATTTTGGATGCGCTGAAGTGATGATGTTGAAAGTGCTACACATTTGGATAACGATGCCTGGGATTGGAAGAGTCCATTTATTTTTGCAAATCTAAAGCACATGACTCCCTTGTAGGAAGATTCTAAATTTTATCCGGAGGCACGAGTGGTAACCTCATGTGTATCGGGGTCACTGATCTTAAGGGAATTTAGATCAAAGGTGCAATAAAAGTTGGTTTATTAAGGTGAGGGAACAAAGAAGTGTGGGTTTCAGTTGTTTTTGACCTGCCCGTAGTGAGAGCGTGGATATAAACCCAACTATGTCTTATCACCACAATATTTGTGTATGCATCAGGAGGAGAGACACTTAAGATCTCTCTGTGCATAATTTGGATTATAAGTGACATAAATTATAACAGAAGTACACACGAGAGAGATTGGATGTGAGGTGATGTGAATGAGTTGTGACCCTTACTAGTGGTGAGCGGGATTTAAAATGTACTACAGATGACTTTTGTGATTTGAACTTAAACCCCATAACCTCAACTTAAATTTCGGGGACGAAATTGTTTCTTCGTTTATTGGATTTGTAACATCCAAGTTCGAACTAGACCCCTCGAGTGACACGGGTCACTTAGAGATGCTCGGACCAGGTTGGATCTGGAGATCCTAATAGGCCATGGTTATGCCCTGATCTCCAAGAGTGGAGGTAGCCCTCAATTAGGAGGCTGCGTTCGACGAACGGCCTGAAGGTTGCGTTTGTCGAACGGCCTGAAGGTTGCATTCGTCGAACGACCTGAAGGATGCGTTCGACGAACAGCCTGAAGGCTGCATTCGTCGAACGGCCTGAAGGCTGCATTCGTCAAACGGCCTGAAGGCTGTGTTCGTCGAACGACCTGAAGGTTGCGTTCGTCGAATGGCCTAATGGCTGCGTTCGTCGAACGGCCTGAAGGCTGCGTTCGTCGAACGGCCTGAAGGTTGCGTTCGTCGAACGGCCTGAAGGCTGCGTTCGTCGAACGGCCTGATATGAAATTTTTCGGATCTTTATGAAGCGGCAGGAGTTAGTCAACTTAGAGTTCACAAGCCAAACAACCAGAAGCAAATGGAGGCAAACAAGTGATCTTTATTGATAGCAACTTCAAATTACAAGGCAAGGCATGCTTGGCGAGACATGATTTCGCCAGCACAAACACCAAAGGAAAAATACAAGTTGAAAATAACTTGAGACCGCGCGGTCTCCCTTGCGACCTCAGCAACTTGCCGCCGATCTCAGAACAACACCAGACCACTGATCAGACTGCACCCTTCCTTCTGAACTCCTGATTCTCCCGAACTCCAGCACCACAACTCCAAGCTGCAGACCGCCCGAACACTTTCAGAGGAAGAGGTTATCGTTGCTGCCCGCACTATCCGCAGAAGCTGCACAAGAAGAGTTCAATCAGCATACTGCCCAGTCAGATAAATAGAGACCGCAGGAAAGAAGAGAACTCAGCTTACACTTGGTGTGTCTTGATTATTGCTGCCGATGGGTCCTATTTATAGGCATGAGACCTGATCCAGTCACCACCTTATGAGAAAGGATCACCACCCTCCAGACTGCGCAACCTTACCGGTCACCCGCGCGATCAGCAACAGTACTCCTGCTTCATTTTAGGTGAGCTCGCCTGCTTCAACCAAACCATGAAAGACCGCCACTCTCATAGTGAGATCACGACTCCACAAGGAGATCGCCAGACCGCCACGAAGCTGCTCACCACCTATGTTCGCCAGAGACCGCGAACACAGCCAGTTCGCCATCAGACCGCGAACTCCTGTCCGCATGCCGGTCTCCTCCTGAGACCGCGAACAACGTCCAGCTCGCATACCAGTCTCCTCCTGAGACCGCGAACTGAGCCCGCGCGACTAAGTCCCTTAGTCCGCGAATACCACCAGAAAGCCCGGTCAGCTACCAGACCGCATTCTGAAAAAAAACCTGGATCAAACTGTGCGGTCACACCAGACCGCCACAGCCTTGAAGAAGACAGCTCGCCACGCGGTCACGCACAGATCGCGCACACCTGAAGACGATCAACCCGCCACGCGGTCACAGACAGACCGCGCGGCATTCACCTTCAGCCGCCTTGCACCTATACCAGCGATCAAGCCAGGAGACCGCAGCTAGTCTTAGATGAGCCAGACCGCAGAGGCAAACCGCCAGGCCGTGCGGTCACGCCAGACCGCCCGACCTCCTCCCAGATCGCCCAGGTCCAAAAACCCTCTAACTTCCACTTCAACAATTTCAACACTCCCCCTTGAAGTGGGAAGTTGAAACTAGCCCCAGTAGGCTCCTTAGCCGTGTGAACGACCCTTTCGCCAGCGCCTTTGTGAAGATGTCCGCGACATTGTCCGTACTCTGCATATGCTCGACCGAAAGAGATCCCTCCAGCACCTTCTCTCAAATGAAGTGGTGCTCAATCTCGATGTGCTTGGTCCTCGCGTGACAAACTGGATTGGTAACCAGTTTGAGAGCACTCTCGTTGTCACCGCGTAGCAGAGTCGGCTCCCGAACTTCCTTGTGGACGTCTCCCACCAACCTCCTAAGCCAGATGGCTTCCTGAGCTGCCAAGGCCGAAGCCTTGTATTCCGCTTCCGTGGTGGAGACCGACACGGAATCCTTCTTCTTGCTGCACCATGATATTGTTGTAGGGCCCGCCATGAAGACGAATCCAGATGTCGACTTTCGATCATCCAAATCTCCCCCGTAGTCAGCATCCATGTACCCGTGCACCTCGAAGCCCGCATCCCTCCTGTATAGGAGACACATGTCCGAGGTCGCCTTCACATACTTCAGAATGTTCTTGGATGCTAGCAGATGAGGTACCCGTGGCTCCGCCATATATCGACTCACTCTTCCAACTGCATATGCAATATCCGGCCTCGTGATCGTCAGATAAATCAAGCTCCCAACCAGAGCTCGGAACACCAACGGATCTTGCAGAATCCTCCCCTCATCCTTGCGAAGTTTTGTGGCCTTCTCTAGAGGTGTGGAGATGCACTTCCCTTCCTTCATGCTGAACCGCTCAACGATCCGCTCCGCATATCCGGCCTGGGTCACCAGCACTCCACCTTCCTTCCTCTGCACCTCGAGTCCTAGGAAATGGTGAAGCTCACCTAAGTCCTTCATCTCGAACCTGATAGATAGCTCGGCCCGAAGCTGCGCTACCTCCTCCTTCGAGTTCCTCGTCATGATCATATCGTCGACGTATAGCAACATGATGACTTGAAGCTCCCCGCTCTTCTTGACGAACAAGCTTGTGTCTGAGTCTGAAGCGCCAAATCCACAGAATAGGAGGTATTCTGCGATCTTCCTGTACCACGCCCTCGGCGCTTGCTTCAACCCATACAGGGCCTTCTTCAGCTTGCAGACATGCTCCGGAAAATCTTCAGACACAAAGCCTGGTGGCTGGACCATGAAGATATCCTTGTCAATCTCGCCGTACAAGAAAGCGTTCTTGACGTCGAGCTGCCATATCTCCCATCCACTGAACGCCGCCAAGGCAATGATGAACCGAACTGAAGTCATTTTTGCCACCGGACTGAATGTCTCCTCGTAGTCTTCACCATATTGCTGCGAGAACCCACGAGCTACAAGGAGAGCCTTGTACCGCTCGAGGCTGCCGTCAGCTTTCTTCTTGAGCTTGTAGACCCACTTGCATGTCACAGTAGTGGTGCCCTTGGGCTTGGGCACAAGAGACCAGGTCTCATTCTTCTCGAGAGCTGCCATCTCTTCTTGCATAGCAATGTCCCACTCCTTCACGCCTCTGGCCTTCACAAAGCTCGACGGCTCCCTTTCATCCAAGGGACTAGCGAAGAAACATGAGATGAACCTCACTGCGTTTCCTCCTGTATAGCGATCAGGGGCGACGATCGCTCGCTTCGACCTCCTCAACTCCTTCCCCTGAACCGCATTATCTTCAGCTGCTTCTTCCCTAGCTCCTCTTCCTGACGTGCTAGGAGCATCGCTCCCCCTTCTGCCTGAACCAGAAGCCCCCGTCTCGGAACTAGAAGGAGATGGACCACCTGGTGACACAGGTAGCTCCACCTGAAGATCCTCCACAGCTTTCTCCGGCACCTCCACCCAGCACTCTGGTAGCTCCACATCAGAAGACCCCTTATAAGATGTCACCTCATCGAACATGACGTCGCGAGATACCACAAACCTCCGCGTCTCCGGGTCCCTGCACTTCCATCCTTTCTTCCGCTCATCGTATCCCACGAAGACTAGCTTCCTTGCTTTCACATCTAGCTTTGTCCGAAGATCATCTGGAACATGCACGTAGCAGGTGGAACCAAACACCCTAAGGTGTGCCACGCTTGGCTTCTCCTTGAACATAATCTCATGCGGAGTCAACATGTTGATGGGACTCAAAGGCATCCTGTTGATGACGTAGGCAGCACAAGACATTCCCTCCGCCCAGAAGGACTTTGGGATACTCTTGGCATGCAACCAACACTTGCAGGTCTCCGTCAGATGACGGATCTTCCGCTCTGCAACTCCGTTCTGCTGTGGAGTATGTGCACAAGTGAGCTCTCTCCGGATGCCTGCCTTCCTGCAAAAAGTAGAGAACTCACTGGAGGTGAACTCCCCTCCGTTGTCAGTCCTCAGCTTCTTCACCCTCAGTCCTAGCCGACCCTCCACGAGCTCCTTGAACTCCACAAACTTGGCAAACGCCTCCGCCTTCTCCTTCAGGAAATATACCCAGACATATCTTGTGAAATCATCAATCAACACCAGCATATATCTGCTGCCTCCGAGGCTTGGGGTAGCAGTAGGTCCCATTAAGTCACCGTGGATGCACTCCAACGGCACACTACTCCTTGTCTGCGACTTGTCAAATGGTAGTCGATGAGACTTGCCGAACTGACATCCCGCGCAAGCATGACCTTCACCGTAGGAAGATAGACTTGGCAGGCCCTTGACCAGACCTCACCGCCATAGCTTTCAGCTTGTCCATCCCTACGTGCCCCAACCTCTCATGCCATATAACCGCCCCATCATTCGTCTTCATCTTGTCGACGTAGGAACTTGTCGATAAAATGAACAAGTCCTTTGCCCGTCTCCCGACATGGACGACCTCGGCCTTTACGGCCTCAAAATTGCATAGAGACTTCACTTCTATTGGACCGAGCAGAACGTGATACCCAGCGTCTACAACGTTGGTCACGGAGAAGAGGTTTTTTCTCACACCAGGCACGTGATAGACACTCTTAAAAGTAAGTGGCTCTCTATCACTGCCCAAGGAAACAACCTCCACCTTCTCTACTGGATGCAGAGTATTATCAGCAGTAATGATCGCATTGTTACCTGTATAGGGTTGTGCAGAAGAAAGCTTGGTCTCGTCTCCGGTGAGGTGATGACCACACCCCGAGTCCACGATCCAGTATTCCAGATAATTGATAGAAGACGAAGCTCCAACAGAAGCCGAAAAAGCGCCTCCCCAACCTCCTTCAAAGTGCCTGGCCTCAGCTTCCTCCTTCTCCGCAGCATGCCCAGCTTGGGTGACCACCCTGCAATCCTTCCAGATGTGGCCATACTTGCCACACTTGAAGCACTTCGGACCTTCACCCTTCTTCTTCCCGTCAGCCTTGGGAGCATACCCCCTTTCCTGCTGCCCAGAAGTTGAAGGCCCATAGCCTCCTCCAGCGGTCTTCTTCTTCTTATCCCACTTCTTCTTCCCCGAGAAAAGCACCTCGCCATCTCCCCCAGCCACCGACACCCACGACATCTGCCTTGCCAAACTTTCTTGCGATGCAAGCAAGTTCTCCAGCTCCAACAGAGACGACTGATTTGCCCATCCCTGCACGGACATCACAAAGGCAACATATTCCTTCCGCAAGCCGCGGATGATGTGCCTCTTCAGCTTCGCCTCAGAGATAGGCTCATCAGAATCCAATGCTGAGATTTCAGCGCACAAGTTCTTCATCTTCAGAAAGAAAGTGGAGATAGAAAGATCACCCTGAGCCGACCTTGCCAGCTCATTCTCCAAGAACTGTAGCCTCGCTACATTCTTCTTGTTAAACAGCCCATCCAGGGCTCTTCAGATCTCCGCAGCTGATCCACATCCCAGAATGTGATCAAACAGATCAGGTGAAATTGCTCTCTTCAGAGTGAACTCTGCCTTCGCATTCGTCCTCCTCCAAGTTCTCACCTCAGCCCCATTATTCCCTTCAGGGACAACTTCCTGCGTCTGATCTCCTCCAACTACCTCCCAGAGGTCCTCACCTAGAAGATAGCTTTGCATACACGACTTCCACTTCTTGAAGTTAGTCGAGTTGAGCATCTCAATTCCAAGACCCCTCGCTTCCATTGCTCTACCACTGGTTCCTTCTTCACAAAGGCGATGGCTACTCTAAGTTGCTCACTGCTCTATCCACTCCAACCTACCTCTGATACCATGTGAAATTTTTCTGATCTTTATGAAGCGAGCAGCAGTTAGTCAACTTAGAATTCACAAGCCAAACAACCAGAAGCAAATGGAGGCAAACAAGTGATCTTTATTGATAGCAACTTCAAATTACAAGGCAAGCCATGCTTGGCGAGACATGATTTCGCCAGCACAAACACCAAAGGAAAAATACAAGTTGAAAATAACTTGAGACCGCGCGGTCTCCCTTGCGACCTCAGCAACTCGCCGCCGATCTCAGAACAACACCAGACCACTGATCAGACCGCACCCTTCCTTCCGAACTCATGATTCTCCCGAACTCCAGCACCACAACTCCAAGCCGCAGACCGCTCG
The DNA here is from genome assembly GCA_033032865.1 of Dactylorhiza incarnata. NCBI lineage: Eukaryota > Viridiplantae > Streptophyta > Magnoliopsida > Asparagales > Orchidaceae > Dactylorhiza > Dactylorhiza incarnata. Next base: position 3,701,690 of record JAWHQI010000013.1, read on the forward strand.
AACACTTTCAGAGGAAGAGGTGATCGCTGCTGCCCGCACTATCCGCAAAAGCTGCACAAGAAGAGTTCAATCAGCAGACCGCCCGGTCAGACAAATAGAGACCGCAGGAAAGAAGTGAACTCAGCTTACACTTGGTGTGTCTTGATTATTGCTGCCGATGGGTCCTATTTATAGGCGTGAGACCTGATCCAGTCACCACCCTATGAGATAGGATCACCACCCTCCAGACCGCGCAACCTTACCAGTCACCCGCGTGATCAGCAACAGTACTCCTGCTTCATTTTAGGTGAGCTCGCCAGCTTCAACCAAACCATGAGAGACCGCCACTCTCATAGTGAGATTACGACTCCACAAGGAGATCGCCAGACCGCCACGAAGCTGCTCACCATATGTGTTCGCTAGAGACCGCGAACACAGCCAGTTCGCCATCAGACCGCGAACTCCTGTCCGCATGTAGGTCTCCTCCTGAGACCGCGAACAGCGTCCAGCTCGCATACTAGTCTCCTCCTGAGACCGCGAACTGAGACCGCGCGACTAAGTCCCTTAGTCCGCGAATACCACCAGAAAGCCCGGTCAGCTACCAGACCGTATTCTGAAAAAAAACTGGATCAAACTATGCGGTCACACCAGACCGCCACAGCCTTGAAGAAGACAGCTCGCCACGCGGTCACGCACAGATCGCGTACACCTGAAGACGATCAACCCACCACGCGGTCACAGACAGACCGCGCGGCTTTCACCTTCAGCAGCCTTGGACCTATACCAGCGATCAAGCCAGAAGACCGCAGCTAGGCTTAGACGAGCCAGACCGCAGAGGCAGACCGCCAGGCCGTGCGGTCACGCCAGACCGCCCGACCTCCTCCCAGATCGCCCAGGTCCAAAAACCCTCTAACTTCCACTTCAACCATTTCAACACCTGATGGCTGCTTTCGTCGAACGGCCTGAAGGCTGAGTTCGTCGAATGGCCTGATGGCTGCGTTCGTCGAATGGCTGAAGGCTGCGTTTGACGAACGGCCTGAAGGCAGCGTTCGACGAAGTGGAAGGGTAAGCGTTCGACGAAGTCGAAGCTGTAGCGCTCGACGAAGTTGTAAGCGTTTGACGAAAGTGTTGCTGGGCAATTTTTCTCTCGTCGTCCAGTAAAGCTTAAGTGCATATTTTTTAGGCAGTAGTGGAGTCGATGTCCAATAGGAATCTGACACCAAGCTTAGAGTTTCAATGCATTTCTTGGAGAAGGGTTTGGCCATTAAATACTTATTACATTGACTCTCTTCTCTCTTAAAGTAAAAGGGCTTCTGGTCAGATTACCAAATTCATCTTCTTCTTCTTCTCCTCCTTCTTCTTCTCTTCATCTTCTTCCTCCCACCTTAAGGTTTTAACTTAAGGTTCTTGAACGAGCAAGCTTGGAGAAGGATTTGGAGCTTGGCCGACCACCACCCCGCTGCCATGAAGATGAGATTGAACCATGACTGGAAAATAAGGTGACATCCGACCCCTCTCCCTTGGTGCTAGATCGTAGAGAAAAATTAGGAGAGGTGTTGACCTCAAAAGAGCTTGGCTTGTGAGTTAATGGCGTTTCCTAGGAAAAGACCAAACCGGATCTTTCTTATTAGGGCACCGATTGCCGCGAAAGTTCCTTCAATCACTTCTTCTCTTCAAAAGGAAGAGATAGGATTTGATTTTATTGAAATCCATGGTCTATGGAGGGAGTATTGGATGGGAGAAGGTGTAATGACCTAACCCTTGTTTTTTTGGGGGAAGATGATGAATAGTCCCCCGTTATGTAGGATTTTTAAGTTATTTATTATGTGAAAAAGTTCATGAGTAATTCTCAGTTTAAAATCCCCTGTTAATTAGGGTTGTTAATTATGTAATTGTGTGATAAAGGTGATGACAGCCCCCTTGCTAAAGAAGTTTTCAATTTATAACATTACACTTGGTTATTAAGGGAAAATTTGTGCGCAGCTGGGTTCAAGCCAATTTTTAGGCTTGATCCCACTGGAATTAGACTTCGGGCTCAACTTGAAAGTTGTATCCCTCAGATAGAGCTTTTCCGATGATAGGTTACTCGTTTTCTGAAGTGACCTGTAGCTCCCTACAAGTCCAGTCGAGTGGACTGCCCAGAAAGCTGGGAGGTCTTAAGTGCGTGCTGTTTTGCTGTCCAGATTTCTGCAATTGACTTCAGAGCAGATTTTAGATAGGACCCGCTTGGATCTGGGTGTAGGACTCAAGATGAATGTTGTATCCCTTGATGTTAGCTTTCCAAAATGGGGTGGATCATAATTTTTGGACAACTATAGCACCCAGAAATCCAGTTTTAATAAACTGTGTCATAAAACTTCCGATCTTAGTATTTTGTGGATTTCTCTTAAATATTGGTTGGATGCTCATGAAAATTGGTGGAGATATGAGTGACAACAATATGTAGATCCCTGTTGAATTTCATGATGTTTGGAAAAGTGGTATTAAAGTTATTTCCGTTTCATTTGATAAATTTGACGGAGATATAAATGCTGAATGTGAAGGCCGCTTGTGCCAAAATTTTGTATAAATCATATACATGCTAGTATTGACCTGTGATAATGATTTAAGATTTATATCCGTTGGGATGACTCCTTAAATGAACCTTCAATTGTTAGTTTCAAGTGGAACCATAAACAGGGCATGTGTAGTTGATGGTGAAGGTAAGTAACATTGGTTATGGGTGAGATCTAAGTGTGTAGCATTGTTTATAATGGTCATATAAATGTAGAGAACCGTAACTACGTATTGCATAATACAATGAGGTCAAAATTTGGTGGTAATGACTCTGACATTAATTATGACTTATAGTAGAAGTTTCTGTGGATTTGGTTTTAGAACGAATGCATAATTAAACGTGCCACTAATAATTATTATGCTGAAAAGAGAGGTTAAGGTGCTCATCTGCACCAGGATTTTGGAAACGTGACGTTAAGCGCACAAGTAGTCCTACAGGATCTAGTATGGTAATTTCCATGTTATACACACGCTACTACATAGAGTCATGACAACTCGGTATGAGTAGCATTGATGGTTTGGTGTGGATTATAAGATATGGTTATATCTTATGGTGAAATATTCAGGACCCGGTTGGGTTGGAATCTTGGTGCTCACCTACCCAAGTCCCCTTCTGTGTCCTTGAAGGCTCGGCGTGATGCGAGCAGTACGCAGGGTCTCCGCTGTGTGTTCTTAGCATCGAGGCGTACAAAGGTATGAAGTGAAAGGTAAGAAGGCTCCATCCGTGAGTCCCGAGGTGTTTGATTGCACGGGTGTGCATGGGAATTGCATGAATATGCATGGTTTACACATGGTGGTGTAACGATCCGGTTTGGAGGATTACATGTGGCGTGTCTACGGGCTTGCTAGTCGTGACACCGACAGAAGTCGGCAGTTAGACTCTAGACCGGTTGGGTTGTACTCTTGGTGCTCACCAACCCAAGTCCCCTTCTGTGCCCTTGAAGGCTCAGCATGATGCGAGCAGTACGCAGGTTCTCCACTGCGTGTTCTTAGCATCGAGGCATACAGAGGCCTAGGACTGGTAGTGTTCATACCCTCCTAGTAGTGGAGGAGCTCGTTCCACTGTCTCTGTCTGGCCACGACGGGAGATGACTGAGTGGTTAGCTACCTCTCAAAAAGCGAGAACTGTAGGTCTATGTCGACATAGCAACTATGCATGGGTGAGTCATCATATCATAATCATTGCATTGCATCCATCATTCATAATCATAGCATTGCACCGCAACGAGTCCATCATATAAATTAGTATGTGCTCTTTTATATGATGGGTTCCAGCATGGAAACCTCAACTTATAAGTTTGTATGGGCATTCATATAAGTTAAGGTACGATATGAACTGCTTACTTCTCCTGTGTTGTTTCACTACTTGCTTATACTCTGCCATTGTCATATTACCTGTTAGATGTACTTCTTATACATTTGATACACTGCTGTAATTACATCTTTCCTTGTCACCTGTTTTTGCTACTACTGACTATATTGCAGCTTTTCTTCATTCCCTTCCGCCCGATGCCTTGGAGCCGCCGGGGGAGAGGATGTGAAGCCACTTAGTCTTTATGACTAATGGTTGTTACACCACTACTTTTAGGAGCATCAATGTACTACACAGGAGGACAGCCAGGTCAGGGTGACAGTGCTGGTGATTACGATACCTTGGCTACCGTCAGCGGCAGTTTTGAGCGAGTGGTTAGAATGTAGCCTTAGGGCAAGTTTATACTCTGATGATATACAGGAGCTTGTGTAGCTTCCTGTCTTTTTGTACTGTTTGGATATTGTTACTTAATTGTGAATAAATGCCTTCTATTGTTCTATTATTGATGGGTTGGCGCTGTTCAGTTGGTTTGGCTGGCAGGATAGGCGTCTTGTGGGGGAGGCTAGCTCGTGTGCTGGCACTTCTGCAACGCAGCTGTCCTGGGCATAGAACTCCCCTCATCCGTGTCTTATGTTCCGGGAGGGGGGTCTTACAGTAGCTGCCTGAATGTGATTTCGGAGAATGCAGTGACCCGGATGAAATTGGTCAACGACCCGCACCCTCACCCTTATAAGGTGGCATGGGTTAATAAAACATCCCTTCCGATTGCGCGGCGTTGTTTGGTACCTCTCACCATCAAGACTTATTCGGAGAAGATTTGGTGTGACATCATCCCCATGGATGCCTGTCATGTGTTGCTCGGACGTCCGTGGCTTTATGACCATGACGTTACCCATTTCGAGCGAGCCAACACCTACGAGTTCAAGTTTAATGGCAAGACCATTATCTTGAAGCCCACTCCGCCTAAGGATCCTTTGAGCTCCTCGAAAGATACAATTGTGCCCGTAGAGAAGAAGACCTTAAGTTTGATTGGTAAGAAAGAGTTCGCACGCCAGACATTTTTAGATGGTGTCCTTTATGCCTTTGTTTGCCTACAAATCAAGGAAGACGTTCCTTCGTTTGATTATTTACCACCCACCATGCGGAACATGTTAGAAGAATTTAAGTATGTCTACCTGGAAGAGGTACCCCCTACGTTACCCCCATTACGAGACATCCAGCATGCGATAGATTTCATTCCAGGGTCCTCGTTACCCAACATGCCTCACTATCGGTTAAATCCGTCTGCACATTTAGAGCTCCAAACTCAAATTTCGGATTTGTTACATAAGGGATTTATTCGTCATAGTAAGAGTCCATGTGCCGTTCCGGCTTTGCTAGCGCCTAAGAAAGACGGCTCGTGGAGGATGTGCGACGATAGTAGAGGCATTAATAAAATCACAATTAAATATCGGTTTCCCATCCCGCGTTTGGACGACTTGTTGGACATGTTAGCCAGTGCCACGATCTTTTCTAAATTGGACCTTAGGAGTGGCTACCACCAGATTAGAATCTGGCAGGGCGATGAGTGGAAGACTGCTTCAAAATCTAAGGAGGGGCTCTATGATTGGTTAGTAATGCCGTTTGGATTATCCAATGCCCCTAGTACATTCTCGAGGATGATGACACACGTCTTCCAACCACACATGGGAAAATTTATTGTGGTATATTTTGACGATATTCTCATTTTTATCACGTCTACTCTTGATCACGAATCGCATTTGAGGACTATCCTAGAGACATTGCGCGCGGAAAAATTATTCGTCGATATAAAAAAATGTACGTTCTATGTTTCATCCGTAGAGTTCCTCGGGTATATAGTGAGTTCGGAAGGCATACACGTGGATCGTAAGAAGGTCCAAGCCATAAGAGATTGGTCGAAACCCACTAACATTAAGGACGTTAGGAGTTTCCACGGATTAGCCACCTTTTACCGCCGATTCATTCACAATTTTAGTAGCATCGTGGCACCGATCACCGAGTGCTTAAAAAAAGGGGAGTTCACTTGGACGAAATCAGCCACTCATGCGTTCCAAACGATTAAAGCTAAGATGTCGGAAGCCCCCCTATTGCGGTTGCCGGACTTTAATAATAAGGTTTTTGAATTATCTTGTGACGCGTCGGGGATCGAGATTGGAGGCGTGTTAAGTTAGGAGGGTCTTCTGGTTGGGTATTTTAGTGAGAAATTGGCGGGTTCAAAACTGAATTATTCGAATTATGACCGTGAATTCTATGTCGTAATACGTTGCCTCCAACATTGGCGGCACTACCTTCTCCCGAAGGAGTTTTTCATCCAATCCGATCATGAGGCATTAAGATTTGTCAACTCCCAAAGCAAGGTCAGCCCCCGACACGCTAAATGGGTCTCCTATCTCCAGGAGTACTATTTTATTATCAAGCATCTTAAGGGAACCCTTAAATGGGTGGCGGACGCCCTTAGCCGCGTCTCCTTGTTATTGACCACGTTAGAGGTGAAGGTCATCGGATTTGAACGTATTAAGGATGAGTATGTCAATTGTCCAGACTTCAAAGAGATATATCTCTCCGCTCAAGGCGATGCGCCCACAACCATTTCCGCGTATTATATTCGCGACGGTTACCTATTTAGGCATGCCAAGATTTGTATCCCTTGCTCCTCCCTTCGCCATTTCATCGTGTGGGAGTTGCATAGTGGTGGTCTAGGCGGTCATTTTGGCCGTGATAAAACCATCACGTTAGTGGAGGACAAGTTTTATTGGCCAAGCCTTAAGTCTACGGTGCATAAGATTGTGAGCAGTTGTCGGACGTGCCAATTGGCTAAGGGAAACAAAATGAATGTGGGGCTTTATACCCCTCTCCCGATTCCTTCCGTACCTTGGGAGCATATTAGATGGATTTCATTCTAGGTCTTCCTATCACTTTTCATCGTAACGATTCCATTCCGGTGGTCGTTGATCGATTTTCCAAAATGGCGTATTTTATTGCAGGTAATAAGACCGACGATGCATCTCATATAGCAAAGTTATTTTTTAAGGAAGTTGTTGGACATCGGGGCGTTCCTAAGCCTATCGTCACCGATCGGGATGTGAAGTTCACTAGTTTTTTCTGGAAGACCTTGTGGCGAATCATGGGCACTAAGCTCTTGTTTTCCTCAGCCTACCATCCACAAACGGATGTGCAAACAGAGGTAGTGAATCAGAGTTTGGGTAGTTTACTACTGTGTCTCGTTGGTGACCACAAGGGTACGTGGGACCTCATCCTTCCCCATGCACAATTGGCTAACAATAATTCTAAAAATAGGTCCCCCGGGTTGTCCCCAAATGAGATAGTGCACGACTATAAGGCCCCTGTGCCACTTGACTTAATTTCGTTACCTCCATCTTAGAAGTCGAGTCAATTTGCACAGGATTTTGCCGCTCATGTTCATGAATTACATAAACACGTGAAGGACACGCTCGATACTCAATACGCGTCTTATCAATTACACGTTAACGTACATAGGAGGTCATCCCACTTGAAAGTTGGAGATTTGGTTGTGGTGCATCTTGTCCCTGAACGGATTCCTTCGGGTGCCATAAAAAAGTTGGCTAATCAGCGAGCGGGCCCGTTTCAAATTTTAAAAAAACTGGGTGAAAATGCATTTCTTTTGGAGTTACCCACTTATTGGGGCATCTCCCCTATTTTCAATGTTTCGGATTTAACACCGTATGTTTCTCCACCACTTGATTTATCTGTCTGCCCGTTTGGTTCCACTTCTTTGTCTAAAGTGTTTGGGGGTGAGGTTAGGCCCGGATCGCTCTCTTCTTCGGTCCCCACTAGAGGTATGTTGAATGTTGATGACGGAATTAATTCTCCATATTTGCCTAATGCGTTTCCAAGGTTCCCCCGAACCATTTATGTTCCTGACAGGATCCTTAAAGATGAAGTGCTTTCCTCGCCCAGTGGTACCAGTCGCCGCTACTTGATTCGTTGGCGTGACCGTCCAGCCTCTGATGACTCGTACCTTCCAAAATCGCAGGTGACCCATTTGGATGATGCTCTTCTCCGCCGCTACCTGCGCGACAACTCATCGGTGATGAGTACTTTTGAGCGGGAGAGGATTGATGGCAACGACGGCCCTCAATGTGAAGATGTTGGTAATGGTGTACCTACGGAGGATGGCGCACCTACGGATGAAGGCGACACACCGACCAAGGATTTACGCCATCGCCGTCGTGGCAACAGTGATGCGCGCCGTTACAATCTCCACCTGAGGCACAAGCAAAACAATTAATAATTATAATAGTTTTATTATAATTATTAATTTTATCATATTTATATTTTATGTCTTGTTAATGTTTTAAATTTTTGGTCTTGTTTAATTTTGGACTGCGTTTAGTCAAAACTGAGGCAAGGCCTATAAAAGGCCATGATGTATTATTTTTATTTTGGAGTTTTTGATGAAGCAAATTTGAAAACCCTAATCCCTCTATAATTTCTCCCTCTCTCTCTTGTGGCCGCCCACCTCTCTTTCCCTCTCTCCAAGTTTCGGCCAAGGAGGCCGCCCCCTCCTCTCCTCCTTTTTCTAGCCGTCGGCCGCCCTCTCCCCTTGGAGATCCGCCCCTCCTCTCCCCTCTAGCCGCCCTCTCTACCAAGTATTCTCCCCACCACCTCTCCTCTTTCCTATTCTTGGACGGCTCTTCATCCTCTACGGATTCCTCAAGGGATCTAAGTGATATTCGGCAGATCTAGGTTACGGTGAAGCAAAAAGATGGAAAAACAGATTCCTCTCCAAACACGCACTTCCGGTGGATCCGAAGAAGAAGGTCGGGCGAGTGTATTGCTTGAGGCCAATCCAATCTCAAACGGGTAACGGACAAACCACTAGTGTGATTTCCTTCTTGATTTTTTTCTTGTGGTGGAATTCTGTGGCGTGAACATCGAATCACTGATTTTTTTCGTGGGTTTTCTTCATAATGAAATTTTCATTTCATCCGTTATTTTAGTTTTCGAAGGGGTTTGGCGAGCCCCGCTTTTTGTTGGGAGTGATCTACTATTTTCCGAATCAATATTTTCGGTGGATCTCTTTTGGTACAACGCATAGCTCGATCGGATCGGGTGGGTCCATTTAGCCGGAGAGAATATTGGCCTATAGCCTCTACTCAATCTCTAGCGGGTTGGCTAACCATCGAGGCGAATTAAAATTGATAATATTGCGCAGAAGTGTCGTTGCGTTCTCCGTCACGTGCGTAGTATTCATAATACGTTGGGTAGGAAAGTGAATTAACTCGTAGCGTCCGCATTGGAGGGTGAACCCTACATCAGTTATACCTTGAACCTATTTAAGGACATAGACTCATATGTCCTTGGATTCACTTGAAATTTGGTAGAGAGGTTCATAGGGTTGTGTAGAGCCCTAGGTAATTTATTTGGAATTTTTGGAATCTTTTATTCTCTCTGGTTTAATGAAGAGTCGTTTAGGGCTCTTTCTCACTAGAAGTAATTACATGATCATATGGCTTATGATGTTTATGAAACTTTGGCAGTGAGTTTTTATTGATGATATCGTTCTCTGATAATTTTGTCAAGAATTTTGAAGTGATATTTATGGTACTACATTCATAACCCTCAATCTGCGCCCTTGTTGTATAAAAATTAATTATGGGTTTAATACTCACTGAAATATTATGGAAATTGGTCAGAGGACTTGTTAGGCCAAACAGATGATCTATTAATTTTAGAATAATTTTTAGAGTTATTTATATATGGTTCCCTTCACACGGTGACCTTCGACATGTTTATTTAATTAATGGAATTATATGGGCAAATGGATTTATAAAATTATGGAACTCTATCAGTGAACTTTTCGGACCATTTTAGACACCAACTAATTTTCTTGCAATTATTGAATGAGAATTTCTAGTAGCTTATTTGTTAATCATTGATCTTGATTAATTAGTTTATATTTTAATTGGAGGTCAAAACCTTTCTGGAAAATTATGAAATCCGGGTTTGGCTGTTATTTTGTTGTTATCTAGTTGTACAGATTTTAGTGATGCCATACCATGTCGGAAAACTATACTTGATGTACAAATCATAGGTTCTCTGATTTTGGAGAAATTATAGTAATTACCAAATTTTGTAGAAAAATTATGAATTTCTGGAGATGGTGTTAAAATATCATAACACACCCCCAATAATAATCTTGGGTCATTCGGATGATTATTTGGAGTACCTCCTCTCATGCACCTCATGTAGCTCGTATGGTCTGCGTATAGTAAAACGGTGGGGTTAAGATAACTTGTAGACCATTAGGTGGGAATGGGAGGTAGATGGTGTACCTAGTCTGGTTGAGGAGATTTGAGGTCACCAATAGGAGTCTATACGTTTAGTGTGCCTGATAAGCTAAGGGGCGGGTTGTGTTCGGGATCGATGAAAGTTCGCCTATCCCTTGGAGAGTCATAAAACACTTAGGGTTAACTCAAGTGAAAGGGTAAGAGGCGGATGTTCATGGGTAGATATCAATAATAGTAAGTGTCTTGGAAAGGGTAGTTTGGGCTATCATCCCATCATACCTCCTAGTACCGCTGCGAGCCCCTCGCATGGTAGACCTCGGGATGTTTAAGATTAACCCTAAATTGTAGGAGAAAAACGGTTATGTAAGATTAACTCAATAATACACTCACCCACACCCTGCTGATGCGGGTGTTACCTTATTTGGTCGGACGAGCAGTAGGCTCGGTGGATGTGGTTGCAGATGGGTTTGTCCAGCGAGCAGGTTGCTCGAAAGGTTGTTGCGACGGGCGGGTTAGCCCGGGGAGCCTATGGCTCGGAGGTACACAGTAATCATATTGCATGTGAATAAAGGTGGTGGGTCATCGGTATAGATGGTTGAAAGTGCACAGTTAACCTCACTAGAATTCTCTAGAGGGGGGGGGGGGGGGGTGAATAGTGATTTAAAATATTTTTGTGCAAAGTTAATAATTATATATATTTATATGTGGTGATCACAGATTAAGGCTTCCCACGCACCAACAAGAATTAACCAAGTAAGGAAAATAAATGCAAGAAAAGAAATCACAGCACAACATAAAGAAATATAGTGGTTCCCCAAACTTTGGGTAGTCCACTCTTCTACCCCCTTGGTAGGAAATTCACTACCTTGCACTGAGTCTTTTGATAAGGAGACTCTTAGAACCACCCTGAGTCTTTTGACAAGGAGACTCTTAGAACCAACTGAGTCATTTGAAAAGGAGACTCTTAGAACCAGTACAACTGAATTTTTTGAAGAGAGATTCTAAAAACTCTTTTACAATATGTGAGAATGAAAATAAGAAAAAGGAAAAGAAGTATTTAAGACAAGAATGAATCTTCTTCCTAGCAAGAAGATTGGAAGCACAAGAAGTAGTGAATTAAATCTCCCTTCTATAGTGAGAAGGAGATTGTAAGCTTTTCAGAATTTTGCAGCAGTATGGCTTTAGAAGCAGAAGAAGAAGAATGCTTGATGGTTGCTGCAGAACAATTTCTCTATTCTCTCTCTTTTTCACTTTTGGGAGCTTTTCCTCTTTTTCAATGTGTATATGGTGGATCACTTCTTCTTTTTCTCTGCCGACCTCCTTGGTTATTTATAGCTCTGTTTATTAAAATAATACTATAGGAGAGTAATCAATTAGCAAGCAGAGTATTAGAAAGAAAGAGAAATTTCCATAACAGTTATATCCATAGAAGGAAAGTATTCAATCTGATTTCAAATAATGTCCATAAAGGATTTAATCAATTTAGCCAAGAATCTATTAGAGGAAAGAATGATTCAGAACGGCTATAAAGAATAAATTGATTCCATATAAATCAGATCTATAAAAGAAGGAAAGAGATCTGGCGATTTTTTTGAATTAATCATAGTAATCGACGTGCGTCGATTACTATTCGACGTAAGCGTCGAATTCATCCTGGCTGGACGTCGAGAGGAGAATAAGGAATGTGCATCGACTACGGTGCGTCGACTTCTCAAGATGTGTCGACTTCTCAAGATGCGTCGACTAGAAGTCAGAGCAACGTCGACATAGGATACGTCGAATTCTTCTTAAAGGTACTTCGACTCATTCTGAAAGGAACGTCGATACAACTTCGACGTTGCATCGAATACTTATTCGACGCATATTTACTTACCTTGATTTTCCTTTCTTGGAATTCATATTTAACTCATTTTCAGGGGTTAAGAGAAATCATTTTCCCAACAATGGTCGTTCACACCGACGTTGATACGCTGACTTGGCAAGTGTGGATTTTCACTTAGCCAAGAAAGTCTGGTGGTCCAGCCAGTAAGAGTACGCACATGCTCTGTGGTTTTGCGTTGAGGCATACGATAGGTCAAGGTTAGGTAGTGTGAATACCAACCTAGAGGTGTGCGAGGCCCAACCCACTGCTTCCATTTTCCATTACAGGGGTATCCTGGGAGTCTTGTTAGCTCCAAAAAGGGGGACCTAAAGGTCTGTGCGCATAGAGTCAAAGTGTGTGAGTTGTACTTGTGTGATCATAACATTTCCCAGCATAACACTGCATGTCATAGCATAAACATTGCATTTCAACCCCTGCCCCTATCGTATAAATTGGTTATGGGACTTTTTATACGATAGGCCTTGCTAAACGACCCATTGGTCTATAGGTTTGTATGAGCATTCCTATAAATCAATGGTTATTTTCTATTATATACCTGTCTTTACCTGCTTACTTTACTATTTTTTACTTGTTCTTTATCTTGCTTACTTATTGCTTACTGCTTCAATTATTTATAAACACCTGCGTAGTGATAGATACTCATGTAGTTAAAATATGTCGTCTGCTTTGTTTTATACCCCTTGATGTCCTCTGCTTCATTCTCCCATTCTGTTCCTAGAGCCACTAGGGGATGGATGGGAGGAACGAGGCTTAGTCTTTTGACTAACGGTAGGTGGAAAATATTATTTTATTGGATCAAGGAGACACAGCACCACCAGAGGCCGGTATAGATGGAGGCGGGCCAGTCTAGCACGAGAGCGTCAGTCACAGGATCCGTGAGTGTCTTCAGTAGTTTTTGCTTCTGCGAGTGATTCTGTAGTGAGGAAATGATATAACGGGCATGAGCCCTTTGTATAGCTACCTTTTATTTCAGTTATTATTTATGGACATCTTCTTTTCATTATGATCTATATTTCATGTGATGTAGGCTTGAGCTTACTTTTGCTTCATTTGTACTTTTCTTCTTTTGTGATCGATATGGCCGACAGGATCGGCGTTTTGTAGTGGCGGCCTTCCCGAGTGTTGGTGTCACCGCAAAGCGGCGGTTCTGGGCATAAGACCTAGTTTTGTAGCAAAAAATGGGGTCTTACAAACTGGTATCCAAGGAAACCTCGATTCAAAGAAAAGAAGTCCACAAACCCTGGTCCACCCTGAAAGTATCTAGTCGCAACCTAAATCACCTAAAGGGGGGTGAATAGGTGGATTATATGGTTTTTTGCTGAATAAAAATTATGAAAAGTAAAGCGCACAGAACCAATCACAACACAACACAAGGAAATTATAGTGGTTCCCCGATGTGGGTAGTCCACTTTCCCGCCTCGCCTATCTAGCACTCCAAGGCTAGATTTGGCTACTTCACCAAACTCAGATTCTTCAAATCTTACAACTCGGAGTTCACAACTCCTTCAAACTCGGAGCAAACAACTCCTACACAAACTCAGAGAATAACCTTCTCCTACAACTCGGAGCAAACCACTCCTACAACTCGATCCTTCAACAAAGATCTACAGAACTCAGAGGCAAACCTCCTACAAAAAGATGAAATGGTGTTTTACAAAATACTTAAAACTTCTGACGAAGTTCTCCTTCAGATCTGAAAATAAAACTCTTCTTCCTGGAAAATAAATTCAGTCCTTTGAAAATGGAGGAAGAAGAAATCTTGAAGGCGATAAAGGCTTGATCTGAAACTTGGGGTTGACTGGATCAATAAGACATTAGATCTTTGATTAGCTTTGATCTGGTCGACTGCTCTTTGCGAAAAGGAATCGCAAAAACTCTTTCTTGTCGAAGGCGAAGAACTTGCGTGAGAAAAGGTCGGCCGACACTGAGAGAGAAAAATTATTTTGAATGATTAACCCTATACGAAAGATCCAGAGGGAATATATAGAGTCATCTTCTCCAACGGCCATAATCGAGCTTTTAGGTAAAGTATTCCTCGTGAGGCATACATTGTGGAAGCCCTAATTGGAAGGCCGGTTTCTCCAACGGCTATTAGCAAGAATTAATGAAAATTTCTTCTCCAACGGCTATCAGCAGGAATTAGGGAAAACATTCCATGAATACTGTATGCGGCGGAAGCAGCAACTTGAAAAACAAAACAACGCAGAGCAAAATTCATCGTCTAATAAAAATTCGTCGAACGGAACAGCGATCGACGAAATCATTTCAACACTTCGTCAAACGGCGATCGACGAACCCGATCGACGAAACCACTTTAGCTTCAGAAAAGCTGCGTTCGACGAAACCACTTCAGTTCGTCAAACAGAGCTCGAAGAATGGCGATCGACAAAACATTTCAATCTCAGCAAACCTGCATTCGACGAAACAACTTCAGTTCGTCGAACGGAGCTCGGCGATCGACGAAATCAATTCAAACTTCAAAATATCAGCAAAACAGAGATCGACGAACTTCTTCATTTCAGTAAAACAGCGTTCGACGAAATCCATACTGCGTTCGACGAACTCTATATTGTTATTGATGAACTCGCCAATTCTCTGCATTCGATGAACTCTATACTGCGTTTGACGAACCTGCCAATTCTCTGCGTTCGACGAACTCTAGCCTGCGTTTGACGAACACTCTTCAGTTCAGAAAAACTTCGATTGACGAAACAATTTCACTTCATCGAACGGAGATCGACGAACGCGATCGACGAACAGCGATTGATGAAACCTCTTCAGTTCGTCGAACGGAGCTCGATGAACTTGCCATAATTCGTCGAACGAAGAATACTTAAGAAAAATATTTCTTTTTCCAGAAAAATAATAACAGCAGCAACTTCTCTTGGCTCTTCCTTTGTGCTTGAATAAGAAGTACACCCCAATAGAGAGATTTCACATGAGTCAACACCTTGGTCTACATAATGAGGAATTACATTGCATAGGCCTATGCTTCATGACTCATTGAAACCTGACATTGGTTTGTACTTAGTCATTTATAATCTGCAAACACATAACTAAAAGGATAAATCAAATACAACATCAATTCACCATAGTTGAAGGGATACTTCTTCAAATCAAGGTTATTGTGGTTACAATACCCAACAATCTCCCCCTATTTGAAGAAGTCAGAACCCTATCTACTAAGATGAATTTCAAACATAAAACTAATAATCACAAGCAATGATAACTATCAAAGTGAAAGAAGTAGCCAAATCACATTCAGAAAAATATAAAAGATTTTAAGAGTTAAACATGCAGTCACAACACATTACTTAAGGCATCTTGGTCTTTTCTGACTTGCTCTTCTTCAACTGACTGACAAAATAAGCCTTGGGCTTTGGGTAATACTTTGGAGGAGGAGGAGAAGCACTTGGGTTGTTGTAACCATGCTCTCTAAAATGAATTTTTCTTTTCAGCTTTGATGCTTTCAGCTCGTTGATTTCTTTTTTATCATAATAATTCTGAGGCTCTTCATTTGAAATCTCTATCAGATTGTATGTGTCCAGAATTATATTTTTGGAAATTGGACTCCTTTTCATTATTATTTCTTCTTTCCTCCCTTGGCTCTCTGATAGTTATGCCAGCTTCCCTTCTTTTTCTTCCAGCTTGAACAGGTCTTCTTTCTGGGCTAACCTTTGGCTTTAAATCTGGATGCTTTGAAGATTCATCAATCTCCTCCTGATCAGACCATGCAGGAGGAACATAAGGGGGCTGTTCTTCAAAGACTTGCTCAGGATAGACTTGATTTTGAGCATAGGAGCCTGGAGATTTTCCTCTGAGGATATCATGAATCCATCCAGAATTTTGATATTGATATATATTGCTTTCCTGAAATCTGCTCTCTACAAAATTATTTAATTCATCCAGCTTAGCTGCCATAATTTCCTCCCCCTTTCTGACTTCTTCATGAAGGGTTTGGACAACTTCATCAGAAAAACTTCTAATAGCAGTGTGAAGGATTTGATTATTTGCTTCTTGCGATCTTAACAACATATCCTGACCTCGGTCTACCTTATCAGCTTGCTCATACATGTAGAACATGCCTTTTGCAGAGAGATTCATGGCTTCAGAAGCTTTATCAAACTTCTCATCAAGTTCTCTTCTTAGAATTCCCATGTTATGATTAATGGCTGCTAGACCATCATTTACATCTTTCTCAACTTCTGCAACCTTTTTGTAAACGTGCTTGAGAGAGAACTCTATATGTTCTGCTTGAGTCCTGAGTAGAGTCTCAATAGTTTGCAATAAATCACCTAGAGAGAATGCTGCAGGAGCAGGTCTTGAAGTGGAATCCTTGATGTTCTCACCAATAGAAATATATGTATGGGAAACTTCTTTGCCAGGAGAAATAGGATCATGCTCAAAAGGCATATCCTTGAGGGAATCACATGGGAAAACTTCTGTTGAGTTAATCTCATCATGAACTACTTCCACTGTTCTGCTTTGCTCCCCCTCAAAACATGCAATAACTTCAGTATGAATAGACTCACCATCATCAACAGGGGATTCACCAGATGTGGATTTCTTACTTTGATCATCTGGAGCAGAGGCTGAACCTGCGCGCACGATCTCTACCCCTACATCAAGAGACCCATGACTTTTCCTTGCCATGGCGAGAGCGACGAATGAGAGCGGCGAGAACTTGCGGCGAGAATATGGATCGGAAGATGAATCGGCGCAGCTTTCTAGGGTTCGGCGTCGGAGCATGTGTTGTGACCCGTGAAACTCTTAAGCCCTTTTATATAGATTTAAAATTTAAAAGAAAAGAAGCGCGTACCTGATTATAATAGGAAATTATTCTTCGGATCCAATAGATTTTAAAATAGGCGCGTATCCGACGAAATTGAGTTCATCAAAGAGAAATGCTGAGATCGACGAGATTTGATTTTAATAAAAATTGAGGTCGACGAAAGTGAAGTTCAGTTGAGTTCGACGAACTCTGAGTTCGACGAAAATGAAGTTCAGTAGAGTTGAATTTGTCATTTCTTGAGAAAGTCTGAGAACCTGATTTCTTGGCCTTCTATTTAAGATTCTTTGTTCAGCATACCAAGTTCCATCTTGAAAAAGTTGAACTTTGATTCGTCAAGTGGCTTGGTGAAAATATCTGCAGTTTGTTTATCTGTCGGAACATAACTAAGATTTATGTCCTTGTTCTCCACATGTTCCCGGATGAAGTGATAACGAATCTCAACGTGCTTTGTCCTGCTGTGAGATACTGGATTATGAGCAATTGCAATAGCACTTGACAAATCACAATACATGGGAATGTCCTTTAACTTCAAATTGTAGTCTTCTAATTGATTCTTTATCCACAGTAATTGTGTACAACAACTCCCTGCGGAGATGTACTCCGACTCAGCGGTTGATATAGCTACACAATTCTGTTTCTTATTACTCCAAGAAATTAGCCTTCTTCCTAGGAATTGACAAGTCCCGAAAGTGCTTTTCCTATTGTCCTTGCTACCTGCAAAATCTGCATCTGAAAAACCTATTAGCTCAAAGTCATTACTTCTTGGTACCATAAGCCAAGATTTGGTGTACCTTTATGATATCTCAAAATCCGCTTTACAGCAGCATAATGAGATTCCTTAGTGTTCGCCTGAATTCTAGCACATACACATGTTGAAAACATTATGTCTGGTCTACTCACAGTAAGGTAAAGCAAGGATCCTGATGCAGCACGCCCAGGGCCGACCCACCCTGGCTCGGCCAGAAGAAACACGTTCTAGTCGCACTACCGGGCTGCAGCCCAAGCACCCCAACCCGTCTCCAGCCCACCACAGAGCTGATAGGTTGTTGAGGCCAGGGATCGATCCCCCGACCTCCTTGATAAAGAGTCTTCAGGCAGACTCTCATCACCAATTGAGCTGCAGCTCAATTGGTGATGAGAGTCTGCCTGAAGACTCTTTATCAAGTAGGTCAGGGGATCGATCCCTGGCCTCAACAACCTATCAGCTCTGTGGTGGGGCCGGAGACGGGTTGGGGTGCTTGGGCTGTAGCCCGGCAGTGCGACTGGAACGTGTTCCTTCTGGCCGAGCCAGGGTGGGTCGGCCCTGGGCGTGCTGCATCAAAAAAAGTGCAAGCACCCCAACCCGTCTCCGGCCCCACCATAGAGCCGATAGGTTGTTGCTGCATCAGATCCAATTATACTTCTATACTTGGTTTCATCAAAAGGTTTCCCTTTCTCATCCTTGTCTAGAGACATAGCTGAACCCATTGGAGTTCTCATAGAGGTTGCATTCTCCATTCCGAATTTCTTAATTAACTCTTTGGTAAACTTCGTCTGACAGATGAAAATTCCATCTTCAGATTGCTTTACCTGAAGTCCTAAGAAATACTTCAGCTTTCCCATACTACTCATTTCAAATTTCCCTTACATCAAGCTAGAAAACCTTTTGCAGAGGTTATCTTCAGTAGATCCGAAGATAATGTCATTGACATAGATTTTCACTAGCAAAATCTTGCCTTTTACTTCCCTAAGAAATAATGTCTTATCTATCTTTCCTCTTGTGAATTTGTTCTCAAGAAGAAAGCTAGAGAGCGTCTCATACCAAGCTCAGGGAGCTTGTTTGAGACCATATAAAGCTTTATGTAAGTAATAGACATGATCAGGTAGAGAGGAGTCAACAAAACCTGGGGGTTGCTCTACGTATACTTCTTCCTTTAGGTCACCATTAAGGAAAGTTGACTTCACGTCCATTTGATAGACTTTGAAACCTTTGTGAGCAGCATACACTAGAAACAACCTGATTGCTTTGAGTCTTTCCACAGGAGCAAAAGATTGATCGAAGTCAATCCCTTCTTCTTGTCTATAACGTTGAGCATCAAGTCTGGCCTTGTTTTTGATGATTACTCCATCTTCATTCAGCTTGTTTCTGAAAACTCATTTTGTTCCAATGACATTTTGTTCTTTGGGTCTGGGTACTAGCTTCCATACTTTGCATCTTTTGAACTGATTGAGCTCCTCTTGCATTGCGATGATCCAAGATGCATCATTTTTTGCTTTATCGAACTTCTTTGGCTCAACCTGTGAAAGAAAACTTAAGTGTAAAACCTGATTAGCTGTACCTCTCCTTATTCTTACTCCATCACTAGTTTCACCGATGATTTGATCAACCGGGTGGTCTCTCTGGTGTCTAATCATCAGGTTTCTTGCATCATCCAAAGTGCATGGAGGTAATTCCACTTCTGGAGTTTCTTCTTCTTCCTGGAATTCCTCCTCCGGTGGAATTTGTACGGTTGCTTCAGTAAGCTTTGGGGCAACTTCCGTTGGTGCTTCCTCCAAGTTGAATTCTTTGAATTTTGCACCTGTATCTTCAACAAAGACACTAGAAGAGCTGCTTTGAAGCATGCTCGTCTCATCAAAGATAACATTGTAAGTTTCTTCTACGACCAGGGTTTTTTTGTTGAAAATCCTATATGTCTTACTATGGCTACTATAGCCTACAAAAATACCTTCAAAACATTTTTCACTAAATTTAGTTTTGTAATACTTCCCATTGTTAAGTACGAAGCATTTACTACCAAAGATTCTAAAATAAGACAGGGTTGGTTTCTTGCCTTTTAGAAGTTCATAAGGAGTCTTATGATGGTTTTGGTTGATTAGTGCTCTGTTTTGTACATGGCAAGCAGTGTTGATACCTTCAGCCCAGAAGTACTCTGGTAGTGAAGAATCACTCAACATTGTTCTGCAAGCCTCTATGAGTGTTCTATTCTTTCTCTTGGCCACTCTGTTTTGATGTGGAGTACGAGGAGAGGAAAACTCATGAAGGATACCTAAGCTTTCACAAAATTCTGTCATGGCCCCAGACTTGAATTATGTACCACGGTCACTTCTGATTTTGGCCACGGAACATTCCAACTCATTCTGAATTTGCCTGACGAACGTTGTGAAAGAGTCGAAGGTATCTGACTTGTGTTTCAGAAAGAATACCCAAGTAAAACATGAGTTGTCATCAACAATAACTAACGTATAAGACTTGCCTCCTAAACTCCGAATTGACATGGGACCAAACAAGTCCATATGGAGCAGATATAAACATCTGGTAGACCGAGTTTGCTTACCCATTTTCCATGCGTGACACATGTTAGTTATGGAACGTTCACCTAGAGGGGGGGGGGGGGGGGGGGGGTGTTAGGTGATCTTGGTTCTTTTTCGATTATTTGCGCGAGTTCCGAATATATAAGCACAGCACAGAAAATATCGCACAGATAAACACAGATAAAGCACACCAGACAACACAAGATCTATAGAGGTTCTTCAAGACAGGGTGTCTTGAGTAGTCCCCTGCCCCTCTGCGCCTACCAAGTAGTATGCTAGGATCGGCACGCCACCAAAAACTTCAGACCCTCAAGCCTTACAACGCGGACCCGCAAGTCCCAACTGTAACATCCCAATTTTAAAAAGGGGTCTAGTCGGTTCGGTTGAACCCTTGCAAGAGCTTAGGTCGGGTCACAGGACAACCATGGCCCGACATTCGCCACATAAATGGTAGTATTTTAGAGAAATGACTGTTTTGAGTATAGTAGCGTGTCGCGACTACGCTATTTTAGTATAATAAGCATACGTGCTCCGAATCGACTTCTGTCAGTTGCGTTAGACTCCTATGGCCGATACGAGTGCAACGGAATTCATTTCGTTGCAATCCGAGGTCATTTGAAGAAAATGACTATTTGGGTAACATCGAGCGTCGCAACAACGCCATTTTAAAATATTGAACAAACAAGCTTCGAATTGATCACAATTACTTGCATCAGACTCGTATGATCAATACGAGAGAAACGCAATTCTTTTCAACCAAGTTCGATGAGATTTGAGAAAGTTAGACGAAATAAATTATCTTAAGCTGCGTACCAACTCTCACCAATAAATATGAATAGACGGACTTGAAATCAACTTTGGATGATTCCGTTATCACCGTAAAGTTGACACGAGCGTGACGACATCTTTCATGCATTTTTACTATTCAGAAAGTTGCGGATTTTCTATTCATCAAGTTATATATATATATATATATTTGCTTATATATATAATTAGTATGTAGTATGTACACAAGCATAAATTTCAAAAAAAAAACCATAACTGCAGTAGGGCCAATTGAAAGGATCGAGCATTAAGTTATATGTTTAAATCTATATATATGATACGAACATATACATTTATAAATATATAACTAAACTTATATATATCGTTTATGCAAATATATATATATATATAAGAAAAAGGATGTAAGCGGAACCTTCCCAAAACCGGGAAAACCAGCGAACATTTGGGGCTGGGCAGAAAACTGTGGGCGGAAAACCAGGGGCGGAATCCGCCGTCTCCCCTCCTTATACGCAGCGCCGGGACCTCTTAAGGATGGCGGGGGAGATCGAGCTTCGCTCGGAGCTTCACCTCTTCTTCTCTCATGGCTCACGACAAGAGCTTGACTCCTCCACTGCTCTCCTTCTTCCTTGAGTTAATGGTAAATCGAGCGGGGTGGGGTCTCGACTCATCACGGAGGGCCTGCGATCGGCAACCCATGGGGCTGAGATCCAAGTTATCCTTCTCCTTCTCTGATTACAGTAACTCTTAACCGCCCCTTTGTTACAAACATTACAGCTCATCCAACGGCCTCAGAGCTCCCGATCAAATCAAACGACGCACAAGAGGACAGCGCCACTACCAAATCCACGGTCAGAAATTACCCAGAGTTAATCAACATAGATCCAGAGGACAACACACCCACGGGGCCCAAGGAGCCACTCATCATAGGCCAGGGAATCACGGCCGTTTAAAATAATTCATCAAATCCCGCCATCAGCAATTCTGCAGTCGCCGCCCTTATCAGAAAAGTCAACCTGCAGTTTTTATATTTTATTATATGTATCGAGTACTGTGTCCCATTCCCGTTATGCATGTAACGGTCGTATGACCATCATATATAAACCCACCTGTATGCCGTTTTTAAGTAAGAAGAAGTTTATCTATTCCCCTTTCGTCTACTTCTCCTCCTCCTCCTCCTACCTCCTCTCTTCCTCCCTCACACTGGTTACTCTTGGACCTTCCTGGTGTGCTTTGTCGATAGGATCGTAACAACTGGTGCTCTCGTTGACCTCCCCCTCCATCACCACCAAGGGAGACGGCCTGCGTTCCATCACCGAACTCAAAGCCGCCATTCAATCTGAACAGACTAGCCGGATCACGCAGTTGGAAGACATGCACCAACGCATAATGGCGGAAATCAGCCAACAAAACCTCCAGATGCAGCAGTACTTCACCACAGAACTACAAACAAAGGAAAACCTCTTGGCGCGCCAAATTCTGGAGATCAAGGAAAATTCCGCCGACCAAATCACGGACCAGATCTCGGGCTTACGCCGGGATATCATGCAGCAATTCGAGACCCTCATCAAACAAAAAAATCAACCAGAACAAAGGCCCATCATAATTGAAGAGGAAACGAGTATTCAGTCCCGACCACCGGACAACTTCCCAGCTCAACCGACCCATGGGATACTAGGAGCTGGCCCATCAACCGCACACAATCAGGTAGTTTCTAACCGTCTTAGTAATATCGAAGTTATTTGCCCACGTTTTGCCGAGGGAGACCCCACCGATTGGCTCTACGACCTCAAACGGTATTTTGATTTCAATGAGACTAGACCCCAGGATTACTTATTAATAGCCGCCTTTCACCTCGACAAACCCGCCTCAAAATGGTACCAAGCCACCCTGGTTGACCACCCGGCGCTTACCTTCCAAATGTTTACCGACGCCATCCAAAAAAGGTTCGGACCATCACTTTACGTAAAACCAGCCGGGTTATTAACCAAACTACAACAAACAACAGCGATCCTTGCGTATAAACGTGAATTCGAGGAATTAATCACGAAAGTACCCGGATTAGCATCCGATTTCATAGCTGATATGTTCGTCTCCGGGCTTAAGGAAAGCATTCGGGGACCCGTCTTCTCGCCCGACCAACTGAAGTACACGACGCCTTCGCTATTGCGCGAATGTATGAGGATCAGCAAAGCTGCGCTTATAAAAATTGCCCACCTTATAACAACACACACACTTACCACGGTCCCAGACCAAACCCCAACTACCTGACAACTAAACCAAAATTGCCACCTATCAAACGTCTTTCACCAGTCGAGCTCCAAGCACGTAGAGATAAAGGATTATGCTATAACTGTGACGAGCGCTATCACCCCTCCCACAAATGTAAAGGCCGCGGCGCCCTCCTCTATTTAGGCGGCACGGACGACTCCGAAGACGAGGATGAGGAACCGCCCGATATAGGAGAGGAATGTGACCCCACCACACCCATCTGCCTTCAAGCACTAATCGGCGCCATACCGGACCACGGGCTAAGAATGACTGGTTATATCAATGGCCAACCCTTAGAATTATTTGTCGACGGAGGCAGCACCCACAATTTTATCTCCCTTCGCATGGCTGCTCACCTAAAACTCCCAATCCTCCAGATAACGGCCTTCCCCGTATTCATGGGCAATGACTCTACCGAGACCTGCCATGGGAAGTGCAAGGATACACAGCTGCTCATCCAAACCAACAAATATAAGACTCACTTATACGTCCTCGACATCGAAGGTACGGACCTCATTTTGGGACAACGATGGCTTCGGACACTCGGACCGGTAACCACCGATTATGAGAAGCTCACCTTGACTTACTCAACTTCTAGAGGACAAGTGACATTAATGGGTCACCAAAAAGGGACCCATGTTGGACAGATTTCATCATCGCAGCTTCGTCGTATGATCGCACTTAAACCAGCCGCCATGTGTTTACTAATTAGCAAATACATGCCCACCGCCCCAACACCTAAACTGGCAGAATTAAAAGAAACCCTTTCCCCATCATTTTATAAAATACTCAGGGCATTCTCATCCCTTTTGAGGAGCCCACATCCTTACCACCCCCTCGAGCCATCGACCACCAAATCAACCTTATCCCCCACTCATTAACGCCCAATTTAAAACCCTTTCGTTACCCCGCATCATCAGAAAAATGAGATCGAACAAATGGTGGACGACATGCTCCACCACGGACAAATACGTCCTTCCACATCCGCCTTCAGTTCACCCGTAATTCTAGTAAAAAAAAGACGGCACCTGGCGTTTCTGTGTGGACTACAGAGCTCTCAACAAGATAACAATTAAGGATAAATTCCCCATCCCTACAATCGATGAACTTCTGGATGAATTATACACGGCACGTTTTTTCTCCAAAATCGATCTTAGATCGGGCTACCACCAAATACGAGTAGCCAAGGAGGATATCCACAAAACCGCCTTTTGGACCCACCAGGGTCATGATGAGTCCTGATCATATACACCTTTTTGGACTCATCCGGGCCGTTATTCAGTCATTTCACAGCACTTTAGCCGTGTTATAGCTTATATTTGATATTCCATGCCAGGTGCACTTCTGGGCCCATTTTCGTGTGATTTCATGTTTATTGTCCTTAGTAGTTTCCATGCACTGTTAGGTGCCACTTTCCGTGGCTAGATTCGTGGTTGTGCTGGCATTGGAGTCATGCAGGTGTTCCCGGTGCAATTCTGCACAGGAACACTGCGCACGATCACCGGTTCTATTGCGCACGACCATTGGTCGTGCGCCACTGATCGTGTGCACTTAACCCTTTTTTCATGAGTTTTGTTTGGTGTAGTGCGCACGACCATCAACGCCAGTGCGCACGACCACCGGTCGTGCGCCACTATTCGTGCGCACTTAACATTAAATTTCTAAGTTCTGTTTCATCTAATGCGCACGACCACCAACGATAGTGCGCACGACCACCGGTCGTGCGCCACTGGTCGTGCGAACATTATATTTTATAAATTGCTCTTCTTGCAGGTTCTGCCAAGGTAGTGCGCACGATCGCAGAGTTCCAGTGCGCATGACCAATGGTCGTGCACCAATGATCGTGCGCAGTATTTATTCCAGCGCCTATTTAAACGCCTGTTCCGATTTTAGGGCGGGGGGATCCAATTCCGGGAGCGGGATTCCTGTTCCGTACGCCGCCGACCACCACCTTGGGACGCCTCCACTTCATCTCCTACGCAAGGGGAAGCCTCCTCCATCCATTCCAAGACTTCCTCCGTTGTCCGTGAGTGTTCTCCACCATCCGCAAGCCTCCAAGCATCCATTCTCTCATTCCGCCCGGTGAGAAGAAGAAGAAACCTGAAGTCGAAGACGACGGAGCTACGTAGGGAGATCGTGACAGCTCTCTACGCCGGAAGCATAGTCCGCCCGAGTCCGGAGGTAGCCCGACAACCTACCATTCCGGCCGTGAACGGCCGCTAGTCTTCACCATCGGTTATTTCTTTCCTCTTTCCTTCATTGTACTCGTTGAGCCGTGTAAACTTGAATATTGCAATGTTGTTTATTGAAATGAATGTTTCCTTGTTGTTCTTCATGGTTTGCTTGTGATTCACTCCGTTTTCCACTCACTCACTCACGCCCGCACGCAAGGTGTTTGTTCCGCGTTAGCAAGAGCTAACGGCGGTTGTGAAGAGGTGTTTGCGACCCTCACCTTCTCGCACTTGAGTACATTCCACCCGCCTAACGAAGCACGGCATCGCGGCCGTTGCATCCACCTCGCCTCGCGAAGCGGTGTTTTCGACCCGCATCTCTTTTGTTGTTGATAAGATTAGGAAAACCAACCAAAAAAACCCCCCTCTTTGTGTTTGTTAAACGCTTGGGGAGCAATAGTCACTGCGCGAATCATTCACCCAACCTGCATTCCTCAAGAGACCGACATCCGGGGATTCCATTCTCCACAATTATTACTTGACAGTGACCGGTGCACTTGCCGACACGCATCAAGTTTTTGGCGCCGTTGCCGGGGAAGTGCAGGCGTGTTTCGTCTTGGGTTGTGACTTTCGTTATACGAGCAGTTGTTTTTGATTTTCTTTGTTTTTCTTTTTGTTTGTGACAGTGCATGCAGAGACAAGCCGCAGGGGAGCTAGTACCCTTCGATCCTGAGATTGAATGGACCGCTCGCGCACGAAGGCGCGCGGCTGCCGTACAAGCGGCAATGGGTGATCAGGTAGACCCAAATGATGGTGACGCAAGAGCGCCCGGCGTGGGGCAACATCAGCCTGGAGACGAGCAGGAGGCGGTCAGGCCTCGGCCCCGCACGATGAGAGACTACACCACTCCAACTGCTGGGAGTGTGTATCCAGGGTTTGGGCCCAATATTATGAATAATCAGTTTGAGATCAAGCCAGCGATCTTAAACATCATCCGGAACAACGCTCAGTTCTCGGGGTTGGCCAGCGAAGATCCGCATCTGCATCTGGCGGAGTTTTCTGATATTTGCGGAACCTTCCGCTACGCCGGGATTGCTGACGACACGATCAAGCTTAGACTGTTTCCCTTTTCACTCCGCGACAAAGCAAAGGTGTGGCTCCACTCCATTCCGCCCGGGACTGCTGCAACTTGGGATGCCCTCGCATCCAAGTTCCTTGCTAAATTCCATCCTGTGGATAAGATTGTAAGCTTGCGGCGGGAGATCGCCACATTTCGCCAACTTGACCAAGAGACCCTTGCTGAAGCTTGGGAGCGCCTCAACGATCTCCTTCGCCGTTGCCCTGGCCACGAGCTCCAACCATGGAATGTGGTTGAATTGTTCTACTTCGCGATCGAGCCCAACTACAGGGCAATGATCGATGCTGCGGCGGGTGGCACCTTGATGAACCACACCCCTGAGGAAGCCCTTCGAATTCTGCGCGACACTGCCTCCCACAGTACATTCTGGACTGCAGGGAGAAATGCTCCAAGAAGCGGCCGAGGTCTTTTCATGGTCGACTCTCTCCCCTATCCATCCGCGACTGCTGCTGTCATTACCTGTGAGGGATGTGGAGGCGGAGGCCACCACGCGTATGAGTGTTCGGGGAACAACGTGGCAGGTGACTTCGCACACTTGAACTTGAACGAATCTGTTAATTATGTAGGAAATCAGCCTAGGGGGGCGCCTTTCAATAATGCTTATAATCCGGGAGCGAGAAGTCACCCGAACTTCTCGTGGAATCCAAACACACCTGGCCAACGATGGGCACCGGGGCAGCATCAAAACGATGCTTACGCCTCCGGGAGCCAACCGAGGCCACCACACCCGGACTATAATCAAGCACCCCCTACTCAAAAAAAGAGTAATCTAGAAGAGATGATGGAGAAATTCATGCAAGTAGCTAATTCGAATATGGTAAATCAAACTGCATCCATGCGAAACCTGGAAACGCAGTTGGGCCAATTGGCCCAAGTGCTAACTGAGCGATCGCAGGGGACCCTTCCCAGCAACACGGAGAAGAACCCAATTGATCAAGGGAAGAGTCTTGGGGATGTGGTAGAGGTTGAACCGAGTGAGCTGGTAATTTCTTGTTCCATCAACAATTTTGAAACGAAAGCTTTGTGTGATTCTAGTTCATCTCGCAACGTCATTACGTTGCAAGATGTAGCTAAATTACAACTAGAAATGAACACGGAGGAAAGGAAATCCCTTGTGCTTGCCAATGGGACTGTTATTCAATCCGAGGGGGAAGTGAAGAATGTGGAGGTAACAGTTGAGGGGACAACTGTTGTTGCTGATTTTCAGGTTTTGGGCCCGCAGGACAATCATTCTATTCCTATCTTGGGTGTGCCGTTCTTGAAAGAGAGCGGCGCCACCCTTGATTTTGCTACGGGGTGCATTTCCCTAACCAATTTGGTGCTGCAGCCCACTTGCCCCGAAGCCACAGCTGAAACATTCACTCCGCCCCCTCCGTTTAATTTTGATGAATTGTTGAGCTGTGCAGGGCCTGAAGAAGTCAAAGAATCAAGTGAAGGGAAAACGGAGGAGTACCTGTCTAGTGAAGAAGAAGAAGTTGATCTTCGGCGAGAGTTCGGTTCCGAGACGGAGGAGGACTGCAATTTGGGAAACGTTGACGTGAATGTAGTTCGGGATGCGGATTATTTATCTCCCTGTGTTGAATCTTGTAATAAACAATCTAAGCGTTCCATCTCCTGGGCCGATCCGGTAGTCACCACGATGCCGGAAGTGACGCCACCCGCCACTAAGGTGGAAAATTCTGAAAACTTTCAACGGTGGCAGTCTCCGACTGTCACCAAACTTAAAAAGGAAAAACTTATGCGCGACGCTCGTGCTGCCGCTCTTCGTGGCAAGGTGGCGGAGGTTAGGGGAGCATTGGGTAATACCAGTGCTGGCCCTAAAGCCTTCACCTCCCGCCTACGTGCTACGGGAGACGCGCACCATAAGAGCGCTTTCAGCTGATTTGTGTTTTATTTGATGTGGTGAACTGTTTCTGAGTATCTCTTTTAATTCCTGCACTTTATAAACAATGCTAATACAGGTATTTGGTCTAGCTTAAGGACGTTAAATGAAAGCGCTACTGGGAGACAACCCAGATTTCGTGATTTCGTATTTCCCTTTATCTAACCTTTTTTTAGTTCAGCTTTTGCATTTGCTTGTGTTGTTTTGAGTTTGTGCTTGCAGGTTTTGTGTTCGATGGTGCGGATGCTGCGGACTATTCTTGTTCGTAAACTCCAATCGTCTGGTATGCTCAATTCTGAGCATTGGGTAACACTTTCTCCCCTCTTTTTGCTTCCAATTGCTAGATATATTGTTTAGACTAAGTCTGGGGGAGCGGTTGTTGTTATCCACTGTGCACGAGTTGCACTGCATACTAGAAGGTTGCTTCTTATTCACCTTTATCATTATCATCGTTTTCATGCTTCACACACCACTTCACCCACTTGAGTGCGCGCTTATCTTTTTGTTGTTGTTCCGGTTAGACTATTTTGGTTGGAATGTGAAATAGGTTGTTAACTTAGGAATTATTATTTGGAGTGCGATGTTGACTCATGTAGTGTTCTAGTCACTTCGCATGTTATGGTAGAATTTGAGTAGAACTAGATTTTCTTTATGCATCTAATTTATGTTTTGTATTTCTGCGTAAATTTAGATTTATTATACTCAAGTGGTGAATTTGAATGAAATTGACGATAACCCGGTGTTGTGTGTGTACGAGTGCTAGTCGTGTGTTGCTCGAGTCGGGAGGAAGGTTTACCTTTCTCGTGGGCTAAGAACTTGCCCCAAGCGACTCTCGAAGCATGGGCGAGAGCGACTCGTTGAGTCAAGCATGATGTAGGCCACCCTTTGGCTAGTTTGAGCTTTGTTACTCCATGTCCATTTCGTTCACCGTTGCAAGCCTATTTGTGCCTACGATTCCTTTGTTCAGCTCCTCTTCATCCACCAAAGCCTGAAGCCTATCCTACACCCGCAACCAAATTGTTTTTAACTGCGCTCATAATTCTCAACTTGTGTGGTGTGTGGAATCATTGTGTTATGAAGGGAAAATAAAGTCTATCTACTGATTTTGAACCAACCGGAGGATACATAAAAGAAGTAAAATATGTTAAAAGAAAAAAAAAGGAGCGTATTTTGAAATGAGATCCTTCCGAGCTAAACATAAAATCTATTGGTATTTGTGAAGTAGGCCATGTGCACGCCTGGTTTTCATGTTAAGTCTGGGGGTGTGTCACACGAGCATAGTTTGTTGGTCTTGTGGGGTGCAGCGTTCCGTTAGCTCACTTGGGTTGCGTAGCCATCATGTTTACCTTTGAATATAATACCGTGACCTAAGCCCCATTTTTATCCCAAAAGTCCTACTGATTTGATTTGCGAGTTTGCTAGCGTCATGGAGAGAGTGTGACCGGGCGAGCGTATGGTTCACGACGTTGATGGATTTCAGCGGAGTTATTCCTAAGCCCCGATCTCTTGCAACACCCACCTCAGTGTCTCATCACTTTCATACCGGGCATGATCGTTCAAATTCTTCATAATTCACCAACTGAGTACAACAAAATCTTTCCTTACGCTTTAATACTTCTGTAAATTAGTTAGCATAGTTAGAATCCTCTTCTACTAGAATCTCTACTCGCATGCGTATGTTACTTCGCACCATACTCCATTGTGTAATTCTCTATGTTAATTATCGTTTTCACACTCCGCCGGATTCGTTTGCTCGGGACGCGCAAACAGTTAAGTCTGGGGGTGTGATGAGTCCTGATCATATACACCTTTTTGGACTCATCCGGGCCGTTATTCAGTCATTTCACCGCACTTTAGCCGTGTTATAGCTTATATTTGATATTCCATGCTAGGTGCACTTCTGGGCCCATTTTCGTGTGATTTCATGTTTATTGTCCTTAGTAGTTTCCATGCACTGTTAGGTGCCACTTTCCGTGGCTAGATTCGTGGTTGTGCTGGCATTGGAGTCGTGCAGGTGTTCCCGGTGCAATTCTGCACAGGAACACTGCGCACGATCACCGGTTCTATTGTGCACGACCATTGGTCGTGCGC
The DNA here is from genome assembly GCA_033032865.1 of Dactylorhiza incarnata. Lineage (NCBI taxonomy): Eukaryota > Viridiplantae > Streptophyta > Magnoliopsida > Asparagales > Orchidaceae > Dactylorhiza > Dactylorhiza incarnata. The sequence continues at coordinate 3,732,131 of JAWHQI010000013.1, forward strand.
CACTGATCGTGTGCACTTAACCCTTTTTTCATGAGTTCTGTTTGGTGTAGTGCGCACGACCATCAACGCCAGTGCGCACGACCACCGGTCGTGCGCCACTATTCGTGCGCACTTAACATTAAATTTCTGAGTTCTGTTTCGTCTAATGCGCACGACCACCAACGATAGTGCGCACGACCACCGGTCGTGCGCCACTGGTCGTGCGAACATTATATTTTATAAATTGCTCTTCTTGCAGGTTCTGCCCAGGTAGTGCGCACGATCGCAGAATTCCAGTGCGCACGACCAATGGTCGTGCGCCAATGATCATGCGCAGTATTTATTCCAGCGCCTATTTAAACGCCTGTTCCGATTTTAGGGCGGGGGGATCCAATTCCGGGAGCGGGATTCCTGTTCCGTACGCCGCCGACCACCACCTTGGGACGCCTCCACTTCATCTCCTACGCAAGGGGAAGCCTCCTCCATCCATTCCAAGACTTCCTCCGTTGTCCGTGAGTGTTCTCCACCATCCGCAAGCCTCCAAGCATCCATTCTCTCATTCCGCCCGGTGAGAAGAAGAAGAAACCTGAAGTCGAAGACGACGGAGCTACGTAGGGAGATCGTGACAGCTCTCTACGCCGGAAGCATAGTCCGCCCGAGTCCGGAGGTTGCCCGACAACCTACCATTCCGGCCGTGAACGGCCGCTAGTCTTCACCATCGATTATTTCTTTCCTCTTTCCTTCATTGTACTCGTTGAGCCGTGTAAACTTGAATATTGCAATGTTGTTTATTGAAATGAATGTTTCCTTGTTGTTCTTCATGGTTTGCTTGTGATTCACTCCGTTTTCCACTCACTCACTCACGCCCGCACGCAAGGTGTTTGTTCCGCGTTAGCAAGAGCTAACGGCGGTTGTGAAGAGGTGTTTGCGACCCTCACCTTCTCGCACTTGAGTACATTCCACCCGCCTAACGAAGCACGGCATCGCGGCCGTTGCATCCACCTCGCCTCGCGAAGCGGTGTTTTCGACCCGCATCTCTTTTGTTGTTGATAAGATTAGGAAAACCAACCAAAAAAACCCCCCTCTTTGTGTTTGTTAAACGCTTGTGTAGCAATAGTCACTGCGCGAATCGTTCACCCAACCTGCATTCCTCAAGAGACCGACATCCGGGGATTCCATTCTCCACAATTATTACTTGACAGCGACCGGTGCACTTGCCGACACGCATCAGGTCACTACGAGTTCGTCGTCATGCCGTTCGGCCTCACGAACGCACCATCCACCTTCCAGTCACTCATGAACACCATTTTTAGACCACACCTACGCAAGTTTATTGTGATCTTTTTCGATGATATTTTAATATTTAGCCCAACCGAATCAGCGCACCATGAGCACCTACTTAAAACCTTGGAAATTCTGGCAACACATAATTTATTTATTAAGTTATCTAAATGCTTCTTCGCAGCCCCCGAAATAGAATTTTTGGGCCATACTATTAGGGACGGACACGTACTCCCCACCCAAGCCAATATCGAGAGCATCACAAATTTTCCCGTCCCCACAAAACAAAGAGACGTTCGAGCGTTTTTAGGCCTCACTGTATATTACCGGAAATTCATTCAAGACTACGCAAAAGTAGCTTTTCCCCTCACCGAATTACTCAAACGTCAGGCCTTTTCCTGGAACACGAACGCTCAAGCAGCATTTGAGCACTTACGAATGAAACTCATTTCCTACCCCATACTAACCCTTCCCAATTTCCAACTGCCATTTATTTTAGAAACAGATGCATCGGGCTCAGGCATAGGGGCCATTTGAAAACAAAACAACCACACCATCGCATATTTTAGCAACAAGTTTTCCCCGGCCATGCAAAAAAAATCAACTTACAACCGTGAGATGTTTGTTGTCACCGCTGCGGTTAGCAAATGGCGCCAATACCTGCTCGGGCATCAATTTACCATACTCACCGACCATCAGAGCCTGCACCATTTGCTAACCCAACAAATTCAAACCCCCGAACAGCAATCCTTTTTATCTAAACTATTAGGATACGATTTCATCATAAAATACAAAGCAGGAAAGAAAAATCAAGCAGCCGATGCATTGTCCAGGCTACCAGACACTTCCTCAGCACAACCTGTAGCATTCCTACAATTGATCACCATCCCTCATTCCACCCTTTTAGATGGACTGGCAGCAGATTATCAACATGATACCTTAGCAAATCAGATAACAGCAAACCCACAAAACTACCCTAATTGGACAAAAAAAGAAAATTACATCATGCGGCACGACAGAATATACATTCCAGATAACTCCAACATTAAAACAAAAATACTCGCAGAAGCCCATTCCAGCTTAGTAGGTGGCCATTCAGGGATCAAAGGGACGATGCAGCGTATACAGCCGCAATTTTTCTGGCCTAGAATGAAACAAGATATTACCAACTATATTAACCAATGTGATCTATGCCAGAAAGCTAAAACCATCAATCATTCCCCTTACGGCCTCCTGCAACCACTGTCAATACCTCATCGACTCTGGGCCGACATAACAATGGACTTTATTACCCAGCTTCCAAATTCTAATGGCTACACTATCATTTTAGTAATCGTCGATCGACTGTCAAAAGCCGCCCATTTTGCCCCGTTGAAACACCCCATCTCCGGCCCTATCGTAGCAAAAGCATTTTGGGAATGTGTTGGGAAATTACATGGCGCACCTGAATCCATCATATCCGATCGAGACCCCATATCTCTAAGCAATTTCTGGGCCGAATTTTTTCGACTCCAGGGCACAAATTTAAAATATAGTTCATCATATCACCCGCAAACCGACAGCCTCACCGAACGAATCAATCGCTGCCTCGAGCAATATCTTCGAATTTTTTCTCATCATCATCCCAAAAAATGGTCAGAGTTTTTAAATTCCGCTGAATTTCACTATAATACCTCTTACAACTCATCGATCAACATGACCCCCTTCGAGGTCATGTTTGGTCGACCCCCTCCTGGACTACTTCCTTATCTTGCAAGGTCCACACACAATGAAGCAGTGGAGGATACTCTACAGACTAGAGATGAATTGCTTCACGACCTCAAGGAGAATTTGTCAAAGGCTCAGCACAGAATGAAGGCTCAGGCGGATAAGAAGAGGAAAGAACTCAAGATGGAGAAAGACGACTGGGTACTCCTCAAATTACATCCTTACCGGCAACTCACCATGACACGACCAAGGGGCCGGAAATTGGGGCTGAAATACTATGGGCCTTTTCAAATAACGGAAGTCATCGGAGAAGCGGCGTACCGTCTCCTCCTCCCCGCTGCATCCAGGATCCATCCGGTGTTCCACGCATCTCTACTCAAACCCTACCTCGGCGATCCACAGATTCAACCCGTCAATTTACCCACACTCACCTGGAAAAACAACCCCCTCCACCGACCTCTAGCTGTCGTCAGCACTCGCAACATCATCCGACAGGGGAACATCATTCATCAAGCACTCATTCAATGGGAAGGACTACCTCCCGCCGACAGTACCTGGGAGGACACCTCTACCCTCGACCGCGATCTATAGCTACAAGCTACACAGGAAGCAACAGACAGCCTCGCACCGGAAATAGCATGGTCCAGAAGACAACAACGAAACCCCCGCAGACGACCCACATCAACAACACCAGTACCAAAATCATGGGGAAGAAAGCAAAAATGTACCATCCATGAAAAACCAAACAGCACAATCTCCTCGCCGGGCCGCTTACCCCACTCCACCACAACCCCAAATTTCAACGGCTACGAGAATGATCGGCAGCACCACCACATGACGCCCTACACGATAGGCCCTTCCCAAGCCCGGCCAGGCACGCCACCAGCATCCCCTCCACCGCCATCGCCATTCCCACCATACAGCAAAATTCCTTCCCGGGAAGGGCACGACTCGGCAAAAGAAAACAATGAAGACGCTGGGGACAGCGTCTCGAAGAAGGAGGGCTATGTTACAAACATTACAGCTCATCCAACCGATTCAGAGCTCCCGATCAAATCAAACGACGCACAAGAGGACAGCGCCACTACCAAATCCACGGTCAGAAATTACCCAGAGTTAATCAACATAGATCCAGAGGACAACACACCCATGGGGCCCAAGGAGCCACTCATCATAGGCCAGGGAATCACGGCCGTTTAAAATAATTCATCAAATCCCGCCATCAGCAATTCTGCAGTCGCCGCCCTTATCAGAAAAGTCAACCTGCAGTTTTTATATTTTAGTATATGTATCGAGTACTTTGTCCCATTCCCGTTATGCATGTAACGGTCGTATGACCATCATATATAAACCCACCTGTATGCCGTTTTTAAGTAAGAAGAAGTTTATCTATTCCCCTTTCGTCTACTTCTCCTCCTCCTACCTCCTCTCTTCCTCCCTCACTCTGGTTACTCTTGGACCTTCCTGGTGTGCTTTGTCGATAGGATCGTAACACCCTTCCTCCTGGTTCTTCCTCCTCACAATAAGAGGTCAAGGTTTGCGATCTTCTTCCTCTCCGATCTCTTCTCTTCGCTTGACCGAGCTCTATGTCTTGTTTATTTTATATTGGCGAGTTAGTGGGCTGCTTCACCGAGGAAAGCTAGTCCTTCGGGCAACTAGTGCTTTTGATTTACTTTATTTGATTTTCCTCCCTTCTGGTTCTGAACTCAGCCCTCACGATGGTTAAGGTTGGGTAAATTAGAAAGCTTATAAATTGGGGACTGGTTTTGAGGGGGTCAAGAATTTTTCGGGGCTATGAATTTGCTAGTTAAATCTGGCTCAGGAAAAGAAATATTGACCCAATCTCACCCCTTTCTATCAAGTGGGGTCCGGGAGCGAACACTTGTATAGACATATATGCATATATTTATGTTTGTTTCTAGGAGGAATTGAATTCTCAGATTATTATTACTCCTCCCTTCCTCCTCTTGTGGATGTTCCGTCGAAATAGGGACCGGAGCTTCATCTCTTTCTCACGGCAAGGTAAGGGTTCCTACATTATAGAAAGGAAAGGAAATCACACGTGCTAGTAACGTGGAGCTCTCTGCCAACGCGGTAAGTGATTTATATAAATTTATATTAATTATGAGGTTCTATGCCGAGTTCGCCGCCGAGTTCGTGGTCGAATTCGCTGTCAACTTCTGTGTCGAACAAGCATTATTATGTAGAACCTTGAGACCCTTGTCTTTTTGAGATATCATAGCCAAACCTTCTTATCAAAGGTGAATGAGCTCCCTCGATGGAGAACGAGCTACTTGGCCTCCTGCACTTAATATGTTTTTTTAACTAAACTGTTTTCCCTATATCTTAAGCATCACCTCCATATGGAGCGACTCTGCAATTATCAACGTACATTGATGCATATAAACTGCATATAATAAACTGTATGTGCTTCCATAAATGCTTAAATTTGGAGTGAAGGTAAATTACATGATTCATGATCTATTCTACAACGGGCGTCGTGGATGGCTGTGGAAGTTTCAAGGCACCCCTTATCTTATGTTGCTTCTTCTCCTACTCTTGGAATCCTGAAGATTACAATTACATTTAATTACGGTAGGTTTAGATGTTAAGTAGGCTTCAACATGGAGGCGTAGGGGTTGGATTGTGATATAAATGTCAGGGAATTGCTCTGTTTATTTTTGACATTATCATTCTCACGGCAAGGAGGCTGAATCGAGATAGGGGCACTGGCTTCATCCTCTTCTCAGTTTTTGTTAAAATTCTAATTTAACTTTGAGTTATGCTCTGCTCTGGGGTTTGAATTCCATACCAAGGCGTGAAAGCTTCATCTTCATTATCTTGGGATTCATCCGAGCATCTGATTTCTACATGTTTCTACTTCACTCAGTTTCCTGCCTCTATCTCTCCGTGGCTCTCCATGTCTCTCGAAGGACTGCAATACTTTGCCGAGTAATCTTGTCAGGAAGGAGATAAATTTTCTAAGTTAGCCTTGGGGTTAGAAAGGTGTTTTGACAGGAGGAATCTGATTTACAAGCATGTCGTGAGCTTTCCCTTTCTCTCCAACCATCTGTAAATAAAAGGAATATGGGAATGGCAAACAGAGATCGATATCTCATCCCCATCTCTCTCTTTCTCTTGATTTATAATGAGAAAAGGGTTGATGCTTCCAAGCATGAGCCTCGTGCTCTAGTTCAATTACGAGTTCTGGTGGACAACCAGCTGAGGCTTCCCAATGCGTTTGCTGCGTGATGGTATTATCAATCTCACCACCTTCTCCTACCTTATTCCTCACTTGTTTGGTTCTACTACTCACATAGAGTCAAGATAAATGCATTCATGTTCTAACTCTTGACTGTGTATTTTCTTTTATTATTATTGAGCTACATATAACCTTTGTATATAATGATGAGTTTGCTCAGATCTGGAAGGATGGATTGTGATCTCAGGAGTACTAAATGCTTACGGGCATTGTAATTGATATTACTTGACTTTCAAACTGGTTCTGGAGGGAGTTGGAAGGGCAAAATTCAGAGTTGCTTCCTCACTCACACCCACAAAGATTGAGAAGCTCGTAATTGTACCACTACCACTACCCACTATTCCATGGTAATCCTAAACTCAATTTTCCTGCTTTATAAGATATTGATATTATGCCAAGGAATTTGGGTTCACCTTTCTTTGAGGCTTGAACTTCTGGGTGCACCATAGAAAGCTCTAGTTGAGTAACCTGTGCGGCCCTCATCCGTCCTTTTGCCTGATCCTAGCCTTTCTATGATCTTCTCTCCCGACCTCTTAATTTCTGGAAATGAAGTGGGGACATAAATCTATTATAGTTGCTAAAAGATGGCATCCATGTGGCTTGCTGAAATTTGGTTTCTTTCTGGAGTAGTTTCTAGCCAGAAACTGGGATTGGCCTAGGAGGAGTTCATGCTACTTTTGCTAATTTTGGAAGGTATACATATATATATATATATATATATATATATATAGTTGCATACGCCTTTGGATTATAGAAACTCTCTCTCTCTCTCTCTCTCTCTCTCTCTCTCTCTCTCTCTCTCTCTCTCTCTCTCTCTCCCTCCTTAAATAGGGGATTCAATAAGAGCTAAAATGCACTACCAAGGCCTCACTATGTGCACTTATGATCATCATCAAACAGAAACACTAGTTTCGCTAATGGAACCATAACACTACCATTCTTTATGATTAATTATGGTCACTACCCAACCGATTATTTATAACACGGGTAGTTGAGTCGGTTATATATATATATATATAAAGGTGGTGTTCTGAATGAGGTATTGTACATGTGGAAGAGTGGAATGGCTATGGGAGTTGACCACTCATGGTTTACTATAATATACACCTAATCTATCTTCATTTTATTCCTATTTTCTCTCTTACTCTTCGATGCTACTTCATGTACCAATGAAGGAAATAAAAGTTCATGGGTGTTTTGGGCTTGATCGCCAAACACCCAAGTGATTGACGGAAGCCTACTTGAATACAAAATTGTGCCTTATGTGGATGGCTTGGGTTTGATTGCCAAGAAATCCAAAAGATCGACGAATGTCGGATTAAGACAACTGTACCATCTCGAGTGGAAATATTATTAAGCTTATGAAAGGTTTTTCTCCTCTCCCTCTATAAACTCTCAGGATGGAATTATTTCTAAAACTTAAGAAGAGTTTCTTTTCTCTCCTCTTATGAAAATGTAATGTGGCCTTCGAGAAATAATTCCTACAGGAATGAAATGTTGCCTTCGAGAAATAATTCCTACGGGAATGAAATGTTGCCTTCGAGAAATAATTCCTACGGGAATGAAATGTTGCCTTCGAGAAATAATTCCTACGGGAATGAAATGTTGCCTTCGAGAAGTAATTCCTACGGGAATGAAATGTTGCCTTCGAGAAGAAATTCCTCCGGGAATATAAAATGTGCCTTGGGAGAATGTCGGATGGCCTATGAGTTTTACTCTAAGGCAACCCGCACGACGGACGGTCTGGGAGGGCAACCCGTGCGAAATTGATAGAACTACGTGGGTCTGATACCGTATGCAGGATGATACAGAGTACGTAGGCGGTGGTCGTGGGAAGACTGCCTCGGCCCAATAAGAGTCCAGATATCCCCTCCCTTATAACTGTTATATTATGTTTGTGTGTTAGTAGGAGTTGGACTCTGTTTGTGGTTCTAATAACTTATCTTTAGCACAGGTGACAGGTGCGGATGAGAGACAGCATCCTATGTGTGGATGAAGCCACAAAGCAGGCTAAGTCAGGTATAAGTTTGTTAAGCCGCATCTCCTTTTGGTGTGCCCTATCTTAGGGTAGATATTTATAATGGCAATAAATCCTTGATGGTTAGGATTTTATGTAGCAGAGATATGTAGATTATTTACAGGTCTTGAAAGTGTAGTTTCTGTGACAAAGTTACATCTTCCGCTAAGTGCTATAAACTGCTCTCTTGATAACGTCTTCCGCTAAGTATTATAATATGCACTCTTTGATGATGCCTTCCGCTAGAATACTGCTTCCCTACTCTGTTGGTGTGTAGTGACTTTCGCTTAACACCACCCAATGCGTGACCTTGGAGTGTTCAAGGAAGGGGGTTGAAGAAGCTAGTACCTTCACCCTTTGTGATCACTTCGGCGTCGTGCAAAAAGGGTGGTGTGCGATAAGATCCCCCGGTCGGGCCGTTGATTTTGGAGGGGGGGTCTTACAAATGGATCAGAGCGCAACCGATCTTGTCGACCTATTCGTGATCACAGAAACACCTATTGCTCCGCTAATCGCTGTAGCGTGGTTCGGGACGAACCACTGCAGCGAAATCGGTGGTGGACCTAAAAGGTAAAAGTTGGCAACAAACTTGGCATATATATGAACATTTTCACTCGAACTTATCAAATTCAGTTTTAGTCAGGCAAAACGTTTTTTTTATGACTCAGATCGACACTTAAATGTCTTTTACTACATCTGATCTCGAACAATCATCTATCTTATTCCCATAAAACACTCTCTTTAAACCCTACAAATGATCATTTCAAATTTTGAACTCTGGGTTTAAGCCTCTTTGTTTTATTGGGAGTAGATGCTCGTTTTCAAAATTCCATTCGAGGTGAACTAATCAAATTGAATTTTGTGTACAATGTAAGAACTTCGCTACTAATTTCTAATCCCAGGTTTAAGCCTCTTTGTTTTATTGGGATTAAAATTCTCGTTTTCAAAATTTCATTTAAGGTAAGCTAACTAAATGAAATTTTGCGTGTATATGGAGAATTGCTCTAACGATTGCAAATATGAAGTATGCTTTGACTTGATCGATTTGACGATCTGTTGAAAATAAAGTCTTGCAATCATAAAAGAAATATGATAAAATGTTTGTCTTTTCAATAACGTTAATGTTTCAGGAAATGATTACTGAGGCGACGTGCTGGATTGAAGTAAATTTATGGCAAATTTATAAAAGCTTGTATACAAACCATCCAAAAAGTACATTGTTAGCATTCGCGGGACTTGCGATGTTTGCATACTCAGCCAGCCGGGAAGCCTCGTTAAAAAGGTTAAGCCACTGAGGACCTGAAGGTGATGGTTACCTATTTTATTGCTTGCTTGCATTGGGAAAAGTGGTGGGTCGGTCATGCCCGTAGACCGTACATACCGGTGCGGGAAGGTTGACGATTCTAGGCGACAGGGAGGTGTGCACCCCGGGAGCTCGGTTGTATCTTATATGCCCCGCTGGGTCCCTCCGCTGGTTGGCCAAATTCAGTTATTGCCATATGTCTCCTATGTCCGAGGGTACACGGGGTTGTACGTTGGGGCCTGGGTAGTGTGGTACATCCACACCCAGAAGTGGCAGGAACGGTCACTGTCACCGACGGCCACATCGGTGAGGCCCGCGGGGTTCGCTACCCTACAAAAAGAAGCAGTCAAAATATGGCAACATAAGAGCAAACTGGTAAAATATTATATGTGATTACCGTGGCGAGTCAGTCATGCCCAAGGATCGTTCATACAGGAATGAGAAGGTTGACAACTCATGAGGCACTAGGGAGAGTGTGAACCACGGGAGGTTATTAATTATTTCCCCGAAGGGTCCCTCCGCTGGATAGCCAAATTTTGTAATCGACGGATGTTGCTCACATCCAGGAGTACACTGGGTTGTACATTAGGGCCAGGGTAGTGCGGTACGTCCACACCCAGAAGTGGCAGGACCGGCCACTGTCACCGACGGCCACATCGGTGAGGCCCGCGGGGGTCGCAACCCTGCTGGAAGAAAAACGGTCAAACTGTTACAACATTGTGTGTTGTGATTGAGTCGTGAGTACTCGTTATGCATGGCTTGCATATGCATCAAAACATACATATTCGCATATGCATCATTTTCATCAAAACATACATATCTGCATATACCATTAACATATAACCTTCGTATGGGAGTTGGTTATATGTTTATGGATTTTTACTACTTATTTGCAATTTTATCTGTACCATTAACATATAACCTTCGTATGGGAGTTGGTTATATGTTTATGGATTTTTACTGCTTAATTACAATTTTATCTGTACCATTAATATATAACCTTCGTATGGGAGTTGGTTATATGTTCATGGATTTACTCTGCTTATTTACAATTTTCATCTGTTCCACCAACATATAACCTTCGTATGGGAGTCGGTCATATGTTGATAGGTGTTACAAAAGCTTATGCAAGTTATAACTTTTATATGTTCCACTGACACGTAGCCCCGTAAGAGAATTAACTATATGTTGATGGATTTTTACTATGTGCCTTTCGAACATAACTCATAAATCTTGCAAGGTGTTGAGTTGTCTCCACTTTCAGTTGAGCTCGGCTCCTTGGAAGGTGTTGAGTTGCCTCCACTTCCAGCTAGGCTCGGCTCCCTGGAAGGTGTTAAGTTGACTCCGCTTCCAGCTGAGCTCGGCTCCTGGAAGGTGTTGAGTTGCCTTCGTCTCCCGTTAAGCTCGGTTCACGGGAGGGGTATCGAGTGATGAAGGGTTTCTTGTTTCTCACGATTAGATCAATTTGAATCGTTCAAGCTACCCCGTAGTTCACGTAAGCTACTTGTATATTACATGGCAGGAGCCATCAACATAGCTCGTTAGGTAAAACCAAACCTAGAGATCCTTAAAATTTGGGATCGTTCGACACCTCTAGTGGTCTACAGTACGTCCCGTTTTAAATCCCTACGACCCACTCGTATTTTCAGGGACGAAAATTTTCTTTGTTTTATTGGATTGTAACATCCCAATTTTAAAAAGGGGTCTAGTCGGTTCGGTTGAACCCTTGGAAGAGCTTAGGTTGGGTCACAGGACAACCACGGCCCGACCTTCGCCACATAAATGGTAGTCTTTTAGAGAAATGACTGTTTTGAGTATAGTAGCGTGTCGCGACTACGCTATTTTAGTATAATGAGCATACGTGCTCCGAATCGACTTCTGTCAGTTGCGTTAGACTCGTATGGCCAATATGAGTGCAACGGAATTCATTTCATTGCAATCCGAGGTCATTTGGAGAAAATGACTATTTGGGTAACATCGAGCGTCGCAACGACGCCATTTTAAAATATTGAACAAACAAGCTTCGAATTGATCACAATTACTTGCATCAGACTCGTATGATCAATACGAGAGCAACGCAATTCTTTTCAACCAAGTTCGATGAGATTTGAGAAAGTTAGACGAAATAAATTATCTTAAGCTGCGTACCAACTCTCACCAATAATTATGAATAGACGGACTTGAAATCAACTTCGGATGATTCCGTTATCACCGTAAAGTTGACACGAGCGTGACGACATCTTTCATGCATTTTTACTATTTAGAAAGTTGCGGATTTTCTATTCATCAAGTTTTATATATATACGAGCATCTTCGCACGGCCTACGGCCGTGCTCGATGCTCTTCGCAGCGACAGTACACTTGCAGCGACGGTACTTCTGACCAAGTCACCCCTTCTCGGGCGCTCGGTCAATGCACAGTGCGCCGGAAGCGTCCGTACCCAGCGCGATAGTACCCCACGCCTCAGAAGTGTCGAAACGCGACGACAATCTTGCACCTCACAAACCCCCGTGCACAACAGTACACCGGGCACAATAGTACTCTGACTAAGGTTGTCATTTCGCATGCAAGTGTACTGTCGGTGCGAAGAGCATCGAGCACGGCCGTAGGCCGTGCGAAGATGCTCGTCTCTCTCCCTATATATATAAATTCTCGTGGCAGTCCACTTATATGATCGCCCAAGATTCCAAGAGCAATGTACATCAGTGATACTATTTGGTCGTTGCTTTGAATGATGATCGCGCGCCTGAGCGGGATCTCTTGCATGACTTCTACAAAATATATATTATAAATATTAATTTATGTCCGCCCAAGGTGATACGCAGATCTAAACATTAGGGCCTCAACAATTAGTAATAAGAGAGTAAAGTAGAAGAAAATTGCTCCAATGTAGGGGTTGTATAGGTGATGAGCTTGTCGCACATGGAGGATAACAAAGCAGAAGCATCGTGTGGTACAATGAAAACATTCGTACATGTACACGTATGAAGTAAACATAGGAGAACGAAATAGTCATGTATCATAACACTGCATTTGAGCGCATATGAAAGTACGCTCATATGATTTGCCTGCAGTAGTCAAAACGCTAGTATGCATCGTTCAGTGGCCTCGCGAGACCCTGCATTGTTCAAACAAGCAGGGTGAAATATCAGCAAGTTATACGACTTGTTTTCATTAGATGTTATCTGTAGCACATTATGTATGTTTCAGTAGATCGTACCTCCTAATCATATCGAACACAAAATTCCATTCTGCACACGCACTGCAGCCTGTACGTGGTCGCGGTATAGTAAGCTTGAACCCTTCTATTTCTGTACGCGGACCATCAGACCATCTTGCTGGAGAATCTCTGCAGATTTCGTTGTAGTAGTCATAAGTCATGGTCGCATTGGCAGCAAGATTGCAGTCCGTGTCAGTTCCGTTTGACGTACCTGATGAGCAGATCATACGTATCGGGTATAAGAGAATGTTAAATATGTAACAACAGTATGTAACAGTTAAAGTAGTGTAACTCAATGTAATTCATGAAATTGAAAGTCTTACAATAAAGCGGGGTACTCCCGTTTGGCAGTGATGATGTCAAACGGCCTTCGTGGTTTGCCATTTGCATGTGCTAAATGAGCTGTAGTGTAATGCAGTAGGTGAACCTGCGAAGAGGTGAGACAGTGTGAGCACAGGTCAACAAACGTAGGCATATCAGTCATATCTGAAAGCAATATTTCAGCATGGCAATGTGGAATAAGTGTTTATGAGAGTTGGAGACCGGCAATGAAGAGAAAATGAACTTGACTTGTTGCTGTGGAGTTGGAGGCCGGGGCTTATGCCGACGCATGCAACGACATGCCAGAAACGGTGCTAATCGGAGGCGTCATTATAGAGAGGTAAACCGAATATTTTGACTGTAGGAGGCTGCTGCTGCAGAACGTTAAACACATGGAGTGGCGTCTTCCTCGAAGGCGGACAAAGACAAATTCTCTCAAAACAAAGTAAATCCATGTGCAGTTTAACAAAAATATTAGAAAATCGAGCACATGCTAGGTAAATAGAGGTTATGGTTTTTTTTTAAATAACAGACGTACTCATGCATTGGAGAAATCCTAATAGAAGTTTTGTATAACCTTTTTTTGTATAGCTTTTTGTTAGGAATCCCTCAGAAATTTCAAATTTACGCCATCTGATATCCATGGTTTGAACATTTTAGTGCCTGAAAAGCTGTCTTTGCAGCAGTAGGTATAACTTGCAGCATGCATATTTGCAATGAAGTTCATTTCAGAGAAGTTGCAATATGATGCATGAAGTTCCTTTGGACTCCCCTGCTTGATTGTTAATAAAAAAAACTATAATTTAGAAAATGCTGAGTAGTTGTCACACATTTTTAGTGCAAAAAGGAAATAACGACCTTAAAGATTTTTCAAATGTGTATGCAGTTAACTTTTTTTGAAAGCACGATCTGAAAGAGCAGTTAATAAAATTAACAATCTGCTTCTTAAAAATGAGAAATCGAATCGCACAAAATGCTAAGAAGTATGAGTGACAATGTAAAGATTTACAATCTGATGTTATTGTTGTAAAAGATTTTTCTATGCATTATAAAGATGGAGAAGATTGCGTCGACACATAACGCCAAAGAAAGATTTGGGTGAGTAGTAACAGTAAGTGTTAAAGATAAAACAAAGCCGCATACATTTTAGGTACCAGCATTCTACATTTTAAAAAAAAGCATCAGAGTGTGGAATGGCGTCTTCCTCGAAGGCGGGCAAAGCAAAAAAATCAATATAAAAAAACATATATAGATTAATTTGCTCCGGTTGACCCTCTAACGGCCAATCCTACGAAGCAAACCTATAAAATTTGTCACATAATCTACTGTGCTCTCCTAGCCACTACCTGACTAATACCTCAAAGCACCCCTAGAATAAGAAAAATATAAAAAAAAATAAAGATCTATTTGCTCCGTTTTGCCAGATACCGGCTAATACTACGAAGCAACCCTATAAAATTCATCACAGAATCTACAGGGCTTTGCCTATCCACTACTTGACTAATACCTCAAAGCACCAATAGAGTACATAAAATGAAATTATTGATTAGAAACCGTATAAAATTTATAAAAAAAAATTAAAAAAAAAGTAGAGATCTATTTGCTACGCTTGGCCCTCCACCGGCCAATACTACGGAGCAACCCTATAAAATTCATCACAAAATCTGCAGTGCTTTTCATCATTCATGCACCGTGAACATTTACTGTACAAATTTAGCAATTTTGTTGAAAACATTTTAGGAAACTACTGATGAACACAAAACAGAGCAAAGGTTACTACAGTAACTGAGATATTATGTGAGAACGCAGTGGTCGCATCAGCAGGTACATTATAAACGAAGCAGTAAATTACAGAGGGAGATCGAAAAACTTAGAACCAGCAACGATCAATTGTAGCGAGAACAAAGCACTGAGCAGATGCTTAGAGAGACACGTGACGTTTGGACAAAAAACAGTGCAGTAAATGACGGTGCAGCATGCTCAAAAGTATAGTAGAAATGCATGTGGAGTAAACATATGCAAACATATACAGGTGACATGACTCGGACTTTGCGGAGCACTATTGTCTTAGCAGCATCCACGCAGAGAGTACGCTGGGTTAACATCAAATAACGCCGTAGGACGGACAGATATTTTAAGCTCGTCGTGCAGCACGTTCTTCAGTGGACATTTCTGTCATTCTTCTTCGTGAATGGGCTCGAGTACGACTTGTTGGAGTAGCACGTGATGCTGCTGGTATGTCTGCTGCAAGTGGAGTTATCTGGGGTAGGGGTGCCACATGGCGTTCAGGCTCAGAGGATTGGTTTCCAAATTGTGTGCGTTGGGGGGCTAGTTGTTCGCGTCGTGCCTGAGTAGTAGCACGTCGAACCTGTCGCTCGTGTGCCCGTTGGTCTTCAGCCATATGAGCACGCCGCTCACGTTGGTAAGATCGATTATATGCTCTTTGCGCCTCACGTTGTTCGTCGGACATATGCGATCTTCGTCTCTATGAGCGCTCTCGATTAGATGTCTGCTGAGTAACACGCGATGTTGATGGCACATTTGCAGCATTTGGTGAAGTAGTACGCTAATGGTGAATGTCATATGTTGAACGTTGTTCATCTATTATGGGTTGTTCCCGTACTCTTTTTCGAGCATGAACACGCAGGTCAACTCTGTCCGATATGCCCTCTAACGTACGATCACGATCCATTACTTGTTAAGCACCTTGAATATAGCTACAAATTTTGTACGTCTATGTAAGCATTTTGCTGCAGTACTGTGTGGAATGCTGACATAAATAACAGCATATGCAAAAACAGTGCACTCTAAATTTTGAGTAGCATGCGTCATCACGTTAACATAAGAGACAACAGGGTCCAAGAACATATATAAGAGGTACACGTGTATCGAGCCGCACTGATTTTGATCATGTAAATTTACATATGTGTACACACTTTTCTTCATAACTCAAGCGCAGTCATACACATGTATGGGAACATCATTGAGCAACAGTCATAGCAGGAAGAGGAGCTCAGAGGAGAACAAAGTACAGGCATAAACAAAGTAAACAAATGCCAGGCATAAGTGATTAAGGGTAGTTCCCTATGTTTATCATTCCCCCACAGCTCGAGGCCTGTTAGCAAAGCTTTTGATTTCTATGGCTGGAGGGAAGAGAAGCATGGTGTTGTAGTTTCTTATAATTATAATCGTATTATTTGTCCAAGTATAGTCCTGATCATAGAATTTCTTGTGAGCTATTTTTTCTTTTGTAATATTGCATAAAAATAAACTGCCAATTATGGTACATGAAATATTACATCCAAAATCAAGATGTTAATAAAATTCATGCATATGTAATGAACAAATGAAAAAAATGGTTAAAAGCAGCAGTTATTCAAATCCTGGTTGAACTCATAGACTTTAGCAAACTCCTGCTTGCAGTTTTGATAGTAGAAGCAGCAGTTTGTCTAAACTGCTCAAGCCAAACCTGCATCTTGCATCTTGCAGTTTTGTCCAAAACTGCATCATTGTGTATGTCTTTTATTTTCATTATAGATTATATTTGATGAGAAATTAAATTAAATTGTATTGACAGCCCCTTGATTTATCAGACTCGGGATAAATATTGAAACAATGTCAGAATTTACAAAATGGGAAATAAAAACAATTGCAGAACAGTGTGCATTTTCATATGTGTATCTGTACACATGTATATATCGTTGTTTGAAACTGATTAGAACTTACAACTACCAAGTAGTACTGTGTGGCGTGCTGACATAAATAACAGCATATGTAAAAACATTGCACTGTAAATATTGAGCAGCTTGCGTCGTCACGTTAACATAAGAGACAACAGGGTCCAAGAACATATGTAAGAGGTACACATGCATTGAGCCGCACTGATTTTCATCATCTAAATTTACAGATGTGTAGACACTCAGCGTAATAACTCAAGCGCAGTCGTACACATGTATGGGAACATCATTGAGCATCAGTCATAGCAGGAAGAGGAGCTCAGAGGAGAACAAAGTACAGGCATAACCAACGTAAACAAATGCCCGGCATAAGTGATTAAGGGTAGTTCCCTATGTTTAACTTCGTTACGAAGGAGTGCTCAGAAGATTCCATTGACTATTTTGTAATATACAGAAGTGAAGATATGGCAGTGCGATATTTGAAAGAGATGATCAGAAGTTGTTTAAGTCTTATAAAAGAGAAGGAAAATGTTGTTGTGATATTTGAGAAATTGTAGTAGTATAAACGATATGCTCATCAAAGGTAAAAGCGAGGAAAGCTTCATCAATTTACCACGAAATGATCGTTTTAGTACTACAGAAGGAAGAGCAGTGTATGATAATGCATGTGGTCTGTCATGCAAGGAGAGGATGAGTACTAATGAGTTGAAGTACATAGTGACATATGGTAAAGAATTTGGCTGGAATAAGGAGTTTCGAAATCATCTTCTCCATCATGGAGGGAGTTATTCAGAACTTGACATTTGTAGTAAAAACATATGTGCTTTTATATGGAGGGAGTTATTCATAAGTTGACAGTTTGAGTAAAAACATATGGGTTTTTATAAACAAAGCGAAATACAGTTATAATATATAACCATGAGATTGACATGAGGAAGTTAGCCAAACTATAACAGAACTGTGGAAGTGCTAATTAGTTTTTTGTCAGGGATGGTTGAAATAGTGAAACATACACGAAGTTTAAATGAGCAACATACCAAAATTTAGCAAAGGCAGCTCAAAAATGTCGTACAGGATACTTTGCAGCCAACGAATGTGAAAGTAAAAATTTTATACAGTAATGTAATGTAATTTTTTATAAGTGACGATGCCATTTGTGAGTAATAAGTGAAAGTGAAGATAAAAATTTTATGTTCGAACTCAATTAATGAAAGAGGTTTGTTTTTGTAATGATCAGAAATATATGTAAGAGCAGTATATTGTCGGTTTTAGGAGGAGTAAAAAGATTGAAGAAAAAGCAGGGAACAAAAACTGAAAGACGGAACTCAAACCAATGTGAGAACATTTATGTGAGGTTCGCTGAACCATACATGAAGTTTAAATGAGGAACATAACAAAATTTAGCAAAGGTAGCACAAACAATTCAGACAGGATAGTTTGCAGCCAACGAATGTGAAGAAGTAGTTGATGAGAGGACGTGGTAATCTTATAAGTATGGTATGAAACGCAGCACGGCACAGTAATGTAATGCAATTTTTTATAAGTGACGATGCCATTACTGAGTAATAGGTGAAAGTGGAGTGAGGAGCATAGAAAACTTTAGTCGAATCAGAAGACAAAATTTTTGACGGACAGAAGCACTGTAGAGAATGAGATGAGTGATGCTAAGAAATGGAGGGAGAGTGGAAGCAGAAATTGTATGATTCCGGCTACAATGGCAGAGTGCGAGGATCATTTTATTTATGGTAGAATACGAAATGGCAGATGCCAAAGAAATTATGTTAGAGAAAGCAAGAGAAGGGATGGCTTTAGGAAGATGCGAGGCAGAAGTTGTAAGGGGGACACATTAATGAAGGAGTAGGGGAATGCAGAGAAAGACTTTATATGTAGCAAGAGAAGAGCTACATTGTGGTAGAGTTGATTGTGATGGTAAGGAAAGAAGCATAGATGCATTTGTTATTCAGGTGGTATATTGTTGTGCTAAACAATGTCTTTAAGAATGTATTAACAATTGTTGGAAATCCTAAAGTGGCAAAGGTTATAAGTAATCATAAATATGCTGACATTGGAAATCATGGCAATTAAGAGTATTAAATATTCCGCGCACACACGGAGAAGCAACACATTCCAATTCCAGCCTTCTTTTGAGAGGACATTTTGATAGCATAATGCACTGAACTGTGAGGAGGAGAAAGAATTTCAAAGTGGTACAGGGATAGGTAAAGTTGTTAGAAAACAGGTAATCGAATGTGACCTAAGTGGGGTGTAGCAGTCCCGTGTGAAAGAAGGTCGATGTAGATCAGACATCAAAATGATGACAGATATGTTGAGCAGGCAACATTATTGCGTCAATGGTGCCTTCTAATGAGCATGCATTAATGACGGGAATTGAGATACGGAATGAGTACAGCTGCAGTGCTGTTCTTAAAAGCATGGTTTAGAAATAGAAGATAACATTGTAGAGAGCAGTACATATTGGTAATCTGGGTACCAAATCAGTGGCAATGAGAACAAAAACTGAAGTAAGAAACATAAATCGAAAACAAATAGTGAAAACGAAAAGGAAAAATGAATTCAAGAAGGAGATGAAAAACATGAAACCGCAAAAGAAGTCCAAACTGATTTCAAGATGGAAGTCAAAATATTGAGAGCAAAAGCAGACATGAAAAACGAAATCAAAGAGCTTATATCAAAAATGATAAATCTGATACCAAGAAGCCAATATCAAAAAGCTGATATAGAAAATTAAATAGAGAAGGTGATATAAACAATGAAGTGAAAAAACTTATGTGGGGTAGTTAGAAATAACAAAAATGGCTATTTAAGTTGATGCTGTGGTTTTCAGAAAACCTGCTGTGGGACTTCATTAGAGATCATCATGTGGAGTAAAACATAGCGGCTTTGGCAGTTTTGCCGGAGTCTAAGGCCTGCGGGCTTGCAAGGATCATGTTATTTATGCTATAATACCAAATGACAGATGTCAGAAGAATCGTCTTACAGAAAGCAAGAGAAGAGGTGGCTTTAGGAAGATGCAAGGAAGAAGTTGTAG
The DNA here is from genome assembly GCA_033032865.1 of Dactylorhiza incarnata. Taxonomy (NCBI): domain Eukaryota; kingdom Viridiplantae; phylum Streptophyta; class Magnoliopsida; order Asparagales; family Orchidaceae; genus Dactylorhiza; species Dactylorhiza incarnata. Next base: position 3,751,947 of record JAWHQI010000013.1, read on the forward strand.
GGAAAAAAATTAGTGAAGGATCAATCATTATGTGTGTAACATCCCATTTCCTACTAGACCCCCTAACTCCAATTTTGAGTAAGACAAGTGGGGAGTGTGGTGAGTTTGAGTTAGATTGTAGCCTTAGGGCACATAGGGTTAGGTGAACTCACCTGTGGTCTACTATAAGGCTCAAGTCAACCTAGGTCAAACTAGCTCAACATGAACTCACACTTGCAAATTGACTCCTCCAATAGATGATAAGCACTCCAAGGAATGCCATAGACCCAAAAGCCCCATCATGGGGTCACCAATTGACCCAATTTGACCAAAGTCAAACTTAGGTCAACATAGGTCAAATCCTCCCCAATAAGATCAATTGAACCCCAAAGCATAAAATTGACTTCACCCCTAGTTTTAGGGCATCATGAGGGACCTAATTGACTCAAAATCCCCATCTTGGAGTCTTCAATTTGGCCAAATTGACCAAAGTCAACATTCCCCCAATTTTGGTCAAAATCACACTTATTGGTCAAATTAGCCAACCTAGGTCCTCACCATGACTCAACCAGCCTTGGATGGTGCCAATGGACTCAAGACCATCACATTGGACCAGTCAACACACCCAATTGACCAAGTCAACCCAAAAGTCAACATAGGGTCAATTTTGCCTAAATTGGGATTAATCCAAATTCCAATGGATTAAGGCCCTCATCCAAAGCCCATTCTGAAGCCCATAAGCACAATGACCAGCGTTGACCCCCCCCCCCCATTCCCAACATGAAATGACATGCAAGGGGGTAAAGAGGTCTTTTTCCTCACTTTGGAAAAGAGACAAAGGAGATTTTGGAAGAGGAGGCCATGTGGCCCTCCTCTCCTCTGCCCAAAGCCCCCACTGAGCTCCTCCATAACACCTCAGCCGATTTTGGGCTGAAATGGTGCCACTTGGTGGCTGGGAGGAGCATCCAAGGAGGATACCGAAATCACCATGTCCAAAACCAGGTGACCAGCTCATTTCAGCCCAAACAAACCCATCCATCAGCTTCAGAGGGTCGAGAGGAGTGGAGCTAGCCTTTTACAGTGGAGCAAACCATGGAGATTCGAGATTTCTGGGAGGATCGTCGGAGCTCACCGCCGCCGCACCGCACCACCTCAATACGCGCCACAAAGCTCGTTTAGGGTACGATTTCTCCCCCTCTCCCTCTGTGCTAGCATCTAGATCTATCTAGGAGAGAAATCGGGCTCAATTGAGCCCAATCCCATGTGAACTTGAGGGGGATTTTCCGAGCTTTTCTTCCTGCTCGGAATCGCCGGAGACGGGCTCTCAGGCGGCCGTGCCGTCGTCAATCGATGGCCACCACCTCAACGGAGGTGGTGGAGGCGGTGGCCGGCGGTGGTGGGCCGTGGATGGCCGGGAAATGGAGGAGAGAAGTCGCCCAGGCGGGGGAAATCGCAGCCGTTGGCTGTCAGGGACGATGAAGGGAAGCCGCTCGATTCTGCGCCAGGATTCGTGCAGGAAATGATTTATATATATGTAATATTAATCTGAATTAATGTGATATTCTGTCACACTTTTTATCATAGCCTTGTTTAATTTTTTAGAGCCCCTTAGAGGCCTTATTTTGAAAAATGACCAGAGAGAAGTTTTGTAGATATGGATGTGTACTTTCAGTAGAAATTTAGATCAAGTCATTTGGACCAATGTAGGATCCACAGTAGTCATTCTTGTGAGGTTGGTCAGAACTTAAAAATGCAATGGTTTGCATGCAAAAATTGAAGGCCCTAGAGGCCATATTTGCAGAGATAACTCTTGTAGCATTAGGAGTCTACTTTCATTTGCTACCTTAATCAACTGATTTGGTACACCATGGACATCAGGGCACCCTTTCTTCTAGGACTGCTCTTTATGTAGGGCAGAAATTAAAAGGGCTATAACTTTCAATTGGCTTAACCAAATGACTTGAATTTTCTACCATGCATGCATGGTATGAAGACACACCTAGGGTTTTAATTTGAGAATTTTTGGATGTGTATCCATTGAGTTATTTCATTTATTAGTAAAAGTAAATTTTTTTTATTTAAGGAGTTGTATAACTCCAAACACCTCCTAATTTGGGGGGTGAACTCTTCATACATATCTAAGTCATTGGTTAAAATCTCATCTCATGTGCATGAGTAGTTTTCTCTGAACTTCAAAATGAAGTTAGAGTTTAAGAGGAAAAGTGGGGTGCTAATAGTCAATTTGGGCTTTTGAGCTTTTTGATGGAATTGAAGGTGGGAATCACCTTGCATGCCTCTAAAACCTTGGGGTTAGTGTATGTCATGAGGATATACATCATTATCATAAGTTTCATGATTTTTGGAAATTATTTTCCTAAGGTTTTTAATTAAATGATAATTGTCACACTTTTAAATTAATGGAATAATTTAAATCAAAAACTTAGGGTTAAATCCAAAACTCTGGGAAATGGATCTTTGACTGGAAAGGCACATTTAGGAATTTTTGGTTGGAATTTTTGGACCACATTTATTTCTCTGAATTTGATTTATTTGGTTAGGTCAATTTATTCAAATATGACATTTAGGTCTCATATGCATTTGGAGAATTATGAAATTATTTTAGTAGGTTTCCTGGGTGATTCTATAGCTCTGTAAATTTTATCATAAATGTTAGATGAATTTTTGTGGTAATTATCATTTTATTGAGGAAAAACCCCCTTTTGTAATTAATTAATTTAATGGGGTAAAATAGTTTGAAAAATTCTAAATCTCTCGATTTAGTGTTTTTAAATGATTATTATACTTGGATAATTTTCTCAGAATTTATAGAGAAATATTAATGGTAATTGTAGTATAAATCACTATTTGCACCCCATTTCTGTTAAATAGAAATTATGGTCAAACATTTCTGTTAAAATGTGAAACTTAGGATTTGGTGTTCTTATACCATTATTATGCCATGATAATTTTCCCAGAATTTATTGAAGTCTTAACATAGCACTTGTAGTGTAAACCCTTATACGCACACCAAATGTAACAAATGATAATAAGGGTAAATACTCCTTGGAATAATTTGAAACTTAGGCATTGCTGATTTTAGGTCAATAACATACTTCTGTGATTTATTCAGATTTTATTGAGACCTTTAGGTGGTGGTTGTAGTGTAAACTCTTATTGGCACACCACTTGTATTAAATGAATATTGTGGATAAATATTACCTGGAATATTATGAAACCTTGGATTTGGTGTTGTTAGAGGATTAGTATGCTAGGTTAATTTTCTCAGAATTTTTGGAATTCTTATTTTAGTACTTGGTGTGTAAAGTCACGTCTTCATCGTTTTCATGATAAATATAAATTATGATTATAAATTTATTGGAAAAATATGATCTTCTGGAAATAGTGATGTTATGTTCATATGAAGCTACTGTAATTTTTCCAGAATTTTATGAAGTCAAAATCTTGTACTTGATGTGTAAAATTATTTTTCCATTCATTCATTAAAAATTAGGGATTAGGGTTATTTAATTGCTGGAAAATCATGAAATCTTGGAAATCTTGTTATCATGTCACCTCTCATCTCTGGAAGGATTTTTGACAAGTTTGAATTCACTAGCAAGATACCTCCTTCACATTTTATATTCATATCAGTAATTAATGAATTTTTATAGAGGTCAAAATTAGATGAAACATGCTTGAATTTTGATCATTCCTTATTTTATCAACTATGAACCTAGGATAAAAATTAGAAGTCATTTGGAAGTAATTTGACCAAGATTCCATCATAGGAATCTAAGTTAGTTATATGGCGTGGTCTGCGGATAGTGAAAACTCTTTTATGATGAATAGGTCAATATAATCACAAGGAATTCGGTGAGAATTTGATTATAACAAGAGATGAGTATAGACCACTTAGAGGACTAGAAGTTTTTAGAGTTGAGTCCAAAAGATTGATTGCATAGGAGCGGGGTGAAACATAAGGCGTAAGTTATAAAGGGTAATGAGAGGGAGGAAGGTTAGGTCAAGGTAGCCGCCAAGAATGTTAAATGTCCTGGAAAGGGGTTGGGCATCATCCCATCATATACCCTAGTACCTTGCAAACCCTTTACCGGGTAGCCCTCGGGAAGTCCAGGATCCACCCTAAACTTCCAAGTAGAATAATAACTAAACAAGAGTAGTCTAAATAGGAGTTAGAAGATGAGAGTGCTTGGTGAGTTGTGGGTAAGGTTGTGCTCGGGATTGACGAAAGATCGTCCTCCCCCTTAGAGAGTCATAAAGCGTTGAGGTTAATTCAAGTGAAATGATAAGAGGGTAATCTTATGGGAAGATATCAATAATACTAAGTGTCTTGGGAAAGGGAATTTTGGGGTGTCATCCCATTGTAGTTCCTAATACCGTAGCGAGCCCTTTACAGGGTAACCCTCGGGAATCCAAGATTAAACGTAAACTGTAGGGATAAGATGTTACAAGAATAATCTAATAACACACTCACCCACACCCCGTGGTTGCGGGAGCCTAGTCTGTTTGGTGATGCGAGCAGTAAGCTCAGTGTTTGAAAGAGCGGATTGAAAGTCAGGTGAGAATGCAACTCAGTAGAGTTTGTTGGTATGGACGGGTTGGTCCGGGGAGCCGGTGGCTCAGAAGGTTATTAATGACGGGCAGGTTAGCCCGGAGAGCTTATGGCTCGGAGATAGATTGTAGAACATGTTGCATGTGCATTGAAGGTGGTGGGTCTTCTGTATTGGACGGACATTCACACCGACGTCAATACGTTGACTCGGCAAGTGTGGTATATACACTTAGCCTAGAAAGTCTGGCGGCCCAGTCAGCAAGAGTACGCAGACGCTCCACGGTTTTGTGTTGAGGCGTACGATAAGTCTAGGTTAGGTAGTGTGAATACCAACCTAGAGGTGGGCGAGGTCCAACCCACCGCTTCCGTTTGCCACTACGGGAGTATCCGGGGAGTCTTGCTAGCTCCAAAAAGGGGGAACTAAAGGTCTATGCGCATAGAGTCGAAGTGTGTGAGTTGCACTTGTATGAACATAGCATAACAACATACCTTGCATGACATAGCATGAACATTGCATTTCAACCCCTACCCCTATCGTATAAATTGGTATGGGACTTTTTATACGATAGGCCCTGCTAAACGACCCCTTGGTCTATAGGTTTGTATGGGCATTCCTATAAATCAGTGGTTACTTTTAAATTACCTTACTTGCGTCGCACTGCTTCTTTATGCTTACTTCTTCTCTGCTGCGATATACTTTACTGCTTTTAGTACTGTTTACTGGTTCATATTGCTAGCATAGAACTTATATGATATACTCTTGATAGCGTAGAATATCTGTCACCTGCTTTTGATTACTCCACTTTGCTGTCCTCCGCTTCTTCCTCCCGCACGGTGCCTAGGAGTCGCGGGGGGAGGCGGGGACAAAATCGTCTTAGTCTTTATGACTAACGGTCGGTGGTGACCGTAGGTAACCGAGGAGCTGGAGCCCAGCTGGCAGGAGAGACAGGACCTGAGGAGCAGATGTCGTGCATTACCACCGCTACTGGACAGGTGTTGACGAGAGATGTTTCGTTTGTAGCTTCCGCGTAGATGTATATATATATAGAGAGAACTGTAATACTTTTATTCATTCGGACTTGTACTGGGCTTAAGCCCTACTTACTCTTTCTTTTCTTGTACTCATTGATGGACAGTTTCATTTGGATATATATGCATATGCAGATGCGTGTGATTGTGGACTTATGTGCTAGTTTTACTTCTTATCTCTTGTGGCCTAGTCGATCGTCCTTGCCGGCAGGATCGGCGTCTTGCGGAGATGGCTAACTCGTGTGCTAGCATCACCGTAAGGCGGCGGTTCTGGGCATAAGATCCGGGAACTCTCCTGGTGCGGGAGAGGGGTCTTACAATGTGACTGTAAGTCAGCAGAGTTTGTATGATGATGTGTGACAATAGTTACATTTTCAGTTTGAGTGCAACTGAGAGTGTAAGCGAAGGTTAGCTGTATATGAGGTGTAAGCAATATTTGGAGTTGGCCTCAGTTGCTGCAACTTTGAGGAGATGAAAATATGGCTTGTTGGAGTTAAAGCAAAGGAATGCGTGGGGGATAAGATGCAGCATGGTCGGACTAGAGAACAGTAGACAAACACGTGGGGGATAAGAGGTTATGTGGGGCATAAGATATGCCTTCGATGAGTAATCAATTTGTACATTATCCATGTGTATATGTATTTCTGATTAAAGTATGGAAGTGGAAGGAGTGCAGCTAAGAGAAGGAGGGAGAGTGGAAGCATAAAATTTCTGAATCCCTGTACAATGGCCTCAGATAACACAGAGATGTAATCGTATTGGAGGAGTGCATAAAAAAAAAGGTTAATGCAGAAACATTTGAGTGCAGGGAAATACTATGAGCGCAGCAAAACATAATACCAAAATTTGAACAAATGTCCATCGAAGCTCACCGATGCTTTTACGATGGTTGCAGAGTGCAGGATGCGGTCGTCGATGATGCCCTGAGAGAGTGCAGAGTCGGCGGCAAGGTAAGCAACTCTGTGACCAAAAAATGAAATCAAAGAGCAGATCAAAAAGGAGATCGAAAAGGAACAGGAAATTAAAACTGAAATCGAGAGCAGAAATGAAATCCAGAAGCTTTGGACGGGCAGGGTTGGATGGGGAGTGGTTGAACTACGAGCGAGAGGGATTGAGGGAGGAGAACGAAGGAGAAGGGAGGAGAATGAAGGAGAAGCATACCGGCGATGGAGAGCCTTGCCGAAAGTGAGCGAAGAAGATCGACTTTAACAGCAGCGGCGAAGCAAAGCGAGAGTCTGACGGTCGATGCTGTTGTAGGCGAAGCAAAGCGAGAGACTTTAACAGCAGCGGCGAAGCAAAGCAGTGAGAGAGTGACGGTCTCTGCTCGCGGGAAGCAAAGCAGCAGCGGCGAAACAAAGCAGAACCTGAAATGGGAAAGCGGAAAGGAACTCGAAATCAAGAAACAAAGTACAGAAGGAAATCAAAATCGTAATCTAAATCGAAGAAGGAATTATTGAGAGTTGTTACCTGAAATGGGAAAGCGGAAAGGAACTCGAAATCAAGAAACAAAGTACAGAAGGAAATCAAAATCGTAATCTAAATCGAAGAAGGAATTGTTGAGAGTTGTTACCTGTGGAACTCCGATCGGGGAGAAGTTATCCCGCGTTCGCCCTGCGTCGTGGAGACGACGTAGATGTTGACGGAGATGGGCCATCGTGGATGCGCAGGAAGAGAGAGCGTAGCGCACAGAAGATGAGCAGAATATGAAGCAGAGCAGACGCCTATTCTCCATTATTAAGCGTCCAGCGACGAGAGAGCGGCGGGAAGACAAGCGGCGATGGAAGACGAACATGCCGACGGTGCCGCCCTGCGTCGTTGCCAGTGCGTGGTGGAGTGACGGATCGATAAAGCGGCGGAAGGGCGATTTTGGGAGAACGCAGCGTGACCGACGACATCGACTCAAAGAACAGAATAGCCTTATTAATAATAGATATATTTGCTTATATATATAATTAGTATGTAGTATGTACACAAGCATAAATTTCCAAAAAAAAAAACCATAACTGCAGTAGGGCCAATTGAAAGGATCGAGCATTAAGTTATATGTTTAAATCTATATATATGATACGAACATATACATTTATAAATATATAACTAAACTTATATATATCGTTTATGCAAATATATATATATATAAAAGAAAAAGGATGTAAGCGGAACCTTCCCAAAACCGGGAAAACCAGCGAACATTTGGGGCTGGGCGGAAAACCAGGGGCGGAATCCACCGTCCCCCTCCTTATACGCAGCGCCGGGAACTCTTAAGGATGGCGGGGGGAGATCGAGCTTCGCTCGGAGCTTCACCTCTTCTTCTCTCATGGCTCACGACAAGAGCTTGACTCCTCCACTGCTCTCCTTCTTCCTTGAGTTAATGGCAAATCGAGCGGGGTGGGGTCTCGACTCATCACGGAGGGCCTGCGATCGGCAACCCATGGGGCTGAGATCCAAGTTATCCTTCTCCTTCTCTGATTACAGTAACTCTTAACCGACCCTTCCTCCTGGTTCTTCCTCCTCACAATAAGAGGTCAAGGTTTGCGATCTTCTTCCTCTCCGATCTCTTCTCTTCGCTTGACCGAGCTCTCTGTCTTGTTTATTTTATATTGGAGAGTTAGTGGGCTGCTTCACCGAGGAAAGCTAGTCCTTCGGGCAACTAGTGCATTTGATTTACTTTATTTGATTTTCCTCCCTTCTGGTTCTGAACTCAGCCCTCACGATGGTTAAGGTTGGGTAAATTAGAAAGCCTATAAATTGGGGACTGGTTTTGAAGGGGTCAAGAATGCTTTCGGGGCTATGAATTTGCCAGTTAAATCTGGCTCAGGAAAAGAAATATTGACCCAATCTCACCCCTTTCTATCAAGTGGGGTCCGGGAGCGAACACTTGTATAGACATATATGCATATATTTATGTTTGTTTCTAGGAGGAATTGAATTCTCAGATTATTATTACTCCTCCCTTCCTCCTCTTGTGCATGTTCCGTCGAAATAGGGACCGGAGCTTCATCTCTTTCTCACGTCAAGGTAAGGGTTCCTACATTATAGAAAGGAAAGGAAATCACACGTACTGGTAACGTGGAGCTCTCTGCCAACGTGGTAAGTGATTTATATAAATTTATATTAATTATGAGGTTCTATGCCGAGTTCGCCGCCGAGTTCGTGGTCGAATTCGCTGTCAACTTCGGTGTCGAACAAGCATTATTATGTAGAACCTTGAGACCCTTGTCTTTTTGAGATATCATAGCCAAACCTTCTTATCAAAGATGAATGAGCTCCCTCGATGGAGAACGAGCTACTTGGCCTCCTGCACTTAATATGTTTTTTTTAACTAAACTGTTTTCCCTATATCTTAAGCATCACCTCCATATGGAGCGACTCTGCAATTATCAACGTACGTTGATGCATATAAACTGCATATAATAAACTGTATGTGCTTCCATAAATGCTTAAATTTGGAGTGAAGGTTAATTACATGATTCATGATCTATTCTACAACGGGCGTCGTGGATGGCTGTGGAAGTTTCAAGGCACCCCTTATCTTATGTTGCTTCTTCTCCTACTCTTGGAATCCTGAAGATTACAATTACATTTAATTACGGCAGGTTTAGATGTTAAGTAGGCTTCAACATGGAGGCGTAGGGGTTGGATTGTGATATAAATGTCAGGGAATTGCTCTGTTTATTTTTGACATTATCATTCTCACGGCAAGGAGGCTGAATCGAGACAGGGGCACTGGCTTCATCCTCTTCTCAGTTTTTGTTAAAATTCTAATTTAACTTTGAGTTATGCTCTGCTATGGGGTTTGAATTCCATACCAAGGCGTGAAAGCTTCATCTTCATTATCTTGGGATTCATCCGAGCATCTGATTTCTACATGTTTCTACTTCACTAAGTTTCCTGCCTCTATCTCTCCGTGGCTCTCCATGTCTCTCGAAGGACTGCAATACTCTGCCGAGTAATCTTGTCAGGAAGGAGATAAATTTTCTAAGTTAGCCTTGGGGTTAGAAAGGTGTTTTGACAGGAGGAATCTGATTTACAAGCATGTCGTGAGCTTTCCCTTTCTCTCCAACCATCTGTAAGTAAAAGGAATATGGGAATGGCAAACAGAGATCGATATCTCATCCCCATCTCTCTCTTTCTCTTGATTTATGAAGAGAAAAGGGTTGAGGCTTCCAAGTATGAGCCTCGTGCTCTAGTTCAATTACGAGTTCTGGTGGACAACCAGCTGAGGCTTCCCAATGCGTTTACTGCCTGATGGTATTATCAATCTCACCACCTTCTCCTACCTTATCTTCACTTGTTTGGTTCTACTACTCGCATAGAGTCAAGGTAAATGCATTCATGTTCTAACTCTTGACTGTGTATTTTATTTTATTAATATTGAGCTACATATAACCTTTGTATATAATGATGAGTTTGCTCAGATCTGGAAGGATGGATTGTGATCTCAGGAGTACTAAATGCTTACGGGCATTGTAATTGATATTACTTGACTTTCAAACTGGTTCTGGAGGGAGTTGGAAGGGCAAAATTCAGAGTTGCTTCCTCACTCACACCCACAAAGATTGAGAATCTCGTAATTGTACCACTACCACTACCCACTATTCCATGGTAATCCTAAACTCAATTTTCCTGCTTTATAAGATATTGATATTATGCCAAGGAATTTGGGTTCACCTTTCTTTGAGGCTTGAACTTCTGGGTGCACCATAGAAAGCTCTAGTTGAGTAACCTGTGCGGCCCTCATCCGTCCTTTGGCCTGATCCTATCCTTTCTATGATCTTCTCTCCCGACCTCGTAATTTCTGGAAATGAAGTGGGGACATAAATCTATTATAGTTGCTAAAAGATGGCATCCATGTGGCTTGCTGAAATCTGGTTTCTTTCTGGAGTAGTTTCTAGCCAGCCACTGGGATTGGCCAAGGAGGAGTTCATGCTACTTTTGCTAATTTTGGAAGGTATACATACATATATATATATAGTTGCATACGCCTTTGGATTATAGAAACTCTCTCTCTCTCTCTCTCTCTCTCTCTCTCTCTCCCTCCTTAAATAGGGGATTCAATAAGAGCTAAAATGCACTACCAAGGCCTCACTGTGTGCACTTATGATCATCATCAAACAAAAACACTAGTTTCGCTAATGGAACCATAACACTACCATTCTTTATGATTAATTATGGTCACTACCCAACCGATTATTTATAACACGGGTAGTTGAGTCAGTTATATATATATATATATATAAAGGTGGTGTTCTGAATGAGGTATTGTACACGTGGAAGAGTGGAATGGCTATGGGAGTTGACCACTCATGGTTTACTATAATATACACCTAATCTATCTTCATTTTATTCCTATTTTCTCTCTTACTCTTCGATGCTACTTCATGTACCAATGAAGGAAATAAAAGTTCATGGGTGTTTTGGGCTTGATCGCCAAACACCCAAGTGATTGGCGGAAGCCTACTTGAATACAAAATTTTGCCTTATGTGGATGGCTTGGGTTTGATTGCCAAGCAATCCAAAAGATTGACGAATGTCAGATTAAGACAACTGTACCATCTCGAGTGGAAATATTATTAAGCTTATGAAAGGATTTTCTCCTCTCCCTCTATAAACTCTCAGGATGGAATTATTTCTAAGACTTAAGAAGAGTTTCTTTTCTCTCCTCTTATGAAAATGTAATGTGGCCTTCGAGAAATAATTCCTACGGGAATGAAATGTTGCCTTCGAGAAATAATTACTACGGGAATGAAATGTTGCCTTCGAGAAATAATTCCTACGGGAATGAAATGTTGCCTTCGAGAAATAATTCCTACGGGAATGAAATGTTGCCTTCGAGAAGTAATTCCTACGGGAATGAAATGTTGCCTTCGAGAAGAAATTCCTCCGGGAATATAAAATGTGCCTTGGGAGAATGTCGGATGGCCTATGAGTTTTACTCTAAGGCAACCCGCACGACGGACGGTCTGGGAGGGCAACCCATGCAAAACTAATAGAACTACGTGGGTCTGAGACCGTATGCAGGATGATACGGAGTACGTAGGCGGTGGTCGTGGGAAGACTGCCTCGGCCCAATAAGAGTCCAGATATCCCCTCCCTTATAACTGTTATATTATGTTTGTGTGTTAGTAGGAGTTGGACTCTGTTTGTGGTTCTAATAACTTGTCTTTAGCACAGGTGACAGGTGAGGATGAGAGACAGCATCCTATGTATGGATGAAGCCACAAAGCAGGCTACGTCAGGTGTATGTTTGTTAAGCCGCATCTCTTTTTGTTGTGCCCTATCTTAGGGTAGATATTTATAATGGCAATAAATCCTTGATGGTTAGGATTTTACGCAGCAGAGATATGTAGATTATTTACAGGTCTTGATATTGTAGTTTCTGTGACAAAGTTACGTCTTCCGCTAAGTGCTATAAACTGCTCTCTTGATAACGTCTTCCGCTAAGTATTATAATATGCACTCTTTGATGATGCCTTCCGCTAGAATACTGCTTCCCTACTCTGTTGGTGTGTAGTGACTTTCTCTTAACACCACCCCAATGCGTGACATTGGAGTGTTCAAGGAAGGGGGTTGAAGAAGCTAGTACCTTCACCCTTTGTGATCGCTTCGGCGTCGTGCAAAAAGGGTGGTGTGCGATAAGATCCCCCGGTCGGGCCGTTGATTTTGGAGGGGGGTCTTACAAATGGATCAGAGCGCAACCGATCTTGTCGACCTATTCGTGATCACAGAAACACCTATTGCTCCGCTAATCGCTGTAGCGTGGTTCGGGACGAACCACTGCAGCGGAAGCGGTGGTGGACCTAAAAGGTAAAAGTTGGCAACAAACTTGGCATATATATGAACATTTTCACTCGAACTTATCAAATTCAGTTTTAGTCAGGCAAAATGTTTTTTTTATGACTCAGATCGACACTTAAATGTCTTTTACTACATCTGATCTCGAACAATCATCTATCTTATTCCCATAAAACACTCTCTTTAAACCCTACAAATGATCATTTCAAATTTTGAACTCTGGGTTTAAGCCTCTTTGTTTTATTGGGAGTAGATGCTCGTTTTCAAAATTCCATTCGAGGTGAACTAATCAAATTGAATTTTGTGTACAATGTAAGAACTTCGTTACTAATTTCTAATCCCAGGTTTAAGCCTCTTTGTTTTATTGGGATTAAAATTCTCGTTTTCAAATTTTCATTTAAGGTAAGCTAACTAAATGAAATTTTGCGTGTATATGGAGAATTGCTCTAACGATTGCAAATATGAAGTATGCTTTGACTTGATCGATTTGACGATCTGTTGAAAATAAAGTCGTGCAATCATAAAAGAACTATGATAAAATGTTAGTCTTTTCAATAACGTTAATGTTTCTGGAAATGATTACTGAGGCGACGTGCTGGATTGAAGTAAATTTATGGCAAATTTATAAAAGCTTGTATACAAACCATCCTAAAAGTACATTGTTAGCATTCGCGGGACTTGCGATGTTTGCATACTCAGCCAGCCAGGAAGCCTCGTTAAAAAGGTTAAGCCACTGAGGACCCGAAGGTGATGGTTACCTATTTTATTGCTTGCTTGCATTGGGAAAAGTGGCGGGTCGGTCATGCCCGTAGACCGTACGTACCGGTATGGGAAGGTTGACGACTCTAGGCGACAGGGAGGTGTGCACCCCGGGAGCTCGGTTGTATCTTATATGCCCCGCTGGGTCCCTCCGCTGGTTGGCCAAATTCAGATATTGCCGGATGTCTCCTACGTCCGAGGGTACACGGGGTTGTACGTTGGGGCCTGGGTAGTGCGGTATATCCACACCCAGAAGTGGCAGAACCGGCCACTGTCACCGACGGCCACATCGGTGAGGCCCGCGGGGTTCGCTACCCTGCAAAAAGAAGCGGTCAAAATATGGCAACATAAGAGCAAACTGGTAAAATATTATATGTGATTACCGTGGCGGGTCAGTCATGCCCAAAGACCGTTCATACAAGAATGGGAAGGTTGACAACTCATGAGGCACTAGGGAGAGTGTGAACCACGGGAGGTTATTAATTATTTCCCCGAAGGGTCCCTCTGCTGGATAGCCGAATTTTGTAATCGACGGATGTTGCTCACATCCAGGAGTACACTGGGTTGTACATTAGGGCCTGGGTAGTGCGGTACGTCCACACCCAGAAGTGGCAGGACCGGCCACTGTCACCAACGGCCACATCGGTGAGGCCCGCGGGGGTCGCAACCCTGCTGGAAGAAAAACGGTCAAACTGTTTCAACATTGTGTGTTGTGATTGAGTCGTGAGTACTCGTTATGCATGGCTTGCATATGCATCAAAACATACATATTCGCATATGCATCATTTGCATCAAAACATACTTATCTGCATATACCATTAACATATAACCTTGGTATGGGAGTTGGTTATATGTTTATGGATTTTTACTACTTATTTGCAATTTTATCTGTACCATTAACATATAACCTTCGTATGGGAGTTGGTTATATGTTTATGGATTTTTACTGCTTAATACAATTTTATCTGTACCATTAACATATAACCTTCGTATGGGAGTTGGTTATATGTTCATGGATTTACTCTGCTTATTTACAAATTTCATATGTTTCACCAACATATAACCTTCGTATGGGAGTCGGTCATATGTTGATAGGTGTTACAAAAGCTTATGAAAGTTATAACTTTTATATGTTCCACTGACATGTAGCCCCATAAGAGAATTAACTATATGTTGATGGATTTTTACTATGTGCCTTTCGAACATAACTCATAAATTTTGCAAGGTGTTGAGTTGCCTCCACTTTCAGTTGAGCTCGGCTCCTTGGAAGGTGTTGAGTTGCCTCCACTTCCAGCTGGGCTCGGCTCCCTGGAAGGTGTTAAGTTGACTCCGCTTCCAGCTGAGCTCGGCTCCTGGAAGGTGTTGAGTTGCCTTCGTCTCCCGTTAAGCTCGGTTCACGGGAGGGGTATCGAGTGATGAAGGGTTTCTTGTTTCTCACGATTAGATCAATTTGAATCGTTCAAGCTACCCCGTAGTTCACGTAAGCTACTTGTATATTACATGGCAGGAGCCATCAACATAGCTCGTTAGGTAAAACCAAACCTAGAGATCCATAAAATTTGGGATCGTTCGACACCTCTAGTGGTCTACAGTACGTCCCGTTTTGAATCCCCACGACCCACTCGTATTTTCAGGGACGAAAATTTTCATTGTTTTATTGGATTGTAACATCCCAATTTTAAAAAGGGGTCTAGTCGGTTTGGTTGAACCCTTGGAAGAGCTTAGGTCGGGTCACAGGACAACCACGGCCCGACCTTCGCCACATAAATGGTAGTCTTTTAGAGAAATGACTGTTTTGAGTATAGTAGCGTGTCGCGACTACGCTATTTTAGTATAATGAGCATACGTGCTCTGAATCGACTTCTGTCAGTTGCGTTAGACTCGTATGGCGGATACGAGTGCAACGGAATTCATTTCATTGCAATCCGAGGTCATTTGGAGAAAATGACTATTTGGGTAACATCGAGCGTCGCAACGACGCCATTTTAATATATTGAACAAACAAGCTTCGAATTGATCAGAATTACTTGCATCAGACTCGTATGATCAATACGAGAGCAACGTAATTCTTTTCAACCAAGTTTGATGAGATTTGAGAAAGTTAGACGAAATAAATTATCTTAAGCTGCGTACCAACTCTCACCAATAATTATGAATAGACGAACTTGAAATCAACTTCGGATGATTCTGTTATCACCGTAAAGTTGACACGAGCATGATGACATCTTTCATGCATTTTTACTATTCAGAAAGTTGCAGATTTTCTATTCATCAAGTTTTATATATATATATATATTTGCTTATATATATAATTAGTATGTATTATGTACACAAGCATAAATTTCAAAAAAAAAAACATAACTGCAGTAGGGCCAATTGAAAGGATCGAGCATTAAGTTATATGTTTAAATCTATATATATGATACGAACATATACATTTATAAATATATAACTAAACTTATATATATCGTTTATGCAAATATATATATATATATAAAAGAAAAAGGATGTAAGCGGAACCTTCCCAAAACCGGGAAAACCAACGAACATTTGGGGCTGGGCAGAAAACTGTGGGCGGAAAACCAGGGGCGGAATCCACCGTCTCCCCTCCTTATACGCAGCGTCGGGACCTCTTAAGGATGGCGGGGGGAGATCGAGCTTCGCTCGGAGCTTCACCTCTTCTTCTCTCATGGCTCACGACAAGAGCTTGACTCCTCCACTGCTCTCCTTCTTCCTTGAGTTAATGGCAAATCGAGCGGGGTGGGGTCTCGACTCATCACGGAGGGCCTGCGATCGGCAACCCATGGGGCTGAGATCCAAGTTATCCTTCTCCTTCTCTGATTACAGTAACTCTTAACCGCCCCTTCCTCCTGGTTCTTCCTCCTCACAATAAGAGGTCAAGGTTTGCGATCTTCTTCCTCTCCGATCTCTTCTCTTCGCTTGACCGAGCTCTCTGTCTTGTTTATTTTATATTGGCGAGTTAGTGGGCTGCTTCACCGAGGAAAGCTAGTCCTTCGGGCAACTAGTGCATTTGATTTACTTTAATTGATTTTCCTCCCTTCTGGTTCTGAACTCAGCCCTCACGATGGTTAAGGTTGGGTAAATTAGAAAGCTTATAAATTGGGGACTGGTTTTGAGGGGGTCAAGAATGCTTTCAGGGCTATGAATTTGCCAGTTAAATCTGGCTCAGGAAAAGAAATATTGACCCAATCTCACCCCTTTCTATCAAGTGGGGTCCGGGAGCGAACACTTGTATAGACATATATGCATATATTTATGTTTGTTTCTAGGAGGAATTGAATTCTCAGATTATTATTACTCCTCCCTTCCTCCTCTTGTGGATGTTCCGTCGAAATAGGGACCGGAGCTTCATCTCTTTCTCACGGCAAGGTATGGGTTCCTACATTATAGAAAGGAAAGGAAATCACACGTGCTGGTAACGTGGAGCTCTCTGCCAACGCGGTAAGTGATTTATATAAATTTATATTAATTATGAGGTTCTATGCCGAGTTCGCCGCCGAGTTCGTGGTCGAATTCGCTGTCAACTTCGGTGTCGAACAAGCATTATTATGTAGAACCTTGAGACCCTTGTCTTTTTGAGATATCATAGCCAAACCTTCTTATCAAAGGTGAATGAGCTCCCTCGATGGAGAACGAACTACATGGCCTCCTGCACTTAATATGTTTTTTTTAACTAAACTGTTTTCCCTATATCTTAAGCATCACCTCCATATGGAGCGACTCTGCAATTATCAACGTACGTTGATGCATATAAACTGCATATAATAAACTGTATGTGCTTCCATAAATGCTTAAATTTGGAGTGAAGGTAAATTACATGATTCATGATCTATTCTACAACGGGCGTCGTGGATGGCTGTGGAGTTTCAAGGCACCCCTTATCTTATGTTGCTTCTTCTCCTACTCTTGGAATAGCAGACAATGTTATTTAAATCATGTCTACTTGAGTTGGATCTGTACCTGTCCTCCCTGGGAGGTTTGAATCTGTCTCGATGGTCAGATCTTCTGGAGCTTGAGGAGGAACTTCTATTGTTGTCCCTCCTTCTTTTGTGTAGCAGCTTTCTGAACTATTTTGAGAGGAGTGCCACTTCTCTATCATTGTCATCAGAATCAGAGGAGCTGGCTTCTGATTCCTCACTGCTCTCAGATCTATTCTGAGATGCAGAGCTCTTGCTCTTCGATCTTCTGGTGCTCTAAGCCTTTAGAGCCACAGATCTCTCTATTGTGCTCACTCTTGAGCTTTCTTCTTCAGCCTTTCTGGTGTTGAGCTGAATTTCATGAGACAAAAGCTTTCCATACAGGTTTTTGGGCTCCAGAACACCCAGCTGACCCATCTCTCTGATGGCACAGATCTTGATGTCCCATTCTTTTGTGAGGGATCTGAGAAACTTGTCATTTAGATCAGAGTTGGTGAATTCTCTTTCGTAGTTTCTCAGACCATTCACTATCTTGAAAAATCTCTCATAACTGTTGGAGATTGTTTCATTCTTAACTTGCTTGAAGGCCTCATACTCTTGGTTGAGGAGGGATTTTCTATCATCCCTTACCTCTTCAGTACCCTCCATATATACGATCAAGGAGTCCCACATCTCCTTGGCCGTTTTGCAGTGAATTAGGTTCTGGAGGGTTGAATCATCTACAGCACATACAATAACATTATGTGCCCTCTTATCCAGGCCTGCAAGGGCCAGCTCATCCTTGGTCATGTCTTCATATTTCTTTATCACCTTCTGCGTCGGATCAATGGTGGAAGGGGTTGTGGGGAAAAAAGGACCCTGCTGGACTGTTAGATAGATTCTTGGATCGGCCTCTTCCATGAACAGCCTAACTCTTTCCTTCCAGATGGGAAAGTTCTCCTTGGTGTAGATCGAAAGTTTCAAAGATCTCATCTCCCAATTTTGATCTCCACCGGCCATGGTGAAACGTTCCTCGATCTAGATCAGACGGTTAAGTATTCCTTTGATCAACCTCCCTCTGATAGCACTTGTTAGTTATGGAACGTTCACCTAGGGGGGGTGTTAGGTGATCTTGGTTCTTTTTCGATTATTTGCGCGAGTTCTGAATATATAAGCACAACACAGAAAATATCGCACAGATAAACATAGATAAAGCACACCAGACGACAAAAGATCTATAGAGGTTCCTCAAGACAGGGTGTCTTGAGTAGTCCTCTGTCCCTCTGCGCCTACCCAGCTGTATGCTAGGATCAGCAAACGCCGCCAACAACTTCAGGCCCTCAAGCCTTACAACGCGGACCCGCAAGTCCCAACAGCCTAGGCCCGCAAGCCCCTACTTCCCCCGAGCCCACAAGCTCGACACTCAGGCCCTCAAGACCTACAACGTGGACCCGCAAGTCCCAACAACCTAGGCCCGCAAGCCCCTACTACCCCCGATCCCGCAAGATCGACACTCAGGCCCTCAAGACCTACAATACGGACCCACAAGTCCCAACAGCCTAGGCCCGCAAGCCCCTACTTCCCCCGAGCCCGTAAGCATAAAAAGTTGCACCTGCAAGTGCACTGCCCTGGACCTCAAGCCTCACATCTCTCCAGCCCTCAAGCTAGACGGTATGGCCCGCAAGCCTTTACAAAGATTACAGTAAAGAGACTGTTACTTCTGCCGGATGAAGATCGGCGACTTTAGAATGTTGAAGATCGGCTCCTTGAGATTGAAGAAGATGCTTCTGAATCAGATCTTGAGCGCACGGTTCTTCTTCAAATATTTTCTTAGCTTGATGAAGATTGGCAACTTAACAGTCGATGAAGATGACTGCTTCTTCTTTTTCTTTCTGTATTGCGCCGCTTGTACTGTTCGATTCGCTATATACGCAAGTTCTTTCTTACTGATCGATTGATTGATCCCTTTTTTAGGGCAACCTCTTATCTCTTTTATAAGACTGCGAGGTCCCCAACGGTCTTCTGAAAAAGTGTCTTAAGTGTCAGACGCTCCTTTCCTTAAGAGCACGCGCTGATTAGACAATCAGGCGGCGACATTAAATGCTGACAGCGCGTCCGCAACATTTGAATCTGTCTCGACGATATTTCCATTGTTATGGCGACATGGAAACTATCTTGACGAAAGAACTTTGTTGATCCCTTTGACCTTGGAAGATCTTTAACTCTTCTTGCTTCTGCTTCTGAAGCAGGTATTTCGACGATACGAGACATACTGGCGATTCTGCATATACGACGATATGCTATCTTTGACTGTGTCGTTGAGATCTTCTGTCTTGCTGACTGTCGTCGTAATCATGTTGTACTCTCGATGACATGCCTTCTTTACGATGATGTTTGTTCTTTCTCGACGATAAGGCCACTTTGGTGAAGTCGACGATACCGCATCTTCTCTGCGTTCGACGATCTTGCTGAGTCTCAGCGGTCGACGATCTTTCTTCTGAGTTCGACGATCTTCCTTCTGCGTTCGACGATCTTGCTTCTGCGTTCGACGAATGGTCTCTGTGTTCGACGATCTTGTTGAGTCTCAGCGGTCGACGTTCTTTCTTCTGAGTTTGATGATCTTCCTTCTGCGTTCGACGAACGCTCTCTGCGTTCGACGAATATGCCCTTTGTGCCTTCTCAACGGCTCCTTCTCTGGTCTCGTCTCAGCGGTCGACGAACTGAGTTCTGCATTCGACGAACGGCTCTCTGCATTCGACGAACATGATATTCTTTCCAATCTGCACGCTGCTCCTTTCCCATCTCAGCGGATCCGCTGAGACAGCGATCTCGTCCCAGCGGATTCTTGGCTATCTGCAGCTCAGCTTGCTTATAAGCTTTCTCAGCGGCTCCTGTTCTGGTCTCGTCAGTTCCGCTGAGACAGTGGGCTCGTCTCAGCGGTTTTGACCCTTCGTCTCAGCAGTTCTGATGGGACAAATCTTCATCTCCTTGTAGATGAATTCTCCTCATCTAAGGGCATGTTTGGCCCTTCCTTTTGATTCACCTGTGCCTGTATGTCCTACACAAGTGTAGCTTTATCAAATACAATATGTCCTTAGCATTGTGAGTGATGCCTCTTCAAATCAAGGTAATATTGAGGGCAATATTCCCAACAACACGGTCTCTCTTTAATGCACTTAACGTCAGGAGCATCACGAACTAAATTGTGAGAAAATAACATATTTATAGTTTTGAAATTAATATGTGCTAGTCTCTTGTGCCACTGGTCATAAAGAGATGCACTATCTTTTGCTAAAAAGCACACTGGTGTAGAAGAGTCTAAACATAGAATATTTAAACAGAAAATATTCCTACTCCGAGTGCCTGTTAAAATCGTCTTTGATGTGTCAGACGACTTTATCAAGCACTTGTCCTTGTAGAATTCTACCATATAGCCTTTGTCACATAGTTGACTTATGGTAATGAGATTATGTTGTAATCCTTTAACATAAGCCACGTCAGTGAAAGAGACTATACCATTTGAAATCATACCATAGCCTTTAGTAACTCCCCGATCATATCCGCCAAAGATAACCTTAGGACCATCTTTCACTGGAGTAAAATCTTGTAATAGGCTTCTTGTTCCGGTCATGTGCCGTGAGCATCTACTATCCAAGTACCATATAGGATTTGTATTGGCCTTTGGACATACCTACAATCAACAATCAATAGCCCTTAGGAACCCAAACCGATTTGGGTCCTTGGCTTCTTGTTAGATGACCTCCATTAGGAACGTTAACATTGCGAGGGGTCATTCTTGCATTGTTAACTCGTGGAGTCTTTACATTTCTTGTATTAAACCAGCAATCTATGGCAAAGTGACCAATCTTGCCATTGCACCAACAATCGAATCGATTGTACCTTCTTTTTGTCTCCTGTTTTACTTTTTGGACGGGAGGTACAACATGTGTACAACCCTGTATTCGCCGAGTAGGTTCTCGAGACAAGAAGTATTTCGGAACACAATTTCTCGGTATGATCCTGGAGAGGGCGGAGAGGGGAGGGGCGGCTCGCCCCCCCCCCCCCCTCTCGCCTAGCAGAAGGCGGAGAGGGGAGGGGCGGCTCGCCCCCCTCTCGCCCAGCAGAAGGCGGAGAGGGGCGGGGCGGCTCACCCCCCTCTCGCCCAGCGGAAGGCGGAGAGGGGAGGGGCGGCTCGCCCCCCCTCTCGCCCAGCGGAGGGCGGAGAGGGGAGGGGTGGCTCGCCCCCCCCCCCCCCTCTCGCCCAGCAGAAGGCGGAGAGGGGAGGGGCGGCTCGCCCCCACTCTCGCCCAGCAGAAGGCGGAGAGGGGAGGGGCGGCTCGCCCCCCTCTCGCCCAGCAGAAGGCAGAGAGGGGAGGGGTGGCTCGCCCCCCTCTCGCCCAGCGGAGGGCGGAGAGGGGAGGGGCGGCTCTGAAAGTGGAGGTCAGATCTTAAGTTACTCTAGAGGGGGGGGGGGTGAATAGAGTATTAAAACTTTTTATTTAGTTTTATAGCGGAATTTAAAATACTGTTAAGTATATGTGTAATCAGTGAGAGTTAAAAATAAAGACAGAAACAGTAAAAAGAAAATCACACAGCACAAGCACAGAAGAATAAGCAAGCACGAAAGACACAAGGAGCTATAGTAGTTCCCCAATAAATCTGGGTACGTCTACTCTTCTACCACCCTTGGTAGGAATCCACTAGGAGGGTTGATCAGGTGCCGTAGCACCAAGGGGTTTTTGATAAGGTGTCCACCAATAAGCTTTTGATAAGGTGCTTAAAAACCACACAAGGATTTTTTGATAAGGTGTCTTGCCACCACTGTGTAAACTTTTGGAGGGAGAATTAACCCTATACAAGATGAGATAAAGAGGTTTAGAGTGTTCTTCTCTGTCAATGATCTGAGAGAATACAAGATGGTGTTGAAGCTGAAAGCTCCCCCTGTCTGATGAGAGTTGATGACAGTTTGTGGACATAGCTTTCTCTAACACAAGTCTTTTGTAACAGATTATCTAGAAGAAATGAATCTTCAGATTATTGTTGCTCTTTGAAAGACTTTAACTTGCAGCAGTTCTGAGAGGTTGAATGTTGTTCTCAGAATGATGAGGGTGCTGCCTTGAGTAAGAAGAAGACTGGGAAAAATGAATAATGTTCTGTCCTTCTTCTTCTTTCTCTAATACTTCTCTTTGTTCTTCTTGTTCTGTAAAATCAGAGAGACTGAGAGAAATTTTTGAATGTATCTCTGTGCTCTGTCTGAAGAAAAAAAAAATCGACTCTTGTATATGCTTCTTTGATGACTTGTCATCTTTCAAATTCAAATCATCTGCTTTTAAGGAATATATTATTCTGACTTAAATCCTTCTTGGAACTATGCAGCCACCCAAAGCAGTTTTGGCAGGTCCTTTCAATTCCTTTTGTCGTGAAAGATGCCTTGGAATTAAATGTCAACGACTATTCTTTTTCTTGGAATAGAAAGAATATAAGGATATAATAAATAAGAAAGATATCCTTACATAGCTGACTGAATACGTCCAAAAAGAAATAAATATATCTATTATTCTGTCGATTTGTGTTCAGAGAACTGATATCCAACTGAAAATATTAATCTGAGCTTCAGAAAGGAATTTGTCGAGCATTGGCTGAAATTCATCGAGCACTGCCTGGAATTTGTCGAACACTGACAGACAAATCGTCGAACGCCGCTAGCCATTTGTCGAGCTTGAATTTTCCTAAGTTCTGACTAAAATAATCAGCCTAAAAACTTGACCCTTAGACTATACAATCTGGTCAATATAGATCCTAATCAACATATAGTGATCCTAGCCCAAATCAGTAATAGGGTTGTTCCAACAGGCTCGCCCCCCTCTCGCCCAGCGGAGGGAAGAGAGGGGAGGGGCGGCTCGCCCCCCTCTCGCCCAGCAGAAGGAGGAGAGGGGAGGGGCAGCTCGCCCCCCCTCTCGCCCAGCGGAGGGCGGAGAGGGGAGGGGCGGCTCGCCCCCATCTCGCCCAACGGAGGGCAAAGAGGGGAGGGGCGGCTCTCCCCCCCTCTCGCCCAGCAGAAGGCAGAGAGGGGAGGGGTGGCTCGCCCCCCTCTCGCCCAGCAGAAGGCGGAGAGGGGAGGGGAGGCTCGCCCCCCCCCCCCTCGCCCAGCGGAGGGCGAAGAGGGGAGGGGCGGCTCGCCCCCCCTACCCCCCTCTCGCCCAGCAGAAGGCGGAGAGGGGAGGGGCGGCTCGCCCCCCTCTCGCCCAGCGGAGGGCGGAGAGGGGAGGGGCGGCTCGCCCCCACTCTCGCCCAGCGGAGGGCGAAGAGGGGAGGGGTGGCTCGCCCCCCTCTCTCCCAACAGAATGCGGAGAGGGGAGGGGCGGCTAACCCCCTCTCGCCCAGCGGAGGGCGGAGAGGTGAGGGGCGGCTGATGAGTCCCATTTATATATCCATTTTTGGACTCATTTGGGCCGATTTTCTAGTCCTTGCACCACACTTTAGGCTTGTTTTCATTTATATTTAATAGCCGTCTATTATTCCACTCTTAGTGCACATGTATGCCCATTCTTGGTGTGATCCCTTGTTTTCCTGTAGTCCTGGAGGTTTTCATGCAGGTTCATGGATCGTGCGATGCTCGGAGTCTGTTTGGGGGCAATTTCTGCCTGAAATGCCACTAATCGTGCGTTTCCTTCACGCACGATCAGTTGCTCGTGCGCCTCTGATCGTGCGAGTTCATTTGCTGTCCAAAAACATCTTCAGATTTTGGTCGTGCGTTTTCTACGCACGATCGTGCGCACGGTCGTGCGCTTTATATTTTTTCTGCAGTTTTGTTTTGCAGGTTTCGGGCACAATGCGCACGATCACCAGCTTTCAGTGCGCACGATCAGTTGATCGTGCGCCACTGATCATGCGCCCTATTTTCTATAAATATCCAGTCCGTAAAATTAGGTCGGACGACCATTCTGCTCCGCCGTTTTCGAGTCCTGTTCGCCTCTTCCGCTCCCTGCATCATCTTCCACCACCAGGAGGTGCTCCGGGCTTGTTCTTCATGCCAATCTTGAGCCGGAGCTTCCTCTCGGCCTCCTCCTTCATCCTAGAGCTTCAAAGGAAAATCTAGCCGCCATTACCATCAAGCAAGGGGAAGTTTGCAACCTTTACCGGATCGTGAGACGAAGAAGACGGGTTCATTGGAGAGTCGTGACAGCTCTCTCTACCCCGGACGTAGTTGCGGACCGAGCTTGGACGCGGATTGACTACCCGGCGATTCCAACCGTGAATCTACAACGAGCCTTCGGATTCGGTCGATTTCTTGCCTTGTTCTTCTCTTATTGATGTGTATATGTTGTAGATCTTTATTATTATGATGAAGTGGCACTTAAACTAGTTTGTATTTCTATATATTTCATGTCTATGTGAAATGCGTTGGTGTTTAAGTTGCTTGAGGTGCGCCCCATTCCATCCTCCATCCCGCCGTCACGTTCGTTTGCCGCACTAGCAATTGCTAGTGGCGTGCTTGTCGAAGAGGTGCTTACGACCCTCATTACGCTTGCCTACTCATCCATCCGCCCTCACGAAGTAGCGCGTTCAAGTCCTGCGTAGTCTCCATCCCGCCAAGCGAAGCATTGCATAGCGGCATTGCATAGGAGTAGTTATAGCATTTTCTCTTTATTTTCCACAATCCAGAACCCCCGTTTCCGCATCCATCCGACTAAAGTACTTCGATCTCAAGTCTTGCCTCAATAGTGAACTCCACCTTACTGTGTTCCTTCGAGATTCGATACTCGGGGATTACTCCTTATTTTATATTACTTGAACGATCGGTACACTGCTGTTTCGTGCCGCAGTCTTACTACCGCCTATAGTGGTGTACTAAGATACGTGCATCAAGTTTTTGGCACCGTTGCCGGGGAACACAGTCGTGTGAGTTTTCTGGAGAGGGAGAATCTGAGATTTGAGCCCTTCCATTTGTGTATTGCATTCTTTTGCTTTATTTCTTCCTATTCTATTTTCCTGTTTTTATTGGGTTGCTTTAGTAAATTTTGTTAGGTGTAGTATTTTGCACAATAGTGTTTTTATTTTGAATCATTTTATCTTCACACTATGTGGGCTTCATTTAATATTCGTTGCCGTTGGTGTGGAGATATCTCTCACGCTAGTGATAGATGTCCAAAGGGAGATAATAGCCCTAGCACTCAAGGCCCAGCATATGGAGCACCGACTTCGTCTGGTACTCCATATGGTGCGCGTAAGTCCTATGGCTATTCTGCTGCGCCTTTACCGTCATACTTCTTTTCGGCCTCAGCACCTGCTGTGCCGAAGAAGCCCGCAAGGCAGTGCTTGTTTTGTCAAAGCACGGATCATGCCTTGAAGGATTGTGATGCATTCCTTCGCCAATTGGACGAGGACGACGAGCCGGATATCCAGATTGTCCCGACTTCTACTTCTGGCAGCACATCTTCAACATCCGATTATGTGTCCATTTCACCTTCAAGTTTTGATGGGTATGATGTGGACACAGTCACCAGATGTGTGGCTGATCTAGGTTTTGACACGACTGAGCCTATCTCCCCTGTGCATATATCACCGTGCGTGGATTCGATTTTTTGTGAGGAATCGGTGCTTGACCTTTATCCAAGCACTATTCCTCCCCCTATTGTGCATTTTACTACATTTGTCTCTGACGACATTATTGAGGATGTTTCACAGGATAAGGCAGGTGATTTATGTGTTGTGCCTATTCCTATGGAGGAGGATATTTTCCAAGGTGATGAGGATTCTACCTCAGCACCGGTGGAGGAAGTCCAAATCGTGGAGGAGGTCACTGATGATCCTACTGAGCCCTGCAGCATTGTCGATGATGCCGACAATATCTTACTTTCCCAACCTGATGGGAGTGAGACCGGGACCACTCCCCCGATTGATTTTTATTTATGTTCTTCTTCTTCTTTATTTCTTGATTCCCTTTCTTCATCTGAGCCTGTGCAGGTTGAGTCTTCACAGGTACTTCAGGAGGACTTGGAGCATTATGCTCAAGTCAATGATGAGAGCATCCTCTTATGTGAGGAGGTTGATCCCCCCTCCGTAGAGGAAGCCCCACTCATTGTCTTCTCCTCCTGCTGCCTCCCTGGAGATGATACCTTGCTGGCAAGGATTTTTTATGTGAGATGAGTGAGGACCAGGCCTCCTCCTCTTCTTACATTCTGTTTCGTCTACCTGCGGTTTGTGGGTATTATTATACAGGTAGAGGGGTAACTGTTCTGTCACCGTATCGGTACCCGCTACCGAAACGGATAATGGAACAGCTACCTGTGCACTTTTATTTTCATAGGCCTATAAGCTAGAACTGTACAAATGCCAAATAAGTCGTGCTGGGATGGCAATAACCCCAGTAGTTATCTTACTTTTCTTGCAATTTCGATTTATCCAGTTTGTTTAGTTAGTTGCATTTCTTTTTAGCATTTCTGCTTTCTTTGTTTTTGTGGATCTCACCCCTGCAGGTACTCATTGCAAATTCTGAATGGCGGGTTTGCTTCAGATTTTCATGCATCTTCTGGTATGCTCACTTCTGAGCATTGGGTACTCTCTTTCCCTAGACTTCATTTTTAATTTCATGGTAATATCTTGTGTTGGATTGCTTAGATTAAGTCTGGGGAAAGCCGCTATATATGCCCACTCACGTGCACTTTTGCATAGCATGCTAGAAGTATTTTATTTTCAGTTTTTTTTATTTGTTCATTTTCACTGCACACCACTACACCCACTTTAGCGCGCACTCGCTTGTTTGTATGCTCCCGTATATTCAATTCTTGGATGTGATGTAGGAAGTGATGTATTAGCCAAAATAATTGCAAGATGGAGTGGAATGTTGACTCTTGTAGTGCTCTAGTTGAATACTCGTGTCTTGCCTAGGAATTCGAGTAGAATTATATTTTATTTATGCTTCTAATTTATAATTAGTAGATTTGCGTAGATTTTAATTTATTTTACTCAAAATGGTGAATGTGGTTGAATCTAGTGGTAGCGTGGTATTGTGTGTAGGCGAGCACGAGGTTCGTGTTGCTCGAGTCGGGAGGAAGGATTACCTTTCTCGGGGGCTAAGAACTTGCCCCAAGCGACTCTCGAAGCATGGGTGCGAATGATTTGCAAGTTGAGCGTGACGTAGGCCATCTTTCTGGCAAGCTTGAGCTTTGTTCTACCTTTCCTATACACTAACCATTGCTAGCCCATTTTGTGCCTACCCAACCTTTTGGTTCAGCTCCACCATACTTCACCAAGGCCTAAAAGCTAATCCTATTAACGCAACCAAAAATTAAGCTAAAAGCATTTATGAATTGTAATTTTCCAATGCGGTGCGGTGATGCGAAACTTCAGTGTTGATGTGGAAGTTTTAAAAAATGTCTATGTGCTGAAAATTGTGCTATTAGATCTGGGGATGAAATGAAAAGAAAAAGAAAAGCAAAGAAAAAAATAGATGTATACCCCCAGCGTTTTAATTAAAACATCTAAATGGTATTGATTGTTGTAGGCCGTGTGCACACCCGGTTTCAATGTCATGTGTGGGGGTGTGTTACACGTGTATTATTGAGGCTGCTATGATTTAGCATTTTTGTGTGCTCAATTGGGTTGTGATTAGCCTTCAAGTTTATCTTTGCATTCCAAACCGTAACCCAAGCCTCATGTAAACCTAAAGTCCTATCGATTCGTCTTGTGAGTTCACTAGCGTCGTGGAGAGAGTGTGACCGGGTGAGCATATGGTTCTCGACGTTGATGGATTTCAACGGAGATAATTCTGAGTTCCGGTCTTGGGTAACATTCACCTGCGCGTCTAGCTTACTTTCGTACTACGCGAGACCACGAGATTCACCAACATTCCATTTTTGAGTAAAAATAAATTCCTTTTTATGCATTTACACTTTTATAAAGTAGCTAGCATATGTAAAAACTTCTTCTAATGAAATTCTATGCACACAAGTATGCAACTTCGCATTCTATTCCATGTTTGCAATTTTTTGGCTAGCTATGCTTTTCCTACTCCGCCGGATTTGTTTGCTCGGGACGCGCAAATAGGTAAGTCTGGGGGTGTGATGAGTCCCATTTATATATACATTTTTGGACTCATTTGGGCCGATTTTCTAGTCTTTGCACCACACTTTAGGCTTGTTTTCATTTATATTTAATAGCCGTCTATTATTCCACACTTAGTGCACATGTATGCCCATTCTTGGTGTGATCCCTTGTTTTCCTGTAGTCCTGGAGGTTTTCATGCAGGTTCATGCATCGTGCGATGCTCGGAGTCTGTTTGGGAGCAATTTCTGCCTGAAATGCCACTGATCGTGCGTTTCCTTCACGCACGATCAGTTGCTCGTGCGCCTCTGATCGTGCGAGTTCATTTGCTGTCCAAAAACAGCTTCGGATTTTGGTCGTGGGTTTTCTACGCACGATCGTGTGCACGGTCGTGCGCTTTATATTTTTTCTGCAGTTTTGTTATGCAGGTTTCGGGCATAGAGCGCACGATCACCAGCTTTCAGTGCGCACGATCAGTTGATTGTGCGCCACTGATCGTGCGCCCTGTTTTCTATAAATATCCAGCCCACGAAATTAGGTCGGACGACCATTCTGCTCCGCCGTTTTCGAGTCCTGTTCGCCTCTTCCGCCCCCTGCATCATCTACCACCACCAGGAGGTGCTCTGGGCTTGTTCTTCACGCCAATCTTGACCCGGAGCTTCCTCTCGGCCCCCTCCTTCATCCTAGAGCTTCAAAGGAAGATCTAGCCCCCATTACCATCAAGCAAGGGGAAGTTTGCAACTTTTACCGGATCGTGAGACGAAGAAGACGGGTTCATTGGAGAGTCGAGACAGCTCTCTCTACCCCGGACGTAGTTGCGGAGCGAGCTTGGACGCGGATTGACAACCCGGCGATTCCAACCCTGAATCTACAACGAGCCTTCGGATTCGGTCGATTTCTTGCCTTGTTCTTCTCTTATTGATGTGTATATGTTGTAGATCTTTATTATTATGATGAAGTGGCACTTAAACTAGTTTGTATTTCTATATATTTCATGTCTATGTGAAATGCTTTGGTGTTTAAGTTGCTTGAGGTGCGCCCCATTCCATCCTCCATCCCGTCGTCACGTTCGTTTGCCGCACTAGCATTTGCTAGTGGCGTGTTTGTCGAAGAGGTGCTTACGACCCTCATTCCGCTTGCCTACTCGTCCATCCGCCCTCACGAAGTAGCGCGTTCAAGGCCTACGTAGTCTCCATCCCGCCAAGCGAAGCATTGCATAGCGGCATTGCATAGGAGTAGTTGTAGCATTTTCTCTTTATTTTCCACAATCCAAAAGCCCCGTTTCCGCATCCATCCGACTAAAGGACTTTGATCTCAAGTCTTGCCTCAATAGTGAACTCCACCTTACTGTGTTCCTTCGAGATTCGATACTCGGGGATTACTCCTCGTTTTATATTACTTGAACGATCAGTACACTGCCGTTTTGTGACGCAGTCTTACTACCGCCTATAGCGGTATGCTAAGATTTGCGCATCAGCGGCTCGCCCCCCCCCCCCCCCCCCCCCCCTCTCGCCCAGCTGAGGGCGGAGAGGGGAGGGGTGGCTCGCCCCCCCCCTCTCGCCTAGTAGAAGGCACAGAGGGGAGGGGCGGCTCGCCCCCCTCTCGCCCAGCAGAAGGCGGAGAGGGGAGTGGCGGCTCGCCCCCCCTCTCGCCCAGCGGAGGGCGGAGAGGGGAGGGGCGGCTCACCCCCCCTCTCCCCCAGCAGAAGGCGGAGAGGGGAGGGGCGGCTCGCCCCCCTCTCGCCCAGCGGAGGGCGGAGAGGGGAGGGGAGGGGCGGCTCGCCGCCCCTCTCGCCCAGCGGAGGGCGGAGAGGGGATGGGCGACTCGCCCCCCCACTCGCCCAGCGGAGGGCGGAGAGGGGAGGGGAGGCTCGCCCCCCTCTCGCCCAGCAGAAGGCGGAGAGGGGAGAGGCGACTCGCACCCCCTCTCGCCCAGCGGAGGGCGGAGAGGGGAGGGCGGCTCGCCCCCCCTCTCGCACAGCAGAGGGCGGAGAGGGGAGGGGCGGCTCGCCCTCCCTCTCGCCCAGCAGAAGGCAGAGAGGGGAGGGGCGGCTCGCCCCCCTCTCTCCCAGCAGAAGGCGGAGAGGGGAGGGGCGGCTTGCCCCCCTCTCGCCCAGCGAAGGGCAGAGAGGGAAGGGGCGGCTCGCCCCCCCCCCCCCCCCCCCCCCTCTCGCCCAGCAGAAGGCGGAGAGGGGAGTGGCGGCTCGCCCCCCTCTCGCCCATCAGAAGGCGGAGAGGTGAGGGGCGGATCGCCCCCCCCCCCCCCCCCCCTCTCCCCCAGCGGAGGGCGGAGAGGGGAGGGGAGGCTCGCCCCCCCCCCCCCCCCCTCTCCCAGCGGATGGCGGAGAGGGGAGGGGCGTCTCTCCCCCCCCCCATCTTGCCCAGCGAAGGGCGGAGAGGGGAGGGGCGGCTCGCCCCCCCCCCCCCCCCCCCCCTCTCGCCCAGCGGAAGGCGGAGAGGGGAGGGGCGGCTCGCCCCCCCTCTCGCCCAGCGGAAGGCTGAGAGGGGAGGGGCGGCTCGCCCCCCCCCCCCCCCCCCCTCGCCCAGGGAGGGCGGAGAGGGGAGGGACGGCTCACCCCCCCCCCCTTTCGCCCAGCGGATGGCGGAGAGGGGAGGGGCGGCTCGCCCCCGCCCCCCCCCCCCCCCCCCCCCCCCCCCCCCCCCCTCTCGCCCAGCGGAGGGCGGAGAGGGGAGGGGCGGCTCGCCCCCCTCTCGCCCAGCGGAAGGCGGAGAGGGGAGGGAGGGCTCGCCCCCCCTCTTGCCCAGCAGAAGGCTGAGAGGGGAGGGGCGGCTCGCCCCCCCGCCACCCCCCCCCCCCCCCCCCCCCCCCCCCCCTCACCCAACAGGGGGGCGAGACCAGCAGGGGGCCAACCCCCAGGTCTCGTCCCACCCCAGTTAGGAGGGCACGTCGAGCCCCGCGAGGTACCCCCTCTCGCCCAGTTCCGGGAGGAGAGTTTGGCCTACGTTTAGCGCTGCAGAACAGTGAGATTTGGCTGTTCGCAGGCCAAATCCGGGGATATTTTGGTAAACTCATAGGCCAGATTGTGGTTATTGGCAGTCCAAGTTCAGGAATCCTATAAATAGGACCAAGGGGCACCATTTGGAAGTAGGAAGCTTGTTCTAGGCTAGCTCTCTCTCTCCCCCTCCCTCCCCAAATCTCACTAGTGGAGTGAGAAGAGCCTCCAGTGGTTCCCAAGCCCGACATTGTCTTGGGAGGGGAAGCGCTCTAAAGAGCTTCCGGGTATGTGGTGGGACCTCCTCGTCGAGCCCTTAGTCCAGTTCATAGTTCCAACACCTTCAATCTAGAGCTCTCCCTTGGGGGGAGTAAGAGTTGGCCACCCCTCAACCTGTTGGGGGCCCCGAACTCCACAATAGGCCGAGAAATCGGTTTCAACATTATGGTGCGGTGAGCGTGGAGTGTGACCGATTCAAGAAACCCTCAAGATGAGCTCCATGGACGGAGGTGGAGGAGGATCCGACCCAGGTCACTCGCAGCCTCCGGAGGCTGGGGTGACATTGGAGATGTTCGAAAATTTCAAGCGAGAGGTCTTGCAGACCTTCCAGGTTGCATTCTCCATGATAGTCGAAGACAAAAGAAGAGTTGGTTCGGAGGTCCCGCCCCAGCAGGTGGACAAGAGAAATCGCGGCCAACAGTCCAGGGAAGAGATCCCGGTGGGGGGGAAGTGGGAGGTGCCATATCCCCACTCGCCCATCCTCAAGGGGGCGAGCTCTGGAGGGGGCGCCCTCCCAGCTCGCCCCGCCCCTTGAAGGGGGCGAGCTCTGGAGGGGGCGCCCTCCCAGCTCGCCCCGCCCCTTCAAGGGGGCGAGCTCTGGAGGGGGGGCGCCATCCCAGCTCGCCCCGCCCCTTCAAGGGGGCGAGCTCTGGAGGGGCCGCCCTCCCAGATCGCCCCGCCCCTTCAAGGGGGCGAGCTCTGGTGGGGGGCGCCATCCCAGCTCGCCCCTCCCCTTCAAGGGGGCGAGATCTGGTGGGGGGCGCCCTCCCAGCTCGCCCCGCCCCTTGAAGGGGGCGAGCTCTGGAGGGGGGCGCCCTCCCAGCTCGCCCCGCCCCTTCAAGGGGGCGAGCTCTGTAGGGGGGCGCCCTCCCAGCTCGCCCCGCCCCTTCAAGGGGGAGAGCTCTGGAGAGGGGCGCCCTCCCAACTCGCCCCGCCCTTTCAAGGGGGCGAGCTCTGGAGGGAGGCGCCCTCCCTGCTCGCCCCGCCCCTCCTAGACCAACCCCAGAAGGGGGCGAACGGGGAGGCATCCGGCCCCCACTCGCCCCGCTCCAAAAGGAGTCGAGTGAATGTTGGTGGGCGAGACCACCCCGGGTGGCGACCATCCAATAGCTCGGCGAGAGCAGAGGTCAGCAAGTCGACTCAGCGAGAGCAAGGAAGAATGGGTTTTCAAAGGAAAAGAGCCAACCGATCGAGGTGGAGGCAGGGATCGAACGCACCCTCTCCACCACCTCAACAAACCACGGCGATGGACCGGGGTAGAAGGAGAGGAGCCAGAAAAGCGGAAAGAAGAGGAAGAAAAAAGGATATGTTTGAGTTACCTAACTGTCACCTCCACGATGAAGAGGGGCACACGACCTCCGTCTGCCCTGAGTTGTTGGAAATGAAAGATGCGAGGAGTCCAAGGCAACAACAGCCACTACCAGGAGAAGTCGAGGAAGACCGGGCCTGGGAGTGGGAGACTCAGTTCGGTTTCCATGCTTAGTTTTCTTTTCAATCCCTAAGTTCATGTAATGCGATGTTTTGTTTCCATTTCCTCACATGTATTGGGATAATTAATATAATGAAAGTTTTTCAAAAATACTTAGCCCCGATGCTGGCCCGCT
The DNA here is from genome assembly GCA_033032865.1 of Dactylorhiza incarnata. Taxonomy (NCBI): domain Eukaryota; kingdom Viridiplantae; phylum Streptophyta; class Magnoliopsida; order Asparagales; family Orchidaceae; genus Dactylorhiza; species Dactylorhiza incarnata. Next base: position 3,784,875 of record JAWHQI010000013.1, read on the forward strand.
GACCAGGCTCCCGCCTAGCTGGCAAGGCCGGGGTACCGCTCGGGGCAGGAAGCAAAGACACTCCACCTCTAGTTTTGCCGGGCTCCTAGAGTGTGTCGACCTTGTATCCGCCTCTAGTTGAGCTCGCTCGTCTAGCGAAGGGCCTGAGGGATGTCGACTCTTATCCACCTCTAGTGTAGCTCGGCTCCTAGCGTGTGTCGGCTTTAACCCCGATGCTGGCCCGCTGACCAGGCTATCACCTAGCTGGCAGGGCCGGGAACCGCTCGGGGGAAGGAAAGAAAAATACTCCACCTCTAGTTGAGCCTGGCTCCTAGAGTGTGTCGACCTTGTACCCACCTCTAGTTGAGCCCGGCTCCTAGAGTGTGTCGACCTTGTATCCACCCCGAGTTGAGCTTGGCTCCTAGAAGGTGTCGACTTTGGCCCCGAGCAGAAACCGCAGACCGGGCTTGTTGATGCCGGTAGGGCAGGAGACTCACTCAGCAAGGCAGGTGATTCATGTTGGTTAAGGCCCCGAGCAGATACCACTGACCGGGCTTGTTGATGCCGGCAGGGCAGGAGACTCACTCGGCAAGACAGGTGATTCATGTTGGTTATGGTCCCGAGGTGGCTCCGCTAGCCGGCAGGGTAGGAGGACCTCCCAGGGAGGCTATGTTCTTTTCCCCTCAGATGGTTCCGTTGACCGGGCTCTCACTAGCCGGCAGGTGCAGGTTGACCTCCCAGGGAGGCTATGTTCTTTTCCCCTCGGATGGTTCCGCTAACCGGGCTCTCACTAGCCCGCAGGTGCAGGTTGACCTCCCAGGGAGGCAATGTTCTTTTCCCCTCAGATGTTTCGGCTGACCGGGCTCTAACTAGCCGGCAGGTGCAGGTTGACCTCCCAAGGAGGCTATGTTCTTTTCCCCTCGGATGGTTCCGCTGACCGGGATCTCACTAGCCGACAGGTGCAGGTTGACCTCCCAGGGAGGCTATGTTCTTCACCCCTCAGATGGTTCCGCTGACCGGGATCTCACTAGCTGGCAGGTGCAGGTTGACCTCCCAGGGAGGCTATGTTTTTCTCCCGAGGTGGTCTCGCTAGCCGGGCTCTCGCTAGCCGGCGGGGTTGGAAGACCACTCGGGGTGGCTGTGGATGCGCTATTTCGGCACTGCTAATTAGCAGGCACGAAATGCGATACGACGGCAGTGCACCGGTCGCTCAAGTAATAAAATAGGGAGGGACTCCCCGAATATCGTTCTCAAAGGACCGCAAGTTGGGTAGTACGACTTGCTCTAAACAAGAAATCAGTTAAGAGGATTAATAAGTAACAACGGGGGGTTTGATTTGGTTTCCTACGCTATTGCAGAATGAAGAAAGATGCTGGTCAAAACTCCGATCCGCACGGCGAGATGGTTGCAACGGCCGCGATGTCGTGCTTCGGAAGGCGCGTGGACGGGAAATCACTATGACGGTTGAGGGTCGCACACACCTCTTCTCTAAACATCACCACTAGCAATTGCTAGTGGCTTCACCCACAACGTAACTCAGAAAATCACTAGGAACAAAGGGGCTATTCATGCCACCACAACATCAGTGCATATGAACGAAAGCAATAATCCTTAAGATTAACTTAACAAGTATTCATACAACACAAAAACGAAGTATAAGCTTTCAAGGTTAGAGAGGACCATAAAGAAGAAGTCACGTCTTGGGTTCACGGCCGGAATGAGAGGTTGTCGGGCTCTCTCCGGACTCGGCCCTCAGATGGTGAGCTTGGCTTGAAGGAGGCTGTCACCGCTCCTACGATCTTCAGCGCTTCCTTGGTCTCCTTGGCGAGGAATGCTTGAGCTAATGGTGGATGAAGCTTCCTAATGCTCCCGGATGGAAGGATGGAGGTGGAAATCACCGAAAATGGCCTTGATGGTGGAGGAGATAAAGGTGAAGCCTTCAACCCTCAAGAGCAGTGGGAAGGAAGAGATTTCCCACTCTCTAAATCGCTCTCGGTCGTCCTCTATCGCTCTCTCCGTTGACTGCCTCGATTCCTGCTTTTTATAGCAAACAGGCTGAAAAATGGTCACGCACGGTCGAACGCACGATCGTGCGCAGACCGTGCGATATTAACGGATAAAATATGGCTTGGAGAAGACGCTGCGCCGCCCGTGCGATTTGTTCACGCATGACCAACGCCGCCCGTGCGTTCAAACGCACGGGTAAAATCTGACGCTCTGAAATCACAAAGATACAGGTCGACCGTGCGTTTTACTCACGCACGGGCGAATTCGCCCGTGCGTTAAAACGCACGAGTAAACTCCGACACTCCATTTTCTTCCCAGACACAAACGCACGGCCGCACAGACCGTGCGTCAAGGAAATGCACGACCGTGCGATATGCACAGAAATTACTTTTGGGGGAAAACGGGACGATCATGTCACCTGCAAACAAGATATACCAGCTGGGAATACACGTCCAGCACAGAAATATATAAAAGAAGGGAAGGGGAGCACAATGTGCTTACCCCCAACAACAAGGAATGCAATTGCACACCGAAATGGGCTTAATAGTGCACCTAGCATGGACTAGTACATATAAATGAAAACGTGCCTAAAATGTGGTGCAATCACTAGAATATCAGCCCAAATGAGTCCAAATATATATATATATATATATGGGACTCATCACACCCACAGACTTAACCATTTGCACGTCTTGGGCAAACTACTCAGCTCTCCTATCGGAACAATTGAATGTTAGCATGAGTTTGAGCGGTAGAGAATTATGCGAAGTCGCATGCTCTCGTGCGTAGAAATACATTAGAACAGAATTAAACTCAAGGTTATATCTAATTATTTCTAAAATAGTAGTTTGGAATTTACTTTACTTGGATGGTGAATCCTGGTGAATCTTTCGGTCGCGCAAAAAGGGAAAATAGTGTGACTAATGAGTAAAGTATTACTCAAATCGAAGCTAGGGACAATCTCCTAAGAAATCCATCAAAATCGGTGTCCATAGGCTTGCACGTTCGCACTCTCTCTACTGCATGAGACGACTCATATCTAAAATCAATAGGACTTATAGGCAATTATTGGGCTTAGGTTGAGTATAGGCTAGGTAAGTAGAAGGACGATGAGAATCGCACTCAACACAACCGTCGCACTCAAGAGAATGACAATTACCAATACAACATTTTCAGTACTTACACGACACCCCCGGACTTCAACTGAACATTAGGTGCGCGTTGAGACAGATATTCAAAAATTTTGCCGAGAGAAAATTATTATTGCACAACTCTTTTATTTTTCTTTTCTATTTTCGGCAAAAGAAGATTTTTAAGCGCAATAAAACGACTCCTTTAGCTAAATTAAAGCTGCCATACACAACATAGATGACACCAAATGCGATCGAGAAAGAAATTTCTTTCAGCTCAACGGTTGGTGCGAACATAGGTTCGGCTGTATGGCTTTGGTTTCATTATTAGTGGAGCTAAACAAGGAGGAAGAGCAGGCTCAAATGGGCTTGCAATGGTGATTACGTAGGTAAGGATTTCAAAAGCACAAACGGATCAAGAGATGGCCTATATCACATTTCATGACGAGTACCTCAACACAATCGTGTCGAGAGTCGCCTAGTGCAAGTTCAATCCACCGAGAAAGGTTGTCCTTCCTTTCGACCCTAGTAATAAGCTACTACTAGTCTGCTACACTCGACCTATTGCTACCGTTGGACTCACCGGATTCACCACTAAAGTAAAATAAATTTCATCTACTATAACAGAAATAATTACATTACAACTCTGAATTTTATTCTACCCTAATTGAATTTCTAGGTGTGACGGGAGCACATGACTAGAGCACTACTCGAGTCAACATTTTTCTCTACTCCTCACTCAAACACTAACAATTCAATTCTTATGAGCGGGAAAACCTCGCAGCGATACCCAATAAGCACGCGTGATCAAGTGCGCGTGAACTAGGTGCAAGTGTATGCAACAAAATATAAATCCTAACTCAGCACATTCTAGCATGTCATGCAACGTGCGTGCACGTGCACAGCTCGCTCTCTCCCCCAGACTCTATTGAGAACATCTAAAATAAGCAATTCAAACATAAGTAAGAGAGGGGAAGAGTTGACCTATGCTTGATGAGTCCTGATCATATACACTTTTATGGACTCATCTGGGCCATTTATTTAGTCATTTCACTGCACTTTAGCCCTATTTTAGTTTATATTTTATATTCTATGCTAGGTGCACTTTTAGGCCTATTTTGGTGTGATTTCATTTCTATCTTCATTAGTAGTTTTCATGTGCGGTTAAGTGTCACTTTCAGTGGCTAGATTAGTGTTGTACTCTGGAACAGTAGTCGTGCAGGTGTTCCCGGTGCAATTCTGCACAGGATCACTGCGCACGATCACTGGTTCTACTGCGCACGACCACCGGCCGTGCGCCACTGATCGTGCGCACTTAATGCCTTTTTCATGAGTTCTGTTTGGAGCAGTGCGCACGACCATCGATGCTAGTGCGCACGACCACCGGTCGTGCGCCACTGCTCGTGCGCACTTATCATTAAAATTCTGAGTTCTGTTTGCTGTATTGCGCACGACCACTGACGATAGTGCGCACGACCACCGGTCGTGCGCCACTGGTCGTGCGAACATTTTATTTTATAATTTCTGTCTTTGCAGGTTCCGTCTAGGCAGAGCGCACGATCACAGGATTCTAGTGCGCACGACCACTGGTCGTGCGCCACTGACCGTGCGCACTGTTTAATTCCAGCGCCTATAAAAGCCGCTGCTCGCGATTTAGGTCGCATCGTTCGCCCGACTCCGCCGTTTTCTGCTCCCGTCCGCCTGGTTTCGCTCCTCCATCGCCGCCCACCTTAGGGAGGATCTCCGGGCAAGCTTTCAACGCCAAATCTTCGCCGGAGTTTCCTCTCGGCCTCCTCCTTCATCCAAGAGCTCCAAAGGAAGACCTAGCCGCTATCTCCATCGAGCAAGAGGAAGTTTGCAACCTCTACCGGATCGTGACACGAAGAAGACGGGTCCATTGGAGAGTCGTGACAGCTCTCTCTACCCCGGACGTAGTTGTAGACCGAGCTTGGACGCGGATTGACAACCCGGTGATTCCAACCGTGAATCTTCAACGAGCCTTCGGATTCGGTCGATTTCTTGCCTTGTTCTCCTTTTATTGATTGTTGTAATAGCTAGATCTATGTATGTTGATGAAGTTGCACTTGAACTAGTTTGTATTTCCATATATTTCTTGTATTTGTGAAATGCTTGTTATTTGAGTTGCTTGAGGTGCGCCACCATCCCTTTTCCACTCCACCACCGTGTCCGGTGCCGCACTAGCAATTGCTAGTGGCGTGCTTGTCGAAGAGGTGCTTACGACCCTCATTCCGCTAGCCTACTCGCCCATCCGCCTACCGAAGCGTGGCATCGCGGCCCGTATTCCATCCCGCCTAACGAAGCAGCGCGCTCAAGGCCTGCATAGTTCGATCCATTAGCCTACTCGTCCATCCGCCCTTGCGACGCAGCGCGCTCAAGGCCTGCCTAGTCTCCATCCCGCCAAACGAAGCTTTGCATAGCGGCATTGCATAGGAGTAGTTGATAGCTTTTATTTTATTTTCCAAAAGCCAACCCAACTCCCCCGCATTCCATCCAACGTTTAGGACTTCAATCTCAAGTCCTCCTCGAACGTTAACTCCACCTTACTGTGTTCCTCAAGAGATCGATACTTGGGGATTCATTCCCATTTTATATTACTTGAACGATCGGTACACTGCCGTTTCGTGTCGCAGTCGAGCTACCGCCTATAGCGGTGTGTGAGATCTGCGCCATCAAGTTTTTGGCGCCGTTGCCGGGGAACACAGTCGTGTGAGTTTTCTTGAGAGGAAGAGCCGAGAGATAGTAGTTCTTCCAGTGTGTATAGCCGCTTTATTATTTTTGTTTGCCTTTTAATTATCTTTTGTTTGTTTTTATTTCTTCATCCCCTATTTTAAAGTTTTAGGCAAGTTTTATTCAAGGAGTTTTTCTAGTTGTGTAGATTTCCTTGCAAAGAATTTCAGTTTCTTTTTATCTGCTTTGAATTTTGAAAATGTCGTCATGGGATATTTCACCTAGCTTTAATGACAAGATGGTTTATTATTTGGACCAAATGAATGAGTTAAATGCTAGGCAGTGTAGGAACATTGTTTGCTTGTTGTGTCGAGGAGAGGGTCATGAATTGAAGGACTGTCCGCGCCTTTTCAATCCTGACCGCCGCTCCTCCACTCATGACGACATTGTCCCTATCACTCATTCTTTACCCATGGAGGCAATTGTGCCCTCTACCCCTGAGCTTGTCTCGTGCACGGACTCCTCACTCCCTGTGTGTGGCTTCACTCCTAGTGATGATGATCACTCATCTGTTAGCCAACAAGGAGAGGAATGGGAGCTCCTAGATGCACCTGAGTATGATGAGGAAAGTATTCTTTCCATCGGGGAGGCTTTAGCAGATCTTTTTGCGGAGGAACCGAATCTTGTTATCCCTCCAGTTTCTTTGCAAGATTTTTCTACACATATTCTTTTTGATCCTATCGAAGTAAAGGAGCTGGGTGATGCTTCTGACTCGGAGGGTGCTCCAAAGTGGGATGAGGATGTCATTTTCCCTGAGGGGGAGAATGAATACTTTGAACACGATGATGCACCTCGGTGGGATGAGGAGGATACTCTCTCTGATGAGGAGGTTTGCACTTCTTCATGGGACGAGGAGGTCCAAATCACCACTGAGGCTCCTGAGTTCTCAAGTCCCCCCTGCTATGATATTTATGATGATGATAGCGATCTACCCTTGGATCTTGATGGGAGTGAGACCGGGATCACTCCCCCGATTTTTGATTATTTATGTTCTTCATCTTGTTTATTTCTCGATCCCCCCTCTTCACCCGAGCCTGTGCAGGTTGAATCTTCACAGGTACTTCAGGAGGACTTGGAGCTTTGTGCTCAAGTCAATGATGAGTGTGTCCTTTTATGCGAGGAGGTTGATCCCTCCTCCATTAAGGAAGCCTCATTCGTTGCCTTCTCCTCCTGCGGACCTGCTGTGGACGATACCTTGCTGGGCAAGGATAATTTTGGTAAGATGAGTGAGGACCAGGCCTCCTCCTCTTCTTACTTTCTTTTCCCTCTACCTGTGATGGGCAGGTTTTATTTATATTCGGGTAGAGGCGTGACTGTTCTTTCTCCGTATAGGTACCCGCTACCTACACGCATATTAGAACAGTTACCTGTCCACTTTTCTTTTCATAGGCCTATAAGCTAGAACTATTCAAAATCCGAATAAGTCGTGTTGGGATGACAATAACCCCAGTAGTTATCTTAATTTTTCCTGCATTTTTATTTCTTTTCTAATTTTATTTAGTTAATTGCACTTTATTTCAGTTTTCTATTTTCCTTTGTTTTTGCGGAGCTGACCCCTGCAGGTATCTTTTTCTGGATGGTGGATGCTGCAGCGTTGTCTTAGTTTGCACGCGTCTTCTGGTATGCTCACTTGCTGAGCATTGGGTACTCTCTTTCCCTAGCCCTATTTTGATTTTCCTGTCATATATTATGCGGATTGTTTAGTTTAAGTCTGGGGGAGAGTAGTTTTGTTTACCCGCTCACGTGCACTATTGCACTGCATACTAGAAGATTTCATTTAAGATGTTTTGTTTATTTTCATTGCACACCACATCACCCACTTGAGCGCGTACTCATCTGTTTGCTTGCTCTGTTGTGAATTTAATTCTTCTGCTTATTTGGGAAAGTCTAGGTGATGGCTTAGGACTATGTAGCAGAGTAAAATGTTGACTCTAGTAGTGCTCCTAGTCGAGTGCTCGGTTGCATAGAAATTCGTGTAGATTAGACTTCTTTTTATACTATGGTTTTATATTTTTCTCTATTAGTGTAAATGTTGTTTACTCTACTCAAATGGTGAATCCGGTGTGAATCAAACGGTAGCGTAGGGATGTGTGTAAACGATCGCTAGACTCGTATTGCTTGAGTCGGGAGAAAGGAGAATCTTTCTCGGTGGCTAGAACTTGCCCCAAGCGATTCTTGAAGCATGGGTATACGGTTAGTCAATTGTGTGAATGTGATATAGGCCATCATTTTGGCCCGGTTGAGCCTTTGTGCCTATTCTTACCGCTATATCCTCGCTAGCCCAGTTGTGCCTACCCCATTCTTTTGGTTCAGCCCCACTATTGTTCACCAAAGCCTAAACTCCAATCCTAGCGCACACCCAAAAAGCAAGCATTTTGTTTAAATTTCAAATTGGTGGTGTTGATTGTGGTAGTACATTGTGAAAATGTGGTTGTGCATCTTTGAAAATTTGTTGAAATTGTTAAAGAAAGAAAAAGAAAAGAAGAAAAAGATTTGAAAAGAAAAAGAAGAATGAAAAGTTTAATTGAAAAAAAAAAATCTGTTTGAGATTTATGTTTGGGAATAGGCGGTGCACACACCCATGCGTCTAAGTCTAAGTCTGGGGGTGTGGTGCATCCGCGTGTTTTGTGGCCACTTGGATAATGTTATGCATTTGCTCATTTGGGTTTAGTATTTGAACCATCGTCTTTATCATTGTATACCTCACCTAAACCCAAGCCCCATTTAAAACCTAAAGTCCTATTGATTCACGCATTTGAGTCAAACCAGTACCGTGGAGAGAATGTGACCGGGCAAGCCTATGGTCACCGACACTGATGGATTTCAGTGGAGTTTTTCCCGCATCCCGATCTTGGGCAATGCTCGTCTCAGCGTTTAGTTTACTTTCTCCGTATGCATGACCGAACGATTCACCGCTGTTCACCATTTTGAGTAGTTGTAATATGCTTTTACTCTTTTAGAAATATATAAACTGTTTATATAATCAGAAATCTTCTCTACTATTCTTCTTATGCACGTGAGCATGCGACTTCGCATGGTACTCTGTATTGTAGTTTTAAGCCATCTACTTTTCTTTCCCAGTTCGCTTAGAATTTGTTTGCTCGGGACGCGCAAACAGGTAAGTCTGGGGGTGTGATGAGTCCTGATCATATACACTTTTATGGACTCATCTGGGCCATTTATTTAGTCATTTCACTGCACTTTAGCCCTATTTTAGTTTATATTTGATATTCTATGCTAGGTGCACTTTTAGGCCTATTTTGGTGTGATTTCATTTCTATCTTCATTAGTAGTTTTCATGTGCGGTTAAGTGTCACTTTCAGTGGCTAGATTAGTGTTGTACTCTGGAACAGTAGTCGTGCAGGTGTTCCCGGTGCAATTCTGCACAGGAACACTGCGCACGATCACTGGTTCTACTGCGCACGACCACCGGTCGTGCGCCACTGATCGTGCGCACTTAATGCCTTTTTCATGAGTTCTGTTTGGAGCAGTGCGCACGACCATCGATGCTAGTGCGCACGACCACCGGTCGTGCGCCACTGCTCGTGCGCACTTATCATTAAAATTCTGAGTTCTGTTTGCTGTATTGCGCACGACCACCGACGATAGTGCGCACGACCACCGGTCGTGCGCCACTGGTCGTGCGAACATTTTATTTTATAATTTCTGTCTTTGCAGGTTTCGTCCAGGCAGAGCGCACGATCACAGGATTCTAGTGCGCACGACCACTGGTCGTGCGCCACTGACCGTGCGCACTGTTTAATTCCAGCGCCTATAAAAGCCGCTGCTCGCGATTTAGGTCGCATCGTTCGCCCGACTCCGCCGTTTTCTGCTCCCGTCCGCCTGGTTTCGCTCCTCCATCGCCGCCCACCTTAGGGAGGATCTCCGGGCAAGCTTTCAACGCCAAATCTTCGCCGGAGTTTCCTCTCGGCCTCCTCCTTCATCCAAGAGCTCCAAAGGAAGACCTAGCCGCTATCTCCATCGAGCAAGAGGAAGTTTGCAACCTCTACCGGATCGTGACACGAAGAAGACGGGTCCATTGGAGAGTCGTGACAGCTCTCTCTACCCCAGACGTAGTTGTAGACCGAGCTTGGACGCGGATTGACAACCCGGTGATTCCAACCGTGAATCTTCAACGAGCCTTCGGATTCGGTCGATTTCTTGCCTTGTTCTCCTTTTATTGATTGTTGTAATAGCTAGATCTATGTATGTTGATGAAGTTGCACTTGAACTAGTTTGTATTTCCATATATTTCTTGTATTTGTGAAATGCTTGTTATTTGAGTTGCTTGAGGTGCGCCACCATCCCTTTTCCACTCCACCACTGTGTCCGGTGCCGCACTAGCAATTGCTAGTGGCGTGCTTGTCGAAGAGGTGCTTACGACCCTCATTCCGCTAGCCTACTCGCCCATCCGCCTACCGAAGCGTGGCATCGCGGCCCGTATTCCATCCCGCCTAACGAAGCAGCGCGCTCAAGGCCTGCATAGTTCGATCCATTAGCCTACTCGTCCATCCGCCCTTGCGACGCAACGCGCTCAAGGCCTGCCTAGTCTCCATCCCGCCAAACGAAGCTTTGCATAGCGGCATTGCATAGGAGTAGTTGATAGCTTTTATTTTATTTTCCAAAAGCCAACCCAACTCCACCGCATTCCATCCGACGTTTAGGACTTCAATCTCAAGTCCTCCTCGAACGTTAACTCCACCTTACTGTGTTCCTCAAGAGATCGATACTTGGGGATTCATTCCCATTTTATATTACTTGAACGATCGGTACACTGCCGTTTCGTGTCGCAGTCGAGCTACCGCCTATAGCGGTGTGTGAGATCTGCGCCATCAATGCTCACAAAGGAGCATGCCAGAAGTGCGGTAATCCCAATTTCTTTAAAAATAAATCTCCTTCCACGCGAGAGCATAGCTTCACCTACAATGTTAGCAAAACTGAAATAACAATACGCAAAAGGATTAAAAGGATAGACGGAACCGGGTGGTTCCCATGGGTTGTCTCCCAAGAAGCCCTTTTGTTTAACGTCCTTTAAGGTGGACCAAATACCTGTATTAATCATTGTTCAAATAGCAGAGAATCTGGAGAAAAGTTTCACAGACAGATAAAATTAAACAACACAACAAAGAAGCATGATATAATATAAAGACAAGATGTCCAAAATCACACCCTAGGGGTGATGCCCTAGCTGAATAATGTCAGAATACAATCAAAGCACATCACAAACTAGTTTAACATAAACAAAACAAAGGAGACACATCATCAAGGAAGCTGCAATGAAATGATCACGACGGTGATTGTGGAGACGAATGCGAAGGAGGTGGAGGAGGAGGAGTAGGAGTACGCTGTCGCCTAGATCCAGAAATAGAAGCTCGGGCAGGGACATCCGGAGGCACGAATCCCAGATGCGCTCCAATACGCGACGAAAGCTCGTACTGCATGGCCATAGTATCTTCCATGCGTAAGAACCTCTCGTAAAACTCCGGATAGTGTTGCTCTATGTTGGGCGTGGGGCTTGCCATTGAGCATCCGGGTACGCGAAGTGGCGAACAGCAGAGGGCTGCTCACTCGTCCCTGCCGTAGTACTAGTTCCGGCAGTGTCAGTATGATCGCGTCACTCCTCACGTCCAGGACCGGCTCCGCAGAGTTTGAAACGCCAATTGTGGCCTACCTTCACTCTCTTGACAAGTTTAAAAGCTGTCATCATGGCTATTGTGATGCTGGAACCCTCAGAGATTTGTGTCATAGGGGGAAGTGTATCCCCGGCAACGGCGCCAAAAACTTGATGCGCTATTTCGGCACTGTTAATTAGCAGGCAAGAAATGCGATACGACGGCAGTGCACCGGTCGCTCATGTAATAAAATAGGGAGGGACTCCCCGAATATCGTTCTCAAAGGACCGCAAGTTGGGTAGTACGACTTGCTCTAAACAGGAAATCAGTTAAAAGGATTAATAAGTAACAACGGGGGGTTTGATTTGGTTTCCTACGCTATTGCAGAATGAAGAAAGATGCGGGTCAAAACTCTGCTTCGCACGGCGAGATGGGTGCAACGGCCGCGATGCCGTGCTTCGGAAGGCGCGTGGATGGGAAATCACTATGACGGTTGAGGGTCGCACACACCTCTTCTCTAAACATCACCACTAGCAATTGCTAGTGGCTTCACCCACAACGTAACTCAGAAAATCACTAGGAACAAAGGGGCTATTCATGCCACCACAACATCAGTGCATATGAACGAAAGCAATAATCCTTAAGATTAACTTAACAATTATTCATACAACCCAAAAACGAAGTATAAGCTTTCAAGGTTAGAGAGGACCACAAAGAAGAAGTCACGTCTTGGGTTCACGGCCGGAATGAGAGGTTGTCGGGCTCTCTCCGGACTCGACCCTCAGATGGTGAGCTTGGCTCGAAGGAGGCTGTCACCGCTCCTACGATCTTTAGTGCTTCCTTGGTCTCCTTGGCGAGGAATGCTTGAGCTAATGGTGGATGAAGCTTCCTAATGCTCCCGGATGGAAGGATGGAGGTGGAAATCACCGGAAATGGCCTTGATGGTGGAGGAGATGGAGGGGAAGCATTCAGCCCTCAAGAGCCGCGGGAAGGAAGAGATTTCCCGCTCTCTGAATCGCTCCCGGTCGTCCTCTATCGCTCCCTCCATTGACTGCCTCGATTCCTGCTTTTTATAGCAAACAGGCTGAAAAATGGTCACGCACGGTCGAATGCACGATCGTGCGCAGACCGTGCGATATTAACGGATAAAATATGGCTTGGAGAAGACGCTGCGCCGCCCGTGCGATTTGTTCATGCACGACCAACGCCGCTCGTGCGTTCAAACGCACGGGTAAAATCCGACGCTCTGAAATCACAAAGATACAGGTCGACCGTGCGTTTTACTCACGCACGGGCGAATTCGCCCGTGCGTTAAAATGCACGAGTAAACTTCGATGCTCCATTTTCTTCCCAGACACAAACGCACGACCGCACCGACCGTGCATCAAGGAAATGCACGACCGTGCGATATGCACAGAAATTACTTTTGGTGGAAAACGGGACGATCAGGTCACCTGCAAACAAGATATACCAGCTGGGAATACACGTCCAGCACATAAATACATAAAAGAAGGGAAGGGGAGCACAATGTGCTTACCCCCAACAACAGGAATGCAATTGCACACCGAAATGGGCTTAATAGTGCACCTAGCATGGACTAGTACATATAAATGAAAACGTGCCTAAAATGTGGTGCAAACACTAGAATATCAGCCCAAATGAGTCCAAAAATATATATATATGAGACTCATCAGCTGTATGTTTTTCTCCCGAGGTGGTATCGCTAGCTGGACTCTCGCTAGCCGGCAGGGTTGGAGGAACTCTCGGAGAGGCTATATGTTTTTTCCGAGATAGCTCCGTTAGCCGGATTCCCAGCGACACTCGTCGTACATGCAGGGTTGGACGTTTCTTTCCGAGCGTGTACCTCGCTCGAAAAGAGTGGGGATTGTGTACAACCCTGTATTCGCCGAGTAGGTTCTCGAGATAAGAAGTATTTCGGAACACCATTTCTCGGAATGATCCCGGAGAGGGCGGATAGGAGAGGGGCGGCTCGCCCCCCCTCACCACCAGCAGAAGGCGGAGAGAGGAGGGGTGGCTCGCCCCCCCTCTCGCCCAGCAGAAGGCGGAGAGGGGAGGGGCGGCTCGCCCCCCTCTCGCCCAGCGGAGGGCGTAGAGGGGAGGGGCGGCTCGCCCCCCCTCTCACCCAGCAGAAGGCGGAGAGGGCAGGGGCGGCTCCCCCCCCCCACTCGCCCAGCAGAAGACAGAGAGGGGAGGGGCGGCTCACCCCCCTCTCGCCCAACAGAAGGTGGAGAGGGGAGGGACGGCTCGCCCCCCTCTCTCCCAGTGGAGGGCGGAGATGGGAGGGGCGGCTCGCCCCCCTCTCGCCCAGCGGAGGGCGGAGAGGGGAGGGGCGGCTCGCCCCCCTCTCGCCCAGCAGAAGGAGGAGAGGGGAGGGGCGGCTCGCCCCCCCCCCCCCTCTCGCCCAGCAGAGGGCGGAGAGGGGAGGGGCAGCTCGCCCCCCCCCCTCTCGCCCAACGGAGGGCGGAGAGGGGAGGGGCGGCTCGCCCCCCCTCTTTTCCAGCAGAAGGCGGAGAGGTGAGGGGCGGCTCGCCCCCCTCTTGCCCAGCAGAAGGCGGAGAGGGGAGGGGCGGCTCGCCCCCCCTCTCGCCCAGCGGAGGGAGGAGAGGGGAGGGGCGGCTCGCCCCCCCCCCCCCCCCCCCCCCCCCCCCTCTCGCCCAGCAGAAGGTGGAGAGGGGAGGGGCGGCTCGCCCCCCTCTCGCCCAGCGGAGGGAGGAGAGGGGAGGGGCGGCTCGCCCCCCTCTCGCCCAGCGGAGGACGGAGAGGGGAGGGGCGGCTCGCCCCCCCCCCCCCCCCCCCCCCCCCCCCCCCTCTCGCCCAGCGGAGGGCTGAGAGGGGAGGGGTGGCTCGTCCCCCCTCTCGCCCAGCAGAATGCGGAGAGGGGAGGGGCGGCTCGCACCCCTCTCGCCAGCAGAAGGCGGAGAGGGGAGGGGCAGCTCGCCGCACTCTCGCCCAGCGGAGGGCGGAGAGGGGAGGGGCAGCTCGCCCCCCCCCCCCCCCCCCCCCCCCCCCCCCCCCCCCCCCCTCTCGCCCAGCAGAAGGCAGAGAGGCGAGGGGCGACTCTCCCCCCTCTCGCCCAGCGGAGGGCGGAGAGGGGAGGGGCGGCTCGCCCCCCTCTCGCCCAGCAGAGGGCGGAGAGTGGAGTGGCGGCTCGCCCCCCTCTCGCCCAGCAGAAGGCGGAGAGGGGAGGGGCGGCTCGCCCCCCACCTCTCCCAGCGGAGGGCGGAGAGGGGAGGGGCACCTCGCCACCCCCTCCCCCCTCTCGCCCAGCGGAGGGCTTAGAGGGTAGGGGAGGCTCGTCCCCCCTCTCACCCAGCAGAAGGCAGAGAGGGGAGGGGCGGCTCGCCCCCCTCTCGCCCAGCAGAAGGCGGAGAGGGGAGGGGCGGCTCGCCCCCCCTCTTGCCCAGCGGAGGGAGGAGAGGGGAGGGGCGGCTCGCCCCCCCTCTCGCCCAGCAGAAGGTTGATAGGGGAGTGGCGGCTCGCCCCCCTCTCGCCCAGCAGAAGGCGGAGAGGGGAGGGGCGGCTCGCCCCCCTCTCGCCCAGCGGAGGGCGGAGAGTTGAGGGGCGGCTCGCCCCCGTCTCTCACCCAGCGGAGGGCGGAGAGGGGAGGGGCGGCTCGGCCCCCTCTCGTCGAGCGGAGGGCGGAGAGGGGAGGGGTGGCTCGCCCCCCCTCTCGCCCAGCAGAAGGCGGAGAGGGGAGGGGCGGCTCGCCCCCCCACTCGCCCAGTAGAAGGTAGAGAGGGGAGGGGCGGCTCACCCCCCCCCCCCCTCTCGCCCAGCGGAGGGAGGAGAGGGGAGGGGCGGCTCGCTCCCCCCCCCCCCCTCTCACCCAGCAGAAGGCGGAGAGGGGAGGGGCGACTCGCCCCCCTCTCGCCCAGCGGTGGGCGGAAAGGGGAGGGGCGGCTCGCCACCCCTCTCGCCCAGCGAAGGGCGGAGAGGGGAGGGGCGGCTCGCCCCCCTCTCGTCCAGCAGACGGCGGAGAGGGGAGGGCTGGCTCGTCCCCCTCTCGCCCAGCGGAGGGCTGAGAGGGGAGGGGCGGCTCCCCCCCCCCCCCCCCCCCCCCTCTCGCCCAGCGGAGGGAGGAGAGGGGAGGGGCGGCTCGCCCCCCCTCTCGCCCAGCAGAAGGCGGAGAGGGGAGGGGCGACTCGCCCCCCTCTCACCCAGCAGAAGGTGGAGAGGGGAGGGACGGCTCGCCCCCCCCCCCCCCCCCCCCCCCCTCTCTCCCAGCGGAGGGCGGAGAGGGGAGGGGTGGCTCGCCCCCCCCTCTCGCCCAGCAGAACGCGGAGAGGGGAGGGGTGGCTCACCCCCCTCTCGCCCAGCAGAAGGCGGAGAGTGGAGGGGCGGCTCGCCGCCCTCTCGCCCAGCGGAGGGCGGAGAGGAGAGGGGCAGCTCGCCCCCCCTCTCGCCCAGCAGAAGGAGGAGAGCGGAGGGGCGACTCTCCCCCCTCTCGCCCAGCGGAGGGCGGAGAGGGGAGGGGCGGCTCGCCCCCCCTCTCGCCCAGCGGAGGGCGGAGAGCGGAGAGGTTGCTCGCCCCCCTCTCGACGAGCAGAAGGCGGAGAGGGGAGGGGCGGCTCGCACCCCTCTCTCCCAGCGGAGGGCGGAGAGGGGAGGGGAGGCTCCCCCCCCCCCCTCGCCCAGCGGAGGGCGGAGAGGGGAGGGGCGGCTCGCCCACCCTCTCACCCAGCAGAAGGCAGAGAGGGGAGGGGCGGCTCGCCCCCCTCTCGCCCAGCAGAAGGCGGAGTGGGGAGGGGCGGCTCGCCCCCCCTCTCGCCCAGCGGAGGGCGGAGAGGGGAGGGGCGGCTCGCCCCCCTCTCGCCCAGCAGAAGGTTGATAGGGGAGGGGCGGTTCTCCCCCCCTCTCGCCCAGCAGAAGGCGGAGAGGGGAGGGGCAGCTCGCCCCCCTCTCGCCCAGCGGAGGGCGGAGAGGGGAGGGGCGGCTCGCCCCCCCCTCTCGCCCAGCAGAGGGTGGAGAGGGGAGGGGCGGCTTGCCCCCCCTCTCGCCGAGCGGAGGGCGGAGAGGGGAGGGGTGGCTCGCCCCCCCTCTCGCCCAGCAGAAGGCGGAGAGGGGAGGGGCGGCTCGCCCCCCCTCTCGCCCAGTAGAAGGTAGAGAGGGGAGGGGCGGCTCACCCCCCCCCCCCCCCCCCTCTCGCCCAGCAGAGGGAGGAGAGGGGAGGGGCGGCTCGCTCCACCCCCCCCCCCCCCTCTCACCCAGCAGAAGGCGGAGAGGGGAGGGGCGCCTCGCCCCCCTCTCGCCCAGCGGTGGGCGGAGAGGGGAGGGGCGGCTCGCCACCCCTCTCGCCCAGCGAAGGGCGGAGAGGGGAGGGGCGGCTCGCCCCCCTCTCGTCCAGCAGACGGCGGAGAGGGGAGGGCTGGCTCGTCCCCCTCTCGCCCAGCGGAGGGCTGAGAGGTGAGGGGCGGCTCCCCACCCCCCCCCCCCCCCCCCCCCCTCTCGCCCAGCGGAGGGAGGAGAGGGGAGGGGCGGCTCGCCCCCCCTCTCGCCCAGCAGAAGGCGGAGAGGGGAGGGGCGACTCGCCCCCCTCTCACCCAGCAGAAGGTGGAGAGGGGAGGGGCGGCTCGCCCCCCCCCCCCCCTCTCGCCCAGCGGAGGGCGGAGAGGGGAGGGGTGGCTCGCCCCCCCTCTCGCCCAGCAGAACGCGGAGAGGGGAGGGGCGGCTCGCCCCCCTCTCGCCCAGCAGAAGGCGGAGAGTGGAGGGGCGGCTCGCCGCCCTCTCGCCCAGCGGAGGGCGGAGAGGGGAGGGGCAGCTCGCCCCCCCTCTCGCCCAGCAGAAGGAGGAGAGCGGAGGGGCGACTCTCCCCCCTCTCGCCCAGCGGAGGGCAGAGAGGGGAGGGGCGGCTCGCCCCCCCTCTCGCCCAGCGGAGGGCGGAGAGCGGAGAGGTGGCTCGCCCCCCTCTCGACGAGCAGAAGGCGGAGAGGGGAGGGGCGGCTCGCACCCCTCTCTCCCAGCGGAGGGCGGAGAGGGGAGGGGAGGCTCCCCCCCCCCTCTCGCCTAGCGGAGGGCGGAGAGGGGAGGGGCGGCTCGCCCACCCTCTCACCCAGCAGAAGGCAGAGAGGGGTGGGGCGGCTCGCCCCCCTCTCGCCCAGCAGAAGGCGGAGAGGGGAGGGGCGGCTCGCCCCCCCTCTCGCCCAGCGGAGGGCGGAGAGGGGAGGGGCGGCTCGCCCCCCTCTCGCCCAGCAGAAGGTTGATAGGGGAGGGGCGGTTCGCCCCACCCCCCCCCCCCCCCCCCCCCCCCCCGCCCCCCCCCCCTCTCGCCCAGCAGAAGGCGGAGAGGGGAGGGGCGGCTCGCCCCCCTCTCTCCCAGCGGAGGGCGGAGAGGGGAGGGGCGGCTCGCCCCCCCTCTCGCCCAGCAGAGGGTGGAGAGGGGAGGGGCGGCTTGCCCCCCCTCTCGCCGAGCGGAGGGCGGAGAGGGGAGGGGTGGCTCGCCCCCCTCTCGCCCAGCAGAAGGCGGAGAGGGGAGGGGCGGCTCGCCCCCCCTCTCGCCCAGTAGAAGGTAGAGAGGGGAGGGGCGGCTCACCCCCCCCCCCTCTCGCCCAGCAGAGGGAGGAGAGGGGAGGGGCGGCTCACCCCCACCCCCCCCCCCCCCCCCCCTCGCCCAGCGGAGGGCGGAGAGGGGAGCGGCGGCTCGCCCCCCTCCCCCCCCCCCTCTCGCCTAGCGGAAGGCGGAGAGGGGAGGGGCGGTTCGCCCCCCCCCCCCCCCCCCCCCCCCCCCCCCCCCCCCCCTCTCGCCCAGCGGAAGGCAGAGAGGGGAGGGGTGGCTCGCCCCCCTCTCGCCCAATAGGGGGCGAGACCAGCAGGGGGCCGACCCCCCGGTCTCGTCCCCCCCCCCAGTTAGTAGGGCACGTCGAGCCCCGCGAGGTACCCCATCTCGCCCAGTTCCGGGAGGAGGGTTTGGTCTGCGTTTAGCGCTGCAGAACAGCGGGATTTGGCTGTCCGCAGGCCAAATCCGAGGATATTTTGGTAAACTCATAGGCCAGATTGTGGTTATTGACAGACCAAGTTCAGGAATCCTATAAATAGGACCAAGGGGGCACCATTTGGAAGAAGGAAGCTTGTTCTAGGCTAGCTCTCTCTCTCCCCCTCCCTCCCCAAATCTCTCTAGTGGAGTGAGGAGAGCCTCCAGTGGTGCCCAAGCCCGACATTGGCTTGGGAGGGGAAGCGCTATAAAGAGCTTCCTAGTATGTGGTGGGACCTCCTCGCCGAGCCCTTAGTCTAGTTCATAGTTCCAACACCTTCAATCTAGAGCTCTCCCTTGGGGGGAGTAAGAGTTGGCCACTCCTCAACCTGTTGGGGGCCCCGAACTCCACAAGAGACCGAGAAATCGGTTTCAAGAACAGGAGAAGCTTTCTTATAAGTATCTATCTTAGAAGTAGGGGTCTCATGGTGACAGAAGACACATGGTTCCAACTTCTTCTCAACAGATTTGGGAGCAGTCGATTTGATTTTTGGTGCTTTCTTTGCAGCTGATCCATGTACAAATGGACAATGATCCTTGAGAATTACTTCTTCATGAGGAGCTTTGAATGGAGTCGTGTCAAAGTTCTGGGGTCTGCTCCATCCTTGATATCTATTGCTAGATTCAACATGTGTTGGTCTAGCAAAGTGACCATAGGATGCCTCAAAGTCAAACGGGTTTGTTGGAAAGACTACCTTCCTGAATGAAGGTTGACTTTGATAAGCATTTCCTTTTCCTTTCACGGCTCTTTTCTCAGCAGCCTTACTACTTTCAGCCTCATGACCAAGGCCACTACCCTTCGCAGGAGCAGAAAATTTATCAATGAGTGGAAGAATAGTCTTTGGCTTCGAGAAGCTTTCTACGAGCTTCCATTCCACCATTAACTTATCTTCTAGTTCATTTATTATTTTATCCTTCACAGTTAATAGTTCAGTGGATTCATTTAGTTCATCGTTTAAGATTTGAACTTCATCTCTGAGGGGATTCAATCTTTCGATTTCCTCCTTCAGTTCTGATTCCAAAGTCTTAAGAGATGGAATCTCTTTTGACTGGGATTTGACGACCTTGCGGCACTTGTCGAATCCCTTCAAAAGGGATTTATACCGAGTCATCAAGTCTGAATCCTCCTCTGATGAGTAGCCATCATTTACTATGGATGCAGTCTCGTATTCAAAAGCGGAAAGAGGAGTGTGAGTGTTTACCTTCCCCTTATATGAGGAGTCGCTTACTTCCTCATCAGACTATGCCATTAGCCCAAAATAGGCTTCTTCATCTGAGCTTGATCCATCCGAGTCGCTGTCGCTCAGAGTCTTAGACTTCTTAGCGAGGAAGCTCTTTTCTTTCTTCTTTCCTTTGAAGGATCTCTTTTCTTCCTTCTTTGATCCTTCTTTCTTTTTTATATGGACACTCCGCTATCACGTGTCCTGGCTTATTGCAAAAATAACAAATAATTTCAGTAGAAGCATGTTTGTTCGGTTTAGACTTATACCTGTCATTATTGTAATCCTTCTTGTGGTGTTCACCATCACGTCTTGATCTTTTGTGATCAGAAGTAGACGATTGGCCTCTCTTCTGCATTCTTTTATTTAGAAGCCTTTTGAATTGCTATGAGAGAAGAGAGAACTCTCCATCAGACATGTCTGAGCTTGACGAGCTAGTCATGGACTCATCTTCCTCTTCTGATGACCGAGTTCTTACTGGTGCCATGACCTTGCTTTTCTTAGATCCTTCAGCTTTCAGAGCCACAAATCTTTCCTTCCTGGATGTCTTGTGCCCTCTTCCTCAGGTTTCCTGATGCTGAGCTTAAACTCATAAGATAAGAGTTTTCCAAACAATATCTGTGGCTCCATAGTAGCCAACTTTCCGAATTCTCTGATTGCGATTGCCTTGGTATCCCATTCTTTCGTCAGGGATATCAAGAACTTATCATTCAGTTCGCCAACAGAAAATTCCCAATCGTAGTTTCTTAGACCCTTGACTATCTTAAAGAACTTTTCATAAGTGTCTGAGATGGAGTCTCTCGGATCTTGCTTAAATGCTTCATACTCTTGATTTAGCAAAGATCTTTGATCATCTCGCACTTCTTCTGTACCTTCCATGAGAACCACTAGTGAATCCCACATCTCTTTGGCAGATTTGCAGTGTATCAGATTTTGCAGCATAGAATCATCCACTACACCGGCAATGATGTTCTTGGCCTTTTTGTCCAAAGCGACGAGAGCAATCTCATCCTTGGTCAATTCCAACATTTTCTTGGCTATCTGAATATTTGAATTTATTGAGGAAGGTTTCATGGGGACATGAGGACCTTCTTCAACAACTCTGAAAAATTCTTGGGTCTGCCGCTTCCATGTAGAATCTTACCCTTTCTTTCCACATCGAAAAGTTCTCTTTAGTGCAGACTGGCAACTTGACGGAATCCTTGGATCTATCTATTCCAGACATACTGTCTCTTGCAACTAGACTTAGAGATCTTGTTCAAGGTGTTAACCTTTAGAGAACATCCTAGCTCTGATACCAATTGAAAGTATCTAGTCGCAACCTAAATCACCTAGAGGGGGGTGAATAGGTGGATTCTATGGCTTTTTGCGGAATAAAAATTATGAGAAGTAAAGCGCACAGAACCAATCACAGCACAACACAAGGAATTTATAGTGGTTCCCCGATGTGGGTAGTCCACTTTCCCAACTCGCCTATCTAGCACTCCAAGGCTAGATTCGGCTACTTCACCAAACTCAGATTCTTCAAATCATACAACTCGGAGTTCACAACTCCTACAAACTCGGAGCAAACAACTCCTACACAAACTCGGAGAATAACCTTCTCCTACAACTCGGAGCAAACCACTCCTACAACTCGATCCTTCAACAAAGATCTACAAAACTCGGAGGCAAACTTCCTACAAAAAGATGAAATGGTGTTTTACAAAATACTTAAAACTTCTGACGAAGTTCTCCTTCAGATCTGAAAATAAAACTCTTCTTCCTGGAAAATAAATTCAGTCCTTTGAAAATGGAGGAAGAAGAAATCTTGAAGACGATAAAGTCTTGATCTGAAACTTGGGGTTGACTGGATCAAGAAGAGATTAGATCTTTAATTAGCTTTGATCTGGTCGACTGCTCTTGGCGAAAAGGAATCTCAAAAACTCTTTCTTGTCGGAGGCGAAGAACTTGCGTGAGAAAAGGTCGGCCAACAAACTAAGAGAGAAAAATTATTTTGAACGATTAACCTTATACGAAAGATCCAGAGGGAATATATAGAGTCGTCTTCTCCAACGGACATAATCAAGATTTTAGGGAATGTCTTCCGCGTGAGGCGTACATTGTGGAAGCCCTAATTGGAAGACCGATTTCTCCAACGGCTATAAGCAAGAATGAAAGAAAACTTCTTATCCAACGGCTATCAGCAGGAATTAGGGAAAACATTCCATGAGTACTGTACGCGGCGGAAGCAGCAATTTGAAAAACGAAATAGCGCAGAGCAAAATTCGTCGTCTGATAAAAATTCGTCGAACGGAACATCGATCGACGAAATCATTTCAACACTTCGTCGAACGGCGATCGACGAACCCGATCGACGAAACCACTTTAGCTTCAAAAAAGATGCATTCAACGAAACCACTTCAGTTCGTCGAACGGAGCTTGAAGAACGGCGATCGACGAAACATTTTAATCTCAGTAAACCTACATTCGACGAAACAACTTCAGTTCGTCGAACGGAACTCGGTAATCGACGAAATCAATTCAAACTTCAAAATATCAGCAAAACAGAGATCAACAAACTTCTTCATTTCAGTAAAACAACGTTCGACGAAATCCATACTGCGTTCGACGAAATCTATACTGTGTTCGACGAACTCGCCAATTCTATGCGTTCGACGAACTCTATACTATATTCGACGAGCCTGCCAATTCTCTGTGTTTGACGAACTATAACCTGCGTTCGACGAACACTCTTCAGTTCAGAAAAATTGCGATTGACGAAACAATTTCACTTCGTCGAACGGAGATCGACGAACGCGATCGACGAACAATGATTGACGAAACCTCTTCAGTTTGTCGAACGGAGCTCGATGAACTTGCCATAATTCGTCGAACGAAGAATCCTTAAGAAAAATAATTCTTTTTCCAGAAAAATAATAACAACAGCAGCTTCTCTTGGCTCTTCCTTTGTGTTTGAATAAGAAGTACACCCCAATAGAGAGATTTCACATGAGTCAACACCTTGGTCTACACAATGATGAATTACATTGCATAGGCCTATGTTTCATGACTCATTGAAACCTGACATTGGTTTGTACTTAGTCATTTATAATCTGCAAACACATAACTAAAAGGATATATCAAATACAACATCAATTCACCTTAGTTGAAGGGATACTTCTTCAAATCAAGGTTATTGGGGTTACAATACCAAACACACCCCGCTCGAGTTTAGTTTGAGGACAAACTAAGCAGCGGAAGCAATGGTGTGCCCATATGGGGAAATCACATGAAAAATTCCACTTTTAACAGAATCTTTTAACAAGTCTTCTTTTGTAGCCTGCAGCGAACCCTGTCCCCAGCAGGGAATACCTCTGGCTGCAAAGAACTCTTTAGATAGACCTTTAGTCAATGATTTAGACTCAACCCCACTAGGACACTTAACTCACCATGACAATTTACACCATGCCCTAGTCTGAAATAGACCGTAGGTATAAAGGTCATTAAGGTACAAGGATATCCCAAGGAGGTTAGAGGAGGAGCTTAATGCAGGAACGACCACCTAAGCCATAAACTCTGATGTCCCTACTTCACATACCAAGGTTTATCCAAACTGATAGGACCGCCTTAATAGATTGACACATATGCAGAATGGTAGGGGACTCGTAGACTCAACTCTCATACCAGTGATATGTTTACTTTGAGACAACCACCATGACAAACATCGAGGGTAGGATAAGAATTCAAGTTCAGAAGAGACCCGTTTGGGATTGGGTCACATGTTGACCCTGATAAGGTTGTCGTAAAGGGGTACCTTGAAGAGTCTAAAGTATGGAGTATATCAACAAGTCTCAATATAGAACCCCAAGTCTAAGGTCATATTCCCTAAGGATTGTTTGCATACCTAGGACGTATATAACATGGTGATATCGAAGATACTTAGCCAAAAATAGATAGTGGCTTATCTTTTGTTTATTGGGGCTTACCTTTTGTTTATTGGGGCTTACCTTTTATTTATTGGGCAAATTGTTTACTGACTTGGGTTTCCCTTAGACCTAATTTAGAAAGCGTTGCATCGTGAACATAGTGATTTTGAAGTGGATCATAGCCGATGTTACTCGGGCGAAGATGAGAGTGTGTAAAAGTATATTTTGAGTGATGACCTGTAGTACTACCAGGACAATGGATAGGCATCGTTGATCAAGCAATGACCTAACCTTAGTTGAATCATTGACAATGTAAAGGCGCCAGGATTAATCACTTAGGGATGTTGATGTGCTATTCTAGAAGTTGAGGACGAAAATTAGATCTTACAAGTTATAGTTAAATTCGAAAGTTCTTGTGGTTTGGGGCATTCAGAAGTGATTAACTTATGATTTGTTAAAAATCACACCCTATCATGGTAGAAAGTTTTAACTACAATAATAGCCCTTATACCTTGGGAGCTATGATGATGAATGACCAGAGATCTTAGACAATGACTTATTGGATTTAGAATCTAGTGTTTGAGTTTACTATGATAAGAACGATCTAAGTTTATCTTACTTTGGACCATTTGAAAGTGATCAAGACTAGCATATGTGGAAATGATATGAACTTGGTTAAATAAATGTGATGATATTTCCTTGATGAAATTGACTTGTGAAAAATCTTAGGGTTTCAAAAGATTTTACCTGTATAACTTATGAATCAAACTCCACATAGAAAATGATTGGGAGTCATCTTACAAACATTAATACTAATAATGATTTGTTAACATATACTCATAAAAGTTCATGAATACCCCCCCCCCCCCCCCCCCCCCCCCTTAAATTTTGAGGATAACAGGGATGCTCGATGATCTGATCAGTTTCATCAATGGTAAGAACTTGATAAGTTGTAGAGTGGAGTTGATTGATTACTCAGACATACTTGAAGGAGTAAGAACCTTAATGTATGGAGAAAAATTTATAGAGACGCTGTCTACCCACACAAACAAGAGCTTTAGTCACCGAAGAAATGGTGTTTTCCGGAGCATATAGTTTCCCAAAATAAAGAAAGACGCCGTAGGCTTGGTGTGTTGGGTTTTCTATACCACTCGAAAGGGATGACATATCAAATATGTGCATCGGAAATAACAAGAACAACCCAAAAGAAGCTAACGGATCTTGCGGTTTTCATAATTCAAGAGAATAAGCAAATCGAAATACAAAGTACCTTTGCAGGATTGAGTCAACACTCAACCAAGGTGCTCCAAAGAGAAATCCGAATAGTTCCTTTGAGTTCTTCAAGAATCGAAATAGATCGATCCCTCTACAGAAGTCCACACAAGCAAAGGAGAACCCTAGCTTCTTGTTGCACAAGAACTAGGTCGGAGAAGGAAGCTCTCAATGTCCTCACGGACTGCTAGGTCCGATCCAGAGGAGGCGGCGACCGACGGCGGCGACTAGCGGCGGCGGACGGATCGAGAGCGATCGGGACACTTCCGTCTTCGGCTCTCCAGAAATCGCGAAAAGGCTCGATCTAAAACTGTGTGTAACGAAGACCTAATCGCATTCCTTTTATACGCAAGGTATAGAAAAGGCTATCCGCAGACCAGAGGGAAAATACAGAATATCTGTCCAGATTTACATTCGTCGAATTCGACTAATCGATATAACCAAATTTGACTCAGATTCATCGAAACCATTTCGACGAATTCGTCTATATAAATTCGGCTATATAAATTCGGCGAAACCCTTTCGTCGAACTGACCTGATTCGGCTAAACCCTTTAGTCGAATCTGTTACAATTCGGTTAATCACATTAGCCGAATCTCATTAGTCGAAAACAACATTATTCGATTAATCACATTAGCTGAATTTGACACAATTCGGTTAAACCCTTTAGCCGAATTTGTCAAGTATAAACCCATTCGTTTAAACCCTTTAAACGATTTCTCATTGAGACATTCTCAAATTAATTCCAAGCAGTCACAGGATTGGTCCTCTACTCATATCCAATATGAGTAAGGCCAACACAATCCTTTCTCCAATTTCTCCAAATGCTTTTATGTGCGACCCTATAGGCTCATATTGCGTTGGCAGTAAGACTAACTGGTGATTGCTTTGAGTTCACCTCAGAAACTCCAACAGTCTCCCACTTGATCTCAAAGTATCAACAAAAGTCTTACAAACAATGAGCGGCATCTAGTAATACATCATTGCTACCCAAGCAATAAGAGTTCATAACTCAACAAGCCTGTCATGACCAATGTATCAGTGTTGTCATGTCCTTTTGTCCCTTACATCTGGATAGAACTAGAGGCATGGACCGTGTCACCCTCATGATTGTTCAATCCTAGTTTCCTGATCTAGAATAGACTGTTTGAAATTGGTGAGCTCAATATCATATATTGACTCAACCAAGCATGGCCATGCATTTCTCAGTCTCGTTCCATCAAGGGGCCCATGGATGTAACTCCTGTCATAAAGGATGACAAATCCCATTTCTGCTCACACACAAACATCCAAATGATTCGTAACATACCCATCAACCACCCTTATCGTCAACCTTTCTCAAGAGAAGACTTTAGATGGAATCAAAGTATGCTCTTCCTCACCTGATGAATGCTATGACTTCAGGTCAAAGGACCACAAACACCATTGTCACTTGAGACCTACTTGTGACACGTTCATATAACAATCCACAAAGTAGTCTCACAGGGGGTCTGTCCAGTACAACTTGTTCTTAACAAGTACCCATGTGATGACTTGATATCACAATATCATGACTTGTGAGAACCGGTCATCAGTCAATGCACATGCTAGTCTTAATGTATCATCATCGCCCTTAGCTTCTAAGATGATACTCCGACCAGGGACCATTTAAGAATGAAGCTTCTTATAAACATAGGCTCTCACATTCAATTCATGTACTTGAATTCCTATGGAAGAAAACACTCTAAGGGCATTTATTATGCTAATTAATCTTATCAGACAGATATAAATGACATAATAAAAGAACTTGTCATAAATATAAAATGAAATGCATAGTACATTTTACAATTCATCCAAAGAACAAACAACCAACAAATATGCAATCCATAAGGCTCCCACTAAAGATAATCATTCAGGTATCTAATACCCATTGATCTAACATGACCATCATGTTCCTTTTGCGCAAGAGGCTTTATTAGTGGATCTGCTATATTTTCTTCAGTCGGTACTCTGCATATGCTCACATCTCCTCAATCGACAATCTCTCGAATAAGATTGAAGCGCCGAAGTATGTGCTTGGAGCGCTGATGAGATCTAGGTTCCTTAGCTTGTGCATTGCACCGTTGTTGTCACAGTAGAGAACTACGGGATCAACAATGCTAGGAACTACATCAAGCTCGCTGATGAATTTCCTAATCCACACAGCCTCCTTCGTCGCATTCGCTACAGCGATATACTCGGCCTCAGTCGTAGAATCAGCAACTGTCTCTTGCTTGGAACTCTTCCAACTTACAACTCCTCCATTAAGGGAAAACAAAAAACCTGACTGTGACTTTGAGTCATCTCTATCAGTCTGGATGCTTGCATCCGTGTAACCCTTTACAACGAGCTCTTCCTCTCCACCAAACACCAAGAATGTATCCTTAGTCCTTCTCAAGTACTTTAGGATATTCTTGACAGCTATCCAGTGACCATCACCAGGATCAGACTGATACCTGCTAGTCATGCTTAAAGCATATGAGACATCGGGTCGAGTACATAACATTGCATACATGATTGATCCAATTGCCGAAGCATATGGAATCAACTTCATGCGGTCCTTATCTTCCAAAGATTTTGGACACTGGTCCTTAGAGAGACTCACACCATGTGACATGGGAAAGAATCCTTTCTTGGACTCAAGCATGTTGAACCGTTTCAACACCTTGTCAATGTATGTACTTTGGGTCAAACCAAGCAACTTCTTCGATCTATCTCTATAGATCTTAATACCAAGTATGTAAGTCGCTTCACCCAAGTCTTTCATAGAAAAGCAGTTCCCTAGGTTGTTCTTAACAACTTGCAGGGTCAGAATGTCATTTCCGATCAGCAGTATGTCATCTACATACAATATCAGGAAGACAACGATGATCCCACTAATCTTCTTGTAAACACAAGGCTCATCTTCGTTCTTGATAAAACCAAACTCTTTGATCTTCTCATCAAAACGCAGATTCCAACTTCGAGAAGCTTGTTTCAATCCATAAATCGATTGATTCAACTTGCATATTTTAGTGGCTTCACTTGGAGATTCAAAACCCTCGAGTTGTGTCATATACACTTCCTCTAGGAGGTTTCCTTTAAGGAAAGCCGTTTTGACGTCCATTTGCCAGATCTCGTAGTCATAATACGCAGCAATAGCATGTAGAATTCTGATGGACTTGACCATGGCCACAGGGGAAAAGGTCTCATCATAGTCAACACCATGAATTTGCCTGAAACCTTTAGCCACCAGCCGGCCTTTGAATGTCTGTTCATTCCCATCCATGTCGGTCTTCTTCTTTAAGACCCACTTGCACCCTATGGGTCGTACCCCTTCAGGTGGTTCCACCAAGGTCCAAACTTGGTTTGTGTACATGGAGTCCATTTCATATTTCATGGCCTCAAGCCACTTCTCGGAGTCTAGTCCATTCATAGCCTCTTGGTAGGTTGCAGGCTCATCATCATGATCCATAAGCAGCACATTACCTATTTGAGTCATGATAAATCCATATCTCTCAGGCTCAAATCTTGGTCTACCAGATCTACGTAGGACTTGTTTTCTTGAGCAGGCTCTCCAGCTACAACTTCTTGTAGTCCTTGCTCAGGTTCCAATTCTGGTTCGTTCATTGTTTGTGGCTCTTGAACTTCTTCAAGTTCTACCATTGCAGTCTTTCTGGATAAGAACTCTTTCTCCAAAAAGACACCAGTCCTTGCGACAAATACTTTGCTCTCAGACGGTAAGTAGAAGTAGTATCCTTTGGTTTCCTTAGGATACCCCACTAGATAACATTTATCCAATTTGGGTTCCAGCTTGTCAGACATTTGACGTCGCACGTATGCCTCACAGCCCCAAATCTTGATGAACGACATACTAGGACGCTTCCCAGTCCATATCTCATATGGTATCTTTAGAACCATTTTCGTTGGAACTCAATTTAGTGTGAAAGCAGTAGTCTCTAAAGCAAAACCCCAAAAGGAAACGGGCAAATCTGCATGACTCATCATCGATCGCACCATGTCTAACAGGGTACGATTCCTCCTCTCAGAAACACCATTATGTTGAGGTGTTCCGGGCGGAGTGAGCTGTGATACAATACCACACTCTTTCAGATGATCACGAAACTCATGACTCAGATATTCGCCACCTCGATCAGATCGGAGTGCTTTTATCCTTTTTCCCAGTTGGTTCTCTACTTCATTTTTAAACACTTTGAACTTTTCAAAGGTCTCGGATTTGTTCTTCATAAGAAACACGTATCCGTATCTACTGAAATCATCAGTAAATGTAACGAAGTAGTAGAACCCACCTCTAGCCATAGAACTCATGGGTCTGCATACATCACTATGTATTATACCCAAGAGATCATCAGCCCTCTCATTACAACTAGTGAAAGGAGCTTTCGTCATCTTGCCCAACAAACATGACTCGCATCTCTCAAATGATTCATAATCAAATGAGTCCAGTAGTCCCATCTTTATGGAGCTTGGATATGCATTTCTCGTTTATATGGCCTAAACGACAATGCCAAAGGTACGTAGGATTCGAGTCATTTGTTTTTAGTCTTTTAGTATTTTCTACATTATAGATCGGATGGTCTAAGTTCAAAACATATAAACCATTAAACAATTGGGCTACACCATAACAAACATCATTCATAAAAATCGAACAACAATTGTTCTTAATTATAAACGAAAAGCCTTTCATGTCAAGACATGAAATGGATATAATATTTCTAGTTATGGGTGGAACAAAATAACAGTTATCTAATTCTATTACAAGCCCAGTGGGCAAATAAAGACAATAGACACCAACGACAATGGCAGCAACGTTTGCTCCATTCCCGACGCTCAGTTCTACCGCCCCTTTACCCAGCATTCTTCTCCTTCTCAGTTCCTGCACATTTGTACAAATGTGAGAACCACATCCGGTATCCAATACCCAAGATGAAGGAGCAGAAAGGTTTATCTCTATAACATAAATACCTAAAGTGGAAGTCACACTTCCCTTCTTCTTTTGCAGATGCTCAATATAGAGGGGACAGTTCCGCCTCCAATGCCCTGCCTTACCGTAGTGGTGGCACTTTCCTTCTTTCGCCAGACCTTTCCTTTTCAGTGCAGAAGACTTGGGATCAAGAGGAGACTTAGATCCAATCTTCATCTTCTTAGATCCCTTGGCCTTGCCCTTGCTCTTATGCACCATTAGTATGAGGCAGGCAGGCTTGGCCTTCTTCATATTATTTTCAGTAGTTCGCAACATGCCTAGGAGCTCGGGCAGTGTCTTGTCTATTTCATTCATGTTATAGTTCAAGACGAACTGCTCATAACTGTCCGGCAACGATTGCAGGATCAGATCCGTGGCCAACTCTTGGCCCATGGGAAAACCCAGTATTTCAAGGTTCTCGATATACCCAATCATCTTGAGTACGTGAGCCCCTAGTGAGTCTCGAGCTCCCATTTTTCATTGGAATAATGCCTTGAATATGTAAAACCTCTCTTGTCGGGCTTGCCCCTCAAACATTTTCTTGAGGTGCCCGATTATCTCATAGCCACACATGCTCTCGTGTTGCTTCTGAAGCTCAGAGGACATGGTAGCAAGCATAAGGAATTCCACATCCAAGGTATCATCCTGATACTTCTTGTAAGCATCTCTATCTGCTCTCGAAGCATTTCCGGTCGGTTCTGTGGGGGCTTCGCCTTCCAAGACTTAGAGCTTGCGCTCTTGCCTGAGAACAATTCTCAGGTTCCTATACCAGTCAAGGAAGTTCGTCCCGTTGAGCTTGTCCTTCTCAAGAATAGCTCTCAGGGACAGTGTGGATTGAGATGTATTTGCCATGGAAATTCTACAAGGAATTTTGCAAAGTAAAATTTTAGTACTATATTTCAAAATACATTTAATATATTTTTTATAAGGACTTTTATTAAAGAGCTCCCACTATTTTTAATCAAATCGACAACCCTTTAATTCGATTCGGAGAGTTTATGTGAGCTACTCTCTTAGTGGACAAGATCCGTATTTCACCAACACCACGAGTCCGCTTTGGCGTTCCTCTCATAATGCGGTTATTTAGGTAGACAACATTTGTCAATTGCATCACTATGCAACTCTTGTATGTTTGGTGAATAACTCTTTATTTGCATCCATCATATGGAGCATGCCAACCCTATGTCTCTAGGCACTCAACCTTTGAGGTCACCTAGTTAAGTTAGACCCGATGTCGACAATGGGATATCATAATTATCCACTCGCACCCTTACCAAGATATATTAATGCACCTTGCTTTGGCAAGCCCACACTTCATCGATCGAGGAAGGAAGAGTGTCATCCATCGGAAGGCATCTGTATACTTAATATTGAATAAGGGATTTTTATTTTTTCAATTGATGAACATTTCATCGTGATTAACATTTAATCACTGTGCACATACACAAAACAAATGCATCCCCTATGCGCACATAAAAGGATTATCAACAGTTTGATAAAAGGGGGTTAAATCTGAATACTTAGAACACTTCTAGATCTTCAGATTTACATGCATTGAACACAAGCAAAGCAACTCCACTTGTGAAGTAGACAAGCTTGTCTCTTATGTCAGATTCAATAATCTAAACAATTGGTTTCACAAACCATTTTGAGGGACGGTTACTGCAGAGGAGAAACAAGCTCTGAAACATGAAAATCGCAACGCAATCACATGCGTTCCTAGAGGGCTTCCAAGGGGCCGCGCCCCTGGCGGGGTCTTAGGAGCAGAGCCCCTAACGGGGTCCAAGGGGCAGTGCCGCTGGCGGTGGTCTCGCTTCTAAATGTCCCAATTTAGAACGCTTCTAAATCCCACCACCAGAAACCACACAAAATCACATCAAATGTGATATTCCAAGAAGAAGTTAGGGCATTTAGAACGCTTATACATGTCCCAATTTACATGCACTTGACCGCAACCTAGCTGTGATACCACTGTTGGGTTTTCTATACCCCTCGAAAGGGATGACATATCAAATATGCGTTGCGGAAATAACAAGAACAACCCAAAAGAAGCTAACGGATCATGCGGTTTTCATGATTCAAGAGAATAAGCAAATCAAAATACAAAGTACCTTTGCGGGATTGAGTCAACACTCAACCAAGGTGCTCCAAAGAGAAATCCGAATAGTTCCTTTGAGTTCTTCAAGAATCGAAATAGATCGATCCCTCTACAGAAGTCCACACAAGCAAAGGAGAACCCTAGCTTCTTGTCGCACAAGAACTAGGTCGGAGAAGGAAGCTCTCAACGTCCTCACGGACTGCTAGGTCCGATCCAGAGGAGGCGGCGACCGACTACGGCGACTAGCGTCGGCGGACGGATCGAGAGCGATCGGGACACTTCCGTCTTCGGCTCTCCAGAAATCGCGAAAAGGCTCGATCTAAAACCGTGTGTAACAAAGACCTAATCGCATTCCTTTTATATGCAAGGTATAGAAAAGGCTATCCGCAGACAAGACGAAAAAAAACAGAATATCTGTCTAGATTTACATTCGCCGAATTCGACAAATCGATATAACCGAATTCGACTCAGATTTGGCGAAACCATTTCGACGAATTCGTCTATATAAATTCGGCGAAACCCTTTCGTCGAACTGACCTGATTCGGCTAAACCCTTTAGTCGAATCTGTAACAATTCGGTTAATCACATTAGCCGAATCTCATTAGTCGAAAACAACATTATTTGGTTAATCACATTAGCCGAATTTGACACAATTCGGTTAAACCCTTTAGCCGAATTTGTCAAGTATAAACCCATTCGTTTAAACCCTTTAAACGATTTCCCGTTGAGACATTCTCAACTTAATTCCAAGCAGTCACAGGATTGGTCCTCTACTCATATCCAATATGAGTAAGGCCAACACAATCCTTTCTCCAATTTCTCCAAACGCTTTTATGTGCGACCCTATAGGATCATATTGCGTTGGCAGTAAGACTAACTGTTGATTGCTTTGAGATCACCTCAGAAACTCCAACATGGTGATGCACGGTGAGGTCTGTCTACTGGTGAAGACCAAGTGCAAGGCCTTTGGGGAACTACCACAGACACTTCCTGTGTTAGGGAGTGGAATCTCAAGGATATAATTATGGATTTCATACACAGGTTACCTCATCCCCACTCTGGGCACAAGTTTAGTTGGAACATCGAGGATAGATTGAACAAGGTAGCTAGGGCCACCACGGACTAGAAGGATACTCCCGTGGGTGTTTTATGGGAGTTGAGGAGATGTTTGTCCATTATTGTGGTGTACCCAGGATGATCGTGTCGGATCGGGATGGATGGTGTACGTCTAAGAAGTGAAGATCAGTCCAGGCTCATCTGGACTCTTGGTTGACGTTCAGCACAGCCTTCCACCCTCAGAGGGACAGAGTCGTAGGATTCCACTATCTTGTACCTAGGATGATCGTGTCGGATCGGGATGGATGGTTTACGTCCAAGAAGTGAAGATCAGTCCAGGCTCATCTGGACTCTTGGTTGGCGTTAAGCACAACCTTCCACCCTCAGAGGGATGGAGGCGCAGGATTCCACTATCTTGAACCCAGGATGAGGATTTAAAGACACTCGACTCTGAATTTATGGAGGACACAGATGCCCAAGTGTGACTGATTCGAGTTAGGATGAGCGACATCGTGCAGTAGATTTCTAGGATGGAGACCAGGTGTTCCTGAAGATACATCTAATGCATGGAGTCGCACGAATATGCGGGCGGAAGGAGCTCAGTCTAAGATAAATGGGGCTCTACATGATCCTGGAGTGGATCAGCCCATTAGCTTATAGACAGGAGTTGCCGCCGGAGTTAGTGAGAATGCACGACATCTTCCACGTCTCCTCCTTTAAAAGAACTCTACTACGGTTGGAGTGGTAGATATCTATTACTGATGGGCTAGTAGCTTCTGACCGATCAGTTCGCGTCGAGCCGGTCAGGGTAGACGACACGGAGATGCAGGTCTTACGACACGAGAAGGTTCCACTGGTCAAGGTCCTGTAGAGCAATCATGTACAGGAGGAGCACACCTAGGATCCACTAGAACCAACGTAGCAAAGATAGTTGGTGCTCTTCGAGTCAGGAATAACTTCCATTCTTAAGGGATGTTACATTCAAGCACTTGCGGTAGAAGCCCCGCAGACCTAACCTGAATTTCGGGGATGAAATTATTATTTTTGTTTATTGGGATTTGTAACATCCCCCAAAGGATTAGACCCCTAGGATGGTTTTGTCATGACTAGGTTGTGACAAATGGATGTGCAAAGAGAACAAAAGACCTTAGGCTCGAGGCAAAAATCACCATGGTCTGCGGATAGTGAATTCCAGTTACCAAGCCTAGGGTTGGCCTGTTGGGTTTTTCTAGAACCATACATCAAATGTAGGCGCAGCGGAAATGAAGAGAAACAACCCAAAAGATTCTGATCGACCATGAATATTGAATCAAGAAGTTAATCAAAATGCTAGGTATGAAATTACCTTTGCGGGATTGGATCAAATCCAACCTAGATGCTCCTAGAAGAAGAGTCCTTGCGCCGGCTATGCGAGAGTTCTCACGTAGAATAATGTCTACGTCTCTACAGTGATCCACACGAGCCGGGAGAAGAAAGACTGCACCTTTGCACTTCCACGAACTGCTAGGTTCGCTCCAGGAAGAACACACACGACGACGATCGCCGGAGAGGAGGTCAGCGGAGGCGATTCAGGGCGGCGGAACACTTCCGTCTAGGGTTCGAGCGAGAGCGGAACTCCTTCCGTCGGCTTCTATTTCGTTAGTTAAGAGAACCCTAAAAGAAGTCCTATTTATACACAAAAGGATAAACAGCTTCTAGAAGAATCGCTATCCGCAGACCACACAGCAGAATAGGGGCTTCTGTTACAATTCGTCGGGATTCCACGGAACAGCATTCGTCGAGTTTTTACGGGACAATCCGATGAATTCCGACGAATCACATCAGACGGCAACATTTGCCGAGTTAATGCTCTCTGTGACAATTCGTCGAGATTCCACGGAACAATCCGACGAATCCCGACGAATCCGACGAATCATGTCAGACGGCAACATTTGCCGAGTTAAGGATCTCTGTAACAATTCGTCGAGATTCCACGGAACAATCCGACGAATCCCGACGAATCCGACGAATAATGTCAGACGACAACATTTGCCGAGTTAAGGATCTCTGTAACAATTTGTCGAGATTCCACGGAACAATCTGACGAATCCCGACGAATCCAGACAGCAACATTTGC
Organism: Dactylorhiza incarnata; assembly: GCA_033032865.1. NCBI lineage: Eukaryota > Viridiplantae > Streptophyta > Magnoliopsida > Asparagales > Orchidaceae > Dactylorhiza > Dactylorhiza incarnata. The sequence continues at coordinate 3,819,991 of JAWHQI010000013.1, forward strand.
TGGACTTCCCCCATTCTATATGGTGATTGGTAACCTTTACCAACATAGTCAATCTTCCAACTTCTCCACATGCTCTTATGTGCGACCCTGCAGGCTCATATCGCGTTGGCAGTGACATTACATGTTTGACCACATCTAGATCACAATGGTAACTCCAACAGTCTCCCACTTGATCTTGAAAGTATCAAACAAAAACTTCACAAACAATGAGCGGCATCTAGCAATGCATCATTGCTCCCCAAGCAATAAGAGTTCATAACTCATAAGCCTTTATGACCAATGTTCCAGCGTTGTCTTTGTCCCTTTGTCCCTTACATCCGGAAAGAACTAGAGGCATGGACCGTGTCACCCTCATAATAGCTCAATCCAAGTTTCTTGATCTAGAACGGACTTCCAGAGAATGGTGAGCTCAATATCACATATTGACTCTACCAAGCATGGCCATGCATTTCTCAGTCCAATTCCACCAAGGGGCCCATGGATGCAACTCCTGTTATATAGGAGGACAAATCCCATATCTGCTCACACCCAAACACCCAAATGATTCGTAACGTACCCAACGACCACCCTTATCATCAACCTTCTTCAAGGAAGACTTTAGATGACATCAAAGCACGCTCTTCCTCACTCGATGAATGCTGTGACTTCAGGTCAAAGGACCACAACACCATTATCAAATGAGACCTACTTGTGACACTTTTAAGTAACAATCCAAAAAGTAGTCTCAGGTTGGGTCTGTCCAGTACAACTTGTTCACTAACAAGTACCCACGTGATGACTTGATATCACAATATCATGACCTGTGAGAACCGGTCATCAGTCAACACACATGCTAGTCTTAATGTATCATCATCACCCTTAGCTTCTACGATGATACCTCGACCAGGGACCTTTTAAGAATGAAGCTTCGAGATCATAGGCTCTCACATTCAAATCATGTACTTGATGTCCTATGGAAGCGAACATTCTAAGGGTATTTATCACGAATTTTATTCTATCATATAGAAACAGTATATCGTAATAAAAGAACTTGTCATTAATTGTAAAAGGAAATAATTGGTACACAATTCATCATATGAATAAATAAAAACAGCCAACAGAATATTTATTTTACATGCAACCCACAAGACTCCCACTAGAGTTGATCACTCAGGTATCGTATACCCATTGATCTAGTATGACCATCATGCTTTCTCTACGCGAGAGGCTTTGTTAGTGGATCTGCAATATTCTCCTCAGTCGGCACTCTGCAAATGTTCACATCTCCTCGTTCGACAATCTCACGAATAAGATGGAACCGCCGAAGTATGTGCTTGGAGCGCTGATGGGATCTAGGTTCCTTAGATTGTGCAATTGCACCATTGTTATCACAGTAGAGAACTACGGGACCAACAATTCTAGGAACTACATCTAGCTCGCCGATGAATTTCCTAATCCATACAGCCTCCTTCGCTGCATTTGCCACAACGATATACTCGGCCTCAGTTGTAGAATCAGCAATTGTCTCTTGCTTGGAACTCTTCCAGCTCACAGCTCCTCCATTCAGGCAAAACACAAACCCTGACTGAGACTTCGAATCATCCCTATCACTTTGGAAGCTGGCATCCGTGTAACCACTTACAACGAGCTATTCCTCTCCACCATATACCAAGAATACATCCTTAGTCCTTCTCAAGTACTTCAGGATATTCTTTACGGCTATCCAGTGACATTCACCAGGATCAGACTGATACCTGCTAGTCATGCTCAAAGGAAAAGAGACATCGGGTCGAGTACATAACATTGCATACATGATTGACCCAATTGCTGAAGCATATGGAATCAACTTCATGCGGTCCTTATCTTCGCAAGATTTTGGACACTGGTCCTTAGAGAGATTTACACCATGAGACATGGGCAAAAATCCTTTCTTGGACTCAAGCATGTTGAACCGCTTCAACACCTTCTCAATGTACGTACTCTGGGTCAAACCCAGCAACTTCTTCGATCTATCTCTATAGATCTTAATACCGAGTATGTAAGTCGCTTCACCCAAGTCCTTCATAGAAAAGCAGTTCCCTAGGTTGTTCTTAACAACTTTCAGGGTAGGTGTGTCATTCCCGATCAACAGTATGTCATCTACATACAATATCAGGAAGACAACAATGCTCCCACTGATTCGCTTGTAAACACACGGTTCATCTTCATTCTTGACAAAACCAAACTCTTTGATCTTCTCATCAAAATGAAGATTCCAACTTCTAGAGGCTTGTTTCAATCCATAGATGGACCTATTCAGGTTGCATATTTTAGTGGCTTCATTTGGGGATACAAAACCTCGGGTTGTGTCATGTACACTTCCTCAAGGAGGTTTCCATTTAGGAAAGCCGTTTTGACGTCCATCTGCCAGATCTCGTAGTCATAATACGCAACAATAGCAAGCAATATCCTAATGGACTTTACCATGGCAACAGGGGAAAAGGTCTCATCATAGTCAACACCATGAATTTGCTTGAAACCCTTAGCCACCAGTCGCCCTTTGAATGTCTGTACATTCCCATCCATGTCGGTCTTCTTCTTGAAGACCCACTTGCACCCTATGGGTCGTACCCCTTCAGGTGGTTCCACCAAGTTCCAAACTTGGTTTGTATACAAGGAGTCCATTTCGGATTTCATAGCCTAAAGCCATTTGTCGGAGTCCGGTCCATTCATAGCATCTTGGTAGGTCGCTGGTTCATCATCATGATCCATAAGCAGCACATTACCTATTTGAGACACGAGAAATCCATATCTCTCAGGCTCAAATCTTGGTCTACCAGATCTACGTAGGACTTGTGTCTCTTGAGCAGGTTCTCTAGCTACAACATCTTGTAGTCCTGGCTCAGATTCCAATTCTGGTTCATTCACTACTTGTGGTTCTTGAACTTCTTCAAGTTCTACCTTTTGCGTCTTTCTTGACAAGAACTCTTTCTCCAAGAAGACACCCGTCCTTGCGACAAACACTTTGCCCTCAGACGGTAGGTAAAAGTAATATCCTTTCGTTTCCTTAGGATATCCCACCAGATAACACTTATCTGATTTGGGTTCCAGCTTGTCAGGCATTTGACGTCGTACGTATGCCTCACAGCCCCAAATTTTAATGAATGAAATACTAGGACGCTTCCCAGTCCATATCTCATATGGTGTCTTTAGAACCATTTTCGTCGGAGCGCGATTCAGTGTCATTGCAGCAGTCTCTAAAGCAAAACCCCAAAAGGAAACAGGCAAGTCTGCATGACTCATCATCGACCGTACCATGTCTAACAGAGTACGATTTCTCCTCTCAGACACACCATTATGCTGCGGTGTCCTAGGTGGAGTGAGCTGTGATACAATACCACACTCTTTCAGATGATCACGGAACTCATGACTCAGGTATTCGCCACCTCGATCAGATCGGAGTGCTTTAACCTTTTTACCCAATTGGTTCTCCACTTCATTTTTAAACTCTTTGAACTTTTCAAAAGTTTCGGATTTGCACTTCATAAGATACACGTATCCGTATCTACTGAAATCATCAGTAAATGTAACGAAGTAGAAATACCCACCTCTAGCCATAGAACTCATGGGTCCGCATACATCACTATGTACTATACACAAAAGATCCTCAGCCCTCTCAGTATAACCAGTGAAAGGGGCTTTAGTCATCTTGCCTAACAAACAAGACTCGCATCGCTCGAATGATTCATAATCAAATGAGTCCAATAGTCCATCTTTATGGAGCTTGGATATGCGCTTCTCGTTTATATGGCCCAAACGACAATGCCAGAGATATGTAGGATTTGAGTCATTTGTTCTTAGTCTTTTATTATTATCTACATTATAGATCGGATGGTCTAGGTTCAAAACATAAAGACCATTAAACAATTGAGCTACAACATAACAAACATCATTCTTAAATATAGAACAACAATTGTTCTTAATTATAAAAGAAAATCCAATCATGTCCAAGCATGAAATGGATATAATGTTTCTAGTTATAGCCGGAACATAATAACAATTATTAAGTTCTATTACAAGCCCACTGGGCAAAGAAAGACGGTAAACCCCTACGGCTACAGCAGCAACTCTTGCTCCATTGCCGACGCGCAGGTCCACCTCTCCTTTACTCAGCAATCTCCTCCTTCCCAGTTCCTGCACATTTGTACAAATGTGAGAACCACATCCGGTATCCAATACCCAAGATGAAGGAGGAGAAAGGTTTATCTCTATAACGTAAATATTCGAAGCGGAAGTCATACCTCCCTTCATTTTCCGCAGACCGTCAATGTACGAAGGACAATTCCTCCTCCAATGACCAGCCTTGCCACAGTGGTGGCATTTCCCTTCCTTCACGGTGCTCTTCTTTTTCAGTGCAGAAGATTTGGGCTCAAGATGTGACTTAGGTCCCACCTTCGTCTTCTTGAAGCCCTTGGCCTTACCCTTGCCTTTATGTACCATCAATATGGGACTAGCAGGCTTGGCCTTCTTCATGTTTATCTCGGCAGTTCGCAACATGCCTAGGAGCTCGGGCAGTGTCTTGTCTATTTCATTCATGTTGTAGTTCAAGACAAACTGCTCATAACTATCCGGCAACGATTGCAGGATAAGATCTGTGGCCAACTCTTGACCCAGAGGAAAACCCAGTCTCTCCAAGTTCTCTATATACCCAATCATCTTGAGTACGTGAGCACCAACTGAGTCTCGAGCTCCCATTTTGCACTGAAATAAGACCTTCGTGACATCGAACCTCTCTTGACGAGCTTGCCCTTGAAACATTTTCTTTAGGTGCTCGTCAATCTCCTTGCACCCCATGTTCTCGTGTTGATTCTGAAGCTCAGAGTTCATGGTGGCAAGCATAAGGCACTCGACGTCTAAGGCGTCATCGGTATACTTCTTATAAGCATCCTTATCAACACGGGATGAGTTCCCGGTCGGCACCTCGGGGGCTTCTTCTTCCAAGACGTAGAGCTTTTGCTCTTGCCTGAGAACAATTCTCAGGTTCCTATACCAGTCCATATAGTTCGTCCCACTAAGCTTGTCCTTCTCAAGGATAGCTCTCAGGGACAAGGTGGAATGTGAACCACTTGTCATGGAATTCTACAAGAATTCATGCAGAATTTAATCAGTACCTTAATTTCAAAATACAATTTATTTTAATTTGGACTTCAATTAAATACTCCCACTATTTTATTCAAATTGATAGCCCTCACTATCAATTCGGAGAGTCCATGCGAGCTACTCTCTTAGTGGACAAGATCCGTATTTCACCAACACCACGAGTCCGCTTTGGCGTTCCTCTCATAATGCGATTATTTAGGTAGGCAACGCTTGCCAATTGCATCCTCATGCAACTCTTGTATGGCTGGTGAATAACTCCTTATTCGCATCCATCATATGGTGCATGCCAACCCTATGCCTCTAGGCCCTCAACCTTTGAGGTCACCTAGTTAAGTTAGACCCGATGTCGACAGTGGGATATCACACTTATCCGCTCGCACCCTTACCAAGATAGATTAATGCACCTTGCTTTGGCAAGCCCACACTTCATCGATCGAGGCAGGAAGAGTGTCATCCATCGGAAGGCATCCGAACACTTAATATTTTATGAAGGGATTTTAATTTTTAATAATAAGTTAACACTTAACCATGATCAACATTTGATCAAGTGCACATCAACAGAAAAAAAACAAGCTTTCTAAAATCCACATGCATCCCTTATGTGCACAACATAAGACTATCAACCTTTGATAGACTAAAGGGCTAAATCTGGACATTTAGAACTCTTCCAAATCTTCAGATTTACATGCATTGGACAAAGGCAAAGACAACTCAATTTAAAGCAGTAGACAAGCTCGTCTCTCATTGTTGGATTCAAAATCCAAAACAATACAAGGTTCATTAACCACTTGAGGGACGGTTACTGCTAAGGAGACAACAATTTCGAACAATTAGAAATAACCACGAATCCCAGACGTTCATGGCGGGGTTCCAAGGGGCCGCGCCCCTGGCGGGGTCTTAGGGGCAGAGCCCCTAACGGGGTCCAAGGGGCAGCGCCCCTAACGGGGTCCCACCACCAAAAACTACACAAAATCACATCAAATGTGATATTCCAAGATGAAATCTTGACATTTAGAATGCTTCCAAATACCTAGATTTGCACGTACTGGAATAACCTAACTTCTGAAACAACATTCATGATCGGAACCTCCTTCTGATACCACTGTTGGGTTTTTCTAGAACCATACATCAAATGTAGGCGCAGCGGAAATGAAGAGAAACAACCCAAAAGATTCGGATCGACCATGAATATTGAATCAGGAAGTTAATCAAAATGCTAGGTATGAAATTACTTTTGCGGGATTGGATCAAATCCAACCTAGATGCTCCTAGAAGAAGAGTCCTTGCGCCGGCTATGCGAGAGTTCTCACGTAGAATAATGTCTACGTCTCTACAGTGATCCACACGAGTCGGGAGAAGAACGACTGCACCTTTGCACTTCCACGAACTGCTAGGTTCGCTCCAGGAAGAACACACACGACGACGATCGCCGGAGAGGAGGTCAGCGGAGGCGATTCAGGGCGGCGGAACACTTCCGTCTTGGGTTCGAGCGAGAGCGGAACTCCTTTCGTCGGCTTCTATTTCGTTAGTTAAGAGAACCCAAAAAGAAGTCCTATTTATACCCAAAGGATAAACAGCTTCTAGAAGAATCGCTATCCGCAGACCACACAGCAGAATAGGGGCTTTTGTTACAATTCGTCGGGATTCCACGGAACAGCATTCGTCGAGTTTTCACGGGACAATCCGACGAATTCCGATGAATCACATCAGACGGCAACATTTGCCGAGTTAATGCTCTCTGTGACAATTCGTCGAGATTCCACGGAACAATCCGACGAATCCCGACGAATCCTACGAATCATGTCAGACGGCAACATTTGCCGAGTTAAGGATCTCTGTAACAATTCGTCGAGATTCCACGGAACAATCCGACGAATCCCGATGAATCCGACGAATCATGTCAGACGGCAACATTTGCCGAGTTAAGGATCTCTATAACAATTCGTCGAGATTCCACGGAACAATCTGACGAATCCCGACGAATCTAGACAGCAACATTTGCTGGACTTCCCCCATTCTATATGGTGATTGGTAACCTTTACCAACATAGTCAATCTTCCAACTTCTCCACATGCTCTTATGTGCGACCCTGCAGGCTCATATCGCGTTGGCAGTGACATTACATGTTTGACCACTTCTAGATCACAATGGTAACTCCAACATGGCCTTAGGGCATCACCGTGACCCATGAACCCACCATGATGTGTCTAACCCAGTGAAGGGGTACCCTCGTAATACCTCAATTATCTAACCATAGAAATAAGGAGGTGTATTGAATGCGGTGCTAGCGACTAGCGGAAGTGGTGGTTTAGGTGAAACGCTGAGATGAACCAAATACCGTCAAAATGCTAGCACGGGAGCTAGCGCTGGAGATAGCGGGAGTGCATGGCGGTTGCCGAACCGGCGAGTGTTACGTCATCGACATGTTAGCGTTGGCGCTAGTACTAGCGCCAGTGGTAGCTCAATCGACGGGAGGCGGGCGGGACTCGTTTTGCTGTCCAAATTCATGGCCAAGAGAGTCTAAAATTCCTCCCAATTGATGGGGATTCATTTCCCCTATCAATTAGAAGAATGTTAAGAGGTTTTCCAACATTTATGGAGGGTGAATGGGGTGACCTTTGGGGATGGCCGAAATTTTCACCATGAATGGTGTTAATGGAGGAAACCCAAGCTTCATCTCCTCCCACAAGGATTTGGTTCTATAAAGGGCTCAAGGGGTGGAGGGAATGAGTTTCCCCCATCTTTCTAGAAGAATTTTCCTACCTAAGAACCTATCGGCATGGCACCCAAGAGCTCTCAACCAACCGTGGCTGACCGGCGATCGGCACAACTACAATACACAATTCAGGTCCTCTCCTCTCATCTATTTCTTAGTGGGTAGATCTCTTCATTTTGGCCACTAGATTTGGGGGCAAATTGTTCTTGGATCGGCATGGTCGAAAGCTTGTGATTCAAGCTTTCTTCTATTGTTCAAATTCCCGATTCCGGCCACCTCCAGACGGCCAATAACCGTACATCGTCGGACGCCATCTCAACAGAGGTGGTGGAGGCATTGGCCGACCGGGAGAGCGTCCAGGTGGCCGGGAAATCACCTCCCAAGTTGCTACAGGATGGGCTAACCATGGTTGTTGGCTGATTGGAGAAGATGAAAGGATGTCCTTCGTTTGTGCTTTAAGATCTATGCAAGTTTATAATATATTTGATATTCCTATTTCTGTCCCTTTAGTGGCCGTAGTTAAAAATAATTATAGAAAATACTTAGATCCCTCCACTGGAAAAGTGATCTATACCAAACTTGTAGCCCCTGATGTCTACTTTAATTTAAAATTATTTGAACCAATTTGGCCCACTCATTTGACTGCAGCACTCAAAATGGTGCAACCTGTACAAAGAGTTGACCTGAGAATGATTTGGGTGCCCCCATTAATCAAGATGCCTAAATGCTTTGAAATTTTGAGCATAGGTTAGATTTACCCTTACCCTCAACATATCCAAAAATGGGAATTTTTGGAGAAACCTTTTATATAATTTTTGTAGACATTTAATAATTCATGTAATAATTAATTGTAGGGTCTATTGATATCAAAACCCCTCCAATATTTGGTGGGTGGTTCTTCGGGACATGATATGACTCTGGTAAAAATTTCATTCCATTTGGGATTGATTTGGTTGAGTAATTGAGTAACCCAAAATTGGTTAAACTATGGGTTAAAAGGTAAAAAGTGCACTTGTTGGGTTGAATGGGCAAATCTCATCCAAATGTGATGAAACCTTGGCCACTAACTTAATATCACATAAAACACCTCCTCCCAAGACATGGGGCGATTTGGAGTAGTTGTGCCCTAGAACCCTAGTTCAAACCTTAGGGTTGTACCTTGAACCTATTGAAGGACATAGACTCGTATGTCCTTGGATTGACTTGAAATTTGGTTGAGAGGTTCATAGGGTGGTGTAGAGCCCTAGGTAATTTACTTGGAATTTTTGGAGTCTTTTATTCACTCTGATTTAATGAAGAGTCGTTTAGGGCTTTTTCTTACTAGAAGTAATTACATGCTCATATGTCTTAGGATGTTTATGAAACTTTGGCGGTGATTTTTTATTGATGATATCGTTCTCTGATAACTTTGTCAAGAATTTTGAATTGTTATTTATGGTACTCATTCATAACCCTCAATTTGTGCCCTTGTTGTATAAAAATTAATTATGGATTTAATACTCGCTGAAAAATTATGGAAATTGGTCAGAAGACTTGTTAGGCCAAACACATGATCTATTAATTTTAGAATAATTTTTGGAGTTATTTCTATATGATTCCCTTCACAAGGTGGCCTTGGACATGTTTATTTAATTAATGGAATTATTTGGTCAAATGGATTTATAAAATTATGGAACTCCATCAGTGAACTTTTCAGAACATTTTGGACACCAGTTAATTTTCTTGCAGTTATTGAATGAGAATTTCTAGTAGCTTATTTGTTAATCATTGATCTTGATTAGTTAGTTTATATTTTAATTGGAAGTGAAAACCTTTCTGGAAAATTATGAAATTCGGGTTTGGCTGCTATTTTGCTGTTATCTAATTGTAAAAAATTTAGTGAAGCCATAACATGTCGGAAAACTATACTTGATGTACAAATCATAGGTTCCCTGATTTTGGAGAAATTATAATAATTACCAAATTATGTAGAAAAATTATGAATTTCTGGAGATGGTGTTAAAATATCATAACACACCACCAATAATAATCTTGGGTCATTCAGATGATTGTTTGGAGTACCTCCTCTCATGCACCTCATGTAGCTCGTTTGGTCTGCGTATAGTAAAACAGTGGGGTTAAGATAACTTGTAGATCATTAGGTGGGAATGGGAGGTAGATGGTGTACCTAGTCTAGTTGAGGAGATTTGAGATCACCAATAGGAGTCTATATGTTGAGTGTGCCTAATAAGCTAAGGGGCAGGGTTGTGTTCGGGATCGATGAAAGATCACCTATCCCTTGGAGAGTCATAAAACACTTACGGTTAACTCAAGTGAAATGGTAAGAGGGGTATGTTCATGGGTAGATATCAATAATAGTAAGTGTCTTGGAAAGGGCAGTTTTGGCTATCATCTCATCGTACCTCCTAGTACCGCTACGAGCCCCTCACAGGGTAGACCTCGGGAAGTCCAAGATTAACCCTAAATTGAAGGAGAAAAATTGTTATGCAAGATTAACTCAATAGTACACTCACCCTCACCCTGCTGATGCGGGTGTTACCTTGTTTAGTCGGACGAGTAGTAGGCTTGGTGGTGGTGGTTGCGGGTGGGTTTGTGCAGCGAGCAGGTGGCTCAGAAGGTTGTTGGGACGGGCGGGTTAGCCTGGGGAGCCTATGGCTCAGAGGTACACAGTAATCATATTGCTTGTGCATAAAGGTGGTGGGTCTTCGATATTGACGGTCGTTCACATCGATGTCGATATGCTTACTCGGTAAGTGTGGATTTGCACTTAGACAAGAAAGTCTGGTGGTCCAGCTAGTAAGAGTATGCAGATGCTCCACGGTTTTGCGTTGAAGCGTACGATAGGTCTAGGTTAGGTAGTGTGAATACCAACCTAGAGGTGGGCGAGGCCCAACCCACCGCTTCCATTTTCCGCTACAGGGGTATCCTGGGAGTCTTGTTAGCCCCAAAAACGGGGAACTAAAGGTCTGTGGGCATAGAGTCGAAGTGTGTGAGTTGCACTTGTGTGATCATAACATTACCCAGCATAACACTGCATGTCATAGCATAAACATTACATTTCAACCCCTACCCCTATCGTATAAATTGGTTATGGGACTTTTTATACGATAGGCCTTGCTAAATGACCCCTTGGTCTATAGGTTTGTATGGGCATTCCTATAAATCAATGGTTACCTTTCTATTATATACCTATCTTTACCTGCTTACTTTACTGTTCTTTACTTGTTCTTTATCTTGCTTACTTATTGCTTACTGCTTCAATTATTTATAAACACATGTGTAGTGATAGATACTCCTGTAGCTAAGACATGCCACCTGCTTTGGTTTATACATCTTGTTGTCCTCCGCTTCATCCTCCCGTTCGGTGCCAAGGGACACTGGGTGATGGATGGGGGGGAACGAGGCTTCGTATTTTGACTAATGGTCAGTGGACCATATCATTTTAAGGGATTGAGGAGGCGCAGCACCACCAAAGGCCGTTGCAGATGGAGGAGGGCCAGTCTACCACGGGAGCGCCAGTCACAGGATCCGGGAGTGTCTTCAGTAGTTTTTGCTTCTGCGAGTGATTCTGTAGTGCGAAAATGATGTACCGGGCATGAGCCCTTTATATAGCTACCTTTTATTTCAGTTATTATTTGTGGACATCTCCTTTTCATTATGATCTATATTTCATGTGATGTGGGCTCGAACTTACTTTTACGTCATTTGTACTTTTCTTCTTATGTGATCGATATGGCCGGTAGGATCTGCGTTTTGTAGTGGCTGCCTTCCCGAGTGTTGGTGTCACCGTAAAGCGGCGGTTCTGGGCATAAGACCCGGTTTTGTAGCGAAAAAATGGGGTCTTACAACCATACCAGAAGATTGGCGCTACGCTACAAACTCAGCTCTAAATCTCCTCCACCACAGTCGCCACACCTACAAAATAGAATCTCCAGCATACACAGAAACATAAACAAAATAGCAAAATTGGGTCATCTCCCATAAGCCCTTTTGGTTACCGTCCTTAAGGTGGACCAAATACATGTATTAACATTAAATAGAGAAAGTTTTAGCAATTATCAAAAAGATCACCAAAAGAAACACACACGCACACTAAAGAGATAAAACAAAAGCAGACTGAAATAGGTGCAACAAAAGGCTGGAGACTCCATCACGACTCAGCTATATGCTGATTTTTGATGGTTCACCCCAGCCACACGAGATGGGAAGGAGGCGAAGGATTTAGGGCTCAAAGGAATTGTCTCTCCCTTTCCCCTAACCTCTTCCTTCTCGTGTCGGAGGGCGGCAGCGCGGGTAGCATGCAATAATGTTTTCTATTTCAATTTCCCCACAGTAGGAGAGCGCCAATGAGCAACATGTACTCTATCATAATCGGTGTCTAGAAGTCTCAGAGCATCCAGGGGCTTCATTTCTTCACCCACCATGGGTGATAGATCCGCCCAACAAACCTGTTTTAACTGCTTGCAGATTACTTTAGTTTTAACAAAATCATTCAAAGAGTTTTTAGCCATGCTGGCCATGGCAACTGCTAACTTCGCGGCCTCGCCGCCTTTGTTCTCAGCTTTTTCTTCATCCATCACGTATTTCTTCACTATCTCCTTTGACTCAGCATTCGTTTTCCTTTCTTGTTTCTCCACAACTGTACTCAACATACTAACAAATTTATCAGAAATGACAGGTAAAGAATTTAGATCCTTGGTTATTGTAGAAGGAAGAGTGTGGTGCGCCACTTTGGGTGACAAGGTAACACACCCCTTAGCAATATGAAGGGTGGCGTCTGTTGGGAAAATAACTGTAAGACCCCAAATTTCATGTGCATTCAAAAATACCAAAAATGAAAATAAGTTGAAGTCAGGGAGCTAGCGCTAGCGCTAGGTGCTAGCGCTAGCGCCGGCGATAGTGTCTCTAAGCGGTACCGACTCAGGGCTAGCGCCAGCGCTAGCCACTAGCACCGGCGGTAGCGGGAAATTCATATATACCAAGAAATCTGATGTTTCTTCTCATTTCTTGGAGAATTCTCTGCCTTTTTGAGATCTGAGAGATGAGAGCCGAGCGTGAGGGTGAGGCTTTCGTTGTGCCAAGGGCAAAGTCATGAAGGCGGTTTTATGTGCTTGCGCCATCAGCGATTCCGTGGAGAGGGTGCTGGTTCAGCGAGTTTCCTCCGGATCAGCGATTATGTTCTGTGCACATGTTTAGGCGGCTGGGAGAGGAGCGGGGCTTTCTCGACCCCCTCGTTCGACTGCAAGTGGTGCACCAACTCCGGTGCCGACTCCTCCTTCGGCTGAAACGGTAAGGATGATCGCTGAGGCAGTATTTGCGATGTTCACGGCGCAAACAGGAGGGCATGTCCCTGAACATCCTCCTATTCCGGGAGCGGCTCCAGTGCAGGCTCCAGCAGCCGAACCTGCGGTGGAAAGGCCAGTGTTGTTGAGGGCACGAAGAGCTCCAGATCAACAACTGCAATACTTTTTGAGTTTCCACCCTCCCACGTTCACGGGGGCAGGAACCCCGACGTAAGCGGAGGATTGGCTGACAAGGGTGTGCAAAACCTTGAAGGCCACAGTTACAGAGGAAGAGCAAAAAGTTACTTTGGCAACCTTCCTATTGGATGGGTAGGTGCAGTTGTGGTGGGACGAGTTGGAGTTACATCAGCTAGCGGGACGGCAGCTGACAGATATCTCCTTTAATGAGTTTTCCAGACTGTTCTTGGCGCGATATCTTCCACCGGAGATGGAAAATCAGTTCAACCGTCTGACTCAGGGTGATAGAATGATCGACGACTATCTACATGAGTTTACACGGTTGGGGCGCTATGCAGGCATTGTTGGGTTTTCTATACCCCTTCATAAGGGATGACATATCGAATATGCGCAGCCGAAATGAACAAGAACAACCCAAAAAGAGTTCAATGGATCTTGCGGTTTTCATGATTCAAGAGAATAAGAATGCAAATACAATATATACCTTCGCGGGATTGAGTCAATACTCAACCAAGGTGCTCCAAAGAGAAATCCGAAATCTGCTTTGAGTTCTTCAAGGATCGAAATAGATCGATCCCTCTACAGAAGTCCACACGAATGATGGAGAACCCTAGCTTCTTGTCGCACAAGAACTAGGTCGGAGAAGGATGCTCTCAACGTCCCCACAGACTGCTAGATCCGATCCAGGGGAGGCGGAGACCGATGGTGGCGACTAGCGGTGGCGGGAAAACGATCGGCGGACGGGAAGAACGTGTCCTCGCGCGGAACGGTTCCGGTCGGCAGTTCTCATCTTCGCGGAAAGATCAAATCATACCGAAGACCTAATCGCATTCCCTTTTATAGGCAAGGTATAAAATAGGCTATCTGTAGACCAGAGGAAAAACTGTCCAGATTTACATTCGCTGAATTCGACTAATCACATTAACCGAATTCGACTAATCACTGTAACAGAATTCGGCGAAACCATTTCGACGAATTCGACTATATATAAATTCGACTATTCACTATAACCGAATTCGACGATACCATTTCGACGAATTCGACTATATATAAATTCGGCTATATAAATTCGGCGAAACACTTTAGCGGAATTTGCCATTAGCCGAATTTGCCATTAGCCGAATTCGTCTAAACCCTTTAGCCGAATTCGGTTAATGCCTTTAGCCGAATTATCTAGTGTAAATCCGTTCGTTTAAACACTTTAAACGATTTCCCTTTTGAGACATTCTCAACTTGATTCCAAGCAGTCACAGGATTGGTCCTTCACTCATATCCAATATGAGTAAGGCCAACACAATCCTTTCTCCAATTTCTCCAAATGCTTTTATGTGCGACCCTATAGGCTCATATTGCGTTGGCAGCAAGACTAACTGTTGATTGCTTTGAGATCAACTCAGAAACTCCAACGGGCGTGACGTTTGCGGATGAAGCTCGTAAGACAAATCGGTTTTACGAACGCTTGCGAGAAGAGTTGCGGTTCCTTCTGTCGGGGCCAATGACGCAGGGGTTTATGACCCTGGTCAACTCGACTTGTTCTTTATAGAAAGATATGAAGCGGTCCCAAAGCAGGAAGGAGCTAGCAGTAGTCAAGCCAGAATTCAAAGTAGCGAGCTTGGCAAAGTCGGGATGAGACAAATGGAAGAAAGGAACGCGACCGTCTCAGCTCAATCTTCAGCATCATGAGTGACTGGGCGAGGTCCACTCACCTGTTACAACTGTGGCAGACCGGGGCACTTTGCTCGTGACCATCGTAGTGGGAAGAAGCTAGTTGCGGCCTATGCAGCAGAGAAAGGGAAGGCGGCAGAGTCAACCGCATCTCACGCTGCTCCAGCCCATCCTAGAGTATATAACCTTGGCCAGCAGGAGGCCATCAAACAGAACGATGTGGTGACAGGTATGCGCTAGTATATAGCTTTTGTTGCTTTTTATACTTCATACCTTATGCATTGCTTGTTAACTATTGATGTCCTAGGCTTTGTCCTGATCTTTAATTATCCAGCGAGAGCACTATTTGATACGGGTGATTCACATTCATTTTTATCGGAGGCCTTCATACAGCAACTTGGAGTGCCTTCATCGTTTAGACAGGAACGATTAGATGTGTTGCTACCCAATGGGTGTTCGATGCGTGCTGATCAAGTTTGTGTGGTAAAGGTACGAATAGGGAGTCAAGACTTTGACTTGGAAGCACTGATACTCCCGCTAACGGAGTTCGATGTAATCTTTGGTATGGACTGGCTGTCAGCGCAGCAGGCCTACATTGATTGCACGTCTAAGGAGGTCACACTGGGATGGAATACCGAACGTGCGACTACGTTTGCTGGTTTGCGTGGATCGAGCAAGACACTGATGTCTGCTGTCCAAGTGGTCAAGGCAGTTCGGCAAGGCGCAGAGTTATGTGTTGTGCTAGTGGGGGCTGCAAAGCTTCAACCCAGTTTGAGTGATGTTCCTGTGATTTCACAGTATCCAGATGTGTTTCCGAAAGATCTCCCTGGGGATCCACCTCAGCGAGAGATTGACTTCTCTATAGAGATGGTGCCAGGTGCCAAACCTGTTTCACGCTCTCCGTACCGAATTGCGCCAAAGGAGATGGCGGAATTGAAGGTTCAATTACAGGAGTTGTTAGAGCAAGGTTACATACGCCCAAGTACATCCCCTTGGGGCGCTCCGGTCCTTTTTGTGAAGAAGAAGGACGGAAGCCTGCGTCTATGCATTGACTACCGAGAATTGAACAAGCTGACAGAGAAGAACAAGTATCTGATTCCTCGAATCGATGACTTATTCGATCAGCTAGTTGGGTCAACTGTGTATTCAAAGTTGGATCTCAAGTCCGGCTATTACCAGTTACGAATTCGGGATTGTGATATCCCTAAGACAGCATTCAGTACTCGCTACGGACACTACGAGTTCACAGTGATGCCGTTTGGATTGATGAATGCACCGTCAGTATTTATGGATCTGATGAATAGGACCTTTCGAGAGTGCCTTGATCGGTTTGTCATTGTCTTCATTGACGATATTTTGGTGTACTCTCAGTCTGAAGAAGAGCACACGATTCATTTGCGTGAAGTTTTGGAAACCCTGCGACGTAGTCAACTTTATGCCAAGTTCTCTAAGTGCGAGTTCTGGCTAGCCTCAGTGGCGTTCCATGGTCATGTTGTTAGTGGCGAGGGTATCGCAGTGGATCCGGCAAAGATTGATGCAATCCAGAAGTGGCCCGTTTTGGCGACAGTAGCGGAAGTCAGGAGTATCCTTGGACTTGCCGGCTACTATCGGCGCTTCGTGGAGAACTTTTCGCGGATCGCTCTACCTCTCACCACCTTGACAAGGAAGGATCAGAAGTTCGTTTGGTCACCGGAGTGTGCACGGGCTTTTGAGGAACTGAAGAGGCGTCTGACCACAGCACCAATTCTGTGTTTGCCATCTGGTGCAGAGGGTTATGAAATTTACAGTGATGCGTCAGGGAGCGGCTTAGGCTGCGTACTTCTTCAGCATGGTCAAGTAATAGCTTATGGCTCTCGTCAGTTGATAGTGCATGAGCGGAATTATCCGGTCCACGACTTGGAGTTGGCGTCCGTGATCTTCGCTCTAAAGTTGTGGCGACACTACTTATATGGTGTGAAGGTTGACATCTTTACAGACCATAAGAGCCTTAAGTATCTATTAACGCAGAAAAAGCTCAATATGCGACAACGAAGGTGGATGGAGTTCCTGGGGGACTACACTTTTGATATACATTATACTCCCGGAAAGGGGAATGTCGTCGCAGATGCATTGAGCAGGAGGGCTTTTTCACAGGCCAACTGGATTCAGATGTATGATCCACGTCTGATCAAGGACTTGGAAGACTTGGATATCTCCTGTGTGGAGTGGAGTTCTAGTATGAGTGCATGCTTGAACTTGACGGAGGTGCAATATGACCTCGCCGACAGAAAATGACAGGCCTTGGAGCCTGATTCGAGCATGCAACGCTATTTAGCAGAGTCTGGGGATGGGACTGCTGCAAAGTTTGTAGCAGACGACGGTCTGATGTGGAAAGATGGCCGGTTGTGCGTCCCAAATGTGGGTAAGTTGCGGGAGGAATTGATGTACGAAGCTCACTTTACCAAATACTCAATTCACCCAGGGAGCACAAAAATGTACCAAGACATGAAAAAGCTGTTTTGGTGGCCAGGATTGAAGAAATACATCGCCTTGTACGTGGCAAAATGCAAAACTTGCGCACTGGTGAAGGCGGAATGCCAAAAACCTGGAGGTTTCCTGAAGTCGTTACCTATACCGGAATGGAAATTTGATGACATTTCGATGGATTTCGTGCACGGTTTGCCGAGATCGCAGAGTGGGAATGATGCCGTATGGGTGATCGTGTATCGCTTGATGAAGGTAGCCCACTTTATTCCAAACCGGAAGGATGATTCAGTTGAAAAGTTTGCAAAACTTTATGTAGATAGCATTGTCCGATTGCACGGTGTGCCCCGTAGCATCGTTAGTGACCGAGATGGGCGCTTTACTTCCAAGGATTGGAGGCTAATCCACCAGTTATTATGTACAAAGTTGAAGTTTAGCACTGCCTTCCACCCTCAGACGGATGGACAGACTGAACGTACGAACAGAACTCTGGAGGATATGCTCCGAATGTGCATCCTGGATTTCGTTAAAAAGTGGGAAGATCTCTACATGATCGAATTCGCTTATAATAACAGCTATCAGGAAAGTATAAAGATGGCACCCTTTGAGGCCCTCTATGGTAGAGCTTGCCGCACTCCCTTATCTTGGGCGGAGACAGGTGAAATGAAGTTGTTTAAGCGAAAGGAAGTCGAAGAGGCAAATGCGCCGATTCAAACAATCCGGGATCGATTGTTGATTGCACAAGATAGGCAGGCAAAGTACTACAATTCCAAGCACAGAAACGTCGAGTTCGCCGTGGGCGACTGGGTTTATCTCAAGATCAAACCTTTCATGGGTGTGTCTCGGATTCGGCGCTTGAAAAATCTGAGTCCAAGTACATTGGGCCGTTTGAGATACTGGAACGTGTTGGCGAAGCTGCCTATCGGCTCGCTCTTTCGACAGAGTTGAGTGGTCTGCACGATGTGTTCCACATATCGGTATTACGGAAAGCTGTACCAGAGCATAGCCAAGTGCTTGTAGCTAGTCAGGTGCCGGTCGATGATGGGCTGAAGACGCTGGTCACGCCTATTTGCATCGAAGACACTGATATCAAGCAACTGCGGAATAAATTGATCAAGATGGTCAAAGTCCGCTGGAACAAATGCGGTCGTGCGGAGCTTTCATGGGAGCGCGAGCAAACTATGCGTGAGGAGTTCCCCGAGCTGTTCCGTTGAGGTACAAGTCGTATTTTGTATCTTTTTGAGTATTTGCACTATTAGAATTTCGGGACGAAATTCTTTTAAGTGGGGGAGAATTGTAAGACCCCAAATTTCATGTGCATTCAAAAATACCAAAAATGAAAATAAGTTTAAGTCAGGGAGCTAGCACTAGCGCTAGCACCGTCGATAGTGTCTCTAAGCGGTACTGACTCAGGGCTAGCGCCAGCGCTAGCCACTAGCGCCGGCGGGTAGCGGGAAATTCATATATACCAAGAAATCCGATGTTTCTTCTCATTTCTTGGAGAATTCTCTGCCTTTCTGAGATCTGAGAGCTGAGAGCCGAGCGTGAGGGTGAGGCTTTCGTTGTGCCAAGGTAAAAGTCACGAAGGCGGTTTTGTGTGCTTGCGCCATCAGTGATTCCGTGGAGAGGGTGCTGGTTCAGCGAGTTTCCTCCGGATCAAGCTCAGTTATATGGCACCGAAACGGCCTACGAGGGTAACGACTCTCTTTCCTAATCCTTGGACATGTATGTCCTTTGGTTTACATGTATTTCGGGAGACTTCTACTAATTAGTGGATTGGATCTTCCGGTGGGATGAAGATATTCCCCCACAAATTGCATATAAAGTCCAGAACGGTAGTACGGGCATATGCATGCTGTGTGAAACCCATCTGGACAGATCGAGCCAGATTGGTGATGTTTAAAGTGCCGGAAACGATTCCGTGTACGTGCGGTGATTCGGGTCATGTGTACGGTTTTGTACAGAAAAAAGGGTCCTGGAGGTGTTTCCCAGGCAATACCTGAATTTGGTAGCAGACCTGTGTTCTGTTACTAGCGCCGGGCTCTAGCGTTAGCGCCGGCGGTAGCTCCAGGTGAGCTACTTGTGTCGATTTCTGGAGGCATTTTTCCCAGAGGTAGCAGAACTGGGTTCTGTTACCAGTGCCGGGCAGAACTGGGTTCTGTTGCTAGCGCCAGGCACTAGCGTTAGCGCCGGCGCTAGCGCCCAGTATACAGACTGTGTGTTTTCGTGCTACCTAAATTCCTGTAGACTGGATACGTAGCAGAAAAAGCTGTGGAACTTGCAAAACCCAGCTTTAAGAGATGGGTATTGGGTGAAGCTTACCCGTATCGTGTACACTACGATGATTGAGCATGGGTCTAGCTGAACCGAACCCCCTATAGTGGTGGTCAAGAGGTCGCCCCTTGTTGCACCTGGCAATGGAAGAGTGACGTAACTTCGTGTGTACGGGCTAGCTCAATTTGCTTATCTAAGTTGAAATAAGACTTAGCTTAAGGGCGTAACTCAGGGAGTATGCCAAAGTGTGCCTTGAGAGCATGAAGCGGGTGGCGCGGTATGTCCCCCGTTGGTGTTGTTTGTGGATATAGATTTATATGCTGCTGACATTTACTTGCAGGGAAGGAGCACCGCCGCCCTGAGTGTGGGGTGGGGTCGTTATAAATCTTGGTCAGCTAAAGCTGACCGGTTACTTGTTTTCCCACAACTTGGTGGATTTGCTTATACAGGTCCCGGTGAGACTAGCGGGAAATAGAGGGTTGAAGCCCCTGCTGCCATGCTGTGCTGTGCTGGCCCTTGAAGGCCATAGTTTTGTTTACCCTTTTGTTCATGTGTGGCCGGCCTGCGTGCCGATGTCTGGAAGCCACCTTTATGATGTAAACAGTCAATGTAAATAACTCTTGATGTTTTTCATTCCTAGTGTCATTGTGGACATGTTGTAAACTGGTTTTAAGTAAATGAATATATATATGTGCTTCCGTTGCGACTCTGGTGCTGAGATAGTTATCTTTTGTAACTGTTTAAATGCTAATTTTAGTACCGCGCTCTTCTGTTCATTTCATATGGCGTGGGGTCCCGGCCGGACCTACTGTTATATGCTATGTAACAGGGAGGGTGTTACAATAACCCTCAATGTTCCCTTGATTTGAAGAGGCCTCACACTCAATGCTAAGTACAAGTTGTATTTGATAAACCTTATTTCTATCTCATGACAATGCAGGACTAGGACATACCGAGGTGTAATGAATGATTATTTGGTTTACTGTCAAAACTGCTGAGTCAAACTCTAAGTCTCAGCTGAACCACTGAGACAAGGACAGGAGCCGCTGAGAAGGTGTCTGGGCCAGCTGAGCTGCAGATAGAAGAAAACTGCTGAGACAACTGTCTGTCTCAGTGGATCTGCTGGGACGGGACAGATGCAACCGCTGAGACGGCTGGCCATCTCAGCCCAACCGCTGAGACAGATTCAAAAGTGATCTTGCGGGTTCTGCTTTTGGCGCAAGTTGCAGAAAGGCTTCCTGGGGTCCACCAATCACTCCCATATCTGTCAGGAGGACAGTTAAGAGACGTTGAAGATCAATGGTGTATAAAAGGAATAAGTTAGGGTTGAGCAAACAACGTTTGCCATTGTTCTTACTCTCCAGCACACAAGCAAGAAGAACAATACGGTTTCATTGTCGGCAGCCAAGAACTGAGCTTACATAAGGCTGCAAGGAGAGAAGAGATTGCTTATCTTGATTCATCTCAAGAAAGAGCAAGTAGATCCAGTCCATCATCTGAAGGGCTGATCAAGAAGAATCAAGTTGGATCTGCACTCCTTCTCCCTGGTTCAAGTCTGCAACAACCGCAGTTAAGAAGAAGAAGACCAAGGCTTGACCTCTTCTTCCTTCTATTTGTAATCCTCTATTATAACATCTGTAGGAACTTGTGTGTTCTGAGACTGTAGGGCTTTATTGCCTGAGTGTGTATGGATGATTGGCCTGAGCTGTAGAGCTGAGAGGTCAGCTTGAGGTAGGATCATTGTGTGATCTGAGGTAGGGCTATTGTACCTGAGGTAGGGTTGTTGTGCCTGAGGTAGGGTTTGGGAAAACCTGAGAGATCCTATGTAAGACCCTTTTTTTCAAAAACCCGGGTCTTATGCCCAGAACCGCAGCTTTGCGGTGACACCATCACACGGGAAGGTCGCCACTACAAAGCGCCTATCCTGCCGGCCATATCGATCACAGAAGAAGAAAAGTATAAACGAACAATAGAAGTTCAAGTCCACAAATCACATGCTATATATAATAAATGTCCACATAATATAACTGAAATAACAAAGGTTACAAAAATAAAGGGCACATGCCCTGTACATCATGTCCTCACTACAAGATCACTCGTGGAAGCTAAGTACTAATCATTCACTGACCCTAAAACTTGTGCTCCTGTACTAGACTGGCCCACCTCCATCTGCACCAGCCTCTGGTGCTGCTGCATCTCCTCGGTCCCCTAAAATGATATGGTCCACTGACCGTTAGTCAAAAAGACTAAGCCTTATGTTCCCCACCCACCCACAATGGCTCCTAGGCACCGTGTGGAAGGATGAAGCGGAGGAAAGCAAGGGGTATAAAACAAAGCAGATGACGGTGGATTTTGTCTACAGGAAATGTCTACAATTACACATGTGTATATAGATAATTGAAGCAGTAAAAGAGCAAAGTAAGAGCAGGTAAAGAATAAGTAAAGGAAGTATATAAAATATGTATATAATAGAAAAGTAACCATTGATTTATAGGAATGCCCATACAAACCTATAGACCAAGGGGTCGTTTAGCAAGGCCTATCGTATAAAGAGTCCCATAACCAATTTATTCGATAAGGGTAGGGGTTTAAATGCAATGTTTATGCTATGATATGCAAGGTATGCAGTTTATGCTATGCTCATACAAGTGCAACTCACAGACTTCGACTCTAAGCGCACAGACCTTTAGTTCCCCCTTTTTGGAGCTAGCAAGACTCCCAGGATACTCCTGTAGTGGCAAAAGAAAGTGGTGGGTTGGGCCTCGTCCACCTCTAGGAAGGTATTCACATTACCTAACCTAGACCTATCGTATGCCTCAACGCAAAACTGCGGAGCATCTGCGTACTCTTACTGACTGGACCACCAGACTTTCATGTCTAAGTGCAAATTCCAAACTTGCCAAGTCAACGTATTGACGTCGGTGTGAACGACCGTTCAATATCGAAGACCCACCACCTTCATGCACATGCAAACATGTTCTACTATATCCCGAGCCATAAACTCCCCGGCCTAACCTGCCCGTCATCATAACCTTCTGGGCCAACGGCTCGCCGGACCAACCCGTCCGTACCAACAAGCATTACTGAGTCACAAGCTCAGCGGAATAACTAGTCCACTGCTTCAACCACCGAGCCTACCGCTCGTATAACCAAACCAACTAACCTCTCATAACTACGTGGTGTGGGTGTGCGTATTATTAAGTTTATCTTGTACATCAACTTATCCCTACAATTTACGATTTATCTTGGACTTTCCGAGGATTACCCTGTAAGGGGCTCGCTACGGTACTAGGAACCACAATGGGATGAAACCCCAAAGCTCCCTTTCTCAAGACACTTAGTGTTATTGGTAGCTACCCATAAGAATACCCTTCTTGTCATTTCTCTTGAATTAGCCCTAAGCATTTTATGACAGGCTAAGGGAAAGACGATCTTTCGTCGGTTCCGGACACAACTTTACCCTTAACCCACCAAGCACACTCTCATCACCTAAACTCCTTTCTGGTGACCTTCAATCTCTTCAAACTGACCATGTACACCAACTATATGCCACTTCCACTTGGTAGGCCCCTAAATATCCAAATTTCACATTTTTACTATACGTAGACTAAACTAACTATATGAAGCTTATAAGTAGAGGTACTCCAAATATTCAACCACATGACACAAGATTTTTACTGGTGGACTATCATGGCATTATAAGACTAAATCCAAAGACTCATATTTTTCCTCAACATTTTAACATTTATTTAAATTTCTCCAATATTTGCCAAGTATGAATATGAACATAAAGTGTAAGGTATTCTCAGGACATGAGCCTCATAAAATTAAGATAAATCTATCATGCCAAAATAACAGTAAATAATGAATATCACAATTTTACAGTAAGGAAATATCCTCTATTTTTAATATTTAACTTCTATCGAAACTTGAAGATTTATGAAGGAGCTACCAAGAATACTTATGCCAAAATAATAGCAAAATTACCAGACCTCTATTATGTCCAGAAAAGCTTAATTACAGAGTTTCACAATTTATGGGAATCATTTCCTCACTGAAATAATTAATCCAAATAATTCCTAATTTGCACATGTTGTGAAGTAGCCTACTGATAACAATTTCAAAAAATTATATAAAAATTCACAGAGCTTTCTAGTGCTCTGAAATGTCCTATCAGCAAGCTGCACATTTTCGAGAGAGTTTTGGACCCTTAATTATATTTCTTAAGATTAAGACAAAATAGGAGCCTTGTAAACGAAGTACTGGTTAAATCATCTAATAAATTTCACACAAAAATACCAGAGGTCCATAATATGATTAAAAAGGCACTACCAAGGTTTCATCATCATCCAAGGCCATTTGAACATGTAAATGTCTGTTATAAGATATTTCCCTAAGGGGTTTATGACCTAATTTAGGGGGAATAAATTCTCCTAAAATTCTCTCAAAATTTCCTAGGGCATAAATACATCCCATGAACATATCTCCTAGGTTCCATCGTCATTCTATAGCTTTTGACCACATGTCCTTCACAAAGCTCTATCTGCACCCCAAGGGGTAAAACTAGGGTCCTAGTGCATATCCACCTCCACACCACCCCAACTTACTCATGAAGGTGTTTTAGGTGATCCTAAACCAGTGGACAAGGTTTCAACACATGGTGATGAGTTTTGACCACCATACCCCAAGATAAACACCATGCCCTAATTTTGACCTAATAAGACCCAACTTGGGTTGACACATTACCCAACCAAATCGGTCCTAATTGGGCTGAGATTTTTACCAGGGTCAGGTGATAACCCTAAGAAGTACCCACCAAAATTTGGAGGGCATTGGAGGTCATTTGACCTAACAATTAATTAATATTTAATTTATGAAATTATTACAAAAACCTTAGAAAAATGTTCTCCTAAAATTCTCATCTTTGGGTATGATGTGTGGGTAGGTGTAAATAGCCTAGGTTTCAATTTTTAAGTCAATTCCATGACCCAATAAAAAATTATTCAAGAAATGGTGGCTGTCCTACACTAGGGACCAGTCCCACCAAAATGAACCTATAGGGAGCTACAAAACTCCTTTTGGGGTGAAATTAATTTTAAAATAAATTAGACTCCAAGGGCTACAACTTTGGTTTTGATCACTGTTTCATTTGAGGGGTTCTAGTATTTTTAATAATTAAAATGAAATACTGCAGGAAGTATGACAAAATGTGCTGGAACAAATCTCTGCGTTCGACGAAATCC
Source organism: Dactylorhiza incarnata (assembly GCA_033032865.1). Classification (NCBI taxonomy): domain Eukaryota; kingdom Viridiplantae; phylum Streptophyta; class Magnoliopsida; order Asparagales; family Orchidaceae; genus Dactylorhiza; species Dactylorhiza incarnata. The sequence continues at coordinate 3,844,950 of JAWHQI010000013.1, forward strand.
AATCTACGTTCGACGAATTATGTTCTGCGTTCGACGAACGCCGTGCTTCTGTTCATTTGATGAAATCCGATCTGTGCTCATTTGATGAAATATGTTCTGCGTTCGACGAACGCCGTGCTTCAGTTCGACGAAATCAGTTCTCCAGCCAGTTTAGCAGATTACCTTCTCTGTTCGACGAATTAACTCAGTTCGGCGAATTAATTCCATTCGACGAACTCCGGGTTCAGTTCGACGAACTCAACTATCAGTTTGGTGAATTAATTCCGTTCAACGAACTCCGGGTTCAATTCGACGAACTCAACTATCAGTTCGATGGATTGATTCCGTTCGACGAGCTCAGGGTTTAGTTCGTCGAACTCAACTATCAGTTCGACGAACTCCAGAGTGTGTTCAACGAATGAATTCCAGGTTCAGTATGATGAACACAACTATCAGTTCGACAAACTCCAGGGTGTGTTTGACGAATGAATTCCGTTCGACGAACTCAACTATCAGTTCGACGAACTCAACGGTGTGTTCGACGAACTTCTTCTACTCAGATCGACAAATCCGACGGCTCAAGTATTTTTAACAAACTATTCTATGTACAACAAAATATGTGACAGAGATACATATATCTTTAATATGAAGATCTTGCACAGATCTTGAAGCAGAATGGACGACATCCATTTGTCTTCTTCCTCTGGCCGACGGCTAGGATTAAACTGCACCTGGAGCTCCTTCATCCTTGTTTTCCTGACCACCTAAGCGCCGCCCCGGTCGGCCAATGCCACCACCACCTTCGTTGAGGTGGTGGCCAGCGATTTGCAGTGGTTGGCCGGCCGGAGGTGGCCGGAACAGGGGTATGGTGGCGGGATTAAAGCTCCAAAAACGGAGCTCTTAGCCTACCCAATTGGGGACCAATTGGCCCAAATCCTTGCAGGCAACCTGATGGGATCTATCCACAGAGAGAGAGAGGAGAAGAACCAGACCTGTGTGCAGCCTTGAAGCTTGTCGATCGGGTGGTCTTCCATGGCCGGCCTCAAGCTTTTGGGTGCCATGTCAACTCCTATCTTGGGGGCTCGAATTCTTCAGGTAAGGTGGGTAAACTCCTCCTCTCCATCCACTGAAGGAGTTATATGGGTTAATTGGGGAGGGGGAAGAGTGTAACTCCTAATTGCCATGAATGGCCATTAATGGCCATTTTCGGCCAAGTGAAAACTCCTCAAATTCCCCCCTCTATGTGTCCGGGAATGGCCATTAAGCTCCTCCAAATTGATTGGGGAAATTGAGTGGATACATTAGAGGAGGAAATGGTGGCCATTGATCTCCCTAAGCCATGAATGCCATTAATCCTCTCTTTCTCTCTCCTCCATTCTTGGAGAAAATGAGATTTCTCTCTCCTAGTCACCATTTACAAAAATTGAGTAATAATTCCTGGTATTCATCAGTATCCTGAGCTAATGGGCTACTCCAATTAGGCCTAGCCCAAGTGGATTAGGCTTGATTAAGTCAAATAAGTCATTTGACCCAAATTTAGTGTGGAGTTGACTTTGGTCAATTTGGCCTCTTCGGTTGACACCAATGGGTCCTTGGTGCTCTAAGGGGACCCCTAAAGGGTTAGGTATGTTATGGTGGGGTCAAAGGGTCAAGGTGAGGCCCTTAAGTCCAACCCTATGCTTATTAACTAGAAATTGCTATTTACAGACTAAGGTGCTCTTCTCCTTCAAGCCTAAGGCCAAGTGATCTCTTCAAGCTTCCTAGGGTTTTGTCATGACCTAGTCATGACAAAACCACTCTAGGGTTCTAGTTGTTTGGGGGGATGTTACATCCTGTGGGATCATGCTGTAGGCTCGTGGAGCTGAGTTTGGAGAAGTTGGCCTTGTCTAACTCATTGTTAGAAAGGTGAAGAGGGAAAGAGGACTACTCAAGACACCCTGTCTTGAGGAACCTCTATAAATCTCTTTGTGTTTTCTGTGTTTGATATCTTATTAACTTAAATTCAGAAAACACTAAGCTTAAAATAATAGAAACCTATTCACCCCCCCTCTAGGTGACTAAGACTATAACCTAAATAAACTATCAGCGTCACTCTCCTTCAAGAACGGGACACCCAAAATAGGCATGGAAGTTTTTTCCATGGGTCCCAAAAATTGAAAGTTTGTGATAATTGAAGCTCCATCTACAACGACCTTAACGTCCATAATCTTTCCCTCTGTTTCCACCACCATTCCATTCCCAAGGACAAGTAATGTCTGATCATCGACATTGATTTTTAAGTTCAGGTTTCCAACGTCTTGCAGTGCAAGAACATTGCACGATGATCTAGTGTTGTAAAAAGCAGTGGTTTCAACATTATTGATCTCACACTTTAGTGTTAAGTCAGCCCTATGGCAACCATCTGACTCAATTAGGCTCTTTCCCTGCTCACGAGGATTCTTTTCCATCATGCTAGGGAGAGCACCTTTAGTTCGCTAAGAAAGCACATGAGCCAATTGGCCCAATTGCATCTCTAAGTTCCTCATCGAGGCGGTTTGGTTAGCCATATTATATTGGGCCACGTCAACAAACTTTTCCATCATTTCTTCTAAAGCGCTTTTTCATTGCACCAGAGCACCTTGATTATAACCCAAATGAGGCGGCCTCGGTTGGCTTCCAGACGCTTGAGCATCAAATTGATGTTGGCCCGGTTTCCATCGTTGGCCTGCAGTGTTTTGGTTCCAAGAGAAATTTTGGTGAATTCTCACACCTGGGTTATATGTGTTCGAAAAAGGTGTTGTGCGGTTTTGATTGTTAACAAACTTGACACTCTCCTCAACATTTAAATTGGAAAGGTCTAAAGCAAGATCACCTGATGGTCACTCATAAGAATGGTGCCCTGGATTCCCGCACACATGGCAAGCTATGGCCATCACCTGAGTCGAAGAAGAGGCGTGCGTCTTCAGCAATGTTATGCTCTCATATGGTGACGGAACTGCCTCAGCCGGTGAACAAGAAGCGCTTACTTCAAATAATCCTCTTTCCTCGAAGTGTTCCTTCCTGTAGTCCAGAACGAGCTATGAGTAGCGATGTCCTGTAGGATCCGCAATGCATCATCAGGGGTGTGGTTTAATAAAGTTCCATCGACAGTAACATCTATCATGGCCCTATAGTTGGGCTCTATTGCAAAGTAAAAATATTCTACCAGGTTCGAGGGTTGAACTCATGATTGTACAACCCGTATTTGGCGAGTGGGTCCCTCGAGTCAGTTGATGGGACAGGGGTCAGCCAGACCATTCGCCCGTACCAAGATAGGAAAAAGGATCCCCAGATTAGTGGGGGTAGGCTGCAGGCGAGTGGGAGCCTGACGAGTGGTGCCTCCACGGACCATTCGCTCAGGGGCTTGAGCATTCGCCCAGTCAAGCGGGAACTCGGCGAGTGGTTCCCTCACGGACCACTCGCCCAGAAGGCAGTGAGGAGGAAATGACCATAATACCCCTTGTGGTCTGCATATAGCCCTTCAGAACAGCGGAGTTAGGCTATTCGTAGACCAATTTGGGGTGCGTTTAGTAAAATTAAAAGGCGGATTCATGCTATTTGCAGACCAGCCTAAGAAAAACTATAAATAGACCCTTAAGGGCACCTTGGAGGAGATCCGATTGGAGAGCATCCTCTCCTCTAGGCTAGTTTTGGTTGGCAGCCAGTGCCCTCCAAGGTGCCCGGTTGAGCTTTGGTTTGGGAGGGGAAGCTCTCTAAGATCTTCCGGGTGTGTGGCGGGACCTCCTCGCTTCAGCCTTGGGTCTATTCCGTTTCCAGCATCCACCGTCGAGAGAGTCTAGTGAGGGAGAAATAAGCATCGGCTACACCCCCAGTGGGTCCGAACTCAAGAGACCAGTTGCTGGTTTCAACATTTTTGGTGCGGTGAGCGTGGACCGTAGCCGGTGAAAGAAAACCCCAAGCTGGTTTCGATGACAGGAGATGGAGGAAATGGTTCTGACTCGGGTCACTCGCAGCCACCCGCGGCGGGCGAGTGGCTGGAGATGTTTGAGAAGTTTAAGCGAGAGGTCCTGTAGACGGTTCTCGCGTCAAGGACCGAGTGCGAGACCCCGGTGGTTCCAGTGGTCCCGCCTTTGCAGATTGGCGAGAACGCCCCGGGGCAGCGACCGGGAAAGGAGGTGCCAGCAGAAGGCAGTGCGCGAGACCTCCCCGGACGGCAGTTGTTCAACAGTCCGGCGAGTGCCGAGGTGTGTGAGTTGGTCCCGCGCGAGAGGACCACTCGCCGAGCAGGGGAAGGGAGCCCCTTTTGCGAGATGATCCTCTCAGCCCCAGTGCCAGAAGGGTTTCGTGGGCCGGAGATGTCCTACTACACCGGCAAGGAGGACCCAGTTGTGCACCTGCAGTGGTTCGAGGACATGACTTCAATCCTTCCCATGTCAGATTCTTTCCAATGCCGACTCTTCGCAACCACCCTGAAGGAAAAAGCAAGGGACTGGTTCCACCAACTTCCCACAGGTTCCATCTATGCGTTCGATGATCTGCGCCGAAGCTTCCGACTACGTTTCTCGACGTCAAAGAAGAGGAAGAAGGATGCGGAGGCTCTCTTCAAGATCCGGCAGAGGGAGGGAGAATCCCTGGCTAAGTACGTGGACAGGTTCCAGGAGGAGATACACCTAGTGCAGGAGGTGCCGGGATTCGCCCTCCAGATGGCATTCATCGTAGGGCTGCGAGAAGGGTTCTTCAAGATGGACCTGAAGAGAAGACCTCCCGTATCCTTCGAGGAGTTGATGGAGAGGGCCGCGGAGGAAATCGAAGGGGAGGCGGCCAACCCCGAATTCTATAAAAGGTTGGCAAAGATGAGCGAGCCCGAGGCAAGGCAACCAGAAGGAAGAAGGCGAGAGGAGCCCAGGGGCCAGGGGTTCGAAAGACCACCTCGGGTTTGGAGGAACCAGGAACCCAACAACAGGTTGGGCTGGAGGAACCAAGAAGGACCAGCGCGAGGTCAGGATGAAAGGTACCAAGGAAGGGAGGCAGGAGGAGTGAATCAGGGATGGAGGCAGGGTCCTAGACCCCCTAACCCCCCGAGGGAGCAAGCCATGGCGGTAGGCCGAGGGAGAAGAGGTAGAGGAGCAAGAGGAGGAAGAGGAAGAGCTGGAAGAGAGGACAGGGTGGCGTTGCCTTACTGTGATTTTCATCAGGAAGAAGGTCACGCGATCGCCACCTGCCCAGAGTTCTTGGAAATGAGGGAAAGAGGACGGCCACGGCGGCCGCATGCCAGAATTGAGGAAGTGCTTCCAGAGGCAGAAGAGGACCGGTGTGAGGATAGGGCGGATACAGGAACCAGGGGGGGAATCGGGGTGATTCACGGTGGGGTTGGGATAGAGGCCTCTCGCAAGAGGAGCTTCCAGGCCATGTTCCGAAGGGACGTCGCGTCAACTTCCCAGACCCCACCCCCCTCCGAGAAGCTCACCTTCTCCTCAGAAGATATGCCAGACTACGAAGACCCATTCTGCGACGCCCTGGTGATCCAGACGGCAATAGAAAACTTCACGGTCTCTCGGATCCTGGTGGACAACGGGAGCTCGGTGAATGTGATCTTCAAAAAAGCTTTCGACGCGATGGAGGTAGAGAAGAAGAGGGTGCAGGCCTCCGACGGGCCACTGTTTGGTTTCTCGGGAGAGAGGAAGGAGGTCGAGGGAGGCGTAGGTCTCCAGGTGACGCTAGGAGGAGTCCCGAGAAACTGCCGGTTCGTCATCGTGGACGCTCCGAGCAGCTATAACGCCATCTTTGGAAGACCCCTCATCAGCGCCTTTCGGTGCGTGCCCTCATCGTACCATCAGTGCCTAAAACTTCATAGTGGAGGAGTCCAGATCCGCGTCCGAGGAGATGCTAAGGTGGCGAGGCAATGCTACGTAACTGCCGTCAACACCATCTCATGGATGGCGGATGCCGAAAAGATGGATGAAGAGATGGAGAGGCCGGAGGGGCCAGGAGAGGAAGGGGAGAAGGAAGGAGAAGGGGGAGAGGGCGCTGCCCGAAAGGAAGTGTTGGAGGTCGCTCGTGAGGAGCAGGAGGTTGAGGTGTTGGAGGTCGCTCGCGGGGAGCAGGAGGTCGAGCTGATGAAGGCGGAAGGAGCTGCAGGAGAAAAGGCCCGGGAGGAGGGGCGAGAAGCGAAGGGCCAGTGGGACGAGCCAGCCCGGCTCGAGCCGGCAGAAGAGGTGATAGAGATGGAGGTTACCACCCAGGCAGGAAGGGTGGAGAAGGTGCGGATCAGCGGGGGCCTCGGCCCGGAGGACCAGAAAAGGATGCTGGAGTGCATCCAAAAGAACATGGACATCTTCGCGTGGAGCGCAGCGGACATGCCGGGCATCGAGGCGGACGTGGCTTGCCATCGTCTCAACCTCGATCCAGAAGCCCGCCCCATCCGGCAGAAGAGAAGGGCTATAGCTGACAAGCTCGAAGGACCAATCCGCGAGGAGGTGACGAAGCTCCTCGAGGCAGGTTTTGTAACAGAGATCCAGTATCCAGGCTGGGTCTCCAATGTCGTAATGGTAAAAAAGGCCGATGGCCGCTGGCGTATGTGTGTGGACTTTTCATTGTTAAATAAGGCCTGTCCTAAGGATTGTTATCCCTTGCCTCGGATCGACGCGCTGGTTGACTCAGCCGTCGGTTTTTCTGTGATGAGTTTTTTGGATGCTTTTTCAGGTTATCACCAAATAAGAATGCACCCACCAGACGTCAAAGATGTCTCGTTCATCACCAGGGAGGGATGCTACTGCTATAAGATGATGCCCTTCGGGCTGAAAAATGCAGGAGCAACCTACCAGAAGATGATGGATCGGGTATTCAAAAAGCAAAGGGGAAGGAACCTGGAGGTCTACGTGGATGACCTTATGATAAAAAGCAAGTGCGTGAGCTCCCACATCCAGGACCTCGAGGAGACCTTCGCCACCCTACGCAAGTACAAGATGCGCCTGAACCCCCTGAAGTGTGTGTTCGGGGCCAGCAAAGGGAAGTTCCTCGGGCACCTTCTCACCCCCTGGGGGGTAGAACCTAACCCGGACAAGGTTAGGGCTATAATGGAGCTGGGGTCGCCTCGGAGCGCCAAAGAGGTTCAGCGCTTGACCGGAAGACTCGCCGGGCTGAACAGGTTTCTATCCCGGGCAGGGGAAAAATGCTCTCCCTTCTTTAAGGCGCTAAGAGGCAATCAGAAGTTTGAATGGACGAGAGAATGCGAGGAAGCCTTTCAGGCCTTGAAGAGCCAACTCACCAAGGCTCCGCTACTACAAAGTCCCAAAGAAGGGGAGGTCCTACATTTATATCTCGGGGTCGGGGCGGAGGCCGTAAGCTCCGTCCTGGTTCGAGAGGAAGGAAAGAAGCAGCTACCAGTCTACTACGTAAGCAGGGTCCTGAGGGAAGCGGAGCTCAGGTACCCAATTTTAGAAAAGTTGGCCTTTGCCCTGGTCATCGCAGCCAGGAAGCTCAGGCCATACTTCCAGGCCCATTCGATCCAAGTAGTGACGGACCATCCACTCCGCCAGATCTTCGAAGGAGTGGAGCACTCGGGAAGACTTGCAAAATGGTCAATCGAGCTAAGCGAATTCGACATTACCTTTGTCCCCCGATTATCTATGAAGGCGCAGGTGGTAGCTGATTTCATGACAGATTTCGTGGCCGAGATGAAGGAAGACGGAGCCCCTCGTCACATTCCGTGGAAGCTGCTAGTGGACGGAGCTTCGGGCAAGAACTCTCTTGGAGGAGGGGCAGTGCTGGAGAGTCCCCACGGAGTGATGATAGAGCAGACGCTAGTGATACACTTCCCAATCACCAACAACCAGGCGGAGTATGAGGCTGTGATCGCCGGCCTGCGGTTGGCCCGGGAGCTCGGGGTCCATGACGTGGAGGTACTCACGGATTCCATGATAATAGCTTCTCAGATAAGGGGAGAGTTCGAAACAAGGGAGCCTGTGCTCATGAAGTATTTGGCAAAAGTCAAAGGTCTCGTGGGGACGTTCAAAACTTTCTCCATCCAGCATGTCCCACGAGAAGAGAGCACTCCGGCAGATCGGTTGGCAAAATCTGGTCCTCGAGCCGGAGGAACCCTGACGGACCTATTCCGTCCTTCGATTGAAGAAGGAGAGCTCATGGAAGTAGAACAACGGCCCTCCTGGAAGGATCCCTTCGTCACCTTCCTTGCAACGGGAAAATTTCCAAAAGAAGTTCCGGACCAGAGGCGCTTCCGGTATAAGTCTGCCTACTATGTGCTCCATGAGGGTGACTTGTATCGGAAGACCCTCTCGGGCCTCCTGGCCCGATGCATCTCGGAGGAAGAGGTCCCAAGGATCTTGGAGGAAGTCCACTCCGGCGAATGCGGCAGCCACTCGGGGAGCAGGATGTTGGAGGCAAGAGTCGTGAGGCAGGGGTACTTCTGGCCAACCCTAAGCAAAGACGCGGCAGCCTTTGCAAAGAGATGCCAGAAGTGTCAAATGTTCGCCCCGCTTCAGCTCGTGCCAGCCCAGAGGCTGAAGAGTATCACGGCGCCCTGGCCATTCGCCATATGGGGAATGGATCTGGTAGGACCCTTCCCCCAGGCTAGCGGGCAGAGGAGATTTCTCCTAGTCATGATTGACTACTTCACAAAGTGGCTGGAGGTCAAGGCGTTGGCTAAGGTCACCTCCCAGGTAATCCGCAACTTCGTATGGGGGGAGATCATTTGTCGACATGGGCTTCCGCAGGCCATAGTCACGGATAATGGACCGCAGTTCGCAAGCGAGGAATTCATCAGCTTCTGTGGCCAGCTGGGGATAGACCTTAGGTTTGCGTCCGTCCACCATCCCAGGAGCAACGGGCAGGTAGAGGCGGCGAACAAAGTCATCGTGAACTTACTCAAGAAAAAGGTGGAAAATCTCAAAGGCAATTGGGTGGAACAGCTCCCCTCAGTCTTATGGGCTTTAAGAACCACCCCCAACACCGCCACGGGAGAGACCCCTTTCAGGCTCTCTCACGGCTGCGAGGCGGTCATCCCCATAGAGTTCGAAATTACAACACCACGGGTAAAGGTCGCCGCAAATGGAGAGGAAGATTGGAGAGCCGAGAACGAGGAAGAGTTACGGCTCTCCCTCGACCTCATCGAAGAAGCCCGGGACCGAGCAACCATCCATCAAGAAGAGGTCAAGCGGCGGATGGCCAAGTATTTCGATAGACACGTCAGGATCAAGCAGTTCGAGAAGGGAGATCTGGTACTCAAGAAGGTCGACGCGGCTGGGAGGTCCGCCGCGGTGGGAAAACTTAACCCCAACTGGGAAGGCCCCTATGTCGTGGAAGAGGCATTAAAGTCTGGGGGGTACCGCCTTCAGAATGTGGAGGGCCAACTCCTCAGCCACACATGGAGTGGCGACGACCTTAAACGTTTTTATCCTTAGTACCATGTAGTAATAGTGGTTTTCGAATAAAAACATTCTGTTTAAACTGTGTATAAAAATGATGCTACAGCTCGCAGGAGAGACCCTAAATGTTCCAGAGGTTGGCCCCGAGCAGACCCGCTGTCCAGGCTCTCATCTAGCTGGCAGGTCCGAAGGCTCACTCGGTGGCAGGTTCTATGTTCCAGAGGTTGGCCCCGAGCAGACCCGCTGTCCAGGCTCTCATCTAGCTGGCAGGTCCGAAGGCTCACTCGGTGGCAGGTTCTATGTTCCAGAGGCTGGCCCCGAGCAGACCCGCTGTCCAGGCTCTCATCTAGCTGGCAGGTCCGAAGGCTCACTCGGTGGCAGGTTCTATGTTCCAGAGGTTGGCCCCGAGCAGACCCGCTGTCCAGGCTCTCATCTAGCTGGCAGGTCCGAAGGCTCACTCGGTGGCAGGTTCTATGTTCCAGAGGTTGGCCCCGAGCAGACCCGCTGTCCAGGCTTTCATCTAGCTGGCAGGTCCGAAGGCTCACTCGGTGGCAGGTTCTATGTTCCAGAGGTTGGCCCGGAGCAGACCCGCTGTCCAGGCTTTCATCTAGCTGGCAGGTCCGAAGGCTCACTCGGTGGCCGGTTCTATGTTCCAGAGGTTGGCCCCGAGCAGACCCGCTGTCCAGGCTCTCATCTAGCTGGCAGGTCCGAAGGCTCACTCGGTGGCAGGTTCTATGTTCCAGAGGCTGGCCCCGAGCAGACCCGCTGTCCAGGCTCTCACCTAGCTGGCAGGTCCGAAGGCTCACTCGGTGGCAGGTTCTATGTTCCAGAGGTTGGCCCCGAGCAGACCCGCTGTCCAGGCTCTCATCTAGCTGGCAGGTCCGAAGGCTCACTCGGTGGCAGGTTCTATGTTCCAGAGGTTGGCCCCGAGCAGACCCGCTGTCCAGGCTCTCATCTAGCTGGCAGGTCCGAAGGCTCACTCGGTGGCAGGTTCTATGTTCCAGAGGCTGGCCCCGAGCAGACCCGCTGTCCAGGCTCTCATCTAGCTGGCAGGTCCGAAGGCTCACTCGGTGGCAGGTTCTATGTTCCAGAGGTTGGCCCCGAGCAGACCCGCTGTCCAGGCTCTCATCTAGCTGGCAGGTCCGAAGGCTCACTCGGTGGCAGGTTCTATGTTCCAGAGGTTGGCCCCGAGCAGACCCGCTGTCCGGGCTCTCATCCAGCTGGCAGGTTGGAGGGTCCACTTGGTAGCAGGATCCAAATTCTCTAAGGTGGATCCAGGAGCATTCGCAGGGACCACCCAAGCGAATGATAATCCTACCTCTCTTCCTGACTGCCCGGGCGAAATCCCCGTCCGAGCGAATGGTGAGGGTACGCGAGTGTTTCGGGTAGCGGGAAGTCGAAGAGGGGCAACACACCTAAGTCATCTTCGAACACTCGCTGGGTGGCCGGGGCGGTTACTCTACGACCTAACGTCCTGGTAAGCCTAGCGAGACGTCACAGCGAATGATAATAAAATTTGAGATAACATAAAAATTGAGATTATGTAGAAATTGAGATAGCATAAAAATTGTAAACCATAGATATATCTTTTGGGGGCATTCGCCCAATTCATGGTTACATCAGAAAAAAGAAAAAAGGTAAAAACAGAAAAAAGGGGGGAGGGAATACAGAGGGCCCCCCTCAAGGGTCACCAGACTCCTCCGAAGAATCTTCGCTCTCATCCTGGTCGGGAGCGTCTTCTCGCGGCGCGACGCCGTCGTCCTCCGGGAAAGGAATCGGAATGTAAAGCTCCGGGACTACTTGGCGAGTGGTGAGGCATTCGGCCTCCGGCTTCAAATACCCAGCCCGCCGCAGCACCTGCAACGAGTGCTTGACGGCGCGTTGCGCATTCTCCTGAAGCAGTTGCTCCAGCTCATGATGGGGGTAAAAGTGCCCCCCATCACCCGGGGCGAGTGTTGTCATTCCAGCTTCTCGCAGTAGCTGGGTCTCGGCCTGGGCGAGACGGACTTTCTCCTCGAGGTCGGCCACCCGCGCGCGGAGCATCCCAGCACTTGTAGCATCCTGAAAAAAATAAAGTTATCATGATGAGGAGTATGGGACGGTTAGTGATAACCATTCACGGGAGTGAAAGTAAATGTACCTCTACAACCGGGCGGCTGGCGAGAAGAGCTTCCGCGGTCTTTAGTTTTTCCCTGAGATCGCTCGCCTCCTGGGACAGAAGAGCCCTGGTCTCCTCGACCTTGGCCAGGTTCCGCGAGACCTCAAGGCTTCGGCGAGAGGACATATGCGAGAGCTCGAGAGCGCGCAGCATAGCCCGGGCGGCTTCGTGGGCGAGAACCTGAGTCTTCTCCAAATCGAAGACCTCGGCGTCCTCCCGGCCATAAAGAGCATACGCCAGGGCATAGGCCTCGCCGCTGGCAATGTTGGTCTCCACCCAAGAGGGATGGAGAGTGGATAGCGAAACCCGGTTCGCGTTCCTGTCCCACTTCAGCAAAGGAGCCCCGGAAGGATCCACGTACTTCTCGCCGTTCGCAAAGTTACGATGGTCCCGGGGCAACGGAGGCGGCGGCAGCGCCAATTTGTCCGGAGGAGCATTCGCGACAGGCGCGTCGGTCCCCAGGGTTGAGGGTGGAGCACTCGCCCCAGAGGATTCGCCCAGAACCCCCTTACCCTTCGCCGCAGGAGGACAGGGCGACTTCGAGGGAGGAGGGGAAGAAGCCTTCACCGACTTTCGCTTCCGGCTACTAGGCTTGGAGGAGGAAGGCTCCTCCCGGCAAGCATCCGCGGCGGCTTGCGCGAGAGGTAGGCAAAACCCAGGAGGGCGCGGCGGATGAACGGGAAGATTACGCACACCTGCATGATATTGCGAGTGGTTTAGGCGAATGGAGTAAGAATCACAACCAAAATGAATTCAAAAGTCTTGGAATCTTACCCTCGCCCTGCGGAATGAACGGGAGCGTGTTGACGTTTCGCCGGAGATAGACAAGGTCCATCCCGTACTGCAGAATGTACTGATGGAGTTTCGCCTCATGCCCCCCTAGGGTCGGGGGGCGGAAGGTCGACTCCTCCTCCTGCACCGGGGCGAGAAGGGTGTTACCTAGGCTCCCGCTGACGAAGATGAAGCGGCGAACCCATTCGTGGTTCTTGTTCGGGAGCCCGTAGTGTTTGAGAGGGCTTAAACCCGAGAAGAAGGAGATGCCGCCGGTGCAGTGGAAGGTGTAGAGTTTGCGGAAGACAGGCAACGAGAACTCGATCCCTTCTTCTCGCAAGTAGCTCGCGTACCCGACTAGCATGGCTATGGAGTTGGGGTTGAGCTGGGCGGGCACGACCCCATAGTACCTGAAAGTCTGGCGCAACTCCGGCCAGATGGGGAGGCGAAAGCCTACCTCGAAGTGCTCTAGCGGGATTGCGAGAGCACAAGGCGAGATGGAGTTCAGGCGCTCCTCAGGCCTGGGCTTTCGCCCCTCGAACCCCCCGGGGACGTAGTCAGCGACCGCCGTCAAGTAGGCCTCTTCGGAGAGGTCGCAGGAATCGAACACGTGATTGACGAATGCGCTGGCGCACTTGCCCCTTCCTTCGGCATCGGCACCCATCTCGCGAATGAGGGAAAGGAAAGGAGCAGCAAAGGAGGGAGAGGTGCGAATGCTAGGAGCAAAGAAAGAGATGGAGCGAATGGTGATGTATTTATTACGGTAGTTGAAGGGCCTATTTATAGAGGCATTAAATGGCGCTTGGGCTTTCGAGGCAACGGGGGGTGCGGGTAGCAATCTGCGGCAGTCCGGCGCCTCGAAACCCGGTCCAAGTCTCTCTCGCCCATTAATGGCGAGTGACCTATAACTATTCGCTCATCGGCTTTGCGAAAATGATCAGGTAAGCATTCGCAAAGCATATCATTCGGCGACAATCAGATAGGCTGAGGAAAGTGAATAGCGATAAATAGAGCATTCTCAGAATCATAATATACATAGTTATTACAGACAAATATTAATGTTCGACACTCGCGGCGAGGCGGATAGGAAAAGAAAGAGATTATGGCGTCTGGGTCAGTACTCCACCCAAACCCATCGACCTCGCTTTCGCGACCCTGCTTCTGGGGGCATTCGCTGACGGTAGTATGTCATCATGTTGGTGATCTCGTGGGAAGCCAGTTGGAGCTGGTCCCGGGCTCTCGCCGCGTGCCTTTCAGGCGACAGCTCCCCACCTTCGCCCCCCAGTCGCTCCACTGTCGCGAGAAGCCGCGAGTAGTCCCTCCGGAGTTCCTTCAGCTCGCGCTTGATCTCCAGCTTCTCCTCATCCACCTGGCCGGCAACATTTCGCTGGAGATATATAAGCTTCCCAAAGATCTCCGTGATTCGCTCCTTCAGGGTCACGTGGTCAGATGAGTCACCCAAGAAGTCAGCGAGATCACCTGGGGAGGGAAGGGGCGAGAGCACCCCGTCTTCCCCCTCATAGTAGGACTCAGGGGGGGAGACCTCCCGATACCCTACGAGATTATAAAAGGATCAATACGATGAAGTTAGTGAATGCGGCGAGGACAAGATAGAAGCCTCACCTGGGGCAGGTACCCTGTGGCCTGAGGGGCGAGAAGTATGGAGGTGTACTTCGGGCAAACCGGCGAAAGGGGGGAAAACCTTCCCTTTTCCGGGGCGGAAAGGCGGGGGAGGAGGAGCCTGATCATCCGCCGGAGGATTCGCGCTATCTTCAGCACGGAGGTGCTGACCCGGCTCCCGCTCGGGGTGGACCCTCTGCTCATTCGCTGTAACAGAAAGGTTCCGCTGGGTTGGGGAAGGCGGAGGAATAGTGTCCCGTAGCGAGACGTCTGGGTTGAGGACTGCAAAAAGTTGAGGGTCAGAAACAATCCGTCTCAAAGGTAAATCGGAAGGATTCCCAAAACTTACTGGACTGAAGTACGGTCTCGCCCGGAGGAGGGGGAGGAGCCAGGGCCAGATCTGGAGGAGGTCCCTCAGACTCGGGGGGTGGCGCCGCGACACTATTCAAGACGACCGCGTGGCCGTCCTCTGGCACCGAGGTCCCCTGCGAGTGGTCAAAACAACTTTGGAGTAAGGGTCCGAACTAAAAGGTAAGGTGGGAGGAATTCCCATACCTGGGTCCCGAGGTCAACAGGAGTACGCGCCGGAGATTCGGACACGGCCTCGCCTTTCTGACGATTCAACCGAATCGTCTTGGCTCGCCGCGAGACGTACGGGACGCTTGGGTCTCGCTTGGATGTCAGCCAGGGAGCGAATCTGGCAGTTTTCGGGGCGGTTGCAACCTGGGCCGCGGCCAGGCGCTCGATCATCTCTTGCGAAAGGGGTTTCGCGGAAGGCTTATGAGAAGACATTGGAAGTGGCAAAAGGTCAAGAGAGAGAAGAAATCCTGAGCCGAAATGGGTAAGTGGTCCAGAAAAAACCGGACACGGGATGTATATATATATAGGATAACGGTGGGACCCACGGAATCTTGCGGGGCCCACTCAACAAGCACTCACCAAATAAGGGATTGGACTGTTCTTTCCGAGTGGGCGAGCCACTCACAAAGAGCGGGGATTGTGTACAACCCGTATTTGGCGAGTGGGTCCCTCGAGTCAGTTGATGGGACAGGGGTCAGCCAGACCATTCGCCCGTACCAAGATAGGAAAAAGGATCCCCAGATTAGTGGGGGTAGGCTGCAGGCGAGTGGGAGCCTGACGAGTGGTGCCTCCACGGACCATTCGCTCAGGGGCTTGAGCATTCGCCCAGTCAAGCGGGAACTCGGCGAGTGGTTCCCTCACGGACCACTCGCCCAGAAGGCAGTGAGGAGGAAATGACCATAATACCCCTTGTGGTCTGCATATAGCCCTTCAGAACAGCGGAGTTAGGCTATTCGTAGACCAATTTGGGGTGCGTTTAGTAAAATTAAAAGGCGGATTCATGCTATTTGCAGACCAGCCTAAGAAAAACTATAAATAGACCCTTAAGGGCACCTTGGAGGAGATCCGATTTGAGAGCATCCTCTCCTCTAGGCTAGTTTTGGTTGGCAGCCAGTGCCCTCCAAGGTGCCCGGTTGAGCTTTGGTTTGGGAGGGGAAGCTCTCTAAGATATTCCGGGTGTG
Source organism: Dactylorhiza incarnata (assembly GCA_033032865.1). Taxonomy (NCBI): domain Eukaryota; kingdom Viridiplantae; phylum Streptophyta; class Magnoliopsida; order Asparagales; family Orchidaceae; genus Dactylorhiza; species Dactylorhiza incarnata. The sequence goes on from JAWHQI010000013.1 coordinate 3,860,381, forward strand.
TGGCGGGACCTCCTCGCTTCAGCCTTGGGTCTATTCCGTTTCCAGCATCCACCGTCGAGAGAGTCTAGTGAGGGAGAAATAAGCATCGGCTACACCCCCAGTGGGTCCGAACTCAAGAGACCAGTTGCTGGTTTCAACAATGATGAGGACACTTCCGGAGGAGTTCAATAAATCTTTCCCAAGTGAAAGTGCACAGTTAACCTCACTAGAATTCTCTAGAGGGGGGTGAATAGAGATTTAAAAATATTTTGTGCAAAGTTAACAAATATATATATATATATGTGTGTGTAATATTCACAGATTTAAGCTTCCCACACACCAACAAGAATTAAGCAAATAAAGAAAGAAATAGCAAAAAGAAAATCACAGCACAACACAAAGAAATATAGTGGTTCCCCAAACTTTGGGTAGTCTACTCTTCTACCCCCTTGGTAGGAATTCACTATCTTGCACTGAGTCTTTTATTAAGGAGACTCTTAGAACCAGCCTGAGTCTTTTGATAAGGAGACTCTTAGAACCACTACAACTGAATTTTTTGAAGAGAGATTCTTAAAACTCTTGTACACAATTGAAGTTTGAATAAGAATAAGAAGAAGACGTAGATGGAAAATAATTGAAGCAAGAAAGAATCTTCTTCCTAGCAAGAAGATTAGAAGCACAAGTATAGTGAATGAAATCTCTCTTCTATAGTGAGAAGGAGATTGTAAGCCCTTTTTTTCTTTCAGTGAGAGCTTTCAAAAATTGTAGCAGTATGGCTTCAGAAGGAGGAGAAGAGGAAGGCTTGTTCTTTGCTGCAACACACTTTCACTTTTCTCAGCTTTCTCACTTTTCTCTTTGAAGCTTTTCCTCTTTTTCAAATGGATGGAGTGGATCACTTCTTATTATTCTTTGACGACCTCCTTCTGTATTTATAGCTCTATTTATTCAAAAATATTACTACAGGAGAATAATCAATTAGCAGTCAGAGAAATAGTAAGAGAGAAAAGTTTCCATAATCATTATATCTGTAGAAGGAAAGAGATCATTCTATTTTCAAATAATGTCAATAATAATCTTAATCAAATTAGCCAAGAATCATTTAGAAGGAAAGACTGATTCAGAACGGCTAGAAAAGAATAATATAATTCCATAAAATTCAGATCTACAGAAAGAAGGAAAGAGATCTGGCATGTTTTTTAATCTGTCACAGAAATCGACGTGCGTCGATTACTATTCGACGTAAGCGTCTATTTCAGCCTAGCTAGACGTCGAGAAGAAAATATGGAAGGAGGGTCGACTGAGGTGCGTCGACTTTACTGGGTGAGTCGACTACACTTTGACGATGCGTCGATTACTATTCGACGCATATTTACTTAAACTAATTTTTCACTCTGAGAACTCATTTTCTACTCATTTCTAGGGGTTAAGATAAATCATTTCCCCAACAATCTCCCCCTATTTGTCTTAACCCTATTCAGAGAGAAATTTTATCAACTTTTAATCAACACATCAAAGCATATTTATAGAAAAGAGATATATTTAGGTAATCAGAAGATAATGGAAAAAGAAATCGTATAACAGGCTTTTTGTACAGATCAATCAGTACTTAAGCATTAAAAATAGAGTATATCAAAATTGTTCAACATATCATTCAGGAGGAGTAGGAGGAGTTTTTCTCTTCCTAGAGAATACTAAAGGGAGATCAGGTCTTTTTATAGAGGTGAGTTGCTCCTTCTCAGTAGCAAGATGTTCATTCAGCCCCCCCTGAGTCAAAGCAGTCTGCTCCCCCTGAGATGGAACTTCCTTTACACTTTCTTTTTCTGCTTCTTCAGCTTCTTTCCCAGCTCCAGCTTCAGCTACGACAGCATCTGGCTCCCCCTGAGCTTCAACTTCTTTTTCTTTCTCACTTTCAGCCACACCTTCAGCCTCAGCTTCCTTTTCAACTTCTTTCTCTACTCTACTTGCCTCCCCTTGAAAGAGAACTACTTGTTGTGCAGCTTCTCTTGCTATAGTGAGTACATCTGTTATCTGTTCTGTAGTTTGTAGCTCAGGTACTATTTCATTCCCAATAGTCTTAAGCAGAGCAAGACTATCAGATTTTGATGTTGGAGAGGATTTGTGTGAGTGAGATTTGAGACTGGAGAGCTGCTCTTCATCTAACTTCTCCCCCTTCTTGACCTTCTTAGCTAAGGAGGTTAAGAAAGACTTGGTGACCTTAGAGGAAGAGATAAAGGACTTCAAGCTTTGCACAGAGGCATTGACCCCATCTATTTGGGTTTGCATGTGCATGATGGAGGAGTGAAGTGGGGAGCAGTGCCCATCAAGCTTATCCTGAAATCTATGGGTTGCTTGTTGAATGCACTGGAGAAGTTGCTTGTTGAATGCACTGGAGAAGAAGTGCTTGTGTGGATGAGGATGGTTCAGGTTGTGTTGGTGGAGGAGATACCAATAATGGTGGAGAGGATGAAGGTGGAGAGATGACTGTATTCCTAAGAATAGTGGTTGTAGTGAGAAGGTGAGGTGTGTTTGATGGAGGAGGAGGAGGAATAAAGGTGGGTTGAACAGATGAGTCCATAAGAGGAGGAGAAGAAGGTGGTGAAGAGGGTCTTTCAGGCTGGGATCCAGGCCTTGGGATCTGCCTGTCCCATTTAGAGAAGAGTGCTATGGATATTCTTTTGCCAGGGGGAATGGGAATATCTTTTGACCTACATAGGTCAGGATAGGATTGTGAGTACTTGGCTCATTATCCTCATAAAGGCATTCTCCTTATGAAAATATTTGTAGCCTATCATCTTTAGCAAGGAATTGGCCCAGTCAATCTTCTTTTTTAGCACAAGGGCCCCATAATGTTCAGTTGCTCCTTGGGCACTGCATCATGGGCAGAAATTTTGCAGAGTAGTATTTTTCCTACTATGTCTGCCAGGAGCCTGTATTCATCAGAGAAATCTATTTTCTTCAAGTTGATTGCTTTATCTTTGGAGAATCCCATGGTGGTTAACAAATTTCTAGTTTCTTCAGGGGTGACTTCCACAGGTTCACCACCTGATAAAGGAATGATGATGGAGATTTAGTTAATTCCCTTTTTCCTTTTTGGATTTGAACAAGAATGGTGTTGGTATGTACCTGATGGTAGGTCAAAGGTGTCCCTAAGATTTTCTGTAGAAATTGAAACAGGTGTTTCATGGATTGTTCCTGCAATCTCTCCGTGTTCAGATATTTGAGCATTATTCATCAACTCAGTAAGTTCTACTTCCAGGAGTTTGCATCTTGTCGAGATGAGTTTATCCAGACCAGTTTCAGTAAAAAGAGCTACAATGCTTTTGTAGTTTTCGGCGGCGACTTTGAAGGAATCCAGATCAATGTCGAAACCAGAATTGATCTTGGGAGCCATTTTGGTCGGTGAGATGGAGGAAAAGATGACTGGACTGAGAGGAATGAGAGATCAGAGTGTGTGTAGATTCCTAACTAAAGAGTGTTATTTGAGTCAGGTGAAGCGTCGAAACGAGACACAACTCGAGGTTTATTCGGTACTACAGTAGATGGGACGGAGAATCATTTCGTTTTGCCGCTTATTTTCGTGAAGACGACGTTACGTTGAATGGAACTTGACGTATGTTTCAGTATTGAGATGCTAGGGTTTCCAGTTTGATGTATGCGTCGACGTGACTTTTTTCTTGAAAATTCTAGGTTTTTCTTGAGAGATTTTTACTTCCTAATCCTATGGTTTTCTAAGTCAGCTTTGGACTAATTTTATACATAATTGGATTGATTGTGCCAACATTGTTTGGCAATGTGGCCAGTTTTATTACAGATATAACACCTGTTTGTCTTTGGATTATGGTAATTTGAGTGTTGATTAGGATAAAATTGTTGATTAGGATGAAAGTTTAGATTAGGATGAATGGGTCCTAAATGGGGTTTAAGATAGAAAATTTTTGTAGGATAGATATGTCCTGAATTTAAGTTACTCTGAGATTTTATGCGTCGATAGGTATCTGACGTATGTTGAGAGTTACGTCGATTTATATTCGGCTCTTTCTCTAGATTGCGTCGATCTGGAATCGATGCATGGAAGTAGTTGCGTCGATTATAAGTCGACGCAATTTTATTCATGCGTCGATTTGAGGTCGAAGTTTCTGAGAGATCGCGTCGAGTAGTGTTCGACGTACTATCATTCATGCGTCGATATGAAGTCGACGCAAATGTGTCTTCACAGACTTTGTTTTTCCATTTTTCTGAGGGGGGGATTTATTTCTTTATGAATTGTTTCTTTTGGCCTAGTTGCCTTCTCAGAATGAGTTTGTTCATCTTCTTCTGAATGGTATGATGATGATTTATCAAAATGGTTTATCTCCTTGAAGGTGAAGTCTTCTTTATTTTGTGCTTCTTCTTCTAAGTTTGTTGATTTGATGGCTTTAGTAAATTTAACAGGGCTCATCCAAGCAAGTTTGGTAGATGACATTGAACTGGTTGAAGGATCAGCCCCTAGCCCCAGATTCTTATGTCTTATTGTTTGTTTTTCAGTGATTTCTTTAAGTGTTTGACTTCTGACTTTTATAGATTCTTCAAAAGCTTTTGTCTGGGATACCTTGTTCTTAAGGAGTTGATTTTCTATTTTAGCACTCTCTATTTCCTTTTCTGTTTTATAGAATTTACACCTTAGTTCGTAATTTTTTGAACATGTATCCTCTATATTTCTCATATTAATTTGCTCCTTTAGATCCTTAATTTCTTGTTTAGGTTTTAGTTGATCTAAACAGAATCCTTTAAAATCATTTTTGAAATCATCACATAGAAAATCTATTCCATCAAAAATGCTTACCTCATCCTTATCCTCAGATTCCTCTATGAGAATAAGACTATTTGCTTTTGTTGTTGAATTTTCTTTTTCATCTTCAGAAGAGATGCTTCCTTCTGATCCTGTTTCACTCCATGATTTAGCAGCATATTCTTCCTTTGAGCTTTCAAGAGCCATTAAGCATAGGTCTTCTTGCTTAGACTCTTCATTGTCACTTTTAGATGAGGTGCTGTCCTCAGAATCTGTTTCACTCCAAGCTTCTGCAATGAAGCCTCTTTCTTTCTTCTTCCCCTTTTTCTTGAGATCTTTCTTTTTCAGATCTTTCTTTTTCTCGGCATTTTTTGGACATTCTGGGGCAATATGTCCAGTTTTCCTTTAGGAATAACAAACAATTTCTTTAGTAGGAGTCTTATCATACCTTGGTTTTGACTCTCTTCTTCTAGACCCATCTGTCCTGACCCATTTCTTGAATCTTCCGGCCAGGAGACTGAATAATTCTTCTTCAGTAACAGGGGTTTTTCTTCTGTTGCTTTTAATTCAATGTTTCTATCTTTTGAAGAGGTTGCAGTGTTTTCCCTTCTTTCCTTCTCTTCTCTGGTTTTCAGTAGTTGCTCATATTTGAGTTTTCCTAATAGGGCATCTGTTGAGATTTCCTTTTGTCCTCTTGTATTTCTTATTGCCCATATTCTTGAGTCCCATGAACTTGGGAGACTCATTAATAATTTGTCATTGATCTCTGTGAGAGAGATCTCTCTATCCAAGCTCCATAATTGGTTGATGATCAGACTGAATCTGTCATACATCTCAGATATGCTATCTTCATGCTTCTTTTGAAAGTTCTCATATTGGGAGATCAATAGAGCCTTTCTATCTTTCCTTTCATCAGCACTTACTTCTACTATCTTTGTAAGAGCCTCCCAGATTTCTTTGGCTGATTCACAGTCAGCAACCTTTTGAAAGATTTCATCTGAGAGGGTTGAGACAAGAATGTTCACAGATTTGGCATCACATGCTCCTGCCTTCTTTTCATCATCTGTCCACTCAGCCCTTGGGACCAGTGTTTGAGTCACTTTACCACTTGAGTCCTTTCTATAAGGCTTGGGAGGACCTGTCAAAATAACATTAAACAATTCTTCATCAATAGAATTCATATAAATCCTAATTCTTGTTTTCCAAAGTGCAAACTTTTCAAGATTGCACATTGGTGGTCTGGTGGAAGCATAAACTTTGATTTGTGCCATAAAAAGTTTTTAGAAATATATATATATGAGGTAGGATCTTTTTGATCAAGGAGTTACCCCTTTTTGATCAACCTCCCTCTGATACCAATTGAAAGTGCACAGTTAACCTCACTAGAATTCTCTAGAGGGGGGGGGGGGGGGGGGGGTGAATAGAGATTTAAAAATATTTTGTGCAAAGTTAACAAATATATATATATATGTAATATTCACAGATTTAAACTTCCCACACACCAACAAGAATTAAGCAAATAAAGAAAGAAATAGCAAAAAGAAAATCACAGCACAACATAAAGAAATATAGTGGTTCCCCAAACTTTGGGTAATCCACTCTTCTACCCCCTTGATAGGAATTCACTATCTTGCACTGAGTCTTTTGTAAAGGAGACTCTTAGAACCAGCCTGAGTCTTTTGATAAGGAGACTCTTAGAACCACTACAACTGAATTTTTTGAAGAGAGATTCTTTTCACTCTTTTACACAGTTGAAGTTTGAATAAGAATAAGAAGAAGACGTAGATGGAAAATAATTGAAGCAAGAAAGAATCTTCTTCCTAGCAAGAAGATTAGAAGCACAAGTATAGTGAATGAAATCTCTCTTCTATAGTGAGAAGGAGATTGTCAGCCCTTTTTTTTCTTTCAGTGAGAGCATTCAAAAATTGCAGCAGTATGGCTTCAGAAGGAGGAGAAGAGGAAGGCTTGTTCTTTGCTGCAGCACACTTTCACTTTTCTCAGCTTTCTCACTTTTCTCTTGGAAGCTTTTCCTCTTTTCCAAATGGACGGAGTGGATCCCTTCTTATTATTCTTTGTCGACCTCCTTCTGTATTTATAGCTCTGTTTATTCAAAAATGTTGCTATAGGAGAATAATCAATTAGCAGTCAGAGAAATAGTAAGAGAGAAAAGTTTCCATAATCATTATATCTGTAGAAGGAAAGAGATCATTCTATTTTCAAATAATGTCCATAATAATCTTAATCAAATTAGCCAAGAATCATTTAGAAGGAAAGACTGATTCAGAACGGCTAGAAGAGAATAATATAATTCCATAAAATTCAGATCTATAGAAAGAAGGAAAGAGATCTGGCGTGTTTTTGAATCTGTCACAGAAATCGACGTGCGTCGATTACTATTCGACGTAAGCGTCGATTTCAGCCTGGCTAGACATCGAGAAGAAAATATGGAAGGAGCGTCGACTGAGGTGCATCGACTTTACTGGGTGCGTCGACTACACTTCGACGCTGCGTCGATTACTATTCGACGCATATTTACTTAAACTAATTTTTCACTCTGAGAACTCATGTTCTACTCATTTCTAGGGGTTAGGATAAATCATTTCCGCAACACCAAGCTCCCGCATGGGTCTCTTGATCGTGTTGTTGGAAGGTTGCAATCTCTCGCCTCACCTTTTTGGTTTTGTCCATTGGGTGGAACTTCGCCAGGAATTTGGATGAAAGCATCTCCCATGTGGTCGCTGTGCCTGGTGGGATTGTATGGTGCCAAACCTTTGCTTTATCCCTGAGAGAGAAAGCGAGTAGTCTTAACTTCACTGTGTCATCAGATATGTCGGCATATCGGAATGTTCCGCATATATTCTGCCATGTGAAGATGAGGGTCTTCACTTGCCATCCCAGAGAATTGGGCATTGTTTTGAATTATATTCAGGATAGTTGGCTTTATCTCAAATTGATTATTCGTGATGGCTGGGCCAAAACCAGGATACACACACCCAACAGTTGGAGTGGTGTAGTCTCGCATTGTTTTGGGCCTTGGTCGAGCCACCTCATTTTCATCCCTTGCATGACTAACAGCTGGCGCATTTTCTCCCCCAGGGTTATCTCCATCATTTCTATTAACATTAACATCCATAGCGGCAGCAGCACGACGGTGTGCATGCAGTGTTCGCTCAATTTCTGGACCGAATGAAACAAAATCACCAGGGCCTTGCCCTGCATAAAACTTATACAACAAACAAGAAAAATCAAAAACAACGAATCTTTATAATAATTTCCTGGAAGAGGAAAAATCACATAACGATTGCAGTCTCCGACAATGACACCAAAAACTTGATGCATTCACGACAAGTGCACCAGTCGCACAAGTAATAAAAGTGTGAGAGATCCCCCGAATATCTTTCTTAAAGGACTGTAGTTGGGGTATGTGATTTCCTCGTTGGGGAAATTATTATTGAATTTCTAAGCCAATAAAAAGATGGGGGTTTCTGTTTGGTTTTGACTGCTACGATTAAAGAAAGCTAATTTAACTAATGAGGGTCGACTGCACCACTTCGCTTGGTGGATGGACGAGAAGGCTCGCAGATGGTTGATTCGTAACCGGCGGAGTGAGGGTCGTAAGCATCTCGTCACAAAGCGCGCAACTAGCAATTGTTGTCTTGGGTTCAGAGGAGTTGTCACCTTCCTCCATGTTATCCATCTTCTTCATGAAATAGCTTAAGCTAGCTCTCTCCGGAGAACCTTGAATGCAGCAGAAACTCCCAAGCAATGGCATTCTTGAGCTCGAGGATGATGGAGGAGGCCGAGGAGGAAGCTTTAGCGCTGGATTTGCAAAGGAATGATGGCTGGAGATTCTCCTATAGTGGGCAGTGGTGGAGCAATGAAAATGTTAGAGCTGGAGTGGAAATGGTGGGCTCTGTGTGCGATCTCTAAAATAGGGCGAATCCTGCGGCTTTATAGTAAATAGTCAGAAAAATGGTCACGCATGGTCGAACGCATGCCCGTGCGTGGACCATGTGTTATTAATTAAGAAGAAAGCCTAAGAAGAAGAACCAGAGCTCCCGTGCATTTTACTCACGCACGGTTGAATCCGACCACGCGTAAAAACGCATGGGCAAATTCTGAAACCCATAATTTCAGCTCACCAGAGGAGCTCATGCAATTTTACTCACCCACGGGCAAACTGCTCGTGCGTGAACAAATCACACGAGCGGGGACAGAACATCATTTTGAACCACAGGTGAGAGCGCACAGTCGGAGTCATCGTGTGTCAAGTAAATGCACGACCGTGCAATTCATGCAGACAAGAAATCTGGGCACAATTGGATGAACCGTCCACCTGCACAACAATCAAAATAGGAATCACACAGCAGGGAATACCCCTCCAGCTCAATCCAGATACAGAAAAATGGTTGGGGAGCACCATGTGCTTACCCCCAACAATATGGAGCGCAAATGCACACCAAAACGGGCCTAAAGAGTGCACATATCATGAAAGCAAATGTGAGTGAATTACAAGCTAATATGGCTTGAAAGTGTAGTGCACATGAATGAAAACTGGCTCGGATGAGTCCGTAAAACACTATAAATATCAGACTCATCATGGAGCTTCAACTATCTTGGGAGGAGATGATTTGGTCACATTGACCATCTTTACGTAACACTCCCAAGCTTTCTTAGGATCACTTCTGATGCGACACTGTTTCCCATTCAAAGCAAACTTCACAACTGGGTGGAAAGTAAAAAAGCACTGCTTAATATTCATTCATGATTGGCCTTCCAAAGATTGCGTTGTAGCTGCTCGGAGCTTCAACGACTATGAATTGGACCAAACTCATGATTCCTCCAAGTGTCACAGAGAGTGTGACACTTCCTTCCACCTCTTTTTTCTCCCCAGAGAAGCCGTGGAGTGGCCCTTCGGTGGAAAGAAGAGTCTTCTCAGTCTTCAGGGACTCAAATGTCAGCTTGAACAAGAGGTTCACCGAGCTTTCAGTATCAATCAAAATATTTTCCACTTTATAGTTTTCAATCACCGCCTTTATGACAACATCATCATTAAAGGGATTGGCAGTGGGAGGAAGGTCATCTTGTCTGAAGGTGACCAACCTCCGAAGAGGAGTAGAAGAGGAGGTAGTAGTGACCTCTTAGTGATAGACACTTGCGAGACTAGCTTTCCTGGAGTATTCGAACCCTGCTCCTCCATGATGCAGAAGAGGTAGCCCAAGGCACCCACATCATTGTCTTCCACGCATTCATTTAGATAACCAACGTTTCCATGGTGGTCAACGTCGTCTACTTCTTCACACTACAAGCGAGCTTCTAATACTTCTTTGATCTTGGTGTTGGATCTGATGGCGCACTTATAGGGGGTGAATAAGGGGTTTACTGTTTTGAGATAAACTGACATATTTTAAAATAACAGAAAACTTTTTGGTTCTGTCGTGAACGACTGGCGTTAGATAGTTAATGCCGGTCGTTACCTTTTCAGAAAATATTTTTACAGAAAACTTCAAAGTGATTTTACTTGCGAAATCCTAAATGAAATACACTTGCAGACAATCAGAGATAATAAAAATGAATATTATATATTTCAAAAAGATGATTACAAACATATAATTTCAATAACGCTTGAAATTAAGGCGACGAAATAATAACAAATCCACTAATAAGAAATAAAATATAATTAGAGTAGTGTTTATAGTATATGTTAAGTGTGATAATCATGCATACTCCCCCTATGTGGATACTCTCACTACATGAATGCATTTTCTAATGTACTCCCCCTAAATCATAGATTTCTCTAATTTATTTCTTCAATTTATTCTCCCCTTTTGTTATAATCAAAAAGTGGTGGGATAGAGTAATAGCAAAATGAAATAATATACATTAAGTAGAGATAATTGCAACTATTTTAAAAAATAGTGAACACAGCGAAAACAATATGTAACATCTTTTAGAAATTGTAAGTACAAAATATAATAAGCGTTTAAATCAAATAAGTTGATGTTTTGAAATTTAGAAACAAAAGTTGCAAGTTCATTTGTAATTTGTAATAAAAAGTAGCATGCAAGATTATAAACATATAAAGTAAAGATATGTTTACAATGGAAATAAATTTGCATTTTAAGTATACATAAATATTGTAAAGATCATGTGTTGATATCTAGTGCATTTACACATGATTGTGGAGAATAGTATAGATAAGCTTTAAGTCTAATTCTCATGAGTGGAAGTATTATAAATGATAATGATGTGTTCAATAAAGGTGTTTCGTTAAAGTATACAAGTGTATAAATCAAACCACATGATAATATATAATTTTAAAAACATAACTTGAATTGAACATAAATAACTTTACTTCCACAAATTTCAATGCGCATAAAGATTTTCATTTTTGTAGGAGAAGTGGTCAAAATTTTGTTTGCACAAGACACTTTATAATTTTTGGCGGAGTTTTCCTTGTCATATATTTTTGTTTATACTTGATTTTGATTTTTGTGACCAAGAACTCCAAATTCACTTGTTTTTATAAACATATACATTTATATTCTAAATACCACATTTCTCTAATCATAAGTGCAAGAAGAACAAAGAATTCAAGAAAGAATTCAATGTTATGTAGGTAAACTATTTATGAGATTCAAAATAAGTTCATATACTACACAATTATGCAAAAAGATTTAAAATACGTGTATATTAACAAAAAGGTGTAAGTGAGAAAATCATTATCAAAGATAAAACTTTACTCATACTTAGAGGCATGATAAAAACTTTACTCAAAACTTTACTCATACTTAAGATATTATTCAAGGCATGATAAAAGCAAAACAATGTTTGTTAAGAAACTTGAAGGTTTAATTTAAACATTGTAAATAATCTTTAAGCAATATGTACAATCATCCTTGAAATAAACATTTAAGCATATATGAATTTTTTTGTTTAATAAATTTTTGGAAGTAAATAACAACAACAAAATAGAAAACAAAATATTAAAAATTAAAAACAAAATACTGAATAAAATAATACCAAGAATTTTTCAATAAAAAAATTGGAGCATAGAGGCTAACGCCAGGCATTAGCTTCTTATCGCCGAGACAGGACACTAAATTTTGACTTTTTGAAAAATCTTTTTTCATGATTCATTTGTATTATAAAAAGACCTTCTTACAGTTGAAATTTCAGACATTCTGGAGTTGATTTGAAGGCTCTTTTTGTATGTTTTTGGTGTTTTTTTATACTTTTTATTGATTTTGAATTTCTTTTTGAAAAAAAAATGCAAACAAATATAACAAAGTATATATGATAATTTTGATAGCCTTTTTATAAGGGTTAAAGTGACATTTCTAAGACACCTAATTCTAACCTAAGCATGTGAAAACGTGAATTGGGTATAGCCTTGGCAAAACTGTCAGCAAGTTGTGATTCAGTCCCTATAAAGCTAATTTTAAAATGTTCCTTCTTAATATGATCTCTAATAAAATGATGTCGGACATTTATATGTTTAGATCTAGAATGATGTATGGGATTGTTTGTGAGATCTATAGCGCTCTTGTTGTCACACTTTAATTCTATGTTATTTAGATAAACACCAAAGTCCTCTAACAGTTGGGTCATCCATAAAGCTTGTGCACAACAACTACCTAATGCGATATATTCGACCTCGGTGGTGGAGAGGGCAATAGAATTCTGTTTCCTACTCGACCATGATATGAGTGAAGGGCCTATGAAATGACACATGTCACTAGTGCTCTTACAATCTAATGAACATCCCGCATAGTCCGAAGAAAAAAACCATGTAAAATAAAATAATCAATATGAGGATTCCATAAGCCTAATCTAGATGTTCTGATTAGATATCTAAAAATACGTTTAACTGCTTTTAAATGTGTTTCTTTTGGGTTAGCTTGAAATCTAGCACATAAGCAAACAAAAAATATAGTATCGGGTCTAGATGCACTCAAATATAGCAATGAGCATATCATTCCTCTATATAATGTTTGATCAATTGAAATATCGGCTTCATCTTTTCCTAGCTTTAATGATGCACCCATTGGTGTATTTGCTTGTTTTAGGTTTTCAAATCCAAATCTTCTTAGAATATCTTGAACATATTTAGTTTGACAAATAAATATACCATTTGGTTTTTGAAAGATTTGAAATCTTAGAAAATAAGAGAGTTCACTTACCAAGCTCATTTCAAATTCATCTTTCATCACTAAAATACTTCATTACATAACTCTTCATTAGTGGCTCCAAAAATATTATCATCCACAAAAATTTGCAATATAATCAAATCATTATTTGCATGCTTAATGAAGAGTGTACTATCCGCACTTCTCATTTTATAACCATGCTTAATTAGAAGTAATGATAATCTATCATACCAAGCACGTGGCGCTTGCTTTAATCCATAAAGTGCTTTTTCTACTTATACACATGATTAGGAAATTTTTCACTCACAAAACTGGGGGGGGGGGGGGGGGGGGGGGGGGTTGTTCCACATAAACTTCTTCTTTTATAATCATATTCAAAAAGGCACTTTTAACATCCATTTGAAATAATTTAAATCTTTTAAAACTCGTAAATGCAAGAAATATTCAAATTGATTCAAGGCGAACAACAGGTGCAAAAGTTTCATCAAAATCTACCCCTTCGATTTTTGAATATCCTTGTGCAACTAGCCTAGCTTTATTCCTTATTATCCTAGAGTCACCATCTAGTTTATTTTTGAAAATCCATTTGACTCCTATAACCGGATGAATAGATGGCCTCTCTACTAAATTCCAAACTTTATTACGTTCAAATTGATTTAATTCATCATTCATAGCTAAAAACCAAAATTTATCATTTAGAGCAGTTGAAACATTTTTTGGTTCTATTTCGGAGACAAAACAAAGGTTTAAAAAAGACTCATGTAAAGAAGAATGAGTACTTACCCCTTTCGATGGTTCTCCTATCACAAGCTCCCTTGGATGATCCTTTGAAAATTATAGCACACTTGGAGGAACATATTCCATTTGTTCTTCTTCTTTCTCCTCTTCTTTTTCTCCAAGTGATTCATCATCCTCATGCTCCAAAGAGGAAAGCAGTTCATCTTCGTTTCATGTACGATTAGTTTCTACACAAGGAACAAACTCATCAAATCTTTCATGAATAGATTCTTCAACTAATTTAGTTCTTTTATTATATATTCTATAAGCCTTACTAGTTGAAGAGTACCCAATGAAAATTCCCTCATCACATTTTTCATCAAATTTTCCTAGTGCATCTCTAGTGTTTAAAATAAAACACTTACAACCAAAGACATGAAAATAAGATACATTAGGTTTTCTTTTAAAATATAGCTCAAAAGGTGTTAATTTTAGAATAGGACGAAGCATGACACGAATTAACAATATAACATGAAGTATTAACCGCTTCGGCCCAAAATGATTTAGGCCACCCATATTCACAAAGCATAGTGTGCGCTAGCTCTTGAAGGGTTCTATTTTTTCTCTCCACTACACCATTCTGTTGTGGGGTGCGAGGAGCGGAAAATTCATGTTAATTCCTAAATTATCACAAAAAGAAGAAAATTTATTATTTTCAAATTCTCCTCCATGATCCGAATGTATGCATTTAATTTTTAAATCAAGTTCGTTTTGAATACGAATACATAGTTTAGTAAATTCAATAAATGCATCGGATTTGGAAGATAGAAATAAAGTCCAACAAAATCTAGAATAATCATCAATTATTACAAAATTATACTTTCTACCTCCTAGACTAGAAGTGTTAACTGGTCCAAATAAATCCATATGAATTAATTGAAGTGGTCTAGAAGCAGAAATTACATTTTTGCTCTTAAAATTTTTTTTTGAAAACTTTCCTTTTTGGCAAGGCGTACAAAGAGAAGATAAATTACCATTAAGCATAGGTAAACTATTAATTAATTTATCTTTTGATAATTTTCAAATAAGCTTGGTGCTAGAGTGACCAAGACGTCTACGCCAAAGTTCTAATTCTTCATTTTAGAGATAAAACATTTAAAAGAAGAATTTGAATGATCATTAAAGGTAATCATATAAACACTATGCATCCTTGGTGTGGTGAGTACGACATCATTTGTTTTATAATTTATGATTTTGCAAAGATTTGTAGATGATTCAAATAATACATTTAAACCTTTATCACATAATTGACTAATTGAAATTAAATTATGTTTAAACCCTCTACATATAAAATATTTGAGATTGAGAAAGAATAGTTACCCACTGTGTCGATGCCCATGATCCTTCCTTTTCCGTTATCACCAAATGTCACCATCCCTCCTTTCTTCATCTCAAGCCAAAGGAACTTTGCTTTGTTGCCCATCATGTGTTAGGAGCATCCCCAGTCCAAATACCACAAGTCCTTTTTGTCCTTAGCCTGCCAACATACCTACAAAGGAGATGAGAGTAAAGATCCGGATACCCAAAAGGTTCCTCCCAAAGAATAGGTGGAAACCTTAGGCACCCAGATTTGTTTTATAGCACTACGACCCTTCTTCCTACAAGAGTTTGAGGTGTGTCCAAATAAATGACATTTGGCATACGATATAAAAGGGGATGAGACCCTTTTTGGAGTTTTGGATAAACTCTTGCTGGAATATGGGATAACATTTGAATTTTCTAATTTATTATTGACAGAATTACTATTTCTGAAATTATTGCTAACGTCATTGTTAGGAGTTAACACCTGGCGATAGCTTCTAGTAACATATCCAAGGCCATATTTGGCACTTCCATGGCATTGGTTGGCCAATATCATGTCCAGAGATCTTTGCCCAACTCCAAACTTCTTAATAGCCATATTTAAATCATGAATACGAGCTTTGAGAGTGGTGTTTTCCGTTACTAACATAACACACCAATTCGCAAAACTTTTCTTTCCTTCCTCTATTTGAGAAAGAGAGGTTTTTAAAGTTCTTTCTAAATGCCCCTTCTCCTTTGTAAGAATTTCAATATTGGAGTGAGACTTAAAAAGAGCTTCTTCAAGTTCTTTCACTCTTGCCAAGGAGCGATTGCACTCTTGGCAAGATACCTTTTCTTTCCCTAATTGTTTAGATAAATTTTTGTTTTCTTTTAACAAAAGTTAATTTTTAGAATTTAGAAGATCAATATCTTTTAAACTTTTAGCAAAAAAATTGCATGTTTGTAAATACTCAATATATAAATAATCATAAGGAGTAGGGAGAGTTACCTCAGTGTCGCTTTGGACACTGCTTTCATCCTCGGATGTCTTGTTACTTTTTCCCATAAGGCACATAATTGCCTCTTCTTCATCACTAGTGGATGAGCCTCTTGAATCCTCGGAGGAGTCATCCCATGTAGCCGCTTTTAGGACCTTTTTCTTCTCTTTTCCCATTTGCCGCTTTCTTTACTCTCTTTCGGATATTTCAGGCATTGGCTCTGGATATGTCTTGTCTTTCTATAATTATAGCACTCTGGTGGTGGTCGCTCATCATCGTCCTTGTCGCTACCTCTTCTTTTCTTCGATAAAGATCCCTTCTTGATGAAATACTTCCGGAAGGTGTTTCTCCTTTCCGGATTCTTCATGAACCTTTAGAACTTCTTCACAAAAAGGCTCTCCTCATTCTCTTCATCATCATCACCTTCAACCTCCTTCTTCGACTTTAATGATAAGGCCTTCTTCTTTGGCTCCATGTTGTACTCTTGTTGTTGAATCTTGAGTTCAACCTCATGGGTCTTGAGGTTCCCAATGAAGCTCTCAATTTGGAGCTTCTTTAGATCGTGTGACTCTGAGATAGCGAACACCTTTGGATTGAACTTTGGAGGGAGAGATCTTTGGATTTTTCTCACCAAGTCGCCGTTGGAGAACACTTTTCCAAGCACTTTTGAGTCATTGACGATCTTGGTAAACCTTGTGTACAATGAATCAATGTCTTCATCCGCCTCCATCCGGAATTTCTCGTATTTGGATTCAAGTTGGAAAAGATTTGAATCCTTGACCTGCGAAGTACCTTCATGAGTGATTTCTAATCATTTCCATATATCATATGCGGTTTCACAAGCACAAGTTCTATGAAATTCCGTTCCATCTAAAGCATTCATAGCTTTAGCATTGTTCTTGCATCTTAACTTGTCGTTATCATCCCATTTGTCTCTCTGTTTTTCCATAGTGACTTCTCCAACAACAATTGTTGGTGGAGAGTAGCATTGTTCAACCATACCCCGCACATCATTATCTAAAGCATTTAGAAAACAACGCATTCTTGTTTTCCAATAATTATAATCAGTACCAGTAAATAGTGGAGGTCTACTAATCCCTTGACCCTCAGCGAAAGAATGATCATAATCCGCCATTATTCTCGATTGTGAAACCATTTTGGAATAACCTTTCTCTGGTACCAAGTGTTGGATATGATGGCGCCCTTAGAGGGGGGTGAATAAGGGGTTTACTGTTTTGAGATAAACTAACATATATTAAAATAACAGAAAACTTTTTGGTTCTGTCGCTAACGCCTGGCGTTAGATAGTTAACGACGGGCGTTATCTTTCTAGAAAATATTTTTACAGAAAACTTCAATGTGATTTTACTTGCAAAATCTTAAATGAAATACACTTTCAGACAATCAAAGATAATAAAAATTAATATTATATATTTCAAAAAGATGATTACAAACATATAATTTCAATAACGCTTGAAATTAAGGCGACAAAATAAAATTCACTTTTTTGTTCCTTCACCGGTCCTTCTCCCAAGGACTGGTTGGCTATAGTCTCTCTATCCCCAGATAAGGCCTCTAGCCACCCCTAGATCTACCCTAGACCTAGTCGCCACGCACAAGGCGGCGAATTTCACCCTAAACCGAACCCGGCCTAGTCGCCACAAGAAAGGCGACAATTTCACTACCGTTAAGAGAAAATATGAAAAGATAAAGTTAAAATCAGAATAAAAGACTCCCTAGATTGAATAGCGTTGAAGGAGATGTTGAAGATACGCAATGACCATGTCGGAATTGAAGCAAGCATCCTTCTTCAAATTTGTCGTTGGAAATCTCCTTCTCACTCTTGTTCCTCAATGTTGGTGTTGGGAGTGCCCTCTGAATTCGGGATGAAATGCTCTCTCTGAAGTATTGAATGAAGGCTAGGAATACATCAATCTTGATCAAATGAAATCAGCTCTTTAAATAGGCACGGGAGCTAACGCGTGGCGTTAAGAGTTAACGCCAGCGTTAGTGATCATGTATAGCAACTGTTGAAATCGTGCAACCGTCGAGAACATGGCAGTTTGTGGACTTAAGGCATGGGTTAAGTGTCAACATTGGCGTTGTCACTTAGTAACCAACTATTTTTAATTCGACGCCAAGATCCATTGAGAATTCATCCCTTTTCGATGAATGTTAACATCGGGCATTAACTTCTAACGCATGATGTTAGCTCACTTTTCAGAGAATCTTCATCAATCAGCATCCTGTTCATAGGGTTATTTAACTATAGTACCTGCACACTATAAACACAAGCAAGATCAAATACATAGTGTGATTTGTTATTCTCAAACTAAGATATGTGGAACACAAGCTCCAACACTTGGCAATTGAAGCCTTCGCATAATCACTTTTCAGGACTATGTCCTGCAACTTCCCTTCTTTCAAAAGCTTATCCAGCAGCATGCAGAGAGCTCAGCATTTTTGTGTTAAATGCCCTTTTTCCCTGTGATGTTCACATTAGATAGAGGGATTTCTGGACATGGGATCTGACTGTAGAGGAACATGCCTATTGTAAAAAGTCAGCTTTTGGAGAATTTGCACTACCTCGCTCATTGATAAGTTGAGCTCAGTAAAACACTCTTGAGAATCATTGAATGAAGACTGTGATTAGGTTAGGAGAGGCGGAAGGAATAATTAGACCTGATGAACATGTGTTGGTTGGTGAGCAGGAGCAACTAGGGTTGGCAACATTGGTCCCTTTGGCAGGAACTTCTGGTGACCTTGGTATGGACAGTGATGGTTTCGTTGATTGCTTTGCAGAGCCCTTCTTGACAAGGAGGTTTTGTTGATTGCTTAGCTGTATTGAAACCAGCAGAGCCCTTCTGGCTAGATTTGGATGTCAAGTTGAAAACATAGGTGGGGTTGCTGATTTCCCCCTCTATTAATCTGTTCTCAACTGGTGACCTCGAACTTGAGATGGCCTTCGTAAAGATCATTCACCAAAGCCACCATATAAAGAGAGGGATCAACATCCCTTATTATAAGGATCTCTTTCTGGAAGCGATCCATAGAGTGAGCTAGGGTGTAACGCCCCTGATTTTCGTTAATTATTTTACGTGCCCGCTGTGACGTAATTTTGGCGTAAGGGCGTTACGTCAGCTCGTCTAGTAGTGTGTTGAGCCTTAGCTTAGTTAAAGTATGTCTTGTAGATCGAGCGTGCGGGATTTCGCATCGTTTCGAGTTAAAGTAAAGATTTTGGGTGGATATCAAGATTTTAGCTTCGGGAGGCTTTAGCCCGAGTTTGGCCCGTCGGAATTGAATTCTGACTTCGCCGTTGGATTCGTAGCGCCGTATTTTAGTTAAGGTGCGAATTTCGTAGAAATCCGAGGTGTTTTTGTCGCCCTCGCAGTTTAAGTAAATTGGGGAATTTATTTATTAATTAAATAATAATTTAGGGTTATATATATAAGCCTAAAATCTCCTCCTCCTATTCATCTTCCCCTTCCTCGATCAAAAGCAGCCGCCGTGCGTTAGAGAGAGAGCGAGGTTTCGTGGAGCACTTCACCGGCGATTCCTAGGGCTGTAGTGGTCGGAATCGTGTTTGGTTTGAAGTTTTGGAAAGCTCTCGGCGAGATCTTCGTTCTAGCGGTAAGCTTTTCTCGTTTCGTGGAATTTTTGGAGTTAGGGTAGTGACCTAACCCCTTCTTTCGACCCGAAAAGTTTCAGGAATCTGTGCTCGTGTGTTTCCCTAGCCGATCCATAGCTTTCGGAGCGGAGATCTTCGAGTTTGCAAGGTTTAAGGCAAGTGGCTTCCTCCTCCTTCTCTTTCGTTTCTTGAAGCATTGTTTCGCTTGTGTCGATTTCATGTCGCACGGTTTAACTTAAGTCTTGGAGTGTTGATTTGTTGTCATGCAAAACCTACAACCTCCTTATTGTTCTCCCCTGATTCATCAAACTTCCTCTTATATACTTAACTATTAAATTGCTGTCAAGAAAATCATCAGTTTTTACTCGAAAATTTCGGTTTCTGCTTCTTCTCGAGAAATCATTTCTGCCTCTCGAGAAATCATTTCTGCCTCTCGAGAAATCATTTCTGCCTCTCGAGAAATCATTTCTGCCAATCGAGAAATCATTTCTGCCTCTCGAGAAATCATTTCTGCCTCTCGAGAAATCCTTCCTGCTTCTCGAGAAATCATTTCTGCCTCTCGAGAAATCATTTCTGGCTCTCGAGAAATCCTTTCTGGCTCTCGAGAAATCCTTTCTGCCTCTCGAGAAATCATTCTGCCTCTCGAGAAATCATTCTGCCTCTCGAGAAATCCTCTCTGGCTCTCATGAAATTACAGACTGGCTCTCATGAAATTACAGACTGGCTCTCATGAAATTACAGACTTCCTCTCATGAAATTACAGACTTCCTCTCATGAAATACAGACTTTTACTCAAGAAATCCCTTTACCTTCTGATCGAAGTTTTGGGCCATTTTCTTCATATATTACCCTATTCTTAGAGTGTTATGGTGTTGTTATTCCGGATTACGCCCCGTGTTTTAATTAAAGATTAAATTTGTTAAGAACCACTGTCTTTAGCCTTGCACAGTAGTCGTGTTTGGGGGATAGTGGGGGAATGTTATAGCCTTGCACGGTAGTCGTGTTTGGGTGGTTGGGTCTAGTGGTACCCCCACCTGGTTTTGGGCTTTGGGTAGCGGAGGTAGTTAACCGCTCCCGTATAATTTGAGCTGATCAGTCTCTGTAATTGATGAAACTAAATAAATGAACGTGTTGTTCCTCTTTTGGCATTTAGTGCACTTGATGCTTGTTGACTCTTTGCTTAGAGCTCTCTTTCGGTAAATTTGGCTTGGGTTGGTACCCCTTGCGCCTTGCTTGTTTTCTGCTAGTTTTCTGCCACTTGTAATCCCTTGCTGAGGCGTTCTATGTTTTATTGAATGCCTCAGGTTCAGAGCCGTAACGGCTAGTGGTGTAGCCGGAAGTTCAGAGTTTTAGTAGCTGTTCACCCCGTTGCCGCGAGGTAGTTGTTTTTAGTTACTTCTTGTGCTCAGACATACTAGTAGGTGCCAATGGGTTAGTGTCATGTTGTTGACGCCCATTGTGCCCCTTTTTATACTTTATAGTTCATTTGCCAGATTATGCCACTACTTTTAGATCTTGTGTATCTTACCCTCTGGGAATGATTTATGTTAGGTGCACTATAGTTATAAAATGGTTTTTCTTCATCCTCATTGAATTCTTTCTAACTAAAACCCTTAACTTTATAGTCGCCTAAAGGTATTTTCTACTCTTACAGTACGCCTAGTTATGTGCATATCATTTACGTCATGCTCCGTCGTTTGCATACATGTAGGACCTTAAGTAAACTAAATCAAGTATTTTCCGCTGCAAATATATATACTTTCTCGGTGGACTAGTTGATCCACGAACTGAGGGACACAGTTCTTATCTCAAAACCCCTAATAAATGATTTCAAATGATGACTTATCATATAATCATGTTTGTTTAGTTAAGTAATAGGTTCCCGCCTGAGCGTCTACAGTTATCTCCTGTATGACGTGGCATCATGACGTGTATTTTCTCTTACTCTGATATTCTTAAATTCGGAGAAAATGCGGGTTGTGACAGTTGGTATCAGAGGGAGGTTGCTCGACAAGTTTGTCGGGAAACAAATTCTGATATAGTTTAGTAGTTTTTTTTTGTTTCATTGCATACACACACCGAAGTGTCATCAGTACGTCTTGGCCGAAGCATGAACACTACACTCATAGCATGATAAGAAGTATACGGGGTATATTATGTTGTATGGGATGCATAATATGTGTTTGTATATGGATCCACCATAGGTTGCAACATGTGACGGTTATGTAGTATGGGATGCATAACCATCATCACATGGATGCCCATTAGCACGTTTTCTCTTTCGTTACATGCAATATTATGTAGTATGGGATGCATAATATTACATGTGTACGCCGCTCATAACATGCATTAAGGCCTTCATTAGAATGCATAGCACAACATACTTTACATAGCATTGCATAAGCACACGTGCGAAGTTAAAGACTTATATGATGACACACGTACACACATGATTTCAAAACGAATAGAAATTTCATGCATTCATGCCCTCTGCACATGAGACTAGTGGGACGATGTAGTATCGTTCCCGAGATTTGCATATCATCATGAAAATATCCCAGAGAAAGGTAGTGGAAATGGCAAGTAACTGTACATGTATGTTCTGAAACAAGCAGTGTAGTTCTAGTGTAAGGTTAAGTTTTAATTAGAGGTTTATGCGTATTAGCAGAAATGGCGCGCAAGCAAGTCGCGACTAGGTCAACTCCCCAGTCAGAGGGCGAGTCTTCGGGTGCACAGAGTGAAGCCTTGATCGAGAGTCTGCGCTAGAGCAATGAGACTCTGGCTAGGCAGATGGTTGCAATGCAGTCGCAGGTCGAGGCGTTGTTGGCTGCCGGTGCTAGGCAGCAACCCGTAGTGCAGGCCCCAGTAGTAGGACAGACTGTACCTGCTCCTCCTGCTCCCTTGGTACCCCCAGTAGCAATACCACCGGAAATGAAATTTATTTCGCATTTTCAAAGGTTGGGACCTCCTACGTTTGACGGGAGAGCAGATTTCATGGCATTAGATGACTGGTTTGTTGCCATTGAGGAGATGTTTTCATACTCAGGAATCTCTGCAGACCAAAAGGTGATGGTCGCCGCTTACCAGCTGAAAGGACTTGCTAAGAGCTGGTGGATTAGGGAGAGGGAAAATCTAGTAGGTGGATGTTCGTGGGAGTCGTTCAAGGCGATGGTGTTAAAGAAATTCCTGCCGTCGGTCGAGCAAGACCGTTTAATGAATAATTTTCTGCACCTGAAGCAAAGACAACTCACGGTTAGTGAGTATGAGATCGAGTTCAGTAAGTTGAGCAGATTTGCTCCAGATTTAGTGGCTTCTGAGGCAGGAAGAATGAAGCGATTTCTCGGAGGTCTTCGTAGCGATATTCAGCAGTTTGCGAGCGCTTATAGATCTGAAAGTATTGCTGAAGTGGTAGAAGCAGCACTGAAAGTCGAGGCTATCGACAACGCCAAGAATCGGGGTGCTCTAATGAAAAAGGACAAGAGGAAAGTCGAAGAGGGGGAGACCCCCAAGGTATCTAGCCCGGCTCCAAAGAAAAGGAGTGGAGAGGTGTGTAGCTTCTGTGGCCGCCCCGACCATCCAGTTGAGAAATGTTTCAAGAGGAAGGGAGCTCAGAAGCAGCAGCGGGTACTAGCAATCCAGGGTGCTCCGAAGAGTGAGGTACTCTGCCAGTTGTGCAAGCAGAAAGGGCATGATGTGGCCCAGTGTTGGACCAAAGATAAAGTCTGCTTCCAGTGCAAGCAGAAGGGGCACATGAAGTTTCAATGCCCGCTGATTCAACCCCCGTTGCAGCCTGTTCCGCTTCGAACCTTGCCGCCGCCGCAGCATCAGGATAAAGGAAGAGGAAAGCTGAACGTGTTAACCCAGGAGCAAGCGCAGTCTTCGACCCAAGTGATCACAGGTTAGACCTTAAGACAACTGTTTAGTCTTGTTTCCTTTTTAGTTCGCTGTATTAGACTAGTTTCTCTTCACGCTTATAGGAAGATTTAAGGTAAAGAATCGTTGGGCACGTGTTCTGTTCGATTCGGGTGCTACCCAATCGTTCGTAGCAAGGGCCTTCGTTGAGCGTCACCGTTTGACCCCTTAGCTGGGCAATGATTCTTTCCTCATTAAGTTCCCTTCTGGTGATCTGGTGTCCTCGCACCAGTGCGTCCGAAGTTTCCCCGTTCTCTTAGGAGATTTCTTGGTTGTTGCTAATCTCAAGGTGTTGGACTTAGAAGACTTTGACGTAATATTGGGTATGGACTGGTTGTCCAGTTATGATGCGGTCATCCGATGCAAGGAAAAGCGTCTGGACTTCGTGATGGACAACAGTCAACCCATGAGCGTTTTTGGTTCTCCGTACCAGAGTTCTTTGATAATTTCTGCGGTATGTGCTCGGAAACTGTTAATTTCCGGTTGTTTGGCTTACCTTGTTTCTGTAGTATAAGTTGTTGGTGGTTCGCCGTGTATCGAAGATATTCTGGTGGTGCGAGAGTTTCCCGATGTTTTCCCTGCTAATCTCCATGGTCTCCCGCCCGTTAGAGATGTGGAGTTCGTTATTGATCTTGAGCCTGGTACTCGTCCTATTGCTAAGGCACCGTACCGTATGGCCCCGCGCGAGTTAGAAGAGTTGCGAACTCAGTTAGATGAGTTGTTGCAGTGTGGTTTCATTAGGCCAGGTTCTTCTCCCTGGGGCGCTCCAGTGTTGTTCGTGAAAAAGAAGGACGGTTCCATGAGATTGTGCATAGACTATAGAGAATTAAACAAAGTAACCATCAAGAACAGGTATCCGTTGCCAAAGATAGATGATCTGTTTGATCAGTTGCGTGGTAGCACGGTGTTTTCAAAGATTGATCTTCGATCAGGCTACCATCAGTTGAGGATCCGTGAGTCGGACGTTCCCCGGACCGCCTTTCGTTCTCGTTATGGCCATTTTGAATTTCTAGTCATGTCGTTTGGTTTGACAAATGCACCCTCTGCATTTATGGACATGATGAACCGCGTGTTCAAGGATTTTCTGGACCATTTTGTGGTGGTATTCGTAGATGATGTGCTGGTTTATTCTAGGAGTGCTGAGGAGCATGCTATGCATTTGCGCTTAGTGTTGTCTACTCTTAGAGAGCACAAGTTGTATGCGAAGCTGAGTAAGTGCGAATTCTGGCTTTCTCAGGTGTCCTTCCTGGGTCATGTGGTGAACAAAGATGGAATTACGGTAGACCCCGCTAAAATTTCTGCCGTATTGGATTGGAAGACGCCTTCGACGCCTAAGGAGATAAGGAGTTTCTTAGGCTTGGCCGGGTACTACAGGAGATTTGTCCAAGGATTTTCAGTGCTGTCCGCACCCTTGACTAAGCTTACCCAGAAAAATACTGCTTTTGTTTGGAGCGATAAGTGCGAAGAGGCCTTTCAGGAATTGAAGAGGCGTTTGTGTAGTGCTCCGGTGTTGGCCTTGCCGATCGAAGGAGTCGAGTATGCAGTTTATGTAGACGCATCTCACATTGGACTGGGTTGTGTGTTGATGCAAGAACGGAAAGTGATTGCTTATGGGTCTAGACAATTGAAAGTTCATGAAAATAATTACCCTACGCATGACTTAGAATTCGCCGCAGTAATCTATGCTTTGAAGCTTTGGAGACACCTGTTATATGGAGTGTCATGCAAGATTTTCACGGATCATAAAAGTCTGAAGTATGTCTTCACCCAGAAGGAGCTGAATCTGCGCCAGCGGAGGTGGTTGGAGTATGTGGCGGATTATGAAGTAGGTATTCTGTACCATCCGGATAAGGCTAATGTGGTGGTCGATGCCCTGAGCCGGAAAACCGCGCATATCTTCAATCTCTCAGTGCAGTCCTTAGTAGAGGAGTTTATGTTGATGGATATCTTAGTCGGTAGTTGTACCGCACCCTCGAGCTTAGAGGCTGAAGAGCCTTCTTGGATTGCCCTTACTAGGATGCATCAGAAGGAAGATCCTGACTTGCAGCATCTTCGAAGTTGAACTGAAAAAGGAGAATTGCCAGATTTTTCGATCGATGATAAGGATACTTTGAGGTACCGAGGTAGATATTGCATCCCCGCGTTGGAAGAAATTCGGACAAAGATCTGTTGCGAGGCACATGATTCTAAGGTTTCCTACCATCCTGGTTCCACGAAAATGTATAAAGATCTGAAGCAGATCGTTTGGTGGTCAGGTATGAAGAATGATATAGCGAAATATGTGTCAGAATGTTTAACTTGTCAGCGCGTGAAAGCAGATCATAAGAGGCCTGGAGGTAAGTTGAACCCGTTAGATATTCCAAGCTGGAAGTGGGAGAGTATTTCGATGGACTTCATTACCGGTTTGCCGAGATCTCCCAGTGGTCATGACTCGGTGTGGGTTATAGTAGATCGCTTGACAAAGTGTGCTCACTTTGTGCCCTTTAAGATTGGATACTCGATGGAGAAAATAGCAGAACTGTATTTGGATGAAGTTATCAGATTGCATGGTGTGCCTGTGAGCATTGTGTCGGACCGAGACTCAAGGTACACATCTCGTTTCTGGCAGAGTTTGCAGGGAGCCTTGGGTACTGACCTTAGGTACTCTACCGCTTATCATCCCCAGACCAATGGTCAGACAGAAAGAGTTAATCAGATTTTGGAAGATATGATAAGGTGCTATATCTTAGATCATGGTGGAGCTTGGGATAAGCGGCTTGGATTGATGGAGTTTGCGTATAACAACAGTTATCAAGAAAGCCTACAAATGGCCCCGTTTGAGGCTCTATATGGGAGGCGTTGTCGGACTCCGTTGTTTTGGGCCGAGGTAGGTGAGAGTCCTTTGCTAGGCCCAGAGGCTTTGGAAGAGATGAATGTTGCTGTGACTCATATCCGCGAGAAGCTCCGCATTGCTCAGGAGCGGTATGAGAAGTATGCGAATCGAAGAAGAGTGGATTTAGAGTTTGCCATTGGAGACAGGGTGTTCTTGAAAGTTTCTCCGATGCCAGGTGTTAAGAGGTTTGGAAGGAACCACAAATTGGATCCCCGGTATGTGGGACCTTTCCAAGTTGTTGAGCGCATCGGAGTGTCAGCTTATAGGCTGGAGTTGCCCGCTACTTTCCCAGGTGTTCACGATGTGTTTCATGTGAGCCAGTTGAGAAAGTGCGTGCGTAGTGATCGTCAAGTCCTTCACTCGGTGCCCCAGTTGCAACCTAATCTTTCGTATGTCGAAGAACCTGTCCGAATCTTGGAGACTCAGGAGCGTGTGTTGCGAAAGAAGACGATCCCGATGGTTAAGGTTCTTTGGAAGAATCAGGGTGTCGAAAGCGCGACTTGGGAGCTGGAGTCTGCCATGAGAGAGACCCACCCTAGCCTCTTCTCTTAGATTTCGGGTAAATCTTCTGTCAGTTAATCTTTTAAATTTGATTATGTATCTTTTTTTTGATCTTCGGATTTCCAAGCTTCGGGACGAAACTTCCTTTTAGGGGGAGTGACTGTAACGCCCCTGATTTTCGTTAATTATTTTACGTGCCCGCTGTGACGTAATTTTGGCGTAAGGGCATTACGTCAGCTCGTCTAGTAGTGTGTTGAGCCTTAGCTTAGTTAAAGTATGTCTTGTAGATCGAGCGTGCGGGATTTCGCATCGTTTCGAGTTAAAGTAAAGATTTTGGGTGGATATCAAGATTTTAGCTTCGAGAGGCTTTAGCCCGAGTTTGGCCCGTCGGAATTGAATTCTGACTTCGCCGTTGGATTCGTAGCGCCATGTTTTAGTTAAGGTGCGAATTTCGTAGAAATCCGAGGTGTTTTTGTGGCCCTCGCAGTTTAAGTAAATTGGGGAATTTATTTATTAATTAAATAATAATTTAGGGTTATATATATAAGCCTAAAATCTCCTCCTCCTATTCATCTTCCCCTTCCTCGATCAAAAGCAGCCGCCGTGCGTTAGAGCGAGAGCGAGGTTTCGTGGAGCACTTCACCGGCGATTCCTAGGGCTGTAGTGGTCGGAATCGTGTTTGGTTTGAAGTTTTGGAAAGCTCTCGGCGAGATCTTCGTTCTAGCGGTAAGCTTTTCTCGTTTCGTGGAATTTTTGGAGTTAGGGTAGTGACCTAACCCCTTCTTTCGACACGAAAAGTTTCAGGAATCTGTACTCGTGTGTTTCCCTAGCCGATCCATAGCTTTCAGAGCGGAGATCTTCGAGTTTGCAAGGTTTAAGGCAAGTGGCTTCCTCCTCCTTCTCTTTCGTTTCTTGAAGCATTGTTTCGCTTGTGTCGATTTCATGTCGCACGGTTTAACTTATGTCTTGGAGTGTTGATTTGTTGTCATGCAAAACCTACAACCTCCTTATTGTTCTCCCCTGATTCATCAAACTTCCTCTTATATACTTAACTATTAAATTGCTTTCAAGAAAATCATCAGTTTTTACTCGAAAATTTCGGTTTCTGCTTCTTCTCGAGAAATCATTTCTGCCTCTCGAGAAATCATTTCTGCCTCTCGAGAAATCATTTCTGCCTCTCGAGAAATCATTTCTGCCTCTCGAGAAATCATTCTGCCTCTCGAGATCCTTTCTGCTTCTCGAGAAATCATTTCTGCCTCTCGAGAAATCCTTTCTGGCTCTCGAGAAATCCTTTCTCCCTCTCGAGAAATCATTCTGCCTCTCGAGAAATCATTCTGCCTCTCGAGAAATCCTCTCTGGCTCTCATGAAATTACAGACTGGCTCTCATGAAATTACAGACTGGCTCTCATGAAATTACAGACTTCCTCTCATGAAATTACAGACTTCCTCTCATGAAATACAGACTTTTACTCAAGAAATCCCTGAACCTTCTGATCGAAGTTTTGGGCCATTTTCTTCATATATTACCCTATTCTTAGAGTGTTATGGTGTTGTTATTCCGGATTACGCCCCGTCTTTTAATTAAAGATTAAATTTGTTAAGAACCACTGTCTTTAGCCTTGCACGGTAGTCGTGTTTGGGGGATAGTGGGGGAATGTTATTGCCTTGCATGGTAGTCATGTTTGGGTGGTTGGGTCTAGTGGTACCCCCACCTGGTTTTGGGCTTTGGGTAGCGGAGGTAGTTAACCTCTCCCGTATAATTTGAGCTGATCAGTCTCTGTAATTGATGAAACTAAATAAATGAACGTGTTGTTCCTCTTTTGGCATTTAGTGCACTTGATGCTTGTTGACTCTTTGCTTAGAGCTCTCTTTCGATAAATTTGGCTTGGGTTGGTACCCCTTGCGCCTTGCTTGTTTTCTGCTAGTTTTCTGCCACTTGTAATCCCTTGCTGAGGCGTTCTTTGTTTTATTGAATGCCTCAGGTTCAGAGCCGTAATGGCTAGTGGTGTAGCCGAAAGTTCAGA
Organism: Dactylorhiza incarnata; assembly: GCA_033032865.1. Classification (NCBI taxonomy): domain Eukaryota; kingdom Viridiplantae; phylum Streptophyta; class Magnoliopsida; order Asparagales; family Orchidaceae; genus Dactylorhiza; species Dactylorhiza incarnata. Next base: position 3,889,272 of record JAWHQI010000013.1, read on the forward strand.
GTTTTAGTAGCTGTTCACCCCGCTGCCGCGAGGTAGTTGTTTTTAGTTACTTCTTGTGCTCAGACATACTAGTAGGTGCCAATGGGTTAGTGTCATGTTGTTGACGCCCATTGTGCCCCTTTTTATACTTTATAGTTCATTTGCCAGATTATGCCACTACTTTTAGATCTTGTGTATCTTACCCTCTAGGAATGATTTATGTTAGGTGCACTATAGTTATAAAATGGTTTTTCTTCATCCTCATTGCATTCTTTCTAACTGAAACCCTTAACTTTATAGTCGCCTAAAGGTATTTTCTACTCTTACAGTACGCCTAGTTATGTGCATATCATTTACGTCATGCTCCGTCGTTTGCATACATGTAGGACCTTAAGTAAACTAAATCAAGTATTTTCCGCTGCAAATATATATACTTTCTCGGTGGACTAGTTGATCCACGAACTGAGGGACACAGTTCTTATCTCAAAACCCCTAATAAATGATTTCAAATGATGACTTATCATATAATCATGTTTGTTTAGTTAAGTAATAGGTTCCCGCCTGAGCGTCTACAGTTGTCTCCTGTATGACGTGGCATCATGACGTGTATTTTCTCTTACTCTGATATTCTTAAATTCGGAGAAAATGCGGGTTGTGACATAGGGTCTCACTTTCTCCCTGCTTAATTCTGAAGAGGGCTGTTGGGTCGCTCTTCCTTTTCCTTGAGGCTGCAAACCTCAAAAGGAGCTCTTTCCTAAACACGACAAAGTAAGTTGCAAACCCTTACCACTTCAACCTACTGTATATCGACCAGTAAATGAAGTAGAACGGGCAAAATGTGTTTCCATTGAATGTAGGGCTCAGAGCTCATTCCAAAAAGGTATTGTGGGCAAAAATTGGGCAATTGCACCAAAAGTTCTTACTATCTGAAGTTAGGTGTCATTTGGAGATAAATCACACATTACCACTGCAACTTGATGTATATCAACCACTAAACAAATGGGAATGGGTAAAACTTGTTCTACATTGGACGTATGGCTCCGGTCTCATTCTGAAAAGGTATTGTGGGCAAAAATCGGACAACCAGAACAAAAGTTATGGATGCTTGAAGTTTGTGTCATTTGGATCTAATCCCACATTACCAATGTAACCCACTGTATATTGACCACTAAATGAACTGAATTGGTTAAAATTATTTTACATTGGATGTAAGGCTCCAAACTTATTCCGAAAAGGTGTTGTGGGCAAAAATCAGACAACCCGATCAAAAGTTATTTGAAGTTTAGGTGTCATTTGGAGCTAAATTCCAATTTACCACTACAACCTGATGTATCCTGACCACTACATGAACTGTAATGGCTAACATTTATTCTCTATTGGTGGAGAGTTCCGAGCTTATTTCAAAAAGGTGTAGTGGGAAAAAATCGGGTAACTACATCAAAAGTTTTGGCTATTTGAAGTTTAGGTATCATTTGGTATTAAATCCCGCATTACCATTGCAAACCACTAAATATCGACAACTAAACAAATTGGAATGGGAAAAACTTGTTGTCCATTGGATGTATGGCTTTGATCTCATTCCGAAAAGGTGTTGTGGGCAAAAATCGGACAACCAGATCAAAAGTTATGGATGCTTGAAGTTTGTGTCATTTAGAGCTAAATCCCGCATTACCATTGCAACATGCTATATTGACCATTAAACGAACTTGATTGAGTAAAACTTATTCTCCATTGGATGCAGGGCTCCGATATCATTCTGAAAAGGTATTGGGCAAAAACCGGGCAACTGCATCAAAAGTTCTGGTTGTTTGTAGTTTAGGTGTCATTTGGATCTAAATCTTACATTACCACTAGAAGCCACTATATATCGACCACTAAACAAACTGGAACAAATAAAACATGTTCTCCATTAAATGTAGTGCTCCAATCTTATTTCGTGAAGGTGTTGTGGGAAAAAATTAGACAACTTGATCAAAAGTAATGGCGGTATGAAGTTTGTGTGTCATTTGGAGCTAAATCCCTCATTTCCTATAAAAGCTGCTATCCATCGAACACTAAACGAACTCTAACTAGTAAATTCTATTCTCTATTGGATTTAGGGCTCCGAACTCATTCCAAAAAGGTATTGTGGGCAAAAGTTTTGCAAATGCATCAAAAATTCTTGTTGTTTGAAGTTTAGGTGTCATTTGGATAAAAATCTCATTTTACCTCTGCAGCCCGCTGTATATCAAACACTAAATGAACTGTAATGGGTAAAACTTGTTCTCCATTGGATATAAGGCTCTAGTCAAATTCCTCAAAGGTGTTGGGGCAAATATCAAATAGTCTAGTCAAAAGATATGGATGTTTTAATTTTAGGTGTCATTTGTAGCAAAATCCTGCATTACTACTGCAACCCGCTATATATTACCACTAAACAAACCGGAATGGATAAAAAAATTTCTATATTGGATGTAGGGCTCATATCTCATTTCAAAAAAGTTGTTGTGGGCAAAAATCATAAAACTGGATCAAAAGTTATGGATGTTTAAAGTTTATGTGTCATTTGGAGCTAACTCTCACATTACCACTACAACCTACTATATATTGACAACTACACAAATTGGAATGGGTAAAATATGTGTTGGATCGGTAGGCGCCCTTAGAGGGGGGGTGAATAAGGGTTTTCAAAAAGTTAAGTTATATTTTAAAAAGCTTTGTAATAGTGCAAGAATAAAGACAATAAATTGGTGGCGATGAATAGTAAATTCTTTTTGTTTTCTATCCCGACTCGCATCGCCACGAACCGGTGGCCCTAGCCTTATCCTCCTCGGATTCGGCCTCAAGCCGCTCTAGCCAACCCTTCACCGGATGTGGCCTCGAGCACCCCCTAGACCTAGCCTAGATCTAGTTTCCAACACGAGGCGAGTTCCCCCCTAAGTCCTACCCAGACCTAGTCGCCAACACGAGGCGATTTCACTAACCGTTTACAAGAAGAATATGAAATGAAAATAAATAAAAACTCCCTTCTGAAGTCGGAGGCGAAGATCCGCTATAGAATAAGCGTTGTAGAAGCGGACTTCGTTTGGATCCCGCGTGATGAGATTCTCCTTCAGAAGTTTGCAGAACTTTGGTAGGACATCAACTTTCGGCCAAGATAGCCTCTGGAATTCTGGCACTCTATCTCTCCCTAATATCTCTCTGATGTGTATCTCAAATGAGAGAAGAGATGTCCTTTTTATAGCCTCACTGCTAGCGCCTGCGCTAGCGGTACTGCCGGCGCTATCCCATATTAGGACACATTCTGCACGGCAGAATCTTCAATCCGAGGAAACAATTCTCCCTTGCCTACTTTGCTCCTCGCTATCGCCTGCGCTATCGGATATCGCCTGGCGCTATCACCTTCTATAAGTTCTCCTGACAATTGCGCTTCGAGCCAATATTTCGTCGAACAGGAATTCGTCAAACGCCGCTAAGAGTTCGTCGAGTGAAGTTTCGTCGAACGCCGTAATGAGAGTTTCGTCGAGCGTCGCTAACAGTTCGTCGAACGACAGCTAGCGCCCGCTCTAGTACTACTGCCAGCGCTAGTAGGAGATTTGGATTTGATGGCTCAACTTTGGGGGCAACCTTCTTATGTAATCATTGAGTCATGTGGACTTTGTTATCCTGCACACTTAAACACACAAGATCAAATACACATAGGTTTTGTTATTCTCAAACCTAGGAGATGCGGAAGACCATGTTCCAACAAACTCCCCCTTTTGATAATAACAAAACCATTAATGATAAATCAGAGCTTTAATATATATAAGCATGAAGAAACATACTTGTGTGTGTGTGAGAGTGATGACTTAGGATAATTAATGATTTTAGCATTCAGAATTGCTCCCCCTAAATACATGCTCCCCCTAAGTGAATGCTCTCCTAATATGTAAGCTATCATTTTAATTAAGCACTATATTTTGATAGCAGATTATTAATATTTATCATGTTAGTTCTCCCCCTTTTGTTATTAGCAAAAGCGGGTAAGGAGACACCACTTAAAAATTGATAATAAGATAAAGACATGATCGAGCTTGTAGAGAGAAGGAAATAATAAGGACTTTAGAATACTTTTTATTGAAATAGATCAGAGTTTTGAGTATCACAATATTTTCATAAATCAGAGTTTGTAGCATAAACAAATACAAGGTAAATGTAACGTTGCGGAAGACTTAGAAAATAATACAAGCAAACATCTTTTGTAAGACATGATAATTAAAAAATATAGGAGTTTAATTTTATAAAGAAGATGTTTTTGTAAATCATTGTTCAATTAAAATCTTTAAGTTCAATAATAAAGTAACCAAGCATGAAATAATGTTATCAAAAAGAGACTACTACAATGTTATGTTAATTCACAATTTCAAAAACAAACTAAACATTGTAGAAAGCATGCTAGGTTATCTAGTGCATTTCATAAATAAAGAATAGTATAGAATTAGCATTAGGATCCAATATTCATGAGAAGAAGTGTTATGGAGGATAATGATGTGCACAAAAGTGTATTTTTGAGTAGAGTAAACATATGTTTTAATCAAAAATACAAGTAATATGTAAAGTAAGAGCACAATAAAACAGAAAATGATTTTACTTCCACAAACTTCAATGCACACAAAAAAAATGTACAACTACCAAGGTGTTTTGCACACACAATGCTCATTAAGACTTATCAAGGTGCAAAGTAGTGCTTGGGGGATCACCTATTTTATTTGTAATGTTGAGACTAGTGATCCGGTGTACTTAAGAGTAAGTGGTTTTTATTTTGAAAGAAAGATTTGGTTTGCACAAGATACTTTATTATTCTTTCCAAGGTGCTCAACCTCACAACGCTTATTAAGACTTATCAGGAGGTTAAAGTAGTGCTTGGTGGAGTTATCTTTGTCACTTTATTTTATGATTTTTGTTTTGTACAAAGTTCTCCGAATACACTTGTTTTGCAAACCAATATAATTTATGAGAAAGATAACCACTTTTCTTAACTTTTTAAAAGTGCAAATAAAGGCATGTAGGTAAGATACTTGTGCAATTTTAATTCATTGTACTAATACAAAACATACACAAGCATTCTTAGATTAAGCACATAAGTAGACAATACCAAAATAAGTGAGTGAATAAATATCATTATCAAACATAAAACATTTTCTCATACTTAGAGGCATGCTAAGCAAAGTTCTACACAACTTTTAAACGATACTTGATGCACATATTAATAGATATATCAAAGCATGATAAAAACAATGTTAAAGTAGTTTGAAAAGATAAATTGCAACATTATAGAAGTTCTAACGAATAGATTAAATCATGCTTGATTTTCATAGGAAAAAGTCATACAGTTTTTTGATAGTTTTAATGTTTTATACTTTTGTGTTTGATTTTTGCAAAAAGACGTAAACTTTAAACAAATGGCAAAAACAAAATGGCAAAAACATATAATTTTTTTTGTAATTTGACTTTTGTATTTTTTGTATTTGATTTTTGCATAAGAAATAGACTTTAAACAAAACAATTTTTTTTTTTGTAATTTTAGCTTTTGTATTTTTGTATTTTTGTATTTGATTTTTCAAAAAGAAAATATAATCATGAGTGCAAAAAGAAATAGTACATATAGATTAATATATTTTTAAGAAATTTTCAGAATTTTAAAAATACAGAAAAATGAATAAGTACGCTAGCGCCGGCGTTAGCGCTAGCGCGGGAAACAGTACACGATTTTTTATGATTTTGAAATTTTTGATTGCTGATCTTGATTAAGTGTCCCAATAGTAGTTTCATGCTGAAATCTCAGATTTTTAGGAGATGTTTTCGATGGTTAAAACTTGAAAAAATTATGTTTTGTGACTGTGTTTTAACACGAAAGATCTAGGACACCTAACTCAAGTCATAATAATCAAAATCTTGCATCGAGAAGAGGTTTAGTAAATATGTCACCGAGTTGAGAGTCTGTGCCAATGAAACTTACTTTTACATGCTCTTTCTTAACGTGATCCCTAATGAAATGATGACAAACATCGATGTGTTTGGATCTAGAATGGTGTACGGGATTATATGTGAGGTCTATTGCACTTTTGTTGTCACATTTAAGATCAATGTTTTTAAGATGAAATCCAAAATCCTCGAGTGTTTGACTCATCCATAATGCTTGTGCACAACAACTACCAAGTGCGATATATTCGGCCTCTGTGGTGTAGAGTGCAACCGAAGATTGTTTCCGACTAGACCAAGCTACTAAAGAGGGTCCTAGAAAGTGACAAGTACCGCTAGTGCTTTTTCGATCTAGTGAACACCCGGCGTAGTCCGAATTGGAATAACCGTGGAGTGTGAATGAAATTGTGTGGGTACCATAATCCTATTTTAGATGACCCTAATAGATAACGAGAAATACATTTTACCGCTTTTAAATGAGATTCTTTTGGATTGGCTTGAAAGCGAGCACATAAACATACGACAAACATTATATCTGGTCTAGATGCACTTAAGTAAAGAAGAGATCCTATCATTCCTCTATATAGAGTTTGATCAATTGAAATTCCGGATTCATCTTTTCCTAGTTTTAAGGAAGCACTCATAGGAGTAGAAGCTTGTCTGAGATTTTCAAATCCAAATCGTTTAAGCATATCGTGAACATATTTTGTTTGACAAATTAAGATACCATCAGTTTGTTGTGAGATTTGAAAACCAAGAAAATATGATAGTTCTCCTACAAGACTCATTTCAAATTCATTTTTCATTACTAAGACTACTTCATTACACAACTCTTCATTAGTGGCTCCAAAAATGATATCATCAACATATATTTGTAAAATAATTAGATCGTTATTATTATGCTTAATGAAGAGTGTGTTGTCGGCACTTCCCATAACATAACCGTGCTTTAACAAAAACGATGTAAGTCGATCATACCATGCACGGGGCACTTGTTTTAAACCAAAAAGTGCTTTTTTCTAATTTGTAAACATGATTAGGGAATTTTTCATTTATGAAACCGGGGGGTTATTCTACATAAACTTCTTCTTTTATAAACCCGTTTAAAAATGCACTTTTAACATCCATTTGAAATAATTTTATTCTTTTAAAACTCGCAAATACCAAAAATATTCGTATAGATTCTAAGCGAGGAACGGGTGCAAAAGTTTCTTCAAAATCTACCCCCTCGATTTGAGAATAACCTTGAGCAACTAAGCGTGCTTTATTTCTTATAATCCTACATTCACCATCTAATTTATTTTTAAAGATCCATTTTACGCCGATAATTGGATGATTAGATGGTCTATCTACAAGTTTCCAAACTTTATTTCTTTCAAATTGTCCTAACTCTTCATTCATAGCCAAAAACCAAAATTCGTCATTTAAAGCGGTGTAAACGTTTTTAGGTTCGATTTCGGAAACAAAGCAAATATTTGAAAACGTTTCATGAAGAGAGGATCGAGTTCTTACCCCAGTAGAAGGTTCCCCAATGACTAGGTCTTTTGGATGATTTTTTGAGATGTTCAACACGCTTGGAGGTACATATTCAACTTCATTGGACTTCTCCTCCTCTTCTTTGGACGGTTCCTCTTCGTCGTGCTCCAAAGATGGCAAAGGTTCATCATTTGTACCTGTAGAAAGCTTCTCTGCACATGGAATAAACTCATCAAATTTAACATTAATAGACTCTTCAACCTTACTCGATCTTTTATTAAATATTCTATAGGCTTTACTGGTTGAAGAATATCCAAGAAATATTCCTTCATCACATTTCTCATCAAATTTTCCTAAAGAATCTTTTGTATTAAGAATAAAACATTTACATCCAAATACTTTAAAATATGATACGCTAGGTTTCTTCTGAAAATATAGTTCATACGGTGTGAGATTTAGTGATGGGCGAAGCATAACTCTATTCATTACATAGCATGATGTGCTTACGGCTTCGGCCTAAAAAGACTTAGGTAATTTATATTCAGATAACATGGTGCGTGCTAGTTCTTGGATTGTCCTATTTTTTCGTTCTACAACATCGTTTTGTTGAGGTGTGCGTGGAGCGGAGAACTCGTGCTTAATACCTAACATTTCACAAAAGGATTTAAAATTTTCATTTTCAAATGCACCTCCATGATCTGAGCGAATGCATTTTATTTTTAGATCTAGTTCATTTTGAATACGAGTGCATAATTTTGAGAATTCGCAAAACGCATCAGATTTGGAAGAGAGAAATAAAGTCCAGCAATATCTAGAGAAATCATCTATTAGAACGAAAGTGTATATTTTACCACCCAGACTTGCGGTGTTAACGGGACCAAAGAGATCCATATGAATTAATTGTAGTGGTTTTGAAGTAGAAATTTCATTTTTGCTTTTAAAAGATGATTTTGTAAATTTTCCTTTTTGGCATGGAGAACATAGTGAAGATAAATTTCCATTCAACTTAGGCAATCCTCTAATCAATTCCCTTTTTGCTAGTTTTCAAATGAGCTTTGTACTAGCGTGACCTAAACGTCTATGCCATAGTTCTAATTCATCATTTTTGGAAATAAAACATTTTATAGATGATTTGGAAAGATCATGAAATGAAACTATGTAAACATTGTAAATTCTAGGTGCAGTTAGTAACACATCTTTTGTTTTAGGATTAACTATTTTGCAAAGATTAGTGGACGATTCAAATAAAACGTCTAATCCTTTATCACATAGTTGACTTATAGATATTAAGTTATGTTTCAAACCTTTAACATAAAGAACATTTGAGATAAGAAAAGATTCGTTACCCACTGTACCAACTCCCATGATCGTTCCTTTAACGTTATCACCAAACGTTACGATCCCTCCTTTCTTCTTTTTTAGGCTAAGGAATTTAGCTTTGTTGCTCGTCATGTGCTTAGAGCAGCCTGAGTCCAAGTACCACACGTCCTCCGTTTCCTTAGCCTTCCTGCAAATCTAGAGAGAAGATGAGAGTAAAGATCCAGATACCCAAGAGGTACCACCCATAGAGTAAGTAGATTTCTTAGGTACCCAGATTTGTTTTAAAGAACGTTGTTTTATATTCCTGCAAGATCTAGATGTGTGTCCAAACTTAAGACAATTAGCACACGAAATAAAAGGGGGTTGAGACCATTTTCTGAGTTTTTATGTTGCACTTGCAGTATAATGTTTGAACATTAGAGAAATCAGAAGATTTTTTAACAGTTGAGCTACCGCCGGCGTTAGTGGCTAGCGCTGGGCGGTAGGGTTCACTTTTATATCCGACCCCAAATTTTCCAGAACCATAACATTGGTTTCCCAAAATCATATCCAGGGATTTTTGACCAATCCCGAATTTTTTTATGGCTATATTGAGGTCATGATTTTGTTTTTTTAAGAAAAGTATTTTCTTGTACAATCATAACACATTTATTTTCAAATCCCTTTTTATTATTTTCAATTTGTAAAAGAGTGGTTTTTAGTTTTCTCTCTAAGTCCCCCTTTTCTTTTGCAATAGTTTTGTTTTGTGCAAGGGCCTTAGAAAGAGAAACTTCAAGTTCTTTTATCTTAAATACAGAGTGCTCACACTCTTGACATGAAACCTTTCTCTTTTCAAGGGAAATCAATTTTTTTGAGATCTTATGATTTTCTTTGATAATAGCTTCATTTTCACGATTTAATATAACATTATCTTTTATACTTTGATCATAGGATTTGCAAGTTAAAACAAATTCATCATAGAGTTCTTCGAAAGTAGGAGGAATTACCTCATTGTCGCTAAGAACACTGGTGTCGTCATCGTTGCTTTTTTCCATTAAGCATAAGTTTGCTTCCTCCTCGCTACTTGACTCAGACTCGTTTGACTCTTTAGAGGAAGAATCATCCCAAGTTGTGGCTTTCAGTACTTTCTTCTTCTCTTTTGCTTTGTGTTGTTCTTTTTGCTCCTTTTGATACTTTGGGCACTGGCTCCGAATGTGTCCGGTCTTTCTGCAGTGGTAGCACTCTGGTGGTGGTCTTTCTTCTTCATCTTCACTTCCTTTTTCTTTCCTTGATGAAGAGGAAGATCCCTTTCGTCGAGTATCCTTTTGGAAGTATTTGCGGAATGTGTTCCTTCTTTCCAGATTCCTGATGAACTTCCTGAAGTTCTTCACCAAGAGACCTTCTTCATCTTCATCATCATCTTTGATGCTCTCCTTCTTTGACTTTAGTGCCAGCGCCTTTTTCATTGGCTCTTTGTTGTATTCATCGTGTTGAATCTGGAGTTCTACCTCATGGGTTTTGAGATTCCCAATAAAGTTCTCGATCTGGAGCGTTCTTAAGTTGTGCGACTCCGAGATGGCTGTCACCTTTGGATTGAACATTGGAGGTAAGGAACGAAGAATTTTCCTCACCAAGTCCCCGTCTGAGTAGGTCTTTCCAAGTGCCTTTGAAGCATTGGCGATCTTGGTGAAGCGGGTGTACATCGAGTTAATGTCCTCTTCGGTATCCATCCTGAATTTTTCATATTCAGATTCCAGTTGGAATAGCTTTGCATCTTTCACCTGCGATGTACCTTCATGAGTTACTTCCAATTGATTCCAAATATCATAAGCAGTTGTGCATGCAGAAATTCTATTAAACTCAGTCTTATTTAAAGTGCAATATAAAGCGTTCATTGCTTTAGCATTATTTTTACACCTTAGTTTATCATTATCGTCCCATTTATCTTTTGGTTTTGATAATGTCGCCTCTCCCACTACAGTTGTAGGAGGAGAGTACTGAACTTCTACCATGTTCCATACTTCTACATCCATGGTCATAAGAAAACACAACATTCGATTTTTCCAGTAGTTAAAATCTGACCCAGTAAAGAGAGGTGGTCGACTAACCCCTTGACCCTCAAGAAAAGCGAGATCATGAGATGCCACCATTCCCGGTTGTTAAGCCGATTTGGAATAACCTGGCTCTGAAACCACTTGTTGGATCGGTAGGTGCCCTTAGAGGGGGGGGGGGGGGGGTGAATAAGGGTTTTCAAAAAGTTAAGTTATATTTTAAAAAGCTTTGTAATAGTGCAAGAATAAAGACAATAAGAAGTCAAGTAAAACAATTGAAATAAAGTAGAGACATGCTTTATTAATATCAAATAAAGTTTTACAAAAGTTGACTTCTATGACGCTAGAAATCGGTGGCGATGAATAGTAAATTCTTTTTGTTTTCTATCCCGACTCGCATCCCCACGAACCGGTGGCCCTAGCCTTATCCTCCCCGGATTCGGCCTCAAGCCGCTCTAGCCAACCCATCCCCGAATGTGGCCTTGAGCACCCCCTAGACCTAGCCTAGATCTAGTCGCCAACACGAGGCGAGTTTCCCCCTAAGTCCTACCCAGACGTAGTCGCCAACACGAGGCGATTTCACTAACCGTTTACAAGAAGAATATGAAATGAAAATAAATAAAAACTCCCTTCTGAAGTTGGAGGCGAAGATCCGCTGTAGAATAAGCATTGTAGAAGCAGACTTCGTTTGGATCCGGCGTGATGAGATTCTCCTTCAGAAGTTTGCAGAACTTTGGTAGGACATCAACTTTCGGCCAAGATAGCCTCTGGAATTCTGGCACTCTATCTCTCCCTGATATCTCTCTGATGTGTTGTAAGACCCCTTTTTTTTATTTCCAAACACCGGGTCTTAGGCCCAGAACCGCCGCTTTGCGGTGACACCTTCACTCGGGAAGGTTACCACCATAAAACACCGATCCTGCCGGCCAAATCGATCACAAAGAAAAGTGCATTAAAGAAGACAAGTCCACAGAATCAACATGAAAAATATAAAAATATCCTCATGAAAAACTGAATAAAAAGATAACAAGGGTTATAATAATAAAGGGCACATGCCTTGTACATCATGTCCTCACTACAAGATCACTCGCGGAAGCTAACTACTAATCACTCACTGATCCTGAACATGGTGCTCCTGTATTAGGCTGGCCCGCCTCCGTCTGCACCGGCCTCTGGTGCTGCTGCATCTCCTCGATCTCCTAAAATGATATGGTCCACCGATCGTTAGTCAAAAAGACTAAGCCTTATGTTCCCCACCCCACCCCCAATGGCTCCTAGGCACCGTGCGGGAGGATGAAGCGGAGGACAGCAAGGGGTATAACAAAGAGCAGGTGACAGTGGTACAGGAAATGTTTCTACACTACACATGTGTATATATATATAACTGAAGCGGTAAAGGGGCATAGTAAGAGCAGGTAAAGAATAAGTAAAGTGTAGTACGTAAAGACCATAGCAATAGAAAAGTAATCATTGATTTATAGGAATGCCCATACAAACCTATAGACCAAGGGGTCGTTTAGCAAGGCCTATCGTATAAGAAGTCCCATAACTGACTTATACGATAGGGGTAGGGGTTGAAATGCAATGTTTATGCTATGACATGCAAGGTATGCTATTATGCTATGTTCATACAAGTGCAACTCACCCACTTCGACTCTATGCGCATAGACCTTTAGTTCCCCCTTTTTGGAGCGAGCTAGACTCCCAGGATACTCCCGTAGTGGCAAACGAAAGCGGTGCGTTGGGCCTCGCCCACCTCTAGGTTGGTATTCACACTACCCTACCTAGACCTATCATACGCCTCAACGCAAAACTGCGGAGCATCTGCGTACTCTTACTGGCTGGACCACCAAACTTTCAAGGCTAAGTGCAAATTCCACACTTGCCGAGTCAACGTATTGACGTCGGTGTGAATGACCGTCCAATACTGGAGACCCACCACCTTCAAGCACATGCAACATGTTCTACTACCTATCTCCGAGCCATAGGCTCCCTGGGCTAACCCGCCCGATACCAATAACCTTCCGAGCCACCGGCTCGCCGGACCGACCCGTCTGTACCAACAAACACTATTGAGTCACAAGCTCACAAGACTAATTAATCTACTGCTACAACCACCGAGCCTACCGGTCGTACAACCAAACCAACTAAACTCCCGTGACAACGGAGTGTGAGTGAATGTGTTATTTGTTAAGTTAATCTTGTACATCAACTTATCCCTATAATTTATGGTTAATCTTGGACTTCCCGAGGATTACCCTGTAAGGGGCTCGCTATGGTACTATGAACCACAATGGGATGACACCCCAAGGCTCCCTTTCTCAAGACACTTAGTGTTGTTGGTATCTACCCGTAAGGATACGCTCCTCGTCATTACTCTTGGATTAATCCTAAGTGACTTATGACTTTCCAAGATGATCTTTCGTCGACCCAGAGTGCAACTTACCTCTCACTCACCAAGCACACCTTTACCATCTATAATCCTTCTTGTTGACCATCATACCTTCTCAACTAAACTTGGTAAACCACTTACCTCCCATTCCCTCCTAAGGATTAACTTTGATTCTCAAATTTCACAGTTTACTATACGCAGACCAAATGAATTATATGAAGCTCACAACTAGAGGTACTCCAAATATTCACCCAACTGACCCAAGCTATTTACTGGAGGTCTATCATAATGTTATAAGACTAATTCCAGAGAATCATATTTTTCCCTAATTAATTAGTATTTATTTTAATTTCTCCAAACATCTGCCAAGCATGAAAATGAACATGAACTATAAGTAAATCTTATGATATGGCTTTCCAAAAATTATGATAAATCTATGGTGACAAAATAACATCAGAAACATCATATCATATTTTTACAGTAAGAAATTCTCCTCTAATTTAATTATTTATCATCTATCCAAAATCATAGTTTTATGAAGGAACTACCAAAAAGGTCAACACTAAAATTATGGGAAAATTACAAAGCTCTTATAATCACCAGAAAAGGCTACTGACTATGTCTCAAGATTTAAGGAATTCATTTTCTCACTAAATTAAATACTTTAAGAAAACCTCAAATTAAATGAATTGTGAAGTAGCCTACTGATTTAAGTCTTCAAAAATTCTGTAAAAATACACAGAGCTTCCTAATGTTCAGAAAGGTCCTATCACCAATTTTCACAATTTAAAAAAGAGTTTTGGACCCTCAAACATTTTTCTTAAGTGTAAATCAAAACAAGTGCCTTGTGAAAGCAGTACTGATTAAATCATTTTATAAAATTCACAAAAATTACCAGAGGTCTAAAACAAGATAATAATGGCATAACCAAAGTTTCATCATCATCCAAGACATTTTGATCCTGTAATCATCTCTTATAAGAAATTTCTCTAAAGGGATTATGACCTAATTAAAAGGGAATAATTGTTCCTAAAATTCTTACAAAATTACCCAGTGCCTATTTACACCCTATAAACTTATCCACCAAGTTTCATGACCATTATATAGCTTTTGACCACATGTCCTTCACAAAGCTCTACATGCACCCCAAGGGGTAAATCTAGGATCCTAGGGCATATCCACCTCCACACCACCCCAACTCACTCATGGGGGTGTTTTAGGTGATCCTAAACCAGTGGCCAAGGTTTCATCTCATGGTGAGGAGATTTGACCACAATACCCGAAGATAAACATCATGCCCTAATTTTGACCTAATTAGACCCAACTTAGGCTAACCAATTTCCAAACTAAATCAGTCCCAATTGGGCTGAGATTTTTACCAGGGTCATGTGATAACCCTAAGAAGTACCCACTAAACTTTGGAGGGCATTGGAGGTCATTTGACCCAATAATTAATTAATATGTGATTTATGAAATTATTGCAAACACCTTATAAACATGTTCTCCTAAAATTCCCATCTTTGGATATGATGTGTGTGTAGGTATAAGTAGGCTATGTTTCATATCTCAAGTCCATATCATTTCCCAATCAAAAGTTATTCAAGAAATGGTGACTGCCCTACACTAGGGACCAGCCCCACCAAAATGGACCTACAGGGTGCTACAGAACTCCTTTTGGGGTGAAATCAATTTTAAAATAAATTAGACTCCAAGAGCTACAACATTGGTGTTGACCACTTTTTCTGTAGAGGGGCCTAAGTATTTTTTAATAATTAATTTTAAGTGCTGCCAGTAAAGAGACAGAAAAATACAATACATAACATTTAATATAAAAGATCTGCACAGATCTTGAAGCAAAAATGTGGGGCATCCCTTCATCTTCCTCCTCCAGCCAAGGGTCCAGATCAGCCCGTCCTGTAGCCTCTTCCAGCTCATTTTTCCGGCCATCCGGCCACCTCCCTGGTCGACAACCACCACCACCACCTCCGTTGAGGTGGTGGCTAACGCCGGGCGGCGGCAGGGCCGCCGGAGGGGCGGTTTCTGGCGAACCCAACCAATATCATTTTCATGGAAATTTCAGATTTTGCTCACTTGGATCGGGCTCAATTGAGCCCGATTTCTCACCTATTTTGATCTAAGATATATCCATAGAGAGAGAGGAGGAGAACCAGACCTTCTTGGAGCCCGGCGACGATGGCGGCGGTGTTCGGCCATGGCTTTTCCCTTCTCCAGCGAGCTTGCCCGATCTCTCCATTCTCCACCAAAACCTTTGATCCAATATATGATTTCGACTGCCATCCACCTTTTGAAGCTAATGGCGGAGTTAGATTTGAGCGGGGAGTGCTGTATAGGGGGAATTTGAGGAGAATATATTTCGTCCATGATGGTTGGGCTCCTCCATTGATGATGGCTGACTGGAATTTATGGGGAAACTCCTCTCAAGCATCATGGAAGATGAATGGAGGGGCTTGGGGAGATGAATGGAGTGACCCATGGTCTCCCACCATTAACTTTCCTTCTTTTTTCCTCTTTCTCTCTACATTAAGGGGAAAATTGCACTTTCTCTCTCCTACTCATCATTTCTTGAAATTGAGTGGTAACACCTGGTAATTATCATCCTCCTAAGCTAATGGGCTACTCCAATTAGGCCTAGCCCAAGTGGATTGGGCTTGAGTTAGCCTTTTCACCTCTTTTTGGGCAAGGTTGACCAAGTGTTGACTTGAGGTGTTGACTTGGTCAACTGATGGGTTGACTGGTCCAAGTGGTGTGTCTTGAGTCCCTTGACATCACCCAAAGTTGATTGAGTCATGGTGGTGCCCCAATTGGGCCAATTAATCCTAAAGGTGTTGGTTTGACCAAAACAGGGCTAGAGTTGACTTTGGTCAATTTGACCATTTGGGTTGACCCCAATGGGTGGGTAGTGACCTATTGGTCTCTCTTAATGGTTAGGAAAGTCTAGGTAGGTTCAATTTGGCAAGGTGGAGGTCAATTGACCCTAATTAGGCTACTTTGACCAATTTGGGGTTAGGGTTGACTTTGGTCAATTTGGCCTCTTTGGTTGACCCCAATGGGTCACTGGTGCATCAAGGAGACCCCTAATGGGTTAGGGATGCTATGGTGGGGTCAAGGTTCAAGGTGGGGCCCTAAAGTCCAACCCTAGGCTTGGTATCTGAAGATTGCTATTTGCAGACCACTTGGGTTTTCTCCTTCTTACCTAAATTCACATGGTCTTGGGCTCTTCCTATGGTTTTGTCATGACCTAGTCATGACAAAACCAACTTAGGGGTCTAGCTGTTTGAGGGATGTTACAAATCCCAATAAACAACAAAAATAATTTCGTCCTCGAAATTCAGGCTAGGCTCGCGGGATTTTCACCGAGAGTGACTGAACGTAACATCCCCTAAGAATTGAAGTTATTCCTGACTCAAAGAGCATTGACTATCTCTGCTACATCAGTTCTAGAGGCTCCCTAATAAGCTTCTCCTTTCCATGATTTCTCCATAGGACCTTGATCAGCGGGACCTTCTTGCGTCGCAAGATCCGCATCTTCATGCCATCTAACCGGACCGGCTCTAGGTAAAAAAAATCAATTGGAGCCTACCGGGCCATCTATAGTAGAAATTTGCTACCTCGGTCGTAGTAGAGCTCTCCTAAAGGAGGAGACATGGAAGACGTCGTGCAATCCCGCTAACTCCGGCGGCAACTCCAGTCTATAAGCTAATGGGCTGATCCACTCCAGGATCCTGTAGAGCCTCATCTATCTCAGACTGATCTTCTTCCGCCTGCGAACCCGCGAGACTCACTGCATCAAATGTATCTTCCGGAACACTCGGTCTCCAACCAGGAACTCTACCTGATGATACCATGCATCATAATACCTGACCTGGCTGCTCTTGGCCTCCAACATCCTAACTCGAATCAACCGCACCTGGGTATCTATGTCCTTCACAAATTCAGAGCTGAGTCTCCTTAAATCCTCATCCTGGGTCCAAGATGGTGGAATCCTGCGCCTCCGTCCCTCTGAGGGTGGAAAGTTGTGTTGAACGTCAGCCAAGAGCCCAGATGAGCCTGGAATGATCTTCACTTCTTGGACATAAACCGTTCATCCCGATCTGATACGATCGTCCTGGTCACACCACGATAACGAACAAACTGCTCAACAAATCCCATCAAACACCAATGGGAGCATCCTTCCAGCTCGGGGTGGCCCTAGAAACCATGGTTAATCTATCCTCGTTGTTCCAAATAAGACTGTGTTCGGAGTGGTAACATGTGTGTGAAATCCATAGTTATGTCCACGAGCTCCACTCTAACACGGGCAGTGACTGTGGTAGTTCTCCAAATACTTTTGCAATTGGCCTTCACCGTGCATCACAAAACTTACGATGTCTTTCTTTATTTCGAGGAAATATATATTACGCAATACACCATTTTTCCGGTGACTATATTTCTCATCTATGTGGGTAGGCAGCGACTCTATAAAAACTTCTCTACACAATCAGCTTCTTATTCCTACGAGTACGCCCGAGTCATCAACCAACTCAACTTTATGATTTTAAATGATTCTTATCATTTAATGGGACTGATTGCATCATCAAGCGTCCCAATTATCCTCAGAATTTAAGGGGGTGTACACATGGATCTTATGAACATATGTTAACCAGCCAACACTAGTATCAATGTTTGAAGATGACTCCCAATCACTTTCTGGGTGGAGTTTGATTCATAAGGTATACAAGTAGAATCTTTTGAAACCCAAAGATTTTTCACAAGTCAATTTCATCAAGAGAATATCTTCACGTTTATTTCACCAAATTCCTATCACTTCCACATATGCTAGTCTCGATCACTTTCGAATGGTCTAAAGTAAGATAAATTTTGATCGTTCTTATCATAGTAAACTCAAACACTATATTCTAATTCCAATAAGTCATTGTCTAAGATCTCTGGTTATTCATCATCATAGCTCCCCAAGGTATAAGGGCTATTATTGTAGTTAAATTTTTTTACCATGACAGGGCGTGGTTTATAACAAATCATAAGTTGATCACCTCCGAATGCCCCAGACCTCAAGAAATGTCAGATGTAAATAAGGCTTGCACGACCTAATCTCAGTTCCCAACTTCTAGAAGGGCATTTGCATCCCTAAGTGATTAATCTTGGCAACTTACATTTCCAATGATTCAACTAAGGTCAAGTTGTTGTTTGATCAACGACGTCTATCCATTGTCCTGGTAATACTACAGATCATGATTCCCAAACATACTGCTACACCGTCTCATCTTTGTCCAAGTAACATTGAATAAGATCGGCTTCAAAGTCATTACTCACGACATAGGAATTGCTAAATTAGATCTAAGGGGCACCCAAGTCAGTAACCAATTCGCCCAATAAACAAAAGGTAAGCCCCAATAAACAAAAGATAAGCCTCTATCTATTTCTGGGCTAAGTATCTTCAATATCACCATAATATATTCGTCCTAGGTATGCAAGCATTCCTTAGGGCACACAACCTTAGACTTGGGGTTCTATCTTGAAACTTGTCAATTCGCTCCACTCTTCAGACTCTTCAAGGTACCCTCTACGATAACCTTAAACATGAGACCCAATCCCAAATAGGTCTCTTCTGCACTTGAATTCTTATCCGACCCTCGGTGTTTGTCATGGTGGTTGTCTTAATGTAATCATGTCACTAGTACGAGGGTTGAATCTACGAGTCCCATACCATTCTGCTTATTAGCCAATCTCTCTTTCTCTAGCCTCTTTGGGGTATCATCATACCTTCACCAAAAGTCATACCTACTGTCCATTTCAGACTAGGTCATGGGTGGTATAAATTATCATGGTAAGTAACGTGTCCTAGTGGATTTTAAATCTAACTCATTGACTAAAGGACTATCTAAAGAGATCTTTGTAGCCGGAGGTATTCTCTGCTGGGGGCAGGGTTTGCCGCTGGCTACAAAAGAAAACTTGACACTTGTAAAGAGATTTGGCTAAAGAGATTCAGTTAAAAGTGCACTTGAAAGTGCACAGTTAACCTCACTAGAATTCTCTAGAGGGGGGTGAATAGAGATTTAAAAATACTTTATGCAATTATATATATATATATATATGTGTAATAATCACAGATTTAAGATTCCCACAAACCAACAAGAATTAAGCAAGTAAAGAAGAAAAATAACAAGAAGAAAATCACAGCACAACACAAAGAAATATAGTGGTTCCCCAAACTTTGGGTAGTCCACTCTTCTACCCCCTTTGGTAGGAATTCACTAACTTGCACTGAGTCTTTTGATAAGGATACTCTTAGAACCAGACTGAGTCTTTTGATAAGGCGACTCTTAGAATCAGACTGAGTCTTTCGATAAGGAGACTCTTAGAACCACTACAACTGAATTATTTGAAGAGAGATTCTAAAAACTCTTTTACACAATTTGAAAATGAAATAAGAATGAGAAGAAGAAGTAGAACAAGTAGAAGAACAGAAGACAATATATGTAAGAAAGAATTTTCTTCCTATCAAGAAGATTAGAAGCACAAGTATAGTGAATATGATCTCTCTTCTATAGTGAGAAGGAGATTGTAAGCTTTTCTCTCTTTTGTGAGAGCTTTCAGAATTTGCAGTAGAATGGCTTCAGAAGGAGGAGAAGATGAAGGATTTTTCTTTGGTGCAGCACACTATCTCTTTTCTCAGCTTTCTCACTCTTCACTTGGGAGCTCTTCCTCTTTTTCAAATGTATATGGTGGATCACTAGTTGTTATTCTCTGTCGACTTCCTTCTTATTTATAACTCTGTTTCAAAAGATATTGCTAAAGGAGAATAATCAATTAGCAGACAGAGAATTAGAAAGAGATAAAAGTTTCCATACTAATTTTATCTGTAGATGGAAAGAGTTTATTCTGATTTCAAAAAATATCCAAATAAATATTAATCAAATTAGCCAAGAATCAATTAGAAGGAAAGACAGATTTAGAACGGCTATAAAAGAATAAAATCATTCCATAAAATTTAGATCTTTAGAAAGAAGGAAAGAGATCTGCCGTGAATGTGAATTTTGACAAAGAAATCGACGTGCGTCGATTACTATTCGACGTAAGCGCCGAGTTCATCCTGGTTGGACGTCGTGAGGAGAATAAGGAAGGTGCGTCGACAAAGTTGCATCGACTTTATTAAATACATCGACTAGAAGTCAGAGTTACGCCGACAAAGATTACGTTGAATTCTTCTTAGAGTTACTTCGACTTATTCTGAGAGAAACGTCGACTACATTTCGACGTTGCGTCGAATTCTATTCGACGCATATTTACTTAGACTAACTTTTCATTCTTAGAAATTATATTCTTCTTAATTCTAGGGGTTAAGATAAATCATTTCCCCAACAATCTCCCCATATTTACCTTAACCCTATTTAGAGAGAAATTGTGTCAGTATTTAATCAACTCAGCAAGACATTCATATAGGTTATAAATATGTTAAATAATCAGAAGAAGATAGAATAAGAAATTATATAAACAAATTTCATGTTCAGTTGACTAATCAGCATTTAAGCATAGACAATTGT
The DNA here is from genome assembly GCA_033032865.1 of Dactylorhiza incarnata. Taxonomy (NCBI): domain Eukaryota; kingdom Viridiplantae; phylum Streptophyta; class Magnoliopsida; order Asparagales; family Orchidaceae; genus Dactylorhiza; species Dactylorhiza incarnata. The sequence continues at coordinate 3,909,974 of JAWHQI010000013.1, forward strand.
TCAAAATAGAGTATATCATCATTGTTCAGGGGTAGGAGGAGTTTTTCTTTTCCTAGTAAATACTTTTGTGGGTTGCTCCTTCTCAGTAGCAGGTGATTTCCTCATCTCCCCCTGAGTCTCAGCAATTTGCTCCCCCTGGGATGGAACTTCCTTTGATCCTTTTACTTCTTCTTCAGTTTCTCTTTCATCTCCAGCTCCAGTTTTAACTGCATCTGGCTCCTGAGCTCCTACTTCATCCATCACAGTATCAGCTTCTTTTTCTTTCTCTCCTTCAGCCTTAGTTTCCTTTTCAACTTCATTTTCTGCCCTACATGCCTCCCCTTGTAATAGAATCACTTGTTGAGTAGCTTCTCTTGCTATATTGAGTACCTCTGTTAGGTGCTCTTCACTATGTAGCTCAGGTACAACTTCATTCCCAATGGTCTTGAGCAGTGCAAGACTATCAGTTTTTGAAGTGGGAAGAGACTTGTGAGAGAGAGATTTACGACTGGAGAGCTGCTCTTCATCTAACCTCTCCCCCTTCTTGACCTTCTTAGCCAAGGAGGTTAAGAAAGACCTGGTGACTTTAGAGGAAGAGATAGAGGTCTTCAGGCTTTGCACAGAGGCACTGACCCCATCTATTTGGGTCTACATGTGCAAGATGGAGGAATGAATCTTGGAGCAGTGCCCATCCAGCATTGCTTGGAATCTTTGGGCTGTGGATTGGATACACTGAGTGATGAGGTTTTCAGTGGATGGAGATGGTTCAAAATGTGGTGGTGGAGGAGGAGATAATGGAGGAGGAGGAGATAATGGTGGAGATGTATGTGATGAAGGTGGAGAGGGGACTGTATCATTTTGATGAGGTATATTTGATGGAGAAGGTGAAGGAATAGTGGAGGGTTGAGCAGGAGAGTTAGAAGGAGAAGAAGTCCTTTCAGGAATGGAACAAGGCTTGGGAATTTGCCTGGTCCATTTTGAGAAGAGGGATATGGACATCCTCTTTCCAGGTGGAATGGGGATTCCTTTTGACCTACATAGGTCAGGGAAGGAGTGGAAGAGTACTTGGCTCATAATTCTCATGTAGGCATTCTCTTTGTGAGAATATTTAAAGCCTATCATTTTGAGCAGGCAGCTTGCCTAGTCTACCTTCTTCTTCAACACAAGGGCCCCCATGATGTTCAGTTGCTGTTTGGGCACTGCATCATGGGCAGAGATCTTACACAGTAATATTTTCCCTACTATGTCTGCCAACAGTCTATACTCATCAGAGAAGTCTATTTTCTTCAGGTGGATTGGTCTATCTTTGGAGAACTTTATGGTGATTAACAGATTCTTTATTTCATCAGGGGTAAGTTCCACAGGTTCATCACCTGATAGGGGAATTATTTTAGTTATTCTTTAGAAAATGATTTGCTTTCCCTATTTGAACAAAGATAATATTGGACTGTACCTGATGGTAGATCAAAGGTGGTCCTAATGTGTTCTACAGAAATTGAGACAGGTGTCTCATGGATTGTTCCTGTGATTTCTCCTTGTTCAGATATCTGAACATGAGTCATCAGCTCTGTGAGTTTTGTCTCCAGGAGCTTGCATCTTGTGGAGATGAGCTTATCCAGACTAGCTTCAGGGAAGAGAGCTATGATGATCTTATAATTTTCTGCGGCGGCTTGGAAGGATTCGAGGTCAATGTCGAACCCAGAGTTTATCTTGGGAGCCATTGTAGGTCAGTGAGAAAGAGGAAGAAATGGCTGGACTGAGAGGTAAGAGGGATGAAAGATGCAGAGTGCGAGAGGATTTCTAACTGAAGAGTCTATTTAAGTGAGGTGAAACGTCGAAATGAGACACAATTCGAGGCATATTCGGTACTACAGTGGATGTGACCGAAAATATTTTAGTATTGCCGCTCTTTTTCATGAAGTCGACATTACGTTGAGTGGAATTCGACGTAAGCATCGATACAGTCTAAGGTAAGATGTTAGGGTTTCATATCGACGTATATGTCGATTGGAGTCGATGCATGCGTCGATTTAAGTTATTATTGATAGTTATCGACGGTGCGTTGATTATAAAATCGACGTGACCTTCATTTTCCTGAAAAATTTTGGGTTTTCCCTTGAGAGATTATTTCTTCCTGCTCCTAATGTTTTCTAAGACAGTCTTGGACTAATTTTTATAAGCATTTAGATTGATTGTACCAACATTGCTTGGCAATGTGGCCATTTTTATTGCAGATATAACATCTGACTATCTTTAGATTATGGGATTTTGAGTTTAGAGAGGGATAGTGGTGTTGATTAAGATAAACATTTTGATTTGGATACAAATTTTGGTTTGGATAAAAGTTTTGACTAGGATAGAAATTATGATCAGGATGAATGGGTCCTGAATGGGGGTTAAGATGGAAGGTTTTTGGAGGATGGAAGTTTTCTGTCTTTATGTTACTCTGAGTTTGTATGCGTCGTTATTTATTCGACGTACGTTGATAGTTGCGTCGATTTATACTCGGTGCTTTCTCCAGATTGCGTTGATCTGGAATCGCTGCATGGAAGAAGTTGCGTCGATTTGAAGTCGACGTACTTTTATTCAAGCGTCGAGTTGAGGTCGAAGCATCTGAGAGATTGCGTCGAGTAGAATTCGGCGCACTATCATTCATGCGTCGATATGAAGTCGATGCAAATGTGTTTTCACAAATTTTATTTTTCATTTTTCTGATTTTATTTCTTTATGAGTTGTTTCTCTTGGCCTAGTTGCCTTCTCAGAAGAAGTTTGAGAGTCATCAGCTGAATAGTATGATGTTTCATCAAATTGGTTTATTTCCTTGAAGTCTTCTCCCTTATTTTGTGAGTCTTCTTCTTGGTTTGTTGATTTGATGGGTTTAGTAAATTTAACAGGGCTCATCCAAGCAGGCTTGTTGGATGGAATTAGACTAGCTGAGGGATCAGCTCCTAGTCCAAGATTTTTATGTCTTCTTGTTTGTTTTTCTGTGATTTCTTTGAGTGTTTGGCTTCTCATTTTTATTGATTCTTCAAAAGCTTTTGCTTGGGATACCTTATTTTTAAGTCGCTGGTTTTCTATTTTAGCCTTCTCTATTTCTTTTTCTCTGATGTTAGCCCTTAATTCATAATTTTTAGAATAAGTGTCCTCTATATTTCTCTGGTTTTTAATGACATTAATTTGTTCTCTTAGATTCTTAATTTCTTGTTTAGCATTTAGTTGATCTAAACATAATCCTTTAAAATCATTTTTGAAATCATCACACAGAAAATCTATGTCCTCTATATTCCTCAGATTCCTCTATGAGAATAAGGCTATTTTCTTTATCATCTTCAGAAGAGATGCTTCCTTCTGATTCTGTCTCACTCCATGATTTAGCACCATGTTCTTCCTTTGAGCTTTCAAAAGCCATTAAGCATAGGTCTTCTTGCTTAGACTCTTCATTGTCACTTTTGGATGAGGTGCTGTCCTCAGAGTCTGTTTCACTCCAAGCTTCTACAATGAAGCCTCTTTCTTTCTTCTTTCCCTTTTTCTTGAGATCTTTCTTTTTCAGATCTTTCTCTTTCTCAGTATTTTCTGGACATTCTGGTGCAATGTGTCCAGTTTTCCTGCAGGAATAACAAATGATTTCCTTAGTAGGAGTTTTATCATACCTTGGTTTTGATTCTCTCCTTCTAGACCCATCTGTCCTGACCCATTTCTTAAATCTCCTAGACAGGAAGCTGAATAATTCATCTTCAGTGACAGGGGTCTCTTCTTCTGTTGCTTTCAAAGCAATGTTTCTATCTTTTGAGGAGGTTGAAGTGCTTCCTCTTCTTTCCTTCTCTTCTCTGGTTTTCAGCAGTTGCACATAGGATTTGAGTTTTCCTAAGAGGGCATCTGTTGAGTTTTCCTTTTGTCCTCTTGTATCTCTTATTGCCCATATTCTTGAGTCCCATGAACTTGGGAGACTCATTAATAGTTTGTCATTGATCTCTGTGAGAGAGATCTCTCTATCCAGGCTCCTTAATTGATTTATGATCAGACTGAATCTATCATACATCTCAGATATGCTTTCTTCATGCTTCTCTTGAAAGTTCTAATATTAGGAGATCAATAGAGCCTTTCTATCTTTCCTTTCATCAGCACTTCCTTCTACCATCTTTGTAAGAGCCTCCCATATTTCTTTGGCTGATTCACAGTCAACAAACATTTGAAAGATTTCATCTGAGAGGGTTGAGACAAGAATGTTCACATCTTTTGCATCACATGTTCCTGCCTTCTTCTCTTCAACTGTCCACTCAGCCTTTGGGACAAGTGATTGAGTCACTTCACCATTTGTGTCTCTTCTATAAGGCTTGGGAGGACCTGTCAAAATAACATTAAATAATTCTTCATCAATAGAATTCACATAAATTCTAATTTTTGTTTTCCAAACTGCAAACTTTTCAAGATTGCACATTGGTGGTCTGGTGGAAGCATAATCTTTGATTTGTGCCATGTTAAAAGAAACAGTTTTCAGAAATATATATATATATATATGAGGTAGGATCTTTTTGATCAAGGAGTTAACCTTTTTAGATCAACCTCGCTTTGATACCAATTGAAAGTGCACAGTTAACATCACCAGAATTCTCTAGAGGGGGGTGAATAGAGATTTAAAAATACTTTGTGCAATTATATATATATATATATAAATGTGTAATAATCACAGATTCAAGCTTCCCACAAACCAACAAGAATTAAGCAAGTAAAGAAGAAAAATAGCAAGAAGAAAATCACAGCGCAACACAAAGAAATATAGTGGTTCCCCAAACTTTGGGTAGTCCACTCTACCCCCTTTGGTAGGAATTCACTAACTTGCACTGAGTCTTTTGATAAGGAGACTCTTAGAACCAGACTGAGTCTTTTGATAAGGAGACTCTTAGAACCAGACTGAGTATTTTGATAAGGAGACTCTTAGAACCACTACAACTGAATTTTTTGAAGAGAGATTCTAAAAACTCTTTTACACAATTTGAAAATGAAATAAGAATGAGAAGAAGAAGTAGAACAAGTAGAAGAACAGAAGACAATATATGTAAGAAAGAATCTTCTTCCTAGCAAGAAGATTAGAAGCACAAGTATAGTGAATATGATCTCTCTTCTATAGTGAGAAGGAGATTGTAAGCTTTTCTCTCTTTTGTGAGAGCTTTCAGAATTTGCAGCAGAATGGCTTCAGAAGGAGGAGAAGATGAAGGCATTTTCTTTGCTGCAGCACACTATCTCTTTTCTCAGCTTTCTCACTCTTCACTTGGGAGCTCTTCCTCTTTTTTAAATGTATATGGTGGATCACTAGTTGTTATTCTCTGTCGACTTCCTTCTTATTTATAACTCTGTTTCAAAAGATATTGCTAAAGGAGAATAATCAATTAGCAGACAGAGAATTAGAAAGAGATAAAAGTTTCCATACTAATTTTATCTGTAGATGGAAAGAGTTTATTCTGATTTCAAATAATATCCAAATAAATATTAATCAAATTAGCTAAGAATCAATTAGAAGGAAAGACAGATTTAGAACGGCTATAAAAGAATAAAATCATTCCATAAAATTCAGATCTTTAGAAAGAAGGAAAGAGATCTGGCGTGAATGTGAATTTTGACATAGAAATCAACGTGCGTCGATTACTATTCGACGTAAGCGCCGAGTTCATCCTGGTTGGACGTCGAGAGGAGAATAAGGAAGGTGCGTCGACAAAGGTGCGTCGACTTTATTAAATACGTCGACTAGAAGTCAGAGTTACGTCGACAAAGATTACGTCGAATTCTTCTTAGAGTTACTTCGACTTATTCTGAGAGAAACGTCGACTACATTTCGACGTTGCGTCGAATTCTATTCGACGCATATTTACTTAGACTAGCTTTTCATTCTTAGAAATTATATTCTTCTTAATTCTAGGGGTTAAGATAAATCATTTCCCCAACAGGACTTTTCATGTGATTTCCCCATTTGGGCACACCACTACTTCCGCTGCTAGTTTGTCCTCAAACTAAGCTCGCACGGGGTGGCCCAGGGTTTGTGGACTTCTTTTCTTCGGATCGAGGTTTGTCTCTGATACCACTTGTAAGACCCCTTTTTTTTCTTTCTAAACACCGGGTCTTAGGCCCAGAACCGCCGCTTTGCGGTGACACCTTCACTCGGGAAGGTCACCACCACAAAACACTGATCCTGCCGGCCAAATCGATTACAAAGAAAAGTGCATTAAAGAAGACAAGACCACAGAATCAACATGAAAAATATAAAAATGTCCTCATGAAAAACTGAATAAAAAGATAATGAGGGTTACAATAATAAAGGGCACATGCCCTGTACATCATGTCCTCACTACAAGATCACTCGCGGAAGCTAACTACTAATCACTCACTGATCCTGAACCTGGTGCTCCTGTAATAGGCTGGCCCGCCTCCGTCTGCACCGGCCTCTGGTGCTGCTGCGTCTCCTCGATCTCCTAAAATGATATGGTCCCCGGGCTAACCCGCCCGATACCAATAACCTTCCGAGACACTGGCTAGCCGGACCGACCCGTCCGTACCAACAAACACTACTGAGTCGCAAGCTCACCAGACTAATTAATCTACTGCTACAACCACCGAGCCTACCGCTCGTACAACCAAACCAACTAAACTCCCGTGACAACGGAGTGTGAGTGAATGTGTTATTTGTTAAGTTAATCTTGTACATCAACTTATCCCTATAATTTATGGTTAATCTTGGACTTCCCGAGGATTACCCTGTAAGGGGCTCGCTACGGTACGAGGAACCACAATGGGATGACACCCCAAGGCTCCCTTTCTCAAGACACTTAGTGTTGTTGGTATCTACCCGTAAGGATACCCTCCTCGTCATTACTCTTGGATTAATCCTAAGTGACTTATGACTTTCCAAGACGATCTTTCGTCGACCACGAGTGCAACTTACCTCTCACTCACCAAGCACACCTTTACCATCTATAATCCTTCTTGTTGACCATCATACCTTCTCAACTAAACTTGGTAAACCACTTACCTCCCATTCCCTCCTAAGGATCCCCTTTGATTCTCAAATTTCACAGTTTACTATACATAGACCAAATGAATTATATGAAGCTCACAACTAGAGGTACTTCAAATATTCACCCAACCGACCCAAACTATTTACTGGAGGTCTATCATGATGTTATAAGACTAATTCCATAGAATCGTATTTTTCCCTAATTAATTAATATTAATTTTAATTTCTCCAAACATCTGCCAAGCATGAAAATGAACATGAACTATAAGTAAATCTTATGATATGGTTTTTCAAAAATTATGATAAATCTATGGTGACTAAATAACATCAGAAACAACATATCATATTTTTACAGTAAGAAATTCTCCTCTAATTTAATTATTTATCATCTATCCAAAATCATAGTTTTATGAAGGAACTACCAAAAAGGTCAACACTAAAATTATGCGAAAATTACAAAGCTTTTGTAATCACCAGAAAAGGCTACTGACTATGTTTCAAGATTTAAGGAATTCATTTTCTTACTAAATTAAATACTTTAAGAAAACCTCAAATTAAATGAATTGTGAAGTAGCCTACATTTAGGTCTTCAAAAATTCTGTAAAAATTCACAGAGCTTCCTAATGTTTAGAAAGGTCTTATCACCAATTTTCACAATTAAAAAAAGAGTTTTGGACCCTCAAACATTTTTCTTAAGTTTAAATCAAAACAAGTGCCTTGTGAAAGAAGTACTGATTAAATCATTTTATAAAATTCACAAAAAATACCAGAGGTCTAAAACATGATTATAAGGGCACAACCAAAGTTTCATCATCATCCAAGACCTTTTGACGTGTAATCATCTCTTATAAGAAATTTCTCTAAAGGGATTATGACCTAATTAAAAGGGAATAATTGTTCCTAAAATTCTTACAAAATTACCCAGTGCCTATTTACACCCTATAAACTTATCCACCAAGTTTCATGACCATTCTATAGTTTTTGACCACATGTCCTTCACAAAGCTCTACATGCACCCCAAGGGGTAAATCTAGGATCCTAGGGCATATCCACCTCCACACCACCCCAACTCACTCATGGGGGTGTTTTAGGTGATCCTAAACCAGTGGCCAAGGTTTCATCTCATGGTGAGGAGATTTGACCACAATACCCCAAGATAAACATCATGCCCTAATTTTGACCTAATTACACCCAACTTAGGTTAACCAATTTCCAAACTAAATCAGTCCCAATTGGGCTGAGATTTTTACCAAGGTCATGTGATAACCCAAAGAAGTACCCACTAAACTTTGGAGGGCATTGGAGTCATTTGACTCAATAATTAATTAATATGTGATTTATGAAATTATTGCAAAAACCTTATAAAAATTTTCTCCTAAAATTCCCATATTTGGATATGTTGTGTGTGTAGGTATAAGTAGGCTATGTTTCAAATCTCAAGTCCATATCATTTCTTAATCAAAAGTTATTCAAGAAATGGTGACTGACCTACACTAGGGACCAGCCCCACCAAAATGGACCTACGGGGAGCTACAGAACTCCTTTTGGGGTGAAATTAATTTTTAACAAAAGTAGACTCCAAGGGCTACAACTCTGGTGTTGACCACATTTTCTGTAAAGGGGCCTAAGTATTTTTAATAATTAATTTTAAGTGCTGCCAGTAAAGGGACAGAAAAATACAATACATAACATTTAATATAAAAGATCTGCACAGATCTTGAAGCAAAAACGTGGGGCATCCCTTCATCTTCCTCCTCCAGCCAAGGGTCCAGATCAGCCCGTCCTGTAGCCTCTTCCGGCCCATTCTCCCGGCCATCCGGCCACCTCCCTGGCCGGCCACCACCACCACCACCTCTGTTGAGGTGGTGGCTAACGCCGGGCGGCGGCACGGCCGCCGGAGGGGCGGTTTCCGGCGAACCCAACCAAGATCATTTTCATGGAAATTTCAGATTTTGCTCACTTGGATCGGGCTCAATTGAGCCCGATTTCTCACCTATTTTGATCTAAGATATATCCATAGAGAGAGAGGAGGAGAACCAGACCTTCTTGGAGCCCGGCGATGATGGCGGCGGTGTTCGACCATGGCTTTTCCCTTCTCCGGCGAGCTTGCCCGATCTCTCCATTCTCCACCAAAACCTTTGATCCAATATATGATTTCGACTGCCATCCACCTTTTGAAGCTAATGGTGGAGTTAGATTTGAGTGGGGAGTGCTGTATAGGGGGAATTTGAGGAGAATATATTTCGGCCATGATGGTTGGCCTCCTCCATTGATGATGGCTGGCTGGAATTTATGGGGAAACTCCTCCCAAGCATCATGGAAGATGAATGGAGGTGCTTTGGGAGATGAATGGAGTGACCCATGGTCTAACACCATTAACTTTCCTTCTTTTTTCCTCTTTCTCTCTCTTCATTAAGGGGGAAATTGCACTTTCTCTCTCCTACTCATCATTTCCAGAAATTGAGTGGTAACTCCTGGTAATTATCATCCTCCTAAGCTAATGGGCTACTCCAATTAGGCCTAGCCCAAGTGGATTGGGCTTGAGTTAGCCTTTTCCCCTCTTTTTGGGCAAGGTTGACCAAGTGTTGACTTGAGGTGTTGACTTGGTCAACTGATGGGTTGACTGGTCCAAGTGGTGTGTCTTGAGTCCCTTGACATCACCCAAAGTTGGTTGAGTCATGGTGGTGCCCCAATTGGGCCAATTAATCCAAAAGGTGTTGGTTTGACCAAAACAGGGCTAGAGTTTACTTTGGTCAATTTGACCATTTGGGTTGACCCCTGAAAGTGGAGGTCAGATCTTAAATTACTCTAGAGGGGCGGTGAATAGAGTATTAAATTTTTTAATACGTTTGATAGCAGAAATTAAACTACTGTTAAGGTATATGTGTATTTAGTGTGAGTTATAGAAAGCTACAGAATTAATAAAAAGGACACACAGCACAAGCACAAGCACACAGAAATAATCAAGCACAGAAGACACAAGGAGCTATAGTAGTTCCCCAATTAATCTGGGTACGTCTACTCTTCTACCACCTTTGGTAGGAATCAACTAGGAGGGTTGATAAGGTGCCCAGGCACCAAGGGATTCTTGATAAGGTGTCCACACACCAATAAGCTTTTGATAAGGTGCTTAAAAACCACACTAGGATTTTTTGATAAGGTGTCTTGCCACCACTGGGTAAACTTTTTAAGGGAGTATTAACCCTGTACAGAATGAGATAAAAAGGCATAGAGTGTTCTTCTCTGTCAATGATCTGAGAGAAGGCAAAAGATGTTGAAGCAGAAAGCTCCCCCTGTCTGATGAGAGTTGATGACAGATTTTTGGACAGAGCTTTCTCAAATAGAAGTCTTTGTAGCAGATGATCTCGATGAAGAAGAAAGCTGAGAAAGAATAGTGTATTTGCTTCTTCTTCTTCTTCTGAAAGACTTCTTCCATCCTCCTTGTTATATGATCAGAGATTGAAGAAAGTGATAGTCAAGTTTTTCTTTATGTTTTTCACAGAAGACAACTATCTCCGTTCTTTGTGCTGTTCTCTATATCCTTTTTCTTCTAATAACTGTATGTATATATCTTTTCAAATTCAAATCTTTTTGTCTCTTTAAGGAATGTCTTTATCTGACTTAAATCCTTCTTGGAACCAGGCAGCCACCCAAAACAATTTTGGCAGGTCCTTTTAATTTCTTTTGTCGAGAAAGATGCCTTTGGCATTAAATGTCAACGGCTATACTTCTTCTTGGAATAGGAGGAATATAAGGATATAATAAATGAGAAAGATATCCTTACTTGGCTGTCTTAAATTGTCCAAGGAGAAATATATATATCCGTTATGTTGCTGATTTGAGTTCAGAGAACTGACATCCACTTAGAATATAAATTTGAACGACATAAGGCAATTTGTCGAGCGCTGGCTAGAATTCGTCGACCACTGCTAGTCATTTGTCGAGCGCTGGCATAGAATTCGTCGACCACTGCTAGTCATTTGTCGAGCGCTAGCATAGAATTCGTCGACCGCTGGAACTGTGAATTTCTTCAGTCTGCTGGAAGCAATTTGTCGAAAGAATCTGGTCATTTGTCGAACACAACTTCCCATGTGTTGATCTTGAATTGTCCAAGTTCTTCCAATCTAATCAGCCTAAAACTTGACCCTAAGACTATACATTGGGGTCAAAACAAATCCTAATCAACATATAGTGATCCTATCCCAAATTAGTAATAGGGTTGTTCCAACAATCTCCCCCTATTTGGGTTAGGATACTATTTGACAAATAATCAAATAGGTACAACAAAAAGTATAAACAACAGAGCAACAAAGAAATGAAATATATCTGATAGATAAGAATAGATCATCAGATAAGATAGAAAATAAATGCTCTGAGTTTAGAAACTTTACATTCATAATCAAGCAATTTATTTAAGACTTTTTGTCCTGAGAAGGTGGCTTGAATATGATTTTCCTGTTGGGGTCTTCTGATTTCTTTTTGCTGATATATAAATCTTGAGCTCCAATGATTTTTTGCTCTTTGACATGAGGGATAAATGCTTTTGGGTGCATATCACTATATTCCTCAGCATTGAATGTTTTAACAGATTTGTATTTTTCAAGTTCTTTTCTTCTGTATTCTGACATGGTTGAGAAACCTGAGAAATCTTTGCCTTCTGCTTTAGCCTTTTTAATCTGTGCATATGCAATTGTTTCTTTCAGCCTTGCCATCTGACAGATTTTCTCTTCTTCTGGATCTGGACAGTAATAGGTATCTTCTGAATCATTTTTGTCTTGAGTGACCTTTTGAGGTACTCTATCTCTGTGAAGAGATCCATCAGATATGTGAAGTTTGTATTCTGAAGATATTTTAGGAGAGGAAAAGATTTGACTTTCTTGATGGATAGGTGCTGATCTCTTAGAGAAAGGAACACTGGCTGATCCAGAGGCTTGAGAACCACTAGAACTACCAGATCTCCTAGAGTGTTGAGAGCTTGGCTTCTGAAAGAGAGATGAAACACATGAAAATCCTGTTGCACCAGATGCTGGAGGAGGAGGAGGAGGATGATTGCGCTTGACTGGTTTATCAGGGATGTAGCCAGTCTTTTTGAATTTCTTCCTCCTATTGTTCTCATTTCTGGAGAGCTTCATCCAGTGAGGAGTTTTCTCATCAAGAGGAACATTATATAAAATGTACAGAGGAATGTCATTATTTGGATTTGGGGGCTTGGGAGTAGCTTTTGACTTAGCTGTTATTTTCTTTCTTTTCTTTGAAAGTGTATCATCAGAATCACTGTTGTCATCATTATCATCAGAGTCAGAAGATGAGATTGGCTTATTGTATAAGTCATCAATTCTCTTGATTGCTTCACGAGCCTTTAATCTTTCTTCTTCAGCTTTGTCAAACTCAGCATCTGCTTCTTTCCAAATTTCATCAAAGCTTGGCATTGGTTCTTCATTCCATACAGGATTTGGAGGTGAAGAAGTAATTTGTGAGGCTATTGTATCATCAAGAAATTCTGCAAGATCATCTTCATATTCTGCAGAGTGATCCTTTATTTGAATGTCTTGATCAGTGAATGAAGGAATGGAAGAGATGTAATTTTGTATGAAATCAGAATGGGTCTTCTGAGGAAGGCATATCAGAGCCTTTGATAGGTCCTCTATGTATACCTTTGGTGATACCCTTGAAGTATATGTGACATCAAATTTTGATAATAAGCTATATAGATCACAGGATGGATGAATGCATATATTGTTTATTTCTTCTATAATTTGTGTAGCTGAATCAACTATATCTGTATCAAAAATTGTAACTTCTGCATCTCCTTCTGGAGGTTCTTCTGTTCCTGGAACTTCTTCATAGGACATCTCCCCCTGCCTAGCTTCAGGGCAGCCTGAATCTGGGCCCCTTGAAGAAGGGACAGCAATGGAGAATGAAGGAGAAGTTATTTTAGCAGATAAAGTAGAAAGAGCCTGAAGAACTGGAGCAAGTTTTGCATCCAGGAGCTGGCTTATTTTAGGAAGGATAAGATCAAAAACTTGATCAGCAATAGAGGAGTGGTTGAGGGATGAATAATCTGGTGGATTACTAGAGGATGTTTGGGAAGTGGATGGAAATGATATTGGAGGAATGATATTGCTGATGATAGAGATATGTGTGGGAATTTCTAGATGGATTGGACTAGGAGAATGAATAGGTGAATGATATTCATTGTGTATTGGAGAGGGAGGTGTGGTTGGTAGTGGTTCTGAAGATAGAGGAGGAGGTGTAGCATCACTGATATGGGCAGTTGAGAGGGGGATATCATTGATGAGTGTTATTTCAGTTGAAGGAGGGGATGAAGAATGAGAATGTGTAGGAGAGGGTTGAGCAGGTGGAGATAGAATATGAGAGGAAAGAGGAACTGAGGAAGGATCTTCTAGAAGGGTAGAGGGAGTGACTTGATCAGTCCTTGTGTCCTCAGAAGCTTTCCTTTTTTCTTGATGCCTCTGCTCCTGTATTCTTCTTGGGAATTACTCTATCCCATTTAGCAAAGAGAGCTGAGGTCAGCTTCTTGCTGGCATTTATTGTTACTTTTGGTGACACCAGAAGCTCTGGATGCCTTTCCTGCAGAAAAATCCCTAAGATTCTTCCAAAGCATACATTGTCTTTAGAGTTTTTCTTCTTAATCAATTCAAAAAGAATTGATCCCCAGTTGACTTTCTTCTTCTCCATTAAGTCCACCATTAACAGAAATTGGTGCCTACTGATATAGTCATGCCCAGAAGTCTTGCTCAGCAAGACTTTTCCAACAATATCTGCTAAGAACTTGTAGTCCTGAGACAGATTCTTTTTCAGAAGGTGGCTAGGGTTTCCAGTCAGATGCCCCATTTTGACTAAAGCTTCATCAAATTCATTTGAGCTTATGTATAATTCATCTTCACCATTTTCAAAGCCAAAGATTTCAGAAAGGATGGTGGGAGAGAGAGGTACATGATGACCTGAGATTGTTCCCGACAAGCTTTCATCGACTGGTTTTGCGGTGTAAACCCACTCCTTTATCTCTGCAACGGCTATCTTCTGCCTGGTACTTAGAAGCTTCCTTAGATGTTGTTCATCTAGCGTTTGAAGAATGTCCTTGAAGATTTGGTCTGATTGTGCAAACGAGTCCATGTCAATGTCGAAACCTGCGTCAAACTTCATTAGGTGCAGAGAGGCCTGAGGAGTCGTCATTGTTCCTGCAAAAAAGTTGAAGATCAAGTGCAGAGGGGAACTGGAGGGAAAGACGATTTCTGTAGGCGCAAAGGTTAGAATAAGATAAAATAAAGCTTATATAGAAGGGTCGAAGAATGAGGGTGCATTCGTAAACCACTGTTCGACAAAACCTAATAAAATTAGAAGTCGAAAAGGCTTTATTTCTTTGTCAGAAAGCGTTCGACGAGAGCATCTTTTTCGTCGACCGACGTTCGACAAAAGACATTGCCTTAACTGACACTGCCTTTAAGATGTTTCAGAGGCCACCGTTCGACAAATGATTCAAATTTGTCGTTCTTCGTTCGACAAATTTTAAAAAATAGAAATACTTAATTTTTAGCTGATTAAATCTCCATCTATCATTCCTAGTTGATTTATAAAGAAGATGTGCTTCTTTTCATCCAAGGGCTTGGTGAAAATGTCAGCTCTTTGCAAATTAGTAGAAATGAAATGTAGGCAAATTTTGTTTTTATCCACATTGTCCCTGGGGAAGTGGTGCCTAATTTCTATGTGTTTAGTCCTACTATGGAGAACTGGATTTTGTGCTATAGATATTGCACTAGTGTTGTCACAAAATATAACTGAATTATTTAAGTTGACACCATAGTCTAGGAGCTGATTTTGTATCCACAAGATCTGTGAGCAGCAGCTGCCAGCAGCTAAGTATTCAGCTTCAGCTGTTGATGTAGACACAGATGTTTGTTTCTTACAAAACCAAGATACAAGTCTATCACCAAGAAACTGACAAGTTCCTGATGTGCTTTTCCTATCTACTCTGCATCCAGCATAATCTGAGTCTGAGAATCCAGTTAATTCAAATTCAGATGCTGTTGGATACCAAAGTCCCAGATTAGGGCAACCCTTTATATATCTTAAAATTCTTTTTACAAGAGTAAGATGAGATTCTTTAGGATCAACTTGAAACCTAGCACAAATGCATGTAGCAAACATTATGTCTAGCCTACTGGCTGTTAAATAGAGTAGAGAGCCAATAATTACCCTGTACAGTTTCTGATCAACAGGTTTCCCTGATTCATCAGTATTAATAACAGCATTAGAGGCCATGGATGTTTTCATAGTAGAGGAGTCAGACATCGCAAATCTTTTCACTAATTCCTTAACATACTTAGATTGAGAGATGAAGATTCCTGATGGGGTTTGTTTCACTTGAAGACCAAGAAAGTAGGATAATTCACCCATACTACTCATTTCAAATCTTGATTGCATTTGATTGGAAAATCTTTTGCACAAATTTGAATCAGTAGATCCAAAGATAATGTCATATACATATATTTGAACTAGTAGAGTTTGATTTTTATGTACTTTGTAAAATAATGTTTTGTCTACCATGCCTCTACAGAAATTGTTTTCCAAGAGAAAGTTAGCTAAGGTCTCATACCATGCTCTGGGAGCTTGTTTGAGACCATAGAGAGCTTTATTAAGTTTGAATACATAGGAGGATTGAGTTGGAGAGATGAAACCTGGTGGTTGTTCCACATAGACTTCTTCTTTGATGTCTCCATTGAGAAAAGCACTTTTCACATCCATTTGATATACCTTAAACTTCTTGAATGCAGCAAAGGCCAAGAAAATCCTTATAGCTTCAATCCTTGCAACAGGGGAAAATGTCTGATCATAATCTATGCCTTCTTCCTGTGAATATCCTTGAGCTACCAATCTTGCTTTATTTCTCACAATATTTCCTTGTTCATCAAGCTTGTTCCTGAAGACCCACTTGGTGCCAATTACTGGATGGCCTCTTGGTCTTGGAACCAAATCCCAAACTTTGTTTCTTTCAAACTGGTTGAGTTCCTCTTGCATTGCAAGAATCCAATTTGGATCTTGTTCTGCATCTTTTATGGTTTGAGGTTCAACTTGTGATAGAAAGCAAGTATGCATCTGATTTTGGTGTAGTTGATGCCTTGTTTGAACACCTGCTGTGATATCACCAACCACTTGTGAAATTGGATGATCTCTGACTGTGATGTGGTCAGCAGTTGGAGTTGGTTCAGCAGCAGTGTCTTCATTGGGAATATGTTCAGCTATTGCATCCTGTGGAGGATGTTCTGTTGTTGCTTGATTCAGGTAATCAATAAGATCTGGATGATCTTCTTCTTCACTATCTTCAAGAGTTTGAGGTAATGGATGCAGTGAATCTCCTGTTTGTAGATTTAGCCCTTTAAGCTCTTCACATAGAGCTGGTACCTGCAAAGTGTTCTTGGTAGAAGAGTTCTTCTCCTTGTAAAACATGTTAGTTTCATCAAAGGAAACATGCATAGACTCTTCTATTTTAAGAGAGGATTTATTAAATACCCCATATGCTTTACTAACTATTGAATATCCTAAGAAAATTCCTTCTTCAGATTTTGGTTCAAATTTCTTAAGATATTTCTTATCATTGTTATGAACAAAACATCTACATCCAAAAGTTCTAAAATAATCAACTTTGGGTTTCTTCCCTTTAAGCAATTCATAGGGAGTTTTACCCTTAAGTTTATGTATCAAACTTCTATTCAGAACATAATTTGTTGTGCTGACAGCCTCAGCCCAAAAGGATAGGGGCAAGTTAGAATCTGCAAGCAATGTTCTTGCTGATTCAATTAGAGTTCTATTCTTCCTTTCAACTAACCCATTTTGTTGAGGAGTTCTAGGAGCTGAGAAGCAATGCCTGATACCTTCCATCTCACAGAATTCTTGCATGAGAAGAGACTCAAACTCAGTGCCATGATCACTTCTGATCAATGCAACTACAGTAGAGTACTCAATCTGTATGCTCTTAAGAAAGTCTGTAAGAACTTTAAAGTTATCTGACTTTTCTCTCAAAAAGAACACCCAAGTGAATCTAGAGAAGTCATCCACAATAACTAGAGTGTAAGACTTCCCCCCTAAGCTCTTTATTGCAATAGGTCCAAAAAGGTCCATATGTAGCAAGTATAAGATTCTAGGTGAATCACTTTTAGATAATGATTTAAAACTGTTTTTGGTTTGCTTACCTAATTTACATGCCCTACAAAGACCTTCTTTCTTATATGATCCTGATGGTAAGCCTCTAACAAGATTATCTTTAGCTAATTTAGCAATGGTCCTAAGGTTTACATGTCCTAATCTTATATGCCATAATTCACTAGATTTGCTTAACTCATTAAATAAACAGATTTCTGATTTAGATGAGTTGAAGTTTACTAAATATATATTTCCTTGTCTAATTCCTGATAGAACAGTAACATTATCAGATGATTTAATGATGCATTCTGATTTATTAAATGTTACCTGATAACCTTCATCACATAACTGACTTATGCTGATGAGGTTATGCATTAAACCTTTGACATAGGTTACTTCCTTGAATGTCACATTTCCAATTTTAATTTGACCATAACCTTTGGTTTGTCCACAGTTGGAATCTCCAAAGATCACCTTGGGTCCAAGTTTTTGCCTTGTAGTTGTTCAGGTTGGCCTTGTTCCCTGTCATATGCTTTGAGCATCCACTGTCCAAGTACCATTTTTTATTTAGTCTTGGATGGCTGTGTACCTGTAAAGACAAAAACATAAACTAGTTGTTTTTGACCCAGACTACCTTGGGTCCTTTTATGTTACCACAAAATTCAGAAATAAATGTCATTTCAGGCTGATCCTTGTAGCCTGGTGGACGATATCTCCTTGGAGGTATAGTCCACTCAGTAAAAGGATTTTTGGTATATTTAGGATTAGAATTCTTAGAGTTTTCTGTATAGTGCTTGTTCGAAGAATTTGAATAAATTCGTCGATCATTATTCATTTTATAACTATACTGAAAGTCTATTTTCAGTTTTCGTCGATCCTCGTTCGACAAATTTGAATCCTTTTGTCGAATGTCGTTCGACGAATTCTTCTGAATTCTTTTATCCTTAACATACTTCTTTGAAATGTCATTATTCCTTTCTGCAGCTTCTTTGCTTTTAGCAGAAATGAATTTTATGGGTGTGGAGAGGATGTTTTTCTTAATCAGAGATGGCTCTCTTGATGAGGCACTCAAGCCCAGTTTGCTATTATTAAATCTAGCATTGACAGTGCTTGTGATGTCCATCATCCTGATACTTCTCCCATTGAGGGATTCTTCAAGCTTTTTGGCTTCAGATAACTTACTCTCAAGAGTAGTAATGTGTTCTCTGGAGGCAGCCAAATCTTTCTTAAGATTTTCATTCTCTTCACTTATATTGTTCATTTCAACTAACTTAGTTCTGAGAGAGATTATTTCTTTCTCAGATTTTATTAAGTCTTGGCAAAGAGTTTTGAAATCATCTTTGAATTCAATAGAAGTGAAATCAAAGTCAGATAATACCTGATAAATGTCATCTTCTGCTTCTGATTCTGATTTCTCTTCATCAGAATTGTTAGTTGAGGCATTGATTGCCATCATGCAAAAACCTTTTTCTTCTTCATCATCACTGGAGCTGGATGATGATGCTGATTGTGACTCATTGTCTGAGTCATAAATAGCCATTAAGCATTGGCTATCTTCTTTTGTTTCTTCTTCATCAGAGGAGGAAGATGAAGAATCTGATTCAGATTCTGTTTCACTCCAGGATGTTGCTACAAATCCTCTTCCTTACTTCTTGTGAGAGTGGGAGGAAGATTTGCTGGAGCCCTTCTTTTCTTCCTTTTCTTTTCTTCTTTCCTTCTTGTCCTTTTTGTGTTGAATCTCTGGACATTCAGGAGCAATGTGTCCTGGTTTCCTGCAGCCAAAGCATATGATTTCATTAGAATGTTTTTTGTCATGCCTTGGCTTGTCATGACTTCTGGATAGTTGTTTTCTGAAGTCTTTCTTGGCCATATTATTGAATCTTTTGGTAATCAGACTCATAAACTCCTCTTTGTCTGGAGCTTTTCCTTAATCTTCTGCAGCCTTGAAGGCTATGCTTCTATCCTTCTTGGGTGCTGGGGATGAAGTGGATTCTTTAGTTTCCCTGGTTTTGATGATCTGCTCATAAGATTTGAGCTTGCCCAACAGGGCTTCAGTGGTGATCTCATTTAGACTTCTGGCTTCTTTGATTGGCCAGATTCTGGAGTCCCATGTGCTGGGAAAGCACATAAGAATTTTGTCATTGATCTCTGTGAGTGAGATCACTTTGTCCAGAGACTTCAACTCATTTATTATGAGGCTGAGCCTGTTGTACATGTCAGCTACATTTTCTGATTCTCCTTTCTTGAAGTTCTCATATTGAGAGATCAGGTGAGATCTTCTATCTTTTCTTTCATCTGCTGAGCCTGCCACCATGTTGTTGAGAGATTCCCAGATTTCTTTTGTTGAGGTGCACTCAACTACTTTCTGGAATATGTCATCAGACATAGTTAGGGCCAGAATGTTCATGGCCTTTGCATCTGCATTTCTCTGCTTCTTCTGAGCCTCAGTCCACTCAGGAGGTGGAACAGCAGTGTTGTCTATTGTTGTAGCAGTACTAGCTGATGCTGGAGGTGCTGGAGGTCCTGTAAGGATGACATTAAAAATTTCCTCATCAATTGAGTTCATATAAAGCCTAATCCTTGCTTTCCATAGTGCAAACTTATTGAGATTGCACATAGGAGGTCTTGTGCTGGAATACTCCTTGTTTTGTGCCATGAGTTTTAAATAAGATAAGATTTTAGAGAAGGAAACTCTTAGAAAATTTAAGATCTGGTTGATCTTTGTGATTCAGGTGTTAGCCTGTAAAGAATCAACCTCCCTCTGATACCAATTGAAAGTGGAGGTCAGATCTTAAATTACTCTAGAGGGGAGGGGGGGGGGTGAATAGAGTATTAAAATTTTTAATACGTTTTATAGCGGAAATTAAACTATTGTTTAGGTATATGTGTATTTAGTGTGAGTTATAGAAAGCTACAGAATTAATAAAAAGGACACACAGCACAAGCACAAGCACACAGAAATAATCAAGCACAGAAGACACAAGGAGCTATAGTAGTTCCCCAATAAATCTGGGTACGTCTACTCTTCTTCCACCTTTGGTAGGAATCAACTAGGAGGGTTGATAAGGTGCCCAGGCACCAAGGGATTTTTGATAAGGTGTCCACACACCAATAAGCTTTTGATAAGGTGCTTAAGAACCACACTAGGATTTTTTGATAAGGTGTCTTGCCACCACTGGGTAAACTTTTTAAGGCAGTATTAACCCTGTACAGAATGAGATAAAAAGGTATAGAGTGTTCTTCTCTGTCAATGATCTGAGAGAAGGCAAAAGATGTTGAAGCAGAAAGCTCCCCCTGTCTGATGAGAGTTGATGACAGATTTTTGGACAGAGCTTTCTCAAATAGAAGTCTTTATAGCAGATGATCTCGATGAAGAAGAAAGCTGAGAAAGAATAGTGTATTTGCTTCTTCTTCTTCTTCTGAAAGACTTCTTCTATCCTCCTTGTTATATGATCAGAGATTGAAGAAAGTGATAGTCAAGTTTTTCTTTATGTTTTTCACAGAAGACAACTATCTCCGTTCTTTGTGCTGTTCTCTATATCCTTTTTCTTCTAATAACTATATGTATATATCTTTTCAAATTCAAATCTTTTTGTCTCTTTAAGGAATGTCTTTTTCTGACTTAAATCCTTCTTGGAACCAGACAGCCACCCAAAACGATTTTGGCAGGTCCTTTTAATTCCTTTTGTCGAGAAAGATGTCTTTGGCATTAAATGTCAACGGCTATACTTCTTCTTGGAATAGAAGGAATATAAGGATATAATAAATGAGAAAGATATCCTTACTTGGCTGTCTGAATACGTCCAAGGAGAAATATATATATTCGTTATGTTGCTGATTTAAGTTCAGAGAACTGACATCCACTTAGAATATAAATTTGAACGACAGAAGGCAATTTGTCGAGCGCTGGCTAGAATTCGTCGACCACTGCTAGTCATTTGTTGAGCGCTGGCATAGAATTCGTCGACCACTGTTAGTCATTTGTCGAGCGCTGGCATAGAATTCGTCGACCGCTGGAACTATGAATTTCTTCAGTCTGCTGGAAGCAATTTGTCGAACGAATCTGGTCATTTGTTGAACACAACTTGCCATGTGTTGATCTTGAATTTTCCAAGTTCTGCCAATCTAATCAGCCTAAAACTTGACCCTAAGACTATACATTGGGGTCAAAATAAATCCTAATCAACATATAGTGATCGTAGCCCAAATTAGTAATAGGGTTGTTCCAACAACCCCAATGGGTGGGTAGTGACCTATTGGTCTCTCTTAATGGTTAGGAAAGTCTAGGTAGGGTCAATTTGGCAAGGTGGAGGTCAATTGACCCTAATTAGGCTACTTTGACCAATTTGGGGTTAGGGTTGACTTTGTTCAATTTGGCCTCTTTGGTTGACCCCAATGGGTCACTGGTGCTTCAAGGAGACCCCTAATGGGTTAGGGATGCTATGGTGGGGTCAAGGTTCAAGGTGGGGCCCTAAAGTCCAACCCTAGGCTTGGTATCTGAAGATTGCTATTTGCAGACCACATGGGTTTTCTCCTTCTCACCTAAATTCACATGGTCTTGGGCTCTTCCTATGGTTTTGTCATGACCTAGTCATGACAAAACCAACTTAGGGGTCTAGTTGTTTGGGGAATGTTACATGTGTATCTCAAACAAGAGAAGAGACGTCCTTTTTATAGCCTCAGCGCTAGCGCCTGCGCTAGCGGTGCCGCCGGCGCTATCCCATATTAGGACACATTCTGCGCGGCAGAATCTTCAATCCGAGGAAACAATTCTCCCTTGCCTACTGTGCTCCTCACTATCGCCTGCGCTATTGGAAATCGCCTGGGGCTATCGCCATCTATAAGTTCTCCCGGCAATTGCGCTTCGAGCCAATATTTCGTCGAACAGGAATTCGTCGAACGTCGCTAAGAGTTCGTCGAGCGAAGTTTCATCGAACGCCGTGATGAGAGTTTCGTCAAGCATCGCTAACAGTTCGTCGAACGGCAGCTAGCGCCTGCGCTAGTACTACCGCCAGCGCTAGTACTACCGCCAGCGCTAGTACTACCGCCAACGCTAGTAGGAGATTTGGATTTGATGGCTCAACTTTGGGGGCAACCTTCTTATGTAATCCTTGAGTCATGTGGACATTGTTATCCTGCACACTTAAACACACAAGATCAAATACACATAGGTTTTGTTAGTCTCAAACCTAGGAGATGTGGAAGACCATGTTCCAACAATATGTTCTCCATCGGATGTAGGGCTCCAATCTCGTTCCAAAAATGTGTTGTGGGTAAAAATTAAAAAATAGATCAAAAGTTATGGATGTTTGAAGTTTATGTGTCATTTGGAGCAAAATAGCACATTAACACTACAACCTGCTATATATTGACCACTTATCAAACTGGAATGGGTAAAACTTATTTTCCATTGGATGTAGGCTCTGAGCTCACTCTAAAATGTGTAGTGAGCAAAAATCAGACAACTAGATCAAAAGTTATGGTTGTTTGAAGTTTAGGCATCATTTGGAGCTAAATTCCACATTACCATTGCAACCCAAGATATATCGACCATTAAATGAACTAGAATGAGTAACACTTGTGTTCTAATGGATGTAGGGTTGCGAGCTCATTTTGAAAAGGTGTTGTGGGCAAAAAACGGACAACTTGATCAAAAGTTATGGCTGTTTGAAGTTTGGGTGTCATTTGGAGCTAAATCCCTCATTTCAACTGCAACCCACTATCAATCGACCACTAAACTAACTCGAATGAGTAAATTCCATTTTCCATTGGAGGCATGACTCTGAGCTCATTCCAAAAAGTTATTGTGAGCAAAAATTGGGCAACTGCATCAAAAGTTCCTAATGTTTGAAGTTTAGGCATTTGGAACAAAATCTGGTACTACCACTGTAACCCACTATATACCGACCACTAAGCAAATTCGAATGGGTTATACTTGTTCTCCATTGGATGTAGGGCTTCGATCTCATTCCAAAAAGGTGTTGTGGGTAAAAATTGGACAACCGAATCAAATATTTTGGATGTTTGAAGTTTGTGACATTCAAAGCTAAATTCCGCATTACCACTGCAACCCGCTGTATAATGAATACTAAATGAACTGTAATGGGTAACACATGTACACCATTGGATTGAGTTCTTTGAGCTCATTCTGAAAAGGTGTTATGGCAAAAATCAAACAACTAGATCAAAAGTTATGGATGTTTGAAGTTTATTTTTCAATTGGAGCTATGTCCCTCACTTCCACAGCAACCTGCTATCCATCGACTGCTACACAAAGTCGAACAGGAAAATCCTATTCTCCATTGGATTTTGGGCTTCGAGCTCATTCCAAAAATGTATTGTGGGCATAAATTGTGCAACTGCATCAAAAGTTCTTTCTATTTTAAGTTTAGGTGTCTTTTTAAGCTAAATCCCGCATTACCACTGCAACTCGATGTATATTGACTACTAAACAAATTAGAATGTGTAAAACTTGTTCTCCATTGGATACAGGGCTCTGATCTCCTTCCGAAAAGGTGTTGTGGGATAAAATAAAACAAACGGATCAAAAGTTATGGATGTTTGATGTTCTGGTATCATTTGGAGCTAAATCCCGCATTACTACTACAACCCACAATATATTGACCACTAAATGAACTGGAATGGGTTAAACTTGTTTTCATTGGATGTAGGGTTCCGAGCTCATATACCAATAAGGTGTTGTGGGCAAAAAAAGGATAACTGGGTCAAATGTTATGGTTGTTGGTAGTTTGTCATTGGAGCTAAATTCCGCAAATACCTCTGCAACTCACTATATATTAACCACTAAATGAATTGGAATGCGTAACACTTGTGCTCCATTGGATGTTGGGCTCTGAGCTCATTTCGAAAAGGTGTTGTGGGGAAAAATCAAACAACCTAATCAAAAGTTATGGTTGTTTGAATATTGGGTGTCATTTGCAGCTTAATCCCTCATTTTCACCGCAACCCGTTGTCGATAAACCACTAAATGAACTCGAACCAATAAATCCTACTCTCAAGTGAATGTAGGGCTCTGAGCTCACTCTAAAAATATATTGTATACAAAAATCAGACAAGTACATCAAAAGTTCTTGCTATTTTGAAGTATAGGTGTCATTTGGAGCTAAATCAAACTGTACCACAGTAACCCCCTATATATCGACGACTAAATGAACTGAAATGTGTAAAACTTGTTCTCCATTGGATGTGAGTTTCTGATCTTATTCCAAAAAGGTGTTGTGGGCAAATGTCGGACAACCAGATTAAAGATATTTGAAGTTTATGTGCCATTTGGGGCTAAATCTCGCATTACCACTGCAACCCGCTGTATATTGACCACTAAATGAACTGGAGCACGTAAAAATTGTTCTTCATTGGATGTGTGGCTCCAAGCTTATTCTAAAAAGGTGTGGTGGGAAAAAAATTGGAAAAATGGATCAAAAGTTATGGTTGTTTGAAGTTTATGTGTCATTTGGAGCTAAATCTTGCATTACCATTGCAACCCACTATATATTGACCACTAAATGAACTATAATGGGTAAAAAAATGTTCTCCATAGGTTGTAGGGCTCCAAAATCATTCTTAAAAGGTGTTGCAGGAAAAATTGGAAAGCGGGATCAAAAGTGATGGCGATTTGAAGTTTAGGTGTCATTTGGAGCTAAATTTTGCATTACCAATGCAAACCGCTGTATATTGACCACTAAATGAACTAGAATGTGTAAATCTTGTGCTCCATTGGATGTAGTGCTCTGAGCTCATTCCAAAAAGGTGTTATGGGAAAAACTCAGACAATCATATACAAAGTTATGGATGTTAGAAGTTTGAGTCTTTTGGAGCTAAATTCATCATTTATACTACAGCCCACTGTCCATCGACCACTAAACAAACTCGAATGAGAAAATCCAATTCTCAATTGTATGTAGGGCTCCGAGCTCATTCCAAAAAAGTATTGTGGGAAAAAGCAGGCAACTGCATCAAAAGTTCTTACGGTTTTAAGTTTAGGTGTCATTTGAAGCTAAATCCCACATTACCACTGCAACCCATTGCATATCCACCCATAAACGACCTGGCATGTGAAAAAATTGTTCTATATTGGATCTAGGGCTTCAATCTCATTCTTAAAAGGGGTTGTGGGCATAAATCGAACCACCAGATCAAATGTTATGGTTGTTTGAAGTTTATGTATCATTTGGAGCTAAATCCCACATTACAACTACAAACGTTGTATGTTGACCACTAAATAAGTTGGTACGGGTAAAACTTTTGTCCATTGGATTTAGGGCTCCGAGCTCATTTCGAAAAAGTGTTGTGGGAAAAAATTGAGCAAATGCATCAAAAGTTATGGCTATTTGATGTTTATGTCTTCTTTGGAGCTAAATCGGACAACTGGATCAAAAGTTATTGATGTTTGAAGTTAATGTGTCATTTGGAGAAAAAACTTGTTTTGCCACTGCAACCCCCTGTATATTGACCACTAAATGAACTAGCATGGGTAAAACTTGCTTTCCATTAGATGTAGGGCTCTGTGCTCATTCCCAAATGGCGTTGTTAGCAAAAATTGGACAACCAGATCAAAAGTTATGGTTGTTTGAAGTTTATGTGTCATTTGAAGTTAAATTCTGCATAACCACTACAACCCCATGTATATCAACTGCTAAATGAACTAGAGTGGGTTAAACTTGTGCTTCATTAGATGTAGGGCTCTGAGCTCATTTCAAAAAGGTATTGTGGGCAAAAACTAGACAACCTTATCAAAAGTTATGGATGTTTGAAGTTTTGGTGTCATTTAGAACAAAATCTCTCAATTCCCCTAAAACCCACCAACCATCGACCACTAAACAAACTAGAATGGGTAAATCATATTCTCCATTGGATGTAGGCCTCTGAGCTCATTCCTAAAGGTATTGTTGGGAAACATCGGGCAACTGCATCAAAAGTTCTTACTATTTGAAGTTTATGTGCATTGGAGCTAAATCCCACATTACAACTACAACCCGCTATATATTGACCACTAAACAAACTGGTATGGGTAAAACTTGTTCTCCATTGGATGTAAGGCTTTGAGCTCATTTAGAAAAGGTGTTGTGGGAAAAATCAAGCAACTGCATCAAAAGTTGTGGCTATTTAAAGTTTATGTGATATTTGGAGCCAAATCCCGCATTATCACTACAACCCGCTGCATATCGACTACTAAACCAAATTAAATGGAAAAAACTTGTTCTCCATTGGATGTAGGGCTTTGACCTCATCCCAAAAATGTGGTTTGGAAAAAAATCGGACAACCTGATCAAAAGTTATGGTTGTTTGAAGTTTAGGTGTCATTTGGAGCTAAATCACGCATTACCACTGCAACCCGATGTATATCGACCCCTAAATTAATTAGAACGAGTAAAACTTGTGCTCCATTGAATGTAGGGATACAATCTCAATCCTAAAAAGTAATGTGAGCAAAAATCAGACAACTAGATCAAAAGTTATGGTTGGTTAAAGTTTAGGTGTCATTTGGAGCTAAATCCTGCATTACCACTACAACCCACTATATTTCAACCACTAAATAAACTGGAATGGGTAAAACTTGTTCTCCTTTGGATGTAGGACATTGAGCTCATTCTGAAAAGGTGTTTTGGGCAAAAATCAGAAAACATTATCAAAAGTTATGGATGTTTGAAGTTTAGGTATCATTTGTAGCTAAATCTCTCATTTCCACTACAACCAGCTGTAAATAGACCACTAAACAAACTATAATAGGTAAATCCTATTCTTTGTTAGATGTAGGACTCCAAGCTCTTTCTGAAAAGGTATTGTGGGAAAAGATTAGACTACCGAATCAAAAGGTGTTGCAGGAAAAATTGGGCAACTGCATCAATAGTTCTTATTTTTTTAAGTTTATGTGTCATTTGGAGCAAAATCCCAAATTACCACTGCAACCCACTCTATGTTGACAACTAAATTAACTGTTATGAGTAAAACTTATTTGTCATTGAATGTAGGGCTTTGAGCTCATTTCGAAAAGGTATTGTGAGAAAATTTGAGCAACTGCATCAAAATTTATGGCTATTTGAAGTTTATGTGTTATTTGGAGCTAAATCCCGCATTATCACTGCAAGCCACTGTATCTCGACACTAAACAAACTGAAATGGGTAAAACTTATTCTCCATTAAATTTTGGGCTCTTGTCTCATTCCAAAAATGTGTTGTGGGAAAAAATCGGACAACCAGAGCAAAATTATGGTTGTTTGAAGTTTAAGTGTCATTTGGAGCAAAATCCCGCATTACCACTACAACCCACTGTATATTGACCCCTAAATGAACTATAATGTGTAAAATTGGTGCTCCATTGGATGTTGGGCTATAAGCTCAATCCTAAAAAGTGTTGTGGGCAAAATTCAGACAAGTAGATCAAAAGTTATGGATGTTTGAAGTTTGTGTCATTTGGAGCTAAATCCTGCATTACCACTGCAACCCATTATATATCGAACACTAAATGAACTAGAATGGGTAAAACTTGTTTAACTTTGTATGTAAGACTCCGGGCTCATTCAAAAAAGGAGTTTTGTGCAAAAATCGGACAACTAGATCAAATGTTATGGTTGTTTTAAATTTAGGTGTCAATTGAAGGTAAATCCCGCATTACCATTGCAACACGTTGTATATCGAAAACTAAATGAACTAAAATGGGTAAAAAAATGTTCTACATTGCATATAAGACTCCAAGCTCATTCCGAAAAGATGTTTTGGGCAAACACTAGACAACATGATCAAAAGATATGGTTGTTTGAAGTGTGGGTGTTATTTAGAGCAAAATCTCTCATTTCCACCGCAACCAACTGTCCATCGACCAAATAATGAACTAGAATAGGTAAATCCTATTCTCCATTAGATATAGGGCTCTGAGATCATTCTGATAAGGTATTGTGGGAAAAAAATCAGACAACTGGATCAAAAGGTGTTGTGGGAAAAAATCGGACTACTGCATCAAAAGTTTTGTCTGTTTGAAGTTTAGGTCTCATTTGGAGCTAAATCTCACATTACCACTGCAACCTTTTGTATATCGACCCCTAAACGAATTGCAGTGGGTAAAACTTATTTACCATTGTATGTAGGGCTCCGATCTCATTCTGAAAAAGTGTTGTGGGAAAAATCAGACAACTGGATCAAAAGTTATAAATGTTTGAAATTTATTTGTCATTTGGAGAAAATCTCACATTACCACTACAACCCACTGTATATCCTTCAATAAACAAATGATAATGGGTACAACTTGTTTTCCATTGGATGTAGGGCTCTGAGCTCACTCCAAAAAAGGTATTGTGGGCAAAATAGGGCAACTGCATCAAAAGTTCTTACTATTTGAAATTAGGTGTCATTTGGAGCAAAATCTTGCATTACCACTGCAAATCATTGTATATCATCCACTAAACAAATTGGAGTGGGTAATAATTGTTCTCCATTGGATATATGGATCTGATCTCATTCTGAAAAGGTGTTGTGGGATAAAATCGGACAACCAGATCAAAAGTTATGGATGTTTGAAGTTTGCGTCATTTGGATCTAAATCTCGCATTACCACTACAACCCGCTGTATATTGACCACTAAATGAATTAGATTGGGTAAAACTTGTTTTCCATTGGATGTAAGGCTCCGAGCTTATTTCAAAAATTTGTTATGAGCAAAAATCAAACAACCAGATCAAAAGTTATTTGAAGTTTAGGTGTTATTTGGAGCTAAATTCCACATTACCACTACAACCCGATGTATCTTGACCACTACATGAACTGTAACGGTTAACACTTGTGCTCCATTGGATGTAGGGCTCTGAACTTATTTCAAAAAGGTGTAGTGGGAAAAAATCGGGTAACTACATCTAAAGTTTTAGATGTTTGAAGTTTAGGTATCATTTGGTACTAAATCCTGCATTACCATTGCAACCCACTATATATCGATAGCAACAAAAATTGTAATGGGTAAAACTTGTTGGCAAATGGATATAGGGCTCCGATCTCATTCCAAAAAGGTGTTATGGCAAAAATCGAACAACCGAATCAAAAGTTATGGATGCTTGAAGTTTGTGTCATTTAGAGCTAAATCCCGCATTTCCACTGCAATATACTGTATATTGACCACTAAACAAACTCAAATGAGTAAAAATTATTCTCCATTGGATGTAGGGCTCTGATCTTATTCAGAAAAGGTATTGTAGGAAAAAATCAGGCAACTGCATCAAAAGGTCTTGCTGTTTGAAGTTTAGGTGTCATTTCGGGCAAAATCTTGCATTATCACTGCAACATGTTGTATATCGACCACTGAACAAACTGGAACAAATATAACTTTTCTCTGTTAAATGTAGTACTCCGATCTTATTCCGAAAAGGTGTTGTGGGCAAAAATCAAACAACCAGATCAAAAGTTATGGCGGTTTGAAGTTAGGGTGTCATTTGGAGCTAAATCCCTCATTTCTACTACAACCAAGTGTCCATTGAAAACTAAACGAACTCTAATAGGTAAATCCTATTATCCATTGGATTTAGGGCTCCGAGCACACCAAAAAGGTATTGTGTGCAAAATTTGGGCAAATGCATCAAAAGTTCTTGATGTTTGAAGTTTATGTGTCATTTGGAGCTAAATCCCGTTTTACTACTACAACCCACTGTATATTGACCACTAAATGAAATAGAATGGGTAAAACTTGTTCACCATTGGATGTAAGGCTCCAATCACATTCTGAAAAGGTGTTGTGGGAAAAATTGAACAACCGGATCAAAAGTTATGGATGTTTTTATTTTAGGTGTCATTTGTAGCTAAATCCCGCATTACCACTACAACCTACTATATATTGACCACTAATTAATCTAGAATGGGTAAAACATTTTATACATTGGTTGTAGGGCTCGGATCTCATTTCTGAAAAGGTTTTGTGGGCAAAAATCCAAAAGCTTGATCAAAAGTTATGGATGTCTAAAGTTTGTGTTATTTGGAGCTAAATCGTGAATTACCACTGCAACCTTATGTATATTGACAACTAAACAAACTGGAATGGGTAAAACATGTTCTCCATTGGATGTAGGGCTCTGATCTCATTCCAAAATGTGTTGTGTGCAAAAATTGAACAACCAGATCAAAAGTTATGGATGTTTGAAGTTTATGTGTCATTTGGAGTTAAATCCCGCATTACCATTGCAACCTACTGTATATTGACCAATTAACAAACTGTACTGTGTAAAACATGTTTTCTATTGGATGTAGGACTATGAGCTCATTCCAAAATGTGTTGTGAGAAAGAATCAGACAACCGGATCAAAAATTATGCATGTTGAAGTTTATGTGTCATTTGGAACTAAATTCCACATTACCAGTGCCACCCAATGTATATCAACCACTAAATGAACTAGGGTAACACTTGTTCTCCATTGGATGTAGGGTTCCGAGCTCATTTTGCAAAGGTGTTATGCACAAAAATTAGACAAAGTGATCAAAAGTTACGGATGTTTGAAGTTTGGGTGTCATTTGGAGATAAATCCCTCATTTCCACTGCAACCCGTTGTCCATCGACCACTAAATGAACTCAAATGGGTAAATCCTATTCTCCATTGGATGTATGGGTCTAACCTCATTCTAAAAAGTTATTGTGAGCAAAAATTTGGCAACTGCATCAAAACTTCTTAATGTTTGAAGTTTAGGTGTCATTTAGAGCTAAATCCAGTATTACCACTGCAACCTGCTTTATATCAACTACTAAACAAATTGGAATGGGTTAAACTTGTTCTCCATTGGATGAAGGGCTCTGATCTCATTCTGAAAAGGAGTTGTGGGTAAAAATCGGACAACCGGATCAAATGTTATGGATGTTTGAAGTTTATGTCATTTGAATCTAAATTCCGCATTACCACTCCAACCCTCTTAATATTGACAACAAAATCAACTGGAATGGGTAACACTTGTACTCCATTGTATGTAGTGCTTTGAGCTCATTCTGAAAAGGTGTTGTGGGCAAAAATCAGAAAACTTGTTCAAAAGTTATGGATGTTTGAGTATATTTTTCATTTGGAGCTAAATCCCTCTTTTTCACTACCTGCTGTCCATCGATCAGTAAACAAAGTCGAATGGGAAAATTTTATTGTCCATTAGATGTTGGCCTCTGAGCTCATTCCAAAAGGGTATTGTTATTCTTAAGGAGCGACTAAGATCACACCTAGAGGAGGTGGGTGAATAGTGTGATGGGTAATTTATGCTGTCTTTTTGAGAAATAAAAACACAAAGCAAACAATCACAGAAGACACAAGGATTTATAGTGGTTCCCCAAGATCTGGGTACATCCACTTTCCTCCATCTATCTAGAAATGTGCTAGACTAGGCAATCTCCTCCAATCTCTGAACTCAAATAGAGTTCCTACCTCAGTCCTTATAATACAAGACTTACACTCAGATCTACTGATAGATCCTACCTCAGATCACAAAGATCTTACACTCAGATTCTCACAGGAATCCTAAACTCAGATCACAAAGATCCTACCTCAGATTCTCATAGGAATCCTACACTCAGATCACAGAGTTCTTACAATACTGTT
Organism: Dactylorhiza incarnata; assembly: GCA_033032865.1. Classification (NCBI taxonomy): domain Eukaryota; kingdom Viridiplantae; phylum Streptophyta; class Magnoliopsida; order Asparagales; family Orchidaceae; genus Dactylorhiza; species Dactylorhiza incarnata. The sequence continues at coordinate 3,941,684 of JAWHQI010000013.1, forward strand.
TATAGAATTACAGTTTTACAATGATTGACTCAGTAAAATATTAAATTCCACTACAAGAAAATAGACTTTTGGCCAGGGCAAACTGCCCTGGCAAAAAGTCCAAAACCGTGGCTAAAGAGCTTTTGCCACGGTCTAGCCACGGAAAAAATTCGTGGCTAAAGGTCGCGTGGAGAAAGATTTTTAGCCACGAATTGGCCGTGGCAAATAATATTAGCCATGAAAAAATAATTCCGTGGCTAATACCTTGACCTTTTGCCACGATTTCAGGCCCTGGCAAAAACTTTTCCATAACATTAAAATGAACTATTTGCCACGGCATTTGGGCGTGGCAAATAATCTAACTATTAGCCACGGTTTAAAAGCCTGGCTAATAGTAATTTCAATATTAAAAAAAAAACTATTTGCCACGGTTTAAAACCGTGGCAAATATTAAATTATAAATTTTTTTTTTAAAAACTACATCATAAAATAAGAATTCACAAAAAACTGAATTACATGTTAGAGCATTAAATCTTGAATTACCATATTTTAAAAAAAAAAATCCACCAGCTCATATAATTTGCTATAACTGTACAGATAACAAGTCCATTGATGGAAGGATGCAATCAATTCTCTGATACAGGCATACTCAACCAAAATTTATTAGACAAATTGAAAGACATGCAAAGTGAAAGAAATCCCAAAATAAACCATACAACATGAAATTGAACCCAAACTGATAAACCATACAATATGTTTGGCAGAAAGCAGGGCTGCGAATAGTTTATCCACATAATCCCAGCTTGAATTTCCTGCAGGAAAGTAATACAGATGTTGATAACCAGGCAAGGATCTGGGAAGACGTCATCAAGAGTTATATGAACTTTCAGTTAAGTTTAGAAACCATTAAGGAAACTTTGTATTGCTACCGTGCGTGATATTTTAGATCTAGGGTCTGTTTGGCACGGTGGTGGCGAATGTGATCGCAGTTGTTACGAATCATCATTCGTGAATGCCCGACCTCGCCTATAGAACTCTATCCATTTTTATGTTCAAATTAGTTTTTTTTTCTTGATGGTGGTCATAGCCTGTCATGTCAAACATATATTTCATGACGGTGGCGTTTTTGTCCAAACTCACCGGAGCAAAAACATCGCGCCAAACGGATGGCGGTTCGTAACCACCGTGTTTACGACCGCCACTGTCGTGCCAAACGTATCCCTAGTCTCATATTGGGTGGGCGAAAACATGTTGGTGTAGAAATTCAAAGAGAGTAAATGGTTGGAACGCCGAGAACAAGAAATGAACCCTACGGAGGACAAGTCCATGTGATCGATCGCACCAGAGTTGATGACCCACTAGATTGGTTGTGAGAATGTAAAGAAGGTGCTGAGAGTATGTATGTGAGTAAATGTTTTGGATGCAGATGATGTTTGACAAGAAATTTCATTCATGAACCAACACAGCCTGTAACGCCTCAATAAAAAAGTTGTTAGAAGTTGATTCTAAGGGTGAAGACTCAGAAATATCAGATGCCTGATCTGCAAAGGGCGGCATCAATAAAAAATGCTGTGAGAAAACATCTCTATCAACCCCCTTGGTGACTTAAACCCTGACCATATTGCCCAAATCAATGTTCCATAGACCATAAATTTCAAACATTTTACCTAATATTAGACTGTGATAAATTTGTTTGAACTGATTAAATATATATAAAAAGAAATGTACTATAAAGCCATTTTTAGGGCAACAACAAGAAAAGTTAGAAATAAGGCAACAAAAAAGAATATGTCTTAGGCTCCGTTTGGCGAGGCGGTTTTGCTCCGGTGATTTTTGACAAAAATGCCATCGTCATAAAAATATATAACTGGCATGACAACAGTTATGATCGCCACCAAGAAAAGAAAACTAGTTTTGAACATAAAAGTGAACGAAGTTTGATATGTGAGGTCGGATGTTCACGAACGACGGTTCATAGGTTCACGGCCGCTATCGTCGTGCCAAACGGAGCCTTAATCAGTTAGTGTACGATTAAATACCATATGAATACCTGTTTTCAGTTCTTGTGCCATCTCCTTTGCTTCAGTCAATAACCTATCAGTAGCATTCATAATTTGCCTTAGTCCAAACCATATTTTGATGCACCCATCGGTTGTATTATGATGCTTCTTGTAAAGCTCTATCTGAGACTGCAACCCAAAGAATAAATACTTCTAAATATGCAACAACAAAAATGTATCTCATCTTAGAATTATGTATGATAAATAAAGCAGTGTGCGACAAATAAATTGATAGGGAAAACACTTATTAGAGTCAGTTCAGATGGGCAGAATTGGAATAGGATTTCGATTTGAGATAAATTTCAATTCATGCAACAATTGGAATTGGTATGAATGTCAATTATGTTGTTCATTTAGAAAATAGATTTGGATATGAAGAAATGAAATCGATCAATTATGATGTCCAGTTGGATGAGGGAATTCAGTCCAAGATTTTTTTTTTCTAAAACTAAAAACCAACACCAAAAAAACTTTTTGCTTTTTCACAAGCTCTTTATGAAACATCTCAATTTCTATGACTTTTCTAGCACAAAATATCAACTCTCAGCCAGCACTTGTGATAAGAAGCAAACTAAGAAACAATAATAAAATGGTACATAACAAGAAATATCTAGAGTACCAAGCAGAAAATTTAATTACTAAAGTTAAAGGTTAAAGAAATATGAGACTAGGAGCAGGACTTTCGGCTTCTTTCAAGAAGGTGTTTCACTCAATTCCTACGGTGATGGACATCTCTACAATCTCGACGACGTCGCCACGGACTCTCATCTTTGAAAGAACATCGACTTCACGAACCCTGAGAAGCAGTAAAATCTAGAACATCGAATTCCTAGTATATGTACATATAACAGCAGCAAAAAATCTAAAAAGAAGAAAGGAAAAAAATAAGAATCCAAATAGATAGTAATAGAAAATACCTAGTAGCAATGTTAACTTACAGGACAATAAATAAATAAACTAAGTAAAATCAAACAGATGACATGCACCGAGCATCACTGGCAAAGCAAGTAAACGCACCTCCTTAGTGATTGAAAGATATTCATACTTTTCCTCCGACATTTTGAGGAGCCGAACACAGTTATGTGATTATATTGTCAACATTAACTCATTTGTTCATCATTTGACTAATGTGTTGTGAACACAGTTGTGGATACTTTCCTCATTTACTGCAATACATAAAGCTTTATAATGAGATTGCTTCTCCATTAGTTCATGTCTTAATATTGTCTAGTGCTGCATGAGGTAGTAAAACATATACTGCAAAAGTAGGAAGAATATTATGAGAATTAACCAAATTAACATATGAGAAGATGATATGTTTCTTGTCACAAACGAAATATTGCAACTTTAATGTTTTTGGGAGTGAAATATATAGATTTGTGAAGGGAACAAAAGGTGTGGCACTATTGTATGAGCAGAAATTAACAGAACCGACCTTTCACATGGCTTGGGCTTGTCAATATGACAGCATTGACCTCACTTGAATTTTTCAATGATTGTCACCAACAAATCGGAGAACCCCGCATCTGTGTCCGTTTAAAACTGAATGAAAAAAAACTTCACATTGTCTTCTATACTTTACGCATAAACTCATAATCATTCTCATTCATACAAAAAATTAATGGAAGAAGTCAAGATTATTAACTCAAGGACTGCATTAACAAAAATTAAAATCCCACAAAAATATGAATTGAGACCAACAATATTGCATTTTAGACAGCACATGAAAACTAAATTTAAAGATGATCAACCAAAATATAATATGTACATGACAATTTAAGCTTCAACTTATTGAAACAAATTTCATTGAGGTTTAATCACAAAAAGCATGAGTTAGTATAATCACCAAAAGCATAAAAGAGACAAAAATGACTAATGTTGGGAGTAATATCAAACAAAAATATTATAAGCATGCTTCGCACCCGGGATGTGCCCGCATGCACTTAGGTTGTGCCCGCATGCACCTCAATAAAACCAATGTAACATATGGTTCAACTAATTTTTTTTCGAACAAAAAAAAGATTCCTCAGAGCTATTATACAGTTTACCAGAAAAAGGAAAGTCATAAAGCAAAGCACTATCATTATGTTGGCCATTGCCCAGAAATAAATTCTAGAAGAAAAACATCTGGGCTGTATAGAGCATGCATCATTGTAGATCGTATTAATTTCGTAGAGTTAGGGATTTTGTTTACTTCAAAATTCATCTAGCATGTCACATGGTATTTAGGTTTTTGGGTGTCCGTATCATTCTAAACTTCACTACCATCATGCATAAGTTATCCTACTTATTTTCTAGTCTGATTTTAAATACCAACAAAAAAATCAAAAAATTATTTTCCTCTACAACATAAAAATCACCTAGTGATTGATTGTTTTTCAAGCTTGATGGTTTTAGCTATACTGCTATCGGTTATTGTATCCTGCTTGTGATAGTCTTATCTCATGATGCTCTAAAAAATAAAGAACTATTTCCCAAAAGATTGGGTCGTTTCAAAGATATCATCTACATATTGGAAGAGTTATCATCTACATATTGGAAGAGTTGGACAATTTTTACCATCCTGCTTCCCGGTCCCTCTGTTACTAGTCTATGAGCAATCTACCCCAATCTCCTTTCATGTCGCCAGGTTACCTTTGATATTTTCTACCTTGCATCATCTTACAAAATACAATACAAAGAGCAGTGAGCAAACTAACCTGGACTGCGTTGTTTGAGAAATCCAGCACCCAAAACCATGAATTTTTTTGTATTTTAAAGCAATATCTACCTATGGAGCGACATAATTTAGCGTCCCACATGTGTGCAGCAGGCCATCATTCTACAATCTCCTTCTAATATGATTATGAAATGTATGAATGAGTAAGTACCAAATGATTTTTACTATAATTACCAAGATAGATATCAAGTGAGAAAGGAGCAAGCAGACATGATCTTTCACCAAAGCAAGCAAGCATAAGCCTCCACCTGCTAGCAGAAGTAAGAACAAAACTGGCATGTTCCACCAAACCAATGGCAGAACATCAACCACCATATATGCATCCCTAAAAATGATTTAAAAAAATTAAATCAAATAATCAATTGAGAAGCTCATGATAGGGAAAACGGCCTGTTAGGTAAAACACCAAATATAGTGACTTAAGATGCAATACAAAGGAATATCAATCTGATTATATTCTTTTGTACATGATTATGGCATATTCACTCCTCTTAAAGCTTAGACTATTATCCTGAACCAATGTCTAACTCTTTCACTGGAATGTGTTAACTTTCACGGGAATTAAGCATAAATATTTGCAATGCTCATGATATATTAGCTGAAACTCATTTAAAACTACCAAACGACAATTATCATCCCCATCAAAACTCCTAATTTTCCACATGCATGAGTCATGTAAGATTTATATTTGGATAAAAATATGTATGCACTTACAAAATCAGAGATTTGTTAAATCAAATATGTATGCACTTCTAAAAGATGATTGTTCGTACAATAATTGAATAAATAAGAAAAAACCATACCAAAATATGGGAGGCACTGGATCCAGATTTCAGGCAAATTGTCATTCATACCTTAGAAATGAAGACCTAGGTGGCTGAAATTGTCGAGCATAAACCTTCATCTCTCTTCGGGTGAAATCGCTAGAGGCAAAGCCTTACCAGCGAGGAAGAAAGCGAAGACCGCCAGTCTTATTGCAGTCCTTGACAACAGCTTTGAGTGCAGGCGGCGGCGGCGTCACCATGGCGATTTTTATGGCTATGTTATCCCGCGACATCAGTGTCGGCGTCGGAAGAAGTGTCGGGTGCGAGAGTGATGGGGTGTGCGATTGAGAGGAGTTACAGACGGGATTTGTCAAAGAGATAGAGGCGATCAAACGCGCGGGAGGAATCGAGTTGGGTGAGATCGACATTGAGGAGGGGAAGAAGAACCCTAACATCAGCGGCCACTCTCAGCTGTAGAATGAGGACGGGAAAATATAGCGCGATTAAAAGTTTTCTTTTTCCACGGCAGCGGCGATTCGTCGTAAATAGTAGTTTTTTATTATAATTTATGATTTGCCGTGGCTAATGCTAAGTATTAGCCACACTGTTTTTCTTACCGTGGCTAATACTATTAGCCACGAGTTTTGCTTGCCGTAGCTAATATCTAATTATTAGCCACGGTTTTGCAACCCTGGCTAATACTAGTGTATTAGCCACGGTTTTTTAACCCTGGCAAAAAATGTGTAGCTAAAAATCAATTTTCTAGTAGTGTTCAGATCTTGAGTCTTGAGTAGAAGATTATCAGTAATCTTCTTCTTCCTTGATAGAAGATAGAATATAGCTTGAATAATATATCTGAATCAAGTGAATGAACATCATCAGTAATAATCCTGCTTAAGTGGATGAGCAGTTGAAATTTCTTCAGAAAATGAATCAATTAGCACTCTTGAGAATTTAGAGTGATCTTGCTGTTGATAGCAAAATGACTTAGGATTCTTTGCTGTCAAATTTGTATGCTTCAGATCATTAGTCTCAATAGAAGGACACTACTACTTTTATAATGTTGTAAGCATTTAAAAGGAAATGGAGATGATTGGGGAATCTAATAATTATCAAAAAAATTGAACTTTCAAATTTGACCAATAAATGGAAGTATTCAAATTTAGCTCAAATTGGAATATTCCATATATGGTAATTAAGGCGAGGAAGGAATGCAGAAATCTGACTGATATTCTAGTAATGATAATTGATTATTTCATTCCATAATCAATTCTCCAACGAATTTAATCGAATAAAGACTTCCATAGTTGTAGCATGAAAATGCGCCTTGATTTGCGTGGAATGATTGGGGATATAATGATCACACGTGTTGTTTAAGCACTTAGAATAATTCTGGATTAACTAAAGTCTGTCCTGTCGATTTGGAGACCATTCTGTCGATCGACATTGATCTAGTCGATTCTTTGTCCAGTCGACTTACAGAATTGATAGTTTGTCCCATCGAATTTGCCTTAAGAGAAAGTAGTTAAACTTAGCATAGATAGTCTGTCAAGTCGATTAACTCTGTCGTCTTATCTTCCCGTCGATAATAATGTTATAGCAGTAATCACAAAATCCACATCTAACTTTAATATATTTAATCACTCTCTCCAGCAGCTTTCTTTTTCTGTCTGGTGAAGTGGTTTTCTGGCTTTGGAATGTACCTAGGAGGAGCTGGACCTTTGGATTGGTTCTTCCAGTGAAGCCTTCTTTTGGTCTCTTGACCTTCATGCTTCTTTAACTCTGCTGAGCTATAAAATCTTTCCATATGCAGTCCTTTGCTTCCAAAATCTCTCCAGGTTGTGAGAATGATTTCCTTGGAGACAGGGCTCGATTTTTCATTGCTTGGCATTTGTCTGATATACTCTTTCCTTCTTTGCCTTGCTTGCCAAACCCTCTTTAGAACTGACTGCTTTTATCTTTTGAGAGTGAGATGGGCAAGATTCCATTCTTAGAGGACTGTTATAATATTGCTCAAGAGATCTATAGCTGTAATCATCATCATATTGGTGTTCATAGTTTAAACTTGGTAGATTCAATGCAGTCCTTGCTTGATTTGCTACCCATATATCTCGATCTGCTCCAGACTTCCTGAGGTTTTCCTCCCCCTTTTTGACTTCTTCAGATAGGTGGGAGCATATTTTAGATGTGCTGTCAGAGAGCTTCCTATGAAGATAGTTAACTCCATCTGAGATATGATTCTTGGTTTCTAGAATATGTGCATCCAATTGTTGATTCTCTTCAGCAATTTTTTCTAGAAGAACTCTTTTGATGTCTAAGATGAGATTTTCAGAATCTTGAAAAGGATTGTCAGATTTGTAGAGGTGTTATATTGATTCCTTGTGATATCATCCATTTTCCTGTTTGGCTCTTGTAACTATTTTGCTGTGTAATCTACTGCACTTGCTGCTTTGTCAAAGAGCTTGTAGGATTGTATGATCATATGATCTATATCTTTCTGCAATTCTTGGTACGACTGCCTCATTTATGTTCTTAGTGATTGAACAGATCTATCTAGATATGCTTCTAATTGTTTTCTCTAGCTCACAAGTAGTAGTTGAATCTGATTTATCAGGGATATTGAAGATGATTCAGGGATTGTATTGGATGGGATAGGTGGTGCGTGGACAGATGGAGGAGAGTTTCGTTGAAATGTCCCTAAATCAATGTCTTTATAGAGGCAGTTAGAAGTGTCTTTCTTGGATGGATTTGAAGATGATACATCTCTTGCAACATGTTTACCTTTGTAGAGGATTATCTTTAGCCTTGTAAAAACATAGTCTACCTCATCCTTCTGAGAAGGTGCTTGTTCAGGACTTTTAGCTGGGGGGGTCTTGGGCAGAGTCCGTTAGCTGGGACTCCCCCTCACAGTTTTCATTGTCTGGAAATTCAATTCTTTCAGTTTCTGCTATGGAATCTATTTTCTCAATTGTGATGGTCTTTATAGGATCAGTTATCCCTACTTCCTTAGCGAAAGTTTGCTCCAGCTCAGCTATTATTGTATCTATTATGAGGTGTGCCTTTGAGGGCATATCAACCTCTTCTTCCAAATTAGTAGGAGGGGAGAGAATTGTCAGAGTGTTCATTAGACTCTCCCATGATTTCAATAACTTCTAGTACTGGTCTGGATATGATTGGGTCTATGGTGGAGAATAGTGGATGTTATTTATGGAATTATCACCTAAGGGGGATAAGTGATATGGATGTTTTTGAAATTATGCACAAGAACTAAATATATCTATCATAACACACCAACAAACCACAGAAGCAAAGCACACAAGAACACCAGATGTATAGTGGTTCCTCAAGACTGGGTGTCTTAAGTAGTCCGCTATCCCTCTGCGCCTTTCTAGCAGTGTGCTAGGGTCGACAAACTCCGACAAAACTCTGGCCCACAAGCCCTACAATCTCAGGCACACAAGCCCTACAAAACTCAGGCCCTCAAGCCCTACAATACTCAGGCCCTCAAACCCTACAGCTCAGGCCCTCAAGACCTACAAAACTCAGGCCCTCAAGCCATAGAACTCAGGTCATCAAGCCCTACAGCTCAGGTCCTCAAGCCCTACAGAGAAAGAGTAATAAAAACTTCTCTAGTAGGATGAAGAATGGCTTCTTGGACTTGAAGAGAATGCTTTTGAATGTTATCTTGGACATCACAGATTCCTCTACAATCCATTCTTCAATATAGAACAATTCTTATCAGCTGATGTTGTTTGATTGAAACTTGGAGAACACTTGATGAAGATCGATATGTTCTCTGGTTCTTGTTCCTTCTTCACGCAGCCTTGTTACTGTTCTATTGATTCTTGCATGTATTCATTGTGTCGCTTTTTGGGTTGTGTTGTTCAAATTAGGGCAAAAACTTATCTCTTTTATAAGACTGAGGAGCCGAATAACGGTTTCCTATAGTGTCCTTTAAGTGTTAGAGGCCCATTCCTTAACGACAAGCACTTATTTGACCATCATGCGGCAGCATTAAATGCTGATAGCACGATTTGAAATGTCTTGATCTGTCTCGATGACAGAACTTGCCGTTATGCCGATCCATCTTGGACTTGGGAAAATCTTCAAGTCTTCTTTAGAGAATAATATCTCGATGATACAAGATATCTCAGTTGCACTTGCACTTACGACAATATGAAGTCATCTTAATGATGTCTTCATAACCTTGATGTTGACTTATGGTCTTCTAGGTGATGTCATTGAAACCATTCTGCTTTATCGACGATATCATTGAAACCATACTGTCTTATTGATGATATCGTTGAAACCATACTGTCTTATCGATGATATCGTCTTGATCATTCTGACGATAAACGATTCTTCTTCTATAAGCTATCTTCACGAGTTCTCCCTTGGCCTTCTCGACGACAAGCCTTCTGTACGATGATGTCGTCGACATTGCCGAATACGTTGACTTAAGTCTTCTTAGACCTTACAGCGATATCGTCGTGTGATTCTGGTTGACACGACGATACTGGAGTTTGATCGATTCTTCTTGTTCTTACGACGATATCATTGTGTGTACTTTGATGTCACAATGATATCATCGAAATGTCCATATTATCTCGATGATAACTTACATGAACCTTCGGATTAACTCTGAGAGTAATCTCAATGATGTATGGGTGCTTATTCGACGATAAGTCCAGTCCTTATCGACGAGTTTAGAATTAGTGATATTGGAGAAGTACCGGACATATGATTTAATCTCTGCAAGTATAAATTAAGCATACCATCAAATGCATAATGCTTTTATTATTGACATGAGAACTTCTTCAAATCAGGAATATTATTGGGCACTGTTCCCAACAATCTCCCTCTATTTAAAGATGTTCTAACCCACCTCAATGATGAATGACACACACAGAAAGAATTAAAATTCAGGCAAATCAATTTGATTCAACAAACAAACATTATATAAAGGAGTGAATGTTTTTAAACAAAAAATTTCAATCATTTGCCCATTCCATTCTTAGACAAAGCATCTTTTGAAAGTAGCTTTCAACCTATGTTGTTGCTGCCTTTGCCTTTCCCCTTCTGCCATTCAAAGAAATGGATGGGCTTTGGAATCTTCTTTCTATACGGAGGAGTACCATGAGGGAATGTTAGTTTGTGATTCCTCCTCTTCTCCATTTGCTTGAGATGCAGATTCCAATCAGGTGAGTTGTATACCCTCTCAGAGCTTTCTTGAGGGTATCCAAATTCTATCCAGCTTTTTGATATGATATCCCTGGAGGTAGGACTCCACTTGCCTAGTTGTGGATCTTGCTCAACTTCTCTCAGCCTTTTATGCATGTACTTCCTTCTCTGAAGTTTCTTTCTTTTCTTTGAAGTTGCTGAATCTCCAAATTCAGTACCATATTCCTCTGAATCTGTGCTTACAGATGGTTCAGCTAATTCATAATCTTAGGGAGGCTTCTACAAGGCTTGCTTGACTTGATTTGCAGTCCACATAGCTTGACGTGAGCCTGCATTTATAATTGTCTTCTCCCCCTTTAGGACTTCTTCAATTAACTGATCATCAAGGGTTTCTTGCATTGAAATGAGTCTTTCATGAATTTGTTGTTCAGTGACATCCAAGTTGTTTCAAACTTCCAGCAGATGAGCATCCATGGTCTGAGCATTCACATGAACTCTGTTCAAAACATGATCTCTGTCATCATGAATGGTTGTTTCTATCTGCCCAAAGGCATGCTCCACATTGTCTGCAAATGTTACTTGGTTATGCATGAGCTGATGGGTTTGATAGACAACCTAATTGATCTCTTCACCAACAATCTCCATGGCTGGAGTTGCTAGGTGATAGAAGTGAGCATACTGAGTGTTCAGATGAAGTATCTCCTTCTTCACAGACTTCAACTCAGCCTTCATTTCATTCCTCGGTTCATCAACTGTTTGCAGGATGAATGTTTCCATTTTCTGCCTTTGAGCATTGAGTAATGCAGAGATCATGTGGAATAATGATCATAATTGAGCAGAGGAAGTTTCAGTAGCATTGTCCTCTAGAACAACTTTTTCTTCATGGGTATCTTTAGGAGCACTATCAGATGAGCAGTCACTAATCTGAACAGATGACTTCTTAGGAGATGTTATCTTCATGGGCTCACTTTCTACTATGATTACTACCTTTCCTCCAAGATCCAGTTCAAGCCCACTGGAGCGTTCAGTATTCTCAACTGATTCTGGCTCTTGTCCAATGCTTTCAGCTCTTGCTTCTAAGATGATATCCAGCTGGACAAGATCTTCCTGAGCTACTAGGGTAGAGCACCCCAGATGGGTCTCCCCCTCAACCATTTCAGTATCTTGGGATGAACTCCCAGGTTGGAACTCCCCCTCAACTAGATCACTTTCCTGGATTGGTGATGAGTCCAGTTTATATAGTGATTTCCGGACTCATCTGGGCTAGTTTTCATGCACTTGCACTTCACTTTAGGCCTATATTCAATTCTATTTGATCATGTTGCCCATTTCATTGCTTAGTGCACATTTATGCCCCATCTTGGTGTGATTTCATGTATTTCTGTGATCTAGTATATTTTCATGCAGGTCCAAGGGTTGTGCGACACTCGGGATGGGTTCTGGGGGATTTTCGGTCGAAAAATCCACTGGTCGTGCGTTTTCCTTCGCGCACGACCAAGCGCACGACCACTGGTCATGCGTTAATTCCCTTCCCAGATCGAGCGTCGGCGCACGATCGTTGGCCTCCTTCGCGCACGACCACTGATCGTGCGCCACTGACCATGCGCTATTTTGCAGTCCGGGACTATGCTACAGTTTCTTCGCGCACGATCAGAGGCATTCCTTCGCGCACGACCATTGGTCGTGCGCCTGATCGTGCGCGGTGTATATTTCCTGCTCCGCCTATAAATAGGCAAGCGCGATTTTAGGTCGGCATCGCTTCCAGTCCGCCGTTTTCCGCCTATTTCAGGGAGTTCCGACCCCTCCAGCTCCGCCCACCTTAAGGAGGAGCTCCGGGCAAGCTTTCAACGCCAAATCTTCGCCGGAGCTTCCTCTCGGCCATCTCCTTCATCCAAGAGCTTCAAGAAGGGAGTCAACCTAGCTCTCACATTCAAGATCGGAGCAGCTTATGATCAGTACACCGGTTCGTGACACGAAGAAGACGGGTCCATTGGAGAGTAGTGACAACTCTCTCTACCCCGGACGCAGTTCAGGACCGAGCTTGGACGCGGATTAACAACCCGACGATTCCTTCCGCGAATCCTCAACAAGAATTCGGAGTCGGTCGATTTCGCACACTCACCTCCTCTTGTAGTTGATAGTTTAGTTAGATTTCTTATATGTTTGATGAAGTGTACTTTTATTGGTTAACATTAGTATGAGATCATGTCTATGTGATTGAGTAATCTTGTTATATGTTCATTTGAGGTGTGCCTTGTGGTGTGGATTGTTAGTTGTGTTGTGCCGCCCTAACAATTATTAGTGGTGTGCTTTGCGAAGAGGTGCTTGCGACCCTCATTCCGCCGTTCTCTCCACTCCATCCGCTAGCCTATTCTTCCATCCGCCTAGCGAAGCGTGGTATAGCGGCCCGTGTAATCCATTCTCCCAACGACGCAGCGCGCTCAAGGCCTGCCTAGTCTACATCCCGCCAAGCGAAGCATTGCATAGCGGCATTGCATAGGAGTAGTTGATAGCTTTTATTTTATTTCCACAATCCAAAACCCCCCCGTTTCTGCATCCATCCGACATAAAGGACTTCGATCTCAAGTCCTTCCTCGATTGTAAACTCCACCTTACTGTGTTCCTTCCGAGATCGATACTTGGGGATTCACTCCCACATTTTATATTACTTGAACGATCGGTACATTGCCGTTTCGTGCCACAGTCGAGCTACCGCCTATAGCGGTGTGCGAGATTTGTGCATCAAGTTTTTGGCGCCGTTGCCGGGGAACACAGACGTGTGAGTTTTCTGGAGAGGGAGAATCTGAGAGAGAAGCCCTTCCGTTTGTAAATTGCGTCGTTTATTTTTATTTCAGTTCTTTTTATTCTATTTTCCTGTTTTTAAATAGGTTGTTTAGTAAATTACTGTTAGGTGTAACAGTTTGCACGATAGTGTCTTTATTTTGAATCTTGCTATCTCCATATAATGTGGGCTGCATTTAATATTCGTTGCCGTTTATGTGGAGATATTTCTCACGCTAGTGATAGATGCCCTACGGAATATGGTGGGCATAATTCTCGTGGCCCGGTGTACGGAGCACCATTTTTCTATGGTTCTTCATGCCCTGTTCCCAAGTCTTATGGCCACTCGTCCTCGCCGCATACACCATTTTTATATTCCTCCCCGGCCCCTCAAGGACCAAGGAGTAATATAAAATGGTGCTTGTTCTGTCAAAGCATGGATCACGCCCTGAAGAACTGTGCCGAGTATCTTCGCCAATTGGACGAGGATGATGAGCCGGATTTCCGGATAGTCCCGACTCCTACTTTTGGAGGCACGCCTTCAACATCTGGTTATATGTCCATGTCACCTTCATGCTTTGAAGGGGATGATGTGGACACAGTCACCAGATGCATGGCTGATCTAGGCTCTGACATGGCCGAGCTTATCTCCCATGTGCATATATCACCGTGCGTAGATTCGATTCTTTGTGAGGAATCGGTGCTTAACTTTTATTCAAGCACTGTCACAACCCGCATTTTTCCCAAAAATATAATACGTAATATCAGAGCATGGGAAAAATACGCGTCATGATGCCACGCCTGCAGGAGACGACTACAGACGCTCAGGCAAACACTCTTTACGAAAATTTTATAAGAGACATATATGTGATTGGATTAAAAGAGAAATTTTCATTTTTAGCATAGGACCGCGTCCCTCGGTCTGGTGGATCATCTAGTCCACAAGTAGAAAACTATACATACGCAGCGGAAAATAGGTTTGTTTCTTTTAGCCTACATGAGCAAGAAAATAAACATTTCTAGAAATGATATGCACATATCTAGGTTTAGTATAGTAAGAAAGGATTTTTCTACGAATTTCAAAGTATGCGATCTTTATTTAAAAGCATGATATGCAAGAACGACATTTTTATACTAATAAGGTAACTAGTGCATCCTAGCATAAAGCTTCCCAGAGAGCAAGTAGGTAAATAACCCAAAAGTAGCAGTAAAGAAAAACTAGCAGTAGTAGCAGCAAGTAAACCAAACAACAAGCCGTACGGGCGTCAACATCTGACACGAACCCGCAGGCGAACAAGCAACAGGCAAAAGGCAAGCTACAACAAAAAGGAGCTGAATCCTTACCCACAAGAGAGGGAAGGCCTCGACAACGAACAGAGCGACCCTGCTCAACTCTAGCGGCAGCTACTAACCTGAACCTGAGGCATCCATAAGAAAAGAATGCCTCAGCCCAAAGGGTGCAAGAAAACAACATAGGTAAAAGTAAGAGCAGGAGAAGTAACTAGTGACGCAACCAAGCTGAAGAGGGTATATAAATACATATATATATATACATATACACATATATATAACTATATATATACGCTTATATAAAGACTTCAGTAATAGAAGGTTAGGAAGATCCCGCACAAAACCAGCCCAATAAGCAAGAGCATGACTAAACTTGGCATATAATGCAAACATGGACAGGTGGTGGCGGACCCAAAACAATGTCACTATCCACCCACATAAAGGGGATGTTCACCCAAAAAAAAAGAAAAGGCGCCGTGGTGGTGGTGAGGGAACCCAGTGTTCCCTGTACCCATCCTACCAACCACTATTAAAATAACTATGATGGAGGACCCCATTGTTCCCTATATCCATCATTCCAATGCAAACAAGTCCAACAATATTTAGCCAAGTAAATATGCAGAAGTAGCCAAGTAAAACATGATCCAGAACAAAATCAACCAGAATAAACCATCTAAGAGTAGCCCAGGATCGGGACAAAGCTAAACATATAGCAGCTAGCATATAAAAGAGGGATAGAAGGATTCACCCAACCATAGCAGCTAGCATATAATAAAACAGGGCCAAATAAGTGTGCCAAGGGGTTAGCAAATAGAACTACCATAATATTGACCACTTCTAGCTACTTGTAATCGAAGCGCGCAGAATTATTTTGCAAGTAATGAAATCCAACAAGAATGATACAAAGCAGTCCAAAAGAACAGAAAATATCCCAAGGATCCAACTTCAGCCTCCCCAAACCAAATTTTAAAAGGCAGCCCCCGTTAGACAAGGAAAGAGGGTAACAACAGCCCTCTAAGTAAGGTATCAGCAAAACAGCCCTCATATAACAGCCCCCAACAAGAAAAGTGCTCAGGGAGAAGAACATTTCCTAGATAACAAAAGAAAACAGGGAGAATTCCTCAATTGACAAGGAGCAGCCCCCTCACAAATCAAGGGCAAAGAGGCAGCCCCATCAAAAGCAACAACAGCAGCCTAACCAAGGCCAACAACAGCAGCCCCACTAGAAAAAGAAGACGAAAGAAAGAAATGGGTAGCCCTCACCATCAATTAGACTAATATAAGGCAGGTTATTTAGTAGCAACCCCCAAATTAGAATATAAATAAGAGACAACCCCAAACAGGATGCATATCACGGCCCCAAACCGATTCTACAAGGCAGCCTCCAATTAGATAAAAAGGAAATATAAGCAGCCCCCAATAATAATAATACAGCAGCCCCCCGAATAGTGGACAAAGGTAAGAGCAGCCCCCACAAATGACAATAACAGCAGCCCTTAGTTAGACAAGGAAGAAAAACAGAAATAGATGCATCCCTCTAAAAAGAATCCCAACTGGTTTTGCACACAGCAGCCCCAATTAGAGTATAGGCACAAGTATATAAGGCAGCCCCCACTTTAAAGACAGCAGCAGCCCTCCCCTTTAACAAAAAAGAAAAAAGGGAAACAAGGCAGCCCCCATTTAAAAACAGCATCAGCCCTCAATTTAAAGATAGCAGCCCCTAAATCAACAAGGATGAGGCAGCCCCCACATATAAGAATCAGCCCCAAATGCAAACTCCAGGAGCAGCCCAACAAAAAGAAAGGTCAAGAACCTGGAGGTGTAAATAGGCCCCAACAAATACCCCATTTAGAATAAGCATAACAGCCCCATATAAAATTGAAACTCTCAACTGGTTTAAACATAGCAGCCCTTATAAAGAATATATAACATCCGCCCTCCATAAAGAGAACACAACAACAGCCCCCATAAGAAATGAATAACAGCTAGCACAAGCTCCCAAATAACACAATAATTAAGTCTAAAGCAGGGATTCAAAACAACTAAGTAAGGGAAAACTGCCAGAACGAGCTTCCCCCAAGCATCAAAACCGGGTAAGGTAAATGCCAGCACAACCACCATACTAGAAAAGTAACGGGAAAGGGGGAAAGGAAGGGGGAGAAAAAGGGTTTTCTTGCCTCTAAAAGAGTCGGAAAACCTCCGGATCGCAACAAGATCGGAGAAGCCCTAGCCCCGGCGACGAAGAACAGGCTCCAGCTCAACCAAAATCCGCAGCTACAGGTCCTTAAACAGCCACAAGAGCACTGCTTTTCCGAGAGAAAGAGAAGGAAAGGGGAGCGGAGGAGGAGATCGGCGCCGTGCCCTAGAGCGACACCGTCGAGAAAGGGAGAGGAAGTGAGGAGAGGTCGGTCAGTTTGGTAAAGAGAATGAAAAAAAATGCTGTGAATGAATGAATCCACCGCTTATAACCTCAAGCCAAGATGTCTATTTGCAGCCCAACATAAGTCTAGGCTATTAAGGATTAACCCACACAATAGCTATTGGCACACCATGTATTAGCAAGGCTATTAGCACATCAATTGCATTGGCAGCTCATATAGATAAATCACGCAAATGCTATCCGCACATCATTTCTTTCCTTATTCGCAGCTCCCATATAACTACATAAATTAGAGAACATGGCCTTGGTACTACGTATGCTGCCGCCGACGAACAATTAATTATGAAGTCGCACTTCATCATAACATATATATTATTGCAAAAGAAAATATAGACAGTGCTTTTAAGTTATCATTATAGGGGAAAGGAGGATTTTCGTCGAACGAACCATATATATATATATATGATTTTAATATAATAATGATATTATTATTATCATATTACTGCTAAAAACTAAACGAACGCCGAACTCAATGAAAATTTCACCTAAGGTGAACGACGCCGCTAACTCGACGTTAAAAGTAACGCCCAGACGTCAAAGGTGACGTCAACGAAGGAATCAAAAATTCCTGAAAATTCTGGGGTGTTACAGTCACCCCACCTAAACGGAAGTTTCGTCCCGAAACTTAAAACCGGAACTTAGAAACAACGAATGGAAAAGGCAAAGGAGAGGTAAGCTTACACTCGCTAGATAGAAACGCTAACCGAAAGGGCTAGGAAAACGGACGCGGGTAAGATTACCCAAAGAGAAAAGGACATTACCTAGAACTCGACATGACCTAGCCGAGAACAAAAAGCAAATCGCGGAACATCTGACTTGCGGATCCCCAACTAAAGGAAGCATACACGAAGATCAGCCAAAAACACCGAACTAACTTCCTTCTTTTACGAACAGGATGAGAGCACTCCAGGGCGAGGAACTAGGCCAGAAAAAGCCACACTGCAACCACCCATCTATCTGAGTGCGCAACTCTCGCAACACACGCGGGGCCAAAGGGTACGCTGCCCTAGCAACGGGACGGGTACCCGGCTCAAGGTCAGAAACAAACACCTCAACTCTCACGGTAGAAAACCAGGGAGACAACGGCGAAGCCATCAGCGAAATCTCGCACCACAGGGAAGATCTTCAATACACAACAAACCGAAAATGGTTTCTAGCGTAGAAACAGGGTAAGCAACACCAGTGGAAACTAAAGGCTCCCGGCACACATCGCAGAAATAATAGGGAAAACATAGCGCGAAAAGCCAAACACGCTCAAGGGTTGACCGATGTCCAGCTTACAGACCAAACGCTTTACCTTGCGTTGGATAACAACATCAAACCTGGACAACCAGCCCAAACCCAAAAAAATCACGACGAAGGCCCAAATGAGGATAAGATGCTTACTCAGTACTCAATCTTACGTCTCCAGAACATAAACAGACTCTTTGACATAGAAAAGATTAGGCCGAACATAAATATCGAGCTAGGGGCCAGATAACCAAAACACAAACTTTCACGACTGGCTCACGTGAAACACACCGTGAACACTAGGGAAAGAAGCAGGAAAATACAGCTTAACTGCAGATGTTCTGATGCACTCAACTCTGGCATCAGAGAAACCATCAAGAAACCCATGCCCCCAACTACGAGCTCTAAATTAGCACTCCGCTAATTGCAAATCTCTCATAACACACCTGAGCCAACTGTAGCTCTCCACGGATAAGTGATACCGCTACGCTCGAATCCACCCAAGCTTCCAAGATCTGCCTCAAAATGTTGACAGACACAACATTTAGATATAAGCCTTACTAAGCCAACTCGAACTTCCTACCACCAAACCATTTCCTTCAGATCACGATACATTCCTTTTGAAATCAAAATGGTAGGCAACGCTAGAACTTTATGCTTCGCCACAAATCCTTGCCCGAATATCCTCAATAGCAGGAATATAATATTTACTTCTAAATTTCTACGTGATCATATCTTTCTCCAGAAGTCCAGAAAATCTTTGCATTAGGATTAACCCCGAATGAAACACAATTCCAATTTATAAAGAAAAACTCTCCCAACCCTAAGCTGGTCAACAATAATATTGCTTCCAACGGTTGCCAATGAAATTCTCTCTGCCAGCTACTACACTAGAACACTAATGATGAGTGTAGGGTAATTCTTCCTATAAAATTTCAAATTCCATGAACCATTCGCAAGCACAATCCCTGTCTACGCCAGAACAGAACACCCAAACCATGATCAAAATTCACGACAAGGTCTTCTAAATTCAACACTTCCAAATCAACCTAACGATGACCGCATGCAAAGCTCTATAGCCAAAACATCGAGTAAAACTCAAATCAAAAAGAAGGCACGCTCAACATCCTCTACCTTAACTCGCACAGAATTGAGATAACAAAAATCCAAATCCACATTCGCAAGACAACGAATAAACTAGGTCAAAACCTTAACCTGAAAACACCTCAAAACACCTAGCTTAAGACGCAACAGCTAGGAACCAGAATTTCCTAACTCGATACAGATCAAAAAAGGGTAGATACTTGCTCTTGCTGTTACCTTGCTCTGGGAATTTATGAAATGATGTTATGCTAAACTTAGAATGATACACCATCATCCTATCAACTCATGTGCATATAGAATAAATGCATGAATGCCAAAATTTTATTTCAAATCATGTGTGTACGAGCGTCATCATGTATGTCTTTAGCTTGGCACGTGTGCAATGCTATGTTATGATGTTTATGCAGTGCTATGCAATCTAAAAAGGCCTTAATGCATGTTATGAGCGGCGTACACATGCGATCTTATGCATCCCATACTACATATTATCGCATGTAACGAAAAGGAAAATCTAATGGACACGCATGCGACCTACGTTATGCATACCATACTACATAACAGTCGTATGTTGTCACCTATGAGGATCCATATACAAACACATATTATGCATCCCATACTACATAATATGCCCCGTATACTTCTTATCATGCTATGAGTGTAGTGTTCATGCTTCAGCCAAGACATACTGATGACCCTTCGGTGTGTGTATGCAATGAATGACGATTCTCACCAGGCGGTTAACCGGGCAACCAAACTATCACAGCAACCCGGCGCAACCTGCCTTTGATACCAACTGTCACAACCCGCATTTTTCCCAAAAATATAATACGTAATATCAGAGCATGGGAAAAATACGCGTCATGATGCCACGCCTGCAGGAGACGACTACAGACGCTCAGGCAAACACTCTTTACGAAAATTTTATAAAAGACATATATGTGATTGGATTAAAAGAGAAATTTTCATTTTTAGCATAGGACCGCGTCCCTCGGTCTGGTGGATCATCTAGTCTACAAGTAGAAAACTATACATACGCAGCGGAAAATAGGTTTGTTTCTTTTAGCCTACATGAGCAAGAAAATAAACATTTCTAGAAATGATATGCACATATCTAGGTTTAGTATAGTAAGAAAGGATTTTTCTACGAATTTCAAAGTATGCGATCTTTATTTAAAAGCATGATATGCAAGAACGACATTTTTATACTAATAAGGTAACTAGTGCATCCTAGCATAAAGCTTCCCAGAGAGCAAGTAGGTAAATAACCCAAAAGTAGCAGTAAAGAAAAACTAGCAGTAGTAGCAGCAAGTAAACCAAACAACAAGCCGTACGGGCGTCAACATCTGACACGAACCCGCAGGCGAACAAGCAACAGGCAAAAGGCAAGCTACAACAAAAAGGAGCTGAATCCTTACCCACAAGAGAGGGAAGGCCTCGACAACGAACAGAGCGACCCTGCTCAACTCTAGCGGCAGCTACTAACCTGAACCTGAGGCATCCATAAGAAAAGAATGCCTCAGCCCAAAGGGTGCAAGAAAACAGCATAGGTAAAAGTAAGAGCAGGAGAAGTAACTAGTGACGCAACCAAGCTGAAGAGGGTATATAAATACATATATATATACATATACACATATATATAACTATATATATATACGCTTATATAAAGACTTCAGTAATAGAAGGTTAGGAAGATCCCGCATAAAACCAGCCCAATAAGCAAGAGCATGACTAAACTTGGCATATAATGCAAACATGGACAGGTGGCGGCGGACCCAAAACAATGTCACTATCCACCCACATAAAGGGGATGTTCACCCAAAAAAAAAGAAAAGGCGCCGTGGTGGTGGTGAGGGAACCCAGTGTTCCCTGTACCCATCCTACCAACCACTATTAAAATAACTATGATGGAGGACCCCATTGTTCCCTATATCCATCATTCCAATGCAAACAAGTCCAACAATATTTAGCCAAGTAAATATGCAGAAGTAGCCAAGTAAAACATGATCCAGAACAAAATCAACCAGAATAAACCATCTAAGAGTAGCCCAGGATCGGGACAAAGCTAAACATATAGCAGCTAGCATATAAAAGAGGGATAGAAGGATTCACCCAACCATAGCAGCTAGCATATAATAAAACAGGGCCAAATAAGTGTGCCAAGGGGTTAGCAAATAGAACTACCATAATATTGACCACTTCTAGCTACTTGTAATCGAAGCGCGCATAATTATTTTGCAAGTAATGAAATCCAACAAGAATGATACAAAGCAGTCCAAAAGAACAGAAAATATCCCAAGGATCCAACTTCAGACTCCCCAAACCAAATTTTAAAAGGCAGCCCCCGTTAGACAAGGAAAGAGGGTAACAACAGCCCTCTAAGTAAGGTATCAGCAAAACAGCCCTCATATAACAGCCCCCAACAAGAAAAGTGCTCAGGGAGAAGAACAGTTCCTAGATAACAAAAGAAAACAGGGAGAATTCCTCAATTGACAAGGAGCAGCCCCCTCACAAATCAAGGGCAAAGAGGCAGCCCCATCAAAAGCAACAGCAGCAGCCTAACCAAGGCCAACAACAGCAGCCCCACTAGAAAAAGAAGACGAAAGAAAGAAATGGGTAGCCCTCACCATCAATTAGACTAATATAAGGCAGGTTTCTTAGTAGCAGCCCCCAAATTAGAATATAAATAAGAGACAACCCCAAACAGGATGCATATCACGGCCCCAAACCGATTCTACAAGGCAGCCTCCAATTAGATAAAAAGGAAATATAAGCAGCCCCCAATAATAATAATACAGCAGCCCCCCGAATAGTGGACAAAGGTAAGAGCAGCCCCCACAAATGACAATAACAGCAGCCCTTAGTTAGACAAGGAAGAAAAACAGAAATAGATGCATCCCTCTAAAAAGAATCCCAACTGGTTTGCACACAGCAGCCCCAATTAGAGTATTGGCACAAGTATATAAGGCAGCCCCCACTTTAAAGACAGCAGCAGCCCTCCCCTTTAACAAAAAAGAAAAAAGGGAAACAAGGCAGCCCCCATTTAAAAACAGCATCAGCCCTCAATTTAAAGACAGCAGCCCCTAAATCAACAAGGATGAGGCAGCCCCCACATATAAGAATCAGCCCCAAATGCAAACTCCAGGAGCAGCCCAACAAAAAGAAAGGTCAAGAACCTGGAGGTGTAAATAGGCCCCAACAAATACCCCATTTAGAATAAGCATAACAGCCCCATATAAAATTGAAACTCTCAACTGGTTTAAACATAGCAGCCCTTATAAAGAATGTATAACATCCGCCCTCCATAAAGAGAACATAACAACAGCCCCCATAAGAAATGAATAACAGTTAGCACAAGCTCCCAAATAACACAATAATTAAGTCTAAAGCAGGGATTCAAAACAACTAAGTAAGGGAAAACTGCCAGAACGAGCTTCCCCCAAGCATCAAAACCGGGTAAGGTAAATGCCAGCACAAGCACCATACTAGAAAAGTAACGGGAAAGGGGGAAAGGAAGGGGGAGAAAAAGGGTTTTCTTGCCTCTAAAAGAGCCGGAGAACCTCCGGATCGCAACAAGATCGGAGAAGCCCTAGCCCCGGCGACGAAGAACAGGCTCCAGCTCAACCAAAATCCGCAGCTACAGGTCCTTAAACAGCCACAAGAGCACTGCTTTTCCGAGAGAAAGAGAAGGAAAGGGGAGCAGAGGAGGAGATCGGCGCCGTGCCCTAGAGCGACACCGTCGAGAAAGGGAGAGGAAGTGAGGAGAGGTCGGTCAGTTTGGTAAAGAGAATGAAAAAAAAATGCTGTGAATGAATGAATCCACCGCTTATAACCTCAAGCCAAGATGTCTATTTGCAGCCCAACATAAGTCTAGGCTATTAAGGATTAACCCACACAATAGCTATTGGCACACCATGTATTAGCAAGGCTATTAGCACATCAATTGCATTGGCAGCTCATATAGATAAATCACGCAAATGCTATCCGCACATCATTTCTTTCCTTATTCGCAGCTCCCATATAACTACATAAATTAGAGAACATGGCCTTGGTACTACGTATGCTGCCGCCGACGAACAATTAATTATGAAGTCGCACTTCATCATAACATATATATTATTGCAAAAGAAAATATAGACAGTGCTTTTAAGTTATCATTATAGGGGAAAGGAGGATTTTCGTCGAACGAACCATATATATATATGATTTTAATATAATAATGATATTATTATTATCATATTACTGCTAAAAACTAAACGAACGCCGAACTCAATGAAAATTTCACCTAAGGTGAACGGCGCCGCTAACTCGACGTTAAAAGTAACGCCCAGACGTCAAAGGTGACGTCAACGAAGGAATCAAAAATTCCTGAAAATTCTGGGGTGTTACAAGCACTGCTCCTTCCCCTGTTGTGCATACTACTATACTCGTCTCAGACGACATTGTTGAGGATGTGTTGCAGGATGAGGCTGGTGATCTATGTGTTGTGCCTGTTCCTATGGAGGAGGACAACCTTCTAGGTGAAGAGGAGTTTTCCTCAGCACCGGTGGGGGAAGTCCAAATCTTAAGCCTGGCCACTGTTGATCCCGCTGGACCTTGTAGCATTAATGACAATGCTGACATTATTTTACTTCCCCAACCTACTGGGAGTGAGACCGGGATCACTCCCCCGATTGATTTTTATTCATGTTCTTCTTCTTGTTTATTTCTTGATCCCCTTTCTCTATCTGAGCCTGTGCAGGTTGAGTCTTCACAGGTACCCCAGGAGGACTTGGAGCATGATGCTCAAGTCAATGATGAGAGCATCCTCTTATGTGAGGAGGTTGATCCCCCCTCCGTAGAGGAAGCTCCACTCATTGCCTTCTCCTCATGCTGCCTCCCTGAAGATGACACCTTGCTGGGCAAGGATTTATTTTGTGGTGAGACGAGTGAGGACCAGCCTTCCTCCTCTTATTACTTCCTATTTCCTCTACCTGTGTTAAGCAGGTATTATTATTTAGGTAGAGGGGTAATTGTTCTGTCTCTGTATCGGTACCCGCTACCGACACGCATATTAGAACAGTTACCTATTCATTTCCTTTTTCATACGCCCATTAGCTAGAACTGTTATGCTTTTAAATAAGTCGTGCTGGGATGACAATAACCCCAGTAGTTATCTTACTTTTCCTGCAATTTTATTTCATCTAGTTTAGTTAGTTTCATTTCTTTTTAGTTTGTCTATTTTCGTTTTGTTTGGCGGAAATCACCCCTGCAGGTTTATTTTTTTTTTATGGGGATGCTGCAGCTTTGTCTTGGTTTACACGCGTCTTCTGGTATGCTCACTTGCTGAGCATTGGGTACTCTCTTCCCCTAGCTCTTTTCTGAATTTCATAGCTATATATTTTGTGCATTGTCTAGTTTAAGTCTGGGGGAGAGTAATTATGTGTTCCCACTCACGCGCACTATTTTATAGCATGCTAGAAGTACTTTTAATTTAGTTTATTGAAAATTGTTGTTCATTCTCTTTGCGCACCACAGCACCCACTTGAGCGTGTACTCATCTGTATGCGTGCTCTGAGTTGAATTTAATTCTTCTGCATATTTGGGAAATTCTAGGTGCTGGCTTAGGACTATGTAGCGGAGTAAAATGTTGACTCCAGTAGTGCTCCTAGTCGAGTGCTCGGTTGCATAGAAATTTGTGTTGATTAGACTTCTTTTTATACTTATGGTTTTATATTTTTCTATTAGTGTAAATGTTGTTTACTCTACTCAAATGGTGAATCCGGTGGGAATCAAACGGTAGTATATGGATGTGTGTAAAGGATCGCTAGACTCGTATTGCTTGAGTCGGGAGAAAGGAGAATCTTTCTCGGTGGCTAGAACTTGCCCCAAGCGATTCTTGAAGCATTGGCATAGGATAGTTCTAGTGCGTGAGAATGACGTAGGCCATCATTTTGGCCCGGTTGAGCTTTTGTGCCATTCCTGATATCTTCCCTCGCTAGCCCCTTTGTGCCTACCCCTTACTGTTGATTCAGCTCCACCCCTTTCTCACCAAAGCCAAAAAGCCGATCCTAGTCGCATACCCAAAGTTGAGCTTTAGTTGTTTTCATAGTTTTCTTTTGGGGTGTTGATGTGGTGATGATGATTAGGGAAATGTGGATGTGCTACATTGAGTAAATGTGCTGAAAATAGTTGAAAAAAATGAATGAAAAGAAAAAAAAATGTGAAAAAAAAAGAGTTATAATGAAAATATTTTTTTTGTAAGTTTGTATTGGGAGTAGGCGGTGCACACACCCATGTTTTCAAGTTCAAGTCTGGGGGTGTGGTGCTCCCGCACTTTTTGTTGCTGCGTGGATGTTTTCTTTTGTGCTAGCTCATTTGGGTTTAGGTGATTTAAGCCATCATGTTTATCTTTGTATACCCTACCTTAACCCAAGCCTCATTTAAAACCTAAAGCCCTACCGACTCACGCTATGAACCAATCTAGTGTCGTGGAGAGAATGTGACCGGGCGAGCCTATGGTCACCGACACCGATGGATTTCGGTGGAGTTTGTCCTGCACCCCAATCTCGAGCAATGCTCATCTCAGCGCTTAGTTTACTTTCTCCGTATGCGTGATCGGATGATTCACCGTAGTTCACCATTTTGAGTAGTTGTAATATGCTTTTACTCTTTTAAAAATCTATAAACTGTTTGTATAATGAGAAATCTTCTCTATTATTCATCTTATGCACGTGAGCATCCGACTTCGCATGGTACTCCATTTTTTGTAATTTTAAGCTAGCTATTTCATTTTCCCGCCTGCTTAGGATTTGTTTGCTCGGGACGTGCAAACAGGTAAGTCTAGGGGTGTGATGAGTCTAGTTTATATAGTGATTTCCGGACTCATCTGGGCTAGTTTTCATGCACTTGCACTTCACTTTAGGCCTATATTCAATTCTATTTGATCACGTTGCCCATTTCATTGCTTAGTGCACATTTATGCCCCATCTTGGTGTGATTTCATGTATTTCTGTGATCTAGTATATTTTCATGCAGGTACAAGGGTTGTGCGACACTCGGGATGGGTTCTGGGGGATTTTCGGTCGAAAAAGCCACTGGTCGTGCGTTTTCCTTCGTGCACGACCAGGCGCACGACCACTGGTCGTGCGTTAATTCCCTTCCCAGATCGAGCGTCGGCGCACGATCGTTGGCCTCCTTCGCGCAAGACCACGGGTCGTGCGCCACTGACCATGCGCTATTTTGCAGTCCGGGACTATGCTACAGGTTCTTCGCGCACGATCAGAGGCATTCCTTCGCGCACGACCATTGGTCGTGCGCCTGATCGTGCACGGTGTTTATTTCCTGCTCCGCCTATAAATAGGCAAGCGCGATTTTAGGTCGGCATCGCTTCCAGTCCGCCATTTTCCGCCTATTTCAGGGAGTTCCGACCCCTCCAGCTCCGCCCACCTTAAGGAGGAGCTCCGGGCAAGCTTTCAACGCCAAATCTTCGTCGGAGCTTCCTCTCGGCCATCTCCTTCATCCAAGAGCTTCAAGAAGGGAGTCAACCTAGCTCTCACATTCAAGATCGGAGCAGCTTGTGATCATTCCACCGGTTCGTGACACGAAGAAGACGGGTCCATTGGAGAGTACTTTTACCCCGGACGCAGTTGAGGACCGAGCTTGGACGCGGATTGACAACCCGACGATTCCTTCAGTGAATCCTCAACAAGACTTCGGAGTCGGTCGATTTCGCAGCTCTCTCTGCGTCACAGCTCTCTCTACCCCGGACGCAGTTGTCACAGCTCTCTCTACCCCGGACGCAGTTGAGGACCGAGCTTGGACGCGGATTGACAACCCGATGATTCCTTCAGTGAATCCTCAACAAGACTTCGGAGTCGGTCGATTTCGCACACTCACCTCCTCTTGTAGTTGATAGTTTAGTTAGATTTCTTATATGTTTGATGAAGTGTACTTTTATTGGTTAACATTAGTATGAAATCATGTCTATGTGATTGAGTAATCTTGTTATATGTTCATTTGAGGTGTGCCTTGTGGTGTGGATTGTTAATTGTGTTGTGCCGCCCTAACAATTGTTAGTGGTGTGCTTTGCGAAGAGGTGCTTGCGACCCTCATTCCGCCGTTCTCTCCACTCCATCTGCTAGCCTACTCTTCCATCCACCTAGCGAAGCGTGGCATAGCGGCCCGTGTAATCCATTCGCCCAACGACGCAGCGCACTCAAGGCCTGCCTAGTCTCCATCCCGCCAAGCGAAGCATTGCATAACGGCATTGCATAGGAGTAGTTGATAGCTTTTATTTTATTTCCACAATCCAAAACCCCCTGTTTCCGCATCCATCCGACATAAAGGACTTCGATCTCAAGTCCTTCCTCGATTGTAAACTCCACCTTACTGTTTTCCTTCCGAGATCGATACTTGGGGATTCACTCCCACATTTTATATTACTTGAACGATCGGTACACTGCCGTTTCGTGCCGCAGTCGAGCTACCGCCTATAGCGTTGTGCGAGATTTGTGCATCAATTGGACTTCTCTCTTCAACCACCTCTATGTTAGCAGGTTTAGCTTCTTTCTCTGAGATATCTTGATGCAGAGACATCTCCCCCTCAATCTGATCAGGGATTTGTTGGGATGGTGCCCTTCCTTCCTCAGATCTACTAGAGGACTCCTCCTCCTTTGAGGCAACCACTTTGGCAGCTTTCTTCATCTTCTTCTGCTGAACTGAAGAAGTATCTATAGGTCCTTTGGATATAGACCTATCCCACCTATCCAACAACTTGAAGTCCAGCCTCTTGGAGTAGTGTAGAGGCACTCCCACCTTTCTGTTGATCACTTCACCAAGGGAATTCAGAAAGAAGATGGAGACAATTCTCCCAAATGAGGAGGTCTTCAGACTGCTTTTAATTTTCTGGAATAGAAATTCCCTCCAGTCAGTCTTCTTGGAGAGAATGATCCTACACATTACTTCAAACATTTCCTTGGAAATCCGCTCATGAGAACCCGGTTTGCATAGCATGACTTTTCCAATGATGTCGGCGAGAAGCTTCCCTTTCTGGTTGAAAATCGCCTTTTTGATAGACCCATAGGTCTTTCCAGAGTGCCCACACCACTCAAAACATGCAGAGATGTCGTCAGTGGACACCTCAACCTCTTCTTCATCTGTCTTCAGCCGAGGCAGACGCAATGCCTTTCCCAGGCTCTTCGTAGATACTTTCACTTTCTTCCCAGCTACAACTGACTTCACTAAGGATTCAGAACTGTTTAATCTTGCTCGTCCATAGAATTCCAGGATCTCTCTGTTGGGAAGGACGCAGGGTTCACTCAGCAGATATTTGAGGCCCGCTGATTCCAATAACCCTATTACGGACCTGATTTCTTCTGAGTAGGAGTTGAATCCTCCTCGTTGAAGCTCACATCCAGAAATTATTGAGGTCTCTTCTTTCTTGGGATCCATTGCAGAATAATTGTGAGAAATAGCACTTGTCGGAGACGGAATGGAAGTTTGTCGTAGGAATGTTGTAGGGCAAATGAGAGCATAATTTTTTATCCAAAGCATTCATTCTATTTATAGTATAGGTAGATGAAGAGGCGTGTTCCTCATCGTTGGTACTAATAAATTGATTAAAGTTTCTATAGACCCACTTGGTTCCAATAAAGATGTGTATTTGGGGTCTTGGAACTAACCTCCACACTTTGCACCTTTTAAATTGGTTTAGTTCCTCTTGCATTGCTTCAATCCAGAATGGGTTCTCATTTGCTTCCTCAAATTTCTTGGGTTCAATTTGAGAAAGAAAACTCAAGTACAGTGCTTCATTTAAAGCCCTACTCCTTGTCAGCACTCCTTGATTGACATCTTCTATGATTTGCTCTTGAGAATGTTGTCTGATTTGTCTAAGTGCATCAAGCAGTCTTCTAGGAATCTCT
Organism: Dactylorhiza incarnata; assembly: GCA_033032865.1. Classification (NCBI taxonomy): domain Eukaryota; kingdom Viridiplantae; phylum Streptophyta; class Magnoliopsida; order Asparagales; family Orchidaceae; genus Dactylorhiza; species Dactylorhiza incarnata. The sequence goes on from JAWHQI010000013.1 coordinate 3,971,131, forward strand.
TCAATGGCAGGTTCTTTAGGTTGTACCTCTTCAGTTGTTTCTAATCCTTCTACTACATCTTCTTCCAATTCAACTGTTATTGAATGGTCTTTGTCTCTCCTTCAAGTTTCATCCTTGTCTTCAATGGATAGCTTTTCCGATCTGTCTATTGTGTCTGCAGCCACTAAAGAACTAGACCAGCCTCTATGAATAAGGCTAGTCTCATCAAATACAACATGTACAAATTCTTCTACTTCTTGGGTGTTGATGTTGTACACCCTATATGCTTTGTTATAGGAGCTATAGCCAACAAAAATTTCTTCACTTCTTTTCTCAGCAAACTTAGTTAGTTTGGATTTCCCATTGTTAAGTACATAACATTTGCTCCTAATGATTCTGAAGTAGGATAATGTAGGTTTTCTGCCTTTCATCAGCTCATAGGGAGTTTTCTTGTGGTCTTTGATGATGGAGGCCCTATTTATCACATGACAACCCGTATTGACAGCCTCTGCCAAGAAGTATTCTGGTAGAGAGGAGTCACTCAGCATTGTCCTACTGGCCTCTATTGAGGTTCAATTTTTCCTCTCTACAACTCCATTATGTTGAGGAGTTCTAGGTGAGGAAAATTCTTGGGAGATACCCAGCTCTTGGCAGTATTCTGTCATGGCCCCTGACTGAAATTGTAACATCACCAGAACAACTGGACCCCTAAGATGCATTTTCCATGACAAGGTCATGGTATTTCTCTAAAAGACCAAAATGGCCCTAAAACCAAGGTGAATAAGCGAAGATTACCTTGGTGTGCAAATAGAAAAACTTGACTCCAAGGCATAAGGCTTGATATTTAAACTTCAAAATGAAATTGACCACCCCATACCCTTCCTAAACACTAGAGTAGACTAATGAGACAAAATGGACCAAATGGAAATGGTCAATTTTGGGAAATTAGGTCAATTACCCAAAAGGCCCCAATTTAACCTAAATAAATTAATCCCCCCAATTGACCTTCAATTGGCCCAATGTGATCAAATTGATCACACCAAACCCTCTATGACCATTAGGAGATATTATTGGTGCACCATTGACCCCTTGGGATAAACCAATTTTGGGAAATTAGGCAAATTAACCAATTGCCTCAAATTACAATTTTTGCCCTACATGGTTCAATTGGCCGTCAATTGGCCAAATTGACCTAGCACAACACTTTCTAAACCCTAAGGGGAGTATATGAGATCTAAATGAACCAAGGCGTATACTCAATTTTGGATGATTAGGGCAAAATCACCAAAATGCCCATATAAGCAAATATGTGCAAATAAGCCCCATATGTCCCCCACCATGACTTAATTCCCCTTGGAATAGGTCCATTAATGTCTAAGGCATCAATGTGGGTCAACCACATTGGTTTGGGTGAGCTTGGGTCAGGCCAAACCCATTTACCCCAATTTGGCTTAAATTAGGTTAAGTGAAACCCAAGCTCCAATATCAATTGGACTCAACCCATTTAATCCAGCACACAAGGGTGAGGAGGGGACTGAATTTCCTAAGAAACAAAGGAGCCTTGAAGGAGGCCCAAAAATGGTGGTGGTCGGCCACCACCAAGAAGGAATTCAAGGAGAATTCATGGATTGGTGACCACTTGGCCACCACTCCCTCTTTTCTGGACTGCTCTCAGCATCCCCAAGAAATGCAAGACACGGAGAGATAAGTTGGCAGTTGTTGAGAGGAGGAGGAGGAGGAGGAAACAAGGGAGCTTGTCGGCCATCTTAATGGCAAATCCTCAATTTTAATTCATTGGAGCCAAATCTCCCCTCCCCTTGCTGAAATGTTTTCTCAGGAATTAAATTCCCATGAGCTGGAGGCCTGTTGTTGGCTGGATGAGAGGTGCAACATTGTTGAAATTGCCACTTACAATGGCTGCTAACAAAACTGTCACCCCCAGTTGAAATTCCACACACCACCAGCTTCAAAATCACAAGAGAGGTGAAATCCCCCTACTAGTTGAGGAGATCGAGCCCTGTTCAACTGTGAGTTCTAGGAGATTGCCGGAGAAGTTCAAATGTCCCTTAATTGAAATACACGGGCAATGTCCAGGACCCAGGCATGTATTCCTTATCTCCTCCACCAGTGCTAGTATCCCCCTCTCTTCCTCTTTGAAATCCATGGTTGCAATGGTGTATCACCATTTTTCCTTTTGACTTTCCAGACCAGAAAAATGAAAGGTGTTGGAGGGTTACTACGGCCACCTTAGGCCAAACAGCCACTGCCAAACGGAAGCCCTTGGTCGGGTGATGGTGAAGGCGGGAGGGTTTTGCCAGAAACCGCCAGGAGTCACCGAAAATTGGCCCGCAAAATGCCCCAGGCTCTGGAAATCCTAGCCTTTGGCTCATTGGGGAAGATGACCCCGTGGCCATCCGATCTTAGGGGCCTCTTTAAGCGCAGACCAGAAATGTTTTAATAAAATGCTATTTGTCACATTTCAACATATATTTTGAATTAATTTTTTGGGTTACTTAAAGGCCCCAACAGAAAATGTCCCCTGAATGAAAAAGGTAGCTTCAGGTCTTAATTAAATTTAGAAATTTGTTTGGGGTTATTTGGAGTAGTAATGTTGCCTGGGCATCCATTTTAGTGTAGCATGTACATAAGTTGCTCTAAAACTTTGGAAATTTATTTGTGGAGTTCTAAAACTCCAAATAGCTTGAATTTTTGGGCATGCATGAGTCATGCCCTATTACACCTCTGGTAAGAATTTGAGAATTTTTAGAATTGTTTTTTCTAAAGTTTATTTGAGAGTTAAATTAAGCTTGCATGTAATAATTATGGGGGCTAGTGACTCCTAATCACCTCAAATTTGGGCTGAGGGATTAGCCTTATCATAATAAGGGTCTGGAAAAATTTTTAGACCAAATGGACATGTGCAGTGGTTAGGGAATTACCATATGCATGTAGGTGTAGTGTATGGGAAATGGTGTGCATATAGCACCCAAGTTGAATTTAGTGGATTTTGGAGTTCTACAACTCCAAATAGGATGAAATTTTGGACATGCATGATTCATGCCCCAACTCATCCCCTGCCCAAGTTTGGGAATTTTGGGGGCATATTTTTCTAAAGTTTTTGTAGAAATTAAATAAATCATTTATGGTGCATATTATGGGTTATTTTGACTCAAACCACTCAAAATCTCTTTTGGGAGGTTGGTTATATGTACATTAGTCACTGGTCATATTTTTGGCTCAATTGGATCCTTGCATATGAGTAGATTCATGTTTTAATGATCCATTGAAAAACCTTCATTTAGGTCACACTAAAGGTTGTTTTGGCCATAGTGAAATAGATCTTTTGCACTCATAAAATTGAGGCCTTTAGAGGCCTTAAAAGGAAAAGTAGGCAGAGACAACTCTTGTAGACCTTTGTGTCTACTATCTGTAGGAGGTGAGATCATATGATTTGGTGTCGGACAGCTCTATGTAGGGCAGATTTAGTAAGGCTAGTCCTAGAGAAGGACATATCTGAAATTGTAAATAACTTTTATATAGTAGATGATATGAGGCTGAAAATATAACCATGTATGTATGCAACCTAGATCTACTATGTGCCCAAAAATCAGAATTAATGGGGCAAATTTTTTTAAAGTTTTCAGTAGAAATTTAATAAAAAAAATCATATATGGTGTATAATATGGGTGATTTGGACTCAAATCACTCCAAATCTCCTTTGGGAGGTTGGCTATGTATATAATAGCCTCTGGTTAAAACTGTAGGTCATTTGGACTCTTGCATGTTGGTTTATTCCACATACTAGTGTAAGGGAAATTTGGTGTGCATATATCATTAACATGTAGCATTAGAATTACATGAGAATTTAAAGGTTTTCCCTTGGACAAGTTTCATGAAATTTAAAACTTGCACTTAGGACCATAGGACAATACTCTATAGTGAAAATCATCAACCTTTGGGTTAATTTCCCTAGGAAAGTTGATTTCATATGATTTGGTCACATAGATCCCAAGTGAGTAATTGTAGGGTCAAAGCTTACTGAAATGCTATGAAATTTTGTACAAGGTCCTTTTATATCAGTATGAAGCTATAGAAATTTTATTAGAATTAATCTCTGAGTAAGCTTCATACTTCTTTCACAAAGTAGTATTTGGACCTATAACTTGAGAAATTAATTCCCTGAATTATTGATACTAAAATGTTATGAAATTTTGTATATGGTATTTTTATATCAGTATGAAGCTATGGCAATTTTGTTAGAATTAATCTCTGAGTAAACTTCATATTCCCTTCACAAAGTAGTATTTGGACCTATAACTTGAGAAATTAATTCCCTGAATTACTGATATTGAAATGTTATGAAATTTTGTATATGGTCATTTTATATCAGTATTAAGCTATGGAAATTTTATTAGAATTAATCTCTGAGTAAACTTCATAATCCCTTCACAAAGTAGTATTTTGACCAATAGCTTGAGAAATTAATTCCCTGAATTATTGATACTGAAATGTTATGAAATTTTGTATATGGTACTCTTATATCAGTATGAAGCTCTGAGAATTTTGATAGAATTAATCATTGAGCAAACAATATACTCCCTTCAGAAAATAGAAATTGAGCTGATAACTTGAAAAATTAATACCATGAATTTTGGTTGTTGGATTGTTATAGAATTTTGTATATAGATCTTTTATATCAGTAGGAAGCTCTGGGAATTTTGTTAGAATTAATCATTGAGCAAACAACATACTCCTTTCACAAAGTAGAAATAGAGCTTATAACTTGAAAAGTTAATTCCATGAATTATGGTTGTTGTATTGTTATAAAATTTTGTATATAGATCTTTTATATCAGTAGGAAGCTCTGGGAATTTTGCTAGATTTAATCATTGAGTAAACGACATACTTCCTTCACAAAATAGAATTTGAGCTTATAACTTGAGAAATTAATACCACGAATTATTATTGCTGCAATATCATAGAAAGTTGTATATAGACCCTTGACATTAATATGAATTTTTGGAGGTAAAATGGTCTCATACTTAATTAGTAATCATATAGTAAACCTGGTAGGACATGTGGTTTCACTTAAAAGCAAACCAGTATGCGAATAATAAAAACTGAAACTTAGATTTAGACTCATCCCTTAGGGTCACCACCCCTAGAGTTATTAACTCTCAGAGATTTGCATATGCCTAGACGGTTTGGAAGGTTAATCACCATGGACAGTCATCGGAAGTAAAGACTGGAGTGCGTTTAGTAAAACTTCTAGTTCTAGAATTGACAACGGCTTATTGGGAGAGGTGAGGAGTGACCCAACAGGAGGTACAAGTCATGATTGAGAGATAGTATGAAAAAACAACCGTTCACTGGGGAAGGCAGGGTTCAGTGCTTAATTGAACACCGACACTTGTCTTCCCATGTCAATTGGTAATCCATCATAGGATTTTAGAGCAATTAGAGAGCAAGTGGCCATATAAAGATGGGTAGCCACCAATAAAAGTAAATATCCTAGAAAGGGGGATTTGGGCTTCATCCACCATCACATCCTCTAGTACCGTTGGGAGCCCTTAACCAAGTAACCCTCAGGAAATCCGGGATTCACCCTAAACTTCTAGGTATAACTAAACCATAGACAAGAGTAGTTTAAATAGGAGAACTTGATAGGAAAATCCCCGTCCCAAATTTGCGACGGATTAGTATTGCTCAAGTAAGGAAGGGTCATGTCCTGCGAGCGGTAGGCTCGGTATATTAGAAGGATGGGTTAAGTCCTGCAAGCGGTAGGCTCGATATAGTAGAAGGATGGGTTAAGTCCTGCGAGCGGTAGGCTCGGTATATTAGAAGGATGGGTTAAGTCCTTCAAGAGGTAGGCTTGGTATATTAGAAGGACGGGTTAGGTCCTATGAGAGATAGGCTCGGTGTATTAGAAGGACGGATTAAGTCCTGCGAATGGTAGGCTCGATATATTAGAAGGACGGATTAAGTCCTGCGAGCAGTAGGCTCGGTTTATTAGAAGGAAAGATTAAGTCCTGCGAGTGGTAGGCTCGGTATATTAGAAGGACGGGTTAGGTCCTGCGAGTGGTAGGCTCGGAATATTAGAAGGACGGATTAAATCCTGTGAGCAGTAGGCTCGGTATATTAGAAGGATGGCTTAAGTCCTGCGAGCAGTAGGCTCGGTATATTAGAAGGATGGGTTAAGTCCTGCGAGCGGTAGGCTCGATATATTAGAAGGATGGGTTAAGTCTTGTGAGTGGCAGGCTTGGTATATTAGAAGGACATGTTAGTTATGTGAGCGGTTGGCTCGATGTTATATAAGGAAGGACTGGTCAAGTCCTCTGAGCTGAGGGTTCGGTGTTTCATTTAGAGGCATTGTTGTATCAAGTAGTACGCAGATACCATATGTGTTCTTAGGGGCATACGTAAGGTCTAATTCGGGAGGTGTCATACTAGCCTAGGAGTGGAGGACCTGATCCACGGCCATTATTTGCCTAAATGGGCTGTACCTAAGCGGAGACTCAAAATGTGGGATAGAGGTGGTGCTTACCAGATAGTACGCGGATACCCTATGTGTTCTTAGGGGTGTTTGTAACGTCTAGGCTGGGAGATGTGTGACATAAGCCTAGAAGTGGACAAGCCCAATCCACTGCCCTGTTTTCCTCAACCGGGTGCCTGAGTTGACACACTCAAACATAGGGAACTAACAAAAGGTCTGTACGTACAGAGCCGTGTGCGTGAATAGCATCATTGCATTGCACAACATAGCAAAGCATAACATCATTACATAACCAGACCTCATCATATAAATTAGTATGGCCTCTTTTATATGATGAGTTTACTTCTTACCAGATCCCTTAGCTTTTGTATTTGTGAGTGTATACACATAAGTTAAGGTTACTTTCATAGTTGCTCTAATTGTTTCTTTACTTACTCTACTTTACTTTATAACTGCTCTGGATTACTTTCTAGCTGCTTAGATTATTTTATAACTGCGTGTGTATACTCACTTGATGCTCGTTTACATACTGCTCAGTTTCATAGTATCCCTTGGTTTATTATGATAGAACTGCTAGATAGGTTCCATGTCACCTGCTTGATATTACCCCTTGTTGTCCTCTGCTTCCTCCTCCTACCCGGTGCCTAGGAGTCATCGGGGGAGTGGAAGGGGAATTTGGCTTAGTCTTTTTGAATAACGGTCAGTGGACCACATCATTTTAGGAGTCGTTATGCCAGAGCAGCGTGACCTAATTTAGAAGACCAGGACAAGAGATCATGATAAGATGAAGCAGCCCGTACCAGCAGTAGCTGTAGTAGATATGGATGTAAATGTTTTTGAGACTTCCGCATGAGCATGAGTGAACCTGCAGTGAGGATATTGATGTACTAGGCTCAAGCCCCTATTCATTTTAGTACTTTCTCATCATGGACTTTGTATTTTGATATTTATGTATAATGCGATTTGTGGACTTGTTTTGTTTAACACTTCTATTACTTTGATATGTGGTTGTCCTGGATGATGTTGATTAGCCGGCAGAATCCTCATATTGTTGTGGCGACCATCCCATGAGTTGGTGCCACTGCAACATGACGGTTCTGGGCGGTAAGACCCGGGAATGATTGCAAAAAAATTGGCTCTTACAAAAAGGTATAAGCTTAGCCAACTTTTGATCGAAGTAAAAGAAGTCCATAAACCAAGGGAAACCCCGCTCGAGCTTAGTTTGAGGACAAACTAGAAACAGAAGCAATGGAGTGCCCATACGGGAAATCACATAATTTTGTCCACCTAAAGATGAGATTAGGCCAACCTGACTAGTACACCATATTGATTTGACTTAGCAAGACATCTCATAAGGTATCCTAGTCCAACATCAACCTCGAGTATATTTTTGCCAAGTAGTAGGATACCCCAAAGTGACTAAAGGAAAGAGTTGAAAGCATGTGTAAGTGCTCGGGGCTTACTCTCTGATATACCCACGCCACTTACTAAATGATATTAACACCCCTTACACGAACAAACAGGACCATCTTAACTAGATTTGGTACTTGTGATTCTACAATCGGATTAGTATGAGACTCGTAAGGTTTAACTTCCGTGCTTAGAAACTAATACTCCACACTTCCACCCTCGGAAAATCGTCACAAAGAAAGGATGTCAAATGTGGAATGAGAATTCCAACCTAGAGATGACCATTTAATAGGCACACGATCCTTGGAAAAGTTGCGATAAATGGTAGTTTTGAGGACATAGAACTTTACCATATCCACAAATCTCAAGACTGCAAACCCATAAGGATTAAATGCATACGTAGAAGGCCTATATTTCCGGATATAAGAAACTCAGCACATGATTTACGAGAGGCTGATGAGTCCCAATTATATACATATTTTCAGACTCATTTGGGCTGGTATTCTAGTCTTTGCACCACTTTAGGCACGTTTTCATTCATTTGTACTATTCCATGCTATGTGCACTTTTATGCCCATTCTGGTGTGCAATTGCGCTCCTTGTTGTTGGGGGAAAGCACTTGGTGCTCCCCTTCCCTTCTTCTATGTTTTTCTGATGCTGGACGTGTATTCCCAGCCATTGTATCTTGTATGCAGGTGGCCGGTTCGTCCCGTTTTCCCTAGAAGTAATGTCTGTGCATATCGCATGGTCGTGCGTTTCCTTGACGCACGGTCGGTTGCGGTCGTGCGTTTATGTCTGGGCAGAAAATGGAGCATCGGAGTTTACTCGTGCGTTTTGACGCACGGGCGGATTCGCCTGTGCGTGAGTAAAACGCACGGTCGACCTGTGTATTCTTGATTTTAGAGCGTCGGATTTTGCCCGTGCGTTTGTACGCACGGGCGGTGTTGATCGTGCGTGAGCAAAATGCACGGGCGGCGCAACGTCTTCCCCAAGTCATGTTTTATCATTTAATAATGCACGGTCTGCGCACGGTCGTGCGTTCGACCGTGCGTGACCATTTTCTGACAGAATTTCTATTTAAGCCGCAGGTCTTGCCCTATTCGAGAGATCGATCGTTTTTCCCGCTCCCAGAGCTCCAGTTCCGCGCCCTTTTTGCTGTCCATCACCGCCCACCTTCAGGAGCTGCTCCGGGCTTGTTCTTCACGCCAATCTTGAGCCGGTGTGTCCTCTAGGCCTCCTCCTTCATCCTAAAGCTTCAAAAGAGAACTAGCCGCCATTGCCGTCAAGCAAGGGGAAGTTTGCAACCTTTACCGGATCGTGAGATGAAGAAGACGGGTTCATTGGAGAGTCGTGACAGCTCTCTCTACCTCGGACGTAGTTGAGGACCGAGCTTGGACGCGGATTGACAACCTAGCGATTCCAACCGTGACTCCTCGACGAGCCTTCGGATTCGGTCGATTTCTTGCCGTGTTCTTCTCTTATTGATGTTTGTTTGTAGTTAGATCTAAATATTATAATGAAGTAGCACATAAACTTGATTGTATTTCTATATTTCATGTCTATGTGAAATGCTTTTGTGGTTTATGTGATTTGAGGAGCGCCCCATTCCATCCTCCATTCCACCGTCACGTTCGTGTGCCACACTAGCAATTGCTAGTGACGTGCTTGTCGACGAGGTGCTTGCGATCCTCATCTGTATGCCTACTCTTCCATCCGCCTAGCGAAGCGTGGCATAGCGGCCCGTGTAATCCATTCGCCTAACAAAGCAGCGCGCTCAAGGCCTGTACAGTTCGATTCCGCTTGCCTACTCGTCCATCCGCCCTTGCGATGCAGTGCGCTCAAGGACTGCCTAGTCTCCATCCCGCCAAGCGAAGCATTACATAGCGACATTGCATAGGAGTAGTTATAGTTTTTTTTCTTTATTTTCTACAAACCAAATCACCCACTTTCGCACCCATCCGACTAAAGGACTTCAATCTCAAGTCCTGACTCAATAGTAAACTCCACCTTACTATGTTCCTTTGGGATCGATACTTGGGGATTCATTCCCATTTTATATTACTTGAACGATCGGTACACTGCCGTTTCGTGCCGCAGTCTAGCTACCGCCTATAGCGGTGTGCGAGATTTGCGCATCAATTTTTTGGCGCCGTTGCCGGGGAACACAGACGTGTGAGTTTTCTGGAGAGGGAGAGTTGAAAGATAGAAGCCCTTTTCCCTTTGTTTATACCATTTCTTTTGTTTATTTTAGTGTTAAATTTTGATATTTCTATTTCATTTCCTACTTTATCTAGTTTCGGCTTTTCTATAGCAGGTGTTCATTTAATTCTGGTTGCGTGTAGTTTTATTTTGCAAGGAATTGTTGATTTTTGTTTTATCCACATATTTCTGTGATGTATTCTGAAGCCGAGTGTCGCCTCTATGACACTTTGCGTCGATACATTGATGCCATGGCTGCTTTAAACGCTGAGCATTGTATTAGGTGCTTGCTATGTCAAGGTTTAGGCCATATGTTGAAGGATTTCCCTCGTCTGTGCGATCCTTCCCCCACTGAGGACGTGTACGCAGCATCCCCCCGTTTATGGTAGACCACTGCGGACAGGCCCACCAGAGTGTTGCCTGACCCCTACACTGACATCGCACATCTTGCTCGATCTTTACCCTTGTAGATTATCGAGGAATCTCTCGCCGCGTACAACTCTTTCATGGGTCCCTCAATCCCCTTTTATGAGCTTCCCTTGAGTGACGATGTGCACTCATTCGATGGTCAACAGGGAGAGGATTGGGAACTCATGGATGCACCAGTATGGTGTGCAGATTCTGGTTCTTCCTGCGGGGAGGCGTCTGTGGATATTTTCGCGGAGGCGACTGCTCATTTATTTTCTGATCATGAGAGCAGTCCGGTTCCCCTGCATTCCTTGCAAAAGTCATCTACTCCTATCTTTAGTGAGTCGGCTGATGATGTCGTGCGGGTGGTTGATTCGGCGCCTAAGGTTGCGCCAAAGTGGGATGAGGATTTCATTCTCTCTGATGGGGAGTGTGATACCTTTGAACACGATGACGCACCGCGGTGGGATGAGGAGGATTCTCTTTCCGAGGAGGAGGTATTTACTTACTTATTGGATGGGGACATCCAGCTCACCACCGAGGACCCCGAGCTCTTGGGTTCCCCTCGTTACGACTCATATGATACCGACAGTGATCTGTGCTTGGATCCTGCCGGGAGTGAGACCGAGACCACTCCCCCGATTGATTTTTATTTATGTTCTTCTTCTTCTTTATTTCTTGATCCCCTTTCTTCATCTGAGCCTGTGCAGGTTGAGTCTTCACAGGTACTTCAGGAGGACTTGGAGCATTATGCTCAAGTCAATGATGAGAGCATCCTCTTATGTGAGGAGGTTGATCCCCCCTCCGTAGAGGAAGCTCCACTCATTGCCTTCTCCTCTTGCTGCCTCCCTGGAGATGATACCTTGCTGGGCAAGGATTTATTTTGTGGTGAGATGAGAGAGGACTAGCTCTCCTCCTCTTCTTACTTCCTATTCCCGCTACCTGTGACGAGCAGGTATTTTTATTTAGGTAGGGGAGCAACTGTTTTATCGCGGTATCGGTACCCGCTACCGACACGCATATTAGAACAGTTACTTGTGCACTTTTCTTTTCATAGACCCATTAGCTAGAACTGTTTTCAATTTGAATAAGTCGTGCTGGGAGGACAATAACCTCAGTAGTTATCTTACTTTTCCTGCATTTTTATTTCTTCTAATCATGTTTAGTTAGCTGCAGTTTATTTTAGTTTGTCTTTTTCTTTTGTTTTTGCGGAGCTCACCCCTGCAGGTCATTCTTCTGGCGGATGCTGCATCTTTTTCTTGGTTTACACGTGTCTTCTGGTATGCTCACTTGCTGAGCATTGGGTACTGTCTTCCCTTAGCTTCATTTTGAATTTCATGGCCATATCTTTTGTTGGATTGTTTAGATTAAGTCTGGGGGAGAGACGCTATGTGTTACCCACTGCACGTGCACATATCATTTGCATTCTAGAAGTATTTTAATCTCATTTATTTTGTTTTGTTCATCTTCACAGCACATCACAACACCCACTTGAGCGTGCGCTTAGCTGTTGGCACGTCGCGAGTCGAATTTGTCTCTTTTGTGTGATTTGAAAAAAAAATCATTGTGCTGGCTTAGGATTATGAGGCAGAGTAAAATGTTGACTCCTGGAGTACTCCTAGTCAAGTGCTCATGTCTCGCATAGAAATTTGTGTAGATTCAATCTCTTTTTATGCTTTTAGTTTATATCTTTCTATTTGCGTAGATATTGTTTACTTTACTCAAAAATTGGTGAATTAGGTGTGAATCAAACGGTAGCATAGGAATGTGTGTAGACGTTCGTTAGCCTCGTATTGCCTGAGTCGGGAGGAAGGATAATATTTCTCGGTGGCTAAGAACTTGCCCCAAGCGACTCTTGAAGCATGGGTATATGGTCAGTCAATCGCGTGAATGTGATATATGCCATCATTTTGGCCTGGTTGAGTTTTGTGCCCATTCCTGTCGCTCTATCCTCGTTAGCCCAGTTGTTCCTACCCCATTCTTTTGGATCAGCTCCACTATTGTTCACCAAAGCCTAAACTCCAATCCTAGTTGCACACCCAAATGCAAGCATTTTGTTTAAATTTTAAATTGGTGGTGTTGATTGTGGAAGTACAATGTGGAAATGTGGATGAGCATCCTTGAAAATTTGCTGAAATTGCTAAAGAAAGAAAAATAAAATAAGAAAAAAAAATTTTGAAAAGAAAAAAAGAAAAAGAAAGAATGAAAGTGTTTTAATTGAAAAATATGTTTGAGATTTGTATTTGGGAGTAGGCGGTGCACACCCCCATGTAGTCAAGTCCAAGTCTGGGGGTGTGGTGTACCCGCGTATCTTTTTGTGGTGCTTGAGGATAGTTTTCCGTGCTAGCTCATTTGGGTTTAGTACTTGAGCCGTCGTTTTTATCATTGTATACCTCACCTAAACCCAAGCCTCATCTAAAACCTAAAGTCCTATTGATTCACGCAGTTGAGTCAAACCTGTGCCGTGGAGGGAGTGCGAACGGGCAAGCTTATGGTCACCGACATTGATGGATTTCATTGGAGTTTATCTCGAGCCCCGATCTTTTGCAATGCTCTCCTCAGCGTTCAGTTTACTTTCTTCCTATGTAAGACCTTATGATTCACCGTGATTCACTTTTTGAGTAAATGTAATATATAGATACGCCCCTAGAAAAGTATAAACTAATATGTATAATTAGGAATTTTGTCTACTGTATTTCTACGAGCATGAGCATGCGACTTCGCATGGTACTCCGTTTTACAATTTCTATGTCAGCTTATGTTTTTCTTATCCGCTTGAGGGATTTGTTTGCTCGGGACGCGCAAACAGGTAAGTCTGGGGGTGTGATGAGTCCCAATTATATACATATTTTCGGACTCATTTGGGCTGGTATTCTAGTCTTTGCACCACATTTTAGGCACGTTTTCATTCATTTATACTATTCCATGCTATGTGCACTTTTAAGCCCATTCCGGTGTGCAATTGCGCTCCTTGCTGTTGGGGGCAAGCACTTGGTGCTCTCCTTCCCTTCTTCTATGTTTTTCTGATGCTGGACGTGTATTCCCAGCCATTGTATCTTGTATGCAGGTGGCCGGTTCGTCCCGTTTTCCCCAGAATTAATGTCTGTGCATATCGCACGGTCGTGCATTTCCTTGACGCACGGTCGGTTGCGGTCGTGCGTTTATGTCTGGGCAGAAAATGGAGCGTCGGAGTTTACTCGTGTGTTTTGACGCACGGGCGGATTCGCCTGTGCGTGAGTAAAACGCACGGTCGACCTGTGTATTCTTGATTTCAGAGTGTCGGATTTTGCCCGTGCGTTTGTACGCACGGGCGGTGTTGATCATGCGTGAGCAAAACACATGGGCGGCGCAGCGTCTTCCCCAAGTCACGTTTTATCATTTAATAATGCACGGTCGTGCGTTCGACCGTGCGTGACCATTTTCTGACAGAATTTCTATTTAAGCCGCAGGTCTTGCCCTATTCGAGAGATCGATCGTTTTCCCGCTCCCAGAGCTCCAGTTCTGCGCCCTTTTTGCCGTCCATCGCCGCCCACCTTCAGGAGGTGATCCGGGCTTGTTCTTCACGCCAATCTTGAGCCGGAGTGTCCTCTAGGCCTCCTCCTTCATCCTAGAGCTTCAAAAGAGATCTAGCCGCCATTGCCGTCAAGCAAGGGGAAGTTTGCAACCTTTACCGGATCGTGAGACGAAGAAGACGGGTTCATTGGAGAGTCGTGACAGCTCTCTCTACCCCGGACGTAGTTGAGGACCGAGCTTGGACGCGGATTGACAACCTAGCGATTCCAACCGTGACTCCTCGACGAGCCTTCAGATTCAGTCGATTTATTGCCTTATTCTTCTCTTATTGATGTGTGTTTGTAGTTAGATCTAAATATTATGATGAAGTAGCACATAAACTTATTTGTATTTCTATATTTCATGTCTATGTGAAATGCTTTTGTGGTTTATGTGATTTGATGAGCGTCCCATTCCATCCTCCATTCCACCGTCACGTTCGTGTGCCGCACTAGCAATTGCTAGTGGCGTGCTTGTCGACGAGGTGCTTGCAACCCTCATCCGTATGCCTACTCTTCCATCCGCCTAGCGAAGCGTGGCATAGCGGCCCGTGTAATCCATTCGCCTAACAAAGCAGCGCGCTCAAGGCCTGCACAGTTCGATTCCGCTTGCCTACTCGTCCATCCGCCCTTGCGATGCAGTGCGCTCAAGGCCTGCCTAGTCTCCATCCCGCCAAGCGAAGCATTGCATAGCGGCATTGCATAGGAGTAGTTATAGTTGTTTTTCTTTATTTTCCACAAACCAAATCACCCACTTTCGCCCTTATCCGACTAAAGGACTTCAATCTCAAGTCTTGCCTCAATAGTAAACTCCACCTTACTATGTTCCTTTGAGATCGATACTTGGGGATTCATTCCAATTTTATATTACTTGAATGATCAGTACACTGCCGTTTCGTGCCGCAGTCTAGCTACCGCCTATAGCGGTGTGCGAGATTTGCGCATCAGAGGCTAATGTTCTTTCTTCGTTTATTGGGCCTCTAAGATATTAACTTAGGTTGTTTTAGAAGCATAAAAGCCTCTGCAATATAACTCCCTCATCATTACTAAAATAAGTTTTTTCCTCCGAGTCATCATAATCCTTTAATATTAAGGCATGTGAGCCGGAAAAACTCATCTCCTTTTGAGCGATGAAGATTGTTTCCATCAAGTTTGATCGCTAAGGATCAGGAGAGAAAATTTTTTTGGGAGAAATATCGTCTTTTCACTTCAACCCAAGCCTACATTGATAACAAATGAGGAGTGTTTGGTATTGTGCCTTCAACGACTCTAGATTTGAAGAAGAACACAAGTACAGATAAGCTAAGTTGTTTTGATATTGTGTTTAAGTTCATGTTATGACAGACACATCAAAGCTATATCACCAGTATATAGATGATACAAGTAATAAAATCAACTAAGTAAAAATATCGTCTCAAGACTCAGCAGAAGAATTGTGGAGAAAAGTATTATATCGTCGAAATGGTTTCGACGATATCGTCTTGATGAAGACACATCATCTTGAAGGTTGTAGAAAGCTTGTCGTACATAAAGCTAAGTTCAGATGATGATGACATCATCTTGAAGTAAGCCTGTCGTTGAGAAAGCTAAGTTTAAATATCGACGACATTTCCTTGAAGAAAGATTATCGAAGATAAAGCTAAGATGTCTCTATGATATCATCTTGAAGAAGAAGTTCAATCTTGAAGGCTAAGTGACTTGACTCATTAATTCATGAAGGAAGAGTCATGAAGAATAAACAAACAGTTTGATGACCTTATGTCATCTAGAAGATCAAGACAACATTGTCTTAAAGTAAGACAGCCAGCCTAAAGAATAAGTCTAAGTCAACATCTCGACGACGTCATCTACAAGATCAAGATGATATTGTCTGGAATAAAGACTGTTAGCTTGAAGCACAAATCTAAGTCTTATTCAAACCAACATCTCGATGATTTCGTCTAGAAGAAGTAAGACCGTTGAGATATCAAGTAGAATCGTGAAGAAGGAAGAATGTCGATGAATCAACAAAGAGAAGAAGTCTTCATTGTTGGTGTGCTGCGAAGTTCTACAAAAGATTCCAAAGAAAGGTTCATTGATCCACATGATCTTTGGGCTTATTGTTACAAGAAGAAGAAGAAGATCTGTGATTCAAGCTTTCATTTCTGAAGTCTTCTCTTCTACAACAACATTTCTATATTACTTTGTAGGACTCTTTGTGAGTCTGAGTTGGTAGGATCTAGTGACTGATCTGAGTTGGTAGGGTTCTTGTGACCCTGAGTTTTGGTAGGATCTTGTTGAAGATCTGAGTTTGTAGGACTTGTAATGTCTGAGCTTTGTAGGATTCTTTGTGAACCTAAGTTGTAAGATCTGATTATAGTGAAAAGATCTATGTTGGAGAAGTTGCCTAGTCTAGCACACTACTAGATAGGTGGGAGAGATAGTGAGTCACCTCTAGACACATTGTCTAGTTGGGAGCCACTATAAATCATTGTGTGTTTTCTGTGGTGCTTGTGTGCTGTGATTGATTAACCTTTAAAGTAGCAAAGAAATTTGAAAACACCTAATCACCCCCCCCCCCCCCCCTCTAGATGTAGTTTATTGACAACCCATAATCTTTCAATTGGTATCAGAGGTAGGTTGAGTTCAAAGGCTTAACAGCTTAGAACAAGATCTACAAATCTAGTGGGTTGTGATAAACATATGGCTGGTGAGCATCAAAAGGAGATGAGCTCAATGAAGCTGCCTATTTGCACCAAGGAGAACTTCCCCATTTAGAAGCAAAGAATTAGGTTGTACATGGAAGCCTCAGACCCTAGAGTCTATCTGGCAGTTGAAGAAGGACCCAATATTCCCATTAACATTCCTGTGGATCCAACAGTTGTTCCCATACCTAAGAAATTATCTGACTTCACCAAGGATGAAGTTGGCCTGGTCACTATGGACAAAAGGGCTAGGAACATCATTGTGAATGCAATTGATGATTCAACCTTTCAAAATCTAATTCATTGCAAAACAGCTAAGGAGATGTGAGAGTCCTTAGTTGACTACATGGAAGGAACTGAGGAAGTCAGGGATGATAGGAAGTCCCTCCTGAATCAGGAGTATGAATCCTCCAGGCAGGATAAGAAGGATGACATAGCTACCTGCTATGAGAAGTTCTTCAGAATTGTCAATGGACTCAGAACTTATTGAAGAGAGTTCATCAACTATGAACTGAATGATAAGTTCCTAAGATCCCTGAACAAAGAATGGGACATAAAGTTGTGTGCAATAAGAGAAGTTGGGAATCTTGGTGTAATGGAGCCTAGACAGTTGTATGGCAAGCTCTTATCAAATGAGCTGCAACTAAATACCAGAAAGGCTGAGGAAGAAAGCTCCAAGGCTTACACCAAAGAAAAGGCAGTGGCCTTTAAAGCTGAAGCTTCCAGAAAGCACAAGACAGTGGAGCCTATCTATGTTTTAGAGGAAGAGACCTCAACCAACTCCACCTCAGAACTCTCTGATGAAGATCTCTCACTGTTCACCAAGCAGTTTAAGAAACTGCTGAGAAATAGAAAAAGAGGGAACAGAAGATAAGAAGCTTCACCCTCCAACTCCAGGAGAGAAGACAAGCCTAGAAGAAAACACAGATCAGACAGGATGATTCCAAAACTAGTAAACATAATTCTTCTAACATTATTTGTTACAGTTGCAACAAGCTTGGGCATGTCATTGTTGAATGTCCATCCAAAAGACAAGAGAAGAGTGAAGAAAGAAAGCACTCAAAGAACAAGAAGTCGGAGAAAAGCTTTGTGGCAAATAAAGTGAAGACACTCAGGGATAGTGACACTGGTTGCTCTTTATCAGAAGCAGATAGCCACATAGCAGCCATGGCTCTCACAGATGAAGAATGTTGTGATGAAACTCGTCACAAATAGGTAATTCCTAAAGCATCTCCTACCCTCTCTGACACAGATTCAGAGGCCAGCTCGTCTTTAATAGAAGAAGAAGTTGACACTGACTACATAGAGAAATTTGGTGCATTCCTTGATGCCCTAAAGAAAGAAAAATCTCTCTATAAGTCACAAGCTGCAGAGATCATCTCCTTGAGTGGGAAGAGAGATGAACCACTTGATAAAGTAGCTGAGCTAACTCAAGAGAAAGCCAAATTATATATCCCTCCACTGAGCACCAACACTTTGACTGAAGTCATCAATGTTAAAATTTTTGATTTGAATCGTTTAGGAGTAACAGGAGTTGCATCAACTGAGTTATAGCCAAACAACCACAATGCCACACAGCAACACAATAGTCTTTATTGAATCACAAAACTTCATTACATTTAGAGACATACATTGCGAGACATGATTCATAAGAATCACGAAGAGAGAGGAACAAAACACACCAAAAAATAAATCTGGCGACCTGACAAGCAGAGACCGCACAGACAGCTGCACTCCAGAGACCGCCCGGCTTGTCCTAAGACCGCACGAATAGAAAACAGAAAAGATGCCTGCACTGCAAGACTGCCTCCTCAGACCGCACGAACGGGAGCTTATTGAATTGAACAGAGAACAGAAGCCGTCACCAGACCGCAACTCAGATCGCCTAACCACAGAAGGTTGCCTGATCGCTGAGCTCGCTGCGAACAACACAAGAACAACATAAACCAGTCCGCAGACAAGACGCTGCCGAACTGTTTATTCAAGCCGCTGGGAAATCACCAAGGAAGGAGACCGCAATCTGCTGACCGCAAACCTGCGAACACAACAAACAATTAACTCGCTTCTGAAACCGCCCGACCTCAAAGTTGAGACCGCACAAAACAACCCAGGCTCTAGTTCTTACAGTTCTCGTTATGAATGATGGGCCCTGCACCCCTATTTATAGGCGAGAGGACGGATGTCGTCACCACCGCAAGAGAGGTACGGTCACCACCCGTCAGATCGCGAGCGGTCTCATAGAGCAGACCGCGCGATCACACCACTTGGACAACACCCTGTCCAAGACCGCAAATCAGCAGCAGACTGCGCACAAGCCTTGCGGACACAGATCACACCTTCCTTAGACCGCCTGGAGCAAACCAAGAACATCTGGCCGACTTCAGACAAGTCGCCAGATCGCCCAGCATAAGCCGCCTGGCCACAGCGGTTACACAAAACAGACCGCCCGGTCAACTATAAAGCAAATAGACGAACCAAGTAGAGCAGACCGAAAGAGACCAGAACATACTAGAACAAACTGGCCAACACAGCAAACCACCTAGAACCAGACCGGCAGAGCACCAGCACAGAGACCGCGCGGTCTCTGCGTTCACCAAAAATTCAGACTGTCGGCCAACTTCCACTTCACTTCAATAATTTCAACACTCCCCCTTGAAGTGGGAAGTGGAAACTAGCCCGAGTAAACTCCGCAATCGAGTAAACGGTCCTTTTGCCAGCGTCTTTGTGAAGATGTCAGCAACATTGTCCAAACTCCGAACATGCTCGACCATAAGAGATCCTCCTAACACCTTCTCACAAATGAAATGGTGCTCAATCTCAATGTGCTTGGTCCTCGCGTGACAGACTGGATTATTAACCAGCTTGAGAGCACTCTCATTGTCCCCGCGTAGCATAGTGGGACCTCGAACCTCCTCATGAACGTCCTCCACCAGCCTCCTGAGCCAAATGGCTTCCTGAGCTGCCAAGGCTGAAGCCTTGTATTCCGCTTCTGTGGTAGATACAGACACCGAGTCCTGCTTTTTGCTGCACCAAGAAATAGCTGTGGGGCCTGCCATAAAGCCATAACTGGAGGTTGATCTCCGATCATCCACGTCTCCCCCGTAATCAGCATCCATGAATCCATGCAACTCCAAGCTTGACCCTCTCCTATATAGGAGACCCAGATCAGAGGTCGACTTCACATACTTCAAAATTCCTTTTGCCGCCAGAAGACGAGGCTTCTGTGGTT
This sequence comes from Dactylorhiza incarnata, assembly GCA_033032865.1. NCBI lineage: Eukaryota > Viridiplantae > Streptophyta > Magnoliopsida > Asparagales > Orchidaceae > Dactylorhiza > Dactylorhiza incarnata. Next base: position 3,991,084 of record JAWHQI010000013.1, read on the forward strand.
CCGCCATGTACAGACTCACCTTGCCAACTGTATAAGCAATATCAGACCTTGTGATCGTCAAGTAGATCAAGCTCCCGACCAGATCTTGGAACACCAACGGTTCAGATAGAACTCTCCCCTCATCCTTCCGAAGTTTATGATGCTGTTCCAGAGGTATAGAGCTGCTCTTCCCTTCCTCCATATCGAATCGTTGAACGATAAGCTCCGCATATCCAGCCTGAGAAACGAACACTCTGCTCTCTCGCCTCTGAACCTAGAGTCCAAGGAAATGGTGGAGCTTACCCAGTTCCTTCATCTCAAATCTGATTGCAAGCTCAGCTCTCAGCCTTGTTACTGCCTCCTTCGAGTTCCCGGTGACAATCATGTCATCCATATACAGCAGAACAATAACCCGAAGCACCCACTCTTTCTTGACGAACAAGCTAGAATCATAGTCTGAAGCAAAGAACCCATAGAATAGAAGATACTCCGCGATCTTCCCATACCACGCCCGAGGTGCTTGCTTCAACCCATACAGGGATTTCTTCAGTTTGCAAACGTAGTCTGGACAATCCTCCGAGATGAAGCCCGGCGGTTGGATCATGAAGATATCCTTGTCAATCTCTCTGTATAAGAAAGCATTCTTCACGTCGAGCTGCCAAATCTCCCATCCACTGGATTCCGCCAAAGCAATAACAAATCGAACCTAAGTCATCTTTGCCACTGGACTGAACGTCTCATCATAATCCTCTCTGTACTGCTATGAGAACCCGCGATCCATAAGGAGAGCCTTGTATCGCTCGATCATGTCGTCAGCTTTCTTCTTAAGCTTATAGACCCACTTGTATGTCACAGGGGTAATGCCCTTGGGACTGGGCACTAGAGACCAAGTCTCATTCTTCTTGAGAGCATCCATCTCCTCCTGCATAGCAATGTCCCACTGCTTCATGCCTTTGGCCTTCTCAAAGCTCGATGGCTCCCGCTCATCCAAGGGACTAGCAAAGAAACATGAGACGAAGCTCACCATGTTTCCTCCTGTGTATCGATCCGATCGCTAGATAGTCCTTTTCGACCTCCTAAGAGGTTGCACCAGACTAACCACCTCCTCAGCTGCTTATTCTGTGCTAGCTTCTCTTCCAGGCAAACATGGGGTATCGCTCCCCCTGCTTCCAAAACCTGAAGCTTCCATCTCTGAGCTAGACACAGTTGGAGCTCCTGGTGAAACATGCAACTCCAGTTGAAGATTTCCCGCAGCCTTCCCTTTTTCATCAACCCTGCTCTCCGGTAGTTCAACTCCTGAACTCTCCTTATAGGAAGTCACCTCATCAAACACCACATACCGAGATACCACTGATCTTCGTGTCTCAGGATCCATGCATCTCCATCCCTTCTTCTGCTCATCATATCCAACAAAGACTAGCCTCCTTGCTTTCACATCTAGCTTTATCCGAAGAGCATCAGGAATATGCACATAACAGGTTGACCCAAACACTCGAAGGTGTGCAACAATTGGTTTCTCCTTGAACATCAGTTCGTGAGGGGTCTTCATGTTGATAGGACTTAGAGGCATTCTGTTGATGACGTATGCCGCACAAGACATTCCCTCCGCCCAAAAGGACTTTCGGATACTCTTGGCATGAAGCCAGCATTTGCATTTTTCCGTCAGATGACAGATCTTCCGCTCTGCAACATCGTTTTGCTGTGGAGTATGGGCACAAGTGAGCTCTCTCCGAACGTTGTGCTTCCTGCAGAAACTTGAAAACTCACCAGAGGTGAATTACCCACCATTGCCAGTTCTCAATTTTTACACCCACGGGCCTAACCGACCTTCTACCAGCTCCTTGAACTCCACGAACTTCGCAAAAGCTTCTGACTTCTCTTTCAGAAAATAAACATAGAAATATCTGGTTTAATCGTCGATCAACACCAACATATATCTGTTGCCTCCAAGGCTTGGGGTGGCAGTCGGTCCCATCAAATCACCGTGAATGCATTCCAATGGAACTTTGCACCTTGTTTGCGATTTATCAAATGGAAGTCGATGAGACTTACCAAACTAACATCCCGCACAAACATGACCGTCTCCATAGGAGGAAAGGCTAGGCAAGCCCTTGACAAGGCCCCTTACCGCCATAGCCTTCAATTTGTCCATGCCTACATGCCCCAACCTTTCATGCCAGATAGTCGCGCTATCATTGGTCTTCATCTTGTCAACATAGGTACGTGTCGATAAAACGAACAAGTCCTTTACCCACTTTCCAACATGAATAACATCTCCCTTTATCTCCAGTTGAGTTTTAAGAAACTTCACTTTTGTTGGGCCAAATAGAACGTGATAACCTGCATCGACTGCATTGGTCACAGAGAAGAGATTCTTCTTCATACCCGGCATGTGATAAACACTCCTTAATGTGAATGGACCCTTATCACTGCTCAGAGAGACAATACCTTCTTGTTCTACTGCATGAATAGAATTATCAGCCGCAATGATTGCATCGTTACTTGAGTAAGGCGCCAAAGAAGAGAACTTTGATTCATCCCCGGTGAGGTGATGCCCACACCATGAATCCACGATCCAATCCTCTTCGAAGTTGATGGAAGCCAAGGCCTTAATGAGCATCGTCGTCATATTGGCCGCAAAGGCTCCTCCCCATACAGCTTCATCAGACTTTGGCTTCACCTTCTCCGCTGTATGTCCGGCTGAAGATTAACCTGGCAATCCTTCTTGAAGTGGCTGGTCATATTACACCTGAAGCACCTTGGTCCCTCTCCATTCTTCTTCCCATCAGACTTAGGAGCATAACCCCTATCCTGCTCACCTGAAGTAGAGGATCCATCATGACCTGGCTTCTTCTTCTCCGACTTCTTCTTCTTCTTCCTAGAGAACAACACATCACTATCTCCCCCAGAGATAGAAGTCCCCTCCATCTGTCTTGCCAAACTTTCCTGTGAAGCAAGTAAGTTTTCCATCTCCAACAGAGATGGCTGATTTGCCCAACCCTGAACTGACGTCACAAAGGCAAGATACACCATCCGCAACCCGCGGATTATATGCCTCTTTAGTTTTGCCTCCGAGATGGGCTCATCAAGGTACAATGCAAAAATCTCTGTTGTGAGGTTCTTCAACTTGAGAAAGAAGGTAGAGATGGAAAGATCACCTTGAGAGTGTTGGAACATGGTCTTCCGCATCTCCTAGGTTTGAGAATAACAAATCCTATGTGTATTTGATCTTGTGTGTTCAAGTGTGCAGGTTTACTAGGTCCACATGACTCAAGGAGTACACATGATGACTGCCCCCAAAATTGAGGCCAAAATTCGAAGATGCTCACTAGCGCCGGCGGTAGCAACTAGAGCCGGGTGCTAGCATTGATGAGCGCGTTTCTGGGAGCTGTTATGGAAGGCGCTAACGCTTGGCGGTAGCGGATAACGCCGGCGGTATCGGTGAACACAGAAGGAATGAAAGCCTCGTTGCCGCGGATTAGAGATACTGCCGCGCAAGATGTTTCTTAATCAGGGATAGCGCCGGCGGTAGCTACTAGCGCTGGCGGTAGCATGGAGCACAAGAGGCATGGACCAATAGGTTGCCGCGGATGGAAGATTCTGCCGCACAAATTGTTTCTTAATCCGGGCTAGTGCCGGCGGTAGCGCTTGGGCTATAAAAGGACTCCATCTCCTCTTGTTTTCGCACACTAATTGCATACACCTTAGAGAGAGAGTACTAGAATTCCAGAGGCCTATCATGGCCGAAATTTGAGGTCCCGACGAAGCTCTGCCAACTTCTGAAGGAGGATTCCATCACGTCGAAGCCAAACGAAGTCCGCTTCGACAAACGCTGATTCTACAGCGGATCTTCGCCTCCATATTCAGAAGTTCATCTTAAGGGAAGTTTTTATTATTTTATTTGTCTTTCTTTGTAAACGGTAGTGAAATCGCCTCGTGTTGGCGACTAGGTCTGGGGTAGGACTTAGGGCTGAAAATCGCCTCGTGTTGGCGACTAGATCTAGGTTAGGTCTAGGGGGTGCTTGAGGCCACATCCGGGGGAGGATTGGCTAGAGCGGGTTGAGGCCGAATCTGGGAAGTAGGAGGCTAGGGCCACCGGTTCGTGGGGAAGCGAGTCAGGATAGAAAACGAAAAGAGCTTTTATTATTCGCCTCCGATCTCTAGCGACATTGAGATCAAGTTTTGTAATACTGATTTAATATCAATAAAGCTTGTCTCTCTTTTTGTTTTACTTGTCTTCTTATTGCAATATTCCAAAGTTTTCTAAATAAAATATAAAGTTTTTGAAAATCCTTATTCACCCCCCCCCCCCCCTCTAAGGGCGCCGACCGATCCAACAAGTGGTATCAGAGGGGTTTTGTTCCAATCGGCTTAACAACCGGGAACAATGGCGTCTCATGATCTCGCTTTTCCTGAGGGTCAAGGGGTTAGTCGACCACCTCTCTTTACTGGGTCTGATTTTAACTACTGGAAAAATCGAATGGTGTGTTCTTATGACTATGAATGTAGAAGTATGGAACATGGTAGAAGTTCGGTACTCTCCTCCTACAACTGAAGTGGGAGAAGCAGCATTAGCAAAACCTAAGGATAAATGGGACGACAATGATAAACTAAGGTGTAAAAATAATGCTAAAGCAAAGAATGCCTTATATTGCGCTTTAAATAGAACTGAGTTTAATAGAATTTCTGCATGCACTACTGCTTATGATATTTGGAATCAATTAGAAGTAACTCACGAAGGTACATCGCAGGTGAAAGATGCAAATCTGTTTCAACTGGAATCTGAATACGAGAAATTCAGGATGGACACGGAAGAGGACATCAACTCCATGTACACTCGCTTCACAAAGATTGTCAACGCATCAAAGGCACTTGGAAAGACCTACTCCGACGGGGACTTGGTGAGGAAAATTCTTCGTTCCTTACCCCCAAGGTTCAATCCGAAGGTGACAGCCATCTCGGAGTCGCAGAACTTAAGAACGCTCCAGATCGAGAACCTCATTGGGAATCTCAAAACCCATGAGGTAGAACTGCAAATTCAACATGAAGAATACAACAAAGAGCCGAAGAAAAAGGGGTTGGCACTAACATCAAAGAAGGAGTGCACCGAAGGGGATGATGATGATGAAGAAGGACTCCTGGTGAAGAACTTCAAAAAGTTCATCAGGAATCCAGAAAGAAAGAACACATTCAGAAAATTCTTCCAAAAGGACACTCGACGAAAGGGATCTTCCTCTTCATCGAGGAAAGAAAAAGGAAGCGATGACGAAGAAGAAAGGCCGCCTCCAGAATGCTATCACTGCAGAAAAACCGGGCACATTCAGAGCCAGTGCCCAAAATACCAAAAGGAACGAAAAGAACAAAAGAAAACAAAAGAAAAGAAGAAAGTGCTGAAGGCCGCCACTTGGGATGACTCTTCCTCTGAAGAGTCAAACGAATCTGAGTCAAGTAGCGAGGAGGAAGCAAACTTGTGCTTGATGGCCAAAAGCGACGATGACGACACCAGTGTTCTTAGCGACACTGAGGTATCTCCTCCTACTTTTGAAGAACTTTATGATAAATTTGTTTTACTAAATCTTGAAAATGAATCTATTATAAAAGAAAATCGTAAGCTCACAAAAAAATAGTTTCTCTTGAAAAAAGAAAAGTCTCATGTCAAGAATGTGAGCACTCCATATTTAAGTTAAAAGAACTTGAAGTATCTCTCTCTAATGCCCTCTAACAAAATAAAATTATTGCAAAAGAGAAGGGGGACTTAGAGAGAAGATTGAAAGCTTCTATATTACAAATTGAAAATAACAAAAAAGGATTTGAAAACAAATGTGTTATGATTGTTCAAGAAAATACATCTCTTAAAAAACAAAATCAAAATCTCAATTTAGCCATAACCAAATTCGGGATTGGTCAAAAATCCCTGGATATGCTTCTGGGTAATCAATGCTTTGGGTCTGGAAAAATCGGACTCGGATATAAAAGTGAACACTACCGCCCGGCGCTAGCTACTAACGCCGGCGGTAGCTCTAAAGTTAACATTTTTTCTGGTCTTTCTAATGTACAAACATCATCCAACAAGAGCAACATAGAAACTCAGAAAAGGGTCTCAACCCCCTTTATTTCGTGTGCTAATTGTCTTAAATTTGGACACACGTCTGGCTCTTGCAGGAATATAATAAATCAACTATCATTAAAAAAAATATGGGTACCTAAGAAATCCACTTACTCTATGGGTGGTACCTCTTGGGTATCTTGGTCTTTACTCTCATCCTCTTTCTAGATTTGCAGGAAGGCTAAGGAAACAGAAGACGTGTGGTATTTGGACTCAGGCTGCTCCAAACACATGACGGGAAATAAAGCAAAATTCCTTAGCTTAGAAAAGAAGAAAGGAGGAATAGTGACGTTTGGTGATAACGGTAAAGGAAGGATCATGGGAATTGGTACAGTGGGTAACACATCTTTTCTTATATCAAATGTGCTTTATTTGAAAGGATTAAAACATAACCTAATATCTATAAGTCAACTTTGTGATAAAGATTTAGACGTACTTTTTGAATCTTCCACTAATCTTTGCAAGATTGTTAATCCTAAAACAAAAGATGTGTTATTAACTGCACCTAGAATTCATAATGTTTACATAGTTTCATTTCATGAACTTTCTAAATCTTCTATAAAATGTTTTATACCGAAAAATGATGAATTAGAATTATGGCATAGACGCTTTGGCCACGCTAGTACAAAGCTCATCTTAAAACTAGCAAAAAGAGAATTGATTAGAGGATTGCCTAAGTTAAATGGAAATTTATCTTCATTATGCCCTCCATGCCAAAAAGGCAAATTTACTAAGTCATCTTTTAAAAGCAAAAATGAAATTTCTACCTCAAAACCTCTGCAATTAATTCATATGGATCTTTTTGGTCCCGTTAACACTGCAAGTCTTGGTGGTAGATTATACACTTATGTTCTCATAGATGACTATTCTAGATATTGTTGGACTTTATTTCTCTCCTCCAAATCTGATGCGTTTTGCGAATTTTCAAAATTATGTACTCGCATTCAAAATGAATTAGATTTAAAAATAAAATGCATTCGCTCAGATCATGGAGGTGAATTTGAAAATGAAAATTTTAAATCTTTTTGTGACATGTTAGGTATTAAGCATGAGTTCTCTGCTCCACGCACACCTCAACAAAACGGTGTTGTAGAACGGAAAAATAGGACAATACAAGAACTTGCACGCACAATGTTATCTGAATATAAATTACCTAAGTATTTTTGGGCAGAAGCTGTAAGCACTGCATGCTATGTAATGAATAGAGTTATGCTTCGCCCATCATTAACTCTCACACCATATGAACTCTACTGTCAAAAGAAACCTAACGTATCGTATTTTAGAGTATTTGGATGTAAATGCTTCATTCTTAATACAAAATATTCTTTAGGAAAATTTGACGAAAAATGCGATGAAGGAATATTTCTTGGTTATTCTTCAACTAGTAAAGCATATAGAATATTTAATAAAAGATCAAGCAAGGTTGAAGAGTCAATTAATGCCAGATTTGATGAGTTTGTTCCATGTGCAGAAAAGCTCCCTACAGGTACCGATGATGAACCTTTGCCATCCTTGGAGCACGACGAAGAAGAACCGTCCAAAGAAGAGGAGGAGAAGCCAAAAGAAGATGAATATGTACCTCCAAGCATTCTAAACTTCTCCAAAAATCATCCAAAGGAGCTAGTCATTGGGGAACCTTCTACTGGGGTAAGAACTCGGTCCTCTCTTCATGAAACATTTTCAAATATTTGCTTTGTGTCTGAAATTTAACCTAAAAACGTTTCCACCACTTTAAATGACGAATTTTGGTTTTTGGCAATGAATGAAGAGTTAGGACAATTTGAAAGAAATAAAGTTTGGAATTTAGTAGAAAGACCATCTAATCATCTAATTATTGGCGTAAAATGGATTTTTAAAAATAAGCTAGATGGTGAATCTAGGATTGTAAGAAATAAAGCACGCTTAGTTGCTCAAGGCTATTCACAAATCGAGGGGGTAGATTTTGAAGTAACTTTTGCACCCGTAGCTCGCTTAGAATCTATACGAATATTTTTGGCATTTGCGAGTTTTAAGAGAATAAAATTATTTCAAATGGATGTTAAAAGTGCTTTTTTAAACGGGTTCATTAAAGAAGAAGTTTATGTAGAACAACCCCCCGGTTTCATAAATGAAAGATTTCCAAATCATGTTTACAAATTAGAAAAAGCGCTTTATGGTTTAAAACAAGCACCCCGTGCCTGGTATGATCGTCTTACATCATTTTTGTTAGAGCACGGTTATGTTATGGGAAGTGCAGACAACACACTCTTCATTAAGCGTAAAAATAACGAATTAATTATTCTACAAATATATGTTGATGACATCATTTTTGGAGACACTAATGAAGAGTTGTGTAATGAAGTAGTCTTAATAATGAAAAATGAATTTGAAATGAGTCTTGTAGGAGAACTATCATATTTTCTTGGTTTTCAAATTTCACAAAGAACTGATGGTATTTTTATTTGTCAATCAAAATATGTTCACGATATGCTTAAACGATTTGGATTTGAAAATCTTAAACAAGCTTCTACTCGTATGAGTGCTTCCTTAAAACTAGGAAAAGATGAATCTGGAATTTCTATTGATCAAACACTATATAGAGGAATGATAGGTTCTCTTCTTTATTTAAGTACATCTAGACCAGATATTATGTTTGCCGTATGTTTATATGCTCGCTTTCAAGCCGATCCAAAAGAATCTCATTTAAAAGCGGTAAAACGTATTTTTCGTTATCTAATTGGGTCATCTAAATTAGGATTATGGTACCCACATAATGACTCTTTCACACTCCACGGCTATTCCGATTCGGACTACGCTGGGTGTTCACTAGATAGAAAAAGCACTAGCGGTACGTGTCATTTTTTAGGACCCTCTTTAGTTTCCTGGTCTAGTAGAAAACAATCTTCGGTTATACTCTCCACCACGGAGGCCGAATATATCGCACTTGGTAGTTGTTGTGCACAAGCATTATGGATGAGCCAAACACTAGAGGACTTTGGATTTCATCTCAAAAACATAGATCTTAAATGTGACAACAAAAGTGCAATAGACCTCACATATAATCTTGTACACCATTCTAGATCCAAACACATCGACGTTCGTCATCATTTCATTAGGGATCACATTAAAAAAGAAAATGTAAAAGTAAGCTTCATTGGGACATACTCTCAACTCGCTGACATATTCACTAAACCTCTTTCCGATGCACGATTTCATTTATTACGACTTGAATTAGGTGTCCTAGATCTTTCAAGTTAAAACATGCTCACAAATACAATTTTCTTCATTTTTCACCATCCAAAACATTTCCAAAAATCTTGCAAATTCAGCATAGAACTACTATTGGGACACCTAATCAACTTCCAACATCAAAATTTTCAAAACCCTAAAAAATCACTTACTGTTTCCCGCGCTAGCGCCGGCGCTAGCGTCTAGTTTCGAATTTCTGTGTTTTTAAAATTTCTAAAAATTCCTACAAATATTTTGATCTATATGTACTATTTAGTTTTTGCACATCTGTTTTTCTTTTCTTTTTGAAAAATCAAATACAAAAATAGAAAAACAAATTACAAAAAAAAATATGTTTTTCCTTTGTTTGCTTTTGTTGTTTACTTTGTTTAAAGTTCATCTTTTTACAAAAATAAAAAAAATTACAAAAGCAAAAATTACAAAAATCTGCTTTTATTTGCTAAAACCAAATACAAAAATATAAAACTTTAAAACTATCAAAAAAAAAACTCTATGATTTTTTCTTGTAAAATCAAGCATGATTTAATCTACTATTTAGAAATTCTACAATGTTACAATTTTTCTCTTCAAACTACTTTGGACATTGTCTTTCTTCATCCTTTGATATATCTATTCAAATGTGCATCAATTATAATTTAAAAGTTGTGTAGGATCAAGCTTAGCATGCCTCTAAGTATGAGAAATGCTTTATGGTTGATAATGATATTTATTCACTCACCTTTTTTTGGCATTGTCTACATATGCATTTAATCTAAGAATGCTTGTGTATGTTTTGTATTAGTACAAATAAATTAAAATTGCACAAGTATCTTACCTACACTCCTTCTTTTGCACTCTTAAACATTAAGAAAAGTGGTTATATTTTTTCTCATAAAATCTATTGATTTGCAAAACAAGTGTATTCGGAGAACTTTGTACAAAACAAAATTATAAAATAAATGACAAAGATAACTCCACCAAGCACTACTTGAACCTCCTGATAAGTCTTAATGAGCATTGTGAGGTTGATCACCTTGGAAAGAATAATAAAGTATCTTGTGCAAATCAACTCTTTCTTTCAAAAATAAGAAAAACCACTTTCTCTTAAGTACACCGGATCACAAGTCTCAAAATTCAAAATAAAATATGTGATCCCCCAAGCACTACTTTGCACCCTGATAAGTCTTGATAAGCATTGTGTGTGCAAAGCACCTTGGTAGTTGTACATTTTTTGTGCATTAAAGTGTGTGGAAGTAATCTTATTTGTGTTTTATTGTGCTTCTTACTTTACATATTACTTGTATTTTTTGATTAAAACATTTGTTTACTCTCCTCAAATTTACACTTATGAGCACATCATTATCTTCCATAACACTTCTTCTCATGAGTATTGGATCCTAATGCTAATTCTATATTACTTTTTCTTTCTGAAATGCACTAGATAACCTAGCATGTGTTCTACAATGTTTTTGTATGTTTTTGAACTTAAGAATTAAAGTAACATTCTGGTCAACTCTTTTTGATAAACATTATTTCATGCTTGGTTATTCTAAAATTTAAAACTGCACAATGATTTCCAAAAACATCCTTTTGTGTGATCTTTACCTCATATTTTTTGGATTTTCATTACTATTTGCTATAAGTCTTCCGCATCTTACAATATAAGTGTTTTTTACCTTGCGCTTTCATGCTTATTTCATATCTTTTATTATTTGCATCATCACTTATTCTTAAAAATTCCTATCTTTCATTAAGTGATAGATTTCCTTGGAAACACTTTTTATTGGTTACTTCAAACATAAAAATCTTTTATGCTAAAAACTCTGGAATTTTGTAATAACTCTGATCTATTTCAATAAAATACAATTATAAATCTCCTTATCATTTACCTAAAAAGCTCGATCATGCCTTATCTTTTATTTACACATTTTTAGTGCTTTGTCTCCCTACCCACTTTTGCTAATAACAAAGGGGGAGAACTAACATGATAAAATGCAAAAGGGGGAGAACTAACATGATAAATATATAATCCGCTATCAAAATGCAAACCCAACATGATTGATTAAGTTGATAGCATATATATTAGGGGAGCATTCACTTAGGGGGAGCATGTATTTAGGGGGATCAAGTCTAACATGCTAGAATCAATTATTATCCTAAGTCATCACTCTCACACACACACAAGTATAGTTTCATCATGCTTATCTATTAATGCTTTAATTTATCATTAATGGATTTGTTATTATCAAAAGGGGGAGTTTGTTGGAACATGGTCTTCCGCATCTCCTAAGTTTGAGAATAACATATCCTATGTGTATTTGATCTTGTGTGTTCAAGTGTGCAGGTTTACTAGGTCCACATGACTCAAGGAGTACACATGACGACTGCCCCCAAAATTGAGGCCAAAATTCGAAGAGGCTCACTAGCGCCGACGGTAGCAACTAGCGCTGGGCGCTAGCGTTGATGAGCGCCTTTCCGGGAGCTGCTATGGAAGGCGCTAACGCCTGGCGGTAGCGGATAACGCCGGCGATATCGGTGAATACAGAAGGAATGAAAGCCTCGTTGCCGCGGATTAGAGATCCTGCCGCGCAAGAAGTTTCTTAATCAGGGATAGCGCCGACGGTAGCTACTAGCGCTGGCGGTAGCATGGAGCACAAGAGGCATGGAGCAATAGGTTGCCGCGGATGGAAGATTCTGTCGCGCAAATTGTTTCTTAATCCGGGCTAGCCCCGGCGGTAGCGCTAGCGCCGGCGGTAGCGCTTGGGCTATAAAAGGACCCCCTCTCCTCTTGTTTTCGCACACTAATTGCATACACCTCAGAGAGAGAGTACTAGAATTCCAGAGGCCTATCTTGGCCGAAATTTGAGGTCCCGGCGAAGCTCTGCCAACTTCTGAATGAGGATTCCATCACGTCGAAGCCAAACGAAGTCCGCTTCGACAAACGCTAATTCTACAGCGGATCTTCGCCTCCATATTCAGAAGTTCATCTTAAGGGAAGTTTTTATTATTTTATTTGTCTTTCTTTGTAAACGGTAGTGAAATCGCCTCGTGTTGGCGACTAGGTCTGGGGTAGGACTTAGGGCTGAAAATCCTCTCATGTTGGCGACTAGATCTACGTTAGGTCTAGGGGGTGCTTGAGGCCACATCCGGGGAAGGATTGGCTAGAGCGGCTTGAGGCCGAATCCGGGAAGGAGGAGGCTAGGGCCACCGGTTCGTGGGGAAGCGAGTCGGGATAAAAAATGAAATGAGATTTTATTATTCGCCTCCGATCTCTAGCGACATTGAGATCAAGTTTTGTAATACTGATTTAATATCAATAAAGCTTGTCTCTCTTTTTGTTTTACTTGTCTTCTTATTGCAATATTCCAAAGTTTTCTAAATAAAATATAAAGTTTTTGAAAACCCTTATTCACCCCCCCCCCCCCTAAGGGCGCCGACCGATCCAACAGAGAGGCCTTCGCCAACTCATTTTCAAGAAACTATAGCCGATCTACATTCTTCTTATTAAACAGCCCGTCCAAAGACGTCCAAATCTCAGCAGCAGATTTACATCCAATGATGTGATCGAATAGCTCTGGTGAGATAGCCCTCTTGAGTGTGAACTCTGCCTTTTGATTAGTCCTCCTCCAAAGTCTCACCTCTGCCATATTATCTCCTGCTAGCTGAACTTCTTGTGTGTAATCTCCTCCAACTATCTCCCATAGATCCTCGCCAAGCAAGTAACTCTCCATACACGACCTCCACTTCTTGTAGTTAGTCGGTGTGAGGAGTTCAATACCAAGCCCTCTTGCGTATCCAGCTTCCATGGCAAACTATTTGGTTTCTTCTTCACAAAGACGATGGTAACTCAAGTTGAACACTGCTTATCCACTCCAACAACCTAGCTCTGATACCATGTTAAAATTTTTTATTTGAATCGTTTAGGAGTAAGCAGGAGTTGCATCAATTGAGTTATAGCCAAACAACCACAATGCCACACAGCAACACAATAGTCTTTATTGAATCACAAAACTTCATTACATTTCGAGACATATATGGCGAGACATGATTCATAAGAATCACGAAGGAGAGAGGAACAAAACACACCAAAAAACAAATTTGGCGACCTGACAAGCAGAGACCGCACAGACCGCTGCACTCCTGAGACCGCCCGACTTGTCCTGAGATTGCACGAATAGAAAACAGACAAGATGCCTGCACTGCAAGACCGCCACCTCAGACCGCACGAACTGGAGCTTATTGAATCAAATAGAGAACAGAAGCAGTCGCCAGACCGCAACTCAGATCGCCTAACCACAGAAGGTCGCCTGATCGTTGAGCTCGCTGCGAACAATACAAGAACAACATAAACCAGTCCGCAGACAAGCCGCTGTCGAACTGTTTATTCAGGCCGCTGGGAAATCACCAAGGAAGGAGACCGCAGTCTGCTGACCGCAAACCTGCGAACACAACAAACAATTAACTCGCTTCTGAAACCGCCCGACCTCAAAGTTGAGACCGCACAAAACAACCCAGGCTCTAGTTCTTATAATTCTCGTTATGAATGATGGGCCCTGCACCCCTATTTATAGGCGAGATGATGGATTTCATCACCGCCGCAAGAGAGGTACGGTCACCACCCGTCAGATCGCGAGCGGTCTCATAGAGCAGACCGCGCGATCACACCACTTGGACAACACCCTATCCAAGAGCGCAAATCAGCAACAGACCGCGCACAAGCCGCGCGGACACAGATCACACCATCCTTAGACCGCCTGGAGCAAACCAAGAACATCTGGCCGACTTCAGACAATTCACCAGATCGCCCAGCATAAGCCGCCCGGCCACAGCGGTTACACAAGAACAGGCTGCCCGATCTTCTATAAAGCAGATAGACCAACCAAGCAGAGCAGACCGAAAGCGACTGGAACATACTAGAACAAACCGGCCAACACAGCAAACTTCCTATAACCAGACCGGCAGAGCACCAGCACAGAGACCGCGCGGTCTCTGCGTTCGCCAAAAATTTAGATTGCCGGCCAACTTCCACTTCACTTCAATAATTTCAACTATCAAGCGCAAGAATTTTAGAATAAAAGAGCTGAGGATATGGTTTTAAAAGAAAAGAAAATTGTGGCTAGTTACTCCAAGCCACAAACATTTCGTCCCTTGATTGATAGCTTTTCACAGACAAATAAGCAAGGTTTGGGCTACACTCCAGCTGAAAACCATAGGAAATCTACCCAAGGAAAGAATGTATTTAGAAAAGTGATCATACCCACAAATTCATATGATCACAGTAGCATTTATGGATGCAAAGAAAACCAGAAATTAGACAGTAGTAGTAAGCTGCCTTCTACCTGGCTAAGCAAGAGACAAACTCTCCTTGTGAAGAGTGCACTATTTGCACCCCAAAAGAATCCTCCAGTAAAATCCTGCAGTAGCTGCCATGTTGGAAAAATCCCTTCTGCCTCTAAGAAGGGAAGGTTAGATGTTGAACAACAGCCTAATCCAGTCAGACCAAACACCACAAGAAAATCTAGATACAACAGATTTGAATGCTTGTGTTGTGGAAAAGTACGGCATTTGCCTTAGACAGTTGGTTCAACCCAACAGTTAAGAATCATTCTCACATGACAATATAAAGGCAGGTTGCAAATTCATCATCTAACAAGCACCTAGGACCCAAGAGAGACTGGGTTCCTAAGGAATTATAGTTGTTTTGCATGTATGTCTAAAAACCACTATGACTCCTGTGTGGTACTTGGACAGTGGATGTTGCAGGCATATGACTGGAACAAGAAGCCTATTGAAGGAGTTTGCACTGTAGAAGATGGACCAAAAGTTAAATTTGGAGGATCTAACAGAGGTGTAGTCAAGGGTTGTGGTAAGATCACAAATGACAGTATCACTATCATAAGAGTAGCTTATGTGGAAGGGTAACAACATAACCTTATAAGCATAAGTCAGCTATGTGACTTGGGATACGTTGTTTCTTTCCACAAGGATAAGTGCCTGAATAAGGATTGTGAGAATGAATCCATTCTAACAGGAACTACGAGTGGAAATATTTATTGTCTAAATTTCATTTGCATTAGAAAAAATGAGCATGTATGTCTTGTAGCAAATGATGGAGTGTATGCTTGTCTAAAGTGGCATAAGAGATTAGTCCACATTAACTACATGTCTCTCAAGAAATTAATGACAGAGAACTTGGTAAGAGATGCTCCTAAGCTGGATTGTTTAGAGATGAGTCCTTGTCATGCATGTCAAATGGGAAAGCAAACAAGAATTTCATTTAGAAGCATACAGGACAAAGAATCCACTAGGTGCTTATACCCACTGCACATGGACTTATTTGGTCTTATGGCAGTGCACAGCCTGGGAGGAATGGATTATACATTGGTTATTGTTGATGATCATTCTAGATTTGCATGGGTGTTATTTTTGAAACACAAGTCTGATACCCTAAGCACATTCAAAAAATTTGTCAAACAAATTCAGAATGAAGTAAATAGCTCTGTGGTCAAAATCAGAAGTGATCATAGAACTGAATTTCAGATGGGTCAATGGCCAAATTCTGTGAAGAAGCGGGTATCCTACAAGAGTTTTCTTCTCCCAGAACTCCCCAACGGAATGGGGTGGTTGAGAGGAAAAATAGAACACTTATTGAAGCTGGTAGGACCATGCTGAGTGACTCCTCCTTCCCAGAATACCTTTGGGCTAATGCAGTTAACACTGCATGTCATGTGCAAAATAGATCACTCATCAATAAGAACCATAATAAGACTCCTTATGAGCTAATTAAGGGTAAGAAGACAACACTAGCTTACTTCAAAATCTTTGGAAGTAAATGCTATGTGTTGAAAAATAGTAAGCAATATATTACAAATTCTATAAAAAGAGCTATGAAGGTGTCTTTGTAGGATATAGCAAGCATAGCAAGGCCTACAGAGTCTTCAATAAGAATGCTCTTACAATTGAGGAATATGTTCATATTATTTTTGATGAGAGCAGCATGCTGCATAACCCTTCTTCTAGTTCATCCAATGCATGAATTGAAGAAAGAGTAAAGAACTCAAAATCAAAGAAGAGGAACTAGTTGAGAAGAATAAGCCCTCTACAAAGGAATCTATTCCAGAACCAGTAGAAGTGTCTACTGAAGAGCCAAATCACCCAAAGGAGAACCATGAACTAGGAGCTGAAGAAGTTACAGAAACAAGAGAACCAGCAAGAGTAATGCCTATTGCTATGAGACACCATAGAAATCATCAAGCAAATCAGATAATTGGTGAGCTCACTGATGGAGTGAGAACTAGAAGAAGTGCACTAAATGAAAACTTGCACCTTAGTTTTCTATCCCAACTTGAGCCCAAGAAATTTGAAGAGGCCAACAAAGACCAATTATGGGTTATGGATATGCAAGAAGAGCTAAATCAATTCAAAAGGTGCAAGGTATGGAAACTTGTCCCAAGGCCACAAGGGCATATTATCATTGGGACAAAGTGGGTCTACAGAAATAAGATGGATGAAGATAGATTGATTGTAAAGAACAAGGAAAGGTCGGTAGCTCAAGGATACAGGCAGGAGGAAGGCATAGACTTTGATCAGACATTTGCACCTGTTGCTAGACTGGAGGCCATCAGACTCTTTCTAGACTATGCTGCATACAAGGGGTTCAAAGTCTATCAAATGGATGTCAAATCAACATTCCTAAATGTCAAATCTAAAGGAGGAATTCTATGTAGCTCAACCACCAGGTTTTATCTCTCCAACCTTTCCTGATCATGTGTATTTTCTCAAGAAAGCCTTATATATGCTAACGCATGCTCCAAGGGCTTGGTATGAGACACTGTCTACCTTTCTCCTTGAAAACAAGTTCTCAAGAGGGAAGATAGATAAGACTATTTTCTTGAGAAAGCTGAAGGGCCAGATCCTTTTGGTCCAAATATATGTTGATGACATTATATTTGGATCAACAGATGGGAGCCTTTGCAAAACGTTTGATACACTTATGCAAAGTAAATTTGAAATGAGCAGTATGGGAGAGCTAAATATTTCTTAGGTCTCCAAGTAAAGCAATCTGAGGAAGGAATTTTCATTTCTCAAGCCAAATTTACCTTGGATATCATAAAGAAAATCGGTATGGTGAACTCTACCCCTATGAGAACTCCTATGGGTTCAACTATGTCTCTTAACTAGGATGAAAAGGGGAAACCCTACAATGAGTGCATGTATAGAAGCATAATTGGTTCACTACTCTACCTCACTGCTAGTAGGCCAGACATCATGTTTGCTACATGTGTCTGTGCAAGATATCAAGTGAACCCCAAAGAATCTCATTACTCAGCTGTGAAAAGAATTCTAAGATATCTGAACGGTACTCCAAATCTGGGGCTCTAGTATCCTAAGTCAAATGACTTTGAGCTATGTGGATATTTTGATGCAGACTTTGCTGGGTGCAAAGAGGATAGAAAAAGCACTTCAGGAACTTGTTAGTTCCTAGGGAGAAGGCTTGTGTCATGGAGTAGTAAAGAGCAAAACAACATTGATATATCCACAACTGAATCAGAATACATTTCAGCTAGTAGTTGTTGTGCACAACTCCTGTGGATTCAACACCAATTAGAGGATTACAATTTGCTCATCAAGAGAACATCTCTCTTTTGTGATTCCTCAAGTGCCATTTCTATTGCCAAAAATTCTGTGGCACACTGTAGAACAAAACATATTGAAATCGGATATCATTTCATTAGGCAGCATGTTGAAAAGGATGACATCTGCCTTGAGTATGTTAATACAGAGAGGCAGATAGCTGATATTTTCACTAAACCCCTTGATGAGTCTAAGTTCAATCAATTCAAAATTGAATTGGGCAAGTTGAGTTCTTGATTTTTGGGTATGTTGAATCTATTACATTTTTTGGTGCACACTATTTTGATAATGGGTTGGATCTCAAACAAGGTCCACCCTAAAGTAATATGACAATCTTAGTTTTTGAAGACAGGAACACCAGAAAGCTTAAACTTCAAGTAATCTAGGAAATCAGCTTCATAAAGAATATCGTCATAATTGATAACGATGACATTGATAAAGTCTTGACGATAACATCCAAGTCTCGATGACAAGAATAAAGACATCTCGACGATAATCTCGACGACAAGAATAAAGACATCTCAACGATAATCTCAACGATAAAAAATACTCTCGACGCCACTCTAGACCGACAAAATGATGTCATAGAACGCGACAACGTAATGATTGCACGGTAAATACAGGATTCTCAAAACGATACAGGAGAATTTGAATAGGTGCGCGCCTCTTTGCCTTCCCAATGCATTACCCTATATATTAGACATTGTGTAAGCATACAAATCACGCACACATGAAACCCTAGAATCCTTCCTTCTTCTTCTTCCTTCCGACAACTCTCTACAAACGAAATGCCGTCGAAGAAGAATGATGAGAAAATCTCTTCCGGAGGAGAACTTTTGAAAGGTGGCTTTGAGAAGACTGAAGAGGACCTAGATATGGTCATAATCCTGCTATACGCATCTGAGATAGAATACCTCCTCACAGAGCTAACCCGTATCTACCATTCCGTCATCTCAGCATTCTTTGAAAATGTCAAATTTCACAAATCAGAAAGGGAAATTCGCACCGTTGTGGCTAGGCAACACATTCAAATGACTGCTGAAAGTCTATCCAAAATTCTACAACTTACTACCTTAGAAAAGGATGAGACATAAGAAGAAGTCACAGATGCAAATGTCTACAAAGGATTGAAATGGTGCGGTTTTGAAACCAAACCATATGGCAGCTTGCAGAGAATGCAGATGAACATGCAAGGCAAACTACAACCATCATTGGAAAGGTACTGCTTTGTAAGACAGGCTTGGATGATCGAGTCTCAAAAGGAATGTTTGAGATAATGGTCAAAGTAATCTTAAACAAAATGATTAATTAGGGCAAGTTAATGCTCGACATGATTACAGAAAACATCAATTCTCCAAAATTTGGAAGAATTCTATCTTTATATCTCACAAATACCATCCCTCATCTCCTTAAAATTTCAGAATCAATCCCTCTCCACTATCTTAAAAGGATAGATGTCAAAACTGTGAGCAGGTGGGAGAAGAGGTTCACAAAGAAAGATGCACGTGAACCTTCTGCTCAAGGCTCAAAGTCCCCTGCCACAATACCTCAAGTTCCTCAAGAACCCCTGACTCCCGTTGAGGGGGGGCCTGTGAGAGAAGAAACCCCTAGAATGGTTAGTTCTCATATACCTAAAGAGGAATTGGATCCAGCTCATCTGGAACTGCCAGAAAGAAAACCAAGTTGTCATGCAGATGTTGAAGAACATGATCAATTTGACAGGTTCCTAAATGATTTTCTCAATAATGGCATGCATACATTCTTAGAAGGAGAAGAACATGAGCACCACTCAGAAACTCCTGCACCAATGGAGGGGGCATACATGTCATTCAACAATGTTGCCTTCACCTCCAATAATAGAAGCTGACCCACATCCTCTATCCAGCAAAACTCCCACAGTACCATTACATGATTTCATGTCCCACATAGAAGGCTTGTTAAACAGAGAAAGAAAACAATTTGAAGCCTATGAAAATTAGGCTGTCACAGGCTGCAGAAATGATCTCTCTTCCAGGATAGTTGCTCTCCATGAAGATATCAATCACATAAACCATCAAAACTCTAATGTATATCAGACTGCTGCAAATGCTGTGGCAAATACTGGGACTAAAATAGCCAATATAAATCAAGCTACCCATCTAATTGGACAACAACTAAACATTGTGCTTGATAGAATGTCTACCCTAAGAGACAATCAGTAGTCCATCATCCAGAACCAAGATGTGACTTTCAATGATTTTGAAGATGCCATCAACATTGTCCTTCAAAAAACATCCTCCTCTGCTCAAGTAACTCAGGAACTTGTGGACAATGTAGGTGAAACATTGTTGAACCAGTTTCAACTAACCCAAGCTGTCAGCGCATCTTAGGGAACTCTCATAGATGCCATTGGAAATTTGAATAACCTCCTGACCAGACAACTTCAAGCTTTTCAGGCATCAATCTCCAAAGAAATATTTCCAGAATCCAGAAAGGGGGAGATAATGTTAATCCACCATGCCATGTAGCTAGCAAATGAAGTTAGGTTCTCCATGGAGCTTGACCTTATTGACTATGGGATTGCCTATCAACATCCAATTCCTGAAGGCAACCTCCCTGCAGAACCTCCTCAAAGTGCAATGCATGATGCCCCTAAAGAATAGTATAGTGTGCCTAAGAGCTATCAAGAGTGTTTTGTTGATGAGCCTGCAAGTGAAAGTAGGCAAATCAGGAAAAGAAAAAGGCACTCTGTTGACCCTGGAGAGCAAGAAGCTAAAAGGAGGATAATGGAAGAGATAAAAAGAAATCCAAACTTTGAAGAATGGAGCCCTTACTCTAGAGATATCATTCTAAACACCTGGAACCTGTTTCAACAAGGAAAGCATGATAGGGGCACCTTCTACAGCTCAGAAGACTGGCAAAAATATGAAATGTGTGAAGCTGGTAGAAGGCATTTTTGGAACAAGATCAAAAGAGGATATACATCAGTACCTACACATGCACCCCTCAAATATCACCCCAAGCCCTATAATTACTTTGAAAGACAAAAGCAGAAACAAGCTGAAACTGAGCAGTCAAAGAAAGCAGGACATTCTGGAAAAAGGCAAAGATGTTCAAGAGGATTGAAAAGAAGAAGGATTCTAGAAATCACTTGCACACTTATATGCTTTACATTTCTGTATCTGACATATATTGTTAATGTATTGGACTGTCATTAATTAATATATGTAGTAATCAATTGCCTAACTAATTGTCAATCATTATATTTTCTAGTAAGGCATGTCAATACTTATAAGTTTTGGCTTCTTAAAATAGGATTAGACATTTAGGTATTGTGCCCTCAATGACTCTAGATTTGATGAAGGAACACAAGTATAGATAAGTTAAGTTGTTTTTGATATTGTGTTTAAGTTCATGTTATGACAGATACATCAAAGCTATATCACCAGTATATAGATGATACAAGTAATGAAAATAAACTAAGAAAAATATTGTCTCAAGACTCAGCAGAAGAATCGTGGAGAAAAGTATCTTATCGTCGAAATGGTTTCGACGATATCATCTTGATGAAGACACATCGTCTTGAAGGATATAGAAAGCTTGTCGTAGATAAAGCTAAGTTTAGATGACGACGACATCATCTTGAAGTAAGCCTGTCGTTGAGAAAGCTAAGTAAGAATATCGATGACATTGCTTTGAAGAAAGCTTATCGCAGATAAAGCTAAGATGTCTCTATGATATCATCTTCAAGAAGAAGTTCAATATGGAAGGCTAAGTGACTTGACTCAATAAGTCGTGATGGAAGAGTCATGAAGAACAAATAAACAGTTTGATGACCTCATGTCGTCTAGAAAACCAAGATGACATTGTCTTGAAGTAAGACAGTCGGCCTAAAGAATAAGTCTAAGTCAACATCTCAATGACGTTATCTAAAAGATCAAGATGATATCGTCTGAAACAAAGACAGACGGCTAGAAGAACAAGTCTAAGTCTTATTCAAAGCAACATCTCGACGATGTCGTCTAGAAGAAGTAAGGCCGTTGAGATATCAAGTAGAATCGTGAAGAAGGAAGAATGTCGACGATATCGCCGTAAAGTATATCTATCATATACATTGATCAAGATGATATCATTTTGAAGGAGAAACATCGTCTTGACAAGTCGCAGAGCGGCATTTAATGCGCAGACATTCTTGGAAATGAATATTTAGGAAATGTGCACGCCGTCTATCTTGCGCACAATCCAAGGAGCAATAAATGATATATTCTCTACAGAATATAGCCGTTGCACAGTATTTAAGAAAGGAATTTATTATTTCTATATTCTGCTATTTCTAAGAAAGGCCAGTAATTAGGTTAAAGAACTTCCAATTCTGCAAGATGTTTTCAATCCGGAAATTGACTATGGAATAATCAATAAAGGGTTTTATGCAAACTGCAAACCATGTAAAAGAAGATAATTTTTATCTACAGACACCTTGCTTAGTATTCTCTCAAGTTTCATTCTCACACGTATTTCCTGAAGAGAGAAAGGAGGGAAAAGAATCAACAAAGAGAAGAAGTCCTCATTGTTGCTGTGATGTGAAGTTCTACAGAAGATTCCAAAGAAAGATTCATTGATCCACAAGATCTTTGGGCTTATTGTTACAGAAGAAGAAGAAGAAGATCTGTGATCCAAGCTTTCATTTCTAAAGTCTTCTCTTCTACAACAACATTTATGTATTACTTTGTAGGACTCTTTGTGAGTCTGAGTTGGTAGGATCTAGTGATAGATCTGAGTTGGTAGGATTCTTGTGAACCTGAGTTTTGGTAGGATCTTGTTGAAGATCTGAGTTTGTTGGACTTGTAAAGTCTGAGCTTTGTAGTGCACTGTGTGAACCTGAGTTGTAAGATCTGATTATAGTGAAATGATCTAAGTTGGATAAGTTGCCTAGTCTAGCACACTACTAGATAGGTGGGATGGATAGTGGACTACCTCTAGACACATTGTCTTGTTGGAAACCAATATAAATCATTATGTGTTTTCTGTGGTGCTTGTGTGCTGTGATTGATAAACCTTTAAAGTAGCAAAGAAATTTGAAAACACCTAATAACCTCCCCCCCCCCCCCCCCCCCCTCTAGGTGTAGTTTATTGACAACCCATAATCTTTCAAGGAGATCAGTGAAATAACTCCTTGACACATGCTTGGACGTTTGCTAAGTTCTACCCTCTCCACCTTGAAATCAAGAAATCGACACAAGGTATTAAGATTCTCTCAAACCGTTGAGTAAAATAAAGACGATAGCTCTGTAACGCACAACATAAGGAGAGATCAGGTCTTCATTAGTACATGATAACATCGACTATTCAAGGTGTTGTATATGTTGTTGACAAATCCACAAGGAATTATCTAGGTACCTTAGAGCATGATCTAGAGAAGGTTTGCAACATGAAAAATGCAGATCTATGTCTTGACTACCCATAGGAAATTATTTTCATGTGATTGGGTGCACCATAACTACCTGGGCACCTGTCTTGGTGCAAGGGGTACTATGAGCACTAGTGAGTGTATTTTATGAATTCATTTGAAAGGACTCCATGAATATGAATGAGATTTAAACCATAGGTATGATATAAACAATCACACACCTTATCCAAAAATTGGAATTTTTGGAGAATATTTTCTATGATTCTAGGAATAATTTGAATAAACAAGCATGATATAATTTTTCGGTTATATGAACTCAAATGCAACCAAACCTTCTATGGAAGATTAAATAGGCTATTATAAGTGCTTAGTAAAATTTTGGGGCTAGTTGAACTCATGAATGTGGATAAATTCACATGCGAAGGGAATCTAAATCAAGAAATTTTAATAACGTGACATAGGGTGTATTTTGTGAACTCTCCCAAATCAGTGGGAGAGTAAGTTTGAAATTTTAAACATAGGTATAGTATACCCAAATATACCCTCCGACCAAAGATGAATATTTTTGGGAAACATTTCCCTATGGTCTTCTAAATAATTGATAAAGCATGTATGATTTTCACACATGGTTAAGTAATACCAAGTGACCCCAAACTTTGGTAGATGGTGGGGTAGGTCCTTATAAGTCTCTGCTAGAAATTTGAGACCATTTGGCTTCATGCATGTGAAGGAATCCCTTCATGCATGCTAAGAAGGGAGTGACGGTCTGCATATTGCATTACTATGCAGGCCTGTAATTTCATGGTCAAATCAACTTATCTTGACCCAAATTTTGGGTGGCTTGTTAATAAGACCATGATTATGCACAAGTTAAAGTTTGAGTCCAATTGGACTCTTGCATGTGAGGGGAATTCGCATGCCAAGGTCTGGGTGATGAAAAAGTGTCCTTGAAGATACCTATGCAACAATGTTTTGGGAATTGAAGGGTTATTCCCTTGGTCAATTCTCATGAAACTTAAAACATAAGCTTAGGGTTATGAGATGATACACCTTAGAGAAAATCATGAACCTTGGGATTGAATTCCCTAAGAAATTGCTTATGTTGGGATTTGACACTTAAGCTCAACTTGAGCACAAATAGGGCAAATAACCGCTGGAATTTGATGAACTTCGAAGAGGTTCGTGAGAGGATGAAAATACACCCTGGTTAATTATATCAGAATTCTTGGAGTGATTTAAACCCTTCAATCACTAACAAACAAAATTACTTTACCAAATATTTATAGAACTGCTTAAAAAGTTGTACGTAGACCTTTGAGATGAAAAATCAGTCCTGGAGATTTTTGTTGGCATTTATGGATGGTTAATTTCTGCACTTCCTTTATGATGTGATGTTGAGCAATGAATCTTGAAAAATATGAACCGCCTACTTATTGAACTTAAAAAATTAGGAAACCTGGAGAGTAACCTTGGAAGGTTTACGTTATATGAATTTTTCCTGAGCTTTGGAATTGATGACACACATGAAATTGAGTACTGTAACTAAGCTTTATCATCACTAGAATATCCTTGAATTCAATAAATGACCGTGGTCATGCATAAATTAATCATATTATTTTGGATTCTGAAAGCATGATTAATCATTGATATTATAATACTAAAAGAATGATGATGTCTTGGAAATTAGGAGGACCAATGGTATAAAAGTTGTAAGCCTATTATAATCTCGGAATACGAGTCTAGATTAGTTGTATACCTTGCAAGTATGTTTGACCTCTAACCTCGTAGCCCTAACTTTAATTTTTGGGACGAAATTGTTTCTTGGTTTATTGGGATTTATAACATCCCCAGAACAACTGGACCCCTAAGATGCATTTTGCCATGACAAGGTCATGACATTTCTGTAAAATACCAAAATGGCCCTAAAACCAAGGTGAATATGTGAAGATCAACTTGGTGTGCAAATAGCCAAACTTGAATCCAAGGCTTAAGGCTTGATATTTAAACTTCAAAATGAAATTGACCACCCCATGCCCTTCCTAAACACTAGAGTATACTAATGAGACAAAATGGACCCAATGGAATTGGTCAATTTTGGGAAATTAGGTCAATTACACAAAAGGCCCCAATTTGCCTAAATGACCTAACCTCCTCAATTGACCTTCAATTGGCCCAATGTGATCAAATTGATCACACCAAACCCTCTATGACCATTAGGAGATACTAGTGGGACAACATTGACCCCTTGGGATAAACCAATTTTGGGAAATTAGGCAAATTACCCAATTGCCCCAAATTACATTTTTGCCCTACATGGTTCAATTGGCCCTCAATTGGCCAAATTGACCTAGCACAACCCTTCCTAAACCCTAATGGGAGTACATGAGACCTAAATGAACCAAGATGTATACTCAATTTTTGACGATTAGGGCAAAATCACCAAAATGCCCAAATTGCCCATATAAGCAAATATGTGCAAATAAGCCCCATATGACCCCACCATGACTTAATTCCCCTTAGAATAGGTCCATTAAGGTCTAAGGCATCAATGTGGGTCAGCCACATTGGTTGGGGTGGGCTTGGGTCAAGCCAAAGCCATTTACCCCAATTTGGCCTAAATTGGGTTAAGTGGAACGCAAGCTCCAAAATTAATTGGACTCAACCCATTTAATCCAGCCCATAAGGGTGAGGAGGGGACAGAATTGCCAAAGAAACAAGGAGCCTTGAAGGAGGCCCAAAAATTGTGGTGGCCCTCCACCACCTGAAGGAATTCAAGGAGAATTCATGGATTGGTGACCACTTGGCCACCACTCCCTCTGTTGGGAAAATGATTTCTCTTAACCCCTGAAAAAGAGTTAAATATGAATTCTAAGAAAGGAAAATCAAGGTTAAGTCAATATGTGTCGAATAGTATTCGACGCAATGTCGAAGTTATATCGACGTTCCTTTCAGAATGAGTCGAAGTAGCTCCAAGCAGAATTCGACGTATCCTATGTCGACGTAGCTCTGACTTCTAGTCGACGCATCTTGAGAAGTCGACGCACCCTAGTCGACGCACCTTCCTTATTCTCCTCTCAACGCTCTTCCAGGATGAATTCGACGCCTACGTCGAATAGTAATCGATGCACGTCGATTTATATGATTAATTCAAAAATCGCCAGATCTCTTTCCCTCTTTTATAGATCTGATTTATATGGAATCAATTTATTCTTTATAGTCGTTCTGAATCATTCTTTCCTCTAATAGATTCTTGGCTAAATTGTTTAAATCCTTTATGGACATTATTTGAAATCAGATTGAATACTTTCCTTCTATGGATATAACTGTTATGGAAATTTCTCTTTCTTTCTAATACTCTACCTGCTAATTGATTACTCTCCTATAGTGTTATTTTAATGAACAGAGCTATAAATAACTAAGGAGGTCGGCAGAGAAAGACAAGAAGTGATTCACCATTTTTACATTTGAAAAAGAGGAAGAGCTCCTAAGTGAAAAGAGTAAATTGAGAAATAGTGCTGCAGCAAAGAACAAGCTTCCTTCTCCTTCTCATTCTGAAGCCATACTGCTGCAAAATTCTGAAAAGGGCTACAATCTTCTTCTCTCTATAGAAGAAAGATTTAATTCACTTCTTGTGCTTCCAATCTTCTTGCTAGGAAGAAGATTCATTCTTGTTCTTATTTCTTTCTTCTTTCTTATTCTTACTTAAACATTGTAAAAGAGTTTTTAGAATTTCTCTTCAAAAAATTCAGTGTACTGGTTCTAAGAGTCTCCTTTTCAAAAGACTCAGTTGGTTCTAAGAGTCTCCTTGTCAAAAGACTCAGGGTGGTTCTTAGAGTCTCCTTATCAAAAGACTCAGTACAAGATAGTGAATTTCCTACCAAGGGGGTAGAAGAGTGGACTACCCAAAGTTTGGGGAACCACTATATCTCTTTGTGTTGTGCTGTAATTTCTTTTCTTGCATTTACTTTCTTTATTTGTTTAATTCTTGTTGGTGTGTGTGGGAAGTTCTAATCTTTAATCATACACATATATATATTAACTTTGCACATAATATTTTTAATCTCTATTCACCCCCCCCTCTAGAGAATTCTAGTGAGGTTAACTGTGCACTTTCAATTGGTATCAGAGATAGGTTGATCTAAAAAGGTTAACTCCTTGATCAAAAAGATCCTACCTCTTATTTATATATATATATATTTTTCTAACAATTATTTTTCACATGGCACAAATCAAAGATTATGCTTCCACCAGACCACCAATTTGCAACCTTGAAAAGTTTGCACTTTGGAAAACAAAAATTAGAATTTATTTAAACTCTATTGATGATGAATTGTTTAATGTTATCTTGACAGGTCCCCCCAAGCCATTCAGAAAGGACTCAAGTGGAAAAGTGACTGAAACACTTGCTCCAAAAGCTGAGTGGACAGAGGAAGAAAAGAAAGCCCAATGATATGATGCCAAGGCTATGAATATCCTAGTCTGAACCCTCTCAGATGAAATCTTCCAAAAGATTGCTGATTGTGAGTCAGCTAAGGAAGTATGGGAAGCTCTCACCAAAATGGTAGAGGGAAGTGCTGATGAGAAAAAGGATAGAAAGGCACTACTCATCTCTCAATATGAAAACTTTCAGAAGAAAGAAGGTGAAAGTGTTGCTGACATGTATGCCAGATTCAGCCTCATAGTGAATGAGTTGAAGACACTTGAAAAGGACATATCTCTCACTGAGATAAATGACAAACTGCTTAGTTGCTTCCCTAGCTCTTGGGATTCAAGAATCTGGCCAATTAGAGACTCCAGAAGTCAAAGAGAAATTTCAACAGATGTCCTGTTGGGCAAATTAAAATCCTATGAACATCTGTTGAAGACAAGAGCTGAGAAAGAAGAGAAAGAAAAAGCTCCCTCACTCTCAAAAGAAAAGAGTATTGCATTGAAGGCTGTTGAAGGTGAACCCTCTACAAGTGATGAGGAGCTGATCAGTCTGCTAGCCAGAAGGTTTAAGAAGTGGATTAAATCAGAAGGATTCAGAGGAAGAGACTCAAAAACCAGGTATAATAAAACACCTACTAAAGAGATTATATGTTACTCTTGCAGGAAACCTGGACATATTGCACCTGAATGTCCTAAGGAGATCAGCAAAAAGAAAGATCTGAAAAGAACAGATCTACAGAAGAAAAAGAAGAAAGAGAAAGGTCTCATTGCTCAATCATGGAGTGATTCAGAAACTGAAGAAAGCACCTCATCTGACAATGATCAAGAAGAGACCAAGCTGGAGGAAACCTGTTTGATGGCCACTGAGAAGCATGATGACACATCTATGGTAAATATACTTGATGATGTAGATTTATCTTCCACTGACTTCAAAAACAATTTCAAAGAATTCTGTTTAAATTTAATCAAATCTGAAAAAGAAATAGATGAACTAAGTAATGAATTAAAAACTCTCAAACAAGTGAACACACAGTATAATAACTATGAGCTCAGTCTAGGACTCTTAGAAAAGGAATTAGACAAAATCTGTACAGAAAGCCAAACACTAAGAAATGAGCTAGCAAAAGCAAAGTCCTTTGAAGACTCTCTAAATGGGAGAAGTCAGAAGCTCAAGAACATCTCTAAAAATCTTACTAAAAGATTTAGACAACTAGAAGATAATACTAACTTAGAACCAAAATCTCAATCACCTAGGAAATCTGTTTGGAGACATCCCATTCACTCCACTAGGGAAAGACATTTGACAGGAGAAAGATCACAGGAAAATCCAGAAACAACCACTGTCTTTAATAAAATTAATCCCATTATATATAAAGGAATCCTAGGAAGATATCCTCAGGAAAAATTTAAACTTACGTCGAATACTTATCAACGTGCGTCGACCTCTAATCGATGCATACACCAAAGTGCGTTGACTTCTACCCGACGCAACCTCTCTCATGCTTCGACTGAAAGAAAATGCAGAATGGAGAAAGCGTCGACTTCATATCGACGCAACCATAAACCTACGTCGAATACATATCGACGCAACCAATCAGACAGATATCTCTCCTCTACCAAACAACAATCTCAATCCATCTCCTTTTACTATGATCACTACTTCTGTAACATCACCAAAGAAAATTGGTATGATAAACCAATGCCCCTAAAGGAGGAAGGATATTCAGAAAAACCCACTTACTCTCTTATTAAATTTCACACTGATGGGAGAAAGGGACCCCAACTCAGCAGAGTTCAAACTAATGTTTAAAATTTTATGTGTAGATGTATCACATCTCCAGGCTGGTGTGGTACTTGGACAGTGGATGCTCCATGCACATGACAGGATGCAAAAACCTGTTAATCAACTTTGAGGACAGACTTCGACCATCAGTAACTTTTGGAGACTCTAGTTGTGGCCAAACCAAGGGCTTTGGAGATTTCAAAGAAGGGAAAGTCACCTTCAAGAATGTGGCAGTAGTCAAAGGACTGAAGCACAATCTGATAAGTATAAGTCAGATATGTGAAAATGGTAAGTATGAGGTAAAATTCACCACACTATTCTGCCATATTATTGATATCAAGACTGGTGCCACAGTACTCAATGGAACTAGAAAAGGAAAAGTATATGTAGTGGACTGTAGTTCCTCACCCACAGAAGTCTGTTTATTCAACAATATTATTGATAAAAGTGAACTATGGCATAGGAGACTAGGTCATCTAAACTACAAAACAATTAGTAAACTAGCAAAGAATAACCTAGTCAGAGGCTTACCAAAGGGTAGGTACTCTAAGGATTCTCCATGCAGACCTTGCCAACTAGGAAAACAAACCAAATCATCCTTCAAACCAATTGGTAAGGATGACTCTCCCAGGGTCCTTTACTTACTACACATGGATCTCTTTGGTCCCATCTCCACTCAGAGCTTAGGTGGAAAATCCTATACCCTAGTCATTATGGATGACTACTCTAGATTCAGCTGGCTATTCTTTCTAAGGGCTAAGTCTGAAACCCACAAGACTCTCTCAAGATTCATAAAACAAATTCAATCTGAACTCAATAGTCAGGTTTCCATAATCAGAAGTGATCATGGGACTGAATTTGAAAATCAATTTATGAGTAGTTTCTGTGAAGATATAGGTATCAAACAATGTTTTTCAGCCCCTAGAACTCCTCAGCAAAATGGAGTTGCTGAAAGAAAGAATAGGACTTTAATAGAATCAGGAAGGACCTTACTTGTAGAATCAGGTTTGCCAAAAACTTTCTGGGCTGAAGCAGTCAACACTGCCAACTATGTTCTAAATAGAAGCCTAATACACAAAATTAAATCAAAAACTTCATATGAGCTCCTGAAAGGAAAAACACCCATAGTTAAATATTTTAAGATCTTTGGATGTGCTTGTTTTATCCTAAATAATGGAAAGGATCATCTTGCCAAGTTTGACAAGAAATCTGATGATGGAATATTTCTGGGATATTCAGCATCTAGTAAAGCCTATAGGTGCTATAACAAGAGAACTCTTAAAATTGAAGAGTCTCTGCACATTATATTTGATGAAACTAACATGCTGTTTAAGGGGGAGGAAACTCCAACCAGCTCTTTTCCACAGGAAAGCAGCAGCATAGAAATACAACTTGAACAACTGGTTCTAGATAATGGAAAAGAAAACAAGATAAAGGAATCGAGTGAGGAATCTGAACAAGAACATGAAGAAGATTCAGAAGAGAGCATGCAAAACCAACTCCCACAAGAGAACATGGTTCAGGAAGGCCAAATGGACATTGACCCTATCACCAATGAGGAAGAAGAACATCTGACAAGTCCAGGCAGGACAAGGGTCAATTTAAAAGATCATCGACAAACTCAAGTAATTGGAGACCCCAATGCAGGAGTAAGAACAAGACACCAGGTCTCCAATGGGATGATGCTCCAATGCTTCCTATCACGAGTTGAACCAAAGTAGTTTGAGGAAGAAAATTATGATCCTTACTGGATTATGGCCATGCAAGAAGAACTAGGCCAATTTGAGAGAAACAAAGTATGGAATTTAGTGGAAAGACCAAGAAACTACCCAGTGATTGGCACAAAATGGGTATATATAAACAAATTAGATTCCACTGGAGTAATTGTCAGGAACAAGGCAAGACTTGTAGCACAAGGATATAGACAAGAAGAAGGAATAGACTACAATCAAACCTTTGCTCCAGTAGCCAGACTGGAAGCAATTAGGCTCTTTCTTGCCTATGCAGCTTTCATGAAGATGAAAGTATATCAGATGGATGTCAAGAGTGCTTTTCTGAATGGTGACCTTCAAGAAGAGGTATATGTGGAGCAACCACCAGGTTTTGTTAATCCCTCCTCTCCTAACTTTGTTTATATACTCAACAAAGCACTATATGGTCTTAAGCAAGCTCCTAGAGCTTGGTATGAAACTCTCTCTAACTTTCTTTTGGAAAATTCCTTTAAAAGAGGAAAAGTAGACAAAACACTCTTTACTAGAACCCATAAAAACCAACTTCTTCTTGTTCAAATATATGTAGATGATATCATCTTTAGCTCAACTCATCCTAAACTGTGTAAAAGATTTGCTAATCTCATGCAATCTAAATTTGAAATGAGTAGTATGGGAAAACTCTCATATTTCTTAGGATTACAAGTAAAACAAAGTAGTGAAGGAATCTTTATCTCATAATAAAAATACACTAAAGAGCTAATCAAAAAGTTTGGTATGGAATCAGCCTCCTCTATGAAAATCCCCATGGCAACAAATGCCATTATAGAAAAGGATGACAAGGGAAAATCAATAGATCAAAAGACATATAGGGCAATCATAGGATCCCTTCTATATCTCACTGCTAGCAGACCTGACATTATGTTTGCAACTTGCATATGTGCTAGATTTCAGGTTGATCCAAAGGAATCCCATCTCACCTCTGTAAAAAGGATTCTTAGATACCTAAAGGGAACTCCTGAACCAGGTCTATGGTATTCAGCAGAAACCAACTTTGAATTAATAGGTTTCTCAGATGCAGACTATGCTGGATGTAGGGTTGATAGAAAAAGCACATCTGGTACTTGCCAATTCCTAGGTGACAGATTAATCTCATGGTTTAGTAAGAAACAAACCTCAGTCTCAAGCTCAACAGCTGAAGCTGAATATATAGCTGCTGGGAGCTATTGTTCACAAATCTTGTGGATGCAAAATCAGCTTCTTGACTACAAACTAGAAGTCAATAACTCTAAGATTTATTGTGATAGCTCTAGTGCTATATCTATAACATCTAACTCAGTCCTTCATAGTAGAACCAAACACATAGAGATCAGACATCACTTCCTTAGAGACAATGTAGAAAAAGGTAAGATAACCTTAGAATATATACCCACAGAAAGTCAAAGAGCAGACATTTTTACAAAACCCTTGGATGAAACCAAGCACAACTACTTCATAAACACCTTAGGAATGCTTGATGGAAGCTTGTAAACACCTTTGTTAGGGAACTCTAAAGAAATTAGACAATCTAAGAAAATTTCTTGCAGATACGTCAAATACATATCGACGCTCCGTCGAGACAAACTCGACGCTGACACCGATTTCCATCAGACAAAGTTACGTCGATCCTTTATCGACGCACCGTCGAATTCATATCGACGCAAGACTATGATCACGTCGATAGAACTCCAGGCTGGCCAATCTCCACGTAGCGCCGACTCTATATCGACGCAAACGTCGACATCCATTCGACATAACGACGACTTCAGGTTAAAATTAGAATCAAATCCTTACTTCCTCTCCTGACGATTGGATTAGCTTGATTTCTATTTCCTTTCTCGACGTTTCATCTTCTTTAAATAATACTTCTTATTTCATAACATATACCTTTCTGAACCCGCCAAAACTTTGTCTTCTACCTCTCTCTCTTTCTGCTTCAATGGCGCCCACTCCTGGTCAATCTGCCCTTATCAAAGCGATGAACGATGCTCTGGAAAATCTTCTCAACGACTTCCAGACACGTCTAACCAACTTCTTCAATGAATGTGCCAATATGATTACCACCTGTGAAGCCAAATTGGCCACCCTATCTGCCTCTCTTCCTGAGCTTCATGCTATTCTTCGAGAAGAACCTCTGTCGCCACAAAGGTTTACATCCTTCCTGAAAGATATAAACCAGGGGGAGAGTTGCTCCAGAAACCCCTCTTAACAGGTCTTTGATCTCACTTACAGCTCAGGTTTAACTCTCTTCTCTCCAACTCTAAGTATTCTCTCTAACTATTACTCCAATTCCATTATAGGCTCCACTCCTCTCAAATCACTGTGACTACACCTTCATCAAACATTTTGGTGAATCCTCCTCTTACAACACTGAAGGGGAGCATGCTGTGGATTCAGTATTCAGAGTTGATGACCCATATAACCAGGGGGAGATTCCTGTAGTAAAGAACCCAGAAATCCAGGGGGAGGAAGAAGCAGTCACCTCTGATGATTGGAATGGACAGATGTGGATTGATGCACCCTTATGTGAGGAGGAACTTCAACATCACTCCCCTGGCTTCTCTGCCAGTTACATCAAGCTGAAGACACCTCTACTTGAGGACATCCCTACAAAAGAGCCTGGAGGAGACAATCATCCCTCAGCAGAGATCATTCTACCTGAAGTCATTCTGCCTTCTATTGCAGAACAGACTCCTCTTCTTGATATAGTTCCCTCTCCACCCAAAGAGAAAACTCATTCTCCTTCATCTCCACCTCTACCTCTACCTCCACTTCAACCTTATTCTCTACCTCCTCTGCTACCTCTACCTCCACAAGTAGCAAGACTCTCTAAACAGGTCCTACCTAGGCAAAGTCTAGGAGGACAGATGAAAAGGAAAAGAGAAGTCATTCCCTACTGGCAAAACTTCTCCAAAGAAGAAAGGAGAGAGTATGCAAAAGAAAGGAAGTATAGAAAAGCATGTGAGGAAATAAAAAGATTTGAAAAGATGCCTATTATCACTCCTAACAGCCCTGTGAAGGAGTACCATGACCCTGACATGGAAAAGAGGCATGAAGAGATACGAGAAAGAGAACTGTATGAATATGAAGCAGCTAGGAAAGAAGTGGAAGATAAAAGGAATGCCTGGATAGAAAAGATCAACAAGGGAATGACTAAAGAACAAATTCTTGCTGAATCTTCTATCAGAATTCCAAAGAAGTTGTTTGATATTGAAGCTTATCAAAAGAAAAACCCTCAGGCAGGGATCATTCTAGAAAAAGGTCAAAAGCACAAGAAGGGTGTAGGGTGTACAGAAGATACTTACATTCCCTACAAGAAGCCCAACAGACCTGTAAAATTAGAAAAATGGCATGCCTCACCCTGAAAAGGGAAAGGAAAAATGGCTGACATTCCTGAGAAGCAGCAATCAGAAAAGAAAACTAAATATAGGCTCAAGGTTGATAACAAGGGACCACCTGAGATCAAGCCTGCTGAAAAGAAAGTTCAAAACATTACAATTGAGATGATTGATGAAAAGGCAGCAATCATCATCAGCAAAGGCTACTCCATAAATGACACAATCCCTGATGGTGATAAACTATTGGAAAAACTGCATACAATCATCAGGAATGTCCAGGAACGACCTGATAGAGCCAAGGGCTACATTTTTGATGCTATTGAAAACTTATCTAGGAAAATTCATTCTGCTTTTGTCAACTTCATGTACAAAAAGAAGTTTATGGTTTAATTCTTGTGAAAGACAAATACTTGTCATATGCTTTCTTATTCTAATTTCTCTTCTGATTATTTAATATATTTCTTATCTTTACAAATGCTGTGCTGGGTTAATTATATGCTAGTACAATTTCCCTCTAAATAGGGTTAAGACAAATAGGGGGAGATTGTTGGGAAAATGATTTCTCTTAACCCCTGAAAAAGAGTTAAATATGAATTCTAAGAAAGGAAAATCAAGGTTAAGTCAATATGCGTCGAATAGTATTCGACGCAACGTCGAAGTTATATCGACGTTCCTTTCAGAATGAGTCGAAGTAGCTCCAAGCAGAATTCGACGTATCCTATGTCGACGTAGCTCTGACTTCTAGTCGACGTATCTTGAGAAGTCGACGCACCCTAGTCGACGCACCTTCCTTATTCTCCTCTCAACGCTCTGCCAGGATGAATTCGACGCCTACGTCGAATAGTAATCGACGCACGTCGATTTATATGATTAATTCAAAAATCGCCAGATCTCTTTCCCTCTTTTATAGATCTGATTTATATGGAATCAATTTATTCTTTATAGTCGTTCTGAATCATTCTTTCCTCTAATAGATTCTTGGCTAAAATGATTAAATCCTTTATGGACATTATTTGAAATCAGATTGAATACTTTCCTTTTATGGATATAACTGTTATGGAAATTTCTCTTTCTTTCTAATACTCTACCTGCTAATTGATTACTCTCCTATAGTGTTATTTTAATGAACAGAGCTATAAATAACTAAGGAGGTCGGCAGAGAAAGACAAGAAGTGATTCACCATTTTTACATTTGAAAAAGAGGAAGAGCTCCCAAGTGAAAAGAGTAAATTGAGAAATAGTGTCGCAGCAAAGAACAAGCTTCCTTCTCCTTCTCATTCTGAAGCCATACTGCTGCAAAATTATGAAAAGGGCTACAATCTTCTTCTCTCTATAGAAGAAAGATTTAATTCACTTCTTGTGCTTCCAATCTTCTTACTAGGAAGAAGATTCATTCTTGTTCTTTTTTCTTTCTTCTTTCTTATTCTTACTTAAACATTGTAAAAGAGTTTTTAGAATCTCTCTTCAAAAAATTCAGTGTACTGGTTCTAAGAGTCTCCTTTTCAAAAGACTCAGTTGGTTCTAAGAGCCTCCTTGTCAAAAGACTCAGGGTGGTTCTAAGAGTCTCCTTATCAAAAGACTCAGTACAAGATAGTGAATTTCCTACCAAGGGGGTAGAAGAGTGGACTACCCAAAGTTTGGGGAACCACTATATCTCTTTGTGTTGTGCTGTGATTTCTTTTCTTGCATTTACTTTCTTTATTTGTTTAATTCTTGTTGGTGTGTGGGGGAAGTTCTAATCTGTAATCATACACATATATATATATTAACTTTGCACAAAATATTTTTAATCTCTATTCCCCCCCCCCCCCCCTCTAGAGAATTCTAGTGAAGTTAACTGTGCACTTTCACCCTCTTTTCTGGACTGCTCTCAGCATTCTTAAGAAAGGTAGACCACATAGAGCTGAGTTGGCAGCTATTGAGAGGAGGAGGAGGTGGAAACAAGGGAGCTTGTCGACCATCTTTATGGCAACTCCCCAATTTTAATTCAATGGAGTCAAATCTCCTATCCCCTTGCAGAAATTCGAGATCAGGAATTAAATTCCCATGAGCTAGGGGCCTGTAGTTGGCTAGCGGAGAGGTGCAACATTGTTGAAATCGCCACCTACAATGGTTGCTAACAAAACTGTCACCACCAGCTGAAATTCCACTCACCACCAGCTTCAAAATCATAAGAGAGGAGAAAGCCCCCAGCTAGCTGAGGAGATCGAGCCCTTTTTGACTGTGAGTTCTAGGAGATCGCCGGAGAAGTTCAAATGGCCGCTAAGAGAAATACACGGGCAATTTCAAGGACCCAGGCATGTATTCCTTATCTCCTCCACCAGTGCTAGTATCCCCCTCTATTCCTCTTTGAAATCCATGGCTGCAATGGTGTATCACCATTTTTCCTTTTGACGTTCCAGACAGGAAAAATGAAAGGTGTCAGAGGGTTACTACCGCCACCTCAGGCCAAACGGCCACCGCAAAACGGAAGCCCTAGGTCAGGTGATGGTGGTGGCGGGAGGGTTTCAGCGGAAACCGCCGTGACTCGCAGGAAATTGGCCTACAAAACGCCCCAGTCTCGGGAAATCCAAGCATTTGGCTCATCGGGGAAGATGACCCCGTGGCCGTCCAATCTTAGGTATTGGAACATGGTCTTCCGCATCTCCTAGGTTTGAGAATAACAAATCTTATGTGTATTTGATCTTGTGTGTTCAAGTGTGCAGGTTAAGCATAGTCCACATGACTCAAGGAGTACTCATGATGTCTGCCCCCAAAATTGAGGCCACAATTCGAAGAGGCTCACTAGCGCCGGCGGTAGCGATAGCGCCCGGCGCTAGCGTTGATCTGCGCGATTCCGGCATCGTTTTTAGAAGGAGCTAGCGCCCGGCGTTAGCTACTAGCGCTGGCGGTAGCATGGCGCACAAGAGGCATGGAGCAATATGTTGCCGCGGATTGAAGATCCTGCCGCGCAAAACGTTTCCTAATCCGGGCTAGCACCGGCGGTAGCGCTAGCGCCGGCGGTAGAGCTTGGGCAATAAAAGGACCCCCTCTCCTCTTGTTTTCGTACACCAATTGTATACACCTCAGAGAGAGAGTACTAGAATTCCAGAGGCCTATCTTGGCCAAAATTTGAGGTCCCGGCGAAGCTCTGCCAACTTCTGAAGGAGGATTCCATCACGCCGAAGCCAAACGAAGTCCGCTTCGACAAATGCTGATTCTACAGCGGATCTTCGCCTGCATATTCAGAAGTTCATCTTAAGGGAAGTTGTTATTATTGTATTTCCCTTTTATCATTGTAAATGGTAGTGAAATCGCCTCGTGTTGGCGACTAGGTCTGGGGTAGACTTCGGGCTGAAATTTGCCTCGTGTTGGCGACTAGATCTAGGCTAGTTCTAGGGGGTGCTCGAGGCCACATCCGGGGCAGGATTGGATAGAGCGGCTTGAGGCCGAATCCGGGGAGTATTAGGCTAGGGCCACCGGTTCGCGGGGAAGCGAGTCGGGATAGAAAACAAGAAGAGCTTTTATTATTTGCCTCCGATCTCTAGCGTCATCGAGATCAAGTTTTGTAAAACTTATTTATTATTAATAAAGCTTGTCTCCTTTTTGTTTTACTTATTTCATGTCTTTAATCTTGGAATAATTCAAAGTTTTTAAATATAATCTATAGTTTTTGAAAACCCTTATTCACCCTCCACCTCTGAGGGTGCCGACCGATCCAACAAGTGGTATCAGAGCGGTTTTGTTCCAATTGGCTTAACAACCGGGAACAAAGGCGTCTCATGATCTCGCTTTTCCTGAGGGTCAAGGGGTTAGTCGACCACCTCTCTTTACTGGGTCTGATTTTAACTACTGGAAAAATCGAATGATGTGTTTTCTTATGACTATGGATGTAGAAGTATGGAACATGGTAGAAGTTCGGTACTCTCCTCCTACAACTGTAGTGGGAGAGGTGACATTAGCAAAACCTAAGGATAAATGGGACGATAACGATAAACTAAGGTGTAAAAACAATGCTAAAGCAATGAACGCTTTATATTGCGCTTTAAATAGGACTGAGTTTAATAGAATTTCTGCATGCACAACTGCTTATGATATTTGGAATCAATTGGAAGTTACTCATGAAGGTACATCGCAGGTGAAAGATGCAAAGCTATTCCAACGGGAATCTGAATATGAAAAATTCAGGATGGATACCGAAGAGGACATTAACTCGATGTACACCCGCTTCACCAAGATCGTCAATGCTTCAAAGGCACTTGGAAAGACCTACTCAGACGGGGACTTGGTGAGGAAAATTCTTCGTTCCTTACCTCCAAGGTTCAATCCAAAGGTGACAGCCATCTCGGAGTCGCACAACTTAAGAACGCTCCAGATCGAGAATCTCATTGGGAATCTCAAAACCCATGAGGTAGAACTACAAATTCAACATGACAAATACAACAAGGAGCCGAAGAAAAAGGCATTGGCGCTGACATCAAAGAAGGAGTGCATCGAAGAGGACGATGATGATGAAGAAGGACTCCTGGTGAAGAATTTCAAGAAGTTCATCAGAAATCCAGAGAGAAGAAACACATTCCGAAAATTCTTCCAAAAAGATACTCGACGAAAGGGATCCTCCTCTTCATCGAAGAAAGAAAAAGGAAGCGATGACGAAGAAGAAAGGCCGCCTCCAGAATGCTATCACTGCAGAAAAACCGGGCACATTCGGAGCCAGTGCCCAAAATACCAAAAGGAATGGAAAGAACAAAAGAAAGCAAAAGAAAAGAAGAAAGTGTTGAAGGCCGCTACTTGGGATGACTCTTCCTCTGAAGAGTCAAACGGTTCTGAGTCAAATAGCGAGGAGGAAGCAAACTTGTGCTTAATGGCCAAAAGCGACGATGACGACACCAGTGTTCTTAGCGACACTGAGGTATCTCCTCCTACCTTTGAAGAACTTTATGATAAATTTGTTTTATTAAATCATGAAAATGAATCTATTATAAAAGAAAATCGTTAGCTCACAAAAAAATTAGTCTCTCTTGAAAAAAGAAAAGTTTTATGTCAAGAATGTGAGCACTCTTTATTTATGATAAAAGAACTTGAAGTTTCTCTCTCTAATGCCCTTTCACAAAACAAAATCATTGCAAAAGAAAAAGGGGACTTAGAGAGAAAATTGAAAACTTCTATATTACAAATTGAAAAGAACAAAAAAGGATTTGAAAACAAATGTGTTATGATTGTTCAAGAAAATACATCTCTTAAAAAACAAAATCAAAATCTCAATTTAGCCATAACCAAATTCGGGATTGGTCAAAAATCCCTGAATATGCTTCTGGGTAATCAATGCTTTGGGTTTGGAAAAATTGGACTCAGATATAAAAGTGAACACTACCGCCCGGCGCTAGCTACTAACGCCGGCGGTAGCTCTAAAGTTAAAATTTTTTCTGGTCTTTCGAATGTACAAACATCATCCAGCAAGAGCAACATAGAAACTCAGAAAAGGGTCTCAACCCCTTTTATTTCGTGTGCTAATTGTCTTAAATTTGGACACACGTCTGGCTCTTGCAGGAATATAATAAATAAACGATCATTAAAACAAATCTGGGTACCTAAGAAATCCACTTACTCTATGGGTGGTACCTCTTGGGTATCTGGGTCTTTACTCTCATCCTCTTTCTAGATTTGCAGGAAGGCTA
This sequence comes from Dactylorhiza incarnata, assembly GCA_033032865.1. Taxonomy (NCBI): domain Eukaryota; kingdom Viridiplantae; phylum Streptophyta; class Magnoliopsida; order Asparagales; family Orchidaceae; genus Dactylorhiza; species Dactylorhiza incarnata. The sequence goes on from JAWHQI010000013.1 coordinate 4,031,350, forward strand.
AGGAAACAGAAGACGTGTGGTATTTGGACTCAGGCTGCTCCAAACACATGACGGGCAATAAAGCAAAATTCCTTAGCCTAGAAAAGAAGAAAGGAGGAATAGTAACGTTTGGCGATAACGGTAAAGGAAGAATCATGGGAGTTGGTACAGTGGGTAACGCATCTTTTCTTATATCAAATGTGCTTTATGTGAAAGGATTAAAACATAACCTAATATCTATAAGTCAACTGTGTGATAAAGGTTTAGACGTACTTTTTGAATCTTCCACTAACCTTTGCAAGATTGTTAATCCTAAAACAAAAGATGTGTTATTAACTGCACCTAGAATTCATAATGTTTACATAATTTCATTTCATGATCTTTCTAAATCTTCTATAAAATGTTTTATAACGAAAAATGATGAATTAGAATTATGGCATAGACGCTTTGGCCACGCTAGTACAAAGCTCATCTTAAAACTAGCAAAAAGAGAATTGATTAGAGGATTGCCTAAGTTAAATGGAAATTTATCTTCATTATGCTCTCCATGCCAAAAAGGCAAATTTACTAAGTCATCTTTTAAAAGCAAAAATGAAATTTCTACATCAAAACCTCTGCAATTAATTCATATGGATCATTTTGGTCCCGTTAACACTGCGAGTCTTGGTGGTAGATTATACACTTATGTTCTCATAGATGATTATTCTAGATATTGTTGGACTTTATTTCTCTCCTCCAAATCTGATGCGTTTTGCGAATTTTCAAAATTATGTACTCGCATTCAAAATGAATTAGATTTATAAATAAAATGCATTCGCTCAGATCATGGAGGTGAATTTGAAAATGAAAATTTTAAATCTTTTTGTGACATGTTAGGTATTAAGCATGAGTTCTCTGCTCCACGCACACCTCAACAAAACGGGGTTGTAGAACGGAAAAATAGGACAATACAAGAACTTGCACGCACAATGCTATCTGAATATAAATTACCTAAGTATTTTTGGGCAGAAGTTGTAAGCACTGCATGCTATGTAATAAATAGAGTTATGCTTCGCCCATCATTAACTCTCACACCATATGAACTCTACTATCAAAAGAAACCTAACGTATCATATTTTAAAGTATTTGGATGTAAATGCTTCATTCTTAATACAAAAGATTCCTTAGGAAAATTTGACGAAAAATGCGATGAAGGAATATTTCTTGGTTATTCTTCAACTAGTAAAGCATATAGAATATTTAATAAAAGATCAAGCAAGGTTGAAGAGTCAATTAATGTCAGATTTGATGAGTTTGTTTCATGTGCAGAAAAGCTCCCTACAGGTACCGATGATGAACCTTTGCCATCCTTGGAGCACGACGAAGAAGAACCGTCCAAAGAAGAGGAGGAGAAGTCAAAAGAAGATGAATATGTACCTCCAAGCATTCTAAACTTCTCCAAAAATCATCCAAAGGAGCTGGTCATTGGGGAACCTTCTACTGGGGTAAGAACTCGGTCCTCTCTTCATGAAACATTTTCAAATATTTGCTTTGTGTCTGAAATTGAACCTAAAAATGTTTCCACCGCTTTAAATGACGAATTTTGGTTTTTGGCAATGAATGAAGAGTTAGGACAATTTGAAAGAAATAAAGTTTGGAATTTAGTAGAAAGACCATCTAATCATCCAATTATTGGCGTAAAATGGATTTTTAAAAATAAGCTAGATGGTGAATCTAGGATTGTAAGAAATAAAGCACGCTTAGTTGCTCAAGGCTATTCACAAATCGAGGGGGTAGATTTTGAAGAAACTTTTGCACCCGTAGCTCGCTTAGAATCTATACGAATATTTTTGGCATTTGCGAGTTTTAAAAGAATAAAATTATTTCAAATGGATGTTAAAAGTGCTTTTTAAATGGGTTCATTAAAGAAGAAGTTTATGTAGAACAACCCCACGGTTTCATAAATGAAAGATTTCCAAATCATGTTTACAAATTAGAAAAAGCGCTTTATGGTTTAAAACAAGCGCCCAGTGCCTGGTATGATCGTCTTACATCATTTTTGTTAGAGCACGGTTATGTTATGGGAAGTGCAGACAACACACTCTTCATTAAGCATAAAAATAATGAATTAATTATTCTACAAATATATGTTGATGACATCATTTTTGGAGCCACTAATGAAGAGTTGTGTAATGAAGTAGTCTTAATAATGAAAAATGAATTTGAAATGGGTATTGTAGGAGAACTATCATATTTTCTTGGTTTTCAAATTTCACAAAGAACTGATGGTATTTTTCTGTGTCAATCAAAATATGTTCACGATATGCTTAAACGATTTGGATTTGAAAATCTTAAACAAGCTTCTACTCCTATGAGTGCTTCTTTAAAACTAGGAAAAGATGAATCTGGAATTTCTATTGATCAAACGCTATATAGAGGAATGATAGGTTCTCTTCTTTATTTAAGTGCATCTAGACCAGATATAATGTTTGCCGTATGTTTATGTGCTCGCTTTCAAGCCGATCCAAAAGAATCTCATATAAAAGCGGTAAAACGTATTTTTCGTTATTAATAGGGTCATCTAAAGTAGGATTATGGTACCCACATAATGACTCTTTCACACTCCACGGATATTCCGATTCGGACTACGTCGGGTGCTCACTAGATAGAAAAAGAACTAGCGGTACGTGTCACTTTTTAGGACCCTCTTTAGTTGCTTGGTCTACTAGAAAACAATCTTCGGTTGCACTCTCCACCACGGAGGCCGAATATATTGCACTTGGTAGTTGTTGTGCACAAGCGTTATGGATGAGCCAAACACTAGAGGACTTTGGATTTCATCTCAAAAACATAGATCTTAAATGTGACAACAAAAGTGCAATAGACCTCACATATAATCCCGTACACCATTCTAGATCAAAACACATCGACGTTCATCATCATTTCATTAGGGATCACATTAAGAAAGAGAATGTAAAAGTAAGCTTCATTGGGACGGACTCTCAACTTGCTGACATATTTACTAAACCCCTTCCCGATGCAAGATTTCGATTATTACGACTTGAATTAGGTGTCCTAGATCTTTCAAGTTAAAACATGCTTACTAATGCAATTTTCTTCATTTTTATCCATCAAAAACATTTCCAAAAATTCTGCAAATTCAGCATGAAACTACTAATGGGACACCTAATCAAGTTCACGTATCAAAATTTTCAAAACCCTAAAAAATCACTTATTGTTTCTCGCGCTAGCGTCGAGGTTCGAATTTCTGTGTTTTTAAAATTTCTAAAAATTCCTACAAATATTTTGATCTATATGTCCTATTTAGTTTTTGCACATCTGTTTTTTTTTTTTTTGAAAAATCAAATACAAAAATAGATAACCAAATTACAAAAAATAATGTTTTTCATTTTGTTTTTGTGTGTCATTTTTTTCTGCAAAAATCAAATACAAAACTATAAAAACAAAACAAATTACAAAAAATATGTTTTTCCATTGTTTGCTTTTGTTGTTTCCTTTGTTTAAAGTTCATCTTTTTACAAAAATCAAAAAATTACAAAAGCAAAAATTACAAAAATCTGCTTTTATTTGTTAAAATCAAATACAAAAATATAAAACTTTAAAACTATAAAAAAAACTCTATGGTTTTTTCTTGTAAAATCAAGCATGATTTAATCTACTATTTAGAAATTCTACAATGTTACAATTTTTTCTCTTCAAACTACTTTGGACATTGTCTTTCTTCATGCTTTGATATATCTATTCAAATGTGCATCAATTATAGTTTAAAAGTTGTGTAGGATCAAGCTTAGCATGCCTCTAAGTATGAGAAATGCTTTATGTTTGATAATGATATTTATTCACTCACCCTTTTTTGGCATTGTCTACATATGCATTTAATCTAAGAATGCTTGTGTATGTTTTGTATTAGTACAAATAAATTAAAATTGCACAAGTATCTTACCTACACTCCTTCTTTTGCACTCTTAAAAATTAAGAAAAGTGGTTATATTTTTTTTCTCATAAAATCTATTGATTTGCAAAACAAGTGTATTCAGAGAACTTTGTACAAAACAAAATTATAAAATAAATGACAAAGATAACTCCACCAAGCACTACTTGAACCTCCTGATAAGTCTTAATGAGCATTGTGAGGTTGAGCACCTTGGAAAGAATAATAAAGTGTCTTGTGCAAATCAACTCTTTCTTTCAAAACTAAGAAAAACCACTTTCTCTTAAGTACACCGGATCACAAGTCTCAAAATTCAAAATAAAATATGTGATCCCCCAAGCACTACTTTGCACCCTGATAAGTCTTGATGAGCATTGTGTGTGCAAAGCACCTTGGTAGTTGTACATTTTTTGTGCATTAAAGTGTGTGGAAGTAATCTTATTTGTGTTTTATTGTGCTTCTTACTTTACATATTACTTGTATTTTTGATTAAAACATTTGTTTACTCTCCTCAAATTTACACTTATGTGAACATCATTATCTTCCATAACACTTCTTCTCATGAGTATTGGATCCTAATGCTAATTCTATATTACTTTTTATTTATGAAATGCACTAGATAACCTAGCATGCGTTCTACAATGTTTTTGTATGTTTTTGAAATTAAGAATTAAAGTAACATTGTGGTCATCTCTTTTTGATAAATATTATTTCATGCTTGGTTATTCTAAAATTTAAAACTGCAAAATGATTTCCAAAAACATCATTTTTTTTCTGATCTTTACCTCATATTTTTTGGATTATCATTACTATTTGCTATAAGTCTTCCGCATCTTAACCATATAAGTGTTTTTTACCTTGCGCTTTCATGCTTACTTCATATCTTGTATTATTTGCATCATCACTTATTCTTAAAAATTCCTATCTTTCATTAAGTGATAGATTTCCTTGGAACACTTTTTATTGGTTACTTCAAACATAAAAATCTTTTATGCTACAAACTCTGAAATTTTGTAATAACTCTGATCTATTTCAATGAAAAACAATTCTAAACCTCCTTATCATTTACCTAAAAAGCTCGATCATGCCTTCTCTTTTATTTACACATTTTTAGTGCTTTGTATCCCTACCCACTTTTGCTAATAACAAATGGGGAGAACTAACATGATAAATATAACCCACTATCAAAAACCCAACATGACAAATTAAGATGATAGCTTACCTATTAGGGGAGCATTCACTTAGGGGGAGCATGTATTTAGGGGGAGCATGTATTTAGGGGGAGCAAGTCTAACATGCTAGAATCAATTATTATCCTAAGTAATCACTCTCACACACACACAAGTATAGTTTCATCATGCTTATCTATTAATGCTTTGATTTATCATTAATGGATTTGTTATTATCAAAAGGGGGAGTTTGTTGGAACATGGTCTTCCGCATCTCCTAGGTTTGAGAATAACAAATCTTATGTGTATTTGATCTTGTGTGTTCAAGTGTGCAGGTTAAGCATAGTCCACATGACTCAAGGAGTACTCATGATGTCTGCCCCCAAAATTGAGGCCACAATTCGAAGAGGCTCACTAGCGCCGACGGTAGCGATAGCGCCCGGCGCTAGCGTTGATCTGCGCGATTTCGGCATCATTTTTAGAAGGAGCTAGCGCCCGGCGTTAGCTACTAGAGCTGGTGGTAGCATGGCGCACAAGAGGCATAGAGCAATATGTTGCCGCGGATTGAAGATCCTGCCGCGCAAAACGTTTCCTAATCCGGGCTAGCGCCGATGGTAGCGCTAGCGCCGGCGGTAGCGCTTGGGCTATAAAAGGACCCCCTCTCCTCTTGTTTTCGTACACTAATTGTATACACCTCAGAGAGAGAGTACTAGAATTCCAGAGGCCTATCTTGGCCGAACTTTGAGGTCCCGGCGAAGCTCTGCCAACTTCTGAAGGAGGATTCCATCACGCGGAAGCCAAACGAAGTCCGCTTCGACAAACGCTGATTCTACAGCGGATCTTCGCCTCCATATTCAGAAGTTCATCTTAAGGGAAGTTGTTATTATTGTATTTCCCTTTTATCATTGTAAACGGTAGTGAAATCGCCTCGTGTTGGCGACTAGGTCTGGGGTAGACTTAGGGCTGAAATTCGCCTCGTGTTGGCGACTAGATCTAGGCTAGTTCTAGGGGGTGCTCGAGGCCACATCCAGGGAAGGATTGGATAGAGCGGCTTGAGGCCGAATCCGGGGAGGATTAGGCTAGGGCCACCGGTTCGCAAGGAAGCGAGTCGGGGTAGAAAACAAGAAGAGCTTTTATTATTCGCCTCCGATCTCTAGCGTCATCGAGATCAAGTTTTGTAAAACTTATTTATTATTAATAAAGCTTGTCTCCTTTTGTTTTACTTATTTCATGTCTTTAATCTTGCAATAATTCAAAGTTTTTAAATATAATCTATAGTTTTTGAAAACCCTTATTCACCCCGCCACCTCTAAGGGCGCCGACCGATCCAACATTAGGGGCTTGTTTAAGCGCAGACTAGAAATGTTTTAATAAAATGCTATTTGTCACATTTCAACACAGATTTTGAATTAATTTTATGGGGCACTTAGAGGCCCCAAAAGAAAATTTCCCCTGAATGAAAAATGTAGCTTATGGTCTTAATTAAATTTAGAAATTTGTTTGGGTTTATTTGGAGTCGTAATACTTCCTGGGCATCCATTTTAGTGTAGCATGTACATAAGGTGCTCTAGATCTTTGGAAATTTATTTGTGGAGTTATACAACTCCAAATAGCTTGAATTTTTGGGCATAGATGAGTCATGCCCTATTACACCTCTGCTAAAAGTTGGAAAAAATTTAGAATTAATTTTTCTAATGTTTATTTGAGAATTAAATTAAGCTTGCATGTAATAATTATGAGGGCTAGTGACTCCAAATCACCTCAAATTTGGGCTTAGGGCATAGCCTTATCATAATAAGGGATTGGTAAAAATTTTAGGCCAAATGGACATGTGCAGGTTTGGGAATTACCATATGCATGTAGGTGTAGTGTGTGGGAAATGGTGTGCATATAGCACCCAAGTTGAATTTAGTGGATTTTGGAGTTTTACAACTCCAAATAGGATGGAATTTTGTACATGCATGAGTCATGCCCCAACTCATCCCCTGCCCAAGTTTGGGAATTTTTGGGGCATATTTTTCTAAAGTTATTTTAGAAATTAAATAAATCATGTATGGTGCATATTATAGGTTATTTTGAGTCAAACCACTCCAAATCTCTTTTGGGAGTTTGGTTATATGTATATTATTCATTGGTAAAAAATTTGGATCAATTGGATCCTTGCATATGAGTAGATTCATGTTTTAATGAGCCATAGAAAAACCTTTATTTAGGTCCCACTAAAGGTTGTTTTGTCCATAGTGAAATAGATCTTTTTGCACTCAAAAACTGAAGCCCTTAGAAGCCTTAAAAGGAAAAGTAGGCATAGACAACTCTTGTAGGGCTTTGTGTCTACTATCTGTAGGAAGTGAGATCACATGATTTGGTGCCCTACAGCTCTCTGTAGGGAAGATTTAGTAAGGCTGGTCCTAAAGAATGATAGATCTTAAATTGTAAATAACTTTTATATAGTAGATGATATGAGGCTGAAAATTTAACCATGTGTGTATGCAACCTAGATCTTCTGTATGACCAAAAATCAGAATTTTGGGGCATGTTTTTCAAAAGTTTTTAGTAGAAATTTAATAAATCACATATGGTGTATAATATGGGTGGTTTGGATTCAAATCACTCCAAATCTCCTTTGGGAGGTTGTTATGTATATAATAGGCTCTGGATAAATGTGTAGGTCATTTGGACTCTTGCATGTTGGTTTATTCCACATACTAGTGTAAGGGAAATTTGGTGTGCATATAGCATTACCATGTAGCATTAGAACTACACGAGAATTTAAAGGTTTTCCCTTGGTCAACTTTCATGAAATTTAAAATATGTAATTAGGACCATATGACAATACTCTAAAGTGAAAATCATCAACCTTTGGGTTAATTTCCCTAGGAAAGTTAATTTCGCATGATTTGGTCAAATAGACCCCAAGTGATTAATTATAGGGTCAAAGCTTACATAATTGCTATGAAATTTTTTACAAGGTCATTTTATATCAGTATGAAGCTATATAAATTTTATTAGAATTAATCTCTGAGCAAACTTCATACTTCTTTCACAAAGTAGTATTTGGACCTATAACTTGGGAAATTAATTCCCTGAATTACCTATACTGAAATGTTATGAAATTTATTATATGGTCCTTTTATATCAGTCGAAGCTATGGAAATTTTATTAAAATTAATCTCTGAGTAAACTTCTTACTCCCTTCACAAAGTAGTATTTGGACCTATAACTTGAGAAATTAATTCCCTAAATTACTGATACTGAAAAGTTATGAAATTTTGTATATCGTTCTTTTATATCAGTATGAAGCTATTGAAATTTTATTAGAATTAATCTCTGAGTAAACTTTATACTTCCTTCACAAAGTAGCATTTGGACCTATAACTTGAGAAATTAATTCCCTGAATCACTGATAATAAAATGTTATGAAATTGTGTATATGGTCCTTTTATATCAGTATGAAGCTCTGGGAATTATTTTAGAACTAAACATTGAGCAAACAACATACTCCCTTCACAAAGTTGAAATTGAGCTAATAACTTGAAAAATTAATACCATGAATTATGGTTGTTGGATTGTTATAGAATTGTGTATATAGATCTTTTATATCAGTAGGAAGCTCTGGGAATTTTGTTAGAATTAATCATTGAACAACATACTCCCTTCACAAAGTAGAAATTGAGTTAATAACTTGAAAAATTAAAACCATGAATTATGGTTGCTAGATTTTTATAGAATTTTGTAAATAGATCTTTTATATCAGTAGGAAGCTCTGGGAATTTTGCTAGATTTAATCATTGAGTAAACGACATACTTCCTTCACAAAATAGAATTTGAGCTTATAACTTGAGAAATTAATACCAAGAATTATTATTGCTGGAATATCATAGAAAGTTGTACATAGACCCTTGACATTAATATGAATTTCTGGAGCTAAAAGTGTCTCATACTTAGTTAGTAATCATATAGTCAACCTGGTAGGACATGTGGTTTCACTTAAAGGCAAACCAGTTGAGAATAGTAAAATCTGAAACTTAGATTTAGACCCCTCCCTTATGGTCACCACCCCTAGAGTTATTAACTCTCAGAGATTTGCATATGCCTAGTCGGGTTGGAAGGTTAATCACGATGGGCAGTCATCGGAAGTAAAGACTGGGGTGCGTTTAGTAAAACTTCCAGTTCAGGAATTGACAATGGCATATTGGGAGAGGTGAGGAGTGACCCAACAGGAGGTACAATTCGTGCTTGAGAGATAACACAAAGAAATAACTGGTCACTAGGGAAGGCAGGGTTCAGTGCTCAATTGAACACCGACACTTGTCTGCTCGTGTTAATTGGTAATCCATCTTAGGATTTTAGAGCAATTAGAGAGCAAGTGGGTATATAAGGATGGTTAGCCACCAATAAGAGTAAATATCCTGGAAAGGGGGATTTGGGTTTCAGCCACCATCGCATCCCCTAGTACCGATGTGAGCCCTTCACCGGGTAACCCTCGGGATGTCCGGGATTCACCCTAAACTTCTAGGTATAACTAAACAGTAGACAAGAGTAGTTTAAATAGGAGAACTTGATAGGACAATCAACATCCCAAATTTGGGACGAATTAGTATTGCTCAAGTAAAGACAGGTTAAGTCCTGCAAGCGGTAGGCTCGGTATATTAGAAGGACGGGCTAAGTCCTGCGAGTAGTAGGCTCGGTATAGTAGAAGGATGGGGTAGTCCTACAAGCGGTAGGCTCGGTAGACTAGAAGGACGGGTTAAGTCCTGCGAGCGGTAGGCTCGGTATATTAGAAGGATGGCTTAGGTCCTCCGAGCAGTAGGCTTTGTGTATTAGAAGGATGGATTAAGTCCCGCGAGTGGTAGGCTCGGAATATTAGAAGGACGGATTAAGTCTTGCGAGCAGTTGGCTCGGTTTATTAGAAGGACGGATTAAGTCTTGTGAGCGGTAGGCTCGGTATATTAGAAGGATAGGTTAGGTCCCATGAGCGGTTGGCTCGGTATATTAGAAGGACGGATTAAGTCCTGCGAGCGGTAGGCTTTGTATAATAGAAGGATAGATTAACTCAAGCGAGCGGTAGGCTCGATATATTAGAAGGACGGGTTAAGTCCTGCGAGCGATAGGCTCGGTATATTAGAAGGACGGGTTAAGTCATGCGAGTGGTAGGATCGGTATATTAGAAGGAAGGGTTAGTCCTGCGAGCGGTAGGCTTGGTGTTATATAAGGAAGGACTGGTCAAGTCCTCTTAGCTGAGGGTTCGGTGTTTCACTTAGAGGAATTATTGTATCAAGTAGTACGCGGATACCCTGTGTGTTCTTAGGGGCATACGTAAGGTCTAGACTGGGAGGTGTCATACTGGCCTAAGAGTGGAGGACCTAATCCACTACCCCTGTTTGCCTCAATGGGGTGTACCTGAGCGGAGATACAAAAACTGGGATAGAGGTGATGCTTACCAGATAGTACGCGGATACCATATGTGTTCTTAGGGGCATACATAAGGTCTAGGCTGGGAGATGTGTGACATAAGCTTAGAAGTGGACAAGCCCGATCCACTGCCCTATTTGCCTTAACTGAGTACCTGAGTTGACACACTCGAACAGAGGGAACTAACCAAAGTTCTGTATGTACATAATCCTGTGCATGAGTTGCATCATTGCATTGTACAGCATAACATAGCATAGCATCATTGTACAACCAGACCTCATCGTATAAATTAGTATGAGGTCTTTTATACGATGAGTTTACTTCTTTCCAGATCCCTTAGCTTATGTATTTGTGAGTGTATACACATAATTTAAGGTTACTTTCGTAGCTGCTCTTATTGTTTCTTTACTTGCTCTAGTTTACTTTATAACTGCTCTGGTTTACTTTCTAGCTGCTTAGACTATTTTATAACTGCGTGCGTATACTCACTTGATGCTCATTTATATACTGCTCGATTTCATAGTTTCCCTTGGTTTATGATGCTAGAACTGCTAGATAGGTTCCATGTCACATGCTTTCTTTTACCCTATATTGTCCCCCACTTCCTCCTCCCTCCCGGTGTCTAGGAATCACCGCAAGAGGGGATGGGGAATTTGTCTTTGTCTTTTTGACTAACGGTCGGTGGATCACATCATTTTAGGAGTCGTTATGTTGGAGCAGCAGGACCTCATTTAGAAGACTAAGACAAGAGAGCGTGACAAGATGGAGCAGCCCGTACCAGTAGTAGCCACAGTAGATATGGATGTAAATGTTTTTGAGACTTCCGCATGAGCATGAGTGAACCTGTAGTGAGAATACTGATGTATTGGGCGCAAGCCCCTATTCATTTTAGTACTTTCTCATCGTGGACTTTGTATTTTGATATTTATGTATAATGTGATTTGTGGACTTATTTTGTTTAACACTTTTATTTCTATAATATGTGGTTGGCCTGGACGATGTTGATTAGCCGGCAGAATTGGCGTATTATGGTGGAGACCATTCCATGAGTTGGTGCCACCACAAGACGACGAATCTGGGCGGTAAGACCCGGGAACGATTGCAAAAAAAGGGTCTTACTGAAATTATGTACCATGGTCACTTCTGAACTTGACCACAGTGCAGCTCATCTAATTATGGATCTGCCTGACAAAGTTCTTCAAGATATCTAAGGTATCTGACTTCTTTTTAAGGAAGAACACCCAAGCGACCTTCAATAGTCATCAACTACAATAAGGGTATACGCCTTCCCTCCTAAGCTGAGAACTGACATAGGAACAAACAAATCCATCTGCAACAAAAATAGGCACCTTGAGGAATCTTTGTTAGAGATGCTCTTAAAGCTGATCCTAGTTTGCTTGCCAAGTTGGCATGCCTGACAAGGACCTTCCTTAATGCACATAATGTTGGGTCCATTTCTAACTAGGTCTAGAGAGAAAACATTACCTATAGTTTTATAATTAATGTGAGCAAGTCTCTTGTGCCATTAAACACATAGAGCCTCTTTCTCATTAGCCACAAAACACATATGCATGAAAGAATTTGAGAAAGAAATTTAAACAATATACATTTCCACTTCTAGTACCAGTTAAGATAGTCTCAGAGTCTAAGGACTTTTTAATTAAGCACTTATCCTTGTGGAAAATAATAACATAACCTAGATCACAAAGTTGACTTATGCTTATGAGATTGTGATTCAATCCCTCCATATAAGCTACCTTTTTAATGGTGACTAAGCCATTAGAGATGTTACCATAGCCTTTAGTCACCCCATTTTTTGAACCTCCAAACAAGACTGTTTGTCCATTCTCCACAGGGGTGAAGTTTCATAGATAGCTGCTCACTCCAGTCATGTGCTTGGAGCAACCACTGTCCAAATACCAAACGGGAGAATTGTTGGCATTTGGGCATACCTACAAGAAAAATTGCTTACCCTTAGACACCCAATTTGATTTGGGTCCTTGGTTTTTGTTAGAGAGAAAAATTGGGGCACCACACCTCTGAGTGGTCTGCACTTTCTTTCCACTAGTCCCTGTTGGGTTGAACCAACAGTCCAAGGCAAACTGACCCACTTTCTCACAATACCAACATTCATACATATTGTATCTTCTCTTCTACCGCACCATCTGTGTAGGATGGCAATGTTGGTGGGCAGGTGTGAAGACAGCTAGCCTAACAAGTCTTAGGTGAACCTCATAGGTGTGAGTATGAAGTGGAGCTGGTCTCACCACCTTTTGGTTCACCTTCTATAGAATAGGTTTGGTAGGAGCAGCCTTTCCCTTGCTTTTGAGTTTGGAAAAGATGGCAACAATTTTCTTTTCATCCAACAACATTTCTTCATGGTCCTTGATGACCTTGTTCTTCTGATCCAGTTCAGCATTTTTGAGCTTTGTGCCTTCCTTGAATCTGTCCAATTGAAAGTGAGGTTAGATCTAATTGATCTTTGGATTCAGGTGTTAGCCTGTAAAGAATCAACCAGCCTATGATACCAATTGAAAGTGAGGTTAGATCTTAAAGTCACTCTAGAGGGGGGTGAATAGAGTATTAAAAACTTCTGCACTTATTTTTATAGCAGAATTAAAATAGTGATATATGTGTACTGAGTGAGTAATAATAACAAACACAAAGAGAGCACACAACACAATATAGAAAAATAAACAAGAACACAGAGGACACAAAGATTTTATAGTAGTTCCCCAATAAACCTGGGTACGTCTACTCTTCTACCACCCTTGGTAGGATTCCACTAGGTTTTTGATCAGGTGCCCTATGTGAAATTTTCCAAATATCTAGGAGTGAGCAGGAATTGTACAACTCAAAGCTATAGCCAACAACCAGAAGCACATGAAGCAACACACTCTTTATTGATAATAGCCAAAGTCTTCATTACATAGCGAGGTATACATGGCGAGACATGATTTCGCCAGTACACAAAACCAAAAAGAAATTACAATGCTGAAGGAAAGATAACTGATGAGTCACAAATATATACACATTTATGGACTCATCTGGGCCGATTTTCTAGTCTATGCACTTCACTTTAGACATGTTTTCACTCATATTTGATACTCCATGCTAAGTGCACCTCTAGGCCCATTTTTGGTGTTATTTCGTGTTTATCTTAGCTATTAGTTTTCATGCATTGTTAAGTGCCACCTTCAGTGGCTAGATTGGTGTTGTATGCTGGAACAGGAGTCGTGCGGGTGTTCCCGGTACAATTCTGTACAGGAACACTGCGCACGATCACTGTTTCTATTGCGCACGACCACTGGTCGTGCGCCGCTGATCGTGTGCACTTAACCCTATGTTTTGAGTTCTATTTCGGACAGTGAGCACGACCACCAACGATATTGCGCACGACCACCGGTCGTGCACCGCTGTTCATGCGCACTTAACATCAATTTTATGAGTTCTGTTTCGACCAGTGCGCACGACCACCTACGATAGTGCGCACGACCACCGGTCGTGCGCCACTGGTCGTGCGAACATGGTATTTTATAAACTTCTTACATTGCAGGCTCCACCCAGGCAGGCGCACGATCATAGGATTCCAGCGCGCACGACCACTGGTCGTGTGCCAATGACCATGCGCACTGTTTATTCCAGCGCCTATAAATTCTCCTGCTCGCGAATTAGGTCGGATCGATCGACATTTTCTTCCGCCGGTCCGCCGTTTCGCCCCTTCTCGCTGGTTCTCCGCCCCCCTAGGCCTCCTCCATCATCCAAGAGCTTCAAGGAGGAGATTCCACTCATCTTCATCGCCAAGCAAGGAGTTCCTCGCATCGGACGTGTCCGGATTGTAAAACTCTGGAGAAGACGGGTCCATTGGGAGGTGTGACAGCCATCCTCTACCCCGGACGCAGTTGGGACCGAGCTAGGACGTGGATTGACAACCCGATGATTCCTACCGTGAATCTACAACGAGACTTCGGATTCGGTCGCATCTCTTGCCTCTTTCTTCTACTTGTGTGGTTGTATTTGTTTGTAATCTCTATATTTAGATGATGACACTATGAATCTTGTTTATTAATGTTTATTTCATGTTTATGGAATCATATTATTCATATGTGTGAATGAGGAGCGCCCCATTCCATTCTCCATCCCGCCGTCATGTTCGTGTGCCGCACTAGCAATTGCTAGTGGCGTGCTTGTCGACGAGGTGCTTGCGACCCTCATCTGTATGCCTACTCTTCCATCCGCCTTGCGAAGCGTGGCATAGCGGCCCGTATAATCCATTCCGACTCCGCCGGTGCGAACCATTCCATCCGCTTGCCTTCTCGTCCATCCGCCCTTGCGACGCAGCGGGCTCAAGGCCAGCCTAGTCTCCATCCAGCCAAGCAAAGCATTGCATAGCGGCATTGCATAGGAGTAGTGATAGATTTTGCTCTTCATTTTCCACAAACCAAAACCCCCGTTTCCGCATCCATCCGCTCGAAAGGACTTCAATCTCAAGTCCTTCCTCGATAATAAACTCCACCTTACTGTGTTCCTTTGAGATCAATACTTGGGGATTCATTCCCATTTTATATTACTTGAACGATCGGTACACTACCGTTTCTTGCCGCATTCTTACTACCGCCTATAGCGGTGTGCTAAGATTTGCGCCATCAAGTTTTTGGCGCCGTTGTCGGGGAACACAGTCGTGTGAGTTTTCTGGAGAGGGAGAACCTGAGAGAGAAGCCCTTCCATTTGTAAATTGCATTCCTTTGTTTTATTTCCTCATATTTTGTTTCCTGTTTTATATTAGGTTGCTTTAGTAATTTTTGTTAGGTGTAGTATTTTGCACAATAGCATTTTTATTTTGAATCGTGTTATCTTCACACTATGTGGGCACATCTCAATATCCGTTGCCGTTGGTGTAGAGATACCTCCCACTCTAGTGATGAATGCCCTACGGAGAATAGTAGGCATAATTCTTATAGCTCAGCCTATGGAGCACCGACTTCGTCTGGTACTCCATATGGTGCGCGTAAGTCTTATGGCTACTCTGCTGAGCCTTTATCGTCATACTTCTTTTCGGCTTCAGCCCCCACTGTGCCAAAGAAGCCCGCAAGGCAGTGTCGGTTTTGTCAGAGCACTGATCATGTCTTGAAGGACTGTGCCGAGTATCTTCGCCAATTGGACGAGGATGACGAGCCGGATATCCGGATCGTCCCAACTCCTAACTCTGGCGGCACACCTTCAACATCCAGTTTTGTGTCTTTGCCACCTTCACATCTTGAAGGGTATGGCGTTGACACAGTCACCAGATGTGTGGTTGATCTGGGCACCGACATTGCTGAGCCTATTCTCCCGGTGCATCCACCCCCCCTAGTGGATTCGATTCTTTGTGAGGAATCGGTGCTCGACTTTTATCCGAGCGCTATTCCTCCCCCTGTTGTGCATACTACACTCGTCTCTGATGACATTGTTGATGATGTGTCGCAAGAGGAGGCTGGTGACTTTAGTGTCATGCCTGTTCCTATGGAGGAGGACAACCTTCCAGGTGAAGAGGAGTTTTCCTCAGCACCGGTGGAGGAAGTCCAAATCTCTAGCTTGGCCACTGTTGATCTCGCCGAATCTTGTAGCATTGATGACAATGCAAACATTATTTAACTTACCCAACCTGATGGGAGTGAGACCGGGACCACTCCCCCAATTTTTGATTATTTATGTTCTTCGTCTTCTTTATTTCTTGATCCCCTTCCTTCATCTGAGTCTGTGCAGGTTGAATCTTCACAGGTACTTCAGGAGGACTTGGAGCTTTTTGCTCAAGTCAATGATGAGAGCATCCTCTCATGTGAGGAGGTTTATTCCCCCTCCGTAGAGGAAGCTCCACTCATTGTCTTCGCCTCCTGCTGCCTCCCTGTTGACGACTCCTTGCTAAGCAAGGATATTTTTGGTGAGTTGAGTGAGGATATCTCCTCCTCTTCTTACTTTCTTTTCCCTCTACCTGTGTCAAGCAGGTATTATTATTTAGGTAGAGGGGTGACTGCCTTATCTCCGTATCGGTACCAGCTACCGAAACGGATAATGGAGCAGTTACCTGTGCATTTTCTTTTTCATAGGCCCATTAGCTAGAACCTTCATGTTTTTAAATAAGTCGTGCTGGGATGACAATAACCCCAGTAGTTATCTTCTTTTTCTTGCATTTTTAATTTATCTAATCCTGCGTAGTTAGTTTATTTTATTTCAGTGTTTCTCTTTTCTTTTGTTTTTGAGGAGCTGACCCCTGCAGGTATTCTTCTGGTTGGGTGTTGCAGCTTGGTCTAGAGTTAATCGCCAATCTTCTGGTATGCTCACTTGCTGAGCATTGGGTACTCTCTTCCCCTAGCCCTATTTTGATTTTCCTGTCATATATTATGCGGATTGTTTAGTTAAAGTCTGGGGGAGAGTTGTTTTGTTTACCCGCTCACGTGCACTATTGCACTGCATACTAGAAGATTTCATTTAAAATGTTTTGTTTATTTTCATTCCATGCTTCATACACCACTTCACCCACATAAGCGCGCGCTTACATGATTGTTACGTTTTCGAATAAATTATTTTGGTTTGGAATGTGAATTAGGGTGTTAGCTTAGGAATTACTATTGGGAGTGCGATGTTGACTCACGTAGTGTTCTAGTCGCATCCGCATGCTACAGTAGAATTTGAGTAAAATTAGATTATCTCTATGCGTTTGATTAGTATTTTTGCGTAGTTTTAGATTTGTTATACTCAAATGGTGAATGTGAACGAAATTGGTGATAACCCGGTGTTGTGTGTATACGAGCACTAGTTGTGTGTTGCTTGAGTCGGGAGGAAGGTTTACCTTTCTCGTGGGCTAAGAACTTGCCCCAAACGACTCTTGAAGCATGGGTGCGAGCGATTCTTCGAGTTAAATGTGATGTAGGCCACCTTTTGGCTAGTTTGAGCCTTGTCTTTCCCTGTCCTATTCGCTCACCTTTGCAGGCCAACATTTGCGCCTACCACTTCTTTGTTTCAGCTCCTCCTCCATTCACCAAAGCCTGAAGCTCATCCTACTTTCGCAACCAAATAGCTGTTTAACTGTACTCTTGTTCTATTGGTGTGATGTTTGGAATCTATGTGATGTGAAGGAAAAATAATTTTTATTTGCTGATTATGAACTAACTGGAGGATAAGAAAAAGAAGAAAAATAGGTTATTGAAATGAAATTCTAAAAAAAAAATTGTATTGAAAAGAAATTCTCCCGAGTGTAATAGAAAATCTGTTGGTATTTGTGAAGTAGGCCGTGTGCACACCTAGTTCTTATGATAAGTCTGGGGGTGTGTCACACGAGCTTTGTTCTTGGCTTTGTTGGGTGCAGCATTCCGTTGACTCAATTTGGTTGTGTAGCCTTCGTGTTTATCCTTGAATATCATACCGCAACCTAAGCCCCAAAATAATCCTAAAGTCCTATTGATTTATCTCATGAGTTTGCTAGCGCCGTGGAGAGAGTGTGACCGGGCAAGCTTATGGTTCTCGACGTTGATGGATTTCAGCGGAGTTATTTCTGAACCCCGATCTTGTGCAACACCCTCCTTAGTGGCTTGTTACTTTCACACCGGGCACGATCGTTCAAGTTCTTCACAATTCACCAACTGAGTATTGATAAATCTTTATTTACGATCTAATACTTTTGTAAGTTAGTTAGCATAGTTAGAATCTCTTTTTACTAAATTTCTATTAGCATGCTTTTGTTACTTCGCACCGTACTCCTTTGTGTAATTTCCTTTGTTAACTGCCATTTTCACACTCCGCCGAATTTGTTTGCTCGGGACGCGCAAACAGTTAAGTCTGGGGGTGTGATGAGTCCCAAATATATACACATTTATGGACTCATCTGGGCCAATTTTCTAGTCTATGCACTTCACTTTAGACATGTTTTCACTCATATTTGATACTCCATGCTAAGTGCACCTCTAGGCCCGTTTTTGGTGTTATTTCGTGTTTATCTTAGCTATTAGTTTTCATGTATTGTTAAGTGCCACCTTCAGTGGCTAGATTGGTGTTGTATGCTGGAACAGGAGTCGTGCGGGTGTTCTCGGTACAATTCTGTATAGGAACACTGCGCACGATCACTGTTTCTATTGCGCACGACCACTGGTCGTGCGCCGCTGCCGTGTGCACTTAACCCTATTTTTTGAGTTCTGTCTCGGACAGTGCGCATGACCACCAACGATATTGCGCACGACCACCGGTCGTGCGCCGCTGTTCGTGCGCACTTAACATCAATTTTATGAGTTCTGTTTCGACCAGTGCGCACGACCACCTACGATAGTGCGCACGACCACCGGTCGTGCACCACTGGTCGTGCGAACATGGTATTTTATAAACTTCTTACATTGCAGGCTCCACCCAGGCAGGCGCACGATCACAGGATTCCAGCGCGCACGGCCACTGGTCGTGCGCCAATGACCGTGCGCACTGTTTATTCCAGCGCCTATAAATTCTCCTGCTCGCAAATTAGGTCGGATCGATCGACATTTTCTTCCGCCAGTCCGCCGTTTCGCCCCTTCTCGCTGGTTCTCCGCCCACCTAGGCCTCCTCCATCTTCCAAGAGCTTCAAGGAGGAGATTCCACTCATCTTCATCGCCAAGCAAGGAGTTCCTCGCATCGGACGTGGCCGGATTGTAAAACGCTGGAGAAGACGGGTCCATTGGGAGGTGTGACAGCCCTCCTCTACCCCGGACGCAGTTGGGACCGAGCTAGGACGTGGATTGACAACCCGACGATTCCTACCGTGAATCTACAACGAGACTCCGGATTCGGTCGTATCTCTTGCCTCTTTCTTCTACTTGTGTGGTTGTATTTGTTTGTAATCTCTATATTTAGATGATGACACTATGAATCTTATTTATTAATGTTTATTTCATGTTTATGGAATCATATTATTCATATGCGTGAATGAGGAGCGCCCCATTTCATTCTCCATCCCGCCGTCACGTTCGTGTGCCACACTAGCAATTGTTAGTGGCGTGCTTGTCGACGAGGTGCTTGCGACCCTCATCCGTATGCCTACTCTTCCATCCACCTAGCGAAGCATGGCATAGCGGCCCGTATAATCCATTCCGACTCCGCCGGTGCGAACCATTCCATCCGCTAGCCTTCTCGTCCATTCTCCCTTGCGACGCAGCGCTCTCAAGGCCAGCCTAGTCTCCATCCCGCCAAGCGAAGCATTGCATAGCGGCATTGCATAGGAGTTGTGATAGATTTTGCTCTTCATTTACCACAAACCAAAACCCCCGTTTCCGCATCCATCCGCTCGAAAGGAATTCAATCTCAAGTCCTTCCTCGATAATAAACTCCACCTTACTGTGTTCCTTTGAGATCGATACTTGGGGATTCATTCCCATTTTATATTACTTGAAAGATCGGTACACTGCCGTTTCGTGCCGCATTCTTACTACCACCTATAGCGGTGTGCTAAGATTTGCGCCATCAATAACCAGCGGTCTGAACACTGAGACCGCCTGACTGCCCGACCTGCGTGTTCGCGCGACTAGAAAACAAGACCGCTCGAATAGAAGCTGGCAACTTGATCAACACCAACTGAACCTCCGCGACCTCCCGAACTCCACTGATCCTCCTGAACTCCAGCAACCCGCACTACAAGCCGCGAGACCGCCGAACACCTTTGAAGAAGAGGTGACTGCTGCTGCCCGCATTATCCGCAGAAGCTGCACAAGGAAATTCAATCAGCTAACCGGACGGTCACAAAAAAGAGACCGCAAGAATTAGGCGCGAGCTCAGCTTACACTTGGTGCGATTATTTTGCTGCTACCGTGACTCCTATTTATAGGCGTGTGACCTGATCCAGTCACCACCCTATGAGATAGAGTCACCGCCCTAACCATGCGACCAAGACCGGTCAACCCGTATGGTCAGCATAATATCGCTCTGCGCCTTGTGAGCTCGCCGACTTCAACCCTGACCAGGAGATCGCTACTCCTTCAGAAAGTCGTGCGATCTTGACAACTCGCCCGATCATGACGCTCACCACCTATGTTCGCCACACGAGACCTCCTCCAGAGACCGCGAACACAGTCAAGTCGACCAAGGCAAGAACCCGCCGAGACCGTATATACCAGCAGATCGCCAAGGACCAGCTTATGCGAACTCAAAAAAAGGGGAGACCGTGCGACTAAGAAGATCTTAGTCCGCGCGCACCACCAAGAACCCGGACAGTCACCAAACCGGACTGCTCGTTACCAAAATAGCAACCCTGTGCGGTCACCGCGAACCAGACCGCACAGAATAGAGAACAGCTCGCCACGCGGTCTCACATACCAGACCGCGCGGCCTCACCTCGGCACCTTGGATAGAGAACGACAGTCAAGCCGAATAGACCTGCGGCTAGACAAAAGAGATCAGACCACAGATGGAGACAGCAAGACCGCACGGTTAGCCAGACCGCGCGAGCTCTCACTAGACCGCCAACATCAACTTCAACATTTTCAACACTCCCCCTTGAAGTGGGAAGTTGAAAACAGCCCAAGTAAACTCCTCAGCCGAGGGAACGACCCCTTCGCCAGCGCCTTTGTGAATATGTCAGCAATGTTGTCCAAACTCCAAACATGCTCGACCGAAAGAAACCCCTCCAACACCTTCTCACGAAAGAAATGATGCACGATATCGATATGTTTGGTCCTCGCGTGACACACTGGATTAGTAACCAGTTTGAGTGAACTATCATTGTCGCCGCGGAGCAGAGTCGGACCCCGAACCTCCTTATGGACGTCTCCCACCAACCTCCTAAACTAGATGGATTCTTGAGCTGCCAAGGCCGAAGCCTTGTATTCCGCTTTCGTGGTACAGACAGACATGGAATCCTGCTTCTTGCTGTACCATGATATAGTTGTAAGGCCCGCCATGAAGACGAATCCAGACGTCGACTTCCGATCATCCTAATCTCCCCCATAATCAGCATCCATATACCCATGCACCTAGAAGCCCGCATCCCTCCTGTAAAGGAGACTCATATCTGAAGTCGCCTTGACATACTTCAAAATATTCTTGGCCGCTAGTAGATGAAGCTTCAGTGGTCTGCCATATAATGACTCACTCTGCCAAGTGCGTATGCAATATCCGGCCTAGTGACCGTCAGATAAATCAAGCTCCCAACCAAATCTTGGAACACAAGCGGATCTTCCAGAATCCTCCCCTCATCCTTCCGAAGTTTTAAGGCCTTCTCCAGAGGTGTAGAAATGCACTTCCCTTCCTTCATGCCAAATCGCTCCATGATTCGCTCCGCATATCCAGCCTGGGACAGCAGCACTCCACTTTCCTTCCTCTGCACTTCGAGTCCAAGGAAATGGTGAAGCTCACCCAAGTCCTTCATCTCAAATCTGATAGATAGCTCAGCCCAAAGCTTTGCTACCTCCTCCTTCGAATTCCCCGTCACGATCATATCGTCGACGTAAAGCAGCACGATAACTTGAATCTCCCCGCTCTTCTTGACAAACAAGCTTGAGTCAGAGTCTGGAGCATCGAATCCACAAAATAGGAGATATTCTGCAATCTTTCC
Organism: Dactylorhiza incarnata; assembly: GCA_033032865.1. Lineage (NCBI taxonomy): Eukaryota > Viridiplantae > Streptophyta > Magnoliopsida > Asparagales > Orchidaceae > Dactylorhiza > Dactylorhiza incarnata. The sequence goes on from JAWHQI010000013.1 coordinate 4,053,386, forward strand.
ATACCACGCCCTCGGCGCATGCTTCAACCCATATAGGGCCTTCTTCAGCTTACAGACATAGTCTGGAAAATCTTCAGATACGAAACCTGGCGGCTGGACCATGAAGATATCCTTGTTAATCTCACCGTATAAGAAAGCATTCTTTACATCGAGATGCCAAATCTCCCACCCCCAGAATGCCGCCAAGGCAATAACGAACCGAACTGAAGTCATCTTTGCCACCGGACTAAATGTCTCTTCATAATTTTCACAGTATTGCTGCGAGAATCCATGAGTCACAAGGTGAGCCTTGTATCGCTTGAACACTGAGACCACCTGACTGCCCGACCTGCCTGTTCGCGCGACTAGAAAACAAGACCACTCGAATAGAAGCTGGCAACTTGATCAACACCAACTGAACCTCCGCGACCTCCCAAACTCCACTGATCCTCCTGAACTCCAGCAACCCGCACTACAAGCCGGGAGACCGCCCGGACACCTTAGAAGAAGAGGTGACCGCTGCTGCCCGCACAATCCGCAGAAGCTGCACAAGGAAATTCAATCAGCTAACCGGCCGGTCACAAAAAAGAGACCGCAAGAATTAGGCGCGAGCTCAGCTTACACTTGGTGCGATTATTTTGCTGCTACCGTGACTCCTATTTATAGGCGTGTGACCTGATCCAGTCACTACCCTATGAGATAGAGTCACCGCCCTAACCACGCGACCAAGACCGGTCAACCCGCGTGGTCAGCATAATATCGCTCTGCGCCTTGTGGGCTCGCCGACTTCAACCCTGACCAGGAGATCGCTACTCCTTCAGAAAGTCATGTGATCATGACAACTCGCCCGATCATGACGCTCACCACTTGTGTTCGCCATACGAGACCTCCTCCAGAGACCGCGAACACAGTCAAGTCGACCAAGGCAAGAACCCGCCAAGTCGACCAACAACAAAGACCGTATATACCAGCAGATCGCCAAAGACCAGCTTATGCGAACTCAAAAAAAGGGGAGACCGCTCGACTAAGAAGATCTTAGTCCGCGCGCACCACCAAGAACCCGGACAGTCACCAAACCGGACTGCCCGTTACCAAAATAGCAACCCTGTGCGGTCACCGCGAACCAGACCGCACAGAATAGAGAACAGCTCGCCACGCGGTCTCACGTACCAGACCGCGCGGCCTCACCTCGGCGCCTTGGATAGAGAACGACAGTTAAGCCGAATAGACCTGAGGCTAGACCAAAGAGATCAGACCATAGATGGAGACAGCAAGACCGTACGGTTATCCAGACCGCGCGACCTCTCCCTAGACCGCCAACATCCACTTCAACATTTTCAACACTCCCCCTTGAAGTTGGAAGTTGAAAACAGCCCAAGTAAACTCCTCAGCCGAGTGAACGACCCCTTCGCCAGCGCCTTTGTGAATATGTCAGCAATGTTGTCCAAACTCCAAACATGCTCGACCGAAAGAAACCCCTCCAACACCTTCTCACGAAAGAAATGATGCTCGATCTCGATATGTTTGGTCCTCGCGTGACACACTGGATTAGTAACCAGTTTGAGTGCACTATCATTGTCGCCGCGGAGCAGAGTCAGACCCCGAACCTCCTTATGGACGTCTCCCACCAACCTCCTAAGCTAGATGGATTCTTGAGTTGCCAAGGCTGAAGCCATGTATTCCGCTTTCGTGGTACAGACAGACATGGAATCCTGCTTCTTGCTGCACCATGATATAGTTGTAGGGCCCGCCATGAAGACGAATCCAGAAGTCGACTTCCAATCATCCGAATCTCCCCTGTGATCAGCATCCATATACCCATGCACCTAGAAGCCCGCATCCCTCCTGTAAAGGAGACCCATATCTGAAGTCGCCTTGACATACTTCAAAATATTCTTGGCCGCTAGTAGATGAGGCATCTGTGGTCCGCCATATAATGACTCACTCTGCCAAGTGCATATGCAATATCCGGCCTAGTGACCGTCAGATAAATCAAGCTCCCAACCAGAGCTCGGAACACAAGCGGATCTTCCAGAATCCTCCCCTCATCCTTCCGAAGTTTTAAGGCCTTCTCCAGAGGTGTAGAAATGCACTTCCCTTCCTTCATGCCGAATCGCTCCATGATTCGCTCCGCATATCTAGCCTGGGACACCAGCACTCCACTTTCCTTCCTCTGCACTTCGAGTCCAAGGAAATGGTGAAGCTCACCCAAGTCCTTCATATCAAATCTGATAGATAGCTCAGCCCAAAGCTTTGCTACCTCCTCCTTCGAATTCCCCGTCACGATCATATCGTCGACGTAAAGCAGCACGATAACTTGAAGCTCCCCGCTCTTCTTGACAAACAAGCTTGAGTAAGAGTCTGAAGCACCGAATCCACAGAATAGGAGATATTCTGCAATCTTTCCGTACCACGCCCTCGGCGCATGCTTCAACCCATATAGGGCCTTCTTCAGCTTACAGACATAGTCTGGAAAATCTTCAGATACGAAACCTGGCGGCTGGACCATGAAGATATCCTTGTTAATCTCATCGTATAAGAAAGCATTCTTTACGTCGAGCTGCCAAATCTCCCACCCCCAGAATGCCGCCAAGGCAATAACGAACCGAACTGAAGTCATCTTTGCCACCGGACTAAATGTCTCTTCATAATCTTCATAGTATTGCTGCGAGAATCCATGAGTCACAAGGCGAGCCTTGTATCGCTTGATACTGCCGTCTGCCTTCTTCTTGAGCTTGTAGACCCATTTGCATGTCACAGGGGTGATACCCTTGGGCTTGGGCACCAGAGACCAAGTCTCGTTCTTCTAAAGAGATGCCATCTCTTATTTCATAGCCTAATCCCACTGCTTCACGCCTTTGTCCTTCTCAAAGCTCACTGGTTCCCGCTCATCCAGGGGACCAGCAAAGAAACATGAGACAAAGCTCACCATGTTTCCTCCCGTATAACGATCAGGGGCAATTATCGTTCATTTCGATCTCCTCAGCTCCTTCCCCTGACCCGCATTACCTTCAGCTGCTTCTTCTCTAGCTCCCCTTCCAGACGTACTAGGAGCATCGCTCCCCCTGCTTCCTGATCCAGAAGTCTTCGTCTCAGAACTAGAAATGTATGGACCACCTGGTGACAAAGGCAGCTCCACCTGAAGATTTTCCACAACTCTCTCTGGCTCCTCCACCCTGCTTTCTGGTAACTCAACACCAGAACTTTCCTTGTACTACGTCACCTCGTCAAACACGACATCGCGAGATACAACAAATCTCCGCATCTCCGAGTCTATGCACTTCCAGCCCTTCTTCCGATCATCATATCCCATGAAGACTAGCTTCCTAGCTTTTGCATCTAGCTTCATCCGAAGCGCATCTAGAACGTGCACATAGCAGGTGGAACCAAACACCCGAAGGTGTGCCACGCTTGGCTTTTCTTTGAACATCATCTCATGCGGGGTCAACATGGTGATGGGACTGAGTGGCATCCTGTTGATGACGTAGGCGGCACAAGACATTCCCTCTGCCCAGAAGAACCTTGGGATACTCTTGGCATGCAGCCAACACTTGTAGGTCTCCGTCAGATGATGGATCTTCTGCTCTGCAACTCCGTTTTGCTGTGGAGTATGTGCACAAGTAATCTTCCTCCGGATGCCCGCCTTCCTGCAAAAACTAGAGAACTCACCAGAGGTGAACTCCCCCCTGTTATCAGTTTTCAACTTCATTAACCACAGGCCTAGACGACCCTCCACTAGCTCCTTGAACTCCATAAACTTGGCAACCGCCTCCGCCTTCTCCTTCAGGAAATAAACCTAGACATATCTGGGTAATCATCGATCAACACCAGCATATACCTGCTGCCTCCAAGGCTTGGGGTAGCAGTCGGACCCATCAAGTCACCATGGATGCACTCCAATGGCACACTACTCCTTGTCTGCGACTTATCAAATGGCAGTCGATGAGACTTGCCGAACTGACATCCCATGCAAACATGACCGTCACCGTAGGAAGATAGACTAGGCAGGCCCTTGACTAGACCTTTTACCGCCATAGCCTTCAGCTTATCCATCCCTACATGCCCCAACCTCTCATGCCATATAATGGCACTATCATTCGTCCTCATCTTGTCAACATAAGAACTTGTCGATAAAATGAACAAGTCTTTTGCCCTTCTCCCGACATGAACGACATCAGCCTTTACCGCCTCAAAGTTTCGAAGAAACCTCACTTGTTGGGCCGAACAGAACGTGATACCCAGCGTCAACAGCGTTGGTCACGGAGAATAGGTTTTTCCTCATACCAGGCACATGATAGACACTCTTCAAAGTTAGTTGCCCTCTATCACTGCCCAAGGAAACAACCCCCACCTTCTCTACAGTATGCATAGTATTATCAGCAGTTATGATGACATCATTACCTGAGTAAGGCTGCGCTGAAGTAAGCTTCGACTCGTCCCCGGTGAGGTGATGACCACACCCTGAGTCCACGATCCAGTCCTCCTGATAATTGATGGGAGCCGCAGCTCCCACAAAAGCCGAGAAGGCTCCTCCCCATCCTCCATCATTTGACCTGGCCTAAGTATCCTCCTTCCCTGCAGCAGCATGCCCTGGCTGAAGATTCACCCGGCAGTCCTTTATGATGTGACCAAGCTTCTCGCACCTGAAACACTTGGATCCTTCTCCCTTCTTCTTCCCTTCAGCCTTGGGAGCATAGCCCCTATCCTGTTGTCCAGAAGTTGAAGGCCCATTGCCTCTAGATGTCTTCTTCTTCTTATCCCATTTCTTCTTCTTCCCTGTGAAGAGAACCTCGCCATCTCCCCCAAACACTGACACCCCCGCCATCTGCCTTGCCAAGATCTCCCGCGAAGCAAGAAGATTCTCCAGCTCCAGCAGAGACGACTGATTTGCCCAACCCTGCACCGACGTCACAAAGGCCACATACTCCTTTCGCAAGCCACGGATGATGTGCCTCTTCAGTTTCGCCTCAGAAATTGGCTCATCAGGATCCAGTGTTGAAATCTCAGCGCACAGGTTCTTCATCTTCAGGAAGAACGTGGAAATAGACAGATCACCCTGAGCCGACCTAGCCAGCTTATTTTCCAGAAACTGTAGCCTCGCTACATTCTTTTTGTTAAACAGCCCATCCAGGGCTCTCCAGATCTCCGCAGTTGATCCACACCCCAAGATGTGATCGAATAGATCAGGTGATATTGCCCTTTTCAGAGTGAACTCTACTTTCGCTTTAATCTGCCTCCAGTTCCTCACCTCATGACCATTATCCCCAACTGGGACAACTTCCTGCGTACTATCTCCTCCAACAACCTCCCAGAGGTCCTCACCCAGAAGATAACTCTGCATACACGACTTCCACTTCTTGAAGTTAGTCGAGTTAAGCATCTCAATTCCAAGACCTCTTTCTTCCATGGCTCTACCACTGGTTCCTTCTTCACAAAGGCGATGGGAACTTTGAGATATTCACTACTCTAACCACTCCAACCTAGCTCTGATACCATGTGAAATTTTCCAAAGATCTAGGAGTGAGCAGGAATTGTACAACTCAAAGCTATAGCCAACAACCAAAAGCACATGAAGCAACACACTCTTTATTGATAATAGCAAAAGTCTTCATTACATAGCGAGGTATACATGGCGAGACATGATTTTGCCAGTACACAAAATCAAAAAGAAATTGCAATGCTGAAGGAAAGATAACTAGCAGTCTGAACACTGAGACCGCCTGACCACCTGACCTGCGTGTTCGCGCGACTAGAAAACAAGACCGCTCGAACAAAAGCCGACAACTTGATCAACTCCAACTAAACCTCCGCGACCTCCCGAACTCCACTGATCCTCCCGAGCTCCAGCAACCCGCACTGCAAGCCACGAGACGGCCCGAACACCTTAGAAGAAGAGGTGACCGCTGCTGCCCGCACAATCCGTAGAAGCTGCACAAGGAAATTCAATCAGCTAACTGGCCGGTCACAAAAAAGAGACCGCAAGAATTAAGCGCGAGCTCAGCTTACACATGGTGTGATTGTTTTACTGCTACCGTGACTCCTATATATAGGCGTGTGACCTGATCCAGTCACCACCCTGTGATATAGAGTCACCGCCCTGACCACGTGACCAAGACCGGTCAACCCGCGCGGTCAGCATAAGATCGCTCTTCGCCTTGTGAGCTCGCCGACTTCAACCCTGACCAGGAGATTGCTACTCCTTCAGAAAGTCGTGCGATCATGACAACTCGCCCGATCATGATGCACACCACCTTTGTTTGCCACACGAGACCTCCTCCAGAGACCACGAACACAGTCAAGTCGACCAAGGCAAGAACCCGCCAAGTCGACCAACAACAGAGACCGCATATACCAGCAGATCGCCAAGGACGAGCTTATGCGAACTCAAAAAATGGGGAGACCGTGCGACTAAGAAGATCTTAGTCTGCACGCACCACCAAGAACCCAGACAGTCACCAGACCAGACTGCCCGTTACCAAAACAGCAACCCTGTGCGGTCACCATGAACCAGACCGCACAGAACAGAGAACAGCTCGCCACGCGGTCTCACGTACCAGACCGCGCGGCCTCACCTCGGCACCTTGGACAGAGAACGGCGGTCAAGCCGAATAGACCTGCGGCTAGACCAAAGAGATCAGACCGCAGATGGAGATAGAAAGACCCCACGGTTAGCCAGACCGCGCGACCTCTCCCTAGACCGCCAACTTCAACTTCAACATCTTTACACCCTATCACCAATGGGGTTTTGATCAGGTGCCCAAAACACCAACTGAGCTTTTGATCAGGTGCTCTAACCAAACTACAGGTTTTTGTTCAGGTGCCCTGCCACCAAGGGGTTAGCTTTTGAAGGGAGTTATAACCCTGTACATAATGGGATAAAGAGGGTTTAGATGTTCTTCTCTGTCAATAATCTGAGAGAAGACTAGTGGAATGATGTTGTAAAGCTCCCCCTGTCTGATAGAAATTAGTTGACAGTTGAGGATGGAGCTTTCTCTTGAATGTACATCTTTCTGATAGCTGATGAATCTGAGAGACAAAGGTTTCTCAGATTATTGTTGCTCTTGAAGATTTGAACTTGCAGCAGAAATCTGAGATAAGAATGTTGATGTTGTTCTCAGAGATTGAGAGGTGCTGCTTGAGGAAGATGAAGATCTGTAGAGCTTTTTCTTTCTTCCTTTCTGTATATTTTCTCTCAACAGATTTCTTCTTCCTTTCTATCTTGTTGTTCTGCTAAAATCCCATAAATCTTCTTCTTGCTTATTCCTTTTTAGATATTCTGACTGATTTGAAATCAAATCCTTTAATTAAGGAATATAATATTCTGAAAAGATCTTCTTGGAACTGTATCCATTAATACTTTTCCTTTTCCATGAAAGTGTCCTTTTTCAAAATGTGTCAATGACCTCTTTTTCGAAATAAGAGAATAAATAAATGGAAAGATAATATCCTTGACTTATCTGGAAGAAATAGATCCGTTGCTGATAGTCGATCTGAATTCAGAGGATGGAATAAAAATAATCTGTCTGAAATACTGAACTGAATAGAAATTTCTTCGATCTGAATAAATTCGTCGAACAAAATTTGGAGTTCGTCGATCTCAAGCTGGAGGTCGTCGAACTGAAAGATAAAATCTAATAATCTGGCTGGAATATTGAATTCGTTGAGCTGAGAAGATCTTTCATCGATCTGAACATCTTGATACTTATTCTTCGAACGCAGAGCTGAGTTCGTCGAACACAGAATGAAGTTCGTCGAATTGAAGAGATAAACTGCTGGACTGGCTTGAGAACTGAGTGCGTCGAGCTAGAGAGCAAGTTCGTCGAACACAGAGAGGAGTTCATTGAACGCAGAATGAGTTCGTCGAACGCAGAAAACTTATTTTTCCTTAGTTCTAACAACCTAAAACCTTGACCCTTTAGACTATACATTGGGCTCAACTTAGTCCTAATAAACATAGAGTGATCCTAGCCCAAATCAGTAATAGGGTTGTTCCAACAATCTCCCCCTATTTGGGTTAGGATACTATTTGACAAAAATTAAAACAAACAAAACACAGAGTATATATATCTGACAGATTATAAACATTTCAGCAGATATATAAGAAATATGATACTCTGAGTTTAGAAACATTACATTTGAAAACAGAAATAATAATAATAACAAACAATCAGAACCTTTTGTCTTTCTGAATTCTTGCTTTCTGACTTTCTGAATTCTGATATTGTCTTTCTCTGAGTTTTGGGTTTGATTATCTGAGCTGTAGCAATAACTGATTATCTGAATCTGTATCTATTGCTTCTTCTATATCAAAAGCTGTATCTGAATCTGCATTAAGATAGAGTAAACACTACATCTGAAATTGCAACATATATAGCTTCTTCATGCATCATCTTCCTCTTTCATAAAACATATCCCCCTAAGAGCATCTCCCCCTGAGACTGGAGCTTCTTCAGCTTTCTCCCCCTGCCTAGTTCATAGAATATCTCCCCCTGAGCAAAAATTGCATCATATGGAGCTTCTTCATAGAACTTCTCCCCCTGCCTAGTTTCAGAAAGACCTAAAGCTAGGCCCTAGAAGAAGGGACATTTGATGGAGGTAGGGAAGCATGCAATTAAGGTTGCCATTGTTCCTGCAAAATAAAAATAATCAAGTGCAAATGGAACTGGAAGGAGGCAATTTTTGTAGGCATACAGTTAAAATGAAATAAAAGATTTGATTATAGAGATTCAGAAACAGGCTTCATCAAAACTGGGTTCGACGAAAAATAAATTTTCGTCGATCTCAGTTCGACGATTTAGATGACTTCGTCGATCTCCGTTCGACGAACGACTAGATTTCGTTGATCTTAGTTCGATGAAGTGATGGGATAAGTAGAAAATTTAATTTTAATTGATTGAATCTCCATCTATCATTCCTAGCTGATTTATAAAGAAGATATGTTTCTTTTCATCCAAGGGTTTGGTGAAAATATCAGCCCTTTGCAAATCAGTAGAATTGAATTGTAGGAAAATTTTATTTTTATCCACATTATCTCTGATAAAGTGGTGCCTAATTTCTATGTGTTTAGTCCTACTATGGAGTACTAGATTTTGTGCTATAGATATTGCACTAGTATTATCACAAAATATAATTGATTTATTTAGATTAATACCATAGTCTAGGAGCTGATTTTGTATCCACAATATCTGTGAGCAGCAACTGCCTGCAGCTATGTATTCGGCTTCAGCTATTGATGTAGTCACAGATGTTTGTTTCTTACAAAACCAAGACACAAGCATATCACCAAGAAACTGACAAGTTCCTGATGTGCTTTTCCCGTCTACTCTGCATCCAGTATAATCAGACTCTAAGAATCTAGTTAATTCAAATTCTGATGTTGTTGGATACCAGAGTCCTAGATTTGGACAACCCTTTATATATCTCAAAATCCTTTTTAGTAAAATTAGGTGAGATTCTTTGGGGTTAACTTGAAACCTGGCACAAATACAGGTAGCAAACATTATATCAGGACTACTTGCTGTTAAATAAAGTAATGAGCCAACAATTGCTCTATATACTTTCTGATCAACAGTTTTCCCTGATTCATCATTATCTACAACAGCATTTGAGGGCATGGGTGTTTTCATGGTGGAAGCATCAGACATACCAAACCTTTTCACTAATTCCTTAGCATACTTGGATTTTGATATGAATATGCCATTTGGAGTTTGCTTCACTTGAAGACCAAGGAAGTAAGATAACTCACCCATACTACTCATTTCAAATTTTGATTGCATTATGTTAGAAAACCTTTTGCATAGATTTGAATCAGTAGAGCCAAATATGATACCATCTACATATATTTGAACTAGTAATGTTTGATTTTTATGTATCCTGAAAAATAAAGTTTTATCAACTATGCCTCTACAGAAATTGTTCTCCAAAAGAAAATTAGCTAAGGTCTCATACCATGCTCTGGGAGCTTGCTTGAGACCATAGAGAGCTTTATTAAGCTTAAATACATAAGAGGAGTGAGTTGGAGAGATGAAACCTGGTGGTTGTTCCACATAGACTTCTTCTTTGATGTCTCCATTCAAGAATGCACTCTTCACATCCATCTGGTATACTTTGAATTTCTTGAATGCAGCAAAGGCCAGAAAAATCCTGATAGATTCAAGTCTTGCAACAGGAGCAAAGGTCTGATCATAGTCAATTCCTTCTTCCTGTGAATATCCTTGGGCTACCAATCTTGCTTTGTCTCTGACTATGTTGCCTTGATCATCTAGTTTGTTCCTGAAGACCCACTTGGTGCCAATGACTGGATGGCCTTTTGGTATTGGAACCAAATCCCAAACCTTGTTCCTTTCAAATTGGTTGAGCTCCTCTTGCATTGCAAGAATCCAGTTTGGATCTTGTTCTGCATCTTTTATGGTTTGAGGTTCAACTTGTGATAGGAAACAAGTGTGCATCTGATTTTGGTGTAGTTGATGCCTTGTTTGAACACCTGCTGAAATATCTCCAATCACTTGAGATATTGGATGATCTCTAACTGTGAAGTGATCAACAGTTAGAGTGGGTTCAGCAATAGTATCCACTTGGGGAATTTGTTCAGCTGTCACTTGATTTGAATTGTCAGCAAGATCTGGATTATCTTCTTCTTCACTGTCTTCAATTATTTCATTTGATGGAAGTAGTGAATCTTCATTCTGTAGATTTAGTCCATTTAACTCTTCACATAGAGCTAGTACCTGCAAAGTATTTTTGGTAGAGGTGGTGTTCCTCTCCTCAATTAACATGTTAGTTTCATCAAAAGATACATGCATGGACTCTTCTATCTTAAGAGTAGATTTGTTGTAAACTCTGTATGCTTTACTAGAAAGAGAATATCCAAGGAATATGCCTTCAGCAGCTTTTGCTTCAAACTTCCTTAGATACTTCTTGTCATTGTTATGCATATAGCATTTACAGCCAAATGTCTTAAAATAGTTAACCTTAGGCTTTTTATTCTTGAGTAATTCATAGGGAGTTTTGCCCTTAAGTTTATGTATCAGGCTTCTGTTCAACACATAATTTGTTGTGTTCGCTGCCTCTGCCCAAAAAGAGAGTGGCAAATTTGCATCAGCAAGCAATGTAGTTGTTGATTCAATTAGGGTTCTATATTTCCTTTCAGCTACCCCATTTTGTTGAGGAGTTCTAGGAGCAGAGAAACATTGCTTGATCCCTTCTTCTCCACAGAATTCGCTCATCAGAAGAGATTTAAACTCAGTGGCATGATCACTTCTGATCAATGCAACTAGAGTAGAGTACTCAATCTTGATGGACCTGAGAAAGTCTGTCAGAACACTGAAGGTGTCAGACTTGTTCCTAAGAAAGAACACCCAAGTGAATCTTGAGAAGTCATCTACAATAACTAGAGAGTAATTCTTCCCTCCTAGACTTTGTATTGTAGTAGGTCCAAAAAGGTCCAAATGCAGTAAATACAAAATCCTAGGTGAATCACTCTTGGATAAAGAATTTAAAACTACTTCTAGTCTGCTTACCTAATTGACAAGCCCTGCAGAGTCCTTCCTTCTTGTATGAACCAGAAGGCAGTCCTCTAACAAGATTGTCCTTAGAAATCTTAGATATAGTTCTAAGGTTAATGTGTCCAAGCCTTTTATGACATTATTCATTTGTTTTACTTATAGAATTAAATAAACAAATATCTGAGTTGGCAGAGTCAAAATTGACTAAATAAATGTTTCCATGTCTAATACCAGATAACACATTAATGTTTTTATTATTGGTAATAAGACATAAGGAATGGTTAAAGGTTACCTGATAACCTTCATCACATAACTGGCTTATGTTGATGAGGTTGTGCTTGAGACCCTTAACATAAGCTACCTCCTTGATGGTAACTGTTCCAACTTTGATCTTCCCATATCCTTTGGTTTGTCCACAGTTGGAGTCTCCAAAGATCACCTTGGGTCCAATCTTTGCCTTGTAGTTGCTCAGGTTGGCCTTGTTTCCTGTCATATGCTTTGAACATCTACTATCCAAATACCATTGTTCATTTTTGCTTGGATAGCCTTGTACCTGCAAAACAGAAACATTCTAATTGTTCTTGACCCAGACTACCTTGGGTCCTTTTGTTTTTCCACAAAATTCTAAAATGAAAGACATCTTAGGTTGATCCTTATAACATTGTGGATGATATCTCCTTCGAGGAATTATCCACTCAGTGAAAGGATTCTTAGTATGTGAAGAATAAAAATTCTTTAGATTTTCTGTATAGTTTCCGTTCGACAAATTTGGGTGAATTTGTCGATCGTCGTTTGACGAAGTGAAGTGCTTTCGTCGAGCATCGTTCGAATAATAACTATACTGAGGGTCTGTCTTCAGAGTTCGTCGATCTCCGTTCGATGAAATGAACTGCTTTTGTCGAGCTCTGTTCAATGAATTCTGCTGAATTTCTTTATTCTTAACAGCCTTGCTTGAAATGTTTTCATCTATTTCTACTGCCTCTTTACTCTTGGCAGAGATGAACTTTATTGGTGTAGAAAGTATGTTCTTCTTAATAAGAGGTGGCTCACTTGATGATGCACCTAAGCCAGTTTGCCATTTAATCTGGCATTCACTGTGCTTGTGATGTCCATCAGTTTGATGCTTCTCCCATTTAGGGATTCTTCAAATTTCTTAGCCTCAGATAGTTTGTTCTCAATGAGAATAATATGTTCTCTGGAGGCAGCCAAATGTTTCTTAAGAATAGCATTTTCTTCACTTAGTTGGTTCATTTCAGCCAACTGATTTCTAAGAGAGATTATTTCTTTCTCAGATTTGATTAAGTCTAAGCAAAGAACTTTGAATTCATCTTTGAATTCATTTGAATTGAAAACAAAGTTTGAGATTACCTGATCAGCATCATTGTTAGACTCTGATTCATATGAGTTGTTTGCTGAGGCATTGATAGTCATCATGCAGAAGCTTCTTTCTTCTTCATCATCCTCATCATCACTGGAGCTGGATGAAGATGCATTTTCTGACTCACTGCTTGAGTCATAAATAACCATCAAGCATTGGTCTTTTTCCTTTGATTCTTCTTCATCTTCAAGAGAACTAGATGAAGACTCTGAATCAGTTTCACTCCATAATTCTGCTACAAACCCTCTTCCCTTATGCTTGTGTTTGTGGGATGATGGCTTGCTGGAGTGCCTTTTCTCTTCTTTCTCTTTTCTCTTTTCTTTCTTTTGGTTCTCTGGACACTCAGGTAGTATGTGTCCAGGTTTCCTGCAGCCAAAACAAATTATTTCTTTAGAACTTAATTTGTCATACCTTGGCTTTTCTCTTGATCTGGAATCCTTCTTTCTGAAGTCCTTCTTAGCCATTTTATAGAATCTCTTTGCTAGTAGGCTCATGAACTCCACATCTCTTGGAGCTTTTTCTTTTTCTTCAGTAGCTTAGAAAGCTTTACTTCTCTCCTTCTTGGATGCTGGAGATGAAGTAGATTGTCCATCTTCTCTAGTTTTGATAAGCAGCTCATAGGATTTAAGTTTGCCTAACAAGCTCTCAGTGGAGATCTCATTATGGCTTCTGGCTTCCTTGATTGGCCAGATCCTAGAGTCCCATATGCTGGGGAAGCACATTAGGATCTTATCATTAACCTCAGTGATGGAGATCACTTTGTCCAAGGTCTTTAGCTTATTGATTATGAGACTGAGTCGACTGTACATATCAGCCACTGTCTCAGTTTCTCCTTTCTTGAAGTTTTCATACTGAGAACTAAGGTGGGATCTTCTATCTTTTCTTTCATCTGCTGATCCTTCAACCATGTTGTTGAGTGAGATCCAGATTTCCCTTGCTGAAGTGCATTCCATAACTTTTTGGAAAATGTCATCTGACATTGTTTGTGCCAAAATATTCATTGCCTTGCATCTGCACTTCTCTGCTTCTTCTGAGCATCTGTCCACTTAGGAGGTGGAACAGCATTGTTATTAGGAAGTCCTGTCAAGATAACATTGAAAATATCTTCGTCAATAGAATTCATTTATAATCTGATCCTTGCCTTCCATAGTGCAAACTTATTTAGATTACACATAGGAGGTCTTGTGCTTGAGTATTCTTTGTTCTGTGCCATGAGTTTTTAGAAAAAGAAACTCTAGAAGAAGTTAAGATCTAATTGATCTTTGGATTCAGGTTGTTAGCCTGTAAAGAATCAACCATCCTCTGATACCAATTGAAAGTTAGGTTAGATCTTAAAGTCACTCTAGAGAGGGGGGTGAATAAAGTATTAAAAACTTCTGCACTTATTTTTATAGCGGAATTAAAATAGTGATATATATATATGTACTGAGTGAGTAATAAGAAGAAACACAAAGAGAGCACACAGCACAATACAGAAAAATAAACAAGAACACAGAGGACACAAGGATTTTATAGTAGTTCCCCAATAAACTTGGGTACGTCTACTCTTCTACCACCCTTGGTAGGATTCCACTAGGTTTTTGATCAGGTGCCCTATCACCAATGGGGTTTTGATCAGGTGCCCAAAACACCAACTGAGCTTTTGATCAGGTGCTCTAACCAAACTACAGGTTTTTGTTCAGGTGCCTTGCCACCAAGGGGTTAACTCTTAAAGGGAGTTATAACCCTGTACAAAATGGGATAAAGAGGGTTTAGATGTTCTTCTCTGTCAATAATCTGAGAGAAGACTAGTGGAATAATGTTGTAAAGCTCCCCCTGTCTGATAAAAATTAGTTGACAGTTGAGGATGGAGCTTTCTCTTGAATGTAGATCTTCCTGATAGCAGATGAATCTGAGAGACAAAGGTTTCTCAGATTATTGTTGCTCTTGAAGATTTGAACTTGCAGCAGAAATCTGAGATAAGAATGTTGATGTTGTTCTCAGAGATTGAGAGGTGTTGCTTGAGGAAGATGAAGATCTGTAAAGCTTTTTCTTTCTTCCTTTCTGTATATTTTCTCTCGACAGTTTTCTTCTTCCTTTCTATCTTGTTTTTCTGCTATAATCCTGTAAATCTTCTTCTTACTTATTCCTTTTTAGATATTCTGACTGATTTGAAATCAAATCCTTTAATTAAGGAATGTAATATTCTGAAAAGATATTCTTGGAACTGTATCCATTAATACTTTTCCTTTTCCATGAAAGTGCCCTTTTTCAAAATGTGCCAATGGCCTCTTTTTCAAAATAAGAGAATAAATAAAAGGAAAGATAATATCCTTGACTTATTTGGAAGAAATAGATCCGTTGCTAATAGTCGATCTGAATTCAGAGAATGGAATAAAAATAATCTGTCTGAAATATTGAACTGAATAGAAATTTCGTCGATCTGAATAAATTCGTTGAACATAATCTGGAGTTCGTCGATCTCAAGCTAGAGGTCGTCGAACTGAGAGATAAAATCTGATAAGCTGGATGGAATATTGAATTCGTTGAGATGAGAAGATCTTTTATCGATCTGAACATCGTGATACTTATTCTTCGAACGCAGAGCTGAGTTCGTCAAACGCAGAATGAAGTTCGTCGAACTGAAGAGATAAACTGCTGGACTGGCTTGAGAACTGAGTGCGTCAGGCTGGAGAGCAAGTTCGTCGAACAAGAGAGGAGTTCGTCGAACGCAGAAAACTTATCTTTTCCTTAGTTCTAACAGCCTAAAACCTTGACTCTTTAGACTATACATTGGGGTCAACTTAGTCCTAATAAACAGATAGTGATCCTAGCCCAAATCAGTAATAGGGTTGTTCCAACATATCAGTTTAGTTTCAACCTCATGTGAGAATCTTGAGGATGTGTTGTTGGCAGCAAACTCACCTTCATCATCATGCAAGGAATCAACCACTGATTTAGAATCAGAAGCTGATACGGGAGGTCTGATTAGTACCTTCCCAGGAGAGATGTTGTCAACCTGGATTTCTTCATTTATGTCCATAAGTCCAATAAGTGCTTCCTCCTTATATTCAGAGGAGCTTGAATCAGAATCACTCATGGTTCTGATTTTCTTTGCTATAAATCCTTTTTCAGATTTCTTCTTGTCCTTTGACCTTCTTTTGTCTTCTTAGTTTTTTGATTCCCTCTTCTTGGAAGGGAAATCAGCAATCATGTGACATGTTTTATTGCAGGAATAACAAATTGTGTTAGTTAAATCAAATTTACTAGGTTTTGATTTGTGCATGTCCTCCCTTGAGGATTTAGATCTGTCATATTGACCAGATCTTCTGAAGCTTGAAGAAAATGGTCTGTAGCTTTCTATTCTCCTTCTATAGATCAGTTTTTTGAACTGCTTAGATAGGAGGGCCATCTCTTTATCAGTGTTGTCAGATTATGATGTGCTGGCATTAGAAGCTTCACTACTTTCATATCTGTCCTGACATGCATGAGTCTTATCCTTGGATCTCCTCATGCTCTCAGCCTTAAGAGCTACTGATCTTTCTCTGGTGCTCCCCCTTGAGCTTTCTTCTTCATTTTTTCTGGTGTTAAGTTGAAGATCATGGGAGAGCAGCTTCCCATATAGGTTCTTTGGCTCCATGTTGCCCAGTTGACCCATTTAATTAATTGCACAAATATTGATGTCTCATTCCTTAGAGAGGGATCTAAGGAACTTATCATTTAGATCTGAATTTGTCAACTCTCTTCCGTAGTTCTTCAACCCATTTACTATCTTGAAAAATCTTTCATAGCAGTTAGAGATATTTTTATTTTTACTTTGCTTGAATGCCTCATACTCCTGATTCATAAGGGATTTCCTATCATCCCTTACTTCTTCAGTCCCCTCTATGTAAACAACCAGGGATTCCCACATCTCCTTGGCAGTTTTGTAGTGAATAAGGTTTTGGAGGGTTGAGTCATCAATTGTACTCACAGTAATGTTATGTGCTCTCTTATCTAGGTTTACCAGTGCAAGCTCATCCTTACTCATGTCAACATATTTCTTTGGCACTCTTTGAGTAGGATCAATGGTAGAAGCATTCATGGGGGTGAAGAGAACCTCTTGAACAGTTGCATACACCCTGGGATCAGCAGCTTCTATGAAGAGTCTTACCCTTTCTTTCCAAATAGGAAAGTTCTCTTTGGTGCAGATTGGGAGCTTCAAGGATCTCATTTCTTCGTGTTGATCACCTCCAGCCATAATGAGTAGTTCCAAGATCTAGATCTGACTGTTAAGTCACTCTTTTATCAACCTCCCTCTAATACCACTTATTAGTTATGGAACTATCACCTAGAGGGGGGATAGGTGATATGGATATTTTTGAATTTATGCACAAGGACTAAATAACTTTATCACAACACAACAATAAACTATAGAAACAAAACACACAAGAGAACCAGATGTATATTATCCTCAAGACAGGGTGTCTTGAGTAGTCCACTGTCACTCTGCGCCTTTCTAGCAGTGTGCTAGGGTCAGCAAACTCTGCCAAAATTCAGACCTGCAAGCCCTACAATCTCAGGCCCTCAAGCCCTACAAAATTCAAGCCCTCAAGCCCTACAATACTCAGGCCCTCAATCCCTATAGCTCAGGACTTCAATGTTGGATCTAATGGCGCCATTAGAGGGGGGGGGGTGAATAAGGGTTTTATGGAAATTAAATCTTATTTAAATTTATTAGAGTTTGCGACCGAAGTTTCATAATATTTTATAAGAAAATATATTTTAATATCTCAGAAAAGATTATATTGACATTCCTTTTTAAAGAAGACGGAATTCAATTTTTCTCCACTACCGCCAGCGCTAGAGCCAACGCCTGGCATTAGTGACAGAAGTTGAATTCCATAGGTTAATGATCTAAATGAGTCTTAAAATATATTTTTGCTTTAGTGCTTTGATGCAAATATAATTTAAAACATTTTTTAAGAGAAAATAAAATCAATTAAATGATACATTTGAAGACATGACTTTATTTCATAAAAAATTGATTACACAAATGTTTGCTTTAATGCATTGATAAAAATATAATTTAACACATTCTTAAAGAGGAAATTAAATCAATTGACTGAAACATTAAAGGACATGATTTTATTTCATAAGAAATTGATTATTCAAATGTTTGATTTCTATAACGCTAGAAATCAAGACGAGAATATGAAAAACACTTTTTTTGCGATTCATCGGTCCTTCTCCCAAGGACCGGTTGACAATAGACTATCTTACCCCAGATAAGGCCTCTAGCTACCCCCTAGATCTAACCTCGACCTAGTCGCCACGAACAAGGCGGTGAATTCCCCCTAAACCTCACAAGGCCTAGTCGCCAATGATTGCGCCGAATTTCCCACTAAATCCTTCCTAGAATCCGACGTTCTCCTCGAACGATTTCTTCACACTCATTACAAAAGGAATACAATAAAAGATTATAAGATAAAAATAAAGTAAGAGAAAGTCCCCAAGATATTCTGAAGGTGGAGATGAAGGCGTGTAGACATTGGCGTTCTTGAAACGTTCTTCCTTCATATAGAATATGCGTTGTAGACTTTCTCCTTCAAAATCTTCTTTAGGTTTTCATGTTAGACCAATGGAGATCTCTCAATTGTTATAGACGAGCCTCTCTCAAAATAATCAGAATTCTGGATTTAGAGGAAATGGAATACTTGATGTAGAATAAGAGGAGCTGCTCTTTAAATAGGCACGGAAGATAACGTCTGTGATTAAGAAGTTAACGCCAGTGTTAGTGATTGTGTACGGTTGTGGCTGAGATCATGCAACCATCAAGATTGTGGCAGATCATGGACTCAACGTGTCACAACCCGCATTTTCCCAACATTTAAAATGCTATCAGAGTAGGGGAAACTACGCGTTGTGATGCCACGTCACGTAGGGGACGCCTACTGGCGTTAAGGCAACTTATCCTTCATCGCAGTTCAAGCAATTATTAACATCAATCAAAGTGATAAAAAAATGATTTATGCAGAAAATTAACAAGCCGCGTCTCTCGGCTAGGTGGATCAACTAGTCCACGCTTTTAAAATATAGTTTTACGCAGTGGAAAAATACTTGATTTAATTACTTAGTGACCTAGGTGAACATGAAGACCTAGTGAGGTGCACCATGTAAGGTCGAATGTGTGGATTTACTATATATAAAAGTAGATTTATCATTCGCAGAAAGTAGTGAGATTAACATTTTAAATCATGATATGCAATGCTCCAATTACGTTAGCATATCTAAGCAAGGGCTATAAAGCCAACCCGCATCTAACCATTCCAGAACAGGTGTTCAAAAGTAAACAACAAGTAACAACAGCAGTGAAACAAAAGTCTAACCAAATGGCACCATGGGCGTCAACACCTGACACGAACCCATGGGTCGTCAAGTCCACAGAATACCCTACCTCAAGAGAGTCAGAAGACGGCAACTAAAGCAACTCTGCACTAACACCTGCTACTGTCCAGAACCTGAGGCATTCAAAGAAAGAACACCTCAGAAGCAAGTTACAAGTAGTGCAGAAAACAAGAAAGTAAGCAAACCTCCGCGAGACCGGAGGGAAACAGTAGCTGCAAGGATTAGTGAAGACAAAGCTAGCAGCAAATAATCAACAGGAAAAGAAACAGCAGAAGAATCGAATAATCGGCAAAAAATCACTCACCAAACAAAGGTGAGAAAAACAGGCAAGGTCAGAACTCGCCATCAGCAAATATCCATCAACATTCATATTATTAATCATGTTACTCTTGTTCAGAATCATAGAGACTGATCAGCACATCAGAAAAAAAAGAGAAGACGTGCGGGGATAATATCATCTCACATCATCACGACCCTCAGAGCACCGCACCGGTGGCATCACCAACATCATGTACGACCTCCAACAGAATTTATTAAATTAAAAGAGCATCGCACCGGTGGAACCGCCAACATCGTGTACGACCTCCAACAGATTATTCACATATTCATGGTTCTTTCAAGGAACAAAGGGCGAGGCCCAACAGGTCATATCATACTAAATTGCAAGCAGAAATGGAAAATACAAGGAGATATAATGCTAACAAAAATCTTTTTATTAGCTGGCAAATTGTCAAGTCATTAGCAGCAATATTTAGAGGTTAAAGAAAAATGTAGCACAGCTAGATCAAGGGGGGTCAACATGGAGTTATTATATGGCAAAGAGAAAAAGCAAGAGCAAGATCACCACTTGCCTACAAATCGCCGGAATCGACCTCCGAACAACTCCTCGTCGTAGATCGGCCCAAAAGGAGGCACGGCGAGGCGAGATCTACAGAAAAATGGCCAAAAAGAAGGTTAGGGCCGAAAACCCTAATGCGAAAAGTCCAAGAAATGGGAAATACTCACCACGAACGCGAAGCTTTCGTCGAGAGCTTTCCATATCTATGCTCGGTTGAAAATTTCGACCACCGGAGCTCCGTCGGCGGCGTCCGGAAGATTCAAGAAATCGCCACCACCGTCGCTCGTTTTTCTCTCTGGTTCAGACAGAATGAAGAAGAAGAAGGGGGCTGGGTTTACTCTCTTTTATGTAACATAACATAATTTTAATAATAATAATAATACTATTCTTATTATTATTATTATTAATAGAAGGATTAATAATAATAATATCATTATTATTATTATTAGAAGGGGCTAAAGTCGAACGGGTAAATTTGCCGAGCGACAGATTTGTCGAGCGGGGCAGAAGCTGGTTTGTCGAGCGGAGGTCGACAAATGGAGAGGGGCTGATTTGTCGAACGACGCTTGCATGAATATGCATATATATGTATATATAAACCTTATAATAATAATATTAATAATCTCACCTCATTCGTCAAACGATGCATGCATAAAAAGGGGGGTTCGTCAAACGGCATGCTGAAGGGGGGTCGACGAATGCTGCTGGAAATAAGGGGGTCGACGAATGCTATTGTGAAGGGTGGTCGACGAATGTGTTCTGAATGAATGTATATATATATACACGTAATTATTATAATAATATTATTATTATTATTATTTTATCCCCAAAAATTAAACGGACGCCGAATCCAACGAAAATCTCGCCTAAGGTGAACGGCGGCGCTACGAATCCAACGGCGAAGTCGGAATCAAAATCTGACGTGCCGTTTTCGAGATATAAATGGCGGAAGTTACGGCGAACTTTAAATATACAAAAGTTCTAAAATGCGCCGAGGCTCCAAAATGGCTCGGATCGCGACGAAACTTGACGAGCAAGTCTAAAATTAAATAATCTAATTTCCTAACGTAAAAATTTCCAATTCCGGGTCGTCTCAAAAATTTGGTCGACTTGACCCAAACGGACGCGAAAACGCGCAAACGGCGATGCGCCGCTAACTCGACGTTAGAAGTAACGCCCGACGTCATAAACACGCCATCACTGAATTAATTAAATACCGAAAAAATCAGGGGCGTTACAACCACTCCCCCTACAAGAAAGTTTCGTCCCGAAACTTGACGTATAGCGGAAAAGGAGATTTACCACCACATTAAAATAGATACATGGTGCAGGAAAGGAAATTCACCAAAGCTAATTAAATGAAAGGTAAAAGGTACAGGGAAGAGGATTCACCTGAGCTAATCAATTGAAAAAAATAAAAGGTGCAGGAAAGCAGATCTACCTGTGCTAATTAATTGAAAATATGAGGATGAGATTCCCGCATAGCTGATTCCAGCTCCCATGTTGCACTCTCAACATCATGATTCCGCCAAAGAACTTTTACCATGGGAATTGATTTCCTCCGCAACACCCGCTCTTGGGTTTCCAAAATCCAAACAGGCTCCTCAACATAAGACAAATTGGGCTGAATCTGAGGTACCAAATCGAGGACTTGACGATTGCTGCGGACACACTTCCTTAACCGACTCACATGGAGCACATCATGGACGCCAGGGAAGGTAGCAGGTAACTCCAGTCTATAAGCAGACACTCCGATGCGCTCAATGACCTGAAATGGCCCAACATATCTGGGATCCAACTTGTGGTTCTTCCCAAATCTTTTAACGCCCGGCATCGGAGAGACCTTCAGAAAAACACTGTCCCCAACCGCAAACTCCAGATCTTCCCTTCTTTGATTGGCATACTTTTCATACCGCTCCTGAGCAACGCGGAGCTTCTCCTGAATATTAGTCACCGCCTCTTCCATTTCCATCAAAGCTTCCAGACCTAACAACGGTCTCTCACCGACTTCGGCCCAAAACAAGGGAGTCCTGCAGCGCCTCCCATACAACGCTTCAAAAGGGGCCATCTGCAAACTTTCTTGAAAGCTATTATTGTATGCAAATTCCATGAGTCTGAGGCGCTCGTCCCAAGCTCCACCATGCTCCAATATATAACACCTGATCATGTATTCCACAATCTGATTAACTCGCTCCATTTGACCATTGGTCTGCGGATGGTCTGCGGTCGAAAAGCTGAGGTCGGTGCCCAAAGCTCCCTGTAAGCTCTGCCAGAATCGCGACGTAAACCTGGAGTCTCGATCTGACACGATACTCACTGACACTTCATGCAAACGGATGACCTCATCCAAATATAACTCTGCTATCTTCTTCATAGAATAGCCGATTTTGAAAGGGACGAAATGAGCACACTTCGTCAATCGATCAACTATAACCCAGACTGAATCATGTCCACGAGGGGACCTTGGCAAACCCGTAATAAGGTCCATCAATATACTTTCCCATTTCCACATGGGGATTTCCAAAGGGGTCAATTTTCCTCCAGGCCTGCCATGATCGGCCTTCACCCGCTTGCACGTGAAGCACTCCGATACAAATTTGGCGATGTCGTTCATTATGCCCGACCATCGCACGATTTGCTTCAAATCTCTATACATCTTGGTGGAACTCGGATGGTAGGCCACACTAGATCTGTGAGCCTCCCTGCAAATCATAACTCGAATATCTCCCACCCCGAAATATAGAATCTACCTCTATACAAGAGGGTGCCAAGCTCATCAATGGAGAAATCAGATAATTCCCCTTTCTCGGCCCTTCCTCGGAGATGCTAAAGATCTGGGTCTTCTTTCTGATGTAACCTTGTGAGAGTGATCCACGAAGGCTCTACTGCCTCCAAACGAGAGCGCTCGCCACGGCTCATCTGCGAAATATCCATCAAAAGAAACTCCTCAACCAAGGCTTGAACAGATAAATTGAAGATCTGAGCCATCTTCCTACTCAATGCATCGGGCACTACATTGGCCTTACCGGAATGATAAAGGATGTCCACTTCATAATCAGCAACGTACTCCAACCACCGGCGCTGGCATAAATTCAGCTCCTTTTGTGTGAACACATACTTCAAGCTTTTATGATCGGTATAAATCTTGCACACAGCGCCATATAGTAAGTGT
Organism: Dactylorhiza incarnata; assembly: GCA_033032865.1. Lineage (NCBI taxonomy): Eukaryota > Viridiplantae > Streptophyta > Magnoliopsida > Asparagales > Orchidaceae > Dactylorhiza > Dactylorhiza incarnata. The sequence goes on from JAWHQI010000013.1 coordinate 4,076,623, forward strand.
CTCCACAGCTTCAGGGCATAGATCACCGCCGCAAACTCCAAATCATGGGTGGGGTAATTCTTCTCGTGAATCTTCAATTGCCTAGATCCATAGGCGATCACCTTCCCCTCTTGCATCAGAATGCATCCAAGTCCGATGTAGGAAGCATTAACATACACCGCAAACTCCACTCCCTCAATAGGCAGAATGAGAATTGGGGCAGAACACAACCTTCTCTTCAGCTCTTGGAAAACCTCCTCACACTTATCACTCCAAATGAAGGCGGCATTATTTTGCGTAAGCCGGGTCATCGGAGCGGACAACGTGGAGAAACCCTCCATAAATCTCCTATAATATCCGGCCATTCCCAAGAAACTTCTGATCTCCTTTGGAGTAGAAGGTCTCTTCCAATCCATCACCGCCGAAATCTTGGCGGGATCAACAGATATTCCATCCTTGCTCACCACATGTCCTAAAAAGGACACATGAGGCAGCCAAAACTCGCACTTGCTCAGCTTAGCATATAACTTATGCTCTCTCAAGACAGACAGAACCTGACGCAAATGATAGGCATGCTCCTCATCACTGCGAGAATAGATGAGAACGTCGTCGACGAAGACGACCACAAAACGGTCAAGAAAATCCTTGAATACCCGGTTCATTAGATCCATGAACGCGGAAGGCGCGTTGGTCAAACCAAAGGACAACACGAGGAACTCAAAATGCCCGTACCGGGATCTAAAATCCGTCAGAGGAATGTCTGACTCACGAACCCTCATCTGGTGGTAGCCTGAACGAAGATCAATCTTCGAAAATTTGGTGCACCCACGCAGCTGGTCGAACAAATCATCAATCCGCTGCAACGGATATCTATTCTTGATCGTCACCTTGTTCAACTCCCGATAATCGATACATAGCCTCATGGAACCATCCTTCTTCTTCACAAAGAGAATAGGAGCAGCCCATGGAGAAGTACTAGGTCTGATGAAACCACACTCCAGAAGTTCATCCAACTGAACACGCAATTCTTCTAACTCACGAGGCGCCATGCAGTATGGTGCCTTGGCAATGGGCCGGGTGCCTGGCTCGAGTTCTATGGTAAACTCCACCTCTCTTTCTGGAGGGAGATCGGAGAGCTTGTCAGGAAAAACATCGGGAAACTCTCGCACCACCGGGATACCCTCCACGGTTGGCTCCACACGAGAAGCATCCACAGCACAGATAGAAAACAGAAAACCCAAACAACCAGAAGCTAAAGCTCGGCGGGCACGTACCGCAGAAATAATCGGAGAACTCTCCCAAGGGAGACCATAGACGCTCAATGGACGTCCGTCGCCCAACTTGAAATCTAGCCGCTTCTCCTTGCACTTGATCACGACATCCTACTTGGACAACCAGTCCATTCCGAGAATCACATCGAAATCTGCCAAATCTAGCATCTTCAAATTTGCCAGAACCTGGACACCACCCAAAGAAATGGGGCACTCCCGGATACCCTGATCTGACGTAACCTGATCTTCAAATGGAAACTTAATGGACAAGGCATCATCCAACCGATCAACAGACCATCGTTGCCTATCAACAAAACTCCTAGCAACAAAAGAGTGAGACGCTCCCAAATCAAACAGGACACGCGCCCACTTATTCTTCACCTTGAATTCACCTAAATAAGCGTGCGTAACTAGACAACTAGTAAGCTAAAATTTAGAAAAAGAGAACAAGTTTGGAGGAAAGTAACTAACCAGATAACAAGTGCGCTGAGGTTTGAGCTTCCTCTCTAGTCAGCACATTAAGCTTTCCTTTAGCCTTGCTCATAAACTGTGGGGGCGGCGGCAAGGTCTGCAGAGGAACCGCTGAAGTCACGGTCTGAGAGTTTGGGCAGTCGGCCCTACGATGCCCTTTTTGCCCACACAGGAAACAACAACCAGCCTTCTTGTAACACCGGGCCGCCTCATGCCCGGGCTTAGAGCAGAAAGATCACACTGGGACCGCCTTGGGTGCGTCTTGAATTACACTAATCTTTAACGGATCCAACGCCTCGAGCCTCTTGAAACACCTCTCGAACGGGTGGCCCCGCTTGCCACAGAAGCTACAGTGCCCCACACCCCTCTTCTTTGAGTCCGAATGAGATGCCTTGGAATTCTCCTGATCATCCAATTTCCTCTTATCACTCTTTGCCTGCTGCCCACGACTCTTTGTCTTTTCAATCGACTCGGCCTTCAATGCGGCCTCCACTACTTCAGCATAAGTCTTTGACCCGTAGGCGCTAGCCCACTGCTGGACGTCGCCAGTGAGACCACCCAAAAACCGCTTGACCCTTCCTTCCTCCGAGGCCACCAACTCAGGGGAGAATCTGCTCAACTTGCTGAACTCGATCTCATATTCACTGACGGTGAGCTGCCTCTGCTTCAGATGCAGAAAGTTGTCCATCAATCGGTCGTGCTCAACCGAAGGGAGGAACTTCTTAAGCAACAGCCCCTTAAACGTCTCCCACGAGCATCCTTCGGCGAGACCTTCCTTCTCCCTATTCCACCAACCTTTCGCCAAACCCTTCAGCTGATATGCAGCCACCATCACCTTTGAAGCCTCCGAGATACCGGAATAGGAGAACATCTCCTCCATGCTGATCACCCAATCATCCAAGGCCATGAAGTCTGCCCTACCATCATAGGTAGGAGGTCCCAAATGCTGGAAGTGCGAAATGAAGTTCATCTCTGGTGGCAATGCCACTGGAGGCACCAGGGGAGCAGGAACGGCTGGACTCACCACCGGTTCTTGCACGACAGGCTGCTGCACCGAGGCAGCAGACACCAAGGACTGAATCTGAGCCTGCATCGCAACCAACTGTCTCGTCAAAGCCTCATTGCTCTGTCGCAGACTTTCGATCACGGACTTACTCTGACCACCAGAAGACTCTCCCTCAGGCATGTCTACAAGAAGAATGGACATTCAATCAGAAACAGGCTTAAAAAGCTTAAGCCAAACAGACTCGGAAAAATTCACGGATCGATTCGGAACAGGAAAGAAAACAACCTGCTATTGCTGTTACCTTGTTCTGGAGTTTCATGAAATGATGCAATGATTAAACTTAGGATGATGCACCATCATCCAATTGACTCTTGTGCTATGACATGAGGGCATGAACATTTTAATTTCCTTTCAAATCATGTGTGTACATATGTCATCTGGTATGTATTTAACTTGGCACGCGTGCTTATGTGATGATATGAATGTATGCAGTGCTATGCATTCTAGAAAAAGGCCTTAATGCATGTTATGAGCGGCGTACACATGTAATGTTATGCATCTCATACTACATAACATTACATGTAACGAAAAAAAAAAGAAAATGTGCTAATGGGCATCCATGTAATGGTGGTTATGCATCCCATACTACATAACCATCACATGTTGCCACCTATGGTGGATCCATATACAAACACATATTATGCATCCCATACTACATAATATGCCCCGTATACTTCTTATCATGCTATGAGTTTAGTGACTATGCTTCGGTCAAGACATACTGATGACATATCGGTGTGTGTATATAATGAAATGATCTTATGAGGTTCCGCTTAGGATAGCGGTCGTTTGGCTCACACGCCAAACCACCCAACTACCTTTTTCACAGAACCTCCCTCTGATACCAACTGTCACAACCCGCATTTTCCCAACATTTAAAATGCTATCAGAGTAGGGGAAACTACGCGTTGTGATGCCACGTCACGTAGGGGATGCCTACTGACGTTAAGGCAACTTATCCTTCATCGCAATTCAAGCAATTATTAACATCAATCAAAGTGATCAAAAAAAGATTTATGGAGAAAATTAACAAGCCGCGTCCCTCGGCTAGGTGGATCAACTAGTCCACGCTTTTAAAATATAGTTTTACGCAGCGGAAAAATACTTGATTTAATTACTTAGTGACCTAGGTGAACATGAAGACCTAGTGAGGTGCACCATGTAAGATCAAATGTGCGGATTTACTATATATAAAAGTAGATTTATCATGCGCAGAAAGTAGTGAGATTAACATTTTAAATCATTATATGCAATGCTCCAATTACGTTAGCATATCTAAGCAAGGGCTATAAAGCTAACCCGCATCTAACCATTCCAGAACAAGTGTTCAAAAGTAAACAACAAGTAACATCAATAGTGAAACAAAAGTCTAACCAAACGGTACCACGGGCGTCAACACCTGACACGAACCCATGGGCCGTCAAGTCCACAGAATACCCTACTTCAAGAGAGTCAGAAGACGGCAACTAAAGCAACTCCGCACTAACACCTGCTGATGTCCAGAACCTGAGGCATTCAAAGAAAGAACACCTCAGAAGCAAGTTACAAGTGGTGCAGAAAACAAGAAAGTAAGCAAACCTCCGAGAGACCGGAGGGAAACAGTAGATGCAAGGATTAGTGAAGACAAAGCTAGCAGCAAATAATCAACAGGAAAAGAAACAGCAGAAGAATCGAATAATCAGCAGAAAATCACTCACCAAACAAAGGTGAGAAAAATGGGCAAGGTCAGAACTCGCCATCAGCAAATATCCATCAACATTTATATTATTAATCATGTTACTCTTGTTCAGAATCATAGAGCCTGATCAGCTCATCAGAAAAAAAAAAGAGAAGCCGTGCGGGGATAATATCATCTCACATCATCACGACCCTCAGAGCACCGCACCGGTGGCATCGCCAACATCATGTATGACCTCTAACAGAATTTATTAAATTAAAAGAGCATCGCACCGGTGGCACCGCCAACATCGTGTACGACCTCCAACAGATTATTCACATATTCAAGGTTCTTTCAAGGAACAAAGGGCAAGGCCCAACATGTCATATCATACTAAATTGCAAGCAGAAATGGAAAATACAAGGAGATATAATGCTAACAAAAATCTTGTTATTAGCTGGCAAATTGTCAAGTTATTAGCAGCAATAATTAGAGGATAAAGGAAAATGTAGCATAGCTAGATCAAGGGGGGTCAACTTGGAGTTAATATATGGCAAAGAGAAAAAGCAAGAGAAAGATCACCACTTGCCTACAAATTGCCGGAATCGACCTCCGAACAACTCCTCGTCGTAGATCGGCCCAAAATGAGGCACGACAAGGCGAGATCTACAGAAAAATGGCCAAAAAGAAGGTTAGGGCCGAAAACCCTAACGCGAAAAGTCCAAGAAACGGGAAATACTCACCATAAACTCGAAGCTCTCGTCGAGAGCTTTCCAGATCTATGCTCGGTTGAAAATTTTGACCACCGGAGCTCCGTCGGCGGCATCTGGAAGATTCAAGAAATCGCTACCCCCGTCGCTCGTTTTTCTCTCTGGTTCAGACAGAATGAAGAAGAAGAAGGGGGCTGGGTTTACTCTCTTTTATGTAACATAACATAATTTTAATAATAATAATAATATTATTATTATTATTAATAGAAGGATTAATAATAATAATAATAATATCATTATTATTATTATTAATAGAAGGGGCTAAAGTCGAACGGGTAAATTTGCCGAGCGGCAGATTTGTCGAGCGGGGCAGAAGCTGGTTTGTCGAGCGGAGGTCGACAAATGGAGAGGGGCTGATTTGTCGAACGACGCTTGCATGAATATGCATATATATATGTATATATAAACTTTATAATAATAATAATAATAATCTCACCTCATTCGTCGAACGATGCATGCATAAAAAGGGGGGTTTGTCAAACGGCATGCTAAAGGGGGGTCGACGAATGCTGCTGAAGGGGGGTCGACGAATGCTGCTGAAAATAAGGGGGTCGACGAATGCTATTGTGAAGGGTGGTCGACGAATGTGTTCTGAATGAATGTATATATATACACGTAATAATAATAATAATAATATTATTATTATTTTATCACCAAAATTAAACGGACGCCGAATCTAACAAAAATCTCGCCTAAGGTGAACGGCGGCGTTACGAATCCAACGGCGAAGTCGGAATCAAAATCCGACGTGCCGTTTTCGAGATATAAATAGCGGAAGTTACAGCGAACTTTAAATATACAAAAGTTCTAAAATGCGTCGAGGCTCCAAAATGGCTCGGATCGCGATAAAACTTGACGAGCAAGTCTAAAATTAAATAATCTAATTTTCTAATGTAAAAATTTCCAATTCCGTGTCGTCTAAAAAATTTGGTCGACTTGACCCAAACATACGCGAAAATGCGCAAACGGCGACGCGCCGCTAACTTGACGTTAAAAGTAACGCCCCGGCGTCATAAACATGTCATCACTGAATTAATTAAATACCGGAAAAATTAGGGGCGTTACACAACGTGTGTGTTAGATCCAACACTGACGTTTTTACTTGGTACTCGATGATACTTCTTCTTGTCATCATTCCCTTCTCGACAACATCCCTTATCGATAATAAGTTAATGCGGGGCGTTAACTCTAACGCGGGGTGTTAGCTCTCTTTCCAGAGAATCGTCCCCATTCAGCATATTAATCATAAGGATGTGTATTTATAGTTCTTGTACAACCTGCACACTAAAAACACACAGAATACAAGATCAAATACAACATGGTATTTGTTATTCTCAAACAAAGAGATGTAGAACATAGACTCCAACAATCTCCTCCTATTGATAATAACAAATACCTATATGAGAAATTATTGAGATTAAGACAATTTGTGTTCATAGATAAGTGCGGTAATAAGATATTCATGAATAACAGGTTAAGATCGTGATAGATTTGAAAGCGATAATGCATACTATTTCTATATGAAGTCCTCCCCTACATAAGTGTTCTCTTATAATTTACTCCCCTTAAATATCTATTTTACTAGATTTTTCAATTTATTCTCCCCCTTTGTTATTAGCAAAAGTTGTTGGAACATTGTCTTCCACATCTCCTAGGTTTGAGAATAACAAATCTTATGTGTATTTGATCATGTGTGTTTAAGTGTGCAAGAAACAATGGCATATGACTTAAGGATAACATATGAAAGAAGCGCCCGAGTTTGGAGCCAAAACACAAAACTGGCCGCTAGAGCGGGCGGTAGCTCCTGCGGTAGCTGCTAGCACCGGCAGTAACTCTTGAAAGCGTGAAAGTGAAATTCAAGTTGGCGGGAAGGAGGATGCATATATAGACGGTAGCTGTTAGAACCGGCTGTAGCTCAAAACACTTTGGCAAGTCGGCTGACGCTTCTAAAAATGAAAGATTCTCACACGCAGAATATTGCCTAATCGGAGATAGCGCCGGTGGTAGGGATAGCGCTGGCAGTAGCTCCAACTCTATGAAAAGGACACATTGGCTCCGTCTTCATCATCCTCTCACAACCCTAACTTCTAGAGCTTCGTGCCACAGTATATAGAGGAAGTTTCAGAGAGATACTCCCACAAATCCATGAAGGCTGATTAGTGGAGAATATTTCAACACGCTTCATCATCGTGATGAAAGACCGCATCGACTATGATCATTATCTGTGGGTCTTCATCTACTTCTTCAAGAGATCCATATAGGGAGTTTTTCATATTATTATTATTACTTGCAGCTCTTTACTCTTGTAAACGTGTAGTGAATTCATCTCGTGTTGGCGACTAGGTCCTGGTAGGACTTAGGGAGGAATTTGCCTTGTGTTTGTGACTAGATCTAGTGTAGGTCTAGGGGGTGCTCAATGCTGTATTCGGGGGAGGATTGGCTAGAGCAGCTTGAGGCCGTATCCGGGGGAGGATAGGCTAAAGCCACCGGTTCGTGGGGATACGTGTAGGGATAGAAAACAAAAAGGGATTTTTCTTTTTCGCCTTCGATTTCTAGCATCATAAGAAATCAAGTTTTGTATTCTATTTATCAAGTTAATAAAATCATATCATTATTTTATTTTACTTTAGGTGTTTTGTTTTTCACTCTTTTGATCTCTTAGATTTTCAAGTCTCACAAAATATAATGAAAGTTTTTAAAACCCTTATTCACCCCCCCCCCCCCCCACCTCTAAGGGTGCCTACAGATCCAACAAGTGGTATCAGAGGCAGGTTATTCCAAATCGGCTTAACAACAGTGAATAATGGCATGTCATGTTCTCGCTTCTACTAGTGAGAGAAATATTTATATAGAGGGAAAATCTTTGGCACCACCTTTATTTGAAGGAAAAAAATTTAAAGGGTGGAAAATATTAATGGAAATTTTTCTTAAGTCATTAGATTTTAAAATATGGAATATTACCATTAGGAAGCCACCAAATGAGTTGAGTAGGGAAGAGTGCGCCTTAAATGCAAAATCAATGAATTTTCTATTTTGTGCACTTAATCAAAATATTTCCAAACTCATTAATATTTTTCCTACTGCATATGAGATGTGGAATTTTCTTGAGATAACTAATGATTCTCCATCTATAGTGTTAGTTATAGAACAATCACCTAGAATAGTGGTATTAGGTGATATGCTTGTTTTAGAATTTTATGCACAAGAGCTTAAGCTATTTTATCACAGAGCACCAAGCAATCACAGAAACACCACACACAAAAAACACAGATGTATAGTGGTTCCTCAAGATAGGGTGTCTTGTGTAGTCCACTCTCCCTCTATGCCTTTCTAGCTGTGTGCTAGGGTCGGCAATCTCCACCAAATACTCAGGCTCGTAGGCCTTACAAACTCAGGCCCTCAAGCCCTACACTCAGGCCCTCAAGCCCTACAAATCTCAGGCCCTCAAGCCCTACAAATCTTAGGCCCTCAAGCCCTACACTCAGGCCCTCAAGCCCTACAAATCTCAGTCCCTCAAGCCCTACACTCAGGCCCTCAAGCCCTACAAATCTCAGATCTAAACTAGATCCTAGAGCTCAGGCCCTCAGGCCTTACAGAGAAATAATGAGATGATACGAGAACTTTCTTTAGCCAGATGAATATCGGCTTCTTGGACTTGAAGGGAATGCTTTTGATCTTCACATGGATAGCCCACACTTCTCTTCAATCCTTTCTGGAACACCTCTTATCAGTCGATCTTGTTAGAATGAAACTTGGAGAACTTGATGCAGAATGTATGGTTCTGTAGTTCTTGTTCCTTCTTCTCGCAATCGTATTACTGTTCTATTGAAAAGTTTGTGAGAATTCTCTTTGTTTTTTAGGGCAGACACTTATTCCCTTTATATCTCCGAGGAGCCGGCTAACGGTATCCTAGAATGTACCTTAAGTGTCAGAATCCCAATCCTTACCAGCATGCATTGATTGGACCATCATGCGGCGGCATTAAATTTAGACAGCACGATTTGAAATGTCTAGACCTATCTCGATGATATTTGCAATGTCTCGATGACATATCTTGTCGTTACGATGATCCATCTTGGACTTGGACTTACAACGATATGAAGATATCCCCGTAATCGTTTTGGTAACTTCTGGTCTTCTCGATGATGTCGTTGAAACCATACTGTCTTTTCGGCGATATCGTCTTGATTATTCTTACTTTTCCTCGATATCGTTTTGTTCATTTTGACGGTAATTCATTCTTCTTCTATTGGCTACCTTTACAAGTTCTTTCTTAGTCTTCTCAGCGATAAGATTTATTTACAACGATGTCGTCGACACTCCCGAATACTTTGACTTTATCCTTTCAGCGATATCATTGTGAGATACAGATTGACACGACGATATTTAACTCGATTGATTATTCTTATTCTTTTTGACGATGTCATCGACACTCCTGAATACTTTGACTTTAGCCTTTCAGCGATATCGTCGTTAGATACAGATCGACACGTTGATATACAACTTGATTGATTCTTCTTGTTCTTTACGACAATATCGTCGTGTGAGCTTTGCTGTCACAATGATATCGTCGAGTTGTCCATATCATTTCGACGATAACTATCATGATCCTTCATCTTATCTCTGTATGCAATCTCAACGATGTACGAGTGCTTTATTCAACGATATATCTAGTCCTTCTCGGCGATATTGTATTTAGTGGAATTTGAGAAGTAATGGACATAATGTTTAATCTCTGCAAGCATAAACTGAACACACCATCAAATACATAAAGCTTTTATCATTGACTTGAGCACTTCGTTAAATCAGGAAACTTGTTGGGCACTGTTCCCAACAATCTCCCCCTATTTACAGAATTCATAACTCATTCAATGATAAATGCCATACACAAAAAAAGAATTATGATTCAAGTAAATTTAATTTAGATTCATCTACTCAGCATCACATAAACAAAATGAAGGTTTTTGGATAACAATTAGCAATCATTTTCCCTTACAGTTTGTAGACAAAAACACCCTTTGATGGTGGCTTTCAAACTCTGTTGTTGCTGCCTTTACCCTTTCTCTTCTGTCTTTCATGGAAGTGGATAGGCTTGGGGATCTTCTTTGGAGATGGAGGAGGACCATGAGGGAATGACATCTTTTGATTTATCCTCTTCTCCATTTGCTTGAGATGACTATTCCAGTCAGCTGAATAATATACTCTTTCAGTGCATTCTTGAGGATATCCAAATTCTATCTAGCTTTCTAAAATAATCTCCTTGGAGGAAGGACTCCACTGTCCTGCTTGTGGATCCTGCTCAACTTCCTTTAGCCTCTTCTGCATGTACTTCCTGCTCTGAATTCTATTTCTTTTTCTTGAAGTGGCAGATTCTCCAAATTCAATGTCATATTCTCCTGAGACAGTGCTTTCTGATGGTTCTGCTAGTCCATACTCTGAAGGAGGCTTCTATAGTGTTTGCTTGATTTGACTTGTAGTCCACATTGCTTGATGTGAGCCTGTATTTATCACTGCCTTCTACCCCTTTAGGACTTCTTCAATAACCCTATCAGCAAGGTTTTCTTGTACTAAAATTAGTCTTTCATGAATTTGTTGTTCAGTGACATCCAGGTTATTTCTGACTTCCAGCAGATGGGCATCAAGAGTGTTAGTATTCGCATTTATCCTGGTTAGAATAATATCTTTGTCATCATGGGCAGATGTCTCTATTTCCCCAAATGCATCCTCCACATTCCTCGCGAATGCTAGCTGATTGTTCAGGAGCTGATGGGTTTGATGGCCACCATGTTGACCTCTTCACCAACACGTTCCATTGCTTGTGCTACTAAGTGATAGAAATGAGCATACTAGGTGTTGAGATAAAGTATCTCCTTCGTTACTATGCTTTGCTTTGCCTTTATTTCTTGTCGTAATCTATCTACTGTTTGGAGGATGAATGTTTCCATCCTCTGTCGTTGAGCATTTAGTAATCCTGAGAGTATGTGAAACATCGATCCCGATTGAGCAGAGGATGGTCCAGCAGCATTCTCCCCAACCTCAAGAGCAACTCTCTCTTCTGGAGCTTCTTCATGGGCACGGTCAGATAGGTAGTCACTTATCTGAACCGTGGATTTCTTAGGACTGGGTACCTTTAGGGGCTCAGTTTCTGATGTTATCACAATCTTGTTGGAAAGAGCTAGTTCTAGTCCAAGGGAGGGTTCAGGATTCTCAAATGCTTCTGGCTCCTGTCTTGGTCTTTTAGTTGGTGTGTCTGGGATGATATCCAGGTGGACATTTTATTCCTGCTCTTCTAGGGTAGAGCACCCCAGATGGGTCTCCCCCTCACCATTCTCAGTGTCTTGGGCTGAGCACCCAGAGTGGGTCTCCCCCTCAACAGGATCACTGGCTGGAATAGGGCTTCTCATTTCTGTAAACGCTTATGTGTTAGCAGGTGCTGCTTCTTTCTCGGAGGCCTCTAGGGACAGAGGCATTTCCCCCTAAGTACCCGTTTGGTTGGGCTGATAGCCTGCTGTGCATTTTCAGAAAAACGGAGGTTGGAGGAGAAGCAGCGTTTGGATCAGCTTATTTCAAAAAACCCGATTATTTAATTCCACACTTTCCTATTACCTCCCAGACGCAGCACAAAGCCCTATATAGCCGCAATTGCGATGTCCCCCCTTCCGCTCCTTTGCGTCCTTTATCAAATCCCTAGCGGCGATCTTTTCCCCAGGGCGGCGCTCTTCTCCCACCGGTGGCGATCGCTTACGATTCCTCCCTCTGGCGCTATCCTCCTATCATCTGCGACGCCATCTCCCCTCGCGCATATCATCTGTGACGCCTAGGTATGACATTGACGGCATCCCTTTCTTCCTGTGTGATCTCGCTTGGATACCTAGGTATTCTCTAATGGTTCTTCCTCCTTCCAGGTTCACCTTGCACTTACAGAAGTTCCATGTTCACCGTGCTCCATTCTACACTTTGGGTATTCCATCTTTCTCTTTTCTCTGTCTTTTATGTGCATGTAATATGTATGTTATTGTTGTTGTTGTTTGTGTTGATGAGAAGTGTGGCCCTAAGGTTCCTAGATCTATGTATTGATGAACTGTATGTGTGTGATCTATGTATGTGTGTTGCTGTTTTTGTGTGTTTGTTGGTGTATGTGTGTTGGTGTGTGTTATTCTTGTGTATATGTATTGGTGGTTTATATGTATGTGTGTTGGTGTATGTGTGTTGGTGTATGTGTGTTGGTGTATGTGTGTTGGTGTATGTGTGTGTATGTGTTGGTGTATGTTTTTTGTGGCTGTTATTGGTGTGTATATAGTATTATTTTTGTGTATGTATGTGTTGGTGTTGTGTGTGTGTATGTGTTGGTGTATGTGTGTTGGTGTATGAGTTTTGTTGTGTTGGTGTTGGTGTATGTGTTGGTGAATGTGTGTGTTGGTGTATGTGTGTGTTGTGTTGGTGTTGTTGTGTTGTGTTGGTGTTGTTGTGTTGGTTGGTGTATGTGTTGTTGTGTTGGTTGGTGTATGTGTGATGTGCTGTGTTGGTGTATGTGTTGTTGTGTGTGTTTGTGTGTGTGCTGTTGTTGTATGTGTTTGTGTTGTGTTGTTGTGTATATATATTGTTTTTGTGTATGTATGTGTGTGTGTTGTTGTATGTGTTTGTGTATGTGTGTGTTGGTGTATGTGTGTGTGTGTTGGTGTATGTGTGTGTTGGTGTTGTGTGTGTGTGTGTTGGTGTATGTGTGTGTTGTGTTGGTGTTGTTGTGTTGTGTTGGTGTTGTTGTGTTGGTTGGTGTATGTGTTGTTGTGTTGGTTGGTGTATGTGTTGTTGTGGTGTGTTGGTGTATGTGTTGTTGTGGTGTGTTGGTGTATGTGTTGTTGTGTGTGTTTGTTTGTGTGCTGTTGTTGTATGTGTTTGTGTTGTGTTGTTGTGTAAATATATTGTTTTTGTGTATGTATGTGTTTGTGTATGTGTGTGTTGGTGTATGTGTGTGTGTGTTGGTGTATGTGTGTGTTGGTGTTATGTGTGTGTTGGTGTATGTGTGTGTTGTGTTGGTGTAGTTGTGTTGGTTGGTGTATGTGTTGTTGTGTTGGTTGGTGTATGTGTTGTTGTGGTGTGTTGGTGTATGTGTTGTTGTGTAAGTTTGTGTGTGTGCTGTTGTTGTATGTGTTTGTGTTGTGTTGTTGTGCATATATATTTTTTTTGTGTATGTATGTGTGTGTGTTGTTGTATGTGTGTGTTGGTGTATGTGTGTGTATGTGTATGTGTTGTGTTGGTGTTGTGTTGTGTGTATATATATTGTTTTTGTGTTGTTGTTTATATATATTGTTTTTTTGTATGTGTGTGTATGTGTGTTTGTGTATGTATGTTTGTTGTGTTGTTTGTGTGTGAGTGTATATGTTGTGTTGGTGTGTTGTGTTCTATTTTTGTATATGTTGTTGTGATGTGTTGTGTGTGTGTGTGTGCTGTGTTGGTTGGTTGGTGTGTTGTGTTGTGTGTATATATTGTGTTGTGTATGTGTTGGTGTGCTGTGTTGTGTGTGTTGGTGTGCTGTGTTGGTTGGTTGGTGTGTTGTGTTGTGTGTATATGTTGTGTTGTGTATGTGTTGGTGTGCTGTGTTGTGTGTGTTGGTGTGCTTTGTTGGTTGGTTGGTGTGTTGTGTTGTGTGTATATGTTGTGTTGTGTATGTGTTGGTGTGCTGTGTTTGTGTGTGCTGTGTTGGTGTATGTTATTGTTTATTTGTTGTGTGTGTGTTGGTGTTGGTGTGTTGGTCTGTATATGTTGGTGTATAGGCTGTATGTTGGTGTTTGTATATATATTTTTAATATTGTTTAATGAATTAAGGATGGGCAAAGCAAAGGATGGTGGGGTGTCCACTATATGGGACAATAACGATGTGATCGACCAACCACGCATTTTAATAAAGAGGGGTGGACAAATGTTATGAAAAACTTTGAAGCGCAGACCGGTAAAAAATATGATAAAGTCCAACTTAAAAATAAATGGGATCATTTGAAGAAAGAGTGGAAATTATGGACAGACTTGAAACGTGGTGAGATCGTTTTGGGTTGGAATCCATCACGAAAGACTATAGACGCCTCGGACGAGTGGTGGTATAAAAGATTTAAGGTATTTATTAATAAAAATCATTGGTATTTCTTATTAGTTTTTTTAATATTTTCAATATCTGATTTTAAACCCTTCTTCTTAGGTTGTCCCATTGGCAAAGAAATTCTGGTATGCAGGAATCCCTCCAGAGTTAGAGGATAAACTGAACATGATGTTAAGTTCGGTTGTCCCTACAGGACATCAGGCTTGCACACCTCACTCCAGAAATCTTGCTACAGAGTCTATCGATGAAAGAGCAATGTCAGAGGATGAACATGATGAAATTGAGGTTAGCGGAGTTCCTCATCCAGCCAAGACCACAAATATATCAGAAACAAGCAAAAAAAGAAAGAAAGGAAAAAAGAAAGGTGCTAGCTCGATGTTAGAAGATTTGGCCGAGTCATCGAAGATCATCAGTTGATGCATCCAGGAGCCACCCAAGATTTCATCTTCTTCTTTTACTATTGGACAAGCACTAGAAAAATTAGGCACAAGAAGAACTGCATCTAGTTAAGTCCTAGCATTGACAGTGTACATTTTGTCGCATAATGAATCAATGAGAAAAACACACGAGCGATTTCAGCACTCAACGGAGACAACTAGCATATTTTTTGCTCGAGGTGTTCGCTCTTTGTTAAAGTTAGCCGAGGAAGTGATTCAGCCATCAGATAGGTCTTTCGGCTGCACTCCGCCAGAGATTATGTATGACAGACGTTATATGCCTTTTTTAAAGATTGAGTTGGGGCAATAGATGGAGCACATGTCGACGCGTGCATACTAGTAGGACGTCAAGTTCCATATATTGGGAGAAAGGGCATACCAACACAAAATGTCATGGCGGCTTGTGATTTCAACATGTGCTTCACTTTCGTTATGGTAGGTTGGGAGGGATCTGTGCATGATTGTCACATATTCAATTATGCAATTACTGATCCTCATTATACGCTCCCTCATCAACCTCAAGGTAAATAGTAAAAATTCAGTTCATCTAATTATTACTGTAAAAAATATATCAATTTTTAAGCATTTTATAATATTTTTCAGGAAAATATTACTTGGTTGATGCTGGCTATCCTCCTCAAAAAATATATTTAAAACCATATCCAGATACAAGGTATCATCTGCCATACTTTGCCCATGGTGGACGTCGCGCAGAAGGACATCGAGAGATGTTCAATCATGCGCATTCATCGCTTAGAAGTGTGATAGAACGATCACTCGGTGTTTGGAAGGAGAAGTGGGCCATACTGCGGGACATGCCAAGCTTTCGCTTTGACAAACAGGCAGATATTATGATGGCCACGATGACTTTACATAATTTCATTCGCCGACACCCTTCGCGTGTGGATTTTGATTTCAGTGAGTCTGAGCAGAGGGGTAGAGATGATGGAGTGGCCACACAAGAGCGGCAAGATACATGCCCTGTCACTACAGGTGGTGTAGAGGAGATGATCACGCTACGTGATAGTATAGCGGATAAGTTGTATGAATCTAGATCGTAGAAGGAGATATCATGACATATGGTTCATGTGGACATTATTTTTTTTGTTTGGTATTATATGATGGAAAATATATATATTTTTCTGATATTTGGTGAGAAAAAAAATTTGCTCAAAACTCCATTTTGTTTACAAACAACTTTTTCAAAACTCCATTTTACAAACTCCATTTCACCCAAACAGTTTTTTAACAAAACTCCATTTTCCAGAATCAACAATTTTCCTATCAGCAACTTTTCATCCGCAGCTTTCCATCATCAACATCCCAACCAAACATAGCCTAAAACTTTGTAGGGATCTGCTGAGGTGCGGCTCTTCCTCAAAGCTGTTGGAGGACTCCTCCTCCGCTGAGGCAACCTTCCTGGCATCATTCTTCGATTTCTTCTGCTAAACAGAGGAGGAACCGAGAGGTCCTTTGGAGATTGACCAATCCGATTTGTACAACATTTTGGAATCTAGCATTTTAAAGTAGTGCAGAGGCACTCCCATCGTCCTGGTGATCACTTCCCCAAGGGAGTTCAGCAGGAAGATGCTTAGAATTATCCCAAAGAATGGGGACGTCAGATTACTCTTAATCTTTTGAAAGAGGAGGTCCCTCTAGTCCATCCTTTTAGATAGGATAACCCTGCTCATCACTGCAAACATCTCTTTGGAAATCCGGTCATGAGAACCTGGTTTGCAAAGCACAACTTTGTCGATTATGTCTGCGAGAAGATTTCCTCGATGGTTGAATTCTGCCCTTTTAATGGACCCATAGGTCTTTCCTGAGTGTCCACACCAGGTGCAGCTTGTTGAGAGGTCTTCAGAGGACACCTCTTCCTTTAGTTATTTTGTTGTTAACCGAGGCAGATGCAACATTTTTCCCAGGCTTTTCACACAAATTTTCACTTTCTTCCCACAACCAGTGACTTTACTGAGGTTGCGGAGCTGTTCAGTCTTGCGTTTCCATAAAATTCCAGAAGTTCACGGTGTAGAAGAACACAGGGTTCACTGAGCAAATATTCGAGTCCGGCAGACTCCAGCAATCCTATCACCGACCTAATTTCTTCTTAACAAGATTTGAAAGCTCCTCGCTGAAGCTCACAACCTGACTACTGAACTCTTGTGCTTATTGGGAACCATGGCAGAAGAATCAGGAGAAATAGCAGTTGTCGGAGGCAGAATGAATTTTTATCATGGGAATGACTTTGGGCAAATGAGAGCGTAATTTTTATCCTAAGCATTCACTCTATTTATAGTGGAGGTAGATGAGGAGGCACGTACCTTATCATGCTTACTGAAGATTTGATGGACGGCCCAGATTAGTCGATCCAATATCGTGATAAGTAGTCGTGTCCTGTTTCAATGTTACGTCAGTATGTCGTCGAAAAATATCGTTGTTATGCTGCTTTCCAATCTGATCTATTTGTCGTCGAGATAATCCTTATGTCGTTGATACAATGGATTGTGTCGTCGAGACTATTAGGTTTGTCGAGCATAATCTTCTTCAATTTCTTGTTTGGCTTAGCCCATGTTCAACCCTTGTTGAGTGGCTTCTTCAGTACTAAGCTTGACCTTTTCCTAAGGAGCAAATGATTAGTGATAAAGTGAATTTGGAAGTTACTCTAAGTTTAACATCCCCAATTGGAATTTGAAAAAGTTAAACTTAGCTTCATCTTGGGGCTTTGTTAGTATATCACCAACTTATTTGTCTGTGGGGACAAACTCAAGAGTGATATCTTCATTCTGCACATGCTCCCTAATGAAGTGATACCTGATCTCAATATGATTAGTCCTGCTATGTGAGACAGGGTTCTAAGCAATTGAGATGGCACTTGAAGAGTCACAAAATAGGGGTGTTTTGGTCATCTTCAGATTTTAGTCCTCCAGTTGATGCTGGATCCATAGCAACTGAGCACAGCAACTCCCTGCAGATATGTATTCTGACTCTGCTGTGGAGATTGCCACATTTGTCTGCTTCTTACTTCTCCATGAGATCAGTCTTCCTCCAAGGAATTGAAAAATCCATGTAGTACTCTTCCTATCTTCTTTGCACCCTGCATAATCTGCATCTGAATACCATGTTAGTTCACACCAAATGTTCCTAGGATACCCTAGGCCAAGATTATGTGTACCCTTCAGGTATCCTAAAATCCCCTTGACAGAGGTGTGATGAGATTCCTTGGGGTTCACCTGATATCTAGCACAGACACATGTGGCAAACATTATGTCAGGCCTACTTGTAGTTAGGTAGAGCAAAGACCCAATCATGCATCTGTACTTGGTTTCATCAAAGGGTATTCCCTTCTCATCCTTGTCCAGAGACAAATTGGATCCCATGGGAGTCTTCATAGAAGAAGCACTCTCCATTCCAAATTTCTTGAATAGCTCTTTAGTTAATTTGGTCTGTGAGATGAATATACCATCTGCATATTATTTCACTTGGAGACCTAGGAAGTATTTGAGCTCTCCCATGCTGCTCATTTCAAACTTTCCCTGCATTAAATTGGCAAATTTCTTGTAGAGATTGTCATTTGTAGAGCCAAAGATAATGTCATCCACATAGATCTGCACTAGCAAGATCTTGCCCATTACTTCCCTTAGGAACAATGTCTTGTCAATCTTCTCCCTTGAAAACTTGTTTTCAATGAGAAAGCTTGACAAAGTCTCATAGCTGAGGGTTGTTCTACATATACTTCTTCCTTGAGGTCACCATTCTGGAAGGCTGACTTCACATTCATCTGGTACACTTTGAATCCTTTATAGGCTGTATAGGCTAGGAACATTCTGATAGCCTCTAGTCTTGCTACATGGGCAAAGGTCTGATCAAAGTCAATGCCCTATTCCTGTTTGTAGCCCTTTGCTACCAGCCTTACTTTATTCTTTGTAATAACCCCATTCTCGTCCAATTTGTTTCTATAGACCCACTTGGTTCCAATAATGTTGTGTCCTTGGGGTATGGAAACTAACTTCTATACCTTGCATCTTTTAAATTGATTTAGTTCCTCCTGCATTGCAGCAATCCAGAATGAGTCGTAATTTGCTTCCTCAAATTTCTTGGGTTCAATTTGAGAAAGAAAACTTAAGTATAATGCTTCATTTAGAGCCATGCTCCTTGTCACCACTCCTTGATTGACATCCCCTATAATTTGCTCTTGAGGGTGATGTTTGATTTATCTAAGTACAGCAGGCAGTCTTCTTGGGATCTCGTCTATTGCAGGTTCTTCAGGTTGTACCTCTTCAACTATTTCTAGTCCTTCTACAGCATCTTCTTCCATTTCTATTGTCATTGGATGGTCTCTATCTCTTCTTGAGGTTTCATCCTTATCCTCAATGGATAGCTTTTCCATTCATTCTATTTAACCTGCATCCGCTATAGAACTAGACCAGCCTTTATGAATAAGGCTAGTCTCATCAAATATAACATGTACAGATTCTTCAACTGCTTGGGTATTAATGTTGTACACCCTATATGCTTTGTAATAGGAGTTGTAGCCAACAAAAATACCTTCACTGCTTTTCTCCGCAAACTTAGTTAGTTTGGATTTTCCATTATTGAGTACATATCATTTGCTCCCAAAGATTTTGAAGTAGGGTGAAGTAGGCTTTCTGCCTTTCATCAGCTCTAAGGGAGTTTTCTTTTGATCTTTGATGATAGATGCCCTATTTATGACATGATAAGTTGTGTTGACAGCATCTACCCAGAGGTATTCTCGTAGAGAGGAGTCACTTACCATTGTCTTGCTAGCCTCTATTAAGGTTCTATTTTTTCCTCTCTGCAACTCCATTTTGTTGAGGAGTTCTAGGTGAGAAAAATTCTTGGGAGATGCCCAGCTCTTGGCAGAATTCTTTCATGGCTCCAGATTGAAATTCTATACCATGGTCACTTCTGAATTTGACCACAGTGCAGCTCATCTCATTCTGGATTTGCCTGACAAAGTTCTTCAAGATATCTAAGGTATCTAACATCTTTTTAAGGAAGAATACCCATGTGAACCTGGAATAATCATCAACTACAACAAGAGTGTAAGTCTTCCCTCCTAAGTTGTGAACTGACATAGGACCAAACAGATCCATGTGCAACAGAAATAGGCACCTATAAGAGTCTTTAATGGAGATGCTCTTGAAGCTGGTCCTAGTTTGCTTGCCAAGTTGGCATGCATGATAGGGGCCTTCCTTAATGCACTTAAGATTGGGTCCATTTCTGAATAGGTCTAAAGAGAAAAGCTTGCCTATGGTCTTGTAATTAATGTGAGCAAGTCTCTTATGCCATTGAACACATAGAGCCTCTTTCTCATTAGCTACAAGACAAAGAGGCATGGAAGAATTTGATTGAAGGAAATTTAAGCAATATATATTTCCACTCCTAGTACCACTTAAGGTAGCCTCAGAGTCAAAGGATTTCTTAACTAGACATTTATCCTTGTTGAAAACAATGACATAACCTAGATCACAATGTTGACTTATGCTTAAGTGATTGTGATTCAATCCCTTCACATAAGCTACCTTTGTGATGGTAACTAACCCATTTGAGATGTTGCCATAGCCTTTGGTCACCCCCTTTTCTAAACCTCAAAATATCACTGTTGGTCCATTCTCCACAGGGGTGAAGTTTCTAAGATAGCTCCTTATTCCAGTCATATGCCTGGACCAGACACTGTCCAAATACCAAATGTGAGATTTGTTGGTATTTGGACACACCTGCAAGAAAAATTACTTTCCCTTAGGCACCCAATTTAATTTGGGCCCTTGGTTTCTGTTAGGGGATAAATTGGGACACTACAGCACTGGGTGGTCTGTACTCTCTTTGCATTAGGTCCTGTTGGGTTGAACCAACAGTCAAGGGCAAAGTGACCCACCTTCCCACAACACCAGCACTCAAACCGTTTGTATCTTCTCTTCTGCCTCACCATCTGAGTGGGATGATAGTGATGGTGTGCAGGAGTGGGTACAACTGGCCTGACAAGTTTTTCGGTGAACCTCACAGGTGTGAGTGTGAAGTGGAGCAGGTCTCACCACCTTGTGGTTCACCTTCTTGGGAACAGGCTTTGTAGGAACAGCCTTTCTTTTGCTTTTGAGTGTTGTTGCTTCAGACCCATGGACAAAGGGACCTGGATTCTTCAACTGAATCTCCTCTTGGGTTTCCTTGAGAGCACTAAGCCAAAATACTGCTCTTCTATTGGTAATAGAGGTCTTACTGCCACTTGTTGAGCAGGAATTGGTCAGATAACCATATGAGGAATCCTGGTCAAAGGAATTTGAAGCCAACAATACCTTCTTGAAAGAGGGTTGCACATCAGAGGCTTTACCCTTGACAATTTCTTTATTGAATCCTATACCAGCTCTGAATGGTGTAGAGAAACTGTCAATAATAGGAAGTACAGTCTTAGGTTTTGAAAAGCTGGCAATAATTTTCTTTTCAACCAGCAACATTTCCTCAAGGTCCTTGATGACCTTATTCTTCTGACCTAGTTCAGCATTCTTGAGCTTTGTGGCCTCCTTGAATCTGTCCATTTCCTTGCTCACAGCAGCTAGCTTCTCTGTTGTCTCCTAGAGCTCAAAGTGGGTAGTTTGCAAGGAGGCCAACTCCTTAGCTTGAACTTTGAAGAGTTTCTTGCTTTTCTTGAAAGCTTTCCACAAGATTTCATATTGCTGAATCAGCTCAGATTCAATCTCATAATGAGATCTTAAGGATGTGTGGTTGGAAGCAGACTCACCCCCATCATCATGCAGAGAATCTGCCACTGATTCAGAATTAGAGGCAGATAGAGGAGCTCTAATTTGTACCTTTCCAGGAGAGTTATTGTCATCCTAGTTTTCTTCATCGATGTCCATAAGGCGAATGAGGGCTTCCTCCTCAGTTTTTGAGGAGCTAGTGTCAGAATCACTCAAGGTTTTGGTCTTCTTTGCTAGAAACCCTTTATCAGATTTCTTCTTGTCCCTTGACCTTCCTTTGTCTTCATGATTCCCTGATTCCCTCTTCTTGGAAGGGCAATTAGCAATCATGTGTCCTGCTTCATTATAGGAATAACAAACAGTATTAGTTAAATCAAATTTACTAGTTTTTTATTTGTACCTGTCCTCCCTTGAGGAATTGGATCTGTTATTGTGACTAGATCTTCTGGACCTTGAAGAAGAGGGTCTATAGCTGTCTCTTCTTCTTTTGGAGATCGATTTTCTGAACTGCTTTGAGAGGAGAGCCGTCTCTCTTTCAGTATTGCCAGATTCTGAAGTTCTGGCAACAAGACCTTCACTGCTCTCAGATCTGTCTTGGTATGCAGGAGTCTTGTCCTTGGATCTCCACATGCTCTCAGCCTTGAGAGCCACAAATCTTTCTCTGGTGTTCTCCCTTAAGCTTTCTTCTTCAGCCTTTTGGTGTTGAGCGAATCTCATGGGAGAGCAGCTTTCCAAATAGGTTCTTGGGCTCCATGTTGCCTAGTTGACCCATTTCTCTAATAGCACAAATCTTGATATCCCATTCCTTAGTGAGAGATCTGAGGAAATTATCATTTATATCTGAGTTTCTGAACTCCCTTCCATAGTTCTTCAGCCCATTTACTATTTTGAAAAATCTCTTATAGCAGTTAGAGATATTTTCAGCCTTGCCTTGCTTGAAGGCCTCATACTCCTGATTTAGAAGGGATTTCCTATCATCCCTTACTTCCTCAGTCCCCTCCATATAGACAACTAGGGAGTCCCACATCTCCTTGGCCATTTTGTAGTGGATGAGATTTTAAAGGGTTGAGTCATCAATAGCACTTACTATAAATTTTTTTGCCCTCTTATCTAGGCTTACCAGGGCAAGCTCATCCTTGGTCATGTCGTTATACTTCTTTGCCACCCTTTGAGTTGGATCTATGGTGGATGCCGTAATGGGGATGAAGGGACACTCTTAAACAGCCATGAATATCCTGGGATCAGCTGCTTCCATAAAAATTCTTACTCTTTCCTTCCAGATAGGGAAGTTCTCTTGAGTGCAGGTTGGAAGCTTCATGGATCTCATCTCTTTGTGTTGATCAGCCATAGTGAGTAGTTTCAAGATCTAGATCTGAATGTTAAGTCACTCTTTGATCAACCTATCTCTGATACCACTTGTTAGGTATGGAACTATCACCTAGAAGGGGGGATCAGGAGATATGCCCGTTTTAGAATTTTATGCACAAGAACTTAAGCTATTTTATCACAGAGCACCAAGCAATCACAGAAACACCATACACAAAAAACAACAAATGTATAGTGGTTCCACAAGACAGTGTGTCTTAAGTAGTCCACTCTCCCTCTGCGCCTTTCTAGCTGTGTGCTAGGGTAGACAAACTCCACCAAATACTCAGACCCGCAAGCCTTACAAACTCAAGCCCTCAAGCCCTACACTCAGGCCCTCAAGCCCTACAAATCTCAGGCCCTCAAGCCCTACAAATCGCAGGCCCTCAAGCACTACAAATTTAGGCCCTCAATCCCTACACTCAGGCCCTCAAGCCCTACAAATCTCAGATCTAAATTAGATCCTACAGCT
The DNA here is from genome assembly GCA_033032865.1 of Dactylorhiza incarnata. Lineage (NCBI taxonomy): Eukaryota > Viridiplantae > Streptophyta > Magnoliopsida > Asparagales > Orchidaceae > Dactylorhiza > Dactylorhiza incarnata. The sequence continues at coordinate 4,099,918 of JAWHQI010000013.1, forward strand.
CAGGCCCTCAGGCCTTATAGAGAAACAAAGAGATGATACGAGAACTTTCTCTAGCCGAATTAATATCGACTTCTTGGACTTAAAGAGAATTCTTTTGATCTTCACTTGGACAACCCACACTTCTCTTCAATCCTTTCTGGAACACTTCTTATTAGTCGATCTTGCTAGACTGAAACTTGGAGAACTTGATGCAGAATGTATGGTTCTCTAGTTCTTGTTCCTTCTTCTCGCAGGCGTATTACTGTTCTATTAAAAAGTTTGCGAGTATTCTCTGTGTTTTTTTAGGGCAGACACTTATTCCCTTTATATCTCTGAGGAGCAAGCTAACGGTCTCCTAGAATGTACCTTAAGTATCAGAAGCCCATTCCTTACCAGCATGCGTTGATTGGACCATCATGCGGCGGCAATAAATGCAGACATCGCAATTTGAAATGTCTTGACTCGTCTCGACGATATTTGCAACGTCACGATGACATATCTTGCCGTTACGACGATACATCTTGGACATGGATAATTCTTCAAGTCTTCTTCAGAGAATGATATTTCGACGATACTTGATATCATAGCTTTACTAGGACTTACGACGATATGAATATGTCGTCGTAACCTTGTTGGTAACTTCTGGTCTTCTCGGCGATGTCGTTGAAACCATACTGTCTTTTTCGGCGCACTACAAGAAAGTTGAGTATTAGCTACACATATATTTGCCACGGAGCAAAAGTCGTGGATAATACTAGTACATTAGCCACGCAAAAAAAATCGTGGCTAATAACTATGTTTTAGCCAGGAATAAATAAATCGTGGCTAATACTAAAGTATTAGCCACGATAAATCATAAGTCGTGGCTAATACTACAAATAATAGCCACGACAGAAAATAATACGTGGCTAATACTAACGTCGGCCACCAAATCCGTGGCCAATATTAACATTAACGATCAATATTTCTTTCGGAGCGTGCACTCGTTAACCTAATCCCGTCTTCCCCTCTACAGACCTTGTGCTCCATCCCGTCTTCCCCTCGATGCCTTGTGGAGTTGATCGATGAAACTCAGCATATTCGACTCCTGATGACACAGATCAAAGCCATCTTCCCCTCGACGCCTCGTGCTCCATCTCGTCTTCATCGCCTGCAACCACAAAATCCTCTCGCCTGCGCCGGTTGCAGATCGACAAAATTCCTCCAGATATGTCTATTTCCAAGTAGGTTTGTTGTCCTCCATTATTGTCTGACACCAGGAACTAACTCATCCATAGGTCCTCCAGTCGATATTCACGCCACTTCTAGTCGTTACTCCTCTAGTCGGCATTCACGCCACTTTCATCATTCCTCCTCTAGCTGACATTCTCTCCTAATCCAGTCGCTGCTCCTACAGCCGATGTTCTCGCCTCTTCTATTCAGTGCTCCTCCAGCCGACATTATTGCTTCTTTTAGTCGTTGCTCCTCCATCTACACATATTCTCGCCTCTTCCAGTCGCTCTTCCATCTAGCGTTCTCGCCCGACCTTCTCTTTTTTTAGGTAATATTTTGATATACTCCTCTTACAGTAGTTTAGGGCATGGTACCAGCGATTCTCTCTAGATTGACCTCTATTCCAAATTTAATGTCTCTAGTTATAAGGGAATAGTTACAATTAATATTTATTAATAGCTGATATTATGATATCATTCGAATCATTGCTACTATTTGATCTTAGTCTCAGGTTTTAGTTCACATAGATGATTTGTGTATTGCTTCTATATTTAAATTCCTTTTTAGATTACTTTCCGTTGGAATAATTTAATATTCATGAATAATTGTGTTCCGAATTTCTACAAAGATATATATGAAGAGCTTGGTAAATTTGGCAAACTTGAGAGCCTCTATGTATGCGATAACCTGGCTAATCATATGGTAATAGACAATTAAACATCTCCTTTTTCCATATATTTGCAAACATTATGTATTGAGTTCCATTTTTATTGGTTCATTTGCAGTTGGGTAATGTGTGTTTAGTCTAATTTTAATTCATGCTAGAAACTACTATTCTTTTATATTGATGTATCGTATGTTTGACATCTCTGAATTTTTCTAAATTTTTGAATTTGCAGTTATTGGAAATTGCCCAAGTTGCATAAGAATATGTAAGCACACAAGGAAATGCAATTTTCCCCTCTTAATGTATTGATGGTTTTTATATAATCTCTTTTCTTAATGAGATGCGTGCTTTTTTGTAATTTCTCGTCAGGTGCATGAATTCAAGTCGATTGACAAGTTTGAAATTTTCAACACCAACAACTTGTTTGCATTTTCTAGTTTTTTGCCTGAAATTGACATAAACCTATGCTTTTATCCTAAATGTTATACATTTATCAGGTGGTTAAACTTGAAAGCTGTCAAGAGGCTTGTGGAGGCATATGTACTCAAAATGTAAATCATTCCAAACCCCAAGGTAGAGCTTATCACATATTAACTTTATATTTGTGCCAGAAAAGAAAATGATAAAAATATCATAGTATGATATACCTATAGGAAGTGGATGGTGTTAATGTTCTTCAACTTGAAACTGCAGCTGGAGCGGCAATACTTGTAAGAATAGGATAAAATAATTTTTTATACAGAATTTTTTCATTTTAGCACTTAAAAAGATCTCTATTTTACTTTCTTTGATGTAGCTTATCACATATTAACTTTATATTTGTGCCAGAAAAGAAAACGATAAAAATATCATAGCATGATATACTTGCAGGAAGTGGATGGTGTTAAAGTTCTTCAACTTGAAACTACAGCTGGAGGGGCAATGCTAGTAAGAATATGATAAAATAAATGTCTTTATACAGAATTTCTGCATTTTAGCAGTTTAAAAGATCTCTATTTTACTTTCTTTGATGTAGCTTATCGCATATTAACTTTATATTTATGCGAGAAAAGAAAATGATAAAAGTATCATAGCATGATATACTTGAAGGAAGTGGATGGTGTTAAAGTTCTTCAACTTGAAATTGCAGCTAGAGCGGCAACACTAGTAAGAATAGGATAAAATAAATATTTTTATACAGAATTTCTGCATTTTAGCGGTTAAAAAGATCTCTATTTTACTTTCTTTGATGTAGTTCTTCGATCATGCAATTGGGGTCAATGTTCCCCGTTCTTGATTTCTTCCAGTGAAAGCAACATCTGATTTGTTGCTTGTCCAGGTCAACACAATGCTTGATGTGGAATTCTTTGGGTAAATTTATGTCATACAATTAGTGAATGATCTTGAGCAGATTTGTACCTAAATCAAAATGGCTTGAATTTGTTAAACCCCTCGAATCTAGCCAAGTATGGGTTACTATTAGAAAGTTTTGTAATCAAGTGCAGGAAATCAAAGGTAGTTTTATCAAATTATTAAAGCACGTCTATCTTGACATATACTTGGTAAAAATGAATTCTTTGTACCAAATTCTTGCACATTTTATGAAGTATTTTTTTGTATTTTTGAGTTAGACCAAATCTTCCTAGACAATTGAGTAACATACATCTTATGTTGATGCAACATTTTCTTCAATCAGATATCCATTGTGTATTTTGTATCATTGAATTTAAAACATCTTACATGAAATATTTAAATATATATTATATATATTCTTGCCTGGTCACATATTTCATAGCATCCCTGGAACAACTGCCTATGGAAGCCATAGAGTAGTGGTATGAGGCAATCCAACCATTGAAATCCATGGGGTTCTTTCACTTGCACTAAATATTTGGTTGCTAATTTTGTGTACAACCTTATAATCTTAATGAACGAGATATTGAGACTGATTTCATATAAACTCTCCTAATTCTTTTTCTACTTAATCTAATGCAGGTCAGGCTCTATATGACTCAGCTGTTAGCATTCACTTCCCAGATCTGCTAGCTTTTGCTTTGGAATATCTCCCAAATCGTAATTCTTTGGTATTTGGAGATTTGTATGGGATCAGTGATGAAACATCTACAATCTTTAGGTCTACTCTCCTTTATGAAGGTTTTTTCTCCTCTTTAATCTCTCTATGTTTGCTCGTCATCGCCATTACAATCACTCTTTGTGCAAATTGCATAGAATTGATTTATTTAATTTTCGATTCCATCATTATATCACACAGTTGTTCTATTTTGGCAATCTAATGGATTGATACGTTGTTGAGGGTAAGCTGCTACATGTGTCACCAATTTGTACCCTTTCCAGACCCATTTCTTTCTACATTTTATGAGTTGAATACTTGCTAAAAATTAGATGTTGTCAATTAATCCTCTTCGGCTCGAGCTTTAATCGAGACTATATGGAAATAAAGTTCAAATTAATCATAGTACACATCATAGAGTTCTATTCTAGGATACATGTTTCTTGGATTTTGCTGAATAGCAGAGATGGGGAAGGCAAAGAAAGGGCCCAAATTTGTTGTAGCGAAGAAGCTTATTAGCTCCAAATTGCTTCGCCAGTAGGTAATTATGTTCGCACCATTAGGAAATCTTCCTAATGTTATTAGTAGATGTCTTCCAATTGCATGTGTTGTTAACATCTCAAAATGACATCAAGATGTTATGCTTCAGTCTTACATTGTAATATGCGTAATGTGCTGCATAATAACATTCTTCTTAATATTTTATTTAATTTTTGACTTACTCTCAATCTCAGGGAGGCTATATGAGCTGCCACAATGGAGTGTGGAGAGTCCAAGACTCATTGGCCATTTCCAGGGCCATTGGAGATGCCAATACGAAGGAATGGATCATTTCTGAGCCTGAAACTAGAAACATTCAACTGGACCGAGATTGCGAGTTTCTTGTAATGTCTTCTGATGGCTTGTGGGACAAGGTTTGGCTCATAATTTCTAAAAATTTTTAAACTTGATACATAAGACAAAGTCATTCAATTCATGCAATTTTCTAATTCCCTGGGGAGGCATGGATACATAAGACAAAGCCACCATATGCACTGTATAATTTCTGGTCTTTATAAAGCCCTGTGTTATTTTGAAACTTTTTGTATGATATCTAATATCCATTTAGGGATTCATATTTATCTTTTTGATCATAAAATTTATAATGAAAGCTAGGTGGCGAGGAGGCGAATAATGCTAGGCGATGACTGCACGAGGATGAGATGGCCCTTGAAGAACAAACGGCCTCCCACAAGGAGTAGGTACACCATCACTCACCATCACTCCTTGTAATTTGTGGAACTGCTAGTTTGATTACCATTTATTCCAGCTTTAGTTTTGGATTTTGACTACAGAATTTTTCGTCTTTACTTGCATATTCTGCTTACAATTTAAACATGATGACTTTTTTTATTTAATGGTCGATTATGTTGACATAATTATGATGTTATATATGTATTTTGACATTGCTTTTTTTATGGATCCTCGAATTTGTTATGCAGCATTGGCCAGACAATTGTAAAGACTAGTCCACTCATGGGTAGGTTATTTACACATTTATCTACCGGTTTCATCTTACATTATATTGTCATCTTATTCTCTTTTGAATATTAGTGGCATTATATGCACACCAACATGGCTATTTGAAGGGTTATTTAGTAATACCTCACCTATTAATTTTTTCACTTGATGAGGGTACTAACGCTAAAGAAGAGAAAAGAGCTTTTTATGCGGCAAGCAACAATGTCCAATAAAGCTTGTTAGGTTTTTTGACCATGATTTGGAGTAAAATGGTTTCGAAAACCATTCAACAATTTTCTACTAATTACTTGTGTTGTTTTTTGTTTATGTAGATATGTGAATTTCTATGCAACTTCCATGAGATTTTGGGTCTCATTGAGGTATGCATTTTCAACGTTTGAATACTTGTGTTGGAATAAAGCTTGTTAGTCACTGACGGTAGGAAGGTGGTGTGTCATCATCTTGCTGTATTCATCTTGAAAGATAAAGTATTTACAACAACTCTCAAGTTCATTATTGTAATAATTATGCATGAAGGTTAATTGACTCTGTCCATTATGCATGAAGGTTAATTGACTCTGTCCATTATGCATGAAGGTTAATTATGCATGAAGTTCAATATCTTGGCCTGTAAATGAATTGAGAAATCCTTAATTATCATTTTCTTGGTGGCCGGGGATTTATAGCTGTTGTGAAAATATAATTTTTTGAGCTGCTTATATAACATAATAGCATATAGCTAAATATGATGTTTTAATATATTTTATGAGCTGTAACATCAGTAATCCAAATAAAATATACATTATTAAAATAAAACTTATAAGGTTTGTGTTTTCATTGAATTGAATTGAACGTGGATGCGCTTCTTCTCCAAACGCTTGTTCCGGTAGTGTTATAAGAGGAGCATACTATCCGGCTATCCTTGCATGACATTTTATTAGTCAAAAACATCTTTTTTATCCTTGCATGCCATTGTTGCGGATGTCGTTGTTGTGGATGCTGACTGTATATCCTCCTTTCCTAAATAGTTTTGCATTTTCTGTTATAGCTGACTTTGCTGAAGCAGTTCCTTGTTGCCTTTCTTTTGTAGTAACAGCGACGCCGGAGCACGGTGAGAAGAATGTCTTGCAGGATATGTGAACCATCTCAGATATAATTCACTATCTCGAAAAGAACAACAAATATTATAGAGAGAAAGTCTCCCTATTGTCTGCAAATGTATCACTATTGAAGTCATGAGCTCCAGTTCTGTCCACGACTCCTCCTGCTCAGCCAAGTCTCAAGAGGAGGCTCCGCACGGTGCGTGAATAGAGAGAGATAGGCTGACATAATATATGATGGTGATTTTGAAGTTCAGTGTACATAATTCTTTTCTTTTGTTGAATCATTGTCCTTCTCGCTAATGTGAATTCTCTTTTGCCAAGATCAAGGAAGAAGGAAGTAATGCAGCTTTTACAGAATTCTTTTCTTTTTAAACGCGTGGAAAACAATTTTAACTTTTAGAACACAATTTTAACTTTTAGAACGGCTGTTTTTCTCTCCAAAACTGCTGTTACACCAATCTATAAGTCTGGATTCCAGTTTCAGCACTTCAGGATAGCAGTTTTGCTGTCCAAAACTCCTGTCCAGCATTTTTAAACATGAGAACAACAGGTTTAAGGACCAAAAGTGCTGTTTTCATGTTTAAAACTGCTGTTCCAGCAGTCTACAAGTGTTGAATTGCTGTCCAACACTTCCACATAGCAGTTTTTCTGTCCAAAATTGTTTGTTCTTTGGAAAGGGATTGATAGTTGTTGGTGCCAAAAATGGTACCTCCAAAATTCACACTAAAAGGGGGATGGGAGAAAACTGCGAAGTGCAGGCTACTAAGACAGAAGATGCTGGAACAAAGAGAAATGATCACAAAATGGCGATCACGAAGAAATGAGACCGCTTACACAGGTTGTAAGCTGGAGCCTCGGAGCCAAAAAGTCCTTTTACAGGTACCCCTACACCTCTATTTATAGACGAGGGGGCTGCCCAAATGGGCAGAACTGAAAACTACGGGCTGTCCGGGGTACAGGAGAGCCGGGGCAGGGAAATGGGGTACAAATAACAAAAATAAGGAAAACGATCAGACCGCTTAAGCTGGCGATCTCGCACTGCCCTGACCGCTTGGCACTTAGAAAATTCTAGTTGAGGAGGCAGCTGGTGATCTGGGCGGTCACCGAAACTGAGACCGCTGAGACCGAAAAATTTGACCAGCAAGAGGAGGTCGCGGGCTTTCCGGACAAACAATAGTTACGATTCAAAATTTATGATGGCCATCAATTGCCATCTATATATGTGGTTCTTCTTTCATAATTTATTATTCATATTGGTTGATGTGGGGAGAAGAAATTAAGATTTTTTGCTCTAATTTTTTTAAGAAAATACATAATTTATTATTTGCCACGGTTTAAAACCGTGGCAAATAGTTTTTTAAAAAAATTGAATTTACTTTTAGCCAGGGTTTAGAACCGTGGCTAATAGTCAAATTATTTGCCACGGTAAAAAAACCGTGGCAAATAGTGCATTTCACCGGTATTAAAAAGGTTTTTGCCAGGATTTAAAACCGTGGCTAAAAGTCCAAGTATTAGCCACGGTATTATTTTTCGTGGCTAATACTTTTTACCCCGGCCGATCCGTGGCTAAAAACCTTTAGCCACGCGACCTTTAGCCACGAATTTTTCCCGTGGCTAGACCGTGGCAAAAACTCTTTAGCCACAGTTTTGGACTTTTGCCCTGGCCAAAAGTCCATTTTCTAGTAGTGGCGATATCGTCTTGATCATTCTTACTTCTCGTTGATATCATTTTGAACATTTTGACGATAATCCATTCTTCTTCTATCGGCTGCCTTTGCAAGTTCTTTCTTAGTCTTCTTAGCGATAAGACTTCTTTACGATGATGTCGTTGACACTCCCGAATACTTTGACTCTATCCTTTCAGCTATATCGTCGTGTGATACAGATCGACATGATGATATTTAACTCGATTGATTCTTCTTGTTCTTTTCGACGATGTCATCGACACTCTCGAATACTTTAACTTTAGACCTTTAGCAATATCGTCATGAGATACAGATCGACACGACGATATAGAACTTGATTGATTCTTCTTGTTCTTTACTACGATATCGTTGTATGAGTTTTGCTGTCACATCGATATCGTCGAGTTGTCCATATCATTTCGACGATAACTATCATGATCCTTCAGCTTATCTCTATATGCAATCTCGATGATGTACGAGTGCTTTATTCGATGATATTTCCAGTCCTTCTCGACGATATTGTACTTAGTGGAATTTGATAAGTACTGGACATATTGTTTAATCTCTACAAGCATAAACTGAACACACCATCAAATACATAATACTTTTATCATTGACTTGAGCACTTCTTCAAATCAGGAACATTGATGGGCACTATTCCCAACATGCAAGTATGGAACAAACGCAAGAATTGGAGAACATACAAGCTTGCACAGATGTTCAAGAAAGCTCCTCTCAGGATGGATCAATGGAGTGCACATCAAGTGGAAGAGAAGAAGAAATCATTTCTTTGGAATAGGAGTGCCAAAAAGATGTCAAAGGAACTATATGTTCAAATCTTGCCTCTTCCGATAGCAATGTAAGGAAATCAAATTCTTCTATTTTGTGACAAATTTCATTTCCATATTACATATGCTACAAATTGCTAAACGTAAAATTAAGAAATTGAAAATTACTAATGAGAAATTACGTTTAAAAAATAAAAGGTTAAAAGCTAATGCTAATGTAGAATCTAGTTGTGATGTGGCTTCTCCATCTTTCTCTTTAATTGAAATTTCAAAGCCTTGTTTTGATTGCAATGATATTACAGAAAAATTCAAGGATTTTGAAAAAGAACTTTTATTTCAAAAGAGCATAATGAAAAATTGGTAAATGAAAATAATATTTCATCTAATAAACTAGAATCATTAAAACTATTTGTGCAAAAATTTACAAGTAATAAAAATCTTTTACTTCTAGTTTATCATCAAACATGTGTATAGCTTCTTGTTTGGAATCTTGACCACATGATTCCTGATTTGAAGAAGTCACCAAGTCAAGAAAACTTCACTTTGTATTTGATCACTTCTCTAGCTTTTAAATCTCAGGAAGTTAGTAGAACAAGATTTGTCGAACGCAGAAGGAAGTTCGTCGAACGAAGAATGAAGTTCGTCGAACGATGAGAATTGGCGAGTTCGTCGACCGCTGAGACTTGGCGTGTTCGTCGAATGCAGAAGGCAGATCGTCGACCTTAGAAGGAAGATCGATGACCGCTGAGATTTGGCATGGTCGTCGAACTCAGAAGGAAGATCGTAGACCGCTGAGACTTGGCGAGTCAGTCGACCGCTGAGACTAGGCAAGATCATCAAACACAGAGAAGACGCCGTATCGTTGACTTCACCAAAGTGGCCTTGTCATCGAGAAGATCAGACATCAAAGAAGCCTTGTCACTGAAAAGGCTAAGAATGACTGATGGCGTTGATCATCGTCGTAAAGAAGGCATGTCGTCGAGAAGACTGAAGAAGGACAGTGATGAGTACTTTTTGTACTCATCTTTTAGTATTATTTTAATATAGTTTTTTATTGAATTTATATAAATTATATGTATTTTCTTATTTAATCTGTTCCTTTTTAATTTCTTCAACTAATTTAAGCTTATTTTATGTTTTGCAGGTTTTCTGGGCACTTTGAGTAAAAATGTCAAGTACACGCCCAAGGTCACGGCGTGACCAAGGGCATGTCAGCCTAAGATGTGTTCCAGACCTGCTGCCGCCACTTTGGGCCCATTCCATGAAGATTCGCCAAGTACACGCCCCAGGTCACGGGCGTGACATCCAAGTCACGGCCGGGACCACGCCACCAGCATCCAGATCGAGCCGCCGCATCATTTAAAGTTACACGCCCTCAGTCACGGGCGTGACCGAGGGCGTGACCTCCAGTCACGGGCGTGACTCGCCCCGAACTTCTTCCCGCTATAGTTTCCCGCCAGCAGCACTATTTCAAGATTACACGCCCCAGGTCACGGGCGTGACCTAGGGCGTGACGCGTCCGAAACGCCTGCATTGAAGCCAGAACGCGCCCTCTCCACACCAGCATCGATCACGCTCCTTACACGCTCTTGGTCACGGGCGTGACCAAGGGCGTGTAACATCAAATTTATGCCTATTTAAAGGGAGCTTCTCCAGATCTTCAAGGACGAATTATTAGGATTAGAATTTCATTTTCTTGTACTATTTTCATATTTCTAGTAGTTCTTATGCTCCTCCTTTATTTCTTATGATGGTAGCTATTTCAATTCAAAGCTTGTAGTTTCTCTTGTAATCTCAATTTTATGTATTCTTCTTTTTACAATTGACACTAATAAAATCGTAATTTTTAGTCTCTAATTTCCCCGCTCTTTTCGCTATGTTTTCTTCCACCTCTTCTTATGATTCCTCCGTGATCATGAGCAACTAATCACTTTTGTGCTCAGCTTAGATGATCCAAGGATGATGCAATCTCTTTTTGTGTTTTAGAATTATGTTCTTAGTGTTAAAACGCTTACGATTTACCGTGGCCAACTCGTTCTAGTAACAGTTTTCGTCTTTTGACGGCCGAGAGGCCCTTAAGACGGATCGGTCATTGGTAAAGAGAGTCGAACGTACCCCTCGAGAGAGGACATACGTAACTCTTCCGGACGGGATTAACATCCCAGTGAGGTCCTTCTCTTAAAGCAAGTCTTAAGCCACTTGATTATAGAACGAGAGTTCGGTCGTGTGCAACTTAAGCTTAGTTGAGCCAACCCTCGAGAGAGGAGCACTCATGCTTTTGGAACCTCCGCGGTCAAGGCCACTCTAACACGAGATCGATTTCTACTACACATTCTTTTGCTTAGTCTAAGGTGATTCGAAAGCCGTGCGCTAGTTTTTATTAATTAGTAAAATTAAATTACATAAACCCAACCTTATTCTTCTATCGGTAAAATAATAAACATTCACTCAAAGTAGAAGTACTTAACATGACCCGAGTCTAATACGACCTTGATCTTGCGAGATCCTATACTTCACTCGATGCGGTACACTTGTCGTTATCGTTTGTAGTTATAATTTTGCACGTCATGTATTTTTATAACTGCGATGCATTTTTATGCATCAAGTTTTTGGCGCCGTTGCCGGGGATATTTGTTGATATTTTGAAAAGAGTGAATTTTATTAATTTTATCTTTTTTTTTATTTATTAAAATATAAAAAATAATATTTTCTTATTTTTTATTTCAATTCCATTCATTTAAAATCCGTTTGTTTTTCAAAAAAAATATGTTTTGGCTATCCGGCACGCTTGAGAATGCTAATAATGTCTTAGAACTTTCTGCTTCTATTAACGCGCTTCAAGATAAAATCAATGATTTAGAAGCCGCGGTTAGGATAAATAATGTTATTAGGGAACATTCTTCGCAAAATTCTCAAAATTTTAATAAAGAAAATAGTTTTCATAACAATTATCAAAATAATTTTTCCTATGAAAGTAATTTTTGTGAAAATAATTTTTCAAATTTCTACGAGAATAATTTTCCTAACGCTAATAATTCTAATTTTCAAAATTCTCAAAATTTTAATAATGAAAATAATTTTTATTCTAATTATGGAAATAATTTTTCTCAAAATAATTTCTATGATTCTTATGAAAATAATTTTTCTAACTCTTATGAGAATTCTAGCTATAATTTAAATTCTCAAAATTTTTCTTATGAAAATATTTTTAATTTTAATAAAGGTAATTCTCATGAATCTTATGAAAATAATTTTCATGATTTTTATTCTAATAATTTTCATGAGGAAAATAATTATTATAAGAAAAATACATTTTATAATCCAGATAACGCTGGTGATTCTTTTTCACTCACAGACGTGGATTATTCATGCTGGGCAGGCCACCCGGATAGTCTTCGCGGCAATGAAGAAATTTCATCTCCTAAAAATTTTGTTTCCCTAATTTCTCCTCCCTCCCAGATTTTAGAAAATTCGTTAAGTCAAGATTTTTCGCATTTTCATGATAATTCGCTAACGCCACCTATTTTTGAAAATGAAATAAATGAAAATGATGATTCTACGCGTTTTGACATAACGATTATTTTAGGGGAGAAAACCTTTATTTTAAACGAACAATCGGATTTTAATCTTTTTCTTTCACAAGTGACTCCTCATGAAATTGTTTCTGACCCCTTTGCTTTTGATTCTTCAATTCCTAATGATTTTCATGTAGAGGATGAGCCATCGCAACTAAACGTCATCGTGGACCCATTTGCCCCTCATCTACAAAAATTCAAATCACCTCAGGTATGGATAGGTGATTCGAATTTACACTCTCAACCTAAAAGCAACAAGGAGAATCAAATATCAAGTGGAGGAGTCGCCTGGCAACGGATCACATCCAAATTCCCGCAACGCATATTCAGGGAGTTGCCTGTGCACCTTAAATTCTATTTTCCTTTTAGCTAACACTAACCGTCTAGCTTAAAGACGGGAAAAACAAAGCGCTCTTGGGAGGCACCCCTTGCTCATCTTTAATTTCTTATATTCTTCTTTTACAAGTTTTTCTTTCAAGTATTCTTCATACTTAGTTTTAAACATTGGGGACAATGTTTAATTTTAAGTATGGGGGTGTAGCTTTGCATTCCCTGTATTTTTATTTGATAAAAACAATTATAAAATTATAAAAATGTAATTTCTTGGAAAGGGCGCTTTGGGATTGAATTCCCATCACAGCTCCTAGTACCTTGCGAACCCTTCACCGGGTAGCCCTTGGGAAGTCCAAGAAATAATAAAAAAATAATAATAATAAATACGCCTAGCCTTGTTGTTTTTAATTTAGTTTGAGGTACGATTATAAGTATTCCTACATTTTTAATTTAGCTAAATATTATATTTGATCAGAATTTGTTAAAACTAAATTTGAAGTAATTTAGTTTTAAGAAACACTTTATGTTTTTAATTCAATTAGAGAATTTATTTAACACTACTTCTCCATTTAATTTTAAATAGCTTCATTTTATGGCAAATTGGCTAAACATATCTAGATTTCTATTATATTCTCTTTTAACTTTAAGAACTTAGGAAATTTCATTCCACTAAAAAAAATTTTGCTCTCAAAATAATTTAATTTATAAACTAGAAGTATTTCTTCCCCCTCACCCTTTGTTGGCAAATAAAAAAAATGTAGAAAAAGATCATATGTCATGGAAATAAGAGGATAAAATTCATTACATCTAAAACATATACATTTTGGGTTTTTGATTGAAGAGAATTGTTAAAAGATTATATGGCATGGAAAACAAGAGGATAAAATTCATTATTTTCCTAAACATATACAATTTCGTATTCAAATGAGGTGAGAGGATAAAATTCATCACCTCTATTCAAGAACTCTTCATTTGCCATTTCATTCAAACCCATCCCTAGCCAATTTCATTGTTTCTAGTCCTAAACTAAATTATTAAGAGAGCAGTATTTTAGTAGGGGTCTTTTCCTTAAACTTCTTGTATGTTAGAGTGTCTATAATTTCAATCTAATTTTGTTTGAAAATTTCTATAATTTTGATTGCTAAATAGTTATCTTGAGAAGTAGTTAGCTAAACAAATTTCTCTTTTTAAATTATCAACATAACTTATGAATTAATTCTTGAATTCCTAAAATTTGCCTTTGACTTATTCATGGTTTAATAAAATTTTAGTTAATTAGAAATAATATCGATGTCTTGTAATTCTTTCCTCACTCTTTTACTCTGGAATAGCAAAATCTCAAGTATGGGGGTGTTTGATGAGTACTTTTTGTACTCATCTTTTATTATTATTTTAATATAGTTATTAATTGAATTTATATAAATTATATGTATTTTCTTATTTAATCTGTTCCTTTTTAATTTCTTCAACTAATTTAAGCTTATTTTATGTTTTGCAGGTTTTCTGGGCACTTTGAGTAAAAATGTCAAGTACACGCCCAAGGTCACGGCGTTACCAAGGGCGTGTCAGCCTAAGATGTGTTCCAGACCTGCTGCCTCCACTTCGGGCCCATTCCGTGAAGATTCGCCAAGTACACGCCCCAGGTCACGGGCGTGACAAAGGGCGTGACATCCAAGTCACGGTCGGGACCACGCCACCAGCATCCAGATCGAGCCGCCGCGTCATTTAAAGATACACGCCCCTCGGTCACGGGCGTGACCGAGGGCGTGACCTCCAGTCACGGGCGTGACTCGCCCCGAACTTCTTCACGCCAGAGTTTCCCGCCAGCAGCACTATTTCAAGATTACACGCCCCAGGTCACGGGCGTGACCTAGGGCGTGACGCGTCCGAAATGCCTGCATTGAAGCCAGAATGCGCCCTCTCCGAACCAGCATCTTTCACGCTCCTTACACGCCCTTGGTCACGGGCGTGACCAAGGGCGTGTAACATCAAATTTCTGCCTATTTAAAGGGAGCTTCTCCAGAACTTAAAGGACGAATTATTAGGATTAGAATTTCATTTTCTTGTACTATTTTCATGTTTCTAGTGGTTCTTATGCTCCTCCTTTATTTCTTATGATGGTAGCTATTTCAATTCAAAGCTTGTAGTTTCTCTTGTAATCTCAATTTTATGTATTCTTCTTTTTACAATTGACACTAATAAAATCGTAATTTTTAGTCTCTAATTTCCCCGCTCTTTTCGCTATGTTTTCTTCCTCCTCTTCTTATGATTCCTCCGTGATCATGAGCAACTAATCACTTTTTTGCTCGGCTTAGATGATCCAAGGATGATGCAATCTCTTTTTGTGTTTTAGAATTCTGTTCTTAGTGTTAAAACGCTTATGATTTACCGTGGCCAACTCGTTCTAGTAACGGTTTTCATCTTTTGATGGCCGAGAGGCCCTTAAGATGGATTGGTCATTGGTAAAGAGAGTCGAACGTACCCCTCGAGAGAGGACATACGTAACTCTTCCGTACGGGATTAACATCCCAGTGAGGTCCTTCTCTTAAAGCAAGTCTTAAGCCACTTGATTATAGAACGAGAGTTCGGTCGTGTGCAACTTAAGCTTAGTTGAGCCAACCCTCGAGAGAGGAGCACTCATGCTTTTGGAACCTCCGCGGTCAAGGCCACTCTAACACGAGATCGATTTCTACTAAACGTTTCTTTTGCTTAGTCTAAGGTGATTCGATAGTCGTGCGCTAGTTTTTATTAATTAGTAAAATTAAATTACATAAACCCAACCTTATTCTTCTATCGGTAAAATAATAAACATTCACTCGAAGTAGAAGTACTTAACATGACCCGAGTCTAATACGACCTTGATCTTGCGAGATCCTATACTTCACTCGATACGGTGCACTTGCCATTATCGTTTGTAGTTATAATTTTGCACGTCAAGTATTTTTATAACTGCGACGCATTTTTATGCATCAGACAGCTGAAGACAAGCAGCTGCTAAAATATGATCTGTCGACATGTTATAACTCATGTCGTCGAGAGAACAAGGTGATTACGATGTCACAGTCAAAGACAGCATATTGTCGTATATGCAGAAGCGCCAGAATGTCTAGTATCGTCGTGATATCAGCATCAGAGGCAGAAATATGAAGAACTGAAGATCTACCAAGTTCAAGTCATCGACAAAGTCCTTTCATCAAGATATCATCCATGTCGTCGTAACAATGGAAATATCGTCGAGACAGATTCAAAAGTTGCGGACGTGCTGTCAGCATTTAATGCCGCCGCCTGATTGTCTAATCAGCACGTGCTCTTAAGGAAAGGAGCGTCTGACACTTAAGGAACTTTTTCAGAAGACCGTTGGGGACCTCGCAGTCTTATAAAAGATATAAGAGGTTGCCCTAATACGGTATCAATCGATCAATAAGAAAGAACTTGCGCATACAGAAAATAGAACAGAAAAAGCGGCGCAAGAAATAAAGTGAAAAAGAAGAAGCAGTCATCTCCATCGACTGATAAGAAGCCAATCCTCATCAGGCTAAGAAAAGATTGAAGAAGAATTGTGCGCTCAAGATCTGATTCAGAAGCATCTTCTTCAACCTTAAGAAGCCGATCTTCAATAGGGTAAAGTTGTCGATCTTCATCCGGCAGAAGTAACAGTTGTTTTTCTACTGTAAACTCTTGTAAGGCTTGCGGGCCTATTTGTCTAGCTCGAGGGCTGAATAGTTGTGAGGCTTGAGGGCCAGGGCAGTGGACTTGCGGGTCCGACGCCGTCTAGATTGTGGGCTAGAGAGCTATGAGGCTTGAGGGCCAGGGCAGTGGACTTGTGGGTCCGATCATGTCGAGCTTGAGGGCTCGGGCGCAGTAGGGGCTTGAGGGCCTAGGCTGTAGGCACATGACTTGCGGGTCTGTGTTGTGTAGGGCATGAGGGCCTGAGTGTCGAGCTTGCGGGTTCGGGGGCAGTAGGGGCTTGCGGGCCTAGGCTGTTGGACTTGCGGGTCCGTGTTGTAAGGCTTGAGGGCCTGAAGTTTTTGGCGGCGTTTGCTGAGCCTAGCACACAGCTAGGTAGGCACAGAGGGAAAGAGGACTACTCAAGACACCCTGTCTTGAGGAACCTCTATAGATCATTGTGTGTTTTCTGTGTTGTTCTTTCTAATTTATAGATCTATTAACCAGAAATCAAGAACACCAAAAAGGGGATAATACAATTTGAAAAACCTATTCACCCCCCCCTAGGTAATAAGTTGACACCCAATAAACAACAAGTGGTATCAAAGTGAGGTTGTTCAAAGAAAAGCTTGACAACTTGAACAGATCTACTAGTGGGTTTCCAAGTATCCCAAGTATGGAGTCAAGAATAGATACTTGTTCTAGAGAGAACTTTGCCCTGTGGAAAGTTAGAACAAGAATATTCATGGAAGCTATGGATCCCAGGATGTTTCAAGTTACTCAAGAAGGGCCATATGCCCCCAAGATCATATCCAAGACAATGACTGAGGATGAGATCATCCTAGTTAACTTGGACAAGAAAGCCAGAGACATTATAGCTGATGCAGTTGATACTCTTATACTCCAGAAATTGATCCACTGTACAACAACTAAGGAGATGTGGAACTCTCTAATAGTCCTCATGGAAGGATCCTCAGAAGTTAGAAGTACAGCTACTGAGGGGAAGATCAAAACCCTGAGTGATAGTGACTCAAGCAATTCAGATACAGAGGAGGAAGCTCAGTTTGGACTAACTGTCCTATCTGAATCAGAGGAAGAAATTTAGGATGAGGCAACACCAGAACAGGTAGGCATAAGGGCTCCCTTATCTAATACTGATTCAGAATCTGAAGTAAGTCTCACAGAAAACTGTGAGGATCTTCTAGAAGAACTCAGAAGGAGCAAGGAGCTCTACAAGAAGCAAGCTGATGAGATCACAACTCTTCAAGCCAGAAACTCCAATCTCTTAGAAAAGGCTGATAGGCTGACTATGGAGAACGCAGATTTCTGCCAGCTCAAGAGAGATTATAATGCTAGCTCAAACATGGATCTAATAACCAAGTTTGGGAAAACCATGAAAGCTCTAGTTGATAGCAGAGAACTAGGCTACTCTCTAACCAAAGAAATTGGTCTTCTAAAGAAGGATAGGGATCTGGCAAGACCGCCGAAATCCAGGGTTAGTCAAGTTAGTGGCATGGAGAACAAATTCCCCACAAAAGGAAGGATCAGAGCCAAATCTTCTAAACCAGAGATGACTCCTCCACTGATAAATGGCGGCAGTTTCACTCGAGGAAGGAAGCAAAGATACTTCAGAGAAAATAGTTCAGACCCACTCTGTGAGACAAAGGCTAACCTGAGGAAGGTCATTTCACCCTTCAATAAGGGCATGGGGGACCGTTTCCTGGGTATCATATGGATGGAACTTCCACAGGGGAGAGAAAGAAGTTACCTACCACCTCCAAAGTATATCATGAAAGAAGGATCACAAGGGAACAGGAGCTCAGTAGGTCTAGGAGTATGGAGGAACCCTTGCAAAGGATTGTCTTCAAGAAAAGAATTGTGAACAGGAAGAGTCATATCTCTAACCAATATAATTCTATCTCCTACAGGTACTCTTCCAACTGTCCACAGAAGAATCATAAACCTACCAACAGCAAGAGGACAAGATACAATAAGTTTGATTGCTGGTGTTGTGGCAAAACATGCCACTTTGCAATTGATTGTTGGTACAATCCAACTGCTCCAAGGGTAACGAATGTTAAACCTGCAAATCGTCTTGCTCATTATTACTGCACTTATGCGAAAGTAATTAAATCCAGTATGCTTTTCAAAGATAACAATGTGCTAGGACCCAAAACTACTTGGGTTCCTAAGGGTCTGTAATCTCAATTTATAGATAGTCCAAGTGCCCATATAAATATGGGCCTTGGACAAGGTGGCTATTCTAGCCCATAGGCTGGAACAACAAAATTAGCTCAGTAACCATCTTAGTGCAGGGTTGGTGCCAAAGGATAACTCCCAAGCAGGGCAGAAGAATGCCTTAGGCAGACATGTAAGGAAGAATTGTATCATCGATATAATAAGATATGTCAACGACATAGTAGATGTCACGGCAAAAAAAGGATTAGGCAGGAGGGATGCATACCCTGGACGTGTCTCAACGACAAAAGCAGTATCCTTGAATAGCTGTACGAACTGAAGGAATCAGTGACGGAAGAAATCCAAGACAGGGAAAGAAGGATTAAAGAAGAAATCCAGGAGGAGATTAAGGAAAGCAAAGCTGCTTGCTCACATCAAGCAATTTGGGTAAATAATAAAATAAAGCAAGCACTCCAAATAACCCCAACCACACATGTACACACTGAACCCTCCATCAGCTCCGACTCTGAAGCCGAATCGGACGAATCCGCAACAACTAGAAAGAAAAGGAAAACCTCTTGCGAAGAGTATAGAAAGAAGAGGATAAATGAGGTAAAGCAGGATCCAGAATCAAGACGGTGGAGCCCTCGCTCAAACGAAATCATCATAGAATCATGGATAGCATTTGTACACGGTCAGAAAGACCATGAAAGAGTGTACTCCTCTACGGAATGGAATCATCACGTGAAAGACCTGGAAGAAATGAAGCGACATAATATGGCCTTTCCCCACGGTCCTCCTCCTCCTCCAAAGAAGATCCTGAAGACCATTGACTTCTACCGGCAAAAGAAGAAGAAGGAAACGAATGGAGCCAGCTCCAGCATGCCATAAGGAAATGTCTTGTTCAAAATGATTGAATGATGTAGATTTCTAAGGATAATATTACTTCAAGTACAATTGATCCTCTTATATAACTAGTCATATATGTGATCAATCTTAGTATATGAACAATTATATATGAATTCTTATAAGGCATATGCCTGTGATGATATTGCGGCATGCTATTCTTGTTCATAAATGTGCACTTACTGCTATACCTAGTTATTGCTCGCTGATAACTGATAACATGCCCTACACCTTGTGTGCTTTGCTAGCAAAATGCCATACAATCATATATGAGTCTATGCTAGACATCAGATGTAGGTTATGCAGGTCATGCGGGATGCAGGAAAGGCAGGTAAAAGATCTCTTGGAGCAGTAAGAAGCAGACTAGTGTGGCAATCTCAACAGCAGAATTAGAGTATATCTCTGTTGGGAGCTGATGTGCCCAAATGTTATGGATCAAACATCAACTTGAAGACTACAACCTAAAGATGACCAAAACACACATGTTTTGTGACTCTTCAAGTACAATCTCAATTGCTAAGAACCTTGTCTCTCACAGCAGGACTAAGCATATTGAGATCAGGTATCACATCATCAGGGAGCATGTGGAAAATGAAGATATCACCCTTGAGTTTGTCCCAATAGACAAACAAGTGGCTGATATATTTACAAAGCCCCTAGATGAAGCTAAGTTGAATTTCTTCAAATTCCAACTGCGGATGTTAAACTTAGAGTAATACTCTACTTACTTTTCACTAATCCCTTTCTAGATGCTTGGTTAGAAAATCTCTCAGGATTTGGATGAAATATGACCGAGCAAGGGGGAGCCTTGGACTATTGTCTACTAAAAGAAGAGCTCCAGAAAAGAAGTCAGAAAGGGGGGAGAAAGGGCATCACATCAACTGTTCAAGACGAGGTGCTCAAGAAGACCTCAAAGATAGGGGGAGCAAAGAAGTAGGGGGAGCCATAAAAGAAGAGACATCAAATCAAGGGGGAGCTACAAGCTTGATGTACTCAGAGAATTCAGCAAAGATAAGTACAATCTTACATGCTCAAAAGTTAAGATTATAATATTTGTTGTCAAGTGAAAGTAGTCTTGAATTGAGATTCTGACTTCTTCAAATAGGGGGAGATTGTTGGGAATCCTGACCACATGATTCCTGATTTGAAGAAGTCACCAAGTCAAGAAAACTTCACTTTGTATTTGATCACTTCTCTAGCTTATAAATCTCAGGAAGTTAATAGAACAAGATTCGTCGAACGCAGAAGGAAGTTCGTCGAACGAAGAATGAAGTTCGTCGAACGATGAGAATTGGCGAGTTCGTCGACCGCTGAGACTTGGCATGTTCGTCGAACGCAGAAGGAAGATCGCAAACCTCAGAAGGAAGATCGACCACCGCTGAGACTTGGCGTGGTCGTCGAACTCAGAAGGAAGATCATAAACCGCTGAGACTTGACGAGTCAGTTGATCGCTGAGACCCGACAAGATCGTCGAACGCAGAGAAGACATCATATCATCAACTTCACCAAAGTGTCCTTATCGTCGAGAAGATCAGACATCGAAGAAGCCTTGTCGCTGAAAAGGCTAAGAATGACTGATGGCGTTGATCATCGTCTTAAAGAAGACATGTCATCGAGAAGACTGTAGAAGGATAGCTGAAGACAAGCAGCTGCTAAAATATGATCTGTCGACATATTATCACTCATGTCGTCGAGAGAACAAGGTGATTATGACTACACAGTCAAAGACAGCATATCGTCGTATATGCAGAAGCGCCAGAATGTCTCGTATCCTTGTGATATCAGCATCAGAGGCAGAAGCAAGAAGAACTGAATATCTACCAAGTTCAAGGCATCGACCAAGTCCTATCATCGAGATATCACCCATGTCGTCGTAACAATGGAAATATTGTCGAGAAAGATTCAAAAGTTGCGGACGTGCTGTCAACATTTAATGTCGCTGCCTGATTGTCTAATCAGCGCGTGCTCTTAAGGAAAGAAGCGTATGACACTTAAGTAACTTTTTCAGAAGACCGTTGGGGACCTCACAGTCTTATAAACGAGATAAGAGGTTGCCCTAATACGGTATCAATCGATCAATAAGAAAGAACCTGCGCATACAGAAAATAGAACAGAAAAAGCGGCGCAAGAAAGAAAGTGAAAAAGAAGAAGCTGTCATCTCCATCGACTGATAAGAAGCCAATCCTCATCAGGCTAAGAAAAGATTGAAGAAGAACTGTGCGCTCAAGATCTGATTCAGAAGCATCTTCTTCAACCTTAAGAAGCCGATCTTCAACAAGCTAAAGTTGCCGATCTTCATCCGGCAGAAGTAACAGTTGTTTTTCTACTATAAACTCTTGTAAGGCTTGTGGGCCTATTTGTCTAGCTTGAGGGCTTGAGAGCTGTGAGGCTTGAGGGCCAGGGCAGTGGACTTGCGGGTCTGACACCGTCTAGCTTGCGTGTTGGAGAGATGTGAGGCTTGAGGGCCAGGGTAGTGGACATGCGGATCTGATCTTGTTGAGCTTGAGCGCTCAGGCGCAGTAGGGGCTTGAGGGCCTAAGTTTTAGGCATAGCACTTGCGGGTCTGTGTTATGTAGGGCTTGAGGGCCTGAGTGTCGAGCTTGCGGGCTCAGGGGCAGTAGGGGCTTGCGGGCCTAAACTGTTGGACTTGCGGGTCCTTGTTGTAAGGCTTGAGGGCCTAAAGTTTTTGGCGGCGTTTGTTGAGCCTAGCACACTGCTAGGTAGGCGCAGAGGGAAAGAGGACTACTCAAGACACCCTGTCTTGAGGAACCTCTATAAATCATTGTGTGTTTTCTGTGTTGTGCTTTCTACTTTATAGATCTATTAACCAGAAATCAAGAACACCAATAAGGCGATAATATAATTTGAAAAACCTATTCACCTCCCCTCTAGGTAATAAGTTGACACCCAATAAACAACACTTTTACTAGTATTTTAAAATATATTAAACATACACCTAGTAGAATATTTAATCATAAAAGCATAATGAATTCTAACCCTCTCTATGTATCTCACAAATTAAATTCAAATGTGCAAAAAATTCCTATGAAAAATGGTTTCAAAAGTCATCATTATTTTAAGCCTAAGTTTAATGAATATGGAAATTTGATGCATAATTATAATATTAAACCAAAGTATGAATGGAGATCCAAAATTAAAAATGAAAAATTAACTTCACATGAAAGGACCCATTCATCACTATCTCTCCACAAGCCAACACGTTATATTTGGGTACCCAAAGGAACCACCACATTTGGTCGCATTTGGATACCTAAATCTCTTATTCGTTAGGTATCATTAAATTGTATGAAGTAGAATCTTTTCATAAATGAAATAATAATACTCTATTTCATGATATGCTTAATTTTCTTTTTTCATTGATTCTATTTTACATTTTTAAGTTATCATGTCATGGTCATCTTATATATTAATGGAAATACGATTTTATCTCTTAAAGCATAATGAGTTTATCAAAATTCAAAGTCATATTTTATTTTGGTGGCCTTTCTATCTTTCTTAAATTCATTGCCTATAATTATCTTATATTATCCATATAAATCAAATTCTAAATTTGTTATGAGATATTTATCTAGATTAATGAAATCATGAACTTCAATTTTTCTCTTTCGGAAAATATTGAGTATGGGTAGCAACCAATAACACTTCAATATCTTGAGAAAGGGAGATTTGGGATATCAACCCATCACATATCATAGTACCGGTGTGAACTCTTCACGGGGTAAATCATGGGAAGTCCAAGATCCACTCTAAATTGCTAAGTCCAACTAAAGTCTAGCAAAGATCAAATTAATTAAAGACTCATGCGTACTCTTGCAATAATCGAAAAAGAAAACTATCATTATCTTGCCTTTCAGAAAAGTATACATATTCATAATTCTTGATTAAAAATAAAATCGCAAAAGTTATATTGAACGAATGTATTATCATACTAACATTGTATCCTAATGAATATTATTAGTTATCATGCTAGTCGCATGTACTGTTAGTTATCATATGTTTGTCAAGATATAAAAATAGAAAATTTGGAACTTAGAATTCATGATAACTATGAGGTTTTATATTATCATTCTAAAAATTCAAATAAACTCATAGTCTATAAATCATTCATAAACTTAGAATGATTTGTATGTCCATGATCATATACCAATATTGTATGGCTCACAATAGCGGGGGCGGAGGATAGGATGCATTAGAGACCTAACCTCTAAGTCATGTCTTGTCCTTAACCGGGGTGGGTTCCAGTGGGGCCTTGCGAGGCACTGGGGGGAAAGAGTGCTAGGTTGAGAATTCTCTAGTGTATGCATATGGGAGTAACACCCCAACCTACGGTATGTGTGCAGCTCCTCATGCTCATCTGTCACTTAGTATGGGGCTAGGGTGTAGACAAATAGTCTAGGTATTTTTATCTAGGGCATACCTATTTTTATTTTATGCATGAACATTATTTTTATAAAATCACTAAAATCATGCATATTTGATTTGTTCAATCATGTCTTCTTTGTTTGCATATCCTATCTTATTAAGCTTAAAAGATTGTGCAAAACTCAAGTGGTTTAAAAAAATAGAATTACGTTTTTTTTGTTGGAGCTCATGGTCTAAAATTTTAACTTCAGCAACTTTTTGCGATTTCTTCTCATCTTTTCACTTCATTAGACAGTCTTACTTTTTACAAACCTAATTGAACAAAATCAGAAGAAAAATTGAAGAAAATCTAGGATGCATGATTAAAATAAGCACTCTCTGTGAGCTAATACAGGCGCTAGGACCTACCGTCGGCGCTAGCTCCATGATTCAAAACTCAGTGCTTCAAATTTCTGAAAAATTTATAAAAATATGATCTTATAATTTTTCTACTTATTTCTGTGTTTTTGGCATTTTTGTTTGTGTATTTATTTGTTTTATGAAAAATCAAATTCAAAATTCCAAAATGCAAAAAAATATGTCTTTGCTTTATGCAAAAATTATGCAAAAAAATTTTTTTTTTGTTTTATGAAAAGAAACTTATTACAAAATTTATGAAATTTGTTTTGTTTGTTTTCCTTATCTTATGAAAAATCAAAATATAAAATGTCAAAATATCAAAAAAACATGTATGGAATTTCTTGTTCATATTAAGCATGGTTTAATCTATCATTTAGACCTTTTACAATGTTGACATTCATCTTTTCAAACTACTTTGAACATTATTTTGCTTCTTATCATGCTTTGATATATCTAAACACGTGTTCATCAATTGTATTGTAAAAGTTGTGTAGAACCAAGCTTAGCATGCCTCTAAGTATGAGTAAATGTTTATGATTGATAATGAAATTTCTTCACTCACTTATTTTGGCAAGTCTACATGTGCTTTTAATCTAAGAATGCTTGCTTGTGTATTGTAATTGTACAATGAATTAAAATTGCACAAGTATCTTACATATACTACATTTATTTGCACTCTAAAAAATTAAGAAAAGTGGTTGTGCTTTCGAAATTATATTGGTTTGCAAAACAAGTATATTCGGAGAACTTTGTACAAAACAAAAAATCATGAAATAAATTGACAAAGATAACTCCACCAAGCACTACTTGAACCTCCTGATAAGTCTTAATAAGCATTGTGAGGTTGAGCACCTTGGAAAGAATAGTAAAGTGTCTTGTGCAAACCTTAATTTTTCAACACCACTTATTCTTAAGTACACCGGATCACAAAAAATATCGATATTGAAAAATAAAAATGTGTGATCCCCCAAGCACTACTTTGCACCCTGATAAGTATTAATAAGCATTGTGTGTGCAGAGCACCTTGGTAGTTGTACAATTTTTCTTTGTGCAATGAAGTGTGTGGAAGTAAAATTATTTGTGTTTTATTGTGCACTTTACTCTGCATATGTCTTGTATTTCTTGATTAAATAATTGGTTTATCTTCTTCAAAATACACTTATGTGCACATCATTATCTTCCATAACACTTCTTCTCATGATTATTGGATCCTAATGCTAATTCTATACTACTCTTTATATATAAATGCACTAGATAACCTAGCATGCTCTCTACAATGTTTGGTGTGTCTTGAATTTGTGAATTAAAATAACATTGTAGTAGTTTCTTTTTGATATCTTTCTTTCATGCTTGGTTAATTTATTGTAAACCTTAAAGATTTTAAAAGAAAAATGTTTTACAAAAATATCTTCTTATTTTGAAATTTAACTCATATTTCTTTGTATGCATCATCATGCTTACAAAAAGGTGTTTCTTGTATTTCTATAAGTCTTCCGCCATATTACCTTATAACTTTTAACTTGCGCTTTCATGCTTATTTCAAGTCTTATTTTTATCTTGAATCTCAAAATTCTTTTTTCTTCATCAAGTGGTAGACTTGCTTGGTAAAGTTTATATTAGTTGTTTAACATGCATACTTTCTATTTTAGGCTAAAAACTCTGATCTTTTTTAAAAAAAATCTTTTTATGCTAAAAACTCCTTATCATTACATTTCTAATAAAAGCTCGATCATGCCTCAACTTTTTATCAAAATCTTCTTTCTATGTCTCTTGCTTCCTTAACCCACTTTTGCTAATAACAAAAGGGGGAGAACTAACATGATAAATAATAACCGCTATCAAATGGGGGAGAACTAACATGATTAATTCTTAAGATGATAGCCTACTTATAAGGGGAGCATTCACATATGGGGAGCATGCATTTAGGGGGAGCACTTCTAAATACCAAAATCGCAAATTATCCTAAGTCATCTCTCACACACACACAAATATGATTCGTCATGCTTTATGTATTAATGCTCTGATTTATCATTAATGGATTTGTTATTATCAAAAGGGGGAGTTTGTTGGAACATGGTCTTCTGCATCTCCTAGGTTTGAGAATAACAAATCTTATGTGTATTTGATCATATGTGTTTGTAATATTGCCCTCAATATTCCCTTGATTTGAAGAGGCATCACTCACAATGCTAAGTACATATTGTATTTGATAAACCCCATTTTGCATCATGAATGTGCGGGGTTAAGATATTCCAAGCATTGGAATAATGTTTATTTACCTGGAAAACCGCTTCTCGGGTTGGATCACTCTCGGACCGGGCAAACTGCTGGGTCAGGCCGCCGGGTTCCAGGATCAGTGGCTCTCAGCTCAAGGTAAACCAGGCCAGGTGGTTTGATGTCATTTTCAGACCGCCCCCAAGAGTGAAGGTCGTCAAGGGCCAAAGTAAGAAGGCTATCTGCGGTCTCAGGAAGGAGACCGCGCGGGTTGTGCCATAGAGATTCAAACCCGGAGAACAAGCCGCGGTTTCAGATCAGAGACTATCTGGGTTACCTCATGAAGATCAGCCAAGCCATGCCCAGAAGACAGACCGCGGTCTCAAGCCAGAGGCCGCTCGGTCTGGATCATTGACTTGGTCCCGGTATCTTCAGCCTCAGGTCGGAGAAGCAAGCCGCCAAGCCGCGCGACTTCTTTCTTTTTTCTTCTTTGTGCATCCCGTCACCGCCTGCCCGTTTCTCCTGTACCCGGGCAGGTGGTTATTCTATCCCTGCCCATTCGGGTAGGCCCCCAAGCCTATAAATAGGGGGCGGCACTGTTCACAAGGCACGCATTCTCGAATCCAGGAGCTCGCTTGTTTGGGCTGCGGTCTCGAGTTTCACGTCTTGCGGACTGTCTGACCGGCCGGCTTCTCTTTTCCTGCACTTGCAGCCCGCTGTAACCACTTCTTTCTAATCAAAGGAAAGCCCGTCACAGGAGTGGCATTTGCCGCGGCGGGCGAAGTCTGGCCTTGACCGCTGCCAGCGGTCTCATTCTTCTACACAAAAAGTAACCGGCAACCCGCAGCCTCCGGTTTCCCTCGGAGGTGCGATCTCGGACTCAACAGAAACACGCGACCTTCAGATCGCGG
This sequence comes from Dactylorhiza incarnata, assembly GCA_033032865.1. NCBI lineage: Eukaryota > Viridiplantae > Streptophyta > Magnoliopsida > Asparagales > Orchidaceae > Dactylorhiza > Dactylorhiza incarnata. The sequence continues at coordinate 4,127,467 of JAWHQI010000013.1, forward strand.
ATTGTCGGTGAAATCCTTTTCGCCACAATGTCAGACCATCAGTTCCCCCTTGGAGACCGCTCCGATCATAGCGAGGACTCTTTGTGGGAAGCCCTGGAACAGTCATGGAGAGAAGCCGAGCGGGCTCAGAGGGCCACTGATCAGCGACTTGAAGAGATCAGTCAGACTTTAGATATGCTAACCGAGCGACTAGTTCCGCAACAAGCCGCGGCTAATCAGGCGGTGACCCCGGTCCTTCCTCCACCTCCTCCTTACTCGCTACCGCAAGCCGCTAATTTCCAGCTCCATCAAGAAGACCCTGCGGCTAGGAAAAACTTCTATCAGGAAGCCGCGCACAACATGCCAGCTCGAGTCCTCGACTTCCAGGGGCGACTTCTCACGCTGCCCATCTTTCCTACCCGCAGGAGGGCGCGACCCGTCTCTCCTACCCGCCATCAGCGGTTTCAAGATCAGAAACCACCGTTGGCCGTCGCTCCCGCTCCATCCGCTCCCCCTCCGCAAATCATGCCGGTATATTTACAACAGTATGTCGCGCAGCCATCTCCAATCATTCCATCAACTCAATACGATGATTCGCAAGAGTCATTCACTCCCCTAAACGTCACCATGGACGAAGTAGTCCAGATTCTGCAAAAGAGGCCAGATTTCAAAAGACCTGCTCCTCTGAAGTCGGATATTCGCAATCGAAATCCGAACCTTTATTGTGAGTATCATAAAGAGGGGGGACATCTAACTGAAGACTGTCGAGCTCTTCGTCTTCTTATAGAAAGACTCCTGGGAGAAGGAAAGCTCCGGGGTCTAGTTCGGAAAGATAAAATTGCTGAGCCAACTACCGAGAAGAAAAAGGAGAAGGAAACAGTAGAAGTGACCTGGGAATGCGCCGACGTCGAGGACGTCGGCTACTATGGTGACATCCATCCTTCTACCGAATGCGTCGAAGTCAATGATGTGGGCCCCTTAGGGGACATATATTGTATCCATGGGGGAGCTGGAGCGGAATCATCTCGCAAATCCAGCATTGCAAGGGTTCTAAAGCAGGAAGTGGCAGCCACTACAAGTTCTCCTCCCGAAAGCACTATTATCACGTTTGGTGAGGATGACCTTCCCCCCAATGCTAATCCTTTCGATGATGCGGTGGTTATCAAGGCCATCATCGAAAACTATACAGTCCACAAGATTCTGATTGATACCAGCAGCTCTGTCAATCTCCTTTTTCGTCTGACTTTCGAGGCCCTGAAGACTGGAAAGCATCTGCTCTCCACCGAGGGACCCCTCTACGGTTTTTCTGGGGAGAAGAAGGAAGTAGAGGGTTCAGTGAAGCTCCTGGTCTCTCTTGGAGGAATAATAAAGTTGATCAATTTCGTGGTAGTAGATGCCCCGAGCAACTACTGTGCTATCTTCGGGAGGCCGATTCTCAATGCGTATAGGGCGGTAGTGTCCACCTTTCACCTTGCCCTCAAGTTTGCTGCTGAAGGAAAGCAGTATCGGGTTAGAAGCAACCCAAAAGTAGCTCGGGAGTGCTACGTCCGAACTGACAACATGATCACTGACGTTCCGCTTCCCAAGATCATGGATGAGGTTCTGGAGGTTGCTGAGTCTCCAGAGGCCGTCGAGGAAGGAAAAGATCGAGAAGGGGCTCACTTGGAACCTGCCCAAGCGACCCAAGAAGTTCCTATCGCTGAGGGGGCAGAAAAGAAGCTGGTCATCAACGCTGAGTTGTCAGAAGAGGAGAAAGTGGAGCTAATCTCCTGTCTGTTGGGGAATCTGGATATCTTCGCTTGGTCAGCGGAGGATATGCCAGGAGTGGATCCAGACGTGGCTTGTCATCATCTAAATGTATCTCCTGAGTTCAAGCCCGTCCAGCAAAAGAAGAGAGAAGTGGCAACCAAGTTGGCGTTGCCCATCAGAGAGGAGGTTTCCAAACTCCTAAAAGCGGGTTTCATTTATGAGATTCAATATCCCACGTGGATGTCGAATGTTGTAATGGTTAAGAAATCTTGTGGGAAGTGGCGCATGTGCGTGGACTTCACCAAACTTAATAAAGCGTGCCCTAAGGATTGTTACCCTTTGCCTCGGATAGATGTCTTAGTTGATTCCGCGGTTGGGTATGGTTTTATGAGTTTCCTCGATGCCTTCTCCGGATACCATCAAATTAAAATGCACAAACCTGACATCCCGCATACCTCATTTATCACAAACGATGGGTGTTACTGCTATCTCGTAATGCCCTTCGGTCTTAAAAACGCGGGTGCAACATACCAAAGAATGATGGATACCGTCTTTAAACATCAAAAGGGCAGGAATCTCGAAGTTTACGTTGATGATCTTCTTCTCAAAAATAAAACATTCTCATTACACTTGAAAGACCTCGTAGAGACGTTCGCTACTCTACGGAGGTTCAAGTTAAAATTAAACCCATTGAAATGTGTGTTTGGGGCAAGCAAAGGAAAGTTTCTTGGGCATCTCTTAACTCCTGATGGCCTTGCACCAAATCCAGATAAGGTGAAGGACATCCTTGATATGACCCCTCCTCGAAATACTAAAGAAGTTCAACAACTTGGGGGGAGATTGGCAGGATTGAGCAGGTTTATCTCCAGATCCGGAGATAGAAGTGCCCCATTCTTTAAAACATTGCGAGGGGGATCAAAGTTCGAATGGAGCGAGGAGTGTAACAAGGCTTTTGAGCAGTTGAAGGGACAGTTAACTTCGACTCCACTACTCCAAAGTCCCCGTGAGGGAGAAAAGCTATTCTTATATCTGGGAGTCGGACCAGAAGCGGTGAGTTCCGTCCTCGTTCGGGAAGAAAAGAAGAGGCAGTTTCCAATATACTATGTCAGCCACATCCTTAAGGATGCGGAAACCAGGTATTCGATCCTGGAGAAACTGGCCTTGGCTTTGGTTATGTCTGCGCGAAGGCTTCGCCCTTATTTTCAGGCTCATTCCATCCAAGTTATTACAGATCATCCTCTAAAAAATATTCTTCAAAAGCCAGATCATTCAGGGAGGTTGGCAAAATGGGCTATTGAACTAAGTGAATTTGAGATATCGTACATCCCCCGAACAGCAATCAAAGCGCAAATCTTGGCAGATTTCCTGGTAGATACAACAGAGCTTAGTCCAGAACAGGTGGTACGATCTCCTCTGGCTTGGATCATTTATGTGGATGGGGCTTCTGGCAAAAACTCTGTGGGAGCCGGAGTAGTGTTGATCAGCCCAAATGGCATCAGGCTGGAACAAGCTATCAAGTTCTTCTTTCCAGTTACAAATAACCAGGCAGAATACGAAGCACTTCTGGCTGGGCTAAGGCTTGCGAAGGAGTTGGGCATAGAATATGTACATGTTAGAACCGATTCACTGGTGATGTCCTCCCAGGTCTTGGGAAATTATGAGACAAGGGAGCCGATTCTGCGAAAATATCTGCTATTAGCCAAAAAGGAAATCGGAGGATTCAAGTCATTTATTATCGAGCACATCCCAAGAACGCAAAATGAGGAGGCAGATGAATTGTCGAAGTTCGGTCTTCCATCAGGGGGAGTGACCTTTGAACTCTTTCATCCGGCAATAGATGAGGCAGAACTCATGCAAATTGATCATAATCCTTCATGGAAGGATCCTTACGAGTTATTCTTATCAAAGGGGGAGTTCCACCATTCCATCAAAGATCGGAAAAGATTCAAAAGGAAGGCGGCATATTATTATCTAATAGCAGGAGTACTCTATAGAAAAACTTTGATTTCCCCCTCAGCACGATGTGTTTCAGAAGAAGAGATCCCTATCGTACTTCAGGAAGTTCATTCTGGGGAATGTGGTAGCCATTCAGGGGCAAAAACCTTAGAAAAGAGGATCCTGCGGCAAGGATATTTTTGGCCGACTATGAGAAAGGATGCTGAAGCATTTGCCAAGCGGTGTGTGCAGTGCCAAAAGTTCGCTCCTCTTCAGCATCTGCCCGCTCAATCGCTTAGGTCAATAACTGCACCCTGTCCCTTTGCAGTTTGGGGGATGGATCTCATCGGACCCTTTCCAATGGCTAGCAGTCAGCGCCGCTTTATCATAGTGATGATTGATTACTTCAGCAAGTGGATCGAGGCTAAGGCACTAGCAAGAACTACTACCCAAATCATCAGAAACTTCATCTGGGGAGAAATAGTCTGTCGACACGGAATTCCGCTGGCAATTGTCACTGATAATGGTCCACAATTCAATAATCCCGAGATGATAAAATTTTGCGATCAGGTTGGAATTGACCTGCGGTTTTCCTCAGTACACCATCCAAGGACCAATGGTCTGGTAGAAGCAGCCAATAGGCGAATCCAGCAGCTCCTGATGAAAAGAGTTTGGAATCAGAAAGGAAACTGGGCAGATCAACTTCCCTCCATCCTTTGGACTCTTCGTACTACTCCATCTTCAGCTACAGGGGAGACACCATTCAAACTGTCTCATGGCTCGGAGGCTGTTGTTCCTGTGGAGTTTGAGGTGGTCACTCCAAGAGTTATGTACGGAAAAGAAGGAGGAGAAGCGTGGGTAGAATACAATGACGAGGCTGTCAAGTACAGTTTGGATCTAATCGAAGAACTTCAGGATGAGGCAACAATAAGGCAAGAAGAAGTTAAAAGGAGGATGGCAAAGTACTTTGACAAAAATGTTAGGGTAAAGCATTTTGCTGTCGGCGACGTCGTATTAAAAAAGGTTGATGCAGCAGCCCGAACAGGTAATGTCGGGAAGCTAAATCCTAATTGGGCTGGACCTTTCATCGTCAAGGAGGCATTAAAAAGTGGGGCTTATCGCCTCCAAACAAGTGAAGGAGAAGAAATCCCGCGCACCTGGAGTGGCGACGATCTCAAACGGTTCTATCCTTGAAATGTCTTCCTTACTTTCTTGCAGTTTTTTGAGATATTTTAATAAGAATCTCCATACTGACACTTCTCCATGTCTGATGTTTCTTTTCTGCATTTTCTCATATATCAAACTCACTGAACCACGGAGACATCGCCAAGTTCTGCTCGAACCCCCTCAGATTGTAGCCATTAGTGTAAAACCATGAAGATCGTGTGTAGCGGGGAGTTTTCGCACACGTGTAGTGGTAGCTTGCCAATTCCCGTGCGGTGGTCTTCAGAACCTTGGATCCCAGCTGATATCCGACACACCCCTGCATCAAGGGAGGTCTAGGTGAATGTTGGCTCTATCATGCCCCGAGGGGGATATAATTACAGCTTTGATGATCCTTCTGAGGAAAGCAATGTCGGTATAGCCCCCGCGGCATAACCACACCTGCCCAACTGATCATCTTAGTCTGTGACTATCGAATACTCCAAGGTACTCTCGAGCGATGCCTAAGCGGGACCCACAACTGAGTTGATCTCTCTGAGGAAAGCAATGTTCGCCGCCTAGGCCCACCTGCCCAATTGATCAACTCGGCTTGTAGCCCTAGGCAAGAGAGCAGTCGAGTCGCTTACAGCCCTTATGACCACTTGAGGAAAGCAATGTTCGCCGCCTAGGCCCACCTGCCCACTTGGTCATCTGGGTCTGTACTTGTTTCTACAGCTCTTATGACCACTTGAGGAAAGCAATGTTCGCCGCCCAGGCCCACCTGCCCACTTGGTCATCTGAGCCTGTAGATTATCCTTTTTCCCTACAGGAAGGTATTCACCTCTTGTGGTTTTTTGTATAAAACCATTCGGGGAAGATATTATTAAAACAGGTACAGGTGCTCTTCTACCCTAATAAAGGGTTGTGATACTAAGATCGGGCGGTCTGAACTTTTAAACCGAACGGTCTGATTGTGTATAAGTTGGGTATTTCTGGATAATTACATGGTTGCCCGGGTTGTATTCTAACCGGGCGGTCCTGTCAATCTTTTATAGGTTGGGTATTTTTGGACAATTATATGACTGCCCGGATTATATTCTAACCGGGCGGGTTTATCCATCCATTATAAATTGGATATTTATGGAGCTAATTATATGATTGCCCGGATTGTGTTCTGACCGGTCGGGTTTATCTATCCCTCCATTTTGTTGAATTGGATATTTCTGGATCTGAATATATTGCTCGGGTTGTATTCTAACCGGGCGGGCATTACCTATCTTTTACAATTAATTAAGTTGGATATCTTAAGATCTGAATATCTGATCGCCCGGATTATGCTCTAATCGATCGAGTCTGAGCTATTTCTTAAGCAAAAGTTATCTCTAAGATGCAGTGTATTACTTGCCAGGATAGAATTCAAACCGCGCAAAGTTATGATTCGTTATTTACATCGGCAAGGATAAAATATCTCTGAATGATAAGAAGCCGCCCGGTCTAAATTACAGTCGCATGAGCCTATATGTTATGGTTCATATTATCAGAAATCAGACGTCCAGAGACCTAAATGAGTAATCGCACGGTTCGAATATAGATCGTCCAAGATCAATCAAATCATCACTTATGTTCAGATCAGGATAACCGCACGGCTAGATCATAAAAGGCAAAAGGTAAAAAGAAAGAAAAGAAACAAGACATCAGCCACAAGTAAGTAATACTAGAAGGTCAATCAAACAGGTAAAATTTCTATTCATTTCTTCAAATGTTTTGACAAAAATTTAACCGCCCGGCTAACAAACAAAAGACCGGCGATTGTACAAAAATAAAGTTAAAAACAAAGGCATTATTCTGCCGACTTCTTCTTCTTCTTCTTGACAGGAGAAATCGAGTCCACATCAACGTCGGGCGAATAACCTTCACTTGACGTGGAAGAATAATCCGATGAATCGCTACCACTGGACCGCCCAGTCTTGCTAGCAGAGCCAGTTGTTCCAGAGGACAAGCTGTCCTCCTCATCATCATCATCAACATCATCATCTGCGTCGACCTCCTCAGCGGCTCCACCACTTCTATCACCTCCTTGATGGAGTACGATCTCCCTGCCCGCATCGGCTTCAGCCTCCTCGCCTACCTTGGCTTTTCCCTTCTGCCTTCGGCTGATCTCATCAAGTTGAACCTTCAGGGCAGGGAAGAGGTCGGAGAAGGTAGTACCCCCGAATCCTTCGCACAGACCGCCCCGGTCTTCCATAAGACCCAAAGCTTTGTTGATCCCTTGGGCCATATGAGGCAACACCTCGTCTTGAAAGGCCGGGTTGGTCATCTCATATTGTTTCTGCAAAAAAGAAAAGAAAAATAATAAATCAGGTCGCTCGGTCTGAATAAAAGAAGCCGCGTCATCATTTGTCAAACTCACCGCCACGACTTCTTGAAGCCGCGCATTCTCTTCTTGAAGCCGCGCATTCTCCGCGACCTGCTCCTCGTACTTCTTCTCCAGAAATTTCTGGACAGAAACCAGCCGCCTGTGCGACATGGCCATGAAGTGATTGGCCACGAACCCCCATGCGCCGGCTTGCGCCGCTAGCCGGGGAAGCTCTTCTTCCGGAGTCTTCCTCAGCTTCTTCAAAGTCTTTCGGCCATACATAGCGGCCCCGGCGGCTAGCGCATGGAGGTTAATTTTGTCACTTCCCCATGGGGGAAGTGCAGTGGACACCCGGATGCGGCTCCCATCCCTATGCCAGAGGATAGTCGGGTTGCCCTGCAGGTCGGGCGGGTTTCCGCAGGAACGAAGAAGCTCATATTCATCAGGAGACGTCGGGCCCTCTTCCTCTGATGATGGCGACCTGTTTCGCCGCTGCCTTTTCTCCCTCTGGGTCAGAACCGGGCCGGCCGGAGTGACCGGCTTGTTCGCAGGGACGATGTGGGCAGCTGCAAGGTAAAATAAGAAGTTTAAACAAAGCAGTCCGCGCGGTCATATGCAAGCGGTCTAGAAGAACTTACTGTGCTCGGGAAGGAAATCCTCTAGCTCTGAGAACAGCGGGATGTAATGATTGATGTCCAACCGCTCGTTCTCAAGAAACGTGAAGGTGTCCATCTCGATCTTTCCAACCTGGGGGATCTGGAAGGCCTCTTCCCCCCGAACTTGCGGGTTGGTTCGCAACAGCCCGAAGTTGCCTTCGAGCATTACGAACCGCTCCGACCAGTCTGAGACCTTGTTCGCCAGGTTGACGATTTTCAGTCCGTGGCATCCAAAGTAGAGGTGCCCCCTGAAATTTGAAGTCCCCACGTCGGAGACAGCCCGCACCGAGAAGAACTTCCTGAATAGGTCAAGAGAAAAACTGGTTCGCTCGAACCGAAGGTAGGATATGAAACTGTATATGGAGGCGATGGAGTTCGGTGGAAGTTGGCCGGGTACAACCCCGTAATGGTCGAAAATGGCTATGACTTCAAGTGGCAGCGGAAATTTGAATCCATATTCGAAGTGGTCGACCGGGACGGCTATTTGGTGCGGATTGGAAGAGTTAATCCGCTCGTCGCGCAAAGGAAGCTGCGCGAGCAGGTTACTCCCAGCCATGTGTTTTGCGATGAATTCATCCAGTTCGCTCTGGGTGAGTCGGCACTCTGGGTGGTCCGCCGAATGAAAGGCTAAAGCCGCATCTGCTCGGACGGCTTTAACCTTAACAGGACGCTGCGACTTGTTCTTAGATCGCGCCATCTGGAAATCGTAAGAATGACTTCGAAGAGTCCCTACTTATAGATCTTTACGATCTGCGAATAGTAAAACTATGCCACGGCTATACATTTCTAACCGCGCGGTCAATAGCCTGCATGATTAGATTCACCAGAAAAACAAAAGAAGCAAAGGAAACAGGAGCAAGCATACATCACAGATCATGCGACCTGAAATCAGTTCGGAGAAAACACAGAAGAAACAGAACACAATCACAACGGCCAAACAAGAGCCCGCATGGGTTATTCAAATAAAAGACATAAAGTAAAAAGAAGCATTGTTTAAACAAAGGCCGAATCAACAAGCCGCATTCATAATACAAATTGTTCTCAAAAGCCGGTCACGACTGACGGTGTTCAGGGGAGACATCTTCTCTGTGAAGTCGCGCGACCTGGTCGCTGGTGGTGTTCAGAAGGGAATAAATCTGGCTGGTATGATAATGGAGATGGTTGATTGTGCTCTGAAGCCGCCCGGCATCCCTTTCAACCCGCGTAGCGGCAATCATGCGGGGGGTTGCGGTGGCCTCATCAATCATAGGATCAGCCGCCCGAACCAGGGGAGGATTTGAACCCGCCCCAACAGTCGGGCGGCTAACAACCTGCATTCCATCATTCATACTTCGCCGGCCCGCAGCGACTTCCCAGGTTAACCGCAGGAATTTATCCTGGTAGTATTTCGAGTCATCCTCGAACTTAGCCGATGTTTTCTTCTCCTTCTCGAGCTGGGCGGTCAGAGTAGCGACTTGCGCCACCTTGGCTCTCTTCTCGGCCTCCACCGTAGCTCGCGCGGCCTCAAGCTGAGTCTCCAGGCCGTTCTCCCTTTCTGTCCTGGATTTTCTGTCAATCTCCACCTGCGCCTTCAGCGCCTCTTCAGCCTTCTTCCTCGCCATTCGCTCGGCCTCCAGAGCAATCCGAGTGCCGGCCTCCCGGTCTTCCACCTCCTTCAAGCGGGCCCTTAGATTTACCAGATCCTCCTCGAGATGCTCGAACAGTTGCGGCCCTTCTTGCGAAGTTGTCGCGCAGGTTAATATCGGGGGGACTAATGGAGGCAGGCTGGCCTCAAGGTCGCCCGGCTTCACAATCTGCTCCTCGCTATCTGCAAGAGGCCGCTCGGGTTATAAGAAGCAAGAGCGTACAATGCCATATACATACAAAATGGACGTAAATATAAGATCAATGCCTGTGCGCACAGGCCGCTTAGACCGTTCCGGGTCCATCCTCCGACGTTGCTCACGCCAGAGTCTCTCCGTTTTCTGCCTAGCGGAAGGGGACCAGGCCGCTAAGGGAAAGAAGCTCGGCGGCGGGTTCAGTAATTTATTACGACGAGGCTGCGGGATGAAGAAGCGGACAGCTTTATAATCCATGGGGCGCTTACCTGGCGCAAAAGGATCAGGCCGCAGCGGCTTGTCTGAAACCGGCTCCACCCTTTCCTTCTTCACCATCATTATCTCCTCCCCGGTCATCACCGAGGGGACCTCCGCCTGCACTTTCAACACTTCTCCGAGTTCCCTCGCTCTTTCTTCGACCTCCAGGGCGGTCCGGGCAGCAGCTTCTCGCTCTTCAGCCTCCGTCTGAGTGGTCTCCTCAGGCTGAGCTGTGTTATCTGTAATGGGGGCAGTTCGCTTTGAAGACATCGGGCTGTCAAGAAGTTTATCTCGCCCCATCAGCTCATCCATATCCTGAAAGATCCCATTAAGTGATAAGCTACTCGCCGAGTCCGGGGGCAGGTCGCCCGGTTTCGCATCAGGGGTAGCAGGCGAGTCATTTACCTTAGCGGATGGAGGCGTCGCTAGGCCAAGCTCCTCTTTTAGTCGCGGATTGGTCTGGAGGAGGGACTCGGCTGGTTTCTTAAAAGCCGCCCTTTCCTTGGAGGCTAGTCTCTTGACCTTCTTGGTTATTCGCTCGGTCACTAACCCGGTCTTCTTCCTTTTCTTCTCTTTCTTACCCGGAGCTGGGCTAGCTTCTTTGGGTGGACTGGGGTAGTCGTCCACGGATAAAGAAGTATTCAACTCGCCCGGCCTTGGAGAGTTAACCGCCTCCTCCCCCAGATCACTGACTAGCAAGTGAGGGTTCCCGGATGGGGTGATTTCCATGTCAAATGAGTCGGTCTCGCCGACCTTCTTCGAAGGGCTACTGGAGTCAACATTTCCAGAAGGGGCGGCCTCCCCTTTGTTCAGCGGGCTAGCAGCCAGTTGGCCAAGATCTCTGGGAGGAATCAACGAGTCACTGGGGGGAGGCCCCGAACTGTCCGCTGCGGGCTCCGCAGGAGTCTTGGGAGTTGTTGAGTCCACAACGGACCTAGAATTATCCGTCGCGGCTTTCTCAGCCCGCTTCCTCTTTTTCCGGTCTTTCCGGTCCTGCTGTTCTTTCTCCTTTTTCGACCTCTCCGTCGATTTGCGCCTTTTACTTTCCACCTTCTTTTGATCTCCGGCGGGATCCACGCGGTCTAACACGGTGTCTAGGAAGTCCATTATTGAAGAATTACCGGTCTTAAAAATTCCAACAGCAGCTGGCGAGCGATATCCCGTGATTTCAGAAAAAACTCTGCAGAATGAATTCTCTGGCTCTCTTATAGAATTCAGTGCAAGTCGGAGCGGTATCCCGGCTAAAGTTTATATTTTCGAAATCCTCTTGAGATTTGAAAATATGCGGGGATTATGTTTACCCGGAAAACTGCTTCTCGGGTTGGATCACTCTCGGACCGGGCGAACTGCTGGGTCAGGCCGCCGGGTTCCAGGATCAGTGGCTCTCAGCTCAAGGTAAACCAGGCCGGGTGGTTTGATGTCATTTTTGGACCGCCCCCAAGAGTGAAGGTCGTCAAGGGCCAAAGTAAGAAGGTTATCCGCGGTCTCAGGAAGGAGACCGCGCGGGTTGTGCCATAGAGATTCAAACCCGGAGAACAAGCCGCGGTTTCAGATCAGAGACTATCCGGGTTACCTCATGAAGATCAGCCAAGCCATGCCCAGAAGACAGACCGCGGTCTCAAGCCAGAGGCCGCTCGGTCTGGATCATTGACTTGGTCCCGGTATCTTCAGCCTCAGGTCGGAGAAGCAAGCCGCCAAGCCGCGCAGCTTCTTTCTTTTTTCTTCTTTGTGCATCCCGTCACCGCCTGCCCGTTTCTCCTGTACCCGGGCAGGTGGTTATTCTATCCCTGCCCATTCGGGCAGGCCCCCAAGCCTATAAATTGGGGGCGGCACTGTTCACAAGGCACGCATTCTCGAATCCAGGAGCTCGCTTGTTTGGGCTGCGGTCTCGAGTTTCACGTCTTGCGGACTGTCTGACCGGCCGGCTTCTCTTTTCCTACACTTGCAGCCCGCTGTAACCACTTCTTTCTAATCAAAGGAAAGCCCGTCGCAGGAGTGGCATTTGTTGCGGCGGGCGAAGTCTGGCCTTAACCGCTGCCAGCGGTCTCATTCTTCTACACAAAAAGTAACCGGCAACCCGCAGCCTCCGGTTTCCCTCGGAGGTGCGATCTCGGACTCAACAATTTTAGTGGTTCACTATTAAAACCACTGAGACGAGCTCACTGTCTCAGCTGAACCGCTGAGACGAGGCCAGGAGCCGCTGAGAAGGGGTCTGCCTCAGCTGAGCTGCAGATAGACAAAATCTGTTGAGAGGACAATCTGTCTCAGCTGATCCACTGAGACGAAGATAGCTCAATCGTTGAGACTGAAGGATGTCTCAGCCCAACCGCTGATACAGATTCAAATCCGAAAGACGACACTAGCGGGATTTTCTTATGGCGCAAACAGCTATAAAGCTAGATAAAGTATGTTATCTTTCTCCATGGTGTGTCAGGGGCCTTCTAAGAGCAGTTGAAGATGGAAGGAGTATAAAAGAACATGATAGGGCATTTCAGAAGGTCTGGTTGTTATTGCTGCTATATTACTAAGTGCTGAAAAGTGTGAGAGTCATCTGCTGTTCCATTGATGGCTTTCAAGAGCTCTCTCCTTTTGCTTACTAAACCAGCAAAAAATACAAGGAGAGAAGATAGCTCTTTTATCTAGAAGAGCAAGGTGATCTTTTCTCTTCTACTGAAGAGAAGGATCAGATAGGAGCAGGTCTGGAGATTTCATTCAGCCCAGCTTCAAGGTTGCACCAGCTGTACATAAGCAACAAAAGACAATATCACAGTTATAAACTGTTGTAAGCTATACTTATAACCTTTGTAGGAACTGTATTGTTCTGAGCTTGTAGGGCACTGTGCCTGAGATTGTAGGGTTGTTGAACCTGAGTTGTAGGGCTGTTGAGCCTGAGATTGTAGGGTTTTTGAGCCTGAGATTTGTAATACTGTTGAGCCTGAGCTATTGGGTATATTTCCTGAGAAGTAGGTCTTCTTGATAGGCCTGAGGTAGGAGATTAAGGTGATCTCTGAGCAGTAGGAGTGGAGGCACTCTGAGTTGGTACGGCTGGTTAGCCTGAGGTAGTGTTTGAAGAAAACCTGAGAGATCCTGAGGGATCTGTGTTGTAAGCTCTTGGAGCTGAGATTGGAGGAGTTTGCCTTGTCTAACACTCTGTTAAAAAGGTGTAGAGGGAAAGTGGACTACCCATAGACACATTGTCTTAGGGAATCACTATAAAGAACTATGTGCTTTTGTGTTTGCTTGAGTTTTTGTTTACTACTCACTAACTGCTATCAACAATTTAGTAAAATTCAAAGAGACATATTCACCCCCCCCCCCTAGGTGAATTAGACTACTAACCTATAAACTAACAAGTGGCATCAGAGGGAAGTTGGTCCAAAAGGACTTAACAGTCTGACCAGATCCTACATAGGTTTAGTCAAATCTGAATCCAATGGCTACCATTGGAGGTCAGAAAGAGATGGGAACAATGAAGTTGCCAAAATGACAAAAAGAGAGTTTTGGCATTTGGAAGCAAAGGGTTAGGCTGATCATGGAGGCCTCAGACCCTAGGATTTATATTATTGTCAAGGAGGGTCCCTTTATCATCATAAAGCCCTTCATTATTGATCCTACAAGACAGGTAGACAAGTCATATACTGAAATGACATGCGATGAAATTGCATTGGCTACAATGGACAAAAGAGCACAAAATATAATAGTTAATGCAATTGATGATTCTACCTTCCAAAACTTGGTACATTGTGAGTCTGGCAAGGACATGTGGGACACACTAATAGTGTACATGGAAGGTACTGAAGAAGTGAGGGATGGTAGGAAATCCATTCTTAATCAGGAGTATGAAGCCTTCATGCAACAAAGCCTGGAATGCATATTTGACTGCTATGAGAGGTTCTTCAGAATAGTGAATGAGCTGAGGACATATGAAAGGGTCTTCACTCATTATGAGCTAAATGACAAATTTTTAAGATCTCTAACTAGAGATTTGGATACCAAGATTTGTGCCATAAGAGAGATGGCAAAGCTGCGTGAGACTCCTCCCCACACTTTGTTTCGAAAGTTATTCTCCTATGAAATGCATCTATCTACAAGGAAGGAGGAGGATACATCCTCCAGGCCCTATGCAAGGGAGAGGGTAGTAGTTCTCAAAGCTGAGAGCTCCAAGAAGAGCAAGGCAAGGATTCCTTCACCACCAAGAAGGGTTGTTAGCTCAGAAAATTCTAAGCACAGCACATCTGAAGGCAGCTTATCTGATGAGGAGTTTGCTGCCTTCTCAAGGAATTTCAAGAAGATGGGGAGGAGGAAGCGGTTAAAGAACAAGCCTTCCTCCTCCTCACATCCTAGGAAGGATCACATCAGATCTGAAAGGCAACACCCCAAGGGGGGTAAGTATGACCCTAAACATGTTAAACATGTTTCAAATAATGTGATTTGTTATTGCTGCAGCAAGCCTGGATATGTCATAGCTGACTGTCCAGTCAAGATGAAGGAGAGAGGTGATAAGAAAAATCTTCACTAGAAGGGAAGGAAGGGTAAAAAATCCTTCCTAGCTAAGAAGTAGAAAAGCTAGAGTGAGTCTGAGCCATTATCCTCAGATTCAGAAGAAGAAGAAGAAGAAGACTATATTGGGTTGTTTGCTGCTAAAGAGGATGGGGACTTTCCTACTGTAAAGATTGTCATCATGGATCCTTTATCACACCCAGACAGTGACAAAGAGGAGGATGAAAATGATAGAGAACATCAAGGCTTAATGGCCATAACAGATGATAATGAAGATAGTCAGGACAATCCTTACAAGGTATCAATTCCTCTCACTCCCTCCTCTGATTATGAATCTATGCCAGAACCTGAAGCATGTTCATCTAATGATGAGAGTGGATCAGATTCTGAAGGGGCTATCAATCAATTGATTGACAAGTATGATGCCTCATTGGATGCTCTAAAGAAGAGCAAGAAGCTAGCCAAGAGGCAAGCTCAAGAAATTGCTTCCCTTCAGCTAGTTAAGCAAGATAGCACCGAGTCATCTACTCAGGTGGCTCAGATGAGTAGAGAGATAAGCCAACTAAAGGGAACAATAATAGTCCAATTAAGCACCATCTCCCAAAAGAACAAGGCCATCAAGGACCTTGAGGATAAGCTTCTCAAAGAGAAGAGCCTAGTGGCTCAATTCTCTAAGCCCAAATTTGTGCTACCAATCATTGACACCTTTTCCTCCCAAACTAACAGGAGAGGACTAGGTTTCAATAATGTGGCAGTGGATGACGGGAATTGAGAAAAGGGCAAGGCTAAGCCTCATACCACCTTTCAAAAGATGTTGCTTCCCTCCAACATGTATGACCATGACAGTATGTATGGTCACTGGAAGAATGGGAGTTCCTATAGGATAGAAAATACTCCTTACTATAGTAGAAGAAAGGGCATGGGGATGAGTGCTTTGAAAGCTCCCCATGAAGAAATTCAAATGGCTCATTCTGGACCATTTATCTTTGGTACTTCAGCCCCTTCATCCAAGTATAAGGAAGCAAGCTCTTCCAAATTCCTCCCAGCAAAGCACTTACCTGGTGTCAAGCCTGTAGTAAAGTCTGACATCCTAGTGTCTAATGCCATCAAATCTTGCCTAACTGCCAAGCCAAGACAAGCTGATGTCATTAAGACAAAGACTGCCAAGACTGACCACAAATTGTCATTCAGCCAGATTATTGCTGAAAGGAATAGGAAGAATGTTGTTGTCTCTCCTCCTGAACATAAGCATATTGATGTTTCTTCCACCTCAAAGAATGTTCAGAAGAGAATAACAACATTCATGGATGTTGTTGTTGTTGTGGTAAGGTGGAACACTATGCCATATATTGTTGGCATAATCCCAATGTTCCTAGTGAAAAGAAGAGCTTTCCTACAAAGATTACAGCAGGTGTGAAGTTATATATTCATGCTGACAAAGGCCTAGGACCCAAAATCAATTGGGCTCCTAAGGTAAATGAATTGCTTTTTGCAGGATAGTTCAAGTACCATCCTAGGGTAAATTTGGTACTTGGACAGTGGGTGTTCAAGGCATATGACAGGTACCAAGAGTCTTCTGCGGGAATTCATAGTTGTGAAGAATGGATCTAAGGTCATATTTGGTGGATCTGAAAGAGGCATCACCAGAGGTTATGGTATGATAACCAATGGCATAGTCTCAATCACAAGGGTGGCTTATGTTGAAGGGTTGCAACACAACCTTGTAAGCATAAGTCAACTATGTGACTTGGTCTATGTCATTGTATTCCAAAATGATAAGTGCTTGATCAAAAAGTCAAATAACTTGGAGATCATTCTCTCGGGCACTAGGAGTGGGAATGTTTATTGTTTAGATTTTATATGCAATTCTTCTCTATCCTTTGTGTGTCTTGTGGTTAATGAAAGTGAGTCTCTTTGCGTTCAATGGCACAAGAGACTTGCTCACATTAACTACAAGGCAATGTATAGGCTATTTTAAGAAAACCTTGTTAGAAATAGTCCTAATTTGAAATGTATTAAAAGTGGTCCCTATCATGCATGCCAAATAGGCAAGCAAACTAGAGCCACCTTTAAAAGCATTGACTCCAAAGACACTAAAAGATGTCTTTATCTATTGCACATGGACTTGTTTGGTCCTTTGCTAATTCTGAGCCTAGGTGGGAAGTTGTATACCTTGGTGATTGTTGATGATCACTCAAAGTATACATGGGTATTCTTCCTTAAGAAGAAATCTGATATTTTAGATATCTTTATAAACCATGTTAAGGCAATCTAGAATGAACTACAATTCAATGTGGTCAAGATTAGAACTGACCATTGTACAGAATTTCAATCTGGGGCAATGACAAGGTTTTGTCAAGAATTTGGTATCACCCAAGAATTCTCCTACCCAAGGACTCCACAGCAAAATGGTATAGGCAGAGAGGAGGAATAGGACCATTATAGAAGCTGGGAGAGCATTGCTTAGTGACTCCTCACTTCCAGAATATTTCTTGGCTGAGGCAGTCAATACTACTTGTTATGTTTGCAATAGAGCATCCATCAATAAGGCCTCAGGTAAAACCCCCTATGAGAATCTGAAAGGCAAACAACCAACTATTTCATACTTTAGAATCTTTGGTTGCAAATGCTACATCTTAAATAATGGAAAATATCAATTAACAAAGTTTGCTGAAAATGCAATGTAGGGGTTCTTGTTGGATATAGCTCACATAGCATGGCCTATAGAGTATTCAACAAGAAAACTCATGTTGTAGAAGAGTCTATGCATGTAGTATTTGATGAGACCAGCCTGCCTTATAAGGGCTGGTCCACTTCTCCTATTTTGATAGGTGATGAACAGAAAATGCAGGATATGTCTCTCCAAGACATACCCAACATAAGCAAGATCAATTTAGACATTTCTATCTTGAAGATGAAGATCAACAAGATGCTGAAGATGCTGCTGCTCAAGAAGAAGAGTTGTAGATAGCTAACAGGTTGCCTACAGCAAACAGGCACCTAAGGGATCATCCAAGAAAACTAATTATTGGAGATGAAAACCAAGGAGTGGTTACCAGAAGCAGAGCTCATAATGAAGCTCTATTCTTGAGATTTCTATCACAAATGGAGCTCAAGAAGTTTGAAGAAGCAAATGAAGACACCTTCTGGATTCAAGCAATGCAAGAGGAGTTACTTCAGTTAAGAGGTGCAAGGTATGGAAGTTAGTGCCAAAGCCACAAGTACACAATATCATTGACACCAAGTGGATCTACATAAACAAGCTTTATGAGAATGGCACCATCAGCAAGAACAAGGCTAGACTGGTGGACAAGGGGTACAGGTAAGAAGAAGTTATTGACTTTGATCAAACATTTGCCCCAGTTGCAAGGTTAGAAGCAATAAGGCTATTCCAGACCTATATTGCCCACAAGGGGTTCAAGGTATACCATATGGATGTCAAATCAGCATTTCTGAATGGCAATCTTGTAATATCCACCAAACGACTAGACCCCTAGGATGGTTTTGTCATGACTAGGTCATGATAAAACCCTAGGATGCACGAAGAGAACATAAGAGTTTAGGCTCGAGGCGAAAATCACCATGGTCTGCGGATGGTGATTTCTGGTTACCAAGCCTAGTGTGGTCCTTAGGGCATCACTGTGACCCATAACCCCACCATGATGTGTCTAACCCAGTAAAGGGGTCACCTGGTAATACCCCAATTATCTAACCGTAGAAAGAAGGAGGTGTATTGAATGCGGCGCTAGCGCCAGCGCTAGCGGCTAGTGGTGGTGGTAGTGGTGGTTTAGGTGAACCGCTGAGACGAACACTGAACCGCTGAGATGAACCAAATACTATCGAAATGCTAGCGCAGGCGCTAGGGTTGGCGGTAGCAGTAGCACCTGGTGGTTGCTAAACCGGTGAGTGTTACACCGTCGAGATGTTAGTGCTGGCGCTAGTACTAGCGCCGACGGTAGCTCAATCGACGGGAGGCGGACGAGACTAATTTTTCTGGCCAAATTCATGGTCAATGGAGTCCAAAAGTCCTCCCAATTGATGGGGATTCATTCCCCCTATGAATTAGAAGAATGTTAAGAGGTTTTCCAACATTTATGGAGGGTGAATGGGGTGACCTTTTGGGATTGCCGAAATTTTCACCATGAATGGTGTTAATGGAGGAATCCTAAGCGGCATCTCCTCCCCTACCAGGATTTGGTTCTATAAAATGGCTCAAGGGGTGGAGGGAATGAGTTTCCTCCATTTTTCTAGAAGAATTTTCCTACGTAAGCACCTACCGGCATGGTACCAAAGAGCTCTCGACCAACCATGGAGTATCAGCGATCAGCACGACTACAAGCCATAATTTAGGTCCTCTCATCTCATCTATTTATTAGTGGGTAGATCGCTTCATTTTGGCCACTAGATTTGGGGCCAATTGGTCTTGGATCAGCATGGCCGAAAGCTTGTGTTTCAAGCTTTCTTCTCTTATTCAAATTCCCGATTCCGGCCGCCTCCGGCCGGCCAATAACCATACATCGTCGGCCGCCATCTCAAAGGAGGTGGTGGAGGCATTGGCCGACCGGGAGAGCATCTAGGTGGCTGGGAAATCACCTCCCAAGTTGCTACAGGACGTTCCAACCATGGTCGTTGGATGATTGGAGAAGATGAAGGGATGCCCTTCATTTGTGCTTTAAGATCTGTGCAAGTTTATGTAATAATATATTTGATATTCCTATTTTTCCCCTTTACTGGCATTAGTTAAAAATAATTGTAGAAAATACTTAGAGCCCTATACTAGAAAAGTGATCCATACCAAACTTGTAGCCCCTGATGTCTACTTTAATTTAAAATTTATTTGAGCCAATTTGGCCCAATGGTTTGACTGCAACACATAAAATGGTGCAACCATTACATAGGATTGACCTGAGAAAGAATTGAGTGCCCCCATTAATCTAGACGTCCAAATGCTTTGAAATTTTGGGCATAGGTTAGATTTACCTTTACCCTCAATATATCCAAAATTGGGAATTTTTGGAGAAAAGTTTTCTATAGTTTTTGTAGACATTTAATAATTCATGTAATAATTAATTATAGGGTATAATGACATCAAAACCCTTCCAAATTTTGGTGGGTGGTCCTTAGGGTCATTTCATGTCTCTGGTAAAAAATTTATTCCATTTGGAATTGATTTGGTTGAGTAATTGAGTAAGCCAAGATAGGTCAAACTAGGGGTATTTTAGATCAAAAGTGCACTTGATGGATTTGGGAGATCAACCCTCTTCCCGCTATTGTGAAACTTTGAACACTGACTTGATGTCATATAAAATACACCCACAAGTGTTTTTGGAGTAGTTGTGCCCTAGAACCCTAGTTCAAACCTTAGGGTTGTACCTAGAATCTATTGAAGGACATAGGCTCTTATGTACTTGAATTGACTTGAAATTTGGTAGAGAGGTTAATAGGGTGGTGTAGAGCCCTAGGAAATTTATTTGGAATTTTTGAAGACTTTTATTCTCTCTGATTTAATGAAGAATCATTTATGGCTCTTTCTTACTAGAAGGAATTACATGCTCATATAGCATAGGATGTTTATGAAACTTTGGCAGTGAGTTTTTATTGATGATATTATTCTTTGATAATTTTGTCAAGAATTTTGAAGTGTTATTTTTGGTACTTTATTCAAAACCCTCAATTTGTGCACTTGTGGTATAGAAATTAATTATGGGTTTAATACTCACTGAAAAATTATGGAAATTGGTCATAGGACTTGTTAGGCCAAACACATGATATCGTAATTTTAGAATAATTTTTGGAGTTATTTATACATGGTTCCCTTCACAAGGTGACCTTGGACATGTTTATTTTATTAATGGAATTATATGGTCAAATGGATTTATTAAATTATGGTAATCTATCAATGAACTTTTCTGACCATTTTGGACACCAACTAATTTTCTTACAATTATTGAATGAGAATTTCTATTAGCTTCTTTGTTAATCATTGATCTTGTTTAATTAGTTTATATTTTAATTGGAGGTCAAAATCTTTCTGGAAAATTGTTAAATTCAGGTTTGGCTGTTATTTTGCTGCTATCTAGTTGTACAAATTTTAGTGAAGTCATACCATGTCAGAATACCATACTTGATGTACAAAATCATAGGTTTCCTGATTTTGGAGAAATTATAATAAATACCAAATAAAGTAGGAAAATTATGAATTTCTGGAGTTGGTTTTAAAATATCATAACACACCTCCAATAATAATCTTGGGTCATTCGGATGATTATTTGGAGTACCTCCTCTCATGCACCTCATGTAGCTCGTTTGGTCTGCGTATAGAAAAATAGTAGAGTTAAGATAACTTGTAGACCATTAGGTGGGAATGAGAGGTAGATGGTGTGCCTAGTCTGGTTGAGGAGATTTGAGGTCACCAATAGGAGTCTATATGTTGAGTGTGCCCGACAAGCCAAGGGGCAAGGTTGTGCTCGGGATTGACGAAAGATCACTTTTCCCTTGGAGTGGGATATAAAACACTTAGGGTTAACTCAAGTGAAATGGTAAGAGGGGTATGTTCATGGGTAGTTATCAATAATAGTAAGTGTCTTGGAAAGGGAGGTTTGGGCTATCATCCAATCGTACCTTCTAGTACCGCTACGAGCCCCTCACAGGGTAGACCTCCGGAAGTCCAAGATTAACCCTAAATTGTAGGAGTAAATTGTTTTGCAAGTTTAACTCAATAATACACTCACCCACACCCCGTTGTTGCGGGTGTTACCTTGTTGGTCGGACGAGTAGTAAGCTCGGAAGGTTGTTGTGACGGGAGGGTTAGCCCGGGGAGCCTATGGCTCAGAGGTACATAGTAATCATATTGCATGTGCATAAAGATGGTGGGTCTTCGATATAGATGGTCGTTCACACCGACGTCGATACGCTGACTCGGCAAGTGTGGATTTGCACTTAGCCAAGAAAGTCTTGTGGTCCAGCATGTAAGAGTACGCAGGTGCTCCGCGGTTTTGCGTTGAGGCGTACGATAGGTCTTGGTTAGGTTGTGTGAATACCAACCTAGAGGTGGGCGAGGCCCAATGCACCGCTTCCGTTTGCCACTACGGGGGTATCCTGGGAGTCTTGATAGCTCCAAAAGGGGGGAATTAAAGGTCTGTGCGCATAGAGTCGAAGTGTGTGAGTTGCACTTCTGTGATCATAACTTTACCCAGCATAACACTACACGTCACAGCATAAACATTGCATTTCAACCCCTACCCCTATCGTATAATTTGGTTATGGGACTTTTTATACAATAGGCCTTGCTAAATGACCCCTTGGTCTATAGGTTTGTATGGGCATTTCTACAAATCAATAGTTACTTTTATATTATATACCTGTCTTTACCTGCTTAATTTACTGTTCTTTACTTGTTCTCTATCCTCTTACTTATTGTTTACTGCTTCAAATATATATAAACACCTGCGTAGTGATAGACACTCCTATAGCTACGGCATGACACCTGCTTTGTTTTATACTCCTTGCTGTCCTCTGCGTCGTCCTCCCGCTCGGTGCCTAGGGCCACTGGGGATGGATAGGGGGAATCAGGCTTAGTCTTTTGACTAATGGTCGGTGGACCATATCATTTTAGGGGATCGAGGAGACGCAGCACCACCAGAGGCCGGTGCAGATGGAGGCAGGTTAGTCTAGCACGGGAGCGCCAATAACAGGATCCAAGAGTGTCTTCAGTGGTTTTTGCTTTCGCGAGTGATTCTGCAGTGATGAAATGATGTACCGGGAATGAGCCCTTTATATAGCTACTTTTTATTTCAGTTATTATTTGTGGACATCTCCTTTTCATTATGATCTATATTTCTTGTGATGTGGGCTTGAGCTTACTTTTGCTTCATTTGTACTTTTCTTTTTCTGTGATCGATATGGCCGATAGGATTGGCGTTTTGTAGTGGTGACCATCTCGAGTGTTGGTGTCACCGCAAAGCGGCGGTTCTGGGCATAAGACCCGGTTCTGTAGCAAAAAAATGGTGTCTTACAAACTGGTATCAGAGGAAACCTTGATCCGAAGAAAAGAAGTCCACAAACCCTGGGCCATTCCGCGCGAGCTTAGTTTGAGAACAAACTAGCAGCATAAGCAATGGTGTGCCCATATGGGAAATCACATGAAAAAGTCCACTTTTAACTAAACCTCTTTAGGCAAACCACCTTATGAGTGTCAAATTTTCCATTGTATCCTGCAACGAACCCTGCTCCATAGCATGGAGCACCTCCGACTCCAAACATCGTCCCACCACCATTGGCTCCTACTCTGTTCCAGCAGATGGAGATGGGACAGACGCTGACCGCCATACTGGATGCATTCAGGGCTCAACATGCTCCAGCTCCTCAGCCAAACCTCGGGGCCAACTAGTTGAGCGTCTTCCACGGGCTTTCTCCCCCATCCTACCTCGGGACAGAGTCAGCAGTTTGGACTAAGGAGTGGGTGGATATCATGTACGAGATATTGGCAGGGATACAGTGCCCGGCAGAGATGGAAGTACTGCTGGTGGTCTCATGTTTGGAGTCCCATGCGAAGAGATGGTGGAAGTCATTGTTGGACACCACCTATGCAGGATTGGAGGCTGCGGACGTTTCATGGGATGATTTCAAGGTAGCACTGCTGGAGCATTTCATGCCACAGTATGCGAGAGATGAGTTGGAGGACAGATTCCTGCAATTGAGGCAGGGGAGCAGGACAGTTCTGGAGTACCACCGGGAGTTTACCCACCTAGCCCGGTTTGCAGACTCCTATTAGATGGTCGATGCAGGGTATGCAAAAAGGTTCTACAAGTGCCTCCGTGGCGAGCTGAGGCAGGCCCTCCTTTTTGTTTCTGATGGCAGCATGGCCAGGATCTTGGAGATGGCCAAGAATCTGGAGGCAGACCAGCACACCGTCCGGGGAAGGAATAGACTGACAGAGGACCAGGGTCGGGACAGCAGGAGAGACCAGCAGAGAGGTCACGATGTTGGAGAAAGGAGGACGGAGGGCCAGACCCGCCAGGAGGAGAGACAAGAGCAGAGGGAGCAGGTAGTATTGGCTCCTCAGCCTTTACAGACGCGGGAGGTGCCGAGGCTAGGAGGTGGGCCGCCTCCCCCTCTAGAGTGCTACATGTGTCACCTGACGGGCCACATCTGGAGGAACTGCCCACAAAGGAATGCGCCACTGGCACTACAGGCTGCCCCACAGGCCCAACATTTTGGGGGTCGAGGGCGGGGATGAGGTCGTGGATTCCAGGGACGTGATCATAGGCAAGACAGGGACCAGATGTATGCCTTAGACCTGGCTCAGCCCCGAAACCCATCAAGGGTCATCACAAGTACTTTACTATTTTTCTTACAATTATTAGTACCTTGAAAAATATCTTAGATTTACCTTAGCATTGAACCAAATTAACAAAAATCACCCAGGTATAGTACTTGTCTGCGGAAAGCCCGCATATACCCTATTCGATACGGATGCCTCACACTCGTTCGTCTCATAAGAATTCGTGGATGATCTAGATCAAATTCAGCACTTCACCGACCTCCACAGAAAGGTGCGACTCCCGGACGGATCAGAGTTAGTAACGAGTGCCAAGTGCAATATGAATGTGGAGATTGGAGGAAAACTATTCGAAGCACCCGCGACGCTCTTGAAGATGAAAGACTTCGGCCTGATCTTGGGCATGAATTGGCTGCACGGCAACCATGCAAGGATCGACTGCCCGGCAAGGAGGATTGTTCTAAGTCATGAAGACTTATAAGTGGTAGTCGAAGGTATTAGACCCACCTCCTATCTTTTATTATCGTCTATTCAGGTCATCAAGGCCCATCTACTGGGAGACGAGGTATATCATGTGTTGTTTGAGGCAATGGAGGCAAAGGATTCTGTGACCATTATCCCAGAAGTGCGGGATTTTGCCGACGTATTTCCAGAGAAGCTACCCGGGCTGCCACAGCACCGAGAGAAGGATTTTCATATCAAGCTAGTGTCGGGGGCTAAGCTGGTGTCTAGAGCTCCTTATCGGATGGCCCCGAAGGAGTTAGTGGAGTTTCGGAGCCAGTTGCAGGAACTGGTGGAAGCTGGATTCATTAGACCGAGTTCCTCACCTTGGGGAGCTCCGGTGCTATTTGTGAAGAAGAAGGACGGGACGCTCAGACTGTGCATCGACTACAGAGCACTAAACAGGCTGACGGTTCAGAATACATATCCGCTGCCTAGGATTGATGAGTTGTTTGACCAGATAGAGGGAGCCCACTACTTCTCGAAGTTGGATTTGAGGTCAGGGTATTATAAGCTACGGATACAGGAGGAGGACATCCTGAAGACGGCTTTCAGCAGCCAATATGGACTATGAGTTCACCGTGATGCCCTTTGGGCTCACGAACGCGTCGTCGGCATTTATGAGTCTGATGAACCGGGTGTTCAAGCCATATCTCGACATCTTTGTCATCGTGATCATCGATGACATTCTCATCTACTCGAGGATGGAAGAGGAGCATGCACGACATCTGGCACTGACATTGGAGAAACTTCGGGAGCACAGTATATACGCGAAGTTCAGCGAGTGTCAGTTTTGGCTGAAGGAGGTGGACTTTCTGGGTCATATTATCAGTGGATTTGGACTAGTAGTGGACCCAGCGAAGATCCAGGCAGTATGTGATTGGCCACTACTGAAGACGGTCACCGACGTGCGGAGTTTCTTGGTGCTTGCCGGTTATTACCAGAAGTTCATGCAGGGCTTTTCTCAGATAGCCCTCCCGCTCATATCCTTGACAAAGAAGGATATCGCATTCGTTTGGACGCCGCAGTGCGACGCGGGCTTACAGGAGCTGAAGGGTCGGCTTACGTCGGCCCCCATCCTTGCCCTTCCGTCGGTGAAGGAAGAATTCCAGGTATATACTGATGCGTCATATCATGGGATGGGTGATGTTCTTATGCAGAACGGACACATGATAACATACATCTCCCGACAGTTGAAGAACCACGAGCGGAACTACTCGGTGCATGACTTGGAGATGGGAGCAATTATATTCGCTCTGAAGATCTGGCAGCACTACCTCTACGGTGTCCACTGCAATATATTCTCAGATCACAAGAACATGAAGTACGTGGACACACAGAAGGAGATGAACATCCGACAGAGACAATGGGTGGAGTTATTATTGGACTATCAGTATACCATGCACTACCACCCGGGGAAGGCGAATGTGGTGGCGGATGCGCTGAGCCGTGAAGCTACCACATCAGGAGCAGAGCCCTAATTGATGGCGTTGGAGCAGGCGAATATGCTAGAGGATATGCATATCACCTTGGTGTCTTCGGATGATCCTGACTCTATGAGGAATACCTGGCGGCGATAAGTACCACAGATGACATTCGAGACTACATCAGGGATGGACAGAGGCTGGATGCCAAGTTAGAGCCGATATTCGGAGCCTTGGAGGCAGGCACGGCTGGGGACTATTCATTGAAGGACGAGCTGCTTTGTTTTAGAGGTCGAGTTTACATACCGGCAGGGGTCTGGATTCGGGACGACATTATGACCGAGGCTCACTGCAGTAAGTATTCAGTGTACCCGGGTATCACGAATATGATGGCGGATTTGAAGAGGGCCATGTATTGGTCGGGCATGAAGAGGGACATCACTTATTTTGTGACCCACTGCGATTCATGCCAGCTCTTGAAAGCAGAATGCAAGAGCCCTGCCGGATTACTATAGCCACTCCCAGTGCCAGAGTGGAAGTTCAACGACATCGCGATGGACTTTATACATGGACTTCCTCGATCACATGGGATGGCGACGAAGGCCCTCAACATGTAGATGTTGGTATCGGTGTGCTTACGGATGACGGTGTATCTCCAACCAAAGACCTACGTCATGACGAACGACATCGCCGTTACAACCTTCGTCCGCGGCGCAAGATTAATATTTAATAATTATAATTATTTTATTATAATTATTAATTAAAATTTTATCAAGTTTTGTCTTTTATTTTGGACTTTGTTTATGTCCATGTTTTATTTTAATTTTGGACTGCGTTTAGCCATGCTCATGTTTTATTTTAATTTCGGACTACATTTAGCCATGTTTGTTGGCTAGCCTATAAAAGTTCATCTTGTATTAGATTATTTATTATTGAATGATAAGAAAAATCCAACCCTAATCTTCTTTCTTGATTTTCCCTCTCTCATAGCTGCCCCCCCCCCCCCCCCTCTTTTCTCCCTCTTGGAAAATTTCGGCCACCACTCTCCCTCCTCCTCTTGGCTGCCCCCTCTCCCTCTTCTCCTCCCCTCCTTTCTTCTCTCTATAGGTTCGGACTTCCCCTTAGCCCCCCCCCCCCCCCCCCCCCCCTTTCCTCCTACTACTCCTTTGGAATTTTGGCCAAGGAGAAACAAGGTAGTGATCTCGTGGAACCAAGATCTGGCGTGAAGAAAACAAGGCGAATGAGTTTCTGTCCATTCGACGCGGTTCCGGTGAATCTGTTGAAGAATGATTCGGGCGAGTGCTTGCTTGAGGATAATCCCATCTCAAGCGGGGTAATGAAATTTCTACTAGTGAGATTTCACTCTTGTTAATTTCTTGTGGTGGTAATTTTGGCGTGATCTTCGAATCACTTGGATAATCGTGGTTTTCTTCAATCGACTTGTGCGTTCTTCTTATTTCTTTTAATTTTCGAAGAGGATTGGCGAACCTCTACTTTTTGTTGGGAGATATCTACCCTTTTGGAACCGTAATTTTTGGTGGATCTCTTTTGGTACAACTCAAGCTCGTTCGGACCGGGTGGGTCCTTTTAGTCGGGGAGAATTTTGGCCTATAGCCATTTATTCAACCTCTAGCGGTGTGACTACCCGTATGTTAGAATCTAATTGATAAATATTGCGTTGCGTGTACGTTGTGAATAATTTTGTGCTAACGTAAAAATTGGGACGTTGAGAGGGAACGCGTGTGTGTTCGTAGCGATCGTGTAGGAAAGCGTAGCCTTCATCAATTTGGTATCAGAGCCAGGTTCGTGTCAATTTCTTAATTGACGCATTCCTAATTTTTTCTTAGTTCGCCGGCACACACAACCGTCGCACCTTTTCGTGTTCAAAATTTCAAAATTTTAATTTTTGGTCTGCGAATAGCAGCCTAAACTTCTCATTTTTCAGCGAAAATAAAAAAAATTCTGGAAAATCTGCGTACTATTGATGCGCGTCGGCAAGTGCACCGGTCGCTGTCAAGTAATAATTGTGGAGAATAAATTCCCCGGATGTCGGTCTCTTGAGGAATGCAGGATGGGTGATCGAATCGTGCAGTGAATATTGTTACACAAGCGTTTCACAAACACAACAAGGGGTTTTTGGTTGGTTTTCCTAATTTTAACAACAATAAAAGAGATGCGGGTCGAGAACACCGCTTCGCAACGTAAGGTGGATGCAACGGCCGCGATGCCGTGCTTCGTGAGGCGAATGAAGTGGACTCAGGCGCGAGAGAGTGAGGGTCGCAAACACCTCTTCACAACCGTCATTAGCTCTTGCCAACATGGAGCAAACGCCTTGCGTGCGTGTGTGAGTGAGTGCGCTTGAACGTGGTGAATCACAACCAACCCATGAATAAGAACACAGAAACATTCATTCTCATCAAGTAAATATCACAATATTCATTTAGTAAAAGATTCAAAGGGGTACAATCAAGGAAAGAGGAAGGAGATAACCGACGGTGAAGACTAGCGGCCGTTCACGGCCGGAATGGTAGGTTGTCGGGCTACCTCCGGACTCGGGCGGACGATGCTTCCGGCGTAGAGGGCTGTCACAATCTCCCTACGTGCTCCGTCGTCTTCGACTCAAGGTCTCTTCTTCTTCTCACCGGGCGGAAAGCGAAAATGATTGCTTGGAGGCTTGCGGATGATGGAGAACACTCACGGGCGATGGAGGATGTCTAGGAATGGACCGAGGAAGCTTCCCCTTGCGTAGGAGATGAAGTAGGGGCGATCCAAGGGGGCGGTCGGCGGCGTACGGAACAGAAATCCCGCTCCCGGAATGAATAATCCGCCCTAAAATCGCAACAGGCGCTTAAATAGGCGCTGGATTAAACACTGCGCACGATCATTGGCGCACGACCAGTGGTCGTGCGCACTGGAATCCTGCGATCGTGCGCACTGCCTGGACAGAACCTGCAAGAGATGAAATTATAAAATAAAATGCTCGCACGACCAGTGGCGCACGACCGTTGATCGTGCGCACTAGCGCCGGTGGTCGTGCGCAATAGGTGAGACAGAACTCATAAAATTACTATTAAGTGCGCACGGACAGTGGCGCACGACCGGTGGTCGTGCGCACTGGAGTTGATGGGCGTGCGCACTGCACCAGACAGAACTCGTAAAAAGGGGCTAAGTGCGCACGATCAGTGGCGCACGACCAGTGGTCGTGCGCACTAGAACAAGTGATCGTGCGCAGTGTTCCTGTGCAGAATTGCACCGGAAACACTTGCACACCTCCTATTCCAGCACAAACACAGATCTAGCCACCGAAAGTGGCACTTAACAACATATGAGTACTATGAAAGGAAATAAACACGAAAACACACCAAAGTGGGCCAAAATGTGCACCTAGCATGGGTTATCAATTATAAACTATAATAAGGCTAAAGTGCGTGATATTGACTAAATAATGGCCCGGATGAGTCCATGAAGGTGTATATAATCAGGACTCATCACACCCCCAGACTTAACTGTTTGCGCGTCCCGAGCAAACGAATCCGGCGGAAGTTGAAAAAGATAATTAAAATAGCGAATTACGCAAGGGAGTACAGTGCGAAGTAACATACGCATGCGAGTAGGAATTCTAGTAGAAGAAGATTCTAGCTATGCTAACTAATTTACGTAAGTACTAAAGCGTACTCAAAGATTTAATTGTACTCAGTGGGTGAATTATGAAGAATTTGACGATCATGCCCGGTATGGAAGTGACGAGACGCTGAGGCGGGTGTTGCAAAAGATCGGGGCTTAGGAATAACTCCGCTGAAATCCATCAACGTCGTGAACCATACGCTTGCCCGGTCACACTCTCTCCACGGCGCTAGCAAACTCGCAAATCAAATCAGTAGGACTTATAGGATTAAAACGGGGCTTAGGTTACGGAATGATATGCAAAGATAAACATGACGGCTACGCAACCCAAATGAGCCAACGGCACACTGCACCTTACAAAACCAAACAACTATGCTCGTGTGACACACCCCCAGACCTATCATGAAAACCAGGTGTGCACACAGCCTACTTTACAAATACCAACAGATTTTTCTCTTTAGCTTGGGAGGATTATTTTCAGGATACTCTTCTTTTTTTCTTTTATATATTTTTCTTCTTTCAAGCAACCTCCAGTTGGTTCAAAATCAGCGGATAGACATTATTTTCTCTTCAAAACACAATGACACCACACACCACACAAGTTGGAAATTATGAGCACAGTTAAAACATTTTTTTGGTTGCGGGCGTAGGATAGGCTTCAGGCTTTGGTGGATGAGGAGGAGCTGAACATAAAAATGGTAGGCACAAATTTGGCTTGCAAAGGTGAATGAAAGGGGCATGGAATAGCAAAGCTCAAACTAGCCAAATGGTGGCCTACATCGTGCTTGACTCAACAAGTAGCTCTCACCCATGCTTCAAGAGTCGCTTGGGGCAAGTTCTTAGCCCACGAGAAAGATAAACCTTCCTCCCGACTCGAGCAACACATGTTTAGCGACCGCACACACACAACACCGGGTTATCATCAATTTCATTCGAATTCACCACTTGAGTACATTAAATCTAAATTTACGCAGAGATACTACACATAAATTAAATGCATAAAGAAAATCTAATTCTACTCAGGTTCTACTATAGCATGCGAAGCGACTAGAACACTACATGAGTCGACACCGCGCTCCAAATAATAATTCCTGTGTTAATAGCCTATTTCACATTCCAACCAAACTAGTTTAAACGGAACAACACAAAAGAAAGCACGCACTCAAGTGGGTGAAGTGGTGTGTGAAGATGAACGATACTAAATAACTGAAATTAAAATACTTCTAGTATGCAAATGAGATGAGCATGTGCAGTGGGTGACAAAGAAACGGCTCTCCCCCAGACTTAATCAAAACCATACAACATAATGATATGACAGTGAAAATCAAAATTGAAAGCTAGGGAAGAAGTTACCCAATGCTCAGCACGTGAGCATACCAGAAGAATGGCGTTTAAAATCAAGACAATCCGCAGCATCCACCATCGAACACAAAACCTGCAAGCAAAACTCAAAACAACAAAAGCAAAAACAAAAACTGAACTAGGAAAGGTTAGATAAAAGGAAATATAAAAAAAAACCGGAAATCTGGGTTGTCTCCCAGTAGCGCTTTCATTTAACGTCCTTAAGCTGGACCAAATACCTGTATTAGCATTGTTTATAAAGAGTGCAGGAATTAAGAAGACATACTCAAAAATAGTTCATTACAGCAATTAAAAACACGCATCAACTAAAAGCGCTCTTGTGGTGCGCATCTCCTGTAGCATGTAGGCGGGAGGTGAAGGCTTTAGGGCCAGCACTGGTATTACCCAATGCTCCCCTAACCTCCGCCATCTTGCTACGAAGAGCGGCAGCACGAGCGTCACGCAGAAGTTTTTCTTTTTTCAGTTTGGTGACGGTTGGAGATTGCCACCGTTGTGAACTCTCAGATTTTTCCTCCTTAGAATCAGGTGGCGTCACTTCCGGTGTCACTGTGACCACCGGATCGGCCCAAGAGACGGAACGCTTAAACAGTTTATTACACGATTCATCACAAGAAGAAAAATAATCAGCATTCTTGACTAAATCCACATCATCATTTCCCGGACAGCCGTCATCCTCCTTCTCGGCGTCGAATTCTTTCCGAAAGTCAATCACTTCCTCCTCATCAGATTTGAGCTCCTCCATTTCCCCTTCACCTGTTTCTTGGAAATGCGTCTTCCCTGCACAACTCAGAAGTTCATCAAAAATAACAAGAGGGGGAGGAGTGGATGTGTCGGCTCTAGCTTCGAGATGAATGGGCTGCAGCGCCGTGTTAGGTAAGATGACACACCCCGTGGCAAAGTCAAGGGTGGCGCCGCTCTCTTTCAAGAACGGCACCCCCAAGATAGGGATGGATTGATTTTCCCGGGGGCCCAACACCTGAAAGTCCGCGACCACAGTTGTCCCCTCAACTATTACTTCCACGTTTCTCACCTCTCCCTCGGATTGAATAATGGTGCCGTTAGCGAGAATCAGCGATTTCTTTTCCTCTGTGTTAATCTCCAATTGAAGTTTCGCAACATCTTGCAGCGCAATAACATTGCGAGAGGAACCGGAATCGCATAGAGCCTTTGTTTCAACCTGATTGATGGAACACGAGATTGTCAGCTCACTCGGATTGGCATCCACCACATCCCCCAGACTTTTCCCTTGATCAATGGGATTCTTTTCCGTATTACTGGGAAGGGACCCCTGCGAACGCTCAGTTAGCGCTTGGGCCAATTGGCCCAAATGCGTCTCCAAGTTTCGCATAGATGCAGTTTGGTTTGCCATATTCGAGTTAGCTACAAGCATGAATTTTTCCATCATTTCTTCTAAATTACTCTTCTTTTGAGTAGGGGGTGCTTGGTTGTAATCCGGGTGCGGCGGCCTCGGTTGGCTCCCGGAGGCGTAAGCATCATTTTGATGCTGCCCCGGTGACCATCGTTGGCCGGGCGTGTTGGGATTCCACGAGAAGTTCGGATGACTTCTCGCTCCCGGATTATAAGTGTTATTATACGGCGCCCCCTTGGACTGATTTCCAACATAATTCACAGATTCATTTAAAGATAAGTGCACGAAATCACCTACCACTTGGTTCCCCGAGCATTCGTAAGCATGGTGGCCTCCACCTCCACATCCTTCACAAGTAATGATGGCAGCAGATGGAGACGGAGAAGGAAGAGAATCAACCATGAAGAGTCCTCGGCTGCTTCTTGGAGCGTTTCTCCCTGCAGTCCAGAAGGTACTGTGGGAGGCAGTGTCACGCAAAATCCGCAGGGCATCTTCAGGGGTGTGGTTCATCAAGGTACCACCGGCCGCAGCATCGATCATTGCCCTATAATTGGGCTCGATCGCGAAGTAGAACAATTCAACCACGTTCCATGGCTGGAGCTCGTGGCCAGGGCAACGGCGAAGGAGTTCATTGAGGCGCTCCCAAGCTTCCGCAAGAGTCTCTTGATCCAACTGCCGAAATGTGGCGATTTCACGCCGCAAGCTTACAATCTTATCCACCGGGTGGAATTTAGCCAGGAATTTGGATGCAAGGGCATCCCATGTTGCAGCAGTCCCGGGCGGGATGGAATGAAGCCATACTTTTGCTTTATCACGGAGGGAGAAGGGGAACAGTCTCAGTTTGACTGTGTCATCAGCAATGCCCGCATAGCGGAAAGTTCCGCAAATATCAGAGAATTCTGCCAGATGCAGATGCGGGTCTTCGCTAGCCATCCCCGAAAACTGAGCATGGTTTCGGATAATGTTTAAGATCGCCGGCTTTATCTTAAACTGATTGTTCATGATATTGGGCCCAAAGCCCGGATACACGCTTCCAGCGGTGGGGGTGGTATAATCTCTCATAGTACGAGGCCGAGGTCTCTCCGCCTCCTGTTCATCAGTGGCCGGATTTTGCCCCTCATCGTGCACTCGCGCATCAGCATCATTCGGGTTCACATGATCACCCATGGCTGCTTGCAGAGCCGCAGCACGCCTTCGCGCGCGAGCGGTTCGTTCGATTTCTGGGTCAAAAGGTGCAAGTTCACCTGCAATCTGCCTCTGCATGCACTGTCAACAACAAGAAGAAACGAAAAGATCAAAAACAACTGCTCGTGTAACGAGAGTCACGACACAAGACGATACACGCCTGCGTTCCCCGGCAACGGCGCCAAAAACTTGATGCGCGTCGGCAAGTGCACCGGTCGCTGTCAAGTAATAATTGTGGAGAATAAATTCCCCGGATGTCGGTCTCTTGAGGAATGCAGGATGGGTGATCGAATCGTGCAGTGAATATTGTTACACAAGCATTTCACAAACACAACAAGGGGTTTTTGGTTGGTTTTCCTAATTTTAACAACAATAAAAGAGATGCGGGTCGAGAACACCGCTTCGCAACGTGAGGTGGATGCAACGGCCGCGATGCCGTGCTTCGTGAGGCGAATGAAGTGGACTCAGGCGCGAGAGAGTGAGGGTCGCAAACACCTCTTCACAACCGTCATTAGCTCTTGCCAACACGGAGCAAACGCCTTGCGTGCGTGTGTGAGTGAGTGCGCTTGAACGTGGTGAATCACAACCAACCCATGAATAAGAACACAGAAACATTCATTCTCATCAAGTAAATATCACAATATTCATTTAGTAAAAGATTCAAAGGGGTACAATCAAGGAAAGAGGAAGGAGATAACCGGCGGTGAAGACTAGCGGCCGTTCACGGCCGGAATGGTAGGTTGTCGGGCTACCTCCGGACTCGGGCGGACGATGCTTCCGGCGTAGAGGGCTGTCACAATCTCCCTACGTGCTCCGTCGTCTTCGACTCAAGGTCTCTTCTTCTTCTCACCGGGCGGAAAGCGAAAATGATTGCTTGGAGGCTTGCGGATGATGGAGAACACTCACGGGCGATGGAGGATGTCTAGGAATGGACCGAGGAAGCTTCCCCTTGCGTAGGAGATGAAGTAGGGGCGATCCAAGGGGGCGGTCGGCGGCGTACGGAACAGAAATCCCGCTCCGGGAATGAATAATCCGCCCTAAAATCGCAACAGGCGCTTAAATAGGCGCTGGATTAAACACTGCGCACGATCATTGGCGCACGACCAGTGGTCGTGCGCACTGGAATCCTGCGATCGTGCGCACTGCCTGGACAGAACCTGCAAGAGATGAAATTATAAAATAAAATGCTCGCACGACCAGTGGCGCACGACCGTTGATCGTGCGCACTAGCGTCAGTGGTCGTGCGCAATAGGTGAGACAGAACTCATAAAATTACTATTAAGTGCGCACGGACAGTGGCGCACGACCGGTGGTCGTGCGCACTGGAGTTGATGGGCGTGCGCACTGCACCAGACAGAACTCGTAAAAAGGGGCTAAGTGCGCACGATCAGTGGCGCACGACCAGTGGTCGTGCGCACTAGAACAAGTGATCGTGCGCAGTGTTCCTGTGCAGAATTGCACCGGAAACACTTGCACGCCTCCTATTCCAGCACAAACACAGATCTAGCCACCGAAAGTGGCACTTAACAACATATGAGTACTATGAAAGGAAATAAACACGAAAACACACCAAAGTGGGCCAAAATGTGCACCTAGCATGGGTTATCAATTATAAACTATAATAAGGCTAAAGTGCGTGATATTGACTAAATAATGGCCCGGATGAGTCCATGAAGGTGTATATAATCAGGACTCATCAACTATTTTCTAAAACAAAATCAAAAAAATATTTTACTCACCCTAATTATTAGGCGGGAACAAATTATTATTTTATAAAATTTTCTGGTCAAATTCATCGTTGTTCTAAAATTGTATGCGTACGAGACTAGGCACGGAGTATCCCACATCCTCTTCCCAGATGATGGACGAGCGGGACACGAGTCAGGTCCAACAACTGTTGATGAACTCCTTCAGG
The DNA here is from genome assembly GCA_033032865.1 of Dactylorhiza incarnata. Taxonomy (NCBI): domain Eukaryota; kingdom Viridiplantae; phylum Streptophyta; class Magnoliopsida; order Asparagales; family Orchidaceae; genus Dactylorhiza; species Dactylorhiza incarnata. Next base: position 4,162,520 of record JAWHQI010000013.1, read on the forward strand.
AGTTTAATGATCAGTTAACAGACATTCAGGAGACGCTTCACGAGATAAGGTTAGCCCAAGGGGCACCTCAAAAATTTAGGCAGCCCGCCAACAGGTATAAGGGAATGTTAACAATAATAACATTCGTGAACCTGCACCTCCTAATCCTGCAGTACGCCAACGTGACGAATGGAATATTAATCGTCATAATAAACCAGAACATGCCCCGTGAGAGCCGTACAAATTTGATATCACTCAGGCCGTACTGAACGATCCACCCTCATATGATGGGTTGGGTGACCCCCATTTCTACGATTGGGTTGTCGAGATAGAGTGCTACTTTCAATGGAAAAATCTGACTAATGTGGACAAGGTGCGCGTAGCGCGTACAAAATTGTTGGGTATAGCGAAGACATTCTGGTTGAATAAGGAATGACGTATGGGTGCGGTAGATGGTGTACCCCGTGTTAGTTGGGCTGGCATGAAGGACGTGTTGACTGATCAATACGTTCCTACATACCATCGAATGCAAATGTTTGATGAGTTAGCTTCCCTTAGGCAAGGAAATCATTCAGTCGCTGAGTACATTGGCCTCCTGACGGACTTGATGGTTAGGTGCGATGTTAGGGAGATGCATGTGGTCACCCTTTCACATTTTCGTAAGGGATCGAATCCCGACATTCAAGGTAAACTCCATCGTTACAGGCACACGGATTTAAGCACCACATATAATGCCGCGTTGGATATTGAGAAGCACCTTGCTCATAAGTCCAAGTCTCGTTCATTCCAGAATAATAAGCCTGTCTTACGACCCCCCCCCCCCCCCCCCCCCGGTTATCTCTAAAAGATTAGGGTAAGTTCCGGTCCACTGACTCAAACTCAGTTGTCATTACTGCAAGGAATACGAGAAACCCATCCGGCGAGAGAGTGCCCGTTGGTAGGATTACCAAGACGAATGCTACATGATATACTTGTGGTATTCAGGGACATTACGCTAGTGAATGTCCAACTAAGCCCAAGCCCTTGGCCCTGTTGGATAAGTCGACTGATTCCACCGAACTCACGTATGAGGCAGATGAAGAAACTGAATCGGAAGGAGTGTCGAGCGAATTAGATGATGACGTCAATATGATAGTGATGAGATGTATTTTGGCTACTTCGCATGCTTTGGATGATTGAATGGGACGAATATTTTTTCGCTAAATTAAGAGCGGAGAGAAGTGGTGTAAGTTGATCATTGATAGCGGTAGTTGTATGAACGTGATTTCTGAGAATGTGGTTACTCGGATGATGTTAGCCACTAAGCCGCACCATCATCCCTATAAGGTTGCTTGGGTTAATAAGACATCCCTTCTGGTAGCGAAGCGTTGTTTGGTAACCCTTAACATCAACGCTTATTCAGAAAAGGTTTGGTGTGACGTCATCCCCATAGATGCATGTCATGTGTTATTAGGACGACCGTGGCTATATGACCATGATGTTACTCATTTCGGGCGTGCCAACATGTATGAGTTCAAGTTTAATGGCAAGACCATTATCTTGAAACCCACTGCACCTAAGGATCCTTCGGTCACCTCTAAAGACACAATTGTGTCTGTAGAGAAAAAAACCTTAAGCTTGATTGGTAAGAAGGAGTTCGCGCGCCAGAAATTTTTGGATGGTGTCCTCTATGCGTTAGTTTGCTTACAAGCAAAGGAGGACGTATCTACGTTTAAGAGTTTACCGCCCGCGCTGCAGAATCTGTTGGAAGAGTTTAAGGATGTATATCCGGATGAGTTACCGCCTATGTTGCCTCCCTTGCGCGACATACAACATGCTATAGATTTCATTCCGGGTTCGTCGTTACCCAACCTTCCTCACTACCGATTAAACCCTTCCGCACACCTAGAGTTACAAACGCAAATTACTGACTTGTTACAAAAGGGGTTCATCCGTCATAGTAAGAGTCCATGTGTCGTTCCGGCATTGCTTGCTCCTAAGAAAGACGGTTCTTGGAGGATGTGTGTGGATATCCGAGCTATAAATAAAATTACTATTAAATATCGGTTTCCAATCCCTCGTTTGGACGATTTATTGGATATGATAGTCGGAGCCACGATATTTTCAAAATTGGATCTTAGGAGTGGCTACCATCAGATTCGAATTAGAGAGGGTGACAAGTGGAAGACAGACTTTAAATCTAAAGAGGGGCTCTACAAGTGGTTAGTAATGCCGTTTGGGCTTTCCAATGCCCCTGGTACATTTTCTAGGATGATTACACATGTCCTCCAACCCTACATGGGAAAATTTATTATGATATATTTTGATGATATTCTCATATTTAGTACATCTACCATTGATCATGAGTCTCACTTGAGGACTATCCTTGCGACGTTATGTGCGGAAAAATTATTTGTCAATATTAAGAAATGTACTTTCTATGTTACGTCCGTAGAGTTCCTTGGCTATGTTACGTTTGTGCTTTCCAATGCCCCTAGTACATTTTCTAGGATGATGACACATGTCTTCCAAACCTACATGGGAAAATTTATTGTGATATATTTTGATGATATTCTCATATTTAGTACGTCTACCATTGATCATGAGTCTCACTTGAGGACTATCCTTGCGACGTTACGTGCGGAAAAATTATTTGTCAATATGAAAAAATGTACTTTCTATGTTACGTACGTAAAGTTCCTTGGCTATATTGTGAGTTCGAAAGGCATACATGTAGATCCTAAGAAGGTCCAAGCCATCAAGGATTGGCCGGAACCCACCAACATTCGTGACGTTCGGAGCTTCCACGGTTTAGCTATGTTTTATCGCCGATTCATTCATGACTTTAGTACTATCATGCCACCGATCACGGAGTGCATGAAAAAGGGTGATTTCACTTGGACGAAATCGGCCACTAAGGAGTTCCAAACGATAAAGGATAGGATGTCAGAAGTTACTCTTTTGCGGTTACCGGACTTTAGTAAGGTTTTTGAATTGTCTTGTGATGCGTCTGGGATAAGTATTGGAGGCGTGTTGAGTCAGGAGGATCATCCTGTTGGGTACTTTTGTGAGAAACTTGCGGGTCCGAAGTTGAATTATTCTAATTATGACCGCGAGTTTTACACCGTTATTCGTTGCCTCCAACATTGGCGGCACTATCTTCTCCCAAAGGAGTTTGTTATCCAATCTGATCATGAGGCGTTGAGATTTGTCAACTCCTAAAGTAAGGTCAGTCTGCGGCATGCTAAATGGGTCTCCTCTCTTCAGGATTACACCTTTATCATAAAACATCTTAAGGGAAATTTAAATCGTGTTGTGGATGCCCTTAGTCGCGTTTCTTTATTATTATCCACGTTAGAAGTGAAAGTCATTGGGTTTGAACGCATTAAGGACGAATATGTTCATTGTCCGGATTTCAAGGATCTCTATCTATTCGCGCAAGGCGACGCACCTACTACCATTTCTGCGTATTATGTTGGGAAAAACCCCTTTGATTTAACTTAACAAATTACCTAAAAGTGATTTTATTTCTTAGGATTGAATTACCCATTGTATAGTAAGGGTAATCTGGTCATTAGATGTCTTAGGATATCACACTCAAACTAGGGTGTCAAGACCAAGTCAAGAGAAGAAAAATTTGGGCAAAGTTAACACATGCGTCGAATAGAATTCGACGCAACGTCAAGTTATTGTTGACGCTACTCTGACTAGAGGTCCAAGTTGTTCGCCCTTCTGTCGAAGTAATCCAAGTCGACGTTACGTCGAATATATATCGACGCAGAGGACATGGACTTGTTAGAGTATTTGAAGAAGTCGACACAACTTCTACTTTAACTCAGAGCAGAAGGAAGTATCTGTCAGAGTAATCTAAAGTTGACGCAACACCGACTTCATCTCGACGCAGATAATGAAGTTCAGAGCCAAGCGATCAACTCGACGGTTACGTCGATTGGATATCGACGCAACGTCGATTAGCAAGCACTGCCCCCTCCCCCTGTCATTGAAGGTGGACGGTGAGGTGATCCTTAGTGCCCTCCAAGGTGCCCAGGCTCAGCATTGTCTTGGGAGGGGAAGTTCCTTGTGAGCTTCCGGGTATGTGGTGGGACATCCATGCTGCAGCTTATGGGTTCGTTTGTGGACTTAGAAGTTTTGTCAAGGGTTAGGTTCTTCGGTTCTTATTGACTGGTCAAGGGTCTAGCTCTGGTCAAGTAAGGGTTAGATGCATCTCCCTTTCGAACGACGAGACCAGTTCTCTAGTTTCAACATTATGGTGCAGTGAGCGTGGAAGCAGCTAGTTCGGAAAGCTCTGGGCAAGTCTCATGGCTGGAAGCGATGAGATGGGGGACTCAACCCTGTCGGCGAGTGCGTGAAGAAAGGTGACTTCGAGGAGTTCAGGAAGTCAATCCAGGAAGTCTTGCGGGTCGCACTCCGCCCTCAGGGCGAGTGCTCGGCATCGCCAACACCTGTGCTCGCCTCGCCGTCGTTGATGGAGATAGAGTAAGCATGTTGGCAAGGTAAGGGGCCAGCCTCGGAGGAAGGCTTGAGCCTCCAAGCGCAAGCGCTCTTCAAAAGCTCTCCTAGGGCCAGCTTCCCCGAGTGAGGGGGTAGGGAGGATGCCTCCGTCTCACCTGGAAGGGGGCGGAGTCCATGTTCCTGATTCAACAAAAGCACGGGGAGACGGAGGGAAGCTATGCAAATCAGTTCCAGGGGCAAGTATTCCACCTCCAGGTTGACCAAGGAAGCAGGAAGGACCAGGAGAAAGAGAAGGAATGAGAAGGCAGAGAAAGTGGAGGAGGTGATAAAAGGGATGGTCGAGATGCATGTGGCCGAGTAGGCGCAACAAGGCGCGTTGTAATAGATATGTAACCTCCCCATGTTGAATGAAAAGTAGGTAGAGATAGAACCTTAGGAAAAGCCTCTGGGAAGGTGTTGAGTTCCTCTGCCTCCAGGTGAAGGTAAGCACCTAGGATGCGGATGGGTACTCCGCCTCCAGTTGGTAAGATCCCCGACTAGAGACCATTCTCCGGGATCAGTGATGCCGACAGATGGGAGACTCATCGGGTCGACTCGCTACATGAGTAAGTGGCTTGGGAAGGTGTTGAGTTCCTCTGCCTCCAGGTGAAGGTAAGCACCTAGGATGCATATGGGTACTCCGCCTCTAGTTGGTAAGATCCCCGACTAGAGACCATTCTCCAGTCTCAGTCATGCCGGCAGATGGGAGACTAATCAGGTTGACTCGCTGCTTGAGTAAGTGGCTTGGGAAGGAGTTGAGTTCCTCTGCCTCCAGGTGAAGGTAAGCACCTAGGACGCGGATGGGTACTCCGCCTCTAGTTGGTAAGATTCCCGACTAGAGACCATTCTCTAGGCTCAGTCATGCCGGCAGATGGGAGACTCATCGGGTCGACTCGCTGATTGAGTGTGTGGCTTGGGAATATGTTGAGTTCCTCTGCCTCTAGGTGAAGGTAAGCACCTAGGATGTGGATGGGTACTCTGCCTCCAGTTGGTAAGATCCCCGACTAGAGACCATTCTCTGGGCTCATTCATGCCGGCAAATGGGAGACTCATCGAGTTGACTCACTGCTTGACTAAGTAACTTGGAAAGATGATGAGGTCCTCCGCCTCCAGGCAAGCTAGGCCCCTAGGACGTGGATGGGTATTCCACCCCGAGTTGGTTTGAAAAAGTGTTGAGTTCCTCTACCTCCAGGTAAGCTGGGCCCCTAGGATGTGGACGGGTGATGCGATGATTCGGCAAGTGCACCGGTCGCGCAAGTAATAATAATGGGGAAAATCCCCGAGTGTCGGTCTCTTGAGGAACACAGTAAGGTGGAGCTAGGTTTCGAGGAAGGACTTGAGATTGAAGTCCTTAAATCGGATGGAATGCGGGGGAGTTGGGTTGGCTTTTGGAAAATAAAATAAAAGCTATCAACTACTCCTATGCAATGTCGCTATGCAATGCTTCGCTTGGCGGGATGGAGACTAGGCAGGCCTTGAGCGCGCTGCGTCGAAAGGGCGGATGGACGAGTAGGCAAGCGGAATCGAACTGTGCAGGCCTTGAGCGCACTGCTTCGTTAGGCGGGATGGAATACGGGCCGCGATGCCACGCTTCGGTAGGCGGATGGACGAGTAGTCTAGCGGAGTGAGGGTCGCAAGCACCTCTTCGACAAGCACACCACTAGCAATTGCTAGTGCGGCACACGAACGTGACGGCGGGATGGAGGATGGAATAGGGCGCACCTCAAGCAACTCAAACAATAAATATTTCACATAGACATGAAATAAATAGAAATACAACTAGTTTAAGTGCCACTTCATCATAATAATGAGATCTAAAACATATACACATCAATAAGAAAAGAATAAGGCAAGAAATCGACCGAATCCGAAGTCTCGTTGTAGATTCACGGTTGGAATCGCCGGGTTGTCAATCCGCGTCCAAGCTCGGTCCGCAACTACGTCCGGGGTAGAGAAGGGCTGTCACACCTCCCAATGGACCCGTCTTCTTCGTGTCACGATCTGGTAGAGGTTGCAAACTTCCTCTTGCTTGATGGCAATGGCGGCTAGGTCTTCCTTTGGAGCTCTTGGATGAAGGAGGAGGCCGAGAGGAAACTCTGGCTCAAGATTGGCGTGAAGAACAAGCCCGAAGCACCTCTAGATGGTGGGCGACGATGGAGAGGCGAAACTGGGCGGAACTGCGCAAGAAACGGCGGAAAAAATGCGGATCTCCGACCTAATTCGCGAGCAACATTATTTATAGGCGCTGGAATTAAACAGTGCGCACGGTCATTGGCGCACGACCAGTGGTCGTGCGCACTAGAATTCGGTGATCGTGCGCTCTGCCTGGACGGAACCTGCAAAGGTAGAAATTATAAAATAACATGTTCGCACGACCAGTGGCGCACGCCCGGTGGTCGTGCGCACTATCGTAGGTGGTCGTTCGCACTAGCCGAAACAGAACTCATAAAATTGATGATAAGTGCGCACGAAGAGTGGCGCACGACCAGTGGTCGTGCGCACAATCGTAGATGGTCGTGCGCACTGCTTGAAACAGAACTCAGCAAATAAGGTTAAGTGCGCACGATCAGCGGCGCACGACCAGTGGTCGTGCGCATTAGAACCGGTGATCGTGCGCAGTGTTCCTATACAGAATTGTACCGGAAACACCTGCACGACACCTGTTCCAGCGTACGACACCAGTCTAGCCACTGAAAGTGGGACTTAACATCGCAAGAAAACTAATAACAAAGATAGATACGAAATTACACCAGAATGGGCCTAGAAGTGCACCTAGCATAGACTGATCAATATGAACTATAACAGGGCTAAAGTGCGGTGAAATGACTAAATAAATGGCCCAGATGAGTCCATAAAAGTGTATATGATCAGGACTCATCACACCCCCAGACTTAACTGTTTGCGCGTCCCGAGCAAACAAATTCTAAGCGAACTAGGAAAGAATAGTAGATGGCTTAATGATTACACTACAGAGTACCATGCGAAGTCGCATGCTCACGTGCATAAGAAAAATAGTAGAAAAGATTTCTGATTATAAAAACAGTTTATATATTTCTAAAAGAGTAAAAGCATATTACAACTACTCAAAATGGTGAACAACGGTGAATCATTCGGTCATGCATACGGAGAAAGTAAACTAAGCGCTGAGACGAGCATTGCTCAAGATCGGGATGCGGGAAAAACTCCACTGAAATCCATCAGTGTCGGTGACCATAAGCTTGCCCGGTCACATTCTCTCCACGGCACTGGTTTGACTCAAATGCGTGAATCAATAGGACTTTAGGTTTTAAATGAGGCTTGGGTTTAGGTGAGGATAAACAAAGATAAAAACGACGGCACAAGCACTAAACCCAAATGAGCTAATGCAGGAAACTATCCTCATTCACCACACAAACACGCGGGTACACAACACCCCCAGACTTGGACTTAACAGCATGGGTGCGTGCACCGCCTACTCCCAAACATAAATATATACATAAAGATTTTCAATTAAACACTCCTTCTCTTTCCTTTCTTTTTATCTTCTTTTCTTTTTCTCATTTTTTTTTTCTTTTCTTATCATTTTCAGCAAATGAACAAAAGGACACATCCACATCTTCACAAACATATTACCACATCAACAACCCAACTCATGAAAATAATAACGGTAGGGATAGGCACAAAGGCTCAACCGGGCCAAAATGATGGCCTATATCACATTCACGCAATTGACTAACCGTATACCCATGCTTCAAGAATCGCTTGGGGCAAGTTCTAGCCACCGAGGAAGATTCTCCTTTCTCCCGACTCAAGCAATACGAATCTAGCGATCGTTTACACACATCCCTATGCTACCGTTTGATTCCACCGAATTCACCATTTGAGTAGAGTAAACAACATTTACACTAATAAGAAAAATATAAAACCATAAGTATAAAGAGAAATCTACTCTACACAAATTTCTATGCAACCGAGCACTCGACTAGGAGCACTACTAGAGTCAACATTTTACTCTGCTACATAGTCCTAAGCCATCACCTAGACTTTCCCAAATAAGCAGAAGAATTAAATTCACAACAGAGCAAGCAAACAGATGAGTACACGCTCAAGTGGGTGACGTGGTGTGCAATGAAAATAAACAAAACATTTTAAATGAAATCTTCTAGCATGCAGTGCAATAGTGCACGTGAGCGGGTAAACAAAACTACTCTCCCCCACACTTAAACTAAACAATCCGCATAACATATGACATGAAAATCAGAAAAGGCTAGGGGAAGAGAGTACCCAATGCTCAGCAAGTGAGCATACCAGAAGATTGGCGTGTAAGCTAAAATGAGCTGCAGCATCCGCCATCCAGAATAAGTACCTGCAGGGGTCAGCTCCGCAAAAACAAAAGACAAAAGAAAACTGAAAAGAAAATACTACTAACTAAACATGATTAGATGAAATAAAAATGCAGAAAAGAAAGATAACTATTGGGGTTATTGTCCTCCCAGCACGACTTATTCAAACTTTAAGAGTTCTAGCTAATGGGCCTATGGAAGGAGAAGTGGACAGGTAACTGGCCTAATATCCGTGTCGGTTGCGGGTACCGATACGGTGATAGAACAGTCACCCCTCTACCTAAATATAGATACATGCTCCTCACAGGTAGAGGGTAGAGAATGTAAGAAAAGGAGGAGGCCTGGTCCTCACTCATCTCACAAAACACATCCTTGCCTAGCAAGGTATCGTCAACAGGGAGGCAGCAGGAGGAAAAGGCAATGAGTGGAGCTTCCTCAACGGAGGGGGAATAAACCTCCTCACATGAGAGGATACTCTCATCATCATTGACTTGAGCAAAAAGCTCCAAGTCCTCCTGGGGCACCTGTAAAGACTCAACCTGCACAGGCTCGGAAGAAGAAGGGGGGTCCAGAAAGAAACGAGAAGAAAAACGTAAATCATCAACAATCTGGGGAGTGATCCCGGTTTCACTCCCAGCAAGATCCAAGGGTAGATCACTATCATCATCGTAAATATCATAGCAAGGGGGACTTGAGAACTCAGGAGCCTCAGTGGTGATTTGGACCTCCTCGTCCCATGAAGAAGTGCAAACCTCCTCATCAGAGAGAGTATCCTCCTCATCCCACCGAGGTGCATCATCGTGTTCAAAGTATTCATTCTCCCCCTCAGGGAAAATGACATCCTCATCCCACTTTGGAGCACCCTCCGAGTCAGAAGCATCACCCAGCTCCTTTACTTCGATAGGATCATAAAGAATATGTGTAGAAAAATCTTGCAAAGAAACTGGAGGGACAAAAATATTTGGTTCTTCCGCAAAAAGATCTGCTAAAGCCTCCCCGATGGAAAGAATACTTTCCTCATCATACTCAGGTGCATCTAGGAGCTCCCATTCCTCTCCTTGTTGGCTAACAGATGAGTGATCATCATCACTAGGAGTGAAGCCATAAACAGGGAGTGAGGAGTCCGTGCACGAGACAAGCTCAGGGGTAGAGGGCACAATTGCCTCCATGGGTAAAGAATGAGCGATAGGGACAATGTTGTCCTGAGTGGAGGAGTGGCGGTCAGGCTTGAAAAGACTAGGATAGTCCTTCAATTCATGACCCTCTCCTCGACACAACAAGCAAACAATGTTCCTACACTGCCTAGCATTCAACTCATTCATTTGGTCTATAAAATAAACCATCTTATCATTAAAGATAGGCGAAATACCCCATGACGACATTTTCAAAATTCAAAGCAGATAAAAAGAAACTGAAATTCTTTGCAAGGAAATCTACACAACTAGAAAAACTCCTTGAATAAAACTTGCCTAAAACTTTAAAATAGGGGAGGAAAAAAAATAAAAACAAACAAAAGATAATTAAAAGGCAAACAAAAATAATAAAGCGGCTATACACACTGGAAGAACTACTATCTCTCGGCTCTCCCTCTCAAGAAAACTCACACGACTGTGTTCCCCGGCAACGGCGCCAAAAACTTGATGCGATGATTCGGCAAGTGCACCGGTCGCGCAAGTAATAATAATGAGGAAAATCCCCGAGTGTCGGTCTCTTGAGGAACACAGTAAGGTGGAGCTAGGTTTCGAGGAAGGACTTGAGATTGAAGTCCTTAAATCGGATGGAATGCGGGGGAGTTGGGTTGGCTTTTGGAAAATAAAATAAAAGCTATCAACTACTCCTATGCAATGCCGCTATGCAATGCTTCGCTTGGCGGGATGGAGACTAGGCAGGCCTTGAGCGCGCTGCGTCGAAAGGGCGGATGGACGAGTAGGCAAGCGGAATCGAACTGTGCAGGCCTTGAGCGCACTGCTTCGTTAGGCGGGATGGAATACGGGCCGCGATGCCACGCTTCGGTAGGCGGATGGACGAGTAGGCTAGCGGAGTGAGGGTCGCAAGCACCTCTTCGACAAGCACACCACTAGCAATTGCTAGTGCGGCACACGAACGTGACGGAGGGATGGAGGATGGAATGGGGCGCACCTCAAGCAACTCAAACAACAAATATTTCACATAGACATGAAATAAATAGAAATACAACTAGTTTAAGTGCCACTTCATCATAATAATGAGATCTAAAACATATACACATCAATAAGAAAAGAATAAGGCAAGAAATCGACCGAATCCGAAGTCTCGTTGTAGATTCACGGTTGGGATCACCGGGTTGTCAATCCGCGTCCAAGCTCGGTCCGCAACTACATCCGGGGTAGAGAAGGGCTGTCACACCTCCCAATGGACCTGTCTTCTTCGTGTCACGATCCGGTAGAGGTTGCAAACTTCCTCTTGCTTGATGGCAATGGCGGCTAGGTCTTCCTTTGGAGCTCTTGGATGAAGGAGGAGGCCGAGAGGAAACTCTGGCTCAAGATTGGCGTGAAGAACAAGCCCGAAGCACCTCTAGATGGTGGGCGACGATGGAGAGGCGAAACTGGGCGGAATTGCGCAAGAAACGGCGGAAAAAATGCGGATCTCCGACCTAATTCGCGAGCAACATTATTTATAGGCACTGGAATTAAACAGTGCGCACGGTCATTGGCGCACGACCAGTGGTCGTGCGCACTAGAATTCGGTGATTGTGCGCTCTGCCTGGACGGAACCTGCAAAGGCAGAAATTATAAAATAACATGTTCGCACGACCAATGGCGCACGACCGGTGGTCGTGCGCACTATCGTAGGTGGTCGTGCGCACTAGCCGAAACAGAACTCAAAAAATTGATGATAAGTGCGCACGAACAGTGGCGCACGACTGGTGGTCGTGCGCACAATCGTAGATGGTCGTGCGCACTGCTTGAAATAGAACTCAGAAAATAAGGTTAAGTGCGCACGATCAGCGGCGCACGACCAGTGGTCGTGCGCATTAGAACCGGTGATCGTGCGCAGTGTTCCTGTACAGAATTGTACCGGAAACACGTGCACGACACCTGTTCCAGCGTACGACACCAGTCTAGCCACTGAAAGTGGGACTTAACATCGCAAGAAAACTAATAACAAAGATAGATACGAAATTACACCAGAATGGGCCTAGAAGTGCACCTAGCATAGACTGATCGATATGAACTATAACAGGGCTAAAGTGCGGTGAAATGACTAAATAAATGGCCCAGATGAGTCCATAAAAGTGTATATGATCAGGACTCATCAACGGGTACTCCGCCCCTAATTAGTTTGGGAAGGTGCTGGGTTCCTCTGCCTCCAGGAAATCTAAGCCCCTAGGATGTGGATGGGTACTCCACCCCCAATTGGTTTGGAATGGTGTTGAATTCCTCTACCTTCAGGTAAGCTAAGCACCTAGGACGTGGACCGGTTCTCTGCCCCTAGTTGCTTTGGAAAGATGGTTGAATCCCTCCGTCCCTTGGTGAGGGTAAGCACCTAGGACATGGATGGGTTCTCCTCCCCCAGTTTGTTTGGTAAGATGACTGAATCCCTCTGTCCCTCGGTGACGGTAAGCACATGTGACATGGACTCGTTATCCGCCCCCGGATAGTTCCGGAAATTGTTGGTTTCCTCCCCATCCAAGTGAGCTAAGCTCCCTAGTAGGTGTGGAGTCCCCTCCCTCTCCAGGTGAGCTCGGCTCCTTGGAAGGGGTAGAGTTCCCGCCTTCCACCTCAGGTCGAGTTCGGCTCGACTAGAGGTGTTGAGGTGCCTTCCACCTCAGGTCGAGTTCAGCTCGACTAGAGGTGTTGAGTTTTCTTCCACCTCTGGTCAAGTTTAATTTGACCTAAGGTGTTGAGCTTTCTCCACCTCCAGTTGAGCTCGGCTCATAGGAGGGTTGTTAAGTGGAGAAAGGTTTGCCTTCCACCTCAGGTCGAGTTCGGCTCGACTAGAGGTGTTGAGTTGCCTTCCACCTCAGGTCGAGTTCGGCTCGACTAGAGGTGTTGAGTTTTCTTCCACCTCAGGTCAAGTTTAATTCGACCTAAGGTGTTGAGCTTTCTCCACCTCCAGTTGAGCTCGGCTCATAGGAGGGTTGTTAAGTAGAGAAAGGTTTGCCTTCCACGTCAGGTCAAGTTCGGCTCGACTAGAGGTGTTGAGTTGCCTTCTACCTCAGGTCGAGTTCGGCTCGACTAGAGGTGTTGAGTTTTCTTCCACCTCATGTCAAGTTTAATTCGATCTAAGGTGTTGAGCTTTCTCCACCTCCAGTTGAGCTCGTCTCATAGGAGGGTTGTTAAGTGGAGAAAGGTTTGCCTTCTAACTCAGGTCGAGTTCGGCTCGACTAGAGGTGCTGAGTTGCCTTCCACCTCAGGTCGAGTTCGGCTCGACTAGAGGTGTTGAGTTTTCTTCCACCTCGGGTCAAGTTTAATTCGACCTAAGGTGCTGAGCTTTCTCCACCTTCAGTTGAGCTCGGCTCAAAGGAGGGTTGTTAAGTGTATAATGGTTTGCCTTCCACTTCAGGTCGAGTTCAGCTCGACCAAAGGTGTTGAGTTGCCTTCCACCTCAGGTCAAGTTTAATTCGACCTAAGGTGTTGAGCTTTCTCCACCTCCAGTTGAGCTCGGCTCATAGGAGGGTTGTTAAGTGGAGAAAGGTTTGCCTTCCACCTCAGGTCGAGTTTGGCTCGACTAGAGGTGTTGAGTTGCCTTCCACCTCAGGTCGAGTTCGGCTCGACTAGAGGTGTTGAGTTTTCTTCCACCTCAGGTCAAGTTTAATTTGACCTAAGGTGTTGAGCTTTCTCCACCTCCAGTTGAGCTCGGCTCATAAGAGGGTTGGTAAGCGGAGAAAGGTTTGTCTTCCACCTCAAGTCGAGTTCATCTCAACCAAAGGTGTTGAGTTGCCTTCCACCTCAGGTCAAGTTTAATTCAACCTAAGTTGTTGAGCTTTCTCAACCTCCAGTTGAGCTCGGCTCATAGGAGGGTTGTTAAGTAGAGAAAGGTTTGCCTTCCACCTCAGGTCGAGCTCGGCTCGACTAAGGGTGTTGAGTTTTTCTCTACCTCAGGTCAAGTTAAATTCGACCTAAGGTGTTGAGTTTTCTCCACCTCCAGTTGAGCTCGACTCACAGGAGGGTTGTTAAGTGGAGAAAGGTTCTCCTTCCGCATGAAAAACTGAAAAACTCAGCAGGAGTACCCCGTTGGCAGGGCCCTTCATGGATTCCCTTAAGGTCCCACCTACTCATCAAATAGGTGGGTTGGACTTTCTTTCTGAGCTCAAGTCAAGCTCAAAAACAGCGGGGATTGTGTACAACCCTCATATTTTCCGAGTCGGTGTGACCCAACACGGATGAGGTGACCACAACGCAGCAAACCGAACCGGCTGAGGTCATCAAAGACCAAAAAGAGAGGGCCCGGGGGGGATTTCCTTGGTCGACTGGACCTTGGGTCCACTCGCCCGAGTAGGGGGGCAAGTGGACCAAGGGTCCACTCGCCCAAGGGTGTGGGCGAGTGGACCCTTGGTCCACTCGCCCCATGTAGTTGGGCGAGTGGACCAAGGGTCCACTCGCCCAAGGGTGTGGGCGAGTGGACCCTTAGTCCACTCGCCCCATGTAGTTGGGCGAGTGGACCAAGGGTCCACTCGCCCAAGGGTGTGGGCAAGTGGACCCTTGGTCCACTCGCCCCATGTAGTTGGGCGTGTGGACCGAGGGTCCACTCGCCCAAAGGGTGGGGTAGACTGTGAGGTCCACTCGCCCAGTCAGGGCAGTGGACCTCGATCCACTTGTTCGACCCCCGGCAAGGGGGAGTGGATGTCTCGTCCTCCACTCACCCCCTCTCTCATTTTGATCGTCCAGGTTCGTGGTTGAGCTGCGGATAGTAGAATTTTGGCTATCCGCAACCCAATTTTGGGAAGTCTATAAATAGACATCCATGGGCACCTTAGGAAGGGATGTTGGTACCCCCCTACCTCGCGTGTGTATTATGAGCAAGCACTACCCCTCCCCTCCCCCTATCATTGAAGGTGGACGGTGAGGTGATCCTTAGTGCCCTCCAAGGTGCCCAGGCTCAGCATTGGCTTGGGAGGGGAAGTTCCTTGTGAGCTTCCAGGTATGTGGTGGGACATCCACGTTGCAGCTTAAGGGGTTCGTTTGTAGACTTAGAAGTTTTGTCAAGGGTTAGGTTCTTTGGTTCTTAGTGACTGGTCAAGGGTCTAGCTCAGGTCAAGTAAGGGTTAGCTGCATCTCCCATTCGAACGTCGAGACCAGTTCTCTGGTTTCAACAATCATATAGCAGCCAAAGTTCAATCAGAAAGAAGATAGAAGGATCTGACAATCATAGCTTCTGCAAATCATCACCAAGCACTCTTAATACTCTCACCCACACCCCGTTATCACGAGAATATTAGTCGGTTTGGTCTTATGAGTGGTAGGCTCGGTGGTTGTAGCAGTAGACTAATTAGTCTGGTGAGCTTGTGACTCAGTAAGGTTTGTTGGTACGGACGGGTTGGTCCGGCGAGCCTTTTCTGATGAATACAAGAGTTTGGTAATTTTCCCAGAATTTTAGTGTTGAGCTTTTTGGTGGTTCCTTCATAAAACTACAATTTTGGACAGAAATTAAATATTAATTATAGAGGACAATTTCTTACTGTACAAATATGATATGTTGTATTTGCTGTTATTTAGTCATCATAGATTTATCATAATTTTTGGAGAGCCATATCATAAGAATTCCTTATACTTCATGATCATTTTCATACTTGGCAAATGTTTGGAGAAATTAAAATAAATGCTAAATAGTTAGGGAAAAATATGATTCTCTGGATTTAGTCTTATAACATCATGATAAACCCCCAGTAATTATCTTGAGTCAGTTGGACGAATATTTGGAGTACCTCTAATTACAGGCTTCATATAGTTGGTCTGCGTTTAGTAAAACTGTGGAACTTGGGTAACTAGTGGCCTACTAAGTGGGAATGGCATGTAGTTGGTGTACATGGTCAGGATGAAGAGATTTAGTTCACCAAAAGGAGTTATATATTAAGAGTGCTTGGTGAGTTAAGGGTAAGGTAGTGCTTGGGATTGACGAAGGATCGTCTTTTCCCTAGCGTGTCATAAAGCACTTAGGTTTAACTCAAGTGAAATGATAAGAGGGGTGTTCTTATGGGTAGATACCAACAACACTAAGTGTCTTGAGAAAGGGAGCCTTGGGGTGTCATCCCATTGTGGTTCCTAGTACCGTAGCGAGCCCCTTACAGGGTAACCCTCGGGAAGTCCAAGATTAACCATAAGTCGTAAGAGTATAGAAGATGCTCAAGATTAACAAATAACACATTCACTCACACCTCGTTATCACGAGAATATCTGTCAGTTTGGTCTTACGAGCGTTAGGCTCGGTGGTTGTAGCAGTAGACTAATTAGTCTGGTGAGCTTGTGACTCAGTAAGGTTTGTGGGTACGGACGGGTTGGTCCGGCGAGCCGGTGGCTTGGAAGGTTATTGATGACGGGCAGGTTAGCCCGGGGATTTTATGGCTCGGGATATAGTAGAACATGTTGCATGTGCATGAAGGTGGTGGGTCTCCGGTATTGGATGGTCGTTCACACCGACGTCAATACGTTGACTCGGCAAGTGTGGAATTTGCACTTAGCCTTGAAAGTCTGGTGGTCCATCCAGTAAGAGTACGCAGATGCTCCGCGGTTTTGCGTTGTGGCGTACGATAGGTCTAGGTAGGGTTGTGTGAATACCAACCTAGAGGTGGACGAGGCCCAACCCACCGCTTCTGTTTGCCACAATGGGAGTATCCTGGGAGTCTTGCTAGCTCCAAAAAGGGGGAACTAAAGGTCTGTGCGCATATAGTCGAAGTGTGTGAGTTGCACTTGTATGAACATAGCATAAATAGCATACCTTGCATGTCATAGCATAAACATTGCATTTCAACCCCTACCCCTATCGTATAAGTCGGTTATGTGACTTCTTATACGATAGGCCATGCTAAACGACCCCTTGGTCTATCGGTTTGTATGGGCATTCCTATAAATCAATGGTTACTTTTCTATTATATTTGTCTTACTTACTGCACTTTACTTACTGCACTTTACTTACTCTTTACTTGCTCTTACTATGCTCTTTACTGCTTCGATTACTTATGTACATATGTGTAGTGGTAGAAACACTTCCTGTAGATCATGCCCCGTCATCTACTTTTTTATTATACCCATTGTTGTCCTCCGCTTCATCCTTCCCGCTCGGTGCCTAGGAGTCACCGGGGGAGGGGTGGGGGATTGGCTTAGTCTTTTTGACTAACGGTCTGTGGACCTTATCATTTTAGGAGACCGCAGCGACAGAGCAGCACCAGAGGCCGGTGCAGACGGAGGCAGGCCAGTGCAGTACATGAGCACATAATTCAAGATCAGTGAGTGATTAGGAGTTAGCTTCCGCAAGTGATCTTGTAGTGAGGATATGATGTACTGGGCATGAGCCCTTCCCTCTTCTTTGTTATTGTAACCCTTGTTATCTTTTTATTCAGTTATATCATGTGGACATTTTTATATTTTTCATGTTGATTCTGTGGACTTGTCTTCTTTAATGCACTTTTCTTTGTGATCGATTTGGCCGGCAGGATCAGCATTTTGTGGTGATGACCTTTCCGAGTGAAGGTGTCACCGGAAACGGCGGTTCTGGGCATAAGACCCGGTGTTTGGAAAGAAAAAAAATGGGGTCTTACAAGTGGTATCAGAGGTGATCTAGTATTTTTAATAATTAAAATAAACTACAGCAAAAAGGGTGTGACAGAAATTAATATAGCCTTTAATTATTAACTGAACCTGCATTCGACGAAAGTAAAACAGTGCTCGCTGAACGCTGAACACATCTGCGTTCGACTAATAATGCACAGCGCTCGACGAAAACAGAGCAACCTGCGTTCGACGAATTATTTCGTTCGACTAATAAATTTATAATCTGCTCCCGACTAAATTAATGACTAACTGCGTTCGACTAAATCAGTTCGTTCGACTAATATTAGTAACACAGCGCTCGACTAATTTCTCTAATAACACCGCTCGACTAATTTCTCTAATAACGACGCTTGACTAATTTCAATTATAATAGTGCTCGACTAAAGCAGACCAACTTTCGTTCGACGAATTATTTCTTTCGACTAATAAAATATTTAACCGTAAACAATAAATAAAAGATCTGACGGCTCTCCATCATCGTCCCCAATCTTTGGACGACTAGCGACAACCCATCCAAGGCTTCTTTGCGGGGCGATTTCCCGGCCACCTATGCCTCTTTCCGGCCGGCCAATGCCACCACCACCTCCGTTGAGGTGGTGGCCGGCGATAGGGGTGGTTGGTCAGCTGGAGGTGGTCGGATCTGGTTTTAGAGGAAGGAAAAAGAGTACGAAATGTACTCTTTCGAAAACACAATCAGAGCCCTATTGTGCACGGATCAAGCCCCCGAAATATGAAGAGATCTAGCACTAAGGGAGGAGAAGAGGATCGGACCTGTTTGGGTGCTTGGCTCCTTGCCGCTTTCTTGTTGGCCTTGGCCATCCTGGAGCTTTTGGTGCCATGCCGATTTAGGCCTCCTCTGCACGATTCTCTCTGGAGGGTTGGGGAAACTCTTCCTCTCTGAGTACTGAAGGAAATGGGGGGGGGGGGGGTTTCAATCGGGATGGGATGTCCTTATTCCTGATAGCCATTAATGGCCATAAATCCAGACTTCGGTTTCTTCCAATTTTCTCTTAATCCAGCCCCCCTGGCCATAGAAACCCCAGATTTCATTTGTAACTGATGGGGGAAGGTGAATGCTCATTAATTGGGAAGGAAATGAAGGATCAATTGCAATAAATCTCCATGAATGCTCTCTCTCCGATTTGGGGGAAACTTCTCTTTTCTCTCTCCTAGTCACCAAACACAGATTCCAAGAGGTAAATTCAGAAATCAGCAGGCCCACTAGATGGTAGATCTCCTTAATTGGGCCTAGCCCAAATAGATTGGGCTAGATTAGGTTAAATTGGGGTATTTTGACCTAAATTAAGCTTGAGTTTGACTTTGGTCAAATTGACCAATTGGGTTGACCCCAAACGGTAGCTTGGGCTCCATTGACTTCCCTTAAAGGTTAGAAAGGTCTAGGTAGGGTCAATTAGACAAGGTGCGGGTGAATTGCCCCTTATTAGGGCACTTTGACCAATTTAGGGTTTAGGGAAAATTGGTCAAATTGGAGGCCCATACAAGGGTAGGGGCATGGTCAATTTGGCATGGTGGGGGCCAATTGACCTTAATTGAGCTAGTTTGACCAATTTAGGGTTAAGGTTGACTTTAGTCAAATTGGCCTCTTAGGTTGACCCCAATGGGTAACTGGTGCTTCAAGGAGACCTCTAATGGGTTAGGGATGATATTGTGGGGTCAAGGTTTAAGGTGGGGTCCTAAAGTCCAACCTTAAGTTTGGTATCTGAAAATTGCTATTTGCAGACCACTTGGGTTTTCTCCTTCTCACCTATGTTCATAAGGTCTTGAGCTCTTCCTATGGTTTTGTCATGACCTAGTCATGACAAAACCAACTTAGGGGTCTAGCTGTTTGGGGGATGTTACAAAACTTCATCAAGAGCAGATCTTGTGAATAGATACAAGAAGTTGTTCTTCGTACAGCCATCATAAGAATTCTGAAAACAGAATTCCTACACCCTTCTTCCTTCTCTTTCTCCCTCCCTTATGTAAAAAAGTTTTGTTAATCCCTCTTCAAAGGATTCAGTGGTTCAAGATCTCCTTATCAAAAGATCTGGTGGTTCAAGATCTCCTTATCAAAAGATCTGGTGGTTCATGATCTCCTTGTCAAAAGATTAGTGGTTCTAAGAGTCTTCTTATCAAAAGACTCAGGCACAGTGGTGCATCCCTACCAGGTGGGAGAAGAGGGGAGTACCCACATTTTAGGGAACCTCTATAAAAATAATGTGTGCCATCTGAATTGCTTTTCTGTGCTGTCCCTTATAGACTAGATTTCATTTTCTATCTTTCATTTCATTACTTAAACTGCAGCCACTTTATTCTGGGATATATCTTGTGAAGCATAATACTTAGGTTTATTGTATTTGCACAACAAGAATAGGAATAATTATTAAATCTCTATTCACCCCCCCCCCCCCCTTCTAGAGGATTCTCAGAGGCACAATGTGCACTTTCAATTGGTATCAGAGGGAGGTTGATCATTAAGAGGTTAACACCTTGATCAAAAAGACCTCTTACTCTTATTTCTTTTCTATAAACATATTTTATAAACAAAATGAGTACTAAGGATTACGCTTACACAAGACCCCTAGTGTGTAACTTGAATAAGTTGACACTCTGGAAGGCCAGGATAAGGCTTTACATGAATTCAATTGATGAAGACATCTATAATGTTCTTATCACAGATCCTCCTGCTCCAGTCTGACAAAAGGAAGGAGAAACCTCAACAACTGAGGCTGTCCCAAGAAATGAATGGTCAGAGGCTGAGAAGAAGGTCAAGAAATGTGATGCCAAGGCCATGAATATTCTGGTGTCAACAATGTCTGATGGCATTTTCCAGAAAGTTGATGAGTGTCAATCAGCAAAGGAAATCTGGGACTCACTCACCACCATGGTGGAAGGAAGTGCTGATGAAAGAAAGGACAAAAAGTACTTTCTCATATCCTAGTGTGAGAACTTTCAAAAGAAAGCTGAAGAAACTGTTGCCAATATGTATGACAGATTCAATCTTATCATTAATGAGCTCAGAGTCTTAGACAAGGAAATATCCTTGACTGAAATTAATGATAAGATTCTCATGTGCTTCCCTATCTCATGGGACTCAAGGATATGGGCAATCAGAGAATCCAGATGCCACAGATAAATCTCAACTGAAGCTTTGCTAGGAAAGCTTAAGTCATATGAGATGCTTCTGAAGAACAGGGTTGAGGCTGAAGAAAGGGAGACCTCTCCAGCTCCCGCCCAAAGGTCCCTTGCTCTGAAAGCTGCTGAAGGAGAGTCCTCCACTCCTGAGGATGAAATGTTCAGTCTGCTGGCAAAAAGATTCAAGAAGTGGGTGAAGGCTGAGGACTCATGGAGAAGAGAAAGAGACTCAAGGCCTGGGTATGATAAAACTCCAAGGAATGAGATTATCTGTTATACCTGCAACAAACTAGGGCACATAGCTCCTGAGTGCCCACAAGAGCAAAGGGAAAGAAGCAGCAACAAAGAGGAGAAGAAGAAGAAGAAGTCCTTCAGAGGAAAGGATAAGAAGAAAGCCAAGGGTTTCTTTGCTGAAACATGGAGTGATTCTAAAGCAGAATTAGACTCCTCATCATTTGAAAGTGATGATGAAGAAGAGGCAGTAGCAGCCTGCATGATGGCTCTTGGGATGGCATCGGATGATGTAGATGATCAGGTATCATCTATATTTGATGAATTTAACTTTAGTTCTGATGATTTTAAATCATGTTTTAAAGATTTCTGCATAGACCATCTTAGGGTAGAAAAAGAATTAAACATTGCTAGGTCTGAATTAGAGAATCTTAAGAAAGATGAAACACTCCAAATAAATCAAAATCTAACTAATGAACTTAATGATAAAGATTTAGAATTGATTAAGCTTATAGAGGAAAACACAAATCTAAAAGAATAGCTAGCAAAGGCAAAGGCCTTTGAGGACTCACTCAATGGGAGGAGTCAGAAGCTCAAGGATATCACAGAAAATCTCTCTATGAGATTTAATCACCTAGGATTAGGAGCAGAGCCCTCCACTAGCACAGAAACATCTAGGAAACCAGCCTGGAAAAATCAGGTGTCAGTTGTTAGACCTAGTGAATATCAACCCAGTGAGAAGAGTGTATCATCCAAGGGTAGAGATAACAATCATCCAGATAGGATAGCCAAACCTAAAAAGGCAAACCTAAATAAAAAGGAAAACCCCTTGGGCAAGAATCATTTAGAGTAAGTTAAATAACAACAACCAACAGGCAAAAACAAAACCTTGGATAATCAAACATTTTGCTGATTTGTTATATTTTGATACATTTTATACTCACTTCAAGTATCAAGATAAGAGATTTGGGAAATACATTCCCCATCTTCCCAAAGGGCATCATGAAAGACCCTTCTATTCTTTCATTGAGCCCTACAATGGTAAAAGCAAAGGGCCCAAGGTAACCTGGGTTCCCTCTAATGTTTGAATTACCTGTGCAGGGTGAGGTAGGGTCCCACTCAGGAGAAAATTGTGTGGGAAGAAAGATGTAGATTTTGATTAAGGAACAAGACTTATTCAAGGGAGTAATTTCTACCTTGAATCCTCCTTAATATTTATTACAATATATATTATGATCTATTTTCAATAAATAAAATTGCTGGGAAAAACAGCAAGAATTTTCTAAAGAAATGGATCTGTTTATTAAGAGGTGCGCCGAATAGAAGTCGGCGTACCATCGACTTCTACTCGATGCTAACATCAAGAAGCACTCAGAGTAGACAATTCGAATAGAATTCGACACAGCGTCAAGTTTATATCATCGCATACATCGACCTATCAAATGATGATTAAATTCAAAGTTACGTCGATTGGAAATCGACGTAACGTCGCCAGGACTACGTTAACTTAGGGTCTTCTAATAGTCTTGAAGCTACGTCAAGTACTAATCGACGCAACGTCGATATATCAGCGCGCGCAGAATTGCTTCTAGAAGCAATCTCGGCACATCTTTGCACGCCAAATTATAAGTGTTATCGATGGTGCGTCGACCTAAACCCTAGGCAGCGGTGATTCATCTGCTTTTAAGCAATTACTGCATCGAAACAATTGCGCTATTGAATTTTCCTCTCCTTGCCTCTTCTGCTCTCTTGCGATCTTGTTCTCCAGCTCTCCCGCGCCTCTCTCTCTCATTTTATTTGTGTTTGCAGGTATCACTATTCTGATGGCTCCACCTAAAGTTTACTCTGGATTTGATGTGGACATTGACTCGTTCAATGCTGCGGTAGAAATCTTCAAAGCCATCCTTGGCTTGTTTCTGGAGGCCGGGCTAATCAAGCTTATCTCAACCAGATGCAAGATACTAGATGTCCAGATGACCGAGTTCAAAGATAATGCTCAGATAGGAGAGGATGGCTCTCTTAAAGGAAAAATCTCTGATACAGATGTTCATATAACAGAGGACATATTAAACCAAACCTATGATCTTCTTCCAGGAAATGAGTCAGAAGAATTATCAGGGAATGAGACCAAGAGGGCCCTAGAGATTATGCAGTTCAAGAAGGACAAACCCATCAATCTGAAGAAGATTGACCTTGGGGAAGAGTACAGATTCCTTGTAGATATTGTAGGGAAAGTTTTGCTATGTAAAATATCAGCACATGATGTTGTTCCAAAGCAACAACTTCAGATAATGGGTACTCTAGTTTTAAAGAAGAGGATTAATTGGGGGAAATGACTCCTAAGAATGATTGGGCATAAGTATGCTCATAAGGAAAATGCTTTTATGAGAATCATGAGTCAGATACTGCTTCACCACTATCCCAGTGTGTGTAAGTCAAAGGGTGTGCCAATTCTACCGGGGAAGAGAATAATGTAATATTCTCTAAGTGGACCAGGCAAATTTTAAAGCCTGGTCAAGCTCCAACATCACCTCCTCCTTCTCCTCCTCTTCAAGATAATGAGAGGCAAATTCCAGATTTCCATCAGGATGATGCTTCAACCCAACATTCTCCCCAACAACAACAACAATAGCAGTAGATCCATCATCATTTACCATCCACTGTCATTCCAGATTATTAGCTTGCTCCACCACCATCAAAACACTTTTCGCCTAACTTTTACCATCCTCTATCCCCTATCCAAGAAGACCTTTAGCCATCACCTCCTCCTTCTGCATCTCATACTCCACCAATTGATCTTGAGCAGATCATTTCCAAAGTTGTGTCCATAGCCTCCTCCACCTTTGCAGACCAGGTGGCCTCTCAGGCTAGAAAGTTTGACAGAAAATACTCACAAATGGAGTGTGAGTTATTAAGTTTTAAAAGATCTTTTCATAGCCTCAAAGATTTTATATCTTCCTCCATGGTCACAAAGGAATTCTTAACCTCTCTGGCCAGCAAGGTTAAGAAGGGGGAGAACCTATTGGAGGAAGAAAGACTTGTTCTAGATTTGAGTGAACAGGGTGTAGGTGATGCTCAAGGTCCTGACAAAGCTATAATAATCCAACAAGCACAGATCCAACGGGAGCCTGCAGATCAGGGGGAGTTCACAGAAAATTTAAATGATGAGCAAATAGATGCAATAGTTCAGGGGGAGCTTGCTCCAGATGTTCAGAGAAATCTGGAAATTGAATTGGAAGCAGTAAGTACAGCAGCTGATCAGGAGATGCCTCAGAATGACAATCTGTTGGATGAGGTAGCTAAGATAGCTGTGGAAGCTGCCCAGGAAGCTGAAGTGAATGCTCACTCAAAGGGGGAGCTTCCCAAGGATGCTACTACAGAAGATGATGAGCCTTTGAAGATTGCCTCAAGGAAAGTCTCCTCAAAAGTATTTAAAAGAAAAAGAAAAACTCCTGAGAAGGAGCAATGAGGCTCAGGTACTTTGTAAGAAAATATTTCTCCTGAAAAATAGCTCTAGATATCTACATATTGCTAGACATTAGAATGGTCTGTGGAAAAAAACAATGTGTAATTTTTTATATTCACCAATGTTGTCTTGTATGTACTTCATTTTCATGTCCAGTAGGTCTTGTATGCATTTTTGTGTATTTATGCAAAGAAATAAGTAAAATCACTTTATTTAATTTGTAAAATTTGTTAAGGTAAATACGGGGAGATTGTTAGGAAAAACCCATTTGATGTAACTTAACAAATTACCTAAAAGTGATTTTATTTCTTAGAATTGAATTACCCATTGTATAGTAAGGGTAATCTAGTCATTTCTTAGGATTTTATTTCTTAGGAGGGTTGTTAAGTGGAGAAAGGTTTGCCTTCCACCTCAGGTCGAGTTCAGCTCGACTAGAGGTGTTGCATTTTCTTCCACCTCAGGTCATGTTTAATTCGACCTAAGGTGTTGAGCTTTCTCCACCTCCCGTTAAGCTCGGCTCATAGGAGGGTTGTTAAGTGGAGAAAGGTTTGCCTTCCACCTCAGGTCGAGTTCGGCTAGACTAGAGGTGTTGCGTTTTCTTCCACCTCAAGTCAAGTTTAATTGGACCTAAGGTGTTGAGCTTTCCCCACCTCCAGTTGAGCTCGGCTCATAGGAGGGTTGTTAAGTGGAGAAAGGTTTGCCTTCCACCTCAGGTCGAGTTCAGCTCAACCAAAGGTGTTGAGTTGCCTTCCACCTCAGGTCAAGTTTAATTCGACCTAAGGTGTTGAGCTTTCTCCACCTCCGGTTGAGCTCGGCTCATAGGAGGGTTGTTAATGGGAGAATGTTTTGCCTTCCACCTCAGGTCGAGTTCGGCTCAACTAGAGGTGTTGCATTTTCTTCCACCTCAGGTCAAGTTTAATTCGACCTAAGGTGTTGAGCTTTCTCCACCTCCAATTGAGCTCGGCTCATAGGAGGGTTGGTAAGTGGAGAAAGGTTTGCCTTCCACCTCAGGTCAAGTTCGGCTCGACTAGAGGTGTTGCATTTTCTTCCACCTCAGGTCAAGTTTAATTCGAACTAAGGTGTTGAGCTTTCTCCACCTCCAGTTGAGCTCGGCTCATAGGAGGGTTGTTAAGTGGAGAAAGGTTTGCCTTCCACCTCAGGTCGAGTTCGGCTCGACTAGAGGTGTTGAGTTTCCTTCAACCTCAGGTCAAATTCGGCTCGACTAGAGGTGTTGAGTTTTCTTCCACCTCAGGTCAAGTTAAATTCAACCTAAGGTGTTGATCTTTCTCCACCTCCAGTTGAGCTCGGCTCATAGGAGGGTTGTTAAGTGGAGAAAAGTTTGCTTTCCACCTCAGGTCGAGTTCGGCTTGACAAGAGGTGTTGAGTTGCCTTCCACCTCAGGTCGAGTTCGGCTCGACAAGAGGTGTTGAGTTTTCTTCCACCTCAGGTCAAGTTTAATTCGACCTAAGGTGTTGAGCTTTCTCCACCTCCAGTTGAGCTCGACTCATTGGAGGGTTGGTAAGTGGAGAAAGGTTTTTCTTCCACCTCAGGTCGAGTTCAGCTCAACCAAAGGTGTTGAGTTGCCTTCCACCTCAGGTCAAGTTTAATTCGACCTAAGTTGTTGAGCTTTCTCCACCTCCAGTTGAGCTCGGCTCATAGGAGGGTTGTTAAGTATAGAAAGGTTTGCCTTCCACCTCAGGTCGAGCTCGGCTCGACTAAGGGTGTTGAGTTTTTCTCTACCTAAGATCAAGTTCAATTCGACCTAAGGTGTTGAGCTTTCTCCACCTCCAGTTGAGCTCGGCTCATAGGAGGGTTGTTAAGTGGAGAAAGGTTCTCTTTCTGCCTGAAAAACTGAAAAACTCAGTAGGAGTAACCCATTGGCAGGGCCCTTCGTGGATTCCCCTAAGGTCCCACCTACTCGTCAAATAGGTGGGTTGGACTTTCTTTCCGAGCTCAAGTAAAGCTCGAAAAGAGCGGGGATTGTGTACAACCCTCATATTTTCCGAGTCGGTGTGACCCAACACGGATGAGGTGACCACAACGCAGCAAACCAAACCGGCTGAGGTCATCAAAGACCAAAAAGAGAGGGACCGGGGGGGGGGGTGGGAATTTCCTTGGTCGAATGGAAAAACCCCTTTGATTTTATTTATTAGGATTTTATTTCTTAGGAGGGTTGTTAAGTGGAGAAAGGTTTGCCTTCCACCTCAGGTCGAGTTCGGCTCGACTAGAGGTGTTGCATTTTCTTCCACCTCAGGTCAAGTTTAATTCGAACTAAGGTGTTGAGCTTTCTCCACCTCCAGTTGAGCTCGACTCATAGGAGGGTTGTTAATGAGAGAAAGTTTTGCCTTCCACCTCAGGTCGAGTTCGGCTCGACTAGAGGTGTTGCATTTTCTTCCACCTCAGGTCAAGTTTAATTCGACCTAAGGTGTTGAGCTTTCTCCACCTCCAGTTGAGCTCGGCTCATAGGAGGGTTGGTAAGTGGAGAAAGGTTTGCCTTCCACCTCAGGTCGAGTTCGGATCGACTAGAGGTGTTGCATTTTCTTCCACCTCAGGTCAAGTTTAATTTGACTAAAGGTGTTGAGCTATCTCCACCTCTAGTTGAGCTCGGCTCATAGGAGGGTTGTTAATGGGAGAAAGTTTTGTCTTCCACCTCAGGTCGAGTTCGGCTCGACTAGAGGTGTTGCGTTTTCTTCCACCTTAGGTCAAGTTTAATTCGACCTAAGGTGTTGAGCATTCTCCACCTCCAATTGAGCTCGGCTCATAGGAGGGTTGGTAAGTGGAGAAAGGTTTGCCTTCCACCTCAGGCCGAGTTCGGCTCGACTAGAGGTGTTGCATTTTCTTCCACCTCAGGTCAAGTTTAATTCGACCTAAGGTGTTGAGCTTTCTCCACCTCCAGTTGAGCTCGGCTCATAGGAGGGTTGTTAAGTGGAGAAAGGTTTGCCTTCCACCTCAGGTCGAGTTCGGCTCGACTAGAGGTGTTGAGTTGCCTTCAACCTCAGGTCGAATTCGGCTCGACTATAGGTGTTGAGTTTTCTTCCACCTCAGGTCAAGTTCAATTAGATCTAAGGTGTTGAGCTTTCTCCACCTCCAGTTGAGCTCTGCTCGTAGGAGGGTTGTTAAGTGGAGAAAGGTTTGCCTTCCACCTCAGGTCGAGTTCGGATCGACTAGAGGTGTTGAGTTGCCTTCCACCTGAGGTCGAGTTCGGCTAGACTAGAGGTGTTGAGTTTTCTTCCACCTCAGGTCAAGTTTAATTCGAACTAAGGTGTTGAGCTTTCTCCACCTCCAGTTGAGCTCGGCTCATAGGAGGGTTGGAAAGTGGAGAAATGTTTTTCTTCCACCTCAGGTTGAGTTCAGCTCAACCAAAGGTGTTGAGTTGCCTTCCACCTCAGGTCAAGTTTAATTCGACCTAGGTTGTTGAGCTTTCTCCACCTCCATTTGAGCTCGGCTCATAGGAGGGTTGTTAAGTAGAGAAAGGTTTTCCTTCTACCTCAGGTCGAGCTCGGCTCGACTGAGGGTGTTGAGTTTTTCTCTACCTCAGGTCAAGTTCAATTCGACCTAAGGTGTTGAGCTTTCTCCACCTCCAATTGAGCTCGGCTCATAGGAGGGTTGTTAAGTGGAGAAAGGTTCTCCTTCCGCCTGAAAAACTGAAAAACTCAGCAGGAGTATCCCGTTGGCAGGGCCCTTCGTGGATTCCCCTAAGGTCCCACCTACTCGTCAAATAAGTGGGTTGGACTTTCTTTCCGAGCTCAAGTTAAGCTCGAAAAGAGCGGGGATTGTGTACAACCCTCATATTTTCCGAGTCGGTGTGACCCGACACGGATGAGGTGACCACAACGCAGCAAACCAAACCGGCTGAGGTCATCAAAGACCAAAAAGAGAGGGCCCATGGGGGGGGGGGAGGAATCTCCTTGGTCGAATGGAAAAACCCCTTTGATTTTATTTCTTAGGATTTTATTTCTTAGGAGGGTTGTTAAGTGGAGAAAGGTTTGCCTTCCACCTCAGGTCGAGTTCGTCTCGACTAGAGGTGTTGCATTTTCTTCCACCTCAGGTCAAGTTTAATTCTACCTAAGCTGTTAAGCTTTCTCCACCTCCAGTTGAGTTCGGCTCATAGGAGGGTTGTTAATGGGAGAAAGTTTTGCCTTCCACCTCAGGTCGAGTTCGGCTCGACTAGAGGTGTTGCGTTTTCTTCCACCTCAGGTCAAGTTTAATTCGACCTAAGGTGTTGAGCTTTCTCCACCTCCAATTGAGCTCGGCTCATAGGCGGGTTGGTAAGTGGAGAAAGGTTTGCCTTCCACCTCAGGTCGAGTTTGGCTCGACTAGAGGTGTTGCATTTTCTTCCACCTCAGGTCAAGTTTAATTCGACCTAAGGTGTTGAGCTTTCTCCACCTACAGTTGAGCTCGGCTCATAGGAGGGTTGTTAAGTGGAGAAAGGTTTTCCTTCCACCTCAGGTCGAGTTCGGCTCGACGAGAGGTGTTGAGTTGCCTTCAACCTCAGGTCGAATTCGGCTCGACTAGAGGTGTTGAGTTTTCTTCCACCTCAGGTAAAATTAAATTCGACCTAAGGTGTTGAGCTTTCTCCACCTCCAGTTGAGCTCGGCTCATAGGAGGGTTGTTAAGTGGAGAAAGGTTTGCCTTCCACCTCAGGTCGAGTTCGGCTCGGTTAGAGGTGTTGAGTTGCCTTCCACCTCAGGTCGAGTTCGGCTCGATTAGAGGTGTTGAGTTTTCTTCCACCTCAGGTCAAGTTTAATTCGACCTAAGGTGTTGAGCTTTCTCCACCTCCAGTTGAGCTCGGCTCATAGGAGGGTTGGTAAGTGGAGAAAGGTTTGTCTTCCACCTCAGGTCGAGTTCAGCTCAACCAAAGGTGTTGAGTTGCCTTCCACCTCAGGTCAAGTTTAATTCGACCTAAGTTGTTGAGCTTTCTCCACCTCCAGTTGAGCTCTACTCATAGGAGGGTTGTTAAGTAGAGAACGGTTTGCCTTCCACCTCAGGTCGAGCTCGGCTCGACTAAGGGTGTTGAGTTTTTCTCTACCTCAGGTCAAGTTCAATTCGACCTAAGGTGTTGAGCTTTCTCCACCTCCAGTTGAGCTCGGCTCACAGGAGGGTTGTTAAGTGGAGAAAGGTTCTCCTTTCGCCTGAAAAACTGAAAAACTCAGCAGGAGTATCCCGTTGGCAGGGCCCTTCGTGGATTCCCCTAAGGTCCCACCTACTCGTCAAATAGGTGGGTTGGACTTTCTTTCCGAGCTCAACTCAAGCTCAAAAAGAGCGGGGATTATGTACAACCCTCACATTTTTCGAGTCGGTGTGACCCGACAAGGATGAGGTGACCACAACGCAGCAAACCGAACCAGATGAGGTCATCAAAGACCAAAAAGAGAGGGCCCGGGGGGGGGGGGGGGGGGGGGGGAGGGGGGGGGGGGGGGAGGGGGGGGGGGAGGGGGGGGGGGGGGAATTTCCTTGGTCGAATGGACCTTGGGTCCACTCGCCCGAGTGGGGGGCGAGTGGACCAAGGGTCCACTCGCCCAAGGGTGTCGGCGAGTGGACCCTTGGTCCACACGCCCCATGTAGTTGGGCGAGTGGACCAAGGGTCCACTCGCCCAAGGGTGTGGGCGATTGGATCCTTCGTCCACTCGCCCCATGTAGTTGGGCGAGTGTACCAAGGGTCGACTCGCCCAAGGGTGTGGGCGAGTGGAACCTTGGTCCACTCGCCCCATGTAGTTGGGCGTGTGGACCGAGGGTCCACTCGCCCGAAGGGCGGAGTAGACTGTGAGGTCCACTCGCCCAGTCAGGGCGGTGGACCTCGATCCACTTGTTCGACCCCCGGCAAGGGGGGGAGTGGACGTCTCGTCCTCCACTCGCCCCCTCTCTTATTTTGATCGTCCAGGTTCGTGGTTGAGCTGCAGATAGCAGAATTTTGGCTATCCACAACCCAATTTTGGGAAGTCTATAAATAGACCCCCATGGGCACCTTGGGAATGGATGTTGGTACCCCCTACCTCGCGTGTGTATTATGAGCAAGAACTACCCCTCCCCTCCCCCTATCATTGAAGGTGGACGGTGAGGTGATCCTTAGTGCCCTCCAAGGTGCCCAGGCTCAGCATTGGCTTAGGAGGGGAAGTTCCTTGTGAGCTTCCGGGTATGTGGTGGGACCTCCATGTTGCAGCTTAAGGGGTTCGTTTGTAGACTTAGAAGTTTTGTCAAGGGTTAGGTTCTTTGGTTCTTAGTGACTGGTCAAGGGTCTAGCTCAGGTCATGTAAGGGTTAGCTGCATCTCCCATTCGAACGTCGAGACCAGTTCTCTGGTTTCAACAATCATATAGCAGCCAAAGTTCAATCAAAAAGAAGATAGAAAGATCTGACAATCATAGCTTCTGCAAATCATCACCAAGCACTCTTAATACTCTCACCCACGCCCCGTTATCATGAGAATATTAGTCGGTTTGGTCTTACAAGCGGTAGGCTCGGTGGTTGTAGTAGTAGACTAATTAGTCTGGTGAGCTTGTGACTCAGTAAGGTTTGTTGGTACGATTGGTTGGTCCGGCGAGCCAGTGGCTCGGAAGGTTATGGTCACGGGCCGGTTAGCCCGGGGAGCTTATGGCTCGGAGATACCACTTGTAAGACCCCCTTTTTTAAGTCTAAATAAAAATAGGTGCCTTGTGAATGAAGTACTGGTTAAATCATTCAATTAAATACACAAAAATTACCAAAGGTGTATATCATGACAACATAGACACTACCCAAGTTTCATCATCATCCAAGGCATATATTTTGATTTAGACTTAAGAAAAATAATTGAGGGTCCAATACTCATTGTTCAAATTGTACAAATTGGTGATAGGACATTTTAGAGCATTAGGAAGCTCTGTAAATTTTTATAGAATTTTTGAAGACTTAAATCAGTAGGCTACTTCACAACTTATCTTATTTGAGGTTTTCTTAAAGTATTTATTTAAGTGAGAAAATGATTTCCATAAATCCTGAAACTTAGTCAGTAGCCTTTTCTGATGAATACAAGAGTTTGGTAATTTTCCCAGAATTTTAGTGTTGACCTTTTTGGTGGTTCCTTCATAAAACTACAATTTTGGACATAAGTTAAATATTAATTATAGAGGACAATTTCTTACTGTACAAATATGATATGTTGTATTTGCTGTTATTTAGTCATCATAGATTTATCATAATTTTTGGAGAGCCATATCATAAGAATTCGTTATACTTCATGATCATTTTCATACTTGGCAAATGTTTGGAGAAATTAAAATAAATACTAAATAGTTAGGGGAAAATATGATTCCCTGGATTTAGTCTTATAACATCATGATAAACCCCCAGTAATTATCTTGAGTCAGTTGGATGAATATTTGGAGTACCTCTAATTACAAGCTTCATATAGTTGGTCTGCGTTTAGTAAAACTGTGGAACTTGGGTAACTAGTGTCCTACTAAGTGGGAATGGCATGTAGTTGGTGTACATGGTCAGGATGAAGAGATTTAGGTCAACAAAAAGGAGTTATATATTAAGAGTGCTTGGTGAGTTAAGGGTAAGGTAGTGCTTGGGATTGACGAAGGATCGGCTTTTCCCTAGCGTGTTATAAAGCACTTAGGTTTAACTCAAGTGAAGTGATAAGAAGGGTGTTCTTATGGGTAGATACCAACAACACTAAGTGTCTTGAGAAAGGGAGCCTTGGGGTGTCATCCCATTGTGGTTCCTAGTACCGTAGCGAGCCCCTTACAGGGTAACCATCGGGAAGTCCAAGATTAACCATAAGTCGTTAGAGTATAGAAGATGCTCAAGATTAACTAATAACGCATTCACTCACACCCCGTTATCACGAGAATATCAGTCGGTTTGGTCTTACGAGTGGTAGGCTCAGTGGTTGTAGCAGTAGACTAATTAGTCTGGTGAGCTTGGGACTCAGTAAGGTTTGTGGGTACGGACGGGTTGGTCCGGCGAGCCGGTGGCTCGTAAGGTTATTGATGACGGGCAGGTTAGCCCGGGGATTTTATGGCTCGGGATATAGTAGAACACGTTGCATGTGCATGAAGGTGTTGGGTCTATGGTATTGGATGGTCGTTCACACCGATGTCAATACGTTGACTCGGCAAGTGTGGAATTTGCACTAAGCCTTGAAAGTCTGGTGGTCCAGCCAGTAAGAGTACGCAGATGCTCCACAGTTTTGCGTTGAGGCATACGATAGGTCTAGGTAGGGTAGTGTGAATACCAACCTAGATGTGCGAGGCCCAACACACCGCTTCCGTTTGCCACTACGGGAGTATCCTGGGAGTCTTGCTAGCTCCAAAAAGGGGGAACTAAAGGTCTGTGCGCATAGAGTCGAAGTGTGTGAATTGCACTTGTATGAACATAGCATAAACATCATGCCTTGCATGTCATAGCATAAACATTGCATTTCAACCCCTACCCCTATCGTATAAGTCGGTTATGGTACTTCTTATACGATAGGCCATGATAAACGACCCCTTGGTCTATAGGTTTGTATGGGCATTCCTATAATTCAATGGTTACTTTTCTATTATATCTGTCTTTACTTACTGCACTTTACTTACTGCACTTTACTTACTCTTTACTGCTTCGATTACTTATGTACATATGTGTAGTGGTAGAAACACTTCCTGTAGATCATGCCCCGTCATCTAATTTTTGATTATACCCCTTACTGTCCTCCGTTTCATCCTTCCTGCTCGGTGCCTAGGAGTCACCGGGGGAAAGGTGGGGGATTGGCTTAGTCTTTTTGACTAACGGTCGGTGGACCTTAAAATTTTAGGAGACCGCGGTGACAGAGCCGCACCAGAGGTCGGTGCAGACTGAGGCAGGCCAGTGCAGTACAGGAGCACAGGATTCAAGATCAGTGAGTGATTAGGAGTTAGCTTCCGCGAGTGATCTTGTAGTGAGGATATGATGTACTGGGCAAGAGCCCTTCCCTCTTCTTTATTATTGTAACCCTTGTTATCTTCTTATTCAGTTATATCATGTGGACATTTTTATATTTTTCATGTTGATTCTGTGGACTTGTCTTATTTAATGCACTTTTCTTTGTGATCGAGTTGGCCGGTAGGATCGCTGTTTTGTGGTGATGACCTTTCAGAGTGAAGGTGTCACCGCAAAGCGGCGGTTCTGGGCCTAAGACCCGATGTTTGGAAAAAAATTTGGTCCGTCCAATACGTTGACTCGGCAAGTGTGGAATTTGCACTTAGCCTTAAAAGTCTGGTGGTCCAGCCAGTAAGAGTATGCAGATGCTCCACGGTTTTGCGTTGAGGCGTACGATAGGTCTAGGTTAGGTAGTGTGAATACCAACCTAGAGGTGGGCGAGGCCCAACCCACCGCTTCCGTTTGCCACTACGGGAGTATCCTGGGAGTCTTGCTAGCTCCAAAAAGGGGGAACTAAAGGTCTGTGCGCACAGAGTCGAAGTGTGTGAGTTGCACTTGTATGAACATAGCATAAACAACATACCTTGCATGTCATAGCATAAACATTGCATTTCAAGCCCTACCCTTATCGTATAAATTGGAATGGGACTTTTTATACGATAGGCCTTGCTAAACGACCCCTTGGTCTATAGGTTTGTATGGGCATTCCTATAAACCAATGGTTACTTTCATTTATATACATGTCTTTACTTACTGCACTTTACTTATTGTTTACCTGCTCTTACTATGCTCTTTTACTGCTTCGATTACGTACATATATACTTGAGTAGTGGTAGAACTCTTCCTGTAGATCATGCCCTGTCATCTACTTTTTGATTATACCGCTTGTTGTCCTCCTCTTCATCCTTCCCGCTCGGTGCCTAGGAGTCACCGGGGGAGGGGTGGGGATTGGCTTAGTCTTTTTGACTAACGGTCGGTGGACCTTATCATTTTAGGAGGCTGCGGCGACGGGGCAGCACCAGAGGCCGGTGTAGACTGAGGCAGGCCAGTGCAGTACAGGAGCACAGGATTCAGGATCAGTGAGTGATTAGGAGTTAACTTCCGCGAGTGATCTTGTAGTGAGGATATGATGTACTGGGCATGAGCCCTTCCTTCTTCTTTATTATTGTAACCCTTGTTATCTTTTTATTCAGTTATATCATGTGGACATTTTTATATTTTTCATGTTGATTATGTGGACTTGTCTTCTTTAATGCACTTTTCTTTGTGATCGATTTGGCCGGCAGGATCGGCATTTTGTAGTGGCGACCTTTCCGAGTGAAGGTGTCACCGCAAAG
Source organism: Dactylorhiza incarnata (assembly GCA_033032865.1). Taxonomy (NCBI): domain Eukaryota; kingdom Viridiplantae; phylum Streptophyta; class Magnoliopsida; order Asparagales; family Orchidaceae; genus Dactylorhiza; species Dactylorhiza incarnata. Next base: position 4,197,113 of record JAWHQI010000013.1, read on the forward strand.
CGGCGGTTCTGGGCCTAAGACCCAGTGTTTGGAAAGAAAAAAAATGGGGTCTTACAAGTGGTATCAGAGGTGATCTAGTATTTTTAATAATTAAAATAAACTACAACAAAATGGGTGTGACAGAAATTAATATAGCCTTTAATTATTAACTTAACCTGCGTTCGACGAAAGTAAAACAGTTCTCGCCGAACGCTGAACACATCTGCGTTCGACGAATAATGCACAGCGCTCGACGAAAACAGAGCAACCTGCGTTCAACGAATTATTTCGTTCGACTAATAAATTTATAATCTACGCCCGACTAAATTAATGACTAACTGTGTTCGACTAAATCAGTTCGTTCGACGAACTAAAAATTTGTTCGACTAATATTAGTAAAACAGCGCTCGGCTAATTTCTCTAATAACATCGCTCGACTAATTTCTCTAATAACGACGCTCGACTAATTTCAATTATAACAGTGCTCGACTAAAGCAGACCAACTTTCGTTCGACGAATTATTTCGTTCGACTAATAAAATATTTAACCGTAAACAATAAATAAAAGATCTGACGGCTCTCCATCATCGTCCCCAATCTTTGGACGGCTCGCGACAGCCCGTCCTGGGCTTCTTTGCGGGGCGATTTCCCGGCCACCTATGCCTCTTTCCGGCCGGCCAATGCCACCACCTCCGTTGAGGTGGTGGCCGGCGATAGGGGTGGTTGGCCGGCCGAAGGTGGTCGGATCTAGTTTTAGAGGAAGGAAAAAGAGTACGAAACGTACTCTTTCGGAAACACAATCTGAGCCCTATTGTGCACGGATCAATCCCCGAAATATGAAGAGATCTAGCACTAAGGGAGGAGAAGAGGATCGGACCTGTTTGGGTGCTTGGCTCCTTGCCGCTTTCTTGTTGGCCATGGCCGTCCTGTAGCTTTTGGTGCCATGCCGTTTAGGCCTCCTCTGCACGATTCTCTCTGGAGTGTTGGGGAAACTCTTCCTCTCTGAGTACTGAAGGAAATGGGAAGGGGGGGTTTCAATCGGGATGGGATGTCTTTTTTCCTGATAGACATTAATGGCCATTAACCCAGACTTCGGTTTCTTCCAATTTTCTCTTAATCCAGACCCCTGGCCATAGAAACCCCAGATTTCATTTGTAACTGATGGGGGAAGGTGAATGCTCATCAATTGGGAGGGAAATGAAGGATCAATTGCAATAAATCTCCATGAATGCTCTTTTTCTCTCTCCAATTTGGGGGAAACTTCTCATTTCTCTCTCCTAGTCACCAAACACAGATTCCAAGATGTAAATTCAGAAATCAGCAGGCCCACTAGATGGTGGATCTCCTTAATTGGGCCTAGCCCAAATAGATTGGGCTAGATTAGGTTAAATTGGGGTATTTCGACCTAAATTAAGCTTGAGTTTGACTTTGGTCAAATTGACCAATTGGGTTGACCCCAAAGGGTGGATTGGGCTCCATTGACTTCCCTTAATGGTTAGGAAGGTCTAGGTAGGGTCAATTTTACAAGGTGAGGGTGAATTGCCCCTTATTAGGGCACTTTGACCAATTTAGGGTTTAGGGCAAATTGGTCAAATTGGAGGCCCCATGATGGGGCTTTTTAGTCCATGAGGATCCTAGTACCCATACAAGGGTTGGGGCATGGTCAATTTGGCATGGTGGGGGCCAATTAACCTTAATTGAGCTAGTTTGACCAATTTAGGGTTAAGGTTGACTTTAGTCAAATTGGCCTCTTAGGTTGACCCCAATGGGTCACTGGTGCTTCAAGGAGACCTCTAATGGGTTAGGGATGATATTGTGGGGTCAAGGTTTAAGGTGGGGTCATAAAGTCCAACCCTAGGCTTGGTATCTGAAAATTGCTATTTGTAGAACACTTGGGTTTTCTCCTTCTCACCTATGTTCACAAGGTCTTGAGCTCTTCCTATGGTTTTGTCATGACCTAGTCATGACAAAACCAACTTATGGGTCTAGATGTTTGGGGGATGTTACAGAAGTTCATCAAGAGCAGATCTTGTGAATAGATACAAGAAGTTGCTCTTCGTACAGCCATCATAAGAATTCTGAAAACAGAATTCCTACACCCTTCTTCTTTCTCTTTCTCCCTCCCTTATGTAAAAGAGTTTTGTCAATCCCTCTTCAAAGGATTCAGTTGTTCAAGATCTCCTTATCAAAAGATCTGGTGGTTCAAGATCTCCTTACCAAAAGATCTGGTGGTTCATGATCTCCTTGTCAAAAGATCAGTGGTTCTAAGAGTCTTCTTATCAAAAGACTCAGGCACAGTGGTGCATCCCTACCAGGTGGTAGAAGAGGGAAGTACCCACATTTTAGGGAACCTCTATAAAAATAATGTGTGCCATATGAATTGCTTTTCTATGCTGTCCTTTATAGACTAGATTTCATTTTCTATCTTTCATTTCATTACTTAAACTGCAGCCACTTTATTTTGGGATATATCTTGTGAAGCATAATACATTGGTTTATTGTATTTACACAACTAGAATAGGCATAATTTTTAAATCTCTATTCACCCCCCCCCCCCCCCCCTTCTAGAGGATTCTCAGAGGCACGCTGTGCACTTTCAATTGGTATCAGAGGGAGGTTGATCATTAAGAGGTTAACACCTTGATCAAAAAGACCTCCTACTCTTATTTCTTTTCTATAAACATATTTAATAAAGAAAATGAGTACTAAGGATTATGCTTCCACAAGACCCCTAGTGTGTAACTTGAATAAGTTGACACTCTGGATGGCCAGGATAAGGCTTTACATGAATTCAATTGATGAAGACATCTATAATGTTCTTCTCACAGATCCTCCTGCTCCAGTCAGACAAAAGGAAGGAGAAACTTTAACAACTGAGGTTGTCCCAAGAAAGGAATGGATAGAGGCTGAGAAGAAGGTCAAGAAATGTGATGCCAAGGCCATGAATATTCTGGTGTCAACAATGTCTGATGGCATTTTCCAGAAAATTGATGAGTGTCAATCAGCAAAGGAAATCTGGGACTCACTCACCACCATGGTGGAAGGAAGTGCTGATGAAAGAAAGGACAAAAAGTACCTTCTCATATCCCAATATGAGAACTTTCAAAAGAAAGCTGCAGAATCTGTTGCCAATATGTATGACAGATTCAATCTTATCATTAATGAGCTCAGAGTCTTAGACAAGGAAATATCCTTGACTGAAATTAATGATAAGATTCTCATGTGCTTCCCTAGCTCATAGGAATCAAGGATCTGGGCAATCAGAGAATCCAGATGCCACAGATAAATCTCAACTGAAGCTTTGCTAGGAAAGCTTAAGTCATATGTGATGCTTCTGAAGAACAGGGTTGAGGCTGAAGAAAAGGAGACCTCTCAAGATCCTGCCCAAAGGTCCCTTGCTCTGAAAGCTACTGAAGGAGAGTCCTCCACTCCTGAGGATGAAATGTTCAGTCTGCTGGCAAAAAGATTCAAGAAGTGGGTGAAGACTGAGGACTCATGGAGAAGAGAAAGAGACTCAAGGCCTAGGTATGATAAAACTCCAAGGAAGGAGATTATCTGTTATACCTGCAACAAACTAGGGCACATAGCTCCAGAGTGCCCACACGAGCAAAGGGAAAGAAGCAGCAGCAAAGAGGAGAAGAAGAAGAAGAAGAAGTCCTTCAGAGGAAAGGATAAGAAGAAAGCCAAGGGTTTCTTTGCTGGAACATGGAGTGATTCTGAACAAGAGGCAGTAGCAGCCTGCATGATGGCTCTTGGGATGGCATCAAATGATGTAGATGATCAGGTATCATCTATATTTGATGAATTTGACTTTAGTTCTGATGATTTTAAATCATGTTTTAAAGATTTTTGCATAGACCATCTTAGGGTAGAAAAAGAATTAAACATTGCTAGGTCTGAATTAGAGAATCTTAAGAAAGATGAAACACTCCTAAGAAATCAAAATCTAACTAATGAACTTAATGATAAAGAGTTAGAATTGATTAAGCTTAGAGAGGAAAACACAAATCTAAAAGAATAGCTAGCAAAGGCAAAGTCCTTTGAGGACTCACTCAATGGGAGGAGTCAGAAGCTCAAGGATATCACAGAAAATCTCTCTAAGAGATTTAATCACCTAGGATTAGGAGCAGATCCCTCCACTAGCACAGAAACATATAGGAAACCAGCCTGGAAAAATCAGGTGCCATTTGTTAGACCTAGTGAATATCAACCCAGTGAGAAGAGTGTATCATCCAAGGGTAGAGATAACAATCATCCAGATAGGATAGACAAACCTAAAAAGGCAAACCTAAATAAAAAGGAAAACCCCCTGGGCAAGAATCATTTTGAGAAGTTAAATAACAACAACCAACAGGCAAAAACAAAACCTAGGATAATCAAACATTGTGCTGATTTGTTATATTTTGATACATTTTATACTCACTTCAAGTATCAAGATAAGAGGTTTGGGAAATCCGTTCCCCATCTTCCCAAAGGGTATCATGAAAGACCCTTCTATTCTTTCATTGAGCCCTACAATGGTAAAAGCAAAGGGCCCTAGGTAACCTGGGTTCCCTCTAATGTTTGAATTACCTGTGCAGGGTGAGGTAGGGTCCCACTCAGTAGAAAATTGTGTGGGAAGAAAGATGTAGATTTTTATTAAGGAGCAAGACTTATTCAAGGGATTAATTTCTACCTTGAATCCTCCTTAATATTTATTACATTATATATTATGATCTATTTTCAATAAATAAAATTGCTGGGAAAAACAGCAAGGATTTTCTAAAGAAATGGATCTGTTTATTAAGAGGTGCGCTGAATAGAAGTCGACGTACCATCGACTTCTACCGGACGCTAGCATCAAGAAGCACTCAGAGTAGACAATTCGAATAGAATTCGACGCAGCGTCAAGTTTATATCATCGCATACATCGACTTATCAAATGATGATTAAATTCGAAGTTACGTCGATTGGAAATCGACGTACGTCGCCAGGACTACGTTAACTTAGGGTCTTCTAATAGTCTCGAAGCTACGTCAAGTACTAGTCGACGCAACATCGATATATCAGCGCGCGCAGAATTGCTTTTAGAAGCAATCTCGACACAGCTTTACACGCCAAATTATAAGTGTTATCGACGGTGCGTCGACCTAAACCCTAAGCAGCGGAAATTCATTTGCTTTTAAGCAATTACTACGTCGAAACAATTGCGCTTTTGAATTTTCCTCTCCTTGCCACTTCTGCTCTCCTGTTCTCCAGCTCTCCCGCGCCTCTCTCTCTCTCATTTTATTTGTGTTTGCAGGTATCACTATTCTGATGGCTCCACCTAAAGTTTACTCTGGATTTGATGTGGACATTGACTCGTTCAATGCTGCTGCAGAAATCTTCAAAGCCATCCTTGGCTTGTTTCTGGAGGTCGGGCTAATCAAGCTTATCTCAACGAGATGCAAGATACTAGATGTCGAGATGACAGAGTTCAAAGATAATGCTCAGATAGGAGAGGATGGCTCTCTTAAAGGAAAAAATCTCTGATACATATGTTCAGATAACAGAGGACATATTAAACCAAACCTATGATCTTCTTCCAGGAAATGAGTCAGAAGAATTATCAGGGAATGAGACCAAGAGGGCCCTAGAGATTATGCAGTTCAAGAAGGACAAACCCATCAATCTGAAGAAGATTGACCTTGGGGAAGAGTATAGATTCCTTGCAGATATTATAGGGAAAGTTTTGCTATGTAAAATATCAGCACATGATGCTGTTCCAAAGCAACAACTTTAGATAATGGGTACTCTAGTTTTAAAGAAGAGGATTAATTGGGGGAAATGACTCCTAAGAATGATTGGGCATAAGTATGCTCATAAGGAAAATGCATTTATGAGAATCATGAGTCAGATACTGCTTCACCACTATCCCAGTGTGTGTAAGTCAAAGGGTGTGCCAATTCTACCGGGGAAGAGAATAAATATTGGAATATTCTGTAAGTGGACCAGGCAAATTTTAAAGCCTGGTCAAGCTCCAACATCACCTCCTCCTTCTCCTCCTCTTCAAGATACTGAGAGGCAAATTCCAGATTTCCATCAGGATGATGCTTCAACCCAACATTCTCCCCAACAGCAACAACAACAGCAGCAGATCCATCATCAGTTACCATCCACTGTCATTCCAGATTATCAGCTTGCTCCACCACCATCAATACACTTTTTGCCTAACTTTTACCATCCTCTATCCCCTATCCAAGAAGACCTTTATCCATCACCTCCTCCTTCTGCATCTCATACTCCACCAATTGATCTTGAGCAGATCATTTCCAAAGTTGTGGCCATAGCCTCCTCCACCTTTGCAGACCAGGTGGCCTCTCAGGCTAGAAATTTTGACAAAAATTACTCACAAATGGAGGGTGAGTTATTAAGTTTTAAAAGATCTTTTCAGAGCCTCAAAGATTTTATATCTTCCTCCATGGTCACAAAGGAATTCTTAACCTCTCTGGACAGCAAGCTTAAGAAGGGGGAGAACCTATTGGAGGAAGAAAGACCTGTTCTAGATTTGAGTGAACAGGGTGTAGGTGATGCTCAAGGTCCTGGCAAAGCATAATAATCCAACAAGCACAGATCCAGCGGGAGCTTGCAGATCAGGGGGAGTTCCCAGAAAAATTAAATGATGAGCAAATAGATGCAATAGTTCAGGGGGAGCTTGCTCCAGATGTTCAGAGAAATCTGGATATAGAATTGGAAGCAGTAAGTACAGCAGCTGATCAGGAGATTCCTCGGAATGACAATATGTTGGATGAGGTAGCTAAGATAGCTGTGGAAGCTGCCCAGGAAGCTGAAGTGAATGCTCACTCAAAGGGGGGGCTTCCCAAGAATGCTACTACAGAAGATGATGAGCCTTTGAAGATTGCCTCAAGGAAAGTCTCCTCAAAAGTATTTAAAGAAAAAGAAAAACTCCTGAGAAGGAGCAATGAGGCTCAGGTACTTTGTAAGAAAATATTTTTCCTGAAAAATAGCTCTAGATATCTACATATTGCTAGACATTAGAATGGTCTGTGGAAAAAAAACAATACGTTATTTTTTATATTCACCAATGTTGTCTTGTATGTACTTCATTTTCATGTCCAGGAGGTCTTGTAGGCATTTTTGTGTATTTATGCAAAGAAATAAGTAAAATCACTTTATTTAATTTGTAAATTTTGTTAAGGTAAATACGAGGAGATTGTTGGGAAAAACCCCTTTGATTTAACTTAACAAATTACCTAAAAGTGATTTTATTTCTTAGGATTGAATTACCCATTGTATAGTAAGGGTAATCTAGTCATTAGATGTCTTAGGATATCTAACTCAAACTAGGGTGTCAAGACCAAGTCAAGAGAAGCAAAATTTGCACAAAATTAACACTTGCATCAAATAGAATTCGACGCAACGTCAAGTTATTGTCGACGCTATACTGACTAGAAATCCAAGTACTTCACCCTTCTGTCGAAGTAATCCAAGTCGATGTTACGTCGAATGGATATCGACGCAGAGGCCATGGACTTGTCGGAGTATTTGAAGAAGTCGACGCAGCTTCTACTTTAACTCGGAGCAGAAGGAAGTATCTGTCGAAGTAATCTAAAGTCGACGTAACGTCGACTTCATCTCGACGCAGATAATGAAGTTCAGATCCAAGCGATCAACTCGGCGGTTATGTCGATTAGATATCGACGCAACTTTGATTAGCAGAGTTCAGTCAAAGCAAGGATGAATTCGAAGCTGCTCCTACAAGAACTCGAAGGTGTGTCGATAAGAGAGGAAGTGAACTCGACGCTACGTTGAATACAGTCTGAAAAGGGAAACCTTTTCAACTGTTATTTTTTACCCTCTCTCATGGCCCACCTCTATCAAGACCTTTCCTCAACGGCTCCTTAATTTCCTCAAATGGAATGATGAATTAACTAAGGTTAGAAAAAAGCTTTCTTGGAAACAAGCTTAAATGTTGGTGGACAGGTCGAGAATTAAAGAAAGAAGGAAGGTTTTATTGTCTAGACAAATATACCCTTCAGGACTTACCTAAAAGGGAAACAAATTCAAATTCAATAGTGGGACAATAAAAGCAAATAGAAGAAAGAGAAACGTAGGGCACTTATCAAAATCGGCCATACTGGTCTAATGGGTCTCCTTCTTCCTCCTCTCTCTTACAGGAACCCTAACAGAAGAAAATATAGAGAAGGAATATCTGCTGCACTTCTCCTCTCTAAGAACAGTACAGAACAAGGTTGCTCATCAACACAATCATATAGCAGCCAAAGTTTAATCAGACAAAAGATAAAAGGATCTGACAATCATAGCTTCTGAGAATCACCATCATAAGCAGATGTTCATCAAGAGCGGATCATGTGAATAGATACAAGAAGTTGTTCTTCATACAGCCATCATAAGAATTCTAAAAATAGAATTCCTACACACTTCTTCTTTCTCCTTCTCCCTCCCTTCTATAAAAGTGTTTTGTTAATCCCTCTTCAAAGGATTCAGTGGTTCAAGTTCTCCTTATCAAAAGATCTGGTGCTTAAAGATCTCCTTATCAAAAGATCTGATGGTTCATGATCTCCTTGTCCAAAGATTAGTAGTTCTAAGAGTCTCCTTATCAAAAGATTCAGGCACAGTGGTGCATCCCTACCAGGTGGGAGAAGAGGGGAGTACCCACATTTTGGGGAAACTCTATAAATATCGGGTGTGTCATCTGAATTATTTTTCTGTGCTGTCCCTTATAGACTAGATTTCATTTTCTGTCTTTCATTTCATTACTTAAATTGCAACCAGTTTATTCAAGGATATATCTTATGAAGCATAATGCTTAGGTGTATTGTATTTGCACAACTAGAATAGGAATAATTTATACATTTCTATTCACCCCCCCCCCCCTAGAGGATTCTCAGAGGCACATTGTACACTATCAATTGGTATCAGAGGGAGGTTGATCATTAAGAGGTTAACACCTTGATCAAAAAGACCTCCTACTCTTATTTCTTTTCTATAAACATATTTTATAAAGAAAATGAATACTAAAGATTATGCTTCCACAAGACCCCGAGTGTGTAACTTGAATAATTTCGCACTCTGGAAGGCCAGGATAAGGCTTTACATGAATTCAATTGATGAAGACATCTATAATGTTCTTCTCACAGGTCCTCCTGCTCCAGTCAGACAAAAGGAAGGAGAAACCTCAAGAACGAAGGCTGTCCCAAGAAAGGAATGGACAGAGACTGAGAAGAAGTTAAAGGTTTGTGATGCCAAGGCCATGAATATTCTGGTGTCAACAATGTCTGATGACATTTTCCAGAAAGTTGCTGAGTGCCAATCATCAAAGGAAATCTGGGACAAGGAAATCCAGGAAATGTTGATGAAAGAAAGGACAAAAAGTCCCTTCTCATATCCTAGTATGAGAACTTTCAAAAGAAAGCTGAAGAATTTGTTGCCAATATGTATAACAGATTCAGTCTTATCATTAATGAGCTCAGAGGCTTAGACAAGGAAATATCCTTGACTGAAATTAATGATAAGATTCTCATGTGCTTCCCTAGCTCATGGGACTCAAGGATCTGGGCAATCATAGAATCCAGATGCCACAAAGAAATCTCAACTGAAGCTTTGTTAGGAAAGCTTGTGTCATATGAGATGCTTCTGAAGAACAGGGCTGAGGCTGAAGAAAGGGAGACCTCTCCAACTCCTACCCAAAGGTCCCTTGCTCTGAAAGCTGCTAAAGGAGAGTCCTCCACTCCTGAGGATGAAATGTTCTGTCTACTGGAAAAAAGATTCAAGAAGTGGGTGAAGACTGAGGACTCAAGGAGAAGAGAAAAAGACTCAAGGCCAAGGTATGATAAAAATCCAAGGAAAGAGATTATCTGCTATACCTGCAACAAACTAGGTCACATAGCTCCTGACTGCCCACAAGAGCAAAAGGAAAGAAGCAGTAGCAAAGAGGAGAAGAAGAAGAAGAAGTCCTTCAGAGGAAAGGTTATGAAGAACGCCAAGGGTTTCATTGCTGAAACATGGAGTGATTCGGAAGCAGAATTAGACTCCTCATCATTTGAAAGTGATGATGAAGAAGCGGCAGTAGCAGCCTGCATGATGGCTCTTGGGATGGCATCAGATGATGAAGATAATCAGGTATCATCTGTATTTGATGAATTTGACTTTAGTTCTGATGATTTTAAATCTTGTTTTAAAGATTTCTGTATAGACCATCATAGGGCAGAAAAAGAATTAAACATTGCTAGGTCTGAATTAGAGAATCTTAAGAAATATGAAACACTCCTAATAAATCAAAATCTAACTAATGAACTTAATGATAAAGAGTTAGAATTGATTAAGCTTAGAGAGGAAAACACAAATCTAAAAGAAGAGATAACAAAGGCAAAGGCCTTTGAGGACTCACTCAATGGGAGGAGTCAGAAGCTCAAGGATATCACTGAAAATCTCTCCATGATATTTAATCACCTAGGATTAGGAGCAGAGCCCTCCACTAGCACAGAAACATCTAGGAAACTAGCCTGGAAAAATCCAGTGCCATTTGTTAGACTTATTGAATATCAACCAGTGAGAACGGTGTATCATCCAAGGGTAAAGATAAAAATCATCCAGATAGGATAGACAAACCTAAATTAAAAGGAAAAACCCCTGGGCAAGAATCATTTAAAGAAGTTAAATAACAACAACCAACAGGCAAAAACAAAACCTAGGATAATCAAACATTCTGCTGATTCATTATATTTTGATACATTTTATACTCACTTCAAGTATCAAGATAAGAGGTTTGGGAAATCCATTCCCCCATCATCCCAAAGGTTATCATGAAAGACCCTTCTATTCTTTCATTGAACCTTACAATGGTAAAAGCAAAAGGGCCTAAGGTAACATGGGTTCCCTCTAATGTTTGAATTACCTGTGCAGGGTGAGGTAGGGTCCCACTCAGGAGAAAATTGAGTGGGAAGAAAGATGTAGATTTTGATTAAGGAACAAGACTTATTCAAGGGAGTAATTTCTACCTTGAATCCTCCTTAATATTTATTACATTATATATTATGATCTATTTTCAATAAATAAAATTGCTGGGAAAAACAGCAAGAATTTTCTAAAGAAATGGATCTGTTTATTAAGAGGTGCGTCGAATTGTAGTCGACGTACCATCGACTTCTACTCGATGCCAGCATCAAGAAGCACTCAGAGTAGACAATTCTAATAGAATTCAATGTAGCGTCAAGTTTATATCGTCGCATACATTGACTTATCAAACACTGATTAAATTCGAAGTTACGTCGATTATAAATCGACGTAACGTCGCCAGGACTACGTTAAATTATGGTCTCTACATAGTCTCGAAGCTACGTCGAGTACTAGTCCACGCAATGTCGATATATCAGTGTGCGCAGAATTGCTTCTAGAAGCAATCTCGACATAGCTTTGCGCGACAAATAATAAGTATTATCGACGGTGCGTCGACCTAAACCCTAAGTAGCGGCGATTCATCTGCTTTTATGCAATTATTGTGTTGAAACAATTGCGCTTTAAAATTTTCCTCTCCTTGCCTCTTCTGCTCTCTTGCTCTCCTATTCTCCAGCTCTCCCGTGCCTCTCTCTCTCTCTCTCTCATTTTATTTGTGTTTGTAGGTAACACTATGTTGGAACCTTAGTTTTGATTTGAGTTAGGATCCACCTTAAGTATCTAAGTTTATGTTATAACTCATATTACAACTTAGATTAAATATCCTATTAAATAAAAGGCTGAAAATAATATATATATAAATAATATACTAAGAAAAATATATATATAATAATAGGCAAAATAATATTAGAGAAAATAATATAAGAGAAAATATTATAAGAGAAATTAATATAAGAGAAAATAAGAGAATGAATATATTTTATATACTAGCTGCGTTCGACAAACGTCGAACGGCGCTCAGCATTCGTCGGACGGCGCCTGACGAACAGAATATTTTCTATAGCAGCGCTTGACAGATTACAGTAGGGAAGCAGCAGTCGACGAAATCCGTACAGCGGTCGACGAATGACGAACAACGCTCTACGAATGTTCTCTGCAGTTAATCAATGTTCAGAATATCATTTGGCGAGCTCACCCATTCACGTTAAGAGATGTGTTGGATCTTACGGCGCCCTTAGAGGGGGGGGGGGGGTGAATAAGGGAATAAAATTCTTTTTATAATTTTATGGAAATTACTAAATTGTTTTATAATATGAGAAAGGCAAAATAACAATTTAGCTAATTTGTGAGAATATCATAATTTTCATCTTTAGAAATAAGTACTAAATTGTTTTATGATTAAGAGATTGAAATAAACAACTTAGTTAAAGTAATTTGAATTGAAAAAACTTTGTAACCAATATATTAAAGATAACGCCAAAGGAGAGAAATCAAATAAACACAAATATAATCATGATTGCATTATATAAAAAAGGGTGTTTATAAAATTTGATTTCAATATCGCTAGAAATCGGAGGTGTACAAAAGTGAATTTCTTTTCCTTTTCTATACCGACTTGTATCCACACAAACCGGTTGGATTTAGCCTATCCTTCCCCGGATAAGGCCTCAAGCCGCTCTAGCCAATCCTTCCCCGGATATGGCCTCGAGCCCCCCTAGATCTAATCACCTAGAACTAGTCGCCAACACAAGGCGAATTTCCCCCTAAGTCCTACCCAGACCTAGTCTCCAACACAAGGCAAATTCTCTAAACGGTTACAAAAGTATGGAATGGAAATAATGAAAAAACAATAATAAAACTCCCTATATGAGATCTCTGAAGTTGAGGATGAAGGATCGTTGTAGTATAAGCGAGGTCGAAGCGATCGACCTTCGGATGTAGCGTGACGTAGCCCTCCTCCAGAATTCTCCTTAAGCTTTTTGTGGGAGATCCATCTTCGACAGCATAACAACACTGGAATTGTGGCACAAGCAACCTCTCTGGGATCTCTAGCCAAAACGAGAAGCAAAGCTCCAATTGATAGAACTTGGAGCTAGCGCCGGCGGTAGTGGCTAGCGCCTGCGGTAGCGTTTGTGTGGAGCGGTTGCGAAACCGTCGGCGGCGTGGCGCTGTGCACGAACTCGAGATAGCGCCTGGCAAGTAGCGATAGCGCTGGCGGTAGTAGGAGATAGCGCTGGCGGTACCGATAGTGCTTGCGGTAGCAGTAGCGCTGGCGGTAGTGCTACTCCTTTCAAAAGATTGCTCCAGGCTGCTTTTTACCTGTGGAGTATTGCACCTATAGTTCCTGCACACTATAAACACACTACAAGCAATATCAAATACAATATGGGATTTGTTATTCTCAAATAAAGGGATGTGACACACATGTCCAACAATCTCCCCCTTTTGATAATAAAAAATCCTCTAAGCAAGAAATCAACAATAGTGTTTATAGATAAGATAAACAAGATAAAAGTGCAACTATAGTAAATGATATGCATGATAATGTGCATACTCCCCCTATCTTAATGCTCCCCCTACATAAATGCAATTTATGTGTTACTCCCCCTAAATGATAGATTTCATGAATTAGTCTCCCCTTATTTATCTATATTTCTCATATAAATTTCTTCAATTAATCTCCCCCTTTTGGTATTATCAAAAGAAGGTGGGGTGAGGGTAGTAAGGAGGCATTAATATATCATGATCGAGCTTTTCGAAATATAAATAATGATAAAGAGTTTAAGCATAGCATATATAAGAGATTTCAAATATAAAGATAAGAGTTGTAAGCAAGCGGAAGATTATAATAAACATCTTTTTGTAAGCATGAAAAGCATAAGTAGAAATATGAGTTTTAGTTCAAATTTGAAAGATGTTTTAATCTTTTTGAAATCTCAAAGTTTTTCATAAAAATACCAAGCATGATATGAACATATCAAAGAGAGATTATACTACAATGTTACTTAATTCTAAGTTCAAGAAATACCAAAACATTGTAGAGATCATGCTAGGTTATCTAGTGCATTTCTTATATAAAGAGTAGTATAGATAAAGCATTAGAATCCAATACTCATGAGAAGAAGTGTTATGTAAGATAATGATGTGCACATAAGTGTATTTTGGGCAATGTTAACAATTGATTTAAATCACCAAAATACAAGACATATGTAAAGTAAAGTGCACAATAAAACACAAGTAAATTACTTTCACACACTTTTAATGCACATAGTTTTTAACAAAGTGGTGTAATAACCAAGGTTTGCACAAGACACTTTACTATTCTTTCCAAGGTGCTCAACCTCACAATGCTTATGAAGACTTATCAGGAGGTTCAAGTAGTGCTTGGTGGAGTTATATTTGTCTACATATATATAATTTTTTGTTCACATTTGTGAGACAACATTCTCCGAATACACTTGTTTTGCAAACCAAAATTTTTAACTTAACCACTTTTCTAAATTTCATAAGTGCAATTCAAATGTAGTGTAGGCAATAAACTTATGCAAGTTTTAATTCATTGCACAAATACAATACACAAGCAAGCATTTTTAGATTTAGACACACATGTTGATTACCAAAATAAGTGAGTGAAATGTATCATTATCAATCATAAAACATTTACTCATACTTAGAGGCATGCTAAGCTTGGTTCTACACATTTTGCAATACAATTGATGCACTTTAAATAGATATATCAAAGCATGATAAGCAAAACAATGTTCATAGTAATTTGAAAGAATATGATTTAACATTGTAAATAATTCTAAATAATAGCATTCATACATGCTTGATATTAGCAATAAAGATTATACCGTTTTTTTTGTTGTTTTATCATTTTTAATGAGAAAAAGAAAACAGAAAATCACAAAAACATATTTTTGTATTTTTGAATTTTGAACTTTTGTAATTGATTTTTCAAAATATGGATAAAAACACAAATAACAAAAACATATTTTTTGTATTTTTAGATTTTGAACTTTTATAGTTGATTTTTCATAGAATGAATAAAACACAAATAACAAAAAATATATTTTTGTATTTTTGAATTTTGAATTTTTGTAGTTGATTTTTCATAATGTGAATAAAATAAAAATAACAAATGTAAGAAATACAAAAACAAAGTAGTACATATAGACTAAAATATTTTTAATGATTTTTAGAAATTTTAAAACCCAGAAAAATCAGACACTAACGCTAGCGCAAGCGCGGCAAACAGTGCACGATTTTTTAGGAATTTTAAATTATTTTTTATTTTTGATATTGACTAAGTGTCCTTAGAGTGGTTCCATGCTGTAATTTCAGAATTTTTGGAGATCTCTAGGTGGATCAAATTTGCATGGAACTTTGGCTTTTTCAAATTCATGTGTTTTACAAAAACATTTAAGCTCAAAAAGATAGATTATGCAAACACAAGAGGACATTTTTTTATTAAGTAACCCAAAATATGCATGATTAAAGTGATAAGTAAATAAAATGATCATGCAAAGAGTAATATAAGTATGTCCTAAGATTAAAGGCTACCCCGACTAAATTTCTACACCCTAGCCCCGTACTAAGTGATGGATGGGCATGAGGAGCTGCACGCATGTCGTAGGTTGGGGTGTTAGTCCCATATGCACACACTAGAGAACACTCAACCTAGCACTCTTTCCCCCCAGTGCCTCGCAAGGCCCCACTGGAACCCTCCCCGGTTAAGGACAAGACATGACTTAGAGGTTAGGTCTCTAATGCATACAACCCTACGCCCCCGCTATTGTGAGATATGAAGTCATAGGTGAAATAATCTTTTGGACAACCTATGCTTTTAAATCTATGGGTTGATTTACAAACTATGGGTTTTGTTTAATGTGATGAGTTATATAAATCCACATAGTTTTTCTACTTTTTATGAGATGACGAAATGAGATAACTAGCACAATTACTAATATTCAATAAGTGACAATGCTAATATGATGAGTTTTGGGTTTAATGTCATGTCATAAGATTAATATTAATATTGCATGTATTTCAAAATAGAATTTCAAATTATAGATCTAGAATGGAGTGATGATTTAGTTTGATTTATACTTTCATTACAAAGTTGATTCTAGAGTCTACAAATATGAGAGATACATGCAATCACTAGCAAAGCAAATCAATACATCAAATAATGTAAAGAAAACATTATTCATAATTTTTATCGTAAGATTCATAATTCCTATTATCGATTTGAGACAAGTCTTGATAGAACATGAATTATGATTTATGATTAAAGAGAATTTTTGCATAGAATATATGTTAGATCATCATAATGTATGTAAATTCTAATTCTTCTAGACTTATGACAATATGATTTGGAAATTTTCTTTTGAATGAGCATGTTTGAATTGTAAGTCTAGAAAATGATGATCATGCTATCATATCAAAGACAAAGATCACAAATATATAGTTTTGAAATAGAATGTCATTCAATAATTGAATTTATTGATCTTTGGTTATGATAATATATGATTCATGAAAGAATATTCACATATATTCTAATGATTAATCCATAAACTATGTGTTTGTTGGAATTTTAGTATTCTATATAATTTCAAATCACATAGTTATCATCAAATTTAAATAACATTGTAAATGTTATACCTAGCATATAATTTTAAGCATAAACCAAGAAGTGATGCTAGGATGATGAGTTTGAATGCAATGTTATTACATAGGATTAATGGAGATTATGTTGCATGTAATATGAGAAGTTCTCAAATTAATTTTCTTTAGTCCTAGAATGAAATGATTAAACTTTTGATTTCTCTTAATGATACAAGATGCTTCTAAGGTCTAAATTACATGCAAACAATGGTGACACACATCATACATAATATTTAAATTAATATATGAAACAATTATACATAGGATATCATGTGATGAAAAAATCCATAAACACAGAAATTTCCGAATTAAGTGAACTAAGATAGCATTTAAAAGCGGAGTTAAAATTGGGCAAATTGACAGTACCAAACAAACTTAAATGGGCAAGTTTAGTTTGCCGATAGATGGAGATTTCTGTGCTCTTTTCGAAAGATATTAAACGCGAAAATCGGACGAGCGGATCAAAAGATATGGATATTTCAAGTTTTGATCAAAAACTCGCTTTTTGAAAGATTAAGCATGCGTTTAGATGAATTTTTGTTTTCAATTTTTCTAGATAATGTTCTTCATTATAAGGGCTATCATATGCACCAAACAAATATAGAATAAAAAAAATGTTGCTCATTTTAATTTTTAGTTTTAAGCCCTTTAATAAACCATTTAAATCCAATTTTTAAAATAGTTTCAATAGTCTTGATAATAATTTCAAAATTCAATTTCTAATGATAATTCAAGACAATTAAGGGTAAAGGATTTAAAAGGATAAAGAACAATCAAAGATGAGAGATAGATCACTTTGAAAAAAAAAATATGACTTAATGTTCAATTTTAATTCAAATTTGATTTGATAGACATTAGGCTTAATATATGAAAGTCATATTACATGATATATAAAGTGATCATAGCATGTTTGTTTTTAAAAAAAATATAAAATAAACAAAAGAAAAAGAGACAATAAGCATATCATGAAGTAGAGTATTGATATTTCATTTTTAATTTTTTCTACTTCATGAAAATGATTGGATACTAATTAATAAGAGATTTAGGTATCCAAAGGGGACCATGTGGGATGGTTCCTTTGGGCACCCAAATATGACATGATGACTTTTTAGAAGACAAGGGTAAATGGGCCTTTTCTATTAAAGTTGATGTATCATTTTTATTTAAGGGTCTCCATTCATACCTTGGTGGTTTATATTTTAAATTCATATTATGATTATATGACATCTTTATATGATTAGATTTGTTTGAAAAATAATTCATTTGCAATTTATGTTTATTCAAATAATTTTTCAAAATAGATTGATGTTGATAATCATAATGATTTTCATTATATGGATTCTTTGAAATTTTATAAGAGTGATTGTCTTTCTTTAGAAGTGATTGTTGAAAGAGTGGGTTACAATATGTTTTAAAAGATTGATTATAATTTTGATGATTTCCATTTCCACTCTTTCTTATAGACATACTCTTAGGATAATAATTTGAATTTTGATTTTTATGAAAAGGAGTTTTTAAATTTGAGTTATGATTGAAAATATATTGAGACTTATAATAGTGACTCTTAAGAATTTTATGAGGATCATAATTCTATTTAAAACTAAACTCCTTTTGATTTAATGTGTAAAAATGATCCTTTTTAGAAATGATTTTGTAAGTTAATTTATCCTTGTTGTTCAAAATCTTATGATGAAATTCATTAGGTGACATTTGAAATTTTTCAACAAAAGATTTTAATTGTTTTAACTTACAAGATAAAGCATCATTTTCAACTATCAATTTTTCATTATGCCTTTTAGAAATTATGAGCCCTTTTTCAATTTCCTTGAAATTTTCTTTTAATAAATTGCAATTAAGACAAGGAATAGGAATTTTAACTAAAGAGCGTGAAAGAGAATTTAACACATCAATATTTGATTCTACATTATCGTTTGCTTTTAAAGATTTATTTTCTAAACGTAATTTGGAATTAGAATTTTTTACTTTAAAATTTTACGTTTAGCAATTTTAAGCATACGAGAAGTAGAAATAGAATTTGTTACAAAAAGAGAAGATTTAGATTTTCTTACCTTGTTATAGTTTTCGTCTTCTCTTTTGCTTGATGTGTTGCCAACAAATGAGTCCAACATTGTGACGTTGTATTTTTCTTCCTCCAAGCATGAATCCTCATTGATTTCTTCTCTTGGATCCATAAGGAATTCCTTGTCGATTTCTTCTCTTGGATCCTTAAGGAATTCCTTGTCGATTTCTTCTCTTGGATCCATAAGGAATTCCTCTTGTTCATCATTTGTAGAAGGAAGACTATAAGTATTCTCAAGAAATTTCCAAACTTCATAAGCAGTAGGAAGTGTATAAATTAGTTTGAAAATATTTTGATGCAATGCACAATATAGACTATTCATTGATTTGGCATTTAAAAACATTTCATTTTTATTTTGAAGTACTTGGGGGTATTTTAATAGTAATATTCCATACTTCCATATCCAAAGACTTAAGAAATTTTTCCATAAGAAATTTCCACCCATTATAATTTTTCCCTTCAAATAAAGGTGGTGCTAAAAATTTTTCATTTATAAGAAAGTTTTCCCCATAAATAGAAGCGAGATCATGAGACGCCATTATTCCTTGTTTTTAAACCGTTTGGAATAACCTACGCTCTGATACCACTTGTTGGATCTTACGGCGCCCTTAGAGGGGGGGGGGGGTGAATAAGGGAATAAAATTCTTTTTATAATTTTATGGAAATTACTAAATTGTTTTATGATATGAGAAAGGCAAAATAACAATTTAGCTAATTTGTGAGAATATCATAATTTTCATCTTTAGAAATAAGTACTAAATTGTTTTATGATTAAGAGATTGAAATAAACAATTTAGTTAAAGTAATTTGAATTGAAAAAACTTTGTAACCAATATATTAAAGATAACGCCAAAGGAGAGAAATCAAATAAACACAAATATAATCATGATTGCATTATATAAAAAAGGGTGTTTACAAAATTTGATTTCAATATCGCTAGAAATCGGAGGCGTACAAAAGTGAATTTCTTTTCCTATTCTATACCGACTTGTATCCCCACAAACCGGTTGGCTTTAGCCTATCCTTCCCCGGATAAGGCCTCAAGCCGCTTTAGCCAATCCTTTCCCGGATATGGCCTCGAGTCCACTAGATCTAATCACCTAGAACTAGTCGCCAACACAAGACAAATTTCCCCTAAGTCCTACCCAGACCTAGTCGCCAACACAAGGCGAATTCTCTAAACGGTTACAAAAGTATGGAATGGAAATAATGAAAAAACAATAATAAAACTCCCTATATGAGATCTCTGGAGTTGAGGATGAAGGATCGATGTAGTATAAGCGAGGTCGAAGCGATCGACATTCGGATGTAGCGTGACGTAGCCCTCCTCCAGAATTCTCCTTAAGCTTTTTGTGGGAGATCCATCTTCGGCAGCATAACAACACTGGAATTGTGGCACAAGCAACCTCTCTGGGATCTCTAGCCAAAACGAGAAGCAAAGCTCCAATTTATAGAACTTGGAGCTAGCGCCGGCGGTAATGGCTAGCGCCGGTGGTAGCGGCTAGCGCCTGCGATAGCGTTCGTGTGGAGCGGTTGCGTAACCGTCGGCGGCGTGGCGCTGTGCACAAACTTGAGATAGCGCCTGGCGGTAGCGATAGCGCTGGCGGTAGCAGGAGATAGCGTTGGCGGTAGCGGTAGCGCTGGCGGTAGCGCTGCTCCTTTCAAAAGATTGCTCCAGGCTGCTTTTTACCTGTGGAGTATTGCACCTATAGTTCCTGCACACTATAAACACACTACAAGCAATATCAAATACAATATGGGATTTGTTATTCTCAAACAAAGGGATGTGACACACATGTCCAACAAGATGTTCTCGAGGATCTGGGAAATGAAAGCTATATTAATGCTTTCCTCTTTGATTCAAACAGATATACAATACAGCAGAATATATTACAGCAGAATATATATCAGAATATATATAGTTGTTATCTCTCGGTAGCAAGGAAGAATAGAACAGAATAGATATTAATATTGTTGTACAGGAATAGAACAGGAAGAGAAATACAGGAGCAAAAAGAAGAAGCAGATATTCTATTATTTATCTTCTTTTTGCTAACCCTTTTTCTTGCAGATCATATATCCTGAGACACCAATCACAATCATTTTATCAGGACATTACTGCATAAAGAAGAAAGGAGTTTGTACAATCAAGAGAAGAGGCCTCCACAAACTGTCAACAATTATATCAGACAGGGGGAGCACTTCAACATCATCATCATCAAGATCCAACTCAACTACCAATCAGGATCTTCATCAAGATTCTTCTCAGCAAAAAGAGAAGAACAATAAATCTTTCCCTTTCTCCTTCCCCATCTTGTACAGGGTTAAAAATCCCTTTAAACGTTTACCTGTTGGTGGCAAGACACCTGATCAAAAAATCTAGTTGGTTTATAAGCACCTGGTCAAAAGCATATAGGTGAATTGAGCACCTGATCAAACCTCCATTGGTGTGTGGACACCTGATCAAAAACACCTTGGTGTGAGGGCACCTGATCAACTCTCCTAGTGGATTCCTACCAGTGGGTAGAAGCGTAGATGTACCCAGTTTTGGGGAACTACTATATATCTTGTGTCATCTGGTTGTGCTTTGGTTTGCTTTGCTTTAATTATTATTTGATGTGCTGATTTGTATATGCCCTTTCACTGTTTGTGTTTATTACTCAATCAGCAAACACACTTATATATATATCATTTACTTTGAAACAAAATTAATCAAGAGTTTTAAATAATAAGATAAATAAGAACTAAACTCTCCTTTCAATTGGTATCAAAGCAGTTTGATTTTATCAATCACCCTCATCAGAGGATATCAATTGTCCCTTTCAATTGGTATCAGAGGAGGCTGATTTTATTTTTTCAATTTCTTGCACCTGATACTCAATTGAACCCTTTTCAATTGGTATCAGAGGAAGTTGATTTTTCACACAGGCTAACACCTGAAATCACAAAGATCACCTTAGTTCTTATTTGTTTTGTTGTAAAAAGGTTTTTCAAAAATTTGATGGCACTAGCAGATTTTTCTATTTCAGATCCACCTTTATGTAATTTGGATAGTTTTGATTTATGGCAAATTAGAATTAAGTTATATATGAATGCCATAGATGAAAGTATTTACAAATCGGTGTTAACAGGAATTTCATATTCAATCTCTTCATCTGATGATCAAGAAAAGTTGATCAGTGCTGATGCCATAGCCATGGAAATATTGGCTAAATCAATGTCCGATGACATTCTTCTTAAAGTGGCTGATTGCACTTCAGCAAAGAGCATCTGGCACTCCCTCTCTAGGATGGTAAATGAATCCATTCCTACTTCTTCTACTAACATTATTTTTGATGCAGAACCATCAGTTACTCTAACTGAAGAAGAAAACAAGGAAGAACAAAAAGACAAAGCTTTTTGTATGTTGGCTATATATGGTTCAGATTACAAATCTGATACAGAATCTGAACAAGAAAAGGTAAAAGAGGTAACAACATTTCCTAATTTTACCTCTGATTTCACATCTGTTTTCAACTCACCATCTACAGATTTGATAAATTCTGAATCAGAATCAGAAAAAGTAATTATATCAGATTTTGAGTTAATATATACAAATATGATAAAATCCGACAAAGAAATAAACGAGTTAAAAATAACTTCTGAACACACAAGATTTAAAATAGATTTGAAAACATCAGATAAGAAAAAATTTTCTTTGAAAAATAAATTTGAACAACCTGTTAAGAAGAAAAGTATTTATGTTCAACAAAATCAAAGAAAATTTTCAAATTTATATTTTAATGAAATAAAGAGGACAATATATCTAATGATTAAGCATTTGTTTTTAACTATTTTAAAACAATTATAATTAAAGCAGCAGTTTTATGTTTCTTTGAATTTTCTATCTTAAAAACAAGTCAGATAGACTTCACATTCATCCAGATTTTCTCCTAAAATCATGTTGAGCATTCTACTGTAGTTGCATTGATCAGAAATGATCATGGCACTGAGTGTGAGTCTTTCTGATTAAAGGGGATTCTATAGAAAGAAGCTATCAGACGTTGTATTTTTTATTTTAAAATTCCTAGAATCTGTTAACAACTAGCAATTCATTTCATTTAAAATTCCTATTTAAAATCAAGATTTATTTAAAATCAAGATTTAGGAAATCAGAATTTCATAGTTATAAAAGAAATTTAAAAATAATCTCTGTCCCTTAAGCTTTAAAGACTATTTATGCTTAGGGAATCCTAAACCAAATAGGTGGAGATTGTTAGAAACTAGTTTATTTGGATTAGGATCCCAACTCAAATAGGGGGAGATTGTTGGAACCTTAGTTTTGATTTGAGTTAGGATCCACCTTAAGTATCTAAGTTTATGTTATAACTCATATTACAACTTAGATTAAATATCCTATTAAATAAAAGGCTGAAAATAATATATATATATAAATAATATACTAAGAAAAATATATATATAATAATAGGCAAAATAATATAAGAGAAAATAATATGTGAGAAAATATTATAAGAGAAATTAATATAAGAGAAAATAAGAGAATGAATATATTTCATATAATAGCTGCGTTCGACAAACGTCGAACGGTGCTCAGCATTCGTCAGACGGCGCCCGACGAACAGAATATTTTCTATAGCAGCGCTCGACAGATTACACCAGGGAAGCAGCGGTCGACAAAATCTGAACAGCGGTCGACGAATGACGAACAATGCTCGACGAAAGTTCTCTGCAGTTAATCAATGTTCAGAATATCATTTGGCGAGCTCAGCCCGACGAATGACGAGCTGAGGTCGACGAATTTCTACAGCATTTATTTTATATATATTTGCTCGACTAAATATTATATGTCTTATTCTTATATACTGTCAGACTTTATTAAAGCAATATTTATTTATCCTATTTATATATTGCTATATATATTGTTGATTTAACAATACAGTTGTTGAAGCATTTATTAATGATATAGTCGTTGGCAGCAGAAATAATAAATGATGTAGCTATTGCAGCAAGCCATTCACGGCAAGAGATGTTCTCGAGGATCTGGGAAATGAAAGTTATATTAATGCTTTCCTCTTTGATTCAAACAGATATACAATACAGCAGAATATATTATAGCAGAATATATATATCAGAATATATATATAGCTGTTATCTCTCGGCAGCAGGGAAGAATAGAACAGAATAGATATTAATATTGCTGTACAGGAAAAGAACAGGAAGAGAAATACAGGAGCAAAAAGAAGAAGCAGATCTTCTATTATTTATCTTCTTTTTGCTAAGCCTTTTTCTTGCAGATCATATATCCTGAGACACCAATCACAATCATTTGCTCAGGAACATTACTGCATAAAGAAGAAAGGAGTTTGTACAATCAAGAGAAGAGGCCTCCACAAACTATCAACAATTATATCAGATAGGGGGAGCTCTTCAACATCATCATCATCAAGATCCAACTCAACTACCAATAAGGATCTTCATCAAGAGTCTTCTCAGCAAAAAGAGAAGAACAATAAATCTTTCCCTTTCTCCTTCCCCATCTTGTACAAAGTTAAAACTCCCATCAAAAGTTTACCTGTTGGTGGCAAGACACCTGATCAAAAAATCTAGTTGGTTTATAATCACCTGGTCAAAAGCTTATAGGTGAATTGGGCACCTGATCAAACCTCCATTGGTGTGTGGACACCTGATCAAAAACACCTTGGTGTGAGGGCACCTGATGAACTCTCCTAGTGGATTCCTACCAGTGGGTAGAAGAGTAGATGTACCCAGTTTTGGGGAACTACTATATATCTTGTGTCGTCTCGTTGTGCTTTGGTTTGCTTTGCTTTAATTCTTATTTGTTGTGCTGATTTTTATATGCCCTTTCACTGTTTGTGTTTATTACTCAATCAACAAACACACATATATATATCATTTACTTTGAAACAAAATTAAACAAGAGTTTTAACTAATAAAAAAAATAAGAACTAAACTCTCCTTTCAATTGGTATCAAAGTAGGTTGATTTTATCAATCACCCTCATCAGAGGATATCAATTGTCCCTTTCACACTATTCTGATTGCTCCACCTAAAGTTAACTCTGGATTTGATGTGGACATTGACTCGTTCAATGATGCGGCAGAAAGCTTCAAAGCCATCCTTGGCTTATTTCAAGAGGCTGGGCTAATCAAGCTTATCTCATCCAGATGCAAGATACTGGATGTCGAGCTGACAGAGTTTAAAGATAATGCTCAGATAGGAGAGGATGGCTCTCTTAAATGAAAAATCTTTGATACAGATGTTCAGATAACAGAGGACATATTGAACCAAACCTATGATCTTCTTCTAGGAAATGAATCAGAAGAATTATCAGGGGATAAGACCAAGAGGTCCCTGGAGATTATGCAGTTCAATAAGGACAAACCCATCAATCTAAAGAAGATTGACCTTGGGAAAGATTACGGATTCCTTGCAAATATTATAGGGAATGTTCTGCTCTATAAAATATCAGCACATGATGCTGTTCCAAAGCAACAGCTTCAGATAATGGGTGCTCTAGTTCTAAAGAAGAGGATTAATTAGGGGAAATGCCTCCTAAGAAAGATTGGGCATAAGTATGCTCATAAGAAAAATGCTTTTATGAGAATCATGAGCCAGATACTGCTTCACCACTATCCTAGTGTGTGTAAGTCAAAGGGTGTGCCAATTCCACCAGGGAAGAGAATAAATATTAGAATATTCTCTAAGTGGACTAGGCACCATCAATACACTTTTCACCTAATTAGAGCACCCACCTCCACCACCATCAATACACTTTTCACCTAACTTTTACCATCCTCTATCCCTATCCAAAAAGACCTTCATCCATCACCTCCTCCTTCTGCATCTCATACTCCACCAATTGATCTTGAGCAGATCATTTCCAAAGTTGTGGCCATAGCCTCCTCCACCTTTGCAGACCATGTGGCCTCTCAGGCTAGAAAGTTTGACAGAAAATACTCACAAATGGAGGGTGAGTTATTAAGTTTTAAAAGATCTTTTTAGAGCCTCAAAGATTTTATTTTATCCTCCATGGTCACAAAGGAATTCTTAACCTATCTGGCCTGCAAGGTTAAGAAGGGGGAGAACCTATTGGAGGAAGAAATACAGCATTGGTGAATATAGAAAATAACACATTGTAGAGCAGTTTGTCCGGTATCATGGTGTGCCTAGTACGATCGTGTCGGATCAGGAAGGACGGTTTACATCCTGAGAGTGGAGATTGGTCTAGGTTTATTTGGTTACGCGGTTGACATTCAGCATAGCATTCCACCTACAGACAGACGGGCAAACAGATTGTACCAACTGGACGCTGGAGGATCTATAGCGCCTATGCATTTTGGACCGGGGAGAGCCATGGGAGACACTGTTGCCGCTTGTAGAGTTTTCCTACAACAACAGTCATCAGTCCAGCATAGGCATGGCCCCTTACGAGGCATTATATGGACGGAGGTGCAGGACTCCACTGTCTTGGATCCAGGATGAGAATCCTAAGTCACTCGACTCAGAGTTCGTGGAGGATACTGATGCTCAGGTGAGACTGATTCGAGATAGGATGCTGGAAGCCCAGAGCAGGCAGGCCAAGTATTACGATGTGTGACATCATGCAGTAGAGTTCCAGGTTGGAGACTGGGTGTTTCTAAAGATACATACGTTGCACGGAGTCTCGTGGGTACGCGGGCGGAAGAAGCTCAGTCCTAGGTATATGGGGCCTTATAGGATACTAGAGCGGATCGGCCCCCTCACGTACCCACTAGAGCTCCCGCCGGAGCTAGCGGGATTGCACAACGTGTTCCTTGTCTCCTCCCTTAGGAGAGCTCTACTACGACTGGAGTAGGTGATATCTATAGCAGAGTGGCCAATAGTTACTTATCGATCGGTTCATCTGGAGCCAATCTGGATAGACGACACTGAGATGCGAGTCACACGGTGCAAGAAGGTTTCGCTGGTCAAGGTCCTATGGAGGAATCATGGGCAGGAGGAGCACACCTAGGAGCCACTGGATCTGATGCAGCAGAGGTATCCAGAGCTCTTCGCGCAAGGTATAATTTAAATTCTCCTGGGATGTTACATTCAAGCACTTGCGTTAGAAACCCCGCAGGCTTAACCTGAATTTTGGGGATGAAATTTTTATTTTTATGTTTTAGGATTTGTAACATCCCCCAAATGTCTAGACCCCTAGGACGGTTTTGTAGTGACTAGGTCATGACAAAACCCTAGGATGCACGAAGAGAACATAAGAGTTTAGGCTCGAGGCGAAAATCACCATTGTCTGCGGATAGTGATTTTCGGTTACCAAGCCTAGGGTGGGCCTTAGAGCATCACTGTGACCCATGACCCCACCATGACGTGTCTAACCCAATAAAGCTGTCCCCTCGTAATACCCTAATAATCTAACCATAGAAAGAAGGAGGTGTATTGAATGAGGCGCTAGCGTCGGCGCTAGCGACTAGCGCTGGCGGTAGTGGTGGTTTAGGTGAACCGCTAAGACGAACACTGAACCGCTGAGACGAACTAAATACTGTCGAAACACTAGCGCTAGCGGTAGCGGTAGCGGTAGCGCCTGGCAGTTGCCGAACCAGCGAGCGTTACGTCGTCAAGATGTTAGCACAGGCACTAGTACTAGCGCCGACAGTAGCTCAATCGACGGGAGGCAGATGGGACTCATTTTGCTGGCCAAATTTATGGCCAAGGGAGTCCAAAAGACCTCCCAATTGATGGGGATTCATTCCCCCTATCAATTAGAAGAATGTTAAGAGGTTTTCCAACATTTATGGAGGATGAATGTGGTGACCTTTGGGGATGGCCAAAATTTTCACCATGAATGGTGTTAATAGAGGAATCCCAAGCTTCATCTCCTCCCCAACCAGGATTTGGTTCGATCAAAGTGCTCAAGGGGTGGAGGGAATGAGTTTCCCCCATTTTTCTAGAAGAATTTTCCTACCTAAGCACCTACCGGCATGACACCAAAGAGCTCTCGACCAACCATGGCGGATCGGCGATCGGCATGACTACAAGCCACAATTCAGGTCCTCTCCTCTCATCTATTTCTTAGTCGGTAGATCGCTTCATTTTGGCCATTAGATTTTGGGCCAATTGGTCTTGGATCGGCATGGTCGAAAGCTTGTGTTTCAAGCTTTCTTCTCTTATTCAAATTCCCGATTTTGGCCGCCTCCGACCGGCCAACAACCGTACATCGCCGACCACCATCTCAACGGAGGTGGTGGAGGCATTGGCCGACCGGGAGAGCATCTAGGTGGCCGAGAAATCTGTTAAATTTTTTAAGTGAAAGTGAAGTTGAGCTGTGCGGTCTGAAGATTGGAGGCCGCAAAGACCGCGCGGTCTGCGCTGGTTTTCTGTCGGTTTGTCTCAGCATTTTGTTCTGAGCGGTCTGATCTGAGAGACCACCTCTTCTGTCCGGGCATCTTGCGCGGGTTGGTCTGGCGACTTGTCCTAAGTCAGCTAGATGTTCTTGGTCTGCCTTCTTGCAGTAACCGGGCGGTCTGACGACTATTCCAGTCGGCCTAGTTTCTGGAGAAGTTCTTTGCTTTGCAATAAGACCGGGAGGTCTTCTTGTTGAGACCGCAGTGACCAGGCAGTTTGGTTGTTAACCGCAAGGTTTAATAATGGAGATGTGAGCTATGCAGAGCTCAGGAGGTCTGCATTGCGAGACCGCTCGCGATCTGATGGGCGGTTATTATATCCCGGTTGTGTGGTGACAAAATCCGTCTACTAGCCTATAAATAGGTATGCAGGGCCCGTCATTATTAATGAGAACTATAAGAACTCAAAGTCGGCTTGATTGTGCCGGTCTCTTTTTGATGTCGCGCGGTTTGAGATATTTGTCTGACCGATTTCTTTGTTCGCAGGTTAAGCGGTTTGCAGCTCGCAGTCAGCTTGTCTCCTTCATCCAGCTTTGAATAAACCAGTCCGGGCAAACTGTGTTTAGGTGTTTGTGGTCTGTGCAGCAGACTTAGTTGATCAGGCGGTCTTAAGTGGTCAGGCGGTATTGAGTTGCGGTCTGTCGCAGGGTGCAGTTCTTCGTTCAGAGTTCGTGGGTTCTTCTTTGATCAAGACCGTGCGGTCTGGGAGATCAAGAAGTGCAGACTATTTCTTTTCAGTAGTGAAATAAAGCAGCGAGTTGGCGGTCTAGGGTTGCGGTCTGGCAGGTGCGGTCTATACTCTGTTCGCGCGGTCTCAGAGGCTTCCGTCCGACTTGTCTATTCGTGCGGTCTGGCGGTCTCAAGTGTCAGGTCGCTGCGGCTTGTTTTACACTTGTGTTTTGTTCTTCTCTCCTCTGTGATTCTTATGAATCATGTCTCGCCTTGTATACCTCGCATTGTAAAGAGATATTCAATACCATAGTACTATTCGTTCTTCTCATTGTCACTATTGTGCTACACTTTTGAAAGGTTTTGTGAAGTGTGTTCCGTGTATTATTTCACTTCATCTTCGGACCTCAAGTTTTTTAACATGGTATCATAGGGAGGTTGTTGAGTTTGTGAAGCTAATATTGCTGGTACTTCTCTCGGGTTTCTCAAGTGGTTAGCAATCGGTGGGATAGCAATGGAAGGAGGATATGCTAGTGGTCTCGGTATTGAGCTCCTTACGCAGACTAACTTTAAGAAGTGGATATCTTGCATGGAGAGCTATCTTCATAGCGAGGACTTATGGGAGGTAGTTGGAGGAGAGGCTAGACAAGTTGTGGTTCCTGCTGATGGGAATGCTGATCTCGCGAAGGCTTGCAGAAGAACGAATGCTAAGGCAGAATTCACTCTCAAGCGGGCTATCATTCCAGAGTTGTTTGATCACATCATTGGATGCGGATCAGCTGCTGAGATTTGGACAACCTTGGATGGATTGTTCAATAAGAAGAATGTAGTGAGGCTACATTTCTTGGAAAAAGAGTTGGCAAAAGCAACTCAGGGAAATTTGTCCATTTCAACGTTCTTCTTGAAGATGAAGAACCTCTGCGCAGAGATATCGGCTTTGGACCCGGATGAGCCTATCTCAGAATCTAAGCTGAAGAGGCACATAATCTGTGGCTTGCGGAGGGAGTATGTTACCTTTGTTACTTCTGTTCAAGGCTGGGCCAATCAGCCTTCATTGCTGGAGCTGGAGAACTTACTTGCATTGCAAGAAAGTTTGGCAAAGCAAATGGCTGGGATGTCGGTTTCTGGGGGAGAAGGCGAGGTTCTCTTCTCCGGCAAGAAGAAGAGATGGGACAAGAAGAAGAAGAAGTCATCTGGAGATGATGGTCTGTCTACTTCATATCAGCAAGAGAGGAGCTATGCTCCTAAGCGTGATCGGAAGAAGAAGGAAGTACCTAGATGTTTCAGGTGCAACAAGGTTGGTCATTTCAAGAGGGACTTGAAAGTCAATCTTCAGTCGGGGCATGCTGCAGGGAAGGAGGAGGCTGGTTCCAATGCTGAAGGTAGTTGGGGTGGTGGAGGAGCTTTCATGACGGGCACATGTGTTCAGGCCATGACTTCCATCAACTATCAAGATGATTGGATTGTGGACTCTGGGTGTGGTCATCACCTCACTGGGGATGAGTCGAAGTTCTCCTCGTTGTAGACATATATAGGTAATGATGTTATCATAACGGCTGATGATATTGTTCATGCAGTTGAGAAGGAGGGTGTGGTTTCATTGAATGATGATAGAGGTACTCTTAGGTTGAAGAGTGTCTATCATGTTCCGGGGATGAAAAAGAACCTCTTCTCGGTGACCAATGCGGTGGATGCTGGCTATCACGTTCTGTTTTGTCCAACAGAAGTGAAATTTCTATGAAATGTTTCAGCGGTGAAAGCTGAGGTCACTCATATTGGGAGACAGGTGAAGGATTTGTTTGTTCTTTCAACAAATTCTTATGTTGATAAGATGAGGGCTAATAATAGCGCTGCTATCTGGCATGAAAGGCTTGGGCATGTTGGGATGGATAAGCGGAAAGCTATGGCGGGTAGAGGCCTAGTGAAAGGTCTGCCTAGCTTGTCATCTTTTGGGGATGGTCATGTTTGTGCAGGTGCTTAGTTTGGCAAAGCTCAGCGCTTTCCATTTGACAAATCACAAAGCAGATATAAAAGACCATTGGAGTGCATCCATGGTGATCTGTTTGGACCTACCAACACTGCCAATCTTGGAGGTAGCAGGTATATGCTAATCTTGGTTAATGACTTCACCAGATATACTTGGGTGTATTTTCTGAAGGAGAAGTCAGAGGCGTTCGAGAAGTTTGTGGAGTTCAAGGAGCTGGTGGAAAGTCAGCTAAACCTACGGGTAAAGAAGTTCAGAACAAACAATGGAGGGGAGTTCACCTCCAAGGAGTTCCTTAGCTTTTGCAGGAAGCATGGCATCCAAAGGGAGCTCTCTTGTGCCCACACTCCACAACAGAACGGAGTTGCAGAGCGTAAGATCAGTCACCTGACGGAGACCTGCAAATGTTGGCTTCATGCCAAGAATATTCCAAAGTCTATTTGGGCAGAGGGTATGTCTTGTGTAGCTTCTGTTATCAACCAGATGCCTCTCAGCCCCATCAACATGAAGACTCCTCATGAGTTGATGTTCAAGGAGAAGCTAAGCGTGGAATACTTTCGAGTGTTCGGTTCTACCTGTTATGTGCATGTTCCGGATGCCCTTCGAACGAAGCTAGATGCTAAGGCAAGGAAGCTAGTCTTCGTTGGTTATGATGACCGGAAGAAAGGGTGGAGATGCATGGATCCTGAGACACGAAGATATGTGGTCTCAAGGTATGTGGTATTCGACGAGCTGACGTCATACCAAGGTAACTCCTCTGTTGAGTTGCAAGGAAGCAGGGTAGAAGGTGGACTAGTGGAAGCTGCACGAGAAGTTCTGATGGAGTTACCTGTTTCTCCAGGTGCTCCTTGTATTACTAGCTCAGGATTAGGTGCTTCGGGTTATGGAAGCAGGGGGAGCGAGGCTCTATGTTTACCTGAGAGGAGAGCTAGTCCATAAGCTGCAGTGGAAGAGGTGGTTCAGAGTCAAGCTCTGAGGAGGTCCAAGAGGACCATTATTCCACCTGATCGGTATACGGGCGTGAACTTGGTGAGCTTTGTCTCATGTTTCTTCGCAGGTCCCCTGGATGAGAGAGAGCCATCTTGTTATGAAAATGTCATTGGAGTCGAGGAGTGGGAAGGAGCCATGGATGAAGAGATGGCTGCCCTCAGGAAGAATGAGACTTGGGACTTGGTGCCTAAAGTTGATGGGATTACTCCGGTGACTTGCAAGTGGGTTTTCAAGCTGAAGAAGAAGGCTGACTGAAGTATTGAGCGGTACAAGGCTTGCCTTGTAGGTCGAGATTTCTCTCAGAAGTATGGGGAGGATTATGAAGAAACATTTAGCCCCGTTGCCAAGATGACTTCGGTCCGGGTGGTGATCACTTTGGCACCTTGCCAAGGGTGGAATATTTGGCAACTCGACGTGAAAAATGCTTTCTTATATGGCGAGATTGACAAGGATATCTTCATGGATCAACCACCTGGGTATGTATCCAAAGAGCACCCAAGATATGTTTGCAAGCTCAAGAAGGCTCTTTATGGCTTGAAGCAAGCGCCTCGGGCGTGGTACGTGAAGATCGCAGAATACCTCCAGTTCTGCGGGTACTTTGCTTCTGATTCTCATTCGAGCTTATTTGTTAAGAAGACGGGGGAGCTTCAGGTCTTGGTGCTGCTATACATTGATGACATGATTGTCACCGGGAATTATGAGATGGAGGTAGCTAGGCTTTGTGCTGAGCTAGCTATCAGATTTGAGATGAAGGATTTGGGTGAGCTCCACCATTTCCTTGGGCTCGAAGTGGAGAGAAAAGAGAACGGTATGCTCGTTTCCCAGAAGGGCTATGCGGATCGAATCGTGAAAAGATTCGGCATGGAATGGGGAAAGAGCAGCTCTACTCCACTGGAGGTTGGAGTTCATCTTCGTCGAGATGAAGGGAAGGTTCTTACCGATCCTTTGGTGTTCCGGGCTTTAGTCGGAAGCTTGATATACTTGACGATCACGAGGCCAGATATTACTTATGCAGTTGGCAGGGTGAGTCGGTTTATGGTAGAGCCTCGGAAGCCTTATCTTGTGGCGGCTAGGAGTATACTGAAGTATGTCAAATCCACCTCGGATTTGGGTCTCTTCAACGGGAGAGATTCAGGCTTTTGCTTGCACGGGTACATGGATGTTGATTATGGAGGAGATTCGAATGATCGGAGATCGACGTTTGAATACGTCTTTATGACGGGTTCTACAGCTATATCATGGTGCAGCAAGAAGTACGATTCTGTGTCTGTCTCTACCACGGAAGCAGAGTACAAAGTTTCAGCTTTGGCGGCTCAGGAAGCCATCTGGCTTAGGAGGTTGGTGGAGGACATTCACAGGGGGGGTGGGAGGTCCTACTCTGCTACGTGGTGACAACGAGAGTGCTCTCAAACTGGTGAACAATCCAGTTTATCACACGCGTATGAAGCACATAGAGATTCATCACCATTTCGTTCGTGAGAAGGTGTTGGAGGGATCTCTAATTGTGGAGCATGTGTAGAGCAAGGACAACGTTGCTACCATATTCACTAAGCCGCTGGCAAAGGGACCTTTTGGTCGGTTGCGAAGTTTGCTTGGGTTGACTTCCACTTCCCACTTCAAGGGGGGGTGTTAAATTTTTGAAGTGGAAGTGAAGTTGAGCTGGGCGGTCTGAAGATTGGAGACCGCAGAGACTGCGCGGTCTACGCTGGTTTTCTGTCAGTTTGTCTCAGCGGTTTGTTCTAAGCGGTCTGATCTGGGAGACCACCTCTTCTGTCCGGGAGGCTTGCGCGGGTTGGTCTGGAGACTTGTCCTAAGTCAGCCAGATGTTCTTGGTCTGCCTTCTTGCAGTAACCGGGCGGTCTGACGACTATTCTAGTCGGCCTGGTTTCAGGAGAAGTTCTTTGCTTTGCAATAAGACCGGGTGGTCTGCTTGTTGAGACTGCAGTGACCGGGCGATTTGGTTGTTAACCGCAAGGTTTAATAATGGAGTTGTGAGCTATGCAGAGCTCGGACGGTCTGCTTTGCGAGACCACTCGCGATCTGATGGGCGGTTATTATATCCTGGTTGTGCGGTGACGACATCTGTCTACTCGCCTATAAATAGGGATGTAGGGCCCGTCATTATTAACGAGAACTATAAGAACTCAAAGTCGGCTTGATTGTGCCGGTCTCTTTTTGTGGTCGCGCGGTTTGAGATATTTGTCTGACCGGTTTCTGTGTTCACAGGTTAAGAGGTTTGCAGCTCGCGGTCAGCTTGTCTCCTTCATCTAGCTTTGAATAAGCCAGTTCGGGCGGACTGTGTTTAGGTGTTCGCGGTCTGTGCAGCGGACTCAATTGATCAGGCGGTCTTAAGTGGCCAGGCGGTCTTGAGTTGGGGTCTGTCGCAGGGTGCAGTTCTGCGTTCAGAGTTCGCGGGTTCTTCTTTGATCAAGACCGTGCAGTCTGGGCGATCAAGAAGTGCGGACTGTTTCTTTTCAGCAGTGAAATAAAGCAGCGAGTTGGCGGTCTGGGGTTGCGGGCTGGCAGGTGCGGTCTGTACTCTGTTCGCACGGTCTTAGCGTCTTCCGTCCGACTTATCTATTCGAGCGGTCTGGCGGTCTCAAGTGTCAGGTCGCTGCGGCTTATTTTACACTTGTGTTTTGTGCTTCTCTCCTCCGTGATTCTTATGAATCATGTCTCTCCATGTATACCTCGCATTGTAAAGAGATAGTCAATACCACAGAACTATTTGTTCTTCTCATTGTCACTGTTGTGCTACACTTTTGAAAGGTTTTGTGAAGTGTGTTCCGCATATTATTTCACTTGATCTCCGGACCTCAAGTTTCTTAACAAAATCACCTCCCAAGTTGCTACTGGATGGGCCAACCGTGGTCGTTGGCTGATTGGAGAAGATGAAGGGATGCCCTACGTTTGTGCTTTAAGATTTGTGCAAGCTTATGTAATAATATATTTGATATTCCTATTTCAGCCCCTTTACTAGCAGTAGTTAAAAATAATTATAGAATTTACTCAGAGCCCTCTACTGTAAACGTGATCTATACCAAACTTGTATCCCTGATGTCTACTTTAATTTAAAATTGATTTGAGCCGATTTGGCCCACTGGTTTGACTGCAGCACTCAAAATGGTGCAACCTGTACATAGGATTGACCTGAGAATGAATTGAGTGCCCCCATTAATCAATACGTCCAAATTCTTTGAAATTTTAGGCATAGGTTAGATTTACCCTTACCCTCAATATATCCAAAATTGGGAATTTTTGGAGAAACGCTTTCTATAGTTTTTGTAGACATTTAATAATTCATGTAATAATTAATTATTGGGTCTAATGACATCAAAACCCTTCCAAATTTTGGTGGATGGTCCTTATGTTCATTTCATGTCTCTGGTAAAAATTCCATTCCATTTAGAATTGAGTTGGTTGAGTAATTGAGTAACCCAAGATTGGTCAAACTATGGGTATTTTAGATCAAAAGTGCACTTGATGGGTTTGGGAGATCAACCCTCATCCCGCTATTGTGAAACTTTGAACACTGACGTGATGTGATATAAAATACCCCCACAAGTTTTTTTGGGTGGTTTCGGAGTAGTTGAGCCCTAGAACCCTAGTTCAAACCTTAGGGTTGTACCTTGAACCTATTGAAGGACATAGGCTCTTATGTCCTTCGATTGACTTGAAATTTGGTAGAGAGGTTAATAGGGTGGTGTAGAGCCCTAGGTAATTTATTTAGAATTTTTGAAGACTTTTATTCTCTCTGATTTATTGAAGAATCCTTTAGGACTCTTTCTTACTAGAAGGAATTACATGCTCATATAGACTAGGATGTTTATGAAACTTTGGCAGTGTGTTCTTATTGATGATACTATTCTCTGATAATTTTGTCAAGAATTTTGAAGTGTTATTTTTGGTACTTCATTCATAACCCTCAATTTGTGCCCTTGTGGTATAAAAACTAATTATGGGTTTAATACTCACTGAAAAATTATGGAAATTGGTCAGAAGACTTGTTAGGCCAAACACATGATCTATTAATTTTAGAATAATTTTTGGAGTTATTTATACATGGTTCCCTTCACAAGGAGACCTTGGACATGTTTATTTAATTAATGGAATTATATGGTCAAATGGATTTATAAAATTATGGAAATCTATCAGTGAACTTTTCTGACCATTTTGGACACCAACTAATTTTCTTGCAATTATTGAATGAGAATTTCTAGTAGCTTCTTTGTCAATCATTAATCTTGATTAATTAGTTTATATTTTAATTGGAGGTCAAAACCTTTCTGAAAAATTGTTAAATTCAGGTTTGGCTGTTGATTTGTTGCTATCTAGTTGTACAAATTTTAGTGAAGTTATACCATGTCAGAATACCATACTTGATGTACAAAATCATAGGTTCCCTGATTTTGGAGAAATTATAATAAATACCAAATAAAGTAGGAAAATTATGAATTTTTGAAGATGGTTTTAAAATATCATAACACACCCCCCATAACAATCTTGGGTCATTCGGATGATTATTTGGAGTACCTCCTCTCATGCACCTCATGTAGCTCGTTTGGTCTGCGTATAACAAAACAGTAGAGTTAAGATAACTTGTAGACCATTAGGTGGGAATAGGAGGTAGATGGTGTACCTAGTCTGGTTGAAGAGATTTGAGGTCACCAATAGGAGTTTATATGTTGAGTGTGCCCGACAAACCAAGGGGTAAGGTTATGCTCGGGATTGACGAAAGATCGCCTTTCCCATGGAGTGGGATATAAAACACTTACGGTTAACTCGAGTGAAATGGTGAGAGGGGTATGTTCATGGGTAGTTATAAATAATAGTAAGTGTCTTGGAAAGAGTGGTTTGGGCTATCATCCCATCATACCTCCTAGTATCGCTGCGAGCCCCTCACAAGGTAGACCTCGGGAAGTCCAAGATTAACCCTAAATTGTATGAGTAAATTGTTATTCAAGATTAACTCAATAATACACTCACCCACCCCGCTACTGCGGGTGTTAACTTGTTGGTCGGACGAATAGTAGGCTCGGAAGATTGTTGCGATGGGCGGGTTAGCCCGGGGAGCCTATGGCTCATAGGTACATAGTAATCATATTGCATGTGCATAAAGGTGGCGGGTCTTTGGTATAGACGGTCGTTCACACCTACGTCGATACGCTGACTCGGCAAGTGTGGATTTGCACTTAGCCAAGAAAGTCTGGTGGTCCAGCCAGTAAGAGTACGCAGGCGCTCCCCAGTTTTGCGTTGAGGCGTACGATAGGTCTAGGTTAGGTAGTGTGAATACCAAACTAGAGGTGGGCGAGGCCCAACCCACCGCTTCTGTTTGCCACTACGGGGGTATCCTGGGAGTATTGCTAGCTCCAAAAAGGGGTAACTAAAGGTTTGTGCACATAGAGTCAAAGTGTGTGAGTTGCACTTGTGTGATCATAACATTACCCAGCATAACACTACATGTCATAGCATAAACATTGTACTTCAACCCCTACCTCTATTGTAAAAATTGGTTATGGGAATTTTTATACGATAGGCATTGCTAAATGACCCATTGGTCGATAGGTTTGTATGGGCATTCCTATAAATCAATGGTTAATTTTCTATTATATACCTGTCTTTACCTGCTTACTTTACTATTCTTTACTTGTTCTCTATCCTGCTTACTTATTGTTTACTACTTCAAGTATATATAAACACCTGCGTAGTGATAGACACTCCTGTAGCTACGGCATGTCACCTACTTAGTCTTATACCGCTCGGTACCTAGGGCCACTGGGGGATGAATGAGGGGAATGAGTCTTAGTCTTTTGACTAACGGTCGGTGGACCATATCATTTTAGAGGATCGAGGAGACGCAACACCACCAGAGGCCAAAAGGCAAACCAAACATAGGCCGCCAACACCAGAGATGCACAATCTCATCAGCCAGATCGCCACACCTAGCTCGTGGTTTCCAAAAGCAAACAGTCACACAGAATTCGCGCGTTCTCTGCGGTCTCCAAATTCAGAACACCTGGACAGTCCACTTCCACTTCAAAAATTTAACACTCCCCCTTGAAGTGGGAAGTGGAAGTCATCCCAAGTAGACTCCTCAACCGATCAAATGGTCTCATCGACAATGGCTTTGTAAAGATTTCCGTGACATTATCCTTGCTCTGCACATGCTTAACCATAAGAGATCCCTCTAACACCTTCTCCTGAATGAAATGATGTTGAATCTCTATGTGCTTGGTTCGCACATGACAAAGTGGATTGTTCACCAGTTTGAGGGCACTCTCATTGTCACCCCGAAGCAAAGTAGGACCTCGCACCTCCCCATGAATGTCCTCTACAAGCCTCGGAAGCCAGATGGCTTCCTGAGCTACTAAAGCCAAAGCTTTGTGCTCCGCTTCCGTAGTGGAGATAGGTTACAGAATCTTGCTTCTTGTTGCACCATGATATAGTTGTAGATCCCATCATAAAGATGTATCCAGAAGTCGATCTCCGATCATCTGAATCTCTTCCATAATCAGCATCCATGTATCCATGCAAGCAAAAGCTCGAGTCCTTCCCATAGAAAAGATTCAAATCAGAGGTCTTTACGTACTTCAAAATGCTCCTAGCCGCCATAGAAAAGACTCACTCGGACAACCGCATAAGAGATATCTGGCCTCGTGATCGTCAAGTAAATCAAACTTTTGACCATAGCCCGAAACACCAAAGGATCAGAAAGAACCTTTCCCTCATCACGTCGAAGTGTCATACCAACCTCCAGTAGAGTAGAGCTGCTCTTCCCACCTTCCATGCTGAATCACTTCACAGTTCATTCTGCATATCCCTTTTGGGATACAAGCATACCGCCCTCTTTCCTCTCCACTTCGAGTCCAAGGAAATGGTGGATCTCACCCAAGTCCTTCATCTGAAATCTGATAACTAACTCAGCTCGAAGTCTAGCTACCTCCACCTCAGAATTTCCTGTGACGATCATATTATCAACATAAAGCAACACTAAGACTCGAAACTACCCCGTCTTCTTTACGAACAAGCTTGAATCAGAATCAGAAGCAAAGTATCCGCAGAACTGGAGGTATTCTACTATCTTGCCATATCACACCCGAGGCGCCTGCTACAAGCCATAAAGAGCCTTTTTGAGCTTGCACACATGTCTTGAGTAGACTTCAGAGACATACCCAGGTGGCTGATCCATGAAGATGTCTTTGTCAATCTCGCCATAAAGAAAAGCATTCTTCGCGTCGAGTTGCCATATCTTCCACCCTTGGCAAACAGCCAATGTGATCACCACCCAAACTGAAGTCATCTTGGCAACAGGGCTGAAGGTTTCTTCATAATCCTCCCCATACTTCTGAGAGAATCCTCAAGCTACAAAGTGAGCCTTGTTTCACTCAATGCTTCCATCAGCCATCTTCTTCAGCTTGAAAACCCACTTGCAAATCACTGGAGTAACACCCTCAACCTTTGGCACCAAGTCCCAAGTCTCATTCTTCCTGAGGGCAGCCATCTCTTCATCCATAGCCTCTTCCCACTCCTTGACTCCAATGGCATTTTCAAAATAAGATGACTCTCTCTCATGCAGGGGACCTGCGAAGAAACATGAGACGAACCTCACCAAGTTTCCCCTTGTATACCGATCTGGTGGTATGATAGTCCTTTTGGACCTCCTCAGAGCTTTACTCTGAACCACCTCTTCAACTACCTATTCTAGACTAGCTCACCTTTCAGGCATTTGGAGCGTCGCTCCCCCTTCTTACAGAACCTGATGCACCTGACCCAGAGCTAGAAGCAACTGGAGCACCTGGAGAAACAGGAAACTCCACCAGAACCTCCTTAGTAGCTTCTTCAAGACCACCATCTAACCTGCTCTCGTGTAACTCAATAGAAGAGATACCTTGGTATGATGTCAATTCATCAAATACCACATCCCTTGAGACCATGGCTCTTCGTGTCTCTAGATCCATGTATCTCCAACGCTTCTTCCGGTCATCATAACCGACGAAGACTAGCTTCCTTGCTTTCACATCTAGCTTTGTTCTGAGGGCATCAGGAACATGCACATAGCAGGTAGATCCGAACACTCTAAAGTATTCCACCATAGGCTTTATCTTGAACATCAACTCATGAGGGGTCTTCATGTTGATGGGACTTAGAGGCATCCGATTGATGACATAAGTTGCACAAGACATTCCCTATGCCCATAAGGACTTTGGGATATTCTTGGCATGAAGCCAACATTTGCAGGTCTCCGTCAGATGACAGATCTTCCACTCTGCAACTCTGTTTTGTTGTGGAGTGTGAGCACAAGAGAGCTCTCTCCAGATGTCATGCTTCCTGCAGAAGTTGAAGAACGCATTTGAGGTGAACTCCCATCCATTGTCGGTTTTGAACTTCTTGATCCGCAGGTTAAGCCGACCTTCCACTAGCTTCTCGAACTCCACAAACTTTTCAAAGGCTTTCGACTTCTCCTTCAAAAAATAGACCCAAGTATATCTAGTGAAGTCATCAATCAAGACCAGTATATACTTTCTACCTCCAAGACTGGCAGTTGCGGTAGGTCCAAACAAATCACCATGAATACACTCCAATGGTGCTTTGCATCTGCTTTGTGATTTGTCGAATGGAAGCCGATGAGCCTTGCCATATTGGCAACTTTCACAAACATGGCCTTCACCGAAGGATGACAAACTAGGCAAGCCTCTCACAAGACCTCTCCCCGCGATAGCTTTCAACTTGTCCATTCCAACATGCCCAAGTCTTCCATACCAGATAGCTGCGCTATCATTAGTACTCATCTTATCAACATACAAACTTGTAGATAGCACAAACAAGTCCTTCACCCTTCTACCAACATGAGTGACTTCAACCTTCACGCCTACACGTTTTGAAGAAACTTCACTTCTGTTGGACCAAACATAACGTGATAGCCAGCATCAACAGCGTTGGTCACCGAGAAGAGGTTTTTCTAAATCCCTGGTACATGATAGACACTCTTCAACGTAAGAGGACCTCTATCTCCGTTCAAAGAAACTACACCCTCCTTCTCAACAACATGTATAGTGTCATCAACACTAATAATAACATCATTACCTGAGTATGCTTAAAAAGAAGAGAACTTCAACTCATCTCCGGTTAGGTGATTACCACAACCCGAGTCCACGATCCAATCATCTTGATAGTTGATAGAAGCTAAAGCCCAAACACAAGTGCCCGTCATGAAAGCTCCATCATTCCACCTATCACCTGCATTGGATGCAACCTCTTCTTTTCCAGCAGCATGCCCTGGCTGAAGATTGACTCTACAATCTCTTTTGAAGTGACCAAGTTGATTGCATCTGTAGCGCCTTGGCCCTTCCTTCTTCTTCCCATCATGCTTAGGAATATTACTCCTCTCTTGCTGATATGAAGTTGAAGATCCATCGCAAACAGATGACTTCTTCTTCGTCCCATCTCTTCTTCTTGCCCAAATATAGAACCTCGTTTTCTCCTCCATAGATAGATATCCCATCCATTTGCTTTGCCAAGCTTTCTTGTAAAGCCAGCAAGTTTTCCAGCTCTAGCAATGATGGCTGATTTGTCCATCCTTGAACAGAGGTGACGAAGTCCACATACTCCCTCCGCAAACCGCGAATTATGTGCCTCTACAACCTCGCTTCTGAGATAGGTTCATCCGGGTCCAAAGTTGATATCTCCGCGCACAGGTTCTTCATCTTCAAGAAGAAAGTTGAGACAAACAAATCTCCCTGAGTTGCTTTCGCCAACTCATTTTCAAGAAACTGTAGCCGAGATACATTCTTCTTGTTGAACAAGCCATCCAAGGCTGTCCAAATCTCAGCAGCTGACCTACATCCAATTATGTGGTCAAACTGCTCTAGAATCATAGCACGCTTTAGAGTGAACTCTTCCTTAGCATTTGTTCTCTTCCACGCTTTCACCTGCTCAGCATTCCCTTCAGGAGCTACAACAGCTTGTCTAGCATCTCCTCCGACTACCTCCCATAAATCTTCACCAAGAAGATAGCTCTCCATGCACCTCTTCCACTTCTTGAAGTTAGTCTGTGTAAGGAGTTTAATTCCAAGACCTCTTGTATAGCCTCCTTCCATTGTTATCACACTGGTTAACAATCTTTCAGAGACTGAAGCAAGATTCTTTAGCTGATCACTGCTTCAAACCTGGGTCTGATACCATGTTAAAATTTTGAAGATGGATCGAAGACAACAACAGAAGACTTCAATTCAATTCAAAATAGTTAACCAGTGACAATGAAGGACAAGAGAATATCAATTGACTACTATCTTATTACAATGCGTTGCATACATGGCGAGACATGATTTATAAGAGCAAACTTAGATGAGAAGACAAGCAACACAAGTATCTGGTGGACAGAAAACTGAGACCGCCCGAACTCAGTAAGATCGCCGGCTTCTCCGAGACTGTGCGAACAGGATAGGTCGCCGACATGTGAACTATCAGACCACTCAAAGCTCAGACCGCACCAACTGCTCTTTATTTCAACTACTGAAAACAAAACTGTTTGCACTTCTTGATCGACCAGACCGCACGGTCTCAAGACCACAGAAGTGTCCCGCAAACACTTGAAGAACTGCTCACTGCTGCAAGACCATACTCAAGACTGCCTGACCACCTAAGGCCGCCTGATCAACTGAGTCCGCTGCAAACAGACCAAGAACTTCTAAACACAGACCGCACAGACAGACAACTGGTGAGCTGGTTTATTCAAAGCTGGAAAGAAGGAAGAATGTTGACGGTGATGCTAGACGCAACCTGCGAACACAACAAACTGGTCAACAAACTCAGACCGCGCGACCTCAAAAAAAGACCGGCACAATCAAAAAAAACTTTAGTTCTTACAATTCTTGCATTATGAATGGCTACCCCTGCCCCTCTATTTATTGGAAAACGAATGGATGTCAATACCGCCTCAGAGCGATATGGTCACCTTCCATATTGAAGCTGTTGAAAATGTTGAAGTGGGAGTTTTGTGAAGTTGGCGGTCTGGGGGGAGACCGCGCGGTTTGGTCTAACCGCACGGTCTTGCGGTCTCCTCTGGCGGTTTGACCTCTTTGGTCTAGCCGCGGGCTACTCGGCGTGATCGC
This sequence comes from Dactylorhiza incarnata, assembly GCA_033032865.1. Taxonomy (NCBI): domain Eukaryota; kingdom Viridiplantae; phylum Streptophyta; class Magnoliopsida; order Asparagales; family Orchidaceae; genus Dactylorhiza; species Dactylorhiza incarnata. The sequence continues at coordinate 4,239,889 of JAWHQI010000013.1, forward strand.
CATTCTTCTCTCCAAGGGTGCCGAGGTGAGGCCGCGCGGTCTGGTTGTCTGACCGCGTGGCGGAGCAGGTTTCTACTTGGTAAAGGAGGCGCGCGGTCTGGTGGTTGTGACCGCGTAGTGCGGGCAGCCGGTCTGGAGGCTGTCCGGGTTCATTGTGGTGCGCGCGGACTAAGATCGTCTTAGTCGCGCGGTCTCCGGGTTGTGTTCGCATGGCTGGTCCTTCGGCGATCAGCTGGCATATGCGGTCACAGGTGTTTGATCGACTTGGCGGGCTGTGCCCTAGTCGGTCTTGTGTGTTTGCGGTCTCTGGAGGAGGTCGGGTGGCGAACACAGGTGGTGAGCGACATGACCGGGCGAGTTGTCATGGTAGCGCGGCTTCTGTTGAAGTCGGTGAGCTCACTAAGCAGGAGGTTCTTTTGCTGGTCGCCCGGGTTGACCGGTCTGGTCGTGCGATCAAGGGGTGGTGATCCTATCTCATAGGGGGGTGATTTGATCAGGTCGCCTGCCTATAAATAGGAGCCACGGTAGCAGTGGTCACCTCCTCTTCTGAAGGTGTTTGGGCGGTCTCGCGGCTTGAAGTGCGGGTTGCTGGAGTTCGGGAGGATCAGTTGAGTTCAGGAGTTCGCATGGTTCTCAGTTGGTGTTGTTCAAGGCGCAGGCAGGCAGTTCGGGCGATCTGGTTTTCTAGCTGGGAGGACTGTCAGGTCGGGCGGTTAGGCGGTCTCAAGTTGGCAGACCGCTGGTTTTCCTTTCTGCTGCTTTTCTCTTCTATTTTTTGTGTACTGGCGAAATCATGTCTCGCCATGTATACCTCGCCCTGTAATGAAGAATTTTGCTTATCAATAAAGATTGTGTTTGCTTCATGTGCTTCTGGTTGTTTGGCTTGAACTTTTAGTTATACAATTCCTGCTCACTCCTAGATCTACGGAAAATTTCACAGAAGCACGCTGCCTACGTCATCAACAGGATGCCTCTTAGTCCCATCAAAATGAAGACCCCACATGAATTGATGTTCAAGGAAAAGCCAAGCGTGGCACACCTTCGGGTGTTTGGTTCCACCTGCTATGTGCACGTTCCATATGCGCTTTGGATGAAGCTAGATGTGAAAGCAAGGAAGATAGTCTTAGTGGTTTATGATGATCGGAAGAAGGGCTGGAAGTGCATGGACCCGGAGACGCGGAGATTTGTTGTATCTCGCATCGTCGTGTTCGATGAAGTGACGTCTTACAAGAGAAGTTCTGGTGTTGAGCTACCAGAAAGCAGGGTGGAGGAGCCGGAGAAAGCTGTGGAAAATCTTCAGGTGGAGCTGCCTATGTCGCCAGGTGGTCCATCAATTTCTAGTTCTGAGGCGGAGGCTTCTGGATCAGGAAGCAGGGGTAGCGATGCTCCAAGTACGTCTGGAAGGGGAGCTAGAGAAGAAGCAGCGGAAGATACTGCAAGTCAGGGAAAGGTGTTACGGAGATCGAAGCGAACAATCATTGCCCCTGATCGCTATACAGGAGGAAACATGGTGAGCTTCGTCTCATGTTTCTTTGCTGGTCCCTTGGATAAGAGGGAGTCGTCGAGCTTCGAGAATACCAAAGGCGTGGAACAGTGGGATTCATCTATGCAGGAATAGATGAGTGCTCTTGAGAAGAATGAGACTTGGTCTCTGGTACCCAAGCCCAAGGGTATCACCCCTGTAACATGCAAGTGGGTCTACAAGCTCAAGAAGAAGGCTGACGGCAGTATCGAGTGATACAAGGCTCGCCTTGTGGCTCGGGGGTTTTCGCAGCTATACGGTGAAGACTATGAAGAGACATTCAGTCCGGTGGCAAAAATGACTTCAGTTCGGGTTGTGATTGCCTTGGCGGCGTGTTGGGGGTGGGAGATTTGGCAGCTCGACGTAAAGAATGCGTTCTTGTACGGTGAGATTGACAAGGACATCTTCATGGTCCAGCCGCCAGGCTTCGTATCTGAAGATTTTCCGGAGTATGTCTGCAAGTTGAAGAAGGCCTTGTATGGGTTGAAGCAAGCGTCGAGGGCGTGGTATGGAAAGATAGCAGAGTATCTCTTATTCTTTGGGTTTGGTGCTTCAGACTCGCACTCAAGCTTGTTCGTCAAGAAGAGCGGGGAGCTTCAAGTCATCGTGCTGCTTTACGTCGACGATATGATCGTGACGGGGAATTCAAAGGAGGAAGTAGCAAGGCTTCGAGCTGAGCTATCTATCAGGTTCGAGATGAAGGACTTAGGTGAGCTTCACCATTTCCTTGGACTCGAGGTGCAGAGGAAGGAATGTGGAGTGCTGGTGTCCCAGGCTGGATATGCGGAGCGAATCGTGGAGCGATTCGGCATGAAGGAAGGGAAGTGCATTTCCACACCTCTGGAGAAGGCCATGAAACTTCGCATGGATGAGGGGAGGATTCTGGAAGATCCGTTGGTGTTCCCGGCTCTGGTTGGGAGCTTGATCTATCTGACGATTACCAGGCCGGATATTACATATGCAGTTGGCAGGGTGAGTCGTTATATGGAGGAACCACGGATGCCTCATTTTCTAGCGGCCAAGAATATACTGAAGTATGTCAAGGCAACTTCGAATATGGGTCTCCTGTACAGAAGGGATGCGGGCTTCAAGGTGTATGGATACATGGATGCCGATTACGGGGGAGATTCGGATGATCGGAAGTCGATGTCTGGATACGTCTTCATGGCGGGCCCCACGACTATATCATGGCAGAGTAAGAAGCAGGATTCCGTGTCTGTCTCAACCACGGAAGCGGAATACAAGGCTTCTGCCTTGGTAGCTCAAGAAGCCATCTGGCTGAGGAGGTTGGTTGGAGAGGTCCATAAGGAGGTTCGAGGTCCGACTCTGCTCCGCGGCGACAATGAGAGTACTCTCAAACTGGTTACTTATCCAGTTTGTCATGTGAGGACCAAGCATATCGAGATTGAGCATCATTTCATTCATGAGAAGGTGCTGGAGGGGTCTCTTTCGGTCGAGCATGTTCGGAGTCAGGACAACATTGCTGAAATCTTCACAAAGGCGCTGGCGAAGGGGCCGTTTACTCGGCTAAGGAGTTTACTTGGACTGTTTTCAACATCCCACTTCAAGGGGAGTGTTGAAAATGTTGAAGTGGGAGTTTCGTGAAGTTGGGGGTCAGGGGGGAGACCGCGCGGTTTGGTCTAACCGCACGGTCTTGTGGTCTCCTCTGGAGGTTTGACCTCTTTAGTCTAGCCGCAGGCTACTCGGCGTGATCGCCATTCTTCTGTCCAAGGGTGCCGAGGTGAGGCCGCGCGGTCTAGTTGTCTACAGGGTGGCGGAGCAGGTTTCTACCTGGTAAGGGAGGCGCGCGGTCTGGTGCTTGTGATCGCGTGGTGCGGGCAGCCGGTCTGGAGGCTGTCCGGGTTCTTTGTGGTCCGCGCGGACTAAGATCGTCTTAGTCGCGCGGTCTCCGGGTTGTGTTCGCATGGCTGGTCCTTCGACGATCAGCTGGCATATGCGGTCACAGGTGTTTGATCGACTTGGCGGGCTATGCCCTAGTCGGTCTGGTGTGTTTGCGGTCTCTGGAGGAGGTCGGTGTTGGAGCATGCATTTCGCACTCCTCCGGTTTGATAATAACAAAGTCCCTTTTGTATTTGATTCTATTTTCATTAATGGTGTGCAGATAACAGGTATGAGATGTTCACATTGCTGCTGGAGCTAAAATTGAATGTGGGAAAATTTCACTGTCGGAAAATTCCGACAGCCAGTGTCGCCCAGGCGACAGCAGAGAAGTTACAACTACTTCCCTCCACGGCAGATCGACAAAAGACAGTTTTGCGCTGTCGGAATTCCGACAGCGATGTCGCCCAGGTGACAGCTCGGTGGTTACCACAACTGCCCACGTCACCACCCACGACCGGCAGTTTTGCACTGTCGGAAATCCGACATCGATGTCGCCCAGGCGACAGCTCAATGGTTACACCAACTGCCCACGACTCCACCCACGACGGCACTCCAGCGGCAGTTTAGCACTGTCGGAAAATTCCGACAGTCATTGTCGCCCAGGCGACAGTGAATTTCTATAAATTGGTTCCTTTGGTTCGTGCATTCCAAGCTTTTGAGAATTCCAGTCCCTTCCTGAGTGCATACGAACCAGAGAGCTCCAGAACCTCCTCAACTCCCATTTGTGCAAAGAAGGATTGAAGATTGAAGATGAGATCGGGCGCGCTTCTACATCATCAATCATCTCGAGGCTTCAACAATCCGTTCAGAGATCTGATTTTCTAGGGAGTTGTTCTTTTCATATTGTATTTTCATTCACATATTTTTCATTTTGTATTGGTACAGAAATCGTCGTCTTGCGTGCGGCGTCTAAGTCCTTGCGCGGCTTAGGGGAAAATCGCTTCCTTGTGCGGAGCGTCCAAGTCCTTGCGTGGCTTGGTGGGAAATCGTGGCCTTGTGTGCTACGTCTAGATCTTGGGAAGATCTAGAGGATAGACTTGGGCTTGGTCTTGGGAGAGACAAGCGATAGCCTTCCGATCCTTGGGAGAAGGATTGGTAAACCAAAATTGTAGAATTTTTAGTAAATATAATTGTGCCTTGATCTTAAGCATTGTTAAGATCAATTTTATTGTACTCAAATTTCATGATTAATATAATTATGTCTCTTTCTTTAATTATATATTTGATGGCATAATCTTTATCTTAGAAATTTGTGTTTTGATTTAATACTAAAATTGCATTGGTTTGAAAGTGTTTAGAAGTAATTTTTTAGTAAAGTAAAATCTCTTTAAAAATTACCAAGTAAAAATTTAATTTTTTAAACACACCCTTATTCACCCCCCCCCTCTAAGGGCGTTATACGATCCAACAGTCGGGTGGCAAACACAGGTGGTGAGCGACATGACCGGGCGAGTTATCATAGTCGCACGGCTTCTGTTGAAGTCGGCGAGCTCACTAAGCAGGAGGTTCTTTTGCTGGTCGCGCGGGTTGACCGGTCTGGTCGCAGAATCAAGGGGTGGCGATCCTATCTCATAGGGTGGTGACTGGATCAGGTCGCCTGCCTATAAATAGGAGCCACGGTAGCAGCGGTCACCTCCTCTTCTGAAGGTGTTCGGGCGGTCTCGCGGCTTGAAGTGCGGGTTGCTGGAGTTCGGGAGGATCAGTTGAGTTCGGGAGTTCGCGTGGTTCTCAGCTGGTGTTGTTCAAGGCGCAGGCAGGCAGTTCAGGCGATCTGGTTTTCTAGCCGGACGGACTGTCAGGTCGGGCGGTTAGGCGGTCTCAAGTTGGGAGACCGCTGGTTTTCCTTTTTGCTGCTTTTCTCTTCTGTTTTTTGTGTACTGGAGAAATCATGTCTCGCCATGTATACCTCGCCCTGTAATGAATAAATTTGCTTATCAATAAAGATTGTGTTTGCTTCATGTGCTTCTGGTTGTTTGGCTTGAACTTTTAGTTATACAATTCCTGCTCACTCCTAGATCTACAGAAAATTTCACAGAAGCAAATTGCCACGCAGAGTTCGCGCGGTCTCTGCGGTCTCCAAATTCAGACCGCCCGGACAGTCCACTTCCACTTCAAAAATTTAACAAACATTTCCCTGGACAAGGATGAAAAGGGTAAGCCCTTTGATGAATCAATGTACAAGTGCATTATTGGGTCCCTGTTGTATTAAACTACCAGTAGACCAGACATTATGTATGCTACATGTGTTTTTGCTAGGTACCAAGCATGCCCTAAGGAATCTCATTACTTAGGTGCAAAGAGGATTTTGAGATACCTTAAATGCAGCCAACATCTTGGCCTTTGGTACCTTAGAAACAATTACTTTGAACTGACTGGATTTTCAGATTCAGATTTTGCAGGTTGCAAAGAAGATAGAAAAAAGCACAAATGGAGCTTGTCAATTCCTAGGAAGAAGGTTGATCTCATGGAGCAGCAAGAAGCAGACCAGTGTGGCAATATCCACTGCTGAATCTGAGTACATAGCTGCAGGAAGCTGTTGTGCACAACTATTGTGGATACTGTAACATCCCCCAAACAACTAGACCCCTGGAGTGGTTTTGTCATGACTAGGTCATGACAAAACCCTAGGAAGCTTGAAGAGACCATTTGGCCTTAGCCAAGAAGAAGGAAACCACAGTGGTCTGCAAATAGCATTTTCTAGTTAACAAGCATAGGGTTGGACTTAAGGGCCTCACCTTGACCATTTGACCCCACCATAGCATACCTAACCCTTTAGGGATCCCCTTAGATCACTAAGGACTCATTGGGGTCAACCAAATAGGCCAAATTGATCAAAGTCAACCCTAAACCCAAATTGGTCAAAGTAGCCTAATTAGGGTGAATTGGCCTCCACCATGCCAAATTGACCCTACCTAGACCTTCCTAACCCTTAGAGGAGTCCAATGAGTCGCTAGCCACCCATTGGGGCCAACCCAAATGGTCAAATTGACCAAAGTCAACTCCCCCCTAAATTTAGGTTAAAATGACCTATTTTGACCTAATCAAGCCCAATCTACTTGGGCTAGGCCCAATTGGAGTAGCCCATTTGTCTAGAAGGCTGATAATTACTCAAAGAGCCATCCAATTTCTGTAAATGATGATTAGGAGAGAGAGAAACCTCATTTTCCCCAAAAATGGTGGAGAGAGAAAGAGAGGAATAATGGCCAATCATGGCTTGGGAGGCCAAAGGCTTCTTCTCTTCATCTCCCATGGTTTAGTACTCCTCCCCTCAGTAATTTGGAGAAGTTTAACAGCCTTGGACGGCCACATAGGTGGCTGTATTCATGAAATTTCAGTTGGCCAAAATTGGCCATTAATGGCGTTCATGAAAATTAGGAGTTACACCCTCCCTCTCCCCCAATTGAACCTTATAATTCCTTCAAAGGACTGGGAGGATCAGTTTCCCCACCTTTCATAAAGAAATCGAGCACCAGAAGCTAGGATCGACATGGCGCCGAAAGCTCCACCTCCGGCCATGGCGACTCGCCGGAATTCGCGCCACCAAACCCCCACACAGGTCTGATCCGCCTCCTCTCCCTTAGTGCTAGATCTTATGATAAATTGGGGCTTGATCCGAGCTCAATTGGGCTCGGATCGTGTTTCCGAATGGGCTCGGTTTGAGCTCTCTTTCCCTTCCTCTAAACCCCAATTCCGACCACCTCCGACCGGCCAACCACCCCCTATCGCCGGCCACCACCTCAACGGAGGTGGTGGTGGCATTGGCTGGTCGGGAAGAGGCACAGGGGGCTGGAAATCGTCCCTCAAAGAAGCCCAGGACGGGCTGTCGCGCGCCATCCATCCCTCGGGGATGAAGACTATGAGTCGTCGGATTTGTCGTGATCAGTTATTCACAGATTTAAATGATTATGTTATAACGTTATTTCATTAATTCGTTGATCTGAGTAGAAGAAATTCGTCGAGCAGTAGGCTGAGTTCGTCGAACTGATAGTTGAGTTTGTCAAACTAAATCCGGAGTTCGTCGAACGGAATTCATTCGTCGAACACACTTTGGAGTTCGCCGGACTGATAGTTGAGTTCATCGAACAGAGTCCAAAGTTCGTCGAATGGAATTAATTCGTCGAACTAAATTAATTCGTCGAACTGAATCGGGAGTTCGTCGAACTGAGAGATAATCTGCTGAACTGGTTGGAGAACTGATTTTGTCGAACTGAAGCACGACGTTCGTCGAACGCAGAATAGATTTCGCCGAACGCAAATCAAATTTTGTCGAACGCAGAGACTTGTATTTTATTTTAATTATTAGAAATACTAGAACCCTTCAAATGAAAAAGTTCCCAACATAAATGTTGTAGCCCTTGGTGTCTGGTTTAAGTGAAAATTTGTTTCAGCCCAATATGGGCACTATAACTCCCTGTAGAGTCATTTTTCTAGGACTGGTCCCTAGGGTAGGACAGTCATAAACTCTTGAATATCTTTCTATTGGTAAATGGTATGGCCTTGAATTTAAAACATAGGCTATTTACAACTACCCACACATCATACCCAAAGATGGGAATCTTAGGGGAACCTTTTTCTAAGGTTTTTGTAATAATTTCATAAATCAAATATTAATTAATTATTGTGTCAAATGACCTTCAATGCCCTCCAAATTTTGGTGGGTACTTCTTAGGGTTATCACATGACCCTGGTAAAAATCTCAGCCCAATTGGGACTGATTTGGTTGGGTAATTTGTCAACCCAAGTTAGGTCAAATTGGGTCAAAGTTAGGGCAAGGTGTTTATCTTGGGGTATGGTGGTCAAAACTCATCACCATGAGTTGAAACCTTGGCCACTGGTTCAGGATCACCTAAAACACCTTCATGAGTAAGATGGGGTGGTGTAGAGGTGGATATGCCCTAGGACCCTAGTTTTATCCCTTGGGGTGCATATAGAACCTTGTGAAGGCTATGTGGTCAAAAGCCCTAGAATGGTCATGGAATTTAGGGTATATGTTCATGGGGTGTGATTATACTCTAGGAAAATTTGAGAAAATTTTAGGAGTGCATATTTCCCCTAAATTAGGTCATAAACCCTTTAGGGAAATTTCTTATAAGAGATAATTACATGCACAAATGGTCTTGGATGATGATGAAACCTTGGTTGTGCCTTTATAATCATTTGGTAGACCTTTGGTAATTTTTGTGTAATTTATTAAATGATTTAATTAGTACTTCATTCTCAAGGCACCTATTTTGTCTTAATCTTAAGAAAAATAATTGAGGCTCCAATACTCTCTGGAACATGTTGCAACTTGGTGATTGGACTTTTCAGGGCATTAGGAGGCCCTGTGAATTTTTACAGAATTTTTGGAAATTGTTATCAGCAGGCTACTTCACAACATGTGCGAATTAGGAATTATTTGGATCAATTATTTCAGTAAGAAAATGATTTCCATAAATTGTGAAACTCTGTAATTAAGCTTTTCTAGACACAATAGATGTCTGGTAATTTTTCCATAATTTTGGAGTAAGTATTCTTGGTGGTTCCTTCATAAATCTTCAAGTTTGGATAAATGATAAATATTAAAAGTAGAGTACATTTTCTTATTGTAAAATTGTGACACTCTAGATTTACTGTTATTTGGGCATCATAGATTTATCATAATTTTATGGGAGTCATATCATAATAATCCCTTATACTTCATGCTCATATTCATACTTGGCAAATATTGGAGAAATTTAAATAAATGCTAAAATATTGAGGAAAAATATGATTCTCCGGATCTAGTCTTATAATGCCATGGTAGCCCTCCAGTAATAATCTTGTGTCATGAGGATGAATATTTGGAGTACTTCTACTTAATAGCTTCATATAGTTAGTTTGGTCTGGGTATAGTAAAAATGTGAAACTTGGGTATTTAGGGGCCTACCAAGTGGAAGTGGCATGTAATTGGTGTACATGGTCAGGTTGAGGAGATTGAAGGTCACCAGAAGGAGTTTAGGTGATGAGGGTATGCTTGGTGAGTTAAGGGTAAAGTTGTGCTCGGGATTAACGAAAGATCATCTTTCCCGTGGGGAGTCATAAAAAACTTAGGGTAGTCCAAGTGTAATGATAGGAAGAGTGTTCTTATGGGTAGATACCAATAACAATAAGTGTCTTGTGAAAGGGAGCCTTGGGGTGTCATCCCATTGTGGTTCCTAGTACCGTAGTGAGCCCCTCACAAGGTAATCCTAGGGAAGTCCAAGATTAACCATAAATTATAGGGTTAAGTTGTATACAAGATTAATTTAGTAATATACTCACTCACACTCCGTTGTCATGGGTATGTTACTTGGTTTGGTTTTACGATCGGTAGGCTCGTGGTTGAAGTAGCGGACTAGTTAGTCTGGTGAGCTTGTGACTCAGTAATGCTTGTTGGTACGGACGGGTTGGTCCGGCGAGCCGTTGGCTCGGAAGGTTATGATGACGGGCAGCTTAGCCCGTGGAATTTATGGCTCGGGATATAGTAGCATGTTTCCATGTGCATGAAGGTGGTGGGTCTTCGGTATTGGACGGTCGTTCACACCGACGTCAATACGTTGACTCGGCAAGTGTGGAATTTGCACTTAGCCATGAAAGTCTGGTGGTCCAACCAGTAAGAGTATGCAGATGCTCTGCGGTTTTGCGTTGAGGCGTACGATAGGTCTAGGATAGGTAGTGTGAATACCAACTTAGAGGTGGGCAAGGCCCAACCCATTTGCTACTACGGGAGTACCCTGGGAGTCTTGCTAGCTCCAAAAAGGGGGAACTAAATGTATGTGCGCATAGAGTCGAAGTGTGTGAGTTGCACTTGTGTGAACATAGCATAAACTGCATAACTCTACATGTCATGGCATAAACATTGCATTTCAACCCCTACCCCTATCGTATAAATTGGTTATGGGACTCTTTATACGATGGGCCTTGCTAAACCACCCCTTGGTCTATTGGTTTGTATGGGCATTCCTATAAATCAATGGTTACTTTTCTATTATATATATGTCATTACTTTCTGCACCTTACTTGTTCTTTACCCTATTTTACTTACTGCTTCAATTATCTATATACATATGTGTAGTTATAGAAACATTCCCTGTAGATTATGCCCATGTCACCTGCTATTGTTTATACCCCCTTGATGTCCTCTGCTTCGTCCTTCCCGCACGATGCCTAGGAGTCACCGGGGGAGGGGTGGGGGATTGGCTTAGTCTTTTGACTAACGGTCGGTGGACCTTATCATTTTAGGGTACCGAGGAGATACTGCAGCACCAGAGGCCGGTGCAGACGGAGGCGGCCAGTCTAGTACAATGAAGAGTCCCATTTACATACACATTTATGGACTCATCTGGGCCGATTATCTAGTCTATACACTACACTTTAGGCATGTTTCATTCATATAAGTTATTCCTTGATAAGTGCAGTCTTAGGCCCGTTTCGGTGTGCAGTTCCGCTCCTCGTTATTGGGGGTAAGCACATGGTGCTCCCCTTCCATTTCTCTATGTTTATCTGGTGCTGGAGGTGTATTCCCAGCTATTTTTATCTTGTATGCAGGTGGCCGGATTATCTTGTATCCAATTTTCTCCCAGAATTCATGACTGTGTGAAATGCACGGTCGTGCGTTTTCCTTGACACATGGGCTGTTGCGGTCGTGCGCTCTGATCTGGGCAGAAGACGATCGATCTGAATTTAGTCGTGCGTTTTACGCACGGGCGGTTTCACCCGTGCGTGAGTAAAACGCACGGTTGGCCTGTGTTCTCCATGTTTTTGGTCATTCTGAATTTACCCGTGCGTTTGTACGCACGGGCGGATTTGCCCGTGCGTGGGTAAAACGCACGGGCGGCGCTGCGTCTCTCTCAAGCCCGATTTTATCATATAATAACGCATGGTTCACGCACGGTCGTGCGTTCGACCGTGCTTGACCATTTTTCTGCCTGTTTAGTATAAAATGCAGATTACATCACAGAGCAGCGAGAGAGCGGAGAGGGGAGCGGGAAATTAGGTCCTTCCCGCCGTTCCTGAGGTCTGAAGGCTTCTCCTTCACCTCCACCACCAAAGAGGCCATTTTCCGGCGTTTTCCACCACCATACTTCCATTCGGGAGTGTTAGCAAGCATCCTCCGCCAAGTGCTCAAGGATTCCTCATCGTGGGAAGCCATAGAAGAGCTGTAGGTCTTTGGAGCAGTGACAGCCTCCATCGAATCAGCACACCAACAGAGGGCCGAGCCCGGAGAGAGCCCGACAACCTCTTATTCCGGCCGAGAACCCAAGACGCGGTGATTTCTTCCTATTGGTCTTCTCTAAACTTTATGTTTGTGTTTTCCTTGTGATTGTTGTAATGAACTATCATTTAGCTTTATGTTATAAATCTTGTGTGATGTTCATGTGCAATGATACGGTGATGCGAGAATAGCACATTCTTTGCTGTGTTTTTCTGAGATTTGTTGTGTGTGAAGCCCTAGCAATTGCTAGTGGTGTTGCTTGGAGAAGAGGTGTGTGCGACCCTCACCCGTCATAGTTACTTTCCGTCCACGCGCCTCCCGAAGCATGGCATCGCGGTTGTTGCATCCACCTCGCCTTGCGAAGCGGAGTTTTGACCCGCATCTCTCTTTTCTGCACTAGCTTAGGAAACCCAAAATCAATGCCCTTGTTTTTCCTTTATTCGCTCATATAACGATCGATTCACCACACGTTTCGTTCACCAGAACCTGTATTCCTTGAGAGACGATATTCGGGGAAGCTATTCCCAATTTTATTACTTGACAGCGACCGGTGCACTTGCTGAATACGCATCAAGTTTTTGGCGCGGTTGCTTGGGAATGCATGCGTGATCATTTCGTGTTTGTGAATCGATTGTTTTCGATTGGGTCTTTTATTCTTCTTAATTTCCTCTTTTTCATGCTATTTTCTTCTTCTATATCATGTGGGCACATTTGAATATCCGATGTCGTTGGTGTGGGGACACATCCCACGCTAGTGATAGGTGTCCCAAAGAGTAAGGTGTTGTTCAGAAACCGTACGGGTCCCATAAATCTTTTGGCTCCTCTACTGCGCCTCCGATGTCGCACTATTACATGGCCACCGCACCTTGGGTGCCGGCGAAGCCGGTGAAGCAGTGTTTATTTTGCAAAAGTAGAGAGCATGCCTTGAAAGACTGTGCTGCATACCTTCGCCAACTGGAGGATGACGATGAGCCGGATATCCGGATCGTCCCATCCTCGAATTCGGTGAACGCAGCTCCTTCTTCTGGTTACGTGTCACTTCCACCTTCACTTTTTGAAGGCTCTGGAATCGACATGTGTATCAGTGTCCCTCATGACCCTGTTTCTGATGCGACCCCCCATACGTCTTCGGTTCATGTACCACTTTGCGTGGATTTGTGCCCTTGTGTGGAGAGTGAGCCCGAACTCTTAAGAAGCGCGTCTTCTCCCACTACACACGAAACTATATCTATTTCTGATGTTATCATTGAGGTCAATTTGCAGGATGTTGCAGACCTGCGCAGTGTCGTGCCCACTCTCATGGAGGCGGACAGTCTCGATTGTGCTGAAGCAACCATTTCGGGCCAGTGCGAGAAAGTCCAAGTTATAGAGGAGGCCATTGCGTGCGTTGTTGAGTCTAGTGAAATCTTCGATGATATCATCAGTTTGTCCTTACTGCACCCAATGGGGGATGAAGCCGGGATTATCCCCTCAGATAAGATTTCTTTTAGTTTTTCTTCCAATTTATTTCCTGACCCCCTTTCTTTATGTACAAGAATGCAGGATGCCCCTCCTCCGGTTGATCAGACCTTATGCACGGAGGAGCCGAAAGCCTGGCAGGATGAGGAAGGTACAGTGAAGGAACATCTTGTTGCCTCATCATCGTTGGTGCTTCCCCTTGAGGATTGGTTACAAGGGGGCAAGCGGTTCTTCTTTGAAGACATAATACTGGAGGAGAAGAAGAGAGCGAAACAAGAGGAGATTTGGGGTTGGAGGATGAGCATCCTACTTAATTTCCGCCCCTACTACCAGGTCCCCGGACCTTTCTCTTTCATCAGTTGTTACTACTTCAAATCAGCCTATAGCTGATTTATTTTGAGCTTGTAATAATAATTAGGATTTATTAACTTTTGCATATTCCTAGACTTTATAAACTTCTTAATACATGTATTTGGTCCACCTTTAAGGACGTTAAACAAAAGGGCTTCTTGGGAGACAACCCATGGGAACCACCCGGTTCCGTTTGCTTAGTCTTTGTCTTTTAGTCCTGTTTTTCTTTTCTTTTTGCTAACATCGCAGGTTAAAGCTCCCGTGTGGTGGATGCGGAAGGAGAAAACTTGAAGAAGGAATTACCGCACTTCTGGCATGCTCATTTATGAGCATAGGTCCACTCTACCCATATTTTCCTTATTCCAGAATTCCGTATTTTATTTAGTTTTGATCAAGTCTAGGGGAGAGGGCCTTTGCTTGCGCTACATGCACATTCATGTTAGAATGTTATGTTAGGAAAATTATATTGATTATCTCTTTGCATAACGCACACCACACATGTTTTATTTTTACTCGTGCGCAATTATCGTGTAAGTGCTTGATGTATGTGTTTAGAAATTTGATTGTTAGTTGAGGATTGTGTGGCTGAACAGGACATGACCCATGCGGTGCTTCTAGTAGAGCGCTCACGCAGCATAAAAATTCACGTAGAATAGATTTAATTACAAAGTTATAGTTTTATTTACTTCATTTGTGTAATTACCTAATACTCTACTCAAACGGTGAATTTGGTGAATCTAGCGGTAGCCCTGGGTCGAGTGTAGAAGAGTTGTTAGCCTCATGTTGTTTGAGTTGGAAGGAGAGGAGACCTCGCTCGGAGGTTAAGAACTTGCCTCAAGCTATTTTCAAAATGAGTGCGTTGAATGATCTTGTTGGGAGCATGACGTAGGCCATCATTTGGTCCGGTTGAGCTTTGATTTCCCAACCTAATATCAACCTTTGCTAGCCTCGTTGAGCCTTACCTTTCCTATTTGTTAAACTCCACCAAACTTTCACCAAGACCACATATCCTAACCTAAAACGCATTAGAGTCAAGCTTTGAAATTTATACATTTTGTTGATGATTGTGCGATGCGGAGTAATAAAAATTTGGAGGTGCGATGTGGTGTGTACGCGCAGAAAAATGAAAAAAATTTTGATTGATCCTAACTTATGTTATTATGGATCTAAAAAAAAGAGAGAGTTAATGAACTCTAAACAGAATGGAACCATAAGTATGGTAGTCTCATGCACACCATAGTGCTTAATTGAAGTCTGGGGGAGTGTGCTTCAAGGTGAAGATGTTAAGGTTGATTATTGTTTATTTACCGGAGGTTGGGTGCGTTTAGCCTACGTTCTTCTACTCCATTACCGTACCTCAACCCAAGCCAAAGTCTAGCCTAAAAGCCCTACTGATTCTTGATAAGATCGTCTCATATAGTGGAGAAGGTGTGAAAGGGCAAGCATATGACCATCGACCTTGATGGATTTCTTGGAGAGCTCTTTCTTGAGATCCAATTTGAACAACGCTCACCTCAGAGTCTTGGCTGAAGTAAACCTTGTTCAACAAACACCTCCCAATTGGATTGAAGATATTCCAACCAATCCCTGTTGATTTGAAAGGCCTGACCCTGCAGCTTGCTCATTATATTACTTTGTGACCTTTGGTACTGATATCAATTGAATAATGATTTTGGTCACGAGAACCCTAAACCCTAAACCCTAACCCATAAACCCTAAACCCTAAACCCTAAACCCTAAAACCCTACACCCTAAACCCTAAACCCTAAAGCCTAAACCCTAAACCCTAAACCCTAAACCCTAAACCCTAAAACCCTAAACCCTAAACCGTAAACCATAAACCCTAAACCATAAACCCTAAACCCTAAACCCTAAACCATAAACCCTAAACCCTATACCCTAAACCCTAAACCCTATACCCTAAACCCTAACACCCTAAACCCTAACACCCTAAACCCTAACCTGTGTACGCCAAAGGCGCGAAGCGAAGATGATAACATTGCTAGTCTTCTGGGAATGGATGTGGTGGCATTCCCGTTTCAATATTGAGGTCTTCCTCTTGACACTTGCAAGCTGAACAGAGTTCACTGCCAACCACTGGTTGATCAAGTCAGTTAGGGAGGTAGACGAGATATGGAAAGGGACAGGTAAGGGACAGACGCCTACTACTGACTAGTGATCAAGGCTTTTCGGATAATCCTATTGGCTTCATCCGAATAATGAGAATTCGAGCTTTGCTTTCGACAGGCCGGTCTCTTAGCTATTTTCCCTAGGGCGCGACAGTTCGATTCACCAATAATTCACCTCAGAGTAGTTGTATTTTGTATTTTACACTTGTAGAAGTTCTTAAAATATAGTCTTTGTTTTAAAATCTTTTCTACTTTATTTTTACGATAGTTATTTCTTTACTTCCCATCGTGTTTTTCCTGCGCAGATGCTTCTTTAACGTGCACTTTTCTACCATAGGATTAAGTGTTTGCCCGAGACGTGCAAACGGGTAAGTCTGGGGGTGTGATAAGTCCCATTTATACACATATTTATGGACTCATCTGGGCCGATTATCTAGTCTATGCACTACACTTTAGGCATGTTTTCATTCATATTGGTTATTCCTTGATAGGTGCACTCTTAGGCCCGTTTCGGTGTGCAGTTGCGCTCCTCGTTATTGGGGGTAAGCACATGGTGGTCCCCTTCCATTTCTCTATGTTTATCTGGTGCTGGAGGTGTATTCTCAGCTATTTTTATCTTGTATGCAGGTGGCCGGATTATCTTGTATCCAGTTTTCTCCCAGAATTCATGACTGTGTGAAACGCACGGTCGTGCATTTTCCTTGGCGCATGGGCTGTTGTGGTCATGCGCTCTGACCTGGGCAGAAGACGATCGATCTGAATTTAGTCGTGCGTTTTACGCACGGGCGGATTTGCCAGTGCGTGAGTAAAACGCACAGTTGGCCTGTGTTCTCCATGTTTTTGGTCATTCTGAATTTACCCGTGCATTTGTACGCACGGGCAGATTTTCCCGTGCGTGGGTAAAATGCACGGGCAGCGCTGCGTCTCTCTCAAGCCTGATTTTATCATATAATAACGCACGGTTCACGCACGGTCGTGCGTTCGACCGTGCATGACCATTTTTCTGCCTGTTTAGTATAAAATGCAGATTACATCGCAGAGCAGCGAGAGTGTGGAGAGGGGAGCGGGAAATTAGGTCCTTCCCGCCGTTCCTTTGGTCTGAAGGCTTCTCCTTCACCCCCACCACCAAAGAGGCCATTTTTCGGCATTTTCCACCACCATCCTTCTATCCGGGAGTTTTAGCAAGCATCCTCCGCCAAGTGCTCAAGCATTCCTCGTCGTCGGAAGCCATAGAAGAGTTGTAGGTCTTTGGAGCGTTGACAGCCTCCATCGAATCAGCACACCATCTGAGGGCCGAGCCCGGAGAGAGCCCGACAACCTCTAATTCTGGTCGAGAACCCAAGACGCGGTGATTTCTTCCTATTGGTCTTCTCTAAACTTTATGTTTGTGTTTTCCTTGTGATTTTTGTAATGAACTATCATTTAGCTTTATGTTATAAATGTTTTGTGATGTTCATGTGCAATGATGCGGTGGTGCGAGAATAGCACTTTCTTTGCTGTGTTTTTCTGAGATTTGTTGTGTGTGAATCCCTAGCAATTGCTAGTGGTGTTGCTTGGAGAAGAGGTGTGTGCGACCCTCACCCATCATAGTTACTTTCCGTCCACGCGCCTCCCGAAGCACGGCATCGCAGCCGTTGCATCCACCTCGCCTTGCGAAGCGGAGTTTTGACCCGCATCTCTCTTTTCTGCACTAGCTTAGGAAACCCAAAATCAATGCCCTTGTTTTTCCTTTATTCGCTCGTATAATGATCGATTCACCACACGTTTCGTTCACCAGAACCTGCATTCCTTGAGAGACGGTATTCGGGGAAGATATTCCCAATTTTATTACTTGACAGCGACCGGTGCACTTGCCGAATACGCATCATACAGGAGCACCAATTTCGGGATCAGTGAGTGATTAGTAGTTTGCTTCCGCGAGTGACCTTATAGTGAGGATATGATGTACTGGGCATGAGCCATCTTTATTATTGTAACCTTTGTTATTTCAGTTATACCATGTGGACATTTATATATATAGCATGTGATTTGTGGACTTGAACTTTTATTGTTTGTTTATACTTTTCTTCTTCTGTGATCGATATGGCCGGCAGGATCGACGTTTTGTAGTGGCGACCTTCCCGTGTGTTGGTGTCACCGCAAAGCGGCGGTTCTGGGCATAAGACCCAGGTTTGCAAAGGAAAAAATGGGGTCTTACAGATACAACATCAGCTACAAGATTACAACCTCAATGTAAGTAATTCTCCTTTGTATTGTGACTCATTTAGTGTTATCTCTATAGCTAAGAATCCTGTCTCACATAGTAGGACTAAGCATATAGAGATAAGGTATCATTTTATTATAGAGCATGTTAAAAGTGAAGATATATGCCTTGAATTTGTCCCCACTGACAAACAAGTAGTTGATATCTTTACAAAGCCATTGGATGAGGAAAGTTTAATGCTTTTAAAATTGATCTTTGTATGTTAAATCTAGAATATATTTTATACTGTCAAATTATCTATCTTGCTCATTATGTTATTCTTAAGCTTTATTAAAAATTGTACACATGTATCACAAGCTTTGATAGGATAAGTTGCTATCTAAGACACTTAGTAGCATGTTTAGAACTAGAAATTATCCTAAGTATATGATTCACTGATAGGCAGTAAGGTCAGCTGAAACAGCTGAGAAAGTTCCAGCTGAACCGCTGAGACAGCTGAGACGGCTAAAATTGTCTCAGCGGTTGATAATATCTTGTACCAGCGGATTGTCATTCTGTCTCAACGGTTCCGTTGAGACAGGCTGGTTAAATTAAAACATGCCCTAATTGACATGTCCGCAATGTAAAATCAATCAAATTGATTACTCTAATGAACATATACACTTAGGACAAATCTAAACCTAAGACCAGCTACTATAAATAGAAAAATGTTGATTAATTAATTACATCCTTATTAACCAAGCCGACGAGACAAACCCTCCTCCATTCCGTCTCAGCGACTTGTCCTTCTGTAGCAATGACGCCAAAGATGGAAAAAGATCTTCAGGAAGGTTATGAGATAGTTCGAAATGGATTTCAGCATGCCCCGGTAGAGATAAGAGAAGTGATTCAACTTCTATCCGACCAAGGACTGGAATATGTTCTATCTGAGCCATCCATAATTCTCAGAACTGAAGTTCTAGAATTCTTCAATAGTGCCAAGATGTCTTCCTCGAATTCTTCACTCAAGGCCAAAATAGGAAGCATAAAGATAAAAATCTCTCCAAGGAAGATGGAGAAGGCCCTTCAGCTGACCTCTTACAGTGAAGAAGAGGAAGAAGAGGTATCTAAAATAGATAAAGATCAAGCACTACAGTGGTGTGAGTATAGTGATGTCAAGATTGGCTCACTAAAGAGAAAGTTATTCAATAAGAGGGGCAAGGTGCTCTCTGATATAGTTGGCAAAGCAGTATTATGTAAGCTTGGATCACATGACACAATTTCCAAACATATGATTGAATTGATGTCTAGAGTAATTCTACAGAAGAAGGCATCATGGGTAGCTATGCTATTTCAAAGGATCAGAGAATGTCTGCAGGCCCCAACCTAGGCAGAATTCTCTCACTCTACCTTCTAAACACCTACCTAGAGGATTTTGACAAGACAAAAGGAACAACCCTTCATTACTTGAAGAGGATTGTGAAGTATCTAGTTGCCAACCTAAATCACCTAGAGGGGGGTGAATAGGTGATAACTGCGGCTTTTGTGGAATTAAAAACTTGATAAAATAGAACGCACAGAAAGCAAATCACAAGCACGGATAACACAAGGAATTTATTGTGGTTCCCCGTTCTTGGGTACTCCACTTGCCGGCCTCGCCAATCTAGCACCACAGCTAGACTTGACTACTTCACTATAACTCGGATCAAGAATGATCTTACAATCTCGGAGTCAACACTCCTACAACTCTGAGACAAATCTCCTACAAACTCAGAGAAAATCCCTCTTACAACTCGGAGAAAAACCTCTCCTACAACTCGGAGACAAAACTCTCCTACAACTCAGAGAAAAAACTCTCCTACAACAAATGTAAATTGAGATTGATACAATACTTATCAATACAATAACAGATCTGAAAACCCTGAGAGATCTTCTTCCTTCTTGAGGCTTGAAAATCTTTGACTTGTTGTCGATGAGGAAGAATTGAAAATAACTCAGATCTGACCTTTTACAATTCGACTTGATCCAATAGATACAGTAGAGGATGGAGCAATGATCAATCGAACCTTTTCTTCCACTAGAGACAATTGATTCAGAACAATAGATCGATCTCCAACAATGGCGACAGGCAGCGAAACTTTCTCGTTCTTACGGATCGAATAGAAATTATGGTTAAGATTAGAATGATTGATTCTGTTGAATAATCCTTAAAAGAGAGCCTTATATAGCCAAGGACTTAACGGCATGAATTATGGTAGGATTAACCTTAAACGAAATCAGACGCGCCATCACATCAGACAGAAGGAATTAATGTCCCGACAAACGGACTGAAAATCACTTGAAGAACGAAAATACAATTTCTCGAGAAATAGCAGCTTCTACTCGAGAAAATACATAGAAGGATTTACGGGAGATAGAGATAAACTTCTCGAGAGATACAGGATTTCTCGAGAGATGAATGGACTTCTCGAGAAGAATTGGCTTCTCAATAAAAACAGGCTTTAGAAAAACTTTTCTGGCAGACGAGAAAAACTTTCCCAGAGACAGACATTTGATTTCTCGAGAAACTCAAGTCTTGCCGAGAAACCTTTAGAAACTTGAAATAAAGGATTGAAAAGGATTTCTCGAGAAAGGAATTTGAAAAACAAAACAGCGCAGAGCCAATTTGTCAGTCTGAGGAAAAAATTCGTCGAACGGAGCTCGAAGAAATCACTTCAATTTGTCGAATGGCGATCGACGAACAGCGATCAACAAAACCACTTCAATTTCAGTATAACAGCGATCGACGAAACTACTTCAATTCGTCGAACGGCGATCGACGAAACCACTTCAATTTTAGTATAACAGCGATCGACGAAACCACTTCAATTCACCGAACGGAGATCGACGAACGGCGATCGACGAAACCACTTCAATTTCAGTAAAACTATCCAACGAACGACGCTCAACGAAACCACTTCAAATCGTCGAACGAGGATCGACAAACTCTAAACTCAAAATTTCTGTATAACTGTCCATCGAACGGCGCTCGACAAAAACACTACAATTCGTCGAATGGCGATCGACGAACTCACCAAAATTCGTCGAACGAAAAATACTTAGGAAAAATATTTCTTCCAGATCAAGATAACAACAGCAACTTTCTCTTAGCTCTTCCTTTGTGTTTGAATAAGAAGTACACCCCAATAGAGAGATTCCACATGACTCAACACCTTGGTCTACACAATGAGGAATTACATTGCGTAGGCCTGTGTTTTATGACTCATTGAAACCTGACATTGGTTTGTACTTAGCCATTTACAACCTGCAAACACACAACTAAAAGACAATATCAAATACAATCTCAATTCAACTTAGTTTAAGGGGACTTCTTCAAATCAAGGTAATTGTGGATACAATTCCCATCAATCTCCCCCTATTTGAAGAAGTCAGAACCTATGTACTATGTTGAATTGCACAGAGAGTAAATATTAATAAATACATAAAGAGATAAGGAGTGTTAAAAACTTAGCTTTTCAACCTTCTCTCCCTTTCAACTTTCTCTCAACTTCAACTTCTCTCCCAACTTCAACTTCTATCCCCCTTTCTGACTACTTCAGATAGGGAAGGAAAAGTATGAGAGATCAACATAGTTCTCCCCCTCAGCCATAACATGTGAGTCCTCATTTGGGAGTAGACTTTAAAAACATTGAATCATCTTCCCCTCAATCTTTTCTCCCCCTTAGAATTTCAGTGCCTGGACTGATTTCCTAAGCTTTTCAGCGACCTTACTATAGACGTCTTGTCTTCTTCCTGACTTGAATATTACTCCATGTTGAGCATTCTAAGCTCTATCTTGAAGAAAGAGAACTTGGTCTCATCCAGCGGTTTCGTGAAAATATCTGCAACTTGCTTATCCGTCGGGACATAACATAGATTGATGTCCCTATTCTCCACATGCTCCTAGATGAAATGATATCTTAAATCGATATGCATTGTCCGACTGTGTGAGACTGGATTATTTGCAAATTATATAGCACTGGAGGAGTCGCAAAACATTGGGATTTCTTTGAACTTCAAGTTATAATCTTCAGGTTGATTCTTTATCCAAAGAAGTTGTGCACAAAAACTGCCTGCAGAAATGTATTCTGACTCGGCGGTTGAAATTGCAACACAATTCTGCTTCTTGCTACTCTAGAAAATAAGTCTTCTTCCGAGAAATTGGCATGTCCCGGAAGTTCTTTTCCTGTCATCTTTACTACCTGCAAAGTCTGTATCTGAAAAACTTATTAGCTCGCTATCATTACTTCTTGGGTACCATAAGCCAAGATTTGGTGTACCCTTAAGATATCTCAAAATTCGCTTTGCAACAGTATAGTGAGATTCCTTAGAGTTCACCTGATATCTAGCACATACACATGTAGAGAACATTATATCAGGTCTATTAGTAGTAAGGTAGAGTAAAGAGCCAATTATGTTTGTGTACTTGGTTTCATCGAAAGGTTTCCCTTTCTCATCCTTGTCCAGAGACATAGCTGAGCTCATTAGAGTCCTCATAGAGGTTGCACTCTCCATTCCAAATTTCTTAACCAACTCCTTGGTGAATTTCGTCTGTGAGATGAAAATTCCATCTTCAGATTACTTCACCTGAAGTCCTAAGAAATATTTCATCTCACCCATACTGCTCATTTCAAATTTCCCTTGCATAAGTTTGGAAAACTTTTTGTAGAGGTTATCATCCATAGAGCCAAAAATAATGTCATCGACATAGATTTGCACTAGCAAAATCTTGCCTTTTACTTCCCTAAGAAATAATGTCTTATCTATCTTTCCTCTTGTGAACTTGTTCTCAAGAAGAAAGTTAGACAGCATTTCATACCAAGCTCGAGGAGCTTGTTTTAAACCATACAAAGCTTTTTGCAGTAAGTAAACATAATCAGGATAATCAGGATTAACAAAACCTGGGGGTTGTTCAACGTATACTTCTTCTTTTATATTACCATTGAGAAAAGCTGACTTGACGTCCATTTGGTATACGGTGAATCCTTTGAATGCAACATAAGCTAGAAACAGCCTGATCGCTTCGAGCCTTGCCACAGGAGCATAAGTCTGATCAAAGTCGATCCCTTCTTCTTGTCTGTATCCTTTTGCTACAAGTCTAGCTTTGTTCTTGATTATCGCTTCGTCTTCATCCAACTTGTTTCTGTAGACCCACTTTGTTCCAATGATATTTTTATCCTTGGGTTTTGGAACTCGAGTCTACAATTTGCATCGCTTGAACTAATTTAGTTCTTCTTCCATAGCAACTATCCAAGAGGGGTCTTCATTTGCTTCTTGGAACTTCTTCGGTTCAACCTGCGAGAGGAAACTTAAATGCATATTTTCATAAATAGTACCTCTTCTGGTTCTTATGCCGCCATGAGGGTCTCCTATGATCTGATCAATAGGATGATCCATCAGGTGTCTGAATTAAAGATTCCTTGCATTATTTGGAACACCAGGAGCTATTTCTTCTACTGGAGTGTCTTCCTCCACTTGCATTAACTCTTCATCAGGATGATCTTCCTCTTCATTTGAGGTTGGGGGAGGGATCTTGATGAAGTTTTGAGCATCTTCTTTCAATGTCTTATCCAAGCATAAGTCTTGCAGTCTAGAACCTGCATCTTCAACAGAAGAACTAGAGGAACTTCTATGTAGCAAGCTCATCTCATCAAATACAACGTTAATAGATTCTTCTACAACCAGAGTTTTCTTATTAAAAACTCTATAAGCTTTGCTATGGCTACTATAGCCTATGAAAATACCTTCAAAGCTCTTTTCACTAAACTTGGTTTTGTAATGCTTTCCATTATTAAGTACAAAGCATTTACTACCAAAGATTCTAAAATAAGAGATGGTTGGTCTCTTGCCTTTTAGTAGTTCATAAGGAGCCTTTTCATGGTTTTTATTTATGAGTGCTCTGTTTTGCACGTGGCAAGCAGTGTTGACGGCTTCAGCCCAGAAGTATTCCGGAAGTGAAGAATCACTCAACATTATTCTGCAAGCCTCAATGAGTGTTTTGTTCCTTCTCTCAGCTACCCCATTTTGTTGTGGAGTTCGAGGAGATGAAAACTCATGAAAGATACCAAGGCTTTCACAGAAATCTGTCATGGCTCCAGATTCAAATTCTGTTCCATGATCACTTCTGATTTTGACCACCGAACTATCTAATTCGTTCTGAATTTGCTTGACAAATTTAGTGAAAATATCAAAGGTATCTGACTTGTGTATTAGAAAGAATACCCATGCAAAACGTGAGTAATCATCTACAATAACCAATGTGTAAGACTTTCCTCCTAAACTTCTAATTTGTAAAGGACCAAACAGGTCCATATGAAGCAGGTATAAACACCCGGTAGAGTCTTTACCAATAATGCTCTTAAAGGTAGCTCTTGTTTGCTTGCCTTTTACATAAGCAAGACAAGGTCTATCTTTAATGCACTTAACATTTGGCGCATCACACGCTAAGTTTTGATAAAACAATTTAATTATCATTTTGGAATTAATATGTGCTAATCTCTTGTGCCATTAGTCGACAAGGGATGCACTATCTTTTGCTAAAAGACATACTGGTGTAGAAGAGGATAAACAAAGAAAATTCAAATAGAAAATATTTCTACAACGAGTGCCTGATAAAATCATTTCAGAATTTTCTGCCGACTTTATCAAACACTTATCTTTACAAAAATCAACTGTGTATCCTTTATCACAGAGTTGACTTATGCTTATTAGATTGTGTTTTAATCCTTCCACATAAGCTACATCTGAAATGGATACATTACCATTAGTAATCATATCGTAGCATTTTGTTATTCCTCTGTCGGATCCGCCAAAAATAACTTTTGGACCGTTCACAACTGGAATAAAATTCTGTAAGAGACTTCTAGTTTCGGTCATATGCCGAGAACACCCACTGTCCAAATACCAGATAGGATTTCTGTTGGCCTTTGTACATACCTGCAAAAACAAATTATTTTGCCTTAGGAGCCCAAACAAATTTGGGTCCTTGGTCCCTTGTTAGTTGATCCCCACGAAGAACGTTAACATTGCGAGTGGTCTTTCTTGCAATGTTTACTTGTGGTCTCTTTAAATAAGTAGAATTGAACCAGCAATTTACGGTAAAGTGACCAATCTTGTCGCAGCACCAACAGTCAAACCTATTGTACTTTCTCTTAGTATCCTCCTGCTTCACTTTTTGAACGTTAGTTTTAGCAGTGGAAATTCTTCTAGAAGAGGAAGCTTCATGAGTATAGCACACACATGGTTGAACTATCTCCTTAGGCTTAGATGCAACAACCTTCACTATTTGTGCTCTCTTCGCACTAGGTCTATGAACAAATGGACCTTAACTTCTCAGATTAATTTCCTCATAGGGTGATTTGAAAGCACTTGCACCAAAGTTTCGGGGACGAGTCCACCCCTTGTAGTCATTGACAGGCCCAGACACAATTGGACTAGTCAAATGACCATAGGAGCTTTCTAGATCATAAACATTAGTAGGAAAGATGACTTTCTTAAAAGTAGTCTGATCCAAATGGGCTTTCCCTTTCTCTTCGGCGGTGACTTTCCTAGCACTCTTATTTTTCTTCTTCACTAGTATGCTTTTAGAAGATTTACTAGATTCAGCCACATGACCTAATCCACTTCCACTTGCTTTAGCGGAGAATCTATCAATGATTGGAAGAATAGTTTTAGGTTGAGAAAACTTTTCAACTAGCCTCTTCTCTGCGGCTAACTGTTCTTCCAGCTCTTTGATACTTTCCTCTCTCGGGGCAAGGAGCTCATCTGAGCTTTTGATCTTCTCTGCCAGATTTTGGATTTCCTCTCTGAGAGATGTAAGTTGTGCAACTTCTTCTCTCATATTAGATTCCACTTCCTAGAGAGACAAAATCTCCTTGGCTTGGATTTTGACAACCTTTCGGCATTTGTCAAAGACTTTAAGCAATTCAGAATATTGAGTCATGAGTTCTGAATCTTCATCTGAGATATAGTTCTTTTGTTCAACTTAGGCATACTCAGATTCAGACAAAATAGTGTGATCATTTACCTTCCCTTTGTATGGAGGTTCTTCTTCGTCATCAGTCATATCCATCAGCCTGAAGTAGGCTTCTTCTTCATCACTTGACTTCCCGTGGGTGGATTTCTTTTCTTCTTTCTTTCCACCTTCTTTCTTTTTTTAAGGGCATTCAGCGATCATATACCCTGGCTTATTACAACAATAATCAATAATGTCAGAAGAAATGTGTTTCTTCGGTTTAGACTTATACCTGTCATGGTTGACTGAGCCCTTCTTGTGATGATCTCCATCACGATGAGAATGTCTATAGTCAGAAGATGAATGTTTGTTCTTCATAAGCCTTCTCTTGTTTAGCAGCTTCTTGAACTGACGGGAGATTAGAGAAAATTCCCCATCTGACATTTCTGAGTAGGAGGAGCCTGCTTCTGATTCTTCTTCTTCATCGGATTCTTGTGCCCTAATTGGAGAAACAGTTCTGCTTTTCTTGGAGCTTTCTGCCTTCAGAACCAAGGTCCTTTCCTTGCTAGAAGTCTGGTTCCCATCTTTTGTTTTGCGGATATTCATCAGTAGCGCATGAGATAATAGCTTCCCAAACAGATTCTGTGAATCAATATTTGGCAGCTTTCCAAACTCCCTAATGTCAATGATCTTGTTATCCCATTCTTTCGTCAAGGATCGCAGGAACTTGTCATTGAGTTCACCGTTTGTGAATTCCCAGACATAGTTTCTTAGGCTGTTTAAATTTTGAAGAATCTTTCATAAGCATCGGTGATGCACTCCTTCTTACTCTGCTTGAAGGCCTCATACGCTTGGTTGAGTAGAGATCTTCTATCGTCCCTTACCTCTTCGGTACCTTCCATGAGAACGATTAAGGATGTCCACATCTCTTTGGCTGATCTGCAGTGAATCAAATTTTGTAACATTAAGTCATCCACTGCACTAGCAATAATGTTCTTCGCCTTTTTGTCCAAGGCTACTATAGCGATCTCATCCTTAGTTAGGTCCATCATTTTCTTTGGCACCTGAACAGTAGGGTCAATTGTAGAGACAGTCAAAGGCACATGAGGGCCTTCTACTACAACTTGAAATATTCTCAGATCAGCGGCTTCCATGTAAAATCTGACTATTTCTTTCCACATGGGAAAATTTGCCATTGTGCAGATTGGCAACTTCAACGAGGAAGATTCCTTGCTTCTTTCCATGATTTGCTAGCAACTAGAATGGATGGATCCTGTTCAAGGTGTTAACCTAGAAATGAACAGCGACCCTCTGATACCAATTGAAGTATCTAGTTGCCAACCTAAATCACCTAGAGGGGGGTGAATAGGTGATATATGCATCTTTTGTGGAATTTAGAACTTGATAAAATAGAACGCACAGAAAGCAAATCACAAGCACAGATAACACAAGGAATTTATAGTGGTTCCCCGTTCTTGGGTACTCCACTTGTCGGACTCGCCAATCAAGCACCACAGCTAGACTTGACTACTTCACTATAACTCGGATCAAGAATGATCCTACAATCTCGTAGTCAACACTCCTACAACTCGGAGACAAATCTCCAACAAACTCAGAGAAAATCCCTCTTACAACTCGGAGAAAAACCTCTCCTACAACTCGGAGACAAACCTCTCCTACAACTCGGAGAAAAACCTCTCCTACATCAAATGTATATTGAGATTGATACAATACTTATCAATACAATAACAGATCTGAAAACCCTGAGATATCTTCTTCCTTCTTGAGGCTTGAAAAGCTTTGACTTGTTGTCGATGAGGAAGAATTGAAAATAACTCAGATCTGACCTTTTACAATTCGACTTGATCCAATAGATACAGTAGAGGATGGAGCAATGATCAATCAAACCTTTTCTTCTAGTGGAGATATTGATTCAGAATAATTGATCGATCTCCAACAATGGCGATAGGCAGCGACACTTTCTCGTTCTTACGGATCGAATAGAAATTAGGGTTAAGATTAGAATGATTGATTCTCTTGAATAATCCTTAAAAGAGAGCCTTATATAGCCAAGGACTTAACGACATGAATTAAGGTAGGATTAACCTTAAACAAAATCAGACGAGTCGTCACATCAGACATAAGGAATTAACGTCCCGACAAACGGACTGAAAATCACTTAAAGAATGAAATACAATTTTTCGAGAACAAAGAACTTCTCGAGAAATAGCAGCTTCTACTCGAGAAAATACATAGAAGGATTTACGGGAGATATATATAAACTTCTCGAGAGATACATGATTTCTCGAGAGATGGATGGACTTCTCGAGAACAATTGGCTTCTCAATAAAAACAACCTTTAGAAAAACTTTACTAGCAGACGAGAAAGACTTTTCGAGAGACAGACATATTTCTCGAGAGACTGTTTTGATTTCTCGAGAAACTCAAGTCTTGCCGAGAAACCTTTAGAAACTTGAAATAAAGGATTGAAATGGATTTCTCGCGAAAGGAATTTGAAAAACAAAATAGCGCAGAGCCAATTCGTCGGTCTGAGGAAAAATTCGTCGAACGGAGCTCGAAGAAATCACTTCAATTTGTCGAACGGAGATCGACGAATGGTGATCAACGAAACCACTTCAATTTCAGTATAACAACGATCGATGAAACTACTTCAATTCGTCGAACGGCGATCGACGAACGGCGATCGACGAAACCACTTCAATTTCAGTATAACAGTAATCGACAAAACCACTTCAAATCGTCGAACGGAGATCAACGAACGGCAATCGACGAAACCACATCAATTTCAGTAAAACTATCCAACGATCGGTGCACAACGAAACCCCTTCAAATCGTCGAACGGCGATCAACAAACTCCGAACTCAGAATTTTGATATAACTATCCATCGAACGGCACTCGACAAAAACACTACAATTCATCAAGCGGTGATCGACGAACTCACCAAAATTCGTCGAACGAAAAACACTTAGGAAAAATATTTCTTCCAGATCAAGAGAACAGCAGCAACTTTCTCTTAGCTCTTCCTTTGTGTTTGAATAAGAAGTGCACCCCAATAGAGAGATTCCACATGAGTCAACACCTTTGTCTACACAATGAGGAATTACATTGCATAGGCCTGTGTTTTATGACTCATTGAAACCTTACATTGGTTTGTACTTAGCCATTTACAACCTGCAAACACACAACTAAAAGACAATATCAAATACAATCTCAATTCAACTTAGTTCAAGGGGACTTCTTCAAATCAAGGTAATTGTGGATACAATTCCCAACATATTGACATCGAAACCTTGGACAGATTCTCAAGGGTCCTCCCCATGAGCTAACTCTCTGAGCCCAAGGAGAAGAAGAAAACTTTAGTCAAAGGGCTAAGGAAAACCAGAATAGTCTACTTTGATTCTGGGTCAGAGGCAGAAGAGAATGTCCCAGTTGTGGACAATCAAGAACCAGTCAGCAGTCCACCAAAAGATAATCAGGAAGGAGAACATGACATTGAAGGTCATGAAGGCCAAGCTCCTGAGAAAGAGCATGAAAGTGAAAAGGATGATGATGCTGAGAAAGAGCATCAGAAGGAAAAGACTGTTGTTGTTGCTCATAAAGGTGTACAAATTGTGCAATCCTCTTCAAAAAATCATGAGGATGATCAACGAAACTCTGTGGCTGATCTTCAGGGTAAGATTGATTTTATTATCTCAAATCTAGAGGATAGATGTAAGCTAATTCTTGTTGAACTAGCGGATTTTTTGGGAGATGATCTTGAAGATGATAATGCCCCATCTGAGGGGGAGTAGCAGAGGAGAGGTTCTGATAAAGAATATATAGGTTCTCCAGGTGAGGGGGAGTAAGAAAAGAATTCTAAAGAAGCAAAGCAAGATGCTGGAGATGATAAGGATGTTGAAGCCCAGCCTAGTGATAAAGCTAAGGGGGAGCATGATCAGCAGGCAATTAAGCCAGCAGTCACTGAAGACCATGCTTTATCATCTACAATATCACATGATCAGATCATCAATTCAATCAGTTTATTAATTGAAGGTCAGATGAATTATATTAAGAATTATATTGATTGCTCCATCTTATCAGTAAAGAAAGAAGTCATGGCAGAAGTACAAGTGATTAAGGAAGAAACTGGCTTCCTTAATAAGCAAATGACAAAATGGTTTGACCTGGCAGAAAAGTTAGTAGTTTGCTCAGAACATTACTCTGAGATCAATGGACAAACAACTCCAAATGTTTGAGAATGACGTCATATGTCAAAAACTATGTGAGCAAGATAGATAAAGTCATGGAAAAGGCCTCCAATCACATTGAATACTTTGTATGGAAAATAGCCACTATAATGATTGGAGAGGCAGAGAAAATGAAGGATGAGCTCAAGTCTGACTTGGAAAATGCTTTCCAAACTCTTTCAGGATCTATAGTTGCTGCCTCCTAGACAATAGAAGCCAAAGTTGTTGAAGAAGCAAGAAAGGGGGAGGTGGCCAATGCTGAGACCAATGTTGAACTGGCTCTCTAAGTGCTACAAGGAACTAGGGTAGCCCTAAATCTTCCCCTACTGGATAATTACAGAAAGGAAGATTTTAACTATGAAGGGCAAGCCAGAATAGCTCAAAATGCTAATCTTGCAAAGAGAAGGAAAAGAGAACAGGTGATGCTAGTTGAAGAGTACATGGCTTAGCAAAGGGAAGATTAGGGCAATGATCCTGATTATGAGTACTGGAATGAAGACTCCAAGAGCATCATTCTTAATGCCTGGTTGAGTCATGGTCAAGTCTGCAAGGACATTGATAGGATCTATCCAGCTAAAGCGTGGATAAAGCACCTTGAAAGGAACACAAAGAGGGAAAGAATATTCAAGGAG
This sequence comes from Dactylorhiza incarnata, assembly GCA_033032865.1. Lineage (NCBI taxonomy): Eukaryota > Viridiplantae > Streptophyta > Magnoliopsida > Asparagales > Orchidaceae > Dactylorhiza > Dactylorhiza incarnata. The sequence goes on from JAWHQI010000013.1 coordinate 4,270,521, forward strand.
AATCATGTAAGGAAGCATGAACAAAGGATAATGCCTTTTATACCTTTACTTCAAGAGGCAAGAAAATAAGAGGAAGCTAGTTGAGATATAAGTTGAAAATGCAGAAAAGGGTACTCCTAGTAAAGACAAGAATGTTGCTGCTGAAGCCAAAGAGGCTACTGCTGAAGACAAGGAGGCTACTGCCAAAGGGAAGGAAGTTGTTGCTGATAATGCAGAATGCTCAACTTCATCAAAGAGAAGAAAAACTTAGATATATGTATTTAGTTTTTCATTAAATCAAATTGTAATTTGAACAATGTTTCAACATTCTGGTAGAAATGAAAGTGATAATTCTAATTGAATTAATAGTTTGTGTTATAGGCCAATGCGAGTCAAGCTTAATGTTATTCTATATTAATGCTTTAAATATTCTATGGTGCCTATAAATATATAGTTAACAATGTTATTGTTTTGATTAAACAATGTTGTTATGTTGTCATGAAAATAATCTATCATGACATTATCTGTAATGCCAAATTTATGTTGACATTTACATGTTATGATATCATGAATATAATTTAAAACATTGCCATGATAAGTTCTTTTTATTTGTATGTATCTTAGCATTGATGTATGTTCTGCCTTCTTCAAATAGGGGGTGATTATTGGGAATATTGCCCTCAATATTCCCTTGATTTGAAGAGGCATCACTCGCAATGCTAAGTATATATTGTATTTGATAAACCCCATTTTGCACCATGACTGTGCATGGTTAAGATATTCCAAGCATTGGAATAATGTTAATGGTTCACTGTCAAAACCGCTGAGACGAGCTCACTGTCTCAGTTGAACCGCTGAGATGAGGCCAGGAACCGCTGAGAAGGGGTCTACGTTAGCTGAGCTGCAGATAGACAAAATCTACTAAGAGGACAACCTATCTCAGCGGATCTGCTGATACGAAGACATCTTAACTGCTGAGACTGAAGGTTGTCTCAGCCCAACCGCTGAGACAGATTCAAAACTGAAAGATGACACTGGCGGGATTTGCTTTTGGCGCAAATAGCTGTAAAGCTAGATGAAGTATATTATCCTTCTCCATGGTGTGTCAGGGGCCTTCTAAGAGCCGTTGAAGATGGAAGGAGTATAAAAGAATATGATAGGGCATTTCAGAAGGTCTGGTTATTATTGTTGTATTACTAAGTGTTGAAAAGTGTGAGAGCCATCTACTATTCCATTGATGGCTTTCAAGAGCTCTCTCCTTCTGCTTACTGAACCAGCAAGAAGATACAAGGAGGGAAGATAACTCTTTTATCCAGAAGAGCAAGGTGATCTTTTCCCTTCTACTGAAGAGAAGGATCAGATAGGAGCAGGTCTAAAGATTTCATTCAGCCCAGCTTCAAGGTTGCACCAGCTGTGCATAAGCAACAGAAGACAATGTCACTGTTGTCAACTATTGTAAGTTATACTTATAACCTTTGTAGGAACTGTATTATTCTGAGCTTGTAGGGAACTGTGACTGAGATTATAGGGTTGTTAAACCTGAGTTGTAGGGTTGTTAAGCCTGAGATTGTAGGGTTGTTGAGCCTGAGATTTATAAGGTTGTTGACCCTGAGTTGTAGGGCATATTGCCTAAGAAGTAGGGCTTCTTGATAAGCATGATGTAGGATATCAAAGTGATCTTTGAGCAGTAGGAGTGGAGGCACTCTGAGTTGGTAGGGCTGGTTAGCCTCAGGTAGGGTTTGAAGCAAACCTGGGGGATCTGTGTTGTAAGCTGTTAAAGATGAGATTGGAGGAGTTTGCCTTGTCTTACACTCTATTAGAAAGGTGTAGAGGGAAAGTGGACTACCCATAGACACACTGTCTTGGGGAACCACTATAAAGAACTGTGTGCTTTCTGTGTTTGCTTGATTTTTTGTTTACTACTCACTAACTACTAGCAACAATTAAGTAAAATTCAAAAAGACTTATTCACCCACCCCCACCCCCCCTCTAGGTGAATTAGACTACTAACCTATAAACTATCAATGTGTATTTAAGTGTGCAGGAAACAATGCCATATGAATTAAGGATAACATATGAAAGAAGCGCCCGAGTTTAAAGCCAAAACTCAAAACTGGCCGTTAGAGCGGGCGGTAGCTCCCACGGTAGCTTCTAGAGCAGGCAGTAGCTGCTAGCGTCGGCAGTAGCTCTTGAAAGCGTGAAAGTGAAATTCAAGCTTGCAAGAAGGAAGATGCATATATAGAAGGCAGCTAGAGACGGCGGTAGCTCAAAACACTTTAGAAAGTCGGCTGACGCTTCTAAAACTGAAAGATTCTCACACGCATAATATTGCCTAATCTGAGATAGCACTGGCGGTAGGGCTAGCGCAGGCGGTAGGTCCAACTCTATGAAAAGGACCCTTTGGCTCCATCTTCATCATCCTCTCACAACCCTAAATTTCAGAGCCTCGTGCCACAGCATATAGAGGAAGTTTTAGAGAGATACTCCCACAAATCAATGAAGGCTTAAGGAGATCAGTGGAGAAAATTTCAACACGCTTCATCATCATGATGAAAGACCGCATCAACTACGATCATACTCTACGGGTATTCATCTACTTCTTCAAGAGATCCAAATAGAGAGTTTTTCATATTATTATTATTGCTTGCATCTCTTTACTCTTGTAATCGTGTAGTAAATTTGCCTAGCGTTGGCGACTAGGTCTGGGTAGGACTTAGGGAGGAATTTGCCTTGTGTTGGCAATTAGATCTAGTGTAGGTCTAGGGGGTGCTCGAGGCCGTATTCGGGGGAGGATTGGATAGAGCGACTTGAGGCTGTATCCGTGGGAGGATAGGCTAAAGCCACCGATTTGTGGGGATACGAGTCAGGATAGAAAACAAAAGAGATTTTTCTTTTTCACCTTCGATTTAGCGTCATAAGAAATCAAGTTTTGTATTCTGCTATTTCAAGTTAATAAAATCACATCTTTATTTTATTTTACCTGAGGTGTTTGGTTTTTCACTATTTTGATCTCTTAGATTTTCAAGTTTCACAAAATATAATAAATGTTTTATGACACTTATTCACCCCCCCCCCCCTCTAAGGGCGCCTATAGATCCAACAAAAGTGGGTATGGATGAGTGTATATCTACTAAGATTGATTAAGAACCACGTATTGAAGGATTGTCATGATCGAGCATAGGATAGTGTATGCACCTCCTATATGATTACTCCCCCTACAAAGATACTTTTTTTAGTTTGATATTGTTATAATGCACTCCCCCTAAATATTAGATTTATGCAATTTATTCTCCCCTTTTGGTAGTATCAAAAGAGGGTTTAGGTGAGAGTATGCAATAAGGATTAATATGATTTTTGTAGAGAAGAAAAATAGGATGCAATCAAAATCTTGTTAAATACTACTTGTTGAGAAAAAATATAAGCATGATGGAACATAAAGTAGTAAGCAACATAGCTGAAATGATAAAGTAAGTATTCTTATTTTCAGATATCACTTGTTGAAAAAATAATAATAGTCATAAAAGAGCATAAGTAGTAAACTTAGCGAAAGAATATAATAAGCACTCTTAAACATAAACATCATTTTATAAGGTAAAATCATATAAAGGATAATGAGTTTTGAATTTGAAAAGTTGATGTTTGAGTTAAAGATTCAAGAGATGTTATTCCATTAACATAAAATTGCAAGCATGATTTTATAATATCATGAAAAGATACAAAAACTACAATGTAATAAAATTTGCATTTTAAGTAAACATAAACATTGTAGCGGTCATGCTTTGTTATCTAGTGCATTTACTTAAGTTTGTAAAGAATAGTGTATATGAGCATTAGGATACAATTCTCATGAGTAGAAGTTTTATGAAAGATAATGATGTGTACAAAATAGTATTTTGATAAAGTATACAAGTGAATCAATCAAAAACACATGACATATATAATGAAATAACACAACATTAAAATACACAAATACTATTACTTCCATAATATTTTAATGCACATAGAGATGTTTTTTTAAATAGAAGAGGTGATAATTTTGTTTGCACAAAACACTTTACAATTTTTGGTAGAGTTTTCCTTGTCATCTATTTTTATTTTATTTTGATTTTTATGACCAAGGACTCCAAATTCACTTGTTTTTTGCAAACAGATAAGTTATATTTCATATACCACATTTCTGAAATCATAAGTGCATGAAAACAAAGAATTGAAATAACCAATTCAATGTTGTGTAGGTAATCTATTTATGCCTTTTAATTATTTATGTTATTACACTACACAATTATGCAAGAATAAGATTGTAAACACATGTAGGTTATCAAAAATAAGTGAGTGAATGAATCATTATCAAACATAATACATTACTCATACTTAGAGGCATGCTAAGCGTTTCTACACATGTTAATTTACAATCCATTTCATTGCACATAACAAGATAATTTTCAAAACATGACAAATACAAAATAATATTTTTAACAAACTTGAAAGTTAAATTAAACATTGTATTTAATCTTTAATTGATATAATTAATCATCCTTGACAATGGAAATGAATAACTATCAATTTTTTATTTTTTTTTATTTTTATATAAGTATAAAACAATAATCACACATAAAGAGAAAAACATATTTTTGTTCTTTGAAATTGTTTTGCAATTTTGTATTTGTTTTTAAATATTCAAATTCAAATATTTTCTGGAAAACATAGAAGACTTTAACAGGCCTCAGTAAATGATATTCTATGCCAGATAAATAAACCCAAAATAATGCATGAGAAAATACCAAAAAAAATTCAAAAATAAAAAAAATTTGGAGCAAACGGGCTAACGCTGGGATTAGCTCTTAACGCCAAAACAGAACTGCACATTTTGATTTTTTTTTGAAAATTGTTTTTCTTAATTTAGTTGTAGTGTAAAGAGGTCTTCTTATTATTGAAATTTCAGACTTTTTAGAGATGATTTGAAGGCTCTTTTAAGCATGTTTTTATGATTTTTCAAATACTTGTGTTCTATAAAATCATTAAAGCTCAAAATAATAAAATATGCAGATACAAGATGCAAAGATAGATCAAAAATAATATGCATGATTTAAGTATAAAGAGTGAGGTGATGTTCATGCAATGAATATAATATAAGTATATCTAAGATCAAGATACCTTAACTACATGACTACACTCTAGCCCCGTACTAAGTGACGGATAGGGATGAGGAGCTGCACACATGTCGTAGGTTGGGGTGTTAATCCTATATGCATACAAAAGATGATGCTCATCCTAGCACTCCCCCCCCCCCCCCGTGCCTCGCAATGCCCAACTGGAATCCTCCTGGTTAAGGATAATACATGACTTAGAGGTTAGGTCTCTAATGCACACAATCTTACGCCCTCGCTACTGTGAGTCACATGTCATTGGTTAATGATTATGGACATACTAAGCGTTTTAGCCTAAGGATTAATTCATAAAATATGAGTTTGTTATAGTTTTAGAATATATAGTAGATTTTACAGCCTTGTAGTAATTATGAATTTTAAAATTCAAATTTTTCTACCTTTAATTTAACATGTCATTATATTGATAAACTTAGCATAGACACTAAGTTGAGCATATACCAAAAAGGTGCAGCTTGGATAATAAATTTGGATGCAATGTTATGCTAAATATATATAATTACTTTGCATGTAATTAATCATAGAGTTTCGAATTTTCATAGACCTAGAATGAAGTGACAATTCTATTTGATTTCATCTTGTTGATATCAAGTTTATTCTTAGGTCTAAATATAATAACATACATACAAACAATTGAAATGCACATCACACACACAAAACAAGATATGAAACTATAATACCAATAACCATCAGATATTTCATAATTCCTAAGGTTGATAGAAATAGTTGATTTAAGATAATTCTTGATAGATCATGAATTATGATATATTATAATAGTGAATTTTAGCATATGATATCAATAGATCATGGTGGAGTGTGTGAAATGATATTCATCATTTTTGTAATTTTCCAATTCTGATTTTTCTAGATTATGATTTTCCAATATAGGGGTTATCATATGCAGCAAAGAAAGTTAAAAAAAATATTCAAAAAGTTACGCATTTAATTTATTAGCGTAAGACGCCTAAAAGCACATTTAAATCCATTTTTTAACATAATTTCATTACTCTTGATAATATCACTTAACAAATTTAGCATTCAATTTATAATGATAATATAAGACATTTATAGGCAATGGATTTAAAAAGGATAAAACATATAAAAAGAAAAGATAGATCACTTGAAAACTTTATGACTTTATATTTAATTTAATTCAATTTGATTTGATAACATTAGACTTAAAATGTGTGAGTCATGTCCCATAAAATATAATGTGACCATAGCGTGTTGGCTCAAAAATAAAAAAATAAACAAAAGAAAAAAGATATTAAGCATATCATGAAGTAGAGTATTGTACATTTTATTTTGATTTATTTCTACTTCATGCATTTGATTGGATACTAATAAATAATAGATTTAGGTATCCTAAGAGGACCAAGAGTGATGGTTCCTTTGGGTAACCAAATGTAGTGTGATGTTTTATGAGGAGACAAGGATGAATGAGTTATTTCAAGTGTTTCATTTTTAAGAATGGGTCTCCATTCATACCTTGGTTGATTATATTTTAAATTCATATTATGATTATATGACATCATTTTGTGGTGATATTTGGTTGAAAAATAATTCATTTTTTTATGTTTATTGATATTGTTTTTCAAAGTAGACTGATGTTGAGAATCATAAATTGTTTTAGAATAGTCATTCTTAGAGAGTTTATAAAAGTGATGGTCTTTCTTAAGAATTGAATGTTGAAAGAGTGAGTGTTTATGGTCATTAAATAGAAAGTTCTTATTATTTTTTTTTTATTTTCATGTCCACTCTTTCCTTTAGACCACAACTCTTATAATATGAAGTTAAGCTTTTGGACTTTTGATTTATTAATAAACTAGAGATAAGAGATTGTTTATTACATGAGAAATTTTTAATAACAATTTTAATGATTCTAGTTTACTGTTGGAGCATCATTTTCTTTTATCAATTTTTCATTATGCCCTTTTGAAGTTAAAAGACCTTTTTCCAAAACTTTGAGTTCTTCTTTAAAAGTATTATAATCAAAACAAGGTTTAGCATTTTTAATTGAAGAGCATGAAAGAGAATTTGAAACATCAATGTAAGATTCTACTTTAGCGTCTGCTTTTAAAGTTTTATTTTCTAAATGTAATTTGGAATTAGCATTTTTCAACTTTAAAATTTTACGTTTAGCAATTTTAAGCATACGAGATGTAAAAATAGAATTTGTTACAAAAAGAGAAGATTTTGATTTTCTTACATTGCTATGGGACGAGGCAAGATTTGAACCAGAGGTTCCTTTGACATCTTCTTCGCATTCCACTTCCATAGTTGAATTTCCATCTTCTCTTTTGCTTAATGTATTGCCATCATTTGAGTCCAATATTATGACGTTGCATTCTTCTCTCTTAGATAGATCTTCCTCCAAGCATGCTTCCTCATCGATTTCTTCTCTTGGATCCATTAGGAATTACTCTTGTTCATCATCTATGGAAGAAAGACTATAAGTATTCTCAAGAAATTTCCAAACTTCAAAAGTAGTAGGAAGCGTATAAATAAGTTTGAAAATATTTTAATCTAGAGCACAATATAGACTATTCATAGATTTGGCATTTAAAAACATTTTATTTTTATTTAGAATACTTGGGGTCATTTTAATAGTAATATTCCAAACTTTAATATCCAAAGTTTTTAGAAATTTTTCCATAAGAGTTTTCCACTCATTATAATTTTCACCCATAAATAATGGTGGTGATAATGATTTTTCATTTTCATAAAAAATTTCCCTTCTATTGGATGTGAGATCATGAAGCGTCATTATTCCAGTTGTAAAGTCATTTTGGAATAACCTATGCTCTGATACCACGTGTTGGATCTTATGACGCCCTTAGAGGGGAATGAATAAGGGTTTTATGGATATTAAATCTTATTTAAATTTATCAAAATTTGCGACCGAAGTTTCAGAATATTTTATAAGAAAATATATATTAATATCTCAGATAAGATATATTAACGATTCCTTTTTAAAGAAGACGGAATTCAATTTTTCTCCACTACCGCCAGCACTAGAGCTAATGTCTGGCGTTAGTCAAAATGAATCTTACAATATATTTTGCTTTAGTGCTTTGATGCAAAAATAATTTAAAATATTTTTGAAGAGAAAATAAAATCAATTAAATGATACATTTGAAAACATGATTTTATTTCATAAGAAATTGATTACACAAATGTTTGCTTTAATGCTTTGGTGAAAATATAATTTAACACAATCTTAAAGAGGAAATAAAATCAATTGACTGAAACATTAAAAGACATGATTTTATTTCATAAGAAATTGATTATACAAATGTTTGATTTCAATAACGCTAGAAATCAAGTCGAGAATATGAAAAACCTTTTTTTTGCGATTCAGCGGTCCTTCTCCCAAGGATCGATTGGCAATAGCCTATCTCACCCCAGATAAGGCCTCTAGACACCCCATAGATCTAACCTCAACCTAGTCTCCACGCACAAGGTGGAAAATTCCCCCTAAACCTCACAAGTCCTAGTTGCCAACGATTGCGGCGAATTTCCCACAGAATCCTTCCCAGAATCCGACGTTCTCCCCGAATGATTTCTGTACACCTGTTACAAAAGGAATACAATAAAAGATTACAAGATAAAAATAAAGTAAGAGAAACTCCCCAAGAAATTCTGAAGGTGAAGACGAAGGCGATGTAGACGTTGATGTTCTTAAAGCGTTCATCCTTCATATAGAATATGCGTTGTAGATCTTCTCCTTCAAAATCATCTTTAGATTTTCATGTTAGCCTAAGGGAGATCTCTCGATTGTTGTAGATGAGCCTCTCTCAAGAGAATCAGAATTCTGGCTTTAGAGGCAATGGAATACTTGCAGTAGAATGAGAGGAGCTGCTCTTTATATAGGCTCGGGAGATAACGCCTGACATTAAGAAGTTAATGCCAGCATTAGTTGTTGTGTACGATCGTGGCTGAGATTGTGAAACCGTCAAGATCATGGCAGATCGTGAACTCAACACATGTGTTAGCTCCAACGCTGGAGTTGTTACTTGGTACACGACGATACTTCTTCTCGACGTCATTCCCTTCTCGACAACATCCCTTACCGATAATAAGTTAATGCGGGCGTTAACTCTAACGCGGGGTGTTAGCTCTCTTTCCAGAGAATCGTCCCCATTCAGCATATTAATCATAGGTATGTGTAGTTATAGTTCATGTACAACATGCACACTATAAACACACAAAATATAAGATCAAATACAACACGGTATTTGTTATTCTCAAACAAAGAGATGCAGAACATAGGCTCCAACACTCAATCCCTACAGCTCAGGCCCTCAAGCCCTACAATTCAGATCTGAAACAGATCCTACAAACTCAGGCTTGTAAAAGCCCTACAGAGAAAGAGTAATAATAACTTCACTAGACGGATGAAGATTGGCTTCTTGGATTTGAAGAGATTGTTTTTGATGTTTTCTTGGGTAGCACAGATTTCTCTTCAATCCCTTCTTCAATCTGGAACAATTCTTATCAGCCGATGTCACTGGACTGAAACTTGGAGAACACTTGATGAAGATCGATTTGTTCTTTGGTTCTTGTTCCTTCTTCACGCAGCCTTGTTACTCTTCTATTGATTCTTGCATGTATTCTCTGAATGTCTCCTGTTATGTTGTGTAGTTTTAGGGCAGACACTTATCTCTTTTATAAGACTGAGGAGACAACTAACAGTCTCCTATGATGTCCATTAAGTGTCAGAGGCCCATTCCATAACAATACACACTAATTGGACCATCGCGCGGTGACATTAAATGTAGACAGCGTGATTTGAAATGTCTTGATCTATCTTGATGACATTTGCAATGTCTCAATGATAGAACTTGATGTTACGCCTATTCATCTTAGACTTGGGCAAATCTGATAGTTTGTTAGGAAGTAGTCTTAGTCACCTAGAGGGGGGTGAATATGTCTCTTTTATTTTGGGTTTTAACCTAGCTATTTTCTGAGTTTAGGTTAGTAATAAATCAAGCACAACGAAAACACACAATGGTTTATAGAGGTTCCTCAAGATAGGGTGTCTTGAGTAGTCCTCTTTCCCCCTTCACCTTTCTAACAATGAGTTAGATAAGGCCAACACCTACAAACTCAGCTCCAAGAGCTTATAACACAGATCCCTCAGGATCGCTCAGGTTTTCCCAAACCCTACCTCAGGCTCAACAGACCTACCTCAGGCTCAACAGCCCTACCTCAGATCTCACAAATATCCTACACTCAAGCTGACCTCTCAGCTCTACTACTCAGGCCAGATAGCCCTACACCCTTATGCAAAGATGCCCTACAATCTCAGAACTGTTAAGTTCCTACAGAAGTAATAATAGAAGATTACAACATAAGGTAGAATAGATCAAGCCTTGGTCTTCTGTTGCTGAATAACTACTGATGCAGTCTTGAAATAGGGAAGAGGATGATGGCCTCAACTCTGATTCTTCTGATCCTTTCCTTTAGAGGATGATTGAGGATCAACTTGTCTTGACTTGAATCAATCAAGAAGAACAGTCTTTCTCTCCTTGCATCTTTAGGAAGCAGGAAGAGAATACCTGAGGGTAGTCGTCAATGGAATAGTTAATTGTATTCTTTAGTATGAGAAAGAGGGTTATCTTTTACAAAGCCCTACATCATTCTTTTGTATCACTCCAGTCTTTAACGGCTATCAGATGTCCCCTGACACAGCATGGAGGAGATTGGAACATCCTATCTTGCTTTACAGCGTGTTGCGCCAAAAGCAAACCTGCCAGAACTTTTGAATCTGTCTCAGCGGTTGGGCTGAGATGGCTCCCAGTCTCAACGGCTACTTTTGTCCCATCCCAGCGAATCCGCTGAGACAGACAGTTGTCTCAGCGGTTTTCCTCTATTTGCAGCTCAGCTGGGCCAGACACCTTCTCAGCGGCTCTTGGCCTTGTCTCAGCGGTTCAGCTGAGACTGAGAGCTTGTCTCGGCAGTTTTGGCAGCAACCTACTAAACTTACTTCACACCTTGGAATAACCTAACCCTGCATGGTCATGAGATAAAATAGGGTTTAACAAATACAACTTGTACTTAGCATTGAGTGTGAAGCTTCTTCAAATCAAGGTAACATTGAGGGTCATATTCCCAACAATCTCCCCCTATTTGAAGAAGGCAGAACACCCTTAATGCTAAGGTACATAACACATAAATTCTTGACATGTAACTTCAATACATGGTATTCATCATATCATACACATGTAGACATTATTATGGCATCAAGGATAATATTATAACTGATAATATTTATGACATACATATTATCACAGAGTTTATCAATCCATTAATATGATTAGATAATCATGTCAATGCATAATAGATTACCATAAACAATGACACATAGTAAAATTAAGCTATGGCTCAGATTAGCTTACAACAAAAAATAATCAGTTCAACAATTCATTCATTTTCTTTTCATATTAGGAAATGAGACATTGTTCAATTTACACTTAGAAAACCATAACACTTAAATACATTCATTTAAATTTTCCTCTTCTTAGAAGAAGTAGAGCATTCAGCAATGTCAGCAGCCACTTCTTTTCCTTTAGCTGAGACTTCTTGGTCTGCTGCAACAACCACACTTTCAGCAGCCACTCCATCTTCCTGTGTTGGAATCTCCTTATCTTTAGCAGCCATATTTTCAGCAACTACTTCATCTTCCTGTGTTGTAACCTCCTTCTCTTCAGCAGCCACATCCATGTTTTCAGGAAGATTGGTGGTTGTGTCTTTTTCTGCATTAGTAGCCTCAATTTCAGCTATTTTTCTTTTGTTCTCTTGCCTTTTGAAATATATATATGGCTTTGGGATATATCTAGAAGGCATCCTTCTTGGGTTGTCCTTTCTTACCAAATTGGCTTTGAATGTCCTATCTCTCTTAGTGTTTCTTTCTAAGTGCTTTATCCATTCTTCAGATGGATAAATCTTATCAATATCTTTGCAGATTTGTCCATGGCTTACCCAGGCATTTAATATTATTTCTTTGGAGTCATCACTCCAATACTCATAGTCAGGATCTCTATTCTGCACATCCCTTTGCTTGGCCATGTATTCTTCAGCCAGCATTACCTTTTCCCTTTCTCTTCACTTTTTCAGTCTCTCATTCTGGGCAATGGCTTCTTGATTGGGGAAGTCCCAATCTTCTGCTCTATTTATATCCAGTAGAGGAAGGTTTAGGGAAAGCCTTGTACCTTACAGTACCTTGAGAGTTAGATCAAAATTTATGATTGCATTTGTATCCTCCCCCTTTCTGGCTTCTTCAAACACTTGTTGATATAGATCTTGTTTAGTTGTTGTGATTGTGCCAGATAAGGTTTGGAACACATTCTCAAAATCAGCTTGGAGCTCATCTTTCAGTCTGATTACCTCAGTATTCAGTTGTGTAGCAGTTGTTGTGTCAGCAATGGATTGGAAAATGTTGAAGTATGGTGACTGGGCGGTCTGAATTGTTGGAGACCGGGTAGTATAAATGGTTGGAGACTGTACGGTCTGAAGGCTGGAGGCTTGGCATGTTGAAGTATGAATACATGCGGTCTGCATTCTTGAGACCGGTAATCTGAAGGCTGGTGGTGTGGCGGTCTAGCCCTGTTCCCTGGCGATCTGTCATTGACAGACCGCTTGTTCTCTGAAGGGTTCTGGATAGCAGTCTGCTTTCTCAGGCCACGCAATCTCGATGGACTCAGTGGTCTCCCTGTGTCTGACCTCTCAGTTCTGTGGTTTGTCCTATATAGTATTTAGTCCCACATTGTTTATTTGTAATCTCTTCTCTCTCCTCCATTCTATATAAAGGAGGTCATATCTTTGTAATACTTAAGTTTTGTGGAAATAAAAATTGTTATTTCTCCTCTTCCGGTCTTATTTTTTTTGTTCGCACATGGTATCAAAGCAATAATGATCTTTTGGTTGTGATCGCTCGTGATCTTCTCTTCTGTTCATGCGATCTTCTCTTTTGTTCGTGCGGTCTTCTCTTTTTCTTCTTCTGCTCATCACGACCTCCTCTGTGGCGCTTGCGTTCTCCCCTTCTGTTCCTGTGACGTCCTCTATTCGTACGATCTCCTCTTCTGTTTCGCGACCTCCTCTATTCGCGCGGTCTTCCTCTTCTGTTTGCGCGACCTCCTCTGTTCGCTCTCTCTCCCTCTGCTATGGCAGTCTCTAATGACTCTACCTCTACAACCACCACACCTTCTGTTGTCACCCACCACCCTCCTCCCATTCCTTAGGGCAATCTTGGCACCATCTCCAAGCTTATTAGTCCCAACTACCCCGACTGGAGTGTCTCCTTCACCTTCCTCCTTCGCTCTCAACGCAAGCGTCATCATCTTACCGATGACCCACCTCCTCACACCTCTAGTACCTTTGATGATTGGGATTCTAACGACGCCCTCATTTGCACCTGGCTCGCTAACAGTCTCTCCGATGAGTGCCTTTCTGTCATTAGGCATGACGAAACTGTCAAAACAGCTTGGCTTCACCTTGCTGCTCTTTACACGAAGGGAGCTCAAACGTCTCGCATATATACCCTATATGAGGACCTATTTGCTCATCCCTCCATGTCTCTTGTTGTTGCTTACCAACAAGTTCAGGCCCTAGGGGCTGAAATTCTTCAGAATAGACCGTTCTCCGCTGATCTGGCTGACCAACACAAACACTTCCAGGAACTTCTGGTTGTGTGTTATCTTCTGCGCCTTCCAGATTCCTATGACATGATCCATCAATAGATTCTTGGAGAGGCTGAGTCTCCCACTCTGGATGCTACTGTTGCCCACATTACCGCTGTTACCACCCTTCTCTAATGACCTCTTGTTGGAACAACCCTATTACTGATTTGGGCTAGGATCACTATCTGTTGAATAGGACTAAGTTGACCCCATTGTATAGTCTAAGGGTCAAAGGTTTTAGGCTGCTAGAACTTAAGGAAAAGCTAAGTTTCTGAGTTCGACGAACTCCAATCTGCGTTCGACAAAATGCATTCTGCGTTCGACGAACGTCTTGATCCAGTCGACGAACTTGACAAGTCTCAGCATTCAACGAACTTGCCAAGTCTCAGCGTTCGACGAACTTGGCAAGTCTCAGCGTTCGACGAATTAAGGTTATCTCAGCGTTCGACGAACTCAGCTCTGTGCTCGACGAATAAGTATCAAGATGTTCAGATCGACTAATTCAATTCTTCAGCCAGTCCAGCAGTTTATTCTTCAGTTCGATGAACTACAGCTTGAGATCGACGAATTCCAGACTGTGTTCGACGAATCAGCAACAGAAGTTCAGTTCGACGAAATCAACATTCAGTTCGACGAATTCTTCTCTCAGGTCGACGAAAGTTTCTCTTAAGCTTGTTAATTTTAGACAGATCAGTTATATTCTATTCTATAAACTCAGATCGACTTTCAGCAATGGATCTATTATCCCAGATAAGTCAAGGATTTTATCCTTCCATTTATTTATTCCTTTCCATTGTCTTCTCCCGAGAAAGTAGCCATTTGGCGTACTGGAAAAGGAAAAGGAATTAAAGTTTAGATTACAGTTCCAAGAAATAATCAATTCTGATTATTCTATTCCTTATTCTGAGGATTTGAAATTCAAATCAGATATATTCTCCAAAAAAAAGTTTTACAAGATAACAGCAGTAAGAAAGAAGAAGGCTCTCGACCAGAGTTGTAATACAGAGAGAGAAATACAGGAAGAAAAAGAAAAAGCTTTCAGATCTTCATCATCCTCAAGCAGCAATATCATTCTCTGAGAACAACAACACAAGATCATTCTCTCAGTACTCTGCTGCTAGTTCAAATCTTCAAGAGCAACAACAAATCTGAGAATCTTTGCCTCTTAGATTCATCAGCTATCGGGAAAATATTTCATTCAAGTGAAAGCTCCATCCATCAACTGTCAACCATTTCTATCAGACAGGGGGGCTTTACAACACCACAAATCCACTAGTCTTCTCTCAGATTATTGACAGAGAAGAACTTCATAACCCTCTTTATCCCATCTTGTATAGGGTTCTATCTCCCATCAAAAGTTAACTGTTTGGTGGCAGGGCACCTAATCAAAAACCTGTAGTTGGTGTTTGGGCACCTGATCAAAAACCCATTGGTGATAGGGCACCTGAACAAAAACCTAGTGGATTCCTACCAAGGGTGGTAGAAGAGAAGATGTACCCAGGTTTATTGGGGAACTACTATAGATCCTTGTGTCCTCTGTGTCTTTATTTATTTTTCTGTACTGTGATGTGCTTTGTTTTTATTTTGTTTTTATAACTCACTCTATACATATATATATCACTATTTTAACTCCGCTATAAAAATAAGTGAAAAACTTTTTAATACTCTATTCACCCCCCCCCCCCCCCCCCCCCCCTTCTAGAGTGACTTTAAGATCTAACCTCACTTTCAATTGGTATCAGAAGTAGGTTTATTCCTTACAGGCTAACACCTGAATCAAAAGATCAATTAGATCTTAATTTTCTTCTAGAGTTTCTTTTGCTAAAAATCCATGGCACAGAACAAAGAATACTCAAGCACGAGACCTCATATGTGCAATCTAAATAAGTTTGCACTATGGAAGGCAAGGTTCAGATTGTATATGAATTCTATTGACGAAGATATTTTTAATGTTATTTTGACAGGACCTCCTACTCCTACAGCGACAACAAGTGCTGAAACAACAACAACAACAACAAATAATATTGTTCCACCTCCTGAGTGGACAGAAGCTCAAAAGAAGCAGAGAAGTAATGATGCCAAAGCAATGAACATATTGGCACAGACAATGTCTGATGACATTTTTCAAAAAGTTGTGGAATGCACTTCAGCCAGAGAAATCTGGATGTCCCTCAACAACATGGTTGAAGGATCTGCAGATGAGATAAAAGATAGAAGATCTCATCTCATCTCTTAGTATGAGAATTTCAAGAAAGGAGAAACTGAGAGTGTTGCAGATATGTACAATAGACACAGTTTCATAATCAATGAGCTGAAATCTCTAGACAAAGTGATCTCCATCAATGAGGTCAATAATAAGATCTTAATGTGCTTCCCCAGCACATGGGACTCTAGGATCTGGCCAATCAAGGAATCCAGAAGCCTCAATGAGATCTCCACTGAGACCTTGTTAGGCAAGCTCAAATCTTATGAGCAACTTATCAAGTCCAGAGAAGCTGAACAATCCACTTCCTCACCAGCATCCAAGAAGGAAAAGAGCATATATTTCCAAGCAAGTGAAGAGGAAGATAAAGCTCCAGGAGAAGTGGAGTTTATGAGTCTTCTAGCCAAGAGATTCTACAATATGGCTAGAAAAGATTTCAGAAAGAAGGATTCCAGATCACAAGAAAAGCCAAGGTATGACAAAACTAATTCTAAAGAAATTATTTGTTATGGCTGCAGGAAACCTGGACACATCCTACCTGAGTGTCCAGAGAACCAAAAGAAAAAAAGGAGAAAAGAGCAAGAAGAGAAAAGGCACTCCAGCAAGTCTTCCTCCCACAAACACAAACATAAGGGAAGAGGCTTTGTAGCTGAATCATGGAGTGAAACAGAATCAGAATCTTCATCCAGGTCTTCTGAAGATGAAGAAAATTCAAATGAGAAGGACCAATGCTTGATGGCTATATGTGACTCAAGCAGTGAGTCAGAATATGCATCATCATCCAGCTCCAGTGATGATGAAGAAGAAAGAAATTTCTGCATGATGGCTATCAATGCCTCAGGAAACAACTCTGAAGAATCAGAATTAGAAATTGACAGTGATCAGGTAATTTCTATATTTGATTTCAATTCAAATGAATTCAAAGATGAATTCAGAACTCTTTGTATAGATTTGATCAAATCTGAGAAAGAGATAATCTCTCTCAGAAATCAGTTGGCTGAAATGAACCAACTAAGTGAAGAAAATGTCAATCTTAAGAAAGATTTGGCTGCCTCTAGAGAACGCATTGTTCTCAATGAGAACAAGTTATCTGAAGCTAAGAAATTTGAAGAATCCCTAAATGGGAGAAGTATCAAACTGATGGACATCACAAGCACAGTGAATGTCATACTTAGTGGCAAACTGGGCTTGGGTGCATCATCAAGTGAGTCACATCTTATTAAGAAAAACATCTTATCTACACCAGTAAAATTCATTTCTGCTAAGAACAAAGAGGTAGTAGATGCTAGTAAGAATATTTCAAGTAAGAATATTAAGAATAAAGGAATTCAACAGAATTCGTCGAACGGAGCTCGACGAAATCACACGAATTCGTCGAACGGGGCTCGACGAAAGCTGAACTCAGAGTTTCAGTACATCTATCCATCGAACGGCGCTCGACGAAATCACGTCCATTCGTTGAACGGCGATCGACAAATTCAGCCAAATTCGTCGAACGGAAAATATATAGAAAATCTGAAGAGCTCTTATTCTCAATATACAAAAAATCCTTTTACTGAGTGGATAATTCCTCCAAGGAGATATCATCCACAAGGATATTAGGATCAGCCTGAGATATCTTACATTTCTGATTTTTGTGGAAAAACAAAAGGACCCAAGGTAGTCTGGGTTAAGAACAACTAGAATGTTTTCTATTTTGCAGGTACAGGGCTATCCAAAAATAAAAGAACAATGGTACTTGGATAGTGGATGCTCAAAGCATATGACGGGAAACAAGGCCAACTTAAGCAATTACAAGGCAAAGCTTGGACCCAAAGTGATCTTTGGAGACTCCAACTGTGGAAAGACCAAAGGCTATGGAAAGATCAAAGTTGGAGCAGTCACCTTCAAAGAGGTAGCTTATGCCAAAGGTCTCAAGCACAACCTCGTCAGCATAAGCTAGTTATGTGATGAAGGTTATCAAGTAACTTTTAACCATTCTTTATGTCTTATTACCAATAATAAAAACATAAATATATTATCTGGTATTAGACATGGAAACATTTATTTAGTCAATTTTGACTCTGCCAATTCAGATATTTGCTTATTTAATTCTATAAGTAAAACAAATGAATTATGGCATAAAAGTCTTGGACACATTAACCGTAGAACAATATCTAAGCTTTCTAAGGACAATCTTGTTAGAGGATGCCTTCTGGTTCATACAAGAAGGAAGGACTCTGTAGGGCTTGTCAATTAGGTAAGCAAACTAGAAGTAGTTTTAAATCTTTATCCAAGAGTGATTCACCTGGGATTTTGTACTTACTGCATTTGGGTCTTTTGGACCCACTGCAATACAAAGTCTAGGAGGGAAGCATTACTCTCTAGTTATTATAGATGACTTCTCAAGATTCACTTGGGTGTTCTTTCTTAGGAACAAGTCTTACACCTTCAGTGTTCTGACAGACTTTCTCAGGTCCATCAAGATTGAGTACTCTACTCTAGTTGCATTGATCAGAAGTGATCATGGCACTGAGTTTGAATCTCTTCTGATGAGAGAATTCTGTGGAAAAGAAGGGATCAGGAAATGTTACTCTGCTCCTAGAACTCCTCAACAAAATGGGATAGCTGAAAGGAAAAAATATAACCTTAATTGAATCAGCAACTACATTGCTTGTTGATGCTCACTTGCCACTCTCTTTTTGGGCAGAGACAGTGAACACAGCAAATTATGTGTTGAACAGAAGCCTGATACATAAGCTTAAGGGTAAAACTCCCTATGAATTACTCAAGAACAAAAAGCCTAAGGTTAACTATTTCAAGATATTTGTCTATAAATGCTATGTGCATAGCAATGATAAGAAGTATCTCAGGAAATTTGAAGCAAAATCTGTTGAAGGTATATTCCTTGGATATTCTCTTTCTAGTAAAGCATATAGAGTTTACAACAAATCAACTCTCAAGATAGAAGAGTCCATGCATGTATCCTTTGATGAATCTAACATGTTAAATGAGAAGAGGAACACCGCCTCTACCAAAAATACTTTGCAGGTAGCAGTTCTATGTGAAGAACTCAATGCACTAAATCTACAGAATGAAGATTCTCTACTTCCATCAACTCAACCTATTGAAGACAGTGAAGAAGAGGATAATCCAGATCTTGCTGACAATTCCAATCAAGTGATAGCTGATCATATCCCTCAAGTGGAAACCATTGTTGAACCCACTCCAACTGTTGACCACATCACAGTTAGAGATCATCCAATATCTCAAATCATTGGAGATATTTCAGTAGGTGAACAAGGCATCAACTACACCAAAGTCAGATGCACACTTGTTTCATATCACAAGTTGAACCACAATCCATAAAAGATGCAGAACAAGATCCAAATTGGATTCTTACAATGCAAGAAGAGCTCAACTAATTTGAAAGGAACAAGGTTTGGGATTTGGTTCCAAGACCAAAAGGCCATCCAGTCATTGGCACCAAGTGGGTCTTCAGGAACAAGCTAGATGATCAAGGAATAATCATCAGAAATAAAGCAAGATTAGTAGCCCAAGGATATTCTCAAGAAGAAGGAATTAATTTTGATCAAATATTTGCTCATGTTGCTAGACTTGAAGCTATAAGGATATTCCTTGACTGTGCTGCATTCAAAAAGTTCAAGGTATATCAGATGGATGTGAAGAGTGCTTTTTCTGAATGGAGACATCAAAGAAGAAGTCTATGTGGAACAACCACCAGGTTTCATCTCTCCAACCCACTCTTCTTATGTATTTAAGCTTAATAAAGCTCTCTATGGTCTCAAGCAAGCTCCCAAAGCATGGTCTGAGACCTTAGCTAATTTTCTTTTGGAGAACAATTTCTGTAGGGGCTCTGTCGATAAAACCTTATTTTTCAGGATACATAAAAATAAATTATTACTAGTTCAAATTTATGTAGATAATATAATTTTGGCTCTACTGATTCAAATCTATGCAAAAGGTTTTCTGACCTAATGCAATCTAAATTTGAAATGAGTAGTATGGGTGAGTTATCTTACTTCCTTGGTCTTCAAGTGAAGCAAGCTCCAAATGGCATATTCATATCACAATCCAAGTATGCTAAGGAATTAGTGAAAAGATTTGGTATGTCTGATGCTTCCACCATGAAAACACTCATGCCCTCCAATGTTGTTGTTGATACTGATGAATTAGGGAAACCTATTGATCAGAAAGTATATAGAGCAATTGTTGGCTCACTACTTTACTTAACAGTTAGTAGACCTGACATAATGTTTGCTATATGTATTTGTGCTAGGTTCCAAGTTAACCCCAAAGAATCTCACCTAATTTTATTAAAAAGAATTTTGAGATATATAAAGGGTTGTCCAAATCTAGGACTCTGGTATCCAACAGCTTTAGAATTTGAATTAACTGGATTCTCAGATTTTGATTATGCTGGATGCAGAGTAAACAGGAAAAGCACATCAGGAACTTGTCAATTTCTTGGTGATAGGCTTGTGTCTTGGTTTGGTAAGAAATAAACATATGTGTCTACATCAACAGCTGAAGCAGAATATATTGCTGCTGGCAGTTGCTGCTCACAAATATTGTGGATACAAAATCAACTTCTAGATTATGGTATCAATCTAAATAAATCAATTATATTTTGTGACAATTCTAGTGCAATATCTATAGCACAAAGTCCAGTACTCCATAGTAGGACTAAACACGTAGAAATTAGGCACCACTTTATCAGAGATAATGTGGATAAAAATAAAATTTGCCTATAATTTATTCCTACTGATTTGCAAAGAGCTGATATTTTCACCAAAACCCTTGGATGAAAAGAAACATATTTTCTTTATAAATCAGCTAGGAATGATAGATGGAGATTCAATCAATTAAAAAATTTATATCTTTTATTTATCCCTCACAGTGTGAATTAAGTTCAATTGGTTTGATGTCTAAGCAGCTAAGACAAGCTCTCAGTCTCAATAAAATAGCTGAGACAAACTCTCAGTCTCAGCTGAACCGCTGAGACAAGGCCTTGGGCTGCTAAGAAGCTGTCTGGATCCGATGAGACCAAACCGCTGAGATGATATCTATTAGATCCGGGGATCGACGAAGACAAGCTCGATCGTCGAACTGAGATCGACGAAAATTAAATTTTCTTCGAACGCAGTCTGACGAAAGCTAAGTCTTTTTTACTTCTGATCTCTTTCATTTTAATCAAATCTTTGATTTCATTTTATCTTTATGCCTATAGAAATTGCTTCTCCTTCCAGTTCCTTTGCACTTGATCTTTTTTTTTGCAGGAACAATGGCAATATTTCTTCAAAAAATTGCATCCTTCCCTACCTCCTATACAACTGTCCCTTCTTCTAGGGGCCTAGCTCCATGTCTTCCTAAAACTAGGCAGGGGGAGATGTTCTGAAGAAGCTCCTTTTTGATAGGGGAGATGCTTTCCTTTTTGATAGGGGGGATGCTTTTTATAGAAGCTCAAGTTTCAGGGGGAGATACTGTATGAAGAAGCAAAAATCAGTTCTTGACGAAGAAGCTCCTTTATGATAGGTTTCAGTTATTTGAAGAAGCTCCAGCAGTTTCATTTTGAAGATTCAGATATGACAGATGCAAATGCAGATTCAAAAATAATTTTTGATAGAGCAGATTCAGCTCAGATCAACAAAAGCAAAAACTAAAAAAAACATTTATTTCAGTTCTCTTCAAGGTCAGAATTCAGAAAGCAAGAATTTAAAAGGCAAATCACATTCAAGCCTCCTTCAGAGAAAGGCAAAAGGTTCTGATTATTTGTTTTTATTATTTCTATTTTCAATGTAAAATTTCAAAACTCACATATTTTATATCTGCTGAAATGTTTAAAATCTGTCAGATATATATGCTCCGTTGTTTTGTTGTTTATTTTATTATTTGATTTTATCAAATAGTGTCCTAACCCAAATAGGGGAGATTGTTGGAACAACCCTATTACTGATTTGGGCTAGGATCACTATCTGTTGACTAGGACTAAGTTGACCCCATTGTATAGTCTAAGGGTCAAAGATTTTAGGCTGCTAGAACTTAAGCAAAAGCTAAGTTTCTACAATCAACGAACTCCAATCTGCGTTCGACAAAATGCATTCTGCGTTCGACGAACGTCTTGCTCCAGCTCGACGAACTTGCCAAGTCTCAGCGTTCGACGAACTTGCCAAGTCTCAGCGTTTGACGAACTTGCCAAGTCTCAGCGTTTGACGAATTAAGGTTATCTCAGCGTTCGACGAACTCAGCTCTGCGCTCGATGAATAAGTATCAAGATGTTCAGATCGACGAAAGTTCCTCCAGATCAACTAATTCAATTCTTCAGCCAGTCCAGCAGTTTATTCTTCAGTTCGACGAACTACAGCTTGAGATCGAGGACTTCCATACTGTGTTCGACGAATCAGCAACAGAAGTTCAGTTTGACGAAATCAACATTCAGTTCGACGAATTCTTCTCTCAGGTCGATGAAAGTTTCTCTTCAGCTTGTTAATTTTAGACATATCAGTTATATTCTATTCTCTGAACTCAGATCGACTATCAGTAACGGATCTATTATCCCAGATAAGTCAAGGATGTTATCCTTCCATTTATTTATTCCTTTCCATTGTCTTCTCCCGAGAAAGTAGTCGTTTGGCGTACTGGAAAAGGAAAAGGAATTAAAGTTCAGATTACAGTTCCAAGATATAATCAATTTTGATTATTCTATTCCTTATTCAGAGGATTTGAAATTCAAATCAGATATATTCTCCAAAAAAAAGAAGTTTTACAAGATAACAGCAGTAAGAATAAAGAAGGCTCTCGACCAGAGATGTAATACAGAGAGAGAAATATAGGAAGAAAAAGAAAAAGCTTTCAGATCTTCATCTTCCTCAAGCAGCAATATCCTTCTATGAGAACAACAGCACAAAATCATTCTCTCAGTACTCTGCTGCTAGTTCAAATATTCAAGAGCAACAACAAATCTGAGAAACTTTGTCTCTCAGATTCATCACCTATCAGGAAGATATTTTATTCAAGTGAAAGCTCCATCCATCAACTGTCAACCATTTCTATCAGACAGGGGGAGCTTTATAACAGCACAAATCCACTAGTCTTCTCTCAGATTATTGACAAAGAAGAACTTCATAACCCTCTTTATCCCATCTTGTACAGGGTTCTAACTCCCTTCAAAAGTTAACTGTTTGGTGGCAGAGCACCTGATCAAAAACCTGTGGTTGGTGTTTGGGCACCTGATCAAAAACCCATTGGTGATAGGGCACCTGAACAAAAACCTAGTGGATTCCTACCAAGGGTGGTAGAAGAGTAGATGTACCCAGGTTTATTGGGGAACTACTATAGATCCGTGTGTCCTCTGTGTCTTTGTTTATTTTTTTGTACTATGATGTGCTTTGTTTTTATTTTGTTTTTATAACTCACTCTGTACATATATATATATATATATATATATCACTATTTTAACTCCGCTATAAAAATAAGTGAAAAACTTTTTAATACTTTATTCACCCCCCCCCCCCTCTAGAGTGACTTTAAGATCTAACCTCACTTTCACCTCTTTTGGTCTCGCCTCCTCTACCTGACAACTATGCTCATCAGACTCAGAAGGGTAGCACTGGAAGTCGAAACAACCATCATGAAGGTCGTGTACCTTCCAAGTACCTTTGCTCTCACTATGGGCGTATAGGTCACTTTGTAGCTCGATGCTGGCTCAAGCATCCCCATTTTCACCCCAACAGTGACTCTTCTGCCTCTACTTCCAAGCAATCAGCTTCGGTGGTCACCTCCTCAGTTAGTGCCCATGTAGTCACTCAAGGTAAATGGGTGATTGATTCAGGTGCTACAAATCACATGACTGTCAATCCTCAGTGTTTTTCTCTCTTGGAAAAACATGATCGGATGCCCCCGGTGTTCATAGTGGATTGCTCTCCATCTCCGGTGAATGGGACTGGTATAGTCCAGGTTACTCCGTCCCTTTGCCTGGCAGATACTCTATATGTGCAAAAGTTCCCGTGCAACTTACTTTCTATCACTTCTCTTTGTAAGCAGCTACAGTGCTCGGTAACATTCACCCCTACTTCTTGTTCCTTTCAGGATCCTTGCTCCAAGTAGATGATTGTTACTGGGACTGAGAGCAGTGGCCTCTACTTCTTGGACAACATATCAGCTCTCTCTACCTCTTCCTCGGCTTCAAACAATCTTTTACAATGGCATCTTCATCTTGGTCATCCTCCTGAAAGGCTTCTTCGTCAAATTCTACCTCATCTACATAAGCAAGCTACTCCCCTCAACTATGAAGCATGTCAGATTGGCAAGCATCATCGCTCCTCCTTCCTGGCAAAACAAGGACGTGGATCCTCTAGTCCCTTTGATCTTGTTCACTTCGACATCTAGGGGCCTTCCCCTACTCCCACTGTTGGGACAGGTAGCTCTTATTTTGTAACTTTTATTGATGATTTATCAAACAAGTTGTGTTTATACTTCTTAGTAGAATGGCATGGATGAATGCAAGAATCGTCACCTTCTTGATGTCGCTCGCACTCTTCTAACTCAAATGTAGGTTCCTCGCTCATATTGGGGATATGTCGTTCTCATCTCTTGTTATCTCATCAATCGTATTCCCTCTTCCGTTCTTCTGGGTCAAACACCATTCACTATCTTATATCCGGGCAAGGAAGCTTTCCCTCTTCCCCTATGTAGTTTTGGTTGTATGGCGTTTGTTCACTCTTCGTCCTCTACGCGCGACAAACTTTCTCCGCGTGCCACCAAATGTGTTTTTCTTAGCTACTCTACTACTCAAAAGGGCTATTGTTGTTTTTGTTAGATCTGGTGGCGCCCTTAGAGGGGGTGAATAAGGGGTTTACTGTTATTGAAATAAACTTACAGATTTTTAACAAAACAGAAAAACTTTATTTGCTTTGTTGCTAACGCCTGGCGTTACGAGTCAACGTTGGCATTAACTCTCCAGAAAAAAATAGTTTTGTAGAAATATTCAAAATGATTTTCTTTATGAAATACAATTCCAGAAAAATTAGATATACTGAAAAAGAATTTTATATTTCACAAAAATGATTACAAGGATAATATTTCAATAACGCTTGAAATAGGATGCGACAACTTGAAAAATCTCTTTTTGTTCCTTCACTGGTCCTTCTCCCAAGGACCGGTTGGCTATAGCCTATCTATCCCCAGATAAGGCTTCTAGCAACCCCCTAGATCTATCCTTGACCTAGTCGCCACGCACAAGGCGGCAAATTACCCCCTAAGCCACACAAGGACCTAGTCGCCACATGCAAGGCGGCGAATTTACTACCATTACAAGAAAATATAAAAGGATAAAGATAAAAATTAGAACAAATGACTCCCTAGAATGAAAGAGCGCTGAAGGAGATGTTGAAGATACGCCATGACCACGTCGGAGTTGAAGCAAGCGTCCTTCTTCAAAGTTGTCGTTAGAAATATCCTTCTCACTCTTGTTCCTCAAAGTTGGTGTTGGGAGTTCTCTATGAATTTCTTAATGAAATGCTCTCTCAGATCTCTGGAATGAAGGCTTCAATGCATCTAGTCCTTCAGCAAACAAAATCAGATCTTTAAATAGAAACTAGAGCTAACGCGTGGCGTTAAAGGTTAATGCCAGCGTTAGTGAACGTGTATGATAGTTGCTGAGATCGTGCATAGCATCGGGAGCGTGGCAAAACCAAATTTCGTCGAACGAAACTCATTTCGTCGAACGCGCCTTCATTGAACGGAATCCCATTTCGTCAACCGCAACCGTCAGGATCATGTCAGAAACCAATTTCATCGAGCGCAGGCTCATTTCATCGAACAGAACTCATAGTTCGTCGAACGCAGTTTGTCAAGCGCAATTTCGTCGAGCGCAGGCTCATTTCGTTGAACGGAACTCCAAGTTCGTCGAACGCAGCTTGCCGAGCACAATTTCGTCGAGCGTAGGTAATTTTGTCGAACGAAACTCCAAGTTCGTCGACCGCAACTTGACGGCATTCCTCCTCTTATTAATGCTGGGCGTTAACAACTAACGCGAGTGTTAGCTCTCTTTCTAGAGAATCATCATCAATCAGCATCCTATTCATAGGGTTATATAACTATAGTACCTGCACACTATAGACACAAGCAAGATCAAATACATAGTGTGATTTATTATTTCTCAAACTAAGAGAAGTGGAACACAAGCTTCAACAATCTCCCCCTTTTGATAATAACAAATCCACCAATAAGAAATAAAATATAATTAAAGTAGTGTTCATAGTGAATGTAAAGCGTGATACACATGCATACACCCCCTATGTGGATACTCCCCCTACATGAATGCATTTCCTAATGAACACCCCCTAATTAAAAGATTTCTTTATTTCTTTAATTATTCTCCCCCTTTTGTTATAATCAAAAGAAGGTGGGATAGAGTTATAGCAATATAAAATAATATGCATTTAGTAGATATAAGAGCAACTTGAATATAAATAGCGAACACAGCGAAAGCAATTTGTGACATCTTGTAGAAATTGTAAGTGCAAAATATAATAAGCATTTTACTCAATTAAGTAGATGTTTTGAATTTAGATACACAAGTTGCAAGTTCATTTGTAATTTGTAATAAAAAGTAGCAAACATGATTATAAAAATATCAAGTAAGATTTGTTTACAATGTAAATAAATTTGCATTTCAAGTATACAAAAAACATTGTAAAGATCATGCGTTGTTATCTAGTGTATTTACTCATGATTGTAGAAAATTGTATAGAGAAATTTTTAGTCCAATTCTCATGAGTGGAAGTATTATAAATGATAATGATGTGTTCAATAAGTGTGTTTTGTTAAAGTATACAAGTGTATAAATCAAACCACGTGAAACTATGTAATGTAAGAACATAACTTGAATTGAACATAAACAACTTTACTTCCACAAATTTCAATGCACATATAGATTTTCATTTTTATTTTTAAAGAGAAGTGGTGAAAATTTTTTTTGCACAAGACACTTTACAATTCTTTCCAAGGTGCTCAACCTCACAATGCTCATTAAGACTTATCAGGAGGTTCAAGTAGTGCTTGGTGGAGTTATCCTTGTCATTAATTGTTTGCTTTTTAGATTAGTGACTAAGGACTCCGAATTCACTTGTGTTGCAAACATAGTATTTTTTAATTTTATTTACCACATTTCTCAAAATACAAGTGCATGAAAAACAAAGAATTCAAGAAAGAATTCAATGTTGTGTAGGTAAATTATTTATGAATTTCTAAATAAGTTCTTATGCTACACAATCTTGCAAAAATAAGATTTACAACACATGTAGATTCACCAAAAAGGTGTAAGTGAGAAAATCATTATCAAAGATAAAAACTTTACTCATACTTAGAGGTATGTAAAAACATTTCTACCCATGTAATCTATAACCAATTGTGTTTTTTTGCACATTTGAAGATGATATTCAAGGCATGATAAAACCAAAACAATGTTTTAAATTTTTGAAGTAAATAACAATAAACAAAAAAATGAGCATAGAAGCTAACGCGCGTTAGCTTCTTAACGCCAAGACAGAACACCAATATTTGACTTTTTGAAAAATCTTTTTCATGATAAATTTGTAATATAAATAGGCCTTCTTACAGTTGAAATTTCAGACATTATAAAGTTGATATGAAGGCTTTGTTAGCATGTTTTGGGTGGTTTTCAATAGTTTTTACATTTTTATTAAATTTTAAATTTCAAAAATGCAAACAAACAAGGTACATAAAATAATTTGATAGCTTCTTATAAGGGTTAAAGTGACATTTCTAAGACACCTAATTTTACCCTAAGCATGTGAAAACGTGCATCGGGTAGAGGTTTGGTAAAAATGTCGGCAAGTTGTAATTCTGTCCCTATAAAGCTAATTTTAACATGTTCTTTCTTAATATGATCCCTAATAAAATGATGTCGGACATCAATATGTTTAGATCTAGAATGATGTACGGGATTGTTTGTGAGATCTATAGCACTCTTGTTGTCACACTTTAATTCTATGTTATTTAGATGAACACCAAAGTCTTCTAACGTTTGGGTCATCCACAAGGCTTATGCACAATAACTACCTAGTGCGATATATTCAGCCTCGGTGGTGGAGAGGGCAACAGAATTCTATTTCCTACTCGACCATGATATAAGTGAAGGGCCTATAAAATGACACATGCCACTATTGCTCTTACGATCTAATGAACATCCCGCATAGTCCGAATCAGAAAAACCGTGTAGAATAAAACAATCATTATGAGGATACCATGAGCCTAATCTAGATGTTCCGATTAGATATCTAAAAATGCGTTTAACCGCTTTCAAATGTGATTCTTTTGGGTTAGCTTGAAATCTAGCACATAAGCAAACGGAAAATATAATATCGGGTCTAGATGCGCTTAAATATAGCAATGAGCCTATCATTCCTCTATATAATGTTTGATCAATAGAAATACCGGCTTCATCTTTTCCTAATTTTAGTGATGCACTCATTGGAGTATTAGCTTATTTTACGTTTTCAAATCCAAATCGTTTAAGAATATCATGAACATATTTAATTTGACAAATAAATATACCATCTTGTTTTTGTGAGATTTGAAATCCTAGAAAATAAGTGATTTCTCCTACCAAGCTCATTTCAAATTCATTTTTCATCACTAAAATTACTTCATTACATAACTCTTCATTAGTGGCTCCAAAAATAATATCATCAACATAAATTTGCAATATAATCAAATCATTATCTACATGCTTAATAAAGAGTGTATTATCCGCACTTCCCATTTTATAACCCTGCTTTATCAAAAATAATGTCAATCTATCATACCAAGCACAAGGCGCTTGCTTTAATCCATAAAGCTCTTGAAGGGTTCTATTTTTCCTCTCCACTACACCGTTTTGTTGTGGGGTGCAAGGAGCAGAAAATTCATGTTTAATTCCTAAATCATCACAAAAAGAAGAAAATCTATCATTTTCAAATTCTCCTCCATGATCCGAACGTATGCATTTAATCTTTAAATCAAGTTCATTTTGAATATGAATGCATAGTTTAGTAAATTCAAGGAATGCATCGGATTTGGAAGATAAAAATAATGTCCAACAAAATCTGGAATAATCATCAATTATTACAAAAGTATATTTTCTACCTCCTAGACTAGAAGTGCTAACCGGTCCAATTAAATCCAAATGAATTAATTGAAGAGGTCTAGTGGTAGAAATTACATTTTTGCTTTTAAAAGAATTTTTTGAAAATTTTCCTTTTTGGGAAGGCGTACAAAGAGAAGATATATTTCCATTAAGCATAGGTAATCCCTTAATTAATTTATCTTTTGATAATTTCAAAATAACTTGGTGCTAGAGTGACCAAGGCGCCTATGCCAAAGTTCTAATTCTTCATTTTTAGAAATAAAGCATTTTAAAGAAGAATTTGAAAGATCATTAAAAGTAATCATATAAACATTATGCATCCTAGGTGCGGTGAGTACGACATCATTTGTTTTAGAATTTATAATTTTGCAAAGATTTGTAGATGATTCAAATAATACATTTAAGCCTATATCACATAATTGACTAATTGAAATTAAATTATGTTTTAAGCCATCTACAAGTAAAACATTTGAGATTGAAAAAGAATCGTTACCCACTGTGTCGATGCCCATGATCCTTCCTTTTCCATTGTCACCAAATGTCACCATCCCTCCTTTCTTCATCTCAAGGCTAAGGAACTTTGCTTTGTTTCCCGTCATGTGTTTGGAGCATCCCGAGTCCAAGTACCACACGTCCTTTTTGTCCTTAGCCTGCCAACATACCTAAAAAGGAGATGAGAGTAAAGATCCAGATACCCAAGAGGTTCCTCCCACAGAGTAGGTGGAAACCTTAGGCACCCAGATTTTCTTTATACCACTACCGCCCTTTTTCCTACAAGAGTTTGAGGTGTGTCCAAATAAATGACATTTGGCACACGATATAAAAGGGGATGAGACCCTTTTGAAGTTTTGGATAAACTCTTGTTGGAAAATGAGGTAACATTTGAATTTTTGAAATTATTAATAACAGAATTAGTGTTTTTGGAATTACAGCTAACGCCAGCGTTAGTGGTTAATTCCTGGCGATAGTTTCCAGAGCTATATCCAAGACCATATTTGGCACTTTCATGGCATTGGTGGGCCAAGATCATGTCCAGAGATCTTTGCCCAACTCCAAACTTCTGAATAGCCAAATTTAAATCAAGAATACGAGCTTTGAGAGAGGTGTTTTCCATTACCAACACAACGCACCGATTCGCAAAACTCTTGTTTCCATCCTCTATTTGAGAAAGAGAGGTTTTTAAAGTTCTTTCCAAATCCACCTTCTCCTTAGTAAGAAGTTCAATAGTGGAGTGGGATTTAGAAAGAGCTTCTTCAAGTTCTTTCACTCTTGCCAAGGAATGATTGCACTCTTGGCAAGATACCTTTTCTTTCCCCAATTGCTTAGATAATTTTTTGTTTTACTTTAACAAAAGTTTATTTTCAGAATTTAGAAGATCAATATCTTTTAAACTTTTTTCAAAGAATTTGCAAGTTTGTAAATACTCAATATATAAATCATCATAAGAAGTAGGGAGAGTTACCTCAGTGTCGCTTTGGACACTGCTTTCATCCTCGGATGTCTTGTCACCTTTTCCCACAAGGCACATATTTGCCTCTTCTTCATCGCTAGTGGATGAGCCGCTTGAATCCTCGGAGGAGGAGTCATCCCATGCAGCCGCTTTTAGGGCCTTCTTCTTCTCTTTTCCCTTGTGCCCTTTTTCATTACTCTCTTTCAGATATTTTGGGCACTTGCTCCGAATATGCCAGGTCTTTCTACAATGGTAGCACTCCGGTGGTGGTCGTTCATCATCGTCCTCATCGCTACCTTTCTCTTTCTTTGATGAAGATCCCATTTTGATGAAATATTTCCGGAAGGTGTTTCTCCTTTCCGGATTCTTCATGAACCTTTTGAAGTTCTTCACAAAAAGGCTATCCTCGTCCTCTTCATCATCATCTCCATTTGCCTCCTTTTTTGACTTTAAGGCCAAACTCTTCTTCTTTGGCTCCAAGTTGTACTCTTGTTGTTGAATTTTGAGTTCAACCTCATGGGTCTTTAGGTTCCCAATGAGGCTCTCAATTTGGAGCTTCTTCAAATCGTGTGACTCCGAGATAGCCATCACCTTTGGATTGAACTTTGGAGGGAGAGACCTTAAAATTTTTCTCACCAAGTCGTCGTTGGAGAGCACATTTCCAAGTACTTTTGAGTCATTTACGATCTTGGTGAACCTTGTGTACATTGAATCTACGTCTTCATCTGCCTCCATCCGAAATTTCTCATACTCGGATTCAAGTTGGAAGAGCTTTGAATCCTTAACCTGCGAAGTACCTTCATGAGTAATTTCTAGTAAATGCCATATAACATAAGTTGTTTTGCAAGCACAAGTTCTATTAAATTTCGTTCTATCCAAAACACAAAATAACACATTCATTGCTTTAGCGTTATTCTTACATCCGAACTTATCATTGTCATCCCATCTATCTCTAGGTTTTTCCATAGTGACTTCTCCAACAACAAATGTTGGTGGAGAATAACTTTGTTCCACCATACCCCAAACGTCATTATCTAACACAGTTAAAAAACAACGCATTCTAGTTTTCCAGTAATTATAATCAGTTTCGGTAAATAGTGGAGGTATACTAATCCCTTGACACTCAGCGAAAGCATGATCATTATGCACCATTATTCCCAGCTGTGAAACCATTTTGGAATAACCTAGCTCTGATATCAAGTGTTAGATCTGATGGCGCCCTTAGAGGGGGGTGAATAAGGGGTTTACTATTATTGAAATAAACTTACAGATTTTAACAAAACAGAAAAACTTTTTTTGCTCTGTTGCTAACGCCTGGCGTTACGAGTCAACGCTGGCGTTAACTCTCCAGAAAAAAATAGTTTTGTAGAAATATTCAAAATGATTTTCTTTATGAAATACAATTCAGGAAAAATTAGATATACTGAAAAAGAATTTTATATTTCACAAAAATGATTACAAGGATAATATTTCAATAATGCTTGAAATAGGAGGCGACAACTTGAAAAATCTTTTTTTGTTCCTTCATCGGTCCTTCTCCCAAGGACCGGTTGGTTATAGCCTATCTATCACCAGATATGGCCTCTAGCCACACCCTAGATCTACCCTTGACCTAGTCGCCACGCACAAGGCGGCGAATTACCCCCTAAGCCGCATAAGGACCTAGTCGCCACACGCAAGGCGGCGAATTTACTACCGTTACAAGAAAATATAAAAGGATAAAGATAAAAATTAGAACAAATGACTCCCTAGAATGAAAGAGCACTGAAGGAGATGTTGAAGATACGCCATGACCACGTTGGAGTTGAAGCGAGCGTCCTTCTTCAAATTTGTCGTTGGAAATCTCCTTCTCACTCTTGTTCCTCAAAGTTGTTGTTGGGAGTTCTCTCTGAATTTCTGAATGAAATGCTCTCTCAGATCTCTGGAATGAAGGCTTCAATGCATCTAGTCCTTCAGCAAACGAAATCAGATCTTTAAATAGAAACTGGAGCTAACGCGTGGTGTTAAAGGTTAACGCCAGCGTTAGTGAACGTGTACGGCAGTTGCTGAGATCGTGCATAGCGTCGGGAGCATGGCAGAACCAAATTTCATCGAACGAAACTCATTTCATCGAACGCGCCTTCATCGAATGGAATCCCATTTCGTCAACCGCAACCGTCAGGATCGTGTCAGAAACCAATTTCGTCGAGCGCATGCTCATTTCGTCAAACAAAACTCATAGTTCATCGAACGCAGTTTGTCAAGCGCAATTTCATCGAGCGCAGGCTCATTTCGTCGAACAGAACTCCAAGTTCGTTGAACACAGCTTGTCGAGCGCAATTTCGTCGAGCGCAGGCAATTTCGTTGAACGAAACTCCAAGTTCGTCGAACGCAGGTTTGTCGACCGCAACTCGGCGGCATTCCTCCTCTTGTTAATGCTGGGCATTAACAACTAACGTGAGCGTTAGCTCTCTTTCCAGAGAATCATCATCAATCAGCATCCTATTCATAGGGTTATATAACTATTAGTACATGCATACTATAAACACAAGCAAGATCAAATACATAGTGTGATTTGTTATTTCTCAAACTAAGAGAAGTGGAACACAAGCTCCAACAATTTTGACCGCAGTCTTCAGAAACAATTGGTTTCTACAGATGTTACGTTCTTTGAAAATACATCCTATTTCTCCATAGATTCCTCTGTCACTCTGACTGATATACCAACTCTCTCACATATTCTCCCAATACCGGCTATCCCCATTGACGATACACCATCTCCTCTACCACCACCCTCATACCACTCTGCGCCCTTGGAATCTCCTCCTTCCCCTCCACGGCCGCCTCTCCCAGCTCTCGGGCCAGCACTCTCTGCAATGGATACACTGGATGTTGATGAACAAGCCGACTTGGATGTTCCCATTGCCCATCGCAAAGGAGTTCGGACATGTACCCAACATTCAATTAATGATGTGGTTTCCTATGCTCATCTTACGCCTTCTTGCAGGAATTTTGCCTTGGCTATCTCTACCACTGCCACTCCACGCTCTTACCACGAAGCTCTTACCATTCCTCAGTGGAAGGCAGCCATGGATGAAGAAATGGCGACCCTCACTGAGAGAGGTACTTGGACGCTTGTTCTGATTCCTCAAGGAACAGATATAGTTGGTTGTCGATGGGTCTTTGTTGTGAAGTTCCATCCAGATGGTCATGTGGATTGTTACAAGGCTCGTCTTGTTGCTAGAGGCTTCACTCAGACGTATGGCATCGACTTTTTTGACACCTTCTCTCCCCTAGCTCGCATCAGCACTATCTGGGTTCTCTTCTCCGTAGCCGTCAACAAAGGATGTCTCATGTCTCAACTCGACGTCAAAAATGCTTTCTTATATGGAGATCTTCAAGAAGATGTGTATATGGAGCAACCTCCTGGGTATGTTGCTCGGGGGGAGACACGTGTATGCAAGTTGCGGAAAGCTATCTATGGCCTAAAACAAAGTCTTCGGGCATGGTTTGAAAAACTCAGTAGCATTGTCGCCATCATTGGCTTTACAAGAAGTTCTGCAGATCACTCACTCTTCATTCGCAAAACCTCCCAGGGACTGGTGGTTCTTGTCATTTATGTTGATGACATTCTCTTCATAGGTGATGATCAAACTGGAATTGCGTTAACAAAGAATCATCTCGGTCAACACTTTGTCACCAAAGATATGGGCTCTCCAAAGTATTTTCTGGGAATAGAGATTTCACGAAAACATAACTCAGTGGTTCTCTCACAACGCAAGTATGCTCTTGACCTTCTACAAGAGACCGGCTTGACTAGGCCCAAACCTGCTTGATGTCCCATGGCTGTTGGTGAAGACAAAACATGGCAAGTTGATTCACTACCTCTGTCAGATGTTACAGGATACAGACGTCTAGCAGGCAAACTCATCTATCTTACAGTAACCAGACCAGACATCTCATATGTTGTA
This sequence comes from Dactylorhiza incarnata, assembly GCA_033032865.1. Classification (NCBI taxonomy): domain Eukaryota; kingdom Viridiplantae; phylum Streptophyta; class Magnoliopsida; order Asparagales; family Orchidaceae; genus Dactylorhiza; species Dactylorhiza incarnata. Next base: position 4,305,099 of record JAWHQI010000013.1, read on the forward strand.
GGAAAGGTTAGCCAATTCATGCAAGCTCCTAGAGAATGTCATCTACAATTTACTCTAAGAATATTAGAGTATGTTAAAGGGGATCTAGGAAAAGGGCTTCTTTTTCATAACAATAATCATCTAAAGATTGAGGCCTACTCAGATTCCAGCTATGCAGACAATAAAGATGATCGCAAGTCTACTTCTGGATTTTGCACCTTTGTTGGGGGAAATCTCATGAGCTGGAAGAGCAAGAAACAATCAGTTGTCTCCAGGTCAAGTGCTGAAGCTGAGTATCAGAGCATGGCGTCTACAACTTGTGGACTTAAGTGGCTAAGAGCTCTCATGTTGGACTTAGGAGAAGTTTACAACCATCCGCTGACAATGTTCTGTGACAATAAAGCTGTCATATACATATCTAAGAATCCGGTGTTCGACGAGAGAACAAAACACATTGAAGTCGATTGCCATTTTATCAGAGAAGAAGTATTAAAGAAATAAATTTGTACCACATTCATCACATCTGACAATGAGCTAGCAGATATCTTCACCAAGCCTGTATCTGCTTCTATTTCAAGCATTTGTGGCAAGCTGGGCATGATTGAAATATATGCTCCAGCTTGAGGGGGATTGTTGAAGTATGGTGACCGGGCGGTCTGAATTGTTGGAGACCGGGCGGTCTAAATGGTTGGAGACCGTGCGGTCTGAAGGCTGTAGGCTTGGCGTGTTGAAATATGAAGATATGCGGTCTGCATTCTTGAGACCGACAATCTGAAGGCTGGTGGCGTGGCGGTCTAGCCCTGTTCCCTGGCGGTTTGTCTTTGACAGACCACTTATTCTCTGAAGGGTTCTGGATAGTGGTCTCCTTTCTCAGACCCCATGATCTCGGCGGACTCGGCGGTCTCCCTGTGCCTGACCGCTCAGTTCTGTGGTTCGTCCTGTATAGTGTTTTGTCCCACATTATTTATTTGTAATCTCTTCTCTCTCCTCCATTCTATATAAAGGAGGTCATACCTTTGTAATACTTAAGTTTTGTGGAAATAAAAATTGTAATTTCTCCTCTTCCGGTCTTATTTTTTCTGTTCGCACAGAAAACATTGGCAATATCTGATTTCAGATCTTCCTTGTTCCTGTCAGCTTCCTCATTCAACTGCAAAGCAGTGGAGTATACATATTCTTGGATGTGATTGGAGGATTTCTCAATCACCTCATCTGTCTTGCTGACATATTTCTTTACATAGGACATATCCTTTTCAGAGACTTGGAGGTGTTTGTCCATTGATTTGATAATTATATTTTGAGAGACCACAGATTTTTCTGTCAGATCAAACCACTTTGTCATTTGTTTGTTCAGGATGGCGGTGTCTTCCTTGATTTCCTTGACCTCAGCCATAACTTCATATTTGACATTGAGGATGGACTGATCAATGTATGCTTTAACTATAGAAGTTGACTAATCTACATAGTCCTTCATAGAAGTGAGATGAGTCTCTAACATAACCTGAATAGCATTTAGAATGCTCTGATTGGACTATGAGGAAGTGGAGGGTTGTTGATCAACACTAATGGGGTCAGGGAGCCTTTGTGGACTTGGAGGAGGGACCACTTGAGGTATAATTTGCACTCCAGCTGCAGGCAGCACCTGATCTGGATGAATGTTGTCCCTTTGGTCAGGAGCATCCACCTTTTCAGCAAAGGAAGCAAGATCATCAATATGATCAGGGTGCACTCCATCATTATCCTCATAATCAATATCATCATTAGCATTATCTGGTTCCTCCCCCTCGGATGGAGCATCTCTATCAGATGATTCCAGGAAAGCTGGGACAAGTAGGTGAAGTTAGATTGAGAGATTTAGCATTAGTAAAGATGGATTAGTAACTCTTACCAAGGACTTCATCTTTACCAGTTGATGGCTCTTTCAGCTTCTCCCCCTCAGATAGGGCATCAGATTTTTGTTGTGGTGGTAAATCCCAGGGAGTTGGGGAGTCATCAATGTTATGTGAAATTCTTCTTTCAAGATCTAGTATGATTGTATCAAGCTTACTTTGTAAGTCCTTAGGAGAAGGAACTTTGTCCTTATCAGTCTTGTCTCCTTCATACTCATCTTTGTCACTGGTAACATTCATAGGAGATGGTTCTTGTTGATGCACCCCCTCAAATGGAGCATCCACTTGGCCTTGAGGAGCTGTGGTCCATATTTTTAAGAGTCATTAGAGATTAACTAGTAGATTGGTTATGATTAGACAACATTATCAGTAATGTTGAGTTTAAGATTTAATTAACAGGTGTGTTATCTATTTCCATGTCTTGTGGATGGATAGGGTCAGTAGGAATGTCATCCAGTGGAGCACCCTTGTCAGGAATATTGTATGATCCAATATCAATATCAGCATTTTCATTCTTATCTGAGTGGTCTGACTCAGAGCTTGACATGATCAATCTTAGCTTCTTTGCTGATTTAGCTTTCTTTGTTGATTTAGCTTTCTTTTTCCCTTTCTCCTTTGCCTCAGTGGGCTAGCTCATGGGAAGCACCCTGGTGAATCTATCTAATGTCTTTATATCCATCCTTTTCAGGTAATGGATATTTGATCCTTTTAATCCCTTAAACTTCTCAGGATGGGTCTGGATCAGATATAGGGATAGAATTCTACTCATATTTGGTGATTGCAGACATTCCTTCAGTCTCTGAAATATGACTTCTCCCCAGGAAGTTCTCTTTGTCAGAATGATCATTGTCATAATGTCAAACATGGATTGAGAGATGGTATCATAAGACCATGGCTTGCAGAGAAGTGCTTTGCCCACTATATCTGACAATAGTTTTCCTCTTTGATTGAAGAATTTTCTCTTTAATGAGCCAATTTTGGCATCACTATACTCAGTCCATTTCAAAGCTTGCTTCTTATCCTTGTCAGAAACCTCTTCCTCCTCATCCTTGTTGCTTGAGGGTATGTTGAGAGCTTGTTCAATTCTTGCTGAGGAGATTTTTCACTCTTTCTCCTCCTATTTTAGATTTTAAGGTGGACTGGAAGAAGATAACTTGGCATTACTGAACCATTCTAGAACTTCGGTTCTGAGAATGACAGAAGGTTCAGAAAGAGTATATTCCAGCCCTTGTGCTTCTAGGAGTTGAATCACTCCTTTTATGTCTTCTGGAGCATGGGCAAATCCATTTCTCACTATCTCATACCCCTCCAGAAGGTCCTTTGAACTCTTGGGTGCCATTGTTGTTGTAGAAGAATGTGCTGGGACGGAAGAGAATGTGATTCTTCTCGGCGGATAGAAGGAAGAGTTGTGTATCTTTCATTAATCAATGATTGTCTATTTATATGGCTTAAGTCTATGTCATGATTAGCCCTAGTAATTAGAATTAGGTGAACTAATAGTTGCAAGTAGAATTATGTCAATTTAGGTTGCATTTAGACAAACTATAATGGGACCATCCCGTCTCAGCGGAACTGCTGAGACGGTGACCTAACCGCTCGGACAGAGCACTGTCAACCGCTGGGACAGTTTAGCAGTCTCAGCGGATCAGCTGAGATTTTTCCCAGCTGTCTCAGCGGCTCAGCTAAAACAGTCTTGCCTATTTTAGCTAACCTTACTATCAAACCAATAGACCTTTTGAGATCTGATTGAGTTATGCCTTAACCATGTCACTAGGAGTATTGTTGTGACAACATTTTGAACCCTAACATAGCATGCTAAATATCATAGATGATTGAAAGAAGGAAATATTTTACACTATTCAATATTTAACATTCCTAGTTCAATCTTGAAAGCATTAAACTTGGCCTCATCCAATGGCTTTGTAAAGATATCAGCAACTTGATTATCAGTGGGGACAAATTCAAGGCATATATCTTTACATTCAATATGTTCTCTTATAAAATGATGTCGGACATCTATATGTTTAGATCTAGAATGATGTACGGGATTGTTTGTGAGATCTATAGCGCTCTTGTTGTCACACTTTAATTCTATGTTATTTAGATGAACACCAAAGTCTTCTAACGTTTGGGTCATCCACAAGGCTTGTGCACAACAACTACCTAGTGCGATATATTCGGCCTCGGTGGTGGAGAGGGCAACAAAATTCTATTTCCTACTCGACCATGATATAAGTGTGATGGCGCAAATCTCACACACCGCTATAGGCGGTAGCTCGACTGCGGCACGAAACGGCAGTGTACCGATCGTTCAAGTAATATAAAGCGAGGAGTAATCCCCGAGTATCGAATCTCTCAAGGAACACAGTAAGGTGGAGTTTATTATCGAGGAAGGACTTGAGATTGAAGTCCTGCGAAAGGCGGAATGCGAATGAAAGGGCTTTGGGGGTTTGTCAATACTTAAAATAAATATTACCACTACTCCTATGCAATGCTGCTATGCAATGCTTCGATTGGTGAGATGGAGACTAGGCAGGCCTTGAGCGCGCTGCGTCGAAAGAGCGGATGGACGAGAAGGCAAGCGGAGTGAGGGTCGCGAGCACCTCTTCGTCAAGCACGCCACTAGCAATTGCTAGTGCGGCACCGATCGTGGCGGTGGAATGGAAAATGAAATAAAGCGCACCTCAATGACACAAATGAACAAAATAATTTCATAAACATGAAATAAGCAATATTAGGCATGATTCATAGTGTTCATCATCAAGATAAAGAGAATACATCACACATAACCACAAAAATAGAGGAAAAAGGCAGGAGATACGACCGAATCTGGAGTCTCGTTGTAGATTTACGGTAGGAAGCACCGGGTTGTCAATCCGCATCCTAGCTCGGTCCCAACTGCGTCCGGGGTAGAAGAGGGCTGTCACACCTCCCAATGGACCCGTCTTCTCCAGCGATTTACAATCCGGCCACGTCTATTGCGGAGAACCTCTTCCTTAGCGGTCAAAGTGAGTGTAGGGACCCTTCCTTTAAGCCTTTGGATGATGGAGGAGGCCTAGGGGGTGAAAATCCCCTGAAAACGGCGAAAACGGCAGACTGAACGGAGCAGAGTTGCGTGATCCCGACCTAATTCGCGAACAGGTCAATAAATAGGCGCTGGATTAAACACTGCGCACGATCATTGGCGCACGACCAGTGGTCGTGTGCACTGGAATCCTGCGATCGTGCGCACTGCTTGGACAGAACCAGCAAGAGATGAAATTATAAAATAAAATGTTCGCACGACCAGTGGCGCACGACCGTTGATCGTGCGCACTAGCGTCGGTGGTCGTGCGCAATAGGTGAGACAGAACTCATAAAATTACTATTAAGTGCGCACGGACAGTGGCGCACGACCGGTGGTCGTGCGCACTGGAGTTGATGGTCGTGCGCACTGCACCAGACAGAACTCGTAAAAAAGGGGTTAAGTGCGCACGATCAGTGGCGCACGACCGGTGGTCGTGCGCACTAGAACAAGTGATCGTGCGCAGTGTTCCTGTGCAGAATTGCACCGGAAACACTTGCGCGCCTCCTATTCCAGCACAAACACAGATCTAGCCACCGAAAGTGGCACTTAACAACATATGAGTACTATGAAAGGAAATAAACACGAAAACACACCAAAGTGGGCCAAAATGTGCACCTAGCATGGGTTATCAATTATAAACTATAATAAGGCTAAAGTGCGTGATATTGACTAAATAATGGCCCGGATGAGTCCATGAAGGTGTATATAATCAGGACTCATCAAAGTGAAGGGCCTATAAAATGACACATGCCACTATTGCTCTTACGATCTAATGAACATCCCGCATAGTCCGAATCAGAAAAACCATGTAGAATAAAACAATCATTATGAGGATACCATAAGCCTAATCTAGATGTTCCGATTAGATATCTAAATATGCGTTTAACCGCTTTCAAATGTGATTCTTTTGGGTTAGCTTGAAATCTAGCACATAAGCAAACGGAAAATATAATATCGGGTCTAGATGCGCTTAAATATAGCAATGAGCCTATCATTCCTCTATATAATGTTTGATCAATAGAAATACCGGCTTCAACTTTTCCTAATTTTAGTGAGCACTCATTGGAGTATTAGCTTATTTTAGGTTTTCAAATCCAAATCGTTTAAGAATATCATGAACATATTTAGTTTGACAAATAAATATACCATCTTGTTTTTGTGCGATTTGAAATCCTAGAAAATAAGTGAGTTCTCCTACCAAGCTCATTTCAAATTCATTTTTCATCACTAAAATTACTTCATTACATAACTCTTCATTAGTGGCTCCAAAAATGATATCATCAACATAAATTTGCAATATAATCAAATCATTATCTACATGCTTAATGAAGAGTGTATTATCCGCACTTCCCATTTTATAACCCTGCTTTATCAAAAATAATGTCAATCTATCATACCAAGCACGAGGCGCTTGCTTTAACCCATAAAGCGCTTTTTCTAACTTATACACATGATTGGGAAATTTTTCATTCACAAAACCGGGGGGTTGTTCTACATAAACTTCTTCTTTTATAATCCTGTTTATAAATGCACTTTTAACATCCATTAGGAATAATTTAAATCTTTTAAAACTCGTAAATGCAAGAAATATTCTAATAGACTCAAGGCGAGCAACGGGTGCAAAAGTTTCATCAAAATCTACCCCTTCGATTTGTGAATACCCTTGTGCAACTAGTCTAGCTTTATTCCTTATAATTTTAGAGTCACCATCTAGTTTGTTTTTGAAAATCCATTTGACACCTATAACTGGATAATTAGATGGCCTCTCCACTAAATTCCAAACCTTGTTACGTTCAAATTGATTTAATTCATCATTCATAGCTAAAAACCAAAATTTATCATTTAAAGTGGTTGAAACATTTTTTGGTTCTATTTCGGATACAAAACAAAGGTTTGAAAAAGACTCATGTAGGGAAGAACGAGTACTTACCCCTTTTGATGGTTCTCTTATAACAAGCTCCTTTGGATGATCCTTAGTAAACCGCAACTCGCTTGGAGGAACATATTCTACTATCTCATTTTCTTTCTCCTCTTTTTCTTCTTCTTTTTCTTCTTCTTTTTCTCCAAGTGATTCATCATCCTCATGTTCCAAAGGGGAAATAGGTTCATCTTCATTTCCTGTATGACTAGAATCTACACAAGGAACAAACTCATCAAATCTTACATGTATAGACTCTTCAACTACTTTAGTTCTTTTATTATATATTCTATAAGCCTTGCTAGTTGAAGAGTAACCAATGAAAATTCCCTCATCGCATTTTTCTTCAAATTTTACTAGTGCATCTTTAGTGTTTAAAATGAAACATTTACAACCAAACACATGAAAATAAGATACATTAGGTTTTCTTTTAAAGAAAAGCTCATAAGGTGTCAATTTTAAAATAGGACGAAGCATGACACGATTAATGATATAACAAGAAGTATTAACCGCTTTGGCCCAAAATGATTTAGGCAACCCATATTCACAAAGCATAGTGAGTGCTAGCTCTTGAAGGGTTCTATTTTTCCTCTCCACTACACCATTTTGTTGTGGGGTGCAAGGAGCGGAAAATTCATGTTTAATTCCTAAATCATCACAAAAAGAAGAAAATCTATCATTTTCAAATTCTCCTCCATGATCCGAACGTATACATTTAATCTTTAAATCAAGTTCATTTTGAATATGAATGCATAGTTTAGTAAATTCAAGGAATGCATCAGATTTGGAAGATAAAAATAATGTCCAACAAAATCTGGAGTAATCATCAATTATTACAAAAGTATATTTTCTACCTCCTAGACTAGAAGTGTTAACCGGTCCAAATAAATCCAAATGAATTAATTGAAGAGGTCTAGTGGTAGAAATTACATTTTTGCTTTTAAAAGAATTTTTTGAAAATTTTCATTTTTGGCAAGGCGTACAAAGAGAAGATAAATTTCCATTAAGCATAGGTAATCCCTTAATTAATTTATCTTTTGATAATTTCAAAATAAGCTTGGTGCTAGAGTGACCAAGGCGCCTATGTCAAAGTTCTAATTCTTCATTTTTAGAAATTAAGCATTTTAAAGAAGAATTTGAAATATCATTAAAAGTAATCATATAAACATTATGCATCCTAGGTGTGGTGAATACGACATCATTTGTTTTAGAATTTATAATTTTGCAAAGATTTGTAGATGATTCAAATAATACATTTAAGCCTACATCACATAATTGACTAATTGAAATTAAATTATGTTTTAAGCCATCTACAAGTAAAACATTTGAGATTGAAACAGAAATGTTACCCACTGTGCCGATGCCCATGATCCTTCCTTTTCCATTATCACCCAATGTCACCATCCCTCCTTTCTTCATCTCAAGGCTAAGGAACTTTGCTTTGATTCCCGTCATGTGTTTGGAGCATCCCGAGTCCAAGTACCACACATCCTTTTTGTCCTTAGCCTGCCAACATACCTAAAATTTAGATGAGAGTAAAGATTCGGATACCCAAGAGGTTCCTCCCATAGAGTAGGTGGAAACCGTAGGCACCCAGATTTTTTTTATAGCACCACCGCCCTTTTTCCTACAAGAGTTTGAGGTGTGTCCAAATAAATGACATTTGGCACACGATATAAAAGGGGATGAGACCCTTTTTGATGTTTTGGATAAACTCTTGTTGGAAAATGAGGTAACATTTGAATTTTTGAAATTATTAATAACAGAATTAGTGCTTCTGGAATTACAGCTAACGCCAGCGTTAGTAGTTAACGCCTTGCGATAGTTTCCAGAGCTATATCCAAGACCATATTTGGCACTTCCATGGCATCGGTTGGCCAAGATCATGTCCAGAGATCTTTGCCCAAATCCAAACTTCTTAATAGCCAAATTTAAATCATGAATACGAGCTTTGAGAGCGGTGTTTTCCGTTACCAACACAACGCACCGATTTGCAAAACTCTTCTTTCCATCCTCTATTTGAGAAAGAGAGGTTTTTAAAGTTCTTTCCAAATCCCCCTTCTTCTTAGTAAGAAGTTCAATAGTGGAGTGGGATTTAGAAAGAGCTTCTTCAAGTTCTTTCACTCTTGCCAAGGAGTGATTGCACTCTTGGCAAGATACATTTTCTTTCCCCAATTGCTTAGATAATTTTTTGTTTTCCTTTAACAAAAGTTTATTTTCATAATTTAGAAGATCAATATCTTTTAAACTTTTTTCAAAGAATTTGCAAGTTTGTAAATACTCAATATATAAATCATCATAAGAAGTAGGGAGAGTTACCTCAGTGTCGCTTTGGACACTGCTTTCATCCTCGGATGTCTTGTCACATTTTCCCATAAGGCACATATTTGCCTCTTCTTCATCGCTAGTGGATGAGCCGCTTGAATCCTCGGAGGAGGAGTCATCCCATGCAGCCGCTTTTAGGACCTTCTTCTTCTCTTTTCCCTTGTGCCCTTTTTCTTTACGCTCTTTCAGATATTTTGGGCACTTGCTACAAATATGTCCGGTCTTTCTACAATGGTAGCACTCCGGTGGTGGTCGTTCATCATCGTCCTCATCGCTACCTTTCTCTTTCTTTGATGAAGATCCCTTTTTGATGAAATATTTCCGGAAGGTGTTTCTCCTTTCCGGATTCTTCATGAACCTTTTGAACTTCTTCACAAAAAGGCTATCCTCGTCCTCTTCATCATCATCTCCATTTGCCTCCTTTTTTGACTTTAAGGCCAAACTCTTCTTCTTTGGCTCCACGTTGTACTCTTGTTGTTGAATTTTGAGTTCAACCTCATGGGTCTTTAGGTTCCCAATGAGGCTCTCAATTTGGAGCTTCTTCAAATCGTGTGACTCCGAGATAGCCATCACCTTTGGATTGAACTTTGGAGGGAGGGACCTTAAAATTTTTCTCACCAAGTCGTCGTTGGAGAACACCTTTCCAAGTACTTTTGAGTCGTTGACGATCTTGGTGAACCTTGTGTACATTGAATCTACGTCTTCATCCGCCTCCATCCGGAATTTCTCATACTCGGATTCAAGTTGGAAGAGCTTTGAATCCTTAACCTGCGAAGTACCTTCATGAGTCATTTCTAGTAAATTTCATATATCATAAGTTGTTTCGCAAGCACAAGTTCTATTAAATTTCGTTCTATCCAAAGCACAAAATAACACATCATTACTTAAGCGTTATTCTTACATCTCAACTTATCATTGTCATCCCATCTATCTCTAGGTTTTTCCATAGTGACTTCTCCAACAACAAATGTTGGTGGAGAATAACTTTGTTCCACCATACCCCAAACGTCATTATCTAACGCAGTTAAAAAACAACGCATTCTAGTTTTCCAGTAATTATAATCAGTTTCGGTAAATAGTGGAGGTATACTAATCCTTTGACCCTCAGCGAAAGCATGATCACTATGCGCCATTATTCCCGGCTGTGAAACCATTTTGGAATAACCTAGCTCTGATACCAAGTGTTAGATCTGATGGCGCCCTTAGAGGGGGATGAATAAGGGGTTTATTGTTATTAAAATAAACTTACAGATTTTAACAAAACAGAAAAACTTTTTTTGCTCTGTTGCTAACGCCTGGCGTTACGAGTCAACGCTGGCGTTAACTCTCCAGAAAAAAATAGTTTTGTAGAAATATTCAAAATGATTTTCTTTATGAAATACAATTCAGGAAAAATTAGATATACTGAAAAAGAATTTTATATTTCACAAAAATGATTACAAGGATAATATTTCAATAATGCTTGAAATAGGAGGCGACAACTTGAAAAATCTCTTTTTGTTCCTTCACCGGTCCTTCTCCCAAGGACCGGTTGGCTATAGCCTATCTATCCCCAGATAAGGCCTCTAGCCACCCCCTAGATCTATCCTTGACCTAGTCGCCACGCACAAGGCGGCGAATTACCCCCTAAGCCGCATAAGGACCTAGTCGCCACACGCAAGGCGGCGAATTTACTACCGTTACAAGAAAATATAAAAGGATAAAGATAAAAATTAGAACAAATGACTCCCTAGAATGAAAGAGCGCTGAAGGAGATTTTGAAGATACGCCATGACCACGTAGGAGTTGAAGCGAGCGTCCTTCTTCAAATTTGTCGTTGGAAATCTCCTTCTCACTCTTGTTCCTCAAAGTTGGTGTTGGGAGTTCTCTCTGAATTTCTGAATGAAATGCTCTCTCAGATCTCTGGAATGAAGGCTTCAATGCATCTAGTCCTTCAGCAAATGAAATCAGATCTTTAAATAGAAACTGGAGCTAACGCGTGGTGTTAAAGGTTAACGCCAGCGTTAGTCAACATGTACGACAGTTGCTGAGATCGTGCATAGCGTCGGGAGCATGGCAGAACCAAATTTCATCAAACGAAACTCATTTCGTCGAATGCGCCTTCATCGAACGGAATCCCATTTCGTCAACAGCAACCGTCAGGATCGTGTCAGAAACCAATTTCGTCGAGCGCATGCTCATTTCGTCGAACAGAACTCATAGTTCATCGAACGCAGTTTGTCAAGCGCAATTTCATCGAGCGCAGGCTCATTTCATCGAACGGAACTCCAAGTTCATTGAACGCGGCTTGTCGAGCGCAATTTTGTCGACCGCAGGCAATTTCGTCGAACGAAACTCCAAGTTCATCGAACGCAGGTTCGTCGACCGCAACTCGACGGCATTCCTCCTCTTGTTAACGCTTGGCATTAACAACTAACGTGAGCGTTAGCTCTCTTTCCAGAGAATCATCATCAATCAGCATCCTGTTCATAGGGTTATATAACTATTAGTACATGCATACTATAAACACAAGCAAGATCAAATACATAGTGTGATTTGTTATTTCTCAAACTAAGAGAAGTGGAACACAAGCTCCAACAATTTTGACCCCATTCTTCAGAAACAAGTGGTTTCTACAGATGTTACGTTCTTTGAAAATACATCCTATTTCTCCACAAATTCCTCTGTCACTCTGACTGATATACCAACTCTCTCACATATTCTCCCCATACCGGCTATCCCCATTGACGATACACCATCTCCTCTACCACCACCTTCCTACCACTCTCCGCCCTTTGAATCTCCTCCTTCCCCTCCACGGCCGCCTCTCCCAGCTCTCGGGCCAGCACTCTCTGCAATGGATACACTGGATGTTGATGAACAAGCCGACTTGGATGTTCCCATTGCCCATCGCAAAGGAGTTCGGACATGTACCCAACATTCAATTAATGATGTGGTTTCCTATGCAAATCTTACGCCTTCTTGCAGGAATTTTTCCTTGGCTATCTCTGCCACTGCCACTCCACGCTCTTACCACGAAGCTCTTACCATTCCTCAGTGGAAGGCAGCCATGGATGAAGAAATGGCGACCCTCACTGAGAGAGGTACTTGGACGCTTGTTCTGATTCCTCAAGGAACAGATATAGTTGGTTGTCGATGGGTCTTTGTTGTGAATTTCCATCCAGATGGTCATGTGGATTGTTACAAGGCTCGTCTTGTTGCTAGAGGCTTCACTCAGACGTATGGCGTCGACTTTTTTGACACCTTCTCTCCCCTAGCTCGCATCAGCACTATCCGGGTTCTCTTCTCCGTAGCCGTCAACAAAGGTTGTCTCATGTCTCAACTCGATGTCAAAAATGCTTTCCTATATGGAGATCTTCAAGAAGATGTGTATATGGAGAAACCTCCGGGGTATGTTGCTCGGGGGGATACACGTGTATGCAAGTTGCGGAAAGCTATCTATGGCCTTAAACAAAGTCCTCGGGCATGGTTTGAAAAATTCAGTAGCATTGTCGCCATCATTGGCTTTACAAGAAGTTCTGCAGATCACTCACTCTTCATTCGCAAAACCTCCCAGGGACTGGTGGTTTTTATCATTTATGTTGATGACATTCTCTTCACAGGTGATGATCAAACTGGAATTGCGTTAACAAAGAATCATCTCGGTCAACACTTTGTCACCAAAGCTATGGGCTCTCCAAAGTATTTTCTGGGAATGGAGATTTCACGAAAACATAACTCAGTGGTTCTCTCACAACGCAAGTATGCTCTTGACCTTTTAGAAGAGACCGGCTTGACTAGGCACTAACCTGCTCGATGTCCCATGGTTGTTGGTGAAGACAAAATGATAAGTAGTATCTTTATAACTTTTTAATAGAAAATTTTGTAAATATTTAATGTGAATTTTCCTTTTTGTGTCAATTTTAGGTTATAAGTAGTTCTTTTTGTAATTTTGATTCTAACTTAGCTTAATTTCAATATTTGCAGAATTTTGGGACAAATCGGGAAAAATGGCATGTCACGCCCTCGGTCACGCCCATGACCATGGGCGTGTAACCTAAAGATCAGTCCAGAAGGATGCCGCGCTGTCTGAGCTAGCCCACACCAAGTCACGCCCCAGGTCACGCCCGTGACCCAAAGTCACGCCCGTGACCGGGGGCGTGTAATCTTAGAATCTTCCACGTAGAGCCGCCGTCGAGACGTGGAGCTGCAGTCGAGAAGTCAACTTGAGTCACGCCCGTGACCCACATGTCACGGCCGTGACTTGCCCGCGTGATCTCTGCTTCGCCGCCGCGCCGAATTCCAGCCCACTCAGCTGTCGGATCCGATGTGAATAGTGAAGTCACGCCCTAGGTCACGCCGTGACCGAGGGCGTGTAATCTGAAATTTTTCCCTATAAATTCAGAGGCTCTCATTGAGTCCAGGGTTCAGAATTTTGGAGTGGGGGAGGTGCTGCTAGAGCTATTAGTGAAGTTTTTCAATGCTTTCTCATGCTTTTCAATTTCATGTTCTTCCTTTTTAATTCATGTAATGTGCTAGTTCTTAGTTCTATGCAATAGTTAGTTAAAGCTTGTAATCTTTTCCTTCCTAGCTTGTAATCTCTTTAATTAAAGCTTGTGATCGTTTTGGTTTTCAATAAAATTAAGTTCTCTTTCCTTCATGTTCTCTTTTTCCTTAAGCACTCTTTCTTTCATGCAATGATTTTTCTTTCCTTTTTCCCCTCCACTATGGTTGAGCATTAAGTATTTTTGTCTTCATTTAATCCTTTCATTTAGCTTGCAATTAGTTTTAATTTTAGTTAAGCAAAAATAAACCAATCAAATTTTCGTCGATAAGATAATGGCGATTTTCCTCGAAGTAGAAGTAATCAACGCGCCCCGTGGAATATGACCTTGATATTCCTAAATATCCTATACTATAGACGATAAGGTACACTTGCCTTCATCGGATATAGTTTTGGAGAAAATCTCAAATCTTCACTAAATTTCAAAACCGAAAAATCTATATCAAGTTTTTGGCGCCGTTGTCGGGGAACTTTGCGTAGATATTTTGAAAAGAGGATAGCTATTAATTTTATCATGTTTCTTTTTATTTTATTTTCCTTTTTCTAAATTTCAAAAAGAAAAAAAAATTATTTCAGTTTTTCCTCTTCCCTTCTTCTCTTTTTAGTGTATGACCCGAGGTAGCACTTTGATTCTTCCTTTTGATCCGGAGATCGAGCGAACCCTCTTGAGGCACCGCCGTTCTCGTGATCAGGGAAATCAAGTAGAATCCGAAGAGTCGATCGGGGACACCAACGCAGCAAATATGGATCATAATCTTAATCCTCCTAATCTTAACGAGCCAAATCCTAATGAGGACGCGCAACGGACCATGTCCTATTATGCGCGGCCGAATTTGGAAGGCACACAATCGAGTATTGTTCGCCCCACGGTGGCGAACAATTATTTTGAGATCAAGTCCAGCATCATACAAATGGTGCAACAATCGGTGACCTTTGATGGTCAACCGGACGAGGAACCAAATTCACATATCTCTTACTTTCTTGAAATTTCCGACATTTTTAAGATCAATGGCATCACCGATGATGCCATTCGACTACGTCTTTTTCCTTTTTCTTTGCGGTCTAAGGCCAAGCAGTGGCTGGGCTCCCTACCAAGGGGATCCATCACTACATGGGCCGAAATGGCAGAAAAATTTCTTAATAAATATTTCCCGCCTTCAAAGACCGCTAAATTGCGCACGGATATTGCATCGTTCATGCAAATCGACTCGGAGACTCTCTATGACACATGGGAGCGCTTCAAGGAGCTTTTGCGCCGATGCCCTCACCACGCACTTGCCACGTGGCAACAAGTGCAAATATTTTATAATGGCTTAAATCTCCAAACGAGGCAAATGATTGATGCGCCCGCCGGGGGGACATTAAATAACAAAACCCCGATCGCCGCTCAAGAGCTTTTCGAAGAGATGGCCACAAATGCGTATCAATGGAACATGCCCCGAGCGCGGCCTAATAAGCCGGCCAGAATTTTTGAAATAGATGCAAACGCAAATTTGGCTTTACAAGTTGAGTGCTTAACAAAGCAAGTGGCGGAGATGTCTGCTTCCTCCGCCACTCCTCCTTGGGCTAATAACGTTTTAATTGAAGAACATGTTGACTACATGGGAAATCCACCTCGGCCTTCCTATAACTCGAACACCGCTCCGTATAATAACTCCTACAATGCGGGTTATAGGAATCATCCGAATTTCTCATGTAGCAACCAAGGAAATGCTCAGCGTCCTATGAATTTAAATCAACCTCCCCCTAATCAACTTATTAACTTAACTCCTCCTCCAAATTTGATTTCTCAAAATTATAATCCACCCGGTTTTCCACCGCAACAGCAAAAACTCTCTCGGATTGAAGAGGTTTTTGCAAAATATGTTGCTACAAATGAAACGAATATCTGGAACCTTATCGGATCGATCAAAAATTTAGAGAATCAAGTGGGCCAACTCGCAAAGATGATTTCTGAGCGTCAACAAGGAGCACTACCGGGGAACACCGAGCAAAATCCAAAGGAGAGCGCGCACGCGATTACACTCCGAAGCGGGAAGGAGGTGGTTCAAAAACAGGACGAACCCAAGGTAATTTCCTCTCCTCCTCCTCCTACTTTTAATTCATCTTCGAATTTGCCTGCTACGATAGCTCCGCACACTTCTATTTTAAATCCGCGCGCTCCTACTTCTAATATTTCGTATCCATCGAAATTTAAAAATGAAAGCGCCGAAAAAAATTATAAAAAGTTTTTAGATGTTTTAAAACAAATCCATATTAATGTACCTTTCTGCGAGGCTATCTCACAAATGCCTAAATATGCGAAATATCTTAAGGAGTTGCTCTCCAATAAGAAAAAGTTAGAAGATATTTCGCATATTTCTTTAAACGCAGAATGCTCCGCGGTTGTACTCAACAAATTGCCGAAAAAAGCAAATGACCCGGGACGGTTTTCCATCCCATGTCTATTTGGCAATTCGTTAGTAAAACACGCCTTGGCGGATCTTGGAGCAAGCATCAACCTTATGCCGTTTTCTTTGTTCAAAAAGCTAGGTCTAGGAAATCCAAGGCCCACTCGAATGAGTATCCAATTAGCAGATCGTTCTTTAAAATATCCGATAGGAATAGTGGAGGACGTGCTCGTCAAGGTTGACAAATTCATCTTCTCGGTGGATTTTGTCATTCTTGACATCGAAGAGGATGCCGAAGTACCCCTCATACTCGGTCGCCCCTTCCTTGCCACCTCCCGCGCTATTATCGACGTAAGTAATGGAAAGCTCCTCCTACTGGTTGGAGACGATGAAGTTACTTTCGGCATAAATTCCTCAATGCGGAACACGATAGAAAATGATGAATCATGTTTTTACTTAGAAGAGTGTTGTGAGTTCGATTCATCCCTCGAGTTAGTTTCATCGGCGAGTAGTGATTCTGAGCCCGTAGAGCTCTTTTGTGATGAAGAAGAAGTTTCTCACCCCACACCACCCGAACCATTATTTCTAGAAAAATTAAAAATCAAGACTTCTTATGAAGAACCACCCGTATTGGAGTTGAAACAACTCCCCCTTCACCTTAAATACTTGTTTTTGGAAAAAGAGTCTAAGCTACCCGTCATCATTTCATCCGATCTTAGCAACTCAGAAATTTCTGAGTTGACTATAGTCTTAAGAAAGCACTGCCACGCAATTGCGTGGCATTTATCGGACATTGAGGGTATAAACCCATCTTTCTGCACTCATAAAATATTTCTCGAAGACAATTCCCGAAATTCAGTCCAGCCTCAACGACGGCTAAACCATAACATGAAAGAAGTCGTTAAGACCGAAGTTATACAACTTCTGGACGCAGGAATCATCTACCCGATATCGGACAGTACTTGGGTTAGCCCAGTACAAGTCGTGCCAAAGAAAGGTGGTGTCACGGTAGTTGCGAACGAAAATAACGAATTGATCCCAACCCGTACTGTTACAGGTTGGCGGATGTGCATCGACTATCAGAAATTAAATGATGCCACCCGTAAGGATCACTTCCCTCTACCATTTATCGACCAAATTTTAGAACGCCTTTCGGGTCACTCCTACTATTGTTTTCTAGATGGTTTGTCGGGATACTTCCAAATTCCGATTTCGCCCGACGACCAAGAGAAAACCACTTTCACTTGTCCCTTTGGCACCTTCGCTTATCGAAGGATGACATTCGGTCTTTGTAACGCGCCAGCTACATTCCAAAGATGTATGCTGGAAATTTTTGACGAGTTAGTGGAGGAGGTGATGGAAGTATTTATGGACGATTTTTCCGTGTACGGGAGTTCATTTGAAAACTGTTTAAAAAATCTCGAGCGCGTGTTGCAGCGATGTGAGGAAACGAATTTAGCGCTTAATTGGGAAAAATGCCATTTTATGGTCAAGGAAGGACTAGTCCTTGGCCATAAAATTTTGGGCAAGGGGATCGAGGTCGATAGGGCCAAGATTGAAGTAATTGAAAAACTCCCCCCTCCTACAAACGTAAAAGCTATTAGGAGTTTCCTAGGCCACACGAGGTTCTATCGGCGCTTTATACAAAAATTTTCAAAAATTACAAAGTCGTTAACCCATCTTCTCGAGAAAGATTCATATTTTCTTGTTAGCGATGAATGTCATTTAGCTTTTCAACTTATCAAAGAGAAACTTATAAACTCCCCGATTCTAGTCGCCCCAGATTGGTCGCTCCCTTTTGAAATCATGTGCGACGCGAGTGATATTGTGGTTGGTGCCGTTTTAGGCCAACGGGTGAGTAAATATTTTCACCGGATCTATTATGCGAGCAAAACACTCACGTCGGCACAAGAAAATTACACCACGACCGAGAAGGAACTTCTAGCAATCATTTTCGCCTTCGATAAGTTTAGGCCGTATATCACCCTCTCGAAAGTCATCGTCTTCACGGATCACTCCGCACTTAGATATCTTTTAAGCAAATCGGACGCCAAGCCTCGTCTTTTGCGATGGATCCTCCTCTTGAAGGAGTTTGACTTAGAGATCCGGGACAAAAGGGAAGCCAAAAACTTGGCGGCCGATCATCTCTCCCGTTTAGAAAACCCCGCCTTGGACATATTAATAGAATCTAACATTAATGATAAATTTCCCGAAGAGCGCCTCCTTGCTCTCGAAAATATTAATTCATCTTCTACCCCCTGGTTTGCAGATCTGGCTAACTATTTAGTAGCCCGGGTCCTGCCAAAGGAATTCTCGAGTCAGCAAAAGAAGAAATTCTTTTCTGATTTAAAGAATTACTTTTGGGAGGACCCCTTTTTATTCCGAGTATGCGCAGACCAGGTTGTGAGAAGATGTGTTTCAATTGAGGAAGGCTTTAAAATTTTACGTCATTGTCATGAGGGACCCACCGGTGGTCATTATCATTCAAACCGAACCGCAAGGAAGGCGCTGGAGGCGGGCTTTTATTAGCCCGCGCTCTTCAAAGATGCTCACACCCTTGTGAGTACTTGCGACAGCTGCCAGCGGTCGGGGAACAACTCTCGCCGGGATGAGATGCTGTTGATTAAAATTCCGCTTGCACGAAATAAAATCCGAACTAGCAATCCGAGAAGGCAAGTATACCTATCGAACTGTAGTATAGGAACGCAAGTGTCGTATTAAAATCCGAGAACCGTTGATTACTTATACTCAAACGAATTACTATTATTTTATCTTAATAATTTTTTTGGATGGTTTTGTCTGCTAGGTTAAAATAAAAGTTGGATATAAGTACGGCTAAACGATGATTAAGAAATAGCACTCGATCTTGACTTACTTCGGCCTAAGTTGATCAAAATTCAAAAGCAAACTTAAAACTTAATAAAGTAAGGGCAGCTTGACCGTGGGGGTTCCTATAGTTTGAACATGCTTCTCTCGAAGATATGCCCAACTGAGTTTAGGAAAATCCGACCGAACTCTCGTCCCGTATTCGAATACCTAAAACTCGCTTTAAGTGGTGAACCCCGCTATTGGGTTTTACTCCAATCCAGGAGATTTACGTCATTCTCTCTCGAGAAATGTGTGTAACTCTCTTTACTCTTAAGTGCTCACTTCAGACTATCGGCCTCTCGGCTAGCCAAGAATGAAAGCAAAGGTGGGGATTATACATCGATAATATAGCTCCACTCAATTTTAATTAAGAGTAAATCTAAGGCCCAACACTTTAGAAAGTGAAAGAAGACTAAAGGATCATAACTTGATCAACTCATCCTCAGATCATCAAGATCGAGTACTATGAGGATTTAGTTACTCATGGTGGAGGGGTAGGAGAGAGAAATGATGAAGATTTTAAGAGAACAAAAACATACCATTTTTATTAAATAAAAGTTCAACTGAGATTACAATTGCATGGAAAGGCTACTATAAAAGGAAATTACAAAGACATTACAACATTCATATGAAAACTAGAAAAGGAAATGCATTGAAATAAGAGAGAGAGAGAGAGAGAAAGAGAATAAAATGACATGGAAAACACTGAAAATAGAGTAGTAGCACTAGTTCTCTCTCCAAAAACTGAATGAGGAAAGCTTGGAGGTCATTTCAATTTATAGAATTTTTTCTGCCTCGGTCACGCCCTCAGTCACGCCCGTGACTAAGGGCGTGACATTGTTTAATCAATTCTGCGGCTTGGATCAGGTTCGGCGCACGATTCTGACGCGATTTGATGGGTCACGCCCTAGGTCACGCCCGTGACTGAGGGCGTGACCATTTCGGTGGTTAGCTCGGGTCATGGGCGCTGGCGGCGATCATGGGCGCTGGCGGCTGGCTGACGTGGCAGTCACGGGCGTGACTGGAAGCACGCCCGTGTAACAGTGGCGTGACCAATTCGGTGGTCAGCTGGTCGAATCTGAGCTGTTCACGGGCTGGTCACGGGCGTGGCTTGCGTGTCACGGGCGTGTCTTGCGTGTCACGGGCGTGTCTTGCGTGTCACGGCCGTGTACTTTGGGCGTGTCTGACCAGATCTTCTGAATTATGTTGGCAGCAGCTTAACTGGAAACAGCAACTTACACGCCCTAGGTCACGCCCGTGACTGAGGGCGTGACTTAGGAAATTTTGCATTTTTGACCTGAAAATTCAGAAAACTTAAGTTAGCACTAAAAATAGGAAAATGAACCAAAATTGCATTTAGGTAAGCAACAATAAGCAAAAAGTAAGAGTAAATATCCTAAAAATAACCTAATTAAACTAACTAGATTTAGCATTATCAAATTCCCCCAAGCTTACACTTTGCTTGTCCCCAAGCAAAGAAATATGCTTTAGCTAATAAAATAAAATGACTAATCAAAAAGATTTAATTATGCTAAACACGAGTACCTTGCGAAATTCCAAGTAGGGAGAATAGTGAAAAGGAAACCTAAAATAAGTACTTTATTTAAGCTTAATTTTTATACCCTTTACTAACAAAAATTAATCATCCAAAATTTAACTAAAAAGTTTTTATAATAAAATTGAGCAAAGTAACAAGTGAGATAGTGCATTGAATTGTTACTAAACCCTAAGAGACAAATTATAACTATATCATTCTAAGAACAAGAATCTAAATTCATACCCAAGACTTAACTATTCTACTTTTCTTCTTTTACTTAGCTAAAGCAAATTTAGGAGCATGAATCAAGAGGACTTTATTAGGACCGAAATGTTTGGTTTAGGCATATGAATTGGAATGGGAATCGAAGATAAAAGTGATTGCTATAATCACACTAAACCATAAACATGAGTTTTATAAAATTTTCGATATGAATGATAAGAGGCAATCCTTCATTATAAGCATATAGCATATTTTCTTTCTTTCTCTTTCATAGCCATTTTTTCTTTCTTTTTTTTTTTGAAATTTTGGCAAAGATAACTAATACAAATATGCTTAAAATATCTCCTTTTTGAGCAAATTCTTTTCTTTGAAGCTCTCCATGCAATAAACCAATCACACTCTTTTAGAAATTTAAATAAAACTCAAAGTGTTAGTGTGATTCAAATAGGTTTGGAAATTTTGGCTTTGGTGAAAAATTTGATAAGTGGAGGTGACAATAAAACATGGGAAAAGGCTCAAAAGATGCTAACAAAGGGTTTCTTTTTAAGGGTTGGCATGAAGGCTCAAACTTAAAACAAAAAATGGCCTAAATCATTTTCATTGCTCTCTAAATTTAGATAAAGCATGAGTTTTGAAGGATTTCAAAAAGTAAGCCCTAGATATTAAATAAAGACTAATGAACTTATCCTGAAAATAAGAATAATAAGCGTCTAGGATTATTCACATTTACTACACAAATCAAAAGTTAACCTTGCAAAATATATCTAAAAATGAAGAGAAAATAGTGGATGAAGAATTTTTACGAAAGTAAAGAAGATAAAAGAGAAAACGATAAGGAAAGTACAAGATTTTAGAAAAAAACTTTTCAGATTAACATGCTACCTAGAATTAGAACACTACATGAGTCAACAATTTACTTGTGAAACATAATTAAAAGTAGGATTAGAAATTTTGAAATTAACTAAGGCTATATAAGATATTTTGGGAAAAACAAAACATAAAGCAAGGGGTACTATTGATTTTACCAAAATCTAATTTAGACTACTAAAAGAAAAGAAGACATTCTCCCCCAAGCTTACGATAGACATTGTCCTCAATGGAAAAGGAGAGTGAAGGAAGGGGTAATTAAAACTGAAAAACTGAAACAGGCACTTCCCTGGATTTATGGGCTTGAACGGGTGTGTGATGCCGCTCCCCCTTGCTGGCGCTTTGAATCTTCATGAAATATCATCTTGAATTTTTCTTGAAACCAGCAATGTTGAAACAGGCGATCGCCGAAGTTGAGAGTATCAGAGCCATCCAGGGCCAAAAAATTTAAAACAACAATTTTAAAAACCTTGGGTTGCCTCCCAAGAGCGCCCTCTGTTTAATGTCGTTTGAGCTCAACTAAAAGAATATAGTTCAAAAGTTAATCCAAAATATTACAGTCCAGACAAAAGAAGTTTTTCATTGTCCATGTCAACATTGTCACCAGAAAAATAAAGTTTTAGACGATGCCCATTAACCTTGAAATCACCCTTATCTGGGTGTGATATCAAAACAGTTCCATACGGATAAACTTCCTTTACATTAAAAGGACCTGACCATCTAGATTTTAATTTTCCAGGAAATAAACGTAGACGAGAATTATAAAGTAATACTTGGTCTCCTGGTTTAAATGTTTTCGGGAGCCTTAAATTTTTATCGTGAAAGCATTTCGTTCGTTCCTTATATAATTTATTATTTTCATACGCATTGGAGCGCCACTCATCGAGTTCGTTGAGTTGGAATTTTCGAAGATCGGCGGTGGAGTGGGGATCAAAATTTAAAAATTTAAGGGCCCAGAAAGCACGATGTTCTAATTCGACCGGTAAATGGCACGATTTCCCATATACTAACCGATACGGTGTACAACCGATGGCGGTCTTGTACGCTGTTCGGTAAGCCCAAAGAGTATCGTCTAATTTATGTGACCAGTCTTTACGTGAGGTGGAAACAGTTTTTTCTAAAATACGTTTGATTTCTCTATTCACTACTTCGACCTGGCCGTTAGTTTGGGGGTGGTAAGCAGTTGAAAGCTTATGTGTAACGCCATATTTTAAAAGTGTTTTTGCAAATTGTGCGTTACAAAAGTGCGAACCCCTGTCACTAACGATGGCCCTAGGAGTACCGAATCGAGAAAATAATTTTTTTAAGAAAATAATAACGACTCGGGAGTCATTAGTAGGAAGAGCTTGGGCCTCTGCCCATCGAGACACGTAGTCTACCGCAACTAAAATGTATTTATTACCATGGCTAGAAGGAAGAGGACCTACAAAATCTATTCCCCAAAGGTCGAAAACTTCGCACTCGAGGAAATAATTTTGCAACATTTCATTTTTATTTGAGATATTTCCGGTCCGTTGGCAGCTATCGCACCGTCTCACAAACGATTGGGCATCTTTAAAAAGGCTAGGCCAATAAAAGCCTGCACTAAGTACTTTGTGAGCGGTCCGATTGGCTTGATAGTGCCCACCAGTCGGTCCTTCGTGTAAGTGTTTGAAAATATTTTGTCCTTCTTCGAAAGAAACACATCTCCTTATTACTTGGTCTGCACAAACTCGAAACAGATACGGGTCCTCCCAAAAATAATTCTTCAGGTCAGAGAAGAATTTCTTCTTTTGCTGATAGGAAAATTCTTTTGGGAGGACTCGAGCTACTAAGTAGTTGGCGAAGTTTGCAAACCAAGGAGAAGGAGTAGTGTTGATTGATAATAACTTCTCGTCGGGAAAATAATCATTAAAAGTTTGTTCATTTAAATCTTCAATAAATGGGTTATCTAATCGTGAAAGATGGTCCGCGGCCAAATTCTCAGCCCCCTTTTTATCTCGGATTTCCAAGTCGAACTCCTGGAGGAGTAAGACCCAGCGAAGTAAGCGTGGTTTGGCATCTGGTTTAGAAAGTAAATATTTGAGGGCCGAGTGGTCCGTAAAAACAATAATTTTTGAAAGTGTAATATAAGGTCGAAATTTGTCGAATGCAAAAATAACTGCTAATAATTCTTTCTCCGTTGTGGTATAGTTCGCTTGCGTGGATGTAAGTGTTTTACTTGCGTAGAAAATAGGGTGGAAGTTTTTAGATATACGTTGACCTAAGACGGCTCCCACCGCAAAACTACTTGCATCGCACATGATTTCGAATGGAAGGTCCCAGATTGGAGCTATCATAATTGGCGCATTTATTAGCTTATTTTTGATTAATTGAAAAGCAGATAAGCATGTATCATCAAAAATAAATGGAGTGTCTTTTTCTAAAAGATGAGTGAGTGGTTTGGTAATTTTCGAAAAATCTTTTATAAACCGCCGGTAAAAACCGGCATGTCCTAGAAAGCTTCTTATGGCCTTAACGTTGGTTGGCGGTGGCAGTTTTTCGATCACTTCTATTTTTGCTTCATCGACCTCAATTCCTCTTGCTGATATCTTATGACCTAAAACCAATCCCTCCCGTACCATGAAATGACATTTTTCCCAGTTCAGGGCGAGATTGGTCTCCTCACACCGTTCTAACACTTTTTCTAAATTTTCTAAACAAAAATCGAAGGAATCACCAAACACGGAAAAGTCGTCCATAAATACCTCCATAATACTTTCTACGTACTTGTCGAAAATGGCCAACATACACCGTTGAAATGTTGCCGGCGCATTACATAAGCCAAACGGCATTCTTCGATAGGCGAAGGTGCCGAAAGGACAAGTAAACGTCGTTTTCTCCTGGTCCTCGGGCGAGATGGGAATTTGGAAGTAGGCCGAGAGACCATCGAGAAAACAATAAAAGCTATGGCCGGATAATCGTTCTAAGATTTGATCGATGAATGGCAAGGGGAAATGGTCCTTGCGGGTGGCGTCGTTCAATTTGCGATAATCAATACACATACGCCACCCAGTCACCGTCCGTGTTGGGATTAAGTCATTATTATCATTTAACACTACCGTGATACCTCCTTTTTTAGGAACTACTTGAACGGGACTTACCCATTTGCTATCTGAAATTGGATAGATAATTCCTGCGTCTAATAATTTCACGACCTCACCCTTTACTACTTCTTTCATGTTTGGGTTTAATCGGCGTTGAGGTTGGATAGAATTTTGTGAATTATCTTCCATTAGAATTTTGTGCATGCAGAAAGATGGACTTATGCCCTTAATATCAGAAATCTGCCAAGCAATTGCTTGGCGGTGTTTTTGTAAAACTTTTAGCAATTTGGCATTTTCAGATCCACTTAAATAGGCCGACACTATTACTGGTAACTTAGAGTCTTTTTCTAAAAATTCATATTTTAAATGCTTGGGTAGTTCTTTAAGTTCTAAAGTGGGAGGTTCTTCGTATGAAGATTTGAAAGACTTTTCTTTTTCAAAAGTAATTTCTTCAAAAATTTTTGATTTAATTTGAAAATTTGAGGGGGCGGGAGCAATGGCCATTTTCATTTCTTGTAATATTTCAATGGAGGTGTTTGAAGATGAACAAAAAGAAGAAGAACCAGTTTCAGAAATACAAAAAGAAGGGTCTTCACTTAACACATCTAAGAAAAAACACGAATCGTCATTTTCTAGGGTATTTTTCATAGAGGGTGTTATGGAGAAGGTTACTTCATCATCTCCAACTCGGAGGAATAGCTTACCATTACTCACATCAATGATAGCACGGGAGGTGGCAAGGAAGGGGCGGCCAAGGATTAGGGGAACCTCGACATCCTCTTCAATGTCCAAAATGACAAAATCCACCGGGAAGATGAATTTGTCTACTTTTACGAGCACGTCCTCCACAATTCCCAGCGGATATTTTATCGTCCTATCTGCTAGTTGTATACTCATACGTGTGGGGCTAAGGGTGCCCACTCCTAACTTTTTAAACAAGGAGAATGGCATTAAGTTGATGCTTGCTCCTAAGTCGGCCAACGCGTTCTTTACAAATAGATCACCAAAGAGGCACGGGATAGAAAAACTACCTGGATCGTTAGCCTTTTTCGGTAATTTATTTGTTAGGACGGCGGAACACTCAGCATTTAAAGTTACGTGCGATAGATTTTCTAGCTTTTTCTTATTAGTTAGAAGATCCTTCAGGTACTTAGCGTACTTGGGCATTTGTGATATCGCTTCATGGAAGGGCAAATTGATGTGTATTTGCTTAAACATTTCCAGGAAGCGATGATATTGATCATCTAATTTTTCCTTGTTGAGTTGAGATGGATAAGGCGGGGCGGGGTTGTTTTTGAAAATATGAGGTGGAGTGATAAAATCTGTTTGAGTGAGTGGTGTTTTTAAAATAGGGGCGGATCTTGCCTCGGGCTCTTCGCTAACCGGACCGGATACTTGCTTTCCACTCCGAAGAGTTACAGCTTTCGCTTGCTCTTTCGGGTTGGGCTCGGTGTTAGCGGGAAGAGTCCCGGGCGGTCGCTCGGATATTATTTTGGCGAGCTGCCCGATTTGGTTTTCTAGATTTTTAACGGATCCGGCTAAGTTCCGGACGGTTGCTTCGTTCGTACTTATATATTTTGAAAACATCTCCTCCAAAGATGGAGGTTTTTGAAAGTTAACAGGGGGTGGAGGTGGTGTAAATTCATTTTGTAGAGGCGGGCGAGTTGTGTTTGCAGGATTACTCCAAGAAAAGTTCGGGTGATTACGCAGCGCAGGATTATAATTATTCGGTAACTGAAAACCAGGTGCATGAAAATTAGAAGCAGAATAATTATTATAAGCATTTCTATTGCCTACGAAATCAGCTTGTTCGGAGGTGGCTTTTGCGAATTCCCAAACCTGAGGTGCGGAAGGAGCATTCATTTCGGATATCTTTTTGCTAAGCATTTCCACTTGTAGTGCCAGCTGGGAGACGCTATCCACTTCGTACATACCTGCAGGTTTGTTTGGGCGGGATCTTGGCACATTCCACTGATAGGGGTTCATGGCCATATCCTCAAATAGTTCAAGAGCGGCTTCCGGGGTTTTGTTATTTAAGGTACCACCGGAAGCGGCGTCTATCATTTGCTTAGTATGTTGATTTAGCCCGTTATAAAATGTCTGCACTTGTAACCATACAGGCAGAGCGTGATGAGGGCAGCGTCTTAAGAATTCTTTATACCTTTCCCAGGTATCATAAAGCGTTTCAGAATCTATTTGGCAAAAAGAAGAAATATCATTTCTAAGCTTAGCAGTTTTCGCAGGTGGAAAATACTTAGTTAGAAATTTTTCAGTTAACTGGGCCCAAGTGGTGATAGAACCTCTAGGTAGAGTTGACAACCACTGCTTAGCCTTTGTTCTTAAAGAAAATGGGAAGAGTCTTAGCCTAATTGCATCATCCGTAACACCATTTATTTTGAAGGTGTCACAGATTTCAAGGAAGCTAGCAATATGTGCATTCGGATCTTCATCTTGTAATCCGTCGAACTGCACGTATTGCTGCACCATGTGAATTATGCTTGGCTTTAGTTCGAAATTATTATTATTTATGGCAGGGCGGACTATACTAGTTTCCGTCCCTTCCAGGTTAGGCCTTGCATAATGGGACATAGTCCATTCAGGGGCCGCAACCATGTTGGGGACTTCATTTTGGTTAGGTTCGCCCATATTGACAACCGACTCCGAATCCTCAGCCAGTTCTTGGAATGTAGGATCTTGAACTTGCGATTTTCTCCGAAGAGTACGCTCAAGTTCTTGGTCCAAGTCTACAAGTTCTGACGGATTCGCTCGGGTCATAAGCTAGAAAGAGAGAAGGGAAAATAAGATTGAGAAATTCGAAAAAGGTCTCTCTCTTTTTTTTTTTTTTTTTGAATTAATTTTGTTTTTTTTTTTTTTTTTTTTTTTTTTTGAAAGAGGAGAAAAAAAAAAGGTGATAAAAGTAATAGATTCGTTCTTTCAAAATATCAACAAAATGCGAGTCCCCGGCAACGGCGCCAAAAACTTGTTGATTAAAATTCCGCTTGCACGAAATAAAATCCGAACTAGCAATCCGAGAAGGCAAGTATACCTATCGAACTGTAGTATAGGAACGCAAGTGTCGTATTAAAATCCGAGAACCGTTGATTACTTATACTCAAACGAATTACTATTATTTTATCTTAATAATTTTTTTGGATGGTTTTGTCTGCTAGGTTAAAATAAAAGTTGGATATAAGTACGGCTAAACGATGATTAAGAAATAGCACTCGATCTTGACTTACTTCGGCCTAAGTTGATCAAAATTCAAAAGCAAACTTAAAACTTAATAAAGTAAGGGCAGCTTGACCGTGGGGGTTCCTATAGTTTGAACATGCTTCTCTCGAAGATATGCCCAACTGAGTTTAGGAAAATCCGACCGAACTCTCGTCCCGTATTCAAATACCTAAAACTCGCTTTAAGTGGTGAACCCCGCTATTGGGTTTTACTCCAATCCAGGAGATTTACGTCATTCTCTCTCGAGAAATGTGTGTAACTCTCTTTACTCTTAAGTGCTCACTTCAGACTATCGGCCTCTCGGCTAGCCAAGAATGAAAGCAAAGGTGGGGATTATACATCGATAATATAGCTCCACTCAATTTTAATTAAGAGTAAATCTAAGGCCCAACACTTTAGAAAGTGAAAGAAGACTAAAGGATCATAACTTGATCAACTCATCCTCAGATCATCAAGATCGAGTACTATGAGGATTTAGTTACTCATGGTGGAGGGGTAGGAGAGAGAAATGATGAAGATTTTAAGAGAACAAAAACATACCATTTTTATTAAATAAAAGTTCAACTGAGATTACAATTGCATGGAAAGGCTACTATAAAAGGAAATTACAAAGACATTACAACATTCATATGAAAACTAGAAAAGGAAATGCATTGAAATAAGAGAGAGAGAGAGAGAAAGAGAATAAAATGACATGGAAAACACTGAAAATAGAGTAGTAGCACTAGTTCTCTCTCCAAAAACTGAATGAGGAAAGCTTGGAGGTCATTTCAATTTATAGAATTTTTTCTGCCTCGGTCACGCCCTCAGTCACGCCCGTGACTAAGGGCGTGACATTGTTTAATCAATTCTGCGGCTTGGATCAGGTTCGGCGCACGATTCTGACGCGATTTGATGGGTCACGCCCTAGGTCACGCCCGTGACTGAGGGCGTGACCATTTCGGTGGTTAGCTCGGGTCATGGGCGCTGGCGGCGATCATGGGCGCTGGCGGCTGGCTGACGTGGCAGTCACGGGCGTGACTGGAAGCACGCCCGTGTAACAGTGGCGTGACCAATTCGGTGGTCAGCTGGTCGAATCTGAGCTGTTCACGGGCTGGTCACGGGCGTGGCTTGCGTGTCACGGGCGTGTCTTGCGTGTCACGGGCGTGTCTTGCGTGTCACGGCCGTGTACTTTGGGCGTGTCTGACCAGATCTTCTGAATTATGTTGGCAGCAGCTTAACTGGAAACAGCAACTTACACGCCCTAGGTCACGCCCGTGACTGAGGGCGTGACTTAGGAAATTTTGCATTTTTGACCTGAAAATTCAGAAAACTTAAGTTAGCACTAAAAATAGGAAAATGAACCAAAATTGCATTTAGGTAAGCAACAATAAGCAAAAAGTAAGAGTAAATATCCTAAAAATAACCTAATTAAACTAACTAGATTTAGCATTATCAGATGCCCCAAAACATTTTCTTAGAATGCGAAATTTTCGACCTTTGGGGTATCGATTTTGTTGGTCCTCTCCCTCCACCTTTTTCAAATAAATATATTCTAGTGGCAGTCGACTACGTATCGAGGTGGGCAGAAGAACAAGCTCTCCCCACCAATGATGCGCGAGTCATCGTTAATTTCTTAAAAAAATTATTCTCTCAATTTGGCACTCCGCGCGCTATTGTGAGTGATCGGGGCACCCATTTTTGCAATACTCAATTCACAAAAATCTTAGCAAAATATGGTGTCACGCACAAATTATCCACTGCATATCACCCACAAACGAGCGGCCAAGTCGAAGTTGTTAATCGAGAATTAAAACGGATTTTAGAAAAAAACAGTTTCTATCAATCGGAAGGATTGGGCAATAAAGCTCGATGACGCGCTATGGGCCTATCGAACGGCGTACAAGACCGTTATCGGTTGTACACCGTATCGAATGGTTTATGGCAAGGCTTGTCACCTTCCGGTCGAATTAGAACACCGCACATTTTGGGCGCTTAAATTTTTAAACCTCGATTCCACTCTAGCGGGAGAACAAAGAAAATTCCAAATGAATGAATTAGATGAGTGGCGAGCAAATGCGTATGAGAGCAATAAATTATATAAGGAGCGAACAAAGTTTTATTACGATAAGCATATAAAATTTCCAAAAACTTTTTCGCCGGGCGATCTCGTCCTCCTTTATAATTCCCGCCTTCGCCTTTTTCCGGGAAAACTAAAATCCCGATGGTCCGGACCCTTTATTGTTAAAGAGGTTTGGTCCTATGGGACAATTTTAATTTCCCACCCGAAAAAAGGTACCTTCAAAGTAAACGGCCACCGCCTTAAATTATATCTTCCGGGAGAGTTAACTAATGAAAAGAGTGATTCGATTGTATTTCAACCTATAATATGATCGGCAAGTGGGTCAAGCTACGCGACCTTAAACAAAGCGCTTTTGGGAGGCACCCCAAAGTTATCTTTTGTTATTTTCTCTTGTCTTTTCTTTTCTTCTTTAACAACTTTTGCAGGTAATCGCGACTTCCCCACAAAAGCTTCAAAAACTTCAAAAAAATCAGGGAAGCCCTTTTTTCCTTCTCTTCTTTCGTTTTTGCATTTCATTTTACCTTTTCTTACTTCATACTTATTTTTAAACATTGGGGACAATGTTTAACTTTAAGTATGGGGGTGTAAATAGCCCTTTGTAAATATTTGTAAATAGTTTTAAAAAAGAAAATTTTCAAAAAAAAATGAAAAGAAAAAAAGAAAATTTTAATTTTGTTTCTATGTTTTCCTTTATTTAAGCACTTGTAAAATCCAAAAACTCAAAAAAATTTAGAAAATTGAAATTTTAAATCTTGGAAAGGGACGTTTGGGATTTCATCCCATCACACCTCCTAGTACCTTGCGAACCCATCACCGGGTAGCCCTTGGGAAGTCCAAGACTTAACAAAAATTGTTAAGTTTTAAAGCTAGTTTCCTTTCTTTGTAAATAGTTTTTAATGAGAAAAATTCAAAAAAAAAGATAATATCAAAAATTCAAAAAAAAGATAATATCAAAAATTCCAAAAATTCTTATATCCCTCCTTCTTGTTGTTTTTGTGATTTCTTAGAAATCTAGTTGAGAATGTTTATAAGCATGTTTAAGTTTTTAATTGGCTAAAATTTTGCTTATCATAGTTTGTTAATTTTAAATTTGAGGTAATCTTGATTAAAAAATCATCTTATGATTTTAAATTGATTAGAGAATTTTATTAGCATGACTTCTCTTTTTATTTTTAAATGGCTTCATTTTGTAGTGAATTTCCTAAACCTCTTTAGATTTCAATTATATTTTCTTCTAACTTTTTAGATCTTAGGAAATTTAATGTTACTAGAATTTGCTCTCAATATAATTTAAAGCTAGCTAGATTTATTTCCCTTCCTTACCCCCTTTGTGGCATAAAAAAATGAACTTTAAAAGATCATATATCATGGGAATAAGAGGATAAAATTCATTATTCCCTAAAACATATGCACCCAAAATATTTGAAAAGATTATATGGCATGGAGTAAGAGGATAAAATTCATTACTCCTAAATCATATACATTTTGGGTTTTTATTAGAAGAGAAAAAAAAGAAAGAAAAAAAAAAGGAAATTTCATGATAAATTCCATTTCCTCCATTCAAAAATTTCTCTTCTTATGCCAAATTTTATGAAATCCCCTTAGCCAATTATCATTGTTCTAGTTTTAGTTGAAAATTATGGAGAGAACAATATTTAGTAATTTACTTTTCCTTAAGATTCTTTTAAGATAGAGTTCTTATAATTTTAATTTAATTTAGTTTTATAATTTCTACAATTTTGTCAAACTACTTAATTTTCTTGAGAAGTTCTTGCCTAAACATTTTTCCCTCTTTTCAAATCATCATCATAATTTAGGACTTAACTCCCCCTTGAATTTACTCTTAACTTAACTTTTGGTTAAATGAAATTTTAGTTTTAAATTAAAAAATTTTAAGGATGTCTTATAAATTATGTCTCACACTTTTGCTCTGAAATAGAAAAACCTCAAGTATGGGGGTATTTGATAAGTAGTATCTTTATAACTTTTTAATAGAAAATTTTGTAAATATTTAATGTGAATTTTCCTTTTTATGTCAATTTTAGGTTATAAGTAGTTCTTTTTGTAATTTTGATTCTAACTTAGCTTAATTTCAATATTTGCAGAATTTTGGGACAAATCGGGAAAAATGACATGTCACGCCCTCGGTCACGCCCGTGACCAAGGGCGTGTAACCTAAAGATCAGTCCAGAAGGATGCCGCGCTGTCTGAGCTAGCCCACACCAAGTCACGCCCCAGGTAACGCCCGTGACCCAAAGTCACGCCCGTGACCGGGGGCGTGTAATCTTAGAATCTTCCACGTAGAGCCGTCGTCGAGATGTGGAGCTGCAGTCGAGAAGTCAACTTGAGTCACGCCCGTGACCCACATGTCACGGCCGTGACTTGCCCGCGTGATCTCTGCTTCGCCGCCGCGCCGAATTCCAGCCCACGCCGCTGTCAGATCCGATGTGAATAGTGCAGTCACGCCCTAGGTCACGCCCGTGACCGAGGGCGTGTAATCTGAAATTTTTTCCTATAAATTTAGAGGCTCTCATTGAGTCCAGGGTTCAGAATTTTGGAGTGGGGGAGGTGCTGCTAGAGCTGTTAGTGAAGTTTTTCAATGCTTTCTCATGCTTTTCAATTTCATGTTCTTCCTTTTTAATTCATGTAATGTGCTAGTTCTTAGTTCTATGCAATAGTTAGTTAAAGCTTGTAATCTTTTCCTTCCTAGCTTGTAATCTCTTTAATTAAAGCTTGTAATCGTTTTGGTTTTCAATAAAATTAAGTTCTCTTTCCTTCATGTTCTCTTTTTCCTTAAGCACTCTTTCTTTCATGCAATGATTTTTCTTACCTTTTTCCCCTCCACTATGGTTGAGCATTAAGTATTTTTGTCTTCGTTTAATCCTTTCATTTAGCTTGCAATTAGTTTTAATTTTAGTTAAGCAAAAACAAAATAATCAAATTTTCGTCGATAAGATAATGGCGATTTTCCTTGAAGTAGAAGTAATCAACGCGCCCCGTGGAATATGACCTTGATATTCCTAAATATCATATACTATAGACGATAAGGTACACATGCCTTCATCGGATATAGTTTTGGAGAAAATCTCAAATCTTCACTAAATTTCAAAACCAAAAAATCTATATCACAAAACATGGCAAGTTGATTCACCACCTCTGTCAGATGTTACAGGATACAGACGTCTAGTAGGCAAACTCATCTATCTTACAGTAACCAGACCAGACATCTTATATGTTGTAGGAAAGGTTAGCCAATTCATGCAAGCTCCTAGAGAATGTCATCTACAATTTACTCTAAGAATATTAGAGTATGTTAAAGGGGATCTAGGAAAAGGGCTTCTTTTTCATAACAATAATCATCTAAAGATTGAGGCCTACTGAGATTCTAGCTATGCAGACAATAAAGATGATCGCAAGTCTACTTCTGGATTTTGCACCTTTGTTGGGGGGAATCTCATGAGCTGGAAGAGCAAGAAACAATCAGTTGTCTCCAGGTCAAGTGTTGAAGCTGAGTATCAAAGCATGGCGTCTACAACTTGTGGACTTAAGTGGATAAGAGCTCTCATGTTGGACTTAGGAGAAGTTTACAACCATCCGCTGACAATGTTCTGTGACAATAAAGCTGCCATATACATATCTAAGAATCCGGTGTTCCACGAGAGAACAAAACACATTGAAGTCGATTGCCATTTTATCAGAGAAGAAGTATTAAAGAAATAAATTTGTACCACATTCATCACATCTGACAATGAGCTAGCAGATATCTTCACCAAGCCCGTATCTACTTCTATTTCAAGCATTTGCAGCAAGCTGGGCATGATTGAAATATATGCTCCAGCTTGAGGGGGACTGTTGAAGTATGGTGACTGGGCGGTCTGAATTGTTGGAGACCGGGCGGTCTAAATGGTTGGAGACCGTGCGGTCTGAAGGCTGTAGGCTTGGCGCGTTGAAATATGAAGACATGCGGTCTGCATTCTTGAGACCGACAATCTGAAGGCTGGTGGAGTGGCGGTCTAGCCCTGTTCCCTGGCGGTCTATCTTTGACAGACAACTTATTCTCTGAAGGGTTCTGGATAGTGGTCTGCTTTCTCAGACCCCGTGATCTCGGCGGACTCGGCGGTCTCCCTGTTCCTGACCGCTCAGTTCTGTGGTTTGTCCTGTATAGTGTTTAGTCCCACATTATTTATTTGTAATCTCTTCTCTCTCCTCCATTCTATATAAAGGAGGTCATACCTTTGTAATACTTAAGTTTTGTGGAAATAAAAATTGTAATTTCTCCTCTTCCGGTCTTTTTTTTTCTGTTCGCACAGAAAACATTGGCAATATCTGATTTCAGATCTTCCTTGTTCCTGTCAGCTTCCTCATTCAACTGCAAAGCAGTGGAGTATACATATTCTTGGATGTGATTGGAGGATTTCTCAATCACCTCATCTGTCTTGCTGACATATTTCTTTACATAGGACATATCCTTTTCATAGAGTTGGAGGTGTTTGTCCATTGATTTGATAATTGTATTTTGAGAGACCACAGATTTTTCTGTCAGATCAAACCACTTTGTCATTTGTTTGTTCAGGATGGCGGTGTCTTCCTTGATTTCCTTGACCTCAGCCATAACTTCATATTTGACATTGAGGATGGACTGATCAATGTATGCTTTAACTGTAGAAGTTGACTAATCTACATAGTCCTTTATAGAAGTGAGATGAGTCTCTAACATAACCTGAATAACATTTAGAATGCTCTGATTGGACTATGAGGATGTGGAGGGTTGTTGATCAACACTAATGGGGTCAGGGAGCCTTTGTGGACTTGGAGGAGGGACCACTTGAGGTATAATTTGCACTCCAGCTGCAGGCAGCACCTGATCTGGATGAATGTTGTCCCTTTGGTCAGGAGCATCCACCTTTTCAGCAAAGGAAGCAAGATCATCAATATGATCAGGGTGCACTCCATCATTATCCTCATAATCAATATCATCATTAGCATTATCTGGTTCCTCCCCCTCGGATGGAGCATCTTGATCAGATGATTCCAGGAAAGCTGGGACAAGTAGGTGAAGTTAGATTGAGAGATTTAGCATTAGTAAAAATGGATTAGTAACTCTTACCAAGGACTTCATCTTTACCAGCTGATGGCTCTTTCAGCTTCTCCCCCTCAGATAGGGCATCAGATTTTCGTTGTGGTGGTAAATCCCAGGGAGTTGGGGAGTCATCAATGTTATGTGAAATTCTTCTTTCAAGATCTAGTATGATTGTATCAAGCTTACTTTGTAAGTCCTTAGGAGAAGGAACTTTGTCCTTATCAGTCTTGTCTCCTTCATACTCATCTTTGTCACTGGTAACATCCATAGGAGATGGTTCTTGTTGATGCACCCCCTCAGATGGAGCATCCACTTGGCCTTGAGGAGTTGTGGTCCATATTTTTAAGAGTCATTAGAGATTAACTAGTAGATTGGTTATGATTAGACAACATTATCAGTAATGTTGAGTTTAAGATTTAATTACCAGGTGTGTTATCTATTTCCAGGTCTTGTGGATGGATAGGGTCAGTAGGAATGTCATCCAGTGGAGCACCCTTGTCAGGAATATTGTATGATCCAATATCAATATCAGCATTTTCATTCTTATCTGAGTGGTCTGACTCAGAGCTTGACATGATCAATCTTAGCTTCTTTGCTGATTTAGCTTTCTTTGCTGATTTAGCTTTCTTTTTCCCTTTCTCCTTTGCCTCAGTGGGCTGGCTCATGGGAAGCACCCTGGTGAACCTATCTAATGTCTTTATATCCATCATTTTCAGGTAATGGATATTTGATCCTTTTAATCCCTTAAACTTCTCAGGATGGGTCTGGATCAGATATAGGGATAGAATTCTACTCATATTTGGTGATTGCAGACATTCCTTCAGTATCTGAAATATGACTTCTCCCCAAGAATTTCTCTTTTTCAGATTGATCATTGTCATAATGTCAAACATGGATTGAGAGATGGTATCATAAGACCATGGCTTGCAGAGAAGTGCTTTGCCCACTATATCTGACAATAGTTTTCCTCTTTGATTGAAGAATTTTCTCTTTAATGAGCCAATTTTGGCATCACTATACTCAGTCCATTTCAAAGCTTGCTTCTTATCCTTGTCAGAAACCTCTTCCTCCTCATCCTTGTTGCATGAGGGTATGTTGAGAGCTTGTTCAATTCTTGCTGAGGAGATTTTCACTCTTTCTCCTCCTATTTTAGATTTTAAGGTGGACTGGAAGAAGATAACTTGGCATTACTGAACCATTCTAGAACTTCGGTTCTGATAATGACAGAAGGTTCAGAAAGAGTATATTCCAGCCCTTGTGCTTCTAGGAGTTGAATCACTCCTTTTATGTCTTCTGGAGGATGGGCAAATCCATTTCTCACTATCTCATACCCCTCCAGAAGGTCCTTTGAACTCTTGGGTGCCATTATTGTTGTAGAAGAATGTGCTGGGACGGAAGATAATGTGATTCTTCTCGGCGGATAGAAGGAAGGGTTGTGTATCTTTCATTAATCAATGATTGTCTATTTATATGGCTTAAGTCTGTGTTATGATTAGCCCTCGTAATTAGAATTAAGTGAACTAATAGTTGCAAGTAGAATTATGTCAATTTAGGTTGCATTTAGACAAACTATAATGGGACCATCCCGTCTCAGCGGAACTGCTGAGACAGTGACCTAACCGCTAGGACAGAGCACTGTCAACCGCTGGGACAGTTTAGCAGTCTCAGCGGATCAGCTGAGATTTTTCCCAGCTGTCTCAGCGGCTCAGCTTAAACAGTCTTGTCTGTTTTAGCTAACCTTACTATCAAACCAATAGACCTTTTGAGATCTGAGTTATGCCTTAACCATGTCACTAGGAGTATTGTTGTGACAACATTTTGAACCCTAACATAGCATGCTAAATATCATAGATGATTGAAAGAAGGAAATATTTTACACTATTCAATATTTAACATTCCTAGTTCAATCTTGAAAGCATTAAATTTGACCTCATCCAATGGCTTTGTAAAGATATCAGCAACTTCATTGTCAGTGGGGACAAATTCAAGGCATATATCTTTACATTCAATATGTTCTCTTATAAAATGATGTCGGACATCTATATGTTTAGATCTAGAATGATGTACGGGATTGTTTGTGAGATCTATAGCGCTCTTGTTATCACACTTTAATTCTATGTTATTTAGATGAACACCAAAGTCTTCTAACGTTTGGGTCATCCACAAGGCTTGTGCATAACAACTACCTAGTGCGATATATTCGGCCTCGGTGGTGGAGAGGGCAACAGAATTCTATTTCCTACTCGAC
This sequence comes from Dactylorhiza incarnata, assembly GCA_033032865.1. NCBI lineage: Eukaryota > Viridiplantae > Streptophyta > Magnoliopsida > Asparagales > Orchidaceae > Dactylorhiza > Dactylorhiza incarnata. Next base: position 4,342,390 of record JAWHQI010000013.1, read on the forward strand.
CATGATATAATTGAAGGGCCTATAAAATGACACATGCCACTATTGCTCTTATGATCTAATGAACATCTCGCATAGTCCGAATCAGAAAAACCGTGTAGAATAAAACAATCATTATGAGGATACCATAACCCTAATCTAGATGTTCCGATTAGATATCTAAAAATGTGTTTAACCGCTTTCAAATGTGATTCTTTTGGGTTAGCTTGAAATCTAGCACATAAGCAAACGGAAAATATAATATCGGGTCTAGATGCGCTTAAATATAGCAATGAGCCTATCATTCCTCTATATAATGTTTGATTAATAGAAATACCGGCTTCATCTTTTCCTAATTTTAGTGATGCACTCATTGGAGTATAAGCTTATTTTAGGTTTTCAAATCCAAATCGTTTAAGAATATCATGAACATATTTAGTTTGACAAATAAATATACCATCTTGTTTTTGTGCGATTTGAAATCCTAGAAAATAAGTGAGTTCTCCTACCAAGCTCATTTCAAATTCATTTTTCATCACTAAAATTACTTCATTACATAACTCTTCATTAGTGGCTCCAAAAATGATATCATCAACATAAATTTGCAATATAATCAAATCATTATCTACATGCTTAATGAAGAGTGTATGATCCGCACTTCCCATTTTATAACCCTGCTTTATCAAAAATAATGTCAATCTATCATACCAAGCACGAGGCGCTTGCTTTAACCCATAAAGCGCTTTTTCTAACTTATACACATGATTGGGAAATTTTTCATTCACAAAACCGGGGGGTTGTTCTACATAAACTTCTTCTTTTATAATCCTGTTTATAAATGCACTTTTAACATCCATTAGGAATAATTTAAATCTTTTAAAACTCGTAAATGCAAGAAATATTCTAATAGACTCAAGGCGAGCAACGGGTGCAAAAGTTTCATCAAAATCTACCCCTTCGATTTGTGAATACCCTTGTGCAACTAGTCTAGCTTTATTCCTTATAATTTTAGAGTCACCATCTAGTTTGTTTTTGAAAATCCATTTGACACCTATAACTGGATAATTAGATGGCCTCTCCACTAAATTCCAAACCTTGTTACGTTCAAATTGATTTAATTCATCATTCATAGCTAAAAACCAAAATTTATCATTTAAAGCGGTTGAAACATTTTTTGGTTCTATTTCGGATACAAAACAAAGGTTTGAAAAAGACTCATGTAGGGAAGAACGAGTACTTACCCCTTTTGATGGTTCTCTTATAACAAGCTCCTTTGGATGATCCTTAGTAAACCGCAACTCGCTTGGAGGAACATATTCTACTATCTCATTTTCTTTCTCCTCTTTTTCTTCTTCTTTTTCTTCTTCTTTTTCTCCAAGTGATTCATCATCCTCATGTTCCAAAGGGGAAATAGGTTCATCTTCATTTCCTGTATGACTAGAATCTACACAAGGAACAAACTCATCAAATCTTACATGTATAGACTCTTCAACTACTTTAGTTCTTTTATTATATATTCTATAAGCCTTGCTAGTTGAAGAGTAACCAATGAAAATTCCCTCATCGCATTTTTCTTCAAATTTTACTAGTGCATCTTTAGTGTTTAAAATGAAACATTTACAACCAAACACATGAAAATAAGATACATTAGGTTTTCTTTTAAAGAAAAGCTCATAAGGTGTCAATTTTAAAATAGGACGAAGCATGACACGATTAATGATATAACAAGAAGTATTAACCGCTTTGGCCCAAAATGATTTAGGCAACCCATATTCACAAATGCTGATGTTGATATTGAAGGGTTCTATTTTTCCTCTCCACTACACCGTTTTGTTGTGGGGTGCAAGGAGCGGAAAATTCATGTTTAATTCCTAAATCATCATAAGAAGAAGAAAATCTATCATTTTCAAATTCTACTCCATGATCCCGTATGCATTTAATCTTTAAATCAAGTTCATTTTGACTATGAATGCATAGTTTAGTAAATTCAAGGAATGCATCGGATTTGGAAGATAAAAATAATGTCCAACAAAATCTGGAATAATCATCAATTATTACAAAAGTATATTTTCTACCTTCTAGTAGAAGTGTTAACCGGTCCAAATAAATCCAAATGAATTAATTGAAGAGGTCTAGTGGTAGAAATTACATTTATGCTTTTAAAAGAATTTTTTGAAAATTTTCCTTTTTGGCAAGGCGTACAAAGAGAAGATAAATTTCCATTAAGCATAGGTAATCCCTTAATAATTTATCTTTTGATAATTTCAAAATAAGCTTGGTGCTAGAGTGACCAAGGCGCCTATGCCAAAGTTCTAATTCTTCATTTTTAGAAATTAAGCATTTTAAAGAAGAATTTGAAAGATCATTAAAAGTAATCATATAAACATTATGCATCCTAGGTACGGTGAGTACGACATCATTTGTTTTAGAATTTATAATTTTGCAAGGATTTGTAGATGATTCAAATAATACATTTAAGCCTATATCACATAATTGACTAATTGAAATTAAATTATGTTTTAAGCCATCTACAAGTAAAACATTTGAGATTGAAAAAGAAACGTTACCCACTGTGCCGATGCCCATGATCCTTCCTTTTCCATTGTCACCAAATGTCACCATCCCTCCTTTCTTCATCTCAAGGCTAAGGAACTTTGCTTTGATTCCCGTCATGTGTTTGGAGCATCTCGAGTCCAAGTACCACACATCCTTTTTGTCCTTAGCCTGCCAACATACCTAAAAAGTAGATGAGAGTAAAGATCCAGATACCCAAGAGGTTCCTCCCATAGAGTAGGTGGAAATCGTAGGCACCCAGATTTTTTTATAGCACCACCGCCCTTTTTCCTACAAGAGTTTGAGGTGTGTCCAAATAAATGACATTTGGCACACGATATAAAAGGGGATGAGACCCTTTTTGATGTTTTGGATAAACTCTTGTTGGAAAATGAGGTAACATTTGAATTTTTGAAATTATTAATAACAGAATTAGTGTTTCTGGAATTACAGCTAACGCCAGCGTTAGTAGTTAATGACTAGCGGTAGTTTCCAAAGCTATATCCAAGACCATATTTGGCACTTCCATGGCATTGGTTGGCCAAGATCATGTCCAGAGATCCTTGCCCAACTCCAAACTTCTTAATAGCCAAATTTAAATCATGAATACGAGCTTTGAGACCGGTGTTTTCCGTTACCAACACAACGCACCGATTCTCAAAACTCTTCTTTCCATCCTCTATTTGAGAAAGAGAGGTTTTTAAAGTTCTTTCCAAATCCCCCTTCTCCTTAGTAAGAAGTTCAATAGTGGAGTGGGATTTAGAAAGAGCTTCTTCAAGTTCTTTCACTCTTGCCAAGGAGTGATTGCACTCTTGGCAAGATACCTTTTCTTTCCCCAATTGCTTAGATAATTTTTTGTTTTCCTTTAACAAAAGTTCATTTTCATAATTTAGAAGATCAATATCTTTTAAACTTTTTTCAAATAATTTGCAAGTTTGTAAATACTCAATATATAAATCATCATAAGAAGTAGGGAGAGTTACCTCAGTGTCGCTTTGGACACTGCTTTCATCCTCGGATGTCTTGTCACCTTTTCCCATAAGGCACATATTTGCCTCTTCTTCATCGCTAGTGGATGAGCCGCTTGAATCCTCGGAGGAGGAGTCATCCCATGTAGCCGCTTTTAGGACCTTCTTCTTCTCTTTTCCCTTGTGCCCTTTTTCTTTACGCTCTTTCAGATATTTTGGGCACTTGCTACGAATATGTCCGGTCTTTCTACAATGGTTGCACTCCGGTGGTGGTCGTTCATCATCGTCCTCATCGCTACCTTTCTCTTTCTTTGATGAAGATCCCTTTTTGATGAAATATTTCCGGAAGGTGTTTCTCCTTTCCGGATTCTTCATGAACCTTTTGAAGTTCTTCACAAAAAGGCTCTCCTCGTCCTCTTCATCATCATCTCTATTTGCCTCCTTTTTTGACTTTAAGGCCAAACTCTTCCTCTTTGGCTCCAAGTTGTACTCTTGTTGTTGAATTTTGAGTTCAACCTCATGGGTCTTTAGGTTCCCAATGAGGCTCTCAATTTGGAGCTTCTTCAAATCGTGTGACTCTGAGATAGCCATCACCTTTGGATTGAACTTTGGAGGGAGAGACCTTAAAATTTTTCTCACCAAGTCGCCGTTGGAGAACACCTTTCCAAGTACTTTTGAGTCATTGACGATCTTGGTGAACCTTGTGTACATTGAATCTACGTCTTCATCCGCCTCCATCTGGAATTTCTCATACTCGGATTCAAGTTGGAAGAGCTTTGAATCCTTAACCTGCGAAGTACCTTCATGAGTAATTTCTAGTAAATTCCATATATCATAAGTTGTTTCGCAAGCACAAGTTCTATTAAATTTCGTTCTATCCAAAGCACAAAATAACACATCATTACTTAAGCGTTATTCTTACATCTCAACTTATCATTGTCATCCCATCTATCTCTAGGTTTTTCCATAGTGACTTCTCCAACAACAAATGTTGGTGGAGAATAACTTTGTTCCACCATACCCCAAACATCATTATCTAACGCAGTTAAAAAACAACGCATTCTAGTTTTCCAGTAATTATAATCAGTTTTGGTAAATAGTGGAGGTATACTAATCCTTTGACCCTCAGCGAAAGCATGATCACTATGCGCCATTATTCCCGGCTCTGAAACCATTTTGGAATAACCTAGCTCTGATACCAAGTGTTAGATCTGATGGCGCCCTTAGAGGGGGGTGAATAAGGGGTTTATTGTTATTGAAATAAACTTACAGATTTTAACAAAACAAAAAAAGTTTTTTTGCTCTGTTGCTAACGTCTGGCGTTACGAGTCAACGCTGGTGTTAACTCTCCAGAAAAAAATAGTTTTGTAGAAATATTCAAAATGATTTTCTTTATGAAATACAATTCCAGAAAAATTTGATATACTGAAAAAGAATTTTATATTTCACAAAAATGATTACAAGGATAAAATTTCAATAATGCTTGAAATAGGAGGCGACAACTTGAAAAATCTCTTTTTGTTCCTTCACCGGTCCTTCTCCCAAGGACCGGTTGGCTATAGCCTATCTATCCCCAGATAAGGCCTCTAGCCACCCCCTAGATCTACCCTTGACCTAGTCGCCACGCACAAGGTGGAGAATTACCCCCTAAGCCGCACAAGGACCTAGTCGCCACACGCAAGGCGGCGAATTTACTACCGTTACAAGAAAGTATAAAAGGATAAAGATAAAAATTAGAACAAATGACTCCCTAGAATGAAAGAGCCCTGAAGGAGATGTTGAAGATACGCCATGACCACGTCGGAGTTGAAGCGAGCGTCCTTCTTCAAATTTGTCGTTGGAAATCTCCTTCTCACTCTTGTTCCTCAAAGTTGGTGTTGGGAGTTCTCTCTAAATTTCTGAATGAAATGCTCTCTCGGATCTCTGGAATGAAGGCTTCAATACATCTAGTCCTTCAGCAAACGAAATCAGATCTTTAAATAGAAACTGGAGCTAACGCGTGGTGTTAAAGGTTAACGCCGGCGTTAGTGAACGTGTACGACAGTTGCTGAGATCGTGCATAACGTCGGGAGCGTGGCAGAACCAAATTTCATTGAACGAAACTCATTTCGTCGAATGCGCCTTCGTCGAACGAAATCCCATTTCATCAACCGCAACCGTCAGGATCATGTCAGAAACTAATTTCGTCGAGCGCATGCTCATTTCGTCGAACGGAACTCATAATTCATTGAACGCAGTTTGTCAAGCGCAATTTCGTCGAGCGCAGGCTCATTTCGTCGAACGGAACTCCAAGTTCGTTGAACGCGGATTGTCAAGCACAATTTCGTCGAGCGCAGGCAATTTCGTCGAACGAAACTCCAAGTTCGTCGAACGCAGGTTTGTCGACCGCAACTCGACAACATTATCAGTAATGTTGAGTTTAAGATTTAATTATCATGTGTGTTATCTATTTCCAGGTCTTGTGGATGGATAGGGTCAGTAGGAATTTCATCCAGTGAAGCACCCTTGTCAGGAATATTGTGTGATCCAATATCAACATCAGCATTTTCATTCTTATCTGAGTGGTCTGACTCAGAGCTTGACATGATCAATCTTAGCTTCTTTGCTGATTTAGCTTTCTTTGTTGATTTAGCTTTCTTTTTCCCTTTCTCCTTTGCCTCAGTGGGCTGGCTCATGGGAAGCACCCTGGTGAACCTATCTAATGTCTTTATATCCATCCTTTTCAGGTAATGGATATTTGATCCTTTTAATCCCTTAAACTTCTCAGGATGGGTCTGGATCAGATATAGGGATAGAATTCTACTCATATTTGGTGATTGCAGACATTCCTTCAGTCTCTGAAATATGACTTCTCCCCAGGAAGTTCTCTTTGTCAGAATGATCATTGTCATAATGTCAAACATGGATTGAGAGATGGTATCATAAGACCATGGCTTGCAGAGAAGTGTTTTGCCCGCTATATCTGACAATAGTTTTCCTCTTTGATTGAAGAATTTTCTCTTTAATGAGCCAATTTTGGCATCACTATACTCAGTCCATTTCAAAGCTTGCTTCTTATCCTTGTCAGAAACCTCTTCCTCCTCATCCTTGTTGCATGAGGGTATGTTGAGAGCTTGTTCAATTCTTGCTGAGGATATTTTCACTCTTTCTCCTCCTATTTTAGATTTTAAGGTGGACTGGAAGAAGATAACTTGGCCTTACTGAACCATTCTAGAACTTCGGTTTTGAGAATGACAGAAGGTTCAGAAAGAGTATATTCCAGCCCTTGTGCTTCTAGGAGTTGAATCACTCCTTTTATGTCTTCTGGAGCATGGGCAAATCCATTTCTCACTATCTCATGCCCCTCCAGAAGGTCCTTAGAACTCTTGGGTGCCATTGTTGTTGTAGAAGAATGTGCTGGGACGGAAGAGAATGTGATTATTCTCGGCAGATAGAAGGAAGGGTTGTGTATATTTCATTAATCAATGATTATCTATTTATATGGCTTAAGTCTGTGTTATGATTAGCCCTAGTAATTAGAATTAAGTGAATTAATAGTTGCAAGTAGAATTATGTCAATTTAGGTTGCATTTAGACAAACTGTAATGGGACCAGCCCGTCTCAGCGGAACTGCTGAGACAGTGACCTAACCGCTGGGACAGAGCACTGTCAATCGCTGGGACAGTTTAGCAGTCTCAGCGGATCAGCTGAGATTTTTCCCAGCTGTCTCAGCGGCTCAGCTGAAACAGTCTTGTCTGTTTTAGCTAACCTTACTATCAAACCAATAGACCTTTTGAGATCTGATTGAGTTATGCCTTAACCATGTCACTAGGAGTATTGTTGTGACAACATTTTGAACCCTAACATAGCATGCTAAATATCATAGATGATTGAAAGAAGGGAATATTTTACACTATTTAATATTTAACATTCCTAGTTCAATCTTGAAAGCATTAAATTTGGCCTCATCCAATGGCTTTGTAAAGATATCGGCAACTTGATTGTCAGTGGGGACAAATTCAAGGCAGATATCTTTACATTCAATATGTTCTCTTATAAAATGATATCTAATCTCTATATGTTTAGTCCTTCTATGAGAGACAGGATTCTTAGCAATGGAGATAACACTGAATGAGTCATAATAAAGAGGAGACTCACTTACCTTGAGGTTGTAGTCCTCTAACTGATGTTGTATCCATAATAGTTGTGCACAACAACTCCCTGCAGCAATGTATTCAGACTCAGCAGTGGATATTGTCACACTTGTCTGCTTTTTGTTGCTCCAAGATATCAACCTCCTTCCTAGGAATTGACAAGTGCCACTTGTGCTTTTCTTGTCTTCTTTGCATCCTACAAAATCTGCATCTGAAAATCCAGTTAGTTCAAAATCATTGTTCTTAGGGTACCAAAGGCCAAGATGTAGGTTGCCTTGAAGGTATCATTTTAATCCCCCCCCCCCTTTTGTAAATCAAAAACTTGATAGATAAAATACGAAATAGGAGGCAAGCGCACCTATCGCGTGTAGTATATATGATAAAAATCATATCAAGGTCGTATTTAGTCCTGGGTCCCGTCGAGTAGAGTTACTTCGAGCTACGGCTATTGTTTTATCGGTGAAAAAGCGTGGATAAAAATTAAAGTAAAAAACCATAAAGCCAAAGATAAGTAAATAAAATGCGGGAAATAAAAAACACGAAAACATAAACAAATGCGAGAAAACACTTATAAAAGAAAACACACATAATAAAATCTTAAAGTAAAAATACGAAAAAATACGAAAACAAAGAAAGCGGGAAAATACACGATAAAAACATGAGAAAAATAACGAGAGAAAAACGCTCGCTTTGAAGCGACTTTAAACGCAAACCTAATAATCCATTCTAAATTACCGTGTCAAGGAGGAAAAGAATAAAAAATTAAATAGACGCGTAAATTCGAATCTAAGCGAAACACCGATGTTATGGCAACGAATAAATTTAGCTAAAAGAAAGGAAAAGATGCAGGAATTGAAGTGCGGGTAATAAAACTAAGCTATGAATTAAATTTACAGTACATAAATAAAGCTAAGTTATGAATTGAAATGACGAAACAGAATTGGAATTGCAGGAAATAAAACTACACTACGAAATTGAAAAATGCACGAAATAAAAACTAAATTTATTTATTGCCATAATAAAGGAGTTTACACGAAATAAAAAAAATTTATATTAAAAGAAAAATACAAAAAGAAAAATACAAAATAAAAACATTTCATAATAAAAACATTTCATAATAAAAACTAAACTATTTTATTAATCAAAATGCCATTACATAAAAACTAAACTAAATTAGGAAAGAGAAAGCACAACGTTTAATTAATTTACATATAAAAAAATACAAAAAAAAAACATAAGAAAGAAATTACAAAATGAGTGGAGAAAATGGTGGAAGATCACCCCAAAATGGGCAATCCAAGAGGGGCAATTAGTGAGGGGGGAGGTTCCTATTTATAGAGAATTTATGGTCTGCGGATAGAGGGGTGGAAGCTTCTAAAATGGGCTGGAATGTTGACTGAGATGAGCTGGATGGTTGACTTGGATGAGCTGGTTGGAAGCTGCTAGAATGTTGGTGTGCGGATAGAAGCTTGCAGGTCGGCTGGCGGTTTGAAGGAGCAGCTGGCGTGGGGTGCGGATAGTGGGTTGGCGGGCGAGTGACACGTGGAGGCGAGCTGGCTGGAAGCTTCTGGCTGGACAGCTGGCGGGCACGGGCAGCAGGGGTGGGCAGCGGGCAGCGCGACAGCGGGCGGGCAGCGGGCAGTGGGGTTAATTCCAGCAAAATGGCGCTGGCCAGGTTTCGAACCCGTGATGCCTTTCAAACTAACACAGGCGCGCGCCAGCTGAGCCAATGGTCTTATCTATAAACACAAGAACTATTTTATATATATTATACATGATTACAGATTTTTATATTAATACATATTAATAAGCTAACTTAATTATTATTATAATTATTATTTTGTTTTTATGAAGTACTTTTATATATATTATAGATCATATATTCATATATAAATATTATATATACATTCAAAAATTCATACTCAAATATATAAATATTGATTTATATATAAATTAACTTTATATATTTATATTTTCAAATAGTTAGTTTTATGATTATATTTTTAACTTGTTTATAGTTTATATTTACATATATAAATATAGTTTTTATTTAAAAATTATTTACATATATTTTTAAAAATTTTATATATATATATTTACATATATACTATTTATATATATATTATATAGTTTTATATATTTATATATACTAAAAAAGTTCTTTTTACAATTAAATATAAATATATAAATATAAGTTAAAACAAATCATTTATTCAATGATTTAAATGAAATATTACAAATTTTGTATAAAACTATATAAGAAACTATATAGAAAATACGTATATTTTACTATTCATCAGTTGCCTTTAAGGTATCGCAAATCCTCTTTATAGCTGAATAGTGAGATCCATTAGGGTATGTCTGGTACCTAGCACAAACACATGTAGCATACATAATGTCTGGTCTACTAGCAGTTAGATACAACAGGGATCCAATGACACACCTGTACATGGATTCATCAAAGTCCTTGCCCTTCTCATCCTTGTCCAGGGAAATGTTTGACCCCATGGGAGTTTTCATGGTGGAAGCTGATTCCATCCCAAATTTCTTGATAAGCTCCCTAGTGTACTTGGTCTGAGAGATGAATATCCCCTCATCAGACTGTTTCACTTGGAAGCCTAAGAAGTACTTGAGCTCTCCCATACAGCTCATCTCAAACTCCCCCTGCATAAGGTTGGCAAACCTTTTGCAGAGGTTGTCATCAGTAGACCCAAATATTATGTCATCAACATATATTTGGACTAGGAGACACTTTCCCCTTGTTTCCCTAAGAAACAATGTGTTATCTATCTTTCCCCTTAAGAACTTGTTCTTGATGAGAAAGCTAGATAAGGTCTCATACCAAGCCCTAGGGGCTTGCTTTAGACCATATAGAGATTTTCTAAGTAAATACACATGAGAAGAGAGGGTTGGATGTACAAAACCTGATGGTTGTTCAACATATACATCTTCCTTCAAGTCACCATTGAGGAAGGCTGATTTGACATCCATTTGATATACTTTGAACCCCTTGTGGGCAGCATAGGCAAGGAATAGCCTAATTGCTTCTAACCTTACAATAGGGGCAAAGGTTTGATCAAAGTTTATTCCCTCTTCTTGTCTACAGCCCTTGGCTACCAATCTAGCCTTGGTTTTTATGATTACTCCATTTTCATCCAGCTTGTTCCTGTAAATCCATTTGGTGCCAATAATATTGTGTCCTTGAGGTTTTGGCACCAGCTTCCATATCTTGCATCTTTTGAATTGAAGAAGTTCTTCTTGCATTGTTTGAAACCAAAAAGTGTCTTGGTTGGCATCTTCAAACTTCTTGGGCTCCATTTGTGATAAGAAGCTCAAGAATAGGGCCTCATTATGAGCCCTGCTTCTGGTTAGTACACCTTGATTATGATCTCCAATGATTTGTTCTCTTAGATGATCCCTTAGGTGTTTTACAGCTACAGGCAATCTGTCCTCAATAGGTTGTATTTCTGCTACTGGTTCAGCTATATCTTCACCACCTTGCACCTCTTCATCTTCTGGAATTATAGCATCTGTATATGCTTTGCTACTGCTGGGTATGTCTTGCACAGACATCTTCTCCTTGATCTTTTCATTTCCTGTCAAAATAGAAGAACTAGACCAGTCCTTATAGATTAGGTTGGTCTCATCAAACACCACATGCATAGACTCTTCTACAACATGAGTTTTCTTGTTATAAACTCTATAAGCTCTATTATATGAGCTATAGCCAACAAGAATCCCCACATTGCATTTCTCTGCAAACTTTGTTAATTGAGATTTTCCATTGTTTAAGATGTAGCTTTTTGAACCAAAGATTCTAATGTATGAAATTGTTTGTTGTTTGCCTTTCAGAATCTCATAGGGGGTAATTTCATGAACCTTATTAATGGAAGCCCTATTGAAAACATAACATGCAGTATTGACTGCCTCAGCCCAGAAGTATTCTGGGAGTGAGGAGTCACTAAGCAATGTTCTCCCAGCTTCTATCAAGGTTCTATTCCTCCTCTCAGCCACATCATTTTGTTGTGGAGTCCTTGGGGATGAGAACTCTTGGGTGATACCAAATTCTTGACAAAACCTTGTCATGGCTTCAGATTGAAATTTTGTGGCATGGTCAGTCCTTGTCCTGACCACAGAACATTGCAACTCATTCTGAATTGCCTTGACATAATTTATAAAGATATTTAAAGTATCATACTTCTTCTTAAGGAAGAATACCCATGTATATTTTGAGTGATCATCAACAATCACCAAAGTATACAATTTTCCACCTAGGCTCTGAATTGGCAAAGGACCAAACAAGTCCATGTGCAATAGATATAGACATCTTTCAGTGTCTTTAGATCCAATACTTTTAAAGGTGGTCCTTGTTTGCTTACCCATTTGGCAAGCATGACAGGGACCACTTTTAATACATTTTAAGTTTGGACTATTCCTAACAAGGTTTGTAGAGAATAGTTTATACATTGTCTTGTAGTTAATGTGGGCAAGTCTCTTGTGCCATTGAACACAAAGAGACTCACTTTCATTAGCCACAAGACATCCAGATGATAAAGAATTATTGCATATAAAATCTAAACAGTACACATTCCCACTCCTAGTTCCTGAGAGAATGATCTCAAAGTCATTAGACTTTTTGATCAAGCACTTGTCATTGTGGAATTCAATGACATGGCCCAAATCACATAGTTGACTTATGCTAACTAGGTTGTGTTGCAACCCTTCAACATAAGCTACCCTTGTGATTGAAACTATGCTATTGGAGATCATACCATATCCTTTGGTTATTCCCCTTTCAGATCCACCAAAGATGACTTTAGGTCCATTCTTCATAGCTGTGTAGTCCTGTACAAGACTCCTGGTACCTGTCATGTGCCTTGAGCACCCACTGTCCAAGTACCATATTTGTTTAAGACTGGTACTTGAACTCACCTGCAAGAAGGAATTTAGTTACCCTTAGGAGCCCAAAAGATTTTGGGTCCTAGGTCCTTGTTAGCATAATAAGCTAATCTCACACCTGATGCACCCTTTACAAGAAGGCTTTTCTTTGTACTTGGCACATTGGGATTGTGCCAATAGTCTATGGCAAAGTGTCCCACCTTACCACAATACCAACATTCATGAATATTGTATCTCCTCTTTTGAACATATCCTGAGTGGAAAACATTAGTATGCTTGTGTTCAGGAGGTAAGACACCAACATTTTTCTTGTTTCTTTCAACAATGATCTGGCTGAAGGTTTAACCTGTGAACAGTCTTGGCACTCTTTGTCTTGATGGAATCAGCTTGCTTGGGCTTGGGAGCCAGGAAAGATTGGATGGCATCAGACACTTAACAGCAGGACTTATCTACAGGTTTGACAGCAGCCAAGTTCTTTACTGGACAGAACTTGGAAGGGCTAGCTTCCTTACTCTTGAATGAAGGAATTGAAGTGCCAAATACAAATGGTCCAGGTTGGGCCATTTGAATTTCTTCATGGGCAGCCTTCATTGCACTCATTCACATGCCCTTTCTTCCACTATGGGAAGGAGTGTTCTCCTTCTTAAAGGAGCTTCCATTCTTCCAGTGACCATACATATTGTCATGGTCATACCTGTTAGAAAGAAGTAAAACCTTTTGAAAGGTGGTATAAGGCTTAGCCTTGTCCTTGCTCTTTTCTCCACTCCCTTCTTCGACTTCCATTTGATTGAACCCTAGTCCTCTTCTATTGGTTTGAGAGGAAAAGGTGTCAATAATTGGAAGCACAGATTTGGACTTGGAAAATTGAGCCACTGGGCTCTTTTCTTTCAGAAGTTTCACTTCAAGGTCCTTGATGACCTTGTTCTTTAGGGAGATGGTGCTCAATTGAGCAATTGTTATCCCCTTTAGATGGCTTATTTCTCTACACATTTGAGCCACCATGATGGGTGACTCAGTGCATTCTTTCTTATCCATCTTAAGAGAAGCAATCTCTTGGGCTTGCCTCTTGGCCAACTTCTTGCTCTTTTTCAGAGCTTCCAAGAGAGCACCATACTTGTCAATCAATTGATTGACATCTTCCTCAGATTTTGAATCACTTCCACCAATTGATGAAGGTGCTTCAAACTCTGGGCTTGTCTCATAATCAGAAGAAGAGATGGAATGAATCAGTAGCTGTTCACTGTCAGAATTGTTCTGACTGACTTCCTCATCAGTGATGGCCATGAGGCCTAGCTGAACTTTTTCCTCTTCATCCTCCTCAGCATCACTATCTGAATGTGATAGAGGGGCCCTGATTCCAACCTTTGTAGCAGGAAAATCATCATCCTTTTCTGCTGCAAACAGCCCAATGTAGGCTTCCTCTTCATCATTTGAATCTGAAGTTGAGGATTCAGATACACTCCAGCTCTTTCCTTACTTTGCTAGGAAGGATTTTTCCCCCTTCCTATCCTTTTGGTGGTGATGTTTCTTATCACCCTTTTCCTTCCTTTTGAGTGGACAGTTAGCAATGACATGTCCAGGCTTGCTGCAGCAATAGCATATTATGTTATTTGAAATATGTTTACTGGGTTTAGTTTCATACCTGTCACCCTTGGTGTGCTGTCTTTCAGATTTGTTGTTATCCCTTTTGGAATGTAAGGAGGAGGAGGGTTTGTTCTTCTACTGCTTCCTCCTCATCATTTTCTTAAACTGCCTTGAGAAGGCAGCAAACTCCTCATCAGATGAAGAGCTATCTGAGGTGATGCTTCTCAGATTCAGCAGACTTTCTTGGAGAAGGTACCATACTGGCTTTGCTCTTCTTGGAGCTGTTAGCTTTGAGAGCAACAACTCTCTCCCTTGCATGAGCCCTTGTGGAAGTGTCCTTTTCCTTCCTTGCAGACAACTACATCTCATAAGAGAGCAGCTTCCCAAATAGTGTATGGGTGGGAGTTTCACCTAGCTTGGTCACTTCCCTGATGGCATATATTTTTGTGTCACGGTCTCTAGTTAGAGATCTTAGGAACTTGTCATTAAGCTCATAGTCACTGAACACTCTTTCATAGGTTCTTAGTTCATTGACTATCCTAAAGAACCTTTCATAGCAGATAGAGATGTTTTCTTGTCCCAGCTGCCTGAAAGCTTCATATTCTTGATTGAGGAGTGATTTTCTATCATCCCTCACTTTAGTTGTCCCTTCCATGTACACCACTAGTGTATCCCACATTTCCTTGGTTGTTGTGCAGTGCACCAAGTTCTGAAAGGTGGAATCATCAATTTCATTAACAATGATGTTTTGGGCTCTTTTATCCATAGTGAATAATGCAAGCTCATCCTTGGTTAAGTCATTGAAAGCCTTGGCCACTCTCCTAGTTGGATCTATGGTGGAGGCAGTTTAAAAGGTGAAAGGCCCTTGCTTTATAGTGATGTAGATCCTTGGGTCTGATGCTTCCATAAACAATCTAACCCTTTGCTTCCATATGCCAAAGTTTTCTTTGTTGCATATGGGCAACTTCATAGACCTCATCTCCTTCTGCAATCTAGTGGAGGCCATTAGATTTTGTTAAGACTATTCCTTTATAGGATCTGGTCAGACAGTTATGTCCTTCTTGACCAACCTCGCTCTGATACCACTTGATAGTTTGTTAGGAAGTAGTCTTAGTTACCTAGAGGGGGGTGAATAGGTCTCTTTTATTTTGGGCTTTAACCTAGCTATTTTCTGAGTTTATGTTAGTAATAAATTAAGCACACAGAAAACACACAATGGTTTATAGAGGTTCCTCAAGACAGGGTATCTTGAGTAGTCCTCTTTCCCCCTTCACCTTTCTAACAATGAGTTAGATAAGGCCAACACCTCCAAACTCAGCTCCAAGAGCTTACAACACAGATCCCTCAGGATCTCTCAGTTTTTCCCAAACCCTACCTCAGGCACAACAACCCTACCTCAGATCTCACAAAGATCCTACACTCAAGCTGACCTCTCAGCTCTACTACTCAGGCCAGACAGCCCTACACCCTCAGGCAAAGATGCCCTACAATCTTAGAACTGTTAATTTCCTACATAAGTAATAACAGATGATTACAAGAGAAGGTAGAATATATCAAGCCTTGGTCTTCTGGTGCTCAATAACTGTTGTTGCAGTAATGAATCAGGGAAGAGGATGATGGCTCAACTCTGATTCTTTTGATCCTTTTCTTCAGAGGATGATTGAGGATCAACTTGTCTTATCTTGAATCAATCAATCAAGAGGAATAATCTCTCTCCTTGCAGCTTCAGGAAGCAGTAAGAGAAAACATGAGGGTAGCCGTCAATGGAACAGTTAATTGTTTTCTTCAGTGTGAGAGAGAGAGGGTTAGCTTTTACAAAGCCCTAAATCATTCTTTTATATCACTCCAATCTTCAACGGCTATCAGATGTCCCCTGACACAGCATGGAGGAGATTGGAACATCCAATCTTACTTTACAACATGTTGCGCCAAAAGCAAACCCGCCAGAACTTTTGAATCTGTCTTAGCGGTTGGGCTGAGACGACTTCCAGTCTCAACGGCTACTTCTGTCCCGTCCCAGTAGATCCGCTGAGATAGATAGTTGTCTCAGCAGTTTTCCTCTATCTATAGCTCAGCTGGCCCAGACACTTTCTCAGCGGCTCCTGTCCTTGTATCAGCGGTTCAGCTGAGACTGAGAGCTTGTCTCAGCGGTTTTGGCAGCAAACCTACTGAACTTACTTCACACCTTGGAATAACCTAACCTTGCATGGTGTTGGGAACAACGCCCTGCAATGTTCCTGATTTGAAGAAAGTGCTCTGCTCAATGATAAATGCAAATTGTATTTAACATTCCATCTAGTTTATGCGTGCAGAGATCAACAACTTGTCATGTACTTAAAGTAATCTTATCGTCGAGAAGGATAGAAGGGATGGTCGGCAAAGTATGCTTATCGCTGTAATGATAGGCAAAGCAAACGCAGAGATACTATCAAAGAAAGGCGTGTCGTCGAGAAGAATGAAGTATCGTCGACATCAAAGTAGCAGCCATATCGACAAGACAATACTGTGATCACAACGACAAGATGAACAAAAAAGTTTCCAACGACACAGTCAACGTAAGCATATCGTCGTATATGCAGGAACGCCAGCATGTCCTGTATCGTTGGAATGCAAGCGGCGGAGGCAGAAGCAAGGAGATCTGATAAGAATTTCCAAAGCACAAGGAGCCGACAAAGGGATGTCGTCGAGAGATATTCCATGTCGTCATAACGATGGAATATATCGTCGAGACAAATTCAAATCTTGTGGACGCGTGCTGTCAGCAATTAATGCCGCCGCGTGATTGTTCAATCAGCGCGTGCACTTAAAGTTTCGAGGTATTTGCGCGTGCTAAAAATATTTGGAGATCTGACACATAAAGGAACTTTTCAGAAGACCGTTGGGTGACCCCTCTCAGTCTTATAAAAGGACATATGAGGTTGCCCTAAAAAGATTGATCAATTAAAAGAAAGAACTTGCGTACGAAGCAAATCGAACAACATAAGCACCGTCAGAAAGAAAGAAGCAGTCATCCTCAACGACTGCTAAGAAGTCAATCCACATCCGGCTAAGAAAGAATTGAAGAAGAACCGTGCATTCAAGATCTGATTCAGAAGCATTCTCTTCATTCTCAAGAAGCCGATCATCATCAGGCTAAGGTTGTCGATCAACATTAGGCAGAAGAAACAGTTTATATCTGTAATCTCTTGTAAGGCTTGCGGGCCATATTGTCTAGCTTGATGGTTGGAGAGCTGTGAGGCTTGAGGGCCAGGGCAGTGCACTCGCGGGTGCAATTTGTCGAGCTTGCGGGCTAGGGGCAGTAGGGACTTGCGGGTCTAGGCTGTTGGGACTTGCGGGTCCGAAAGATAGGGCTTGAGGGCCTGAGTGTCGAAC
Organism: Dactylorhiza incarnata; assembly: GCA_033032865.1. Taxonomy (NCBI): domain Eukaryota; kingdom Viridiplantae; phylum Streptophyta; class Magnoliopsida; order Asparagales; family Orchidaceae; genus Dactylorhiza; species Dactylorhiza incarnata. Next base: position 4,359,875 of record JAWHQI010000013.1, read on the forward strand.
TTGCGGGCTCGGGGGCAGTAGGGGCTTGAGGGCCTAGGCTGTTGGGACTTGCGGGTCCGTGGTGTAAGGCTTGAGGGCCAGAAGATTTTAGCAGAGTTTGCCGAGCCTAGCGGATCGCTGGGTAGGCGCAGAGGTACAGAGGACTACTCAAGACACCCAGTCTTGAGGAACCTCTATAGATCGATTGTGTGCTTTCTATGATTAGTTCTTTACATTCTGCAAATCCGTTAATCACAATCGAGAAATACCTAAAGGGGATAGTATAAATTAGAAAAACCTATTCACCCCCCCCCCCTCTAGGTAATCTGGGTAGACACCCCCATAAACAACAAGGGGTATCAGAGCTAGGTTGTTCAAACAAAGCTTAACAGCTTGAACAGATCTGCCAGCGAGTGTCTAAGGACCATGACTATGGAATCAAGAATAGCTATGCGTTGTAAAGAAAATTTTGCCCTCTAGAAAATAAGAGCAAGAATATACATGGAGGCAACAGATCCCAGGATGTTTGCAATCACTCAAGAAGAACCCTCCATGATCAAGGTGAAGGATGAGATCCTTCTGTCCAGTCTGAACACAGAAGCTAGAAACATTCTAGCTAGTGCAGTAGATTCAATAACTCTTCAGAAGCTGAGTCATTGCACCACAGCAAAAAGCATGTGGGACCTCCTTGAAGATCTTATGGGAGGATCAGAGGTAGACTCACATGAAGGAACTCCACCTGAGCCAAAATGCATCAGAGCACCCCTGCCTGTCTCGGAAGATGAATCTGAAGAAAAAGGATGCTCTATGACCGTAAGAAGAACAACAGCACCCTTAACTGTCACTAACTGTGATCATGAGAATGAGGAAGCGTATGGGCTGATGGCTCTAATAAATGAGGAAAATCATGATGAATCACATCATGACCAGGTACGCATCACTCACACGTCTCTATTACCTGTCTTATCTAAGAAGATCAAGAACACATCTGGGGATAGTTCATCCTCTGATGATGATGCAGGAGTCTGCTCATCGTGCAACAATGAGAATCATGTTGATCTGATAGAGCAGTTTGGTGATCTCTTGGTAGCTCTGAGCAAGAGCAAGAGACTCGTCAAAAAGCAAGCCAGAGAGCTGGATTCACTCAGACTCAGTAAAGCTGAAAAGAATCAGGAATTGGGAATGCCCTCTCATGAAGGCACCAACTCCTGGGAGCTCAAGAGAATCATAGACAAGCTCTATGATGAACGAAATCAAAGGGAAGAACTCATCAAGAGACTTGAGAGTGACCTCCTCAAGGAAAAGAACTTGGTAGCCCAATTCTCTAAACCCAAAACCATACTGCCAATCATTGACATCTTCTCCTCTCAGAGAGATAGGAGGGGATTGGGTTTCAAAACAGAGGCAGCAGATGCTGGGAATGGAGAAAGGGGCAAAACCAAAGCTGATCTTCATACCATCTTTCAGAAGGTAGTGTTTCCCTCAAATAGGTATGATCTGGACAGTGTCCATGGTCACTGGATGAAGGAAAGCTTCTCTAGTCATGCAAATACTCATGACTTTGGGAAAAGAAAGGTCATGGGCATGAGTGCATTAAAGGCTCCCCATGAGGAAATCCAAATGGTCCATCATGGGCCATTCGTGTTTGGTGTCCCAGTCCCCACTCTCAAGGATGATGGGACAACATCTTCTCAATCTCTTACAGATAAGAAGCAGACTAGTAGCCCCAGCATAATCGATTCTCACCTGACCATATCTGACGCTATCAACTCCATGACGTCTCTCAAGCTGACCTCTATCGCTGACAATCAGATAAAATCAAGAAGAAAAGATGATACTAAGGCAGCTATTCAACTCTTGACTGAGAGAAATAGAAAGAATGCAGCCACCTCCTCTACTGAACACACTTCAAAAGTTGTTCAGAAAAGACGGTACAACATCCATGAGTGTTGGTGCTGTGGCAAGGTGGGACACTTTGCCATCGACTGTTAGCACAACCCTAGTGTGCCTAATGCAGAGGAGAGACCTTTAGGACTAACTGAGGAGAATACTGGAATCTCCTATTATGCTGATAAGAACCTAGGACCCAAGTCCCCTTGGGCTCCTAAGGGATATTAAGATCTATTTTGAAGGATAGTCCATTTAGCCAAACACAACAAACAAGGCTAATGGACAATATGCACTCCAGGTTTAACTCTGGATTATGCAGTACTCACCATATGACATAGTGCACTAACCAAGGGGGAGCTAAAAGGTAAAGATAAGTGGACATTCCTTCAGGAGGAAGACACTAGCTCTACAAGATAGAAGAGACAAGGCGAAGGTGACCTAGCTAATGTTTATAACATTAACGCATCATCATCTAATGTTGTTCAGGCAAGATCGTCTAAATAGTCATTGGTACCGTCGAGAGACCTGCGTTCCAATAATACCCAGACGTCAGCGGACTCAATTAGGTCTAAGCTAAATCATTACAGCTAACCTCGAATTAGTCAAACATTTAATAAATGACTCTTCAAACCCTCAACTCGGACATCATAAATAAGGGCCAAATCTAAAAATTAAAATCCACTCCACATTTGCCCTAAAAAGTCATCGTGTTCCGGGTGACCTCGAGAGGTGAACGCGTCGATAGTGCTGAAATCTCCCTGAGCAGGAACGAAATGGAACCAAAGAATGAAGGATCCCTCAATGAAGGATGTGAAGTAGTGAGGGATGGTTTCTTAGAAGGATCAGAAGAAATTCGGAGCGTCATCCAACTTTTAGCCATCGTTGGCCTGAAATTCGCTCTATCTGAGCCAACGGTGATCTTAAGAAGAGAAGTACTGGAGTTCTACTCGAACGCAAAGGGCAGCTCAAAAGGAACTTCGATAAATAGCTTGATCAACGGGGTGAAAGTCAAAGTAAATCCCAAAAGGTTGGCAAGGGCTTTTCAGCTACCGGCTTGGGTCAAGGGGGAGGAAAATGAAGTAGTCGCCCAAGAAGACATTGACAAGGCCCTGGCATGGTGCGGACAGTTGAACAAGACCCATGGCTCCTTGGAAAGAAAAAGCTTCAATCAACAAGGGAAGCTGATGGCAGACATTGTGGGAAAAGCCCTCCTCTGCAAGGTAGGGTCGCATGACAGGATATTTAAGCCCATGTTTGAAACAATGGCAAGGATAATCCTGAGGAAGAAGACCAACTAGAGCCAGGTTATCTTTAAAAGGATCCAAGACAGCTGTCTGGTTCCTAATCTCAGGAGGTTAGTATCATTGTATCTCCTGCAATCCTACCCTGACAGATTCACCAAGAAGTTTGGTGTAAAAATCCATCACATGAGAAGAATGGATATCACTGGAAAGATTGGAGAAAGTACCCAAGTCTCCCATGAAGTCAAATACTGCAGAAGAGGTAAAAATAAAGGTAGAAGACTCGTCTGAAGAGAGTGAGTCAGGGAATAGTTCACCCCCATCTGACCCGGAGACAGTTGTAGAAATGAGGAATGTCTCCCTTCAGACCTCTGACCTAAGTCAAGGATCCAGGACATCTGTAGGAACAGACCCAAGGAGTGTTGAAACTGAGGGGGATAAAAACAGTGAGATCCCTGCTCAAGTAGAAACAGTGATCCAAAAGATCATAGAAGCTGCGGATACCGAGAACTCGGAACCGACAACGCAAAAGGAAAACCAAGAAATCCATGTTGTTGAAACCAGCAGTGATCAGCAAGGTCCTGGAATGGAGAGTGATGTTGGAACACGGTCTTCCGCATCTCCTAGGTTTGAGAATAACAAATCCTATGTGTGTATTTAATCTTGTGTGATCTAAGTTTGCAGGATACCAGGTCAAAATGACTCAAGGTTTACATATGGTGGTTGCCCCCGAAATTGAGCCATCAACTCCATACTGATCACTAGCGCAGGCGATAGTGGATAGCGTCGGCGCTAGCTTGATGCACAGAAGGCATGCTGGAATTGTTGCCTCGGATTGAAGATTCTGCCGCGCAAAAAGTCTCCTAATATGAGATAGCGCAGGCGATAATGGATAGCGCCGGCGCTAGCTCGATGCACAGAAGGCATGGTGGAATTGTTGCCTCGGATTGAAGATTCTGCCGCGCAAAAAGTCTCCTAATATGAGATAGCGCCGGTGGTAGTGGCTAGCGCAGGCGCTAGCGCTAGTCTATAAAAAGGACCCAAGTCCTCTCGTTTTAGACAGACATTAGAGAGATATATTGAGTGCCAGAATTCTAGAGGCTATCTTGGCCGAAAGTTGATGTGCTAGCGAAGCTCTGCAAAACTTCTGAAGGAGAATCTCGTCACGCTGGATCAGATCGAAGTCCGCTTCTACAACGCTTATTCAACGGCGGATCTTCGTCTCCAACTTCAGAAGTCCATCTTGAGGGAGTTCTTATTTCTTTATTGTTATTTCATATTCCTCTTTGTACACGATTAGTGAAATCGCCTCGTGTTGGCGACTAGGTCTGGGTAGGACTTAGGGGGGAAATGCCTCGTGTTGGCGACTAAATCTAGGCTAGGTCTAGGGGGGCTCGAGGCCACATCCGGGGAGGGATTGGCTAGAGCAGCTTGAGGCCGAATCCGGGGAGCATAAGGCTAGGGCCACCGGTTCGTGGGGAAGCGAGTCGGGATAGAAAACCAAAAGGTTTCTTTTCTATTTAGCTTTGATTTCTAGCTTTCATAAGAGATCAAATTTTGTAATCATGTTTCTCAAGTTAATAAAATCATGTCTCTATTTTTACTTTATTTGATTAGTTTTGATCTTCTTTATTATCATATTCAAAGCTTTTTCTAAAATATTCAAAATAATTATAAAATCTTTAAAACCCTTATTCACCCCCCCCCCCCTCTAAGGGCGCCTACCGATCCAACAAGTGGTATCAGAGGGAGGTTATTCCAATCGGCTTAACAACCGGGAATAATGGCGTCTCTTGATCTCGCTTCTACTAGTGGGGTAAATTTTTATGAAGAAGAAAAATCTCCTAAACCACCTTTATTCGAAGGGAAAAATTATAAAAGGTGGAAATTATTAATGGAAAAATTTATTAAAACTTTAGACATCGAAGTATGGAACTTAGCAATTATAAGACGTACGGATGAGTCGAATAAAAAGGAACGTCAGCTAAATGCCAAAGCCAAACATTATTTGTTTTGTGCACTATCTAATGAAGTTTTCAAATTTGTGTATTGCTTTTCTAGTGCTTATAAAGTATGGAAATTTCTTGAAGAAATGTATGATCTTCCTCTCGCAGGTATGGAACAAACACAGGAGGAAAAGAATGTACAAGCATCCATTATCTTTCAAGAAGATCTCTCTCGGAACGAAGCCATGGAGAATATTGAAATAGAAAAGAAGAACAATACACCAAGAGAAAAAGGAGAAGAAATCTTACTTTTGGAAGAGGAGTGCCAAGAAGAAGACAAAGGAACAATATGTTCAAATCCTCCCTCATCCAAAAGCAATGTAAGGAAATCAAATTCTATCTTTTGTACTTCTATCTCTTCATTACAATTGTTACAAAATACTAAGCGCAAAATTAAGAAATTAAAGAATGCTAATAGACTATTGCGCTTAGAAAATAAAAATTTAAAAGCAAAAGTTAAAGTAGTATCAAAATCTGATTTATCCAGCTTTACTCATGTCACTTCAATTGAAAATACAAAATCGTGTTTTGATTGCAATAATTTAAATGAAAAATGCAAAGAACTTGAAAAGGAACTTATTTGTATAAAAGAACAAAATGAAAGATTTTGTGTAGAAAATTCTTCCTTGAAAAATGATTGTACTAAGTGCAAAGATTTTAAAATTGAAATTCAAGAGATGGATGAAACATTTGATGAATATAGAAACAACTATCAAAATCATATTGAGTCTATTATTTCCACTCTTAAAAATAGCACATCAGCTTATCATCAAGCTAGGCATAATCTAATGATGAAGAATGATGAATTAGAATCAAAAATCGACAGTCTTATGAAAATTATAAATACAAATTCACAATATCAAGAAACACCTAAGACCAAGTCAAATATGAATATCATAACTAAGTTTAACTATGAAAAACAGAAGAAATTAGTAAATCTCAAGTATTCACTAAAAAATGTATCTCCCACATTATATTCAAATAGGCATAGATTTCCTATAAAAAATAATTTCAAAAGTCATCATTATTTTAAGCACAAATCTAATGAGCATAGAAATTTAATGCAAAATTATAATTCTAAACCCATGTATGAATGGAGACCCAAACTTAGAACTGAAACATTAACATCACATGAACGGACTCATTCATCAGTATCTACCCACAAACCTATATGATATATTTGGGTACCCAAAGGAACCACCACTCTTGGTCCCCTTTGGATCCCTAAATCTTCTAATCATTAAGTGTCACCAAACGCATGAAGTAGAAATCATCAAAAAAAATTGGGTTTCAATTATTCTACCTCATGATGTAATTTAACCTTTTGTTATTTATTTTTGGCTAATAATTCTATATGTAGTGATGAAAATATAATCCTAAAACCTATGAAGTTTTACAAAATTAAACAAATGATAGTTTAAAACTTCTATTGACCAAGATTCTTCATCCTCCTAAAACTCATTATCTACTTATATCATCCACATAAGAAAAATCCTTGATGCTATTTGGGTTATTTCAAAATTATAAGGCCTATATTTTCAAATCTATCTTTAACATTTTCACTTCATATAACGTTAGATTTAAACATAAACGTGAAACTAAAGTATAAGAATTAGCAAAAATGAATCACAAGAACCAGATAGAAACTGCCAAACATCCAGAAAACTCATAATCAAAATCATAGATAGCGCCAGCGCTAACTGGTAGCGCCAGCGCTAGCATACAGTAGCAGATGTCTAAGGTTCACATCCCTGTATTATTACACACATAAAACTCTATCTCTACTCATCATCATCATCCACCTCCTCCACACTTGGACTAGGTGATTGTCGTCTTCGTGTCCGTCGGATTGAATGCCTTGGCGGATCTTGCACCGGACTCTCCCACTCCCTTCGCTCCGGTGTTGATGGACTCAAATTTAGAGCCTTCATCATAAACTTCATCATTTTCTTTATCCCAGAGACATCCTTCTTTATCACGGTAACATCCCCTTCTACTCGTGCCATCCGCTCACCCATCTCCTCTCAAAAGGTCCCATATGGGGCATCTCGAGCTCCTCGAGATGACGCTCCTCGGTGAAGTGGTGGTTGAACTGATGACGATGGCTCACCCGAGACAAAGGATGCTCGCAATTGTGAAGTACTATAAACCATAGGAAAACAATCCATCAAGTAAAAACCAAGCTCTACTGAAGGATACATACCCTGAATAACACGCTGAATAATGCCACCCAGGGGCAAGTTATTGTATCTCTGACGGGATGGATGCCGCAACTTGAACGAATATCGAATCAGAGAAAGTATCAAATCAGCCACATCAAATTTCTCCCCCTCTAGAATCATATAAGTAACATAACTCAGTTGAGCGGTAATTTTCGCCGTATCACCCAACTTCAATAAGATTGTGTGGCGTAGTACTTCCTGGACTACCAAAGCATTTGCGGTAAGTGTCGACACCGTGGAAATGAGACTCCTACATTCCCTATTATGCAGGACCATATTCACTCGTGTCCAGTCTTTATCCGCTCTAAATTTCTCAACAATCTCTAAACGGTGTGGATACTGTGATCGCCCAAACACGTTCCTAAGAAGGTCATGGGTAATCGTCACCTCGTGACCTTGTACCGTTGATCGTACTCCTCCATCAAGATCCGACTCCAATGGATCCTCTAGGTGAGTATAAAAATTTCTAACCATCTCCGAGCAGAACCCATCCGGAGAAAACAAGCTAAAAACCTCGGAGGCAACAAACAACTGCATGATGTGGTGGTGTCGTGGAAGGGCAAACTCCACCACATACGGGACTCCCACCACTGCCGCCTCCACGGCCAAACTTGTCGCCTTCTTACCCCTATTTCCTTGTGCCATCTGTCACATTATTAAAAAAAAAATTAATATAACAATTAAAATTACTATCATCTAAAAACAAACAAAAATTTGTTAAGAATATCTTTAAAATCCAACATGTTTTCAATTATTCTCAATTCAAAAATTTAAGAAATCAACATAATCTCATTAACAAATAAAAATCAAGAAATCCAATATCTTAATAATCATCTTAATAAGTGTTGAAAAATTGTTTTCACAAAAATTCCAAAAAACCCTTAACCTCATATATCATGACAATATCAAATACTAATTTCAAGATTTTTTTTTGGAACATATCAAAATATTCTCATATCATACCTTGCTCAATCAAAAAATTTTATATCCACACAAATTAAAACCAAAATCCAAAATCAAATATTGTGAAGAAAACCAAACTTTGTGGATCTAGTCTCTAAATCAAAAGAAAATGTAAAAATGTTGTCTCAAAAATCAAAACCATTAAGTCTCAAAATCAAAACCAAGAAGAAGATCAAACATTGTGGATCTAATCCCTAAATCAACCTAAAAACCCCAAACATCATCATCTCCATTATCACAATCAAGGATTAAAGCAAAAATCAAAAGAAATGGTGATGATTTACCTCAGATCTATGCAGGGGAGGACTCGTCTTCTAGGTTTTTCCTGGGAGAAATTGGGTGGAAATGGCAGATCTGGAGATAGATCTCGGTTTCACCAAAATCCGCGATAGCGCCAGCGCTATCACTAGTGCCGGCGATATCGCGCCTTTCTGATTCTTTATTCAAATAAAAATCTATAATCTCCTAAAATTAATCCCCCCTATTTTGAATTATCTGGTAATGCAGGATTTCATCAATTTTTTCTTGTGTTGGGTGTCCACTATTTGCACACCTTTAACACCTAATATTTGCAATGTTTAACCATCCAATACACCTGCTACAAATCCAAAATTTCAGCATGAAACTACTATTGGGACACCTAATCAGGATCAACATTCAAAAATTTTAAACTCCTCGAAAATCGTGTACTGTATTCCACGCTAGCGCTAGCGCCGGCGCTAGCGTGACTTTCTGATTTTCTGCATTTTTAAAATTTTGAAAAATTCCAAAAATTATGTTACTAGATATGTACTATTTGTTTTTGCACCACTAATTTTATTTAAATTTTGAAAAATCAAAAACAAACCTATAAAAGACAAAATTCCAAAAATATGTTTTGCTCTTGTTTAAAGCTTGTGTCATTTACCAAAATCAAATATAAAATTACAAAAGATAAAAACCAAAAAATATGTCTTTTGCTTTTATTTAAAGTTTTTTTAAAAAATCAAAATACAAAAACATAAAACTTGAAAACAAATCCAAAATTTTGTATGTTTTTTTATGAACATCAAGCATGATTTAAATCTATTCTTTAGAGTCTCTATAATGTTACAATTAATTTTTTCAAACTTCTTTAACATTGCTTTTATCATGCTTTGATCTATCTATTAATATGTGCATCAATAATAATTAGAAAAGTTTGTGTAGGACTAAGCTTAGCATGCCTCTAAGTATGAGTAAATGTTTTATGTTTGATAATGATATTATTTCACTCACCTTTTGGCTTAGTCTACTTGTGCTTCTTAATCTAAGAATGCTTGCTAATATATTGTAATTGTACATAAAATTAAAATTGCACAAGTATCTTACCTACACAACATTTATTTGCACTATTAAATATTAAGAAGAGTGGTTAAAATTTCTTCTTTAAAGTGTTTGCAAAGCAAGTGTAATCGGAGAACTTTGTTCAAATCAAAACTCATCATAACCTTGACAAAGTCACCTCCACCAAGCACTACTTGAACCTCCTGATAAGTCTTAATAAGCATTGTGGGGTTGAGCACCTTGGATAGATTAGTAAAGTGTCTTGTGCGAACTCTTCATTTTAAAAATAAAACCACTTCTTCTTAAGTACACAGGATCACAACAACAAAAAATCAACCTTGATAAATTAACTTGTGTGATCCCCCAAGCACTACTTTGCACCCTGATAAGTCTTCATAAGCAGTGTGTGTGCAAAGCACCTTGGTTGTTGTACATTTTAATTTGTGCTTAAAAGTGTGTGGAAGTAAAATTATTTGTGTTTTATTGTGCACTTTACTCTATATTTGTCTTGTATTTTTTTGGTTAACACACTTGTTCACTTTATTCAAAATACACTTGTGCACATCATTATCTTCCATAACACTTCTTCTCATGAGTATTGGATCCTAATGCTAATTCTATACTTACTCTTTATTTATAAAATGCACTAGATAACCTAGCATGATTTCTACAATGTTTAGTTTGTTTTTGAAATTATGAATTACCATAACATTGTAGTACTCTCTCTTGTGATAATATTTATTCATGCTTGGTTTCTTCATTGGTGAAATTAAACTCTTGTTTAACCTTTGATGTACAAAACATCTTCTTTATGAAATTAAAACTTCAATATTTTTTGAATTATCACTTCTTATACAAGATGTTTTCTTTTAAGTCTTCCGCACCTTTGCATTATGCTACAAAACTCTGATTTATGAAAATACAGATACTCAAACTCTAATCTAATTCAATGAAAAGAATTCTACAACTCCTTATCATTTCCTTCTCTCAAAGCTCGATCATGCCTATTAAACTTATTACAACAGCTTGAAGTGGTGTCTCCCTACCCGCTTTTGCTAATAACAAAGGGGGAGAACTAACATGATAAAATGCAAAAGGGGGAGAACTAACATGATAACATATCTAACATGCTTAATTCAATTAAGAACATATTAGGAGAGCATTCACTTAGGGGGAGCATGTATTTAGGGGAGCAATACTAAAATGCTATAATCATTATTTATCCTAAGTCATCCTTTTCACACACACACAAATATGTTTCTTCATGCTTATTTAGATTAATGCTCTGATTTATCATTAATGGATTTGTTATTATCAAAAGGGGGAGTTTGTTGGAACACGGTCTTCCGCATCTCCTAGGTTTGAGAATAACAAATCCTATGTGTGTATTTAATCTTGTGTGATCTAAGTGTGCAGGATACCAGGTCAAAATGACTCAAGGTTTACATATGGTGGTTGCCCCCGAAATTGATCCATCAACTCCATACTGATCACTAGCGCAGGCGATAGTGGATAGCGTCGGCGCTAGCTCGATGCACAGAAGGCATGCTGGAATTGTTGCCTCGAATTGAAGATTCTGCCGCGCAAAAAGTCTCCTAATATGAGTTAGCGCAGGCGATAATGGATAGCACCGGCGCTAGCTCGATGCACAGAAGGCATGGTGGAATTGTTGCCTCGGATTGAAGATTCTGCCGCGCAAAAAGTCTCCTAATATGAGATAGCGCCGGCGGTAGTGGCTAGCACAGGCGCTAGCGCTAGTCTATAAAAAGGACCCAAGTCCTCTCATTTTAGACAGACATTAGAGAGATATATTGAGTGCCAGAATTCTAGAGGCTATCTTGGCCGAAAGTTGATGTGCTAGCGAAGCTCTACAAAACTTCTGAAGGAGAATCTCGTCACGCCGGATCAGATCGAAGTCCGCTTCTACAACGCTTATTCAACGGCGGATCTTCGTCTCCAACTTCAGAAGTCCATCTTGAGGGAGTTCTTATTTCTTTATTGTTATTTCATATTCCTCTTTGTAAACGATTAGTGAAATCGCCTCGTGTTGGCGACTAGGTCTGGGTAGGACTTAGGGGGAAAATCGCCTCGTGTTGGCGACTAGATCTAGGCTAGGTCTAGGGGGCTCGAGGCCACATCCGGGGAGGGATTGGCTAGAGCGGCTTGAGGTCGAATCCAGGGAGGATAAGGCTAGGGCCACCGGTTTGTGGGGAAGCGAGTCGGGATAGAAAACCAAAAGGTTTCTTTTCTATTTAGCTTTGATTTCTAGCTTTCATAAGAGATCAAATTTTGTAATCATGTTTCTCAAGTTAATAAAATCATGTCTCTATTTTTACTTTATTTGATTAGTTTTGATCTTCTTTATTATCATATTCAAAGCTTTTTCTAAAATATTCAAAATAATTATAAAATCTTTAAAACCCTTATTCACCCCCCCCCCCCCTCTAAGGGCGCGTACCGATCCAACAAGTGAACCAAGTCACTCTCCAATAAGAAAATCTCTATCTCCAATACTGGAAGTAGACGAAAAAGGGGATAAAAAGGGATCATCCCCAGAGGATAAACAAGATGAGCCCTCACTGTTATCTCAAATAAAGGTGCTCCTGGAAGAGCAAAGAATACATCTAGAAAAACATGTCACCTCTGCCATCAGTGATTTGAGGAATGAACTGTCTGCTGAAACAGCATTCCTAAGAAACGATATGAAAAGTCTACAAGATTACAACACCCGCTCTCACAAAGCTATGACTATTCTAGAGACCAATCAGTCAGCAATTATCGGAAGCATAGAAAGAGTCTTCGTTGCTTCAACCAAGAAGATGGCTGACCACAACACTGACATCAAAGAATGTCTAGATCGACAGAATAAAGATTTAGGCAGTCATTTACTGGAAACCAAGAATCATCTGGAAGCAGGAATTCACATGCTCAAAAACAAGATACTGGCCTCCGAAGAGAATCTCCAAAAAGGTATAACTGAAGAAGTCATAAAGGGGGAGAGGTCAATGATAAAGGCCAGTGGTGAGCATGCCATCTGGACATCTAATACAATCAGGGAAGCAATGAATTTCCCTCCTCTACATTATGATGAGCCTGCTGAAGAACACCCTATCATAGGTATTCCTGATACTATCACTATCAAAGGTAAAGATAAGGAATCTCTGGATGAGGAAGAAGTATTATTGAGGAAGAGAAAATACAGGGAGGAAATGGAGAAAAAGGACAACTATGAGCGATGGAGTCCCAAATCCAGATCCATCATTCTAAGTGCTTGGGAACAAGTAAAGGTCAATAAAAGTGAGAGATATAGACTATACAGCCCTCAAGAATGGACGAAGCATGAAGACCAAGAAGAGGCAAGGAGAAAATACAGAAGGGAAAAACAAGCGGGAAGAATTCCTCCAGGCACTCCTGAGCCCCTTAAGTATCATCCCAAGCCATTGGAATACTTCACCAGACAGGCTGAGAAGGTGCAGGAAACCAGTGCCAAGAAAGCAAAGAGTGGAGCAGCATTGATGGAACCAGAGAACTAGATGGATGAATCACTGGGACAAATGTAGAAATCTAGATCAAACAGTTTATTGATTATTAATGAAATAATACTTATCATTTTTCTGTGCTCACTCATAACATCGCTGCAATGTCATCTCTATATGTCTTATTATTTAAAATGCATGTTATCATTGTGTAGGTTATGACTTCCTCAAATAGGGGGAGATTGTTGGGAACAGCGCCCTGCAATGTTCCTGATTTGAAGAAAGTGCTCAGCTCAATGATAAATGCAAATTGTATTTAACATTCCATCTTGTTTATGCGTGCAGAGATCAACAACTTGTCATGTACTTAAAGTAATCTTATCGTCGAGAAGGACAGAAGGGATGGTCGGCAAAGTATGCTTATCGCTGTAATGATAGGCAAAGCAAACGCAGAGATACTATCAAAGAAAGGCGTGTCGTCAAGAAGAATGAAGTATCGTCGACATCAAAGTAGCAGCCATATCGACAAGACAATACTGTGATCACAACGACAAGATGAACAAAGAAGGTTCCAACGACACAGTCAAAGTAAGCATATCGTCGTATATGCAGGAACGCCAGCATGTCCCGTATCGTTGGAATGCAAGCGGCGGAGGCAGAAGCAAGGAGATCTGAGAAGAATTTCCAAAGCACAAGGAGCCGACAAAGGGATGTCGTCGAGAGATATTCCATGTCGTCGTAACGATGGAATATATCGTCGAGACAAATTCAAATCTTGTGGACACGTGCTGTTAGCAATTAATGCCGCCGCCTGATTGTTCAATCAGCGCGTGCACTTAAAGTTTCGAGGTATTTGCGTGCGTGCTAAAAAGATTTGGAGATCTGACACATAAAGGAACTTTTCAGAAGACCGTTGGGTGACCCCTCTCAGTCTTATAAAACGACATATGAGGTTGCCCTAAAAAGATCGATCAATTAAAAGAAAGAACTTGCGTACGAAGCAAATCGAACAACATAAGCACCGCAAGAAAGAAAGAAGCAGCCATCCTCATCGACTGCTAAGAAGCCAATCCACGTCCGGCTAAGAAAGAATTGAAGAAGAACCGTGCATTCAAGATCTGATTCAGAAGCATTCTCTTCATTCTCAAGAAGCTGATCATCATCAGGCTAAGGTTGCCGATCAACATCAGGCAGAAGAAACAGTTTATATCTGTAATCTCTTGTAAGGCTTGCGGGCCATATTGTTTAGCTTGAGGGCTGGAGAGATGTGAGGCTTGAGGGCCAGGGCAGTGCACTCGTGGGTGCGATTTATCGAGCTTGCGGGCTTGGGGGCAGTAAGGACTTGCGGGTCTAGGCTGTTGGGACTTGCGGGTCTGAAAGGTAGGGCTTGAGGGCCTGAGTGTCGAGCTTGCGGGCTCGGGGGCAGTAGGGGCTTGAGGGCCTAGGATGTTGGGACTTGCGGGTCCGTGGTGTAAGGCTTGAGGGCCGGAAGATTTTGGCGGAGTTTGCCGAGCCTAGCGGATCGCTGGGTAGGCGCAGAGGGAAGAGGACTACTCAAGACACCCGGTCTTGAGGAACCTCTATAGATCGATTGTGTGCTTTCTATGATTAGTTCTTTACATTCTGCAAATCCATTAATCACAATCGAGAAATACCTAAAGGGGATAGTATAAATTAGAAAAACCTATTCACCCCCCCCCCCCCCCCCTCTAGGTAATCTGGGTAGACACCCCCATAAACAACACATGGTAATGAGATGAAATAAGGTTTATCAAATAAAACTTGTACTTAGCACTGAGTGTGAAGCTTCTTCAAATCAAGGGAACACTGAGGGTCGTATTCCCAACAAAATCTTCAAGTCTTCTTTAGAGAATGATATCTCGACGATATAAGATATCTCAGTTGCACTTGCATTTACGACAATATGAAGTCATCTTAAAGATGTCGTCGTAACCTTGATGACAACTTGCAGTCTTCTCGACGAAGTTGTTGAAACCATTCTTCTTTATCGATGATATCGTTGAAACCATACTGTCTTATCGATGATATCATTGAAACCATACTGTCTTATCGACGATATCGTCTTGATAATTATGACGATAGGTGATTCTTCTTCTATAAGCTGTCTTCACGAGTTCTCCCTTAGCCTTTTCGACGACTGACCTTCTTTATGATGATGTCGTCGACAATACTGAATACCTTGACATAAGTCTTCTTATACCTTACAGTGATATCATCGTGTGATTCTGGTTGACATGATGATACTGGACTTTGATTGATTCTTCTTGTTGAATCCGAAATCGCACCTCCGAAGGAAATCGGAGGTTGCGGGCTGCCGGTTACTTTTCGAATGGAGAAAACGAGACCGCTAGCAGCGGTCAAGGCCAGACTTCGCCCGTCACGGCGAATGCCACTCCTGTGACGGGCTTTCCTTTGATTCAAAAGAAGCGGTTACAGCGGGTTACAAGTGCAGAAAAGCAGAAGCCGAGCGGTCAGACAGTTCGCAAGACGGGAAACTCGAGACCGCAGCTCAAACAAGCGAGCTTCTGGATTCGAGTGTGTGTGTCTTGGGAACGGTGGCGCCCCCTATTTATAGGCTCGGGGGCCTGCCCGAACGGGCAGGGATAAAATAACCGCCTGCCCGGGTACAGGAGAAACGGGCAGGCGGTGACGAGATACACCAAGAAGAAAAGAAAGAAGCTGCGCGACTTGGCGGCTTGCCCTTCCGACCTATCTGACCAGAGGCTGGGGATGATACGACCAAGGTGACGATGCGATCCGAGCGGTCTCTGTCTTGAGACCGCGGCTTGTTCTTTGGATCCGAACCTTGGCTTGTCTTCATGGCGCAAACCGGACGGTCTCCGACTTGAGCCCGCGGCTTGCCTTTTGAACTTGGGCCTGGATAATCCTCAATACTTGGGGGCGATCTGAATCATGTCAGACCGCCCGGCCTGTGCTAGTTGGTGTTGATGGCCCTCATGAAACCTGACCTGAGCGACTTGTATCTGCAAACCGCCCGGTCTGCGAGTAATTTTATTGGAAGCGGTCTTCTGGGTAAACATAATCCCCGCATATTTTCAAATTTTGAAAGGATTTCGAAAATATTAGTTCTAGCTGGAAACCGCGCTGATCTGGCCCTGTGGGTTATAAATGTTCTGGAAGCTTATATTTTCGCATAACTTCAACGTTATTACGAGTCACTACTCGCCCCTCGCGGTTAGGACTTTCCGGTTAAAAAGTCCGATCAAGATGGTAAACCTTATGGCGCAGTTCAAAGATCATCAGAAGTCTGAAAAAGACCGCGGGGAAGATCGCCCGAAGGACAAGAAGAGGAAGAAAAAGAGGACCCAGCCCGACAATACTGTGACTATTGCCTCTCCGGGTAAACCAACTGACCTGTCTCCTGTGTTGACAGTCGATTTGATGACTAGAAACGAAGCGGGTTGCTTGAACCCACCCCCAGTTAATCCTCTTGCTGTTTCTGAGAAAGGAACCGACCTGCCCCCTCCTCCGGACAAGACAGATTCAGAAGCCAATGTTCTGAAGGGCGATGGAGACGATTCCTTTAAAGTGGAGGTCACTCCCTCCGGCGTATTTCATCTGAAGATAAGGGATGAAGGGGGAGAAGCAGTTTATTCCCCCAAGCCGAGCGACCAGCAGGGCCAGATAGTGAACATTGAAGACAGCCCGATTTCCCTGAAACAAGCCGGCCTGAAGCCGTCCAATAAGAGGAAAAAAGATGAGTCTACGGCGGATCGGGTTCTGAAAAAGGTGAAAAGCCTGAAGGCCAAAAACAAAGCGGCTTCCAGGAAACCGGGAGCGGGTAGTCTACAAGGCAAATCGCGCGAGAACGAAGTTTCAGAGGGCGTGATTACTCCTTCACCCAAGCCGAACGAACAGATTCAAACCGATGCGCATAGCATCTCTGTAAGTGATATCATCAGAGACCTGGATTCCCTCCAGAAACAAGATGACTTATTGAGAACCTCTTCCGAACTGCAGGCCGCTAATCCGCCTGGGGATAAAGAGGCCGTCTTGAGTGAGGATGCAACCAGCATTAAGGAGGCTGTCCTGCCTGAGGTTGCGACCAGAACCGAGACAACCATACCGGCCGCTGAAGATTCTGTGATGGTCGGGCTTCGGCTCATGCAGGCGAAGGCGGAGAAAGTAAGGGACCAGCTTACCAGACCGCCACCACTGCCACCCAATCTTCTGTTGTAAGGTAAAGGGGTCGCGGATTACCGCCCTGTTCATTTTTTCAAGACGAGGTCTCAAAACAAGTCGCGCGACTTGTTGTTGAACCCGTCACCAAGTTTCTTTCCCTCCGCCGCTCAGTTTTTTGCTGCCAAGCGGAGGCAGAGTGATAGATTGTGGAGAGAACACCGCCGAAAGATCGATACCGAGCAAGCAAGGCGATCTATCCGCCTGAATTTTGTTCGGACTGCAGTGGCTTGTAAGCGAGGAGAATTTGGAAAGAGCGGTCTCTTTTTGATGATTCTTCTATTTATATGAGGTTGTATTCGACCGACCTTCTTGACTGTCTTTCTTATTTGCAGATGATCGCGACTCCATTCTGAAACCGGGCGAGCTGGTGGCTTATCTTCCCCCACTTGATCCGCTTTTGCCGAGATCCTCGGTTATACCGGACACCCGGATGGAGGATGAGATGACCCGTCTTCAAAGGAACCTTGAAGCCCTTTCAAAGCAGCTGAAGGCTCTTGAGGAGCGGGAGAAGACTGCTCAGGAGGAAAAGATCGCACTGCGGGCTGAATTGGAAGCTGAGAGGAAGGAAAGCCGAGCTGCGCTGGAGGTTGAACGGAGAGAGCGCCGCGAGCAGGAAAAAGTGTATCAAGACTAGGTGGCTGCCCTGTCCGACCGACTTGACCGAGGAAAGAGAGAGATCCATAAGCTTGAAGGGGATTGTGCTTACTTCAGGGAGAAGTACCTTCGTCTGACAAGGGAGGCCGGTGGAAGCCGTCACCCTGTTAATGTTGCTGAGGAAGGTCGGGGTGGATCACACCGCATGGCTGCCGGAACGAGCTCGACTCTTCCAGTAGTTGGGACGGTCCATCCTGTTGCTGGTGCAAATGAGGCCGCGGCGACCTTACCTAATCGCGTGATTCCTGCAGCGCGAGTAGAAAAGGACGCCGCCCGACTTCATAGCATGATCAACCACCTCAATCACAGCATGAATCAGATGCAAGGAACTATCCTTCAAATCGGCGATCATGTCGCGCGACTTCACAGGGAGGACGCACCGAGTGATAATCGCCAGTGATGAGCGGTTTTAAGACAACTATTTTGTAATATTTTATTCGGTCCTTTGGACAACTGAACTGCTTGAGCTTAATTCTATGTCATTCGACCTGTCTTTCAGACCGCTCGGTCTGTGTATTTGAATGTGCTTTATACTCTTCTTCCGTATGCTTAACTGATGCCTGTGAATTACTTTATAAACCGAGCGGCTTGTTTCTGTTGCTTTTTTAATTCGCCTACTTGAATTGTACTTGTGATCTAATGATTGTCTTATGTGGAAATGTACCCGCGCGGGTTGATTGGTCTAGCCGTGATTTGACCTTTGCTAAATGCAGATCACCCGTTCTTATAAGTAGCGCCTTTCCGAAGGTCTTTCTACCAGAATCTCAAGATGGAAGCAAAGCGCCAGCCGAAGCGACCTGCGAAGACCTCTGCTACACGCTCTGAGGCCGCGCTGGCTTTTCATTCGGCCGATCTCGAGGAATGTCATTTGACAAAGGCCGAATTGGATGAATTCGTTGAGAAACATATGGTTGACAGTCCGCTGCTCACGCGGCTTCCGCTCCGTGATGAGCGAATGAATTCTTCCGGCCCGAACCAAATCGCCATCCCAATCAATCATTTCGATTGCGGCTTCAAGTTCCCCATACCAATCGAGCTCGCCATGGTTTTTGACAATTATGGAGTTGTCCCCGGCCAAATCTCCCCTAACTCGATGGCCGGGATTTGCAGCTTCATTTCCTATTTGCGGTCTGAGAGAGTCTGCTTCTCTATGGACCTTTTCAGAAAGATATTCTCGGTGCGGGCTATCCCGGATTCCGAGTCGAATGTCTTCAAAGGCCATCTTTACTTTGGCTGTCGGGGGCTGAAGATGGTTAACCTCGCAAACAAGGTTACGGCCTGGTCGGAGAGGTATTTGATTTTCGAAGGCCGACTTGGCCTGCTGAACCCGAACTTGCAAGTGCGGTCAGAGGAGGCCTTTCAATCAATTGCAATCAGCAAGGTCGAGGAGGAGACCCGCTAACTTCTCATGAATGAGCGGCTTAATGTACGCCACTATATTCCGCTGCTCGACGAGCTGGAAAATGTCCGGCCTGAGGATAGTAAGTTTTTCCTCAAGCCGCCTCTGGCTTTGATGTTGACCGTTCGAGTTCTCGTTTTAACCCTTTCACTTCTTTTTTGCAGCTGAGGCCGTTGTTCCCAAAAACAAGCCGATCAGTCCGGTCGGCTTAATCCTTACTCAGGGCGAGAGGAGGAAAAGGCAGGGCAAGGACAAGCCGTCGCTATCTGATGGGGAGGATTCGACTTCCTCAGGCGACTTCTCCGCCCTCCGCTCCTTCAGCAAGGTGAAGGATTTAAAAGGCCGTACGGTCTTGACCTGGCATCCGGACAGTGATAGCGTCCAGGTTTCCACTGCGCTTCCCCACTGGACGAAGGAGAACTCAGGCCGGCATGCTGAGGCCGCCAGCATCGCCATGTTTGGACGATGAAACTTCAGGCGATTGAGGAAGATCCCCGAAGAGGAGCTTGCCCGGGAGGCCGCGCGGGTTGGAGCTGAGAGCCTTATCACAAATGTCTTCATGGGGATGACCTTCAAAAGGTTGATCAGAGCGAATGATCATCTTGAGAAAGAAATCACCGAATTGAAGAAGGAAAACGCGCGGCTGAAGGAAGCCGAGTTCGTAAGTTATCACCTGGCCGACCATCCCTCTGAATTTTCCAAATCGCGCGATCTCTTACCTCACCTTTTTGTTTGCAGAAAAAGTATGATGAGACCGATCCGGTCTACCAAGAGGAACTTTTTCCTCATGTCGCCGAGGGAATCGATAATGTTTTTAACCGGCTGCGACAGCTCGGTGGGCTTGCAGCCGGTTTTGAGCATTTTACCTTTTTCGATGCCTACCCGTCTTTGCAAAAGAAATTAGAGAAAATCAGGCGGAAGGCCAAGGAGAAGGATAAAGTCGATGGCTCTAGCTCGGAGGAAAGTGACGACGAGGATGATGAAGCAGAGGAGCCCGCAGCGGTTAAGGATGATGGAAGCGGCTCGAACTCTGAGTCCACTGACTCTGACGAAGGGACTGGGCGCAAGTCGGGCGAACTGAGCAGCTCTTCCTCGTCGAGTAGCGAGGGTTATTCCCCTGGCGTTTCAATTGATGGCAGCGAACACTCGAGTGCTCCTGCATCTAAGAGACTCAAGCCGGATAATCAATAGTTGTATTTTGCTTTTTATTTTGAATAGTCGACGGCCTGATTTTGTTAGCCGTTCGGTTTGAGCATAATGTAAGAATATTTTGATAATGGAATGGAAAGCTTTTACCTGTCTATCTGTTTACTTTCTGCGACTTACTTGTGATTGTTTGCGATCTCTTTCTACTTTGGATAATTGACCCTTCTAACCAAGTCGTGCGTCTTAACATTAACTCAACCGGTTAGAATAATGATCTTCATAGGACTTCGGTTAAATAATCATTAGCAGAAAACCTATTCGCACAGCTTGTTTCTTCAATCCGGATCAAATTGATTTGATTCATCCCGAGAAAGCGTCAACTATATTGTTACGTCATGTAGTCGATGCGGTTTGGACATTTGATCGGGCGGACAGAAATCCAAGTTCTGCCTTTCCTTATTATGAATGCCTTGTGATATCCAGGAAGCCGAACATGACCAAGCCGCGCGATTATTACCTGACTTTGTATAATTTCTTTACAGGATAGAAAATACAAAGCCATAAGAACAGTCAACAGGTCGAACGGCTAGCGTTTTAACTCGAGCGGCTTATAATTCAGATTGCTGACTTTGTATAATTGCTTTAGAGAATGCCAAGTCATAAGAATAGTTAACAGGTCGAGCAGCCAGCATTTTAACTCAAGCGGCTTTATAGTTTAGATTGCTGCAAGCTTCATCCCTGTGAACATAATTAATAATCGAACAGGAAATTATCACAACCAAGCCGCACGATTACGACCTGGCTTTTTGTAATTGCCCCACAAGATAGAATATTTAGCCATAAGAAGACAATTGACAGGCCGCGCGATTAACATTTAACCCGAATGATTTATAATATCAACTGATTAATCCGTGCGGACTATGCATACTTTGAACGGTTTAGTAGCTCGGTACTGGCAATGAGAATCATAATTGCCTGATTATGAAGAGTCTGTTATTAACCGAACGGATCGAATTGAGGCCCATAAAGATGCTAGGTTCATAAACCGAATGATGAGATCGACCGATCAGAATTATGCTTGATCCTTTGATACCTGCCTTGTATTTTATAATACGTCGCTTGTTTCAAATCGTCCGGTCTGACAACCAGGCCGTATGATGTATCTAGTACCTGCTTATTTCAAACCGCCCGGTCTGATAGCCAGATCGCTTGATATACTTGGTACCTGTTTATTTCAAACCGTCCGGTCTGAGAGTCAAGCCGACCGGTTTGTGATGTATATAATAAGAATCCTATTTTTTCTCCAAATGGTCTAGAATGACCATATAGAATGAGATAATTTCCTGTAATGTAACAAGAGATGACTACAGACTCAGATGACCAAGTGGGCAGGTGGGCCTAGGCGGCGAACATTGCTTTCCTCAAGTGGTCATAAGAGCTGTAGAAATAAAGAATAAGACAAGTACAGACCCAGATGACCAAGTGGGCAGGTGGGCCTAGGCGGCGAACATTGCTTTCCTCAAGTGGTCATAAGGGATGTAAGCGACTCAACTGCTCTCTTGCCTAGGGCTACAAGCCGAGTTGATCAATTGGGCAGGTGGGCCTGGGCGGCGAACATTGCTTTCCTCAGAGAGATCAACTCAGTTGTGGGCCCCGCTTAGGCATCACTTGAGAGTACCTAGGAGTATTCGATGGTCACAGACTAAGATGATCAGTTGGACAGGTGTGGTTATGCCGCGGGGGCTATACCGACATTTCTTTCCTCAGAAAGATCATCAAAGCTGTAACTATATCCCTCTCGGGGCATGATAGAGCCAACATTCACCTAGACCTCCCTTGATGCAGGGGTGTGTCGGATATCAGCCGGGATCCAAGGTTCCGAAGACCACCGCACGGGAATTGGCAAGCTACCACTACACGTGTGCGAAAAATCCCCGCTACACATGATCTTCGTGGTTTTATGCTAATGACTACAATCCGAGGGGGTTCGAGCAGAACTTGGCGATGTCTCCGCGGTTCAGTGAGGTTGATATATGAGAGAGTGTAAAGGAAACATCAGACATGGAGAAGTGTCAGTATAGGGCTTTTCATTAAAATATCCAAAGAATGCAAGAAAGTAAAAAGGACATTTTAAGGATAGAACCGTTTGAGATCGTCACCGCTCCAGGTGCGTGGGATGTCTTCTCCTTCACTCGTCTGGAGGCGATAAGCCACACTTTTTAGTACTTCCTTGATGATGAAAGGTCCAGCCCAATTAGGATTCAAGTTCCCAACGTTGCCTGCTCTAGCTGCTGCATCAACTTTCTTTAGCACAACGTCTCCGACTGCAAAGTGTTTTACCCTGACATTCTTGTCAAAGTATTTTGTCATTCTTCTTTTAACTTCTTCCTGTCTGATGGTTGACTCGTCCTGAAGTTCTTCGATCAGATCCAAGCTATACTTGATGGCTTCATCATTTTCATCTATCCATGCTTCTCCCCCCTCCTTTGCATATACAACTCTTGGAGTGAACACCTCAAATTCTACAGGAACAATAGCTTCTGAGCCATGGGATAATTTGAATGGTGTCTCCCCCGTAGCTGAAGATGGAGTGGTACGAAGAGTCCAAAGGATGGAAGGAAGTTGGTCTGCCCAATTTCCTCTCTGGTTTAAGACCCTCTTCATCAGAAGTTGCTGGATCTGTCGATTTGCTGCTTCTACCTGACCATTTGTCCTTGGATGATGTACCGAAGCAAACCGAAGAGCAATTCCCACCTGATCACAAAAGTTTATCAACTCCTGATTATTAAATTGCGGACCATTGTCAGTGACAATTGCTAACGGAATTCCATGCCGGCAGACTATCTCTCCCCAGATAAAGTTCCTGATAATTTGAGTTGTAGTTCTCGCTAATGCCTTCGCCTCAATCCATTTGCTAAAGTAATCAATCATTACGATAATAAAGTGACGCTGGCCGCTGACTGTTGGGAAGGGTCCGATAAGATCCATCCCCCAAACTATAAAGGGCCATGGTGAAGTTATTGATCTGAGCGACTGAGCAGGCAAATGCTGAAGAGGAGCGAACTTTTGACACTGAACACATCGCTTGGCGAATGCTTCAGCATCCTTCCTCATGGTTGGCCAGAAATATCCCTGCCTTAAGATTCTCTTCTCCATAGTCTTTGCTCCCGAATGGCTACCACACTCCCCGGAATGAACCTCCTGAAGTATGGTTGGGATTTCTTCCTCAGAAACACATCGTGTTGAGGGAGAGATCAAAGTCTTCCTGTAGAGAATTCCTGCTATCAAATAATAGTATGCCGCCTTTCTTCTAAATCTTCTTCTATCTTTGATGGAATGATGGAATTCCCCTTTTGACAGAAACAGCTCATAAGGGTCCTTTGTAACACCCCAAAAATCGTAGTTCAGTGAGCTATGCGGAGTGGTAATGCTGCGCTCGGGATAGGCTAAAAATTCCACAACAGTTCTCTGCGCACGACCATTGTCCTCTTCGCGCACGACCAGTGATCGTGCGCCAGTGATCGTGCCTATCTCGCAAGGAATCGGAGTTCTGTCTCGGCTTATCGCATGACCATTCTCCTCTTCGCGCACGACCAGTGATCGTGCGCATGTGATCGTGCGCCCTGTTTATTTCTGTTCCGCGAAAACGTGCGGGGATGACGATCCGACCGACCAAATATTTCGGGATTTGATCCAGCGGCTGAGATGTTTCGTTGGGGGGCTTTAGGGCTTGGATGAGGGGTTATTCCCTCATATTTTCAAGTCCTTTCTCTCTCTTAGGTTGGAGAAAGGAGAAGGGGGCAAGGAGGAAGAAGAGGGAGATCCGCCATTGTTGGAGCTTCGGAGCTCCGATCGCCGATCCGAGACCGGCAACGCGTAGAGGGAGTCAAGGCGCTTCTTCTCCACCGTTGGTTTGCAAGCTTCTCATGGCTAGGAGGAGATCTCAAAAGGTAACGACATTTCTCCTCCCGGTCTTTAGGATGCGTGCTTGGCATCCCTTTATTTTTCTGCATTTTGGCACCGGATCCGTCGAGTGAGAGGGATCCGGGTCGCCTTGGTTCAAAAGGAACCATCGGGTTGATTGAGTCCATCCCCGACATGATTTGCACTAGAGATTCGCTCCGTTAGCGGATTAGGCATTGTGGGTGAAGCTGGATTTGTGGTCGTTGGTCCGATTCGGTGATGTTGATTTACGCGCATTTTAGGGGTTTTGTTAGAAATCCGATTACGGCGAACTCGTCGTTGTGATGACCTTGTAGCTTCGTGTGGTAATGAACGTTGGGTTTAGGGCGGAGAAATAATATGCGGAATATGGGGCTTGTGATGCCTATAGTTGTGCGAAGGCGCGATTGGTCTTTGTGGTCGGCTGGCTATCCCGTGAAGACTGAGATTCATGTGTGGAGAGTGTCCCGGCAAGATTAGTCCCTTCGATTGTTGACTGACGAGAATGTCTGTGCTACGGATGAGTCCGTTGATGGTCGCCAGGCGAGGAAATCGGTGGACGTTGTCCCGAGAGTAAGTCCAGGGCCTTGGGACGTTTTGGTTAGCCAGAATTCTTAGTATCGGTCTTGGTATGTTGTTGGCGGCCCGAGCGTGTGAGCTGTTAGACAAGCCCGATGGCATGGTGAGCCAGGCGAGGTGGGTGTCAGCGAGAGCTCTTGGCCTTGGGTTATGATGCCCTTGCGGGGAAAAGATGAGTACCCTTGTGTTTGTGATGTGATGATGATGTATGATGATGTGATAGATTCATATGCTTTAGGGTGCCTTGGGTGAAACCCGGGTTTGCATTCATTTTGCATTGATAGGCCCCTTTTTATTATCTGCTCAACATAGAAACGTGGATGCTGTATGTGACACTCATACCTATTTTATGCTGTTTTCCGTTTATGTACATTTGCATACGAAGTGCTGACTTGCAGGGTGAAGTAGTTCCCCGGGGTCCGCTAGGACGGCCGGGAGGCGGGATGTTGTTACACCGTTTGTGGTCAGCCATAGCTGACCCTCGTTTACCGCTCTTTGTGATTTGGTTGCAGGGCAAGAATCGCAGGCTGGACCCAGCGCGCCGGCCAAAAAGGCCTAAAGCCTCATGAAGTGTTTACCTTGTCTTCATGCACTTTTATTATTACATTTTGTTGTAACCGGCTTGCATGCCGAGGTAGTTTAGGTAAAACTATTATCTGTCCCCTTTTGTTGGGACGTTCTTTTGTGTTGAATGTTTGGTGATTTGGACTGTGGTTTTGTATGGCCTTAAGGCCAGTTGGACTCCTATGTAGTATGGACAATCTCTGTGTTTTATGTTTGTTTCCGCTGTGTTGTCTGAGTTTTGAGAATGGGTAGTCAATATCATCTTTTAATACTGAAGCTGTGGCGGTTATATGTCGTGGGGTCCCGGCCGGACCCATGTTATATGATCATTACAGGGGAGGTGTTACAATTTGGTATCAGAGCGAGGTTGTAGTATTCTTGCGAGGTCTAGTGTTTTTGGATCGCGTAAGAGATTGTCCACATAGGAGTATTGTGCGGGATCATGAGTATCCCTGCGTTCGAGTCTTGCGTTTAGATCCTGATGAGCTTTTATTTTTCCTTGCTTATGAAAGGACGTTGGCGACGATGCGGGGACGTCGAGGAGGCAAGAGGAGCCTTCGGGGAGCAGTGCTACTGCTCCAGGCCTCATGAATGTGGGCATGTCCCCGGCTGATTTCTGTCGCATGCTAGCGGAGGCAATGGTAGCGACTCCTGTTACTCCGGCGGCTACGCCGGATACACCGGAGGTCGAAGTAAGGCAAGCAGAGCCTTTAGCGGAGAGAGCTATTCCGATGGGTGATCGATTCATGAAGTATTTCTTGAGTTTCCACCCTCCGACATTCAAGGGAGTGGGCACTCCAACGGATGCCGAGGATTGGCTTTCGAGGATCCAGGAGCTCTTGAAGGCAGCTGAGACCCCAGCTGAGAGGCAGTCTCACTTTGCGAGCTTCATGTTAGAGGGCGATGTGAAGTTGTGGTGGGTGAACCATAACGGTCGACATTTTGTTGGGCGTGTTCCGTCCATAGAGGAGTTCGGAAACGCTTTCCTAAAGCGTTACATTCCGGCTTCATCAAGGTTAGCACTGCAGCGGCAGTTTCTGCATTTGGTGCAGCGGGAGAAGACAGTGGATGAATATCTGCAAGAGTTCACTCGGTTGGGTCGTTATGCAGGTACGACTATGGAAGATGATGAAGAGAGAGATAACCTCTTTTATCAAGGGTTGAGGGAAAATTTAAGGCAACCACTCATAGCCTTGAAGAATGCCGGATTCAATGAGTTGGTCGAAGCCGCTCGCACGCTGGAGAGCGACTTGGAGCGAACTCAACGGCGAAAGGGTGTTGCGGCAAGGCAGGGAGAAGGAAAGCCTTCTCAGTCTCAGCCCCAGTGGAAGTCCGAGGGCAGCCGATGGAAGAAGAAGCCCCGTCCTAATAGGCCTGGGGAAAGAAGTGGCGCACCTTCGGGAGATTTCCGTTCCAAAGGTCCGGTTACTTGTTACCAGTGTGGCAAGGTGGGTCACATTAGTCGTTTTTGTACCGAGGGTGGAGCTGGGCCAGAGCCGAGACAAGAACAATCGGTGCGTTCGGGTCCCAGTGTTGCAGAGAAGGGGAAAGCGGCGGAGTCGAGTGCTTCGCGGTTCCCTCCAGTGCAGCCAAGAGCCTATAATCTTGGGCAACAGGAGGCGATACGTCAACCCGATGTGGTGACAGGTACGAAAGAAGTTTCGTTTGTTACTATAATGTAGGTTGCGGCCTTTCATGTTGTCTTGCACGTGGTTAGGTTTCGTGCTAGTTTCGGGCTACCCCTCTCGAGTGTTGTTCGACACGGGGGCGTCACACTCTTTTCTTGCGGAAAGTTTTATCCGGAAGATTGGTGCTGAGTCCGTAGTGGCAGAAGTGGAGCTGAGTGTGCGTATGCCGAATGGGTCGTTCATGACTACCATGAGGAAGGGACGCATTGTGATGCAAATTGGCGATTGTGATTTCGTGTTGGTAGCAGCGATTCTGCCACTAGCCGAATTCGATGTTATCTTGGGAATGGACTGGCTTGCGGAGCAGCGAGCTAGTATCGACTGCCAGTTGAAGGTGGTAACCCTGAGAGGTGAAGGTAGAGCAGAGGCCAAGTTTGAAGTCCTAAGCGGAGTGGCTGGCTCCCTGATTTCCGCTATGCAAATGAGGCGTGCGGTAAACCAAGGAGGCGAGGCGTTCTTAGCTTTGTTGGAGACTCACTCCACAAAGTTGGCTATTAGAGAAGTTCCGGTGGTGAAAGAATTTGTGGATGTATTCCCCGAGGAGCTTCCGGGAGCACCTCCTCAGCGTGAAATTGATTTCTCGATAGAGTTGGTACCGGGTGCGAGGCCGGTGTCGCGTCCTCCGTTTAGGATGGCACCGAAGGAACTGGCCGAGTTAAAGGTTCAGTTGCAGGAGTTGTTAGAGCAAGGGTACATTAGGCCCAGCTCTTCGCCGTGGAGCGTGCCGATATTGTTTGTGAAGAAGAAAGATGGAAGTATGCGGTTGTGTATCGATTATCGTGAATTAAATAAATTGACCGTTAAGAATAAATATCCGATCCCCCGAATCGATGATTTGTTCGACCAGTTAGTGGGGTCGGTGGTGTACTCCAAGTTGGATTTGAAATTGGGGTACTACCAGCTGAAGATTCGAGAAGAGGACGTTGCCAAGACAGCGTTGGGACTCGGTATGGACACTACGAGTTTTCAGTGATGCCGTTCGGACTGACGAACGCGCCATCTGTGTTCATGGATTTGATGAACAGGGTTTTTCGCCCGTTCTTAGATTCGTTTGTGGTGGTGTTTATTGATGACATTTTGGTGTATTCAAAATCGGAGGCAGAGCATGAGTCTCACTTGAGGCAAGTATTGCAGACTCTAAGGGAGAATCAGCTTTATGCTAAGTTCTCAAAATGCGAGTTTTGGATCGAGAAGGTGGCTTTCTTGGGTCACGTAATTAGTGGAGATGGGGTGGCGGTAGATCCAGCGAAGATTGAAGCCATTAGAGATTGGCATGTCTTGAGAACCGTGGCGGAAGTCCGGAGTTTCCTTGGACTAGCCGGCTATTACAGAAGGTTCGTGGAGAACTTTTCGCGGATGGCGTTGCCCCTCACCACTCTCACTCGCAAGGACCAGAGGTTCGTATGGACACCGGAGTGTGCCCGTGCATTTGAGAATCTGAAGGAAAGGTTGATGTCCGCTCCAATCCTTAGTCTTCCTAGTGGGACGGAACGATTTCAGATTTTCAGCGACGCGTCAGGTTGCGGGTTGGGTTGCGTGCTGGTGCAGCACGGTAAGGTGATCGCTTATGGGTCAAGGCAGTTAAAGGCTCATGAGAAGAACTATCCCGTCCACGATCTGGAGTTGGCGGCGGTAATCTTTGCGCTAAAGTTGTGGCGGCACAACGTTTATGGTGCGAAGGTGGAGATCTTCACAGATCACAAAAGCTTGAGGTATCTTCTAGACCAAAAGGACCTGAATATGCGGCAGCGTAGGTGGGTCGAGTTCCTTGGGGACTACGACGTGGAGATTCAATATACGTCGGGTAAAGCTAACGTGGTGGCGGATGCTTTGAGTAGGAAGTACTCCGGGCAAGGTAATTGGATGGAGGCGCATAACGAGCGTTTGATTCGAGACTTGGAGTCTCTTGACATTTCTTGTGTGGCTAGAGGTGAGTCTAGCGTAGCTCGTTTGAACTGGATTGAAATGCAGTGTGATATAACGGATCGAATCCGAGAGGAGACCAGTGCGGACGAGGAGTGCCAACAGTTGGTGTTGGAGGCTCAGCAAAGCGAAGGCACTGCTTTGGAGATGGTTGGTGGAATTCTGAGGAGAGACTGAAGGATCTGTGTTCCGCGCTTCGGCAAGCTTCGCGAGGAGTTGATGTTTGAAGCTCACTTTACGAAGTACTCCGTTCATCCAGAAAGTACAAAGATGTACGCGTATTTGAAGAAATCTTTTTGGTGGCCTGGGATGAAGCGGGATGTAGCTGAGTACGTGAGCCGATGTCAGACTTGTGCCATGGTGAAGGCTGAGTGCCAAAGGCCCGGTGGGTTCTTGAAGCCTCTTCCCATCCCCGAATGGAAGTTCGATGACATCACAATGGATTTTGTACATGGTTTGCCTCGATCGCAGCAGGGTAACGATGTGATTTGGGTGATAGTGGATCGCCTGACGAAGGTGGCCCACTTCATTCCGAATCAGAAGAGCGATGGCATGGAGAAGCTCGTGGAGCTTTATGTTCGAAACATTGTGCGGTTGCACGGGATTCCGAAGAGCATCGTTAGTGATCGCGATGGGCGATTCACCTCGAAGGACTGGAAATTAGTGCAGAAAAGTCTAGGCACGAAGCTCAAGTTTAGTACCGCGTTCCATCCGCAGACCGATGGTCAGACGGAGCGAACGAACCGTACGTTGGAAGACATGTTGAGGATGTGTGCTCTCGACTTTGGCAAAGGTTGGGAAGACCACCTTTTCATGGTGGAGTTCGCCTATAATAATAGCTTCCAGGTGAGTATCAAGATGGCGCCATACGAAGCTTTGTATGGAAGGAAGTGTCGAACGCCGATGTCTTGGGCAGAGGTGGGAGACACTAAGATTTTGGGAAAGCAAGTGGTGGAAGATGCTTGCGAGATTGTGCGGACGATCCAGGAGCGCATGAAGGTTGCTCAGGATCGACAAGCGAAGTATATTAATGCGCTTCACAGAAATGTGGAGTTCGCAGTGGGCGACATGGTCTACTTGAAGATCAAGCCGTTCAAGGGTGTTTCGCGGGTGCGACGACTCAAGAAGTTGAGTCCGAGATATTTGGGTCCGTTCGAGGTTACGGAGCGTATAGGCGAAGCAGCCTATCATTTGGCGTTGTCCGCAGAGCTGAGTGGATTACATGACGTTTTCCATGTCTCCGTGCTGAGGAAAGCTTTGGTAGAGCTGAGCGTCGTGGTCGAAGCGGCGGCGGTGCCGGTGATGGAGGACTTGGGGGCGAGGGTTCGCCCGGTGTGCGTGGAGGATTCAGAAGTCCGGCAGTTGCGTAACAAGCAAGTCAAACTTGTAAAGGTGCGATGGGACAACTGCGGGCGAAACGAATTCTCTTGGGAGCGTGAGCAAGCGATGCGGGAGGATTTCCCGGAACTTTTCGCTCCAGGTATGCGTTATGAATTTCCTGTTTAAATTCTGAAATTTCGAGGACGAAATTCTTTTAAGGGGGGTGGAGTTGTAACACCCCAAAAATCGTAGTTCAGCGAGGTAGGCGGAGTGGTAATGCTGCGCTCGGGATAGGCTAAAAATTCCACAACAGTTCTCTGCGCACGACCATTGTCCTCTTCACGCACGACCAGTGATCGTGCACCAGTGATCGTGCGTATCTCGCAAGGAATCGGAGTTCTGTCTCGGCTTATCGCACGACCATTCTCCTCTTCGCGCACGACCAGTGATCGTGCGCCTGTGATCGTGCGCCCTGTTTATTTCTGTTCCGCAAAAACGTGCGGGGATGACGATCCGACCGATCAAATATTTCGGGATTTGATCCAGCGGCTGAGATGTTTCGCTGGGGGGCTTTAGGGCTTGGATGAGGGGTTATTCCCTCATATTTTCAAGTCATTTCTCTCCCTTAGGTTGGAGAAAGGAGAAGGGGGCAAGGAGGAAGAAGAGGGAGATCCGCCATTGTTGGAGCTTCGGAGCTCCGATCGCCGATCCGAGACCGGCAACGCGTAGAGGGCGTCAAGGCGCTTCTTCTCCACCGTTGGTTTGCAAGCTTCTCATGGCTAGGAGGAGATCTCAAAAGGTAACGACATTTCTCCTCCCGGTCTTTAGGATGCGTGCTTGGCATCCCTTTATTTTTCTGCATTTTGGCACCGGATCCGTCGAGTGAGAGGGATCCGGGTCGCCTTGGTTCAAAAGGAACCATCGGGTTGATTGAGTCCGTCCCCGACATGATTTGCACTAGAGATCCGCTCCGTTAGCGGATTAGGCATTGTGGGTGAAGCCGGATTTGTGGCCGTTGGTCCGATTCGGTGATGTTGATTTACGCGCATTTTAGGGGTTTTGTTAGAAATCCGATTACGGCGAACTCGTCGTTGTGATGCCCTTGTAGCTTCGTGTGGTAACGAACGTTGGGTTTAGGGCCGAGAAATAATGTGCGGAATATGGGGCTTGTGATGCCTAGAGTTGTGCGAAGGCGCGATTGGTCTTTGTGGTCGGCTGGCTATCCCGTGAAGACTGAGATTCACGTGTGGAGAGTGTCCCGGCAAGATTAGTCCCTTCGATTGTTGACTGACGAGAATGTCTGTGCTACGGATGAGTCCGTTGATGGTCACCAGGCGAGGCAATCGGTGGACGTTGTCCCGAGAGTAAGTCCAGGGCCTTGGGACGTTTTGGTTAGCCAGAATTCTTAGTATCGGTCTTGGTGTGTTGTTGGCGGCCCGAGCGTGTGAGCTGTTAGACAAGCCCGATGGCATGGTGAGCCAGGCGAGGTGGGTCTCAGCGAGAGCTCTTGGCCTTGGGTTATGATGCCCTTGCGGGGAAATGATGAGTACCCTTGTGTTTGTGATGTGATGATGATGTATGATGATGTGATAGATTCATACGCTTTAGGGTGCCTTAGGTGAAACCCGGGTTTGCATTCATTTTGCATTGATAGGCCCCTTTTTATTAACTGCTCAACATAGAAACGTGGATGCTGTATGTGACACTCATACCTGTTTTTATGTTGTTTTCCGTTTATGTACATTTGCATACGAAGTGCTGACTTGCAGGGTGAAGTAGTTCCCCGGGGTCCGCTAGGACGGCCGGGAGGAGGGATGTTGTTACACCGTTTGTGGTCAGCCATAGCTGACCCTCGTTTACCGCTCTTTGTGATTTGGTTGCAGGGCAAGAATCGCAGGCTGGACCCAGCGCGCCGGCCAAAAAGGCCTAAAGCCTCATGAAGTGTTTACCTTGTCTTCATGCACTTTTATTATTACATTTTGTTGTAACCGGCTTGCATGCCGAGGTAGTTTAGGTAAAACTATTATCTGTCCCCTTTTGTTGGGACGTTCTTTTGTGATGAATGTTTGGTGATTTGGACTGTGGTTTTGTATGGCCTTAAGGCCAGTTGGACTCCTATATAGTATGGACAATCTCTGTGTTTTATGTTTGTTTCCGCTGTGTTGTCTGAGTTTTGAGAATGGGTAGTCAATATCATCTTTTAATACTGAAGCTGTGGCGGTTATATGTCGTGGGGTCCCGGCCGGACCCATGTTATATGATCATTGCAGGGGAGGTGTTACATCCTTCCACGAAGGATTATGGTCAATTTGCATGAGTTCTGCTTCATCTGTTGACAGATGAAAAAGTTAAAAGGTCACTCCCCCGGATGGAAGACCGAACATTGACAACTCATCTGGCTCCTCATTTTGTGTCCTTGGAATATGTTCGATGATAAATGACTTGAATCTTCCGATTTCCTTTTTGGCTAACAGCAGATATTTCCTCAGAATTGGATCCATTGTCTCATAATTTCCCAAGACCTGAGAGGCCATTACCAACGAATCGGTTCTAACATGTGCATGTTCTATCCCCAGCTCTTTTGCAAGTCTCAGCCCAGCCAAAAGTGCTTCATATTCTACTTGGTTATTTGTAACTGGAAAGAAGAATTTGATAGCTTGTTCCAGCCTGGTGCCATTTGGACTGATTAAAACTATTCCGGCTCCCACGGAGTTTTTGCCAGAAGCCCCATCCACATAGATGACCCAAGCTAAAGGAGATTGCACCACTTGTTCGGAACTAGGTTCTGTTGTATCCACCAAGAAGTCTGCCAAGATTTGCGCTTTGATTGCTGTTCGGGGGATGTATGATATTTCGAATTCACTTAGTTCGATAGCCCATTTTGTACAACCCTCATATTTCCCGAGTCGGTGTGACCCGACCCGGATGAGACCAAGACAATGAAGGTGGTCGAGACGATCAAAACGACCGCGCATAAGCGGCCGGGACCAGTCAAGGCAAAGAGAGGCCACATGGGACGCGGGGGGAGCACCCGCTCCCCCGACTCCCCTTCGGGCGAGTGGGAGGAGCACCCCACTCGCCGTTCACCAAGGTGAGTGGGAGGATCCCTCCCACTCGCCGGGCGAGTGGGAGGGTCCCTCCCACTCGCCCTCCCACTCGCCATTTACCCGGGCGAGTGGGAGAGACCCTCCCACTCGCCGGGCGAGTGGGAGGGTCCCTCCCACTCACCGGCCACCTTGAGGGGGAGTGGGAGGAGGCCCTCCCACTCACCACCCCCTTTGGACGAGTGGGAGGAACTCTCCCACTCGCCCAGTACATTGGGGGAGGCCAGTATGGCCTCCCGTGAGGGGAAAAGTGGGCATCTCGGGTCCCACTCGCCTCCCCTCACACGTTGATTGTTCATGGTCATGGTCGGACTGCGGATAGCAGAATTTTGGTTATTCCCAGTCCAATTTTGGCTATCCGCAGTCCATTTTTTGGGAAAGTCTATAAATAGACCCCCATGGGCACCTTGGGAAGGGTTGGTCTCTACCCCCTCCCTCGCGTGGTCTTGTGAGCAAGCACTCCCCTCCCCTGTCACCTTCCAGTTGATGGTGAGGTGGTTCTTAGTGCCCTCCAAGGTGCCCAGGCTCAGCATTGGCTTGGGAGGGGAAGCGCTCTAAAGATCTTCCGGGTATGTGGTGGGACCTCCACGCTGAAGCTTAAGGGGTCTGTCCCTAGACTCTAGTTGTCATCAAGTCCGAATCCCTTAGTTCCTAGCAACCGGACACGGGTCAAGTCTTAGGTCAAGTAAGGGTTAGTCGCAACCCCCTTTCGAACGCTGAAACCGGGAAACTGGTTACAACATTCTGGTGCGGTGAGCATGGAAGCGGCTAATTCGGAAAGCTCCGAGCCGAGTCTCATGGCGGGAAGCAAAGAACCGGGGAAGTCGCCTCCCCCCAGCATGTTGCGGCCATTGATAGGGGAGGAGGAGGCAGATGAGGCAGATCATGTGTTGGGTGATCTGACCAAGTTAGAGGTGGCAGAGGAAGTGACTGAGAAAGAGGTCATTAGCGGCAGTGGAAGGCCGGAGAAGGTGCGAATTAGCGGGAGGCTGAGCGGGCCAGATTAAGAGAAGATCCGAAGATGTGTCCAGCAGAACATAGGCATCTTCGCATGGAGTGTTGCGGAGATGCCAGGTATTGACGCGGATGTGGCATATCATCGCCTCAACCTCGACCCGAACGTCCGCCCCATTCGCCAAAAGAAGAGGAAAGTGTCGCCCACCCTCGCTGGGCCGATCAGAGAGGAGGTGGGGAAGCTGCTCGAGGCCGGGTTCATGGAAGAAATCCAATACCCAGGGTGGGTTTCAAACGTAGTAATGGTAAAGAAGGGAGATGGGAGGTGGAGAATGTGTGTGGACTTCACTCTGTTGAACAAAGCATGCCCTAAAGACTGCTACCCGTTGCCCCGGATCGATGCGTTGGTAGATTCAGCAGTCGGATTCCCTGTGATGAGTTTCTTGGACGCGTTCTCCGGCTACCATCAAATTCGAATGCATTCGCCCGACGTCAAGGACGTCTCGTTCATCACGGACGATGGATGTTATTGTTACAAGATGATGCCGTTTGGGTTGAGGAATGCGGGGGCAACCTATCAAAGGATGATGGATCGGGTCTTCAGAGAGCAGAAGGGGCGCAACTTAGAGGTCTACGTGGATGACTTGATGGTTAAAAGCAGGGATATGGAGTCCCACCTGCAAGACCTAGTGGAGACCTTCGCTACCCTTCGGAGGTTCAAGATGAGGATGAACCCTTCCAAATGTGTTTTTGGAGCAAGTCGAGGAAAGTTCTTGGGTCATCTACTCACCCCGGAGGGGGTCGAACCCAATCCAGACAAGGTAAAGGCCATCTTGGAGCTGAAATCGCCGAAGAACGCGAAAGAAATTCAGAGGCTGACTGGGAAGTTAGCATGGCTGAGTCGGTTCCTCTCTAGGGCGGGAGAGAAGTGCTCTCCTTTCTTCAAGGCCCTGCGCCAGGGTCAGAAATTCGAATGGACACCAGAGTGTGAGAAAGCCTTTTAGGCCTTGAAGGAACAACTAACGCGAGCCCCCTTGCTCCAGGGGCCGAGGGAAGGAGAAGACCTCTTTCTCTACCTAGGGGTAGGGGTCGAGGCAGTGAGTTTGGTCCTGGTCCTGGAGGAGGGGAAGAAGCAGCTGCCGATCTACTACGTTAGCAGAGTCCTGAAGAAGGCGGAGCTGAGGTACCCTGTCCTGGAAAAGCTAGCATTTGCTTTGATCATCTCGGCCCAGAAACTCTGCCCATATTTTCAGGCTCACTCGATCAGGGTGGTGACCGACCACCCCCTTCGCAACATTATGGAGGGAGTAGAGCATTCGGGCAGGTTGGCAAAGTGGTCGGTGGAGCTTAGCGAGTTTGATGTCAGCTTCATCCCCCGATTGTCGATGAAAGCACAAGCGGTAGCAGACTTCCTGGCAGAATACATCAAAGAGGTGGACGGGCCAGATCCCGCCGGGTTGGTGGCATGGGATCTGTTCGCGGATGGAGCATCAGGAAAAAGTTCCCTCGGCGGAGGGGTGATCCTGGTCAGCCCACATGGGACCAGGATCGAGCAAGCGATCCACATTCGGTTCCCTGTGACCAACAACCAGGCCGAGTATGAGGCAGTGGTGGCAGGGCTCCGTCTGGCAAAGGAGCTGGAGATCCGGGACGTGAAGGTTTTCACAGATTCAATGGTGATGGCCTCCCAGGTTCGAGGGGAGTTCGAAGCAAAGGAGCCAACCCTCCAGAGGTATCTGGCGAAGGTTAGGGACCTCGTCGGATGGTTCCACACCTTCTCCATTCAACACATTCCAAGAGAGGAGAACACCCGAGCGGACCAGTTGGCGAAGCACGGTCCTCGCGCGGGAGGAACGGTGACTGAGCTGTTCCGCCCATCCATCGAGGAAGGCGAGTTGATGGAGATTGATCGAAGAGCCTCATGGATAGACCCGATCCTCACCTTCCTGACCTCGGGAAAGTTCCCGGAAGGAGACCTAGATAAGAGGCGGTTCAGGTACAAGTCAGCATACTACATGATGCGCGAAGGAAGCCTGTACAGGAAGACCTTGGTCGGGCTCCTAGCAAGGTGCGTGACGGAAGATGAAGTTCCGAGGGTCTTGGAGGAAATCCACTTCGGAGAATGCGGGAGCCATTCGGGAAGTCAGACCCTAGAAAAGAGGGTGCTAAGGCAAGGGTACTTCTGGCCGACTCTGCGGTAGGATGCCATGGAGTTTGCAAAAAAGTGTCAGAAGTGTCAACTCTTCGCGCCGCTCCAACTTCAACCAGCGCAGAGGCTCAGGACGATCACTGCGCCCTGGCCCTTCGCCATCTGGGGGATGGACTTGGTCGGCTCGTTCCCTCAGGCTAGCGGTCAGAGGAGATTCTTGCTGGTTATGATTGACTATTTCTCCAAGTGGGTGGAGGTTAAGGCCTTGGCAAAGACGACCTCGTAGGTGATAATTTGCAGACACGGACCACAATTCGCTAGCGATGGTCCCCCTTACCATAGTAACAGACACGGACTCCCCCTTACCATAGTAACAGACAATGGACCACAATTCGCTAGCGATGAACTCATCACCTTCTGCGATCAAGTGGGCATCGACCTCCGCTTTGCCTCTGTCCACCATCCTCGAAGCAATGGGCAGGTGGAGGCCGCCAACAAAGTCATTGTCAACTTGCTGAAGAAGAAGGTGGAGAACCTAAAAGGGAACTGGGTGGAGCAACTTGCCTCGGTCTTATGGGCCTTGAGAACAACCCCAAACACGGCAACGGGCGAAACGCCATTCAAACTCTCCCATGGGTCAGAAGTCGTGCTCCTAGTGGAGTTCGAGGTCAGATCCCCCCGGGTCGTAGCTGCCGAGGAAGGGGACGAGGACTAGAGAATAGGCAACGAAGAGGAGCAGCGACTCTCGTTGGATATGGTTGAGGAGCTCCGGGACCTCGCCACGGTTCGACAAGAGGAAGTGAAGCGTCGGATGGCCAGGTACTTCGATAAGAACATTAGAATCAAACAATTCATCCTAGGAGATCTAGTCCTCAAAAAGGTCGACGCCGCGGGAAGGTCGGCGAACGTAGGAAAGCTCCAGCCCAATTGGGAGGGGCCCTATGTGATCTTAGAGGCCCTGAGGTCAGGGGGGTATCGCCTTCAGAATGTTGAGGGAATCCCCCTGGGTAATACTTGGAGTGGCGACGATCTTAAACGTTTTTATCCTTAATGAATATGTTGATTGTCTCTTTGGTCATGCCTCTTACTCCAGCTTAAGATAGTTACCCTGGCCGATGGGAGCACAGGTTGGTAAGGTTCCACGAAGCGGAATTGTATCGCGAAAGCATCGAGCACTTCCACCTCCAGTCAGATTGGGAAGGCGTTGAGTTCCTCCACCCCCGGTTGAGCTAAGACTCCCAGGACATGGATGGGTACTTCCACCTCCAGTCAGACTGGGAAGGCGTTGAGTTCCTCCACCCCCGGTTGAGCTAAGACTCCCAGGACGTGGATGGGTACTTCCACCTCTAGTCGGATTGGGAAGGCGTTGAGTTCCTCCACCCCCGGTTGAGCTAAGACTCCCAGGACGTGGATGGGTACTTCCACCTCCAGTCAGACTGGGAAGGTGTTGAGTTCCTCCACCCCCGGTTGAGCTAAGACTCCCAGGACATGGATGGGTACTTCCACCTCCAGTCAGATTGGGAAGGCGTTGAGTCCCTCCACCCCCGGTTGAGCTAAGACTCCCAGGACGTGGATGGGTACTTCCACCTCTAGTCGGATTGGGAAGGCGTTGAGTTCCTCCACCCCCGGTTGAGCTAAGACTCCCAGGACATGGATGGGTACTTCCGCCTCTAGTCGGATTGGGAAGGCGTTGAGTTCCTCCACCCCCGGTTGAGCTAAGACTCCCGGGACATGGATGGGTACTTCCACCTCCAGTCGAATTGGGAAGGCGTTGAGTTCCTCCACCCCCGGTTGAGCTAAGACTCCTAGGACGTGGATGGGTACTTCCACCTCCAATCGGTAGGATCCCTGACTAAAAGAGACCATTCTCCAGGCTCAGTCATGCCGACGGATGGGAGGTTCGTCCGGTTGACTCGCGGCAGGAAAGACCTCAGGAGGGACAATATGTTGGTAAGACGGTTGAATCTCTCTGTCCCTCGGTGAAGGTAAGCACCTGGGACGTGAATTGGTTCTCCGCCCCCGGATAGTTCGGGTAGGTGTGGAGTTCCCTCCCCCTCCAGGTGAGCTCGTCTCCCTGGTAGGTGTGGAGTTTCCTCCCCCTCCAGGTGAGCTAGGCCCCCTGGTAGATGTGGAGTTCCCATTTTACACCACAGGCCTAGTTCAGCTCGACTAGAGGTATCGGGTTTCCCTCCACCCTCGGTTGGGCTTAGTCCGACCTTAGGTGTTGAGCTTTCTCCACCTCCTGTCGAGCTCGGCTCGCCGGAGGGGTGTTTAGTGGAGAAAGGTTCGTTCCCCACCTCGGGTCGAGTTCAGCTCGACTAGAGGTATCGGGTTTCCCTCCACCCTCGGTTGGGCTTAGTCCGACCTCGGGTGTTGAGCTTTCTCCACCTCCTGTCGAGCTCGGCTCGCCGGAGGGGTGTTTAGTGGAGAAAGGTTCGTTCCCCACCTCGGGTCGAGTTCAGCTCGACTAGAGGTATCGGGTTTCCCTCCACCTTCGGTTGGGCTTAGTCCGACCTCAGGTGTTGAGCTTTCCCCACCTCCTGTCAAGCTCGGCTCACCGGATAGGTGTTTAGTGGAGAAAGGTTCGTTCCCCACCTCGGGTCGAGTTCAGCTCGACTAGAGGTATCGGGTTTCCCTCCACCCTCGGTTGGGCTTAGTCCGACCTCGGGTGTTGAGCTTTCTCCACCTCCTGTCGAGCTCGGCTCGCCGGAGGGGTGTTTAGTGGAGAAAGGTTCGTTCCCCACCTCTGGTCGAGTTCAGCTCGACTAGAGGTATCGGGCTTCCCTCCACCTTCGGTTGGGCTTAGTTCGACCTCAGGTGTTGAGCTTTCCCCACCTCCTGTCAAGCTCGGCTCGCCGGATAGGTGTTTAGTGGGAAAGGGTTCACCCTTCGTCTCAAGATGGTTTCAGCCGAAAGGCTTGGCAGAGGTTCCCCGATGGCAGATCCCTTCGCGGATTCCCCTCAGGTCCCACCTACTCATCAAATAGGTGGGTTGGACTTTCTTTACGAGCTTGGGACAAGCTCGCAAAGAGCGGGGATTGTGTACAACCCTCATATTTCCCGAGTCGGTGTGACCCGACCCGAATGAGACCAAGACAATGAAGGTGGTCGAGACGATCAAAACGACCACGCATAAGCGGCCGAGACCAGTCAAGGCAAAGAGAGGCCACATGGGATGCGGGGGGAGCACCCGCTCCCCCGACTCCCCTTCGGGCGAGTGGGAGGAGCCCCCCACTCGCCGTTCACCCGGGTGAGTGGGAGGATCCCTCCCACTCGCCGGGCGAGTGGGAGGGTCCCTCCCACTCGCCATTTACCCTGGCGAGTGGGAGAGACCCTCCCACTCGCCGGGCGAGTGGGAGGGTCCCTCCCACTCGCCGGCCACCTTGTGGGGGAGTGGGAGGAGGCCCTCCCACTCACTACCCCCTTTGGGCGAGTGGAAGAAACTCTCCCACTCGCCCAGTACATTGGGGGGAGGCCAGTATGGCCTCCCGTGAGGGGGAAAGTGGGCACCTCGGGTCCCATTCGCCTCCCCTCACGCTTTGATTGTTCATGGTCATGGTCGGACTGCGGATAGCAGAATTTTGGTTATTCGCAGTCCAATTTTGGCTATCCGCAGTCCATTTTTTGGGAAAGTCTATAAATAGACCCCCATGGGCACCTTGGGAAGGGTTGGTCTCTACCCCCTCCCTCGCGTGGTCTTGTGAGAAAGCACCCCCCCCCCCTCCCCTGTCACCTTCCAGTTGACGGTGAGGTGGTTCTTAGTGCCCTCCAAGGTGCTCAGGCTCAGCATTGGCTTGGGAGGGGAAGCGCTCTAAAGATCTTCCGGGTATGTGGTGGGACCTCCACGCTGAAGCTTAAGGGGTCTGTCCCTAGACTCTAGCTGTTCGAAAGCCCTGTTGCACTCCTCGCTCCATTCAAACTTTGATCCTCCCCGTAGTATTTTAAAGAATGGAGCACTTTTATCCCCGGATTTGGAGATAAATCTGCTCAATCCTGCCAATCTTCCTCCAAGCTGCTGAACTTCCTTGGTATTTCGAGGAGGGGTCATATCAAGGATGGCCTTCACCTTATCTGGATTCGGTGCAAGGCCATCGGGAGTTAAGAGATGCCCGAGAAACTTTCCTTTGTTTGCCCCAAACACACATTTCAAAGGGTTTAATTTGAACTTGAACCTCCGTAGAGTAGCGAACGTCTCTACGAGGTCTTTCAAGTGTAATGAAAATGTTTTACTCTTCAGAAGGAG
Organism: Dactylorhiza incarnata; assembly: GCA_033032865.1. Taxonomy (NCBI): domain Eukaryota; kingdom Viridiplantae; phylum Streptophyta; class Magnoliopsida; order Asparagales; family Orchidaceae; genus Dactylorhiza; species Dactylorhiza incarnata. The sequence continues at coordinate 4,400,846 of JAWHQI010000013.1, forward strand.
ATCATCAACATAAACTTCGAGGTTCCTGCCTTTTTTATGCTTAAAGACGGTATCCATCATTCTTTGATATGTTGCGCCCGAAGGGCATTACGAGATAGCAGTAACACCCATCGTTTGTCATAAATGAGGTGTGCTGGATATCAGGTTTGTGCATTTTAATTTGATGATACCCAGAGAAAGCATCGAGAAAACTCATAAAATCGTACCCAACCGCGGAATCAACTAAGACATCTATCCGAGGCAGAGGGTAGCAATCATTGGGACACGCTTTATTAAGTTTGGTGAAGTCAACGCACATGCGCCACTTCCCACCAGATTTCTTAACCATTACAACATTCGACATCCACGTGGGATATTGAATTTCAGAAATGAAGCCTGCTTTTAGGAGTTTGGCAACCTCCTCTCTGATGGGCAACGCGAGCTTGGTTGCCACTTCTCTCTTCTTTTGCTAGACAGGCTTGAACTCGGGAGATACGTTCAGATGATGACAAGCTATGTCCGGATCCACTCCTGGCATGTCCTCCGCTGACCAGGCGAAGACATACAGATTCTCCAAAAGGCAGGAGATTAGCTCTACTTTCTCCTCCTCTAGCAACTCAGCATTGATGATCAGCTTCTTTTCTTCCCCTTAAGCAATAGGGATCTCTTGGGTCGCCTGGGCAGGTTCCAGGTGAGCCCCTTCTCGATCTTTTCCTTCCTCAGCAGCCCTTGAGGATTCAGCAATCTCCAAAACTTTAGCCACGATTTCGGGAAGTGAAACGTCGGTGATCATGTTGACCGTTCGGACATAGCACTCCCGAGCCACCTTTGGGTTACTTCTAACCCGATACTGCCTTCCCTCAGCGGCAAACTTAAGAGCGAGGTGGAAAGTAGACACCATTGCCCGATATGCATTAAGAATTGGCCTCCCGAAGATGGCGCAGTAGTTACTTGGGGCATCCACCACCACGAAGTTGATCAGTTTTATTACTCCTCCAAGAGAGACCAGGAGCTTTACTGAACCCTCCACTTCTTTCTTCTCCCTAGAAAAACCGTAGAGGGGCCCGTCAGTGGAAAGCAAAGGCTTTCCGGTCTTCAGGGCTTCGAAGGTTGGGCGGAAAAGAAGATTGACTGAGCTGCCTGTATCAATCAAGATCTTGTGGACTGTATAATTTTCGATGACGGCATTGATGACCACCGCATCGTCAAAAGGATTGGCATTGGGGGGAAGGTCATCCTGACCAAAGGTGACAATAGTGCTTTCGGGGGGAGAACTTGTAGTGGCTGCTACTTCCTGCTTCAAAACTCTCGCGATGCTGGATTTGCGAGATGACTCTGCTCCAGCCCCCCCATGGATACAATAGATGTCCCCCAAGGGGCCCACATCATTGACTTCGATGCATTCGGCAGAAGGATGGATGTCTCCATAGCAGCCGACGTCTTCAACGTCGGCGCATTCCCAGGTCACTTCACTATTTCTTTCTCTTTTTTCTTCTCAGCCGCTGGCTCAGCGGTTGGCTCTTTTCGGACTAGGCCCCGGAGTTTTCCTTCTCCCAGGAGCCTCTCTATCAGCAAGAGAAGGGCCCGACAGTCTTCGGTCAGATGCCCTCCCTCTTTATGGTATTCACAGTAAAGGTTCGGATTTTGATTGCGAATATCCGACTTTAGAGGAGCAGGCCTTTTGAAATTTGGCCTTTTCTGCAAGATCTGGACCACTTCGTCCATGGTGACATTTAAGGGAGTGAACGACTCTTGCGAGTCATCATATTGAGTGGATGGAATGACTGGAGGTGGCTGCGCGGTATACTGTGGTAAGTATACCGGCATGATTTGCGGAAGAGGAGCGGATGGAGCGGGAGCGATGGCCAACGGCGGTTTCTGATCCTGAAACCGTTGATGGCCAATAAAGGGTTGTTTGTTTTTGTAGCTTCTCCCCCTCTGGGAACGGGGTTCAAAGTGGGACTGATTTGATGGCGGATGGTGAAAGGACGGATTGGACTGCTCCTTATCGCTTACCAGCTTTGCGACATAGCCTGGATTGCTCTTTTCTCCTCTAATGAACATATTTGCCAAACTTATCATTTCCTGATAAGTCCTGGGCTCCCTTATATTTGCTTCAAATTTTATAGGTCCCTCTCTTAAGCCATGGATGAGGGCAACGCTATACATCTCTGGATCCACATTTTGGACTTCCATGATCTCCTTCTGAAAGCGGTCAACGAAACGGGCCCACGTTTCGTCTTCCCGCTGCTTTATATCGAAAAGGCCCGCCGGGCCACTTTTCCTCTCCCTTGAGGTGGAGAACCTCAGCAAAAACTCCATTCGCAGCTCAGCAAAACAACTGATCGATCTGGGATGCAGCCCATAAAACCACTCCCTTGCTTGTCCTTCAAAGGAGGTCACAAGGAGTTTGCACTTAGTCGCATCAGTTAAGGTCCTAAGAGCGATGGCTGACTCGAAGGCTTGTAGATGAACAGTGGGATCGGTTTCTCCACTGAAAGCTGGTAGACGAGGATCTCTGAAATTATTAGGGGTTGGCTCCCCCCGGACTTCGTCCACGAAGGGAGAAGTTTCTTCCATGTCTTCATATAAGGGAGCAGGGTAGTAAGCCGCCAAAGCCGTGGCTATTCGCGGACAAGCCGCCTTGTAAGAGGACCGGGCAGCAGCTTCTGGCAGGTAGAAATGGTGAGCAGCGGCTTCAGGCGGGTATGACAAGCGAGCTGCTCCTTCTGGCGGATAGGATAGGCGGGCTGCATGAGAAGCCGCCCCCTGGAAATCGAGGATTCGAGCTGGCATGCCGTGCGCGGCTTCCTGATAGAATTTTTGCCTGGCCGCAAAAACTTCTTGCTGGGGTTAGAGGTTGGCGGCTTATGGTAGCGGGTAAGGCGGAGGCGGAGGAGGAACCGGAGTCACCGCCTGATTAACCGCGGTTTGAGGAGCGGGGTTTGGCAAAAAAGACCTAATAAAAATAGAAGTCAAAAAGACTTTAGGTCTCCGTCAGACAGCGTTCGACAAAAATATCCTTTTCGTCGACCACCGTTCGACAAATGAAACTGTTTTTATCGATTCTGAGGTTAATAGGTTTTGTCGACTACCGTTCGACAAATGGTTCAAATTTGCCGTCCTCCGTTCGACAAATTTTGAGGATAAATAGAAATATTGATTTTTAACATATTGAATCTCCATCTATCATTCCTAGTTGATTTATAAAGAAGATGTGCTTCTTTTCATCCAAGGGCTTGGTGAAAATGTCAGCTCTTTGTAAATCAGTGGAAATGAATTGTAGGCAAATTTTATTTTTATCCACATTATCCCTAAGGAAGTGGTGCCTAATTTCTATGTGTTTAGTCCTACTATGGAGAACTGGATTTTGTGTTATAGATATTGCACTTGTATTGTCACAAAATATAGTTGATTTATTTAAGTTGATACCATAGTCTAGAAGTTGATTTTGTATCCACAACATCTATGAGCAGCAACTGCCAGCAGCCATGTATTCAGCTTCAGCTGTTGATGTAGACACAGATGTCTGTTTCTTACAAAACCAAGACACAAGTCTATCACCAAGAAACTGACAAGTTCCTGATGTGCTTTTCCTGTCTACTCTGCATCCAGCATAATCTGAATCTGGGAATCCAATTAATTCAAATTCAGATGTTGTTGGATACCAAAGTCCTAGATTAGGGCAACCCTTTATATATCTCAAAATCCTTTTTAATAAAATTAGGTGAGATTCTTTGGGGTTAACTTGAAATCTAGCACAAATACAGGTAGCAAACATTATGTCAGGTCTACTAGCTGTTAAATAAAGTAGTGAGCCAACAATTGCTCTGTATACTTTTGAATCAACAGGTTTCCCTGATTCATCATTAACAATAACAGCATTTGAGGGCATGGGTGTTTTCATGGTGGAAGAATCAGACATACCAAAACTTTTCACTAATTCCTTAGCATACTTAGATTGGGATATGAAGATTCGATTTGAAGTTTGCTTCACTTGAAGACCAAGGAAGTATGATAACTCACCCATACTACTCATTTCAAATCTTGATTGCATTAGATTGGAAAATCTTTTGCACAAGTTTGAATCAGTAGATCCAAATATAATGTCATCTACATATATTTGAACTAGTAAAGTTTGATTCTTATGTACTTTGTAAAATAAGGTTTTGTCTACTATGCCTCTACAGAAATTGTTTTCCAAAAGAAAACTAGCTAAAGTTTCATACCATGCTCTAGGAGCTTGTTTGAGACCATAGAGAGCTTTCTTAAGTTTAAATACAAAAGAGGGTTGAGTTGGAGAGATAAAACCTGGTGGTTGTTCCACATAAACTTCTTCTTTGATTTCTCCATTTAGGAATGCACTCTTTACATCCATTTGATAGACTTTGAATCTTTTGTATGCAGCAAATGCAAGGAAGATCCTGATTGCTTCTAACCTTGCAACTGGTGCAAATGTCTGATCATAGTCTATCCCTTCTTCCTGTGAGTATCCTTGAGCTACTAGCCTAGCTTTGTTTCTCACAATATTTCTCTTTGTATCAAGTTTGTTCCTATAAACCCATTTGGTTCCAATTACTGGATAATTCTTTGGTCTTGGGACCAAATCTCAAACCTTGTTCCTTTCAAATTGGTTGAGCTCCTCTTGCATTGCAAGAATCCAATTTGGATCTTGTTCTGCATCTTTTATGGTTTGAGGTTCAACTTGTGATAGGAAACAAGTATGCATCTGATTTTGGTGTAATTGATGCCTTGTTTGAACACCTACTGAAATATCTCCAATTACTTGTGAGATTGGATGATCTTTAACTGTGATGGGGTCAACAGTTAGAGTTGGTTCAGCAATTGTATCCACTTGGGGAATTTGTTCAGCTGCTATATCTTGTGAAGAATGATCTGCTATTGTCTGTTCTGATCTTTCAGCAAAAATTGGGAGATCTTCTTCCTCGCTCTCTTCATCATTATGTTGTTCAAGATTCAGAGTTCCTTCTTTATGTAGAGCTAATTGATCTAGTTGCTCACATAATATAGGTACCTGCAGATTTTCTATGGTAGAAGGAATCTTCTCCTTGTAAAACATGTTAGTTTCATCAAAAGAGACATGCATAGATTCTTCTATTTTAAGAGTAGATTTATTATAGATCCTATATGCTTTACTGATTTGAGAATATCCTAAGAAAATTCCTTCATCTGATTTTGGTTCAAATTTCCTAAGGTATTTCTTATCATTATTGTGAATATAACATCTACAACCAAATGTTCTAAAATAGTTAACTTTAGGTTCCATCCCTTTAAGTAATTCATAAGGAGTCTTTCCCTTAAGTTTGTGTATCAAATTTCTATTCAGAACATAATTTGCTGTGCTAACAGCCTCTGTCCAAAAGGATAGGGACAGATTAGCATCTGCAAGCAATGTTCTTGCTGATTCAATTAGAGTTCTATTTTTCCTTTCAACTACCACATTTTGTTGAGGAGTTCTAGGAGCTGAGAAACAATGCCTGATACCTTCCATCTCACAGAATTCTTGCATAAGAAGAGACTCAAACTCAGTACCATGATCACTTCTGATCAATGCAACTACAGTAGAGTACTCAATTTGTATGCTCTTAAGAAAGTCTGTAAGAACTTTAAAGTTATCTGACTTTTCTCTCAAAAAGAACACCCAAGTGAATATAGAGAAGTCATCTACAATAACTAGAGTGTAAGACTTCCCTCCTAAACTCTTTGTTGCTATAGGCCCAAAAAGGTCCATATGTAGCAAATATAAGATTCTAGGTGAATCACTTTTAGATAATGATTTAAAACTGTTTTTAGTTTGCTTACCTAGTTGACATGCCCTACAAAGACCTTCTTTCTTATATGATCCTGAGGGTAATCCTCTAACAAGATTGTCCTTAGATAGTTTAGCAATGATCCTGAGGTTTACATGTCCTAGTCTCTTATGTCAAAGTTCACTAGATTTGCTTCCATCACTAAATAAACAAACTTCTGAAGTTGATGAATTGAAATCCACTAAGTATATGTTACCTTGCCTAATACCTGATAGAACAGTAATATTATCAGTAGATTTGATAAGGCAATTCACTTTATTAAAGGTTACCTGATACCCTTCATCACATAATTGACTTATGCTGATGAGGTTGTGCTTCAGTCCCTTGACATAAGCTACCTCTTTGAAGGTGACTTCTCCAACCTTGACTTTTCCATAGCCTTTGGTCTGTCCACAGTTGGAGTCTCCAAATACAACCTTTGGTCCAAGTTTTGCCTTGTAGTTGTTCAGGCTGGCCTTGTTTCCTGTCATATGCTTTGAGCAGCCACTATCCAAATACCATTTTTCATTTATTTTGGATAGCTGTGTACCTGTAATGATAGAAAAATAAACTAGTTGTTTTTGACCCAGACTACCTTGGGTCCATTTGTTTGTCCACAATATTCAGATATAAAGGATATTTCAGGCTGATCCTTATAGCCTTGTGGATGATATCTACTTGGAGGTATTACCCACTCAGTAAGAGGATTTTTAGTGTATTTAGAATTAGAATTCTTAGAATTTTCTATATAATGTTTGTTCGACAAATTTGAGTAAATTCGTCGACCGCCGTTCGACGAATGTGCATGTTTTTGTCGAGCGCCGTCCATATTATAACTATACTGAAAGTCTGTTCTCAGTTTTCGTCGATCCCCGTTCGACAAATTTGAATCTTTTTGTCGAGCTTCGTTCAACGAATTCTTCTGAATTCTCTTATTCTTAATATTCTTGCTTGAAATATCTTTATTGGCTTTAGTAGCCTCTTTGCCTTTAGCAGAGACAAATTTTATGGGTATGGAGAGGATGTTTTTCTTAATTAGAGGTGGCTCACTTGATGAAGCACCCAAGCCCAGTTTGTTATTGAGTCTAGCATTGACAGTGCTTGTGATGTTCATCAGTTTGATACTTCTCCCATTTAGGGATTCTTCAAATCTCTTGGCCTCAGATAATTTATTCTCAATGAGAATAGTATGTTCTCTGGAGGCTGCCAACTCTTTCTTAAGAGTAGCATTCTCTTCACTTAAGTTATTCATTTCAGCTAGCTTAAATCTGAGTGAGATTATTTCCTTCTCAGATTTAATTAAGTCTAGGCAAAGGGCTTTGAATTCATCCTTGAATTCAACAGAAGTAAAGTCAAAGTTAGCTATTACCTGATCAGCATCATCTTCTGCTTCTGATTCTGATTTTTCTTCATCAGAATTGTTGGTTGAGGCGTTGATTGCCATCATGCAGAAATTTTTCTCTTCTTCATCATCATTGGAGCTGAATGAAGAAGCATATCCTGACTCATTGTCTGAGTCATAAATGGCCATTAAGCATTGGTCATTTTCTTTTGTTTCTTCATCAGAAGAGCAGGATGAAGATTCTGATTCAGATTCTGTTTCACTCCAGGATTTTGCTACAAATCCTCTCCCTTTTTTTGTGATTGTGAGAGGAAGATTTGCTGGAGTTTCTCTTTTCTTCCTTTTCTTTTCTCTTTTCCTTCTTGTCCTTCTTGTTTTGAATTTCTGGACACTCAGGTGCAATGTGTCCTGGTTTCCTGCAACCAAAACATATAATTTCATTAGCATGATTTTTGTCATACATTGGTTTGTCATAGTTTCTGGATGACTTTTTCCTGAAGTCTTTATTAGCCATCTTGTAAAATCTTTTGGCTATTAGACTCATAAACTCCTCATTGTCAGGAGTTTTTCCTTCTTCTGCATCAGCTGCCTTGAAAGTTATGCTCTTTTCTTTCTTTGTTGCTGGAGATGTAGTGGATGATTCTGCTTCCCTGGACTTGATGAGCTGCTCATAAGATTTGAGCTTGCCCAACAGTGCTTCTGTGGTAATCTCATTGAGACTCCTGGCATCCTTGATTGGCCAGAATCTTGAGTCCCATGTGCTGGGGAAGCACATTAAGATCTTGTCATTTATTTCAGTGATAGAAATCACCTTGTCCAAGGTCTTCAGCTCATTTATTATGAGACTGAGTCTGTTGTACATGTCAGCCACTGTCTCTGTGTCTCCCTTTTTAAAGTTTTCATACAGAGAGATCAAGTGTGATCTTCTGTCTTTTCTCTCATCTGTAGAACCTGCAACCATATTGTTTAGAGAAATCCAAATTTCTCTAGCTGATGTACATTCAACCACTTTTTGAAATATATCATCAGACATGGTTTGAGCCAATATGTTCATGGCTTTAGCATCTGTATTTCTTTGCTTCTTTTGAGTTTCTGCCCATTCAGGAGGTGGGACAGCATGATTGTCTCCTGTAGCTTCAGTGCTGGTTGATGTTGTAGGTACTGGAGGCCCTGTCAGAATAACATTAAAAATCTCTTCATCAATGGAGTTCATATAGAGCCTAATCCTTGCTTTCCAAAGTGCAAACTTGCTAAGGTTGCACATTGGAGGTCTTGTGCTTGAGTATTCCTTGTTTTGTGCCATGAGTTTTTATTAAGCAGAAATGAAATAAAAGTTCTAAGGAAATTTAAGATCTAGTTGATCTTTGTGATTCAGGTGTTAGCCTGTAAAGAATCATCCTATCTCTGATACCAATTGAAAGTGGAGGTTAGATCTTAAGTTACTCTAGAGGGGGGTGAATAGAGTATTAAAACTTTTTATTAGTTTTTAAAGCGGAATTAAATTACTGATGTATATATATATATGTGTAATGCAAAGTGTGATATATAATTTTGAATAAAGAAAAACACACAGCACAGAAACAATGCAGAAAATTACAAGCACAGAAGACACAAGGAATTTATAGTAGTTCCCCAATGAATCTGGGTACGTCTACTCTTCTACCACAGCTGGTAGGATATCCACTAGGAGTTTTTGATAAGGTGTCCACACACCACAGAGCTTTTGATAAGGTGCTCAAGACCAGGGTTTTTTTGATAAGGTGTCCACACACCAATAAGCTTTTGATAAGGTGCTTAAAAAACCACACAAGGATTTTTTGATAAGGTGTCTTGCCACCACTGTGTAAACTTTTGGAGGGAGAATTAACCCTGTACAAGATAAGGTAAGAAGGTTTAGAGTATTCTTCTCTGTCAATGTTTCTGAGAGAAGACAAAGGATGTTGAGGATGAAAGCTCCCCCTGTTTGTTTGAAGTTGTTGAGAACTTGAGGATGAAGATTTCTCTAAAACAGAAGCCTTCTGTAGCAGATTAATCTGGAAGAGGTGAATCTTCAGATTGTTGTTGCTCTTTTGAAGACTTGAACTTGCAGCAGATCTGAGAGAGTGAATGTTGTACTCAGAGAGATGAAGATGCTGCCTTTAGGAAGAAGAAGACTGAGAGTAATGTTCTCTGTGTGTATTTTCTTCTTCTTCTTCTTTCTCTAATCCTTCTATATTCTTGTTGTTCTCAAAGAACTGTATTTCTTAGAGACTTAGAAAAATAACTGTGAATCAATCTATATCAGAAAAAGGAGTAAGACTGTTTTTGTATATGCTTCCTTCTCTGATAGGTTTTTCTGATTTCAATTTTCAAATCATCTGCATTTTAAGGAATATATTATTCTGGCTTAAATCCTTCTTGGAACTGTAACAGCCATCAAAACGATTTTGGCAGGTCCTTTTTGATTCCTTTGTCGTGAAAGATGTCGTAGCATTAAATGTCAATGGCTATTCTTGTCTTGGAAGGAATAAAAGAATATAATAAATGAATAACATATCCTTACTAAACTGACTGAATACGTCCAAAAGTGCTTGAATAGATCTGTTAAGGTCGTCGATCTGTGTTCAGAGAGTTGAAAAAATAACTGATATAAGTAATCTGGACTTGTATTTGTCGAACTGAGCTTTAGTATAGAATTTGTCGAGCTCTGGCTGGAATTCGTCGAACGCTGCTAGCCATTTGTCGAACGCTGCTCAGGAAATGTCGAGTGCTGGAACTGGCTATACTTCTTCAGTCTGCTGAGAAGAATTTGTCGAACGAAGCTAGACATTCGTCGAACGTCACTCGCCATTTGTCGAATGCTGGGAACTTAAATTATTCCTTAAGTTCTAGCTAATCAATCAGCCTAAAGACTTGACCCTTAAGCTATACAATGGGGTCAACATGGTCCTAAGTTAAGACATAGTGATCCTAGCCCAAAACAGTAATAGGGTTGTTCCAACACCCTGTCCTATAGGGCACTCACCTAGCCCTTGATGGCAAGGGCGAGTGCTCCAAGGAAGGGGAGCAGTCACCCCCAGGGGGTAGTCCATTCCCAAGGTTGCTTTGGTCTTCCCTTAGCCTTTCCGAACATCGAGATTACGCTGCGCGCAGACCAAATATGGCTGCGGATAGTAAAATCAAAAAGGCGGAGGCCGCTATCCGCAGGCCATTTTCAAAATCTATAAATCGACCCTCATGGACACCTTAAAGAAAAGAAATTTTGGGGAAGGGGAACTAGAGAGCGCTCTTGCTTTCCTGTTACTCTCCTTGGTTATATAGGGTGCCGAGCTCCGTCTTGGTTAAATTTTTTGATCTTTCGAGTTTGTGGCAGGACCACCTCGCTGCAGCTTAAGAGGTCTGTTTTAGGTTAGCCACCAAAGCAAGTGAGTTTCTTGGTTCCGAGTGCCCGGTCTTGAGATTTTTGCTTAGGAGAAGTAAATGTGATTTGTCCCCCAGCTTCGAACTCCGTTGTGCCGATTTTTTTTTGTTTCAACATCTGGTATCATCGAACCATTGGGAACCATATCTACCTGGAGGAAAGGATTCAACATTCAGAGTATTGGCGTGGATCATATTTGAGACAACATTGTTGGAGCTGGGTTTGTGTTGTTGAAGAAGCGCAAGAATCCCATTATATTGTTCTTTGAGTGAAAGTATTGCTGAAATCAATATTGTTCTGTACTGAAGGTTCTGAGCTGATGTTTCCCGATGTCGTAATGTTAATGCTCTTATCATTTTTGGTTTTATAGCCCGGTGGAAAGCCATGAAGGAACAGTATGATTTGTTTTCCCACAATGAGTACATTAAAACTAAAAGTATCAGCTACAAATCAAATCTATATAAACTGTTACATATCGGTTAGAAAATAAAGAAACGGAATAAAGGACATTTGTCCGTTACATAATTCAAAATTGAAATAAAATCCTAATTAAAGCTCTGATTTAGACGGGATAAGGAGAAAAGAATGAAGCTTCTTGTCCCGACGAGCTTCTTGTTCGATGTTCCTGTGGTGTTTCTGTGTTCCAGTTCCTGGCAAACTTTTGTGTTCTCGATGAGCTTCTTGTTCGGCGAGGAAGAGCCAAGAGTAATAACCTTCTTGAGTTTTACCCATCGGGGTCCTAGCAAGGATAAACCAGATGAGAAAAATTATCCTAGCTTGTAATTTCTAAAGGTAAAAGCCGGTCAGAAAAAATGTCCACTGTGGGATCAAAATTTTGGACCGCGCCGGTAAAAAGGGGAACCGGTCCCGATTACCGTTCAAACTATCCAACCCCCGGTTCTAGGGTTTTTTTTTGGCCTGAGGACACGATGCTCTATGTGCCCCAATAAATAGCGATTTCAAAACCCGGGCCCACCCCCTCATTTTTTCGAAAAATGAAAATTTTCTCCCGTCTCGCCGGTTTCGTCTTTCTCTTTCCCCGCCGAAACCTTCTATTAGGGTTTTGAAATTATACGGGCGTAGAGGACGTGGAGGTGCCCGAAGATTTGATCCGTCGTCTGAATCCAGTTTTTCGAATACCTGCTTTCTTCCATTTTCGCCACTTTTCAAGCGCGAAAACAGCAAGAAATTTTAATGAACTGTTCCGGATAAAAGACCTACAACTACAGTTACAGTTGTAAAATGCCGGAACTTACAGTTACGGTTGTAAAATGCCGGAACTTACAGTTACGGTTGTAAAATGCCGGAACTTACAGTTACAGTTATAGTTGTAACGTAATATACAGCTACCAAACAATGCAGCCCATTACAGTTGTAAAATGCCGGAACTTACAGTTACGGTTGTAATTTACAGTAACTTACAACAAATTAGTTAGGCCTGCAAGCGGTTCGGTTCGGTTCGGTTTTATGTAAAACCGAAATCAAACCGAATTGCCTCGGTTTTTGCGCACCCAAAACCGAAATCGAACTGAATCCAATCGGTTCGGTTCGGTTCGGTTTTTTACCCGTCGGTTCGGTTTTCTACATTTGATTCGAAGTTGTTTAGTATTTTTGTAGGTACATGCGTTCTTTCATAAAATTTTATGAGAATTTTGAACTATAAGAACAACATTTAGTGATTTAGATTAACTAGTGCACAAATATTTTAGAACTATTCAAAATTCAAAATGAAAACCGAAACAAGTTGCACCGCGCGGCCGCTCCTTGGCGAAAGGGAAATGAAATCCCGGATGGCGAAAGGGAAATGAACGGAGGTTACGGAGCTGATGGCGTAAACCCAACAGAAAAGGGAAATAGAAATATAGAATGAAATCCCGGCGATGTACCTGTGTATAAAAATTTATTGCCTTGTACAAAATTTATTGACTGAACCAGTCAACCTGCATATAAAAAGACAAATTAATAATGATATTTTATTTTATCCTTTTAATTCTCCATGAACGGAGCTAATGATATTTTATTGAACCAAATCGAACCGAGCCGAAAATTATGCCGGAGGAAAAAAAATTAGCCTAAAAATAGTTGATGGTCGGTTCGGTTCGGTTCAACCGGTTTTTCCATGGTGAAAACCGAACCGAACCGAATATGGGTCGGTTTTCAGCCACTACAAACCGAAACCGAACCTAATCGGTTGGTTCGGTTCAAAAGTCAGTTCGGTTGAATCGGCTCGGCTCGGTTCGGGTGGTTTCGGTTTTTTGCGCACAGGGCATTTAATACAGTAATTACAGTCGTAATTTAGTATTTACGGTCTTTTTACGACCGTAACTTGAGTAGAATTGCACCAAAAAACAGAAACTTAGAATACGGTTATAACATAATATAAAAATCAATATTTTACAGTCGTAATGTACTCATTGCTGAAATTTTACAACCGTAACCTAGCATATGGTTTCAAAACGTCGGAAAAATACCATCTCTTCCACCCGCTGCCGTGAAACTGTTCCGGATCGTCCTTGGAGTCCTTCCTTCTTCCACCACAGACGACTCCCCCTGCAATGTCAAGAGTGGCCGCCAGAAGTTCAGTCTCGGCGTAATTGAAAAACCTAAAAACTGGAATGAAGAAACTTCAGGAGGAAGGGGAACCCGAAAAACGGGGGCGCGAAAAAATTTTCTTTTTTCGAAAAAATGAGGGGGTGGGTTCGGGTTTTGAAATCGATATTTATTAGGGCACGTAGAGCATCGTGTAGTCCTGAACAAAAAAACCGGGCCTGACGGGCCGGCCCGAGCCCGGCCCGGTCAAGGCCCGGTCAAGCCCGGCCCGGTTCAGGCCCGAACCGGGTCGAGCACTTACCCGGGGCCCTTACAGGGCCCCGGTTTGGAGCCGTTACCCGGCCCGGTACCCGGCCCGGTCCGGGCCGGGTAAAGCCCGATAATCGGGCTAGCCCGAGACCGAGCCGGGCAAAGCCCGATCCGGTCTCGGGCTAGGCCCGATTGAGCCTAACAGCTCTTATTAGAGCCGTTAGGCTCATCATGGCAGCATAGCTCAGCCAACGGCTCTTATTAGAGTCGTTGGCTGCCTTTTATATATAATAATATATATTATTATTATTATTATTTTATTATTATTATTTTAATTAAAAAAAACAAAAAAATCCTATAAATACCCCCCCTCCCCTCTCTCTTTTCTCACACCTCACCCCTCTCTCTCTCTCTCTCTCTCTCTTAGCTCTCCCAATGGCGTCGTCCTCCACAACTCCAGCGTCGTCTTCTCAAAGTACGGCTTCGGTGGTGGAGCACAACCGTAGAGCGGGTATTTGTGAGCATTTCGGCATGGTCCTAGTCGGCACCGAAAGAAAAGCGCGCTGCAAGATGTGCTCGAAGTTGCTATCCATCGGCGGCAACTCGACGCTCGTTAGACACCAAAAATCTTGCGAGTTGAAACAAGCTCCTCCCGAGTCAAGTCAAGCTCAAATTTCTGGAGCAGGATAGATTTGGACGTATGATCAAATGCGACAGCGAGAGATGCAGGCGAAGTTCGTCATCAAACGTGGGCTGCCATTCAGCGTCTTCGACAATGACGACGGCACAGAGTACATACATGGGGGGCTTCAGCCCAAATACCAAAAGGTTAGTAGAATTACTTTAAGGCGCGACACGATTAGGTTATATTTAGATGCAAAACAAGAATTAATTACGTATTTTGAAAATTTCGAAGGACGTGTGAGTCTAACGAGCGACGTTTGGACGAGTAATTTAAATTTAGGATTAGCTTATCTTTGCATCACTTGTCATTGGATTGATCCCATTTCGTGGGAGCTAAATAAACGCGTAATATGTTTTACGGGTTTTACGGGTTAGTAGTACAAGTTTTACTAATTTTTTTACGCAAAGTTATAATTATTACAATAACTTATACGGGTCACGACCCCGCGAAGAAATAACGCAACCCAAAACGAAGGATAGTCTTAAAAATAAAATTTTAGATTTAACTTTTAGGAAAAAAGCGCGCACATCTGGTAGTTTAGATGAATTAGGATTATACACAAAAACTCAATTTAGCGATTTTATGAGTTCGGACGAGATCGAAAACTTCGATCTCTTAAATTGGTGGAAAGGTAAAGCTAATACCTATCCTGTTTTGGCCTGTATGACCCGTGATTTATTAACTGTCCAAGCTAGTACAGTAGCTTCGGAGTCCGTTTTTTCTCTTAGTAGCAGGGTTTTGAACGAGCGGAGGAGCCGGCTTAATGAAGATTCGCTGGAGGTTTGCATATGCTACAAGGACTACTTGGACAGCTTAAAGAGGAAGCAACACATAACAGCATTGGAGGATAGCTCGGAGGAGATAGAAGACGAAATGGACGCGTTGAACTTGAATCTACAGGATGATTAAATCCGCAGTCCAATCTAAATGTACTTTTTTTAAAATATGTAAATTTTTTAATTAAATTTTATAAGAATCATAGCTTTTATAGGTTTGTATTTTTAATTTTGTATTTTGTACAAATATACGACTTAAATTTTGTAATATTTTAAATTTTTTGTTCCAAATTTTCAATATTAATAAAAATTTTTGTTCCAAATTGTTCAATTTTATTTGTTCAAAATTTCATTATTTATTATTTATAAAAATAAAAAAATTAAAATTTAATTAAAAAAAAAAAGAAAAAACCGGGTCGGCCTGGATTGGGCCCGAGACCGGCCCGGTCCTGCCCGGCCCGGGCCGGCCCGATTCCAAGGGAGGACCGGGCCGACACGGCCCGTTGCAGGAAAAAGCCCGATCAGGCCCGGTCCAGGCCGACCCGATCGGGCTTTATGTTCACGGCCGGCATCGTGCCACCAATACGCCGTCTTAATACAAGGACCACCGGTGTGCACGATATTTAATAAAGCTAATGGGCAGTGAGAACACGGTTTCGAAATCGAGGAGGTTTTGTGTCTGCGGGTTTGACAATTTGACCGGCACAGCAGACTCCACGCCCCGCTCCAAGCATCCGATGCCGCCACAACCAAACAAACAGATAGAGAGAGAAAGCCAAGTGCAAGCAATCTCCGGCTCTCCGCCGTCCTTTTCTAGATTTATCACTCCAAAACCAAATCCGGCCCTCCAGAATTTCATTACTCTTTTTTTTTTACTTCTGTTCTGTCTCTCTCTTACC
This sequence comes from Dactylorhiza incarnata, assembly GCA_033032865.1. Taxonomy (NCBI): domain Eukaryota; kingdom Viridiplantae; phylum Streptophyta; class Magnoliopsida; order Asparagales; family Orchidaceae; genus Dactylorhiza; species Dactylorhiza incarnata. The sequence goes on from JAWHQI010000013.1 coordinate 4,416,536, forward strand.
TCTACACTCTTTCTGGCAACTTCTCCTGACGATGGAGAGAGAGGAAGATGAAGAGGTGGGGTTAGTGGAGCTGATCCTCTCCTCTCCTTCTCCGCTCCTCTGCTTCGGCGATGGAGCGGAGGACGCTGCTCAGCGGTCGAGCGATTCTTCTCTCTCCACTCTCTCTTCTTCTCCTTCTTCCAAATCCACAGCCTCTTTCTCCAAAAAGGTATTGCTATTTCATTAATTTCGAAGAATAGATGTCACATGATTTGGCCTGCGCCCCTTACGGCGGAATCGATGATCTTAGGAGCAAGATGAGACTAATGGCAGGGTGAGACCGGGCGGTGGGAGCAAGAGGGCGAAGAAGGACGTCGCTGGATCCAAAGCAACGATCAAGGTGATTAATTAAAGTGGAGGATCACTCATTTCATTTCTTGACTTAATCGCCTAATTTGTAACTAGTTTCTTCTGAATGATTAGGCGAGGAAGGAGAGGTTGGGGGAGAAGATCGCCACATTGCAGCAGCTCGTTTCGCCCTTTGGCAAAGTGGGTATTGCTTCTGCCTCTGCTTTCTTATTCGAATATTTCTTTTGTTTTTTTGGTGGACCATGGAGATTTGACTGAGTGTCCTGGATTGACTGGGTTTGACCATGGCGGACTGGGTGTTGCAGTCCGATACGGCCTCTGTTCTTCACGAAGCTTTGGCTTACATCCGCTTCCTCCATGAACAGATTCAGGTTCTTTCTCTCTCCCTCCCTCTCTCTAAAGGTATCTATCCATCTCTTTCTGCGAAGATGAAGCCATTTCTTTCTCTCTCATGATCCGATTTCTTTATCAGGTCTTGAGCACGCCGTACCTGCTGCAAAGCCTACCGTGCTCTGCCTCGTTGCAGGTGTGTATTGACTAACTTTTTCTTGAAAAGAAGGGAAAAAAGCGAGGATGAATTTAGGTTTGTTTGCCGGAGGGGCATGCAGCCGCCGCCGGATGCCTTCCGGAACGCGGGCTGGAGCCCGGGTCTCCATCTCGGAATGGCACGGTGTTTTGCTGTTTCTGGTGCGTGGGATACTGTCGCGCTGGAGCGCCCGCTTGGCGAGGGCTCAGGTCGGCCTCCGGCCGCTGCCACACGGAGCCGGACTGCTCCGACAAACACACCCTTAATCTAGGGAGAATTTTATCGCACATTTTCCTACAAAATTACGGTTGTAAAGTATGTCGACACCCATTTTTGCCGCAAAATTATAGTCATAGAATATTCAAAAATATATTTTCATGGAAAAATTTACAATTTTATTTTTACACTTTTTTTGCATTTAAAATGATCATAAAAATACTTAAATTTATATTTCATTAATTATTTTATAAAAAAAATATAAATTTTAGCCTCCGTTTGGAGCAAACGCTGCCGGATGGCGGGTAAACAAACGGGCACCGGCGGCGTTTGCTCCGTTTGCACCCGCAACAAGGAGAAACGGCCCTGATCCGCTCCGTTTCGACCCCCACCTCTCCCTCTCCGTTTCGAAAGCGGCGTTTGCATCTGTTGGTTCCGCCCGCCACCGCCGCGCCAAATAAAGCCTAAATTCTTTTTTGGGAAAAAAATATGCCCAACTCACAGTTCTCATGTTTTCCCCTTAACCTAGTCAGCGAGATGTAGAATCCTGAGATCATAACCGTCCCCGACCAATCTCTGCATGCCACATAAGTCTATTTATCTCACTCATATCTGTTTGCTATAATACTATTTATACTACATACGTCAATATACACTATCGCAGGTGCATACAAAAACACATGAAATCATTGGTCTTCAAAATTTAATTTAATTAGTCTTAAATATTAAATGTCACTACTATATTATATTGCATATTTCTATTTACAAATCCATCTCTCAATAACTAAATGGTATCACAATTCCTACAAAAATATCTTTCCTTCCATTATTCCCCAATTCATCTCCTTTCAGAAAGTTAAGGAATTGTTCTAGTACAAAATATACTTTCATGAAATTCATTTGAATTTAATTTTGCAACCGGACAAAGTAATCAGATTTTAATCTCTTAATTTTAATTTCATTTACCAACAAGAAAGTTGATTCATTAAACATGGATGGAGACAAGCACGGTAAGAAATTGATGACATTGAGGGATGGTGAATTTTAATCATCCTTCCCCTAATTAACCCTAGGTTATGATCGGGGAGGGATAATTAAAATTTTTACACATGGCCCGGTTATAACCAGGCCGGGATAATTAGGTTCATTCAAACAGAGAACACTTTAGACGCGGAGAAGCTGCATCTCAGGACACAAATACTTTCCTCTGAGAACAGAGAACTCTAATTGTATCACCAAAACTGATCAACTCCTGAAAAAAAAATACTCAAGGCTCTTTTATATTAATTGTTCATAGTAAAAAAAAGGAATTTAAAACAATTAAAAATGTTTGATTTTATGTGCAAATCAATTTTGACAATGTGTAAATCATAAATTTTTACGTGCAAACTAAGGTAAGTGCAAACCAATATAAAATAAAATTCGACAAAATTACGATTTCTAGGAGAATTAAACTCAAAACTTTCACTCATAACTCACTATCATGAAATTACGATTAAATCTTTTTTTATTAAAAATTTAATGAGTAATTATAATATATAGTATGTATAATGATAAGAAATAAATAAATAAATAAAATTTAAGTCAACGTGGTCCATTCATAGTTTAGAGTTTAAAATTTTAGGATTTAGAATTTCCGACAGGAAAATGAAATTATTTGAGAGCTTGTTCTCAAGTTCTATCTTTTTATTCCAATATATATATATATATATATCTACTATATATAAGGAAATCCCCTTAATTGTGTAATGGGACGCCACCAATCAGATTGATAATATTTTTTTACTATTTCACCTTAATTTTTATTTTATTTGAAAAAATGATCAACATGAAAGTTGTAGATCTCATCGAGACGAATAACTTTCATGGTGATCAGTTTTTAATTTGAAGCCGTTTAGGCTCCCGATTCGGCGTGACCTTTTTCAAGGCTTAAATATGGGCCCTAAACAGCTTCAAATCAAAGAGTGATTGACATGAAAGTTATTCTTCTCGATGAGATCTACAACTTTCATGTTCATCACCTTTTCAAATAAGATACAAATCGAGCTCAAAATCAGAAAAAACAAGACTCATGTTATAAAAGCCTAGATGCGGCCGAAGGCCGCCTGACAGCAATGCGTCAGGGGCGGGCGAAGCCCACCTCCGCGAGCCGGGTACTGTCGCGCGGGGCACGGGGGGCCCCCCGTGCACTGTCACTCGTATATATATATAGTGCCCGACAGTGGCTCCGCCCCTACGGGCAAGTGCAATAGTACCCGGCCGACGACGGCGGGCTTCACCCACCCCAGCGCGATGCGGTCGGGCGGCCTTTGACCGCATCCAGGCGGGCAAAGCCCGTGCTTGATGCGTCTGCGGGCTGCGCCCGCAACATATACATATGAGTACTCGAAATGACCGTAAAAAATATATATCAATATTACAATATTTATTTTGTAAAAAAAAAACATGTATATACTTAAAAAGATTTTTTTCCCTCTCTTTCTCTTTCCACTGCACTCTCTCTCTCTCCTCTCTCTCTCCCACTCTCTTTCCCGGAAAGTTTATTTTTATATTAAAGATGTTTCGGATAAAACATTTGAAACATTTGAAAGATCGAACGGTGAAAAAATGAAAGCACGGTAATAGCATGAAGAATGATATATTCACTTATATAATTAAGATATATATATAAGAACTAACCATTTTTATCCTTTAAATCATGAACGAAATTTTGGGAGAGAACACAGAGCATGGATTAATCAAATTCCTGATTGCTGAAAGCAGCGGGTGAGAAAGTCGAGGGTAGAAGACATTGAGTGCATGAATTAATCATATTCTTGGAACCCAAAAGCAAAAGTTGAGAATATAAAGCATGTACTTATAAAAGTTGTGGGGAAAAACACAGAGTATGAATTATTGAGAAATTTAAGAGCAGAGTATGCATCCCCAAAAAGAAAGCAACAATGAGATAATTGGAAAAAAACAAAAGAGAAAATAAAACCACAATGCTTCAAATAAGCATGCAAGGAAGTAGAAAGTAGAAGTTGAGTGAATAGACTCGTCGAAATTGCCAAAATGACGCAGGGGCACTGGACCAGTAGCTCGAATGAGAAGTCGGGGGATGAGAGCTGCACAAAGTGGTTAGAGAAGGGAAAAACATTCTCTGGGCACACAACGAAGGTGTTGGGGGACTACCTGAAGCAGAGAAGGGCGACGCCGACATTTTGATGGCAGGCGGACTGAAGTCCCGACAAGTAGGAGGTCGTAGACGAGTAAGAAGAAAAAGAATGAATCATCTGATTGTTATCGGGCGGAACCAAAGGCAGAGCAACGAGCGAGCGAAATTAAAGGTGAGAAATTCGAACGGAAGTTGAGAAATCAAAGGGGGAAAATGAAATCAGGTAGGTTATACCTCGACGGAGAGGATGTTGCAGAGCTTGGTTCATCGATGGTACAAGAGTCACTCGCCTGAGGCTGGAGAGACATTCTCCAGCGGTAATAGAATCACTGCTTGCCGGCGGAAATGGATTCGCGGGTCGACGAAAAAAACCATGTTAAAGCGAAAACGGGAGAGGGGTCTTCGTCGCGTGTACAACAGCCGCGTGAATGATTTTGAGCGTGGGCTGCACTTAGATCATTTTAGGGTTTAGGGAATTAAATGTCATACGAATTAAAATATGTATTTTGAGTAATTTGCACATAGAGAAAATAGGTCTGCACATAACACCACTCTTAAAAATTACTAGTAAATTTTTTTGGCACACTCACTTATGTGGAGTTCTGGATCTCGTCCCCCCTTGTATCTTGCTAAATCATAATTGAAGGTTTTATGAGTCATACCACAAGTACATTGTGTTCAATCACTAACCCAAATCGTGAGCTGCATCGTTCCTCAAACTTATATTGAATCCAAATTGACATACAATATTAATATAACTTTGGAGTGTATATATATACACCCCCTGCACACTCGGGCCATGACTGCGTCACGACGTAACGACACTCCTGCCGCATCACTGTTTATATATATATATATACATACACACGCGCGCGCGCACACACACACACACGAGTGCCCGACACGGGGCTCCGCCCCGGCCAAGCGCGACAGTAACCGGCCGGCGACGGCGGTCTTCGCCCGCCCCCGGCGCGATGTTGGCAGGCGGCCTTCGGCCGCATCCAGGCGGGCTTCACCCGCCTCAGCACGGGCTTCGCCCGTGCTCGATGTGGCTGCGGGCTGCGCCCGCAACATATACATTTCAGTACTCAAAATGACCGTAAAAAATATACATCAATATTACAATATTTATTTTGAAAAAAAAAAACGTATATACTTAAAAAGATTATTTTTTCCCTCTCTTTCCCTCTCCGCCGCACTCTTTCCCCCTATCTCCTCTCTCTTTTTTATTTTTATTTTTTTATATATTAAAGATGTTTCTGATAAAACATGTGAAAGATCCAACGGTGGAAAATGAAAGCACGGTAAGAGCATGAAGAATGTTATATTCACTTATATAATAATGAGTGCCCGACACGGGGCTCCGGCCCACGACCAAGCGCGACATTACCCGGCCGGTGACAGCAGGCTTCTTCCACCCCATGCGCGATGTTGTCAGGCGGCCTTCAGTCGCATCCAGGCGGGCTTCGCCCGCCTCAGCACGGGCTTCGCCCACCTCAGCACGGGCTTCGCCCGCCTCAGCGCGGGTTTCGCCGCAACATATACATATCAGTACTCGAAATGATCATAAAATAATATACATTAATATTATAATATTTATTTTGTAAAAAAAAATACGTATATACTTAAAAAAATTATTTTTTTCCTCTCTTTCCTTCTCTGCCGCACTCTCTCTCCCTCTCTCCTACTCTCTCTCTCTCTCCTACTTTCTCTCTCTCCTGAGAAATTTATTTTTATTTTTTTATATTAAAGATGCTTTAGATAAAATACGTGAGATCCAACGGTGGAAAATGAAAGCACGGTAAGAACATAGAGAATGCTACCGTGCTTTTATTTTCTACCGTTGGATCTTTCGCATGTTTTATCAGAAACATCTTTAATATAAAAAAATAAAAATAAACTTCCAGAGGGAGAGAGAGAGTGGTAGAGAGAGAAAGAGGGGGAGAAATAAATATTGTAATATTGATGTATATTTTTTTACTGTCATTTCGAGTACTCATATGTATATGTTGTGGGCGCAGCTCGCAGACGAATCGAGCACGGGCGAAGCCCGTGCCGAAGCCCGCCTGGATGCGGTCGAAGGCCGCTCGACAGCATCGAGTCGGGGGAGGGCGAAGTCGGTCGGATACTGTCACGCTTGGCCGTAGGGGCGGATCGCCCCGTGTCGGGTACTCGTATATATATATATATATATATATATATATATATATATATATATATATATATGCCACTACGCCCAAGCGCGACAGTACCCACCCGACGACGGCGGGCTTCGCCCGCCCCCGGCTCGATGCTGTCGGGCGGCCTTCCGCCGCATCCAAGCGGGCTTCGCCCGCCTCAGTACGGGCTTCGCCCGTGCTCGATGCGTCTGCGGGCTGCACCCGCAACATATACAGATAGGTACTCGAAATGACTGTAAAAAAAATACATCAATATTACAATATTTATTTTGTAAAAAAGTACGTATATATTTAAAAAGATTATTTTTTTTCTCCCTCTCTTTTCCTCTCCGCCGCACTCTCTCTCCTTTCTCCTCTCTTTCTTCCGGGAAGTTTATTTTTTAATATTAAAGATTATTTTTTAATATTAAAGATATTTCGAATAAAATATGTGAGATCCAACGGGCGAAAATGAAAGCACAGTAAGAGCATGGAGAATGTTATATTCACTTATATAATATATATATATATATATATATATATCTTTACCATATATAAAGAAATATCAAACCCATGAATTTTAAAGTCGTTGAAATGATTACGGTCGTCGAATCTTGTATGATATTTCATCAGCCGTCGGATCAAATCGCTCCCTCTCTCTCCACTTTTTCATAAGTCTCCTAAACCTACTAGGGTGACCTAAAACTATGAAGGTGTAGAGTACTGTTACGGGTCCACCGTCCGTTATCCTATTATATTAGTAGTATGTTGTATCGAGTCTTTATTATATTGAGTCTTTATTAGGGTTGAGTCAAGTTAGAGTATTTTAGGTGTTTTAGTGGGTCAAGTCTTATTATATTAGTATTTATGCATTTTTAATATTTTATATGTTCGATGTAATTACGGGAGTGCCCCCGGGGGTTCTATATATTAGACTCGGTCATGTATTTGGAAATTAAGAAATGAAATATGAATTTCCTTTATCTCTCTAAATTCCTCTCTCTCTCTCTCTCTCTCTCTCTCTCTCTCTCTCTCTCTCTCTCTCTCTCTCTCTCTCTCTCTCTCTCTCTCCCTAAGCTCTTCTCTCCTTCTTCCACCCTCTAGAGTTTCTTCCTCATCCCCTACTCCACCGTTCTAGGGCTTGCCCCTTGTATCTCCGCCTCCAACAATCCGACAACGAACTAAGACCATAACAACTTGGTATCAGAGCTAAACGCCGACGACTCCCTTCCCGGCACTCCTTCCGCCGTCTTCCGCTGTTTTCCGCAAGCCGCACCGTAGCCTCCAACACCTCCCCTTCTGCCGCATCCGCTGTTTTCGCAAGCCGCGCCACTACTTCAGCAAGCTGCCACTGTTTCAGCATCCGCTGTTTCCGCAAGCCGTCGCCGTTGTTTCCCCATCTTCCAACCCCTCTCTCACGACGCACGTTTCCATCTCCAGTCGAAGCCACTGCTGCCGCCCCAACGCCGTTCCTTTCCTCCACACGTCGTCTCACAGAAATCGTCGCACCTGCTCGTCTCCTAGCGCACGCTCCGTCAGACGCCCAAACGGCTGCTCCTGAGCACTGCCTCCCTCTTCCACTGGCACTGCTTCTCGCGAGCGCTCCAACTTGCCAGGCGACCCATCCCGACGCCTCTCTCGACGCACTCCTGCATATTTTCTTTAACGCACGACTGCCCCTACCCCGCCTGCTGCTCTGTCCCCATCGAGCCCCATCCCCTTTTTACTGCCGATCTTTTTCCAGCATCATTTTCTTGAGCCCAGCGCCATTTCCCAATCCTATTTTATTTCTTTTTCTTTTTTTGCAGTCTCAGCCACACACGCCACCCTCATTTCTTTTAATTTTCCTCCCAGCCGGTCCCCTCTCCTTCATCTTTTCCTTTCCCAAATAAATTTTCTCTTAATTGCTTAATAAATTAATTCGTCTTGGATTAATTAATTAACCAATTAATTTATATGGACGTGCCGTTAGGCGCCGATGCGGCGGATTGCCTCTGTGCGCTAAAGGGGTACCTTGAGGCCACCTTCTTCGCACCACCACTGCGTCCTCAACCCGCTTGCCCACCGATGCTACCGGCAATCCCGCCAGTTGTCTCTCCACCGCTCGCCGAGGTTCTTCACGCTCCTCCATCCCCTCCGATGAATTCTGCTCCGCGGTTTTCCTCAGCCGCCTCCCTCGCCCATTCTGATCGCCTCCCGAGGCCGCTTCCACCGCAGACCATTCCGCCGCCTGCGCCACCGGCCCCTGCCTTATCGGTCCCTCCAGCCACGTCGCCTTCTGCTCTGTCGGCCTCCTCATTGCCGGTTTCCGCTCTGCCGCCTCCGACCACATCGTTGCCTCTACTGTCGGCCAATACCTTGTCGTCCCCTTCGACCGCTTGGCCGTTGCTTCCTCGCATCGCACCGCCGTTCCCGCCGGACCCCTTCATTTTGCCGACCGTTGTTCCTTCGGTTGCATTCCTACTATGGCCTCCCGCCGCTCCGCCGGACCAGCCGGCTCCATTCCTTCTGCCACTCGTCTTCCCAAAGGAGCCGCCGCTACTCCTCGCCGCCACTACCACCACGACGGACTACCAGGCGCTATTTTGGCGCGAAATCAAGGAGCCAGAGAAGCCGACCATCCTACTGGAGTTTGAGCTTGAGGACAAGCTCAAAATGAAGGACAGATGGAGTGTTACGGGTCCACCGTCAGTTATCCTATTATATTAGTAGTATGTTGTATCGAGTCTTTATTATGTTGAGTCTTTATTAGGGTTGAGTCAAGTTAGAGTATTTTAGGTATTTTAGAGGGTCAAGTCTTATTATATTAGTATTTATGCATTTTTAATATTTTATATGTTCGATGTAATTATGGGGGTGCCCCCGGGGGTTCTATATATTATACCTGGTCATGTATTTGGGAATTAAGAAATGAAATATGAATTTCCTTTATCTCTCTAAATTCCTCTCTCTCTCTCTCTCTAAGCTCTTCTCTCCTTCCTCCACCCTCTAGGGTTTCTTCCTCTCTCATCCCCTCCTCCACCGTTCTAGGGCTTGCCCCTTGTATCTCCGCCTCCAACAATCCGGCAACGAACTAAGACCTTAACAAGTACCATACAACATGAAATTACAATTTTACCCCCGAAATTTATTGACAAAGGAGGGTTATATGATCTATTTTTTTAATCTCACAAAAATTGTCAATGTTGAGAATTGAACCCAGGTTTTCACTATGTCAAGCAAAGATAACAACCATCACATCATATGGTTTTTGTTGAACAAAATTGAATTAAGTTGTATATATGCGTATATAAATATAGATCCCCCCTGCTGAAAGTCGCTGCCCCTGACCGAAAGTCCCCCCCCCCCACACCCACCCCCCCGCCGAATGTCGCCGCCCCTGCCGAATGTCGCGCCCGCCGAATGTCGTCGCCCCTGCCAAATATCGCCCCCACTGAATGTCGCCGTCCCACCGAATATCGTCGCCCCCGCAGAATGTCGTCGCCCGCACGGGTGGCCCCCGTGCCGACGGGGCCCCCCGTGCCCTGTCACTCGTGTGTGTGTGTGTGTGTGTAATACTTAAATAAAGTTTGAATCCATGATTATGATTATAGTTATGATGATGATGATTATTATTACTAAACGATGATATTGAACGTGGCAGGTGAAGGAGGAAGGGTTGAAGAAGAGGAAGAAGGCGGCGGCCGAAGATCTTCACAGCATTGGTCTGTGTCTGGTTCCTCTCTCTTGCACCATCCACGTTGCCAACAACATTAATGGTGCCGATTTATGGGCTCCCTCCAATCCCAACTTCATCGTCTCCACCCATACTACCAGCCCCCTTCAGCCAAGCTCCTGATACTCTCTCTCTCCCCCTCTCTCTCTATCTCTATTTTCTATTGTCTCTCTCCTCCCTCTCCCATTTTGGTGTCTGTTTCTCCTTGATCAGTGTTTATGCATACATGAGATGAAGCCTTAGTATAATTAATTAATTGCATAAAACACTTATATAATATATATATTATATATATAATATAAAATTAATGGAAAAGAACCAAAGGTGCGGGTGGAGGATGATCGTGTTTAAATTTTAATTAATGAACGGGTGAAGCGAATGCTGCATGGATGGTTCATATATATCTTAATTATTGATTTTCCGCGCAATAATTAAGGCGTTGGGGCCTTGGGGGTACATAAAAGTCTAGGATGCAGCTGGCCGATGATGTCAAAATGAATTTGGTTCGTCTGCAGCAGTATTCTCAATACGGCGGACAATGACTTCCTCCCTTGTCGCTGAGCTTCTCTAGAAGATCTTGATGTTCTTCTTCAACAGCTGGCCCTGGCCCCACCCTATATATATATAATATAATTACCTCAAATTCTTCAAGTGCGGCCTGGACCAAGCGATATCGTGGTCTGTGTGCCGCTGCACGAGTTTCTTAACGTGATTTTTAGAGCAATGTTAAACGCAGATCGGTTTTGGCTATATGTAGGCCACGGATATATGCAGCCAAAAAATTATTCATGCATGCCAAATTTTTTTTTCTTATTAATGCATCTGCATTGCGCTCGCCCTTGCCGCCCTCCTTGACAATTGATTCAGAATATTTATCACCAGTATAACTAGATCTATTTATTAGCAATAATGGTACGGATTGTGTTTGAGAGCAGCTAATTGAAGAAGAAATAAGCATGCCCTGTGACGATCAAACTAGATGTCTGTTGCATTTTGGAATAATTTACAATCATTATTAGTATTCATTATGACCATTTTGGAGAAGGGAAGGAGGTGGTCGGCCGAAAAGTATCACCGACCGGAGTCGCCGGAGGAGGGAGAGGAGATCAGAGAGGAAGCTCGATCTCGTTTGGTGGCTGTAGGTTGAAAAGAAAAAACAAAGGTTGAAAAGAAAAAAATGGTACTTTTTTTAAAAAAATTGTGGACTGCATATAGCCAAAACCGGCCTGCATTTAATATCGTTCTTTGTAAAAAACGGTGGCCTGCATATAGCCAAAATTGGCCTTTGTTTAACATCGCTCTATTTTTAACGCTTTTTTTTTTTACGTTTTAGAGTGATGCTTGCCTTATTTTACAATTTGAAAATGCATTTTTTTAACGTTTTAGAGTGATGCTCGGCTTATGTTACAATTTGAAAACTAATTTGTTCGTGGGTCAGTAGTTGATCTGTTGAATCCGAAAATGCACCTCCGAAGAAAATCAGAGGCTGCGGGCAGCCGGTTACTTTTGGTTAGAGAAAGTTAGACCGCTAGCAGCGGTCGAGGCCAGACTTCGCCCGTCACGACGAATGTCACTCCTGTGACGGGCTTTCCTTTGATTCAAATAAAGCGGTTACAGCGGGCTGCAAGAGCAGAAAAGAAGAAGTCGGCCGGTCAGACAGGTCGCAAGACGGGAAACTCGAGACCGCGGCTCTAACAAGCGAGCTCCAGGATTCGAGTGTGTGTCTTGGGAACGTTGTCGCCCCCTATTTATAGGCTTGGGGGCCTGCCCGAATGGGCAGGGATAAAATAACCGCCTGCCCGGGTACACGAGAATCAGGCAGGCGGTGCTGGATACATAAAGGAGAAAATTAATAAGCCGGTCTTGGCGGCTTGCGCTCTCGATCTGTCTTGGCGGGAGATCAAAGACGCTGAGATCAAGGCAATGATGCAACCCGGGCGGTCTCCATCTTGAGACCGCGGCTTGCCTTCTGGACTTGAGCCTTGAGTCTTCATGGCGCAACCTGGGCGGTCTCCATCTTGAGACCGCGGCTTGCCTTCTGGACTTGAGCCTTGAGTCTTCATGGCGCAACCCGGGCGGTCTCCATCTTGAGACCGCGGCTTGCCTTCTGGACTTGAGCCTTGAGCCTTTATGGCGCAACCCGGGCGGTCTCCATCTTGAGACCGCGGCTTGCCTTCTGGACTTGAGCCTTGATGATCTTCGATCCTTGGAGGCGATTTGAATTCTACCAGACCGCCCGGTTTGTATTGGCTGGTGTTGATGTACCCCGTTGAATCTGAACCGGGCGACTTGCATCCTCAGACCGTCGGGTCTGCGAGTAGTGCTATTCGGAGGCGGTCTTCTGGGTAAACATAATCCCCGCATATTTTCTAAACTCCGCAGAGATTTCGAAAATATTAGTTCTAGCCGGAGACCACGCCGATCTTGCCTTGTGGGTTATAAATGTTCTGGAAGCTTCTATTTCCGTACAATTGTAACGCTATTACGAGTCACTACTCGCCCCTTGCGGTCAGAACCTTCCGACTAAACAGTCCGATCAAAATGGTTGACCTTATGGATGAGTGCGAAAACCGCTAGAAGCCGAGTAAAGACCGCGGGGGAGACCGCCCGAAGGATAAAAAGAAGAGGAATAAGAAGACTCCTCGACCTGAAAAAGTCGATCAAACAGTAACCATTGCTTCTTCGGGCAAGCCGACCGACCTGCCCCCTGCGCTGACAGTCGATTTGTCGACTAAAAATGAAGCGGGTTGTTCGAACCCGCCCCCAGCTGATCCGCCTGCCCCTTCTAATAAGGCAACCGATCCGCCCCCTCCTCCAGATAAGACGAACTCGGAAGTCGTCATCCCGAAGGCCGGCGGGGCCGATTCCTTCAACATAGAGATTACTCCCTCTGGAGTATATCACTTGAAGATAAGTGATGAAGGAGGAGAAGCGGTTGACTCCCCTAAGCCGACCGGTTAGCAGAGCCCGGTAGTGAACATTGTGGATAGTCCGATCTCCTCGCAACAAGCCGTCCAGGAGTTGACCAAGAAGAGGATGAGGGCTGAGACAGCAACGGATAGGCTCCTGAGGAAGACGAAGAGCCTAAAGGCCAAGAATAGAGCAGCTTCCAGGAAACCGGGAGCGGGTAGCCTGCAGAGCAAGGCACGTGAAAGAGAAGTTTTCAGAGGGACTGAAAACCCCTTCGCCCAAGCCGGGCGACCAGGTTTCTGCTGATGCGCATATCATGACTGTAAGCGATATCATCAAGGACTTTGATTCCCTCAAGAAGCAGGACGAACTACTGGGGACTTCTGTCGACCTGAATGCGGTTGATCTCCCCGGAGAGGATGCGACCAGATTTGAGAAGTCCCCCCCCCCCCCCCCCCCCCCCCCCCCCCGGCCGAGGATTTGACCAAAATGGAGAAGGCCGCCCCGGCTGAGGATGCGACCAGGATTGAGAAGGCCGCCCTGGCTTCCGAGGATTCTGTGATGACCGGGCTGCGGTTTATAAAGGCGAAGGCGGAAAAAGTGAGGGATCAACTGAACAAGCTGCCGCCACATCCGCTCAATCTTCTTACACAAGGTAAAGGAATTGCGGGTTACCTCCTGGTCTGTTTTTTCCAAACGCGGTCTCGAAAAAAGTCAAACGACTTGATACAGAACCCGCCGCCGAGCTTCTTTCCCTCCGCTGCTCAATTCTCGGTTGCTAAGCGAAGGCAGAATGATAGGTCGTGGAGAGAGCAGCGCCGAAGGATGGATCCGGAGCAAGCTAAGCGACCTGTTTATTCGAGCCTCAATCCCACCGTTGCGGCTTGTAAGCGAGAAGAGTCCGGAATGAGCGGTCTAGCTATGCCCCTTTTATAAGATTATGTTCGCTCGACTTTTCTAACCATGTTTTTCTTGTCTGCAAACGATCCAGAATCCATTCCGAAGCCGGGCGAACTGGTGACTTACCTTCCTCCACTGGCTTCATCCCTTCCGAGTTCCTCAATGAACCCAGACACCCGGATGGAGGAGGAGATGGCCGCTCTCCAAGGAAATTTTCAAATCCTCAAGAAGCAGTTGAAGGCCCTCGAAGAGCGGGAGAAAGCCGCCCAGGATGAAAAAGCCGCGATGCAGGCTGCGATGGAGGCTGAGCGGAAAGAAAGTCGGGCTGCGTTGGAGGCCGAGCGGAAAGAACGACGGGAGAGGGAGAAGGCGCAGCAGGACCAGGTCGCTGTATTGACCGCGCGGCTTGACAGAGGAAAGAAAGAGATCCGCAAACTTGAGGATGATTGTGCGCACTATAAAGATAAGTACCTACATCTGACAAGGAAAGCCGGTGGAAGCCGGCGACCTTATAATATAGCTGATGAAGGGCGTCGCGGATCAAACCGCCCAGCTGTTGGGACTAGTTCAACTCTTCCAGCGACTAGGATAGCTGATCCCGTTGCTAATGTTAGGGAGACCGCAGCGGTCCTGCCTGCTCGCATGATTCCGGCCGCGCGAGTAGAGCGGGATGCTGCACGCCTTCACAGCATTATCCATCATCTTCATCGCAGTATTAACCAGATTCAAGGTACCGTTCTCCAAGTCGGTGATCACGTCGCCCGACTTCATCGAGAATATGATTCAAACGATGCCCGCCAGTAGTGAGCGGTTATAAACAATGGTTGTAATATTATTATATTCGGTCCTTTGGACAAACTTGAATGCTTGGATTTAATTTTATGATATCCGGTTTGCTCTTCAGACCGTGCGGTCTTGTTATTTGAATACTTTTATTTCCTTAGAATATTGATGGATGTCTGTAAATTTGCTTTGCAAATCGAGCGGCTTGTTTCTGCTGTTCTTTAAAGTGTTTGTTTTGATTTTACTTCTTATGGTTTACTGCTAATGAACTTGCTTTATGTACAAAATTCTTCCCACGCGGGTTGATTAGGCTAGCCGCGATTTGACTTTTGCTAAATGCAGATCACTTACTCTATAAGTAGCGACCCTTCCGAAGACTCTTTCAACAGAATTCCAAGATGGGAGCAAAGCGCCAGCCGAAGCGACCTGCGAAGACATCCGCTACCCGATCTGGAGCGGCTTTAGCGTTCCACTCGTCCGACCATGAAGAATGTCGCCTGACCAAAGCAGAACTTGATGAGTTTGTAGAGAAGCATATGGTAGGGAGTCCGCTGCTCGCGTGGCTTCCACTCCGCGATGAGCGGATTAATTCTTCTGCCACAAATCAAATCGCCATCCCAATCGACCACTTCGATTGCGGCTTCAAGATCCCGATCTCGATCGAACTCGCCATGGTCTTCGACCACTATGGAGTTGTTCCCGGTCAACTCTCCCCCAATTCGATAGCCGGCATATGCAGCTTCATCTCTTATCTACGGTCTGAGAGAATCCGCTTCTCTATGGACCTCTTTAGAAAAATCTTCTCGGTGCGGGCTATCCCGGATTCCGAGTCGAATATGTTTAAGGGCCACCTGTACTTCGGCTGTCGGGGGTTGAAGATGGTCAACCTCGCGAACAAGGTTACGACCTGGTCAGAGAGATATTTGATATTCGAAGGCCGACTTGGCCTGTTGAATCCTAACCCGCAGGTGCGACCAGAGGAAGCGGTGCGGCCAGAGGAAGCCTTTCAACAAATCGTTGTCAACCAGATTGAGATGGACACCTACACGCTCCTTAAACATGAGCGGCTTAACGTAAGTCACTACGTTCCGCTGCTCGCTGAACTGGAGAATGTCTGGCCTGAGGACAGTAAGCCTTCTTTAACCCGCTTCCTGCTCTGATGTTGACCGCACGGTCTTTTGTTCTAATTCTTTTACTTCTCTTTTATAGCTGAGGCCATTGTTCCCAAGAATAAGCCGGTCAGTCCGGCTGGCTTGGTCTTAACTCAGAGGGAGAAGAGGCAGAGGCAATGGAAAAATAAGCCGCTGATGTCTGACGGCGAGGATTCGGCCTCCTCTGGCGACTTCTCTTCCCTTCGTTCCTTCAGCAAGGTGAAGGATTTGAAAGGCCGCACGGTCTTGTCCTGGCACCCGGACGACGATGGTGTCCAGGTCTCCACTGCGCTCCCCCACTGGGCAAATGAAAAATCTGGCCGGCACGCTGAAGCCGCCAGCATTGCCATGTTTGGCCGGCGAAACTTCAGGCGATTAAGGAAGATCCCTGAGGATGAGCTCGCTCGGGAGGCCGCGCGGGTTGTTGCTGAGAGCTTCATCACCAATCACTTCATGGGGATGACCTTCAAAAGATTGATCAGAGCAAATGATCATCTGCAGAAGGAGAATATTGAATTGAAGAAGGAGGTCGAGCGGCTAAAGGAGGCTGAGTTGGTAAGTTATCACCTGGCTAGCCGTCTTTCTTATTTTTCCAAATCGTGCAGTCTTACCTTCATTCTTTTTTGCAAACAAAATATAATGAGACCGATCCGGTCTATCAGGAAGAGCTCTTCCCTCATGTTGCCGAGGGAATTGACAATGCCTTCAACCGCCTGAGAGAGCTCGGAGGATTCGCGCCCGGTTTCGAGAATTTCACCTTCTCGGATGCCTACCCGATCTTGCAAAAGAAACTAGACAAGATTAGGCGGAAAGCCAAAGGAAAGAATAAAGCCGACAGAACCAGTTTGGAGGAGGAGAGCGGTGATGAGGATGACGAAGATGCTGAGAAGTCCGCTGCGGCTGACGGGGAAGAAGAGAGCAGCTCAGGTTCTGAGTACAGTGATTCCGGAGAAGGAGGCGAACGCAAGTCGGGCGAACTGAGCGGTTCATCCTCGTCGGGCAGTGAAGGGTATTCTCCCGACGTTACCATTGAAGGCAGTGAGGACTCGAGCACTCCTGCATCAAAAAGGCTCAAGCCGGACGAGTAGTCGTAGTTGTAATTCTTTGTTTTTTGCTTTTTATTGTATGACCGACGACTTGGTTTTGTTAACCGGCCGGTTACAGAACAATGTAAAGATATTTTTATAATGAAATGGAAAGTTTTTACCTGTTTAGCTGTTCGTTTTCTGCGACTTACTTGTGATTGTTGCGGCCTTCTTTTCTTTTACACAAGTCGTGCGGTTAAATAACAACCCGGTCGGTCAGAGCATTGAACTCTAGAATTTCAGTTAGATAACCACTCGAACATTATAGAACCTGCTCGTGCGGACTACCGCTTTGATCCAGTTTAAGCGAATTCGATGTAACCCAGAAAAGGCATCAACTATGATATCTTGACGAATAGTCGACGCGGTTTCAATATAGAATCGAGCGGATAGAAATTCAAGCTCTGCCTTATCTTGTTACGAATGCCTCGAGATAACTGGAAACTGAACATATTTTTAAGCCGCTATAGAATCCTGACGATGGATTATACGATTTGAATGTGTCATGCGCGATTAGACGACTCCATATATCTGAGACCAGGCCGCGCGATTATTACCCGACTTTACATAATTACTTTGTAAATAAAGAATACCAAGGCACGAGAAAACAATCCATAGATCGCACGGTTGGTATTCTATTCGAAACGACTTGTAATTCAAACTTCTGCAGAGCTCATCCCTGTATTAATAATAACTGATAAGCCCGCACGATTTATATATAACTCGGGCGGTCAGTGTCTTGATACTTGGTAATGATTTTCATCTCCATAAGAATCATGATCACTTCCCTATAAACAGCCTGTTTTTAACCGAGCGGATAGAATTAATACCCATAAGGATGATAGACTTACAAATCGAATGATGAGACCGACCGGTCATGGTTATGCTTGATATCCTGATACTTGCCTTATGGCATTTTGAGATAACCCATAAAACTGATCGATTTCAAGCCGCCCGATATGATTGAACCGACTGGTTTAGATAATTCGAAACCGCCTGATACATTATGCTGTACCAGCTTATTTTAAACCGCCCAGTTTAATAATCAAACCGCCCGGTAATTATGGTACCTGCTTATTTTAAACCGCCCGGTTTAATGATCAAACCGCTCAGTCTATGATGTACCTGTGAGATTCCTGTTTTCTCCCCAAATGGTCCAAAAAAGACCATATGAGATAACTCCCTGCAATGTAATAAGAAATAGCTACAGACTCAGATGACCAAGTGGGTAGGTGGGCCTAGGCGGCGAACATTGCTTTCCTCAAGTGGTCATAAGAGCTGTAGAAGAAAAAAGGTAAGTACAGACCCAAATGACCAAGTGGGCAGGTGGCCTAGGCGGCGAACATTGCTTTCCTCAAGTGGTCATAAGGGCTGTAAACGACTCAACTGCTCTCTTGCCTAGGGTTACAAGACGAGTTGATCAATTGTGCAGGTGGGCCTAGGCGGCGAACATTGCTTTCCTCAGAGAGATCAACACCGTTGTTGGTCCCGCTTAGGCATCGCTTGAGAGTACCTAGGAGTATTCGATGGTCACAGACCAAGATGATCAGTTGGGCAGGTGTGGTTATGCCGCGTGGGCTATACCGACATTGCTTTCCTCAGAAAGATCATCAAAGCAGTAACTATATCCCTCTCGGGGCATGATAGAGCTAACATTCACCTAGACCTCCCTTGATGCAGGGGTGTGTCAGATATCAGCCGGGATCCAAGGTTCCGAAGACCACCGCACGGGAATTGGCAAGCTACCACTATACGTGTGAGAAAACTCCCCGCTACACATGATCTTCGTGGTTTTACGCTAATGACTACAATCCGAGGGGGTTCGAGCGGAACTTGGCGATGTCTCCACGGTTCAGTGAGGAAGATATATATATAAAAAAGTGTAAAAAGAATCATCAGACATGGAGAAGTGTCAGTATGAGGCTTCTTATTGAATATCCAAAAAATGCAAGAAATGAAGAAGACATTTTAAGGATAGAACCGTTTAAGGTCGTCACCGCTCCAGGTGCGTGAGATGTCCTCTCCTTCGCTTGTCTGGAGGCGATAAGCCCCGCTCTTCAGTACCTCTTTGATAATGAAAGGCCCTGCCCAGTTGGGATTTAGTTTTCCGACATTGCCCGTCCTGGCTGCAGCATCAACTTTCTTCAACACAATATTGTTGGAGTTTCTGAGGTGATCTCAAAGTAATCAATAGTTAGTCTTGCTGCCAACGCAATATGAGCCTATAAGGTCGCACATAAAAGCGTTTGGAGAAATTGGAGAAAGGATTGTGTTGGCCTTACTCATATTGGATATGAGTGGAGGACCAATCCTGTGACTGCTTGGAATTAAGTTGAGAATGTCTCAACGAGAAATCGTTTAAAGGGTTTAAACGAATGCATTTATGCTAGACAAATTTGGGTAAAGGGTTTAACCGAACTGTGTCAAATTCGGTTATATCGATTCGGCTAATGTGATTAACCGAATTCGACTAAAGGTTTAACCGAATTATGTTGATTCGACTAATGGAATTCGGCTATATCGATTCGGCTAATGTGATTAACCGAATTCGACTAAAGGGTTTAGCCGAAATATATCTGTTCGACGAAATGGTTTCGACGAAATGATATAACCGAATTTATATAGTCGAATCGGCTATAGCATATAGACGAATTCGTCGAAATGGTTTCTACGAATTCGGTTATAGTGATTAGTCGAATTCGGTTATAGTGATTAGTCGAATTCGGCGAATGTAAATCTGGACAGAAATGTTCTGGTCTGCGGATAGCTTGATTTATGCGTTTTAGTATAAAAGGGCTTGCAATTCTAGGTTTACATAGATACTTTTTCCTTTCGCGATTTTGACGTGAACGGCCGACCGGAACAGTTCCGCGCGAGGGTCTCGTTCTTCCCGTCCGCCGATCGCCTTCCGTCGCCGCTAGTCGTCGCCGTCGGTCGCCGCCTCCCCTGGATCGGATCTAGCAGTCCGTGGGGACGTTGAGAGCATCCTTCTCCGACCTAGTTCTTGTGCGACAAGAAGCTAGGGTTCTCCATCGTTCGTGTGGATCACTGTAGAGGAGCCGATACATTTCAGTTCTTGGAACTCAGATTTCGGATTTCCTTTTGGAGCACCTTGGTTGAGTGTTGACTCAATCCCGCAAAGGTACTTTGTATTTCGATTTGCTTGTTCTCTTGAATCATGAAAACCGCAAGATCCGTTTGCTTTTTTTGGGTTGTTCTTGTTATTTCCGCTGCGCATATGTGATATGTAATCCCGTTCGAGGGGTATAGAAAACCCAACAAATATCACCAACTGCGAAATGTTTAACCCTGACATTTCTGTCAAAGTATTTTGCCATTCTCCTATTTACTTCCTCCTGCCTGATGGTTGCCTCATCTTGAATCTCTTCGATCAAATCCAGACTGTATTTGATGGCTTCATCATTATCCTCTATCCAAGCTTCTCCTCCCTCCTTTGCATATACAACTCTGGGGGTGACCACTTCAAATTCTATTAGAACGTGTAAGACCTCAAAACAGAAAGTGGGATTTCTGGAATCCAGCGCTATCGCTGGCGATAGCGACTATCGCCCGGCGATAGCGTTCTGTTGAGAAGGCCTCTGTCGAGAGGCTATCGCGCGGCGGTAAGTCTAACGCTGGAGACACGGTGACACGTGTCATGCACTGTTCAAAGCGGTGGCGTTGACCAGTCAGAGTCGGTTCTTTAGCGCTATCGCCAGGCGATAGCGCTACCGCCCGGCGACAGCGCCAAAATGTACTTTGCGGCCGAAATTGTGGGCATTGATGTCCAATTGACTTTTGGGTCGGTTTTGGACGGTCTTGGCTCGGGAGCTGGCATAGGGTGGCCGAAACCCTCTTGAAACCCATTATTCTCTAAGGGTTTTAATTTAGAGAGAGGGAGAGCTTTGGAGAAGGAGATCAAATAGTAAACCCTAGCCTAGAGCTTGGATTTGGTGGAGCTACACTCATCGGAATCCCTCAACGTTGGTGGCTACGCGTAGTGGAGGGCTAGACGCTCCTTTCTAACCGTGCCAAAAATCAAGCTATGGCCTCGAAGCGACGTCTAAGGGTAACGATCCTTTATACCCTCTTTTGGACATGTGTTAGTCCTCTCCCGTGCATCTTTGAGGTCCCTACCCAAAAGGGTGAGGTCGTGACCTCCGACGGGTGGATTCGTGCTATCACCGTCAGGTCTTGCATACATGTAGAGTCCATGCGTGAAATGGACGTAGGCGCGCTGTGTGAAGCCCATCCGAGACGGTTCGTCCAGATTGGTGATGCTTTTTGATATTATGCGTGCCGGGGGAAACCCCGTGTTGATATCCTGCTTCGTAGGACTAGAGGGTGCTACTGCATGCGCAGCAACGCCTGGGGGTGTGCCCCGGGAAGCACCCGAAGTTAGAAGCAGAAATGGAGTTTCTGTTCACTACCGCTGGCGTTAGCGTTATCGCCGGGCGGTAGCTCCCAGACTTGGTTCTGGTGATTTTGTGCGTTCTGAGGCAGTGGGAGTGCTACTACATGTGCATCAATGCCTGGGGGTGTGCCCCGGGAAGCACCCACAGCTAGAAGCCAAAATGAGGTTTTTGCACACTATCGCCAGGCGTTAGCGTTAACGCTGGCGACAGCTCCCAGACTGAGTTCTGGTGACGTTGTTGTGCCCACCTGCTGAGAGGACCCGAGACCTGTGTGCGCAACCTGTGAGGGTGTCCTGGTGGATGACTTAGCGGCCAGTAGAGCCGGCTAATTGAGAATACCTGGGCTGAGGGAACGCCATACCCGCTTTTCGTGTTGTACAACGAGAGCTGTGAACAACGGGCATTTGGCGAACCCGAAATCGCACCATTGCAGCACCTGATTAGTAAGTCTCGTACAGCATGTCGGGAAGCAAGGGGAAAGAGTCTTCGGACTACGGGATGTTCACAATTAAAGCACGGGAGAGCCCTGGTATTCGGGCCACCGACTTTGGCCTCGAAGGGCAAAGCCATCAAGAGTGGATGGTGGTGGAAGGCGGAGTACACCAAAGAGTGCCTGAGAGCACGAGACGTGGAGGCCATTCCCATGTTTGTGATTGATGCATATGTATGTATTGTTGTGGGTCGTGACAGCCGCTTCATTCTGTTATATATATATATGCTGTGTTGCTCTTGCAGGGACGAGAAACTGCCACCCCCTCGAAGGGGTGGGGTCGTTATAGTTTTGGACAACCGTTGCTGACCGTTGCCCTGTTTTGCCACCATTTTTGGTGGGCTTGTTGTACAGGTGCTGGACCGAGCGGGAACATAGCGGGCTCATAGCGGGCTGAAGCCTCTGCGCGGCTGCGGCCCTTGAAGGCCTTTTTGATGTTCTCTTGTTTTCATGTATGGCCGGCCTGCGCGTCGATGTTGGTAAATTGTAAGGCCGTTGTGCCTAAATTTTGTTGTGTAAAACATTTCATTCCAAGTAATAAAAGTGGACATACCCGGGTTTGGGTTTTGTGGTTTATATATCTTGTCTCTCTCTTTTGCTTCCGCATAGAATGCTCTGAGTTAGGTTCGTTGTTTAGAGTCGTTCGATATTTCAATTAAGTGACGTTCCCGTTTATTTTGTAGTATATGGCGTGGGGCCCCGGCCGGACCCTCTGTTATATGCTCCTGAACGGATGTGGGTGTTGAAGTGCCGCAGGCTTTCGAGGAGTTGAAGTGACGGCTTACCACGGCTCCGATCTTATGTTTGCCTTGCGACACGGAGGGCTATGAGATCTACAGCGACGCTTCTGGGAGCGGCCTTGGCTGTGTTCTGCAGCAGCATGGCAAGGTAGTAGCGTACGGCTCTCGCCAGCTGAAGGTGCACGAGCGGAACTATCCGGTCCACGACTTAGAGTTGGCGGCCATGATATTTGCCCTGAAGCTTTGGCGGCATTATGTGTATGGCGTGAGGATCGACATCTTCATGGACCATAAGAGCCTGACGTACCTTCTGACGCAGAAGGGGCTGAATATGCGATAGCATAGGTGGATGGAGTTCCTTGGGGACTACATCTTCGAGATCCACTACACTCCCGGGAAGGGGAATGTTGTCGCAGATGCACTCAGTCGCAGTGCTCCAGCGCAGGCCAACTGGATTCAGATGCATGATGAGCACCTGATATGTGACCTGGAGGCCTTGGATATTTCTTGCGTGGAGAAGAGGAGCAGTGCTGGTGCCTGTTTGAGTTGGACTGAGGTGCAGTACGACCTCGCAGATAGAGTCCGCCAAGCTTTAGAACTCGATCTGAGTTTAAGGCGCTACGCGGAGGAGGCTGGTGGTGGGCCGGATGCCCAGTTTCAGGTGCGTGACGGGTTGCTGTGGAGAGGCGACCGTTTATGCGTCCCCAAGGTGGGTGAGCTGCGCGATGAGTTGATGTACGAGGCGCATCGTACCAGGTATTCAGTTCATCCGGGGAGCTCAAAGATGTACAAGGACATGAAGGTCCTTTTCTGGTGGCCGGGTATGAAGAGGGACATCGTTCACTACGTGGCCAAGTGCCACACTTGTGCGCTAGTGAAGGCGGAATGTCAGAAGCCCGGTGGCTTTTTGAAGTCATTACCGGTTCCGGAGTGGAAATTCGATGACGTTTCCATGGATTTCGTGCATGGGCTGCCGAGATCGCAGCGCGGGAACGATGTCATCTGGGTAGTCGTAGACCGGCTGACGAAGGTGGCGCACTTTATCCCCAACCGGAGGGATGACTCGGTGGAGAAGTTGGCGAAGCTGTATGTTGATACAATAGTACGATTGCACGGTGTGCCCCTGATGCGATTGTTCGACAAGTGCACCGGTCGCGCAAGTAATAATAATGGGGAAAATCCCCGAGTGTCGGTCTCTTGAGGAACACAGTAAGGTGGAGTTAGGTTTCGAGGAAGGACTTGAGATTGAAGTCCTTAAATCGGATGGAATGCGGGGGAGTTGGGTTGGCTTTTGGAAAATAAAATAAAATCTATCAACTACTCCTATGCAATGCCGCTATGCAATGCCGCTATGCAATGCTTCGCTTGGCGGGATGGAGACTAGGCAGGCCTTGAGCGCGCTGCGTCGAAAGGGCGGATGGACGAGTAGGCAAGCGGAATCGAACTATGCAGGCCTTGAGCGCACTGCTTCGTTAGGCGGGATGGAATACACGGGCCGCGATGCCACGCTTCGGTAGGCGGATGGACGAGTAGGCTAACGGAATGAGGGTCGCAAGCACCTCATCGACAAGCACGCCACTAGCAATTGCTAGTGCGGCACCGGACGTGACGGAGGGATGGAGGATGGAATGGGGCGCACCTCAAGCACACAAATAAACAAAAAGAGTATTTCACATAGACATGAAATAACTTTAAATAGCAAGGTCTATAGTGTTCTTCATCAAAATACAAAAGATCTAACTATTACAACAATCAATAAGAGGAGAACAAGGCAAGAAATCGACCGAATCCGAAGGCTCGTTGGAGATTCACGGTTGGAATTGCCGGGTTGTCAATCCGCGTCCAAGCTCGGTCCGCAACTACGTCCGGGGTAGAGAGAGCTGTCACGACTCTCCAATGGACCCGTCTTCTTCGTGTCACGATCCGGTAGAGGTTGCAAACTTCCTCTTGCTTGATGGTAATGGCGGCTAGGTCTTCCTTTGGAGCTCTTGGATGAAGGAGGAGGCCGAGAGGAAACTCCGGCTCAAGATTGGCGTGAAGAGCAAGCCCGGAGCACCTCCATATGGTGGGCGACGGTGGAGGGGCGAATCTGGACGGAACCGGGCGGAAAACGGCGGAAGAAAATCGGGGGCCTACCTAAAATCGCGAGCAGGACAATTTATAGGCGCTGGAATAAACAGTGCGCACGGTCATTGGCGCACGACCAGTGGTCGTGCGCACTAGAATTCGGTGATCGTGCGCTCTGCCTGGACGGAACCTGCAAAGACAGAAATTATAAAATAACATGTTCGCACGACCAGTGGCGCACGACCGGTGGTCGTGCGCACTATCGTAGGTGGTCGTGCGCACTGGTTGAAACAGAACTCATGAAATTGATGATAAGTGCGCACGAACAGTGGCGCACGACCGGTGGTCGTGCGCACTATCGTAGATGGTCGTGCGCACTGCACCAAACAGAACTCATAAAAAAGGGTTAAGTGCACACGATCAGTGGCGCACGACCAGTGGTCGTGCGTAATAGAACCGGTGATCGTGCGCAATGTTCCTGTGCAGAATTGCACCGGAAACACCTGCACGACTCCTATTCCAGCACAACCACGAATCTAGCCACTGAAAGTGGCACCTAACGGAGCATGAAAACTACTAAAGAAGAAAAGCATGAAATCACACCAAAATGGGCCTAGAGGTGCACATAGCAAGTGATAATAAATATAAGCTAAAACGAGGCTAAAGTGCAGTGGAATGACTAGATAAACGGCCCATATGAGTCCATATATGTGTATATAATCGGGACTCATCACACCCCCAGACTTACCTGTTTGCGCGTCCCGAGAAAACAAATTCTAAGCGAATGGGGAAAGAAAAGTAGATGGCTTAAAACTACAATATAGAGTACCATGCGAAGTCGCATGCTCACGTGCATAAGAAGAATAGTAGAGAAGATTTCTGATTATATAAACAGTCTATATATTTCTAAAAGAGTAAAAGCATATTACAACTACTCAAAATGGTGAAAAGCTGTGAATCGTTCGGTCATGCATACGGAGAAAGTAAACTAAACGCTGAGATGAGCATTGCTCAAGATTGGGATGCCGGACAAACTCCACCGAAATCCATCGGTGTCGGTGACCATAGGCTTGCCCGGTCACATTCTCTCCACGGCACTGGTTTGACTCAAATGCGTGAATCAATAGGACTTTAGGTTTTAAATGAGGCTTGGGTTTAGGTGAGGAAAAACAAAGATAAAAACGACGGCTAAAGCACTAAACCCAAATGAGCTAATGCAGGAAACTATCCTCATTCACCACACAAACATGCGGGTACACAACACCCCCAGACTTGGACTTAACAGCATGGGTGCGTGCACCGCCTACTCCCAAACATAAATCTATACATAAAGATTTTCAATTAAACACTCCTTCTCTTTCCTTTCTTTTTAACTTCTTTTCTTTTTCTCATTTTTTTTTCTTTTCTTATCATTTTCAGCAAATAAACAAAAGGACACATCCACATCTTCACAAACATATTACCACATCAACAACCCAACTCATGAAAATAATAAACAGCTAAAGCTCAGATTTGGGTGTGCGACTAGGATTGGCTTTTGGGCTTTGGTGAAATAAAAGTGGGGCTGAATCAAAGAACGGGTAGGCACAACTGGGCTAGCGAGGATATAGCGGTAGGGATAGGCACAAAGGCTCAACCGGGCCAAAATGATGGCCTATATCACATTCACACAATTGACTAACCGTATACCCATGCTTCAAGAATCGCTTGGGGCAAGTTCTAGCCACCGAGAAAGATTCTCCTTTCTCCCGACTCAAGCAATACGAATCTAGCGATCGTTTACACACATCCCTATGCTATCGTTTGATTCACACCGGATTCACCATTTGAGTAGAGTAAACAACATTTACACTAATAGAGAAAAATATAAAACCATAGTATAAAAAGAGATCTAACCTACACAAATTCCTATGCAACCGAGCACTCGACTAGGAGCACTACGGGAGTCAACATTTTACTCTGCTACATAGTCCTAAGCCATCACCTAGACTTTCCCAAATAAGCAGAAGAATTAAATTCACAACAGAGCAAGCAAACAGATGAGTACGCGCTCAAGTGGGTGATGTGGTGTGCAATGAAAATAAACAAAACATTTTAAATGAAATCTTCTAGCATGCAGTGCAATAGTGCACGTGAGCGGGTAAACAAAACTACTCTCCCCCAGACTTAAACTAAACAATCCACAGAATATATGACATGAAAATCAGGAAAGGCTAGGGAAAGAGAGTACCCAGTGCTCAGAAATGAGCACACCAGAAGATTGGCGTGTAAGCTAAAATGAAGCTGCAGCATCCGCCATCCAGAAAAGATACCTGCAGGAGTCAGCTCCGCAAAAACAAAAGAAAATAGAAAACTGAAAAGAAATATTACTAACTAAACATGATTAGATGAAATAAAAATGCAGAAAAGAAAGATAACTACTGGGGTTATTGTCATCCCAGCACGACTTATTCTAAATTAAAACGGTTATAGCTAATGGGCCTATGAAAAAGAAAATGCACAGGTAACTGCTCCATTTTCCGTTTCGGTAGCTGGTACCGATACGGAGATAAGGCAGTCACCCCTCTACCTAAATATAAATACCTGCTCCTCACAGGTAGAGGGTAGAGAATGTAAGAAAAGGAGGATGCCTGGTCCTCACTCATCTCACAAAACACATCCTTGCCTAGCAAGGTATCGTCACCAGGGAGGCAACAGGAGGAAAAGGCAATGAGTGGAGCTTCCTCAACGGAGGGGGAATAAACCTCCTCACATATGAGGATACACTCATCATTGACTTGAGCATCATGCTCCAAGTCCTCCTGATGTACCTGCGAAGACTCAACCTGCACAGGCTCAGATGAAGAAAGGGGATCAAGAAATAAAGAAGACGAAGAACATAAATAAACATCAATCGGGGGAGTGATCCCGGTCTCACTCCCAGGATCCAAGGGTAGATCACTATCATCATCGTAAATATCATAGCAAGGGGGACTTGAGAACTCAGGAGCCTCAGTGGTGATTTGGACCTCCTCGTCCCATGAAGAAGTGCAAACCTCCTCATCAGAGAGAGTATCCTCCTCATCCCACCGAGGTGCATCATCGTGTTCAAAGTATTCATTCTCCCCCTCAGGTAAAATGACATCCTCATCCCACTTTGGAGCACCCTCCGAGTCAGAAGCATCACCCAGCTTCTTTACTTCGATAGGATCAAAAAGAATATGTGTAGAAAAATCTTGCAAAGAAACTGGAGGGACAACAAGATTCGGTTCCTCCGCAAAAAGATCTGCTAAAGCCTCCCCGATGGAAAGAATACTTTCCTCATCAAACTCAGGTGCATCTAGGAGCTCCCATTCCTCTCCTTGTTGGCCAACAGATGAGTGATCATCATCACTGGGGGTGAAGCCATAAACAGGGAGTGAGGAGTCCGTGCACGAGACAAGCTCAGGGGTAGAGGGCACAATTGCCTCCATGGGTAAAGAATGAGCGATAGAGACAATGTTGTCCTGAGTGGAGGAGTGGCGGTCAGGCTTGAAAAGACTAGGACAGTCCTTCAATTCATGACCCTCTCCTCGACACAACAAGCAAACAATGTTCCTACACTGCCTAGCATTCAACTCATTCATTTGGTCTATATAATAAACCATCTTATCATTAAAGCTAGGTGAAATATCCCATGACGACATTTTCAAAATTCAAAGCAGATAAAAAGAAACTGAAATTCTTTGCAAGGAAATCTACACAACTAATAAAACTTCTTGGATTAGACTTGCCTAAAACTTTAAAATAAGAGAGAAAGAAATAAAAACAAGCAGTAAATAAGTAAAAAGCAAACAAAAATTAAAAAGGCGGCTATACACACTGGAAGAACTACTATCTCTCGGCTCTCCCTCTCAAGAAAACTCACACGTCTGTGTTCCCCGGCAACGGCGCCAAAAACTTGATGCGATTATTCGGCAAGTGCACCGGTCGCGCAAGTAATAATAATGGGGAAAATCCCCGAGTGTCGGTCTCTTGAGGAACACAGTAAGGTGGAGTTAGGTTTCGAGGAAGGACTTGAGATTGAAGTCCTTAAATCGGATGGAATGCGGGGGAGTTGGGTTGGCTTTTGGAAAATAAAATAAAAGCTATCAACTACTCCTATGCAATGCCGCTATGCAATGCTTCGCTTGGCGGGATGGAGACTAGGCAGGCCTTGAGCGCGCTGCGTCGAAAGGGCGGATGGACGAGTAGGCAAGCGGAATCGAACTATGCAGGCCTTGAGCGCACTGCTTCGTTAGGCGGGATGGAATACACGGGCCGCGATGCCACGCTTCGGTAGGCGGATGGACGAGTAGGCTAACGGAATGAGGGTCGCAAGCACCTCATCGACAAGCACGCCACTAGCAATTGCTAGTGCGGCACCGGACGTGACGGAGGGATGGAGGATGGAATGGGGCGCACCTCAAGCACACAAATAAACAAAAAGAGTATTTCACATAGACATGAAATAACTTTAAATAGCAAGGTCTATAGTGTTCTTCATCAAAATACAAAAGATCTAACTATTACAACAATCAATAAGAGGAGAACAAGGCAAGAAATCGACCGAATCCGAAGGCTCGTTGGAGATTCACGGTTGGAATTGCCGGGTTGTCAATCCGCGTCCAAGCTCGGTCCGCAACTACGTCCGGGGTAGAGAGAGCTGTCACGACTCTCCAATGGACCCGTCTTCTTCGTGTCACGATCCGGTAGAGGTTGCAAACTTCCTCTTGCTTGATGGTAATGGCGGCTAGGTCTTCCTTTGGAGCTCTTGGATGAAGGAGGAGGCCGAGAGGAAACTCCGGCTCAAGATTGGCGTGAAGAGCAAGCCCGGAGCACCTCCATATGGTGGGCGATGGTGGAGGGGCGAATCTGGACGGAACCGGGCGGAAAACGGCGGAAGAAAATCGGGGGCCTACCTAAAATCGCGAGCAGGATAATTTATAGGCGCTGGAATAAACAGTGCGCACGGTCATTGGCGCACGACCAGTGGTCGTGCGCACTAGAATTCGGTGATCGTGCGCTCTGCCTGGACGGAACCTGCAAAGACAGAAATTATAAAATAACATGTTCGCACGACCAGTGGCGCACGACCGGTGGTCGTGCGCACTGGTTGAAACAGAACTCATGAAATTGATGATAAGTGCACACGAACAGTGGCGCACGACCGGTGGTCGTGCGCACTATCGTAGATGGTCGTGCACACTGCACCAAACAGAACTCATAAAAAAGGGTTAAGTGCACACGATCAGTGGCGCACGACCAGTGGTCGTGCGTAATAGAACCGGTGATCGTGCGCAATGTTCCTGTGCAGAATTGCACCGGAAACACCTGCACGACTCCTATTCCAGCACAACCACGAATCTAGCCACTGAAAGTGGCACCTAACGGAGCATGAAAACTACTAAAGAAGAAAAGCATGAAATCACACCAAAATGGGCCTAGAGGTGCACATAGCAAGTGATAATAAATATAAGCTAAAACGAGGCTAAAGTGCAGTGGAATGACTAGATAAACGGCCCAGATGAGTCCATATATGTGTATATAATCGGGACTCATCAGCCCCGTAGCATCGTCAGTGATCGAGATGGACGCTTTACTTCGATCGACTGGAGGCTAGTCAACCGTCTATTGGGTACGAAGCTGCAGTTTAGCACGGCCTTTCATCCTCAGACGGATGGCCAAACTGAGCGTACCAATAGGACGATGGAGGACATGCTCCGGAAGTGTGTCCTGGATTTCGGCAAGGGGTGGGAAGATCACCTCTTTCTTGTTGAGTTCGCGTACAACAACAACTACCAGGCGAGTATTCAGATGGCGCCTTTCGAGGCCCTCTATGGCAGGAAGTGCCGTACTCCCTTAGCTTGGGCAGAAACGGGCGAGACGAAGCTCTTCAAGAGGAAAGACGTCGAAGAGGCGACTTCAATGGTACGTATGATCCGGGAGAGTCTTTTGGTTGCGCATGATAGGCAGGCGAAGTACTATAATGCGAAGCACCGCGACGTCCAGTTCGCCGTTGGCGATTGGGTTTACTTGAAGATAAGGCCGTTCAAGGGTGTATCCAGGATTCGACGCTTGAAAAAGCTGAGTCCGAGATACCTTGGACCGTTTGAGATCATCGAGCGCGTCGGCGAGGCGGCTTATAGGCTTGCACTATTGGCGGAACTAAGCGGGCTACACGATGTATTCCACATCTCCGTGTTGCGGAAGGCAGTGCAAGAGCCTACGCATGTGGTCGCGGCGGATCAGGTGCCCGTGGATAGTGGGCATATGACGGCGGTCAGGCCCGTTAGCATCGAGGATGCTGAGGTGTGTCAGTTGCGGAACAGGGCGATCCGTATGGTAAAGGTCCGTTGGGACAACTGCGGTCGCGAGGAACTCTCATGGGAGCGTGAGCAGACCATGATGGAGGAGTTCCCCGAGCTGTTTCGGTGACGTTTATCTCTCTTTTTCCCCTTTTTGTAAAGACTTTTTTGGATATATATATATGCCTATTTTTACAAAATTCGGGGCGAAATTTTTATAAGGAGGGGAGGGTTGTAAGTCCTCAAAACAGAAAGTGGGATTTCTGGAATCCAGCGCTATCGCTGGCGATAGCGACTATCGCCCGACGATAGCGTTCTGTTGAGAAGGCCTCTGTCGAGAGGCTATCGCGCGGCGGTAAGTCTAACGCTGGCGACACCGTGACACGTGTCATGCACTGTTCAAAGCGGTGGCGTTGACCAGTCAGAGTCGGTTCTTTAGCGCTATCGCCAGGCGATAGCGCTACCGCCCGGCGACAGCGCCAAAATGTACTTTGCGGCCGAAATCGTGGGCATTGATGGCCAATTGACTTTTGGGTCGGTTTTGGACGATCTTGGCTCGGGAGCTAGCATAGGGTGGCCGAAACCCTCTTGAAACCCATTATTCTCTAAGGGTTTTAATTTAGAGAGAGGGAGAGCTTTGGAGAAGGAGATCAAATAGTAAACCCTAGCCTAGAGCTTGGATTTGGTGGAGCTACACTCATCGGAATCCCTCAACGTTGGTGGCTACGCGTAGAGGAGGGCTAGACGCTCCTTTCTAACCGTGCCAAAAATCAAGCTATGGCCTTGAAGCGACGTCTAAGGGTAACGATCCTTTATACCCTCTTTTGGACATGTGTTAGTCCTCTTCCGTGCATCTTTGAGGTCCCTACCCAAAAGGGTGAGGTCGTGACCTCCGACGGGTGGATTCGTGCTATCCCCGTCAGGTCTTGCATATATGTAGAGTCCATGCGTGAAATAGACGTAGGCGCGCTGTGTGAAGCCCATCCGA
The DNA here is from genome assembly GCA_033032865.1 of Dactylorhiza incarnata. Taxonomy (NCBI): domain Eukaryota; kingdom Viridiplantae; phylum Streptophyta; class Magnoliopsida; order Asparagales; family Orchidaceae; genus Dactylorhiza; species Dactylorhiza incarnata. Next base: position 4,448,491 of record JAWHQI010000013.1, read on the forward strand.
GACGGTTCGTCCGGATTGGTGATGCTTTTTGATATTATGCGTACCGGGGGAAACCCCGTGTTGATATCCTGCTTCGTAGGACTAGAGGGTGCTACTGCATGCGCAACAACGCCTGGGGGTGTGCCCCGGGAAGCACCCAAAGTTTGAAGCAGAAATGGAGTTTCTGTTCACTACCGCTGGCGTTAGCGTTATCGCCGGGCGGTAGCTCCCAGACTTGGTTTTGGTGATTTTGTGCGTTCTGAGGCAGTGGGAGTGCTACTGCATGTGCAGCAATGCCTGGGGGTGTGCCCCGGGAAGCACCCACAACTAGAAGCCAAAATGGGGTTTTTGTACACCATCGCCAGGCGTTAGAGTTAACGCTGGCGACAACTCCCAGACTGAGTTCTGGTGACGTTGTTGTGCCCACCTGTTGAGAGGACCTGAGGCCCATGTGCCCGACCTGTGAGGGTGTCCTGGTGGATGACTTAGCGGCCCGTAGAGCCGACTAATTGAGAATACCTGGGCTGAGGGAACGCCATACCCGCTTTTCGTGTTGTACAACGAGAGCTGTGAACAACGGGCATTTGGCGAACCTGAAACCGCACCATTGCAGCACCTGATTAGTAAGTCTCGTACAACATGTCAGGAAGCAAGGGGAAAGAGTCTTCGGACTACGGGATGTTCACAATTAAAGCATGAGAGAGCCCTGGTATTTGGGCCACCGACTTTGTCCTCGAAGGGCAAAGCCATCTAGAGTGGATGGTGGTGGAAGGCGGAGCACACCAAAGGGTGCCTGAGAGCACGAGACGTGGAGGCCATTCCCACGTTTGTGATTGATGCATATGTATGAATTGTTGTGGGCCGTGACAGCCGCTTCATTCTGTTATATATATGCTGTGTTGCTCTTGCAGGGAGGGGAAACTGCCACCCCCTCGAAGGGGTGGGGTCGTTATAGTTTTGGTCAGCCGTTACTGACCGTTGCCCTGTTTTGCCACCGTTTTTGGTGGGCTTGTTGTACAGGTGCTGGACCGAGCGGGAACATAGCGTGCTCATAGCGGGCTGAAGCCTCTGCGCGGCTGCGGCCCTTAAAAGGCCTTTTTGATGTTCTCTTGTTTTCATGTATGGCCGCCTGCGCGCCGATGTTGGTAAATTGTAAGGCCGTTGTGCCTAAATTTTGTTATGTAAAACATTTCATTCCAAGTAGTAGAAGTGGACATACCCGGGTTCGGGTTTTGTGGTTTATATATCTTGTCTCTCTCTTTTGCTTCCGCATAGAATGCTCTGAGTTAGGTTCGTTGTTTAGAGTCGTTCGATATTTCAATTAAGTGACGTTCCCGTTTGTTTTGTAGTATATGGCGTGGGGCCCCGACATGACCCTCTGTTATATGCTCCCGAACGGATGGGGGTGTTACAGAACGACTGCCTCCGAGCCATGAGATAATTTGAAAGGTGTCTCCCCTGTAGCTGAAGATGGGGTAGTACGGAGAGTCCAAAGGATGGAAGGGAGTTGTTCTGCCCAATTACCTCTTTGATTCAAGACTCTCTTCATCAAAAGTTGTTGGATTTGTCTGTTTGCTGCTTCCACTTGGCCATTTTTCCTGGGATGATGTACCGAGGAGAACTGAAGATCAATCCCAACCTGATCACAAAAATTTATCATTTCTGAATTGTTGAATTGTGGGCCATTGTCAGTGACGATTGCTAGCGGGATTCCGTGACGACAAACTATTTCTCCCCAAATGAAGTTTTGATGACCTGTGTTGCAGTCTTTGCCAGTGCTTTCGCCTTAATCCATTTACTGATGTAATCAATCATCACGATTATGAAACGACGCTGGCCTCTAGCCATTGGGAAGGGTCCGATAAGATCCATCCCCCAAACTGCGAAGGGCCAAGGCGCAGTTATTGATCTAAGTGATTGAGCGGGAAGATGTTGAAGAGGAGCAAACTTTTGATACTGAACGCGTCGCTGGGCAAATGCTTCAGCATCGTTTCTCATGGTTGGCCAGAAATACCCCTGCCTTAAGATTCTTTTCTCCGAAGTCTTCGCCCCTGAATGGCTGCCACATTCTCCGGAATGAACCTCCTGAAGTATGATTGGAATTTCTTCCTCAGAAACACACCGCGCTGAGGGAGAAATCAGAGTTTTCCTGTACAGAACTCCCGCTATCAAGTAATAATAAGCTGCCTTTCTTCTGAATCTCTTTCTATCTTTGATTGATTGATGGAACTCTCCTTTGGATAAAAATAGCTCGTAAGGATCCTTCCAGGAAGGATTCCGATCGATCTGCATAAGTTCCCCTTCATCTGTTGCCGGATGAAAAAGTTCAAAGGTCACCCCCCTGATGGAAGACCGAACTTCGACAACTCATCTGCTTCTTTGTTTTTTGTCCTGGGAATATGCTCGATGATAAATGACTTGAATCTTTCGATCTCTTTTTTGGCCAGCAACAGATATTTCCTCAGAATTGACTCCCTTGCTTCGTAATTCCCCAAAACCTGAGAAGCCATTACTAGCGAATCGGGTTTGACATGCACATGCTCTATGCCCTGTTCCTTCGCAAGTCTCAAGCCGGCCAGAAGCGCTTCGTACTCTGCCTGGTTATTTGTGACTGGAAAGAAGAACTTGACAACCTGCTCAAGTTTGATGCCATTTGGGCTAATTAAAACTACTCCGGCTCCCACAGAGTTTTTACCAGAAGCCCCATCCACATAAACAACCCAAGCCAAATGGGATTTCTCCACTTGTTATGGACTGGATTCTGTTGTATCAACCAAGAAATCTGCCAAGACCTGCGCTTTGATTGCCGTTCTGGGAATGTAAGATATTTCAAACTCGCTCAGTTCAATAGTCCATTTGGCCAATCTTCCTGAATGATCTGGCTTTTCAAGAATGTTTCTCAAAGGATGATCTGTAATTACTTGGACATGATGAGCTTGAAAGTAAGGGCGAAGCCTCCGCGATGACATAATCAAAGACAAAGCTAGCTTTTCCAAGATCGAATATCTGGTTTCTGCATCCTTGAGGATATGACTGACATAATATATTGAGAACTGTGTCACAACCCGTATTTTCCCGAAATAAATTATAATATCAGAGTAAAGGGGAAGACACGCGTCATGATGCCACGTCCTGTAGGGGACAACTACAGACGTTCAGGCGAGCACTCTAACGAACAATTTTTACGAGAAAAGATATGAATTAATAAAAACGTTATCTTTTAAGATTATTTTTATTAGATTAGGAAGTCGTGCCCCTCGGCCCTGCGGTTTACATAGCCGCTCTTTATCAAAGATATGCGTACACAACAGAAGAAAATATGTTCAGTTTAATCCTAACGACGCTGAAGACCAGAGACGTCTCCAGGGCGATCACCGATCTACATTTAGTATAGAATAAAGAATTATCATTTTCTTTTATTTAGATTTACGCCTTTGCAAATAGGTGATACTTAGTAGTAAATACGACAAACGGTTAAAAGAACAACTTTTTATATTGCTAAAAGAACTGCATTAATATTCAGCAAAAAATAGGCTTTTCCCAGAGTGTACTAATACAAAATAACTAAGTAGCAGTAAGGAAGCTAGCAGCAGCATCAGCAAGTAAACTAAGCAAAAGCCATACGGGCACCAACAACTGACACGAACCCGCAGGAAAAGAGTCAACAGCCAAAAAGAAAAGCTACAACAACAGAAACTGAATCCTTACCCACAAGAGAGGGAAGACCTAAACGACGAACAGAAAGACCCCGCTCAAACCCCGGCGGCAGCTACAAACCTGAACCTAAGGCATCCATAAGAAAAGAATGCCTCAGCCCAAAGGGTGCAAGAAAACAGCATGGGCAAAAGTAAGAGCAGGTAAGGTAACAAGTAACATAACCAATCTGAAAGGAGTATATAAATACATATATATACACATATACCCATATATATAACTATATATATATGTTTATATAAGGATTTCAGTAATAGGAGTTTAAGGAGATTCCGCATACACCCGATCTGATGGACAAAGGCGCAACTAAACTTTCTTGGCATACGGTGCAAAACGCACCAGTGGTGGCGGACCCAAACAATGTCACTACTCACACACATAAAGGGGACATTCACCCCAAATAAGAAATAGGCGCCGTGGTGGTGGCCTGATCATCCTACCAACCACTATTAAAAGAATTGTGATGGGGGAACCCAGTGTTCCCTGTACCCATCCTTTCGTTTCAAACAAATCCGCCGCCGCTTAGCCAAGAAATAACAATAAGGAATATGCAGAATTAAGCACGCATCCACCATTCGGATCAAGTAATAAAAAAAAATCCCAAGGGGCAGCCCCTAATCAGCAAGTATGAGAAGTAGCCCCAATTGGAGATATATAGGAAGCAGCCTCAAGTAATAAAAACATCTTAAAACAGCAGCAGCCCATTATATATATTCAGGTAGAGCTAAAAGAGGCCCCCACATAATTTGCAAAGCAGCTCCCCACAAAACAAACCAACATTTATTACTCTGCTCATAAGGTATATGCAAGATTAACTAACTGAAATGATTAGGAACTAGCCAAATGGACCGAGCATATAAATATCCAAGAAATTTCTGTGCATAGAACCAGGAAATTTCAGCATATAATCCAGGGACAACTTAGGAAAGAACCCAGAAATTTCTAGCACAACATCGGGTAAGGCAGAGCATATAACCTGAACAAAACTTCTAATAGGAATAAGCTAAAAATCCCCCCTAAACAAAATCGGGGAATGAAGAATCACAAGACCTGGATGGAGATTTCCTTGCACAATATAAATTAATGCCTTCACAGCCACATATCCAAACCAAATTCAGCATGAAATAGGTAATATTAGCCACGAAATTTAAGCAGGAATTAGTCGGTGTAAACCAAAAGAAAAGTCCAGATCCTGAAGCAAAACCAGAGAAAACCTGGGCAGAATATCTTGATCGGCCAAGGGTCGGTTAAGCGAGAAGACGGAGATGGAGAGAAAGAGGTCTCTTACACAAAGGCAACCCGCCACCAGCAGATGGAATTCCAAGAAATAAAATGCACGCAATAAAGCCTGGAAGCAACCTGAAGGCAACCCCTTAAAAGGCCCATAAATTATCTAATGACCCCAACAAGAATTTTCTAGCATAATAGAAGGGACCCTCCAAGCACAGTTAAGCAAAAGAAAAGGAGGGGGATGAAGAAGGAAGAGGTGAAAAGTTTCCTTGCCTCGGATTCAACCGGCGACTTTTCGGGTCGCGACCAACACGAGGAGAGCCGATCAAAGCCCTAACCCCGCCGAGAGAACAAAATTCCGGCGACTCCAAGCTCCCTCCGACGGCCTAAGCCACCGATGCCCGGCGATTCCAGCGCAAAACCCTAGCCCGCCATTAGCGCGCACTCGGAGAGGTCGGGGGTCATCGAGGAAGTAGGGGAAGGAATGAGAATAAAGGGATTTCTATTTATTCCCCTTTATTATTTTTTTTTCTGCCGCCTGAAGCCACACCATAGATATATATATATGTATTCATAAAAAAAGTTTTGTTTAAATCCATACAATGAAACCCTATGTATGCATATATATCTATATTTGAGTATGATTACTCATATATAAACTTTTATACATGAATATAGCTATATATATACCCACTTGAATCTGCATAATTGACTCCCCCTAGAACCAACTCGCCGGACGACGACGACGTTTCCGAAACGGTAACGCCCTTTCGCCTTGACGCCTCGAATTAAATATTTAGTTTTAAAATTAATTATTACAAATTCCGCGCTCGATTAAAGTAATTTATAAGAAAAACCCGGGGCGTTACATGCAGCTCAGTTGGTGATGAGAAGTGAAAGTACTCCATAGTTAAGCGTGCTCGGGCTGGAGCAATTCTGGGATGGGTGACCTCCTGGGAAGTCCACGCGCTGCCGCTTAACTGGCTCAATTCTCATCAAAGGGGGACTGCGGTCTCCAACAACCCGCTGTGCCATGTGGTGGGCCAGAGAGGGGTTGGGGTGTACGGCCTGCATGCTTGTTGTTGACCAGTTGTGGTCAGGCTGAACCGATGGCGCCAGTGTCCTAGGACGGGGCCAGTGTTGACTGGTCAGGCCGCTCCCAGAATGGGCCTGGGCCGTCGGTGCCGGCAGTTCCTGGGGGTCAGTGACCCGGATGGGCTTGGTCCAGGACTGTTATAAAAAGTGCACTTTTTTTGTAACGCCCCGGCCCTCCCCCTTAGGGGCCACGTAGGCACGCTACCGGGCTGCAGCCCAAGCACCCCAAAGCCTCTCCGCGCCACTATTTCTCAGCAACGGCGCATTGTTAAGGCCGGGTCTTGAACCCGCAACCTCCTTGATAAGGAGTTTTCAAACAACTCCTCATCACCAATTGGGCTGCAGCCCGGTAGCGTGCCTACGTGGCCCCTAAGGGGGAGGGCCGGGGCGTTACAAACTGTTTCTTCTTCTCCTCCCGAACGAGGACAGAACTTACTGCATCCGGGCCGACCCCCAAATATAAGAACAATATTTCCCCTTCACGAGGACTTTGAAGTAGAGGAGTTGAAGTCAACCGTACTTTTAATTGCTCGAAAGCCTTGTTGCATTCTTCGCTCCATTCAAACTTTGATCCTCCCCGGAGTATTTTAAAGAACGGAGCACTTTTATCTCCTGATTTGGAAATAAACCTACTCAGCCTTGCCAACCTTCCTCCAAGTTGCTGGACCTCCTTAGTGTTACGAGGAGGAATCATATCGAGGATGGCCTTCACCTTATCTGGGTTCGGTGCAAGGCCATCAGGAGTGAGGAGATGCCCGAGAAACTTCCCTTTGTTTGCTTCGAACACACATTTCAATGGATTCAATTTTAATTTGAACCTCCGCAGAGTAGCGAACGTCTCTACGAGGTCTTTCAAATGTATTGAAAATGTTTTACTTTTCAGGAGGAGATCGTCAACGTAAACTTCAAGGTTCTTGCCTTTTTGATGTTTAAATACCGTATCCATCATTCTCTGATACGTGGCACCCGCATTTTTAAGGCCGAAGGGCATTACGAGATAACAGTAACACCCATCGTTCGTGATGAATGAAGTGTGTGGGATATCGAGTTTGTGCATTTTGATTTGGTGGTACCCCGAAAATGCATCGAGAAAGCTCATAAAATTATACCCAACCGCGGAATCTACCAAAACATCTATCCGAGGCAGAGGGTAGCAATCTTTGGGGCATGCTTTATTAAGTTTTGTAAAATCCACACACATGCGCCACTTCCCACCAGATTTTTTAACCATTACAACATTTGACATCCACGTGGGATACTGAATTTTAGAAATAAAGCCTGCTTTCAGGAGCTTGGCGACCTCCTCTCTGATGGGCACCGCCAGCTTGGTTGCCACTTCTCTCTTCTTTTGTTGGACTGGCTTGAACTCAGGAGATATGTTCAGATGATGGCAAGCCACGTCCGGATCTACTCCCGCCATATCCTCAGCTGACCAGGCGAAGATATCCAGGTTCTCCAGAAGACAGGAGATTAGCTGGACATTCTCCTCTTCTGACAGTTCCGCATTGATGATTAGCTTCTTCTCTTCCCCCGCAGCAATGGGGACCTCTTGGGTCGCCTGGGCAGGTTCCAAGTGAGCCCCTTCTCGATCTTTCCTCTCCTCAACAGCCTTTGAAGATTCAGCAATTTCCAGCACTTCAGCCATGGCCTCGGGAAGTGGAATGTCGGTGATCATGTTAACGGTTCGCACATAGCACTCCCGATCCACCTTTGGATTGCTTCTGATCCGATACTGCCTTCCCTCGGCAGCAAATTTAAGAGCAAGGTGGAAAGTGGACACTACTGCCCTATATGCATTAAGAATGGGCCTTCCGAAGATGTCGCAGTAGTTGCTTGGGGCATCCACCACCACAAAGTTGATCACATTATCACTCCCCCCAGAGAAACTAGGAGCTTTACAGAACCTTCCACCTCTTTCTTCTCCCTAGAAAAGCCATAGAGGGGCCCATCGGTGGAAAGCAGAGGCTTCCCAGTCTTCAGGGCTTCAAAGGTCGGACGAAAGAGGAGGTTAATAGAACTGCCCATGTCGATTAGGATCTTATGAACAGTATAATTCTCAATAACGGCTAATGACCACGGCATCGTCAAAGGGATTGGCGTTTGGAGGAAGGTCATCTTGACCAAAAGTAATGATGGTGCTTTCAGGGGGAGAAGTTGTAGTTGCCGCCACTTCTTGTTTCAGAACTCTCGCAATGCTGGACTTACGAGATGACTCCGCTCCAGCCCCTCCATGAATGCAATAAATGTCCCCCAGGGGATCCACGTCATTGGCCTCTATGCATTCAGTTGAAGGGTGAATATCTCCATAGCAGCCGGTGTCTTCAACGTCGGCGCATTCCCAAGTTACCTCAATTGTTTCCTTCTTTTTCTCAGCTGCTGGCTCAACGACCACTTCCTTTCGAACTAGGCCTCAGAGCTTTCCCTCTCCCAAGAGCCTTTCTATCAACAAACGGAGGGCCCGACAATCTTCGGTCAGATGCCCTCCCTGCTTGTGATATTCGCAGTAAAGATTTGGATTTCAGTTTCGAACATCCGATTTCAGAGGAGCGAGCCTTTTGAAATCCGGCATTTTCTGGAGAATTTGGACGACTTCGTCCATCGTAACATTCAGAGGAGTAAATGACTCTTGCGAGTCATCATACTGGGTGGATGGAATAGCTGGAGATGGCTGCGCAGCATACTGTGGCAGGTATACTGGCATTATTTGTGGAAGAGGAACGGATGGAGCGGGTGCGATGGCCATCGACGGTTTCTCATCCTGAAACCGTTGATGGCCGATGTAAGGTTGCTTGTGGTTGTAATTTCTTCCCCTCTGGGAACGGGGCTCAAAATGGGGTTGATTTGCTGGTGGATGATTGAAGGATGGATTAAATTGCTCCTTGTCGCTCACCAATTTCGCGACATAGCCAGGATTGCTTTTTTCTCCTCTAATGAACATGTTAGCCAAACTTATCATCTCCTGATAAGTTCTTGACTCCCTTATGTTTGCCTCGAATTTCAGGGGGCCTTCCCTCAAGCCATGAATAAGGGCCACCTTGTATAGTTCCGGATCTACATTCTGAACTTCCATGATTTCCTTCTGGGAACGGTCCACGAAACGGGCCCACGTTTCGTCATCTCGCTGCCTTATATCAAAAAGGGCCGCCGGGCCACTTTTTATCTTTCTCGAAGTAGAAAACCTGAGCAGGAATTCCCTACGCAGCTCGGCAAAGCAACTAATCGACCTGGGGTGCAACCCATAAAACCACTTCCTTGCTTGTCCATCGAAGGATGTCACAAGGAGTTTACATTTGGTTGCATCCGAGAGGGTCCTCAGAGCTATGGTCGACTCGAAGGCCTGTAGATGAACAGTGGAATCAGTTTCTCCATTGAAAGCTGACAGACGAGGCTGTCTGAAATTATTCGGGGCTGGCTCCCCTCGGACTTCGTCCACGAAGGGAGAAGTTTCTTCAATGTCTTCGTACAGAGGAGCAGAATAGTAAGCCGCCTGAGCTGCGGCTACTCGCGGACAAGCTGCCTGGTAGGAGGAGCGGACAGCGGCTTCTGGCAGGTAGGAATGATGAGCAGCGACCTCAGGCGGGTACGACAGGCGGGCTGCATGAGAAGCCGCCCCCTGGAAATCAAGAACTCGGGACGGCATGCTGTGTGCGGCCTCTTGGTAGAAGTTTTGCCTGGCCGCAAAACCTTCTTGCAGCGGCTGGAAGTTGGCGACTTGTGGTAGCGGGTAAGGAGGAGGTGGAGGAGGGACCGGAGTCATCGCCTGGTTAACCGCGGTTTGCTGTGGAACTAACCGCTCGGTTAATAGTGCTAAAGTTTGGCTGATTGCGTCCAAACGCTGATCAGTCGCTTTCTAAGCCCGCTCAGCTTCTCTTTTCGATTGCTCCAAAGCCTCCCACAAGGAATCTTCGATGTGGTCAGAGCGGTCTCCAAGAGGGAACTGACGGTCTGACATTTTGACAAAGGTTTCGCCGACAATCCGCGATCTAAAGGTCGCGTGTTTCTGTTGAATCCGAAAATGCACCTCCGATGGAAATCGAAGGCTGCGGGCTACCAGTTACTTTTTGGATAGAGAAAGTTAGACAGCTAGCAGCGGTCGAGGCCATACTTCGCCCATCACGGCGAATGCCACTCCTGTGACGGGCTTTCCTTTGATTCAAATAAAGCGGTTACAACGGGCTACAAGAGCAGAAAAGAAAAGTCGGCCGGTCAGACAGGTCGCAAGATAGGAAACTCGAGACCGCAGCTCTAACAAGTGAGCTCCAGGATTCGAGTGTGTGTTTTGGGAACGTTGCCGCCCCCTATTTATAGGCTCGGGGGGTTGCCCGAACGGGCAGGGATAAAATAACCGTCTGCCCGGGTACAGGAGAATCGGGCAGGTGGTGACTGGATACAGAAAGGAGAAAAGTAATAAGCCGCGCGATCTTGGCGGCTTGCGCTCTCGATCTGTCTTGGCCGGAGATCAAAGACACTGAGATCAAGGCAATGATGCAACCCGGGCGGTCTCCATCTTGAGATCGCGACTTGCCTTCTGGACTTGAGCCTTGAGTCTTCATGGCGCAACCCGGGCGGTCTCCATCTTGAGACCGCGGCTTGCCTTCTGGACTTGAGCCTTGAGTCTTCATGGCGCAACCCGGACGGTCTCCATCTTGAGACCGCGGCTTGCCTTCTGGACTTGAGCCTTGATGACCTTCGATCCTTGGAGGCGATCTGAATTCTACCAGACCGCTCGGTTTGTATTGGCTGGTGTTGATGGACCCCGTTGAATCTGAACCGGGCGACTTGCATCCTCAGACCGCCTGGTCTGCGAGTAGTGCTATTCGGAGGCGGTCTTATGGGTAAACATGATCAATTTTATGCTATTTTTGTAGGGCTTGAATGTATATAGCAGTGTGTTTTATTTATTTTATGCTTTGATGAGAATTTTTAACTGATGCTAACTTCTCCAAGGTACAACACCCGACAGGATTTTGAAAACTCTAATGTGCACGGACACCGAAGCAACACAGAGCACCCGAACTCCCACTTGATGAAACAAACATCAAGGAATCAAGATCACGAAGAACAATCATTGTAAGAACAATGAAGAACAAATTTTCAGACCGTCACAAAAAACAAATCAGAAATCTCCTATATATCAGTCTCGTAAAACGACAAGCAGTTTAAGGCGTGATAAATTGCAACGATTATAAATGGTAGATATTAATTGTGCAGAGAGACATTGGATTTCCAACGTACGGGAGTTATTGTGAAAAGACGTGTAAAAGAAACTGTTACAAAATCACACACGATAACTGCGAAGAAAACCCCGGTTGCGTCGTATTGCAATCAACGCTACTCGACGCTGCTTCGAGTGCTACTCGACATAACCCGATGTTGCGTCGAGTGCCAATCGACGATGCATCGAGTGCCAATCGACGATGGGCCGAGTTCTTATTGACGTGTGCGCCGAGTTCATATCGACGCAAGTTGTCTTGACTAAAATCATGTGGTTTAAAAACTTGTACAAAAAATAAAATTCAATTCAATTAATTCCCAAATTCGAAATCTGGATCCGGTGCGGTGTGTGCACGCGTGTGGTTCAAATTCCTCCTTATGTTCCTTTGAACAAATAAAGAGTTGTTTTCTTTATATATTCACAAACATGAGAGGTGATAAGGATGGTGGGACAAAATTCATAATTTCCTTTATGAAAAGTTTCCCTCCATTTAATTTTGAAGCTTTTCATCAAGTATGAGGAGTCCAACATCAAACACCAAACACCATTCCAAAAATATTATAAGTTAAATGTTTTATAACAAATTTCTAACAAAAGTAAGAACCCGAGATAATTTGAAGAGACACAGTAATAACGATCTCCCTCTGTCCACTATGTGGAGGAACCAAAACCAACAAACTCAATGTTTTAGTTATGAAGAATGCTTCTTTAGGGTTCACTGTAAGTTGATGTTAGGGGTCTTGTTTGCTTCAACTCTCTTTGTGCTGCTTCTTCGGGACTGTGTTCTCGCAAGCTCTCCACTCATGATTTTGTTCTTCTTTAATCGTTGCCAGGGCTTTCGTGAAATAGAGAGAGAGTTGGTGGACTACACAAAATGCACTTGTATTACTTGGTTGAATCAACGTGAATACAACCTCTTAGGAGATCAAACTTTGTATGTGGGTAGTTTACCCTCTTTTAGACTTTTGACATAGGCTCTGTTTGGTGCGGTGGTGCCTTTCGTGAACGTGGTTATGAATCATCATTTATATGATCAAAATAAGTATTCTTTTCTTGGTGGTAGTTATAATTGTTGTCATGCCAAACATACATTGTATGGTGGTGGTGTTTTTGTCCAAATTCACCGGAGCAAAAATGCCCCGCCAAATGGAGCCATATTCTATGTCATTTCGCATAGTGCCTCTGCTATCATGTAGTGTGCAAGTGGTCTTTTTTAGATTACAAATTATGCCCCTTAGGGCTCGTTTGGTATGACGTTTTTGCTCCGGTGAGTTTGGACAAAAACTTCACAAATTATGTGTATGGCATGACAATGATTATGACCGTTATCAAGAAAAAAAACACCAATTTTGAATATATAAGTGAATGGTGTTACTTTGGTTTGATCGAGGGTTTACGAACGACAATTCATAATCACTTTGTTCATCACCGTCAACGTTGTGCAAAAGGAGCCCTTAATACCTATGCAAAATGTTAGAAAAAACACGTGAGCGCATTAATATTGTTTTGTATCATGGGCACTGACCGGGCTCTTAATATGACATCAAGACGTTACGTGACACATCCTTCAAAGTCATTAGACATGACACGATCCAATAAGATATGACAAGCAAACAGCTAAATCGAGCATTCTCTCTTGAGAGAACTTCAACCCGACTTGCAAAAGAAGAGTAGGGGAATTCTCTACTCAAAGGTGAGTGGCGCCCACACAAAAAATGGTGGTGGCTAGAGCTTCCCAAAGGGAAACAATTGAAACAAATGCTATAAGAGCTTCGAAAACTACATCCATCCCGTCGTTGCTCAACTTCGACGATCAACTATTCGATCATTCTTTCTGTGGCAACGATCCATGCTCAGAAAACCTCGAAACAAGCTTGCTCAATGGATTAAAACGATCAAGCCCAGGAATTGCAGGCCATAAAAACATTAATTTGTTCGTATGTACGACATTGATATTTATGAATTTGCTTTGAGAATACGAAAATCAATATTGTTATGTTCGTATCAACGATTTAAGGAAGAAATTAGTTTTTGAGCCCAAAGCCATCGATATTGAAGTAAACCTACAAAATTCTGTCGAATGTTTAAGTTTTTACCGTCGGTTTAAATATTGAGCATTCCAGAACTGCGAACTCACCCAGGCGCGCATTTTCACCCGAATGCGCAATTTTCGCCCGATCACATATATTTTCGCTTGGACGAGCGTTTTTTGCCAAAGCGCGATTTATTCGCCCGGGAATTTACGCCCGAGCGCGCTATTTTTGGCCGGACACGCATTTTACACTCCAGCACATATTTTTCGCTCGTGCGCATATTTTTCTCATTAGCGAGTATTGTCGCCTTAACGCACTGTTTTAGGTTCGTGCACGCATTTTTCGCCCGTGCACCCACTTTTCGCCCGAGCGCGCATTTTTCTCCCGCGGGTGCATTTTCCGCCTTGGCACATTTTTGTCTACGACGTACATTTTCGGCCCGGGCGCACATTTTCTGCCCGGGCACATATTTTTCGCCACGACGGCTTTTTTCGCCCATGCCCACATTATCCGCCCGGGCGCGCGCATTTTCTGCTCGTGCGCGTAATTTTTAGCCCGGACGCGCATTTTTTCGCCCGGGCGTGCATTTTTTGCCAAGGTGCGTAATTTTCGCCCGGACACGCATTTACCGCTCGGGCAAGCATTGTTTGCCCGTGTAGGTATATTTTCCCCTGGGCACGCTTTTTTCGCACTGGCGCGCATTTTCTGCCATGGCGTGTATTTTTCTCCTGAGCACACATTTTCCTCCCGGACGAGCATTTTCCGCACAGACAAACATTTTTTTGCTCGAGCTGACATTTTTGTCTGGGAGCGCATTTTTTTGCCCGAACACGCATTTTTTTTGCCCGAGCATGTATTTTTCGCTTAGGCATGCATTTTTTGCACGGGCACGCATTTCGCGTCGGGCTCGCACTTTTTGCTTGGGCGTATGTTTTTGCCCGATATGCGCTTTCACCAGGTCGTGCTTTGGCCGCCACGCCTTTTTGCCCAGGCGATTATTTTTTGCCCTGCAAGCATTTTTCGACCGACACGCATGTTCACCTGGCTTTTCTTCCTCGGGTGCATATTTTCCCCCAGGTCTTCTCTTTCCATTCACATTGTTTTATTTTTTTTGTGTTCTTATGATTTTCTTTCATTTCAATTCTCGAAAGCCAATGTCTTCAACAAGAACAAACAAAAGTGACTTAGTGCAATTTATGTGATAGAAAATCATCATGCTGCGAACAATAATAGTGGAATTAAATGTCAAGCCCTGCAAGTATTGTTATTGGATTGAAAGCCAATTCTTGAAAATCAATGTCTTCTAAACTAACAGACCCTAAGGGTCCTCGTTCATTTTGACGGAATTTGCTTTCTAGAATTGGCTTTCTAGAATATCAATATCTGCAGAAATTGACTTTGTACATAATTCAAATTATGTTGTTGAATTCAATCAACAGAGTTGGAATTGAAGCACAAAAGTTGTTTGACTGAACGATGGAATTGATATTAGAATTTACATTATATAATCTTAGAAAATCCAAAACATGCGACAGCACAAAAAAGCACACGCCCGACAAAAAAACACACGCCCGACCGACAAATAACACGCGCCTGAGTGAAAAAGCGCACCAGGGACAAAAACGCGCGCCTGGGCCGAAAAATGAGCGCCCGAGCCAAAAAATGAGCGCTCGGGCGAAATCACTCATTTATGCAAAAAAACCCATGGGCGGGGTTAAGAATTAGCGATTTGATTTTTTAGTTCAAAGTCAAAGTCATGATGTACAACCCATATTCTTTGAGGGTAGGACCCGATTCAAACCATGTAGACAAAAGTCAAAGTCAAAAAGGTCAAAAGAGGAGCCAAAAGTCAAAGATCAAGACCAACTCAGTCAACAGTAGCTGTAGAAGGCCTGAGCGAGTATGAGCGATCATGTGCGAGCAGCCCCTCATACTCGACAGATGGGCGACCATAGGAGATGCTCGCCGAAGCCATGCGAGATCTCCTCAATGTCGCATAGTCGTCGGGTCGGGCTAGACAATAAATAAGACCCCCCCTCCCCTTTAGTTTTCCTACAAATAGGACCCCAGGGGTACCAGCAATTGCACCTTGGCTGAGCTTTCGGAACCCATTACCGAAAACTTGGACCGTGAGATCCCGATTACTCCCCTTGGTTACCATCCTAGATACTCGCCAATTAGTGTCTTCCTTGTACCCTACTCAACCATCTTTGGTTGTGGAGGGAAAGTCTCTTTTGAGCTTCCGGGTACGTGGTGGGACCTCCCTGCTGTAGTGTCTGGTGTCCTGTTGTTGCTCCCTTAGTCTCTTTGTCCATGCCCATCAAGCCGTCAAGTTGGACCGCTGGATTAGTAACCTTAGGTTGCATTGATCCGAATATTTGGTGTCGGGATTTTCCTGGCTTCAACACACGACTTTTCACATAAAAGCCAATATCTGCATAAATTTCATCGCGCTGAACGTTTGAATTAAATTTCTAATCTCCAATGCTAATTCCAGAGAGTCAATTTGGTCCAAACGAACGAACCCTAAAAGAAAATTCCAATCACCAATAGATACAATTGCAATACAGGAGGAAAAATAAAAAAACTCAGGGTCTCCTTAGCTACTACGGTGCTCGTCGTTTGGAGCCCAACGTTCCAATATTCCACTAAACAAGCAAAGAAGATCTGCATAAAACAACTATTTTTGGCGGACCGAGTGCACATTTGCATGTCCAAGGCAATACAACCCAATTGTACAACCCGTATTCATCGAGGGTGAGCCCATTCATGCCACGTAGGCAGAAGTCAAAGTCAAAGATCAAGACAAAGTCAACCAAAAGGAGCATTTGAAGGTCATGTGCGAGTATCACAGTTACTCGCCAGGTTGTGTGACATCGGAGACATCTCGCCAGTATGGCGAGATCCTTCCATAGTCGTCAGGTCGACATAGACAACCTCACAAGGGCTGGGTATTCTCGCCTACATACCTCCCACGATTTGTCTATAAATAGACCACAAGGAGTACCAGGAATGTTAACTCTTTTTGGAGAGAACCAATGCTCTCTTGAAATCTTTACCCCCTTTTCCTTGCTAGTGAGATACTCATCAAATGGTGCCTTCCTTGTATCCTGCTCAGCCATTTTTGGTTGTGGAGGAGAAGTTTCTCCCAAACTTCCGGGTACGTGGTGAGACCTCCTTGCTAAAGCACTTATGGTCTGTTTGCAGCTCTCTCTCTTCTTAGCTCTAGCCTTCGGATCCGAGTAGCCAGACCGCATGATCAGTAGCATCAGACTGCCTTTTGGTCCAAACATCAGACTTGCCAATAGAACAAGAATGATAAAGTATGAACAAAAAAATAAAATCCGAGCACACCATTTTAGAAGTTACCTTATATAGAATGCTTATCATGAAGCTTAACATTCAATCAATGAGCTTCCTAATTTAAAGGAACAACATAAAAATGCATACCCACATTGATACTTGTTGTAGGTCACTCAGTTTTCTTTTGGTTCGGAGAATCAAAACGCCTTAGCTCGAGAGTGAGTCGAGTGCGCAAATAGTCAAAAGTAAACCAACAACGATGACAACGAGACGTTTTAACATGAAAAATCCGAAAAGGGTAAAAAACTACGTGGTCAGATTTGTGCCGGCAGAAATCCATTAGTTCCTTTGAGATTACAAGAGTTTGATATTCTAGGATGGTGACAGAACACATCTCCGTTTACAGGCCTTGATGGCAGAGGAAGGAGGAAAAAATGACTAAGTCCACAGTGCGTCCGCGGGAGCGTTCTTCATGCCTTCTCCAGAGCTTGCGGGAGCGTCCTCACGAACCTTAAAAAAGAGTAGACTTGAGAGGGAGCGGAGCAGATTCTGAGCGAGCAGAATGCTAAGTCCTCGACGGAAAACCTCAGACTCTCTGGTTGCGTGTCTTCAAATGAAGGCATGTGGGTCTTTTAATAGCTTTCTTGGAGGGGTTCACTATTATTGTGACTGGCTGAATCTAGAGTTGACGAATGACGTCGCTCGGTTCTGGTCACCTGGATCACCAATTTTCCGCAAATGGAGAACATGCCCCCCGGGTGGTCCGGTCAAGTTTCCCTGCGACGGTGGCAGCCGGAGATGGCGGGAGGCTACCGACGCGCATGAGCGCGGGGAGAGACCCCACATGTATGGCCTTGCACGCACATGCAGGGTGGCCACGCGTGTGTCCTTGTGCGTGCGCACACAACCTTGTGCGCGAGCGGGAAGGCCGCACATGGCGAGCGGCCTCACAGTTTCGTGCGTGACGCCGTGCATCCATCTTGTTCGTGCGCCTCTTCAGGCAACTTTGTGACCCTTCGAGCGAGCGCAGTTTGTACGCGCGACGGACTCTGACGAGTTGACTTGCTTAAGTGCTTCGATCTCGTTTGCCTTAGATAATTTTAGGGGGAACCCCATCAGATGCCCCCTAATTTTCGCGGGTCCTGAAGCGGAGAGAGACGAGCCCGAAAATTATTAGTAGATTCCTTTACGACTTTGAGCCGAGCACTTAAATATGATGGCGTGCGCGCACTACAAATTTTTTCATTTGTGGCACAAAATCATGAGTATCCTTTTAGTTAAATCCATAGATCTCCAGCGATTATAGCCGATATTGTTTTCCCTTTTTGCGAGATAGTTGATTAAATTGAGATTATTCTGTTTCCTCTTTTAAGGGAACGAGATATGACAACATATTTACTTGATTTGATTGTGCCTTCCACTATAAGCCATGTGCAAGACTTATAAATTCGAGGCCTCCTTTACTTTTTTTCATTTTTGTACGGCAGAGCCTTTGGAGAGAGTTCTTGCTCGGAGTACGAGGAGATTTTTGGTCGTCATGCCTCTGTCCTCGAAGGTAGAATTCGATTATTAATTTTTTATGCAAGGATGAGGTGGGCAAAAGTGAGAGGAATGAGGAGGAAGGAGTGTGCCCATCGCCGAGGGGAGTGCCGCACGGTGTGCGGGCAGCCCGACGCATGCGGGTAGCTCCGTGGAGCGCGCATGGTGTTGCGGTACGCGCGCGATGTGCGCGCACAGATGTGGTGTCGTGCGCCGCCGTATAATTTGTGTGGGGGCGTGGCGCTGTGCCCAGTGGTGGGGCGTGCACGCAGGTGCGGCGCCACGCGAGCGGTCTTTCGGTGTATGTGCATGGTCCGCGGGCTACGACGTGCATGAGCGCATTATTGCTTGGAGCCTGTGTGGGGTTGCACGTCATGTGTGCATCCTTCTTGGGGCGTGAGTTGACTCCCAATGACACAGAGTTTTTCCGTCCCCCTTTTTTGTGTTTTTTTGCTAACTCTTTACTCTGTTTTAGGTACCGAAGTGAAATGCTTCAGTGATGTTGATGCATCTCCCTTCGAATTTGAGTGAGGATCGGGTGGGCGTGTGGTAGAAGCATTTTGGTATCCTGGCGGACGTCGAGGTGAGGATTCCACTCCTAGAGGAGCATTTTCAGGATCCTCCCGCGGGCTTTGTTGCGATCTCAAAGGGGTGTCTGAAAGCTGGATTCCGGATCCCTCCCGCCGAGGAGGTTGTGGAGATCTTTCAGTTATGTGGTGTCGCAATCACGCAGTTCTCCTCGGTGGGCTTGATGAGGATCATGGGTCTGGTTTGCTTCTTATGAGTGCATGGTTCCCGACTGACTGTTTGTCTCTTCCGAGAGTTGTGTGAGGTTTGCTCCGATTTTGAGGACCAGATCGAGGTAATGATCAACAAGGGGTGACTTGCTTTCGAAGACAAGACCGATTATCTCCACGGGGGAACTCTTTTCTGGGTTGTCAGGAACCACTGGAAACTACATGAGACTTGGCGGGAGCTTCCGAGACGTTGCAGCAGGCTCACGGGTCAGGAGTACGATTTCTCTCCTGCACTAGGTTTGAGGATCCACGCGAGTTGACGAGTGTGCTCTTGAGTATTGGTGCATTTGTTAGCGAGAAGAGACTGGTCTGGGTGGGTCTCTCTACAGACGTCAAGCGGAGCTGCACCGTCCCCATAGAGCGGGGTAAGAAGAGGAAATTGGTCTTCCCGCTACAGCATATGGAGGCATGCCCATCTTCTCCCGCTCCTGAGTCTATTATTGATGTGGTCGACGATTGCCCGGGCGAGTTTGAGGACAAAGCCCTTCCCCCTGCTCCTGAGGCTGACGAGACTCTAGAGTTGCCTGCGAGCGAGCTGATATTGCGAGATAGGTCGGCGTCGCTGCTGGTTGTCGCAAAGGGCAAGAAGCGCGAGCCATCCTCTTTTCAGGTTGCTATGTGATGAGTAGTATTTATGCTATTTTAATTATAGTATTTAGTTTAGTTTTAATTTAAAATTGCAAATATTATTTATATTTTAGTTTAAAATCACTTCTTTAATAATTTCTGTTCTAAATATAGTTTACTTTTATTTTTGCAGAATTTTGGGGAAAATAGGAGAAAATCAGAAGTCACGCCCTCAGTCACGCCCGTGACCAAGGGCATGTAACCTAAAGATTTGCGTTCGACGAAATTGGAGCTGCGTTCGACGAAAGTTCTCTGCCGCTGCGTTCGACGAAATTGGAGCTGCGTTCGACGAAAGATCTCTGGAGCTGCGTTCGACGAAAGTTCTCTGCCGCTGCGTTCGACGAAATCTGAGCTCCGTTTGACGAACGCTCTCCGCCCCTACGTTCGACGAAGACTGAGCTGAGTTCGACGAACGCGCTCTGCCACGCCGAATTCTGTCCCATACTGCATTAATTGAAGCCGCCCAGGAACACGCCCGTGACCCGAAATGTCACGCCCGTGACTTTCCCGCGTGATCCCTGCACGCCGCTGAGCCGCAAGCTAGCCCATGCTGCATTTAATGAAGCCGCCCAAGTACACGCCCGTGACCAAAGTTACACGGGCGTGTAATATCCGAATGTCTCCCGCCGTCACGCAAAGTCCACGCCCTTGTCAGATATGATGTCAGTAATATTTACACGCCCTAGGTCACGCCCGTGACCGAGGGCGTGTAACTTGAAATTTTTTGCTATAAATTCAGAGGCTCTCCTTGAGTCCAGAGCACAGAATTTTGGAGATGGTGAGGTGCTGCTAGAGCTGTTAGGGAGTTTTTCATGTTCATGTTCATGTTTTTTTTCTTAAGCTTTCATGTTCTCTCTTTTCCTTTCATGCAATGTTTTAACGTAACTTTCATGTACTGGTTTTTCTTAAGCTTGTAATCTTAATTTCCCTTGCTTTGTACTCTTTAATTAAGGTTTGTAATTGTTTTGGTTTTCAATAAAATTAAGTTTGATCTCTTTCATGTTCTCTTTCTCCTTAAGTACTTTTCCTTTCTTGCAATGTTAATTTTTCTTTCCTTTTCCCCCTCCACTAATATGTTTGAGCATTAAGCCTTTTATTATTGTTTAAATCCTTCACTTAGGTTGCAAATTGTCTCTTTTTAGCTAAGTAATCAAAACCCTCAAAAAACCGTTCGATAAGATAATGGTGATTTTCCTCGAAGTAGAAGTAATCAACGCGCCCCGTGGAATACGACCTTGATATTCCTAAATATCATATACTATAGACGATAAGGTACACTTGCCTTAATCGGATATAGTTTTGGAGAAAATCTTCAAACCTTCACTTAATTTCAAAACACAAAATTTCTATATCAAGTTTTTGGCGCCGTTGCCGGGGAACTTACGTAGATATTTTGAAAAGAGGATAGCTATTAATTTTATCATGCTTCTTTTATTTTATTTTGCTTTTTCTAAATTTCAAAAAGAAAAAAAATTAGTTTTTCCTTTTCCTTTCTTCTCCTTTTAGTGTATGACCCGAGGCAGCGCTTCGATTATTCCTTTTGATCCGGAGATCGAGCGAACCTTTTTGAGGCACCGCCGTTCTCGTGATCAGGAAAATCAAGTAGAATCTGAAGAGTCGATCGGGGACACAAACACAGTGAATATGGATCATAATCTTAATCCTCCTAATCTTAACGAGCCAAATCCTAATGAGGACGCGCAACGGAACATGTCCTATTATGCGCGGCCGAATTTGGAAGGCACACAGTCGAGTATTGTTCGCCCCACGGTGGCGAACAATAATTTTGAGATCAAGTCCAGCATCATACAAATGGTGCAACAATCGGTGACCTTCGATGGTCAACCGGACGAGGATCCAAATTCGCATATTTCTTACTTTCTTGAAATTTGCGACACTTTTAAGAACAATGGCGTCACCGATGACGCCATTCGATTACGTCTCTTTCCTTTTTCTTTGCGATCTAAGGCCAAGCAGTGGCTGGGCTCCCTACCTAGGGGATCCATCACTACATAGGCCGAAATGGCGGAAAAATTTCTAAATAAATATTTCCCGCCTTCAAAGACCGCTAAATTGCGCACTGATATTGCATCGTTCATGCAAATCGAATCAGAGACTCTCTATGACACATGGGAGCGCTTCAAGGAGCTTTTGCGTCGATGCCCTCACCACGCACTTGCCACTTGGCAACAAGTGCAAATATTTTATAATGGCTTAAATCTTCAAACGAGGCAAATGATTGATGCGGCCGCCGGGGGGACGTTAAATAACAAAACCCCGAATGCCGCTCAAGAGCTTTTCGAAGAGATGGCCACAAATGCGTACCAATGGAACATTCCCCGAGCGCGGCCTAATAAGCCGATCGAAATTTTTGAAATAGACGCAAACGCAAATTTGGCTTTACAAGTTGAGCGCTTAACAAAGCAAGTGGCGGAGATGTCTGCTTCCTCCGCAACTCCTCCTTGGGCTAATAACGTTTTAATTGAAGAACATGTTGACTACATGGGAAATCTGCCTCGGCCTTCCTATAACCCCAACACCGCTCCGTATAACAACACATACAATGCGGGTTATAGGAATCATCCGAATTTCACGTGGAGCAACCAAGGAAATGCTCAGCGTCCTATGAATCTAAATCAACCTCCCCCTAATCAACTTCTTAATTTAACTCCGCCTCCAAATTTGATTTCTCAAAATTTTAATCCACCCAGTTTTCCACCGCAACAGCAAAAATTCTCTCCGCTTGAAGAGGTTTTTGCAAAATACGTTGCTACAAATGAAACGAACATCCGGAACCTTACCGGATCGATCAAAAATTTAGAGAATCAAGTGGGCCAGCTCGCAAAGATGATTTCTGAGCGTCAACAAAGAGCACTACCGGGGAATACAGAGCAAAATCCAAAGGAGAGCGTGCACGCGATTACACTCCGAAGTGGGAAGGAGGTGGTTTCAAAACAGGACGAACCCAAGGTAATTTCCTCTCCTCCTCCTCCTACTTTTAATTTATCTTCGAATTTGCCCGCTACGTTAGCTCCGCACGCTTCTCTTTCAGCTCCACATGCTTCTATTTTAAATCCGCTCGCTTCTACTTCTAATATTCCGTATCCGTCTAAATTTAAAAACGAGTGCGCCGAAAAAAATTATAAGAAATTATAAGATGTTTTAAAACAAATCCATATTAATGTACCTTTCTGCGAGGCTATCTCTCAAATGCCTAAATATGCGAAATATATTAAGGAGTTGCTCTCCAATAAGAAAAAGTTAGAAGATATTTGGCAAATTTCTTTAAACGCAGAATGCTCCGCGGTTGTACTCAACAAATTGCCTAAAAAAGCAAATGACCCGGGACGGTTTTCCATCCCGTGTCTATTTGGCAGTTCGTTAGTAAAACACGCCTTAGCGGATCTTTAAGCAAGCATCAATCTCATGCCGTTCTCATTATTTAAAAAGCTAGGTCTAGGAAATCCAAGGCCCACTAGAATGAGTATTCAATTAGCGGATCGTTCTTTAAAATATCCGGTAGGAATAGTGGAGGACGTGCTCGTCAAGGTTGACAAATTTCATCTTCCCGGTGGATTTTGTCATTCTTGACATCGAAGAGGATGCCGAAGTACCCCTCATACTCGGCCGCCCCTTCCTTGCCACCTCCCGCGCTATTATAGACGTAAGTAACGGAAAGCTCCTCCTACGGGTTGGAGACGATGAAGTTACTTTCGGCATAAATTCCTCGATGCGGAACACATTAGAAAATGACGATTCATGTTTTTACTTGGAAGAGTGTTGTGAGTTCGATTCATCCCTCGAGTTAGTTTCATCGGCAAGTAGTGATTCCGAGCCCGTAGAGCTCTTTTATGTTGAAGAAGAAGTTTCTCACCCCACACCACCCGAACCGTTATTTCTAGAAAAATTGAAAATTAAAACTTCTTATGAAGAACCACCCGAATTAGAGTTAAAACAACTCCCCCTCACCTCCAATATTTGTTTTAAGAAAAAAAGTCTAAGCTACCCGTCATCGTTTCATCCGATCTTAGCAACTCAGAAATTTCTGAGTTGACTACAGTCTTAAGAAAGCACCGCCACGCAATTGCGTGACAAATATCAGATATTAAGGGTATAAACCCTTCTTTCTGCACTCATAAAATCTTTCTCGAAGAAAATTCCCGCAACTCAGTCCAGCCTCAATGACGACTAAACCCGAACATGAAAGAAGTCGTTAAGGCCGAAGTTATAAAACTTCTGGATGCGGGAATCATCTACCCGATATCAGATAGTACTTGGGTTAGCCCAGTACAAGTCGTGCCGAAGAAAGGTGGTGTCACGGTAGTTGCTAACGATAATAATGAATTGATTCCAACCCGTACTGTTACAGGTTGGCGGATGTGCATCGACTATTGAAAACTAAATGATGCCACCCGTAAGGATCACTTCCCTCTACCATTTATCGACCAAATTTTAGAGCGCCTTTCGGGTCACTCCTACTACTGTTTTCACGATGGTTTGTCGGGATATTTCCAAATCCCAATTTTGCCCGACGACCAAGAAAAAACCACTTTCATTTGTCCCTTTGGCACCATCGCTTATCGAAGGATGCCATTCAGTCTTTGTAACGCGCCAGCTACATTCCAAAGATGTATGCTGGCAATATTTGACGAGTTAGTAGAGGAGGTGATGAAAGTGTTTATGGACGACTTCTCCGTGTACGGAAACTCATTTAAAAACTGTTTAAAAAATCTTGAGCGCGTGTTGCAGCGATGTGAGGAAACGAATTTAGCGCTTAATTGGGAGAAATGCCATTTTATGGTCAAAGAAGGACTAGTCCTTGGCCATAAAATTTCGGGCAAGGGGATCGAGGTCGATAGGGCCGAGATCGAAGTAATTGAAAAGCTCCCCCCTCTAACAAACGTAAAAGCTATTAGAAGTTTCCTAAGTCACGCGAGGTTTTATCGGCGCTTTATACAAAATTTTTCCAAAATCACAAAGCCGTTAACCCATCTTCTCGAAAAAGAATCCTCCTTTATTTTTAACAATGAATGCCATTTGACCTTTAAACTTATCAAAGAGAAACTTATAAACTCCCCGATTCTAGTCGCCCCAGATTGGTCGCTCTCTTTTGAAATCATGTGCGACGCGAGTGATGTTGCGGTTGGTGCCATTTTAGGCCAACGGGTGAGTAAGTATTTCCACCCAATTTATTATGCGAGCAAAACACTCACGTCGGCACAAGCAAACTACACCACTACCGAGAAGGAACTTATAGCAATCGTTTTCGCTTTTGATAAGTTTAGGTTGTATATCACGCTTTCCAAAGTTATCGTCTTCACAGATCACTCCGCGCTTAGGTATCTCTTAAGCAAATCGGATGCCAAGCCTCGTCTTTTGCGATGGATCCTCCTCTTGTAGGAGTTTGATTTAGAGATCCGGGATAAAAGGGGAGCCAAAAACTTGGCGGCCGATCATCTTTCTCGATTAGAAAATACCTCATCGGAAGTATTAATAGAAGCCGACATTAACGATAAATTTCCCGAAGAGCGCCTCCTAGCTCTCGAAAATATTAATTCATCTTCTACCCCCTGTTTTGCGGATTTGTCTAACTATTTAGTAGCCAGGGTCCTGCCAAAAGAATTCTCGAGTCAGCAAAAGAAGAAATTCTTTTCTGATTTAAAGAATTATTCTTGGGAGGACTCCTTTTTATTCCGTGTTTGTGCAGACCAGGTGGTGAGAAGATGCGTCTCAAGTGAGGAAGGTTTTAAAATTTTACGTCATTGTCACGAGGGACCAACCGGTGGTCATTATCATTCGAACCGAACCGCGAGGAAGGCGCTGAAGGCGGGCTTTTATTGGCCCACACTCTTCAAAGATGCTCACACCCTTGTGAGTACTTGCGACAGCTGCCAGCGGTCGGGGAACATCTCCCTCCGGGATGAGATGCCCCAAAATATTTTCTTAGAATGCAAAATTTTTGATCTTTGGGTTATTGATTTTGTTGGTCCTCTCCCTCCCTCTTATTCAAACAAATATATTCTCGTTGCGGTCGACTACGTGTCGAGGTGGGCGGAAGCGCAAGCTCTCCCCACCAATGATGCGTGAGTCATCGTTAATTTCTTAAAAAAATTATTTTCTCGATTTGGCACGCCGCGCGCTATAGTGAGTGATCGGGGCACCCATTTTTGCAATAGTCAATTTACAAAAATCTTAGCAAAATATGGTGTCACGCACAAATTATCCACTGCATATCACGCACAAACGAGCGACCAAGTCGAAGTTGTTAATCGAGAATTACAACGGATTTTAGAAAAAACTGTTTCGATTAATCGGAAGGATTGGGCAATAAAGCTCGATGACGCGCTATGGGCCTATCGAACGGCGTACAAGACCTCTATCGGTTGTACACCGTATCGAATGGTTTATGGCAAGGCTTGCCACCTTCCGGTCGAACTATAACACCGCACATTTTGGACGCTTAAATTTTTAAATCTCGATTCCACTTTAGCGGGCGAACAAAGAAAATTTCAAATGAACGAATTAGATGAATGGCGAGCGAATGCGTATGAGAGCAATAAATTATATAAGGAGCGAACAAAGTTTTATCACGATAAACATATAAAATTTCCGAAAACTTTTTCGCCGGGCGACCTCGTCCTCCTTTATAATTCTCGCCTTCGCCTTTTTCCGGGAAAACTAAAATCCCGATGGACCGGACCCTTTATTGTTAAAGAGGTTTGGTCCTATGGGACAATCCTAATTTCCCACCCGGAAAAAGATACCTTCAAAGTAAATGGGCACCGCCTTAAATTATATCTTCCGGGAGAGTTAACTAATGAAAAGAGTAACTCGATTTTACTTCCTCCTATAATATGATCGGCAAGTGGGTTAAGCTACGTGACCTTAAACAAAACGCTTTTGGGAGGCACCCCAAAGTTATCTTTTTATTATTTTCTCTTGTTCTTTAACATATTTTGTAGGTAATCGCCGCTTCCCCGCGCAAACTTCAAAAAATCAGGGAAGCCCTTTCTCCTTCTTCCTTCTCTTTTATCATGCATTTCCTTTTTGTTTTGTCTTGCACTTTATTTACTAATTTTCTTTAAACTTCATACTTAGTTTTAAACATTGGGGACAATGTTTAACTTTAAGTATGGGGGCGTAAATAGTTCTTTATAAATAGTTTTTAAATTAGAAAATTTTCAACAAAAAAAGAGATTGTCTTTTAGTTAAGCACTTGTAAAACCCAAAAAAAAAACTCAAAATTTTTTGTAGAAAATCGAAAATGTCAATTCTCGGAAAGGACGCTTTGGGCTTGAATTCCCATCACAGCCTCTAGTACCTTGCGAGCCCTTCACCGGGTAGACCTCGGGAAGTCTGAGAATAACAAAAACAATTTAGTTTTTTTAGTTTATTTTTAGCTTTTTTATTATTTAGATAATATCAAAAATCCAAAAAAAGATAATATTAAAATTAAAAATATATATATATATAAAAAACTTAGAAAAAAAAAACCAAAAAAAAAAAACCAAAAATCTTATACCTCTCCTATTTGTTGTTTTTGTGATTTCTTAGAAATCTAGTTGAGAATATTTATAAGCATGTTTAGGTTTATAATTAGCTAAAATTTTGATTATCATAGTTTGTTAATTTTAAATTTGAGGTAATCTTGTTTTAAGAATCATCTTATGATTTTAACTTGATTAGAGAACTTATTTAGCATGATATCTCTTTTTTACTTTTAAATGGCTTCATTTTGTAGTGAATTTGCTAAACCTCTTTAGATTTCAATTATATTTTCAACTAACTTTTTAGATCTTAGGAAATTTAATTTTACTAGATTTTGCTCTCGAAATAATTTAAAGCTAGCTAGATTTATTTTATCCACCTTACCCCTTTGATGACATAAAAAAGTATTTTACAAGATCATATGTCATGGGAATAAGATGATAAAATTCATTATTCCCTAAACATATGCACCCAAAATCATTTAAAAGATTATAAGGCATGGAGTAAGAGGATAAAATTCATTACTCCTAAACATATACATTTTGGGTTTTTATTAGAAGAGAAAAAAAAAGAAAAAAAATATTCATGATGAGGATAAATTCCATTTCCTCCATTCAAAAATATCTCTTCTTATGCCAAATTTTATGAAATCCCCATTAGCTAACTATCATTGTTCTAGATTTAGTTTAAGATTATGGAGAGAGCAATATTTAGTAAGTTACTTTTCCTTAAGTTTCTTTTAAGATAGAGTTCTTATAATTTTAATTTAATCGCATTTTATAATTTCTACAATATTGTTAAACTAATTAATTTTCTTGAGAAGTCCTTGCCTAAACATTTTTTCCTCTTTTCAAATCATCATCATAATTTAAGACTTAACTCCTCCTTGAATTTACTCTTAACTTAACTTTTGGTTTAAATGAAATTTTAGTTTAAAATTAAAAATTTGTAAGGATGTCTTATAAATTATGTCTCACACTTTTGCCCTGGAATAGCAAAACCTCAAGTATGGGGGTATTTGATGAGTAGTATTTATGCGTATTTTAATTATAGTATTTAGTTTAGTTTTAATTTAAGATTGCAAATATTATTTATATTTTAGTTTAAAATCACTTCTTTTATAATTTCTGTTCTAAATATAGTTTACTTTTATTTTTGCAGAATTTTGGGGAAAATTGGAGAAAATCAGAAGTCACGCCCTCAGTCACGCCCGTGACCAAGGGCGTGTAACCTAAAGATCTGCATTCGACGAAATTGGAGCTGCGTTCGACGAAAGTTCTCTGCCGCTGCGTTCAACGAAATTGGAGCTGCGTTCGACGAAAGATCTCTGGAGCTGCGTTCGACGAAAGTTCTCTGCCGCTGCGTTCGACGAAATCTGAGCTCCGTTGGACGAACGCTCTCCACCCCTGCATTCTACGAAGACTGAGCTGAGTTCGATGAACGCGCTCTGCCGCGCCGAATTCTGTCCCACGCTGCATTAATTGAAGCCACCCAGGCACACGCCCGTGACCCGAAATGTCAGGCCCGTGACTTTCCCGCGTGATCCCTGCACGCCGCCGAGCCGCAAGCCAGCCCATGCTGCATTTAATGAAGCCACCCAAGTACACGTCCGTGACCAAAGTTACACGGACGTGTAATGTCCGAATGTCTCCCGCCGTCACGCAAAGTCCACGCCACTGTCAGATCCGATGTCAGTAATGTTTACACGCCCTAGGTCACGCCCGTGACCGAGGGCGTGTAACTTGAAATTTTTTGCTATAAATTCAGAGGCTCTCCTTGAGTCCAGAGCACGGAATTTTGGAGATGGTGAGGTGCTGCTAGAGCTGTTAGGGAGTTTTTCTTGTTCATGTTCATGTATTTTTCTTAAGCTTTCATGTTCTCTCTTTTCCTTTCATGCAATGTTTAACGTAACTTTCATGTACTAGTTTTTCTTAATGTAATCTTAATTTCCCTTGCTCTGTACTCTTTAATTAAGGTTTGTAATCGTTTTGGTTTTCAATAAAATTAAGTTTGCTCTCTTTCATGTTCTCTTTCTCCTTGAGTACTTTTCCTTTCATGCAATGTTAATTTTTCTTTCCTTTTCCCCCTCCACTATGTTTGAGCATTAAGCCTTTTATTATTGTTTAAATCCTTCACTTAGGTTGCAAATTATCTCTTTTTACCTAAGTAATCAAAACCCTCAAAAAATCGTTCGATAAGATAATGGTGATTTTCCTCGAAGTAGAAGTAATCAACACGCCCCGTGGAATACGACCTTGATATTCCTAAATATCCTATACTATAGACGATAAGGTACACTTGCCTTAATCAGATATAGTTTTGAAGAAAATCTTCAAACCTTCACTTAATTTCAAAACACGAAATTTCTATATCACTATGGCGAAGGTACGTTGGTCATTTTGTTTGATTGTTCCTTAGCCATGTACTTTATCACGGTTCTGACCTGGTGTTTGGTTTCTGCAGTTAGATGAGTTGCGTGATGTCTTGCTTACATGGATAACTACTATGTGGCTTTGAAGGACGAGTTCTTGTCTCCTCAGGAGAAGCTGGCCACATCGGAGGAGGCCCTTGCTTCTGCTAGGAAGAGGAGAGAGAAGGCCATCTCTCGCTTGGATATGTCGGAGTCTGAGCTTGCTGCTTCCCGGGCTGAGAACGAGGCGCTTCGGGGGAAGCTTGTCGCGGCCGAGGCGAGTCTTTCAGAGGCCTTCAACAGTGTTGAGGTGGTCAAGATGGAGATGTCCAAAATGGAGGTTGATATGACACAATCGAAGGAGGAGAGAGAGCAGATAGCTTCTGCGCAGAAGGACGTCGAGGCAGCGCTGGCTTCAGCGATGAATGAGTACACAGAGTCCTACAAATTTAGAGTGGAGCGAGCCCGAATTGTGGAGGAGGCTCGTTCAGAAATGATGGCCACGAAGGTCGATCCGCGGCTGGAGGATGAGCGTGATTCCACGTTCCGCCTTGGATTTGGCAAGGGATTCCCTCTGGCGTGGAGGATTTCAGAGCGCTCCGAACTTGGGGTGAACGATGCCTCAAATGTGACCTAGACGTTGACACCGAGGGGTGAATTTTGTACTTGATTGTATCCGCATTGTGCATGCGTTTTGTATCTTTTGTTTGTGTTTTTGTTTTCGTAGCAGTAGGTGTAACTTAGCACCGTTAGCATGCTTTGTTTTTCATGTAGCCCTTAAGATATTTTTTGAGATTAGAAATGTACTCGTGTTTGAGCTTGACATACTGTGATGGTCTGGAAGTGTTTTGTTTTTCACATTCCTCTTGCCCAAATGCGTGTGTGTGATGCCCGACGTCATCTTTAGTGGTTATTGTTTAGCGTCGAGACCGAGAGTCGACGTTTGAACGTGATGCGTAAGGGTGCTTGCCCCTTGTCCTGATGAGGCGGAAGGACCCGGGGCCCGTTCCCATTAGGCCCTGTAGGAGGATTCAGGGCCTGCTCTTGCCTTAGGGAATAGATGGACCAGGGGTCCGTTCTTATTGTGAGGCGGAAGAACACGAAGTCCGTTCTTCTAGGAGGTGTAGAAGGACCTTTGTATGCTCTCACCTTGATAATAGAAGGACACGGGGTCCGCTCTTTAAGGAGGTGTAGAAGGACCTTTGTTCGTTCTCACCTTGACAGTGGAAGGATGTTGTTGGACCTGTAGGCGCCCTTAGAGGGGGGGGGGGGGGGGGGAGTGAATAAGGGTTTTAAAAACTTATGTTATATTTTGAATGACTTGAAATAATAAGAGATCAAAATAGTGCAAAACCAAAGCAAGTCAAGTGAAATAATATAAAGACATGATTTTATTAATATGAAATATAAGATTACAAAACTTGATTTCTTATAATGCTAGAAATCGAAAGCAAATAGTAAAAAATCTTTTTCGTTTTCTATCCCGACCCGTATCCCCACGAACCGGTGGCTTTAGCCTATCCTCCCCCGGATACGGCCTCAATCCACTCTAGCCAATCATTCCTCGGATATGGCCTCGAGCACCCCCTAGATCTACACCCTAGACCTAGTCGCCAACACGAGATGAATATCTGCACTATGTCCTACCTAAACCTAGTCGCCAACACGAGGCAAATTCACTACACGATTATAAGAGTAAAGAGATGAAATAAACAACAACAATATGAAAAACTCTCTATGTGGTTCTCTTGAAGAAGTAGACGAAGTCCCGTAGAGTATGATCGTAGTCGATGCGGTCTTTCGTCATGATGATGAAGCGTGTTGAAATCTTCTCCACGAACCTCCTTAAGCCTTCATGGATTTGTGAGAGTATCTCTCTAAGACTTCCTCTATATGATGTGGCACGAAGCTCTGGAATTTAGGGGTGTGAGAGGATGAAGAAGACGGAGCCAAGGGGGTCCTTTTTATAGACTTGGAGCTAGCGCCCGCGCTATCGCTACCGCCGACGCTATCCCGGTTTAGGAAATATCCTGCATGTGCGTATCTTTCATTCCAAGGAAACCTTGCCAAAATTCCTCTTGTGTGTCACGCTACCGCCTGCGCTAGCCGCTACCGCCGGCGCTAGAGCCTTCTATAAATACTTCCCAGAATTGTCTAATCAGGGCTAACACCTGCGCTAGTGGCTACCACCGGCGCTAGGGCTAGCGCCTACGCTACTGGCTACCGCCGATGCTAGTGAGCATGCTAGAATTTTGGCTTCAAACTGGGGGGCAACCTTCTTATGTTATCCTTGAGTCATATGACATTGTTTCCTATACACTTAAACACACAAGATCAAATACACATAGGATTTGTTATTCTCAAACCTAGGAGATGCGGAAGACCATGTTCCAACAAACTCCCCCTTTTGATAATAACAAATCCATTAATGATAAAGCAGAGCATTAATACATAAAGCATGATGAAACCTACTTGTGTGTGTGTGTGTGTGAGTGATTACTTAGGATAATTATCGATTTTGGTATTTAGAATTTCTCCCCCTAAATGCATGCTCCCCCTAAGTGAATGCTCCCCTCATATGTAAGCTATCTTCTTAGTTATTAATCATGTTAATTTTCCCATTTGATAGCGATTATTATTTATCATGTTAGTTCTCCCCCTTTTGTTATTATCAAAAGTGGGTTAAGGTAGCAAGAGACATAGAAAGAGGATTTTAATAGATAAGGCATGTTCGAGCTTTTAGAGGAAATGAAATGAAAAAGGAGTTTTTAGCGTAAAAGATATTTTCAAAAAGATCAGAGTTTTTAGCATAAAAAGATTTTCAAAAAAATCAGAGTTTTTAGCATTAAATTAATATGCATGTTAGAATAACCAATATAAACTTTACCAAGCAAGTCTACCACTTGTTGAAGAAAAAAGAATTTTGAGATTCAAGTGATGATACACTCCAAAAGAAAAGACTTTAAATAAGCATGAAAGCGCAAGGTAAAAGTTATAAGGTAATATTGCGGAAGACTTATAGAGATACAAGAAATATCTTTTTGTAATCATGACGAGTCATAAGAAGAAATATGAGTTAATTTCCAAACTGAGAAGATGTTTTTGTAAATCAATTTTCTTTTAAAATATTTAAGGTTTACAATAAATTAACCAATCATGAAAGAAAAAATATCAAAAAGAGACTACTACAATGTTATTTTAATTCACAGATTCAAGACATACCAAATATTGTAGAGAGCATGCTAGGTTATCTAGTGCACATATATATAAAGAGTAGTATAGAATTAGCATTAGGATCTAATACTCATGAGAAGAAGTGTTATGGAAGATAATGATGTGCACATAAGTATATTTTGAAGAGAGTAAGCAAATGATTTAATAAAAAATACAAGACATATGTAGAGTAAAGTGCACAATAAAACACAAATAATTTTACTTCCACACACTTCAATGCACATAGAAAAAATGTACAACTACCAATGTGCTCTGCACACACAATGCTCATGAAGACTTATCAGGGTGCAAAGTAGTGCTTGGGGGATCACACACTTTAATTTTCAATATTGATATTTTTGTGATCCGATGCACTTAAGAATAAGTGGTGAAAAAAAACTAAAAGGTTTGCTTTACTATTCTTTCCAAGGTGCTCAACCTCACAATGCTCATTAAAATTTATCAGGAGGTTCAAGTAGTGCTTGGTGGAGTTATTTTTGTCAATTTATTTCATGATTTTTGTTTTGTACAAAGTTCTCTGAATACACTTGATTTGCAAACCAGTTTAATTTTGAAAACACAACCACTTTTCTTAAATTTTAATAGTGCAAATAAATGCAGTGTAGGTAAGATACTTGTGCAATTTTAATTTAATGTACAATTACAATACACAAGCAAACATTCTTAGATTAAAAGCACATGTAGACTTTGCCAAAATAAGTGAGTGAAGAAATATCATTATCAATCATAAAACATTTACTCATACTTAGAGGCATGCTAAGCTTGATTCTACACAAAACATTTTTATTACAATTGATGCACAAATGATTAGATATATCAAATCATGATGAAGAATAATGTTCAAAGTAGTTTGAAGAGATGAATTTCAACATTGTAGAAGGTCTAAATGATAGATTAAACCATGCTTGATATTAACAAGAAATTCCATGCATTTTTTTTTGATATTTTGGCATTTTATATTTTGATTTTTCATAAGATGAGGAAAACAACCAAAACAAATTAATAAATTTTGAAATAAGTTTCTTTTTAAAAAACATTTGCATAATTTTTGCATAAACTGAAAGCAAAGACATAATTTTCGCATTTTGGAATTTTGAATTTGATTTTTCATAAAACAAAGAAATGCCAAAAACACAGAAATAAGTAGAAAAAATATAAGATCATATTTTTATAAATTTTTCAGAAATTTGAAGCACTGAGTTTTGAATGATGGAGCTAGCGTCGGCGGTAGGTCCTAGCGCCTGCGTTAGCTCACAGAGAGTGCTTATTTTAATTGTATAGCCCATATTTTCTTCAATTTCACTTTCGATTTTGCTCAATTATATTTGTGCAAAGTAAGACCTATCTAATGAAGTGAATAGACGAGAAGAAATCACAAAAGTTGCGAAAGTTAAAATTATAGACCATGAGCTTCCAAAAACTTAATTATACCTTTTTAAACAACTTGAGTTTTGCACAATCATTTAAGCTTAGTATGATAGGATATGCAATCAAAGAAGACATGACTGAACAAAACAAATATGCATGATTTTAATGATTATATAAAAAAATGTTCATGCATAAAATAAAAATAGGTATGCCCTAGATAAAAATACCCAGATTATATGTCTACACCCTAGCCCCGTATTAAGTGACGGATGGGCATGAGGAGATACACACATGCCGTAGTTTAGGGTGTTACTCCCATATGCATACACTAGAGAACTCTCAACCTAGCACTCTTCCCCCTAGTGCCTCGCAAGACCCCACTAGAAACCTCTCCGGTTAAGGAGAAGACATGACTTAGAGGTTAGGTCTCTTGTACAACCCCGATATTTGCCGGAAGATGGGCATAGATTGGGGAGTAAACAGGCGAAGGAAGTAACAAGGAAGGCGAGCCAGAGTCTCAAGGGTCGCTCGCGTAAAGGCGGGCGAGCCGGACATTCACCGATCGCTCGCAGGAAGGAAGGCGAGCCGGGCACTCGCCGAACGCAAGTAGGAAGGTGAGCGAGCCAGATCCTCGCGATCCGCTTATGGTGGTCTCCTGAGCAAGCCAGATTCTTTCCAAGATTCGGTGTTCGACGAAATCCATTCTCGTTCGACGAACTCACGTCACGTTTCAATTCGACGAACTTGCTTTTTCGTTCGACGAACTCAATCCCCAGCCAGTTCAACGGATTTTGTCCTCAGTTCGGCGAACTCTAGTTTGAGTTCGACGTATTTAACTGTGTTCAGCGTATAAGTAACAAAGAAGGCGAGCCAGAGCCTCAAGGGCCGCTCACAAGAAGGCAGGCGAGCCGGGGGCTCGCCAACCGCTCGCGAGAAAGCGGACGAGCCGGATTCCTTCCAAGTTCCCGTATTCGACAAACTTCAATCGGCGTTCGATGAAATCCATTCTGCGTCCGACGAACTCGCGTCACGTTTCAGTTCGACGAACTTGCTTCTCCGTTCGACGAACTCAATTTTCCAGCGAGTTCAACAGATTTACTCAGGGCTGAGGGGAGCTCGCAGGGAGGCATGCGAGACCTGGCCTCGGTGGATGTCGCCAGAAGAGGCACGAGCAGAGTCGTCGCAGAGCCGTCGCAGAGCGCTCGCCTAAGAGAGGTTTCGCGAGCCATACTCGCGAGGCGACTCGCGGGAGTCCTCACGAGTCTCCTTCTCGCAGGTCATTTTCCCATAGGCTAAGGAGGCAAAATTATCCCTCTGCCCCTGGTGGTCTGCCGTTAGCCTTTCCAAACAACGGAGTTTGGCTATTAGCAGGCCAAATTGGGGTGCGTTTAGTAAAACCAAAAGGTGGAATTCCGCTATTGACAGACCATGAGCAAAAAGCTATAAATAGATCTTAAAGGGCACCTTGGGAGAGGATTTCGATCTCAGTTCTCTGAGCTATCTTCCTCCCTTGGTTACTTTGGTTTAGCTCTCTAGCTCTTCAAGGTGCCCAAGTCCCATCTTTGGCTTAGGAGGGGAAGCGCTCAACGATCTTCCGGGTTTGCGGTGGGACGTCCTCGCCGTGACTAAGGTCTTAGTCTATTTCCGAGTCCCCAGTTTGCTGCTTCCGAGGGACTAATAAGGGCTAGCTGCCCCCCAACTTGTTGAGGGCCCGAGCTTCACAAGAGACTGAGAAATCGGTTTCAACATTTTGGTGCGGTGAGCGTGGTGTGTGGTTAGTCCGAGAAAATTCCAAGGAAGGGACATGGCAGGAGATGAGGAGCAGGGCGAGGAGTTCTGCGGGTCACCCCATGCGGTGACGGCAAGGATGTTCTCGGATTTTAGGAGGGAAGTCCTCGACACCCTCGAGTTCGCGGTCGTAGCGCTGCGTAGCGAGTTCACAACCCCGGCAGTCCAGGCATTCCATCCTCCATCAGCGGTTGGCGAGGATGCCCCGGGAGGAAGGGCTGGAAAGGAGGTGGCCAGGGGGTCAGTGCAGGACTTGGACGGGCGAGTGATGTTCGCCAGTCTGGCGAGTTTGGTGCCAGCGAGCACAGGGCAGGCGAGCGCGGCGCAGGCGAGTGCCGCGCAGGCGAATGCGACGCAGGCAGGTGCAGGGGAGGCGAGCGCGATCCTGGTGGGCACGGAGCCCGTAGGAGCGGCTCCGGCGAGTGTGGCCCTCGCGAGTTCAAGCCTGGCGAGGGAGCTCGGGGGGCGAGTGGAGCAGGAAAGGATAGCAGGTGGAGGAAGCCCCTTCCGCGAGCTGGTGCTTTCCGCACCCATCTCGGAAGGGTTCAGGGAATGGGATAGGGTCTACTACCACGGCCGGGATGACCCAGTTCAGCACCTGCAGTCGTTCGAGGACTCGGTTTCTATCCGGTCGATGTCCGACGCCTTTAAGTGCCGGCTCGTCGCCGTCACCCTAAAGGAGAAGGCCCGGGAGTGGTTCCACCAACTCCCTGTCGGGTCAATCTACGCATTTGAGGACTTGCGTAGAAGTTTCTTGTTGCGATTTTCAACTTCGAAGAAGAGGAAGAAGGACGCCAAGTCTCTCTTCAAGGTGAAGCAAGAGCCCAAGGAGTCGTTGGCTCATTATGCAGATCGGTTTCAGGAGGAAGTATTGATGACCCAGGAGATGCCCGGGTTCGCCCTTAAGCTCGCCTTCACATTGGGGATGAGGGAGAGTTTCTTCAAGATGGGACTGAAGAGAAAGGCCCCCGTCTCCTACGAGGAGTTGATAGAGAGGGTGGCGGAGGAAGTCGAGAGTGAGTAGGCCAATCCAGAGCTCACCAAGAGGCTAGCAAAGCTCAGTGAGCCGGAGGTCAAGCTGCAGGAGGTGCGGAGAAGGGAAGAGCCTTGGGCCCCGGAGGGGGATGGAGGCAGCATGGCGGAGGGATGCAAGGTCAAGGAAGAGGTCACGCCCCGGGAGGGGGTAACTTCTATTGAGGGCAAGGAAGGCCCCAACAATTGGGATGGAGGCAGGGTCCGAGGCAGATGCCTCCCCCGCCTCAGCAGGCTATGGAGATCAGGCGAGGAAGAGGAGGAAGAGGAAGGAGAGAAGGAGCAGAAGCAGGAGCAGGAAGGAGAAGGGGAAATAGGGCGGCGGAGGCCGAGAGGGGAGAGGTGGCGTTGCCATACTGTGACTTCCATGATGAGGAAGGTCACACGACGACCACTTGACAGGAGTTCCTGGAGACAAAGAGGGCTAGAATGACGGCGCCGCGGCAGCAGCAGCAGGTGAGGATCGAAGAGGTCCTACCTCGGGAGGACGAGGAGGAGAGGTGTGAGGACAGGGTCGATTTGGGGACCCGAGGAGGGATTAGAGTGATCTACGGGGGAGTAGGGGTGGAGGCAACCCGCAAGGAGAGTCTCCATACTATCTACCGCCAGAGCGTGGATTCGACATCCACGACCCCACCCCCAGCAGAAAAAATTACTTTCTCCCAAAGGGACATGTCGGGTCATGAGGACCCTTTCTGCGATGCGTTGGTCATCCAGACCGCCATCGAGAACTTCACGGTGTCCCGGATTCTCGTGGACAACGGAAGCTCCGTCAACGTCATCTTCAAGAAGGCGTTCGATGAGATGAAGGTGGAAGCCAAGAGGGTGTTGGCCTCGGATGGCCCATTGTTCAGGTTCTCCGGAGAGAGGAAGGAGGTCGAGGGGGGAGTGGGGCACCATGTAGTCCTGGGCGGGCAATCTCGGAATTGCTGCTTCGTCATAGTGGATGCCCCCAACAACTATAGCGCCATCTTCGGACGACCGCTAATCGGTACTTTCCGCTGCGTCCCCTCCACCTTCCACCAATGCCTCAAATTCAGCTCAAGGGGAGTCCAGATTCGGGTAAGAGGGGATCCGAAGGTAGCAAGGCAGTTCTACGTGATGACGGTCAACACCATCTCCTGGATGACCGAGACGGAGAAATGGGATCAGGAGGTGGGAGAGTCGGCGGGCCTCGGAGAGGCAGAGGAGGAGAAAGGGGAGGAAGGGTCGGAGGAGCCGATGGAGGAGGAGAAGGAAGAGGTAGAGAGTCGGGCCCAGGGGGAAGGGGCGGAAGAGGTGATGAAGGTACAGGAAGGAGAAGAAGAGGAGAAGGAAGAAGTTTGGGGAGAGCAGTCCGACCTAGAAGCCGAGGAGGAAGTCGTAGAGCTCGAGGTCACCATCCGAGCTGGGGTGGTGGAGAAGGTCCGCATCAGCGGGGAGCTCGACCTCGAGGAGCAGAAGTAGATCCTGGCTTGCATCCAGGAAAACATGGATGTCTTCGCTTGGAGTGCCGCAGAGATGCCCGGGATCGATGCAGATGTGGCTTGCCATCGCCTCAACCTCGACCCAGACACCCGCCCCATCCGTCAAAAGAAGAGGGTCACAGCAGACAAGTTGGAGGGACCCATCCGAGAGGAGGTGAGTAAGCTCACACAGGTGGGTTTTGTATCAGAGATCCAGTACCCAGGCTGGGTCTCCAACGTGGTGATGGTAAAAAAGGGAGGAGGTAAGTGGAGGATGTGTATCGATTTTTCCTTACTTAATAAATCGTGCCCCAAGGATTGTTACCCCTTGCCAAGAATCGACGCGCTGGTTGATTCAGCCGTCGATTTCCCTGTAATGTCTTTTCTAGATGATTTTTCAGGTTACCATCAGATCCGAATGCACCCCCCGACATCAAAGATGTCTCCTTCATCACAGGAGATGGGTGCTACTGTTATAAGATGATGCCCTTTGGGATCAAGAATGCAGGGGCTACGTACCAACGAATGATGGACATGGTCTTCCAAGAGCAGAAGGGAAGAAACTTGGAAGTCTATGTTGATGACCTCATGATAAAGAGCTGGGATCTCAAGTCTCACCTCCAAGACCTGGAAGAGACCTTCGGGACCTTGCGGAAGTACAAGATGAAACTCAACCCCCTGAAGTGTGTCTTCGGGGCTAGCAGGGGGAAGTTCCTGGGTCACTTGCTCACCCCGGCAGGGGTGGAGCCTAACCCAGATAAGGTTAAAGCCATCTTGGAGTTAGGGTTGCCAAGGAACGCGAAGGAGGTTCAGCGCCTCACGGGAAAGTTGGTCGGACTCAGCAAGCTCCTCTCCAAGGCGGGTGAGAAGTGTGCACCTTTCTTAAGGGTGTTATGGGGAAACAAGAAGTTTGAGTGGACCTTGGAATGCGTGGAAGCTTTTCAAGCTTTGAAAGGGCAGCTCACCCAGACTCCCCTACTCCAGGGACCAAGGCAAGGGAATGATCTATCCATATACTTGGGGGTAGGATCTGAAGCGGTAAGTTCGGTGTTGGTCCGGGAAGAAGGGAGGAGGCAGTTCCCCATCTACTACGTTAGCCGAGTGCGGAGGAAGGCGGAGCTCTGATACCCAATCTTGAAGAAGTTGGCTTTCGCTTTGGTGGTATCGGCTCGAAAGCTCAGGCCATACTTCCAAGCACACTCAATCAAAGTGGTGACCGACCACCCGCTTCACAAAGTCACGGAAGGGGTGGATCATTCGGGGAGTGGAGCCAAATGGTCCGTGGAGCTAAGTGAGTTCGACATCACGTTTGCGCCTAGGATGTCAATCAAGGCACAAGCGGTGGCGGACTTCATGGCGTACTACGCGACTGAAGTGGAGGAGCATGAATCACCTCCCCCGGTGGCATGGAGGATGTTGGTGGATGGCGCGTTAGGGAAGCACTCCTATGGAGGGGAATTATCCTAATAAGCCCCCAAGGGACAAAGATTGAGCAGGCCTTGAGCATCCATTTCCCGATTACCAACAACCAGGCCAAGTACGAGGCAGTGATAGCGGGCCTGCGGCTGGCCAGGGAGCTGGGAGTGCAGGACGTGGAGGTCTCAACGGACTCCATGGTGGTGGCATGCCAAATCAGGGGAGAATTTGAAGCAAGGGAGCCGACCCTCCAACGCTACCTGAAGAAGGTTAAGGGGGTCATCAGCCAATTTCGCACTTTCTCCATCACACATGTGCCGAGGGAGGAGAGCACCCCGGCAGACCTCCTAGTCAAGTTTGGTCCTCAGGCTGGAGGGACAGTAGCGGAACTCTTCCGACCTTCCATTGAAGAAGGGGAGCTGATGGAGGTGGATCAGCGAGCATCGTGGATGGATCCGTTCGTCACCTTCCTGTCATCGGGAAAGTTCCCTGAAGGGGACGTGGATAAACGACGCTTCAGGTACAAGTCGGCCTATTATTCCTTGCATGCAGGAGGACTATATAGAAAAACACTCTCGGGGCTCCTGGCCCATTGTGTATCGGAGGAGGAGGTCCCGAGAGTCCTCGAAGAGATCCACTCGGGGGAGTGTGGCAGTCACTCAGGAAGCCGGACCCTGGAGGGAAGAGTGCTGAGGCAAGGCTATTTTTGGCCTACCCTTAGTCAGGATGCAACAGAATTCACAAGGAAGTGTTCAAAATGTCAGCTCTATGCTCCGCTCCAACTCCTCCCAGCTCAAAGGATCCGGACTATCACAGCTCCGTGGCCCTTCGCCATATGGGGTTTGGACCTGGTAGGTCCCTTCCCGCAAGCTAGTGGCCAAAGGAGGTTCCTATTGGTAATGATTGATTATTTCTCCAAGTTGTTAGAGGTGAAAGCGCTGGCCAAGGTAACGTCCCAAGTGGTAAGGA
Source organism: Dactylorhiza incarnata (assembly GCA_033032865.1). NCBI lineage: Eukaryota > Viridiplantae > Streptophyta > Magnoliopsida > Asparagales > Orchidaceae > Dactylorhiza > Dactylorhiza incarnata. The sequence goes on from JAWHQI010000013.1 coordinate 4,489,173, forward strand.
GTTTTGTATGAGGGTGAGATAATTTGCAGGCACGGTCTGCCGTTGGCCATAGTGATGGACAACGAACCACAATTTGCCAGCGAGGAGTTTGTTAGTTTCTACACCCAACTCAACATAGATCTCAGGTTCGCATTGGTCCACCGCCCGAGGAGTAATGGTCAGGTGGAGGCAGCGAACAAAATAATTGTCAACCTGCTGAAGAAGAAAGTGGAAAATCTCAGGGGCAACTGGGTAGAACAGCTGCCCCCGGACCTGTGGGACTTGAGGACTACAAACACGGCCACGGGGGAGACCCCCTTCAAACTATCTCATGGGTCCGAGGCCATCCTCCTGATAGAATTCAAAGTCAAAACCCCCAGGGTGATCACCGCGGGCGAAGGAGATGAAGAATAGCTAGTAGAAAATGACGCAGAGCAAAGGTTGTCCCTGGACCTGGTAGAAGAGCTCCGGGACCTCGCAACTGTCCGACAGGAGGAAGTCAAGAGGCGGATGGCCCGGTACTTTGATCAACATGTCAGAATAAAGCAATTCGATAAAGGAGACTTGGTCCTGAAGAAGGTAGATGCGGCAAGGAGAAGAGCCGCTGTAGGTAAGTTAGAGCCCAATTGGGAAGAGCCTTACATTGTAAGCGAAGCGCTCAAGTCGGGGGGGGGGGGGGGGGGGGGGGGGGGACCACCTCCAGTATGTGGAAGGGGTATCTCTCGGACGAGCCAGGAGTGAGGATGATTTGAAGAGGTTTTATCCTTAGCAATCTTTTGTAACTAACTTTTGTATGTTTCCTCCTCAATACATATATTTTGAAGTAGTTCTTGGGCAAGTAACAAGTCCTTTGGTGCTGGAATGCCCCAGATCGATTCCGCTGCCGGGCTCTCATAGACGGTGGGACAGGTTGATATCTGGAGAGGCTGGCAAGTAGCAAGTCCTTTGGTGCTGGAATGCCCCATATCGATTCCGCTGTCGGGCTCTCATAGACGGTGGGTCAAGTTGATCTCTGGAGAGGCTGGCAAGTAACAAGTCCTTTGGTGCTGGAATGCCCCGGATCGATTCCACTGCCGGGCTCTCATAGACGGTGGGTCAGGTTGATCTCTAGAGAGGCTGGCAAGTAACAAGTCCTTTGGTGCTGGAATGCCCCAGATCGATTCCGTTGCCGGGCTCTCATAGACGGTGGGTCAGGTTGATCTCTGGAGAGGCTGGCAAGTAACAAGTCTTTTGATGCTGGAATGCCCCAGATCGATTCAGCTGCCGGGCTCTTATAGACGGTGGGTCAGATTGATCTCTGGAGAGGCTGGCAAGTAGCAAGTCTTTTGGTGCTGGAATGCCCCAGATCGATTTCACTATCGGGCTCTCATAGACGGTGGGTCAGGTTGATCTCTAGAGAGGCTGGAAAGTAACAAGTCCTTTGGTGCTAGAATGCCCCAGATTGATTCCGATGCCGGGCTCTCATAGACGGTGGGTCAGGCTGATCTCTGGAGAGGCTGGCAAGTAACAAGTCCTTTGGTGCTGGAATGCCCCAGATCGATTTCGCTGTCGGGCTCTCATAGACGGTGGGTCAGGTTGATCTCTGGAGAGGCTGGCAAGTAACAAGTCCTTTGGTGCTGGAATGCCCCAGATCGATTCCACTGTCGGGCTCTCATAGACGGTTGGTCAGGTTGATCTCTGGAGAGGCTGGCAAGTAACAAGTCCTTTGGTGCTGGAATGCCCCAGATCGATTCCGTTGTCGGGCTCTCATAGACGGTGGGTCAGGTTGATCTCTAGACAGGCTGGCATGTAACAAGTCCATTGGTGCTGGAATGCCCCAGATCAATTCCGCTGCCGGGCTCTCATAGACGGTGGGTCAGGTTGATCTCTGGAGAGGCTGGCAAGTAACAAGTCTTTTGATGCTGGAATGCCCCAGATCGATTCAGCTGCCGGGCTCTCATAGACGGTGGGTCAGGTTGATATCTATAGAGGCTGGCAAGTAACAAGTCCTTTGGTGCTGGAATGACCCAGATCGATTCTGCTGCCGGGATCTCATAGACGGTGGGCCTGGTTGATCTCTAGAGAGGCTGGCAAGTAACAAGTCCTTTGGTGCTGGAATGCCCCAGATTGATTCCGCTGCCGGGCTCTCATAGATGGGGGGGGGGGGGCAGGTTGATCTCTGGAGAGGCTGGCAAGGTAGCGAATGTTGGTGCCAGAGTGCCCCGGATGATTCGGCCGCCGGGCCCTTACTAGCCTGTGGGGGAAGTCGGCCCTAATGACCAACTACCAATGTTATTCATATCAAGGCACTCAGCTCGCAAAATTTTCTCAAGGCCTAGACGAGGCGAGCCCTGAGGCTCGCTCACATAACAACAGAAGCCCACAACGGATGAAAAACATCTAAGCCTGAGGATAAAAGCGGGGCAGTTGAGTATGGGGTTCGCAAAGCTTGCCGAGTCGGAACCTAGTTCGCAAAAAGACTTAAAAATTTTTGGCGGCATGCGCAAAATCCTCAAACCGAAGGGGTTGACGGGGGGGGGGGGGGGGGGTTCAGCGTGTAGCGCTGGAAGCTCGCGAAGCGGGCCAAACTTCTCCCATATGTGGGGGTAGAGCAGGTTTACCGAGCGAGGCTTCTAAGCTAGAGAAGCTATGTGAACGCTGTATTGACAATGCGCGAGCGCGAGCCTGGCTAAACGCAGAAATGCAGAAAAAAGGTGTGGAGATGCGAGCATATTAGCGCAAGCGTGGTAAAGTACATCCACGCGAGCAAGCATACAGGTGCGAGTGCGAGTAATGAAATAAAAATGAAATGACATTCAAGAGATACAAAATGTTTCTATATCATTGATCAAAAGGTTTTACAGTCAACGACGAACTCGCCGACCAAAACAAAATTTTGCACTTAAAAAATTAAAGGGTCAAAGCTGCCTGCTGAAGAATTCCTCACTCGCTCTCGCGATCTTCCGACTCTTTGACCGACACGAACAGGTCGGGGACGACGTCTTCCGCGGTAAGCTCCATAGTGTCAGGAACGATCAGGTCCGCCCCTTTAAGGGTGTCGAAGACGAGTTCGGCGATCCCCATCGAGTTTTTGCGGGCGGCCTCCTTTTCACCTCTGGACTGGCCGCGAGCCCAGACTCGCGAAGGAGGTGGGGGGAGCACAACCATGGTTAGATCGCGAGCCTGAGCCTTAAGGAAGGAGTTCTCCATCTCCAGGTTAGTGATCCTCGCGGTAAGTTTTCTCGCGGTCTCGGCATCCTGCAGGAAGGAAGTTAGAAAGAGGCGAAGGGTAGCAAGACAGGGAAAAACTCTTTGCATGCATTACTTACCAAGCCGCCTTGAAGGCTGGCGAGGAGGCCCTCAGCCAGGTCCACCTTTCCCTTAAGCTCCGCGACCTCGTCCGCAGACATCCGGAGCTCGCCGTTGAGCTCTCTAATTTCCCTATCCGTGGTGAAGTATCGACGACCCTCCATGTGGGTAAGTTCCGTCGTACGGAACTGGGCTCTCATGGCCTCATATACAAGCCCCTTTTTCGTGAAGGCCCTGAAGAGGGAGGCGTCCTCATGACCGTAGAGTCCGAAGGCGATGACGAACGCTTCGCCCCCAATCTGTCACTCTCCACCCAGCAGGGGAGGAGGGAGGAGCAGACAATCTTATTCTACTCAGGGTCCCATGCGAGCATCGGCTCGCCAACTGCGTCCGGGAGCTTTGCCCCGAGCCCGAAGTTCGTGTGGCTCATCGGCTTGGGCCTATCGGCGGAACCGTACGGCTCGCCACTCCCGTCAGCAGGCTCCTAGTTCGCCGAAGGAGAGGGGAGGGTATCTGGATCGGACAGATCCACGACCTCCTTCCCCTTAGGTGCGGGGGGGGGGGGGGGGGGGGGGAGCTTTGTTGGTCTTCTTCGCCAATCCCTGCGAGGCGGGCCAGCTTGATGGAGGTGGGCGTTTCTTTCCGGACGAAGAGCTCGGGCAATCGCGGCACGCCTCGGCGGCCGCACTCGCAAGCGAGCCAGTAGCAAGGGCGGATGGGATCGCGTGCAGGGGATTGAGAGGAAGATCGCATTCTCCTGGGAAGATGTCAGAAATGTTAGCAAAGACATGAGAGAAAAGAGGAGAGAAAGTCTGCGAGGGCGGGTCATACCTTCGCCCTGGAGAACGGACGACAGCGAGTCCACCCTCTGCCGAATGAAGACTACTTCAAAGTTCTTCCCCTGCAGGTCCTGGTATAGTCTGGCGTCGTCACCCCCTAACGAGGCGGGAGGGCGGTAGGTGGCATCATCCCGCTGAAGGGGAGAGTAGGAGACATTGCCGAAAGGGCCCTTCACTAGGACATATTTCTGCGTCCAGTAGTGGGCCTTATTCACGGTCTCGCAGATGGTGACGTGCTGACTCGCGAAGTGAGCCATCCCGTCTTTGTATGCGCGGAAAGAAAATACCTTGCGGAAGACGAGCAAACTGAACTCGATCCTCTCCGCCCGAAGGTAGCTGGCGAACGCGACCACCACGACGACCGCGTTCGGAGTCAGCTGGCTCGGCAGAACTCCAAAGTATTTGAGTACCTAGAAGAGTCGGCAAGGGTTAGAGAACTCTTCGCGAAGCGAGCCAAGAATATTAAGTTAAAAGAATAATCATACCTGGCGCACTTCAGGCCAGAGGGGGAGTCGCAGCCCATTCTCAAAGTGAGCAATGGGGATAGCAAGCTCGTCGGGGTGCGGGTCGCTGATGGTGTCTCGATCAGAAGGGCAGCGAGCCACGAATCCAGGAGGGATATACTGGTCGAAGGTGGCGAGAAACTCCTCCGAGGTGAGGTTGGCACACTTGGCCCGCCCCTCCGCCTCCACGTCTGCGACCATGATGTTAGAGAGCTATGAAGCGCGGAATTAGCGAGTGCGAGCTAGGATCTGCGAGAGGGTCAGAAGAAGAGAGCAAAGGGAGAGCAGTAAATGCAGTGGTTGAGAAATAAAAGCGGAGTCTATTTATAGAAACGAAAATGAATGGAAGAATACGAAGAGCCAGGGTCTGCAGATATTGGATCCGCGCTGTATTTTCAAACCTCCCGGAGCCTTATCCACACCTGGCGAGTTGGCGCCCGCAAAAGTAAGTCCCTCCAACTAGCCCTGGGGGGGAGCAAGACCTGTATAAAGAAGAAGAGCGAGATCGAGCCGCGAGAGCAAGCCGCGAGAGTAAGGCAACCAAATATAGCTATTAAGAGAGAATGTTGGAACCTTGGTTTTTGATTTGAGTTAGGATCCATCCTTATAATCATAACACATCTTATAACTTAGATCAAACTCCCTTAAGTAAGAAGACTAAGAAAATAAAATAAGAAAGATAAAAATTACATAAGTTCTCTGCGTTCGACGAACGGCTATCTGCGTTCGACGAACGGCGCTCTGCGGTCGACGAAAGATGTTCATTCAGTGGTCGACAAAATCCATCCGTCTCAGCGGTCGATGATCCCGTCTCAGCGATCGACGATCCCGTCTCAGCGGTTCAGCGGTCGATGAACAGACCTCGTCTCAGCGGTCGACGAAAAGCCGCGTTCGACGAACTTGAAGCTGAGCTCGACGAAACATTATCAGCTATATAAATTCTCCTTTCTTAGCTCGACTAAAATTATATATATGATTGTCAGATTTAATAAAGCAATATTTTATCATTTCTATTTATATATTGCTACATATATTGCTGCCTTAACATTATAGCCGTTGCAGCACTTAAATAAAATAGCCGTTGCAGAAAAGCTAAAAGACAGCAGTTTATCTTCTCGAGGAGTCAAGATAATTAAAGAGACTTTATCTCTTCCCCTTTCCCAAAAAGAGGAATTCAAAATAAAGAGTGAAGCTCTCCAGATTATATAAAGACAGAGAAAAAGAAAAAAGTAGCGAGAGAGAGAGACACAACACACAGAACCGAGAACAACATATTATTCTATCTTGTTTGTTTTGCTAACTCTTCTCTGCAGATCATATTCATCCTGAGACACCTATCAAGATCATTTGCTCAGGATCTTAACTGCAGAAGAAGAAGAAAGGAATACTACATCCAAGAGAAGAAGCTTCACCACCTGAACATCAACTCTAAACAAATCAGGGGGAGCTCTTCAACATCTTCATCAAAGATCCATACTCAACAACCTATCATGATCTCTAGAGTCTTCCCAGAAAAGAGAAGAACACTTTAACTTTTTGTTTTCTTTATTCCTTCCCTCCTGTACAAAGGGTTATAACTCCCTTCAAAAGTTAACCTCCCGGTGACAGGGCACCTTACCAAAACATGTGGTTTGGTTAGAGTTACCTGATCAAAAGCTCACTTGGTGGCAGGGCACCTGATCAAAAACCTGTAGTGGATTCCTACCAGTGGGTAGAAGAGTAGATGTACCCAGGTTGATTGGGGAACTACTATATTTCTTGTGTCTTCTGGTTTGCCTTTCTTATTTCTTTTTATTGTTGTGCTGTGATCTGTTTGTGTTTATCTTTCACTCAGCATTACACTTATATATATATCACTATTTTGAAATAAGATTAGAAAGGGCTTTAATAAAGAAAAAGATATTAAGAACTAAACTCCCCTTCAATTGGTATCAAAGCAAGGTTGATTATATTAATCACCTGCAACTGATATTCAATTGCACTTTCAATTGATATTAGAGGGTAGTTGATTTTATATACAGGCTAACACCTGAATCACACAGATCACCTAGTTCTTAAAGTTTTTCTAAAATCTAATGGCAAAAAAGATTTTTTAATTACTTCTTCCACTAACTGTATTTATGATGCAGATCCATTTTCAAATCTAAGTGAAGAAGAAGAAGAGGAAGACAAAAAGCAAGAAGATTCTGCATGTTGGCCATATATGGCTCAAACAACTACTCAGATGCAAAATCTGAATCAGATAAGGTAAATGAGGTAACTTCAAATCCCAACTCTACCTCTGAAAATTACAAATCAGATCTTAAGTTAACACATACAGATTTAATAAAATCTGATAAAGAAATAAAGGAATTAACAAAAATAAATAGTTTGACTTCTGAATATAACAAACTTAAAGAAGATTTAAAAATATTAGAAGAACAAAATATGTTCTTGAAAAATAAATTTGAACAATCTTTTAAAGAAAAAGAAATATTTTATGTTCAACAAAATCAGAAAATATTTTCAAATCTATATTTTAATGAGATAAAAAGGCCAATTATAAGGCTTAACCAGTTTTTCACCATTAAACTCCATTCCTAATCAAACAGATTTAAATTCTAAAGATTTAATTAATTTTTCTATCTTATAAGCAAAGTCACATAACTTCATGTTCTTACAAACTTTTCTCCAAAAATCATGTTTGAGCATTCTACTCAAGTTGCATTGATTAGAAATAATCATAGCACTGAGTGTGAGTCTCTTCTGATAAGGAGATTCTGCAAGAAGGAAGGTATCAGGCAATGCTCCTAAAATTTTTTCCTTATAATCCATTAACAGCTGTAGCAATTCAAGATTTTAATGGAATTAAAATCTAAGAAATCAGAATCTATCAAAAGCTGTAGAAATTAAAGGAAATGGAATTAAAAGAAGAAGAATTAAAAGAAGAGAAAATTAAAAATGAAATTTAGTATCCTAAAACCAAATAGGGGAAGATTACCAGGCGACTAGTTTTGATTTGGCTTAGGATTCCTGTTTATTTTAGGGGGAGACTATAAATCTGTATCCTAACCCAAATGGGGGGAGATTGTTAGAACACCTAGTCTTGATTTGGATTAGGATCTCAACTCAAATAGGGGGAGATTATTGGAACCTTAGTTTTTGATTTGAGTTAGGATCCATCCTTATAATCATAACACATCTTATAACTTAGATCAAACTCCCTTAAGTCAGAAGACTAAGAAAATAAAATAAGAAAGATAAAAATTACATAAGTTCTCTGCGTTCGACGAACGACTATCTGCGTTCGACGAACGACGCTCTGCGGTCGACGAAAGATGTTCATTCAGCGGTCGACAAAATCCAGCCGTCTCAGCGGTCGACGATCCCGTCTCAGCGGTCGATGATCCCGTCTCAGCGGTTTAGCGGTCGATGAACATACCTCGTCTCAGCGGTCGACGAAAAGCTGCGTTCGACGAACTTGAAGCCGAGCTCGACGAAACATTATTAGCTATATAAATTCTCCTTTCTTAGCTCGACTAAAATTATATATATGATTGTCAGATTTAATAAAGCAATATTTTATCATTTCTATTTATATATTGCTACATATATTGCTGCCTTAACATTATAGCCGTTGCAGCGCTTAAATAAAATAGCCATTGCAGAAAAGCTAAGAGACATCAGTTTATCTTCTCGAGGAGTCAAGATAATTAAAGAGACTTTATCTCTTTCCCTTTCCCAAAAAGAGGAATTCAAAATAAAGAGTGAAGCTCTCCAGTTTATATAAAGACAGAGAAAAAGAAAAGAGTAGCGAGAGAGAGAGAGACACAGCACACAGAACCGAGAACAACATATTATTCTATCTTGTTTGTTTTGCTAACTCTTCTCTGCAGATCATATTCATCCTGAGACACCTATCAAGATCATTTGCTCAGGATCTTAACTGCAGAAGAAGAAGAAAGGAATACTACATCCAAGAGAAGAAGCTTCACCACCTGAACATCAATTCTAAACAAATCAGGGGGAGCTCTTCAACATCTTCATCAAAGATCCATACTCAACAACCTATCAGGATCTCTAGAGTCTTCTCAGAAAAGAGACGAACACTTTAACTTTTTGTTTTCTTTATTCCTTCCCTCCTGTACAAAGGGTTATAACTCCCTTCAAAAGTTAACCTCCCGGTGACAGGGCACCTTACCAAAAACCTGTGGTTTGGTTAGAGTTACCTAATCAAAAGCTCAATTGGTGGCAGGGAACCTGATCAAAAACCTGTAGTGGATTCCTACCCGTGGGTAGAAGAGTAGATGTACCCAGGTTGATTGGGGAACTACTATATTTCTTGTGTCTTCTGGTTTGCCTTTCTTATTTCTTTTTATTGCCGTGCTGTGATCTGTTTGTGTTTATCTTTCACTCAACATTACACTTATATATATATCACTATTTTGAAATAAGATTAAAAAGGGCTTTAATAAAGAAAAAGATATTACGAACTAAACTCCCCTTCAATTGGTATCAAAGCAAGGTTGATTATATTAATCACCTTCAAGTGATATTCAATTGAACTTTCAGAGAAGTTTGCAAAGAGTGAACGAGGCGGACATGGCGATAGACGTAATAAAAACAGAAATGGTGGGCTCGCAAGCGAGTCAAGAAAGTATTAATATTACAAATCATGAAATTGTTTAACACCCCCCCCCCCCCCCCCCCCCCCCCCCCCCCCCCCCCCCCCCCCCCCCCGTAAAGAGGAGGGGAAGAAGAACCCAACGACGAATTAACAAGAGGAGCTCTTCAATAACGGAGCCACTTCCAGCGCCCGCGACCCCGCACACCCGAGCGCGGAGGGAGTCGCGGGTAGTGGTACTCGCGAACCAACTAGGCCTCGCGAGTTAACACCCGCGCGCAATCCTCAACCCGCGCGATGTGCACCTCGGGGGAGGTCACCTCGCTGCTGTCGACCGACCGCACCTCGGTAAGGAGGCGCGCAATCGCGTCCTCCATCGCAGTAAATCTCTCTTCATACGCGAGCCGATCTAGCCGATTGTGTTCGTATAGCTCCCGCAACATGGAGGTGTGCTTCTGAAATATCTCGACAACCCGCCTCTTCATTTGTTCTGGATCACCGGGGTCCCCCAGAAAATCCGCGGCCTGACCAGGCGAGGGGGGTGGTGACATCTCCACCTCTCCATACTCCGACTCGGTGAGCGGGGTCTGGGATCACCTGCGAGGTAGAAATCAGCGAGGAGGAGGTGGAAATGGCACTCAGCAGGGATGGTATAACCTGGTGAGGGATTTTGGGTGCTGGGCCGCTGACGAGAGGTGTTCGGCCGACCCTGAAATGCTTCGACGAAGGCAGGGGTAACAACCTTCCCCAGACGGGGGGGGGGGGGGGGGGGGGGGGGGGGGGGGGGAACGCAACTTTGGCAGCGAGTCCGGGCTCGGCAAGTTATGTCCCTCTGGGGCTCCTTTGCCCTAGAGTGCCGAATCCGGGAGTGATGATGGTATGATTCGGCGGGGCTGGCGGGTCCGCGAGAGGAGGAATCCACTCCTCCAAGTTGGCGAGAGGGGGCACTGCATAAGGGATCAAGGAAACTTAGCAAGTAAGAAAATATGTTATAAAGGAGGGCGAGGAGAACTACTCACCTGACTGCGAGGGCGGGGCCCGCATATCCGAGGTCCCCGCAACCCGGGATGCGCGGTCAACCCTCACAGGGGTGGAGGTGCGAATCTCCGTAGTTGTTTTGTCCAATGCATTCTCTTCCGAGGGAGTGTTCTGCGAGCGAAGAAGCAATGTCAGATAAGAAAGACGTTAAAGTAGTGAGTTTGGTATTAATACCTGCATGGCGAGTTCGTCAAGGGAGGATGGAGATGAAGGAAAAGACCCATCTTCGCTGGACGAGCGACAGACGGTCTTTGCCATTTTCGTCTGAGGCAAAGCACGCTGCGGCGAGGCCCAGGAAGCGAGCGAGGATGCCTTGGCCTTCTGAGCCGCCTGCAAGACCCTAAGGCGGGCCAACATCTCCTCCTTTTTGGACATCGCACTGAGTCTCACGGCGAGGGGGAAAAGCTTCACAGGAAGAAGAAAAAGTGTGGACACCAGCTGGGAGGAATGGTATTTATAACTACAGGCCTGGGCCCCACTAAAAGATTCGCGCCACGTCATCCAGAGGCTGGCGAATACCAGGGGTTGGATGTTTCTTTAAGAGCCTAGGTAGCCTCGCAAAGAGCGGGGATTGTGTACAACCCCGATATTCGCCGGGAGATGGGCATAGATTGGGGAGTCAATAGGCGAAGGAATTAACAAGGAAGGCGAGCCAGAATCTCAAGGGTCGCTCGCGTGAAGGCGGGCGAGCTGGACATTCGCCGATCGCTCGCAGGAAGGCGGGCGAGCTCGGCACTCGCCGACCGCAAGTAGGAAGGTGAGCGAGCCAGATCCTCGCGATCCGCTTACGGTGGTCTCCTAAGCAAGCCAGATTCTTTCCAAGATTCGGTGTTCGACGAAATCCGTTCTGCGTTCGACGAACTCGCGTCACGTTTCAGTTCGACGAACTTGCTTCTCCGTTCGACGAACTCAATCCCCAGCCGGTTCAGCGAATTTTGTCCTCAGTTCGGCGAACTCTAGTTTGAGTTCAGCGTATTTAACTGTGTTCAACGTATAAGTAACAAAGAAGGCGAGCCAGAGCCTCAAGGTCCGCTCGCAAGAAGGCAGGCGAGACGGGGGCTCGCCAACCGCTCGCAAGAAAGCACACGAGCCGGATTCCTTCCAAGTTCCCGTGTTCGACGAACATCAATCGGCGTTCGACGAAATCCGTTCTGCGTCCGACGAACTTGCGTCACGTTTCAGTTCGACGAACTTGCTTCTCCGTTCGACGAACTCAATTTTCCAGTGAGTTCAGCAAATTTACTCAGGGCCGAGGGGAGTTCGCAGGGAGGCATGCGAGACCTGGCCTCGGTGGAAGTCGCCAGAAGAGGCACGAGCGGAGTCGTCGCAAAGCGCTCGTCTAAGAGAGGTTTCACGAGCCATACTCGCGAGGCGACTCGCGGGAGCCCTCGCGAGTCTCCTTCTCGCAGGTCATTTGTGTAGAAAGACACCCCGGCCTCCACCCGAAGGCGATACCCGCCCGGTCAACTATCTAGGGCATGCAGCCCACCGTCCCAACCCATCACGGCGTCCGATCGCATCGTGCGATCCTCCCGGCACGCCGCGGGATGTTGAGGCCAGGGATCGAGCCCTCGACCTCCTTTCGATAGAGGGAAGTACAAAACTTTTACCACTCCATCACCCAGCTGCTCTAAGGAGGCAAAATTACCCCTCTGCCCCTGGTGGTTTGCCGTTAGCCTTTCCAAATAGCGGAGTTTGTCTGTTAGCAGGCGAAATTAGGGTGCATTTAGTAAAACCAAAAGGCAGAATTCTGCTATTGACAGACCACGAGCAAAAAACTATAAATAGATCTTAAAGGGCACCTTGGGAGAGGATTCCGATCTCAGTTCTCTGAGCTATCTTCCTTCCTTGGTTACTTTCGTTTAGCTCTCTAGCTCTCCAAGGTGCCCAAGTCCCAGCTTTGGCTTAGGAGGGGAAGCGCTCAACGAACTTCCGGGTTTGCGGTGGGACCTCCTCGCCGTGACTAAGGTCTTTGTCTATTTTCGAGTCCCCAGTCTGCTCCTTCCGAGGGACTAGTAAGGGCTAGCTGCCCCTCAACTTGTTGAGGGCCCGAGCTTCACAAGAGACCGAGAAATCAGTTTCAACATCTCTAATGCATCCAATCCGACGCCCCCGCTATTGCGAGACATACAATATTGGTATATGATCATAGACATACAAAGCGTTCTAAGTTTATGAATGATTTATAGACTATGCGTTTATTTGAATTTTTAGAATGATAATATAAAACCTCATAATTATCATGAATTTTAAGTTCCAAATTTTCTATATTTATATCTTGACAAACATATAATAACTAACAGTGCATGTGATTAGAATGATAACTAATAATATTTATTAGGATACAATGTTAGTATGATAAAACATCCGTTCAATATGACTTTTGTGATTTTATTTTTAATCACGAATTATGACTATATATACTTTTCCGAAGGGCAGGATAATGATAGTTTTCTTTTTCGGTTATTGCAAGAGTACACATGAGTCTATAATTAATTTGATCTTTGCTAGACTTTAGTTGGACTTAGCAATTTAGAGTGGATCTTAGACTTCCCGAGGTTTACCTTGTGAAGAGTTCGCACCGGTACTAGGAGGTGTGATGAGGTGCCATCCCAAATCTCCCTTTCTCAAGATATTTAAGTGTTATTGGTTGCTACCCATACTTAATATTTAAACTTTATGGACTCAAAAGTTTTTCGAAAGAGAAAAATTGAAGTTCATGATTTCATTGATCTAGATAAATATCTCATAATAAATTTAGAATTAGATTTATATGGATAATATAAGATATTTATAGGCAATAGATTTAAGAAAGATAGATAGGTCATCAAAATAAAATATGACTTTGAATTTTGATCAATTCGATTTATAAACTTATTAAGCTTTAAGAGATAAAATCATATTTCCAATAATATATAAGATGACCATGACATGATAGATTAAAAAATAAAAAATAAAAAATAAAAAGACATTAAAGCATATTATGAAGTAGAAATTTGTCTATTTCATTTCGAAAAGATTCTACTTCATGCATTTGTTGATACCTAATGAATAAGAGATTTAGGTATCCAAAGGGAACCAAGAGTAATGGTTCCTTTGAGTACCAAAATATAGCGAGGTGATTTTTGGGGAGATGAGTACGAATGAACTCTTTCAAGTGGAGTTAATGTTTCATCTTTATTTTTGGGTCTCCACTCATACTTAGGTTTAGAGTTATAATTATGCATCAAATTTCCATATTCATTAAACTTAGGCATAAAATAATAATGACTTTTGAAAATATTTTTCATAGGAAATTTTTGCACATTTGAATTTAATTTGGGAGATACATAATTTTTTAGATAATAGTATTTTGGATTTTGATTTACAAAAACTGTGTTTCTTACTCCCATTATTAGGCTTAGTCAAGATATTCATATTCATATTCAACTCGGTTTCATATATTGCTTGATATTTTGAATTTTTATTCATAATTTTCATAAGCAAGTTGATTTTTGATTTTAATTCATCATTCTTGATCTTAAGATTATGTCTAGCTTTATTATAAGCTATTGTGCTATTTTTAAGAGTGGAAACAATAGAGTCAATATGAGTTTGATAGTTATTTCAAAATTCCTCAAATGTTTCATCCATCTCCTTGATTTCAATTTTATAACTTTGGCACGTAGCACAATCACTTTTCAAAGATTAATTTTCTAAAGACAATTTTTCATTATGTTCTTTTACAATTAAAAGTTCTTTTTCAAAATCCTTGAATTTTTCTTTAATATTATTACAATCAGAACAAGACTTTGAGATTTCAATTAGAGAGCAAGATGAAGAAGCCACATCAAAATTAGATTTTAAATTAACATTAGCTTGTAACCTTTTATTTTCTAAACATAATTTCTCATTAGCAATTTTCAATTTCTTAATTTTACATTTAGTAACTTGTAGCATATGTAATGTGGGAATTGAATTTATCACAAAAAGAGAAGACTTTGATTTCCTTACATTGCAATCGGAAAAAGCAAGATTTGAACATATAGTTTCTTTGACATCTTTTTGACACTCCTTTTTCAAAGATAAGATTTCTTCTCCACTTGATGTGCACTTTATTGATCCATCATGAGAGGAGATTTCATGACTATTTGTGCAAGCTTGTATGTTCTCCACTTCTTGCGTTTGTTCCATACTTGTGAGAGGAAGATCATACATTTCTTCAAGAAATTTTCATAATTTGTATGCACTAGAAAACAATATATAAATTTGAAAATTTCTTGAGATAAAGCACAAAAAATACTATTCAAAGCCTTTGCATTTAGGTGACGTTCATTTTATTTGTTTCATCTGCTGGTCTTACTATTGCTATATTTCATACTTCGATATCTAAACTTTTAATAAACTTTTCCATTAAAATTTTCCACCCACTATAATTTCTCCCTTCAAATAAAGGCGGTGCAAGAGATTTTTCTTCAACATAAAAATTTTCCCCACTAGTAAAAGCGAGATCATGAGACACCATTATTCCCAGTTGTAAACCGATTTAGAATAACCTAGCTTTGATACCACTTGTTGGATCTGTAGGCGCCCTTAGAGGAGGGGGGAGAGGGGGAGGGGTGAATAAGTGTTCTTATGCCGGCCTCTTCCTTCCTCGAACAAGGTGCTGGTCGGCTTCTAGCTTCTTGGCCATCTCCAAGATCTTAGTCATACTGCCGCCGGAGACGAAGAGGAGGGCATGCCTCAGCTCATCACGAAGGCCCTTGTAGAACCTCTTTGCGTGTCATGCGTCATCCAGCTGATACGAAACCGCAAACTGGGATAGGTGGGTAAACTCCCGGTGATACTCTAGAACTGTCCGGCTCCCCCGCCTCAACTGCAAAAATCTGTCTTCCAGCTCGTCTCTTGCAGACTGCGACACAAAATGCTCCAGCAGTGCTGCCTTGAACTCATCCCAAGAAACATCCGCAGTCTCCAGTCCCGCATATGTTGTGTCCAGGAACCTCTTCCACCATCTCTTTGCATGGGACTCTAAGCACGAGACCACCAGTGGCACCTCCATATCTGCCGGGCACTGAATCCCTGTCAGCATCTCCTCCATGATGTCAACCCACTCCTCAGTCCTCACAACTGCCTTTGTCCCGATGTATGATTGGGGGGTGGGGGGGGGGGGGGGGGGGAGACCTCGGAAGACGCTCAGCCAGTTGGCCCCAGGGTTTTGCTGAGGAGCCGGTGCCTGTTGTGCCCTGAATGTCTCTAGAGTAGCAGTCAGTGTTTGTCCCATCTCCGTCTGCTGAAATGGAGTAGGAGCTGGTGGTGGTGGGACGACGTTTGGAGTCGGTGGAACTCCCAGCTGCGGTGTAGGGTTCGTTGCGGGCTACACAAGAAAATTACTCTCGTAAGGGACTTAGCTAAAGAATATTCAGTTAGAAGTGGACTTTTTATGTGATTTCCCTTATGGGCACACCATTGCTTCCACGGCTAGTTTGTCCTCAAACTAAGCTCGCGCGGGGTGGCCCAGGGTTGTGGACTTCTTTTCTTTTTTCCGGATCGAGGTTTGCTTTGATACCACTTTGTAGGACCCTTTTTTTTTCTTTCAAAAACCCGGGTCTTATGCCCAGAACTGCCGCTTTGCGGTGACACCAACTCTCGGGAAGGTCGTCACTACAAAACGCCGATCCTGCCGGCCTTATCGATCACATAAGAAGAAAAATATAAACGAACAAATTAAAGTTCAAGTCCACAATCACATGCTATATATATAATGAATGTCCACATGGTATAACTGAAATAACAAAGTTACAATAATAAAGGGCTCATGCCTTGTACATCAAATCCTCACTACAAAGACACTCGCAGAAGCATAAAATACTAAAACTAAACGATGCTCACAGATCCTGCAAATGGTGCTCCCGTACTAGACTGCCCCGTCTCCATCTACACCGACCTCTGGTGCTGCAACATCTCCTCGGTCCCCTAAAATGATAAGGTTCACCGACCGTTATCAAAAGACTAAGCCAATCCCCCACCCCTCCCCCGGTGACTCCTAGGCACCGTGCGGGAAGGATGAAGCAGAGGACAACAAGGGGTGTAAACAATAGCAGGTGACATGGGTACAGTGAATGTTTCTACACTACACATGTGTATATATATAATTTAAGCAGTAAAAGAGCATAGTAAGAGCAGGTAAGGAATAAGTAAAGTGCAGTAAGTAAAGACATGTATATAATAGAAAAGTAACCATTGATTTATAGGAATGCCCACACAAACCTATAGACCAAGGGATCGTTTAGCAAGGCCTATCGTATAAGAAGTCCCATAACCGACTTATACGATAAGGGTAGGGGTTGAAATGCAATGTTTATGCCATGACATGCAAGGTATGCTGTTAAATGTTATGTTCACACAAGTGCAACTCACACACTACGACTATATGTGCACAGACCTTTAGTTCCCCCTTTTTGGAGCTAGCAAAACTCCCAGGATACTCCCGTAGTGGCACTACCTAACCTAGACCTAACGTACGCCTCGACCTAACGTACGCCTCGACGCTAAGAAGACAACATCGGAGCTCCTGCGTACTCTTGGTTGTTAGACCACCAGATTTGTCTTGGTAAAATGGTTATCCACTCTTACCAAGCCCAAACATTAATGTCGGTGCAACGATCATCAACACTAAGGACCCACCACCTTATGCACACGCAAACATGTTTACCATCTATCTCCGAGCCATAAGCTCACCGGCTAATCCTCCCGGCACAACAAACATTACTGAGCCATAAGCTCACCAGACTAATTAGCCTGCTGCTACAACCACCGAGCCTACTGCTCGTAAGACCAAACTGACTAATACACCCGTAACCGCGAGGTGCGAGCGAGTGTGTTATTAATTACTCTTGTACAACATCTTGCTCTTACGATTTATGGTTAATCTTGGACTTCCTGAGGATTACCCTGTTAGGGGCTCGCTACGGTACTAGGAGCTATAATTGGATGACACCCCAAGGCTCCCTTTCTCAAGACATTTAATATTATGGGTATCTACCCATATGCCTAAGCCTCTTATGTTTTCACTTGTATTAACCCTAGGTGGTTTATGACACGCTAGGGGAAAGACGATCTTTCGTCAATCCCAAGCACGACCTTACCCTTAGCCCACCTAGCACTCTTATCTCCTACACTCCTTTTGGTAACCTCATCCACTTCAACCTGACCATGCACACCATCTACATGCCACTTCCACTTGATAGGCCCCTAAATACCCAAGTTTCACCGTTTTACTAAACGCATACCAAACTAACTATATGAAGCTTATAAGTAGAGGTACTCCAAATATTCAATCACATGACACAATTTTTTTTTACTGGAGGACTATCATGGCATTATAAGACTAAATCCAAAGACTCATATTTTTCCTCAACATTTCAGTATTTATTTAAATTTCTCCAATATTTGCCAAGTATGAATATGAACATGAAGTGTAAGGTATTCTCAAGACATGACCCTCATAAAATTAAGATAAATCTATCATGCCAAAATAATAGTAAATAATGAATATCACAATTTTACAGTAAGGAAATGTCCTCTATTTTTAATATTTAACTTTTATCCAAACTTGAAGATTTATGAAGGAACTACCAAGAATACTTATGCCAAAATTATAGAAAAATTACCAGGCCTCTATTAAGTCCAGAAAAGCTTAATTACAGAGTTTCACAATTTATGGGAATCATTTCCTCACTAAAATAATTAATCCAAATAATTCCTAATTTGCACATGTTGTGAAGTAGCCTATTGATAACAATTTCAAAAAATTATATAAAATTTTATAGAACTTCCTAGTGCTCTGAAATGTCCTATCACCAAGTTGCACATTTTTCCAGAGAGTTTTGGACCCTTATCTATATTTCTTAAAATTAAGACAAAATAGGTGCCTTGAGAATAAAATACTAGTTAAATCATTAAATAAATTATACAAAAATTACCAGGGGTCAATATTATGATTATAAAGGCACCACCAAGATTTCATCTTCATCCAGGATCATTTGTGCATGTAAATATCTCTTACAAGAAGTTTACCTAAAGGGGTTATGACTTAATTTAGGGGGAATAAATTCTCCTAAAATTCTCTCAAAATTCCCTAGGGCACAAATACATCCCATGAATATACTCCTAGGTTCCATGGTCATTCTATAGCTTTTGACCACATGTCCTTCACAAAGCTCTATATGCACCCCAAGGGGTAAGACTAGGGTTCTAAGGCATGCCCACCTCCACACCACCCCAAACCACTCATGGGGGTGTTTTGAGTGACCCTAAATCAGTGGCCAGGGTTTCACCACATGGTGAGGAGATTTGACCACAATATCCCAAGATAAACACCATGCCCTAATTTTGACCTAATAAGACCCAACTTGGGTTAACCAATTTCCAAACTAAATTAGTCCCAATTGGGCTGAGATTTTTACCAGGGTCAGGTGATAACCCTAAGAAGTACCCACCAAAATTTGTAGGGCATTGGAAGTCATTTGACACAATAATTAATTAATATTTAATTTATGAAATTATTACAAAAACCTTAGAAAAAAGTTCTCATAAAATTCCCATTTTTGGGTATGATGTGTGGGTATGTGTAAATAGCCTATGTTTTAAATTTCAGGGCCATACCATTTACCAGTAGAAAGATATTCAAGAACTTGTGACTGCCCTACCCTAGGGACCAGTCCTAGCAAAATGACTCCACAGGGGGCTATAGTGCCCCTATTGACCAGAAATAAATTTTCACTTAAACTAGACACCAAGGGCTACAACATTCATATTGGGCACTTTTTTCATTTGAGGGGTTCTAGTATTTCCAATAATTAAAATAAAATACAAGTCTGCGTTCGACGAAATCCTATCTGCGTTCGACGAAATCCGATTTGCGTTCGACGAACGCCGTGCTTCAGTTCGACGAAATCAGTTCTCCAGCCAGTTCAGCAAATCATCTCCCAGTTCGACGAATTAATTCGGTTCGACGAATTAATTAAGTTCGGCGAATTAATTCTGTTTGACGAACTCCGGGTTCAGTTCGACGAACTCAACTATAAATTCGGTGAATTAATTCCGTTCGATGAACTCCGGGTTCAGTTCGACGAACTTAACTATCAGTTCAGTGAATTAATTCTGTTCGACGAACTCCGGGTTTAGTTCGACAAACTCAACTATCAGTTCGAAGAACTCCAGAGTGTGTTCGACGAATGAATTCCGTTCAACGAACTCCGGGTTCAGTTCGACGAACTCCGGGTTCAGTTCGACGAACTCAACTATCAGTTCGACAAACTCAGGCTACAGCTCGACGAATTTTTTCTACTCAGATCGACGAAATTAATGAAATAATGATATAACATAATCATTTAAATTTGCGAATAGCTGATCACGGCAGATCCGACGGCTCATAGTCATCGTCCTCGTTGGATGGACGACGCGCGACAGCCCGTCCCGGGCTTCTTTGCGGGATGATTTCACGGCCACCTGTGCCTCTTCCCGGCCAGCCAATGCCACCACCACCTCCGTTGAGGTGGTGGCCGACGATAGGGGGTGGTTTGCCGGCCGGAGGTGGTCGGAATCGGGGTTTAGAGGAGGGGAAAGAGAGCTCGAACCGAGCCCTTTTGGAAGCTCGATCCGAGCCCAATTGAGCTCGGATCAAGCCCCAAATTATGATAAGATCTAGCACTAAGGGAGAGGAGGATCAGACCTTTGTGGGGGCTTGGTGGCGCGTATTCCGGCGAGTCGCCATGGCCGGAGGTGGAGCTTTCGGCGCCATGTCAATCCTAGCTTCTGGTGCTCGATTTCTTCGGGGAAGAGGGGGGTTTCACTCCTTTCCAACCTCTGAAGATGTTAAAGGGGTCAATTGAGGCTAAGGGGGAGGAGTTACTCGGATTGCCATTAATGGTCATTAGTGAAGATTTCAGTTACACTTGGGGGAGTGAATTTGGGCATCAATGTGGCCGGGGAAGGGTTGAAAACTTCTCCTCTCCCCAAGGGGAGATGAATGGTGCCATCAATGGAGGTAATTGAGGGGTTTCTCCTTCTCCTCCATTAACTCCCCCTTCTTTCTCTCTCTTCCAAATTGGTCTCTCTCTCTCTCCTGGCCGATTTCCCTGAAATTGAATGGCCCAATCAGTAGCACTCAATCCCATTTGGTGGTGGACCACCTCAATTGGGTCTAGCCCAAATGGACTGGGTTTGATTTGGGCAACTTAGGTCATTTTGACCCAAATTTAGGATAATGTTGACTTTGGTCAAATTGACCAATTAGGCTGACCCCAATGAGTGGTTTAGGCTCCAATGGTCTCCCTTAAGGGTTAGGGAGGTCTAGGTAGGGTCAAGTTGGCAAGGTGAGGGTGAATTACCCCTTAATATGACACTTTTGACCAAATTAGGGCTAGGGTTGACTTAGGGTAAATTGGTCAAATTGGAGGTCCCATGATTGGGCTTTTTGGTCTATTAAGTTCCTATTATCCCCATAAGGGTAGGGGCAAGGTCAATTTGGCATGGTGGAGGTCAATTGACCCTAATTGAGTTAGTTTGACCAATTTAGGGTTAAGGTTGACTTTAGTCAAATTGGCCTCTTTGGTTGACCCCAATGGGTCCCTAGTGCTCCAAGGAGACCCCTAATGGGTTAGGGATACTATGGTGAAGTCAAGGTTCAAGGGAAGACCCTAAAGTCCAACCCTAGGATAGGTATCTGAAAACTGCTATATGCATACCACTGTGATTTCTCCTTCTCATCCAAGCTCACATGGTCTTAAGCTCTTCCTATGGTTTTGTCATGACCTAGTCATGACAAAACCAACTTAGGGGTCTAGTTGTTTGGGGGATGTTACACGAGGCAGCGCCAACCCAAACTATACTCTTACTCGATCAAGCCCCTCACTTCCTCACGAATGAGCCTTCGGTTGCCCTCCCCGGTGCCTGCTTCCATCTGGTGGGGGTTTAGCTGAGCATTTCCTGGCGGCGCGACTGGCCATGCGGTGTGGGCAGAGCTTGTTGCGTCAGAAAATTCGTTAGTGGGAGGCTCATCGAGGTGGGCAGCGTCCCTTGGAGGGACGCGCTCCTGGGCGCATTGCGGTCTTCCTCCCTGACCAACGACGGGATTGGGAGGATTGCAGACTCCTAAGTCTCGAAGTAGGGCGAACACCTTCACCTGGCGCTCCTCCATCAGTCGTACACACTCCTCCATGGAAAGTTGCAGGTGCGGTGGCGTCTCCAGAAGCGGAGTGTTGCTTGTGCGCGAGTTGGAGGCAAGATCGGCGCGCTCCTCCGAAGCCACCCCGTTAATAGTGCGTGCGCTTCTTGCCATCACAGTTGGTTGGGGGCGCTTGCGTAAAACAAACGCTAACTTCAGAGATTTGTTGGAGAGTTGAGAACACCTTCCCACAGACAACGCGTACCTGTTGCGGGTAACTCGATTTTCCCCCGGTCTAGAGAATCGGACTGCCTTAGCTCGAGAGTGAGCCGAGCACGCAAACAGTCAAAAGTAAACCAACAGTGATGACATCGAGACGTTTTAGTGTGAAAAACCCAGAAATGATAAGAAACCATGTGGTCGGATATGTGCCGACCAAAATCCACTAGTTCTTTTGAGATTACAAGACTTGGAGATTCCAGGAGGGTGATAGGCCACCTCTTTGTTTACAGGCCTTGATGACAGATGGAAGAGGAAAAAATGACTTAGTCCACAAGGCGTCCGCAGGAGCATTCTTCAATGCCTTCTCCAGAGCTTGTGGAAGCGTCCTCGGGAGCCTTGAAAGAGAGCAGATTTGAGAGCGAGCGGAGTAGATTTAGAGCCAAGGAGCGAGCAAAATGCTAAGTCCTCGCCGAAAAACCCAAAGCTCTCTCTTGTCTCTCTGGTTGCGTGTCTTCAAATGAAGGTCTGAGGGCCTTTTTATAGCTTTCCTGGAGGGGCGCGCTGGTAATTGCGTTTGACTGAATCTAGAATTAACGAATGACGTTGCTCGATTTCGGTCACCTGGATTATCAATTTTTTGCAAATGAAGGACATGCCCCCCGGGCGGTACGAGCGGCCTGGGCAAGTTGCCCGACGACGGTGGCGACCGGAGGCGGCGGGGGCGGCCGAAGGCGGCTGGAGATGACGACGACGTCCGGAGACGGCGGAGAGTTGTCGGCGCGCATGGGTAGGCCGTACGTGGTGCGGGGCCTCGTGGCTTCGTGCACGGAGCCGTGCGTGCATCTTATTCGTGCGCCCCTTCGGGCTGCTTTGTGACTTCGAGCGAGCACAGTTCGTACGCGTGACAGGCTCGGTGGGTGGACTTGCTTAAGTGCCGGTCTCGTTTGACTCAGATAATTATATATATATATATATATATATATATATATATATATATATATATATATATATATATATATATATCTCACCATAATGATACTAGCAACGAAATATTAGTCCACCAAGGGGAAGATATGTGGATCTTCCCCGTAGGTTTTTGCTTTCCAACAGGTGGTTCAGATCTTATGGTTTGTCCATGGATCAAATAATGTCCATGCGGTTTTTGGTTCCTATATATATTGTCTGCTTGTATTATGGTTTAGCAAGGTTCAAACTTAGGTTAACTTCCACGATGATTCAACACTGGATGATGTTAAAAAGCTTTTGTTGGAGGGGGGAATGATAGCCTATGTGGAGTGCTCTTACATGAGGGGGGAGATTGTTGGAGCATAGTTTAGTCCCACATCCGAAACATGATGCATATGTCGGCGAGAAAATGTGGTTAACCCTCACCTGTGAGTTTAAACTTTTGGGTTGAATATGAGTTTAACAACTCGTGTATCTCATCCAACTTTAGTTCACCCCTTGGTTACGGCTCCCTAACGATATCAGGACACCCTAATACAAAATTATATCCTATGCAAAATAAGAGGACTTGGAATTTATATAAAAACAAAAGACAACCATATATTCATTTTCTTCCAAATACAAACAATCAACTTACTACAATTAACAAATTTCTATTCTAATACATATTTTATCCTTAATTGTGTCTCACGCGCAATGTCAAAAAAGATCAGGGGTGACTTAAAGAGGGGAACTAAGAGATCAAAAAGCCATGAATGGAGCTTGCTTCTCTAAGCCTACTCTATCACAATATATAATTACATGAATGAATGCAGAAACAATAAGTTTCTGTTTCAGCACTTGCCTTTACAACAACTTGTGACACATTTCTACCTGCAACTAAACAAAGAACCGGAGCAACAAAATAATATACAGGAGCGGAAAAAAGAATCGAATCGATTAGTCAACAAATCAACAATGGGGTTAGCTTTGTACAGAGGTTGACCAATACCGATGCTGAACTAACAAGGAGGGATCAGCCATGGTCTGAAAAATATACCTGTAGAAAAAGAAGAATAAATAGATGAGTTAGGAACAAGGCAACAACAGAAGTTCTATGGGAAACCTGAATCTTAAGAAAACACTATTTTTACCATTTTAGAAGCCCCATAACGGTGACAATATTTCCGTGTCCGAGCAATGATTTCTCTACATCCCGCCCTAATGAAAAATGGCGATCGAGGAATTCGCATATACGAAGAAACTGAAATCAACTGCAAGGTGTCATTTATCATACTTTTTTAGAGAATTAGTGTCTTTAGATCGATCCATGTCAGCATCTTTCGGGGCATTTTTGCAGTTCTCTTCGTGTGCCCGCCGAAATGTTCGAACAAAATTCAGAAGGGTGGTGATGACTGCAGTATATATGAAAAAACAGGCATTCATAGAACAAAAAATATGCTTAAATTCACGTAGAAAGAAAATGAAGATGCGCATAATAATAATGACATGTCTCAGTTCATGTTGGAAGAGAAAAACATTTTATGGTTGATGTAGGCAGCAGCTATTGCAGAAGCTCAACACGTTACCTGGCTCAAGAAGAACTATAATAATTCATCAAATTATGTACACCTTGTTGCAAAGTTATGGAAATAAAAATTTTCTAGCGTCCCAAATAAATTTCAACACGTTAATTTGTATTACACCGCTGCACTTTGTAGTTCTCTTAGGCAACGATAATCTTTTATCCCCTACGGATGAGATAATCAATATTTCATTAAATGCATTAGTCTTGTAAGTATGTAATTTAGGGGCCCTTTGGCATGGCAGTGGCGGTCATGAACGCGGTGGTTATGAGCCACCGTTCGTGAACGCCGGACCACACCTAAAGAACTCCATTTACTTTTATATTCAAAACTAGTTATTTTTTTCGTGGTGGCGGTCATGACCGTGGTCATGCCAAACACATTTTATGATTGGCGTTTTTGTCCAAACTCACCAAACTCACTGGAGCAAAAAGGCCGCGCCAAACGGACCTTATGTCTGCTTGAGACAACTGTGGTGTTTGAGTGGCGGTGGTGTGAAATTGTGGTAGTAAAAATAGTGGTAGTGGTTTGCATGACGTTTTTGTGCCCAAAAGTTTAGATTTTTGGAGTAGAGGCTTTTCGACCGCTAAAGCATGATTACACCGCAATGATTGTGGTAACGTTTTGGAGAAAACAACGTTCAAGACCACACCTACAAAAATGCTACCTACATTTTTCATAACTATGTTGACAATCGCCACCGCTCTCCTACCGCTCTCCAAAATAGGGAAACTTTCAGTTTGCCTCCCTTATACATAAGCATTAACAATTGGTCTCTTTATGTTTTGGTGATCTTACACTTGGGAGTCAATTAATTTATCTTGCATTCCTCTCATCGTGAGTATCAACATCAAAGAAATCTGTCTATGTTTCTTACACTTGGTAGTTCGTATTGTTAGTAGAAGTGGCTTAAACAAAATGAAGTGTATATAAATGAAACACGTAACAGATAACTACACTTGCAATAAAAAAACTTTTAAAGAATATTGCACATAGATCACATTCAAGTAGAGTTTCTAGTAAGAAAACAAATAAATTAGTACACATGCAAGAGTGCAAGTCAACAAACACATAAGCAACCTAAGCCCGGTAAGTCCCGAGTTGCTTGGACACAATAATTGCAAACCAATATTCATAAAAATAGTGAATTAACACAATTCAACACAGTTTTTACAATCACAAACAAACTGACAACGATTACGGGATATAATGGGACATTTGGACATCTGGAGGGGTATCAGAGAACTGAATGGGACTGTACGTGCTGGATTGCACTTTCGGGGTGTTGGATTAAGGTGTTTAGGGCCGTAAAGGGGCTGATGTGGCTTGGGATGGTGGCTGGAGAAGATAGGTGGCTGCTTTGGGCCATGGATATGCAAAACGCAGGGTTCCTTAAGGGGCAGGAGGTATGAAGGAATTAAGAGGGTAGGAGAGGCCGAAACGGCCTGGAAGGAGAATTACACGCGAGTAATGGGAGGATTTTGGCAGAAGGACGTGGAGTGGGAGGAGGGGAAAAACAGTTACAAAAAGGAAGGTTCAGACTTGCGGTTGAGATGAAGGTTGGTCAGCTGGATTAGGTTGTAATTTTAAGGGTTGGTTGTCAGTTAGGGTTTATTTGGCGCGGCGGTGGCGGGCAAGAACCGGCGGGTGCAAACCAGGATTTCGAACCGGAGGGCGGAGGCGGGGGATCGAAAAGGAGCTTTTGCTCCGTTTCTCATGGCGTGGCGGGTGCAAACGCGGCAAATGCCGCCGCCGGGCGTTTGTTTACCCGCCCTGCGGCGGCGTTTGCCGCAAACGCAACCCGCCGCGCCAAATGAAGCCTTAGTTTTGTTTGGGGGGGGGCGGGAGTGGGGTTATGATGGTTGAGGGTAGTTATGATGTAGTGGATGGTAGTTGTAACAACCCATATAATAATAATAAACAAAATAATATTTCCCTTCCATTACTTAGCCCCCCCCATACTTCAATTAGGCGCTAGGTTTCTCGCAAGCCGTGCTCCCGTCATCCGCGCGCTGCGCCGCCTCCTGCTCCCCTTGCCGGCGCCGCCTCCTGCTCCCCCTGTCGTGGCCGTCGCCTCCTGCTCCTCCTGACATGGCCATCTTCTCCTTCTCTTCCTGCTCTGGCCGTGACCTCCAAGGAGCCGGCAGCAGCCTCTCCTCCCTCCAGTAGCCTGTACTTCTTCCTCTCCTAGGGCCGGCAGTCCCATTCCCCCTCCTCTAAAGGCCGGCAACCCTCCTCTTCTCCGATTTCGCCTAGGGTTTTGCTCGAACCCTCCTCTCGGATTTTGGACTCGGATTCGGCTCCTTGAGCCCGATTTCGACTTCCGTGGGTAAGATCTCCTCTCCTTCCCCCTTATTCAGTTTTCCCTAAATTATTTTGCTAATTTCGCGCTTCAAAATTTGTCTTTTTGGTAACCCAAGCACCGCTAAGTCTCCGTTTGTATAATCGACTAATCGGGCTGTGTTTGTGATTTCCGGCGCCGCTCCTCGACCTAATTGTTGGGATCACGCAGAAGCCCTCTCCGATTTAGGGTTTCTCCTAACCCAAGCACCGCCAAATCTTCGTTTCTGCGTGGTATCTCCTCTCCCTTCACTTTTAAGGGAGGTAAATCGCTAAACTCTCTCTCGTGCTTTAGGTTTTGTAAATAATATCTTGTGCTAGCGTTGTGCATCTTACTAGTTCAAATATCGCTTTCGTCGTTCTTGAACAGGTTCAGAATAGGGTTTCTGATTTCTGCTTGCGCCGCTTAGCCGCCGCCGTCAGTTTCAGCGCACCTTAAGGCAAGCAGAGATCCCTCTCTCTTGCAAACATTGAGTTTAATTATTTTGCCTGTTCTTATGACTTCACTTTTGAATACATGTTTCGTCAAATAAGCTTAGATCTTGAATGTCTAAATTAACTTGTTAGTAGTTTGAGGTTTCACACGTTTGAAATAACACGAGTTGTGAATGTGAATGATGATTTTAATTGGATTTCCACTTAGATGAATTGCGTCTCATTTGATGGATAATTGGAATACTAGTTGTTCTTTTTGAGCATGAGCATTAAATGGTATAACGACAAATATCAATGTACAACCCTCATATTTTCCGAACTGATGTGACCCGACGCAGGTAAGACCGCTATAGTGACGGTGGCTGTGACAGGGCGAATCGACCCGTTAAGAGGGGTCCGAGGCCATCCGAGGCAAAAGAAGGGGGGACGGACGATTCGGTCCGTTCCCCCGCATTCCGCCAAGGCCTAGGGAGGCGAGTGGACCATGGTCCACTCGCCCGAACCTAGGGGGCGAGTGGACCCTCGGTCCACTCGGCGGCCCCTAGGGGGGCGAGTGGACCTTGGTCCACTCGCCCGAACCTAGGGGCGAGTGGACCCTCAGTTCACTCGTCGGCCCCTAGGGGGGCGAGTGGACCTTGGTCCACTCGCCCAAACCTAGGGGGCGAGTGGACCTTGGTCCACTCACCCGAACCTAGGGGGCGAGTGGACCCTCGGTCCACTCACCGGTCCAGGGGGGGGGGGGGGGGGGGGAAGTAGGCGTCTCATTCCCACTCGCCTCCCCCCTGTGCTGGTCGTTCAGGTTCGTTGGTGGGCTGCGGATAGCAGATTTTTGGCTATCCGCATCCCACTTTTTGGGAAGTCTATAAATAGACCCCCATGGGCACCTTGAGAAGGGTTGTTGATACCCCCCTCCCTCGCGTGTGTGTTGTGAGCAAGCACTACCCCTCCCCTCCCCCTGTCATTGAAGGCGGACGGTGAGGTGATCTTTAGTGCCCTCCAAGGTGCCCAGGCTCAGCATTGGCTGTAACATCCCAATTCGCACTAGGTCCCTCGGAGACGTTTTGACTCGCCTTGGGTCGGTTTTGGGCAAGGGAGGATTGAGTTCGACGAAGTGCTCTCCGTTCGACGAAAGTGTGGAGTGCAGGGTTTGGGTATTTCTCTGCTGCCTTCCAGTGAAGGCTTAATTGCATGTGAAGGTTTATGCGTTGGTAGGTATATATGCAATTATATGTATATGTGTATAAGTAAAAAGGTTTTATATAGGTAAGAGTATATATATATACTTATACATTATATGTGTTTTCTTGGGTAAGGATATATTTAAGGTGGCCTCCTCGTTACGTGGTGCTATTAAACTGTGAGCATGTTTGCATGTCGTGTATACTGATTCTTGGGGGCTTGTCCGGTGGCATAAAAAGGGTGCTGCTGAAAAATGTTTATAGTTTGGCTTTAGAGAGGAGGTGTGCTGATAGCAATCCCCCATTTTGTTTTCTTGCTACCATCCATGTTGGTGTGCTGATAGCATTTTGGGTGGAGTTATTTGAGATTGGCTAGATCGTGGCGGTGGAAAAGTATTTGGCCTTGGATTTCTGAAGTTATTGCTGAGAGCAGAACTTCTACCCTAACTGTGAGCTGTGCGCAAGGATTCGTAAGACTTCGCTTGATCTGGGCTTCGTCGGATTTGGAATAGTGCCGACTTCCTTTAGATCATTTTAAGCCTCCTTTTCCTTGTTGGAAGCCTCTTAAGTTTGATATTATAGCCTCTGATTACTACGCAAGGATTCGTAAGGCTTCGCTTGATCTGGGCTTCGTCGAATTTGGGATAGAGCCGACTTCCTTTAGATCATTTTAAGCCTCCCTTTCCTTGTTGGTAGCCATTTGGTATTTTGCTAATCATGTGCTGATAGCAATTTATATTTGGGAGTGTCTTCATTATCAGCTATGTGGGTGTGCTGTTAGCCATATGTTGGGAAATTTCCAAATTGTGGCTGTTAAGGCGGTGGGGAGAATAAATCGAGAGGTTCTTTCTTTTTCAGGGGATTGGAACGACCGACTCTTTTCTCCCTTGTTTCCGTCTCAGCTCAACTAGGGTTGAAGCAGCGCCTTCTTCCTTTCGTTCATCATCTCCCTTCTCTTTATTCTCGAAATCTCGCAGAATTAATGGATTATTACTGGAAGCAGGGGTTGGTAAGACTTCGGTTGAACTGGTTTTAGTCGGGGTTTGCGATTTTGTACTGAATCGGCGCCCGACTTCTTTTAGCTCACTGTAAGCCTTCTCTTCCCTGTTATTATTCATTGTCTTCTTTTCCTTTGGGGAATGTTTCATTGCAAGTCCAGTTAGGATTTCCGTTTTAAGGAAGCCGGTTAAGTCTTGTTTTATAATTGCCGGCTGTTTGGATTCCTGGTAGGAGATTCGAGTTACAGAATTTTTATGGGGGAAGTGTGCTTCACCAATGCTCTGGATGCTAAATGAAGGAAGCATGGTTATGTGCGCATAAATCAAAATGAATTCTTGGGTCTGCCCTCTCTGATGTCTTTGGCTTTGATTTGAGGGCATGATTCCACAGCAAACGCGACGGTATAGGGGGCCACTATTTCAGTGGTACTCTGTGAGCAGCCACTTTGTGCATTTATTGTCAAAGGTTAGGTCTTTCTCCTCTGAGAGAAGCCACTTTGTGCATAGTGCCAAAGGTTAGGTCTGTTTCCAATCTTCCCCCGCCCATACCCCCAATGATTGGGGACTATATGGGTTCTGTTGTTGTTGTTGTTGTTGTTGAAGTGCTGTTCTGTTGCCTATGCTTACTAGTTGTTGTTCCTATTTTTATTACTTTTCCGGGTGGAGTTGTTGGTAGCCAAAATTATTATTACATTTGGGGGCTTTTATTTTATTAGGCCAACTGCTACTGTCTTGATGCCCCAACCTCACTTCATAGTATATTGAGGGATTTTGATGTTATGGTCAGCTGTGAATTCTCCTCTTTCCAGTTAAGGTTTGGGCTTTGGCTTTGCTTCATGATTGGTTGCTGTTATGGCCGACTGTTGTTGTTATATGGGGTTTTTTCCTATAATGTTGGTCGGCCACCCTCTATTCATGTAGTTGTCCTTACACTGCTTCTCTTTTAGATTTTTGATTCACAGTAATTGGAAGTTCCTTTTTGGTGTTGGCCGACTGCTACTTGGTTGCTTATTTTTGGGTGATTTAGTTGGAATCGGAAGGGAATCTTTGGAAAATGTTGTAGGCTGTTTTGTGTTCTGAAGCAGCTCTTGTATTTTTGAGTTAGTGGCTGAATTGCTGCAGTC
Source organism: Dactylorhiza incarnata (assembly GCA_033032865.1). Classification (NCBI taxonomy): domain Eukaryota; kingdom Viridiplantae; phylum Streptophyta; class Magnoliopsida; order Asparagales; family Orchidaceae; genus Dactylorhiza; species Dactylorhiza incarnata. The sequence goes on from JAWHQI010000013.1 coordinate 4,519,400, forward strand.
CATTTGGTTGTTGATCGGCTGTCTGCTGTTCTTTTGTTTGGGATAATGTTGACTGATTACGTGTTTGATGTTTTTGTGGAGCAGAACCCCTTTAATCAGTCTTGGCCAACTGCCGCCATGCCGCGGAGGAGACCACCGCGAACGTCGGCCGAAAATCAGGTGACTTCCTCCCCTCTCCCTTGGTGCTAGATTTTTAGATCTAATTATTAGGAGAGACATTGAACTCAAGAGAGTTTGATCGAGTGAGCTTCATGAAGTTTCATAGGAAGAGACCACGCTAGAACTTTTGTTCTAGGGCGCCGTTCGCCACGTTATTATCTTCAATCAACTCCTCTTTTCATACGAAGATTTAGAGCTTGATTTCGTGAAGATGGGTGGTCTGTTGAGGGAGTATTGGAGGAGAGAGGTTTCGGTTAAAACCTAAGTCATCGGTTGAAGAAGACGATGAACCGAAAATCGGGTTGCTTGACGAGGCGTGCTGATCCCTTCTCGGCTGAAGGGAGAGCAGTTTTTAAACGTAATTTTTGGACGACATCTGATGGGATGCGGATGTTGGGATAAGGTGATTACTTATTATGATTGATAAATGATGTTGCATCGAGTAGTCCTACGTAGTCGTAAAAAATGTTTTTGGTAGGGGGAAATTACTTGTGGCGGGTCTACGGGCTTGCTAGTCGTGACACCGACAGAAGCCGGCTGTTAGACTCTAGACCAGTTGGGTTGGACTCTTGGTTCTCACCTACCCAAGTCCCCTTCTGTGTCCTTGGAGGCTCCGCCGTGTGTTCCTAGTGTCGAGCAGTACGCAGGGGCTCCGCTGTGTGTTCTTAGCGTTGAGGCGTACATAGGCCTAGGTCTGGTAGTGTTCATACCCACCTAGTTGTGGAGGAGCCCGGTCCACAGTCTCCGTCTGGCCACGACGCGAGATGCCTGAGTGGTTAGCTACCCTCGAAAAGTGGGAACTACGAGTCTATGTCGACATAGCAGCTTTGCATGGGTGAGTCATCATATCATAATCATTGCATTGCATTCATTCTTCATAATCATAGCATTGCACCGCATCGGGTCCATCATATAAATTAGTATGAGCTCTTTTATATGATGGGTCCCAAATTGGAAACCTTAACTTATAAGTTTATATGAGCATTCATATAAGTTAAGGTACGCTTTGATGCTGCTTACTCCTATCCATATATTCTTTTTACTTCTGTACTGATACACTGCTAGATTAGATGTGTTTTTACATACATGTTGATACCTGTTGTCGTTACTTGCTTTCTTGATTTACTGTTGATATGTTAACTGCTAGATTAAGAACTTCATCATATCACCTGCTTGTTATATTACTGATTATATTGCAGCTCTTCTTTCTTCCCTTCCGCCCGGTGCCTTGGAGTCGCCGGGGGAGCGGGTGGGAAGCCACTTAGTCTTTATGACTAACGGTTGTTGCACCCCTCTTTTTTTAGGAGCGCACCCCGGAGCGGCAGCTCATAGCGCCGGAGGAGGTTAGTCAGGACAGGACGACAAGGCCGGAGGCTACGATACCCTCTCAGTCGTCGGTGACCGATGTGAGCGCTTTCTTTTGTTGTAGCCCTTGAGGCATCTAGTTTGTACTCTGATACTTGTACAGGAGCTCGCGGAGTTTCTGGTTTATGTAGTTTTGGACTTTTACTTATGTGGATATATTATGTGGCTTCTTACTTTTCATCTTTCCATGGGTTGGCGCTGTTTAGTTGATTCGGCCGGCAGGATAGCCGTCTTGTGGAGGAGGCTAGCTCGTGTGCTGGCGCTTCCGCAAGACGGCTGTCTTGGGCATAAGACTCCCCTCAGCCGTGTTCTGTGTTCCGGGGGGGGGGGGGGGGGGGGGGGGTTTACAAATGGTATCAGCTTGCAACGATCCTGAGATAAAGAAGTCCATTTCCGCATGGTGCACCCCTCTCACCTCTTCAGTTTGAGGACAACCTGAATGAGCGGAAGCAGTGGTGTGCCCATGTGTAATTCACATTAAGTACGTCCATTTCCCTCCTTTAAGTAGCCAACCTAACCCAAAAATCTACCTTGCATGTAGATTCCGGTACGTTCAGAACCGGCGACGGCCACTCCCGTGCCTCCGGTACCTACTCCTTTTCAACAATCAGAGTTGGGCCAGACCCTGTCGGCAATCCTAGATGCCTTCAGGTCTCAGCAGATGCCGGTGCAGTCGCAGGCCCCAAGCTCAAATTGGTTAAGCACCTTCCGTGCTCTCTCCCCTCCCACCTATCATGGGACGGAGTCCGCAGTTCAGACGGAGGAGTGGCTGGACACAGTGCAGGAGTTACTGGCAGGGATACGATGCCCAGGCAATATGGCAGTCACATTGGCAGTCACGGCCTTGGATCTACATACGAAGAGGTGGTGGAAGTCCTTGATGGGCTCCACCTTTGAAGGGCGTAACCACCTTGACATAAGCTGGGACGAGTTTGCAGACGCGTTCCTAAAGCATTTCGTCTCTTCTACGGCCCGAGATGAGCTCGAGGAGAGGTTCCTGCAGCTGAAGCAGGGATCTAGGACAGTCGTGGAGTATCAACGGGAATTTCAGCACTTGGCTAGATTTGCAGACTCTTATGATTTGGATGATCGCGGGTACGCGAAGCGGTTCTACAAGGGCTTGCGTGATTCCCTGAGGCAGGCTCTTCTCTTTGTCGCCGATTCGAGCCTTGCTCAAATTATAGAGACGGCGCAAAAGTTGGAAGCGGACCACATGGGGGTCCAGGCTAGGAATAAGAGGCCCGCAGAGGGCGTGATGGAAGTCAGGTCCAGCTTCAGGAGGAGGCAGAACACCAGGGGCAGAGGCGGAAACCAGAGGAGAGATGGAGGGCGTTTCCGCCCAAACTTCAGAATAGAGCAGCCAGCACGACCGCCGCTATTGCCTCCGACTCAGCAGGCTCAGGTTCAGGCACCTCAGCAGCCAAGGGAGCCCTTTCAAAGGGTGTGCTTTTATTGCTCCCAGCCCGGTCACATTCAGGCCTACTACCCGCAGCTGCAAGGAAATGCTCCGAATCGCCCCATGGCTCCCCCGGGGGCGCAGCGAGGTAGAGGTAGAGGGCGAGGTCGAGGCCAAGGTCAGCAGGGCAGGAACCCCAGGCCTGCTCAGGAGCAGGTATACGCTTTGGATCTAGCTCAGGAGCGAGACCCGCAGGAGGTCATCACAGGTAATTATGCTTGTAGTTTCCTCTTTTCATAACTAAGGTGCTTAAGTTCGCATGATTTTAACCCCAGGTACCATGCTCATTTGCGGTAAACCCGCTCTTACTCTTTTTGACATGGGTGCCACTCATTCGTTCGTATCAGAAGAATTTGTGAATGAACTGGATGCAGTGCAGTGCTTCAGGGGAGCCCCCAGGAGGGTGCGCCTTCCGGATGGCTCGGAGATACGATCTACCTCCAGGTGCAGCTTGGTAATATCCATCGGTGGGAAGCAATTTGAGACACCGGCAACAGTGTTGCGGATGCCCGACCTTGATCTAATATTGGGCATGACGTGGTTGCACTGGAATCACGCGAAGATCGACTGTGTGGCAAAGCGGATCACGCTGAGGCATGATGACTCAGAGGTGGTAATTCAAGGTATAAGACTCGTATCTCGGATCCTGTTGTCTTCTGTTCAGGTTGTAAAGTCTCACGAGCAAGGCGATGAGGTGTTCATGATCTGCTTTGAGATGAAGGAGTTGGGGGCTGTTATGAAGGATGTACCGGTAGTTCGGGATTTTCCTGATGTTTTCCCTGAGAAACTACCCGGATTACCCCCTCCCAGGGAGGTAGACTTTAAGATTAAGCTAGCACCGGGTGCTAAGCCTGTTTCTCGGGCCCCGTACAGAATGGCACCGAAGGAGCTAGTGGAGTTTCGAGTGCAACTGCAAGAGTTGGTGGACTCGGGGTTCGTTCGCCCTAGTTCGTCACCATGGGGAGCCCCGGTTCTGTTCGTAAAGAAGAAGGACGGTTCGCTCCGCTTGTGTGTAGATTACCGGGAGCTTAACCGGCTAACGGTCCGGAACACATATCCCCTACCGCGAATTGACGAGCTCTTTGATCAGTTGGAAGGAGCGCAGTGGTTCTCCAAGCTCGACTTGCGCTCTGGTTATTATCAGTTGAGGATTCAGGAGGAGGACATCCAGAAGACTGCTTTCAGCTCGAGGTACGGGTTGTACGAGTTTACGGTTATGCCTTTTGGGCTCACTAATGCCCCCTCTGCCTTCATGAGCCTGATGAACAGGGTGTTTGAGCCTTTTCTGGACGACTTCGTGATTGTGTTTATCGACGACATCCTGGTGTATTCAAGGTCGAAGTCGGACCATCGGACGCACCTAGAGTTGGTGTTAGCAAAGCTGAGGGAGCATCGGTTGTTCGCCAAGTTCAGCAAGTGCGAGTTCTGGCTGCGGGAGGTTGCCTTTTTGGGCCATGTCATCAGTGGGGCAGAATTGGCTGTGGACCCCGCTAAGGTTCGTGCTGTGAAGGAATGGCAGCCTTTGAAGTCAGCAGCAGATGTGCGCAGTTTTTTGGGACTTGCCGGGTATTACCGCAAGTTTGTCGAGGGGTTCTCGAAGATCGCTCTTCCACTCACTGCGCTGACCAGGAAGGAGGTGCCATTCGTGTGGTCGCCTAAGTGTGAGGCCGCATTTCAGGAGCTGAAGGATCGCCTCACCTCGGCCCCGATCCTTGCTCTACCATCTGGGAAGGAAGGATTCCAGGTTTACACAGATGCATCTTTTCAGGGGCTGGGTGCTGTACTGATGCAGCACGGGCATGTGATTGCTTACGCTTCGAGGCAGCTGAAGAAGCATGAAGTGAATTATCCGGTGCACGATCTGGAGCTGGGTGCAGTGATTTTTGCTTTGAAGGTTTGGAGGCACTATTTATATGGTGCACTGCGAGATATTCACCGATCACAAAAACTTGAAATATATACACACCAAGAAGGATCTAAATTTAAGGCAACGGCGGTGGATTGAATTTTTGTGTGACTATGATTACACGTTAAACTATCACCCAGGGAAGGCGAATTCGGTGGCCGATGCACTGAGCAGGAGGACATCCAGTTCAGAGTCGCGGCTGATGGCCATGGAGTTGGTAAGGATGCTCGAGGAGATGCAGATCACGCTCGTGTCCAGAGCTGATCCAGAGGCTTTCGCCGAGTTCCTAGCCGCAATGAGCATAGTTTGTGACATTCGAGATCGCACCCGAGTGGAGCAGAGGAAGGATGCTGCCCTTGAATTCGTGCTTAGGGCAGTGGAGGTTGGATCCGCAGGGGAGTACACCATGCACGAGGACCTGGTTCATTTCCATGGCAGGTTATACATACCCGTTGGCGGAGGAAATCGAGAAGATATATTGAGAGAGGCACACTGCACTAAATTTTCGGTGCATCCCGGGGTTGTCAAGATGTATACCGATTTGAGGAGGACGATGTTTTGGCCAGGGATGAAGCGGGATGTCACCTACTTCGTCACTCACTGCGAGGCGTGCCAGAAGGTAAAAGCAGAATGTAGGAGCCCGGCTGGGATGTTGCAGCCGTTGTCCATCCCTGTGTGGAAGTTTGAAGATATATCCATGGATTTCGTTCACGGGCTGCCTCGTTCCCGTTCCGGGAATGACTCTGTATGGGTGGTTGTGGATCGTCTGACGAAGGTCGCGAGGTTTATACCGATGAGGAAGGATACACATGTTGACGTGTTGGTGAGACTCTTCGTCGAGCAGTTTGTTCGCTATCATGGGGTGCCCAGAACTATCGTTTCGGACCGTGACGGTCGCTTCACCTCCAAGGAGTGGAAAGCAGTGCAAGCTTATTTGGATTCCCGGTTGACCTTTAGCACGGCCTTCCACCCTCAAACGGATGGCCAGTCAGAGCGGACGATCAGGACCCTAGAAGATTTGTTGCGCCTTTGTGTGTTGGATCGAGGTGAGCCGTGGGAGAGACTTCTGCCCTTGGTAGAGTTCTCATATAATAACAGTCATCAGGCGAGCATCGACATGGCTCCTTATGCGGCATTGTATGGAAGAAGGTGCAGGACACCTTTGTCTTGGGTCCAAGACGAGGACCCGAAGGCGTTAGGGGTGCAATTCATCGATGATACCGATGAAATGGTCAGATTGATCCGAGGCCGCATGCTTGAAGCGCAGAGCCGGCAGGCGAAGTATTATAACAAAAAGCACAGGGCCGTGGAGTTCCAGGTTGGGGACAAGGCGTTCTTGAAGATCAGGCCGATGCACGGTGTGTCTCGGGTTCGGGGAAAGAAGAAGCTCAGCCCTCGTTATATGGGGCCTTACGCCATCCTGGAGCGGATTGGCCCCTTAGCTTATCGTTTGATGCTACCGTCAGAGTTGGAGAATTTGCACGACGTTTTCCATGTGTCCTCCCTTCGGAGGGCCTTGCATCGCCCTGATCAGCATGTCGTAACTACATCTGGTCCTGTGGAGACCGACAGGTCTGTCCGGTTGGAGCCTTTGCGGATAGTAGACACCGAGACGAGAGTGCTGCGGAGATAGAGTGTTCCATTGGTGAAGGTTATGTGGTCCAACCATGGATGGGAGGAATACACTTGGGAGCCGATGGACCTTATGCAGCAGCGTTACCCGGGATTGTTTTCCCCAGGTATGCTCTAAACTAGTTGTCATACCTTGTTTCAATACCGTAGCCCCAAACTCAAATTTCGGGGACGAAATTAATTTTTTTGTTTATTGGATTTGTAACATCCCAATTCGCACTAGGTCCCTCGGAGACGTTTTGACTCGCCTTGGGTCGGTTTTGGGCAAGGGAGGATTGAGTTCGACGAAGTGCTCTCCGTTCGACGAAAGTGTGGAGTGCAGGGTTTGGGTATTTCTCTGCTGCCTTCCAGTGAAGGCTTAATTGCATGTGAAGGTTTATACGTTGGTAGGTATATATGCAATTATATGTATATGTGTATAAGTAAAAAGGTTTTATATAGGTAAGAGTATATATATACTTATACATTATATGTGTTTTCTTGGGTAAGGATATATTTAAGGTGGCCTCCTCGTTACGTGGTGCTATTAAACTGTGAGCATGTTTGCATGTCGTGTATACTGATTCTTGGGGGCTTGTCCGGTGGCATAAAAAGGGTGCTGCTGAAAAATGTTTATAGTTTGGCTTTAGAGAGGAGGTGTGCTGATAGCAATCCCCCATTTTGTTTTCTTGCTACCATCCATGTTGGTGTGCTGATAGCATTTTGGGTGGAGTTATTTGAGATTGGCTGGATCGTGGCGGTGGAAAAGTATTTGGCCTTGGATTTCTGAAGTTATTGCTGAGAGCAGAACTTCTACCCTAACTGTGAGCTGGGCGCAAGGATTCGTAAGGCTTCGCTTGATCTGGGCTTCGTCGGATTTGGGATAGTGCCGACTTCCTTTAGATCATTTTAAGCCTCCTTTTCCTTGTTGGAAGCCTCTTAAGTTTGATATTATAGCCTCTGATTACTACGCAAGGATTCGTAAGGCTTCGCTTGATCTGGGCTTCGTCGAATTTGGGATAGAGCCGACTTCCTTTAGATCATTTTAAGCCTCCCTTTCCTTGTTGGTAGCCATTTGGTATTTTGCTAATCATGTGCTGATAGCAATTTATATTTGGGAGTGTCTTCATTATCAGCTATGTGGGTGTGCTGTTAGCCATATGTTGGGAAATTTCCAAATTGTGGCTGTTAAGGCGGTGGGGAGAATAAATCGAGAGGTTCTTTCTTTTTCAGGGGATTGGAACGACCGACTCTTTTCTCCCTTGTTTCCGTCTCAGCTCAACTAGGGTTGAAGCAACGCCTTCTTCCTTTCGTTCATCATCTCCCTTCTCTTTATTCTCGAAATCTCGCAGAATTAATGGATTATTACTGGAAGCAGGGGTTGGTAAGACTTCGGTTGAACTGGTTTTAGTCGGGGTTTGCGATTTTGTACTGAATCAGCGCCCGACTTCTTTTAGCTCACTGTAAGCCTTCTCTTCCCTGTTATTATTCATTGTCTTCTTTTCCTTTGGGGAATGTTTCATTGCAAGTCCAGTTAGGATTTCCGTTTTAAGGAAGCCGGTTAAGTCTTGTTTTATAATTGCCGGCTGTTTGGATTCCTGGTAGGAGATTCGAGTTACAGAATTTGTATGGGGGAAGTGCTGTTCTGTTGCCTATGCTTACTAGTTGTTGTTCTAATTTTATTACTTTTCCGGGTGGAGTTGTTGGTAGCCAAAATTATTATTACATTTGGGGGCTTTTATTTTATTAGGCCAACTGCTACTGTCTTGATGCCCCAACCTCACTTCATAGTATATTGAGGGATTTTGATGTTATGGTCAGCTGTGAATTCTCCTCTTTCCAGTTAAGGTTTGGGCTTTGGCTTTGCTTCATGATTGGTTGCTGTTATGGCCGACCGTTGTTGTTATATGGGGTTTTTTCCTATAATGTTGGTCGGCCACCCTCTATTCATGTAGTTGTCCTTACACTGCTTCTCTTTTAGATTTTTGATTCACAGTAATTGGAAGTTCCTTTTTGGTGTTGGCCGACTGCTACTTGGTTGCTTATTTTTGGGTGATTTAGTTGGAATCGGAAGGGAATCTTTGGAAAATGTTGTAGGCTGTTTTGTGTTCTGAAGCAGCTCTTGTATTTTTGAGTTAGTGGCTGAATTCCTGCAATCCATTTGGTTGTTGATCGGCTGTCTGCTGTTCTTTTGTTTGGGATAATGTTGACTGATTACGCGTTTGATGTTTTTGTGGAGCAGAACCCCTTTAATCAGTCTTGGCCAACTGTCGCGGAGGAGACCACCGCGAACGTCGACCGAAAATCAGGTGACTTCCTCCCCTCTCCCTTGGTGCTAGATCTTTAGATCTAATTATTAGGAGAGACATTGAACTCAAGAGAGTTTGATCGAGTGAGCTTCATGAAGTTTCGTAAGAAGAGACCACGCTAGAACTTTTGTTCTAGGGCGCCGTTCGCCACGTTATTATCTTCAATCAACTCCTCTCTTCATACGAAGATTTAGAGCTTGATTTCGTGAAGATGGGTGGTCTGTTGAGGGAGTATTGGAGGAGAGAGGTTTCAGTTAAAACTTAAGTCATCGGTTGAAGAAGACGATGAACCGAAAATCGGGTTGCTTGACGAGGCGTGCTGATCCCTTCTCGGCTGATGGGAGAGCAGTTTTTAAACGTAATTTTTGGACGACATCTGATGGGATGCGGATGTTGGGATAAGGTGATTACTTATTTTGATTGATAAATGATGTTGCATCGAGTAGTCCTACGTAGTCGTATAGAATGTTTTTGGTAGGGGGAAATTACTTGTGGCGGGTCTACGGGCTTGCTAGTCGTGACACCGACAGAAGCCGGCTGTTAGACTCTAGACCAGTTGGGTTGGACTCTTGGTGCTCACCTACCCAAGTCCCCTTCTGTGTCCTTGGAGGCTCCTCCGTGTGTTCCTAGCGTCGAGCAGTACGCAGGGGCTCCGCTGTGTGTTCTTAGCGTTGAGGCGTACATAGGCCTAGGTCTGGTAGTGTTCATACCCACCTAGTTGTGGACGAGCCCGGTCCACAGTCTCCGTCTGGCCACGACACGAGATGCCTGAGTGGTTAGCTACCCTCGAAAAGTGGGAACTACGAGTCTATGTCGACATAACAGCTTTGCATGGGTGAGTCATCATATAATAATAATTGCATTGCATTCATTCTTCATAATCATAGCATTGCACCGCATCGGGTCCATCATATAAATTAGTATGAGCTCTTTTATATGATGGGTCCCAAATTGGAAACCTTAACTTATAAGTTTGTATGGACATTCATATAAGTTAAGGTACGCTTTGATGCTGCTTACTCCTGTCCATATATTCTTTTTTATTTCTGTACTGATACACTGCTAGATTAGATGTGTTTTTACATACATGTTGATACCTGTGGTCGTTACTTGCCTTCTTGATTTACTGTTGATATGTTAACTGCTAGATTAAGAACTTCATCATATCACCTGCTTGTTATATTACTGATTATATTGCAGCTCTTCTTTCTTCCCTTCCGCCCGGTGCCTTGGAGTCGCCGGGGGAGCGGGTGGGAAGCCACTTAGTCTTTATGACTAACGGTTGTTGCACCCCTCTTTTTTAGGAGGGCACCCCGGAGCGGCAGCTCATAGCGCCGGAGGAGGTTAGTCAGGACAGGACGACAGGGCCGCAGGCTACGATACCCTCTCAGCCGTCGGTGACCGATGTGAGCGCTTTCTTTTGTTGTAGCCCTTGAGGCATCTAGTTTGTACTCTGATACTTGTACAGGAGCTCGCGGAGTTTCTGGTTTCTGTAGTTTTGGACTTTTACTTATGTGGATATATTATGTGGCCTCTTACTTTTCATCTTTCCATGGGTTGGCGCTGTTTAGTTGATTCGGCCGGCAGGATAGCCGTCTTGTGGAGGAGGCTAGCTCGTGTGCTGGCGCTTCCGCAAGACGGCTGTCTTGGGCATAAGACTCCCCTCAGCCGTGTTCTGTGTTCCGGGGGGGGGGGGGGGTTTACATTGGCTTAGGAGGGGAAGTTCCTTGAGAGCTTCTGGGTACGTGGTGGGACCTCCACGCTGCAGCTTACGGGGTTAGTTTGTGGACTTAGAGATTTTCCAAGGGTTGGGTTCTGTAGTTCTTAGTGACTGGTCAAGGGTCTCGCTCGGGTCAAGTAAGGGTTAGCCGCATCTCCCTTTCGAACGTCGAGACCAGTTCTCTGGTTTCAACATTCTGGTGCGGTGAGCGTGGAAGCAGCTAGTTCGGAAAGCCCTGGGCAAGTCTCATGGCTGTGAGCGACGAGCTGGGGAATTCGCCCCCTACCAGCGAGTACGTGAAGAAGAGTGATTTTGATGAGTTCAGGAGGTCGATCATAGAACTCTTGCGGGTCGCATGCCCCCCTCAAGGTGGGTGTTCAACACCACCCGCACCCATGCTTGTCTCGCCACCTCCGATGGAGACGGAGCAAGCACATCGACAAGGGAAGGAGCAGGCCATGGGGGAAGGTTCGGGTCTCCAAGCGAGAGTGCTCTTTAACAGCTCTCCCGGGACCGGATACCCCAGTGGGGAGGTGGAGAGAACGCCTTCGACTCGCCAGGGAGGAGGTGGGAGTCCCTTCTGCGAGCTGATCATCTCGGCTCCGGTTCCCGATGGGTTCAGCGAGCCCGACATGTCGTACTACGCAGGAAAGGATGACCCAATTCAGCACCTCCAGTGGTTCGAGGACATGACCTCGATCAGGCAGATGTCGGATGCCTTCAAATGCAGGTTTTTCGCCGTCACGTTCAGAGGAAAGGCAAGGGACTGGTTCCACCAGCTTCCGGTAGGAACCATCTACAGCTTCGAGGACCTGCGTCAGATTTTCCTGCTAAGGTTCTCCACTTCGAAGAAGAGAAGAAAAGGGGCGGAAGCGCTGTTCCTGATCCGGCAGAGGCCGGGGGAGACGTTGGGAAGCGCTGTTCCAACCATCACGAAGGGCGTCCGCCTTATGAAGGGAAACCACCAAGGCCTCGGCCGTAGTCCTTGCAACCTCCCTCCGCGTGCTCTCAGCCATAGCAGGAGAAGGTGGGACGAGGACCGCCGTCCGCGAAGGTCCGCCTCTCTCCCCCTCCCGCAACTTCCTCTGGGCTTCAGCAAGCGGAGCCCTCAGGTCCTGCACCTCTCGATCTGACTCCTCGCATCGCCTCCTGAGCGAGTCAGCAGCCTCTGGCCCCTGCAGGTGAAAAAGGTAAAAGGATTACAGACAATGAAGAAAATAGAGGTGAAGAAAAAGGGGAGAGTCCCTAAGGCAAGCACGAACCAGGCCCCCGGATGACTGCTCCAGGAGTCTCTCAGAGGTGACCAGGCGTGTGGTGAGATCAGCAGCCTTCTCTTCAGCAGCCCGACTCGACGCATCGGCTTGCCTTATCTTCTTCGAGAGACTAAGACCTCGGCCTTCCATCAACGCTTAAAGTTCCGCAGCAGAGGAGTTCAGGTCCAGATTCGGGGAGATGCGAAGGTGGCGAGGCAGTGCTATGTGACTGCCGTCAACACTATTTCATGGATAGCGGAGGCCGAAAAGGTGGATAGGGAGATGAAGGGGCCAGAGGGGCCAGGTGAAGATGGAGGGGAAGAAGAAGGAGAGAGCAACATTCCCGGAGGGGAGGAGGAAGTGGCTCTGGAGGAGCATGTCGAACCGATAGAGAAGGAGGATCCGGAGGAAGAAAAGACCCTGCCCGAGGAGAGGGAAGAGAAGAGTAAATGGCAAGAGCCGGCCCGTCTTGAGGCGGCTGAAGAAGTGGTCGAGATGGAGGTCACCACCCAAGGGGGAAGAGTTGAGAAGGTGCGGATCAGTGGGGGTCTTGGCTCGGAGGATAGGAAGAGGATGTTAGAGTGCGTCCAGAGGAACGTGGACATCTTTGCATGGAGCGCGGCGGACATGCCAGACATCAATGCAGACGTGGCTTGCCACCGCCTCAACCTTGAGCCAGGAGCCCGCCCCATCAGGCAGAAGAGGAGGGCCATCGCAGACAAACTGGAGGAGCCGATTCGCGAGGAGGTGGAGAAGCTCCTTGATGGCGCAAATCTCAGCACACCGCTATAGGCGGTAGCAAGACTGCGGCACGAAACGGCAGTGTACCGATCGTTCAAGTAAAATAAAACGAGGAGTAATCCCCGAGTATCGAATCTCTCAAGGAACACAGTAAGGTGGAGTTAACGTTCGAGGAAGGACTTGAGATCGAAGTCCTTGAGTCGGATGGAATGCGGGAGAGTTGATTTGGCTTTTGGAAAATAAAAGAAAACAACTACAGCTACTCCTATGCAATGCCGCTATGCAATGCTTCGCTTGGCGGGATGGAGACTAGGCAGGCCTTGAGCGCGCTGCGTCGCAAGGGCAGATGGACGAGTAGGCAAGCGGAGTCGAACTATGCAGGCCTTGAGCGCACTGCTTCGTAGGGCGAATGGATTACACGGGCCGCTATGCCACGCTTCGCTAGGCGGATGGAAGAGTAGGCAAGCGGATGGAATGGTTCGCACCGGCGGAGTCGGAATGGATTACACGGGCTGTTATGCCACGCTTCGCTAGGCGGATGGAAGAGTAGGCATACGGATGAGGGTCGCAAGCACCTCGTCGACAAGCACGCCACTAGCAATTGCTAGTGCGACACACGAACGTGACGGCGGGATGGAGGATGGATGGTGGCGTACCTCGTACACATATGAACAAAATATAACTTCACATAGACATGAAATTAAGATTACAAGCACGATTCATAGTGTTCATCATCAATACATGAGAGATCTAGCTACAAACACATCAATAAGAGAAGAACAAGGCAAGAAATCGACCGAATCCGAAGGCTCGTTGGAGATTCACGGTTGGAATCGCCGGGTTGTCAATCCGCGTCCAAGCTCGGTCCGCAACTACATCCGGGGTAGAGAGAGCTGTCACTACTCTCCAATGAGCCCGTCTTCTTCGTGTCACGATCCGGTAGAGGTTGCAAACTTCCTCTTGCTTGATGGCGATGGCGGCTAGATCTTCCTTTGAAGCGCTAGGATGAAGGAGGAGGCCGAGAGGAGGCTCCGGCTCAAGATTGGCGTGAAGAACAAGCCCGGAGCAACTCCAGATGGTGGGCGGCGATGGAGGGGCGAAATCGGGGCTCTGGCGCGAGAAAACGGCGGACTGGAATCCACTCCCCGACCTAATTCGCGAGCAGGTCTTTAAATAGGCGCTGGAATAAACAGTGCGCACGGTCATTGGCGCACGACCAGTGGTCGTGCGCACTAGAATCCTGTGATCGTGCGCCTGCCTGGGCGGAGCCTGCAATGTAAGAAATTTATAAAATAAAATGTTCGCACGACCAGTGGCGCACGACCACTGGTCGTGCGCACTATCGTAAGTGGTCGTGCGCATTGGTCGAGACAGAACTCATAAAATGGGGGTTAAGTGCGCACGATCAGCGGCGCACGACCAGTGGTCGTGCGCAATAGAACCAGTGATCGTGCGCAGTGTTCCTGTACAGAATTGTACCGGGAACACCTGCACGACTCCTGTTCCTACAGAAATGCTAATCAGGCTACTGAAAGTGGCACTCAACAATACGATAAGGCTATCAAAAGAGAATAAATATCAAAACACACCAAATTAGGCCAAGAAGTGAACCTAGCATAGAACGACAAATATGAGCTAAAACAAGGCTAAAGTGCAGTGGAATGACTAGAAAAACGGCCCAGATGAGTCCATATATGCGTATATGATCAGGACTCATCACTTCTCAAGGCAGGTTTTGTATCAGAGATACAGTATCCGGGCTGGGTCTCTAATGTTGTTATGGTAAAGAAAGGCGATGGTCGCTGGCGTATGTGTATTGATTTCTCTTTATTAAACAAAGCCTGCCTTAAGGAATGCTATCCTTTGCCTCGAATCGACGCGCTGGTTGATTCAGCCGTCGGTTTCTCTGTAATGTCTTTCTTAGATGCTTTTTCAGGTTATCATCAAATCAGGATGCACCCCCCAGACGTCAAGGACGTCTCCTTCATCACAAGGGAAGGGTGTTATAGCTATAAGATGATGTCGTTCGGGCTGAAGAATGCAGGGGTGACTTACCAAAGAATGATGGACAGGGTCTTCCGGGAGCAAAGGGGGAGAAACCTGGAGGTTTACGTAGATAACCTCATGGTCAAAAGTAGGAGCGTGAGATCCCACCTCAACGATCTCGAGGAGACCTTTGCCACTCTGCGCAAGTATAAAATGCGGCTAAACCCCCTAAAGTGTGTATTCGGGGCCAGCAAGGGGAAGTTTCTAGGACATCTCCTTACCCCAACAGGGGTGGAACCAAATCCGGACAAGGTCAAAGCCATAATGGAGTTGAAGTCGCCGTGGGCTAAGGAGGTTCAGCGTCTAACCGGGAAGCTCGCGGGGTTGAGCAGGTTTCTCTCCCGGGCTGGGGAGAAATGCTCCCCTTTCTTCAAGGTGTTGCGGGGTAACCAGAAGTTCAAATGGACAGGGGAGTGTGAGGAGGCCTTCCAGGACCTGAAAGGCCAACTCACCAAAGCTCCGCTACTCCAAGGTCCAAAGGAGGGGGAGAATCTATCCTTGTACTTAGGGGTTGGGGCTGAAGCCGTAAGCTCTGTCTTGGTCCGAGAAGAGGGCAAGAAGCAGCTGCCCGTTCACTACGTAAGCAGGGTTTTGATGAAGGCAGAACTCCAATAACCGATTCTGGAGAAACTGGCCTTCGCCCTGGTCATCTCGGCCAGGAAGCTCAGGCCGTATTTCCAGGCTCACTCGATCCAGGTTGTGATGGATCATCCCCTTCGCAAAATTTTCGAGGGGGTGGAGCACTCGGGAAGGCTCGCAAAGTGGTCGGTGGAGTTGAGCGAATTCGACATCTCCTTTGTTCCCCGGTTGTCGATGAAGGCTCAAGCGGTCGCAGATTTCATGACAGATTACGTAATCGAAATGGAGGAAGGTCAAGCTCTTCGTCACGTCCCTTGGAAGTTATTGGTCGATGGGGCATCAGGCAGGAATTCCATAGGAGGAGGGGTGGTGTTGGAGAGCCCTCATGGGATGAAAATCGAACAAACCCTGGTAATACACTTCCCCATCACCAACAATCAGGCAGAGTATGAGGCAGTGATCGCCGGCCTTCGTCTGGCTCAGGAGTTGGGGGTTCACGACGTGGAAGTCCTCACAGACTCAATGGTGATAGCCTCGCAAGTCAAGGGTGAATTCGAGGCAAGGGAGCCAACACTTATGAGATATTTGGCCAAAGTAAGGGGTCTCATCAGTGCATTCAAGACCTTCTCCATCAGGCACATACCAAGGGAAGAAAGTGTCCAAGCAGACCGGCTGGCCAAGTCCGGCCCTCGGGTCGGAGGAACCTTGACAGATCTGTTCCGCCCTTCGATTGAGGAAGGGGAGCTCATGGACATAGAACAACGCCGCTCGTGGAAGGATCCCTTCATGACCTTTCTGACAATGGGAGAGTTTCCAAAAGAGGTTCCAGATCAAAGACGCTTTCGATATAAGTCCGCCAACTATGTACTTCATGAAGGGGACATGTATCAGAAGACCATCTCCGGGCTCTTGGCAAGATGTGTTTCGGAGGAAGAGGCCCCGAGAATCCTAGAGGAGGTTCATTCCGGCGAGTGTGGTAGTCACTCGGGGAGCAGGACGTTGGAAGCAAGGATAATGAGGCAGGGGTACTTCTGGCCGACCCTGAGCAGGGATGCGGTGGCGTTCGCCAAGCATTGTCAAAAGTGCCAGCTGTTCGCCGCACTTCATCTTTTGCCGGCTCAGATGCAAAGGAGCATCACTGCACCCTGGCCCTTCGCCATATGGGGGATGGATCTGGTAGGACCTTTTCCTCAGGCCAGTGGGCAAAGAAGATTTCTCTTGGTTATGATCGACTACTTTTCGAAGTGGTTGGAAGTCAAGGCTCTAGCAAAGGTCACCTCCCAGGTAGTCCGCAACTTCGAGGGGGTGGAGCACTCGGGAAGGCTCGCAAAGTGGTCGGTGGAGTTGAGCGAATTCGACATCTCCTTTGTTCCCCGGTTGTCGATGAAGGCTCACGGTCGCAGATTTCATGGCAGATTACGTAATCGAAATGGAGGAAGGTCAAGCTCTTCGTCACGTCCCTTGGAAGTTATTGGTCGATGGGGCATCAGGCAGGAATTCCATAGGAGGAGGGGTGGTGTTGGAGAGCCCTCATGGGATGAAAATCAAACAAACCCTGGTAATACACTTCCCCATCACCAACAATCAGGCAGAGTATGAGGCAGTGATCGCCGGCCTTCGTCTGGCTCAGGAGTTGGGGGTTCACGACGTGGAAGTCCTCACAGACTCAATGGTGATAGCCTCGCAAGTCAAGGGTGAATTCGAGGCAAGGGAGCCCACACTTATGAGATATTTGGCCAAAGTAAGGGGTCTCATCGGTGCATTCAAGACCTTCTCCATCAGGCACATACCAAGGGAAGAAAGCGTCCAAGCAGACCGGCTGGCCATGTCCAACCCTCGGGTCGGAGGAACCTTGACAGATCTGTTCCGCCCTTCGATTGAGGAAGGGGAGCTCATGGACATAGAACAACGCCGCTCGTGGAAGGATCCATTCATGACCTTTCTGACAACGGGAGAGTTTCCAAAAGAGGTTCCAGATCAAAGACGCTTTCGATATAAGTCCCCCTACTACGTACTTCATGAAGGGGACTTGTATCGGAAGACCATCTCCGGGCTCTTGGCAAGATGTGTTTCGGAGGAAGAGGCCCCGAGAATCCTAGAGGAGGTTCATTCCGGCGAGTGTGGTAGTAACTCGGGGAGCAGGACGTTGGAAGCAAGGATAATGAGGCAGGGGTACTTCTGGCCGACCCTGAGCAGGGATGCGGCGGCGTTCGCCAAGTAATGTCAAAAGTGCCAGATGTTCGCCCCACTTCAACTTTTGCCGGCTCAGAGGCTAAGGAGCATCACTGCACCCTGGCCCTTCGCCATATGGGGGATGGATCTGGTAGGACCTTTTCCTTAGGCCAGTGGGCAAAAAAGATTTCTCTTGGTTATGATCGACTACTTTTCGAAGTGGTTGGAGGTCAAGGCTCTAGCAAAGGTCACCTCCCAGGTAGTCCGCAACTTCGTATGGGGAGAGATTATCTGTCGGCATGGGCTCCCTCAAGACATAGTCACAGATAACGGTCCGCAGTTCGCCAGCGAGGAGTTCATAAGCTCTGCAGCCAGCTGGGAATAGACCTCAGGTTCGCATCCGTCCACCACCCCAGGAGCAACGGGCAGGTGGAGGCAGCAAACAAGGTCATAGTGAACCTGCTCAAGAAAAAGGTGGCGAACTTGAAGGGGAATTGGGTGGAGCAACTCCCCTCGGTCCTATGGGCTCTAAGGACTACTCCCAACACCGCCACTGGTGAGACCCCCTTCAAGCTCTCTCATGGTTGCGAGGCCGTCATTCCCGTGGAGTTCGAAGTCAAGACAGCGCGGGTAGGGGCCGCCTCAGATGGGGATGAAGAATGGAGAACAGGAAACGAAGAGGAATTGCGGCTCTCCTTGGACCTGATCGAAGAAGTCCGAAATCTCGCCGCCATTCGTCAAGAAGAAGTTAAGCGTCGGATAGCCAAATATTTTGACAAGTATGTCAGGATCAAACAATTCGAGAAGGGAGACCTTTTGTTAAAAAAGGTCGACGCGGCCGGAAGGTCTGCCGCGGTAGGAAAACTCAATCCCAATTGGGAGGGGCCCTACGTAGTGGAAGAAGCATTGAAATCAGGAGGGTATCGCCTCCAAAATTTGGAGGGCAAATCCCTCAGTCACACATGGAGTGGTGACGACCTAAAGCGTTTTTATCCTTAAAACCATGTAATAAGATTACTTGTGCTTTGAAATTCCATTTTTCATATATATATATATATGAGCATAGTGCAACGGTGTCTATGAGAATTGTGAAAAGGTTTCGAGGTTTGGCCCCGAGCAGACCCGCTGTCCAGGCTCTCACCTAGCAGGCAGGGCCGAAGGCTCACTCGATGGCAGGTTCCCAAGTTCCAAAGGTTGGCCCCGAGCAGACCCGCTGTCCAGGCTCTCACCTAGCTGGCAGGGCCGAAGGCTCACTCGGTGGCAGGTTCCCAAGTTCCAAAGGTTGGCCCCGAGCAGACCCGCTGTCCAGGCTCTCACCTAGCTGGGAGGGCCGAAGGCTCACTCGGTGGCAGGCTCCCAAGTTCCAAAGGTTGACCCCGAGCAGACCCGCTGTCCAGGCTCTCACCTAGCTGGCAGGGCCGAAGGCTCACTCGGTGGCAGGTTCCCAAGTACCAAAGGTTGGCCCCGAGCAGACCCGCTGTCCAGGCTCTCACCTAGCTGGCAGGGCCGAAGGCTCACTCGGTGGCAGGTTCCCAAGTTCCAAAGGTTGGCCCCGAGCAGACCCGCTGTCCAGGCTCTCACCTAGCTGGCAGGGCCGAAGGCTCACTCGGTGGCAGGTTCCCAAGTTCCAAAGGTTGGCCCCGAGCAGACCCGCTGTCCAGGCTCTCACCTAGCTGGCAGGGCCGAAGGCTCACTCGGTGGCAGGTTTCCAAGTACCAAAGGTTGGCCCCGAGCAGACCCGCTGTCCAGGCTCTCACCTAGCTGGCAGGGCCGAAGGCTCACTCGGTGGCAGGTTCCCAAGTTCCAAAGGTTGGCCCCGAGCAGACCCGCTGTCCAGGCTCTCACCTAGCTGGCAGGGCCGAAAGCTCACTTGGTGGCAGGTTCCCAAGTTCCAAAGGTTGGCCCGGAGCAGACCCGCTGTCCAGGCTCTCACCTAGCTGGCAGGGCCGAAGGCTCACTCGGAGGCAGGTTCCCAAGTTCCAAAGGTTGGCCCCGAGCAGACCCGCTGTCCAGGCTCTCACCTAGCTGGCAGGGCCGAAGGCTCACTCGGTGGCAGGTTCCCAAGTTCCAAAGGTTGGCCCCGAGCAGACCCACTGTCCAGGCTCTCACCTAGCTGGCAGGGCCGAAGGCTCACTCGGTGGCAGGTTCCCAAGTTCCAAAGGTTGGCCCCGAGCAGACCCGCTGTCCAGGCTCTCACCTAGCTGGCAGGGCCGAAGGCTCACTCGGTGGCAGGTTCCCAAGTACCAAAGGTTGGCCCCGAGCAGACCCGCTGTCCAGGCTCTCACCTAGCTGGCAGGGCCGAAGGCTCACACGGTGGTAGGTTCCCAAGTTCCAAAGGTTGGCCCCGAGCAGACCCGCTGTCCAGGCTCTCACCTAGCTGGCAGGGCCGAAGGCTCACTCGGTGGCAGGTTCCCAAGTACCAAAGGTTGGCCCCGAGCAGACCCGCTGTCCAGGCTCTCACCTAGCTGGCAGGGCCGAAGGCTCACTCGGTGGCAGGTTCCAAAGTTCCAAAGGTTGGCCCCGAGCAGACCCGCTGTCCAGGCTCTCACCTAGCTGGCAGGGCCGAAGGCTCACTCGGTGGAAGGTTCTAAAGGCTCCCAAGATTGACTGGGTAAGAAAGGGAAGTTCGAGGCAAAAATTAAGTGGGAACAAGTTTGGACGTAAGATCGGCGAATGGTGCCCGTTACGAAAGCATTCGCTGGCGAATGGTATAGATAGACGTCTCCGCTCTGCAAGCGAAGCGCGCGACGAAACTCCGACCGATCTGAGGGTTGCGAGACGCCCCGTGATGAACGGGCAAGAACCCCGCCGAACCGAGTGATCCCCTTCTCGCGCGATGACTGCTCACGCAATACGACCGCCCCGGGCAAGTGACTCGGTGGAAGGAGGGGGAAACGTCCCGCGATTAGCCTACATCGTCGAAATAGAGCGAGTTCCCCCTATAATTCGTTGAGCGGCGGCAACAATCGTGTAAAAACGCAACGTCCTAAAGAGCCTAGCGAGACGCGAATACATAATAAAAAAGCATCCGTAAAAGAGGGCCAACGTTAACAAAAAAGAGAAGGGGGTCCCCGCCCCCGATACACTTCAAAAGGAGAACGCGGGATAATAGTTCGTTATAAAATACATCCTTCATGATTTCCTAGGACTATCGCCGGAAAGTTCGTGGCTTTCGTCGGAATCAACAAGGATGGTTCCATCTCTCCGAAGAGGATCCTCATCCTCGGGGACGGGAACTGGCACGAAGATGTCCGGCACGATCTGACGGGCGGAAAGCGTCTCGGCGCCTTCCTTCATGTATCCGGCATCGCGAAGTACCTGCAGCGTGTGCTCCGCGGCGTCCTGCGCACTCTCCTGCAGCAGCTCCTCAAACTCATAATCGGAGTAAAGATGTTTCTTGCTCCCTTCCCCAAGGTTTGAGACCGCAGCATCTCGCAGGCGCTGGATCTCGGCTTTTGACTCCCGAATCTCTTCCTCCAGCCCGACCACCCGCACGCGGAGCTTGGCGGCGCCAGTAGTGTCCTGCGAAAAGAGAGATGGTGAGACAGGGAGAAGAAAAGCGAAAACGCAAAGGCTTTCGGGAAACCGCGTACCTCCCAAACAGGGCGACTGGCAAGGAGGATTTCGGCTGCCCCCAACTTTTGCTTCAACTCCACAATCTCGGCGGAGGCGAGGGATCGAGTAGCCTCCACATCGCTAAGGTTCCGCGCAAGGTTGAGGCTGCGGCGCGAAGACATGTGGGCGAGCTCGAAGGCTCGGAGGAAAGCCCGCGAGGTCTCGTGAGCGAGCACCTGGGTCTTTTCAGCATCGAAGACATCCGCGTCGTCTCTGCCGTAGAGAGCATAACCGATGGCGTGGGCCTCACTGCTGGCGACCTCGGTCTCGATCCAGGAAGAATGGAGGGTGGAGAGCGATACCCTGTTCGCATTCCTGTCCCACTGAACGAGCGGGGCTCCTATGGGATCCACGAACTTCTCGCCGTGCGCGAAATTTCGATGATCCCTAGGCAGCGGCTTCGAACGGATCTCCCTCTGCGGAACCGAGGTTCCGACCGGAGCATTCGCGGTAGGAACCTCAGCCAAGGTTCCCTTATCCTTTACGGGTGGGGGGGGGCATCTCCTTCGCGGGGGAGGATGCTTTACCTTTCGCAGAGGTGGGGGTTTTAGATTTCTTAGAAGAGAGGGCGGGAGGGGGAGCATCAGGCTTCCGCTTCTGGCCGCCCGACTTAGAAGCTGCCAGGTCATCCCGGCAGAGTTCCGCGGCAGCCCGCGCAGCGGACAGAGAAGGTCCCAAGGCCGTCCCAACCGGATGAGGGGGATGGAGCGGGAAGTCGCGCACACCTGCATCCGCAAGAAGTTCACTCAACGAGGAAGTGAGGGGATGAGACAAATTTGAGCACACCAAAACCGCCCAAACTTACCCTCTCCGGGAGAAATGGGCGGGAGCGAGTTGACGTCTCGCCGAAGATAGATAACGTCCATCCCGTGCTCCAAGATGTACTGGTGGAGCTTGGCCTCGTGACCGCCCAGAGTCGGGGGTTTGAAGGTCGATTCTTCCTCTTGCACCGGCGCGAAGAGAACGTTGCCGAAGTTCGCGCGGACGAAGACAAAGCTACGGGTCCAATCGTGGTTCTTGTTCGCGAGACCGGCCACTTTTAGTGGATTCTGGCCCGAAAAGAAAGCCGTCCCGCCCTTCGCCCGAAAGGTGAAGAGCTTGCGGAAGACGGGGAGGCTAAACTCTATCCCCTCCTCGCGCAAGTAGCAGACGAACCCCACCAACATGGCAATAGAATTCGGATTGAGCTGGGCGGGGACGACTCCGAAGTAACGGAGCGTCTGGCGAAGCTCTAGCCAGATGGGGAGGCGGAAGCCCACCTCGAAGTGCTCCAGCGGAACCGCGAGGATGCCCGAGGCAAAGGTATTGATGCGGCCGTCTGGCCCGGGGCGGGTTGCGGAAAAGGCCGGCGGAATGTAGTCCGCAACGGTAGTCATATACTCTTCTTCGGTTAAATCGCAGGGGTCGAAAACCTGCTGAGCAAACGCATTCGCACACTTGCCCCTGCCATCCGGTTCACCACCCATCTCGCTGGAGCAAGGAGAATCCGGGGTCACTCGGGTGAGAGAAGTGCGAGTGCTTGCGAGAGGAGGGAGATGGACAGTCAAAGTGAAACGTAATAAATAAGGTTGGTAGAATCAACTATTTTTAGGAAAGTAAAAAAATCGGGGGATTTCCTAGGCAGCGGGCGTGCGGATAGTAGCCGCGCCTCCCCGACGCCTCGAAACTTGCGCCAAAGCTTCTCGCCCGTTAGAAGCGAGGGCAAGGCGAATGGTCGCCCGACGGGAAGTAAGACAACTAAAAGTGATTAGGTGATATGTGAGACGCCAACATTCGACAGAGGTATAAAAAAATTATAAAAAAGAAGAAACCATGGCGGAATAGAAAAGAAAAAGAGCCATTCGCAGAACACAGTCAGAAAATTATTACAGAATCAAAGGAGTTCGGTAATATCTTCGCGAAATGCTAACATCGGAGCCAAAGGAGCGAGTGTCGGTAGGCTAATGCTCGATCCAATGCCATCGACCCCGACCTCGCGTCCCCGCCTCCGGAGGCATTCGCGGGGAGTAATAAGCGGTCATAGAGGTAATTTCTCGGTTGGCCAAATGCAGTTGGTCCCGGGCTCGCGCAGCGTGTCTCCCGGGAGAAAGTTCTCCGCCCTCATCGCTCAGGCGCTCCACCTCAGCAAGGGGACGCGCACTGTCCCGGCGAAGAGACTTCAACTCGCGCCTTGTGTCGATCCGCTGCCCATCCAGCTGTCCTGCGAGATCTCGCTGCATGAAGATGAGCTTGCCAAGAACCTCCTTCAGTCGCTCCTTCATGGTGTGGGCATCGGAGGGGTCGCCTAGAAAATCCGAGAGCTCTCCAGGGGAAGGAGGCGGCGAGACCACCCCTTCTCCTCCCTCATAGTAAGACCCCATAGGGGAGGCCTCCCGATGACCTGCGAAAACAAAGTGTTGGTCTTGACAGGTAAAAAGGGGGGACACATCAGGACAGGTGAGCTCACTAACCCGGCACGGACACGCCCTGCTTGGGAGGGGGGGGGGGGCGTGGAAGGCTGCCCCTGGAATAAGCTAGTGGTGGGATGCAGAGACTTCCCTCTCCCGGGACGGTAAGGCACCTGGTTGGCGGTTGTGTGAATACGGCCAAGGTCTCGGCCCGGAGAGCCCCCGCGCCCATTTGCGGAGGTAGGAGTTCCCTGGCGAAGGGGAGAGCGGCGAGGGGTGGTAGGCCGTTCTGCGGCATCGGGATTAAGGGCTGTGAGAAGTAGTGATCAGAGCCGGGAAATATGCGAAAAAATTACACTATTTACCTACTACCAGCTTGCTGCAGGGTCTCGCCACGAGTGTTCGAAGGAGCAGGGCTCTCGTCAGGGGGGGTCTCGCATCATCGGGCGGAGGCATTGCGGTTTTCGTCGGAACGGTCTCGTGATCTTTCTCGAGAGCGGATGCCTCCTGCGAATGGTCAGCACCCTGGTAATGACGCTATCTCGAGGGCCTGCAGGGAGATCAAAAGGAAATAGGACTACCTGCATCTGGATGTCGGGCGGGGGATTATTTGCCGGATGGGGAGATTCCGAGGCGGACTCGCCCTCCACCCGGTCCCGCCGAACCGCCAAGGCTCTCCTAGAACGGAAGGGGGAATTATGGTCCTTCTTAGAAGAGCGCCAGTGGGCGAACCGAGCAGCTTTAGGGGCATTTTTCTCCTGGGCCGCAGCCAGGCTGTCCAACATCTCCTGCGAGATCGGTTTCGGGAAGGGTCTCATGAAGGCCATCTCGAAGCGGTGAAAGCTCAAAATGTGGGAGGAATCTGTACCGAAGAAAAGAGGACGCTCCGAAGAAAATGCCCGGGGCAGGGATATATATAGCACAGCGGTGGGACCCACCGGAAGATTCTATCCAGATCAGCAGGACACTCCTCGAATACCGGGTTGGACAGTTCTTTCCGAGCGGACCACCCGCTCGCAAAGAGCGGGGATTGTGTACAACCCCGTATTCGCCGAGTGGGCCCCCAGGTTTAAAAGGGGACCAAGAGGCAAGGCCCGCCGGGACCAACAGATCACTCGCCCAGGCCAGGGGAGGCGGGGGAACCTCTTCGCGAGTGTGGCCCCATTCGCGGAACACCCGCGCGGTAGTAAAGAGAGTAGGCGGATGAGGGCAAGCGGGACTTCTGTAACAACCCTTAATTCAAAACTTATAATAATAATAATAATAATAATAATAATAATAATAATAACAATAAACCCTCTCCTCTCATTTATTTCCCTTCTAACCGCACCCCCCCCGACTTAAAACCGCGCCAGCTAGGTCTCTCGTATCACAAAATCCCGCAAACGCTCGCTCGAATCCCGCTCCCGTGCCGCTCCCGCTCCCGTGCCCCTCCCGTCTCCTGCGCCCAGTGACGCCGCCGTCGCCTGCTCCTCCTTCCGCTCGACTCGTCGACGACTCCTCCGCCCCCAGCCGACTTCTGCGCCTCCTTCTTCCCTTCTCATGGCCGACGACAGCTTCCCCTTCTCCTCCAAGGATCGGCAACAGGCTGCCCTAAATCCTTCTTCTTCCTTCAAGGGGCCGGCAACAGAAACCCCTTCCGCTTCTCCCTCCTCTGCTAGAGTCGTCAGCGCCTCTTCCTCGCCGCTTCGGCCGGCGGATTTCAAGGGGACTCCTAGGGTTTCGCTCGAAACCCCTCCTCGTGGTTTTTGAGCCCATATCTGGTCTCCTTGGGTGAGAAACTCCTCCAACCTCATTGTTTCAGATTTGCCTAATTATTTTGTGGTGATTTTTGCTCTCCGATCGACGTAATTTCGTCGGTCCGCCTTGCGTTGGTCGTAAATCCACCTAATCCCAACGTTTGTTTGTGTTTCCGGTGTCGCACATCAAATCAGGTGGTGGAATCGCTTTGAACCCTCCCCAATTTAGGGTTTCCGTCGCCTCAAAGCCGCCAAACTCCGGATCCTTGTGGTAACTTCTTCTCCCCTCACCTTGAGGGAGGTAAATTGCTAATCCGCTTCTGATTGTGTTTTCACGAATTAAACTGCCTGTGTTAGCATATGGTTTGTTGCTTGTCAAATATCAAATATCGTCTGCGATTATCCCTGAACAGGTTCAATAGAGCCTTGTCTTTTCTTGCGCCGCCTAGCTGCCGCTAGTAGTTCCTGCTTCACCTTAAGGCAAGTGGAGAAATTCCCTCTCGCTTGCAAACAAGAATTTAAGTTCTTCTTTCATGTATTTGATTTATTACCAGTTTCTGATAATACAAGAATTATCGCTCGTGAGTATGTCGCGTTGTGATAGGAATCTCCTCGGAAAAGACATGAATCACTTAGGTCTTGAGTGTCATAAGCAAATCGTGGAAACTAGGGTTTAGGTGGTGCAACTTTTTGATTGCATGGTCACGGTGAGCATGGAATACCCTTATTCTGGCAAGCCTTACACTTGGACTTGAGTGTGAACCATGTGTGCCCACTATAAACATCTACGCATTTCATAGATTACAGCTTATGTCGTTGCAAAACACTTGTTTAGGCTATATTCCGGAGTAGGCTAATATTTCTAGATAGTTTCAGCTTGTTTCAGTTACCTGCCTGTTTCACTAGCCTGTTTCAAGAGTTAATTGGTACTTTAGATTTATTTCTGCATGTACTTAAAATTACAGCTTGTTTTCTATTATTTTCTTGTTCTGAGGCATTTTCCTTCTGTTTGGATTTGCCTTAGGGTTCGTGACCGCGCCGTCTGCTCCCTGAGTTTTCTTCGTTCAGCTGTAGTTTTGCTTGGAGGTTCTATTTTGATTACTGTGTCAGCAGGTTCTATGTATTTTGTTTCAGTACTGTTGGATCTATTTTTCTTGTATTAGTTATTGTCAGCCATTTTCTCTGGTATTGTGGACAACTCTTAGGGTGTTCTTGCTTGTATCAGATCATTTTACTTATAGCATTTTGCTATTGTAACTCATTGCATGTTCATCATTTCAGTATAATGTATGACATCTGATTTGAATGAAAATGCATAGTTTTAACCTTTCATTGTGGCTTCCGCATACTTATAAGATATACTAAATTCTTTTCAAAGTAATAAATTCAAAACTATTGTAGTATTTCTGTTTCCGCCTTACCAGGCATGGGCTCCTGTTCGCTCATGCCTGTGGCATCACGGCCCGCCCGAAGTGCGCTCTGACTCTTGTCGAGACGGGTCGTGACAGTTGGTATCAGAGCTAGGTTGAGCATCTAAAGATAAAATATTTTAAAATTTTTATATATTTTGAAATCTATTATGTAAATATACGTGCATGCATCATTTCCTCACTCACTTTGTCGTTGTCTGTTGTTCGAGGCTGAAACACGCACACACTCACTCATAAGCATGAGTAGTATGCATACAAATGTTAAGGGAGTATGGGCAAACTTACATTTATATGCATATGAATTTCCACTAGGATATACACCGCTTGCGAATATTAAATTGTATGGGCGGTTTAATATTTTCAAGTGCGCTGGCATTAGAATCATCATGCGCATGACATGTTAAGTGATATGGGCGCTTAACATGGCATGCGTATCCATTTATGAACATTCCTAAGGATGCATTGTAGGCATAAATACATTGCATGCATGACATAACTCATTGCACGAGTGTTAAGCTAAGAGCAACAGATGACGATTGTACACACATGGATTTTTTTTTTCAAATCATTCTTCTATCGCACGCGATCTTATCGTCGCATTTGCACTTGCATGACTACCACCTAGAGTTGTCCACTGAAAATGCTGTAACTATTACATGATTTACGTATTCAACAGTATTAGAATGCTAGAACCTGTAGTCTCAATCCTCTAAGCCTAGGCTGACTGTTTATCTTACTTGACTCTTTGTGTTCCTTTCTAGATGGCTTCGAAGCGATCGCAACGCAAGCGGGCTACCTCTTCAGCGGGAGGAACATCTGGAGATGCCACTGCCCAGCTGATGAGGCAGATTCTGGAACGTCTCACCCGACTGGAAGAGGATCGTCAAACTCCTGATCCAGCCCTTGGTTCCGGCAGTGCAGGGACGACAGTTACTAACACTACAGCCCCTCCTGGAGCCACCCCTCCTGCAACTGATTCTGGGACCGGCTCGCCTGTCGTCACCTTGGTTCCCCCGCTCGTGCCAAGCCTGCCTGCCCCGCCAGTGGCAATGGCAGATACTCTTGCATTCAAGAGGCTGAATCCGCCGTCTTTCGATGGCAATCGAGACTTCTTCGTGATCACTGAATGGATCTCCCAGATGGAGAAGCATTTTGAGTATGCTGGAGTTCCCGAGACCCAGAAGGTCCTCCTTGCGGCCTATCAATTGTCTGAGGATGCTTATACTTGGTGGCTCCAGCGCCGCAGCCTCCCTGATTCTGCCACCTTATCTTGGAGACAGTTCAAGGATGCTCTTATGGAGAACTTCCTCTCTTCCGTGGAACGGGACAAGTTAGCTGAGAAGTTCCTGTCCCTTCAGCAGACTGGTAGGACAGTGACCGAGTACGCGAGAGAGTTCTCCCGCCTTTCCCTCCTTGCTCCGGAGTTCGTACCGGATGAAGGCAAAAAGATCAGCCGTTTCGTGAAGGGGCTCCATCATGACTTCCGCCAGCTTGTGGTAGCTCATGGCGCCACCACCTACGCGGAGACCGTGGGAGCCGCCTTACACGTGGAAGCTATTGAGTTGGATCGATCTGCCAAGAAAGCTCAGCATGGAACAAGCAATGCCGCCGCATCCGACCTCAAGCGCAAGGATGCTCCAGCTCAGCAGCAAGGCCCCAGGTCCAAAGAGGTGTGTGCCTTCTGCCACAAGGTGGGTCATGTCGCCCAAGTCTGCCGCTCCCTCCTGAAGAAGCAGAAGATGGTTACTCCTGCGCAGCAACCTCAGATGACACTTGCCTCTGCTGCCTCCGTCTGTGCTTTCTGCAAGAGGTCGGGCCACTTGGCAAAGGACTGCCGCCGCAAGCAGAAGGCCTGTTTCAAATGTGGGCAGGTTGGGCACCTCATGCTCGACTGTCCCATAAAGGATAGCCCGATCCCCGCTCAACCTCTGCAAGTTATCCCCGGAGCTCAGGGCAAAGCTGTGCTGAACGTCGTCACTCAGGGTGAGGCGCTCGCATGTACCGACGTCATCTCTGGTATGTTTTGTGTAGAATTTTAAATTTTTCTGCATTCTTAAATCTAACTTGCCTTAGTCGAACAAACTTGTTATGCTTTATGTTTTCCTTTTTAGGAAGTTTTAGGGTCAAGAATAAGTGGATGCAAATCTTATTTGACTCCGGTGCATCGCACTCTTTTATCGCCCGCCGCATCGTGGACCTTTATAGTTGGCATACTTCGCCACTTAAGGTTCCTTTTGAGATTTCTGTACCCGGTCATCTGCATCTCTCAACCAGAGACGTTCTCAATTGCCCGATCCTGCTTGGAGAATTGCAAGTCGTATCCAAGCAGGATGGCCGAATGCCAGGCGAGAGGTGCCTGGATAGACCGATAAACCCAGTGGAACTGCGACATGCGAAAGCTTCGGCGAATGGAGCGTCCGACGAACGTCGAACAGCGTTCGACGAACGTCAGCCATTTCGTCAAGCGAATGGCTGATCGAAGAGGCGTTCGACGAACGCTGGGCAGATTGGCGAGTGGTGCCTTTGCACTCGCGGATCGCTCGCCACGATGGCCCTAAGTGGCGAAATGACCCAGATACCCCTTGTGGGATGCCAATAGCTCCTCAGAACAGCGAGGTTAGGCTGTTAGCAGACCAATCTGGGGTGCGGTTAGCAGAACCAAAAGGCGAATTTACGCTATTTGCAGTCCATGGCTAGAAAATCTATAAATAGACCCTTAAGGGCACCTTGGAGGAAGCAGATCTTTTGAGCTCTCTCCTCAGTTTTCGGAGTTGGCTACCAGTGCCCTCCAAGGTGCTCGGCTGAGCATTGGTTTGGGAGGGGAAGCTCTCTAAGATCTTCCGGGTGTGTGGCGGGACCTCCTCGCTGCAGCCTTGGGTCTGTTCCAGATTTTTCATCCTCGGTTAGAAGAGTTTAGTGAGGGAGAAGTAGGCGCAGGCTACTCCCCCTGTGGGTCCGAACTCAGAGACCGGTTGACGGTTTCAACAGTGATGATAAGCTGTGTTGTAGGAGTACTCGGCCCAGCATAGCCATTTCTCCCAAGAGCCGGGCCTCTCGCCGATGAAACACCTCAAGTATGTCTCAAGACAACGGTTCAACACCTCGGACTGGGGGTGGTACGCGGTACTCATCCGTAGGCGCGTGCCCTGTAGACGAAACAAGGAGGTCCAAAAACTGCTGAGAAAAAGCGGGTCCCGGTCACTCACAATCGAGCGGGGAAATCCATGGAGACGCACGATCTCCGAGATGAAGCTGTCCGCTACGGTTGCGGCCGTATAAGGGTGTCGGAGAGGAACGAAGTGGGCGTACTTCGTCAAACGGTCGACGACCACCAAAATACAGTCAAACCCGTTGGAGCGCGGCAGGAGGGTGATGAAATCCATGGCGATGTCTTCCCAGACACGCTCGGGGATCGGCAGAGGCTGGAGCAGGCCGCTAGGAAACATGGTCTCGTATTTGGCCTTCTGACAAGGCAGGCAGGCCGCTACGTAGGCCTTCACCTGTCGGAGCATGTGCGGCCAGTAGAGAGAGGCGGCTAGCCGCCGATAAGTACAGAAAACCCCGGCGTGGCCCCCGGAAGGTGCGGCGTGAAACTCCGCTAGAAGCAGCGGAATGCAGGAGGAAGACGCTGACAGAACAAGGCGGCCACGATGGAAGAGTCGACCGCCAATGAGGGAGTATGGTGGGCAAGCCGCCGGGTCGGCGAGTAAGGCAGTGCGGATGGCTATCAGGTGGGGGTCGGCATCTGCCTCCTGTTGGAGGATGGAGGCATCCTCCCAAATGAGCCGCGAGATGGCGTCTAACTCCGGAGCGCGGGGGTGGTGGGAGAGTGCGTCGGCCGCCCGGTTGGTCTTGCCCGACCGAAACTCGATGGTGAAATCGTATCCGAGGAGCTTGGCGACCCAAAGTTGCTGAGTCGGGGTGGCGATCTTCTGTTGAAGCAGGTAGCGTAAGCTGTGGTGGTCGGTGCGGATCACGAATGGCCGGCCGAGTAAATACGGTCGCCAGTGCTGAACTGCTAATACCAAGGCCATGAGCTCATTCTTATAGGCCGATCGGCTGCGCACAGCCGTAGAGAACGCCCGGCTGAAATAGGCTATGGGTCGCCCGACCTGCATCAGGACAGCGCCAACGCCGGAGCCAGAAGCATCACATTCCACGACGAAGGTTTGCTGGAAGTCGGGCATGGCCAAGACCGGCTCCTGAACTAGAGCGGACTGAAGCGCGGCAAACGCCGCCATGGCGGCCGGTGGCCACGAGAATGGTCCCTCCTCGGACGTCTTCAGCAACTGGGTGAGGGGGCGGGCCAACCCGCCGTAGTCCCGGATGAAGCGTCGGTAGTAGCCGGTCAGGCCGAGAAAGGCTTGTACGTCCCGAATCGAAGACGGTGTCGGCCATCGCGTCACCGCTTCAATCTTGTCCTGATCCATAGCCACGCCTTGGGCTGAGATGGTGTGCCCCAAATAGCTCACCGTCGTCGCGCCGAAAGTGCACTTCTTCCGGTTTGTTGTGAGGTGGTGTCGCCTGAGAGTAGAACACGTGTCCCGCACGTGCAGGAGGTGTTCCTGCCAAGAGGTGCTAAACACAAGTATATCATCAAAGAAAACAAGCACGTGCTTACGGAGGACCGGACGAAAGATATCATTCATTGTCGCCTGAAAGGTGGCCAGGGCGTTGGTGAGCCCAAACGACATCACTAGGAACTCAAAATGGCCGTCATGAGTCCGGAACGCCGTCTTCGGCACGTCCTCTGGCCGAACCCGGATTTGGTGATAACCGGCTCGAAGATCGATCTTCGTGAAAAAGGCCGCACCATGCAGCTCATCCAATAGCTCCTGAATGACCGGAATGGGGTATTTGTCGGGTACCGTTACCTTGTTCAGCTCCTGGTAATCCACACAAAACCTCCAACTGCCGTCCTTCTTGCGCACCAAAAGGACCGGACTGGAAAACGGGCTAGCACTCGGTCGGATCAGGCCACCCAACAGCATTTCCCGCACAAGCTTTTCGATCTCATCCTTCTGCGTATGTCCATAGCGGTAGGGCCGGACGGACACCGCCGCCGAACCCGGCTATAGAACAATGGCATGGTCGGTCGGCCGTGGCGGTGGGAGGCCGGGTGGTGTATCAAAGATCTCTGGGAAATCGGCGAGCGCGGCGTGCATATCGGCCGGAAGCGGTGCGACCGTCGTTGGGGGCATGGCCTGGAGCGTGCATAGCCAGGCAGCGAAATCGATGTCGGTGATGCGTGTCATTGCCCGGAAAGAGACCGGCGAGCGGAGGAGAGTGGAGTCGCCGACCAAGCAGCAAGGCTGGCCCTGGTGGAGGAATGGCATGCTCATGGAGGCCCAATTGATGCGCACGTCGCCCAATGTCTGCAGCCACGCCACACCCAGAATGGCGTCGATGCCCCCAAGCTCAAACATGTAGAAATCAGCCGTGACTGTGCATGGACCCAAGGATAGAGTGACCCCCTCACAGTGTCCCAAAGTGGGGCGGCTGCGCCGACAAGAAATTGTGGCTAGCACCGCTGTCGATCATAACGATCACGGGACGGTCATGTAACAATCCAGCCAGCTTCATCGTGCGGGGGCCCGTCAAGCCGCCCACGAAATAAAAGGGGAGCTCCAGCACGTTGAGTGGCACCCCCTCGGAGTCCTGGGGAAATTGGTCCGGTAGAGCGGCGGACTGAAGGCCATCCCCAGCCATGGGGTCGTCGTCGTCATCGATGAAAAGAGCATGGAACTCCTTGACCGGGCACACATGCTGCGGGGAGTAAGGTTGGCGGAAGGGAAACATAAACCGCGGCGTCGTAGGTCATTGTAGACGTCGTTGGAGACGCGGTGCAACCCGTCCGTGCGTGTTGGCAGGCCGTGTGGCAAGGTGGCCGGTCGGGGGCCAGTGTCCCGCAGTGGATGGTGACGGACAGGGGCGAGGCTGGCTTGCCGGGGGCCGATATCCTCCTCCACCGCACGGGCGAGGTCGAGAGCTTCCGAGACGGTTCGAGGGTGATGGGTCCGAATGCGGGAGCGGATATTAGGCATGAGGCCTTGCAGGAAGAAACCCAGGTAATGGTCGGGCGGGAGTCCCGGGACTTGCGTGACGAGAGCCACAAACTCGCCGATATATGCATCCACTGTCGTCGATTGGCGGACTGAGCAGAGCCGCTCGATCGCGGAGCCGGTGTAACGGGAATCGTAGCGAGTAATCATTTCGTGCTTGAACTCGTGCCACGGGATGAGCAGTTGTACCTGGCGGAGCCATCGTGCCCAATGGAGGGCCGACCCGTCCAAACCGACCATGGAGGTGCCAACGCGGTCCGCCGGGGGCGTACCATTGCGATCGAAATATTGTTCTGCCCGGGCGATCCACCCCATGGGATCCGTCCCGGAAAAGGGGGGCACATCCAGCGCGAGTTGGGGGCGGAAGGTTGCGGGCGGCAAAAATGTCGGCCCCAGTGGAAACTGGACCGGCGCGCGGTAGACGGGCGCTAACGGGGAGGGCGGCGTGCCGAGCACCGAGGCGGTGTCGGTCGGCGCTGTCGCCGCGGGCGGTAGTGGTGGCGAGCTCGGCGTTGGCTGCATGGACTCGAGCCGGGTGAGGACGGCAAGCTGGGTCGCCGCTATCGAGTTAACCGAGGACTGGAGGGCCGCGAGGTGGCTGTCGTGGAGTGCGAGGCGATCTGCGGTGGTGACGGCGTCGTCGGATGCGGAAGCGTCGACGACATTCAGGCGGGTGGTCACCACCATGAGGGATTCCGGCGGCTTGGAGGGAGGGCGAAGCGGCAAGTCGGACCAATGATACCGATAGGGTATCAGACGGCCGGCAGCGGGGACGACAACGACGGTGTCTTGTCGTTGGTGATGTCGTCGGGCGGTGGGAATGGCGATACCAGGCGAGAGAGATAGAGGGAGGGGGTTAGAAGGAAGAGGGAGAGATAGAGAGAGATAGGAGAGAGAAAGGGGAGCAACCCCACTTTTCATAAATGATCCAAAGATACAAAACTAGGTTTCAACATAACCTCTTATACTATGAGGTCCCAAACCACGTCCCCAAAATACCCCCTGCCCTACACCATAAATACTAAAATTGCCCCAAGCCGTCACGCGCGCCAATCTCGTTGTCGCCCACGGTGTCGCCATCCCTAACGCCGGACGATACCGTCATGTCCGTTGCTTCCTTGTTGCCCGATCCGCGCGGTCGCCGTGCGTACACCCGCCATGGCGGTTCTTCCTCCAGCAAGTCGGTAACATCCAGCCTAAAGGACCTCTGCTGCCAACCTCTGCTGCCAACCCCTGCTGCCCCAGCTCCTCAAATAACTCCAGTTCATCAAATTAAGTATATTCAGCCGCCCCTTCTGACTGCTCGACCGTTCTATAACGACTCCCAAGAGTCCTTTACAGATCTCGGTGTTTCTATCAGTAAGGTGGTTCAGATTCTCCAGAAGCAGCCCTTCTACAAGAAGCCCGCTCCGCTCAATTCAGATCCAAAATCCAGGAATCCGGCTCTTTACTGTGAATATCACCGGGAGAGAGGCCATTTGACCGAGCATTGTAGAGCTCTTCACTTGCTAGTAGAGAAGCTTCTGAAAGAAGGAAAGCTCCGAGATCTTTTCCAGAAAAGTGACCCCTCCAAGTCTTCGACCTCCAAGAGCAAGGAGGTGGCGGAAGCCCATTGGGAATGTGAAGAAGTAGATGATGTTGGCCACCTCGGCAACATCGGTTTTCCCAATGAGTGCGTGGATGCGGATGATGAAGGTGCTTTGGGCCATCTTTTCTGCATCCACGGAGGGGCAGGACCAGAATCCTCTAGGAAGGCTAGTCTCAAAAGGGTCTATCAATCGGAAGTTGCTGTCACTTCCTCAGCTCCAGTCCGGGGAACTGTTACCTTCGGGCAAGAGGACCTTCCTCCGACCTCCAATCCCTTCGACGATGCAGTCGTTATCAAAGCAGTTATCGAGAATTATACCGTAGAGAAGATCTTAATCGATACTGGGAGCTCGGTGAACATGCTATTCAAGCTTGCTTTCGAAGCTTTGAAGACATGGAAGACTCTTCTCTTCACGGAGGGACCTCTCTATGGCTTCTCGGGAGAAAAGAAGGAAGTTGAAGGAGTCGTCACCCTCTCGGTGATTTTGGGAGGCATCGTGAAGCTTGTAAAGTTCATAGTCGTTGAAGCTCCGAGTAGCTACAACGCAATTTTCGGAAGGCCCGTTCTGAATGGATATCAAGCGGTAGTGCCAACCTACCATCAAGTCGTGAAATTCGCCTTGAATGACAAGCAGCACCGGATCAGGAGTGATCCGAAGAAGGCCAGAGAATGCTATGTCAAAACGGTCAACGTGATCGTATCTTCTTCTCCCCAGGTAGCTGAGATGTCTTCAACACCTCAAGTTCCCGACCAGGTCAAAGTCGCGGAAGAAGCTGAAGAAGAAGGTGAAAGAGATGGAGTTCGCTTGGAACCTGCCCAAGCGACTCAAGATGTGCCCATCAACGAGGGAGATGAGAGCAAGAAGCTCTCCATCAACGCTGAACTGTCTGAAGCTGACAAGAGTCGGCTCATCTCCTGCCTTTTGAAGAATCTGGATATCTTCGCCTGGTCAGCAGATGACATGCCAGGAGTTAATCCAGATATCGCCTGCCACCACCTCAACATCGACCCCAACTCTATTCCTATCAAGCAAAAGAAGAGGTCCGTAGCGATGACCCTTGCTCAGCCGATTCGAGAGGAGGTGGAGAAGCTGCTAAAGGCCAAGTTCATTCAAGAAATTCAGTACCTGGAATGAGTGTCAAATGTCGTAATGGTTAAAAAACCTGGGAGAAAGTGGAGAATGTGTGTAGATTTTACAAAACTTAATAAAGCTTGCCCGAAAGATTGCTACCCCTTGACTCAGATAGCCTCTTTAGTGGATTCCGTGGTTGGGTATTCCTGCAAGAGCTTTTTAGATGCATTCTCAGGCTATCACCAAATTAGAATGCATAGACCCGATATCCCTCACACCTCATTTATCACAAATGACGACTGTTTTTGTTATTTCATGATGCCCTTTGGGCTAAAAAATGCTGGAGCAACTTATCAAAAAATGATAGATACAGTTTTTAAAGGCCAAAAAGGAAGAAATCTAGAGGTCTATGTCGATGACCTCCTAATAAAAAGCAAATCGTTTTCATCTCACCTTAGCGAACTAATGGAGACATTTGCGACTCTTTGAGCTTTTAATATGAGGCTGAACCCGTTGAAATGTGTTTTTGGAGCAAGCAAAGGAAAATTTCTTGGTCATCTCCTCACTTTGGAGGGGTTAGAGCCTAATCCAGATAAGGTAAAGACCATTTTGGAGATGTCACCTCCTGAGTACCCTAAAGAAGTTCAGCAATTAGGAGGGAGAATGGCAGGTTTGAGTCGTTTTATCTCTCAGTCAGGAGATAAAAGCGCTCATTTCTTTAAGACCCTCCGGGGAGGGGCTAAATTTGAATGGACGAAAGAGTGTGATGATGCCTTCAATCAGCCAAAAGGCAGTTGACATCAACTCCTCTGCTCCAAAGCCCAAGGGAGGGAGAACTTTTTCTGTATCTAGGAGTTGGCTCTGATGCTATAAGTTCAGTATTGGTCCGGGAAGAGAAGAGGAAACCGTTTCCAGTATACTATGTGAGTAAGATTTTGAAGGATGCAGAGACTCGTTATCCAATTCTCGAAAAGTTGGCCTTAATGCTCGTGCTTCAGCACGGAGGATAATGCCCTACTTCCAAGCTCATTCGATCCAAGTTGTCACCGATTTTCCATTAAAGAATGTCTTAGAGAAGCCAGAACATTCAGGGAGATTAGCTAAATGGGCAATAGAACTTAGTGAATTTGATATTTCTTATATTCCAAGGGTAGCGATCAAAGCACAAGTTCTAGCGGACTTCATGATTGATGCAAGTGAAGCTATATCGAAAAAAGAGGTTGGGACGCCTCTTGCCTGGACAATCTTTGTCGATGGAGCTTCAGGGAGGAATTCATCCGGAGCAGGAGTTGTCTTGATCAATCCAAATGGAGTTAGATTAGATCAAACATTGAATTTCTATTTCCGAACAACAAACAACCAAACAGAGTATGAGGCCTTGTTGGCCGGTCTCAGATTTGCAAGAGAATTGGGAATTGAGGATGTTCAAATCAAAACAGATTCTCTGGTGATGACATCTCAAGTAAACGGGACTTTTGAGACTAGAGATCGTATTCTGAAGCAATATCTAGCTCTGGTAAAAGTTGAGATAGGCAAGTTCAAAAGTTTTACTATCAAGCATATTCCGAGAGAGAAGAACGCGGAAGCAGATGAACTGGCGAAGTTCGGTCTCCTTTTGGGGGGAACCACCTCAGAGTTGTTTCATCCAGCAATTGAGGAGGGAGAAGTTATGCAGATAGATCAACGCCCATCTTGGATGGATCCATTCATCCTCTACCTCTCAACCGGGAAGTTCCATTCAACGGTAAAAGATAGGAAAAGATTTAGACTGAAGGCAGCTCACTATTACCTTGTTGCAGGAATACTCTATAGGAAGACCTTTCTGTCACCTTTAGCTCGGTGTGTCTCAGAAGAAGAAATCCAAGTCATTCTTCAAGAGGTTCACTCAGGAGAGTGCGACAGTCACTCTGGAGCTAGAACCTTGGAGAAAAGAATTCTAAGGCAGGGATACATCTGGCCTCAAATGAGGAAGGATGCGGAGAAGTTCACGAAGAAGTGTGTCCAATGCCAAAAGTTTGCTCTTTTTCAGAATCAACCGGCTCAGCAACTTAAATCCATAGCAACCCCATGGCCGTTTGCGGTCTGGGGAATGGATTTAATTGGGTCTTTTCCTTTGGCTAGTGGACAGCGCCGGTTCATTATAGTAATGATTGATTATTTTAGCAAATGGATCGAGGCAAAAGCGTTGGCTAAAATTACCACTCAAGTTGTGAGAAATTTTATTTGGGGAGAGATAGTATGCAGGCATGGAATTCCAATGACAATTATCACGGATAACGGTTCTCAATTCAACAACTCTAATCTTATAAATTTCTGTGATCAGATTAACACCGAGGCGTTTTGCTTCTGTGCATCATCCTAGAAGTAACGGCCAGGTAGAAGCTAGTAATAAACTCATAATCAACCTTTTGAAGAAGAAAGTGGAAAATCTCAGGGGCAATTGGGCGGAGCAGTTACCTTCAGTATTATGGGCCCTGAGGACGACTCCAACCTCAGCTACTAGAGAAACCCCTTTTAAATTGTCTCATGGTTCAGAAGCTCTTATTCCTGTTGAATTTGAGGTAAAAAGTCTGAGGGTGTTATTATCTCAACAAAATCAGGACGACTGGATGGAAAAGAACGATGAAGAGCTGAAGTGAAGTCTTAATCTTATCGAAGAATTAAGATATACAACAACAATTAGGCAAGAAGAGGTGAAGAGAAGGATGGCAATTTTTTTTGATAAAAATGTCAGAATCAAGGAGTTCGCTGCTGGTGATCTAGTCTTGAAAAAGGTAGACGCAGCAGCAAGATCTGGCTCAGTTGGAAAATGTTGTGCTCGGATCGTTGCGGATCTAGATCTTGTGAGAGGACCCGAGAAGGAGGAGGAACTTCCCGTTCGGGAGGGCTCCGTTGTGGAGATCTGTGGAGAAGGGGAGAAGAGGGGAGGAAGGAGCCGAGAGAGAGAGAGAGAAGAAGAGGCGGAGGGCCGGCGTTGCTAGCGGACGAGCGCCAGTGGCGGACGGGGAGCGCTAGTTGCGGCGCTAGCTAGGGCGTCGGGGCTGGGCGTGCGAACGGAAGAGAGGGAGAGAGAGGGAATTAGAGAGAGAGAGAGAGAGGGATTTAGGAAATAACTTCTTGCTTCCTTCTTTCCTCATACCCAACCTGACCATATAGGTCCAAAATCCACCAAAACGAACCGGCTCGGTCCGACATAAAAACCAAACATAAAGTTCACGCCCCCCACCTGGGCTTACTACAAGTGAGAACAAACATTTGAAATAAAAAGTACTACGAAGTTATCATAGCAACGTCAGGTGGCTTTGGTTGGTTGGCGACGTCGGTAGGTGCGCTCCCAATATGGATCCGACGCTTCGAGTGTCGTAACATCACCCTCCTCGTTCGAAGACAGCTTGTCCTCAAGCTGTGTTGGAATGTGCACCAAGGGGGCTGAAGGTGGGGGCCCCACGTACTGCTTGAGCTGGGAAATGTGGAAGACATCATGGATGCGAGCCTCTGATGGCAAGGCGAGACGGTAAGCCACGTCGCCAATGCGCTCGGTGATGGTAAAGGGACCAAAGAACTTCGGACCCAACTTGTTGGAGGGAGGGCGGGTCGCCGTAAGTGGGCGAAAGGGGCGACGGCGTACCCACACTGAGTCTCCCACCGTGAGAGTGAGATCCCTATGTCCACGGTTGTAGGCAATCTCCATACGTTGTTGGGCTTGCAGTAAGCGATCCCGGGCAGCTTGTAAGAATGTGTCGCGGTCCTCCAATTCTTGATCTATGGCCGTCAGGCGAGCCGAACCACCGGTGTATGAGAGAAGGCGGGGTGGATCGCGACCGTAGATGAGGCGGAACGGCGTGGTCCGCAAGGCCGTATGATATGCCGTGTTGTAACAATATTCCACCCATGGTAGCCAACGCGGCCATTCCCGCGGCCGGTCCCCGATCACACATCTCAGGTACATCTCCAAGGTGCGGTTGACCACCTCGGTTTGCCCGTCCGACTGCGGATGGTAGGCGGACAAAAACGCCAACTTGGTGCCGCTAAGAGCGAAGAGTTCGCGCCAAAAATTACTTGTGAAGACTTTGTCCCTGTCAGACACCAGCGTCTCCGGCATGCCGTGTATGCGAAAGATTTCTTGGAAGAAAACGCGGGCCACGTGCTCCGCGACGAGCGGCCGGGCGAGGGGAATGAAATGGGCGCCCTTAGAGAATCGGTCCACCACTACCATCAAAATACATTTCCCGCGAACCGGGGGAAGTCCCTCCACGAAATCCAACGAGAGGTCCGCCCAAACTTGAGTGGGGATAGGTAGGGGCTGAAGCAACCCTGCCGGCAATAGGTGGTCCGCCTTATTTTGTTGACAGACGGCGCATGTGGAAATGAATTCGTGGACGTCACGGCGCATCCTCTTCCAATAAAATTCCGAGCGGAGGCGTTGAAGAGTGCGGTGAACTCCTTCATGGCTGCGGAAGTGGACGTCGCCCACAATCTTGTGAATGAGGGGCGAGGATGGGCCGACATACAGCCGTCCGTGATGATATATGAGGCCTTGGCGAGCTGTCCACGTGGCACCTGGGATACCCAGCTCCGCCCGACGCAGTAGTTCGGAGAGACTGGCGGAGTCGTGGATCTCTTGACGGAGCAAGGAGAGCAGGTCAGCCGTCGGAAAGGAAATGGCGCAAAGTGCTGTTGGGGTCGGGGCGTCCCAGCGGGATAGCGCGTCAGCGGCACGGTTGAGAGAGCCCGCCATGTGCTCCACTTGAAAATCAAACCCGAGTAATTTGCTAACCCATCGCTGTTGCGGTACGGTAGTGAGGCGCTGCTCCAAGAGATATTTGAGACTGTAGTGGTCGGTCCGCACAATGAAGGGCCGGCCCCATAGGTATGGCCGCCAATGTTGAACTGCTTTAGCCCGATGAGTTCTTGCTCGTAGGCCGGTAACTTCCGGTGGTGGATGGCCGTCTGGTGGCTGAAGTAGGCCACAGGATGACCCTCTTGTTGCAGCACCGCTCCGTAGCCCACCCCGGAAGCATCGCACTCGACAAGGAACGGAACGGTGAAATCCGGAAGGCGGAGGACGGGGGCGGCCAGTAAAGCAGCCTTGAGGGCATGGAATGCCGCTGTAGCGGCGTCTGTCCACACAAATGCGTTCTTCCGCAATAAACTGATCAGAGGGGCGGCCACGGCTCCGTAGTCGCGGATGAAACGGCGATAATAGCCCGTGAGGCCGAGGAATCCACGGAGGTCGGTAATGTTTTGCGGTTGCTGCCACACCGCTACGCCTTCTAGCTTGGCCGGATCGGCCGCCACGCAGGAATGATCCACCACATGGCCCAAGTAGGCGATGGAACGTTGCCCGAAGGAACACTTCGACGGCTTCAAGACGAAGTGGTGCCGGTGGGCCATTTGCAGGACCTCCCGGAGATGGTGTAGGTGGTCCTCCCATGATTTGCTATACACCAAAATATTGTCAAAGAAAACGAGAACGAACTTGCGGAGGAAGGGTTGGAATACCTCGTTCATCAACGCTGGAAAGGTGGAGGGCGCGTTTGTCAGGCCGAAGGGCATAACGAGGAATTCGAAATGGCCGTGATGCGTTCGGAAGGCCGTCTTCTCCACGTCCGGCTCCGCCATGCGGACTTGATGGTACCCGGAGAATAAGTCGAGTTTGGAGAAGTAACATGCGCCATGTAGCTCATCCAAGAGCTCGTCCACCACCGGAATCGGAAATTTGTCCTTGACGGTGATAGCGTTGAGGGCGCGGTAGTCCACACACATGCGCCACGTGCTATCCTTTTTATGTACCAGCAGCACCGGGGAGGAGAATGGAGAAATGCTGCGGCGGATGAGACCCTGCTGGAGGAGGAGATCGCACTGTCGTTCAATCTCGTCTTTCTGGAGGTAGGGGTATCGGTACGGTCGTACCACCACCGGAGCCGCTCCCGGAAGAAGGCAAATGCGATGGTCCTGTGGTCGCCTCGGAGGAAGGCCCAAACGCGGGCTAAAAAGAGCCGGCATGGAGTGAAGGAGAGCCGCCAGGGCTGTGGACTGGTCCGCCGCCGCCGGCAGGGCAGGCGCTGATGGCTCGGTATGCACTAGGAAGGAAGAGGGGGGCTGTCCTGGAGATTGTCCCTGCCATTGGACTACCCGAGAGCCCGTGCTCCAGGAGATGGTCATGCGGTCGAAATCCCACGTGAGTGGACCCAAGGTGCGCAGCCAACGCACGCCCAAAACGATGTCGAACCCCTGAAGATCCACAAGAAAAAGGTCTGTTTGATACGAAGAGCCGTCCACATCAAATGCTACGCGGCGACATACGCCCGGGCACGACATTTGTTGGCCGTTGGCCACGGCGACCGTGACGTGGCTGCGCGTGATGAAAGGGAGTTGAAGTTGGAGGGCGCGGTCCTTGCGGATGAAGCTGTGGGTGCTGCCCGTGTCCAAGAGGGAGAGGAGTGCGGTGCCCATCATGGTCTGAAGGAATTGAGACCGCAAGCTAAGTGATTACTCTTATTTTTTCCAAAGTATACAGAGATGTTCATAGATTGTCCTTATTGTTGTTAATAGCGGTCTGAGAAAATCAAGACCGCACGATGTCCGACTAATGAAAAGCTTAAAGTTTTTCAAATATAAGAGAACTTGGATTAATGAGAATAATTTGCAAAAATCTCTGGGCTCTAAACGGTCTGAAATAATGAAGACCACCGGTTATGATCTCTCTAGAGATAGAATGGCCTGAAATATGTGGAATCACGGATTACCCATTATACGAGTTTTATTACTCAAGCAAGTTTTTATTACTCAAGGAAGAAGCGTTCTCTGTGGAGAAAGGTCGCATCTTGTGCTTGTGCTCGAAATTACTCAGGAATCAATATCAGCGGATCATCATCTTTTGCTCTGACGAATTTTCAACACCAGAGATCGCAAATGCAATAAGCGGCCTCATACGGTCTTGTGGTAAAACTGGAGATCACCAGTTGTGGGAAATCCTCTATTTAGTTCTTGCTTAACCAAAGTTGGCTTCGTCTCCCAATAATGCGGTCTAAAAAATATAGGACCGCCCTTATTGAATTATAAATCTATTACTTCAAGGTCAACAAATACCTAAGGCATTGAGATCGAATGCGGATTCTATCTCGTCATAATGAGATCGCAAACAATACAATCAACATACAAAAGGAAAAAGCACCAGAAAAATATTCATTCACAGAAAAGAAAGGTATGCCAAATTTCTATTTATATTACTATTCCAATATTCAAGTACATCAGACCGCCCGGTCACAAAAATCGTGGTCTCAAAAAAGTAAATTATAAGATTGTATCTATTCATTCTTCGATCTTTTGGGAGACCGCTCATCTGAGGAGAATGAGTCAGTCTCTTCGGATGATTCTTCTAGGCTCCCTCCTGGAATTCTGGATCCAGAGCTCGAGCCTGCTCCAGAGCTCATATCCTGGCCCACCACGTATTGGCTCCCACTTGCTCTATCTTCATCAACGATCTCAACATCTCCCTCTTCCTCATTAGCGGTCTCGTCCGCGGTCACTAATTGTTCATCAATTTTTCTTGCCGCATCAGGGAAGAGATCGGCAAATTTAATATCTTTGAATTCTTCAGTAAAACCTCCGCGGTCACGGATCTCAGAAATAACCTGGTCAGCGGTCTCTTTTATATGTGCATTAGAGCCTTCTGGAACTCAGGATTTTCTGGATCATAAGCAGCTTCCCTTGGTTGTTGCAGAAAGAAAATAATTAGACCGCGCGAACATGATAAATAGTTTGATACATCAGGAAAAATTATCATACCCTTCGTTCTTCACGCAGGATCTCGATCTCTTTTAAAGCACCTCGGAGAGATCGCCCCATGTGGTGATTTAAAACCGTGCTCCTAGCGGTCGCTTGAGCACAAACGCTAGAGAGCACTTCGGTCTCAAAACTAAATGCTTCCGCTGTATTGTTTTTTCCATATAAAGCGGAAGTGACCGCAGAGGCGTGGAGGGTCAGTTTTCCACTCCAAAGAGGGAGATCGGTGGACACCCTCACGGTCTTTCCCTTAGCGTCCCATTTGAGAAGGGGTTTGCCTTTGATATCTTTTTGTTTTTTCATGAAGCCAAGCATATGAAATGGTTCGCTGGTGGTCTCAGGTGTGCTGCTGAGCCCAACGGTCTCGCGATCTCCTTCTCTCCTTAATCTCTTCTCCCTTTGAGTAAGCACCTCTTCCGCTGGCGACACGGGGGCTCTCGCTGGGATCGCGAAGGTCGCTGAAGAAAAAGGAAAGTTAGTAAAATAAGAAATTGCGAAGAGATCGTGGGAGACCGCTGGAAGAA
Organism: Dactylorhiza incarnata; assembly: GCA_033032865.1. Lineage (NCBI taxonomy): Eukaryota > Viridiplantae > Streptophyta > Magnoliopsida > Asparagales > Orchidaceae > Dactylorhiza > Dactylorhiza incarnata. The sequence continues at coordinate 4,562,922 of JAWHQI010000013.1, forward strand.
TACTCACTCTCTTCTGGAGAATTTCAGCGATCTCGGGCCAGATCGCTAGGTAGTAAATGAGGTCCAGCCGCTTGCCCGCCAGGAAAGCCAAGATTTTCAACTCCTCCTCTGAGACCGTTTTATTTTTTCTGAAGACGCTCTCAGCTCGCGGAGAAGGTCGGTTCTGGAGACCGCCCTCAAAAACAAGGAACCTCTCTGTCCAGGAAGGAACCTTGTTGGGAAGATTCAAAATTTTAATTCCTTCGGTAAAAATATATATCAGTCCATTAAATTCTTCTTTCTTTTGACCCTCTTTTAAGATCTTTGCAGTGAAAGTCGCACGGAAGAGCGCCATGGTGAATTTGATTTTTTCCGATCTCAAGTAGTTGATGAAAACATTGATGAGACCGATCGAGTTCGGAGGCAGCTGGGCGAACACCAATCCGTAATACTCCATCACCTCAAGGATTTCCCAAGGGAGAGGGATTTTCAACCCATGATCGAAGTGATCGATGGGGATAATAAACTTGTCTTCCTCTCCAAAGTTTAATCCTTCATTTTCCTCTGGCGTACAACGATCTGATTTTGAATCATGTGCTTCTCCAAGAAGTTCACATATTCATCCTTGGAAAGGCGACATGATTTGTGATCGGTTTTCAAGAAAACTTCAGCAGAGGAAGAACGCGCGGACACCATAACTGGAGTTCGTTGAGACCGGTGCTTAGGGCACATTCAGAAAACATAGAATAAAGATTCCAAAGCCAGCTATTTATAGAAATCGAAGGTTATTTTCGTAATGATGATTTTTTTCTCAGACTGCCCAGTAAAACTACCTAGACCGCCAAACCTGCATAAGAATTAAAAAATAACACATAAATGACAGGTCTCAATAATCTGAGACCGCAACATCTCAGGCAGCATGATAAGATGAGCAACATAATCATAAAAATAACCACAACATCATAGAGATCGCAGACAAGGGAAATTATACATATTACAAAATCAAGATTGTCCAGGAATAAACATTAAAAGATCGCATAAAACTAATAATTAAAGTTTATTTTTTGTAAGACCGCTTCCTTCCTACATGGGCCGCGATGTCTTGCAATTCATTAACCGCGGTCAAGACAGACGCCAGGTTCTGATTGGCGGACATTGCAGCTCGATGAATCTTAGACATCTCCCTGTCTACCTGCTCCATGGGAATAGCCATTATCTCTGAGGACGGTCTTTCTTCTGGGTGATCGCCAGATGTCCCCGCCCTCATCGTCATTTTTGCAGGTCCGCCCCTCAACATTACGACCTAAGTAGATAAAGCAGTTGTCTTCCCTTTATAGTATTCAACATCCTTTTCCGCTTTCCGAAGCGCTCGAGCAAGCTCATCGATCTTCAGATCGCACTCCTCACAAACTCGCATTTCGGTGGTGCGCAGTTTTTCTTCGAGATCGCGGAGTTGATCATTGTGAATCCGCTCCCGAATCAGCATGGAGCGAACATCCTCAAAGACTGGAGTAAGGATGTTAGCGAGATGGGAAGGGATCACGATCTCTTGCGGTGGAAGTTCTCCTTCTTCGATCTCGACAACGTTATCATCTGCGGTCAGAAGAATTTGATGATTAGCTCAACTATCAGCAGTTCAAAAATAAAAGAGCTCGCGCACAAAGAGTACTTGGAAAGAAATTAAGACCGCAGTCACGTAAAGTATTTTCAATATCCTTTGTGACCGAGGGTTCTGCGGTCAATAAGAGGCGGTCTGATCCCCTTAAGCGCTCAAGGTCCATTCTTTCCAATTCTCTTTTCTGCGACCTTTCTCCATCTTTTCTTCTCCTTTTTAACTCCTCGTTGCTAACAAGGATGTCGTCAGTCTCGATGATGACGATCTCACATTTTCTTTTTGGAGATGCAGGTCGAACAACAGGCAAAGGAAGAAATTCTAGCGGTCTGGTAACCATTTTTGCCTTACCAGTTCGCAGGGCAGAGACCGCTGCTGCGCGGTCCGCTGCAGCCTGGTCTAGTTGTTCTTCTTGAGCTGCGGAAGGGTTCGGTAGACCGCTAGAGAGCGCGGCTTTTTCCTTGGCGATCTGCCGACTTTTCTCCTCTGCTTTCTCCTCGGAAATCTTCTTCTTTTTCTTCTTCTTTTCTGCGGCCAGTAAGACCGCCTTTTCTTCTCCTTTTCTTCCTCCTCTGCAGCGAGCAGAGTTGCTCTTTTCTCTACTTCCTCTTTTTGCTCTGCAGCGATCAATGTTGCTTTCCTCTCTTCTTCTTTCTTTGCGGCGGCGATCAGAGCCGCTTTCTCTTCTCTTTCTTTCCTCTCTTTCTCCTCCTTTTCTTTTTTCTCTTTTTCTTCTTTTTCCTTCCTCTCTTTTTCCTCTTTTTCTTTCTTCTCTTTTTCTTCTTTTTCTTCTCTCTCTTTCTCCTCTTTTTCTCTCTTCTCTTTTTCTTCTTTCTCTTTCTTTTCCATCTCCTCTTTCAGCCTGATCGCTGCTACAGCGGTCTCCTTCTCCCTGTCAGCGACCTCTTTTTCAGCGGCAGCCGCCTGGAGATTTGCGGCCTCGAAGGGATCAAGCACCTGCAATGTCGAAAAATAAAAATCATTAGAAGAAGCTTCATCAAGATAAGCAATCAACTCAGAGTCCGCTTCTCTTGAAAAAGTTGAGATCGCAGAAGGGAAAAAGAGACCGACCGCACCACTTACCTTCGTAGAGGCATCCACAGGATGCTTAAGACCGCCGCCTTCAGGGAGTGTGACGGCCTTTGGAGCGATCACACCCTTAGTTCCTTCATCTTTTTTCCTCCTAATGTTTTGAGTAGAAGGATTTGAATTCTTTCTTTTTCTCGTCTTCGCAATATCCTGGGAATCGGCGATCCTTTGCCTGATCTTCTCGGCTTCAATTTTCTTCTCCTGCATTCCAGCCAGGATGGTTTCAGTTGAAACGATCTCGCCATGCTGAGCAGCGGTCTGATTGAGCGCTTCCAGAGTTTTCTGATAGTTAAAAGAAATGGTAAAATCAGAAAGATTCAATACAGGCCCTGAAGAGCTATTTGATAAGACAACAGTAGTATAGGTGGCCAGACCGTATTTTCTGACAGGTCGGATTGTTTCTTCGGCGAAGTTCGCGCGGTCTCCTTTGACGTGCTCTCCTTAGTCGAAGTTTTGCAGCCTTCACCACCTTCTTCGAGCTGGCGGTCTCCTTTTTCTCAGAAGACTCCGCTTCTGGAGATTTATGACTTAGGAGGGACAGCACAGTCACCATTGCAGAGATTGTTTTTCTCTGAATTTCGGTGAACGCTCGTAGATCAAGCTCGCCTGTTTTTTCAGAAAATTATGAATTCTAAAGCCGCGGAAGCCGCGGAAGCCGTATTATAGACCCTCGACGCATTAATGATGGTCGCGGTCTCGGCGGTCAAAGTTTACATTTTCGAAGTTCCAACGCAACTTAAAAATGTGCGGGGATTATGTTTGCCCGGAAATCCGCGACCTCTCTGCTCAGTCAGGATGATCCTTTCCAGCGGTCTCAGATTTGTGAGACCGCCCAAACCGCTTCTCTCCGGTCCAGGGATGCCTTCCAAGTGATCGGCGGTCAAGCTCCAGTCAGATCGTCAGACCGCGCGGTCAGATATTTCATTTCCTTTCTTGTTATTAGCACCTCCTTTCTCTGCCCCGACTCTCCTGTATCCCGGGCAGCCCATAATTTTTGGACCTGCCCGTTTGGGCAGCCTCCGCGTCTATAAATAGGGGGGTAGGGGTGCCTGGAAAAGGACTTTTGCTTCGAGCCTCCAGCTTACAACCTGTGTAAGCGGTCTCGAATTCTGTCGCTTTTCTACCTCTAATCCTGCCCTGTTTTTAGTTTCCTCTGTGCTCCTATTTGGAGATGAATCCGAGTAGCTTTTCTCTTCCCGATTTTCTTTTCAGCATCTGTCGTCTTAAGTAACCTGCACTCCGCAGTTCCCCCTCATCCTTCTCTTAGTGTGAGTTTTGGAGGTACATTTTTTGATACCAACAGCTTCTGTCGTTTCAGAACTCACATGGTCGGAGAGTCTTCTAAGCGATCTGGGTGTGAAACACTCCCCTCTCCGGCCACTCTCTTCTGTGACAGCTAAGTTACTATTCATATTGCCAAGAATCCTGTATTCCATGAACGCACCAAGTACATCAAGGTTGATTGTCACATTATTTGAGAAAATGGTCAACTTAGAAAATTAGACCTGAGACATGTGTCTGCTGATGGGCAAGTTGCTAATATCCTCAATAAGGCCTTACCTCGACCATTGTATCATCAATTTCTGTACAAGCTTGACTTCTACGATTTTTATGCTCCAGCTTGCGGGGGGAGTGTTGAAGAAATTTGTATAAGGGTTACCTGTGTGTACCACCTGGTGATGTTGCTGCACTGTAAAGGGCCGGGTGGTTACCCTTGTGTAACCGCCCGATGTTGCCCTCTGTAAGGGCCGGGCGGTTACCCTTGTGTAACCGGCTAACCGCCCGGTGTTGCTTCCTGATTGTAGTCTGTGCGGTTACTTGTATTATAACCGCCCAATTTATTTAGTCTCACATCGCAGTTTGTACATTCTCTCTCCTACTCTACTCTATATAAGGAGGGGTGCACATGCAATAAGAAGATTTTCTGGAGAATAAAATTTTTATTTTATTTGTATTTTGGGTTTCTACAAGATATAAATTTTGATTTCTTTTCTTTACCATAGATACTTTTATGGTAGAGCTAAGTCACAAGCTACAATATTTCAACTGTCTTCTCGTGATTGCCATCCGTCAATATTTAGGAATAAATTTTACAAAGCTTGCAAAATTAATAAATTCAAGAAGAACGAATAATCTCATACCTTGTTCAAAGGGACAGAGGGAAGGATCTTCACCAAAATAAAGGGGAAGACCACCTGCATTTTTCCCCTGTCAAAGCTATAGGGGTGAGAAACGGAATTATTTACTAGACAACAATAGAAGCTGCTCAAAAGATAAAAAGTCAGCACCATACCACTGCGGTATAAAGTGCAGTTAGTGATCGTACTTCCGCTCCAGCAACTGCAGTGAAGTCCTTTAATGTCTGAAAGATATATAGTCAAGTTATCATAAACCAAAATGATACGGAATATTGAAAGCAAAAGAATTCTAAGGGATCCAGGTCTAATGCATATTTATGTGAATCATCATAACTAATCAGTAAGAGGACAAGGTTATTAAGCACTTCTACAAGAGTGTTTGGTGATCAACTCAACTGGTAAATAAATACAAAGTTGGACAGCTCATAATTTCTACCCTCACAAGAGATTTCATGAGAAGCATTCAGAATAATACATACAAAACTAGCTTATAAGAAATTGATGGTGCATATATGCTTAGTCTAGCACATCAGTGTCATCGACTAAGTTTATTTCATGATTTGTGGCATTATTCGTGTTAAATTTTCTTAAATTATCTTCAAGTAAATTATTGGTGATTAAAGTGTAATTTGCCATTTTGTGCTAATTTGATATTTCCATATTTACTTGAATAATGCTTGAGGATTTATATTTTCTCTCTCATTTGAGGTCCAACACATTGCCTCAAGGATCAACTACTTGATGTTTCGAGGACTCAACATATCCAAGGGAATTCATTGCACAATTTCTTTCTCCTTAAGAGGTCCAACACATTGCCTCAAAGAATCTGAGCACCGATGTTTTGAAGAATCAAACTTAACATTGTGATTCATTTTGCAGATTATTAAGCCACTCTTACAATCCATCATTTTCCTTTTGTAAATGATTTTGAAGAGGTCCAACACATTGCCTCAAAGAATCTGAGCACCGATGTTTTGAAGAATCAAACTTAACATTGTGATTCATTTTGCAGATTATTAAGCCACTCTTACAATCCATCATTTTCCTTTTGTAAATGATTTTGAAGAGTCAACATTAACAACTTTATATTTTCGTATATTAGAAAACTTTCTACCATTTTTACCTTCTGTCACGACTCACCGTTTGCATTTCTTCACATCAAATTTATGACATCAGTTTTATGTGCTTTCTTTCTCCTGCAATTTTTCTCTTCCTATTTGTCCTTTGGGTGCTCTCCCTCCCTCTGCTGGTGAAGCAAGATGACACAATCACTCTTATTTTCTCTCTCTACTCTCTGCCCTGCAATCCCCATTTATTCTCTGCCCTGCAATCCCCATTTATCCTCTCTCAAATACCCTGTAATACATAATTTATTACCTACCTTTTAATTCATGAATTTATACATAATGATAAATTAATAAATAATAAAATGAACATGTTTGATGGAATTCTAATAATTTTAATTTAATTTAACCAAAGACTCCCTAATGATGAACCGACAAGGTGGCAACAATTTTTTCCTGAAGTGAATTTCGTGCGTAATTTTATTTTAAGTTTATTTCAATTATTTTATTTATATGAAAGTTGGTAAGCTGCTAAGTATTATTATTAGTTTGATTTTAATATATTGATGGTAGCTAATGTTAGAGATATTGTGCATTGGTAGATATTGAGCCTTAGGGAAGTCCCATGGAGGTTTTAGGCTGATTGGGTGTGCTTTGGAGGTCATTTAGAGCCTTTAAGGTTGTACACGGCCTAGGAAATGGGCGTGTCCAAGGGCGTGTACACTGTGTCCAAAACCCAGTTTACCCGAGAGCCACACAACTTGAAGATTTAATTTACACGGCGGCCGTGTATAGAGCCGTGTCAGCCAACACAACTGGGACACAGGCGTGTCCTTGGGCGTGTAGATGCCCAAGATTGAAACCGTGTAAGGGAGTTCTGTTCCGAGAGCTACACAACCTGTCGAATTAATTGACACGGCCGTGTAAGAGGGTGTGTCATGGTACATGGCCTGGGTCACGGGCGTGTACCAACCCGTGTACTGCTCCAGGACCTTAAGTAGATCAACACGCCTGGAACACGACCGTGTTCCAAGCCGTATATGGGGCCGTGAACTTGTTTTATACACGAATTTTGAGCCTTCCAATGTGGGGATTTAAGATATGATGGCCAAGTTTCTTACCTGATCCTATTAGGATTTGCGGAGAGGAGTCCGTTGCGGTTGATTCCATTTGTCTTATTCTTCGTTCCATGGCGCCAAAGATGACTCCAAGGGTAACGATCATTCTCTCTTGTCTTAGGACGATGTATGTCCATTGCATTTTGTTTTGCTTGCAGAGAAAGAGTCTCCTCCGCTAATTAGTGGAGGGTATGGTCTCTTTTGGTTCGCTAGAACCCCGGGTTGATTGACTCCGTCCCCGGCATGAAATGCATGTAGAAATCCGGTAATCGTTGCGGATTTAGACATTTAGGCATTGTGTGTGAAGCCTACCGTGACCGTAGGCCCAGATCAGAGATATGATTTGATTGATGTTGCATTTAGATTTGACCTAGTATGCATGCCGGATAATTACTCAGTGAAATGTGTCGTATCGTATACGGGGTTTGGGCATTTGGGTGATACCTAGTCTTCCTATCGAAAGCCCTAGGCTATCGACCTCCTGTTTGGCTTTTAGAGTTTTCCACGTCGGGAAATCTACCATCATAGTAGTCATTAACCGCCGACCGTGTGAACGAGATTGCGCAGGCTAGTAAATTGATCGTTGAAAATGTCACGACGTCGGGTTTTGCGTATGATGCCCCCGCAAGATCGGTGTTTGGGTCTTTATGTGTCACCACACATATAATTGTGTTAAGAATATAATGAGGTTATGGTCTTCCTGTGCATCGCCTTGTAGGCTAAGGGTCTTTACGCATGAGGCCGCCCCTACCAGTTTGAATAATTACGATAGAAGGGTAATGGTTTTGAGTCGGTATTAGGTTATTGCCACCACCCATGATAAATAAAAATGATTTGTATGTGTGTCATGTGTGCATGATCTCATGTGGTCATGAGTACCCATAAGCGTTGTTGTTGGATGATGCTTTGCTGCTCCATACGTTGTTGCTTAGGTGGTTGTGGGAAACCTTCGGGAAAACCCAGCCATCATCGCTTGCATACCTAGGTTCCCTATTTTTATATGTTCAATCTAGAAGATTAATTGTGCTTGAAACTTCACCTTATGTAGCTTAGTCGCACATTCATTAATCTCATTATTTCCGACAATCAAGTGTGTTATGCCCGAAGAAGTCTGTTACGGATCCTTGTTCGTGGTGAGAACTTGCCAGAGATGTGGAAAACGGATGTAGCGCCCCATTTCACGGTTCTTTCAATGTTTGGACACTATAACACCTTCAGGAAGTTTTACAACAAGAGCCGAGCCATATTCACTCGATTTTGATATGACAGAGCACTACACAACCATGTAGTCGTCCTTGTTCCCTAACATGTCCATGCACATGGCTTCCCTGGTCGTGTGCACACTGGAATTTCTTCTAGCCTTTAATAGAGAACTATATAGGCAAGTACACGATGGTATATTTTAGCATGGATAGTTTCACGATCATCTAGGGTGTGCATACATTTTCCAAGTTGAGCAACAATTTTCTTGTGGCCTATATAGCCAGATACACGATCATGTACCTTGTCCCGTAGTTCATTATAACTCGTTTTCTAGGCTCGTTTTGAGCTGGGGATAGTGGTTCAAGTGGTGTTGGACGTCCATGATCGATTTCTGATGATTTTTGGTGTATTTAGAGGCTCTTAGACCTTTCTTTGACCTCATTTCCCATCTCTTTTCATTTTGAAGCAAGGAAGGGTAAGGGAGCCTTGAGAACGAGCACTTCAGAACCTTGGAGCTTGAGAGCAAAAATCGCAGATCCGGCTCTGTAAAAGCGTAGAGCATCCTCTTTCGATCGCGAATCAACCTCAACGAAGAACTTCCATGGACGAACGTAATTGGAAGAAGGTAACGATTCATTTTATCTTCTTCATTGTTCTTGCATTGTGGTGACCCTAACACCAACTAATTAGTTGTGGATTTGGAATCCATGGCTTGTAGGAGCGCGAGACACGTGATCTCGTCATTCATAGTAGATGCGTGGTTTCGATGATCTTATGCATTTTGTTTGAAGTTGGGTAGATCGGTTGGGCCAGTCGGTGATGTTTTATTGTGATGCCTATTTAAAAGATGACCTAAATGTGTTAACATATAATAATCTGTACATTCATGGTTGGCTTGCTTGAGAAGGGGAATCAAATGGCCGAATCCGTATTTGTGACAATCTGTGGGACGATTTAGGGTTTTGAATGAAAGCTACTATTTGAGGATTTCCCCCGATTGTGAATGCGAGCACCTAGAAAAATGAGTAAATGGATCTCTGTTGTGTTGTTGTTCGGTGAGTCGTGAATAAATTTATCGAGCGTGATAAGAGAGGATGATAATGTGCATGTTATTGCAAAGTGTGATGCGATTGGTGATGAGCCTAATAAGGATAAAGATAGATATGTCAGGGTTTGATTTTTTATGTTGTACACCCTTTGTTGTGCGTTAATAGCTGGGAAGGGCGTGAACGCCCTTTGCCATGGGATTGGTGGAACTGTCCCAAATGCGAGACACATTTCAAAAGATTATACCTTGTCGGGATGGGAGAGGTCATCCATAGCCACGGGATAAGCGAGATTCCTTACATGTATATGAGGCTTGAAATCCTAGTTGTATGAGTGACGTGTAAGCGTCTTGATTTGATGATGTATATGTGGAGTACACTAGGGCAATCTAGTTCACTACGCATGATAGGCTTATTTGATGATATCTTTGCTTATAGTTCATGGTTACATATCAAGTTCCAAGAGTATGCCCACCAATGGAGAACATAATTACTATTTGTGACACCTCTCATGTACATTATTGTTTTGCTCACTTTCAATTATATCGTATTATTTTGCGAATTGTAGATCTGCACGATGATGTAGTTCCCCGAGGTCCGCTAGGAGGCCTAGGAGGAGGGATATAGTTGCACTGTTGTTGGTTAACTTACATTTGACCCTTGTTTACCTCATGAAATGGTTCTGCAGGGCTTAGTTAAGGCAGAGAGTGAGTAGCTATAAGGGAAAGGAAGCATGTCCTTGTGAAGAGTTTTACTTGTTTTGTTGTATCTGGCCCAATTCCCAGACTATGTATTTATTTGAGTATGTTGGATGATTGTAATGGCCATAAGGCCTTTTATTACTTTGCACTTGTTAGATTTTGTATTAGCCCTTGTCATGGGCATTCTCTTTAAGTTATCAGTTTCCTCTTTAGTTAACTTCGAGTTATTGGATTAACAGAGTTTATTTCTTGTAACACCTTTTAAAATTCTATTTGTTGAGGTTATATGTTGTGGGTCCCGATCTGACTCATATTATACTACAGATACAGGTGACGTGTTACAACGAAAATGTCGGAGATACAAGGGGAGTCGCCCGAAGAGAGCTAGGCTTAACCTACAAGATGCGACGAGGGAGCAAGATTCAACCTCACGATGCCCTCGAGTGGGGATCGCTTGGGGTTAGGGGAGTGAAGAGGGAACTAAGAAGAGGAGGGAGGGATTACTTCATGCTTGTCATTTCCGTAGCCCAAAGGGCCTTTAAATATAAGTTAAAGTACAAAAACATGAACTAATTAAAAAATACCCTTACATTAAAATAAAAGATGTGACATGCATAAGAACGACTAAAGAACAACAATGACATGACATTAATTAAACATACAAAATAACAGATGCTTGATCGTGTGGGGCCATAATATCTCACATGTCCTTCACTTTGAGCTTGTCCTCAAGCTCAGAAGGCGCTCAGATGAATTTTTTTTGGTTCTTTTATCCCCTGCAAGTCCATACGACAACGACATTGTTCCTCTGCAAGCTCCATTTGCATGCATTGATGGAGTGGAGGACCATGCGGAGGAAGGCTCGTCCTTATGCCTCTTAGGTACCTGTGGTTGGTGTCGAAGTCAGGAAGAAGCCCATTGTGAGAGGGCAGCTGGGGTGGCCTGCTATGTGTAACATCTCAAAGTTTTAATCAGAAGTTTGATGAAATTCAGTTGATCGATTTCAAGATCCGATCGGGACTCGAGTTGAGGTAATTCTTTTGTTCACCTCAGTTTTTTTACTTTAAGAATCTAATTTTATTATATGCATTTTAGTCCTTGGTTGTTGGCTTAAATTTAGAAATTAAGAATCCAATTGCATAGCCTAATCACACATTTTATAATCGAATGAAATTTTTGTAATTACCTGGAAGTAGCCAGTAGATAGACTCGCTGGTTTTCTACGCATATCGACTTCAGCGGTCGTGGGCTTATATCTAGCCGAGAGTGTCGACCTAAATCCAATTCCATCGGTTTAGGTCCAATAGGTTTTCCTCGCCACTCACTTGATCAACGTCGACCTAGCAGTGTAAATTGAGAGCAGAGGGATCAGCATCCCCTTCTATGGTGGTGCAATAGTCGACCACTCCTCCCAAGCGTATGTTTGATCGTGAATAGGATCATAATGCTGAGAGTAGAAAAAGTATCGAACCCCCCTTTTCGATTGCGCTCACCTCTTCCTCGATCACTAGTAAGCAGAGGAACGTCATTCTCTCCTAGTCGAATGTCACCAATCATGTTATGGTGAGCTGAAGGAACGACGCCACCCTCTCTGGACGTACACTACTCCTACCTTCACAGATCGCATGGTAACAGAGGAATAACATACTCATTCATTGTCGAATCCCTGTCTATCGTCGTGAACAGATATCCTCGCCGACCCATTTCCTTAATTATTATTAGATAGTCGCCAGCTAAGGTTCGCAGCTTCCAACCTCTTGTTGTCAGTGTTCTGACCTGAGCAAGATTGATTTGTTCTTGTTTAATGAAATGATGTCGATTTATCAACATGAACAGAGGATTGTTATTTTCTATTCTAGTCGAATATCATCTTTTTGCTGTTAACAAATGGTCATTTTTTTCTTTCCCAATAAGAAATTGATTTTGTTTTGTTTCACTAAGATCACTCATTTCAATTCTTTGATTAAAGCTTTCTACTTGACTTGCAGGTTGTGGACTTTTTCCTTCTTTTCACTCAGTTATTATCTCTTCCTAGTTGGGGTAAGTTTAACCTTTTCCCTCTTTAGTTTACAGATTACTTTATTTTTGATGGAAGGAGAATTGTTAGCATGTATTGTCATCTAGTGTATTTGCATTCTTTTTATGTATTTTTCTCCTCCCCTCACTCATATATATACGAGCGAGGCCTTTTGTAATGATTAAGAAAGATTATTACCATCTCAACATGGTATCAGAGCCTTAGGGCATCCTCGCCTCCCTCTCCCGTATGCTCGTTCCATCTCTCGCCGCTCCCGCTCGTTTCCACAAGTGTCCACAACCTCTCGGAACTCGCCGCTCCAGCTCATTTCCGCTCGTCGATCTCCTCGCCCGCAAGCGTCGTCACTCCCGCGCACCTCTGCACGCATCTCGCGCGCCTCTGCGCGCATCTTCTGCGCGCATCTTCTGCGCGCATCTTCCGCGGGTGAAGCTGATCACCGACTGTAGTTTGGAAACCCGAAATGGAGTTCTAGTAAGTTTTTCAGCGTCGTTATCTCTTCTTCCTACTGGGTAACTCCTTCGTGGATCTTAGTTTTTCCTCCTTCTATGAGCAAACACTAATGGTATCTTCCTTGCCTTTTTTCTTCCCCTTGATTCTTTGATTTCTATTCTTGGATCATCATGTTGGGACACAATGAATCTTCTACCATCTCTTCCTGAGCCGGGGATTCTTCCTCCACCTTGACTTCCGGGGTGTCTATTCGGTCAAGTCATGATTACAATACTCCACAAATTACTACCATACATCTGGATGGATCTAATTACCTATCATGTGTTTGATCTATTACTCTTGCCCTGAAGAGCAGACGTCTTTTTGGTTATGTTCGGGGTACTACTCTGGAGCCTGCACAGATTTCCCCAGATTGGTTGTTGTTGAATAAACTATGTACAAAGGCCTGTTAACAAGGCCCATCTAGAGCCTTTTACCTCTTTTAGGTTCTTTAGTCCCACATCTTGGAATGAGATTAGTTCTCCTCCCTCTCTTGCTATAAAAGTGTACAAATACTTGTATGTATGCATGTGAGAGAAATAAATAAAAATTATTTCTTATTTCTCTATTTTTCTATTCTTTTCCACATGGTATTAGAGCAGAAATCCAAATCCTAATCCATTTCGCTTGGCTTGAGGCCCTGCTCCTGCAGCCTTACCATCTCCAGCGGTTTCCCTACAAGCTGACCGCAGCTCCACTCTCTTGCGTATCTCTACGCATCCTGCCACCCCCTGCTTTTATAGAACACGGATGCGCCTACTGCTGTGTCCCGCGAGAGTTTTCTGTCTTTCTGCCTGATGTGCTCGCTGAACTAACCGGGTCTGTTCCTCGTTCTCTTTGTGCTCGCCAAATCTTCTCGCGTGCTCGTCTGTCGCTGAGCTAATTGCACGGCGTGATCGTCTGTCCGCAGACTCCTTCTGTTCGCAAGTGAGATCACCTGTTCGTCGCTTTGGGCTCACCACAATCTCCTTATCCGCGCAGATCCGTCTCCGTGGCTTCTCGTGGCCCCGATTCCTTATGTTCGCTCTTCCCCTGCTCGCAGCTGCTCGACAGTTCCGCCAGCCCGCACGGTCTCCTCGTCGCCAAGTTCTCTGCCTCTGCTGTCCGCCTGTCCGTCGATTCTCCTCGACCGAGTTCCTGTTCGCAATTCCTCGCCGATCGCAATTCCTTGCCATAGTTCCTTGCCGAACGAGTTCATGGCCGCAGTTGCTCTCCCCTGCCAAGCTTTCGCTGCCTGTCCGCAGCTTCTCTGTGCTTGCCGCGCTCCTCGCCAAGATCTTGACCGCAACTTTGCCATGTTTCCCTTGCTCTCGGCGTGACCGCATCTATGGATTTGAATGACGCCTCATCTCTTCCTGCCCGTACTGCGACTCCTCTTCCCGAAGTTCGTGATGAACTTTAGATCACTATCTCGCTTAGTGGGAAGAAGAATTTTGTTGAGTGGGTGCACTCCGTCCGCCGTGTGTTTCAGACCAAATGTCTCCTTCATCATCTGACTAAAGCTACCCCTACTGAGCCCACCGAGGAATGGCTCTGTGATAACGGTCGTGTCCAATCCTGGATTCTCAACTCTATGGATAGTGAACCATATCGAATGACTATGTATCATGAGACTGCCAAGGCCACATGGGAGGAACTTCACTCACTCTATTTTAGCAAGGACAACTTGCAACACATGTTTGATACCATCACAGACCTTCAATCTCTTGACTCAAAAGTGGCTGGGGACTTAACCTCCTTTGTTGCACGTTCCAAAACTCTTGTCGAGGCCTGGATTCAACATTAACCTACGATAGTGGACCCCGCTGCCCAATGTGCCCAGAAGGAAGTTGTTGGCAACGCCATGATGATGGCCCGTGTTTCGTTTCATCTCCATAGCGTTCAGGCTCAGATCCTTTCTTCCTCCACCATTCCTTCTATGTCGGATGTGAGCTCGATGCAGTTAAAAGTCACCCCGCCCCCCGATGCTCACAGGACTCTGTCTCCGGCTCTCCTCCAACAATCATTTCCTTCTCACCCCGCTCTTTCATAAGCTCGTGGTGTAACAACCCTTAAAATCTAATAGTAATAATAATAATAAACCAATTATTATTTCCCCTTTTAATCCCTCTAGCCGCACCCCAGCCCAGCCCAATTAAATCCCCCGCACGCTAGTTCCCGCAAAGCTATTTCGGCTAGGGCTCCCGCTCCCCTCTGTTTCCCGCAAGTCGCAACCCATCTCCCGTTCGGTGCGCCTCTCGCGTGCAACCTCCTGCTCCAGTTTCTGCTTCCAGCCGCCGCCACCTCCTCCTGTAGTGGCTGACGACGCCTCCCTCCTGCTAGCCGCCGCCGCCACTCGCCGCCTCTTGCGCCTCCTCCTGCTCAAGCCGGCAGCCTCAGCTTCCTCCTCCTCAAGGGCTGGCAGCCTCATCTTCCTCCAAGGGGCTAGCAGCAGCCCTCCTCCTCCCCCTCTGCTTCTTCATTCAGCTAGGGCCGACAACAACACTCTTCCTTTCCGATTTGGCAAATTTTTGCAAGGAGAGTTCCTAGGGTTCCCTTCTTTCTCCTCCTCGGGCTCGGATCTGGCCTCCTTGGGTAAGGATTTCCTCTTTCCCCTCTCTTTTTCAGATTTTCCTTGTATTTATTTTAGATTTCATTGTGCCTCAAATTTCGTATTTATTGTGATCCGTATTTGTGCCATCTTGTACTCATCTAATCCAGACTTATTTGTGATCTCCTGCACCACTCCTCGATTCAAGTGTTAAGATCTCTCCAAGTCCTCTCCGATTTAGGGTTTCCGTAACTAAGCGCCGTCAAGTCTCCGTTTCGGTGTGATAGTTTCTTCACCCCTCACTCTTGAGGGAGGTAAATCTCTAGACCCGTTCTGGATCAAAGTTACGTGTTGAATAAATTGTCCGTGCTGGCGTATGAATTCCCTTTATGTCATATATCAATTATGTTTGTGTTTGAACCGGTTCGAATTAGGATTTCAATTTTTGCTTGCGCCGCTTAGCCGCCGCCGTCAGATTCAGCCTCATTTAAGGCAAGTAGAGATCCTCCTCTCTTGCAAGCATTGAGCTTCAATTTATATGTCTGATTCTTATAATTTTATGACTTACTTTTGAATGTCTGTTTCGTCATATAAGCTTAGATCTTGAATGTCTGAAATCACTTATTAGTAGTTTGGGATTTTACGCGTTTGAAATGACACGAATCTGTGAACATGAATGATTTTATTTGGATAGACCTAAATGAATGAATTTCTAATTTGATGAATAATTCGAGAAATGATAGATTGTTGAGCATGAGTATTAAGCATCATGATACTAATAGTAATGATTCTGGCTAGCAAATATATGATCGGTGTCTCTCTATCATGCTCGTATCGTGCACATCTTATTTGGAAGTTAATCGTGCCATAAAATAGTTTAATTTAAATGAGTACTTGTTATCCCAGAATCGATGCATGTCAAACTTGCTCCTGCGTCTTTTTACTTAAAGAATCTTCTTGTTATTGGAATATTAATCTCTCGAACCCGCAAAGTTCAAAACTTACTCCCTAGTTTTCGGTGTCATTGAGTCTTGTCTCTTATGCCTGTCTGGTTGTTAGTCTTGTGTGAAACTGGTTTTATGACCTGACCCTTCCCCATGACGTAAATTCGTACATGTTTGAATCACTATCTATGAATCTTTTAAATTATCTATTGTCATGCACCTGTGTTCACGTTGGTAAAATTATACTATTGTATATCTGAATCAGTTTTTGGTTACATGTTTTGATATTCTAGAATCACTCAATCATGAACTAAGTCATTAATAACGTAAGTTAACATTGAAAGGTAAGGTTTAATTGACGTAACTCCTTGACTTGGGTTCCCTCTTGAATCCCTAATGGGAACAAAGGACCGGTCATAGCGAGCAAAAATTTCTGAATCTCCTGAATCCGTACTTGAATCTGTCTGAATCATGAATCCTGCACGTCAAACAAAAACACCTACACTTTCACTCGTTACGACTTATGTTATATGCTTTACTTCGGACTAGTTTAATAATTCTTGATATTTCTGCTTATCTCACTTGCTTGCTTGTCTTGTTTGCGTTGCTTCACGAAAAACCGGTATATACAAATATTCTGTTTCTCCTGCTCGTATTTTATTTTGCTTTGCTCTTGTGTATTTCAATGTTCTGAGGTTTTTCCTTCTTGTTTAGGAATTTGCCTTAGCGTTTGTGTCTGCGCCGCTTGCTTCCTGAGCCGATCTACGTCAAGCTTCAGGTTTTGTGTTTATGTTTCATTTCTTTATCTGTCAGATATTTTGTTATGTAATAATTACGATCGGCCATTTTCTCCTGTTTCATGGATAACTGCTAGACTAAATTATATATGTACTAGAATTTGACATGATTTGCATGTTCATTTCTCTGAATTGTCATTGCATTTAGATCTGTATCAGAACTTGTATCATAAGTTGTTTTTGCAAAATGCATGTGCACCTGTTTCAAACTATCATATTTTAAAGCTTCCGCAATAAATCAATCTGTTTTACTTAAGAGTAACTATTTTAAAACTATTTGTAGCACTTCTGCTTCCGCCTTAGCAGGCATGGATTTCTTTTCGCCCATGCCTGTGACATCACGGCCCGCCCCGAAGCGCACTTTTGTCGAGACGGGTCGTGACAGTTGGTATCAGAGCTAGGTTTGTTTCTAAAGATAAAGTATTTTACAATTATCAAATATTTTGAATCTTATTTTATAAATATTTATGCATGCATCATCTTTTCACGCACCTTGTCATTATGTGTTGTTCGCGTCTGATACACGCACACACTCACTCATAAGCATGAGTAGTATGCACACGAATGTTAAGGGAGTATGGGCAAACTTAACATTTTTGTGCATATGAATTTCCACTAAGGATATTCACCGCTTGCGAATATTAAATTGTTTGGGCGGTTTAATATTTTCAAGTGCGTTGACATTAGAATCATAATATACATGACATGTTAAGTGACATGAACGTTTAACGTGGCATGTGTATTCATTCATTGCATTCATATCATAAATCATTGCACAAGTGTGAAGCCAAGAACAACAATAATGATTGCACACGCATGGATTTACTATTTGCTTGACATCGCACATGATTTCAATTTTGCAATTGACTGATCATTACCTAGAGTTCTCCAATGAAAATGCTGTAATTATTACATGAATTATGAAACCGACGGTATGGAATGTGTTAAAATCCCTAGTTCGAGTCCCCGGTATTCGTAATCAATGCTTTCTGTTCTGCTTGTCTGTCGATCTCATCTGATTCTCCAGTATCTCCTTCTAGTTAGCTCTTAAGCGCCAACATCGCAAGTAAGTTACCCCTTCATGCAAAGATTTTTCGCTCCCGAATTCTCGAGTCTAATCTCTCAATTTCGAGCTAAGTGAAGCAATTGTTGTGTTCCCTGAATCCAATCCTTCGTATCTGGCCATACCCGTTAAGATCGTAGAGTATCAAGTACGCAAGCCTCGAAAAAAAAATATCCTTATGATAACTATGTTTTGAATGCATGACAAGTTTGAGGAGTACATTTGAGAACTTGAATCTGATATGCGAAGCAAGTATCCGCAAATTTTCTCTTGATTTTGGTAGTCTCCGCGCTTGTTTTTCTTCCTGTCTCAGCATATTCATAGTTAGCTTCCATGTCTTGATCTGCAAATCTTGTTTGAAATAAATGACATCTGAATCTTCGCCATAAGATGCCCCTTTAAAGGAATCCTCAGGAAGTTTCGTCGAAACTTCCTAAGTAGGGGAGAATGTAACAACCCTTAAAATCTAATAGTAATAATAATAATAATAAACCAATTATTATTTCCCCTTTTAATCCCTCTAGCCGCACCCCAGCCTAGCCCCGTTAAATCCCACACACGTTAGTTCCCGCAAAGCTATTTTGGCTAGGGCTCCCGCTCCTCTCTGTTTCCCGCAAGCCGCAAGCCGCAACCCGTCTCCCGTTCGGTGCGCCTCTCGCGTGCAGCCTCCTGCTCCCATTTCTGCTTCCAGCCGATGCCGCCTCCTCCTGCAGTGGCCGACGACGCCTCCCTCCTGCTAGCCGCCGCCGCCGCTCGCCACCTCCCGCGCCTCCTCCTGCTGAAGCCTGCATCCTCAGCCTCCTCCTCCTCAAGGGCTGACAGCCCCTTCTTCCTCCAAGGGGCTGGCAGCAGCCCTCCTCCTCCCCCTCTACTTCTTCTTTCAGCTAGGGCCGACAAAAGCCCTCTTCCTTTCCGATTTGGCAGATTTTTGCAAGGAGAGTTCCTAGGGTTCCCTTCTTTCTCCTCCTCGGGCTCGGATCTGGCCTCCTTGGGTAAGGATTTCCTCTTTCCCCTCTCTTTTTCAGATTTTCCTTGTATTTACTTTGGATTTCATTGTGCCTCAAATTTCGTATGTATTGTGATCCGTATTTGTGCCATCTTGTACTCTTCTAATCCCGACTTATTTGTGATCTCCGACGCCACTCCTCGATTCAACTGTTATGATCTCTCCAAGTCCTTTCCGATTTAGGGTTTCCGTAACCTAAGCGCCGTCAAGTCTCCGTTTCCGCGTGATAATTTCTTCTCCCCTCACTCTTGAGGGAGGTAAATCTCTAGACCCGTTATTGATCAAAGTTACATGTTGAATAAATTGTCCGTGCTGGCGTATGAATTCCCTTTATGTCATATATCAATTATGTTTGTGTTTGAACAGGTTCGAATTAGGATTTCTATTTTTGCTTGCGCCGCTTAGCCGCCGCTGTCAGATTCAGCCTCATTTAAGACAAGTAGAGATCCTCCTCTCTTGCAAACATTGAGCTTCAATTTATGTCTGATTCTTATAATTTTATGACTTACTTTTGAATGTCTGTTTCATCATATAAGCTTAGTTCTTGAATGTCTGAAATGACTTGTTAGTAGTTTGGGGTTTTACGCGTTTGAAATGACACGAATCTGTGAACATGAATGATTTTATTTGGATAGACCTAGATGAATGAATTTCTTATTTGATGAATAATTCGAGAAATGATAGATTGTTGAGCATGAGTATTAAGCGTCATGATAATAATAATGATTTATGGCTAGCAAATATATGATCGGTGTCTCTCTATCATGCTCGTATCGTACACACCTTATTTGGAAGTTAATCGTGCCATAAAATGGCTTAATGTAAATGAGTACTTGTTATCCCAGAATCGATGCATGTCAAACTTGCTCCTGCGTCTTTTACTTAAAGAATCTTCTTGTTATTGGAATCTTAATCTCTCGAACCCGCAAAGTTCAAAACTTACTCCCTAGTTTTCGGTGTCATCGAGCCATGTCTCTTATGCCTGTCTGGTTGTTAGTCTTGTGTGAAACTGGTTTTATGACCTGACCCTTCCCCATGACGTAAATTCGTACATGTTTGAATCACCATCTATGAATCTTTTAAATTATCTAATGTCATGCACCTCTGTTCACGTTGGTAAAATTATACTATTGTATATCTGAATCAGTTTTTGGTTACATGTCTTGATATGCTAGAATCACTCAATTATGAACTAAGTCATTAATAACGTGAGTTAACATTGAAAGGTAGGGTTTAATTGACGCAACTCCTTGACTTGGGTTCCCTCTTGAATCCCTAATGGGAACAAAGGACCGGTCATAGCGAGCATAAATTTCTGAATCTCCTGAATCCGTACTTAAATCTGTATGAATCATGAATCCTGCGCGTCAAACAAAAACACCTACACTTTCACTCGTTACGACTTATGTTATATGCTTTATTTCAGACTAGTTTAATAATTCTTGATATTTTTGCTTGTCTCACTTGCTTGCTTGTCTTGTTAGCTTTGCTTCACGAAAAATCGGTATATACAAATATTATGTTTCTCTTGCTTCTATTTTATTTTGCTTTGCTCTTGTGTACTTCAATGTTCTGAGGTTTTTCGTTCTTGTTTTGGAATTTGCCTTAGCGTTCGTGCCTGCGCCGCTTGCTTCCTGAGCCGATCTGCGTCAAGCTTCAGGTTTTGTGTTTATGTTTCATTTCTTTATCTGTCGGATATTTTATTATGTAATAATTACGATCAGCCATTTTCTCCTGTTTCATGGACAACTGCTAGGCTAAATTATATATGTACTAGAATTTAACATGATTTGCATGTTCATTTTTCTGAATTGTCATTGCATTTCGATCTGTATCAGAACTTGTATCATAAGTTGTTTTTGCAAAATGCATGTGCACCTGTTTCAAACTATCATATTTTAAAGTTTTCGCAATAAATTAATCTGTTTTACTTAAGAGTAACTATTTTAAAACTATTTGTAGCACTTCTGCTTCCGCCTTAGTAAGCATGGATTTCTTTTCGCCCATGCCTGTGGCATCACAGCCCGCCCCGAAGCGCACTTTTGTCGAGACGGGTCGTGACACGTGGGGCTCGCACCGGATCTCGAGGACGGGGTAATGTCGGTAGAACTCATCCTCACTATTCTCATTGTGGTCGAGTTGGTCATTTTGAGGCAATATGCTTCCGTAAGTATGGCATGTCCCCGCAATAACATACATGTGTTGCGGTCGAAACATCTTCCACCAGCACCACCGACATTGACGCCCTGCGCATACAACTTCAACATCTTCAGGGGATGATTAACCGTTCATCTGGCTCTGTTGCGTTTATCTCCAACGAAGGTATCTCTTGTCTCTCCCATAACTCCACTTGGATTGTGTACTCTGGTGTCACCCACCATATTACTCCGCAGAAACCACCGGAGTACTTGGACTCGGTGCATCCCAAATTCATCACAGTGGCCAACGGTGCCACCACCCCGGTTTCTGGTTCTGCTGATGTGTCCCTCGCTCCATCTATCTCCCTTCGCTCGGTTCTTCATGTTTCGGGCTCTCCTTTCAACCTTCTTTCTGTTAGTCGGCTTATTCAAGATCTTGATTGCATTGTAACCCTTTCTTCATCTTCTTTTGTTATACAGGATCGACAGATGCAAAATATCATTGGTGAAGGAAAATTATCCAACGAGCTCTACATTCTGCATGTTCCTCCCATAGTTCTCTCCTCTGTCACCTCTGTTGATTGGCATCGACGCCTTGGGCATGCTTCTCTTCGAATTCTCAAGAAAGCTCTTCCCGATCTTCCCCTCACTGACTTTACTTGTGAATATTGTATCTTTGGAAACAACATTGTTCTTCTTTTATCCCTCTTTGTATTCGGAGAGATGTTCCTTTTACTTTAGTACATTCTGATATTTGAGGTCCATATAAAACGGCTAGTGTTTCTGGTTATCGCTATTTTCTTACTTTTATTGATGATTATTCTCGCATGACGTAGTTGTATCTACTTCATGATCGTTCTGAACTCCCTCATGTGTTCCGTGCCTTTATTGCTGAAACTCGTACACATTTTTCAAGCTCCATTAAAACGATTCGAATCGACAATGCACGTGAATACACCAGTCATGAGTTTAATGATCTATGTACTGAGTTGGGGATCATCCATGAAACCTCGTGGGCTTATACACCCCAATAAAATGGTGCAACTGAGCGCAAGAATCGTCATCTTTTAGAGGCCGCTCGCTCACTTATGTTTCAAATGCAGGTTCCCAAGATCTATTAACATTTTGCGGTTTCTACAGCTTGCCACCTCATCGATCGCATGCCTTCCTCCATTCTTAACTATGTGACTCACTTCAGTCTTCTATTTCCCTCAACACCCCCTTTCCAGTTACTCCTCGCATCTTTGGATGTACCTTCTATGTCCACTGTCTTGGTCCCTTCACCGACAAGCTTGCTCCTCGTATGACCAAATATATGTTCGTGGGTTACACTCGCACTAAAAAAAGTTATGTCTGCTACTCTCCCGATGATCGCAAGGTTGTTACATCTGCGGATGTGACCTTTCTCGAAGATCAGCCTTTTCACTTTTCCCACCTAGCTTCTCCAACACCTACAACACTACCACGATCTACCGTCCCTATTACTTCTCATCTACCACCTATAACCCAACCATTAATCCATGCACCCTCCAAACCGCCTCTTCATCATGCGTACTCTCGTCGTCCTCCTCGTTCCGATGCCCTCGGACAATTACCCTTTCCAAATGATATCACGCGGCCTGAAGATCCGGCACCTGCATCGACCGCTCATCCTATGGAGAATTATGTGTCCTTACATCGCCTCATTCCGGTGCTTCACAACTTTGCATCTTCATTGATGTTTATTTTCACCCCTAACTCTCTACAGGAAGCTCTTCAGCATTCGGGGTGGCGAACGACCATGGATGAGGAAATGGCTGCTCTTCGAGAAAATCAGACTTGGAACCTTGTTCCCCTTCCACCTGGCCAACCTTGAGTGGGGTGTAAGTGGGTTTTTTCCGTCAAACATGGTCCGGATGGGGAAGTTCAACGACTTAATACTCGCCTTGTGGCTTGTGGCTTCACCCAAAAACAAGGCCTTGATTATGACGAAACCTTCTCACCAGTAGCCAAATTGAATTCTATTCGTGTTTTAATCTCCCTTGCTGTTCATCGACATTGGCAGTTGCATCAATTGGATGTCAAAAATGTTTTTCTCAATGATGATCTACTGGAGACTGTCTACATGCAACAACCTCCCAGGTGTGAAACCACGTGGGAGTCCCCTGTATGTCATCTCAAATAATCTCTCTATGGTCTCAAATAGTCTACTCGAGCATAGTTTGACAAGTTTTATCAGGTTGTTCGTGGTGTTGGGTTCACTCGAAGCTCGACTGACTTCTCTCTATTTACTCGACGTCGTCCGACAGTGTAACGATCCTTAATTAATTTACATGAAAGGAAACGTATTAATAGCAATAGTGACATTTTTGGTAATTAGGGAATTAGGTTTTTCTTTTTCCCCCATTTATTTACCCGAACCGAGCCGGCCCCTCTCATATCTCCCGATCCCGCTCCAGCGTGCCTCCCCGATCCCGATTCTCGCATCAGCCGCAAGCCGCACGCCGACCCCGCCTAGCGCACGTCGCGGATCCTTCCGGTTCCCAGATCCGCCGGCGCCGCCTTCTTCGATCTCTTCTGGCTTGACCCCCACTGCCTCCTCCTCCCTCTTCTTCTTCTCCTCCGACTGATAGGGGTAAGAAAACCCTAAGTTTCCTTTTGCTCCGGTTTTGAAACCGTGGTTCTAAACTATCCTCAACCGTCTTTCTCTTTTTTCAAGTGTAGGTTGCCCCGTCCCTCTCCCGTTGTGCATTTCGGCGGTGGTTTCCGCGAGGAACGTCTAGGGTTTGCTCGGATTCGCCCGATTTGGACTTCTTGAGGCCCGATCTAGCCTCCGTGGGTAAGAACTCCTCCTCCCCTGCGATTTCAGAATTTTTGCCCTAGCGTTCGTGTAATTTTCGCCTTCCAATTGGCGTAAAATTCATCGATCCCTCTTGAGGTGGTTGTTTATACTCGACTAATCCTAAGTTTTATTCGGTTTTCGATGTCGTTCAACGAATGTAGCGGTGGAATCGCTCAAGGCCCTCTCCGAATTAGGGTTCCCGGATCCAACCGCCGCCAAAACCCTCGGATCTCTTGTGGTAACCCCTCTTTGCCGAGGGAGGTATATTCCTTAACTTGCCCCTTGAATTATGCACGCAACAGAGTCACATGTGTGCGCGTAGGAATAAGCATTGAAACAAATATTTCATGTGAGCGCATCTTGAACAGGTTCCGTTAGAGTGTTGACCTTGCCTCTTAGCCGCCGCCTTCAAGCCCGGCTCCTCCTTAAGGCAAGTAGAGAAAACTCTCTCACTTGCAAACAAGTTTTTATTTAAGTCACACTTGTTCCGTACTAGCCTCACTTGAATTTATTACTTGCAGATAAGTAAGCTCATTAGACGCCATAGGCAAACAGTGAAAGGGAATGTGTCGTTTGATGTGACGCCGGAAAATGAGTTTACACTTGAAGTGGTAACAGAAACCAATAAGGGAATCTTGCAAGCACGGTAGCTTAAGCCTTGCATCTACTCCCATGCTAGAATCTTGTACATCAAATGACGACACACACGCCTTTCATTGATCTCTGCTTATGCGTTTGTGTCTAGGCTAAACTCCGGAGTAGGCTCAAAATTTACTAGAGAATCTCAGATAGTCTCTGACACACTTTACTGCTATGCTTGTTTCCCAGTTTACTTATTTATTTTATTAACTTGAATCTTTACTATTTATCTTGTTCTGAGGCTTTTCCTTCTAATTGGATTTGCCTTAGGGTTCATGACTGCGCCGTCTTCTTCCTGAGCTGTTCCTCGACCAGCTCCCGTCTGTTGGAGGTTTACTTTTTTGTAGTTGCTGCATCAGGTCCCTTGTATCTTGTTTCTTTTACTTTTGGATTTGTCTTTCCTATACTAGTTATTGTCAGCCATTTTTCTTGTATCGTGGACAACTCTTAGGATGGTATGGATGTATTACAGCATTTTATAAATGTTCATTTTGTTTCTGCAGTCTACTAGCATCTACTTTTACATCATTATTGTAGCATGAGAATTTAACAAAGTGCACGAACATCACTTTTAATTCAAGCTTTCGCATAATTAATCAAACTGATATTGTTTTTCCCAACATCTAATTATATTCTACAGATATCTCGGTATTACAGCTCTCGCCTGGCAGACATGGTTTCTCTTTGTCCATGTCTGTGGCATCACGACCCGCCCGTAGCGCACTCTGATAATTGTTATCAGACGGGTCGTGACAGTTGGTATCAGAGCTAGGTTTAGCATCTAAAGATAGAGTATTTTAAAATTTTCTTATATTTTGAAATCTATTATGTAAATATCCGTGCATGCATCATTTCCTCACACACTTTGTCATTGTCTGTTGTTCGAGGCTGAAACACGCACACACTCACTCATAAGCATGAGTAGTATGCGTACAAATGTTAAAGGAGTATGAGCAAACTTAACATTTATATGCATATGAATTTCCACTAGGATATACACCGCTTGCGAATATTAAATTGTATGGGCGATATAATATTTTCAAGTGCGATGACATTAAAATCATAATGCGCATGACATGTTAAGTGATATGGGCGCTTAACATGACATGCGTATCCATTCATAAACATTCTTAGGAATGCATTGTAGGCATAATCATGTTGCATGCATAACATAACTCATTGCACAAGTGTCTAAGCTAAGAGCAACAGACAACGAATGTACACACATGGATTTTACAAATCATCGTCTTACCGCATGTGATCATATCGTCGCACCTGCATCTGCATGGTCGTCACTTAGAGTTGTCCAATGAAAATGTTGTAACTACTACTTGAATTGCTTATCCAACAGTATTAGAATGCTATGACCTGTAATCTCAACCCTCAAGCTTAACTTAGCCGTTGTCTCACTCGGTTCTTCTATGTTTCTTTCTAGATGGCTTCTAAGCGACCGCAGCGCAAGAAGGCTACACCTCCTGCGGGGGAAGCCCCTTTTAGGTGAAATGGTCCAACTTTTGAAGCAGCTTTTGGAGCGTGTCACCCGTCTGGAAGGGGATCGCCAAGCTCCTGATCCAGGTTCTGGCTCTGGCAGCGCAGGGACGTCTGGAGTAGCTGTCACCATCACCCCCCATGCACCTGATGCTGTAGTGACCCCGACCGTGACCACTCCGGCTGCTCTTCCTTTGACGATGGCTGACACTCTGGCTTTCAAGAGGCTAAATCCGCCTGCCTACAATGGTAACCGTGACTACTTCGTGATCACGGAATGGATCTCCCAGATGGAGAAGCACTTCGAGTATGCTATAGTTCCTGAAGCCCAGAAGGTCCTTCTTGCGGCCTATCAGCTGACCGAGGACGCCTATACTTGGTGGCTCCAGCACCGCAGCCTCCCCGAATCTACCACCCTAACTTGGGGGCAGTTCAAGGACGCTCTGATGGAGAACTTCCTCTCTTCTGTGGAGCGGGACAAGTTAGCGGAGAGATTCTTGTCCCTTCAGCAGCCTGGCAGGACAGTGACAGAGTATGCGCAGGAGTTCTCCCGACTATCCCTCCTTGTTGCGGAGTTCGTGTCGGATGAAGCCAAGAAGATCAGTCGTTTCGTGAAGGGACTTCGCCATGACATTCGCCAGCATGTGGTAGCACACGACGCCAGAACCTATGCAGAGACCGTGGGAGCCTCCATGCGGGCGGAAGCTATTGAGCTGGATCGTACTGGAAAGAAAGCCCAGCACGGAACGAGCAATGCCGCTGCATCCGACCTCAAGCGCAGGAGTGCTCCACCTCAGGAGCAAGGTTCCAAGTCCATGGAGGTGTGTGCTTACTGCCACAAGGTGGGCCATATCGCCCAAGTCTGCCGGTCTCTCCTAAAGAAGCAGAAGACAGCCGCTCCTACACAGCCTCTGATGATACTTGCCTCTGCCTCCACCATTTGTGCCTACTGCAAGTTGTCGGGCCATCAACAGAGGGACTGCCGCCGTAAGCAGAAGGCCTGTTTCAAGTGTGGGCAAGTTGGTCATCTCAAGTTAGACTGCCCTATGAAGGAAGGCCCGGTCACTGCTCAGCCACTGCAGGCTAACCCCAGAGCCCAGAATATGGGCAAGGCTGTGCTGAATGTCCTTACTCAAGGCGAGGCGCTCGCTTCCATGGACGTCATCTCTGGTACGTATGTGTTGTTTTATTTTTCCTGCAAGTATTTATGTATGCTTTTATATCAAATACAACCTGAATTGGCGGTTATAACTGCTATTCGTTTTAGGGAGATTTAGAGTCAGAAACAAGTGGTTGCAGATTCTCTTTGATTCTGGCGCATCTCACTCGTTTATTGCTCGCTATATCGTGGACCTGCATGGTTGGCCCACCTTACCTCTGGAGGCCCCTTTTGAGATTTCTGTGCCGGGTCATCAGCACCTATCAACTAGGGGTATCCCCAATTGCCCAATCTTGCTCGAAGAATTGCAAGTCGTTGCGGATCTCATAATTCTGGAGATGTCTGAATTCGACGTGATTTTGGGAATGGATTGGCTGGTGGCATATCGAGTGAAGCTGGATTGCGCGGCAAAGAGGATCAATCTCAGCATCGGTGGCAAGGATTACAGTGTTCACGTACAGACCCGCGGCCATCTGAAGGTAATTTCTGCTGTACGCGCCACTCGGTTTCTCAATCAAGGATGCACTGTTGGATTTATCTACGCTTCTCATTCAGATTTTGCTGCTCCTCCACTCGAGTCTATTCCGGTGGTTTCTGAGTTTCCTGACGTGTTCCCCGCCAAATTGCCTGGGATGCCTCCAGATCGAGAGATAGAGTTCTCTATTGACGTGGAACCTGGGACGCGCCCCATTTCTAAGGCTCCTTACCGAATGGCCCCGCGCGAGTTGGAAGAACTTCGGTTGCAGCTGGAGGAAATGCTTGAACTTGGTTACATTCGTCCCAACACTTCTCCTTGGGGAGCCCCCGTCCTCTTCGTGAAGAAGAAAGTGTTGGAGTTTCTGAGATGATCTCAAAGCAATCAACAGTTAGTCTTGCTGCCAACGCAATATGAGCCTATAGGGTCGCACATAAAAGCGTTTGGAGAAATTGGAGAAAGGATTGTGTTGGCCTTACTCATATTGGATATGAGTGGAGGACCAGTCCTGTGACTGCTTGGAATCAAGTTGAGAATGTCTCAAAAGGGAAATCGTTTAAAGTGTTTAAACGAACGGATTTACACTAGATAATTCGGCTAAAGGCATTAACCGAATTCGGCTAAAGGGTTTAGACGAATTCGGCTAATGGCATTAACCGAATTCGGCTAAAGGGTTTAGACGAATTCGGCTAATGGCAGATTCGACTAAAGGGTTTAGCCGAATCCGGTCAGTTCGACGAAAGGGTTTCGCCGAATTTATATAGCCGAATTCATATAGTCGAATTCGTCAAAATGGTTTCGCTGAATTCGGTTATAGTGATTAGCCGAATTCGGTTAATTTGATTAGTCGAATTCGGCGAATGTAAATCTGGACAAATTTTCTGTTTTTTCCCTCTGGTCTGCGGATAGTCGATTTTATGCCTTGAGTATAAAAGGACGTGATTGGGGCTTCGAAATAGACGGTTTTTCAGATCGAGCCTTTTCGCGAGAGAGAAACGACGGAAGTGTTCCGGCTGTTCTCGTTCCGTCCGCCGATCGACGTTCTGCCGCCGCTAGTCGCCGCCGCCGGTCGCCGCCTCCTCTGGATCGGATCTAGCAGTCCATGAGGACGTTGGGAGCTTCCTTCTCCGACGTAGTTCTTGTGCGACAAGACGCTAGGGTGCTTCATCGCTTGTGTGGACTTCTGTAGAGAGATCGATCTATTTCGATCCTTGAAGAACTCAAAGGCAGATTTCGGATTTCTCTTGGAGCACCTAGGTTGGATTCGATCCAACTCCACTAAGGTAATTTATGCCTAGTATTTTGATTAGCTTCTTGATTCAATGTTCATGGCCCGATCCAAACTCTTTTGGGTTGTTCTCTTTATCTCCGCTGCGCCTACATATGATGTATGGTTGTAGAAAACCCAACAGTGGTATCAGAGGGAGGTTGCGGTCAAGTGCGTGTAAATTGGGACATTTAGAAGCGTTCTAAATGCCCTAAGTTCTAAATTGGGACATTTAGGTTGCGGTCAAGTGCTGCCCCTTGGACCCCGTTAGGGGCTCTGCCCCTAAGACCCCGCCAGGGGCGCGGCCCCTTGGAACCCCGCCAGGAACGCATGTGATTGCGTTGCGATTTTCATGTTTCAGAGTTTGTTTTTCCTCTGCAGTAACCGTCCCTCAAAATGGTTTGTGAAACCAAATGTTTAGATTATTGAATCTGACATGAGAGACGAGCTTGTCTACTGCACTTGTGGAGTTGTTGTTCATATGTCCAATGCATGTAAATCTGGAGATTTAGAAGTGTTCTAAATGCTCAGATTTAGCCATGTTTTGTCAAAGTGTTGATAGACTGTTTTTGTGCACATCTGGGATGTATCTGGAATGTGAATGTTGTAATTTTATTTTCTGATTGTGCACTGTGATTAAATATTAATCACTTGAAATAAAAATCCCTTATCTAATATTAAGTGTTCGGATGCCTTCCGATGGATGACACTCTTCCTGCCTCGATCGATGAAGTGTGGGCTTGCCAAAGCAAGGTGCATTAATCTATCTTGGTAATGGTGCGAGCGGATAATTGTGATATCCCACTGTCGACATCGGTTCTAACTTAACTAGGTGACCTCAAAGGTTGAGTGCCTAGAGGCATAGGGTTGGCATGCTCCATATGATGGATGCGAATAAAGAGTTATTCACCAACCATACAAGAGTTGCATAGTGATGCAATTGACAAACGTTGTCTACCTAAATAACCGCATTATGAGAGGTACGCCAAAGCGGACTCGTGGTGTTGGTGAAATACGGATCTTGTCCACTAAGAGAGTAGCTCGCATAAACTCTCCGAATCGATATCAAGGGTTATTAATTTGATTAAAATAGTGGGAGCTCTTTAATAAAAGTCCATATTAAAATTATATAAAATGTATTTTGAAAATATAGTACTAAAATTTTACTTTGCAAAATTCCTTGTAGAATATCCATGGCAAGTGGATCTCACTCCGCCTTGTCCCTGAGAGCGATCCTTGAGAAGGATAAGCTAAATGAGACAAATTTCCTTGACTGGTATAGAAACCTGAGAATTGTTCTCAGGCAAGAGCGAAGCTCTATGTCTTGGAAGAAGATTCCCCTGAAGAGTCAGCCTCTAATGCACCACGTGCAGATAAAGATACTTATAAGAAGTATGGAGATGACTCCTTGGATGTTGAATGCCTTATGCTCGCGACTATGAACTCTGAGCTTCAGAAGCAACATGAGAACATGAGTTGTTATGAGATGGTTGAGCACCCGAAGAAAATGTTTCAAGGGCAAGCTCGTCAAGAAAGGTTCGATATATCCAGGGCGTTATTTCAGTGTAAGATGGGAGCTCGAGACCCAGTAGGAACTCACGTACTCAAGATGATTGGTATATAGAGAGCCTTGAAAGACTGGGGTTTCCTTTGAGCCAAGAGTTGACCACTGATCTGATCCTGCAATCGTTGCCGGACAGTTACGGGCAGTTTGTCTTAAATTACAATATGAATGAAATTGACAAGACACTGCCCGAGCTCCTAGGCATGTTAAGAACTGCCGAGATCAACATGAAGAAGACCAAGCCTGCTAGCCCCATACTGATGGTGCATAAAGGCAAGGGCAAGGTCAAGGGAACCAAGAAGACTAAGGTAGGACCTAAGTCACATCTTGATCCCAAGTCTTCAGCACTGAAAAGGAAAGGATTGGCTAAGGAAGGGAAGTGCCACCATTGTGGTAAGGCAGGGCACTAGAGGAGGAACTGTCCTCAGTATCTAGAAGATCTGCAGAAGAAGAAGGGAAGTATGACTTCCACTTCAGGTATTTTCGTTATAGAAATAAACCTTTATGCTCCTTCATCCTGGGTATTGGATACCGGATGTGGTTCTCACATTTGTATAAATGTGCAGGAACTGAGAAGGAGAAGAATGCTGGGTAAAGGGGAGGTAGACCTGCGCGTCGGGAATGGAGCAAGAGTTGCTGCCGTCGTCGTTGGTGTTTACTGTCTTTCTTTGCCCACAGGGCTTGTAATAGAACTTGATAATTGTTATTATGTTCCGGTCATAACTAGAAACATTATTTCTATTTCATGTTTGGACATGATTGGTTTTTCTTTCGTAATTAAGAACAATTGTTGTTCTATTTATAAGAATGATGTTTGTTATGGCGTTGCCCAAATGTTTAATGGTTTATACGTTTTGAACTTAGACCATCCGATCTATAACATAGAAAATACTAAAAGACTAAAAACAAATGACTTGAATCCTACGTACCTTTGGCATTGTCGTTTAGGCCATATAAACGAGAAACGCATATCCAAGCTCCATAAAGATGGACTACTGGACTCATTTGATTATGAATCATTTGAGAGATGCGAGTCATGTTTATTAGGCAAGATGACGAAAACTCTTTTCACTAGTAGTAATGAGAGGGCTAATGATCACTTGGGTATAATACATAGTGATGTATGCGGACCCATGAGTTCTATGGCTAGAGGTGGGTTCTACTACTTCGTTACATTTACTGATGATTACAGTAGATTCGGATACGTGTTTCTTATGAAGAACAAATCCGAGACCTTTGAAAAGTTCAAAGTGTTTAAGAATGAAGTAGAAAACCAACTGGGAAAAAGGATAAAAGCACTCCGATCTGATCGAGGTGGCGAATATCTGAGTCATGAGTTTCGTGATCATCTGAAAGAGTGTGGTATTGTATCACAGCTCACTCCACCCGGAACACCTCAACATAATGGTGTCTCTGAGAGGAGGAATCGTACTTTGTTGGACATGGTGCGATCGATGATGAGTCATGCAGATTTGCCCGTTTCCTTTTGGGGATTTGCTTTAGAGACTGCTGCTTTCACACTAAATCGAGTTTCAACGAAAACGGTTCTAAAGACACCATATGAGATATGGACTGGGAAGCGTCCTAGTATGTCGTTCGTCAAGATTTGGGGCTGTGAGACATACGTGCGACGTCAAATGCCTGACAAGCTGGAACCCAAATCGGATAAATGTTATCTCGTGGGGTATCCTAGGGAAACCAAAGGATACTACTTCTACTTACCGTCTGAGGGCAAAGTGTTTGTCGCAAGGACTGGTGTCTTTTTGGAGAAAGAGTTCTTATCCAGAAAGACTGCAAAGGTAGAACTTGAAGAAGTTCAAGAGCCACAAACAATGAACGAACCGGAATTGGAACCTGAGCGAGGACTACAAGAAGTTGTAGCTGGAGAGCCTGCTCAAGAAACACAAGTCCTACGTAGATCTGGTAGACCAAGATTTGAGCCTGAGAGATATGGATTTCTCGTGTCTCAAATAGGTAGTGTGTTGCTTATGAATCATGATGATGAGCCTGCAACCTACCAAGAGGCTATGAATGGACCTGACTCCGAGAAGTGGCTTGAGACCATGAAATCTGAAATGGACTCCATGTACACAAACCAAGTTTGGACCTTGGTGGAACCACCTGAAGGGGTACGACCCATAGGGTGCAAGTGGGTCTTCAAGAAGAAGACCGACATGGATGGGAATGTACAGACATTCAAAGGCCGGCTGGTGGCTAAAGGTTTCAGGCAAATTCATGGTGTTGACTATGATGAAACCTTTTCCCCTGTAGCAATGGTCAAGTCCATCAGAATTCTACTTGCTATTGCTGCGTATTATGACTACGAGATCTGGCAAATGAACGTCAAAACGGCTTTCCTTAATGGAAACCTCCTTGAGGAAGTGTATATGACACAACCAGAGGGTTTTGTATCTCCAAGTGAAGCCACTAAAATATGCAAGTTGAATCGATCCATTTATGAATTGAAACAAGCTTCTCGAAGTTGGAATCTGTGTTTTGATGAGAAGATCAAAGAGTTTGGTTTTATCAAGAACGAAGATGAGCCTTGTGTTTACAAGAAGATTAGTGGGAGCATTGTTATCTTCCTGATATTGTATGTAGATGACATACTGCTGATCGGGAATGACATTCCGACCCTGCAAGTTGTTAAGAACAACCTAGGGAAGTGCTTTTCTATGAAAGACTTGGGCGAACGACTTACATACTTGGTATTAAGATCTATAGAGATAGATCGAATAAGTTGCTGGGTTTGACCCAGAGTACGTACATTGACAAGGTGTTGAAACGGTTCAACATGCTTGAGTCCAAGAAAGGATTCTTACCCATGTCACATGGTGTGAGTCTCTCTAAGGACCAGTGTCCAAAATCTTTGGAAGATAAGGACCGCATGAAGTTGATTCTATATGCTTTGGCAATTGGATCAATCATGTACGCAATGTTATGTACTCGACCCGATGTCTCATATGCTTTAAGCATGACTAGCAGGTATCAGTCTAATCCGGGTGATGGTCACTGGATCGCAGTCAAGAATATCCTAACGTACTTGAGAAGGACTAAGGATACATTCTTGGTGTTTGGTGGAGAGGAAGAGCTCGTTGTAAAGGGTTACACGGATGCAAGCTTCCAGACTGACAGAGATGACTCAAAGTCACAGTCAGGTTTTGTGTTTTGCCTTAATGGAGGAACTGTAAGCTGGAAGAGTTCCAAGCAGGAGACAGTTGCCGATTCTATGACTGAGGCCGAGTATATCGCTGCAGCGAATGCGGCGAAGGAGGCTGTGTGGATTAGGAAATTCATCAGCGAGCTTGATGTAGTTCCTAGCATTGTTGATCCCGTAGTTCTCTACTGTGACAACAACGGTGCAATTGCACAAGCTAAGGAACTTAGATCTCATCAGCGCTCCAAGCACATACTTCGGCGCTTCCATCTTATTCGAGAGATTGTCGATCGAGGAGAGATGTGAGCATATGCAGAGTACCGACTGAAGAAAATATAGCGGATCCACTGACAAAGCCTCTTGCGCAAAAGAAGCATGATGGTCATGTTAGATCAATGGGTATTAGATACCTGAATGATTATCTTTAGTGGGAGCCTTGTGGATTGCATATTTGTTGGTTGTTTGTTCATTGGATGAATTGTAATATGTACTATGTATTTCATTTTATATTTAAGGCAAGTTCTTTTATTATGTCATTTATATCTGTCTGATAAGATTAATTAGCATAATAAATGCCCTTAGAGTGTTTGCTTCCATAGGAATTCAAGTACGTGACTTGAATGTGAGGATCTATGTTTAAATGAAGCTTCATTCTTAAATGGTCCCTGGTCGAGGTATCATCCTAGAAATTTAGGGCGAGGATGAGACTATAAGACTAGCATGTGCGTTGACTGATGACCGGTTCTCACAGGTCATGATATTGTGATATCAAGTCATCACCTGGGTACTTGTTAGTGAACAAGTTGTACTGCACAGACCCCCCGTGAGACTACTTTGTGGATTGTTATATGAACGTGTCACAAGTAGGTCTCAAGTGACAATGGTGTTTGTGGTCCTTTGACCTGAAGTCATAGCATTCATCAGGTGAGGAAGAACGTACTTTGATGCCATCTAAAGTCTTCTCTTGAGAAAGGTTGACGATAAGGGTGGTTGTTAGGTATGTTACGAATCATTTGGATGTTTGTGTGTGAGCAGATATGAGATTTGTCCTCCTATATGATAGGAGTTACATCCATGGGCCCCTTGATGGAATGAGACTGAGAAATGCATGGCCATGCTTGGTAGAGTCAATATGTGATATTGAGCTCACCAATTTTCAGACAGTCTATTCTGGATCAAGAAACTAGGATTGAACGATTATGAGGGTGACACGGTCCATGCCTCTAGTTCTATACAGATGTAAAGGACAAAGGGACATGACAACACTGATACATTGGTCATGACAGACTTATATGAGTTATGAACTCTTATTGCTTAAGTAACAATGATGTATTGCTAGATGCCGCTCATTGTTTGTGAGACTTTTGTTGATACTTTGTGATCAAGTGGGAGACTGTTGGAGTTTCTGAGATGATCTCAAAGCAATCAACAGTTAGTCTTGCTGCCAACGCAATATGAGCCTATAGGGTCGCACATAAAAGCGTTTGGAGAAATTGGAGAAAGGATTGTGTTGGCCTTACTCATATTGGATATGAGTGGAGGACCAGTCCTGTAACTGCTTGGAATCAAGTTGAGAATGTCTCAAAAGGGAAATCGTTTAAAGTGTTTAAACGAACGAATTTACACTAGATAATTCGGTTAAAGGCATTAACCGAATTCGGCTAAAGGGTTTAGACGAATTCCGCTAATGGCATTAACCGAATTCGGCTAAAGGGTTTAGACGAATTCGGCTAATGACAGATTCGACTAAAGGGTTTAGCCGAATCCGGTCAGTTCGACGAAAGGGTTTCGCCGAATTTATATAGCCGAATTCATATAGTCGAATTCGTCGAAATGGTTTTGCCGAATTCGGTTATAGTGATTAGCCGAATTCGGTTAATTTGATTAGTCGAATTCGGCGAATGTAAATCTGGACAGATTTTCTGTTTTTCCCTCTGGTCTGCGGATAGTCGATTTTATGCCTTGAGTATAAAATGACGTGATTAGGGCTTCGAAATAGACGGTTTTTCAGATCGAGCCTTTTCGCGAGAGAGAAACGACGGAAGTGTTCCGGCTGTTCTCGTTCCGTCCGCCGATCGACGTTCCGCCGCCGCTAGTCGCCGTCGCCGGTCGCCGCCTCCTCTGGATCGGACCTAGCAGTCCGTGAGGACGTTGGGAGCTTCCTTCTCCGACCTAGTTCTTGTGCGACAAGACGCTAGGGTGTTTCATCGCTTGTGTGGACTTCTGTAGAGGGATCGATCTATTTCGATCCTTGAAGAACTCAAAGGCAGATTTCAGATTTCTCTTGGAGCACCTTGATTGAGTATTGACTCAATCCCGCGAAGGTACATTGTATTTGCTTATTCTCTTGAATCATGAAAACCGCAAGATCCGTTGATCTCTTTTTGGGTTGTTCTTGTTCATTTCTGCTGCGCATATTCGATATGTCATCCCTTATGAAGGGGTATAGAAAACCCAACAGAAAGATGGTTCCTTGAGGCTTTGTATCGACTACCGAGAGTTGAACAAAGTTACAGTGAAGAATAAGTACCTTATCCCTCGCGTGGATGATCTTTTTGACCAGCTTAAGGGCAGTAGGGTATTCTCCAAGATAGATCTCAGGACGGGCTACTACCAGTTGAAGACCAAGGAGTCCGACATTCCCAAGACCGCTTTCAGGACTCGGTATGGACTCTTTGAATGTTTGGTGTTGTCCATGGGTCTGACTAATGCCCCATCTTGGTTTATGGATTTGATGAACCGGGTGTTTCGCGAGTTCCTGGATTTGTTCGTCATCATTTTCATAGACGACATCTTGGTCTACTCCAAGACCCGAGAAGAGCATGCAGACCATCTCAGACTCGTCCTCTCAACTCTTCGCCAGCACCAGCTCTACGCCAAATTGTCAAAGTGTGAATTCTGGCTGGATCGTGTTGCTTTTCTGGGGCATGTTATTTCTGGGGATGGGCTATCTGTTGACCCCGCCAAAATCTCTGTAGTAGTGGACTGGAAGCGGCCTTCTACCCCTACTGAGATCCGCAGTTTCCTGGGTTTGGCTGGTTACTACCGACGCTTCGTAAAAGGTTTCTCTTCTCTTGCTGCTCCTCTGACACAGCTGACTCAGAAGCATGCCAGGTTCGAGTGGTCAGATCAGTGTGAGCAATCCTTCTCTGAATTGAAGCAACGGTTGTGTTCAGCGCCACTGTTAGCTCTTCCTTCTGAAGGTTTGGATTTTTCTGTGTACACCGACGCTTCCGGAGTGGGTCTGGGTGGTGTCCTGATGCAGGAGGACCGTGTTATTGCCTATGGGTCGAGGCAGTTGAAGATCCATGAGCGCAATTAGCCCACTCACGATTTGGAGTTTGCCGCGGTGGTTTTTGCCTTGAAGCTTTGGCGTCATTATCTCTATGGTGTGAAGTGCCACTTTTACACCGATCACCAGAGCATAAAGTATATTTTCGTTCAGAAGGACCTCAATCTTCGGCAGAGGCGATGGCTTGAGTTTATAGCGGATTATGACTTGCAGATCACTTATGTGCCCGGTAAAGCCAATTCAGTGACAGATGCGCCGAGCCGACATGCTACGGCTGCCGCCTGCACCCCTATGTCAGCATCCCTTGCAGCCTTGATAGATGACCTCGACCGGATGGACATATCCATCGCACCTGAGGGTCACGAAGGAGTTTCCGTTCCGTTATGGGTTGAGCAGGTGAAGGATTTGCAGCCATCTGATCCAGAACTCCAGCGTATCCGTCGGCAGGTTGAACTTGGTACTCTCCCAGATTTCTCCATCACTGATGATATCCTGCAATTCCGAGGTCGCCTTTGCATCCCTGATGTTTCTGAGCTACTGGATAACATTTGCCGAGAAGCTCATGCGTCCCGCACCTCTGGTCACCCCGGCAATAATAAGATGTACCATGATTTGAAGCAGATCGTGTGGTGGCCTGGTATGAAAAATTATATTGCTCATTTCATCTCCCGATGCCTGACATGCCAGAAGGTGAAAGCCCAGCGTCAGCGTCCGGGTGGTCTTTTGCAGCCTCTGCCTATCCCAGAGTGGAAATTGGAAGACATATATATGGATTTCATCACTGGATTGCCCCGTACTCCGAGAGGTCATGATGCGATTTGGGTTATTGTGGACCGCTTGACTAAAGTAGCTCACTTCATCCCGTACAGGGAAGGTCATTCCACCGAGAAGATGGCTCGGATCTATGTTTCTGAGATAGTTAGACTTCATGGGATCCCTCTGCGGATTGTTTCTGATCGTGACTCGAGATTTGTATCGCACTTCTGGAAGGGATTCCAGCAAGCTCTGGGCACTGAGCTCAACCTGAGCACCGCTTACCATCCGACTAGTGATGGCCAAACCGAAAGGGTGAATCAGATTCTTGAAGACATGCTTCGGTGTTATATTCTGGACTACAAGGGAGCTTGGGATGAGCACTTGCCATTGGTTGAATTCGCCTACAACAACAGCTATCAGGAGAGCCTCAAGATGGCCCCCTTCGAGGCGTTGTATGGGCGTCGTTGTAGGACCCCTCTCTACTGGTCAGAAGTTGGTGAAAAGGTTGTGTTGGGTCCTGAGATACTTCAGGAAATGGAAGAGGCCACCAAGAAGACTCGTCTTCAGCTTAGCCGTGCCGTCGAGAGGCAGAGGAAGTATGCTAATCAGCGTCGCCGTCCGTTGGAGTTTGCGGTGGGTGATCGTGTTTTCTTGAAGGTTTCTCCTACTCCTGGGGTGAAGCGTTTCGACCGCCACCATAAGCTCAGCCCGAGATTCGTGGGACCGTATGTTATTTCAGAGCGTGTTGGAGGATCTGCTTACCGCCTGGAGCTACCTGATTCCTTGGCCAGTGTTCATAATGTCTTCCACGTCAGCCAGCTTCGGAAGTACATTCATGATCCCAACCGCATTGTTGAAGAGATTTCTGTAATTCCTGAAGCCAATCTCTCATACCCGGTCGAACCTGCTAAGATCGTGGAGTATCAAGAACGCAAACTTCGAAAAAGGACCATTCCTATGGTGAAAGTACTTTGGATGCATGGCAAGTCTAAGGAGTTCACTTGGGAGCTCGAGTCGGACATGCGCAGCAAGTACCCGCACCTCTTCTTTTGACTCTGGAAAGTCCCCGCACTTGTGCTCTTTTCTGTTTCTGTGTTCTTGGTTAGCGTGTACGTTTCTGTTGGCCGTTTTCTTTGGGATTCTTGTCATCTTAACCTTCGTCATTCTAGATCCCATTCAGAGCATTTTTAATGAGTTTCGGGACGAAACTTCCTAAGTGGGGGAGAATGTAACGATCCTTAATTAATTTATATGAAAGGAAACGTATTAATAGCAATAGTGGCATTTTTGGTAATTAGGGAATTAGGTTTTTCTTTTTCCCCCATTTATTTACCCGAACCGAGCCGGCCCCTCTCATATCTCCCGATCCCGCTCCAGTGTGCCTCCCCGATCCCGATTCTCGCATCAGCCGCAAGCCACACGCCGACCCCGCCTCCCGCACGTCGCCGATCCTTCCGGTTCCCAGATCCGCCGGCGCCGCCTTCTTCGATCTCTTCTGGCTTGACCCCCACTTCCTCCTCCTCCCTCTTCTTCTTCTCCTCCGACTGATAGGGGTAAGAAAACCCTAAGTTTCCTTTTACTACGGTTTCGAAACCGTGGTTCTAAACTATCCTCCACCGTCTTTCTCTTTTTTCAAGTGTAGGTTGCCTCGTCCCTCTCCAGTTGTGCATTTCGGCGGTGGTTTCCGCGAGGAACGTCTAGGGTTTGCTCGGATTCGCCCGATTTGGACTTCTTGAGGCCCGATCTAGCCTCAGTGGGTAAGAACTCCTCCCCTGCGATTTCAGAATTTTTGCCCTAGCGTTCGTGTAATTTTCGCCTTCCGATTGACGTAAAATTCGTCGATCCCTCTTGAGGTGGTTGTTTATGCTCGACTAATCCTAAGTTTTATTCGGTTTTCGGTGCCGTTCAACGAATGTAGCGGTGGAATCGCTCAAGGCCCTCTCCGAATTAGGGTTCCCGGATCCAACCGCCGCCAAAACCCTCGGATCTCTTGTGGTAACCGCTTCTCCCCTCTTTGTCGAGGGAGGTATATTCCTTAACTTGCCCCTTGAATTATGCACGCAACAAAGTCACATGTGTGCGCGTAGGAATAAACATTGAAACAAATATTTCATGTGAACGCATCTTGAACAGGTTCCGTTAGAGTGTTGACCTTGCCTCTTAGCCGCCGCCTTCAAGCCCGGCTCCTCCTTAAGGCAAGTAGAGAAAACTCTCTCGCTTGCAAACAAGTTTTTATTTAAGTCACACTTGTTCCGTACTAGCCCCACTTGAATTTATTACTTGCAGATAAGTAAGCTCATTAGACGCCATAGGCAAACAATGAAAGGGAATGTGTCGTTTGATGTAACGCCGGAAAATGAGTTTACACTTGAAATGGTAACAGAAACCAATAAGGGAATCTTGCAAGCACGGTAGCTTAAGCCTTGCATCTACTCCCATGCTAGAATCTCGTACATCAAATGACGACACACACGCCTTTCATTGATCTCTGCTTATGCGTTTGTGTCTAGGCTAAACTCCGGAGTAGGCTCAAAATTTACTAGAGAATCTCAGATAGTCTCTAGCACACTTTACTGCTATGCTTGTTTCCCAGTTTACTTATTTATTTTATTAACTTGAATCTTTACTATTTATCTTGTTCTGAGGCTTTTCCTTCTGATTGGATTTGCCTTAGGGTTCGTGACTGCGCCGTCTTCTTCCTGAGCTGTTCCTCGCCCAGCACCCGTCTGTTGGAGGTTTACTTTTTTGTAGTTGCTGCATCAGGTCCCTTGTATCTTGTTTCTTTTACTTTTGGATTTGTCTTTCCTGTACTAGTTATTGTCAGTCACTTTCCTTGTATCGTGGACAACTCTTAGGATGGTATGGATGTATTACAGCATTTTATAAATGTTCATTTTGTTTCTGCAGTCTACTAGCATCTACTTTTACATCATTATTGCAGCATGAGAATTTATCAAAGTGCACGAGCATCACTTTTAATTCAAGCTTCCGCATAATTAATCAAACTGGTATTGTTTTTCCCAACATCTAATTATATTCTACAGATATCTTGGTATTACAGCTCCCGCCTGGCAGACATGGTTTCTCTTTGCCCATGTCTGTGGCATCACGACCCGCCCGTAGCGCACTCTGATAATTGTTATTAGACGGGTCGTGACAGACAGGCACCATAATTCTCTTGGTCTATGTCGATGATATCTTGATTACAGGTGATGATGCCAAAAGAATACACATGATCAAGCAGCACTTGGCTTCTTCATTTCAAACTAAAAACTTGAGATATCTTCGGTACTTTCTTGGTCTTGAGGTAGCTCGGCGTCCTGATGGACATGTTCTAACTCAACGGAAGTACTGTTTTGACTTGCTTCATGATGTTGGCCACTCTGGATGCAAGCCGGATGACACTCCTATGGATGCTAACCACAAAATCTGTGCTCATGCCTCAGACTCCGATTTGCTCCTTCCAAAACAAGAGTATTACCGTCTTCTTGTAGGGAAGTTGATCTATCTTACCGTTACAAGACCTGATATATCCTTTGTTGTTGGACTTGTTAGTCGATTCATGCATGCTCCAGGAATCTCTCATCTCCAGGCAGTTGAGCGCATCCTTCGATACTTGAAGACTGCTCCTGGACAAGGACTTGTATACAAGCCTTCTTCTCCCTTATCTCTTATTGCCTACTCTGATGCTGACTATGATGGCTCTATGGATGATCGTCGTTCCACAAGTGGATATTATACATACGTTGGCGGACACCTTATCACCTGGCGCAGCAAGAAGCAGTCTGTGGTCGCTCGCTCATCCGTCGAAGTTGAATATCGTTCAATGGCCTATGTTGTGTCCAAGATCACCTGGTTGGAAAGCCTTCTAAGTGACCTAGGTGTGAAACTCCCCTCACCGACTACTCTCTATTGCGACAATCAAGTTGCTATACATATTGCCAAGAATCCTGTATTTTATGAACGTACCAAACACATCGAAGTCGACTGTCACTTCATTCGGGAGAAGGTTCAACTGAAGAAAATGGAATTAAACATGTTCCTGCTGTTGGGCAAGTGGTAAGGCTCGCTAAGGCCTTACCACGTCCGTTATATTATCAGTTCTTGTCCAAGCTTGGTGCTTACGATTTATATGCTCTAGCTTGCGGGGGAGTGTTGAATAAACTATGTACAAAGGTCCGTTAACAAGGCCCATCTAGAGCCATTTATCACTTTTAGGTTCATTAGTCCCACATCTTAGAATGAGATTAGTTCTCCTCCCTCTCTTCCTATATAAGTGTACAAATACTTGTATGTATGTATGTGAGAGATAAATAAAAATTATTTTTTATTTCTCTATTTTTCTGTTCTTTTCCACAGTTGCAATGAGAGTCTGAGAACTCTTTGGTCATGTCCTGACTTACGAACTCAATGGTTGAATTTATTGCTCGAAATTATCTATTCTTGGATACTGCTGCAGATATTTGGAAGAGAGTTGGGGCAACTTACTTGTGTCGAGATAATGCAACCCAAATTTACCAACTGCGACGAAAAATCTTTCTCCTGAGACAGGGCAATCGTCCTCCTACGGTCTACTTCTTGGAGGTCACTCAACTGTATCAGAAATATGATCATTTTGACTCACTCTTGTGTCTCCAGAGGATGAGGCTCTTATTCGTGCTCGGGAAGAACGCAATAAGGTCTTTGAATTTCTCCATGGACTCTATAAGGACTTTGATCAGCTCAATGTCCAGATCCTTGGGCACTCACCTACTCCATCTCTCCCAGAAGTGTACAACCTCGTCAAACAGGAATTCGATCGGCGACAGACTTGGCTACCTGACTCCATCTCCGAGGGATCTGCCCTGGCTGCTCAGTTTGGTTCTAGTAGTCGGGCTCCTCGTGACTCCAGATTGAAGACCACCAACAAAGATCATCTAATTTGTGACTACCGCGGGAAGTCTCGTCACTCACGTGACACGTGTTTCCGGCTTCATGGTTTCCCTCCACCGCGCGACAATTCTGCTATAAAAGGAGATCGCGACTATGGTCTCTCTCAGGGCCACTCATCTGTCTCGGTCTGCCCATTTTTTGATGCCTCTGAGAAGTCCTTAATCGGCACTGGACCAAACGCTGCGAGCCTTTTTGTGGTTGCATCTGCTGATGAGATTTAGGTGTTCCGTCATTTGAAGCAGTGACAGTCTACTGAGCCGTCTAACCTATGTTGTTAAAGACGCACCTTAAGCGCGCCTAAGGCGCAAGACTCATTAGGCTCAGAGGTTTGCACTTTCGTGCGCCTTTTTTGCGCCTTTGGAGCATAAAATGCGTGCATGGGTGAGATTTTTGTTATAATTTTTTTTTCAAAATAAATAAATAAAATGTAAAAACTCAATATTTTTTGCATGATTGTGTTTGTGAAATATAATAGAGCGCTGAAACTTAGGTATGATGCAAGTGACCACATTGATTCTATTTTTTAAAAGATATAAATGATAGTAATGAATAATTAATGAATTAAATAAATTTGATCAAGAAGATGAACAGATGTTTTATATTTAAAATGGATGCGGTTGCGCCTTGCCCTTGTCAGGCATGCGCCTGCGACTAGGATCCAAGACCTCTTTGCGCCATGAGCCTTTAATAACAAAGTGTCTACCTCGTCCTCCTCCTACACCCATCAGGGCTTATCGGGTGCTCATGCTGCATCCACTTGTCCTTCTACTCACTGGATCATTGATTCAGGAGGGACGGATCATATGACTGGTTCCTCTACAGGTTTTGTCTCCTATCTTCCCTTGTCTGGAGGGACAAGGTGAGCATTGCGGATGACTCCTCTCCTATTGCTGGGAAAGGATCCATGCTTGCTCCTTTCTCACTCTTTCTTATGTTCTTCATATTCCTAAGTTTACTCGTAACCTTCTCTCAATTAGTTATTTAGCTAATTCTATGAACTCCTCTGTAACTTTTTTCCCACTTCTTGTCTGTTTCAGGACCTGAAGACGGGGAAGGTAATTGGCACTAGTAGATTGTGTGATGAACCCTACCTGTTTGACTCCTCCAACCCTGCTTCTCCACCGCAGGCTCTTCATGTTGATGAGTTTTCTATTTTGGATACCTGACATTGCCATCCAGGACATCCCTCTATCCCCTCTATGAAACTTGTATTCCCTAATATGTCTTCTTTATTATTAGACAATTTTCACCATGATGTATGTGAACTAGGCAAACATCCTCGTACTTCTTTTAATCAAGTATCTTCCCTTAGATCCACATCTTTTGCTGTTATTCATAAAGATGTTTGGGAGCCTTCCCGGTTGCTTTAATATCTGGGTGTTTCTAGTTTGTTACTTTCATTGATTCCACACTACCTGGGTATACTTAATGAAAGCTAAAAATGAAGTGTTTCCGTTATTTCAGCGTTTTCAAAAAAATGATAGCTACTCAATTCAATACCACCATTAAAATCCTTCGTACTAACAACGATTGTGAGTACATTGATTCACAGTTTGACAGATATCTACAGGACCTTGGTATCATCCACCAAACATCTGGTGTCTACTCACTGATCAAAATGGTGTAGCAGAACGTAAGAATCATTATCTTTTGGAGGTTGTCTGATGTCTCTTATTTCAGAGTCACCTTCCAAAATACTATTGGGGAATGTTGTTCTCACAACCCCTTACCTCATCAACGGGATGCCTACACGGGTTCTCGGGAATAACACGCCTCTCCACACTCTTCAAGTTCCTCCCACTAACCTTCATCCTCGTGTCCTTGGGTTGTGTGTTTCGTTCACATACATCAAAAGACAAAACTTGACTCACTTGCTCTCAAATGTGTCTTCATCGGGTATTCTCCAACTCAAAAGCGGATACAAATGCTTTGACCCTGTAACCAAGAGGGTGTTTGTGACCATGGATGT
This sequence comes from Dactylorhiza incarnata, assembly GCA_033032865.1. Lineage (NCBI taxonomy): Eukaryota > Viridiplantae > Streptophyta > Magnoliopsida > Asparagales > Orchidaceae > Dactylorhiza > Dactylorhiza incarnata. The sequence goes on from JAWHQI010000013.1 coordinate 4,607,396, forward strand.
GACATTTCATGAATCTAAGATACTATGACACCTCATTTTAGGGGGGGGGGGTCCTCACCAGCGTTGGAAGTGAGCACTTCATCTCTTCTGGAGGAGTCCTTACATACTCCTTTACCCGTTCCTCCTTTATACCAGCCTTCAGCTACTACCCCTGTTGTTACTACTCTTGTTCCTATTTCCCCTAACGGCCAGGAGAAGTCCCGTGCTCCCCCTTTACATGTTTACTCTCATAGGAAATGAGGTAAAACACGCAAGCCTCACTCAGAATACCTGTGCTGACATATGACCCGTCTTCAGATTCTACTACACTACGTGAAGCCACTTCTACTCAACACCCACTGTCTCAGCTTGTTTCTTACACTTCTCTTATTGCTTCACATAGAGCCTTTGTTTCCTCCTTGTCATCTATTTCTATCCCATCATCCTGGTAGGAACCCTTGGTCACAACAAGTGGCAAAATCCATGCTCGAGGAAATGCATGCTTTTGAGAAGATTTGTACATGTGATCTTGCGCATCTTCCTCAGGAGAAGACTGTTGTTGGATGTAAGTGGGTGCTTGCTGTCAAACAAAACATCTAGGGAATTGTCGAGAGATACAAGACAAGGCTTGTCGCCAGAGGATATACACAGACTGCTAGGATCGATTATCAGGAGACGTTCGCTCCTGTAGTGAAGATGAACTTAATAAGAGTTCCCTATCTTGTGCTGCCTGTAAGGGATGGAACCTCAGTCATCTAGATGTAAGAAATGTGTTCCTTCATAGAGACCAAGAAGAAGGAAGTGTATATGTCCCAACCTCCTGGACTTACCCCTGAGGGATCTGAAGGGAAGATTTGCAAACTAAAAAAAAGCTTTATAAGGCCTTAAATAATCTCCTAGAGCTTGGTTTGGAAGATTTCAAAAGGCAATGAGGATGTTTGGATATTCTCGGAGTAATGCTGATCATACTCTGTTCATCAAACACAGGAAAAGAAAATTGACAGCTCTTATAGTTTATGTGGGCGACATTGTTATAATAGGAGATGATATAGAAGAGGTTTAAACTCTAAAAATATGGCTGGCTAGAGCATTTAAGGTAAAGGACTTAGGTAACCTTACATATTTCCTGGGTACTGAAGTCGCCAAATCCAGACATAGGATTTTTATCTCGCAGAGGAACTATATTCTTGATTTACTTGAGACATCAGGAATGAGTAGATGTAGATCTGTCGATACCCCTAATGAAGCAAACAACCGATTAGGGAGGGATGACAGAGAGCCTGTTGAGGACATTCCTTTTTTCAAACATTAGTGGGGAAGCTGATTTACTTGCACATACACGCCCAAATATCTCGTATGCAGTTGGAGTGGTCAGCCAATACATGCACTCACCAATGACTCGATATCTTGATGTTGTCCGACATATTCTCAGATACCTCAAGTCCTCTCTTAGGAGCGAGATCTTACTCTTGCTGAATGATGAACTAAATATTGAATTTTACACCGACGTAGATTGGGATGGATCGATTGATGATCGACGATCCACCTCAGGATATTGCACTTTTGTTGGTGGGAATTTGGTCAAATGGAGGAGCAAGAAACAACACGTGGTGGCTAGATTCAGTGTTGAAGTTGAGTTCAGAGCTATGGTACATGAAATATGTGAATGATTGTGGATTCGAACTATCATGAGAGATTTGGGCTTTGAGAACACTGAGCCACTCAAATTATATTGTGAAAACAAGCAGGCCATCAGTATTGCTCATAACCCTGTTCAACACGATCGCACCAAACATATTTTACACTTCATCAAAGAAAACATAGTGAGAGCAATCATTTGTACTACATTTATTCCATCTGAACAATAACTGGCTGACATCCCCATGAAAGGATCGAGTACAAGTGCTTTTGAAAGGCTCGTTACCAAGTTGGGCATGATCAACATTCCACGCCCAACTTGAGGGGGTGTTAGCATGTATTGTCATGTAGTGTATTTGTATTATTTGTATTTTCTCTTTATGTATTTTTCTCCTCCTTCCCTCACTCATATATATACACGAGTGAAGCCCTTTATAATGATTAAAAAAGATTATTACCATATCAACAAGATTTATCACAGAATTTTAGTTAACTCGAACAAAGAACCTATTTCATATTTCACAAAAGGAGAATTTGTTCTAAAGAAAGAATTATTCCAATAATGATGTCATTTTAAGATCAGAGAAACAATATGTCTCTGGTGTGTTTATTCAATGAGATACGCCAATATAAGAATTTCATTTATTTAAAATAAAAAACTAGTCTTTTATTAGTAAAAATAAATACATTCTTTTTAAGAGACAAGTACTAGTACGCATGCTAGCTTTGCATGTAAAGAGAGTGAACATATATATTTTATTAAAATACAGATCTCTTCTTGATCACAATAATCGTAATATATGTGTTAATAAAAATATACATATTTAAAAGTCATATTACCGGCGGTTGAAAGAGATATACATGAAAGTAAATTGACTAATCGTGTAAACGAAAAAAAAATATAAAAATGGTTGTGTCAGCTAACATCGATCTTGATGGAGGTACACCATCATACCCACACAAAAAAATTAGGTGGGACCTTAGATGTATGGAAAACAACGAGAGAGAAATAAAATGATAAAAATTATCAATATTTTTATTTCTTCACATCCATATTACAACAAGTATTTGTACACTTATATAGAAAAGAGAGGGGAGAGGAAATCCCATTCTAAGATATGGGACTAATAACTACAAAGAGAGAGAGCCTAGTAGGGCCTTCGTTACTGGGTCTTTTTACATGATTTCTTTAACACTCCCCCGTAAGCTGGAGCATACAGATCGTAGATACCAAGCTTGGACAAGAACTGATAATATAGTGGACGTGGTAAAGCCTTCGTGAGAATGTCCGCAACTTATCCGGCAGCAGGAACATGTTTTAACTCCAGTTTCCTGAGTTGTACCTTCTCCTGAATGAAGTGATAGTCGACTGCGATGTGTTTGGTGCGTTCATGAAAAACAGGATTCTTGGCAATATGTATAGCAACTTGATTGTCGCAATAGAGAGTAGCCGGTGAGGGAAGTTTCACACCTAGGTCACTTAGAAGGCTTTCCAACCAGGTGATCTCGGACACAACAGAGGTCATTGAATGATACTCAACTTCGATGGATGAGCGAGCGACCACAGACTGCTTCTTGCTGCGCCAGGTGATAAGGTGTACGTCAACGTATGTACAATATCCACTTGTGGAATGACGATCATCCATAGTCAGCATCAGAGCCAACATGCACTTATTCATTTACTTATATTTACCTAATTTATATTTTATTAATTAATTGTTAATTACATGCAGTTCTCCCACATCCCACACTGATACTATTTCCTGGCCTCAACCTCAACACTCCACATTCCCACGTCGATCAACCTCCCAAACTCCATGCCCAAAATATACAGCCCGCATCCACATCCAACATTTACTGCCATTTCCATGTCAAGTAGCAGTTGGATAATAAGTTGTTTTCTGTAACTTTCGGTTTTAGTATTGTTAGTTTGAGTTCTTCATGTTGCATATATAATAGACTGAAATGTATCTTTAAAAGAGCAGGAAATATATTATCCAAGTTCTCTTCTTCACACCTATTCTCCTAGAAAAAGTGCTTATGATTATAATTGAAGAGGATCTACGGACGTACATGTGTATCTTCAAAGGGCGTTCATGCATGTAACACAAATTCAACACGAACATAATAAGAACTAAAAGGTTATGACAAGCAATAAAAATTAATTTAAGGGGTCACAAGCAGAACACGTGTTTGATAAATTTCATATAAAATACTTGATATACCTTGCAAAAGATCTCTGATACGACCCCATCACTTTCTGAGGCTATCAGCTCCATCTCAACATTCTGTAATCCTTTTACAATACCTTTTTGTTCTTCAGCTAAAGCCTTAAGTTGTATCTATAAAAGTAATATATCAGACAAGATTTCAATGATGTAAGTTGATGAAAAATTGGCATGAAAGTGAATAACAAAAAGGACCTTTGATGCTGCTTCCAGGCTGATAAAATCTTCATGAAGATCTAGGAGATGCGGTGACTTTGAATCAAGGACCTGCTTCTCATGCTAATTTAAATTTAGGTAACCAAAAGTAGCAGTGTATGATCACTGTGGTGTAGAAAAACTAAATTATCCAAAGAAATTGCTTAATTAAGATGCAGTAAAATATAATGTTTTATTGTACAAAGATTTTAAAAAAGGTGTTATAGAGTGCTTGATGCCGGGGATGTTGGATGCCCTAGCATGTGACTACATGAGATGGGGTGCAACTACCGACAACTATCATGAGTGCAAATGTGTTTGTCAGTCCAATTAAAAGTGCAACAGTAATAAATTAAAATAAAATATAACAGGGGCACAATCATTCACAATTATTGATTAAGGAAGAACAAGTTTTATTCAACAAAATAACTAAGGCGCAAATACTTTAAAGTACACACTAAATAGCTGCTGCAAATCATTAGAGTTCATGATATTAACACATACAAATTACATTCAACAAAACATGATCCAAATATGTAATAATAGAAGTGTTGGAATCTTCTATGATCTAGAAGTAATCAAGGAGTTAGTCTCACTATCAACGTAATATGTGTCTATGGGGTAGCACATAAAAACATATGAAAAATGGACAAATGATCGTGTTGGTTTTACTTATATTAGATATGAGTGAAGAACCAAGTCTATACTGATTGGGAGTAAGTCTATGTCGAATTGGATTCGAAATGAGATGTATGTCGACCAGACATCACGTCGATATCATGTACGTCAACTAGATGTATGTCGACTCCTATCATGACTTCAAATGTGTTCGCCAGTCCGATTAAAAGTGCAACAATAATAAATTTAAATAAAATATACAATCGTTCACAATTATTGATTAAAGAAGAACAAGTTTTATTCAACAAGACAACTTAGGCGCAAATACTTTAGTACACACTAAATAGTTCTTGCAAATTCATGATAGTAACACATACAAAACTACATCCAACAAAACAAGATCCAAATATGCAATAATAGAAGAACAAAACTCCAAGCAACGACTTACACATGTAGGCGGCGGCAGAATAGATTGATTATGGGGAATCCAAGTTTGTTGCAGTTTTAGGAGGCGTTGTGAAAGATATGGGTTGTCAATGATCTACACCTAGAGGGGGGTGATTAGGTGTTTTCGGGATAATTTGCTACTTTAAATTGATCTATCACAGCACATAAGCAATCACAGAAAATACACAAAATTTATAGTAGTTCCCTACAAGACAATGTGTCTAGAGGTAGTCCACTGTCCCTCCCACCTATCTAGCAATGAGCTAGACTAAGAAACTTCTCCAAATCTCGGATCTTTTCACTATACAGAAGATCTTACAAATCAGATCACAAAGGATCCTACCTCAGCCCTTCACATAGAAAAGCTTACACTCAGGTTATACAAACCTTACAACTATTTTCTCAGACTTTACAAGTCCTACCAAGCACTTAGATCTGTACCAAGATCCTACCAAAACTCAGGCTCACACAGAACCCTACCAATCCCAGGCTCACACAGAACCCTACCAACTTAGATCTGGTACAAGATCCTACAAGCTCAGGTTCACAAAGAACCCTACAAAGTAATACAAAAAAGTTGGAGTAGAAGAAAAGACTTCAAGATGGAAACTTTGAATAGCAGGTCTTCTTCTTCTTCTTGTAACAATAAGCTCAATGATCTTGGGGATTACTGAGTCTTTCTATTGAATCTCCTCCTTAGTTGATAGATGCACTTCTAGTATAGGAGGAAGATTCTTCCTTGTCTTCTCAGGCAAGTGATGAAGATTTTCTTCTTGTTCTCTTCTTTGTATTCTTGATCAGATTCAATTTATTGTGAGAAAAACTACTTCTATGAAATCGACAATTTCTGCCTTTTTATATTCTTTTGTAACTCTGCATAAAAGCCCTTCCAGAATTCTTCTATAAATTGCCTGATAGAATATTTGAAAGAAACGGTAAGATAGATTATAATAAATGTCTTGCCGTCTTTGGAACTTGCAGAATATAGAAGTAATAATATTCTTCCTTAAACACTGTGTAACGGCTATATTCTGTACAAGATTTATTATTTATTACTCCTTGATTGGTGCGCAAGATGGGCGACGTACATATTCCCTAAATATCAATTTTCAAGAGAACCGACGCATTAAATGTTACTTTGCAAATGTTCAAGACGATAATATACCTTCAAGACGATATTGTCTTGATCAGTGTAAACGGCAGATATTCTTCACGACGATATCATCGACATACTTCCTTCTTCACGACTCGACTTGATTTCTCAACGATATTACTTCTTCAAGACGATATCGTCGAGATGTTTCCTTAGATACAATATATCATCAATCTTCAAGGCGATATGTCTTCTTCAAGACGGTATCGTTAACATGCATCCTTCTTCAAGACTTTATATAATATCTCAACGATATTACTTCTTCTTGACGATATCGTCGAGATATTCCTTTTCATATGACTTAAACTATTCTTCAAGCTGATAGCCTTTCTTCAAGACGATATCGTCTTGATCTTCTAGACGATATAAGATATTCAAACCGATGTTTGTCCACATGAACCTTTCTTCATGACTTAAAGAGTTATGTCTTTTAATCTTCAAGATTAGGCCTCTTCTTCAAGACGATATCGTCGAGACATCTTAGCTCTATCCACGATAAGCTTTCTTCAACCTTTAAGACAATACATCTTCTTCAAGACGATGTCGTCGAGTCATCTGAACTTTGTCTTTCTCAACTATAAGCTATCTTAAATCTTCAAGACTATATGCTTTCTTCAAGACGATATCGTCGAGATATCCGAACTTAGCATTATCAACGATAAGCTTCCTTCAAGACGATATCGTCGAGATATCTGAACTTAGGCTTATCAACGATAAGCTTTCTTCAAGACGATATCGTCGAAACTGATTCGACGATATAATATCTTTCTCAACGATTCATCTGCTGAGTCTTGAGATGATATTTTACTTAGTGATTTTTATTACTGTTATCGTCTAGATACTGATGATGTAGCTTTGATGCTTTTCAACGACATGTATATTATCTCAACGATATATCCAGTCCTTGATGATTTTAGACTTAGAAAATTTACTTGACAAATGGTTTATCTTCTGCAGTCATGAATAAAGTATGCCATCAAATACATAGTGCATTTATCATTGATCTGAGCACTTCTTCAATTCAGGAACATTGCTGGGCACAGTTCCCAACAATCTCCCCCTATTTGAAGAAGTCATAACTCACTTCAATGATAAATGTCAAAGGATAAATAAAGTCATAATTTGAAGACATTCAGAAGTCATAATTTGAAGACATTCAGATAAATGCCAAAGGATATAAACAGAGAATGTTTTAGAACAAAAATATATCAGTCATTTTCCCAAGTCATTTTTAGATAAAACATTATATGGTCTTCATGTCCCGCTGCTGCTTCCTTTTCCTTTTCTCCTTTGCCTTTCATAGAAGTTGATTGGTTTTGGAATCTTCTTTGGAGAAGGAGGACCATGGGGAAATGCCAGTTTATGATTTCTCAATTTCTCCATTTGAGTTAAGTGCAGATTCCATTCAGCAGATTAGTAGACCCTCTCTGACCCATCCTGAGGGTATCCAAATTCCACCAGGCTTCTGAGATCAAGGTCCTAAAGTTAGGACTCCACTTGCATGACTGTGGATCCTGCTCAATTTCCCCAAGCCTCTTCTGTCTATACCTCTTGCTCTGAACTCTTGTTCTTTTTCTGGAGCTGGCAGATTCTCCAACTTCTATGTCATATATCTCTGATGCAGTGCTCTCAGATGGTTCTACTAGCTCAAAGGCTGATGGAGGTTTTTGTAAGGCTTGCTTAACTTGATTGACTGTCCACATGGCTTGATTTAAGCCAGCATTTATCATTGCCTTCTCCCCCTTAAGGACTTCTTCAGCTATGTGATCATCAAGAGCTACTTTTTAATAGGATTACTATTAAAAAGAATGACATAGATTGGTTGAAAGATATACATATGATGGGCTAACTGTCGCTCTATCCATGAATATCAACGCTCTAACTATTTTGATGGATTGTTCTCTGCTTGTTAATACTATACAGAGCAGTGACTTCACAAATTGAAAGCTTAAGAAGATTGGAAAGGATATATTTGCTCAATTGAATACAACATCATATGTCAAATAGCTTAGGAAACCAACATCATATGTCAAATAGTTTAGGAAACCTTATTAGCAGGATATAATTGGGCTTCCTAATCCTTATGGTATTTTACCTTTTTAAGGTCTGGGGCCATCTCCCAACCTTCTTTGTATATTTTCTGTTCAAATAAAGTTACCAAAAAAATTTGCTTACAAATATTACATATGTTGATTGGGCAGGATATACTATCGATAAGATATCTAATTCATGCTACCGATCCATTGTTATCTATAATTTGGTTAATTGGAGGAGCTAAAAATAACATCTTATTGATAGGAGCAGTCCAGAGGCAGAGGATTGTGTTCTAGCTCATTGTATATAGAAGTGGATCAAAATTTATCAAGGAGAAAATCGACGATGAGAGCATTTTCATGGTTTACGTATGTAGAAGAACTATGACTAAGCAAGCCCATGTAAAGACCCTTTTTTCACATGTATAGATTAGTCCAACATCTTGGTTTGGAGTTGAGATTTCACTCCTCTGTCCTATAAATATGTGTACAAATACTTGTATTTTAAGGTTGATATATGAAGTAATAAAAAATATTTTGCTTCGTATTCCAATTTTCTACATGGAATCAGAGCCCCGCAATTCCTAATATAGAACTCTCGACGATTGAGCTCTTGCTTTGGCCAATTGAGATTGTTCTTTCCTCTTGAGCTATTTTCTTTTAGGTACTAGCAGCGTCTGCCTTGGGAGATCGCCAATTTCAGTGCTCAACATCTTCTCAAAATAACCAGTCCCGGGCAGCCTTTTATAGGCACGCCGACTGTCATTATCCTCGCAGGCCATGCCATCATACTCACCGAACCCTCAACTTATGCACTCGCCGTTTGTCTCCGCCAGTCTCACCGCTTTCATTTGATGCAAGAACCATCGACACTGTACCTCCTAAACTCGTGCACGCTCGCCATTTCTGCATTCGTGACTCCCTAATTGGTCTTTCTCGCGGATTTCATGCGACCAGTACTCGTCGTCCTCGTGGCTTGAGACGATCAGCTTGAGCTAGCGGCTAGCTCCATGCTTTAGGAGTTGTTGCTTCCCTGCATTCAGAGCAACGAAGGGATTGCTACGGAAAGGTAGCCCAAAACGTAGATTGCAGGCATGCATGAAGGTTGCCCAATTTAAAATAGGGGTCTCCCGTGCTAGTTGGTCATACCATAGCTGGGTCGTGCCCCAGAGGTGGAAGGAAGCAAACCAAATCCAATCCTCCAATGGAGTGATCTGGTTGGCGAAGAAGTTCTCACAACACGTGAGCCAGGCCAGGGGATCGCGCTTGTTGTCAAACAAAAGAAAATCCAACTTCACGTAACGCGGAACACTGCCTCTCGTGGATCGGAGATTCGCCTTGATTTGAACACTTTGCGGGGTGGTGTGATGGCTGAGAGGTGCCAGGCAGAGGCAAGCCATCTATGCAGGCAGTGAGAGCCATCAACTTTTGTATGACCTCCATAATATGAGCGAGGATAAGACCTCCCTCATCCATGGGCGCAGAATGTGCGTGCGGGCTCGCCGGAGGTGGTAGAAGTGGGGGCAGAGTGCTGGAAGGCTCGATGCTGGGGGATGGGCACTCGACCGGCCAAGGGAGTAGTGGAGCAGTGGCGTGGGAGGACTGGAAGGCTCGGCGGAAAGCAGCCGCTTGAGGCGTGCAGATGTAACATCCCATTCCAGGAGGAGCAGATCTTGATCCTATGGATTTTTTTGGAGAGTTCTCGGCTAGCAGCTTCCGTTCGTCGATCGACGAACGGGGAGCGCTCCCGTTCGACGAATGTCGAACGGGGAGCGTTCAGCGAAAGGGAAGCTGCTCCCGTTCGTCGATCGACGAACGGGGAGCGCTCCCGTTCGACGAATGTCGAACGAGGAGCGTTCAGCGAAAGGGAAGCTGCTCCCGTTCGTCGATCGACGAACGGGGAGCGCTCCCGTTCGACGAATGTCGAACGGGGAGCGCTCCCGTTCGACGAATGTCGAACGGGGAGCGCTTAGCTAGAGCAGCTCCCGTTCGACGATCGACGAACGGGGAGCTGCTCCCGTTCGACGATCGTCGAACGGGAAATCTTAACTCCTTCCCGAAAAGAAAAAAAAAATACAAATTAAGTGCTTTTGTTTATTTGGTCTTTGGGAAGGCAGTGGAGGTTTATCCAATAGGGGTTTGACACCTATGTTGGGAAGTCCCAAGGCCTATTAATGCAAACCAAAAAGAAAGGGCCGAGCCATCTCATTTTCTCTTCTTCTTCTTCATCATCTTCTTCCCAGAACTCCATCTTCCTCCCTCTCTTTCTCATTCTCTGTCTCCACCTATCCCCCACCCCACTTAGGGTTTTGGCCAAGAAAATTCGTGGAGAAGCTCGTACGTCCGTTGGAAGAAGAGCTAGCTTGGAAAGGGTTGAGTTCGTCCAAGCGCCGTCATGCCGCCGCGATCGTCGGCCCGGATTCAGGTGACTTCCGACCCCTCTCCCTTGGTGCTAGTATCTTAGACCCCCTAGGCGAGATATCGAACTCAATTGAGTCGATTTGGGAGCGAAATGAAGTTCTGTAGGTTGAGGCCGCGTTAGGGTTTTCGCCGTAGGGCGTCGTTCGCCGCGAACATGCCCCCAATCGACTCCCCGCTTCAATACGAACGTGGGACGTTGGTTTCGTGTGACGTGGTGGCCTTGTGAGGGTGCATGGGAGGAGAGGTGGTGGCTGCCTAAATTTCATATGGGATTTCCTTTATTAGTTCCCTGTCAGGGGAATTCAATATATATACTTATATATATATGATCATTAATGCTTGGAATGAGAAACAGATCCCTGTTAGGGGATTTTAATTATATATGTGATCATTGATGCTTGAAATGATCTAATCTCCATTTGGGGGAGATGGTAAATAATCCTCTGTTATAGGATTGTTGATTAATTATGACCGATGGTGGAAGTCCAGTAGCTTGGCTTGAATAGATTCCATAGTTAAATAATATGTTATGCCATCATGTGCGCAAGTAGTCCATAGTCCTATGAATTGGTTTAATAGTGTCCATGTTATACGCACACCACTGCACACGAGTAATCAACTCGGAACGGGCGGCACGGTTAACTTAGTGCGGGTCACAAGTTATAGTTATAGCCAGTGGTAAAAGGAAAGGACCCAGTTGTTGGGGGCCTTGGATACTAATTAGCATCGAGTGTTGCCGCGCGAGGTGGAAGGTGGTAAAGCTCATGGAGCGAGTCCTTAGTGCTCGATAGCACGCATGGTGTGTTCAAACTACGTAGGTAAACATAATTGCGCATGGTGGTATAGATCCTCGTGGGAGGATAGGTTGTGGCGGGTCTACGGGCTCGCTAGTCGTGACACCGACAGAAGCCGGCAGTTAGACTCAGACCGGTTGGGTTGGAATGTCTTGGTGTCCATCTACCCAATAGATCCCCTCCGCGTCTTGAAGACCCCGCATGAATGCGGGTAGTACGCAGGGACTCCGCTATGAGCAAGAGCGTCGAGGCGTACATAGGCCTAGGACAGGTAGTGTTCATACCCTCCTAGTAGTGGCGAAGCCCGTGCCACTGCCACCGTCTGGCCACGACGGGGGGCGCCTGAGTGGTTAGCTACCCTCGAAAAGTGGGAACTAAATGTCTATGTCGACATAGCAATCGTGCATGAGTCAGTCCTTATATCATAATCATTGCATTGCACCGCATTCATATCATAATCATTGCATTGCACCGCATTGGAACCTCATCATATAAACTTGTATGGGCATCCTTATATGATGAGTTACCTTTATACGCAGACCCTTGACTTATAAGCTTGTATGGGCATCCTTATAAGTTAAGTTCAATTCAGTTTTCTAATACTCTGCTTATGTCTGTTGCTACTTATACTTGCAAATATATATAACCACTGCTACTTTTATGCTTACGAACATATTGGATAGTGATATGGAAAGTGCGTGGGCACTTAAACAACCGACACATATGAACAACTATTACCTGTCACCTGCTTGTTTATTATTGCTAATATTGCAGCTCCTTTTCTTTCTTTCCGCCCGGTGCCTTGGAGTCGCCGGGGGAGCGGATGTGAAGCCACTTAGTCTTTATGACTAACGGTTGCTACGTCCCCTTTTTAGGAGCGCACCCTGGAGCGGCAGCGCAACCTGGAGCAGCGGCGCGCCCTGGAGCAGCAGCGCACGGCGCTGGAGACGGATAGTCCGGCCGGGACGACAGGGCAGGATACCACGATACCATCGCAGCCGTCAGTGACAGATGTGAGCGAGTTTTGTTGTAGCCCTTGAGGCTTTTTCTTTTGTTACTCTGATATTATACACTCGTTTGGTGTGTATTTGGACTGTACTTATGCGGATATTTATATCTGGTGGCTTCTTATTTTATTTTATATGATGGGTTGGCATTGATGATATTTGTTAGCCGGCAGGATAGGCGTCTTGTGGAGGAGGCTAGCCCGTGAGCTGGCGCTTCGGCAAGGCGGCTGTCCTGGGCATAAGACTTCCCTCGGCCGTGTTTTGTGTTCCGGAGGGGGGGTCTTACAAATGGTATCAGCTTGCAACGATCCTGAGGTCAAGAAGTCCACTTCCGCATGGTGCACCCCTCTCACCTCTTCAGTTTGAGGACAAACTGAATGAGCGGAAGCAGTGGTGTGCCCATGTGTAATTCGCATTAAGTATGTCTATTACCTTCTTTCGAATAGCCAACCTAACCCCAACATCTATCTTGCATGTAGATTCTGGTACATTCAGAACCGGCGACGGCCACTCCCGTGCCTCCAGTACCTACTCCTTTTCAACAATCAGAGCTAGGCCAGACTCTGACGGCAATCCTGGATGCCTTCAGGTCTCAGCAGATGCCGGTGCAGCCGCAGGCCCCAAGCTCCAATTGGTTGAGCACCTTCCGTGCTCTCTCCCCTCCCACCTACCATGGGACGGAGTCCGCAGTTCAGACGGAGGAGTGGCTGGATACAGTGCAGGAGTTACTGGCAGGGATCCGTTGCCCGAGCAACATGGCAGTCACATTGGCAGTCACGACCTTGGATCTACATGCGAAGAGGTGGTGGAAGTCCTTGATGGGCTCCACCTTCGAAGGACGCAACCACCTGGACATAAGCTGGGTCGAGTTTGCGGACGCGTTCCTGGAGCACTTTGTCTCTTCTACGGCCAGGGACGAGCTTGAGGAGAGATTTCTGCAGCTGAAGCAGGGGTCGAGATCGGTGGTCGAGTACCAGCGGGAATTTCAGCACTTAGCCAGATTCGCAGACTCTTATGATTTAGATGATCACGGGTACGCGAAGCGGTTCTACAAGGGCCTGCGAGATCCTCTGAGGCAGGCTCTCCTCTTCGTCGCCGATTCGAGCCTCACGCAGATTATAGAGACGGCACAGAAGTTGGAAGCGGACCACTTGGGGGTCCAGGCCAGGAATAAGAGGCCCGCAGAGGAAGTGATGGAGGCGGGGCCCAGCTTCGGGAGGAGACAGAACACCAGGGGCAGAGACAGAGGCCAGCGGAGAGATGGCGGGCGTCTTCGCCCAAACTTTAGGTTGGAGCAGCCAGCGCGACCGCTACCATTGCCCCCACCACATCAGGGTCAGGCGCTTCAGCCGCCGAGAGAGCACCTTCGAGCGGTGTGTTATCATTGCAACCAGCCCGGCCACATTCGGAGATACTGCCCGCAGCTGCAAGGAAACGCTCCGAATCTCCCCATGGCTCCTCCGGCAGCGCAGCGAGGAAGAGGCCGAGGTCGAGGCCAGGGTCAGCAGGGTAGGAACCCCAGACCTGCTCGGGAGCAGGTATACGCTTTGGATCTAGCTTAGGAGCGAGACCCGCAGGAGGTCATCACAGGTAATTATGTTTGTATTTTCCTCGTTTCATAACTAAGGTGCTTAAGTTCGCATGATTTTAACCCCAGGTACCGTGCTCGTTTGCGGTAAACCCGCTCTTACTCTTTTTGACATGGGTGCCACTCATTCGTTCGTATCAGAAGAATTTGTGAATGAACTGGATGCAGTACAGTGCTTCAGGGGAGCCCCCAGGAGGGTGCGCCTCCCGGATGGCTCGGAGATACGATCTACCTCCAGGTGCAGCTTGGTAATATCCATCGGTGGGAAGCAATTTGAGACACCGGCAACTGTGTTGCGGATGCCCGACCTTGATCTAATATTGGGCATGACGTGGTTGCACTGGAATCACGGGAAGATCGACTGTGTGGCGAAGCGGATCACGCTGAGGCATGATGACTCAGAGGTGGTAATTCAAGGTATAAGATCCGTATCACGAAACTTGTTGTCTTCTATACAGGTTGTGAAGGCTCACGAGCAAGGCGATGAGGTGTTCGTGATCTGTTTTGAGATGAAGGAGATAGGGCCTGAAATGAAGGATGTACCGGTAGTCCGGGATTTTCCGGATGTTTTCCCCGAAAAACTACCCGGATTACCCCCACCTAGGGAGGTAGACTTCCAAATTAAGCTGGTACCGGGAGCTAAGCCTGTTTCACGGGCCCCGTATAGAATGACGCCCAAGGAGCTAGCAGAGTTCCGTGTACAACTGCAAGAATTGGTGGACTCAGGGTTCGTTCGTCCTAGCTTGTCACCCTGGGGAGCCCCGGTTCTGTTCGTGAAGAAGAAGGACGGTTCGCTCCGCTTGTGCATAGATTATCGGGAGCTCAACCGACTGACGGTCCGGAACACTTATCCTCTGCCGCGAATCGACGAACTCTTTGATCAGTTGGAAGGAGCGCAATGGTTCTCCAAGCTCGACTTGCGCTCTGGCTATTATCAGTTGAGGATTCAGGAGGAGGATATCCAGAAGACTGCTTTCAGCTGGAGGTACGGGTTGTATGAATTTACGGTTATGCCCTTTGGGCTCACTAATGCACCCTCTGCGTTCATGAGCCTGATGAACAGGGTGTTTGCGCCTTATTTGGACGACTTCGTGATCGTATTCATCGACGACATCTTGGTTTATTCGAAGTCATTACTGGACCATTGGAAGCATCTAGAGCTGGTGTTGGCAAAACTGAGGGAGCATCAGTTGTTCGCAAAATTTGGCAAGTGCGAGTTCTGGCTCCGCAAGGTGGCTTTCTTGGGTCATGTTATCAGCGGTGCGGGATTGGTCGTAGATCCTGCTAAGGTTCGTGCTGTGAAGGAATGGCAGCCGTTGAAGTCAGCCGCAGATGTGCGCAGCTTTTTGGGGCTTGCCGGGTACTACCGCAAATTTGTCGAGGGGTTCTCGAAGATTGCTCTCCCGCTCACTAAGCTGACCAGAAAGGAGGTGCCGTTTGTGTGGTCGCCTGAGTGTGAGGCCGCATTTCAGGAGCTGAAGGATCGCCTCACCTCAGCCCCGGTCCTTACTCTTCCGTCTGGTAGAGAAGGATTTCAAATTTACACGGATGCGTCCTTGCAGGGGATGGGTGTCGTACTGATGCAGTACGACCACGTGATTGCTTATGCGTCGAGGCAGCTTAAGAAGCACGAGGTAAACTATCCGGTGCATGATCTGGAGCTGGGTGCAGTGATATTTGCTTTGAAGATTTGGAGACACTATCTATATGGGGTCCACTGCGAGATATTCACCGACCACAAGAATTTGAAGTACATACACACTCAGAAGGATCTGAATTTGAGGCAGCAGCGGTGGATCGAGTTCCTGTGTGACTATGATTACACGCTAAACTACCACCCAGGGAAGGCAAATTCGGTGGCCGATGCTTTGAGCAGGAGGACATCTAGTCCGGAGTCACGGCTGATGGCCATGGAGTTGGTAAGGATGCTCGAGGAAATGCAGATCACGCTCGTGTCAAAAGCCGATCCAGAGGTTTTCGCCGAGTACCTGTCCGCGATGAGCATAGTTTGTGATATCCGAGATCGCATTCGAGCAGAGCAGAGGAAAGATGTTGCCCTGGAACCTATTCTTCGAGCAGTGGAGGCTGGTTCTGCGGAGGAATACACCATGCAAGAGGATCTGGTTCACTTCCGTGGCAGGTTATACATACCCGCAGGTGGAGGAATTCGAGAGGACATTATGAAGGAAGCTCACTGCACAAAATACTCTGTGCACCCCGGGATTGTCAAGATGTACACTGATCTGCGAAGGACGATGTTTTGGCCTGGGATGAAGAAGGATGTCACTTATTTCGTCATTCACTGCGAGGCGTGCCAGAAGGTAAAGGCAGAGTGTAGGAGTCCGGCGGGGTTGCTGCAGCCGTTGTCCATTCCCGAGTGGAAGTTTGAAGACATATCCATGGATTTCGTTCACGGGCTGCCTCGTTCCCGCTCCGGGAGTGACTCTGTTTGGGTGATCGTGGACCGTCTGACGAAGGTCGCAAGGTTTATACCGATGAGGAAGGATTCGCATGTTGATGTGTTGGTAAGACTCTTCGTCGAGCAGTTTGTTCGCTATCATGGGGTGCCCAAAACGATCGTTTCGGACCGTGACGGTCGCTTTACCTCCAGGGAGTGGAAAGCAGTGCAAGCTTATTTGGGTTCCCGTTTGACCTTTAGCACGGCCTTCCACCCTCAGACGGATGGTCAGTCAGAGCGGACGATCAGGACCCTTGAAGATTTGTTGCGCCTTTGTGTTTTAGATCGAGGAGAGCCATGGGAGAGACTCCTGCCCTTGGTGGAGTTCTCGTATAATAACAGTCACCAGGCGAGCATTGGCATGGCTCCTTATGCGGCATTGTATGGAAGAAGGTGTAGGACACCTTTGTCTTGGGTCCAAGATGAGGACCCGAAGGCGCTAGGGGTGAAATTCATCGATGATACCGATGAGATGGTCAGACTGATACGAGACCGCATGCTTGAAGCGCAGAGCCGGCAGGCAAAATATTATGACAAAAAGCACAGGGCCGTGGAGTTCCATGTTGGGGACAAAGTGTTCTTGAAGATCAGGCCGATGCACGGTGTGTCTCGGGTTCGGGGAAGGAAAAAGCTCAGCCCTCGTTATATGGGGCCTTATACCATCCTGGAGCGAATTGACCCCTTAGCTTATCGTTTGATGTTACCGCCAGAATTGGAGAATTTACACGACGTCTTCCATGTGTCCTCCCTTCGGAGGGCCTTGCTTCGCCCTGATCAGCATGTGGTAGTTACGTCTGGTCCTGTGGAGCCCGACAGGTCTGTCCGGCTGGAGCCTTTGCGGATAGTAGACACCGAGACCAGAGTGCTGCGGAGGAAGAGTGTTCCGTTGGTGAAAGTGTTGTGGTCCAACCATGGACGGGAGGAATACACTTGGGAGCCGATGAACCTTATGCGGCAGCATTACCCGGGATTGTTTTCCCCAGGTATGGCCTAAACTTGTTTGTCATACCTTGATTTAATACCATAGCCTAAACTTAGTATCATGTAAATATCCGCTAAACCCAGGTAGAAGCCTTGTAGGCCTATCCATCCCCTTCTTGATTTTGCTATGCCCCTACAAGTTTGGGATTAAAACATTTCTATACACATATAGGTAAAGGTTATTAGTTGTAAATGCTAATTTCTTCTGTAGTTATGCTGGGTTGGATGGATGGGTTTGGAGCATACACATGTGTACATATACACATATATCCGTGAAATCTTATTACCTGGGCTCTCTCTCTTTTATTGATTTTCAAAATGGTATTGTGTGTTGAGGTTATGCTCCAGGGAAGGATTGGGTTTTTCTTTTCTTTCTTATTAACTTTACTGATGGGGCTGTTTTGAGGTTATGCCCCAGGAAAAGTTTTGGTTTATAAACTAGGAAATCTATGGTTATTAGTAACCCCATTATAGTGCTGTTTGAGGGTTTGCACTCCAGGAAAGTTAGGCTAGCACTTCTGTTTGTGTTCAGAATAGACCTGCTGCTATGGTTTATGCGACCCTCGTGACCCCAACCTAAATTTCGGGGGCGAAATTGTTTTTTTTTGTTTATAGGATTTGTAACATCCCATTCCAGGAGGAGCAGATCTTGATCCTACGGATTTTTTTGGAGAGTTCTCGGCTAGCAGCTTCCGTTCGACGAATTCGTCGAATTCGTCGAACGCAAGCTGCTCCCGTTCGTCGATCGACGAACGGGGAGCGCTCCCGTTCGACGAATGTCGAATGGGGAGCGTTCAGCGAAAGGGAAGCTGCTCCCGTTCGTCGATCGACGAACGGGGAGCGCTCCCGTTCGACGAATGTCGAACGGGGAGCGTTCAGCGAAAGGGAAGCTGCTCCCGTTCGTCGATCGACGAACGGGGAGCGCTCCCGTTCGACGAATGTCGAACGGGGAGCGTTCAGCGAAAGGGAAGCTGCTCCCGTTCGTCGATCGACGAACGGGGAGCGCTCCCGTTCGACGAATGTCGAACGGGGAGCGCTTAGCTAGAGCAGCTCCCGTTCGACGATCGACGAACGGGGAGCTGCTCCCGTTCGACGATCGTCGAACGGGAAATCTTAACTCCTTCCCGAAAAGAAAAAAAAAATACAAATTAAGTGCTTTTGTTTATTTGGTCTTTGGGAAGGCAGTGGAGGTTTATCCAATAGGGGTTTGACACCTATGTTGGGAAGTCCCAAGGCCTATTAATGCAAACCAAAAAGAAAGGGCCGAGCCATCTCATTTTCTCTTCTTCTTCTTCATCATCTTCTTCCCAGAACTCCATCTTCCTCCCTCTCTTTCTCATTCTCTGTCTCCACCTATCCCCCACCCCACTTAGGGTTTTGGCCAAGAAAATTCGTGGAGAAGCTCGTACGTCCGTTGGAAGAAGAGCTAGCTTGGAAAGGGTTGAGTTCGTCCAAGCGCCGTCATGCCGCCGCGATCGTCGGCCCGGATTCAGGTGACTTCCAACCCCTCTCCCTTGGTGCTAGTATCTTAGACCCCCTAGGCGAGATATCGAACTCAATTGAGTCGATTTGGGAGCGAAATGAAGTTCTGTAGGTTGAGGCCGCGTTAGGGTTTTCGCCGTAGGGCGTCGTTCGCCGCGAAAATGCCCCCAATCGACTCCCCGCTTCAATACGAACGTGGGACGTTGGTTTCGTGTGACGTGGTGGCCTTGTGAGGGTGCATGGGAGGAGAGGTGGTGGCTGCCTAAATTTCATATGGGATTTCCTTTATTAGTTCCCTGTCAGGGGAATTCAATATATATATACTTATATATATATATGATCATTAATGCTTGGAATGAGAAACAGATCCCTGTTAGGGGATTTTAATTATATATGTGATCATTGATGCTTGAAATGATCTAATCTCCATTTGGGGGAGATGGTAAATAATCCTCTGTTATAGGATTGTTGATTAATTATGACCGATGGTGGAAGTCCAGTAGCTTGGCTTGAATAGATTCCATAGTTAAATAATATGTTATGCCATCATGTGCGCAAGTAGTCCATAGTCCTATGAATTGGTTTAATAGTGTCCATGTTATACGCACACCACTGCACACGAGTAATCAACTCGGAACGGGCGGCACGGTTAACTTAGTGCGGGTCACAAGTTATAGTTATAGCCGGTGGTAAAAGGAAAGGACCCAGTTGTTGGGGGCCTTGGATACTAATTAGCATCGATTGTTGCCGCGCGAGGCGGAAGGTGGTAAGGCTCATGGAGCGAGTCCTTGGTGCTCGATAGCACGCATGGTGTGTTCAAACTACGTAGGTAAACATAATTGCGCATGGTGGTATAGATCCTCGTGGGAGGATAGGTTGTGGCGGGTCTACGGGCTCGCTAGTCGTGACACCGACAGAAGCCGGCAGTTAGACTCAGACCGGTTGGGTTGGAATGTCTTGGTGTCCATCTACCTAATAGATCCCCTCCGCGTCTTGAAGACCCCGCATGAATGCGGGTAGTACGCAGGGACTCCGCTATGAGCAAGAGCGTCGAGGCGTACATAGGCCTAGGACCGGTAATGTTCATACCCTCCTAGTAGTGGCGAAGCCCGTGCCACTGCCACCGTCTGGCCACGACGGGGGGCGCCTGAGTGGTTAGCTACCCTCGAAAAGTGGGAACTAAATGTCTATGTCGACATAGCAATCGTGCATGAGTCAGTCTATATATCATAATCATTGCATTGCACCGCATTCATATCATAATCATTGCATTGCACCGCATTGGAACCTCATCATATAAACTTGTATGGGCATCCTTATATGATGAGTTACCTTTATACGCAGACCCTTGACTTATAAGCTTGTATGGGCATCCTTATAAGTTAAGTTCAATTCAGTTTTCTAATACTCTGCTTATGTCTGTTGCTACTTATACTTGCAAATATATATAACCACTGCTACTTTTATGCTTACGAACATATTGGATAGTGATATGGAAAGTGCGTGGGCACTTAAACAACCGTCACATATGAACAAATATTACCTGTCACCTGCTTGTTTATTATTGCTAATATTGCAGCTCCTTTTCTTTCTTTCCGCCCGGTGCCTTGGAGTCGCCGGGGGAGCGGATGTGAAGCCACTTAGTCTTTATGACTAACGGTTGCTACGTCCCTTCTTTAGGAGTGCACCCTGGAGCGGCAGCGCAACCTGGAGCAGCGGCGCGCCCTGGAGCAGCAGCGCACGGCGCTGGAGACGGATAGTCCGGCCGGGACGACAGGGCAGGATACCACGATACCATCGCAGCCGTCAGTGACAGATGTGAGCGAGTTTTGTTGTAGCCCTTGAGGCCTTTTCTTTTGTTACTCTGATATTATACACTCGTTTGGTGTGTATTTGGACTGTACTTATGCGGATATTTATATCTGGTGGCTTCTTGTTTTATTTTATATGATGGGTTGGCATTGATGATATTTGTTAGCCGGCAGGATAGGCGTCTTGTGGAGGAGGCTAGCCCGTGAGCTGGCGCTTCGGCAAGGCGGCTGTCCTGGGCATAAGACTTCCCTCGGCCGTGTTTTGTGTTCCGGAGGGGGGGTCTTACAGCAGAGAGGAGCCGATGGGGTCGTCGATTGGTTGGTCGGCAGAGCCGTCGCAACCTGGGGGGATAGTTCTTGTGCTGGAGTCATCGGTTTGAGGGAGTCGGCGTGACTGTCTAGGGTTGCTTGGGATCGTCGGATGGAGTAGCGATCGTCATCATTGCGAGAGTTGACGCGGTTTGGCGAGCGTCGCTGCTAGAAGGGAGACCCGATGGAAACGAGGGCTTGGTGCGCCGAAATGCTTATATACGCGAGGGCATTATTCAGATGCAGCGGACGGAGGAGGAAGGAGGCTCAGATACCAAGATGTTCCGAGCTTTCAGTTGCGAGTGGGTGTGTAGTCTTGAGAGGGAGAAGTCTCGAAGAGGATTGTCTCGACCCTTACTTGACCTAGTCTTCCCAATGACAGAAGATAAATAGGAGCCGGGTTCGCCGGGAGAAGAGGAGAGAGAGGGGTCTTGCTCAACTAACCCTCGCTTAAGAAGATGATAGAAGGAGAGAATTCAAGAAGAGAGGAAATTAGGTTTTCATTCATCATCCCCATCAAACCCACCCTTCTCACCTATATATAGTGAGAGGAAATGTTCCACAAAATTTACAAAAATGTCACTCATCCAGGCGACAATGCATGAATAATAAAAGTGTGTGAAATATAACAATACGGGAAAGTAAAGATAAAATACAAATGAAGGTTCAACCCATAAAATTGATGGTTTCGAGTGACCTCAATTCAAGGCAAACTCCCCTTGAGTGAAAATCATCCTTAGTTGGGTGAAGTCGATATGGGGATTCTCGCGTATCTCACAGATTGAGTCAAGTGACTCTGATTTCATGCTGGATTAGACATTAAGGATTATGCTTGACATTGACTAAGTCAATAATTATTCTCTTTTTGTAAATCTTATTATTAATGTAGTGTGGGACTCACTATTGGTTTGACGTGACTAACTTGACGAGAGATGAGGTATATACCTTTTACTTGACGAGAGATGAGGTGTGAGTTTGACCTGAAGCCCGCGTCATATGCTCTGACGGTAGTTGTTTAGGTTTGAGCATTGGTGGATTTGGGGTTGAGGTAACGTTAACTTTCCATTTACCATACCTTTCGAGCTTGCACCCATACCATCGCCCTACGATGCTCTTTCTTAGCATAAGTAGTGATGCAGGACGGGCATCACCACCCGCCTGCCACCCTGGATACCTGGCATCCCACCACGGCCCAGGGGTCCCACCGGGAGTCCACCCGATGAGCCTTATCAGGTCCCGCAGACCGTACACCCAAACCCATCCCCGGCCCCACCACAGGGCCGATAGGTTGTTGAGGCCAGGGCTCGATCCCCCGACCTCCTTGATAAAGAGTCCTTAGGCGGACGGATCAGTTGGTGATGAGAGTCCGCCTAAGGACTCTTTATCAAGGAGGTCGGGGGATCGAGCCCTGGCCTCAACAACCTATCGGCCCTGTGGTTGGGTCGGGGATGGGTTGGGGTGTACGGTCTGCGGGACCTGATAAGGCTCATCGGGTGGACTCCCGGTGGGACCCCTGGGCCGTGGTGGGATGCCAGGTATCCAGGGTGGCAGGCGGGTGGTGATGCCCGTCCTGCATCAAGTAGTCTTATTGCGCAAGACCTGATGCATAGTGATATCTTTTTGTCTCAGTTATGGAATTTGCTGACCCACTCTTGCTTGATCTGCCACACCGAGTGAGTTATGTGTCCTTGCTACACACAAATACTATGTCGATATGAGGTGTAAGGATGACTGATTTGTAGTGACAATTTGAGCATCGAAAGTGATTTGATTATTGGTGGTTTTGGGTCCAGGGTGACTCCCTGTTTTAGCATGCCTTTCGAGCTTGCACCAATACACTGCCTTGTGAGGCTCTTTTATAGCACAAGTAGTATTACCGTGTGATTAAGGCCTTGGGCATAATGATATATTTCTATCTCAATTACGGAGTTGACAAACTCATTTTGGTCGATTATAGACACAGAGTAAGTCCCGTGTTTTTACTAAACACGACTTAAGTCATGGTTTATGACGACATAGGTGGATTGGATGGTTGAGAACTTTTGGGAACCGTGGATAGTTATGCTCAATGTGAGCCATTATGTTTGATGTATTCTGATTGGTTGTGTGCCATAAGATTATGACTAGTGTGAGTTAGTGAGTTGATTTATTATAATCGGTTGCATACCGTAAGAATTTGGCTAGTGTGAGCTAATGAGATCGGTTTATCCTAATTGGTTGCATACCATATGAGCCATTATGTTTGATCATTTTAGTAAGATGTTTGCTCTTCTTTTTTACTCTTAGTTGAGCTTATAGTATATGAAATAACTAAAATTTTAGGTAAACTGGAACTTATATTTAATCTCTTTATGCATCTAGTTGGGCAAAGTTCAGTCATACCTTACACAGATAATGCATAAGAGTCGTCTTGTTGTTAGTAGCACGAATCTCTATTAGTTTGAGAAGGCTATCTAATTTGAAACCAACAGCAGCACCTATATAAATTGAGACATCATTAAGGGCACAGTAGCAACATAACATATAAGTTCATTAAAGAGAATTATAGGAAAAATACCTTTTAGAGATATACAAAAATACCAGCAAAGTAACTTGAATATTCAGTGAACCAAATTTCTAAATCAAATATTAATACACTGATGTTTACATAAGCTTTTCTAGGCCCATTAGGTCAAAGCAAGTAATATCTCAATAGATTAAAATTCAGTGTGTTAAATTTAAATGACCTAACTACACCTGCGCATCACTAAATAACTGAAATGCAATAACAAAATACTCCGTTCAATCACTACGTCGCTGAACTCGTTCTTTCGCATCGTAACATCCCTTGTTTCATAACACGTTTATTGTTACATTGCGCATCTTACTGTGGCAACATGGATGACACAGTTAGTACCTGGGTTGGTATATGACAAGTTTAGTCGATGAATAGTGCCAAATTTGATGAATAGTACTTTTTGACAGGTCATGATCATGACAAATATTCATAATCGACTTTTACCGGACTTGTTAATGTGTTTGGAGTGCATTTGGCCCTTCAATTTTACGAAAATGACTAATCGGTTCAATTTGAATCGTTTGACCTAAATAGAGAAATAGTGGCATTTGGTCATTCCAGAAATTGGTCAAAATAATTGATTATGTTCAATGTTGTCATTCCCCGGATATTTTGAAGAATTTTGACCAATTTGATATATTTGAGCCTGTAAGTGACTTTGAGCATGTGTTTTGGTTCCATTTGGACCGAACGCGTTCCAAATTAATAAGAGTCATATTATTATTTTGATGACTTCGCTTGATCGAATAATGTCGATCTTATAATGTTCAATCAAATGTGCGTGTGAACAAGTCGAATTAGCGGAACTCGATTCGTTCTGCTGAATTGTGTTCGGGGACTCGATCGTGTTGCCCGCATAGAGTCATGTGGGGTCTACGGGACTCGTAGATCTCGCGGGTCCAACCAGGGTGACATGGACGACCCAAGGAGTCATTCATTTCACCATGGAGAGGGAAGACTTTCTTCCCCTCTTCACTCCACAAGTGGAGGCCAATCAACCTACTAGGGGCTGGCTCCCTTTTCCTTTGTCATTCGACTCCGATGGGAGTGACGACGACACGTGGTGGCAGCGACTAATGAGAGAGCAAGTTTTGGAACCATTTCAAGTCGTATTTGGTATTTTTAGCGTTGTTTCACTGCTCTGAACTTCATCGTCCTCTAAGGTGATCCCCTATTCCTCTAGTAAGTGTCGGGTCGCGCATATTTTCATCTGGTCTACGCGAAAATACATTCCGACAATTTTTCCGTCAAGATTTTGGCATTTTGGAAGCCACCATTGGCTCAAGAGGGGTTGTTTTGCATCTATGCATATATTGAGGTGAAGCAATCAAGCATCCGGGGTAGTCTTGAGGCCGCATGAAGCGAACCAGGTGGCATTGATCTTTGGCACGCAATCACGATCGTGCGCTAAGAAGCATCCAACATGCGAGATCGCATGGGGCGATCTTGCGCAAGCGGGGTTGGGTCGCGCGATCTCACGTGGCGATCCTGCACTGGACCAGTCACGGGATCACGCAGCGCGATCCCGCCTAGGTACGGGGCCATAGAGGCCATGCAATCACGTGGGCGATCGCTTGATTGTGCTCCCCTGCGATCGCTTGATCGCGCAGTGCTTGACAGTACAATCGCTATTCCGGGGGCTAAAATTTTCGGGCCATAATCGACACCCCCCCCCCCCCCCCCCCCCCGGATACTGTTTTAACCCCTAAGATACTCCTATGGGCTCCTAAACACCGAAGCCTCAATTTAGGAATTTTTTTGGTATATTGTTAGCCTATTAAATTGAATATAACACGAAATCAATTAAATTATATTGGATTTAACAGTCATGGTGGTCTTGAGGGTGAAATTAATTCAACACGACTCCAATTAGACTCACGTCCAATCAAGGGAAGCACTGACATACCTTAAATTTGGGGCGGTGTCGCTTAATTAGCTTTGAACAAGTGCGATAAGCTTTGACTGATTCGCCAATTTAGAGCTTTTAGTTTGATTGACCTAAGATCATGTATTTAGCAATGGTTAAATGTAATTAAGGTTAAACCCATAAAATTGATGGTCTCGAGTGACCTCAATTCAAGGCAAACTCCCCTTTAGTGAAAATCATCCTTAGTCGGGTGAAGTCGATATGGGGATTCTCGAGTATCACACATATTGAGTCAAGTGACTCTGATTTCATGCTGGATTAGGCATTAAGGATTATGCTTGACATTGACTAAGTCAATAATTATTCTCTTTTTGTAAATCTTATTATAAATGTAGTGTGGGACTCACTATTGGTTTGACGTGATTAACTTGACGAGAGATGAGGTATATACCTTTTACTTGACGAGAGATGAGGTGTGAGTTTGACCTGAAGCCCATGTCATATGCTCTGACGGTAGTTGTTTAGGTTTGACCATTGGTGGATTTGGGGTTGAGGTAAGGTTAACTTTCCATTTACCATACCTTTCGAGCTTGCACCCATACCATCGACCTACAATGCTATTTCTTAGCATAAGTAGTCTTATTGTGCAAGGCCCGATGCATAGTGATATCTTTTTGTCTCAGTTATGGAATTTGCTGACCCACTCTTGCTTAATCTGCCACACCGAGTGAGTTATGTGTCCTTGCTACACACAAATACTATGTCGATATGAGGTGTAAGGATGACTGATTTGTAGTGACAATTTGAGCATCGAAGGTGATTTGATTCTTGGTGGTTTTGGGTCCAGGGTGACTCCCTGTTTTACCATACCTTTCGAGCTTGCACCAATACACTGCCTTGTGAGGCTCTTTTAAAGCACAAGTAATATTACCGTGTGATTAAGGCCTCGGGCATAATGATATATTTCTATCTCAATTACGGAGTTCACAGACTCATTTTGGTCGATTATAGACATAGAGTAAGTCCCGTATTTTTACTAAACACGACTTAAGTCATGGTTTATGACGAAATGGGTGGATTGGATGATTGAGAACTTTTGGGAACCGTGGATAGTTATGCTCAATGTGAGCCATTATGTTTGATGTATTCTGATCAGTTGTGTACCATAAGATTATGACCGGTGCGAGTTAGTGAGTTGATTTATTCTAATCGATTGCATACCGTAAGAATTTGGCTAGTGTGAGCTAATGAGATCAGTTTATCCTAATTGGTTGCATACCATATGAATACGATTATGATATACTGTTATGGTTATGTTATCCTTATAGGTCGTATACCGTGAAGCTATGGCTGTGCTATAAACAGTATGTCACTAATGGCATACTATTAGTGCAGATAAGGTAGTTTATAAAGCAGCTTACATGATGCGTTTATCGAGTTGTGTTACCTTTATAGCCCTGTTATTAAAGGCTCAAGGTGCACCAAGGCGCAAAGGGGTCTTGGAGCCTAGGCTCAAGGCATAGGCGCACGCCTAACGAGGGCAACACACAACCACTTATCATTTGATTAGATTTTCAATAATCAACATCAAACATCAGTTGATCCTCTTGATAAGATTTTTCATCTATTATACTCATTAATCATTCATTACTATCATTTATCTCTCTTTAAAAATAAAATCAACGTCGTCACTTGCATCATATCTAAGTTTCAACGTTTGATTTTGTTTCGCAAACACTAAATCATGCAAAAATTATTGGGTTCTTACTTTTTTTTTAAATTACAAAAGAAATCTCACCCAGGCACGACTTTTATGCTCCAAAGGAGCAAAAAAAGCACACGGAGGCGCAAGCCCCTGAGCCCGGGGAGCCTTGAGCTTTAGGCGCGTCTTTAACAACATAGCTTTATACCAGGCAATCACTTTATCTTTTATTACTTTATTGTTCCGCAACTTCAGTGACTCCTTACTTCAGTATTATTTTTACTACACATTGTTCATACAGCCTCCATCATGCATATTATATTATATTATATCTATATTATATTAAAAAAATAATGTGGCCTGCGAATAGCCTGAAATAAAAATTCATAGAAAAAATCTGGATCGTCAATTATGGTGCGCTAATTGTGGATCGTCCGATTCTACCCGAGCAGTTTATATGCAAGCCGCTGGAATTCCTCTCATTCCCGATATTCCTCTGCCCTAACACGCAACACTCCGCACGACGACGCCGAGCTCGCTCACCTCTGCCGCTCTAGAATTCACACCACAGCCGGAGTTCAGAGACCCCGCCTCTCTCGATTTCTCAAGCGTCATTCATCTTTCGCCTCTCCATCTCCGCTCGCTCGCCCCAAACGGAAATCCTCCCACTGCCCCCCCTCACAATCCACCGTTGTCCTAGGATTCATCCACATAATCGACATCATCCGCCGAGCTCTCCTGCGCCCAATCCGTCTCATCCACCTCCTAAAGGCACTTTCCTTTCTTTTTGCTCTCCACTGCCCAGGATAAAACTTCCAGTGTAAAAAAATAAAACAACTTCCTCTCATTCTTCTTCCATTTCATTTTTGGGTTGCAGGTCTTTCGCTTTTGAGATGTGGATGACAAGTTTCTAAAGGGCTTCGTGAACAGAACATGCGAAAAGAGGTATCACAGAGGACTTACATTTATTTTGCATTTCTAACACTAAACGTCCTGCAAATTTTAAGACTAATGAGAATCAAACCGAGTTTACTTTGCAATCTTGCTTCTTCACTTGGTTTACTTTTTTACTTAAATTGTAATTTTTGTGTGTTCTCGATCTACTCTCTACCCCCATTTTGATCTCGATCTACTAAGAGTTCTCAAGAACTCGAAATTTGAAAATGATTCCCATGCAGCAAGAGATCTTCTCTCTTTATCACCATTTCTGCCAGCTAGATCGAGGCAGTAGTGGATTCATCCCTTCGGATGAGTTCTTATCGATCCATGTACGCTGTCAATCCTCTATCCCAGATTTCTCAGTTATTTTAATCTTCCAAATAATTGCTTTCTCCTGATTTGTGCGAATAAATTTGGGATTTCTGCAGAGGCTTCCATGGATTCTTACTCGTTTGAACTTCAAGGTGACCAGATCTTTCATGACCTAGCAACAACAGCAGGTAGTTGGTTCTCTGTAATTTTTTAGCACTTTGAATCATTATTTTTGTACCGATATTGCATTTCAGAACTACATCTTGATCATTTATTGAATGTTTGGATGATGTTTTGAAATTTATGATAGATTTTTGAATGGAAGTAACAAATCAGCGTAGAACTCATCCTGGCTATGCACTCTCTAATCATGCAAGCCGCCATTAAAATATGCAGGCATGCAGATGCCAACAGCAGCCATTCTTATATTTTGATGATATATTACATAGTTAAGTGGAGGATATGCATATATCACCATGAAAAAGAAGATAAGTCCTTAAACTTAATGTGGAGGATATGCACAGAGACATCAGGGTGTTGACTACCAGAGTTTATGGTACATTAGCACTCTTACGGAATAAAAAAAAACACAAATCATAAACATTATTATAGCCATTAAATCCATAGATCACTAAGAGTTTTACCATTATTTATGACAGAATGTTCTTGAGCATGAACCCACCAACAGTTTCTTTGTAGATAAGGGGTAGCAGCAGGATCTACTTAGATTTTTGAAGCGCAAGGTCGAGAACTGTCAGAAAAAATTGACCGGAATATATGGCAGGTTGCTATACTTTCTGCATACGCATTTGTACGGTGTTCATATTTCTAACATCAAAATATTGGGTAGTAAATGAAGCAATACTATTTACTCAGACCTGTGTATGCATAAATAATAATAATTGGTGCATAGAATCTGCCACCAAATCATTCAGAATGTGAGGATGCTAAAACAGATTAGGCCAATTCTCAGCGACTTGGTGATGGGGCTCTTCGACCATTTCTCCTGGTAAATAACATGCCCATTTACTTCATCTTTCACTTTGCTTTTGGAATTCTAGAAACTTTGGCTTCATGTCATGTATGGTTTGGGCTGTATGTGTATTAAATTACTTCATTTGGTTTTAGGATGTGGTACAGTTTGGATCGTAGGTGAAGACTTTGAGATTGGTTATGATACAACATCCCCAGATCTTGCCATCCATATTCAAACAAGTGAGTTTCTCATTTATTAAAAGAGAGATGAAGGTTTTTGACAATATGAGAAGTTTTACTTTTGATGCTAGACTATTATTTTCCTTCAATATGATCATTCAATTTATCTAAACATGATTGTCTTACCATCCTTAGTTGAAAATGCTCTAATATGGTCAGAATTTCTTCCTTTAATTTTTTCATAGAATTGTGTAAAATATTATTAGAAATATTTTGGTTCAATTTTTTTTAATAATTTGGATCATTTTTGGTATACTCTCAGTGTACATTTCCTTCCATTGCTTTCTTTTTTAGAATAGTACTTCAAACACCCTATATGAATTTAGGGTTTAGGGATATGGGTAAGGATTTCATCTTAGGCATAGGGGCGAAGACCCGTTACGTTGCAGTTTATGATAGGGGTGAAGCTCCATCGCGAACATAATTTGGTATAGGGGCGGTGCCCCGTCACGATAGTAGTTGGGATAGGGGCGAAGCCCCGTCACGATCGTTGTTCTTATCTGTAACCAACATAACTTATAGCTTATCCATCCAAAACAACTCGGGAATGGGTGACGAATGTTGTTACTCGCAGAATGTTGCCGCCCGCAGAATGTCGCCACCCTCCGAAGAGCGCCGCCCGCCGAATGTTGCTGCCCACGACCATTGTGACCGCCCACGACCATTGTCGCCGCCCACGACCATTGTGGTCTCCCACGACCATTGTGGCCGCCCACGACCATTGTGGCCGCCCACGACCAATGTCGCCGCCCACGACCATTGTGGCCGCCCACGACTATTGTCGCCGCCCACGACCAATGACGCCACACACGACCAATGACGCCGCACACGACCAATGTCCTCGCCCCCGACCAATGTCGCCGCCCCCGACCAATGTCGCCGCCCCCGACCAATGTCGCCCTCACCGCCAATGTCGCCGCCAACGCCCAATGTCGCCGCCCACGCCCAATGTCGCCGCACCCGACCAATGACGCTGCCCCCGACCAATGACGCCGCCCCCGACCAATGTCGCCGCCCCCGACCAATGTCGCCGCCCCCGCCGATTGTCGCCGCCCCCGCCGATTGTCGCCGCCCCCGCCGATTGTCGCCGCCACCACCGATTGTCGCCGCCCCCGCCGTTGCACTCATGTAGGGCTGGAGGCCGTGCCGTCACTTGTTATACACACACACACACACACACACACACACACACTGTGGTTTTAACACTCCCGCATCTTTGTTTATATTGTCAACCAACCCTAAGCTTAGTCTTTAACTAACGGTGACATTGACTTAAAGTTGGCGGAGTTGGTCTTATTGTTGTGGGCTTTTCAGACTCTCATGTTCGGGGATTGGTTGTTTAGTAACCATCTTTTGTTATTAGCTCTTATAGGTTTGTTTAGGTGTCTGTGAGTGGGCGCGAGATCAGAGACTCATGTACATGTACTTTATATGTATTATTGAACTTGTATATTATGGATTATATTATTCATCTTTTTGGCATTGTACACTTTATGTACTATTTACTTTGTTAGTTTTAGTGGGTGTTTGCACTACCTTCTCTTCCGTTTTTAGATACTCTGGTGGTGTTTGTGATTGTATTTCTACAGACTACAGTAGGAGGCCGGTACATACAGTGCAGATATCAGTATTTAATAAGAATTCTTCCATTGACCCTCTAACCACACAACCACATTAACGCGTCTTCCTCAACCGCAAAACAACAACAATTGCTTCACCTCCACCTATTGATCCACTCATATCCTATCTTGTCTTTTGTCCATCAATCCCTTTCAACTATAGAGCATGCTAGATTTTCTCCTTAATTTCCACTAACAAGGACGCACTAGCGACAATTTCTGTAGATGTTGCCACTTCCTCCACTCATGAAGCCCCTCTACAATTTTCAGGAGTTTCGTAGCTCTTAGAACAACCTCAAATTGCCTTGTCCTCTTCCTCAGAAAGCCCCTTCACAATTTTTTGGAGTTTTCGCAGCTCTCAGAAGCACCGTAAATACCTTTGTACGCTTCCTCTCAGGTGACATCATCAAATGCGACAGATAGTTCTTTCTTCTAGAATAGAATCACCTCTCCCCTTTATTTCTCACTAGAGACATTGCAAAATTCCCTTACAGGAGCGCATTGTGAGTAGTCAACTAATGACATAATTGGAAAATAACAGGGAGCAACTTAAAGCAGCTAGGGTGAGTAGTCAAGTATTCAACACGAACTCGACCCATGAGCAAACTGACACTTACAGGACTTCAAACTTCTCTTGCACACATAGAATCTATGAATAACAAGCAAACTGACGTTGTCGAGGAATATATTGATCACTTACCTCTCGAGATGTATCGTGCAACTAAAGACCCTTGATTTCTCTAACAAGGAGGCCACTCTCTACCTATTGTTCATAATAGTCTCGACCTAACAAGCACTACAACTGAAGCCCTCCATCGTTATCACACTGTGGGCCCCCTACTATTCTCAGCTAGTGGGCCTCATTTCAACCACCCATTCCACAACCTCAGTTACTGAGGCGCCATGCTCACAGGAAGCAAACCCAGTTTTGTCGTTTCCCTCTCTGCACAAGCAACAAGTGGCTGGAAACAACTCTCTTTTATACCCCGACATGTCAAAAGGGATTGTATATGTTCTATAGTTACTCCTCGACATTAAGGCAACACAACAAGAAGCTCTATAGGAACGAGATAAACAAACCTAGAAGGTAGCAATTAAATACCTCCTCCAAGCTTAGGGAAAGCTCGATTTGAAGGATGAGTAGATGTTATGGTGGTAGTATTGTGTTAAGGTCATATATTTATTAATGTCATGGCCAATTAGTATTGTGATGCATGAGTTTGCAATTGTGTCTTAATTAAAACTTTATGTTTTTTAATTTATGTTTGGTATATTTGTAATTAGTCAAATTGTTAAGGACTTAGCAATTAGTCTTTTGTAATTCGATTTAAAGAGCATTAGAGCTTGGAATGAAGGGAAAAACGTATGAGGCTTATAGTTTTCATAGTTAGTGATGGGGAGCAGACCGCTTTTTTAGTCGATTTTCACAATCGTCAACTTTTGGATCGTTGAATAGATGATTAGAGATATCCATCACATTCAGCGTGACTTTTCCTATTTTATGTACTTTTTGTTTGTTCGTCAGCGCGATTTTACCAATTTTCACGTATGTTCAACGCGATTCGATTGCACAATTTAAGCACTCAGAGAAATTTAACCTAAGTCCAAATCTATGTATACTTCCACTACCCAATAGAATAGAATCTCGAGAGGTTAGGGCTTCAATACAAAGGCTGTTCGGTCCAAAAGGGGGGTGCCAACTCATCCCTCCCTGCGGTCTGACGTTGTGGGCCTCTCCTCCTCCAGCTTCCGACACCAAGTGTAACACCCAAAAATTCATACAAATAAATAGGATTTCCTTTTAATGAATATAAAAATGATTTATATCGTAATAAATCCCCGATGATGATAAAAGAAAAACAATGTCGTAATGCCGTAATGCCATCACAAATTTTTTGAAATATTTTAACGAGAGTTTACGACAAACATTTTACGACGCGACTAATTTAAATTTGCTTAAGTTATGTTTATACATATCTATCTGCTACAAGAAATTTCTACACTATCTATAGTTGGACTTGATTTTTCTAAGAATGGCCTTGATGATTCATATGAATGGTAAGATTGAATATGTGGCTGGCTGGAAGCTGTTTATTAATGTGAATGATGTTTGTTGGGCTTCATTGACGTTAATTTGATTAATAAAATGTGTCTGGACTTAATATGTCGTGATTGATTTGATTAAAGCAGGCTATTGAAAATATTAATGTAATAGTCAATATGTAACTGGATTTATTGAGCTGGCTGTTATATTAAGCTGTTATATTCTTATTATAAGTTCTGGCCTATTAAGCTGGCTGGATTCAGCTGATGGTTCTGGAGTGGAATGAGTTAAACTCCTTTTAGCCCCTAATTGGATGGTTCTGGACGTACTTAGAAAGGGGTATAAGGGGAACTTTCTATTATTACGCTTAATTAAAATCCTCTCCACGATGAATCGAAAGGATTCCGTGCATTTTCTTCTTCTCCCAAGCCACACGTCTCTTTCTTGCCTGGGTTTACTGCGCTGGAGCTCTGACGAGAAGCTAGGGTTTGATTCTTCTCTCCTCCTCGACGACGAGCCTGATTTTGCTGCTCTGGTCTTGTGCGGCTTTGGGACTGCCATGCTTACGATTCTTCTTCTTTCTACTGTAAGCTCTCTTCTCCTCCTTCTTTCCTTTTCTTCTTTGCTGGCTGGAATGAATTGCTGTGCTTTTATTATTGTGGCTGTGATGAGATTTCATTGGTGTTGCTTAGGCTTTTGGAAAGGGGTTTTGTACATGGATGTTCAGTTGAATTTACGCTTTTATATTTTACGCATTTATGTTATGCATGTGATATGTCACGTGCAAGTATCTTATATATATGTATGTGTTTGCCCAGTTTAGGGCACCTAACCTAATTCAATTTCTGGTTTCCACTTGGTATCAGAGAACTAGGATCGTCGATCCCGCTCATGCTTCGCCGCTCCCGATCGGGGCTTCTCGATCCTGCGCTTTGCCGATCCCGCTTCCGCTCCCACTTCCGCTCCCACGATCTTGCTTCGTCGATCTTGCTCCGGCGAAGCCGCTCACTCTCCCGTGAGGCTGCGCCCGCTTCATCGTCCCCGCGATCCCGCTTCGCCGATCGGGACGCTGGCGTAATCGGGGCCTCTTCTTCTCGTCGCCAGCCTCCCTTGGCCTAGCTCGTCGCCGGCGCCGGATCTTTCTCTTCCGGCCAGTGGTTTTGTCCTCCATGGGGGCTGCCGGAGACACCGCCTTCACATCCTCTGGTGTTCTCTTCGGCTTCAAGATCTAAGGGGCACCTGTAGGATGTACTTTCGCTTCATTTGATATCTACGTCCTCTACGATGGATGATCCATCCGTTATCTCTCCTACTTCTTAATCCGGTGCTCTTCCCGGTTCCTCGGTTCCCCGATCCGGTGCTTTGCCCGGTTCCTCGGGTGATCCTCCTAGGAGTCATGGCCAGTCTGGCTCGTTGAAGATTACTACTGTTGCCTTGGATGACACAAATTATC
Organism: Dactylorhiza incarnata; assembly: GCA_033032865.1. Classification (NCBI taxonomy): domain Eukaryota; kingdom Viridiplantae; phylum Streptophyta; class Magnoliopsida; order Asparagales; family Orchidaceae; genus Dactylorhiza; species Dactylorhiza incarnata. The sequence goes on from JAWHQI010000013.1 coordinate 4,642,246, forward strand.
TGGAATGGTCCAGGGCGGCCCAACGTGCTATTCGCAGCCACCAGTTGTATGGACTTATTGATGGAACCACTGTTGAGCCACCACGCACCGATCCCTCGTGGCGCAAATGGGATGCGGACAATTCATTGGTCGTCTCATGGTTACTTCACTCGATGTCCTCTCAGGTGTATCGCAGTTATATGTTGTTAGACTCCGCCTACGATATTTGGACACGGGCCCGTGATACTTACTCTCAGGCAGGCAGTTCGATGCAAGTGTATGAGCTCACTCGCCATGTTCTGGAACTGAAGCAGGGGACTATGACCATTGCTGCCTACTATTCTGAGTTTGAGCGCCTTTATCAGGAGCTGGATTTCTTCAATACTTTCACTGCTGCTTGTACGACTGATGCGGTGGCCCTTCAGAAAGATAAAGATCGATTCCGGGTCCACGTATTTCTTATGGGGCTCAACATGGAGTTTGACGATGTTCGCTTACATGTCCTCCATCATGAGCCACAGAGGCCTTCAGCATGCTCCTCAGTGATGAGAATCGTCGTCGCACTCTAGGCCCCACTACTGATCACTCTGCGCTGGCTGGGATGTCTCGAGGACCCCCTCCTATTTGTAGTCATTGTGGGAAGACAGGCCATACCAAAAACTCTTGTTTTCGCCTGCACCCGCACCTTGATCCTGGTGGTCGGGGCTCTAGTACCCGTGGTAGAGGTGGGTACCGTGGTGGTGGTGGCCGTCACTCTGGAGATCGCTCTCAGTCTTCTGCGCACTCTACTGAGGTTCTGGCGGACACCTTTGGAGGTCTGTCTGCTGTTGAATTAGAGGCCTTCTGACGCCTGTTGCGCTCCCACACAGACTCTACTCCTGTTGCCTCTCATGTTGTTGTTGCCACTTCAGGTCTGTCCAGTGCTAATGTTGTGTCTTCCACTCCTTCCGAGTGGATTATCGACTCGGGTGTGACCGACCACATGACTGGCTCTGCCTCAGGTGTTACCTCATATACCCCTCTTTCTGGTCGTGATAAGGTTATTGCTGCTAATGGCTCTCTCTCAGCCATCGCTGGTAAAGGGACTGTCCCTTGTTCTCCCGACCTATCACTGTCCTCTGTTTTGCATGTTCCCTCTTTTCCCCACAATTTGCTTTCTATTAGTCACTTGACTAACTCTTTAAACTGCTCCGTGACTTTTTTTCCTGATGTTTGTGTGTTTCAGGATCTGGGTATGAGGCGGACACTTGGCAGTGGTAGGAATGTTGGCGGATTGTACTTGCTGAACCAGTTTTCTCCCAGTGCTCTCTCTTCCACCAGATCTCCGACTCTACATGACATCCGACGCTGGCATCAACGCCTTGGCCACCCTTCTCCTTTATATCTTACTAACCTGTTTCCTGTTTTTCATCATTTAATTCAGTCATTCTCTTGTGATGCATGTGAACAATCTAAACATGTCCGTCGGAGTACTGGTCATTTATATGTTCCTAGTTTATGTTCATTTGATGTTATTCACTCTGATGTTTGGGGCCCATCCCCGGTGTTATCTTTATCTGGCTATAAATGGCTTGTTACGTTTATTGATTGTCACTCCTGCACTACGCAGCTTTATTTGCTTAAAAGGAAAAGTGAGGTGCTCTCTTGTTTTCAAACTTTTCATAAAATGGTGACCCAACAATTTGGAGGTAAAATACGTGTGTTTCGTTGTGATAATGGTGGGGAATATGACGACCGGGGTGTTTTTGGGGCCTATCTTGCCGACCATGGCATCATACACTAAACCACGTGCGTCCACACTTCCACTCAAAATAGGGTGGCTGAACGGAAGAATAGGCACTTGCTGGAGGTGGCCCGGTGTTTACTCCTTGCTATGCACCTTCCTAAATCCTACTGGGGTGATGCAGTTCTCACTGCTGCTCATCTCATCAACTGCCTTCAGTCCCGTGCCCTGTCTTTTGATACGCCCCTATCGTGTCTTGCCAAAAACCACATTGTCCACACCTCTCATCTTGCCCCTCGTATCTTCGGCTCCGTGTGCTTTGTCCACGTCCATACCACGCATCGTGATAAACTCGATGCACGTTCCCTTCGGTGTGTTTATGTTGGTTACTCTCCTACCACCAAAGGGTATCGGTGTTATCACCCTCCGACTCGTCGCTACTATTGCACTGTGGATGTTACATTTCGGGAGGGGGAGTCATACTTTGGTCCTCGTCAGGGGGAGACGACTAGTACTGGTGACGAGACCATCAATTATCCTCTTCCTATTGTCCATCCTCCTCTTCCTATCGTTGCCACTCCTCCTATTCCTCCCACTGCTCCTGCTCCTGCACCTTCCACCTCCGCTCCACCTATACAATACACATACTCTCGTCGTCCCATGACTATTGAGCAAGTGCAGACCGAGGATGTTCCGCCAGTGCCGGTGTCTGTCTCCGCACCAGATTCTGATGATGAACTCCATGTTCCTCTTGCTCGTCTTATAGGTAAAAGGGGTGGCACCAAACACCTCATTGCCAACTACATTTGTTATAATCACCTCTCTCGGGCCCATAAAGCCTTTATATCTTCTCTTTCATCTATTGTGATCCCTAAGACATGACAGGAGGCTGTTCAGATACCTGAGTGGAAAAAGGCAATGGAGGAGGAACTGCGTGCCTTGGATAAAAATAAGACATGGCGGCTTGCTAGTCTTCCCCCTGGGAAGCGAACGGTCGGATCCCGTTGGGTCTTCACAGTTAAACAAAATCAAGATGGAGTGGTGGAGAGGTACAAGGCTCGTTTGGTGGCTCAGGGATATACCCAAGCTCAGGGCATTGACTACCTGAAGACATTTGCACATGTTGCAAAGATGAACTCAATTCGTGTGCTTCGCTCTTGTGCTGCGAGTCGTAGATGGGAGCTACTGCAGCTTGATATCAAGAATGCGTTCTTGAATGGTGATCTGGAAGAGGAAGTCTACATGGATATTCCCCCGGGCTCTGTGATCAAAGGGTCCAAGGGGAAGGTCTGCCACGTTCTAAAATTCATGTACGGCCTGAAGCAGTCTCCGAGAACGTGGTTCGGACGTTTTTACAAGACCATGCTTCAACTTGGATACACTCAAAGTCAAGTTGATCACACTCTCTTTATCAAGAGGAATGGTGCTCAGGTTTCTATTCTTATTGTGTATGTGGATGACATCATCATTACCGGAGACTACTTGGAGGAGATCAATCACTTGAAAAAACAACTAGGCAAAGAATTTGAAGTCAAGGACCTGGGAAAGCTGAAATATTTCTTGGGAATTGAAGTTGCGAGGTCTCAACGTGGGATCTTCATCTCCCAAAGGAAGTATACTCTTGATCTTCTTGAGGAGACTGTGATGCTTGGGTGTGCCCCCGTGGACACCCCTTTTGAGGCTAATCACAAAATTGATGCAGATATTAGTGGGGAGAAAGTGGATGCCTCAAAATACCAACGTTTGGTTGGGCGGCTCATATACTTGTCCCAAACTCGCCCTGACATCACATACGATGTGGGTGTCCTAAGCAGGTATATGCACTCCCCCTCCATACGTCATCAGCAGGCTGCCTTCAGGGTGTTGCGATATCTCAAAAAGGCACTAGGGCGTGGGATTCTGTTCAAAACTAGTCAGTCATTGGAAGTTGAAGTGTTTACAGATGCTGATTGGGCTGGTAGCCAAGACGACAGAAAGTCTACCACTTGGTACTGCACATTTGTAGGAGGCAACCTCGTTTCATAGAAGAGCAAGAAGCAGAATATGGTAGCTCGCTCAAGTGCGGAAGTAGAGTATAGGGCTATGGCGCAAGGCGTTTGTGAGGGACTGTGGTTGAAGACTATTCTCCGTGATATAGGTCTTCAGGGGAACAATCCTATTATGATCTACTGTGGCAACAAGGCGGCTATGAGTATTGCACACAATCCAGTACAGCATGAAAGAACCAAACATGTGGAAGTTGACAGGCATTTTTCAAGGATCACCTTGACAAGGGGAATATTTGCACTCCGTTTCTGAACTCATTTGATCAGCTTGCTGATGTCTCCACCAAGGGGCTTGTAACATCCCGTTTCGCGCTAGACCCATCGGAGACGTTTTGACTACCCGATTTTGGGCTTTCCAGTGCATGCACGGTTTTGGATTAATTGGGGGAAAGGATTAACAAATTGTTGATATATATATTTCTGTGATTTCGTTCGACGAACGTCGAAGGAGAGCCTCGTTCGACGAACGTCGAAGGGCAGCTCCGTTCGACGAACGTCGAAGGGATAGAGGCGTTCGGCGAAGTAAAGGAGGTTGTGTTCGACGAAACATTGATGCAGCCGCGATCGAAGAAGGCTGCCAGCGTTCGACGAAAGTTCGTCGAACGGCGTTCGACGAACGACGTTCGACTAATTTGTCGAACGGGAACCGTTCGACTATGTTATAATAGGAGCCGTTCGGGAACCGTTCGGCGAAAAGATCGTCGAACGGTGATCGACGGAAGTATTCCGTTCGACGAAAGTCGAAGGAGCGGCGTCCGACGAAAATCCCAACGTTCGACAAATATATTATTCCAGCCGATCGACGATCGATGAAAAATGATAGCGCTCGGCTAAAGCTTTGCTGCTCCCGTTCGACTAACGTCGAACGGGAAGCGTTCCACTAAATCCTTGCGCTCGACTAAGTTCGGGCAGCGTACGACGAAATGACTGTTCCCGTTCGACGAATCTGGGTATTTTCGTCTGCTGTTGCCGACAGAGCTTAAATGCTTATTCTTTATGTTATTTTAGGCTAACAGTGGAATCCTTGTCCAGTAAGAAGCCGGCACCTAACTTTGGATTTCCAATGCTTATTAATGCAAACCCTCTTCTCTCTTAACACTAGGGCTGAGCATTTCTCCCGAGGAAAAATCTTCTGCTTCATCTTCTTCTTCTTCTTCCTCTTCTTCTTCTTCATCTTCTTCCTCTCCCATCAGGAATTGGATGGGGGAAAACTTTGGAGGAGCAAAAGCTTGGAGGCTTTTGGAGCTTGGCCGACCACCATCCCGGCTGCCATGAAGATGAGCTCTGTCCATGCCTAAAAATCAGGTGACTTCCGACCCCTCTCCCTTGGTGCTAGTATCCTAGATTACAATAGGAGAGATGATAGCTCAAGAGAGCTTCTCATGTGAGCTTTAATGGAGTTTTCTTAGATTGACCACATGGAACTTCAGATTTAGGGCACCGCTTGCCGTGAAATTCCTTGAAATCATTTCTTCTCACCAAGAGGTTGAGATAGGATCTGATTTGGTGCATAGCCTTGGTCTGTGGAGGGAGATCGATGAGAAAATCGTGCGCAGCTGGGTTCGAGCCAAGTTTTAGGCTTGACCCCACTGGAATTAGACTTTGGGCTCAACAAGGAAGTTGTATCCCTCGGAAAGAGCTTTCCAACGATAGGTTACACGTTTTCTGGGGTGACCTGTAGCTCTCTAAAAGTCCAGTCGAGTGGACTGTCCAGAAAGCTGGTTTGGGTCCACTGCGTGCTGTTTTTGCTGTTCAGGTTTCTGCAGTGGACTTCAGGGCAGATTTTAGGTAGGACCCACTGGGATCTGGGTTTAGGACTCAACACGAATGTTGTAGCCCTTGTTGTTAGCTTTCCAAAATGGGGTGACACATAATTTGGGGTGGAGTAGAACTCCCAGAATCTCAGTTTTGTTAATCAGCATCGTTGTAGTTTGAATTGCGATAAACTTGGGATATCTTTTATAATACTTGTCCGACGCTCTTAGTAGTGGTAGAAATCGAATTGATGATATTGTGCTGACCCTTGTTGAATTTCATGAGTTGTGGGAGGGTACTTGTTGTGATTTCGCCAACCGTAGTTCGTTCTCGCTTCGCTCTGGGAATAATAACTAGGAATGCCAACGTGGCTATTGTTTGGAGAAAAATCTATATTCTCCAATTTAATGAGGAAATGAGTGCCCAGATTTACGTGTCAATTGGGCGGAGCATGGGCGAATGGCATGATGTATGGAATGAGGCGTTGCGATGAATAATCGAATAAAGACTTTGACGATATGTTTATAATAATGCGCACATCGATCGATCACCCAGCGATGAGTGTGGTTTGGTGAAAACCCCTCAAATGCGATAAACATCTCATTGTGATAGAGTGAGCCGTAAATTGAGTGCGAGAGGTGAATGTCGATGACATGTGAGATATGCTTGGAAATCCCGAACGTTATCTTGGGGACTCTTGGCGCATGTTTGGAAGGCGTGCTTCTATGAATGATCGCCTCGCTAGATAAACAACGGGATGATGCGTATTGGTAGTAAACTCTCAAGAATGTGAATAGTTCAACTAGGTTGAACTTGTGGTGAACGGAGCCTACGGGCAGAACGTGCTAATATGATGAGTGCTTGTGAGCACCGGTTGTGAACGGAGCCTACGGGCAGAACGTGCTAATATGATGAGTGCTTGTGAGCACCGGTTGTGAACGGAGCCTACGGGCAGAACGTGCTAATATGATGAGTGCTTGTGAGCACCGGTTGTGAACGGAGCCTACGGGCAGAACGTGCTAATATGATGAGTGCTTGTGAGCACCGGTTGTGAACGGAGCCTACGGGCAGAACGGGCTAATATGATGAGTGCTTGTGAGCACCGGTTGTGAATGGGCCTACGGGCAGGACGTGATAGTATGAATGTGCAGGTTTTCACACATGGTGGTGTAGTGATCCTCGGTAGAGGATAGTTGGTGGCGGGTCTACGGGCTCGCTAGTCGTGACACCGACAGGAGCCGGCAGTTAGACTCAGACCGGTTGGGTTGGAATGTCTTGGTGTCCATCTACCCAATAGATCCCCTCCGCGTCTTGAAGACCCCGCAGGAATGCGGGTAGTACGCAAGGACTCCGCTATGAACAAGAGCGTCGAGGCGTAGATAGGCCTAGGACCGGTAGTGTTCATACCCTCCTAGTAGTGGCGAAGCCCGTGCCACTGCCACCGTCTGGCCACGACGGGGGGTGCCTGAGTGGTTAGCTACCCTCGAAAAGTGGGAACTAAAGGTCTGTGTCGACATAGCAAATGCGCTTGGAGAAGTCATCATATCATAATCATTGCACCGCATTCATATCATAATCATTGCACCGCATTCATATCATAATCATTGCATTGCACAGCAATGGATACTCATCATATAAACTTGTATGGGCATCTTTATATGATGAGTTACCTTTATATGCAGACCCTTAACTTATAAGCTTGTATAGGCATCCATATAAGTTAGGTTCAATTCAGCTCTGTGATACTTTATCTATGTCCTGTTATTAGTACGATTTTGATACTCTGCTTATGCTTTCTGTTTCCAGTACTTGCATTTATAACTGCTGCTACTTATATATATACTTATGAACAGCTTGTTAGTGTCATTGCAAGTACTTGGGTACTTATACAACCGACACATATGAACAACCCTTCCTGTCACCTGTTTTGTATATTATTGCTAATATTGCAGCTTCTATTCAATCCTACAGCCCGGTGCCTTGGAGTCGCCGGGGGAGCGGATGTGAAGCCACTTAGTCTTTATGACTAACGGTTGCTACGTCCCTCTTTTTAGGAGTGCGCCCTGGAGCCGCAGCGCACGGCGCAGGAGGAGGACAGTCAGGTCAGGGCGACAGGGCCGGAGACAGCGATACCTACAGTACCGGCAGTGACAGTCGTGAGTAGTAGTTTTGAGATGTAGCCCCTTTGGGCATCTTGTGTGATACTCTGATATATTTTGCAGGAGCTCGTGGAGCTACCTTTTTGTATAATTATGGACTCTTACTTATGCGAATTATATATATCTATATGTGGCTTCTTGTTTTAGTTTATTGATGGGTTGGCGCTGTTGAGTTGGTTTAGCCGGCGGGATAGGCGTCTTGTGGAGGTGGCTAGCCCGTGAGCTGGCGCTTCCGCAAGGCGGCTGTCCTGGGCATAAGACTCCCCTCGGTCGTGTGTTGTGTTCCGGGGGGGGGGGGGGGGGGGGGGGGGGGGGGGGGGGGTCTTACAAATGGTATCAGCTTGCAACGATCCTGAGATAAAGAAGTCCATTAGACCACTAGGCTACCCCGGCTAGCTAGATCAGTTTGAGGACAAACTGATGCAGCGGAAGCGGTGGTGTGCCCATGTGTAATTCGCTATAAGTATGTCCACTTTTTCTTATAGAAAGTGTCAACCTAAGCCAAACTCGTACCCTTACGTATAGATGCTGGCTCATTCCGAGACAGTAATTTGTTTTCCCATTCCAACAGTCAGAGTTGGTTTGGCATATGACACCTTTTTGGTCGACTTAGCAGGATAGGTTATGACGTATCCTAGCCTTATACTGATCTTGGGGATGATTGGGCCAAGCAATAAGTGACATTGAGTGACTAAGGGAAGAGTTTAACGTAAGTGTAAATGCTGGAGACTCACACCCTGAGATTTCTACCCTAGAAATGGAGTAATATTATCACCTTACACAAAAATTTGGCCAATTTCAATGAGACTGGTGCTTGTAGTCTATTACCAGCTTAGTGAGAGACCACCAAGCATGTCTTTTAAACTCTACGTGGATACCTCACACTTCTATTTATGATGAAGGTTTCATATAGAGAAGATACGATAAGAATTCGGATCCAAAGAAGGCTCATGTTGGGACGAATGTATCGTATTGGCAATGGAAGAAACTCAGCCCGGGAGGTATGGGGGCTGATCTTGTTTCTTCGTTTATTGGGGCTAGTAGATGTCGTCGTGGGGTGTTGTCGCTTATTGAGTCGTCACAATTCTACGACGCTTAGAGTCGGTGACCCTTGAGGATTTACTTCATCTTGAGCGGTACGGCTTGTATCGTCAGACCTTGAGCGATGGGCAATTTCATTAGTAAAACGGGAGAAAGGAATATCTTGGAAATGATAACCTTATGGCAGGGAGTAGAAGAGATCTTGTATGTGCACGACTATAATGACGACGAACCGTTCCCATGAAGTTTGAAAGACTCGGGTGAGTATCTTCCATATAGGCTTGGAGGATTGCCCTTCCCTAAAGTTTGGTGGAATTATACCGATGATATTGAGATCACCCCAAATGAAATTTATGAATTGGGTTGTATATTTATGGTAATAATGGGTGAGACTTAAATTTGGCGGAAATGTTCAGAGGGGGATTATTTGTTGTGATAAATTTGGGAGGTTTTCGCTCGAAATAATCCCCTGATTCAATAATTCCTTATAAATGGTTACGCGAATACGACTACCTGGGGAATGAGCCTATGATAATGATAGTTGATGTTAGCCTACCGTTGAAGTCGCCCCTGCCGTGTAGAACTGTTAGATGCGCATTTCGGTTGAAAGAGATGTAGGCGATTATTATGATGAATAAAAATTTAGATGAGTATTCGAACATAGATTGAAGAAGCCATGAACGTAGTATCTACGGGAAAAAGAAAATCAGCCGAAGAGATATGGGGGCTTATCTCTTCGTTTATTGGGCTAGAGAGGTACCGTCTTGGAATTCTTTAAGGATTTTAAATCCTTGTAATTTTAACCTCGGAAGCTTGTGATCTCTGAATAATTAACTCGCCGTAAGCAAGATGGTTGAAAATCATGAACACTATATTGGGAACTCCTGACGTATGTTTTTGGAAGATATGAATACATCCTGATGTGATGGTAAGGACTTGAGACAGGCAGTCCTTGAGTGCGGCTATGCACTAGTCGGATCCTGGCAAGCGTTTGGATGACATAAGGACTCGGTGGTAGTCCTTAGGTCCTCATAGCATGAGTTCCATCATTAGAACCTCATGGGGATTAATAAGTGGAAACTTGAACTCTCTCGATAGTGTTGTAGTGCCTCTCAATGATCAATGGTTGGTCAGACGACTGCGCAATAAATTTTGGGGGACGCCTTGAAATTTGTTGAGTGGGAGTTGTATTCGATTGTTGATCAAAGAGTTGTGCTTAAAGTGACATATTTAGGATAGTTAGTTTAAATCGTAGCACTCATAGTGCTAAGGTTTTGCAACGTGGTGGTTAAATGAAGATGTTGGGAGCTTTGTTATATTACTGCTCGCATCGCTAGATGACCAACTGGATGGTCCGGGCCCTTTGGTGTTAATTCTCAAAGCCGCCATCCGGGCTAGTTTAATTCGTTCAACTGGATGGTCCGGGCCCTTTGGTGTTAATTCCCAAAGCCGCCATCCGGGCTAGTTTAATTCGTTCAACTGGATGGTCCGGGCCCTTTGGTGTTAATTCCCAAAGCCGCCATCCGGGCTAATGTAGTTCGTTCAACTGGATGGTCCGGGCCCTTTGGTGTTAATTCCCAAAGCCGCCATCCGGGCTAATGTAGTTTGTTCAACTGGATGGTCCAGGCCCTTGGTGTTAATTCCCAAAGCCGCCATCCGGGCTATTGTTTGGTGTTAATTCCCAACGCCGCCATCCGGGCTATTCTTTGGTGTTCATTCCCGAAGCCGCCACCTAGGCTGTGTCAAGCATGTGCGTGACCCCATACCTTACCTGGTAGACTACCCGCCTGACTTTGAGGCCGATTTCTTTGAAAGCTAAATTGTTGAATACATTCAAGTGATGACGATAAGGGTGCTGCACGTTATTTGGATAACGATGCCTGAGATTGGAAGAATCAACTTACTCTTGCAAATCTAAAACACATGACTCCTTGAGAGGAGGAATCTGGATTTGGTGCGGGAGCACGAGTGGTAAACTCGTGCGTAACAGGTTCACTGAACCTAGAATGATTCAGATCCAAGGTGCGAAGAATGTTGATCGGTTAAGGTTGAAAGGACGAGTTATAACATCGTGCGTGTTAGGCTCTCTGACCTGACGGCTTTTGACAAAGGTATAGCAAAGTTGATTCGTTGAGGTTGAGAAAACTTGGGATACCAAGTGCGTGGAGTATGACGAGAGCACACCGGGGAGAAATTGAGGTGAGGTAGGAAGGACGAGTTGTGGCCCTCACCTGAGACGGGTAAGATTCGGTGTGTGCTCGGAAGAACAATTTTCGTAATCCGATCTTCAGTCCCCATAAGCCCAACTTAAATTTTGGGGACGAAATTGTTTCTTCGTTTATTGGATTTGTAACATCCCGTTTCGCGTTAGACCCATCGGAGACGTTTTGACTACCCGATTTTGGGCTTTCCAGTGCGTGCACGGTTTTGGATTAATTGGGGGAAAGGATTAACAAATTGTTGATATATATATTTCTGTGATTTCGTTCGACGAACGTCGAAGGAGAGCCTCGTTCGACGAACGTCGAAGGGCAGCTCCGTTCGACGAACGTCGAAGGGATAGAGGCGTTCGACGAAGTAAAGGAGGTTGTGTTCGACGAAACATTGCTGCAGCCGCGATCGAAGAAGGCTGCCAGCGTTCGACGAAAGTTCGTCGAACGGCGTTCGACGAACGACGTTCGACTAATTTGTTGAACGGGAACCGTTGGACTATGTTATAATAGGAGTCATTCGGGAACTGTTCGACGAAAAGATCGTCGAACGGTGATCGACGGAAGTATTCCGTTCGACGAAAGTCGAAGGAGCGGCGTCCGACGAAAATCCCAACGTTCGACAAATATATTATTCCAGCCGATCGACGATCGATGAAAAATGATAGCGCTCGGCTAAAGGTTTGCTGCTCCCGTTCGACTAACGTCGAACGGGAAGCGTTCCACTAAATCCTTGCGCTCGACTAAGTTCGGGCAGCGTACGACGAAATGACTGTTCCCGTTCGACGAATCTGGGTATTTTCGTCTGTTGTTGCCGACAGAGCTTAAATGCTTATTCTTTATGTTATTTTAGGCTAACAGTGGAATCCTTGTCCAGTAAGAAGCCGGCACCTAACTTTGGATTTCCAATGCTTATTAATGCAAACCCTCTTCTCTCTTAACACTAGGGCTGAGCATTTCTCCCGAGGAAAAATCTTTTGCTTCATCTTCTTCTTCTTCTTCCTCTTCTTCTTCTTCTTCCTCTCCCATCAGGAATTGGATGGGGGAAAACTTTGGAGGAGCAAAAGCTTGGAGGCTTTTGGAGCTTGGCCGACCACCATCCCGGCTGCCATGAAGATGAGCTCTGTCCATGCCTAAAAATCAGGTGACTTCCGACCCCTCTCCCTTGGTGCTAGTATCCTAGATTACAATAGGAGAGATGATAGCTCAAGAGAGCTTCTCATGTGAGCTTTAATGGAGTTTTCTTAGATTGACCACATGGAACTTCAGATTTAGGGCACCGCTTGCCGTGAAATTCCTTGAAATCATTTCTTCTCACCAAGAGGTTGAGATAGGATCTGATTTGGTGCATAGCCTTGGTCTGTGGAGGGAGATCGATGAGAAAAAAATGCTAGGGCTTGATAAATCGATTAAGGGTTTTAGTTTCCCTGTTATGGGATTTTATTTATATATGCTCATACTTATATATGATCAATTATAGTTCCCTGCTATGGGATTTCTTGTTGGGGTATAGCAGGAGTTTAATTATATGGTTAGAAGTATAGATGAAGCTCTGTATATATGACTTAAATTATGAAATTTTGTTGGGGAAGATGAGGATTAATCCTCTGTTAATTGGGGTTGTTAATTATAAAATCGTGCGCAGCTGGGTTCGAGCCAAGTTTTAGGCTTGACCCCACTGGAATTAGACTTTGGGCTCAACAAGGAAGTTGTATCCCTCGGAAAGAGCTTTCCAACGATAGGTTACACGTTTTCTGGGGTGACCTGTAGCTCTCTAAAAGTCCAGTCGAGTGGACTGTCCAGAAAGCTGGTTTGGGTCCACTGCGTGCTGTTTTTGCTGTCCAGGTTTCTGCAGTGGACTTCAGGGCAGATTTTAGGTAGGACCCACTGGGATCTGGGTTTAGGACTCAACACGAATGTTGTAGCCCTTGTTGTTAACTTTTCAAAATGGGGTGACACATAATTTGGGGTGGAGTAGAACTCCCAGAATCTCAGTTTTGTTAATCAGCGTCGTTGTAGTTTGAATTGCGATAAACTTGGGATATCTTTTATAATACTTGTCCGACGCTCTTAGTAGTGGTAGAAATCGAATTGATGATATTGTGCTGACCCTTGTTGAATTTCATGAGTTGTGGGAGGGTACTTGTTGTGATTTCGCCAACCGTAGTTCGTTCTCGCTTCGCTCTGGGAATAATAACTAGGAATGCCAACGTGGCTATTGTTTGGAGAGAAATCTATATTCTCCAATTTAATGAGGAAATGAGTGCCCAGATTTACGTGTCAATTGGGCGGAGCATGGGCGAATGGCATGATGTATGGAATGAGGCATTGCGATGAATAATCGAATAAAGACTTTGACGACATGTTTATAATAATGCGCACATCGATCGATCACCCAGCGAAGAGTGTGGTTTGGTGAAAACCCCTCAAATGCGATAAACATCTCATTGTGATAGAGTGAGCCGTAAATTGAGTGCGAGAGGTGAATGTCGATGACATGTGAGATATGCTTGGAAATCCCGAACGTTATCTTGGGGACTCTTGACGCATGTTTGGAAGACGTGCTTCTATGAATGATCGCCTCGCTAGATAAACAACGGGATGATGCGTATTGGTAGTAAACTCTCAAGAATGTGAATAGTTCAACTAGGTTGAACTTGTGGTGAACGGAGCCTACGGGCAGAACGTGCTAATATGATGAGTGCTTGTGAGCACCGGTTGTGAACGGAGCCTACGGGCAGAACGTGCTAATATGATGAGTGCTTGTGAGCACCGGTTGTGAACGGAGCCTACGGGCAGAACGTGCTAATATGATGAGTGCTTGTGAGCACCGGTTGTGAACGGAGCCTACGGGCAGAACGGGCTAATATGATGAGTGCTTGTGAGCACCGGTTGTGAATGGGCCTACGGGCAGGACGTGATAGTATGAATGTGCAGGTTTTCACACATGGTGGTGTAGTGATCCTCGGTAGAGGATAGTTGGTGGCGGGTCTACGGGCTCGCTAGTCGTGACACCGACAGGAGCCGGCAGTTAGACTCAGACCGGTTTGGTTGGAATGTCTTGGTGTCCATCTACCCAATAGATCCCCTCCGCGTCTTGAAGACCCCGCAGGAATGCGGGTAGTACGCAAGGACTCCGCTATGAACAAGAGCGTCGAGGCGTACATAGGGCTAGGACCGGTAGTGTTCATACCCTCCTAGTAGTGGCGAAGCCCGTGCCACTGCCACCGTCTGGCCATGACGGGGGGTGCCTGAGTGGTTAGCTACCCTCGAAAAGTGGGAACTAAAGGTCTGTGTCGACATAGGAAATGCGCTTGGAGAAGTCATCATATCATAATCATTGCACCGCATTCATATCATAATCATTGCACCGCATTCATATCATAATCATTGCATTGCACAGCAATGGATACTCATCATATAAACTTGTATGGGCATCTTTATATGATGAGTTACCTTTATATGCAGACCCTTAACTTATAAGCTTGTATGGGCATCCTTATAAGTTAGGTTCAATTCAGCTCTGTGATACTTTATCTATGTCCTGTTACTAGTACGATTTTGATACTCTGCTTATGCTTTCTGTTTCCAGTACTTGCATTTATAACTGCTGCTACTTATATATATACTTATGAACAGCTTGTTAGTGTCATTGCAAGTACTTGGGTACTTATACAACCGACACATATGAACAACCCTTCCTGTCACCTGTTTTGTATACTATTGCTAATATTGCAGCTTCTATTCAATTCTACCGCCCGGTGCCTTGGAGTCGCCGGGGGAGCGGATGTGAAGCCACTTAGTCTTTATGACTAACGGTTGCTACGTCCCTCTTTTTAGGAGTGCGCCCTGGAGCCGCAGCGCACGGCGCAGGAGGAGGACAGTCAGGTCAGGGCGACAGGGCCGGAGACAGCGATACCTACAGTACCAGCAGTGACAGTCGTGAGTAGTAGTTTTGAGATGTAGCCCCTTTGGGCATCTTGTGTCATACTCTGATATATTTTGCAGGAGCTCGTGGAGCTACCTTTTTGTATAATTATGGACTCTTACTTATGCGAATTATATATATCTATATGTGGCTTCTTGTTTTAGTTTATTGATGGGTTGGCGCTGTTGAGTTGGTTTAGCCGGCGGGATAGGCGTCTTGTGGAGGTGGCTAGCCCGTGAGCTGGCGCTTCCGCAAGGCGGCTGTCCTGGGCATAAGACTCCCCTCGGCCGTGTGTTGTGTTCCGAGGGGGGGGGGGGGGGGGGGTCTTACAGGGCTACGCAATGACAACTTCAAGAATAACACTGACAAGTTGGGAATGATCAATATATATTCCCAACTTGAGGGGGAGAGTTGAATTTACGCTTTTATATTTTACGCATTTATGTTATGCATGTGATATGTCACGTGCAAGTCTCTTATATATATGTATGTGTTTGCCCAGTTTAGGGCACCTAATCTAATTCAATTTCTGGTTTCCACTTGTTCAGGGCTTTTCTTCTTGTGGTATGGTAACTATAGATTACTATTACTGTTTTCCCTAAGTAATTAATATTGTATGGAGTATGGGGCTTTTCTTCTTGGATTACTGTTTCAGTTAAGTAATTAATTTCGGTAGGATTTCTAAGCCCCTCTCCCGCTTCTGTTGCTGTTTGGGGGTGATTTGGGGCTTGGGATTTCACCGCTTGACATTAATTACTGAAAGTGCAGCCTCTGGCAAAAATGCAAGGTAAGGTTTGCCTACATTTCACCCTTGTGGTGGAACCCTTCCCCGGACCCTCGCTGCGCGGGGATGCTTTCTGCACCGGGCTGCCCTTTTATATTAATACTGAAAGTCCCTTTCCCGCTACATTACTGAGTGATATACTATACTATTATGTTAGCTGCTATATGATATGATAAGGGTAAGGACATTAGGATTTCAGAAGGTTTTCTTGCGGATTTTAGTGGGTGCAGTGAGAAAAACATTTTTGTATTTTGTAATCGACTATGGTTATGTAAAGGTTTGATTTTCTTTATGAATATCAGTTCTTCCATTTTCGATTTAAAATAACCTAAGCTTTTCTCCTCCGACCGCCCCTAAAAGGTCGTGTTATCATCCTATAGAGTCAGTGCCGATATCTATTTAAGACAACCCATATTAATGGGATGCCTAAATTACAGATACTGCGAAGAATGACGTTGAAATATAGACGAGCCAAAGACCTAAGAAATAAAGGTGTTGGAAATCCCCAAAACTTGTATGTATTTATCATATGTCTAAATACAAAGAGAGAGTACAAATATATAGTAGAGGAAGAGAGGAAGAAAAACCTATACAAGGTGTGGGACTAAAGAGGAGAAGAAATACATGGGCCCAAAGATGGGCCTATTACATGGGCTTTTCTAATCTCTTTTCTAACACTCCCCCGCAAGCTGGAGCGTACAAGTCGTATGCACCAAGCTTGGATAAAAACTGATAGTATAATGGCCTGGAGAGAGTTTTAGTGAGGATGCCAGCAATCTGTCTTGTAGCGGGAACATGCTGCAATTCTATCTTCTTTGACTGGACCTTCTCCCGGATAAAGTGACAATCAACTTCGATATGCTTTGTTCGTTCATGAAACACTGGATTCTTGGCGATGTGTATTGTTGCTTGACTATCGCAAAGAAGGATTGCCGGAGATGAGAGTCTTACACCTAAATCATTCAGAAGGCTCTCAAGCCAAGTCAACTCAGAACCAACGACTGCCATGGCCCGGTACTCAGCCTCAGCAGATAAGCGAGCAACCACAGTCTGTTTCTTGCTACGCCAGGTAATGAGATGTCCACCGAAGTATGTGCAGAACCCAGTAGTAGAGCGCCTATCATCAAGAGATCCTGCGTAGTCAGCATCACAGTATGCTACAAAGGATATAGAGGTAGAAGGTTTGTACAACAGTCCTTGTACTGGAGCGTTCTTTAGATATCTAAGAATACGCTCAACAGCTTGAAGATGAGATGTCCGGGGAGCATGCATAAACCGACTTACTACTCTTACAGCAAATGAGATGTCCGGTCGTGTCACTGTAAGGTAAAATAGCTTTCCGACCAAGCGTCGATAGTATTCGGGGTTTGTAAGCAGTTGGTCGGAGTCAGAGCAATGAGCAGAGAGCTTGTGATTTGCATACATAGGAGTGTCCACAGGTTTGCAACCAGAGTATCCAGCATCTTGGAGGAGGTCAATACAGTACTTTCGTTGTGATAGAATAAGACCGTCGGGTCGTCTCGCTACTTCAATCCCAAGGAAGTATCGAAGATTTCCCAGGTCTTTTGTCTAGAATGCCGAGTTCAGCTGTTGTTTAACATATTGTATCCCTGTAGTGTCGTCGCCATTGATGAGGATATCATCAACATATACAAGAAGAATCACAGTGCCGGTTGACCGATGTCGGGTGAATAGAGAGAAATCAGCCGTGTTGCGAGTGAATCCCATGGCACAAACAACCTTGCTGAATTTGTCAAACCAAGCAAAAGGTGACTGTTTGAGACCATATATAGACTTCCGGAGACGACAGACCAAGGACTCCCCCGTGGTCTCAAACCCGGGAGGTTGGAGCATATAAACAACTTCCTGTAGATCACCATTGAGGAAGGCATTTTTGATGTCGAGCTGATAGAGGGGCCAATGATGATGGACAACCAAGGAAATAAGAACACGAACAGTGTTCAGTTCGGCCACCGGGGAGAAGGTCTCCTCATAATCGAGTCCTTGTTGCTGAGTGAAACCCCTGGCCACGAGACGAGCTTTCAAGCGATCAATGGTGCCATCAACAACATGTTTAATAACAAAGACCCATTTGCAGCTCACACAAGAGTGTCCAGAAGGAAGGGGAACCAGATCCCAAGTCTGGTTACCCCAGAGGGCTGTCATTTCGTCGTCCATGGCTGCCCGCCAACCTGGATGGTGAAGAGCCTCCTGCACAGTGTTAGGAAGAGAAATAGAAGAGAGAGACGTGGCAAATTGTTGGAGAGGGGGGAAAGGCGATGTGGAGAGACGTAGTTGGCCAAGGGATGAGCCGTAGAGGTGTTTGCTGGATCAGCCGTTGTCGGAATATCATTGGCATCAGGAGACTGTTGTAGGAGAGCATCCTTGGATATTCGGCGAGTATAGACACGCAGAAGAGGTGGAGGTGCCACGGGAGGGATGTAAATCGTAGGTGAAGTTGGTGGTAGAGACGGAGTCGTGACCGGGATGGCTGGTCGAGGAAGAGGAGTCGAGAAAGAGGGAGAGTAGTGAGAGGTAGGGGAGTGGAATGGTTGGTCCTCAGAGAAGGTTACATCAGCCGAGACCACTAGCTTGCCTTCAGTGGGAGAGTAACAGACATAACCTTTCTGAGTTCGTGAATAACCAACGAACATATACTTGACGGCGCGAGCAGCGAGTTTGTCGGTAGATGGGCCAAGGAGATGAGCATAGCAAACGCAGCCGAAGACACGGGGTGTGAGAGGGAAAGGAGAGGTGGAGGGGAAGAGGAGACTGAATGGGGAGGCGAAAGCAAGGACGGACGAGGGCATGCGGTTAATGAGATGGCAAGCAGTAGAAACCGCAAAGTTCCAATATTCGATGGGTACCTGCATTTGGAACATAAGGGACCGAGCTCACATCAAGGAGATGGTGGTTCTTTCGTTCGGCCACTCCATTTTGTTGGGGAGTATAAGCGCATGAGGTTTGATGGATGATGCCAAACTCGGAGCAAAGATTGGAGAAGGTACGACCGGTGTACTCACGAGCATTATCAGTTCGGATGATTTTTAACGGACTAGAGAACTGTGTACGCATCTCAATAATAAATGTGCGGAACACAGATGTTAATTCAGTACGGTCATGCAGTAAATGTAACCAAGTAAGTCGTGAGTAATCATCAATAAATGTCACAAAGTAGCGATATCCAAAAATACTAGGGACTTTATAGGGGCCCCATATATCAGAATGAACTAAAGATAACGGAGTACTACTCCTGGTACAAGTAGAAGGAAAAGACGAACGATGTTGTTTGCCATAGATACAGGATTCACAAGTGAACTCTTGTAAGGGAACATTAGGAAGAGCTTTCTTGAGAACTGGAAGGGGAGCATGCCCAAGGCGACGATGCCAATCAGTGGTGGAGATAGCAGAGAGAGTGGTAGGTGGGAGATCCATGAGATACAATCCATTTTCCAGCCGCCCTTTACCAATGATATTCCGCGTGCGGCGATCCTGCACAACAAAAGATGAAGAAGAGAAGGTAACAAAACAATCAAGTTCCTGCGTTAGACGACTAATAGAGAGTAAATTGAAGGGAGATCCCGGAACATGAAGAACCGAGGATAAAGGGAGAGTTGGAGTGAGGCGAAGGTCAGCTGCGCCAGAGACCGGGGTGGTGTCGCCATTAGCAAAAGTGATGAACTTAGGATGAGCCGACTGTATATACTTTGGAGGCCTCTGGGAGGTGATGTGATGAGTAGCACCGGAATCGGCAATCCAGTGGGGGCTCTGAGAAAGACAGGTTATACCTTCAGTGGAGAATGAGGCAGTCGTGGCAGAAGGGCGGTTGAGAGCACCTTGGAGTTGTTGGAGTTGGGTGCGGAGCTCATTGATGTCTTGGTGGGTAGAAGAGGCAGACTCCTGTGAAGGCATTCCAGCGGAGGCAGAGGCAGTAAGGTGAGGAGGCAGGCCATGCTTGCGGCAACATGTGGCTTCAAGATGTCCCTCGCGGTGACAGTAAGTACAACGCATAGTTGAGCGGCCACCACGTCCTCGTCCACGAGACGGGTGGCGGCCTCCCTTAGTGGAGGAACCACGAGAAGAACCAGGAGTGGGAAGAAGGGGCTGCTGAAGAAGAGCCGGGGAGAAACTTGTGGGAGTCTCAGAGGGAGGAGTTACCCTGAGTAACATAGAGCAAACATCATGGAGGGAAGGGGTGGTAGTGGAGGAGAGTATCTGGGCCCGAACACTGTGCAGATGTGGAGGAACACGGGCCATCATCATAGCAATACAGACGGCTTCCTTCTGAGCCCGTTGAGTCGCGAGATCAGTGGTAGATGGCTGATGCTGGATCCATGCTTCAGTAAGACCCTTAGCACGAGCAACAAAGGAGGTCATGTTCGCAGCCCCACCCGTATCCAGGGCCTGGAGATCAGTAATAATGTCATAGAGGTGCTGGAGGCTGTCCTTGCCTGAGTACAAGGAATGAAGCTCATCCCACATACCCTTGGCCGTCTCGTGATACATGGCCATTTGGTAGGGTTCGCCATCCATGGAATTGAGAAGTCATGTCTGAACTCGACCGTCATTCCGCAGCCAATCGTCGGGAGAAGGGGAAGGAGGCGCCTGCGTGAGATGAGGTAAGAGTCCTTTTGCCTGAAGGACCCGGCGAACGGAGTGCACCCAAGGCACAAAATTTTTCTTTCCGGATAGGGAAATAGTGGTGATCCGTAGCTCATCACGGAGTTCGGGAGGAGTAACGATCACAGGCGGGCTGGCGGCAGTAGGCAATTCAGAGGAATTGACTGAGGAACCCATGAAGCCGGACGGAGCAGCAAAGGAATGAATCCCGCGGTTTGAGCAGCGATCTGAATAGGAGGAGAGGTCGCGCTGTCTGGAGCAGCGAGGTCGCGCAGTTTGAGCAGCAATCTGAGCAGGAGGAGAGATCGCGCGGGCTGAGCAGCGGACTGAGCAGGAGGAGAGATCGCGCGGGCTGAAGCAGGAGGAGAGATCGCACTGGCTGGAGCAGCGGGCTGGAGAGGTCGCGCAGTTTGAGCAGCGATCTGAGCAGGAGGAGAGATCACGCGGGCTGGAGCAGGCGGCGAGCTACCTGGTGGCCTGAAGACGCGGACACAAGCGGCGGTCTGAGGCAACGATCACAGGCGGCTAGCTGCCTGGCGGACTGAGGCGAGCTGCCCAGCGGACTGAGATTGCGGACTGCCTGGCGGACTGAGATTGCGGACTGAGGCGGCAAGCTGGAGCTGGCGATCTGAAGCAGCGGACTGGAGCAGTAGTGGGACCCAGCGGGCAGAGAGTGGAGATTATATAAAGAGGAGCACGAAGGAGCACGAAGCCCACACAGGGGGTGGCGGGGGTGCGGTCTCAAAACGTGAGACCGCTCAGGAAGAGGAAGCTCGCACACAGGAGGGGGGGAAGGGGCGGTCTCACAAAACGGAGATCGTAGAGGAGGGGAGGAGACCGCACAGGGGGAGGAACGCAGACAAGATTGGGGACGCGGTTTCAGAATGGAAACCTGGCTCTGATACCATGTTGGAAATCCCCAAAACTTGTATGTATTTATCATATGTCTAAATACAAAGAGAGAGTACAAATATATAGTAGAGGAAGAGAGGAAGAAAAACCTATACAAGGTGTGGGACTAAAGAGGAGAAGGAATACATGGGCCCAAAGATGGGCCTATTACATGGGCTTTTCTAATCAATTTTCTAACAAAAGGCATAGAAAAGATGATGGTGAGTATTTACCTATTTGATTTATACTTTATTTTCCGCTTATTTTAAATTATTATATGCGTCGTTATTTATTTTCATATTGAAATTATTTTCTGCATGCGTATACGGATAGTTTCATTGAAATTGAATAAGTTCATTATTATAAATCACGGACAAGAAATATTCGTTATTATAACAAAGACAATACATAAAGCGATTAATACTCTGAGGGAAATGTTATTTAATTATCACCCCGTGTTATAAATAGGACCATAACAAGTAAATGAAGAAAAGCATGAGATTGAATGCATCGATGCATAGGCAATGTAGGGTGGACCGTGTACTGTTTTTCCAATTCATGGGGCCTAAAGGCCTGAAGCGTGTTCAATCACGCTGAACTGGAACATGTTGACTCCAGGAGGCCTAAAGGCCTGAAGCGTGTTCGATCGTGTTGGAGTAGACATGATGTATGAGACAGGGGGCGAAAGGCCTAACGTGTGTCCGATCGCACCGAATTAGATGAGGACCAATCTAGGGCCGAAAGGCCTACCGCGTGTCCGATCGCACTGGATTGATAGATGATGACCCAGAGGGGTAGGACCCAAAAGATTGATGACTGACATAGTTACCCTTAGAAGTATCTCTAAACTGAAAGCGACAAAGTGACTAAAGAACGATAAGAATTATAATGTTAGGAAATAAATGAGTGTAAGAAATCTATATTGATTAGATACAATTTATTGTGCACATATTTGTATACTGCTTACAGATTTCCATATTGCTTACAGATTTTCATACTGTTTGATGATTACTAAATATTGTTTATTATCGTTAACTGCTTAATGTAAAATATTATATACCTATTGTTACTAATCTTTTATGTTTACATGCACAATCGTTAAAATCTCATTTAGTCATTATGGTTAACCCTTTTTAATCCAAAAAAATTAGGGCCCGAATGGGATAAAGCCAGACGCTAGTAAGAAACATTTTGATGAAGAAAATAAAATAAAAGAGAAGAGCAATACAAATTGTGGGTAAAACATTTAGTAGAAATAATTGAGGTGGTCGAGAAGCACATGAAGTGGTGTCGAGACCAGCATTATCCGGCTTATAGAGAGACAAATTAGACTAGATAGTAGTTATATGATGTTTATAGTTTAGTTGTTTGTACATAATGTAGTTGCGTCGTACATCTTATGTGTATATGTATGTGTGGATTTGGGATATGACCATGTATAAATATGCTTTTAACGAAATAAAAATATTTTATTTTGTACATTTCAGTATTCATGGTGATTATGTTTTACTGTGTTGTGGTAAGATAAAAACTCGAAACTCTACTATTTGATGTGTACTGTAAATTGTGATGGTCTGCGGGTCGTCACATTTAGAGCCGCCGCCCGCCGACACAACTTCTGCCTCACTCCTGGAGCCGCAACCGACCTCCCTTAAACAAGTCAAACCTCCGGTGACCTCGCCGGTACCCCATTCCACCTCTGGAGACCTTGCCCGACCCTACTCGGTGGAGAAGTTTGAGTTGAGATTATTATATTAGTATGTGTAAGTGGGTTTACCACATCTTGTGTGAGGCTTAGTGAGACTTTTGTAATGTTATAAGTATCCCCCTATGTGGATGAATAAGAACAACTTAAGCATTTCTCTTTATTTCTACTTGGTATCAGAGCCAAAGATTTGAAACCCTAAAAATCTTGCCCGGCGTCCTCGTTTTTTTCCCGCTCCTGCTCTCTCTCATCGAGCCGTTCTGACCGTGGTCCCGCCGAGAGATTTCACTCCCGCTCCCGTCGACGGTCTTTGATTCAGTCGACGGGAGTGGCTTCTGCACGGAGGATCTCGTCGACGGTCTTTGATTCAGTCGACGGGAGTGGCTTCTGCCCGGAGGATCTCGTCGACGGAGGGCTCCTTTGCCTATGATTTTCGTCGTCGGTGTGCTCGTTGCTGCCTTTGCGTTCGTCGTCGTGCTCCTCTCGGCGTTATTCGGCGTTCCTCTCAGCGTTCTTGTTTCAGATCGTCGAGGACTTCTTCCGTCCGGCTTCGTTCCCATCGATGTTGCTTGTCTTGGATCCCGTCGAGCCTGTCGATGGACGATGACTCCGCTTCCGTCATCGTGCTCTTCTGTTGATCCAGCCGACGACAACGATGCTTCTCCTCTGCCGCTGCTGTTCTCGTGGACGGTTGCTCGACGATGCTTCTTCTCTGCCGCTGCCCTTCTGCTTTTTATCACTTCCAGCGGCTGTCGCCCCTTCTAGGGCGCTGATCTCTCGCCAAAGTTGAATTTTTGTGTTCTTTTTTGGTCGTTTTATGTGGTTGTAATTGTCTGTTGTTAGTATTTGCTTCGTATCGTCTTGTTATGCCTATATGCACGTGTTATTCACGTGAGAGGGAGTGTTGGGATGAAGGCGACTCGGATGATCCTTCCCGCCTTTCGCCTTCGTTCCACATGGCCTCTAGGCTTATGTCGTGTGTTGTTTGTCTCCCCAAGTTTTTCCTTGATGATTGGTAGGTGGTATGGCCTTTGGTGGTTTTCTCTTATCCCCGTGGTCACGAAGATCTGTGTGAGAGGTGTAATCCCCGCAGTCTCGTTGATTCGTGTGTGTGGTGTTATCCCCGCGGTCCCGTAGAACCGTGCGTGTGAGGTGTTATCCCCGTGGTCTCGTGAATTCGTGTGTGTGGTTTCTTTCCCGTGGGTGTACCGTGAGGGAGTATCCCCGGTCATCCATCTGTCGCACCTTTGCCTACCACATTTATCCTTTCCATTGATGTTGTCAAGCTTGAGGTTTCCCCTCCAGCTTGAGGGGGAGAGTTGAGATTATTATATTAGTATGTGTAAGTGAGTTTAGTCCCACATCTTGTGTGAGGCTTAGTGAGTCTTTTGTAATGTTATGAGTATCCCCCTATGTGGATGAATAAAATGCAGCTTCTATTTCTATTCTCCTGATTTCTAACATGGTATCAGAGGAGGAATTGACTCCTCCCTGAAATTTCGTCGCCCAAATTGTTGGGTGCCTAATTTCTCGGTGGCTTCCTCTATCTGATTTCCGCCTCTCCTTCCCTCTCGTTCCCGACAGCCGGTCTTGCCTTCGATCCCATCAAGCATGGTGTACCGTGTGGGAGTATCCCCGGTCACCCGTCTGTCGCACCTTTGCCTACCACATTTATTCTTTCCATTGATGTTGTCAAGCTTGAGGTTTCCCCTCCAGCTTGAGGGGGAGAGTTGAGATTATTATATTAGTATGTGTAAGTGAGTTTAGTCCCACATCTTGTGTAAGGCTTAGTGAGTCTTTTGTAATGTTATAAGTATCCCCCTATGTGGATGAATAAAATGCAGCTTCTATTTCTATTCTCCTGATTTCTAACATGCTATCAGAGGAGGAATTGACTCCTCCCTGAAATTTCGTCGCCCAAATTGTTGGGTGCCTAATTTCTCGGTGGCTTCCTCTATCTGATTTCCGCCTCTCCTTCCCTCTCGTTCCCGACAGCCGGTCTTGCCTTCGATCCCATCAAGCATCAGGCCTAATCATTCTATGGAAGATTAAAGTCAAGGAGATGTTGGTTGAGCATGGATTGACGTGAGTGTTGCAGGGATGCAATAAATTACTTGCTCTAGTGAAGGACATGGAGTTGATTGACTTGGATAAGTCCTCCATCACCCCATCAGAATGTGTGTGGACGATAAGGTGCTCTTCAATATTGGCATCAAAGAGTCCGCAGTAAAGTTGTGGAGAAGCTAGACAGACTGTATCTTGCCAAGTTATTGACTAGTGATCGTATGACCAGAAAATGCAGGAGGGTGGTAACCCGTGGGAACACTTCAACATGACCAATGACTTTCTCAACTAATTGCATGTGGTTGGTCTGAAGGTGGAGAAAGAAGATAAGACTCTCTTGCTTCTCACCTCGCTCCAGTCGTCATTTAAATATGAGGTAACCATGCTCCTGTATTAGAAGGATACAGCAAGGCAGAAGAATGCCACATCGACATTACAGTTTAGTCAGATGATGGAAGACCCCACGCTAGTTGGTTCAGATCTGGATTCAGTACGAACTACATTAGGACTTCACAACCCAACCCTCAAATTTGCAACTATATGAGAACATCAATCCAAAAGAAGTTGAAGACCCCGATACTAAGGAGTTGTCGCCTGTTTCATCCTTATCCCTCTTCTCATTTCCGCCGAGGACTCACGGTAACAGAGCTAAGGGTCGGTCGATGGTTCGTGCAAGGCCGCGACTACAGCAGTGCGTCAGTCATCGAGTGGCTTGCACGGGTAGCCACATTGGCTGATAACTCCGTTTGTCGTGTTCAAGCAACGGATTGTGCGAGAGGGCAATGGTGCAAGCAGGCTATGTGCAGCAAGTGTGAGTGTGGATCTAAGGTGGGTTGTGCATCCGCAACAAGCCAAAGATTTGTTGAGATCTCTCTCAGTTGATGGTGGTGATAAGACGCTCGTCGACGATGAAGGTTTGCTTGCGAACCTTGTGTATCTGTAAGTCTACGAATTGCAGTAAATTCTCCATATTGCTCAACAGTTCGAGGTGCATGATTCCAACCGTGGTGCCCTTTTATCGGATCCATTGTTTCTCCCGACTTATTGCATTGTATTCTTATATATTTAACTAATATTAAATAAATTGTGTATTTTTGGTCATTTTTGTGTTCTTGTTATACCTGCGTTTTAGTTGAGCATGTGGAGATGGTCTGGTTTCCTAAAAAGAGCAGCCTTGTTCCCCACTTCCCGAGCCTTTCGTCCCTCAATTGTAGCATCCTCGAATCTTTTAGCATATCCCAGAACCTCAAAAAAATTCTTTAATCGACAAGCTTAAAATCTTCATTCCTCAATTATCCATATATCGGCAACCACTCCTACAGTCGTCCCAAGTCTGCCTAACACATCCTCCACCGTCGGGACGATTTTATTATGGACCTCGAGCATCAGGCCTAATCATTATTGTTATCTTTATTATTATCTTGTCTTTTATTAGTATTTTCCTTTGAGTACATTGTAAGCCTATATAAAGGCATGAGTATGAGGTTATCAAATGAATGAAAGTTTATTTCCCTAACCTTAAAAGAGATTTTGGAAGCTCTCTCTCCCTTGAGCAAACCCCGCTCAGGCAGTCGCGGTTTCGACTCCGTAGTATCCCCTCCGCCTCCGGCCACCACTCCGGCAAGCCCATAACAACTTGGTATCAGAGCTACACCTCGTCCTCTTCCACCGAAGCCGCTGTCCGTGAACCATAAATCCTCCACAATCGTCGGGTCTCTCGAGCGATCGATCGTCCCTAGCATTATTTCGATCCCTCTACTTTATTGCACGTGTACGCCTCCAGCCCATTGCGTCTCCAATCGACGCAAGACTCCAGTAGCCGCAAGTCTCCAGTCAACGCAGTTGTCTCCTCCGCTGATTGCGGCTCCAGTCGGCGCACGCTCGATCTCCTCCGCCGATTGCGTCTCCTCCCAGTGATGCCCTTCTACGTCTCTGCTTCTACGCTCCCAGTCGGTCCCGCCTACACACTCCTAGTAGCCATGAGCCCACACACTCTGTCGCAACCTCCAACGCTCCGACCTATTTCCCTCACAGCAACCAGCCGCAGTGCAGCGCCTCCTTCCGGTACACTCCCTGCGTTTTCCCTTGTGCGTCTCATCATAGGGAAGCGTCGAGGCTCACGCGGCAACCCAACTTCAGCCGCCTCCAACGACTCCAACCGTCCAGTCACCAGCTCCTTCTCTGGGCAAGCAAGTCAACAAATGGGGGACTCGCAAGATTTCCGGGCTGCTATCCAAGATGTGTTGCAGACTGTCATGACATCACTTAAAACATGCTTTCAGGACGTCGACGGCCGGCATCGGGGAGACATGGCCACCCACACCGCCAGGCTTAATGAGCGGGCCTCCACCCTTCCCGTGGTTACTACTCCGCCTATGGATCACGCCAGTAGAAGTCAGGCAATACCACCGCGGCTCATCCTCCACGAGCCCCCACCTCCGACCATCTTACGCCCTGAAGCTGCTATTCTGCCGCATTATACCCGGTTGGACATCCCCACCTACGATGGAAAAAACGATCCCTTGGGTTGGCTCACCAGGTGTGAGCAATTCTTTGGCCATCAACAAACTCCGGCAGCTGAACGACTTCCTCTGGCCTCCTTCCACCTTCTCAACTCGGCTTTGTTATGGGTCAGTCGTCTTCTCACCGACCAGCCGGGTCTGACGTGGGACGCCTTCAAGTGGTTTTGCAACCTGCATTTTGGTCCTCCCATCCGCAGCAACCCCCTCGGTGCCCTCACGATGCTTAGGTAGACAGACCTTGTGGATGAGTATCTGGAATAGTTTCAGCTTCTTCTGGTGCACGTCACACAGCCCCCGGAGATGCAAATAGCCATCTTCACCGCCGGACTGCGCGATTGCCTACAACTGGATGTCGAATTTGAGGCCCCTCCAGACTTATAGACTCTCATGAGTCTGGCCAGGCTATGCAACTGTCGCCTCTAGCTAGCGCGGGAGGCTTACTTGCCCACCGACTCTGACACTCAGCAGGCTCGTACAGAGGGCCCTCCACCCTCGCCGGTCCGCCGACTTTCTCGAGCCGAAATGTTAGAACGACGCGCTCAGGGTTTATGTTTTAACTACGATAAGCAGTACACTCATGGACACAGGTGCAAAAGGTTTTCCTATCTGTACGTGGAGGACTCTGACAAGGAGGGCGTCGGATGAAGTTCGTACCATCATCGATCTCCCTTGAGCTTGAGGTCAAGCTCTTTTTGCAGCGCGGGAGATATGTTATGGGCCTCGAGCATCGGGCCTAATCATTATTGTTATTTTTATTATTATCTTGTCCTTTATTAGTATTTTCCATTGAGTACATTGTAAGTCTATATAAAGGCATGAGTATGTTTGTATGAGGTTATCTAATGAATGAAAGTCTATTTCCCTAACCCTAAAATAGATTTCGGAAGCTCTCTCTCCCTTGAGCAAGCCCCTCTAAGACAGTCACAGTTCCGGCTCCGTATTATCGCATACGCCTCCGGACACCACTCCGACAAGCCCATAACAAATTTCTTGATGAGCTTTACTTTTATTCCTGGTAATATTCTGCTCTCATTATTTTGGCTAATTTAACTTCACTAAGTATGTGAAGTTTAATCGCCTACA
This sequence comes from Dactylorhiza incarnata, assembly GCA_033032865.1. NCBI lineage: Eukaryota > Viridiplantae > Streptophyta > Magnoliopsida > Asparagales > Orchidaceae > Dactylorhiza > Dactylorhiza incarnata. The sequence goes on from JAWHQI010000013.1 coordinate 4,670,755, forward strand.
ATTAATTTCTAGCACTTTTAGTCGATTGCAGTTACTATTTTATTAGCCTGATTACAATCAATTGTATTCAACTGTAAGTGTTTGCGCAATTTTAATTTCAAGTTATTCAATTAATTGTGTGTTGGAATTATTTACATGGTTGACTCATTGACATCAGATTAGGATTAGGGTTTAGATAACGTCACATTGTTTATTGGTCTGTGTGCATGCTTACATCATTATTTAGAAAACCTTACAACTCCCATCACATTTAAACGTGTGCTTACTCACATTCATATAGACTTAAGGCGTCGCACCGACACTTGTAGGTTCGTCCTATGTAAGTTGGTATCAGAGCCCCAAATTCAAGCATAGTTTATGAAGCTCAGTAGTGGAGTCTATAAGTTCATTTATGTAATGCTATAGTCGTTACCCCTCTTCTCTATTTGAGGATCTTAAGCCCATCTATGCTCGACCCCTGAGAGCTCTTTACAAGAGATCGTCGTGCTATTATACAGATAATCCTCGTCCTTCCTTTCATAGAGGTCGTGTTGACCTGTCATCATAATCTGACTATTGTAGAAATGACTACTTCCAATATGATGATTATCAGGAGTAATGTCGGGGATTTCACCATACAGAGGAGGGTCGCAAGTGTAGATTTCAGAGAATTGCCCCATCTTCCGATTGTTTACTAAGTCCCAAGTCATTTGGTTATTGGCTCATAGATATGTATATAGAGTACTACCTTGATAAATGTGGGTTATTAAGTGAATATTGTGCTAGATTCGCGAAGACTAGACTCCTCGTTTAGGCTAAAGCATATTTAAATAGAATAGAGTGGACTCTTAAGTGCGATCGTTTTTTCCCCGCTACTAGTTTGGTAGATATGAAGCGGAAATTATGTCAGAAATATCTTCCAACCTCTTATAGGCGTCGTCTACCCGAACAATTGCTTGCCCTTCAGCAAGGACCCATGTTTGTTGTTGATTACAGGGCCAACTTTGTCGATTTAATTATGAGGAGCGACATTCAAGAGGAACTTATTGTAGCCAGTTGTAGATTTTGAACGTGGATTCAGGAAGAGAAATATAATAAGTTGATCAATCACTGGTTAGAGTATGTCGTGTAGACATTTCAGCACGCCCTCAATTACGAGCAGTCCTTAAGATTCACTAGAATTATTCTAGTAGGATCACAACTCGATTGACCCATTATGAGTCCTCCTCAGTCCTAGGCCACCACCATGCATACTCATGTTCCCCATGGAGATGAAAGATGAGACATCTGATACTGAGTTATCTCACTCCAATTTATTCGCGTGAGACAAATTTTTCTACACATCGCCTAGTGAGCCTCCTGACAAGTCTCATTCATAAGGGAGATTTGACACATCATGGGGGTCGGGCCTTAATGTTGAGTCATTTGGTGTTCGTTGCACACTCGATGAGTCTTTCTACACCCCTCCCAAGTCCCAAAGAGCTTCACGGTAAATCACCCCTTCTTAGAGACAACCACAATATTGTAGAGTCTACGCTTAGTGAGTATGTCGGCTTAATCATTTTTAATTAGCATTGATTTGCATATCATAGTCCGCCGTAAATTTATATTAAATAATAAACTTTTAAACTTGCGCGGATAATCATAGGAGAGAGCATATATTCAAAGAAGGTAATTGGGTGATGACTAACACATTACTTAAGAGATTCTCATTATGGACAACTATGTATCTGAGTGATAGACAAATAGATTCATTGTAACGGTCTCCCCAGCACACAGCTCGCAAGGACGACCGTCGTCACCCCCAGCATCGAGCTCGAAAGGGTTCAGCCTCAGCCGGTCTGTAGACCATGCACCCCAACCCCTCTCTGTCCCACCACAGGGCACAGTGGGTTGTTGGAGGCCGCAACCCACCCTTTTCATGAGGAATGCTTCAGTTAAGAGGCAGCGCAGGGACTTCCCAGGAGGTCACCCATCCGATGATTACTCCAGCCCAAGCACGCTTAACTATGGAGTTCTTGATGAAGAATGAAAGAACACCGTAGTTAAGCGTGCTTGGGCTGGAGTAGTCACGGGATAAGTGACCTCCTCGGAAGTCCCTGCGCTGCCTCTTAACTGAAGCATTCCTCATGAAAAGGGAGGGTTGCGGCATCCAACAACCCACTAGGCCCTGTGGTGAGACAGAGAGCGGTTGGGGTGCATGGTCTTCAGATCGGCTGAGGCTGAACCTTACGAATTGTGTGTTGGGGGTGTCAGCGGTCGTTTTGCGAGTTGTGTCGGGGAGACCGTTACATTCATACATTGTCATGAGAGAGATTGAATCATTTTTTATGAGTTTGATATTCCTAAGAATATGGGTATTCATCTTGTAGTCAATGTAGATGATTTGAATTTAGGTGTGGAGTCACCAAGTTTTGGGGGTTGTTGGCCCACCTCCCCAACCAAGTTTTGGGGGTTGTTGGCCTACCTCCCCAACTTTAGCTTCTATCCAACTCCTATCTCACCTGTACCACCAACCACAGCCTTCATCGCAGTTTTACCTTTCACCACAACAATGGTCTAAATAAATTATGGGACTTTCAACAACTTTGGTTGTCGACGACTTTCAGTGACGACAATATCTATATGGAGCTGCATTGAATCATGTTTGGTCTGCATTAGGAGCATGACAGTCTCTATACATCGAAGATGAATGCTTTTAAGCTAGGAGAATGAGGAGCGAAAACACATTTTTAGTCGATTTTCACGATCGACAACTATTGGATAGTCAGATGGATGATAAGAGACATTAATTGCGTTCAGAGTGAATTTTCATATTTTAATGTATTTGTTTTATAATTTTCGTAGGTGTATTTAAGAATTAAGTTAATTGATCTAATTGTGCAATCTGGATTTAACCTAATTATAATCTATTTATAATACCACTACCCGATAGAATATGGTATTAAGGGATTGGCTTAACTGAAGATTCACACAGTCTTCCTCTTTAGTGCAACATCGAGGAGACCGCACTTGCCCCGCCGGCTCAAGCCTCTGGGGGTGCCAATGCCCCCATTGCCACCATCCATCGTCTATCAATCCACAACAAAACCTCTTCCAACCCATTTCCAACCATTCCAGAGTCCGCAGCTTCTTCCCCTTACAACCAACCACCTCCATCCCCTTGCCTTCCACTGGAGCACCAATATCCGGCCACAACTAACTTTGATGACCTGCTGGAGATGTCAACTGCCACCATCATCCATTGGAAGCCTTTATCCCTCTCTACACCACTCCAACAACCTAATTTCTACCCTCCAACCGTCCCTTCTATCTTCTCAATCACCTCCTCCGGGGAACCTCCACCACCTAGGGCAGCCCAGACTCGAGCCTCCCCTTCACACTTTCTTTTCCAAACCATACCCCCTCCCCCCCCCCCCCCCCCCCCCCTCACCAAGCTTCATAGTTCACCATCAATGGCACTTCCAATCATTTGCATCACAACTATGACCACTCCAAGCCCGCCTACCACATCCTCCACCGCCATCGCCGATTTCTTGGTGAGTTTTACTTTTAGTTTTCACTTATTTACATTGTATGGATGCACCGTTATCTTTTTAATAATATTTTGCTTAACAAATATTGGCTACATTTTCTTCCATTAGGCATGGATTTCCTATTCACCCTGTTATTTAATTCATGTACACTCTCAATCAACTAGCAATTACCACCTATTTATTTAATTTGAATGCTTGTGATTAATTGTGATGCAATGCGTGAGTTTCTATTTTTTTGGTTATTTCATTGATGGCACATCGGATATTATCTTGCATGGTTGTATTTTTTGCATCGCATTAGAGTAAGAGTTAGCAAACATTGAGTTGATTGGATTGCTCGCATGCATTCTTTAGCATCTTCATTTTAGGGTTGATCGTTAATCCATTTGCAGTTGTCACACACTTGCTCACATTCATTTAGAATTAGGGAATCATGTTGGTCTCCTATAGATCGGTCTTCATTCAGTTGGGGTTCAACCCTCCCCTTGAGCTCTAGCCTTGGATACTGTACTAAGGCTCCACTTATTTTTTTCACCTTTTGCCACCATCCAGTTAGAGAGACTGGACGCACTTACTAGAGTTGAGATCTTGAATCATCCTGGTCTACAACAATATTTGAGATAATATGCCTTGAATTCCCACTCCAAGGGTTCATAAATCTAAAATAAAAATGGAGAATTTTAGCCTGATAAATAACTAAACCAGCATGCATTTCTGCAAAAAGGCATCCGAAATATGGAAATTATTTGCTCGAATATGTAAACAACTGAAATATAGAAATTATTTGCTTGAATATGTAAACATATGAAATATATAAATTATTTGCTGAAATATGTAAATATCTGAAATATGAAAAAAGGAATCTCAACATAAGAAAAATGTGGCGGCAAAGTTATTTAACTGCAGACCAACATGGAGTATAATTCTGCAACTCTTGCACCAAGCCTCCCTTATGAAAAGTAAGTCTCACCTCTTGTAGTTCCTTGGTTGATAGTGTTCCCAAGATAAAGAATTATCTTCATTATCTCCTTTAGCTTGTTTGAGTTTCGAATCTGAAAGGATATGTAGAAATTATTTGCACCAAAATATATACAATAATGCAAATATCCAGTAATCGATGTAGACCTCTTCACATGCAGAATCTACAGTGTATAAGCTTTTTCTTATATCTGCTGTCTGGGAAAAAAAGGAGTTAAGAATTTAACTTTTTTTGCAAAGATATTTCTCCAAACATTATTCAAAACAGAGCATACAAAAACCTGTGCATTAAACTGAATCTTGAAACAAAACACTCTTAACTTGGTCTCCACACGAGGAACCTTCATCATTTCTAGAAAGAACTGCAAAATAAAAAAGAATTAATTGCTTTTCATACATAAAAGCAGAAGATGGAAAATATAAATAAATTTAATCTAATAAGGACGTGCATAATTGCTTCATTTTGAACCCAAACCGGCTAAGTTCAACTAGTTGAATTAAATATTTGTAATATATTGTAAAAGGCCCATTTATTTTCTCTTGTTTGGGTTCACTCCCTTGGTGTATATATATGACTCCTTGAAATAAACATTATCTCATTATTTTTCCATCTAATTTGGTATCTAAGGGGAAATCTGGAGATGTGGTTTGCGGTTCGTGTTCGCCCGCCTCTTGTGTGAGCTCAACGTGACGACGGTTGCTCTTCTCACGCGGTCTCTCTTCCCGCTTAGACTGCGTCTTCTTCTCGCATGTTTTTCCACCTACCACAAGCTCGTGCGACTTCAGATGACATGTGCGGACTCTGCCCCCCCCCCCCCCCCCCCCCCCCGTGCGGCTTCTTCTCCCACTCGTACTGGTGGTGCGGCCTCATCTCCAGCTCGGCGACTTCTCTTAGCAGCGTTCTGTCCTCTCAGCAGTCTTCCTCGCCGTCTTCCCAGTGACTTTTCTCTGCAGGCTGTGCGGGTTGTTCGCCCCCCGCCCCCCTCTCTGCGGTCTCTGTTGTGCGGCCTGTCTGTCCGCCGCCCCTTTTATCGGCGACTTTCTCCTCCATTTCAGCCCCCTGGTGCGGTGTCATTCCTCATGGCGAACTGCTAAGACTCGAGTGTTCAGTCAACTTCCTCGCTTATCCCTCCTTCGGGTGGTGATTTCTCACGGCCTCATGGTTCTTCTGGTTCCCTCCGTATTACAACTGTTCCTTTGGATGGAACGAATTATCTCGAGTGGTCTTAGGCAGTACACATACTATCTGCAGCCATCAACTCTATGGGTACATCGACGGGACGATTGTTCATCCTTCCAGTATTGATTAGGGTTGGCGCAAGTGGGATGCCGACAATTCCCTTGTTGTCCCGTGGTTGCTTCACTCCATGTCTCCCTTGGTCAATCGTAGCTACATGCTGATGGACTCGGCCTTTGACATCTAGACTCGGGCTCATGAGACTTATTTACAGCTTGGTAGTTCTACCCAGGTATACGAGCTCACTCGGCATCTCCTTGAACTCAAACAAGGCAATTCTTCTATAGACACTTACTTCTCCGTGTTCGAACGCCTCTACCAAGAGTTGGACTACTTTGAGGACTTTACTCTCACTTGCAATGTTGATGCTCAGGCCTTAAAAACCAAGGAAGACCGTTATCGTTTCCATGTCTTCCTCATGTTCCATAATATGGAGTTTGACATGGAGCACACTCATGTTTTGAACTGGCAACGTCTTCCCTCTCTTCGGAAAGCCTTAAGTATGGTCTTAGGGGACGAAGATCGCCGCCGTGCTCTCAACTCCGATCGTGGTTCTGATCGCTCCTCCCTTACCGGCGTTCTCCGGGCTCCTTCCTTTTCGTCTCTCAAGCTGTGCGATTACTGTGGCAAACAGGGCCATGCCCGGGACTCGTTCCGTCTCCATCCTCAACTTGCTCCCACGCATAAAATCTCTCGTGGTTGTGGTCATGGTTGTGGTCCCTCTCGCCACCCCAATCCTTTTACCAAGAGTTGGACCATCCTCCAGCTCAAGCTCTCTCATGTACCACTCCATCTCTCTCAAGTCCTGCTCGTCCATCACCTGTGGATGTGCGTCGATGACATCAGTGTCTTAGGCATCCCTTCGCCAGCTATCTTCTCAAGTTATTTCATATGTTTTCAAGCTCTCTGAGCAGTTTTGTCTGTAATGAATATGAACTTTCTAAACATGTACGACATAGTCTGAATCATTTTTCTTCTCCTAGTATGGTTTCTTTTGATGTTATTCATTCAAATGTTTGGGGACCATCCCATGTTGTTTTTCTCTGATTATCGATGGTTTGTGACCTTTATTGATTGTTTTTCTCGCTCTACTTAGGTGTATTTATTAAAACGAAAAAGTGAAGTCTTTGATTGTTTTCGTCTTTTTCACACCATGATGGCCACTCAATTTGGTAGCACCATTCACGTGCTCCGTAGTGGCAATGGGGGTGAGCTCGACGATCATGAAACTTTCGGCACTTACATAGAGACCATGGGCTTCTTCATCAAAAATCATGCGTCAATACCTCTACTCAAAATGGTGTGCCCGAAGGTAAGAACAAGCATCTCTTTGAGGTTACTAGATGTCTTCTTCTCACAATGAATCTTTCCAAGTCCTATTGGGGTGAGCAGTTCTCATTGTTGCTTACCTCCTCAATCGGCTACCCTACAATACCTTACAGGATGCCTCTCCATAATCTTGTATGTCTAATAAATGCATTGTACACACCTATCATCTACCTCCGCGTGCATTTGGATGTGTCTGCTTCGTTCATGTTCATCAGCAACATCGTGATAAATTGGATGCGCGTTCCCTACAGTGCGTCTTTGTTGGTTACTATGTTACTCTACTGCAAGTTGAGTCGAGCCGGCTCGTGAGCTCGATGAGCCGGCTCGAAAAAAGCTCGACTCGAGCTCGAGCCAGTTGAGCTCGAGCTCGAGCCAGTTGAGCTCGAGCTCGAGCCAGTTGAGCTCGAGCTCGAGCTCGGTTGTTCTTGTTCATGAGCTCGCGAGCCGGCTCGCGAGCTTTTTTTTTGGGTATTTTTAAAAAAAAAATATATAAATATAAATAAAAATAGGCTCATGAGCAAAAAGCTCGTGAGCAGCTCGAGCTCGACTCGAGCTCGCGAGCTCGAAAGCTCGAGCTCGAGCTCAATATACAGGTCTCGAGCTCGAGCTCGAGCCAAGCAGAATGAGCTCAACGAGCTCGAGCTCGAAATATTTAGCTTGAGCTCGAGCTCGAGTTTGGGATTTTTGCCAAGATCGACTCGTTTACACCCCATTGTAAAAGACCCGTTTATTTTCTCCTATTTGGGCTCACACCCTTGGTGTATATATAGGGGGTGCCTCCTTGAAATAAACATTATCTCATTATTTTTCCATCTGACTTAACTTGGATGTGGAAATCTCATGTACAGGTTTTTCTTCATGTGTTCGTGAGTACACATACTATAACATTCTGGCTGTAAATATCATATAGTATGAGTTCGTCTGGTCCCCCACAACATACAACCTTCATAAGCTAAACATTAGAAAAAGGTGCACAAAAAAAACTCACATCTCAGAGTATTAATCCAGTGGAAGCATAATAATGTGTGGTCATATGGCCTTACATCAATTTGTTCACACATCAATATAATCATGCATCTCACTTCATCAACACGCATGCCCACTAGGAACAATGAATCGAAGCAAACTCTTAAAGTTACCATTTAATATTAATATTAGATAATTAGTTTATCTTTATTATCTTATTTTGTGTTCCTGCCCATTCTATATAAAGGGAGGACTTTGTTTTGGGAGGGAAGCTCATCTTTTAATATTTTGACTTTGGCTTTGGTTTGAGTTGGGCAAGGAAACCAACATTTCATTGCAGATTTGCCTTCAAAAATGTAATTTTGTCGTTTCTTCGTATTATCTTATTCTCTCATTTTGATAAGCACTATGCTATCAATCATCTTCAATCTTAGCAAAATGAGCACATATAATCCAACAGAAAATAAAAACAATCCAACAACATTTACGTGGAAATGAAACTTTTGCATAATAATGATAATTGAACTTGCCTGCTCACATTTACCCAAGCTTTCCTTATCTCCAGTGTAGTGCTAACATCCAAAAACATATGAAAACCAAGATTAAAGTACAAAAGCTGAAATACCAAAAAAATGTATTAACAATCAAATGATGTGAAGTACTGATGAATGCACCTTAAGAAGCTTCATCTCATCTTTGGTTGGACAAACCTTGATAAGATTTTCAACTTGTTCACCATTGAGAATGGAATCATCCAATGCTAGAGCTGCATTCTGAAATCAAATGCCGTCCATTACATATGCAATTATCCAATCTAAAATGAGAATTAATTATCTAGTAAAACTGTTAGGAACTAGGGTTTAGAGGAGGATAGGGGAAAAGGGGGATTAGAGTGGAAATACATATGCGATAATAAAACATAAGAGTTGACGGGGGTGCGCGATGCCCGTGAACACTATTGGCAAACGTCCGTAGTCATGTTGGGGTCTATGTCCTCGTCTCCTTGGCCCCGGCGTCAATAAACTCGCCACATAGGAGGGCGCCCTCCGCCCTTGTCTGTATTCATAATAATGCTTCCCTTTGGAATATCCACCTTGTCTAGGAACTGGGCACATAATGTGTTGCGGTCCAACCCATTATGCCTCGGATGGGGATTGGCCAACCCAATGCACCAAGACTTGATACATGGAGAGACCCTCTCAGAGCGAAGTGTGTGCATCCTGAATGAACTGGGGAATGTAGTCAAGTGTGGCGGTGCCCAGCGGGGCCGGGGGTAAAGTTGTCTCCATCACCTATCACCCTGAATGAACTGGGGAATGTAGTCCAGTGTGGCGGTGCCCAGCGGGGCCGGGGGTAAAGTTGTCTCCATCGCCTATCACCCATTTCAGTTGGAGACATGAAACACTGGGTGGATGCATCTTGACAAGGGTAGCTGGAGTTTATATGCAGTGACGCCTACACGGGTGAGGATCTCAAATGAGCAGTAGAACTTGGCTGCCAACTTTAGATGAGTACTTTAGAAACTGAAATCTATGGGTGATGATCACAGATGAAGCACCGTAGATACGTCTCCAAGCAATGGTTGAGGACTTTGGACTGCTCGACCATCTATGGGTGATACATAGTGCTTATGCAAAGCTGAGTGCCTTGCATTTTGAATAGCATCTGCCAGAATGTGCTAAATAATAGAGGGTCATGGTCACTAACGATGGAGCAAGGAAACCCATGGAGGACCATGCCCTCAACGAAAGCGACAGCTACGACTTGTGCAAAAAACGAGTGACGGAGCAGGAGGAAGTGAGCATACTTCGACATGTGATCGATGACCACGAGGATGCAGTCCACATTCATTGACCGGGGCGCAGAAAATGAGTGACGAAGCGGAGGAAGTGATCATACTTTGACATATGATCGATGACCACGAGGATGTAGTCCACATTCTTGAACCGGGGGAGCTTCAAAATGAAATTCATGGTGATGTTTGTAACGGTCTCCCCAGCACGCAGCTCGCAAGGACGACTGTCCGCACCCCCAGCACACAGCTCGAAAGGGTTCAGCCTCAACCGGTCTGCAGACCGTGCACCCCAACCCCTCTCCATCCCGCCACAGGGCACAGTGGGTTGTTGGAGGCCGCATCCCCCCTTTTCATGAGGAATGATTCAGTTAAGCGGATGCGCAGGGACTTCCCAGGAGGTCACCCATCCCGTGACTACTCCAGCCTAAGCACGCTTAACTATGGAGTTCTTTCATTCATCATCACCAATTGGGCTGCAACGGTCTCCCCAGCACACATGATCATACTTTGACATAGCGGGAGGAAGTGATCATAATTTGACATATGATCGATGACCACAAGGATGTAGACCACATTCTTGAACCGGGGGAGCTTCAAAATGAAATTCATGGTGATGTTTGTAACGGTCTCCCCAGCACACAGCTCGCAAGGACGACCGTCGGCACCCCCAACACACAGCTCGAAAGGGTTCAGCCTCAACCAGTCCGCAGACCGTGCACCCAAACCCCTCTCCGTCCCACCACAGGGCACAGTGGGTTGTTGGAGGCCGCAACCCCCCTTTTCATGAGTAATGATTCAGTTAAGCGACAGCGCAGAGACTTCCCAGGAGGTCACCCATCTCGTGACTACTCCAGCCCAAGCTACAGCTCAATTGGTGATGAGGAATGAAATAACTCCATAGTTAAGCGTGCTTGGGCTGGAGTAGTCACGGGATGGGTGACCTCCTATAAAGTCTCTGCGCTACCGCTTAACTGAATCATTCCTTATGAAAAGGGGGGTTGCGGCCTCCAACAATCCAATGCGCCCTGTGGTTGGACGGAGAGGGGTTGAGGTGCACGGTCTACAGACCGGTTGAGGCTGAACCCTTTCGAGCTGGGGGTGTCGGCAGTCGTCCTTGCGAGCTGTGTGCTGGGGAGACCAAGAAACGAGGTGTAACGGCCTAAAACGTTTAAGCGAAACCGAAAGAGAAGTAAAATAATTAATAAAATTCCCGATGATGAAATAATTTAAATCAGTGTCGATTCGACGTCGCACGTTTAATTTTTTTTAGTTCGAGCTTATTCGAAGATTTTGCGACGTTTTTTTCGTTTTGTTCTTTTTATTTGCTTTCATTTATGTTGGCGGTGACTCATGGATTTCCTCCTAAGGTTTATGTTGGTTTATATTTATATAGCTATGGCTTTGGGGTTCATTTGAGTCCTCATACGTTTTTGGGCTGGCCGGTTCCTATGCTGCTGAAATACTTACATATATTAGTATACTTATTTGAGGAGGTGGATTTGGATGGTTACTTAAGCGGAGGATTTCGAGGGTTGTTTTAAGCGGTGGACTGTTATATGCGCTCCTCTTTCTCGATACTTTTATTTCCTCTTGCTTCCTGGAGAAATCGCTGGGTTGAGAACCTTTAGGGCTGGCTGCTCTCCTCCTACCTAAGCCATGATACCCTCTCCTCCTTGGTCATCGGTGCTGGGAGAAGCCTGATGTTGTCTTCTTCTTGCATCCTTGCTAGCTGGGCTGGTTTTCTGGTTGTGTTGGCCGACAGCTTTGGCTGAACTTGTTCCACTGTGAGCCTTCTTCCTCTCCCCAGCTATTTTCCTTGTTTAATTCTTGAAATTGTGGGTTGTTCTCTGTTGTCGTTCCTTTGATCTCTGCCCTTTGAGCTGTTGTTTTGGTCGGCTGTTTTTTCTTAGGCTTCTTGACTGCTGTTGTATTACTTATTGTGGGCTGCTCCTACCATAGAGGCTTTTATTAGTTGTCTTGGTGACTGTTTTTGGGTGGGTTTTTCCTTGGAATTGGACTGTTGGTGGCAGCCCTTGGAGCTGTTGTTGGCAGCCTTTGGTGTTGCTATTAGCAGCCCTGTTTATTTTGCCCTCTTGTTAGCTTGTATTGGCTGTTGGGATTTTGATTTCTATTGGTTGATTTATGAAATCTCTTGACTGCTGCCTTGTTCCTTGGGTTGCTGACTGCTGTTTATTGCTAGCCGATTGATTGGTGAGTGTTGCCCTAGAATTTGGTTGCCTTTTGGGCTGCCAGGAGAGGCTCTTGTTGGCTGCCCTTTGGTAACTCTTGTTGGCAGCCATGAGAAGCACTAGTTGGCTGCCCTCTCTGTAATTTGTTGTCATATTCCTCATTGTTGTAATTTAATATCTATGAGTTAATCTAGTGGGTGAAAATTGTTGTATTTAGAGTTGAATTTTGTGTTACATGTTAAGTTAAGAGACTATCATTTTTAGTATGAGTTTGCGTTTTATACCATTTTCACCACCTTAGATAACTCTTATTGAGTCGTAGTTGTAATCATAGTAGGAAGTGAATCGTAACTAATTCGCGACGCAACCCTAAAGTAAATGATTTCAGTGATACTGCAGAGGATGGCGTTCGGAGATAGACCCGATGAAAATCCTGGTACGAATAAAGGCAAAGGAAACATGGTGAGTACTTATTTCTTTAATTATGCATAGCTTTGAATTATTTTCAATAAACGTATGATTAGATTTTTATACAGAAAGTATTTTAGTGACTGTGCATTGACATGAAATTGAAATAGTTCGAATTTTTGAATCACTAATAAATATGAGAATCGCTAAAAGATGTTGAATTGGCAATAGCACGAATAAACGATGGAATAAATTCTGAGGGAAATGTTTGAATAAAAACACTATACGATTGAATAAAAATATTGCATCGATGCATAGAAAATGATAAGGGTTAACCCAGTAGTCGTAGTGGGGGTGTGAATACTCTACGACCGAATGCTTTTGAGTTCAATTTGAGGCTGTTGAAGGCTAGAGGCCGTTGAAGGCCAGAGGCCGTTGAAGGCCAGAGGCCGTTGAAGGCCAAGAGGCCGTTGAAGGCCAAGAGGCCGTTGAAGGCCAAGAGGTCGTTGAAGGCCAAGAGGCCGTTGAAGACCATGAAGGGATGAATCTACAATAACCCTTATGATTTCCTAAGTTACTAAAACTAAAGATAAACGAGAAATCTGATTCAGAAATTGAAAACGAATTGAATGAGCTATGATTAGAAAGAATATGAAAATTGATGAAAAGCTTGATACGAATAAACGAAACGGCTTTTAAGAACCAAGAGAGCTAATGAATAGATCGAATATAAGAACTTGAAACAGAAACCATTGTTTGAACATTGTAGTTACTGTTATTGATTATTCATGATACGTTATTCCTTATTTACTGCATTTTTTACATTGTAATTAAATACTTATGCATATTGCTACCGACGTTTGTTGTTTGCATGTACATCAGTTAAAGAGGTATGTTACTCGCTTAGTCATATTCTTTATGACTAAACCCGTCGTAGTTTATTTTTTTAGGTAGCGGACGCGACCCTGAGTGCGCCGAGAAAAGCTAGACTGACTCGAACCGAGGAGCGAGCAAAGGTATGGGTTAAGATGAGTTTTGTTTATGTATTTTATTTGTCCTCATGTTATTATTATGCTGCGATGAATGCATGAAAAGATACTCAGATATAGATTTTCTGTGAGGTCTGAATCGGGGCCTCACACGAGGAGCATGGGACGACTAAATTCGAGCTGGATCATCAGGATCTAGGAGATGAAGTTGTGGTTGTCCTTACTATCAATCATAACAATCACAAAAGTGATATAAAGGGACCCAGAAAACTTTATAGTTTGGAGGCCAGAGATGCGCCAACCGCAAAACACGGAAGAACTAAACAATTCAACCTCTCCTGGGGTCTATCTTCGTGTGGTGTGTCATAGTTCTCCAGGATTTCGAAATCCTCAAGGGTGAGCTCTAGGTCCTTTTCGCCAATGGTGATGCGGAGCTCTTTCAAAGGATAGTAACGAGTCAAAGAGTAGGACTATTTGCAATAAAAATAGAGGCCCTTGGTGCGAAGATCAAGGTACTCTTGGTTGGTCATTCGGGGGCCGATCAGTGGTCAAGGAGGTCGGGGAAGTGTCCCAAGACACGGGGGAAACATGGTATGATCCAAGGGTGGCGGTCGGAAGGGTGATGGAGGGTGGCCAAGATGGCAGGGCGGGAAACTCGGGGAGCGTCCAATGCGATGAATTTGAAATTGAAGTCTGCTTCCACCAAGTGGGTGAGATCCATTACATCGGTAATAGACTGGGGGGTGAATTTGTGCGAATATGAGACCGGATGTGGGGAAGTAACCCCCTGCATGAAGAAACTCAAGTAATGATCTGGCGGTAAACTGATGTAGACTAATTTTTGGAAATACTTTTGAAATAAAGTAAGAACCTCTACTGTTATTTTCGTCGTGCTAAGTTCCCAAGAGAGAGGAAATCTCAATAGGAGATCTAACTTAAGCTAATTTAATAGACGTTTCGCGGGAGAATAGAGCGGGATTTGGCACCCTGTAATAGAAATACACTTTCCAGCTGCAAGGAAACAAATAAATGTGAGAAAATGACGATCACGAAAGATGATGACTATGCATGCAAATTTAGGTTTGATCACTTAAAATTTAATTACATCAATTTAAAACAAATCGAGAGCAACATGATTAATATATACAGCGGTATGATTTCCCAAGGCTGAAAGTCATAGGAGAAGGATGTGGGTCTTGAGGATAAATAGTGAGGATTAAAGGTGAAAGGATCGGGTGGTCAGGTAAACAGAGGAGGCTCGAGTGAAACAATGGAGGTAGGGTTCGGTTGTAAGTAGAAGGAGCTAAACAGGTATCAGAAGTCGTGAACACAAACTGATTGGCACATCGCAATCGTTGAAGGAGGATCAAGGTGGGTTTGTTCGAGGTCGATCGTTCCTCAGGAAGACGCACCGGAGGAGCTCTAGGCTTCTGCGACATGGCGGTATGGAGGAAGATGACCGACAGGCGCCAGGAGGCCTCGATCCCATCAGTGGAAGGTTGGTACGCCGGCGTCGTTCGTGGCTCTGGAAACGAGAAATGGGAAGGGAAGCTCGTGTGTTGGACAGAACCGAGCGAAGATGAAATGCCTTGTTCGGTTCTTTTCTGGGCTGACTTTGGCTGGGACTTGGGGGGGATTAAATAGGAGGAAATCCTTAAAGGAGGTGTGTTGACATCAAATGGGTTTAATAACATTAAAAGAGGGGGTTTTGATCTAATAACATTCAAAGAGAGGTTTTTGGAAGCTGAAGAGCCACGTGTTAAATCAAAGAGGTATTAAGATTTTAAATCTTCCATATGAATTAATTCTGAATTTATAATTTAAATTTGAATTTTTGGAATTAATTTAGATCTGAATATTTTGGTTTTTGTTAAAATTCATGCAATTAGAAAGTTGTTACACTGCTTGCACGTCATCCCCTCCTTTGCCACCGAGCCTATTTATTTAAGGTCGTGTTGGTCGGCCGAACCAACAAGACGGAACTAAAATTTGGCACAAACGTAATACATAAGACAATCGAAATGCGACAATAATGACTACAAATATATAAACTGCGTAATAATAAAGACGGTCGTGTTGGTCGGCCGAACCAACAAGACAGAACTAAAATTTGGCACAAACGTACAACATAAGAAAATCGAAATGCGACAATAATGACTACAAAATGCGTAATAATAAAGACAGTGAATCAATCGGATGCGTCGCAGGATGCATCATAAACCCGAAACGTGTTACCAAGGCAATGAACTCGTCGAAATAAACTTCAAGGAGGCCCGATTGTCAGGCGTCACATTAATGTTGCACCGCCGTCCGGGGACAGTGAATGTCGTAGCGGAGGATGAGGTCATGTTGGAGTTCCAAAAGAGGGAAGGATTGCTTTGGCGGAGCCAACGGATCCAATGTAGGGCTGACTCTTCCATGCCGACAAGAACCGTGAGAATATTTTGGGTCTCGAGGGTGTGATGGATGTCGAAGAATTGCTCCACACGCGCAATACTATTCAGGGGATCCATACCATTGAAGGATGGAACGTCAAAGGAGCGGGTCGGTGGAAGAGCGGTAGAAGGCGGTGATAGAGGCTCGATGGTAAGTCCTAAAGGGGCGCCAAGGGTCGAAGGGGAGCCATCATCGGTAGTCGACGAGATGTCCGGTCGATCAGCGATGAGGTGATCAAACTTCGTATCCAAACGTAGAAGGCTTGGAGAGAGGCGATGGAATCCTCATGAGTGTTGAGGCGGCAAGAGACGGTCGGGTCGGTGGCTGGGCCGCGGGAACGTCTGATTGCACCATAGAGCGTAGTCGGGGCATACAATGAATAAGGTAGCTGGCTGTAGTGGACAGACCGCAGGGAGCGCGGAGCAGCGGAACTGAAAGATCAGCTGTAGCAGACGGTTAGGCAGAGCCGGGTTCCTGGCGCTGTACGGGCAGAATGCGAGCAGGCGACGGAAACCACAGATGTGAGTTGGCGAGGAGGCGGGTAAACCTAGAATCACGAAGGGGGCTGGTGCAGACGGAATGCGACGAGGCAGAAGAACAGTATCAGAATGTAGTCCTTACGATTTACGGAACTGAGCATGGACGTCCGAGGAAGAGGAAGAGGTGCAGGATCGATCTTCAGGAAACGGAAACTGCGTCCCGAAGATGGCATGTCACACCAAATGTTAGGAAGTAGGGTTTATAGGAGGATAAAGGAAGAAGAAAAAAAAGGAATTAAAGAGGGAATTTCAGTCCCTAGGGCATTCCTTCAAATTGATCTTTGTTCCAAGATGATTAAAATAAGAGTCATACATAGACTTATATAGTTCCTAGCTCAGAAACACACAAACGGGCAAATGGTATTACCACACCACTCGAAATACATATGCGATAATAAAACATAGAGCTGAAAGGGTGTGCAATACTCGTGCACACTACTTGCCAACGTCTATCGTCATGTTGGAAATTTCTGTCCATATCTCCTCGGCCCTGACATCGATAAACTCACGATACAGGAGGGCGCTTCTCTTCCTTGTCCATATTCGTAATTGTTAGAGTTTATGGTTTAATATTTTTGCTATTGTATTTTCATTGTAATTGTCACACAGAGTGTCCTCTAAATGAATTAATCAAGGAATTCTAATTTCCAACATGGTATCAGAGTCGACCTAATCGCGCTCTCGCTCCCGCTTGATCACCACTTTCGCGTTCGTTCGATCCCGCCCCATCCAGCTCGCTACTAGCTTCTCTCCGCTCGCCCGATACCGCACGCCTCTCCACGCGTCCATCTCTGTCCCTTCCTGCTTTCGCGCCCTTCTTTCCCTCTCCCGAGCCAGTTCTCCTCTCGGACCATTCGCTCCTTCCGGGCACCGGCTGCATAAGGCCCTGAACCCTTTTGTCCGGCATCCATCCATCCTTCTGTTGAGGATGGTTCTTCATCCTCCTTCCTCTACCTGATTTGCTTCTTTCGCTTGGTTCCGTCGCCGGAACCTTTTTCGGTTTATTCTCTTTCTATGAGAAAACCTAGGGATGTGCCCTTCTACTTTTTTGTGATCCCGTGGTTTCTATCCTTGGATTGCTATGGATGCGAGTGTTGATTCTACAAATACGTCCTCCTGTGTTCGTGTTGCTTCCACCCCGATGTCGGCTGTGGGCTCTGGTCGCGCAACCCATGACCATGGGACTCCTCAAATTACTACCATGAATCTTGATGGCACCAACTACCTCCCGTGGGTTAGTTCCATCACTATTGCCCTCAAAAACCGCCGTATGTTTGGATATGTAAGCGGCGCAACGACGGCCCCCGAACAGACATCTATGTATTGGCCTCAATGGGAGTCTGAAAACTTCTTGGTGATGTTGTGGCTGCTCAACTCCATGCAGGACTCTATCGCTCGCAATTACCTGTTCCTGGACAGTGCGGCCGAAGTAAATAATCAGTATGACAATAAGATGGTCAAAGCGAAACTTTCCCAAAGTTTGGAGTCAATCGGACCACCGAAAGTTTGTCGGAGAAGCCATCCTGTCAGTCAGCGCCGACCAACGAGAAGAGCCGCGAGAGATGATAGGCACTGCAGGTAGGAAAACGAGAGATTAGGACCTTTGTCTGGACGGCGCAGGGAGGGAGGAGGCCGTAGAGGAGCGGCGGCGGTCGGCCGACGGGCGGCAAGAGAGGATCGAATGGGAACGAGAGGTTTAGGTCATGAGGCCTCTGATAGCATGTTAACGTGAACTGAAATATACGGGTGATATTATTAATGTGATGATAGCCTCTTATATAAGAGGAGTAATACATGTAATTACTTAATTCTAACATAAAATAATTAGTTTTATCTTGTTATATAATTTAGAGAAAGTTTGGTAAGGATGAACACAATCTGATTTAGCCGGAACCATGAGAATTGATAATCTTTTTAGAGATAAAAGCATCAAGTGTCTCTTCAAAATGTTCTGTTAGAGAAAAATATAAATATAAATGTTTTGATATCCCGCATGAGTGCCCTAAGACAGTAAGACAACTAAGCCTTATTAGTTGAACAGGCAATGCTACAATGAGTGTAGTGTACATTGCAGACTGCAGTTAGTAGGTACTATTAGAGTCCAACATACAACTTAAAACCAATTGGTTGGAGGTAGAGAGGCTCGTGATCAATATTAAGTGCACAAGATTTTGTTAGTTTTGTGATGGGGGACTATTCTCAACAGGTACTCCTTGATCCTCCTTAATTAACATGGTATCATAGTGCAAATTATGTTAAGACCGTCTTCATGAAAGATCGTATTTTGTTCGGTCTCATTCTTGGCATCGTCATCTTCTGCCCACTTCTAGTCATCGCATCATCTTCTTCCGCACATGTATTGTAGTTTGAGGAAAGGGAACCTACCAAAGGTCGATCAGCTTCGTAGTCATCGATAGAAGTCATCGATCACCCCGATTTAAGTCATCGATCAACCTTATCAAAATCGTCAATGATCACTATCGAAACCGATTTCTCGGTCTCTTGTGAAGCTCGGGCCCTCAACGAGTTGAGGGGAAGCTAGCCCTTACTGATCCCTCGGAAAGAGCAGGCTGAAGATTCGGAACTGGACTTAGACCTTAGTCGCAGCGAGGAGGTCCCACCGCAAACCCGGAAGATCGTTGAGCGCTTCCCCTCCCAAGCCAAAGCTGAGACTGGGCACCTTGGAGAGCTAGAGAGCTAAACCAAAGTAACCTAGGGAGGAAGAAGCTCAGAATCTGAGATCGGAATCCTCTCCCAAGGTGCCCTTCAAGGTCTATTTATAGTTTTTTGTTCGTGGTCTGTTAATAGCGGAATTCCGCCTTTTGGTTTTACTAAACGCACCCCAATTTGGCATGCTAACAGCCAAACTCCGCTGTTCTGAAGGGCTATTGGCCGCCCACCAGGGGCGGAGGGGTAATTTCACCTCTTTGGCCCCTGGTCTAGGGATCGGCGAGAGCGCCTCTCCTAGCGCTTTTCGCGGGCCCTCTTGCACTTCTCGCGAGCCCTCTTGCGAATGTCGCTCACGAACCCTCTCTAGGCGAGCGACCAGCGAAGACCCCCGCTCGCCTGTCTCCTGGCGGGCGACTACCCAGGCCCGACCTCGCACCCCCCTCCGCGAGATCCTTCTGGCTCGCCACGCCTGGCTCTCGCGAGTGTCCTTCTGGAATGGCTATCCTTCGGGCCTTACCCCCTCAGGCGAACACGGGGTTGTACATAATCTCCGCTCTTTGCGAGATTATTCTAAGCTCGCAAAGAATCGTCCAACCCCGGATGTTCGTCGGTGACTGCTGATCTGTCGGGAATCTTTTCTGTGATCCCCACCCCACAGCTATAAATACTACCCGAGCCGGGGTGACGCGCGCCATTATTCTCTCTTATTCTGCCTCTTACTGTACCTGCCAGAGAATGCCTCTTTTCGAAGAACTCCGGGCTCGCCTGAGGGAGTCCAAGGAGGGCGAGCTCTCCACCATGGCCAACGCCGCCTCCTGGATGACTCGCCAGAACCCTCCACCTGCGCATGCGATAAAAAAGGCGAGGCCGGTCCACATACCCCCAGGGGGGGACAAGACTGTACTGCTGGACTCTTCTCCTGACGATCGGCCCGCTGAAAAGGTAATCTTCTCTCTTAACTATTCCTTTGGTTTCCCTAAACCTCGCCTGACTGCAGGACCCACCCCCTGCCAATCAGGACGCAGGCGGAGGCCTAACCGAGACCCGTCTCGATCCTCCGGCGAGGACTGATCTTGTTAACGGAGAAACTGCTGGTAAGTGCCTCGCTCCCACAAAACTGGATTGATTTTCTATCGGAAGGCTCTCATTTTTCCTTCTTACAGCCTCTCCTCGCGCGACTCCGGGTCGTCCAAGCTCGCGACCTCAGACGCCGGTCCCCCCCCCCCCCCCCCCCCCGACACAACCATCAAGACTCATGGGTTCAATCACCTGAGGAGGGAGGGTTCCGGTGGCTCGCGACCTGCCCCGACTGTCTCTGCCGACGACGTGACGCGACGCGGTAGTCATGGGAAGTCGGTCTCGCTCCCCTTCGCTACTCTCTTCCAGGGCCGGCCTACTACTTCTCGCCCGCCTGCAGGTAATGGTTTTGCTGCATTTGTTGAGACGTTACCCTCCATGTTAGTCTCGCTAACGGCCAACGATGCTTGGATTTGCTCGCAGGTGATTCCGAGACTCTCCCCTCCGACTCTGAGTTTGGGGAGGAAGAGATGTCGCCTCTCCCCTTGCCGAAGCAGATGGATGATTTCTTGGGCGACCCGCGAGATCCTGGGGCCATGAAGAAGCGGACTTCAGAATTGTTTCAGAAGCAAGGGCGGATGCTGCAGGATCTTCACTTCCGAGCGAGGAGGGACAGGGAAGTTGTCGAGGAGCGACACGCCGCTTTGCTGGATGAGTGTGCGCGGCTCCGCGCCGAGCTGCCGCAAGACATTGGCGAGACGGCCACCTCCCCCGGGACACATCTCGCGCGGGTGAACGATTATGCCCGCTTGATCCAACGCGAGGCTCGCGCGCTCAACGCATATCATTACCCTAGGATTCCGCCAAGATCTGGAGTGCGAGGTCGTGGCAGGTGGAAATGGCTACGTTACTAAACCTCGCCCGCACTCTTCTTCGGCTCGGCAAACCCCTCCCTAATATTTAAATATTTGTTTAATTTCGCCGGATCATCTCGCGAACATTTCTACTTTTATTATTAACCATTTCTCGCCCGCTACTGGGACTCTTGCGAACTAATTTGTTATTGTAATATATTTGCTAGTGATGCTCGCTCTCTCTTATTTCCGCGTTTTCTTGTTGTTTCCGCATGGAAATTTCGCTTATACTAACCCCGTAAGCTGGTCTCGCTCGCGAATATATCTGAGGTTTTATTGTGTTCTCGCGTTATGCGGGGCTTTGCCTAACCGCACCCCCCGCCGCTTCAACTTCTTTCCCGCGCTTTTCATTTTCTATAAATAGGTTCCAGCGCTGATCTCACCTATCGCATTTAACTCTAGCTCTTCTCTTTCCTCTGCTTGCGAGATCTCGCGCTCTCTTCTTCGCGCTTTCTTCTTCTACTTTCGCAGATTTCAACGATGGTGGGTGACGCTAGCGAGGCTGAGGGTCGGCTGAAGTGCGTCTGGGCCTTCTCCGACCACACCTTCTACCACAGCAACCTGACTGAGGAGTACCTCGCTGCCGTTGCTGATTTCATCCCGCCGGGGTTCTCCGCTCGCTACCCTAGCGGGGAGGACGTAATCAACTTACCCATGCCGGACGAGCTCGCCATCCCTATAGCCCACTTCGGGGTCGGCCTGCGCCTACCTCTGTGGCCAGAGGTCCGCCAGGTACCCGCTGATCTCGCGTACTTTTACTTTTTCGAATTTTAAGCTCTCGCTCGCTTCTTAGAGACCTCACAATGTTTTTCACCAGGTACTAAAGCATTACGGTGTGATACTGGGCCAGCTGACCCCCAACGTCGTGGCGGTCATTGTCGCGTTCGCATGCTACATGCGAAAAGAACGCATTGAGTTCAGCTTGCCGGTCATCCGAAAGTTGTTCTCCTTCAGGGCTTACAAGGAGGGTACCGCCTACTTCGTGGGCTCCGGACTCAAGGTCAACGAGACCGTCAACAAGAGCCACTACTGGGCTCAGAAGTTCCTTTTCGTCAAAGGGAACTTCGGCAACGTCCCGTTCTCGCCAATTCAGCACGGCGAGAGCACCTACAGCCCCCCAGCTCTCGGCGGCCATGACGCCGCTCTGTACCAGTTCTTCAGTAAGAAGAACTTTGAGGTGGCGCATCTCCGCCGAAACCTCGACTCACTTCCACCAGTGCTCCCCGGGGAGGGTATGTATCGCGCTTGCTCGCCCTTTTCTTCTCAAAATTCTCGCTTAACGTTTCTAATTGCTGAACAATTACAGGTGAGCAAGATCTCCCGTCCATCCCCCCTACGCGAGTAGCCGGTCCTTTCCTGCGGACCTCGCCCTCGCAAAAATGGGAGTGCCGCGAGACCTCCTGTCCTGCCGCCCCTCCCACTAAGAAAAGGGGTGAGTCTTCTGGCCGAAGGGACTCCTCCTCGCAGCCCTCCCAGAAGAAGGGCAAGAAAAATCTCCCCCCCCCCCCCCTCCGAGAAGGGAAAGGGGCACGTCGAGGCTTCCCCGAGCGAGGTTCTACCGGCTGACTTCCCCGAAGAAAGGGAGTCTGGCGAGCCGGTCGAGAAGGTCGCCATGGTCTCCTCCTTGCCAGTGCCGTTAAATCACTGGAACTTTGGTCTCGGCCAAAGGCACAAGGACGAGGCCGTCGAGTACCTGTTGTACTGGAGTCCTGAAGTCAACAAAGCCACCATCTCCACCCTCCTCCCCTCTTGGGTGGAGCAACCAACAGTCAACGGGCAGGCGTTCTCGCTCTGCTTCGGACTGTATGGTCGTGAGGACGCTTCGGTCTTCAAGGCCGAGACCGCGAGGACCTTGGCGTACGAAAGTGCGCGAGCCGAGCTCCGCTCTATGGAGCTCACTCATATGACGGGTCGGTGATGCCTCCAGCTGGAGCGCCATAATGAGGAGCTCGCCCTCGCCTACAAGGATTCCGCCGCCGAGATCACGAGCTTGAAGGAAAGGCTGCTCGCCTCCGAGGTACTCTCTCCCGGCCACCAGAGTGGGGTAAGTATTTGAGTTCTCGCCTCCCTCCTTTCCTAATTGTTCATATGGCTTACCCATTTCCTCTACAGGATACCGAGACCATCCAGGAGCTTCGCTCTCGCATCTCCGGTCTGGAGAATGAGGTCGCCGGGTTGAAAGCTCACAACCGCGAGCTGGCCCGCGCCGCCGTCCCTCCGTCCCCTCGCCGTCTGAAGAACGACCAGCGTGCCAGGGAGGAGGAATGCCGAGAGGCCTCCATGACCTCGGCGCGATACATCTTTCGGGCCATGCAGGGAGCCGGCCTGCTATCCGCCGAGGCGTCTGACTTGACGATCGAAGATGTGCTCCCGGAGCTGTTCTTACCCCCCCCCCCCCCCTGCAGATAGCGAGGACCAGCTGTCCCCCAGCGATAGTTGAAATATTGTACTTTTTATTTCGCTCCATTTTTGGCTGGCGAGACCACCACGGTAGATGGAATTGACTTGAATGAAATAGATGAAAATTTTTCCTGCTGGTTCTTTGTGTTCTCGCTATTTATGTTTGCTGCTTTTTTCTCGCGTTTATTACTTGTTATTTTGTCATCGCATTCGTCGTGCTCGCGTCCGCCTATCACGTAACCACCTAGCCTCGACTTAGGACCCACCGTCTATGAGAGCCCGGCAGCGGAATCGATCTGGGGCATTCCAGCAACAAAAAACTTGCCACTTGCCAGCCT
Organism: Dactylorhiza incarnata; assembly: GCA_033032865.1. NCBI lineage: Eukaryota > Viridiplantae > Streptophyta > Magnoliopsida > Asparagales > Orchidaceae > Dactylorhiza > Dactylorhiza incarnata. The sequence goes on from JAWHQI010000013.1 coordinate 4,694,475, forward strand.
CTCCAGAGATCAACTTGACCCACCGTCTATGAGAGCCCGGCAGCGGAATCGATCTGGGGCATTCCAGCACCAAAGAACTTGCCACTTGCCAGCCTCTCCAGAGATCAACCTGACCCACCGTCTATGAGAGCCCGGCAGCAGAATCGATCTGGGGCATTCCAGCACTAAAGAACTTGCCACTTGCCAGCCTCTCCAGAGATCAACCTGACCCACCGTCTATGAGAGCCCGGCAGCGGAATCGATCTGGGGCATTCCAGCACCAAAGAACTTGCCACTTGCCAGCCTCTCCAGAGATTAACCTGAACCACCGTCTATGAGAGCCCGGCAGCGGAATCGATCTGGGGCATTCCAGCACCAAAGAACTTGCTACTTGCCAGCCTCTCCAGATATCAACCTGACCCACCGTCTATGAGAGCCCGGCAGCGGAATCGATCTGGGGCATTCCAGCACCAAAGAACTTGCCAGCCTCTCCAGAGATCAACCTGACCCACCGTCTATGAGAGCCCGGCAGCGGAATCGATCTGGGGCATTCCAGCACCAAAGAACTTGTCACTTGCCAGCCTCTCCAGAGATCAACCTGACCCACCGTCTATGAGAGCCCGGCAGCGGAATCGATCTGGGGCATTCCAGCACCAAAGAACTTGTGAATTTTTGTCCCGAAACAATCATATATGCTATAAGAAGAGTAAAAACATACAGCTAGTTATAAAAACTTTAAGGGTAAAATCATTTCAAGTCATCTCCGCTCCTGGCCCGGCCGAGAGGTACCCCTTCCACATCCGGGAGATGGTACCCTCCCAACTTGAGCACTTCACTTACAATGTAAGGCCCCTCCCAATTGGACTCAAGCTTACCTACAGCAGCCCCTCTTCCTGCCGCATCTACCTTCTTCAGGACCAAGTCCCCCCTTTCGAACTGTTTTATTCGGATGTGTTGGTCAAAGTACCTGGCCATCCGCCTCTTGACTTCCTCCTGCCGAACAGTAGCGAGGTCTCGAAGCTCTTCTACCAGGTCCAGGGACAATCTTTGCTCTGCATCATTTCCCACTAGTCATTCTTCATCCCCTTCGCCCGCGGTGATCACCCTGGGGGTTTTTGCCTCAAACTCTATTGGGAGGACGGCCTCGGACCCGTGAGAGAGTTTGAACGGGGTCTCCCTGGTGGCAGTATTTGGAGTAGTCCTCAAGGCCCAGAGGACCGAGGGTAGCTGCTCCACCCAGTTCCCCCTGAGATTCTCCACTTTCTTCTTGAGTAGGTTGGCAATTATCTTGTTCGCTGCCTCCACTTGACCATTGCTCCTTGGGTGGTGGACCGACGCGAATCTGAGGTCGATGCCGAGTTGGGTGCAGAAACTAATAAACTCCTCGCTGGCAAATTGTGGCCCATTGTCCATCACTATGGCCAGCGGGAGCCCGTGCCTGCAAATTATCTCACCCCACACAAAATTTCTTACTACTTGGGACGTTACCTTGGCTAGCGCCTTTACTTCTATCCACTTGGAGAAGTAATCAATCATAACCAACAGAAACCTCCTTTGGCCACTAGCTTGCGGGAAAGGGCCTAACAGGTCCAAACCCCATATAGCAAAGGGCCACGGAGCTGTGACGGTCCGGAGCCTCTGAGATGGGAGGAGTTGGAGTGGAGCGTAGAGCTGACACTTTGAACATTTCCTTGCAAACTCAGCTGCATCCTTGCTGATGGTGGGCCAAAAATAGCCTTGCCTCAACACTCTCCCCTCCAGAGTTCGGCTCCTGGAGTGACTGTCACATTCCCCCGAGTGGATTTCTTCGAGGACTCTCGGGACCTCCTCTGATACACAATGGGCCAGGAGCCCCGAAAGTGTTTTCCTGTATAGTCCTCCTGCATGTAAGGAATAATAAGCCGACTTATACCTGAAGCGTCGTTTATCCACGTCCCTTCAAGGAACTTTCCCGATGCCAGGAAGGTGACGAAAGGGATCCATCCATGATGCTCACTGATCCACCTCCATCAGCTCCCCTTTCTCGATGGAAGGTCGGAAGAGTTCCGATACTGTCCCCCCAGCTCGAGGGCCAAACTTGGCTAGGAGGTCCGCCGGGGTGCTCTCCTCCCTTGACACATGCTTGATGGAGAAAGTGCGAAATTGCCCGATGACCCCCTTGGCCTTCTCCAGGTAGCGTTTGAGGGTCGGCTCCTTTGCTTCAAATTCTCCACTGACTTGGCATGCCACCACCATGGAGTCCGTTGAGACCTCCACGTCTTGTACTCCCAGCTCCCTGGCCAGCCGCAGGCCCGCTATCACTGCCTCGTACTCGTCCTGGTTGTTGGTAATTGGAAAATGGATGCTCAAGGCTTGCTCAATCTTTGTCCCTTGGGGGCTTATTAGGATGATTGCTCCTCCATAGGAGTGCTTCCCTGGAGCACCATCCACCAGCATCTTTCATGCCACCGGGGGAGGTGATTCATGCTCCCCCACTTCGGTTGCGTAGTCCGCCATAAAGTCTGCCACCGCTTGTGCCTTGATCGACATCCTAGGCACAAACGCGATGTCGAACTCACTCAGCTCCACGGACCATTTTGCTAGCCTCCCCGAATGCTCCACCCCTTCCATGACTTTGCGAAGCGGGTGGTCGGTCACCACTTTGATTGAGTGAGCTTGGAAGTATGGTCGAAGCTTCCGGGCCGATACCACCAAAGCGAAGGCCAACTTTTCTAAAATTGGGTATCGTAGCTCCGCCTTCCTCAGCACTCGGCTGACGTAGTAGATGGGGAACTGCCTCCTCCCTTCTTCCCGGACCAACACCGAGCTTACTGCCTCAGACCCTACCCCCAAGTATAGGGATAGATGCTCTCCTTGTCTCGGTCCCTAGAGTAGAGGAGTCTGGGTGAGTTGCCCCTTCAAAGCTTGAAAAGCTTCCTCACATTCCGAGGTCCTTTCAAATTTTTTGTTTCCCCGTAGCACCTTGAAGAAAGGTGCACACTTCTCACCCGCCTTGGGGAGGAACCTACTGAGTCCGACCAATTTTCCCGTGAGGCGCTGAACCTCCTTCGAGTTTCTTGGCGACTCCAACTCCATGATTGCTTTAACTTTATCTGGGTTAGGCTCCACCCCCGCTGGGGTGAGCAAGTGACCCAGGAACTTTCCCCGGCTAGCCCCGAAGACACACTTTAGGGGGTTGAGCTTCATTTTATACTTCCGCAAGGTCCCAAAGGTCTCTTTAAGGTCTTGGAGGTGAGACTCGAGGTCCCGGCTCTTTATCATGAGATCATCAACATAGACCTCCAGGTTTCTTCCCTTCTGCTCTCGGAAGACCATGTCCATCATTCGTTGGTACGTGGCCTCTGCATTCTTGAGCCCAAAGGGCATCATCTTATAACAATAGCACCCATCCCCTGTGATGAAGGAGACATCCTTGATGTCGAGGGGGTGCATGCGGATCTGATGATAATCTGAAAAAGCATCTAAAAAAGACATTACAGGGAAACCGACGGCTGAGTCAACCAGCGCGTCGATTCTAGGCAAGGGGTAGCAATCTTTGGGGCATGATTTATTAAGCAAGGAAAAATCGATACACATCCTCCACTTACCTCCTCCCTTTTTTACCATAACCACGTTGGAGACCCAGCCTGGATACTGGATCACCGATACAAAACCTGTCTGTAGGAGCTTACCCACCTCCTCTCGGATGGGCCCCTCCAGCTTGTCTGCTATGACCCTCTTCTTTTGACGGATGGGGCGGGTGCCGGGGTCGATATTGAGGCGATGGCAAGCCACATCTGCATCGATCCCGGGCATCTTCGCGGCACTCCATGCGAAGATGTCTACATTCTCCTGGACGCAGGCCAGGATTTGCTTCTGCTCCTCCAGGCTGAGCTCGCCGCTAACCTTGACCCTTTCTACCACCCCCGCCCGGGTGGTGACCTCAAGCTCCACGACCTCCTCCACGGCCTCCAACCGGGACTGCTCTCCCCAAACTTCTTCCTTCTCCTCGTCGCAAGTCGGCACTTCGACCATCTCCTCTCCTTCTCCTTCCCGAACCTTCATCACCTCTTCTGCCCCTTCCTCCTGGGCCTCCCTTTCTTCCTTCTCCTTGCCCTCTACTTCCTCTCTGAGACCCGCCGGCTCCCCCACCTCCTGGTCCCATTTCTCGGCTTCAGCTATCCAGGAGATGGTGTTTACTGCCGTCACGTAGCACTGCCTTGCTACCTTCGGATCCCCTCTTACCCGAATCTGGACTCCCCTCAAGTTGAATTTGAGACATTGGTGGAAGGTGGGGGGGGGGGGGGGGGGGGGGGGGGGGGGGGGGACGCAGCGGAAAGCACTGATTAGCGGCCGTCCGAAGATGGCACTATAGCTGCTGAGGGCATCCACTATGACGAAGCGGCAATTCCGAGATTGCCCGCCCAGGACCACATGGAGCCCCACTCCCCCCCCCCCCCCCCCCCCCCCCCCCCCCCCCCCCCCCCCCCCCCCCCCCCCCCCTCTCTACCTCCTTCCTCTCTCCGGAGAACCCGAACAACGGGCCATCCGAGGCCAACACCCTCTTGGTTTCCACTTTCATCTCATCGAATGTCTTCTTGAAGATGACGTTGACGAAGCTTCCGTTGTCCACGAGAATTCGGCACACCGTGAAGTTCTCAATGGCGGTCTGGATGACCAACGCATCGCAGAAAGGGTCCTCATGACCCGGCATGTCCCTTTGAAAGAAAGTAATTTTTTCTGTCGGGGGTGGGGCCGAGGATGTCGAAGCCACTCTCCGGCGGTAGATGGTATGGAGGCTCGCCTTGCGGGTTGCCTCCACCCCTACTCCCTCGTGGATCACTCTAATCCCTCCCCGGGTCCCCACATCGACCCGATACTCGCACCTTTCCTCCTCTTCTTCCCGAGGCAGGACCTCCTCAATCCTCACCTGCTGCTGCTGCCGCGGCGCCGACACTCTAGCCCTCTTCGTCTCCAAGAACTCCGGGCAAGTGGCCGTTGCGTGACCTTCCTCATCATGGAAGTCACAGTATGACAACGTCACCTCTCCCCTCTCGGCCTCTGCCGCCCTATTCCCCCTTCTCCTTCCCGCTCCTGCTTCTGCTCCTGCCCCTTCTCTCCTTCCTCTTCCTACCCTCCCTCGCCTGATCGCCATGGCCTGCTGAGGCGGGGGAGGCACCTACCTTGTACCTTGCCTCCTTCCCAACTGATGGGGTCTTCCCTGACCCCCATAGAAGTTACCCCTCCCGGAGCGTAACCTCTCCCTTGACCCTGCATTCCTCCGCCCTGCTGCCTCCATCCCCCCTCCGGGGCCCGGGGCCCGGGGCTCTTCTCTTCTCCGCACCTCCTGCTGCTTGACCTCCGGCTCACTGAGCTTTGCTAGCCTCCTGGTGAGTTCCGGGTTAGCCTCCTCACTTTCGACTTCCTCCGCCACCCTCTCCATCAACTCCTCGTAGGAGACGGGGGCCTTTCTCTTCAAAGCCATCTTGAAGAAACTCTCCCTCGGCCCGACCGTGAAGGCGAGTTGGAGGGCAAACCCAGTCACCTCCTGAGTAGTACCTCCTCCTGGAACCGATCCGCATAGCGAGCCAACGACTCCTTGGGCTCCTGCTTCACCTTGAAGAGGGACTCGGCGTCCTTCTTCCTCTTCTTTGAAGTCGAAAACCGCAACAAGAAGCTTCGACGCAAGTCCTCAAATGCGTAGATTGATCCAACAGGGAGTTGATGGAACCAGTCCCTGGCCTTCTCTTTCAGGGTGACGGCGAAGAGCCGACACTTAAAGGCATCCGACATCGGCCTGATAGAAACCGAGTCCTCGAATGACTGCAGGTGCTGGACAGGGTCGTCCCTGCAGTGGTAGTAGACCCTGTCCCATTCTCTGAACCCTTCTGGAACGGGTGCAGAAAGCACCAGCTCGCAAAAGGGGCTCCCTCCACCTGCTACCCTTTCCTGCTCCACTCTCCCCCCGAGCTCTCTCGCCAGGATAGAGCTCGTTGGGGCCATGCTCGAGAGAGCCATACTCGCCGGAACCGCTCCTACGGGTGCCGCGCCCACCGGTGCCGCGCCCACCGGTGCCGCGCCCACCGGAACCGCGCTCGCCTGCGCCGCGCTCGCCTGCCCCGCGCTCTCCTGCCCCGTGCTCACCTGCCCCGCGCTCGCCTGCCCCGTGCTCGCCGGCACCGAGCTCGCCGGAACTGAGCTCGACGGGCTGGCGAACAGCACTCGCCCCTCCAGGTCTTGCACTGACCCCCGGCCACTTCCTTTCCAGCCCTTCCTCCCAGGGCATTCTCGCCAGCCACTGCCGGAGGATGGAACGCCTGAGCCGCCGGGGTCGCGAACTCGCTTCGCAAGGCTGCGACTGCGAACCCGAGGGTGTCGAGGACTTCCCTCCTGAAGTCCAAGAACATCCTTGGCGTCACCACCGGGGGTGACCCGCAAAATTCCTCGCCCAGCTCTTCCTCTCCGGCCATGTCACCGCACCAAAATGTTGAAACCGATTTCTCGGTCTCTTGTGAAGCTCGGGCCCTCAACGAGTTGAGGGGCAGCTAGCCCTTACTGATCCCTCGGAAATCGCAGCGAGGAGGTCCCACCGCAAACCCGGAAGATCGTTGAGCACTTCCCCACCCAAGCCAAAGCTGAGACTGGGCACCTTAGAGAGCTAGAGAGCTAAACCAAAGTAACCTAGGGAGGAAGAAGCTGAGAATCTGAGATCGGAATCCTCTACCAAGGTGCCCTTCAAGGTCTATTTATAGTTTTTTGTTCGTGGTCTGTTAATAGCGGAATTCCGCCTTTTGATTTTACTAAACGCACCCCAATTTGACATGTTAACAGCCAAACTCCGCTGTTCCGAAGAGCTATTGGCCGCCCACCAGGGGCGGAGGGGTAATTTCACCTCCTTGGCCCCTGGTCCAGGGATCGGCGAGAGCGCCTCTCCTAGCGCTTCTCGCGAGCCATCTTGCACTTCTCGCGAGCCATCTTGCGAATGCCTCTCACGAACCCTCTCTAGGAGAGCGACCAGCGAAGACCCCCGCTCGCCTGTCTCCTGGCGGGCGACTACCCAGGCCCGACCTCGCACCCCCCTCCGCGAGATCCTTCTGGCTCGCCACGCCTGGCTCTCGCGAGTGTCCTTCTGGAATGGCTATCCTTCGGGCCTTACCCCCTCAGGCGAACACGGGGTTGTACAATCACAATCTCTATTTGCTGATCACAGAGTTGGTGCCCTCAACTTTTCAGTGACTGGAAAATTTTCCAGCAAACTTTTCAGTGTTCTGTTGGCTGATTATTCTATACTATCTTATAATAGTAGAAATGGGCTCTCATGTTTACGTGACAATTTCGGACGATCTTGCAGTAAATGGATTTACTCTCTACTCAAGTTGAGAGGTTTCAACGCTTCATGGTCCATATGAACACATGCTATATCAAATAATGTCACTAATGGCGAAAGTCCCGAACGATCATAGAAAATGTCATGTGGAATAACGACTTCTTACATCATTTAGCTTCTCGCTAAAGTATGTGATGGGGCGACCATCCTGACTCAAAGCAACACTGATGCCAACAATAGAAGCATCAACTCACCTAAAAAATTCCCAATTAGTAAGCTTCTCTTTAATATGGTTAACTGCTCCCTCGACTTCCTCAAACCAGATGGAATGCCCTCTCTTTAGACATTCAATGCCATGAGCGATTAGGATACTAAAGTTCCTAATAAACCTACGATAAAACAATGTCAAGCCATGAAATCCTCAAGCAGCAATAATATTACTAGGAATAAGCCATGATTTACTCTCTTTGACCTTTTCCTGATCTACATTAATACTTCAGATGATCTACACTATTGTTATGGTTCCCCCGCCATTGGTTTTCTATCATGCTCGTATCGTGCACATCTTATTTGGAATAACCCGTACCGGATACGTATCTGATACCGATACGTACCCGATACTCGCGGATACACCTCTTATTCTAATATGTAGATACACTTGGATGTAGATTGTTCTGCATATTGTAATAAGAGTATGTTTTTCTGAATTAAAGAAATGACTTCTGCGTGTCTTTTAGAAAAAAAAATTTGTGACCCAGAAATGCAACTAGTGATGCTTGTTTATTATAGTAACAAAACGTACTTCAGATTTAGGTTTCTTTTTTCGGTAAAACTATAAAAATTTTGATTTAAATTTTATTATTTGTTCTTTTAGTATACATTTAAGGATTAGATGTTTTAAATGGTACTGTTTCTATTTGTTCAACATGAATTTTTTTATTTTTAATATTTTGCTAACTTGTCTCTAGACGAACCAGAAGTTGAAGATGTGTTAATCTCCAATAATGGGGAAGAAGAGGAAGAAAATAACTGATAAACATCCTTAAATTTGATTCAAATAATTGTTAATACTTTTTGTTTGAGAACTTCATATTATATTGCATTAACTATGAATTTGTACTTCAATTGATAATTTATGCAATTATGCTTATGTTTTATATATTTTGAGGGCAAGGTCGATTTTCAAGAGCGGTATAGTGTTACGCATACACTTTCCCGCAGGTGGATCCCCCGGATGGAGATCATCGACGCACGCGCATGGAAGCCGCCGCACTTACTTGGGGCACGCGCATGGAAGCCGCCATGATTTTCCTTTTTAAATTATGTGTTATTTAATAATTAATTAAATGATATTTAATTAATATTAAGTAATAATTAAATGTATTAAATGTATTGTCTTAATTAGTGTCTTATTTTGTGTGCCCTCCCTCATCTATATAAGAGGGAGGAGTTGGAGTTGTAGAGCATGCTTGGAATGTATGAAGAATTCTAGGGTTGCTCTCTAGTTCATCTTTTTTTCCTCTCTCCCTTCCTCTCGCTCGCCACCGCCGGCCCTCCCCCTTGCCGGATTCTTCTTCTCTTCCCCGATCTCATTTCTATTCGGTAACAGTCATCCATCATAATAGCCCTACGACTCTCTTCTCCACTAATAGTATAAAAAACTTAAAGAGAGATGAGTCTTTCCTTAAGAATATGTACACGAATGAGATAATACTCAAAGTTCAAGCCAGAAAGAAACTCAATAATTTGATCTCTCTTGACAATAGTGGCCAAGGTCGAGGAATCTTTGTTGCATTACATCTTCAGGTTCCATTACTAATCCAACTCAAACTATAGCCCATTAAGAATCCTACAGTAGTCAGTGACTGATAAGTTCGCTTGTTTTGTGGAAAACAATTCGTCTTCAACTCATAGCAAGTGGCTATAACATGCTTTACGAAATAATTCTGGTGAAGATTGTCCCAGATTTCCTTCGCAGTTGGCAAGAACATGCAATTCTAGCTCACCTCGGGTGTCATCAAATTCCAAAGCCATGTCATGATAAGAGAATCTTCATCATCTCATTCTTCAAATTTTGCATCATTCCTGAAAGGAGTAGCTTCTTCGATAAGATTCAACTTCCTACTTCCTTTCACGGTAGTGCGTATCACTTGAGTCCACTGAAGATAGTTCTTCCCATTGAGGCAATAGGTAGGATTAAGGATCGGAAGATCATTAAGGGCTAAGATGAGTTACTAGCGCATGAGAGGAACTAATAATCATTTTGAAGTCGTTCCCCATTGTGATCCCGAGTCAAAAAAGATAGACAAAGCCACAATAAAGGAAGACTGGCAAGCATTGCTGGACAAAGCAACAACTATAAGGAGAGTTCCCACTGAGTTACTGGTTGTAAGGAGAGTTCCAACCGGAGCAGAGATGGCCGCTGAAAAATGTCAAGAGGATGCGTCGATCGGCTAGAAGTCAAGAGCGCACAATGCAGAAGCAGACAAAAACGAAATGTCGGTGGCAGACAAGGCCTTCGATCAGAACCTGAAGAGAGCTAGAGCAGACGATGAGGCATGCAATCAAATCCCGCAGGAGAGAAGCAGAGATGAGGTCTTCGATCGATCCCGTAGACGTGAAGCATAGATGAGGTCTCAATCGATCCCACAGGCGGGATGCAGAGATGAGGTCTTGATACGTTCCCATCACGAACACCTTGGCGGGGAGAAGGTGTGCAATATTTGAATGCTGGAAGGGGTAGTTTTGTCAATTATTATGACTATATATATGGTGTTATAACCCTAGCCTTTTTTCATGTTATTTTTCAGAACTCTTGTGCTAACAATGGCTGAGGGAGAGGGTGAGCCTTCCACCTCTTCATGTTGTGATCATCCGTTCAAAGGGCGACCTTGTCGGCCATCTTAGGATTGATCTGGGATTGTGTTTGTATCCTTTGGTTGCTTGTTAAAGTCATCTGGTGGAATTTGGTAGCCTTATTTCTGCTGCCATAATACTCTTCCCCTGTTTCATTGAGTTCTGCTTTATCATCCTGAATATCTGCAGCTGAGATCAGGAAGGGGCGTATCACTGGAATCACAATACTCATCCCGCGACCTTCATCCGCACTACGACTCCGGCAACAATGCCGACCACTGACTCCACCCGCTCTAAGGACCTCCAAAACGAGATGGATGCTCTCAAGCAGCACCAGGAAACCATGGCAAAATCTTTACAAGCTCTCACGGACCAGCAGCACTACAACCTGGAAGAGGTGAAGGCAATGTTCGAGACTTAACAAAGTCGCACCCTGAAAGAGGTTAGATCGATGTTTGAGGGCGTGCGTATAAACATTCGGTTGAATCGGGTGGATTTGTGTCACCCTCTAAAGGCCGCACCTCCCAGTACCCGTCCACCCAAATGGCATCGAGGCTTGCGCGACTCGAGTTCCCCCGCTTCTCTGGGGAGGTACTGCTGGAATGGGTATACAAATGCGACCAGTTCATAGAAATCGACAACACCCCGACGGATCTCAAGGTGAATGTGGCATCAGTCAATTTGGAAGGAAAAACATTGTACTGGCAACAGGCCTATATGAAGGCTCGTCTCACGCGGGTATGGCCTAGTGAGAAGAATACAGTCAAGCACCACACAACCGTTTCGGATCCATCTTTTTCGACGACTCGATGAGTGAACTCAAAAATCTACAACAACGAACCTCGCTTCAGGCCTACCTAGATGAATTTGATCTCCTCCTTCATAGGGTCAACATTCCTGAGGAATATGTGGTTAGTTTTTGTTTGGCGGGACTCAAAGACAAGATCAGATATTGAGTGCGGATGTTCCAACCCAAAACGCTGCTCGAGGTCTTTTCTCTAGCCAAGTTACAAGAACACCGGGATGACCTGAGAGGAAAGCGGATTAGTTCTTCTGTACCAGCCTTCTCAGCTTCAGGAGTTCAAGGCAGGAGTGATCAATTCTCTGCACCCTCGTTTAAACTCTCCACTAAAACCGCACAGACCCTTCTCTTCAACAACTCCAGCTGTCACTCAATTGGAGAGGCCAAGACTGACGTCGACGGAGACGGACGAGAAGCGTAGCAAAGGGCTTTGCTTTTGGTGAGACAGCATACCGGGCCATAAATGTCTGGGCAAAAGACAGTCGTATGCAATAGATATTTTGTAGGACGGTGATGACGAGGAAGGGGATGTAGTTTTAGATGACGATGAGATCATCCTGGAGGATGAGAAGGAAGAAGACCAACTGGACCCCAACTTTCAATGCACGTGTTGACCGACATTCCTCGCTTCTATACAATGCAGGTTCACGGCTTCCTACCAAGGCAGCGCTTTGATCGACTCGGGGAACACCAATAATTTTTTGGACAGCAGGGCTGCCGCAAAACTACAATGTAAACTGACCCCGATCCCCTCCTTCAGTGTGGAGGTAGCGGATGGAAAACGCATATCCAGCTCACACAAAGTCGCGGATTTCCGTTGGCACATCTAAGGGGTAATATTCGCATCTGACATGTTGCTTCTTCCACTGGGCAGGTGCGAGGTTGCCTAGAAATTCAGTGGCTGGTCACATTGGGTGATCCATAGGGACTTCAACAACCTACAGATGGAGTTTACGAGTCAAGGAAAGAAAATCTCGCTACGAGGGTCAACGAACTTAGCAGGGACATGGATGAAACAACAACAGATGCAGAAGTAGTTGGCGAAACCCGGGTAGCTTAACATGATGGCACTTTGCAACATCCAAGAGTGCACTCCTCCAGGGGGGGGAGACCACTTACCATCCCCCCTGCATACTATCTGGACCGTCCTAATCCAAGGCATCCGAACAACAGCTACAGTTGTTGTTAGAAGAATTTGTGGATCTATTTACTGAACTGGAAGGTCTACCATTAGTTCGGGAGCAGGACCATCACATCCCTCTCAAGGAGTGTTCGCTGATGTTAACATTCGACCATACCGATACCCGTCGTTGCAGAAGATGGAAATTGAGAAGCTGATCTAGGAAATGCTCGCAGTAGAAGCTATCCGCCATTCCTCTAGTCCATACGCCTCGTCGGTTGTTTTGGTGAAGAAAAGCGATGTCACATGGTGCCTATGCATTGATTATAGGCAACTGAACAAGCATACCATAAAAACAAGTTCCCGATTGCGATTATTGAAGAACTGATGGACGAACTCAATGGGGCAATATTCTTCTCAAAATTGGATTTATGGGTTGGTTACCACCAAGTCCGAATGACGGAGAAGACATCCACAAAACGGTGTTTCGGACTCATTAAGGACACTACGAGTTCTTAGTTATGCCTTTGGCCTAACGAAAGAGCCCTCCACATTCCAAGGCTTGATGAACAGGTTGTTCGAGCATCAATTACGGAAGTTCGTGTTGGTATTCTTCGACGACATTTTGGTCTTCAGTAAATCTTGGGAGGAACATCTCCACCACCTCGAGTTCACATTTCAAGCCCAGCAGTCACATCAATTTTGCCTCAAGAGGAGTAAATGTAGTTTTGGTCTACAACAAATTCATTATTTGGGCCACCTAATATCATCTGGCGGTGTGCAACGGATCCCCTCAAAGTCAATGCGATGATCGAGTGGCCGGATCCGACGAAATTCAAGAAATTGCGGAGGTTCTTGGGCCTTACTGGTTATTACCAAAGGTTTATCCCGAGGTACGACATACTTGCAAGGCCCCTCACCGAACTGGTGAAGCAGAAATCCTTTCACTGGACTATTACGGCGGCAGATGCTTTCCAAAAACTGAAGCTAGCTATCTCACAGCCGCCGGTTTTAAGGCTACCAGATTTCACCAAAACATTTTATGTGGGGATGGATGTAGCGGATTCCTGGGTGGGAGCTATTTTTTCATAGAAGGGGCGACAAATTGCATATTTTAGCAAGGCTTTGGGACCACAGAACTCTTTCCTCTCCGCGTACGAGAAGGAGCTCTTGGCCATCGTCATGGCCATGCAACATTGGCGGCATTACCTGGCGGGCTGGCATTTTACTATCCGGACCGACCATCGAAGCTTGCAGTTCCTTCTGGATCAAAAAAATCGCCACACCCACACAACAGAAGTATATATCTAAGCTCATGGGGTATGACTTCAAATCCAATATCGAAAAGGGAAGGAGAACGTCTGTGCGGATGCCTTGTCTCGACAACATGACAGCCCTGGCGTGGATTTATGTGCGCTGGTCACATTGCAATCTGATGTGGTACATTGGATCAAAAATTCATGGACACAAGATACCCATCTCTAACAGGTGATTGCAGCAAATGAAGACAATCCTGATGCAAAATCGAACTACCAGTGGCGGCAAAACATTCTGAAACAGAAGGGGAGGTTGGTGTTGGTCCGAGATGATGCTCTTAAAACCAAGCTGCTGCTGCTCTTCCACGATGGTGCAATCAGAGGGCATTCCGGTATCACCGCCACGTACCAACACATGAAGATGTTTTATTGGAAGCGTATGAAGCCGGAAGTATACGATTACATCCAACGGTGTAGAGTTTCTCAAAGGTGGAAGGCGGACCATCAAAAATCGGTAGGCTTGTTCCAACCGTTGCCCATCCCTGGACGTATTTGGCAAGATATTTCTCTTGATTTCATAAAGGGCAACCAAAAATCAATGAGAAAACTACCATCTTAGTGGTCGCGGACAGGTTGAGCAAGCAATCCCACTTCGTCGCCGTTACTCACCCCTACAAGGCGGAGTCCCTAGCTCAGGTTTCTTGGACTCGATTTATCGTTTGCATGGGTTACCGACTACCATCATGAGTGACCACAACACGGTTTTTCTAAGTCAGTTTTGGTAGGAGTTGTTTCGACTCTTGCAGGTCCAATTGAAGCTCTCGACGGCTTTTTTTGAGTTGGCTCATCGAGCTTTCGAGCCGGCTCAACTCAACTTGCACCCCTACATACAACATAGTTGGTCTAATTACAATAGACATGTGAAATACTATGCTGAACCTTTTTGTTAGCTGATAGCACCAATGAAATTTACTAAAAAGGCGGTTGAACATGAGATTTGAGCTAAAATGATAGATAATTTGTTCGGAAAAAAAGATTCTATTCTAGTTCCCACATGATTGATGAAGTGTTTACTCTTGCACTCAATGAGAAATGAACACAATTACTAGAAGTTCTTAGAAATTTGTTTGCTTGCAAAGAAACATTCACGAGGTAACAGTTTGCATGCATCACAAAAAATCCAATTAAGAGTCTTAGAATAACCAACAACCATGAAACCATCAAATCAGGATATTCCTTTTTCTAGTTCAACTGTACAAACATGAGCATACCGGTGCATAAAGGATTTATGTATGCAACCTAATGCTGGTGTGAAGAAATGAGGTTTCTGTGATTCAAAACCATGGCATTCCATCAAGATGCGTAAACCAACCATCCCACTGAAGCATACCCTTTACCTCAACTATATGGATACATGACTTGGGATATCTCTTCTTTCAGCTACATTTCATTTCTCTTTTTATTTCATTTTTAAATGCCAAAACCAAGTGATAAATATAAATGCACACAAACCAGGCACCATAACACAATCCAAGCTTGTCATCCTTTCCTGGAGTCACAAAAGGCTCCTATTTTTTCAAATATTAATTGGATGAGCTATTATTTTAAGAAAAACTCAAAGGAGATGGTAAAACTGTTCACTAAAATTTACTCAATGATGTAGATCATCAGAATAGCTCTTCCACCCATATTTAGTTAGAATTACCAAACATCCAACAAGGTAAGTAATATTGAGCCATTCCTCTTAGCAGTCGAGCAGTAGAATATGTTTGGCACATGTCATACTACATAACGCCTATCATAAATGCTATAACCAGAAAATGATAAGGATCTTTGAACTAAAACTGCTGAGAATGGATATATTATTTTTTATATCATATCAATTCCCTATAAATCCGAATACTTATTAGAAAATATACAATCCGTTGGAATTCTTAGATACTTGATATGGTTGAATAACAAACAGAGATGGTATCATCAAAGAAAAGATATGGTCAGAAACGCATACCATCAGGTCAGACAGAGGCATCAATATTCTTTTCAGCGTGATTTCAGTGTTGTTTGCCCTTTTCATATCGACCTAAAAAAACCAAAAGTTTTCCATATATCAGCAAATTGTTTCGTTAGAAAGTAGCAATTTTCTATTCTCGACTGCAACAGCGGAACGTCTATTCCGTTCGAGGATTCTCACAATATTTAATACATGCAGAAGAATAACATGATTAAGATAAAATGTTGTGGGAAATTAATAATTCACTAAAGACCGCAAAGTAAAGACAAATACTTCGATAATAACATAGCAATTTGCATGGTGTTCCATTGAATTTAAAGACAAAAATGACGCAGGATGGGTGTAGTGGGGTGTGCGTGTATAGGACAATTCGATGTATGCTTATATGAGTTATAAACTTTATCCAACAATAAGATATTATCCAACATTTAAGCTTGCAATGAGAGAAATCCATAAGTCAACGACAATAACCACAGGCAAGAGAATTTTAAATGAAAGAACAATTATGGGTGTGTGAAATAACAAATATGCAGACAAGCAAAGCGCTGCAAATCACAGTGGGATTTGGCACAATTATTAAAAACCACTATCCACACAAAACTGAGAATTTGATACAAGATTCAATAACAAAATAAGATGAACATAAAAACGAACTCACAATGAATAGAAGACTCCATGAAGGCTTGGAGAATGTCAAATGAGTGACTGGTGGCGGGAGAAGCAGAGGTGGATTGAATCTGGACTTTCAGAGAGGAGTTGGAGGACTGGACGGGAGTATTACTTGACTGTTGTGGTGTGGGTGTTTTTCAGCCTTGGGAGAGGGCGGAGAAGCCTCGGGTAGGTAGGAGTGGGTTGTAGAAGACTCCCTGGTAACTGGACGGGAGTTCCGGCAGGCTGGGAGGGCATCGGAAGAGGCTTCAGCAGGCAGGTTGGTGGAGTGAGGGTAGTAGGAAGTGTTTGGATGGGCTGGAGAGGATTTCCAGCCGATTAGAAGGGGCAAGGAAGGCTCAGCAAGGGTAGTTAAGGAGTTCTGGTAGTGCTAGCAGAAGATAGGAAGAGCTGGTGGGGCTCAGTAATGGAGATTAAGGGTTACTGGGGGTATAGACAGAGAGTTGAGGAAGAGGAGGGGGTTCGGGCAGCAGCAGTTTAGTGGTTTACCGTGGATTGAGGAGGTGGGGAAGGGTTGGCAGTTGACTGCAGTGGGATTTGGGTGGATGGAAAGGGATAGCCGAGGCTTTCAATAAGAACAATGGGTTGTTCTTTTGGGAGAAGTGGAGAAGATAGTTAGGGAAGTTAAGTAATGAGGGGAGTGGGGCAATTAAGGAAGCTATTTGATAGGAAACGATGAAATTGATTGCACTAGAAATGAAATATCGGAATACAAACTCTGGAGATATGCTCGCGCCTAACTTCCAATAGTAGGTTCCCACTTGAAATCCCTCTCCAAGGAGAGATCCAAATCCTCAGAATTCCAAAGCTGACCTCTAACCCTCCCTGTAACGCTCCATTTCTCAAATTCCAACCGTTGTTCTTCACGCACGACCGTGCGCCTCTTGACACATGACCGTGCTCTCTTTGGGGAAATTTTGGGCCAATTACGGCGCTCTGGAAGGGAGCGTGTGAATCCTTCGCACATGCCCGTGCGCCATACCGGGTGGCAGTGCGCGGTCTAGCAGCACGCCCGTGCGTTTTCAGCACGCACGTGCGTTTTCAGCACGCCCGTGCGCGCTATGAAGAGCTCTAAGTCGTAAATCACCATTTTGTCAGCGCGCGTGCGAATTCTTCTCGCACGCCCGTGTGTTTTCCTGGGTGCCCGTGGGCGATCAATAGGCGCCGCGCATGCCCGTGCGCTTTAAAGAGAACGCCTGTGCGCGCAGCGAGAAACCTGCTAGTGACGTTCCAATCCAAGTTGTGGGCTTCAATCCAACAGTTCAGATCGCACCTAAGATCAACTTAGGTCACGAGGAGGTAATGTAAGCCCTCATTTCATCACCCCCACTCTCTCTCTCTCTCTCTCTCTCTTAGTTTTAGAGAGAAGAGGAAGGAGCTAGAGCAAAAGAAGGAAGAATTTGCCATTGGAGGTGGTCCGTGCTCCGGAGCTACAAACTTCAAGCTGAGGCCGGCTTCGCGGAGAGAAGTTCGTTGTGATCGACTTCATCCATCCCATTCAATGTTTCCATAGCATCGAAGCAAGCTCCAAGGGTAACGATCTTCTCCTCGGTTTTAGGACGATGTTTATCCTTTTCATTTTGATTTTTGCTTGCATAGAAAGAGTCTCCTCCACTAATTAGTGGAGGGCATGACCTCCTTTGGTTCGTTAGAATCCCGAGTCGATTGTGTCCATCCCCAGCATGAAATGCATTTAGAAATCCGGTAATCATTGAGGATTTAAGCATTGTGTGTGAAGTCTATCCGTGGTCATAGACTCGGATCGGTGATGCTTTGTATGACGTTGCATTTAGGTTGGACCTAGTTTGCATGTCGGAGAATTACTCCGTGAAATACGTCGTATTGTATGCGGGGTTTGGGAAATTGGTAATACCTAGTATGCATATCGAAATCCCAAGGTTAACAGCATCCTTTTTGGGCTTTAGAGATTACCACGTCGCAGAACCTACAATCATAGTTGTCGTTATCCGCCGACCGTGAGAATGAGGTTGTGTTTGAAGAGGAACCTAGACCTTCACATTTCGTAGAAAAGTTAACTTGGGTCTCCTACCTTGCAGTGGTCTTAATGTAGTCCTAATGTAGTGGAATAGGTGCGTAGTTGTTGACTTATGTTTAGCGTAGATGGGCCGTGGTGAGGCGACACCGACATCGTGCAGTTTAGCATGCAAGAGACCCGCAATAGACAAAAGTTGAACCGAACCCGCACCATACAGTTCGACAAGAGGTAAATTCTCTTGTATGATGATTGATCATGGGACGAGGTTGTTTCAGGCGTAAATCTCAAGACCCGCAATTGCTCATGCGGTTTTTTGGATTGTATATCCTAGTTTATATGTGATGCTCGTGTTGGAGATGACCTGGACCTCCTTATCGAGTACTTGTTGTGCGTATCATGAGGGCATGAACTCGTGTGGTCGTGAGGATCCACGAGTGCTGTGTAGTTGCATGATGGCTTATAAACTTCATACGTTGTTGCCTAGGCGGTTGTGGAGAAACCTTCGGATTATTTGTGCATGAGCCTTCACTCGGTGTAGTTTAGTTGTACTTTCAATTTGTTTCATATTGCTTGATGCGGCGTACTTGCAGGTGTGATGTGAGTGTGACCCCGCACGGGAGTCCACTAGGATGATCAGGGGTAGGATCGTTACGTGGTTTGTGGTCAGCTCATAGCTGACCCTCGTTTACCTATGATTTGTGTTTGGTGCAGATGCTATAGAGCGTAGCAGAGTTTAGCGGGCCTAAATCCCAAAGCTGCAATGCAAATGATAGATGCCCCTTTTGTATTACTTTTGCTTGTCCGGCCTGCGAGGCGATGCTTAGATCATTGTACTCTTATGTCTACTTTGATACTCTTGTTTTGATGTGATGTAAGGTCATAAGCCGACATATTTGTTGAACATTCCTGTAGTTGTGGACATTCATGTTTGATTTTATTTTTAAAGCTTCCGCTAGTGTTTACATTCTTTGATTTGTTTGCTTTTGTACCTTATATATCATTTAACATGTGTGTGTAATATGTTGTGGGGTCCCGGCCACACCCATGTTATATTACTTATACAGGTGGGATGTTACACTCCCCCCCCCCCCCCAAAGTCTCTTATATAAAGAGAGTGGGCATACATCCAATATCAAAAAAATGTTAGTAGGGCTCATAGGTAAATATAAAACACATGCGGTACTATGATGTTACGGTAGGGGACAGAGCGGACCTTGAAGGTGCCAACACAAGTTGGCGAGTCTATGACAAAGGAGGCCGATAGGAGCATGAGCCGATCAGTTGGGAGGACGCTTCTTTGGGATGTTAGGTTTTAAATGTTTGTTTAATCTTATTTACTTGTTTGACGTTATGGGGATATATATATATATATCGCAACTTCTTGTATTGTGACTTATCTTGGACTTGATTATAGAAATTGAAGGATCCTAGGGCTAACCAAGATGACTTCTCTTAGGGTCTGTTTAGGACAGCGACGGAGCTCCTGTGTGGCAGCAATCGAAGAGGATTTTGCGGTCGGAAGTGGGGAGTCGGGATTGGAGACAGAGCCTCGCCGACGATTTTGCGAAGGGATGTGGGAGCAAACGTCACCGCGTGTAGCGCGCATTTGTTTTTTCCGCCTTGCGGCGGCGTCTGCTCCGGCACCGGAGCTCTGACGCCGCCCCAAACGGACCCTTAGTGGTACCATAATTCCACCTCCCCCCTCTCTCGTTGACACCCTAAGAAATATCATTAGTTCAGCCTACCCTCCCGCCGGCTCCTCAAGCCGCCGAGTCTTCATCCAGCAACAACCCTATCCTGTGTGCCGTCCTCGCTCGACATCGCCTCCATTCCTCGCGACATCCTTGCATCGTGCGACGTCGCTTTTTTCGTTGCGCAGTCGTCGATGTTTTAAATGTCCTCCGACATGTCTCCCGACATGTCATTTTTTAGGGCAAACCGATATGTTTTTCTAAAAAAAATAGATTATGTCCTTTTGTAAAATATAGGCCGACATGTCCGATTTTTTCCGATATATCGGCCGACACGACTTTTAAATATATCGCCCGCTATTTTATTTTATGTTATATTAGCAGACTAACAACATATGTTTAAATCGCATATGAATATTATATTATGTATGTTTAAATCGATTAAACTTATTGTTTCGGATTTTTTAACGCTTTATTCTTCTAACCAATTTTGTATAATTGTTTCACAATTTTTTAATTTCATATTACAAAAAATATGAAAATATTTAACACATTTATTACCAAAAATATGAAAATATTTAAATCTTCTTTATTTGCAATAAACTTATTGTTATCAAAATAAAATTATTGTATACTATTAAATATATTTTATAATGTATCATTTTGTATTTGTTAATAATATTTTATCTTAGATACTATTCAATTTTAATTCATAATATAAATGACTTATTTTTTATCTATTTGTTATATTATTTTTCTATTTTTATAACATATAATTATAGTTAGTATACATAAAAATAAAAATATTATTTATAAGAAATTGAAATCCGATATTTTAAAATATCTCCGACATGTCTCCGACTTCCGACATCCGACATTTAGAAACTCAATCTGATATGTCGCCGACATCCGATATTTAAAACATTGCCAGTCGTATGACGCTCACTGCGCGAACCGCTCGTCCGCGCGAACTTCGATGCACCTCCTGCCAGCCACTGTTCCTTCCTCACGTCATCCGACCACGCGCACCATGACGAATCACCAATTGAACGTCGTCTGGACGAGTAGCCCATCGCCCTTGTCGGTACCTCCTCCCGCCTGGCATCCTTGCAACCTTCTGTGTCCGCCATCCTCCGAAAACTGGAATCCCGCGATGATCACGCCTCCAACTAATCCCCTCCACTCTCGTCATAGGTCAATCCCTCCTCCTTCGTGGGCCGCCCGGCGACACCGCCACTTATTCCGACGTTGGCCACACTGGCAATGTCCCGCACCCCACACTCTCAAGATTCCCCATTTCAACGGGTCGGGCCACCTTGGGTGGATCACCAGGGCCGAGCAATATAGGGCTGAGCATATTATTCGAGACTCGAAAGTCGCTTGAATATTGAGTCGAATCAGAATCGATTACAATTGATTCGATTCAATTTGAGTCGATTCAATATGACTCTAATCATATTTCTAGTCGATTTTGAGTCAACCCCGAATCGCTCGAAATATGATTCGAATCAACTCGAATTGATTAAAAATATTATGTATTTATTAATATATTATTATTTTAAAATTAAAAATACTAAAATTTAAACTTAAATAAAAAGAGTAAAGTCTTTAAGTGTTTCATTTGCTAAATTTAGAGGTTGCCCAATTTAATTTCGAGCCAACTAGGAATAAAGAGAAAAATTGCTCAATTTTGAGCCGGCTCGATTCGATTTCGAGTCGACTCAATTCGATTTCGAGCCGGTTTAGAATCGAGCCATTTTGAGTCGAGCCGACTTGACTAGAAACTGACTTCGATTTTGAGCCGAGTTCGACTCAAAAATTTCAATTTCGAGCCAAGCTCAAATTGCTCGAACTCGACTTGAAATCAGCCCTAGAGAAATTCTTCGCAACTCCTTTTGTGGGCCGATCAGAAGGTCTCCCTGAGACACCCGACCACCAGAAGGTCTCCCTGATGCTTCTGTCCGTAGAAGACTCTGCGATACATTGGGTTTGGTGACTCCGCAACTCCTCTTTGCTCCTTTTGTGGGCCGATCTCAAGCGAACACTGCTACTTCAGCAATGTAGTTGAGAGCTTGTGCGCCCATAGCCACGCATCCTCAGTGGGTCAGTACATCGATGATTTCATCGAATTGGCCAACCATGTTCTATGTCTTCCCCCCGATCACTACATGGGTTTCTTCCTACAGGGACTTCAACCGCACAGCCACTCACATCTACGTACTCATCATTCTCACGACATATCCGCCGCCATGGTGGTCGCCCGCTTAGTCGAAACTAGTTTTTTCATTCGACCAACCGACCGGTCTCGCCCGCCTCCGGCGGCCACTAGCTCCTCCTCCCGCGTCTCCTTCGTTCCACAAATATCTCAGCGGCTACCCACGGGAGACCCGGCCCCGCCGGCCCATCAACCTCCTAAACCGCCACCCCCTCATCGTCCGCCTCAGCCCCCTGCGCACAACTGCCTCTCCTCTCTGGAATACAATGATCTGCGCAGCAAGGGGTTGTGTTTTCGTTGCAAACAACCCTATTCACCGACACACGACTACCCGCTCAAGGAGCTGCGAGTACTTATGTGCGATGACGAGGGTGAGGTCACCGCTGCGGATTTCAACGCTCTGGTCCTGGAGGACCATACCCCGACGGACCTGGCACCGTCTGACCCCCTACGGTTGGGTCTCTCACACCTCTCTCTTGGGGGCATTTTCAGCCCACAGACCATAAAACTACAAGGCTATCTTCAGGGGAGTCCAGTTGTCCTCATGATCGACAGTGGTGCCACAACTTTGTCTCTGTGGACTTTGTGGCATGTCTGCAGTTGGTTTCCGACCCTACCGCGGCGTTCCTATTCTATCTCAGGGACGGTCGATGGTCCCGAATGGGGGGTCTTTGTCGCGACCTTCTGCTGCATGTGGGGGAGTACAGCGCCCCCGCGGACTTTTACGTCTTTCCACTGGTAGAGTAGACGTCATTCTCAGCATGACATGGTTGAATTCCTTGGGAGATATTCATCACAATTGGGCCTCCATACCGATGACATTTTAGTGGGCCCACCACTTCTGCACACTCGTGGGGGAGACAGCCCTCCAGTGTGTTGCAGTCTCCCCTCGTACGGTGCAGCGCACTCACGCGGTGGATTTTCAGGCCATACTCTGGCACATCACTCCAACAGTCGATGACGTCTCTCTACCGGCCTGACCTCTACCGCTGCCCGAGTCGTCTCACCTCTTAGAGCAATTTGCCTCCATCTTTACTCCGATCCTTAGACTTCCACCATTGCTCCCCACCGACCACCGGATTCCACTTCAGGATGGTACTCAGACAATTTTTGTTCATCCGTACCTCTACAGCCATGTCCAAAAGAACGATATAGAGTGACTCGTGTCTGACATGTTGACGGACGACCTGATCGGCTCCAATGCAAGTCCCTTCTTGAGCCTGGTCCTTCTTGTGCGGAAGAAGAATGACAGTTGGTGTTTTTGTGTGGACTATCAGACCATCAACAAAGTCACTATAGCTGACAAGTATCTCATTCCCGTCATTCAGGAGCTCCTGGAAGAGTTGGACGACGCCAGTTACTTCTCTAAGATCGATCTCTGATCTGAGTAAACCATCAGACCCAGGTGTGTGCACCGGACATTCAGAAGACCGCCTTTCATGCCCATGACGGGCACTGTGTTTTTATTCATGCCCTTTGGACTCACAAATGGCCCAGTTACCTTCCAAGCGACCATGAACGACATCTTTTGTCCGGTCCTCCGTAAGTATGTTCTAGTGTTTTTTGACGACATACTTGTGTACAGTCTGACATGGCAGGACCACTTATGCCACTTGGAGCTCACCTTTGCGACACTTCTTCGTCATTCCATAGTGGCCAACATAAAGAAATGCGCATTCGGACAACGGGAGATCTATTACCTGGGTCACACAGTGTCGGCCCAGGGGGTTGTTATGGACCCTGACAAGGTCGCGGCAGTCCTAGAGTGGCCACTGCCACGGGCCGTGTGGGACGTCTGGGGCTTCCTTAGACTGACAGCCTACTACCGTCGCTTTATTCGGGATTATGGCAAGCTGACTCTTCCTCTCACGCGCCTACTCCGCAAGACACCCGCCCCCACCTTCCACTGGTCCACGAAGGCAGCCGCCGCATTCGCGGCCTTACAATAGACCTTGGTGACGGCCCCGGTCCTAGCAATGCCGGATTTTTCTCAGACCTTCATAGTGGAGTGCGATGCCTCAGGCACCGGCATCGTCGCGGTCCTCATGCAGGTCGTTCGGCCCATAGCCTACTTTAGCAGGTCTTTCTCCACAACTGTTCGTTGTCGCTCTGCCTATGACAATGAGTTGATGACACTTGTTCTCGCAGTACAGCAATGGTGGTCTTACCTGTTAGGGTGGCCCTTCATTGTGCAGACGGACCACCATAGTTTACACTACCTCCTCAACCAAAAGATGACTACTCCCTCCTAACAAGTTGATGGCGAAATTGTCGGGGTACGACTTTACCGTCGAGTTCTGTTTTGGTAAGATGAATTTGACAGCGGACGAGCTATCTCGCCAATCGGGTGTCGTCGAGCTGACATCAATCTCCCACCCTATCTGGCAGAGGGAAGTCGACGCCGATCCGATGCTCCGTGTGCTCATTGACCGCTTATAGGTCGATGGTTCCTCGTTTCCTTCATATACTATCGTTGGGGGTCGGTTACTCTACCGGGGCCGCATGGTTCTCTCACCCTCCTCCAGCAGCATCCCGCGCCTCCTGGACGAATATCACGCCGCTCCATCCGCCGGACACACAGGAGTGTTCCGCACATACCGTCGCATCGTGGTCGCACTCTATTGGAAAGGTATGATGCGCCATGTTAAAGACGATGTTGCCGCCTTTCTAACTTGCCAACGCTCCAAGTATGAAGCTACATTTCCGTGCGGCCTCTTACAACCCTTACCAAGCTCATTTGGGAGGACTTAGCGATGAATTTCATCACGCTCCCTCCACGCTCCTCTGGGTACGACTGCATCTTCATGGTGGTGGACCGCCACTCCAAGTATGGACATTTCCTTCCCTTGCAATACCCCCTTCACGACGCTGACGGTGGCCGAAAATTTAACTACCGGGGTGGTGCGTCTCCACGGTTTTCCTTGATCGATTGTCAGCGATCGCGACCCGATATTCATGAGCGCGTTTTGGCAAGAGTTGTTCAAATGGCAGGGGACACAGCTTCGGATGAGTTTGGCACCATCCGCAGACGGGCAGTCAGTCGGAGGTTCTGAATCGTTGTTTGGAGACATATTTGCGCTGCTTTATTTCAGATCGTCCACGGGATTGGAGTAAGTGGTTGGGTTGGGCTGAGTTTTCTCACAACACCTCCTTCCACCACTCTGCCGGCGTGACTCCTTTTCAAGTAGTCTATGGTCGCCCGCCGCCCGCCATTCTGCAGCATCTTTCGGGAGAGTGCCACGTGGGGGTAGTGTCGGAGACACTCATGGAACGAACTCTCCGGATTCTGAAAACCCACCTCCACGCCGCTCAACAGAAGATGCTCCATCAGGCCAACAAATGCCTCCAACACATTCAATTTCAGGTGGGCGATTCGGTTTTTGTCAAAAGCTCTGACTGTATCGCCAGTCCTCAGTGGCCCAGTGTATCCATCCCAAACTATCCGCCCGCTTCTACAGCTCCTTTGAGGTGAACGCTTGCATTGGCGAGGTGGCCTATCGTCTCCGCCTTCTAACCCACAGTCGAGTCCACCCAGTTTTTCCCGTCTCTCAGCTCAAATGGGTAGTGGGCGACCATGTTGTCGAGGAGACCTTACCTCCTACTCTCGGCTCGGATGGCTCCATTCTCTACTTGGCCGAAGTTATAATGGACCGCAATATGGAGGCGGAAACTGACCGGGCGGAAGTGCTCGTGGCGCGGCAAGGACGACCCCCCTCATGCGACTTGGTGGGACCGCGATGAATTCTGCCATCAATTTCTATAGTTTTTCCTTCAGGGTAAGGCAAATTTTTCAGACGAGGGTATTGTTACGAAAGGGGGCAGAGCAGACCTTGAAAGTATTGACACAACTTGGCGAGTCTATTCACGAAGGAAGTCGATCGGAGCATGAGCCGATCAGTTGGCAGGATGCTTCTTTGGGATGTTATGTTTTGAATGTTTGTTTTATCTTATTTACTTGTTTTCCATTCTGGGGGATATATATATATATATATCCCAACTTCTTGTATTGTGTTATCTTGGACTTAGATTCTTGAAATTGAAGGAACCTAGGGTTGGCCAAGAGGGCTTCTCTTGGTGTTACCACTATTCCGCCTACCCCCTCTCTCGTCGATACCCTAGGAGGTATCATAAGATGGCAGCTCTCAACAAGGCAGTTGTGGTCTCAAGAAATCGTATTTGTCTCAATACTCCTGCCTCGAAAATCAACCTTACCCTCAAAGTCGAAGCCCGAAGGGGTCATAATCCGTGAAATCGAGTTCATCATCTTCGACACCGATCAGCAAGCGCGGTTCCTTGAGCGGGCATTTGTGCGTTGGGGAGTACAGATTCTTGTAGCTAAAATAAAGATCAGTCAGTGCGGAGCTTTTGGTACTCCTGGTGCGATAAGCGTTGGGGTGGTGGAGGTACTGTTGGTGTAGGAGTATAGGTGGTTGTTGTTGGTCGATAATTGGAGGTCTGACTGGAGATGGAGGATCCCGTTGTTGAAATAGTAGTTATGGTTTGGGGGGTTGCAGGGGATGGAGAGTGGACAGGGAGAGGGAAGTGTCAAAGCAACGTAGAGTTCCTCATCAGGGTAATGAGCTTGTTCCATGGATCGTGAGATGGTGGAGGGGTTGTGGACATGAAGGCATGCACAGAGATGGGGTTGCAGACAAGCAAGTATCCAAGATAATGGCTCGGGGAGAGGCGTGTCATGTGCGTGACAACCTCGATGAACATAGTGGTGTAGGCAACGACAAAGGTAGACTAATGAATGGAGTTGAGGAGCTCATACAGATTCCTGCTTAACATGATGGCAAAAGAGTTCCTCAGGTGTGAGCCAGGACAGATCTTAAATATTCCAACGTGTCCAACGTACCTAAGTGGAGGGCGGGACCTTCCATATAGATAGCCTCCATTGGGACATTCTGGTTGATAAGAGTGAACAAGAGATCGAAGTATTGTTTTGATCAAGAAATTCAGCTGAGAGCGTCAGTGTCGTCGGACACCAAAATTTTGATACAACGAAGGTGGGAAGGTAAAGAGCATGGAGGAATGTAGGAACACCATGTAGACACTGGAAACTCCATAGAAGGGTGGTGGTGGATGGGGCAGGGGGGCTGGTTGATAGTGGGCAGCGGTAGTTGCATGCTCGCAGAGGAGTATGATACCTTGAAGCTAAGCTTACAGCTGATCCAAGTAAGTGGAATCACTGAATGTTAAAGCAGAGGCATCCTCGTTGACGCGGATGACCATGGAACGAATCATGGGCATGAAGCATGGGAGTTGGAGGAGGAGCCAATGCTTCAAATGAGGGGAAAGGAATGCTTTGAGAGAAGGTGGGATAGACGGAATGGCCTACTGGAAGGAGATGGGATGAGGAAGGGTAGTCTGGATGTCAAATGTGGGGTTGAACCGGTGGAATGTCTTGTAGGAAGAGTGGCGCTAGAAGTGCCGTGGAGTTGATGAGCGGACAATCATGGTAGAGGGTGCTTTACTGCAAAGAAGTGTCAGCTACTGGCAGTTAATAGCAAGATGTGGAGGGCCGAACGTGCAATACTAAGAAGACAGCGCTTGGCAGGCGGTTGTGGGCTCGAGAGGTCGCATTCGTATCATTATTTGAGGGTTTAGTATGGAAGTTGGATTACTTACAAAGTAGTTCATGTGTGGTGGACTAATTAGTGGGTAGTTATTAGGTAATTAATATGTATTGAGGGTGGTTACAAGGTAGTTGCTTGAGAGCGAGGGAGATGGTGGTGGTGGGGAGGGTGGTCGGTCAAGGGTGGTGAAAGGGTTAGTGGCAGTGGTGACCAGAAGTGGGAAATGGAGGGAATAGGGGTCATCCAAGGGGAAGGGAAAGGGATTTTCCAAGGCTTCGGACATGTTTGGGCTTCAGCACCGGGTGACCAAAAGGAGTTCTCTCTTCAACTTTTGATCCCCTTAAAGGAAGCATTCTAGTCATATTTATAGAGTTCGGAACCGCCATGAGCTGTCATGATCTTCCGATCATGATGGATTTACAAATAAGCGTTAAAATCAGAAAATACAAAAAATAACCAAATTTCTAAGATTGTCGATACACACAAAATGTGTAGACCCATGTGTGATATGATCCCCATCACAAGATACTGATAAATATTACTATAAGTTACTTAAAAGTGTATAAAAGAATTAAGTAATAGTATAAGGCACCATTGTTCTACGGAGATCTTTGTAGCATGATGCATGAAATGCATAAATTTTCAAAAAAAAAAAACTTTAGCTATATCAATTTATAGTAGAAAAACATATATGAATGTAGATATGCAAATATTCATTTATAGAGCAATAGAGTGGTTGCAAGCGGGAGTTTACTAGAAAACACTATAATGGAAGATAGGAGCAAAGACAAGAAGGAATTAATAAAAAAATTAGGAAAAGCCTAAGCGAGTTAAAGGTCAATCTATGAAAACATTTATCATTTCAAAGCATCAGAACCTCTCCTGTGATTAGATGTAGTACATCGTGATGCATTCATCAAGTTTAAGCATGTCCCAGGTTGACCGGGTAGTCATAGTGTCATCATGGGCTTTTCTGCTATTATTTGTGTTATTTGGATTTTTTATCAAGTTTGTCTTTGTTGGGTTTTCTAAGAACATCACATCGAATGCACGCAGCGGAATATACAAACAAGAACAACCCAAAACAGTTAACGGAACTTGCGATTTCATGAATCAAGAAATAGAAGAAGCAACACTATGCGATATACCTGAATGGGATTGAGACAATACTCAATGGAGGTGCTCCACAACAAAATCCCGAAGACAAACTCTGAGTTCCAAGCACAGAAATCGATCGGTGCCTCTATGGAAGTCCACACAAGTGAAGAAGAACTCTAGCTTCTTGTCGCACAAGAACTAGGTCGGAGAAGAAGAGCTCTCTACGTTTCCCGCGGACTACTAGATCTGACAAGGGGAAAGGCGGCGGCGGGATCGAAACCGGTCGGAACTCTTCCGTCGGTTCTTCGTAATACTTCCGTTTCTCTGATAAAATCGCAAAAAGGAGAGATCGATCCTAGGCCATTAAATCATGTTCTATTTATACCCAGGCGAGAGAGAAGCTATCCGTACACCCGAGATTAGTATTGGAGTAAACAAATTCGTCGAGTATAGCTAATTCGTCGAGACCATTCGACGGATTCGTCGAGATAATTCAGTGAATTGATTTGTAGAGAAGATCTGATGCGTCGAGACCATTCGACGAGTTGATTCGACGAAGATATCCAATTCGTCGAGACATTTCGACGAATTGATATATTTCGTCGAGACCATTCGAAGAATTGTTTCGTCAAGTAGATCTAATTCGTCGAGACCATTCGACGAAGATATCCAATTCGTCAAGACATTTCGACGAATTGATATAGTTCGTCGAGACCATTCGATAACCCCTTTCAACGACCTGAGATAAGTTTCGTCGAGACATTCTCGACGACTCATCTCGAAAACTTGTCAACATACTCCATACAATATTCACAATACTTGTGGAGCATTCAGTCGGCTCGACCCAACTCCAATAACACGTAGGATTGGTCATTCACTCATATCCAATATGAGTGAGGCCAACACAATCCTTCCTCCAACTTCTCCAAACACTTTTGTGTGTGACCTCATAGGCCCATATCGCGTTGGCAGTGAGACTAAATGTTTGATCACTTCCAGATCACCTTGGAAACCCCAACAGTCTTGTGGTGCATCTCTACTCATTTGTTGATTTATTTGCAAATGTTCAATTTTTCCTTTTCTTTAATTGGAGCCCCTTAAACTCCATCGAGAGCTCGGCAACTCCTCGTGGATTCAACAAATTTGAAGATAGTTATTGTTTTACAATAGTCGCTAGCTATCCTTTGCATAATGCTTTAGGGTCCAGGTGGTATCAAAGAAATTGATTCTCTGTGAACTAGCTGCTTAACGACATCAAGCCAAACTAGCTGCTTAACGACATCAAGCCAAACTAGCTGCTTAACGACATCAAGCCAAACTAGCTGCTTAACGACATCAAGCCAAACTAGCTGCTTAATGACATCAAGCCGACAGTTTTATCTTTCTCTTCTCAAACACCAACTTCAATGCCGGTTCAAGTTCCATTTTGTAAGCCAAACTAGCTGCTTAACGACATCAAGCCGACAGTTTTATCTTTCTCTTCGCAGACACCAACTTCAATGTCGGTTCAAGTTCCATTTTGTTCCAGCCACAAGCTCGTTCCCTGGGGTTTCTTCTCATATTAACTTTAAATGGCATCCAGCTACCTTAACAACCCAACAATCATCTTTAAAGTATGGTCTGAATGACACCTATGAATCCAGCAAGACGCCCTTCTTCAATATTCGACACAGAAGATACCTTCTCATCCAACAATAGAAGCATCGCCCAAAGACGACCTAGATTCCGCTCCAACGACGCCTCTGGATTGACGTTTGAGAATGACTACGGCTTCACAACTTCACATCTTCTGGCCATATAGCCTTCCAAATACTCTATTTCTTCCACCCATCAAATGCAAAGCACAAATCCTTATCTCTTCTTGAATTACATTTTCGCTCTAGATTTGTGATTCTTCTTTGACTGCAGTCTATTTTGCATGGGGACGGCGACAGGATACTCATACGATACGATATGGATACGGGAAACATGATTTTCAAAAAACCTAGGATACGAGGTACGTTTTTTAAATTTTAAATTATTTAAAGATAAGTACAAAATTTAAATTATTTAAAGATAAGTACAAATTAATACGAAGGCATTTATGACATTCACATCTTCATTTTTTCATTATTATATCTCACATATCATATATTAAATAAAAAAATAATTTGTGTAAAAAAAACGTATCATATTTTAAATAAGAGCAATGAATAAAAGTATGTAATCAATTGAATTCCACTACTTATCATTCTACACTTTTCTTTGACATGTCGATCTCCATGTCACTATCATAAAACACATAATTTTTGGGCAATTTCAAGCATATTCAAATGTATCTGGTAACGTCAGAAAGTATTTGTGAGTATCCAAAAAATTTATATCTAAAATTAGAACAAAAAAATTTCGAGAATTTTGGGGACGAGTTTCCTGAGTTTTTGATAGTTTCCCGACTCTTAAACATTTTGGATACGTACGTAAGACCGTTATAAGTATCCGTGCTTCATAAACTGCAGTTTTTTTCCACCTTTGATTCGATGACAAGAAAGATGACATCAATTGTCTCCGTTATTTCCGTCTTTATTGATACCCTCATGAGACCCAATGACAACGACATCAACTTCAATATTCATCCCCTAATGATGACCGTACATGACTGTGGTTCCTCATGTTCGGTGACAAAATATGTTTAACTCAAAATCTATATGATGACTCAAACTCCTCAATTCAACAATATATATTTGAAGAATAGGTCAATATGATATAGGTCTTTCAGAGAATCTAAATCTATACGCGATGTAGAGTAACTAGCAAGTGGGAGTGGCTGCTGAAGGTATCAGCTACTCGACTTGAAATACACGGCTTGTGTTTCAAATGAAGCATAAACTCTTGAAGATACGGGCCCACCTTGCATGATGCCCTAGTGGGTTGGATCGAATGAGCTAATTAACTACCCTGATAATCTTCTGGTTCATAGATTGGAAAATTAGTTTGTTAAAATATTTTCTTTAACACATTAGTGGCCAGCCTCCGATAGATTGCATAAACTATATGAAAAGAAATACTGATCGAGGTGCCAGTACAATAAAACCAAATTCTACCAATAGGCTGCTAAAGTTCAGGATTACTTTTATTTTTACCCTCAAAAGTAGAAAGAGAGTGATATTTTCTTAAAAAGGACAAATGGTTTGGTAAATATTTCTAACATCGAATTCAGATAATTTGCAATCATGTAAAAATAACATTCAGAAGGATCTCATCTATAACAATATAGTCGGCATAAAGTAAAACAGTACAGCTACTTATCATGAATTATGTGTATATTGATGCAACCACATAGAATACGATAAGGTAAAAAAGGAAATAAGACTATCAATTCTATATTATCATAGTTTAACTGTTTCAAGAAACAAAGACAGTTACCAGGTGCACTTTATCAAATTTAGTAACTTTCCGTCCTTCGGATTTAGAATTGTGTGGTTTTTTAACAACGGCAGAGAAAAGAGTCTCAAGCTCCGAAATGTCAAACTCTGTAGTGCTGAACCAAAATCATCATGTTAGTAAACATAATAATACTAAAAAGAAATAATAATAAAGCATAGAATCTATAAAATTGTAACGTTATTGTTACACATAAGAAGGTCAAGGCAGTGACATTTTATATGCACTCAGTGTCTTTTATGGCAACTCTTATATGTAAGACTATTGTTTCAACACTTTCAATACTAAAAATAATGAGGGACAATGACAGATCCGGCTATCGCCAAACAATGATGTAAAGCAAAATGACGATACAACTTATTGAGACATGCTCGATATTATCTCTTGAGGGCAGGTGTTACGGACGTGCACATCGACGAGACACCATAGCGGGTCTACACGCAGAAGACGGTGACGGGTCCGTCTGGAGGAGGAGAGACCGAAGACGCGCCTACCGCATGATTACCTTATTTGTATTATGTTATGTTGTATGTTTTACTATTGGCACTCGTTCTTTCGTTATTCGCACCCAGCACCTATAAGGGGCTGTGATGTACTCTTTTTCATTATCTTTGGATGAAAGTGATTTAGGGTTGCTCCCTAGAGTTGTCCTATCAATCTCTCCATCCTCTTTCTCTCCTCGCCTCCGCCGGCCCTTCCCCTCGCCGGATTCCTCTCCCGGGAACGTATCATTTGGTCCGACCTGCCTCACCTCCCGCACATTGCCGCCGGTAGCTGCTCCTGATCCGCGACTGCGTAATACCGTTTGCGCCGATCCCAATCCGCTGATCGCTCCGCTCCCACACCGACGATCCAGATCCTCCGGTCACTGCTCCGATCCAGATCGCCCCGCTCCAGATCTGTTCCGATCTAGATCGCACCGACGATCCCATCCATCGGTCGCTGCACCGATCGCTCCGCTCCGTCGATCGCTCCGTCTACTCCGATCGACTGCATACTCCCTACATTGCACGGGGACGGAAACAGGACACGGGATACGATATGGAACGGATACGGAAAACGTGATTTTTTAAAAAATACGGATACGGGAAACGTTTTTAATTTTTTTTATTTTTTTTAATTATTTTAATATAAGTATTAATTAATATAAAAAAATACAACTAACAAACTAAGGTGCCATCTCAATCACTACATTCAATAAGATGTAATGTTGACCATCAAACTCTTCACATAAACAAATTCTTCACATAATATGTAATGATGATCATCACAAAAAATAAGATTTCATATAATGCTATAAGAATGTAGAGAAGATTTAAGGAAACAAGCATCATAAAAAATAATATATCACATGTCCACATCATTACATCAATTGATCATTGTTTCATTACATTCACATGCAAAATATCAAATTTAAAAATTAAACATTCTCTCCAATAGTATCAACTTCATCATCTTCTTCAATAATGGAGAGCTCCAACCTTGGTTCATCAAGCGATAGATTAGCTATCTCAAATGTACCTACATCTTCGAATGACTCAAAGCCATCGCCCACAATATCCCACAATATAGACTCTCCTTCATTGTATTTTTGATCTCTTATAGAAAAAAGTCGAAGATTGCTATGGATGTTTATTAAATCTTCTGCACGTTGCGGTTTCATTCTATTCCTTTTCATTGAATGGATAAAGGAGTGAGTACTCCATTTCTCTCGGTGCATGAAGAAGATGATGGTTGTACTAATAGCTTCAACGCAATGGTTCGGAGTGAAGGGGCCGGCGAGCCATGATTTATCTACCAACTCTTTGGATCTAAGAGATAACGATTTTGAATTGAATCATAATCGTTGAAATCTCCCGATTTGTCAATGAACTCCGCATACTCTTTGGCGACCACATTGCGCTCTATTAAGCTTGGAAAATACTTTTTCAAGCATAAAAATCCTTTCCTTGCTAACTTCCGAATCTTTATGTGGAGCAACTCTATTTTGATCCTCCGCTAGCCATTGTTCAAAATAATACCTAGTGGATTCAAAAAAAATATTAAGTTAAAAATCAATCTTATAAAAGATAAAATATATATTTATAATTAAAAAAGATAAGTACCTTGGATTCAAGGAATGCGCAAATCAATGAAGCGGAGTGTTGTTCTTGTTCCAACGATCCACAAGGATAGCATGTACTACCTCAAAAAAGGTAGACATATCTTCTTCTCTTTTCCTCTCGTGAGAGTAGATAGTCTTCCTCACCCTTTCAATCATTGTGTCCCACATATCATATACAAGATGAAGACAAGTCTTATCCGTATCGCAAAAGTGAATCATGTCATATATAGGAGCTGTGAATGAAAGAACATACTCAATGGAATCCCACCAAGCATCATCCAACAACTTCTCTTTCACATGTCTCGCTTTTTCCATATCATCGTCACGATATAGAAGCCAATGATCACTAATAACCATTCATTGGAGTCCATTCTTTATAAGTTTGAATCGTTTTAACATGATGATCATTGATGCAAAACGAGTTTCGGCAATGGATAATAATTTTAAGCCCACAAACTCATTAAACATAGCTAATCTAATGGAATGATTCATTATATAGTTCTTAATGAACATGGCATCATCACCAATATGAGTAATCCACGAACATTCTTCGTACGTAACCGCATTATTCTCCAAATTCTTAGCGGCACATATGTTCTTCAAAGCTAGATTGAGAGTGTGCACCACACAAGGAGTCCAAAAAATGGATGGAAACTCACTCTCAATTACTTGGCCCGCCCCCTTGCAATTTGTCGCATTATCCGTTATAACTTGAACAACCTTTTCATATCCGATTTCTAAAATTACCTCTTTGATCAAAGAGGCAATAAAGTACTTGTCTTTAGTTTGACCTTCACAATTAACCGCATTCAAGAACATTGTTTTTGAATCGGTTATTGCCATAAAATTAATGAGTGGTCTTCTTTGTGGATCGCTCCATCTGTAACTTACAATACTAACTCCTTTCTCTACCCACATCCCTCAAATGGGAGCTAATCTTTTTTCAATTTCTATCTTCTCCTTCAACAACAAGGTGGTTCTTAGTGAATTATATCCGAGTGGTACATATCCTGCAAGGTTATGACTAGCAACAAAAGAATATATTCTCTCTAATAAGGATTTCTTGCTAGATTGAAAGGCAACCCCGCCGAATAAAATACCCTAGCAATTAAAGCATCCAAATGAGCTCTATCCGCATTATTGAATGCACTAGAAATTAGATTCTTTCCGCTACCGCTTGGATCATCTTTTCTTCTCCGCTTATCACCGACACTTCCAACATTTTCAACTCCACTTGAAGTACTTGGAGCCACCGGTATAAATTTTGGAAGTCGCCGCTCAATAAGCTCTTGAGCAACTTTATCTTCCTTCAACATGTCCTTGTATGTGGAAGCCAGAACCTTGTTACATGCTCCGATTCCGCTCGTCTTGATCCTCAATAAATGGCTCTTCACGCGAGTGTATGAACTTTTGTAAGGCTTACCACAAAAATTACAAGTCCAACTTATACTTCCACCTCCTTCAGTTAACTTGTTCCCTCTTATCACATATTTCCAAAGAGGCTTTTCGTCATTTTCATTAACACCAACACCGCTACTTGAATCCATGTTACGCAAGTTAAGACCTAATTTAAACAACAAATAATCTCAATGATAAGTAAACTGCATTTCTAACTACATTTCTAACATTTCTAAAATCAGTAAACTGCATTTCTAATGCAAAAATCAGCACAAGAAGAAGAAGAACTGCATTTCTAACATTTCTAAAATCAGTAAACTGCATTTCTAATGCAAAAATCAGCACAAGAAGAAGAAGAACTGCATTTCTAACATTTCTAAAATCAGTAAACTGCATTTCAAATGCAAAATTCAGCACAAGAAGAAGAACTACATTTCTAACATTTCTAAAATCAGTAAATTGTATTTCTAATGCAAAAATCAGCAAAAGAAGAAGAAGAACTGCATTTTCAACATTTTTAAAATCAGTAAAATGCATTTCTAATGCAAAAAAACAGCACAAAAAAATCAGTAAAAAACCTAACATTTCTAAAATCAGCACACACAAAATCAGTAAAAAACCTAACAGTTCTAAAATCAGCACACACAAAATCAGTAAAAACCTAACATTTCTAAAATCAGCACACACAAAATCAGTAAAAAACCAGCAATTTTAAACCCTAAACCAGCAATTAAAGAAGAAGAAGAAGAGGAAAGTTCTTGAAGAAGAAGAAGAAGAAGAAAGTTCTTGAAGAAGAAGAAGAAAGTTTTTGAAGAAGAAGAAGAAGAAAGTTCTTGAAGAAGAAGAAGAAGAAAGTTCTTGAAGAAGAAGAAGAAAGTTCTTGAAGAATAAGAAGAAAGTTCTTGAAGAAGAAGAAGAAAGTTACTGAAGAAGAAGAGAGTTCTTGAAGAAGAAGAAGAAGAAAGTTCTTGAAGAAGAAGAAGAAAGTTATTGAAGAAGAAGAAGAAGAAAGTTCTTCTTACGAGCAGCAGGAGCGACGGCGCAGGGAGCAGCAGGAGCGGCCGACGAGCAGGGAGCGGCGGCACAGGGAGACGAGCAACAGGGGCGGCGCAGGGAGGGTGCAGCGCAGCAGGGGCGAGCGGTCTCCTCCGTAAGAATAGCGTAAACCTAAAAGTAAAAGAGACGTGGCATAAAAGAGGCGGGCAATAACCTGATATCGCACGGGAATCTACGCGATTCCTATTTAATTTTTTTTTTAATAATTAAAATTACGTTTCCTAGAGTTTCGAAAACGCATTTCCGGGCGTTTCACGTATCTGATACGCGTCTGAGCCGATACGCAGAGCATTTTTAAGTATCCGTGCAAGGTAGCGTACTCCCGCCGTTGCTGCCTCGCGCGGCTCTGCCAGCCCTAGCGCCGCCGCTGTCCCTATTTACGCTGCGCCAACGGCTCTCCGTTGTCCTCTCCTGCAGGCCGCCATCCGCATGGCTCCCAACACCCGCTCCGCCAGCGACCCTCCCGATGTCGGCGACGACGCCTTGAGCTGCCGCCGAAGACTTAAGCCGCCGTGTGGAGGCTCAGGAACAACTCGTCGCCTCCATGCACGCCTCCCTCCTCGCCCTCCACTATAAGATTGACTCCATCCAGGCATCCGCCGCCACCGTTTCCGCCACGTCCGGCTCCGGCTCGCCCGCGGACGTCGGCTCTCTCCTCGGCGCCGGACCGCCACCCATTCCCGCCGGGACAACTCCTCCGCCCATTCCGGGCCAGTCCGCCCTCTCCCTCAACATTCTCTCTTTTGTCGGCGTTGACCCGATGGGTTGGATCGCCAAAGAGGAGCAATATTTCGACCTCAACTGCACACCGGAGCAGGACAAGGTGTCTACGGACAGCTCAGCGCTCCACTGGGCTCAGTGACTCTGACAATCCAACCCGTTCCTCTCCTGGACCGAGCTCAAGCAGGAGATGATCCCGTGTTATGACACCCGCTACTCGGGCTCTGCCACAGAGCGACTGTGCGGCGTCCGCCAAACTGCCGACCTGGACGACTATATTAATGAGTTTGTCGCCTTTGTCACACACGTCCCTGGCTTGCCGCCCGACCAGTACCTGGGTTGTAGCGGTATTGATGCCATTCTGGGAGTAGCTTGGCTCCGCACACTGGGCGATGTGCGGGTCAACTGGGCGAGTATGACTATGTAGTTCCTCCAGCAACGTCGGGTGTGCCACCTAGTGGGCGACTCCACTCTGCTTCGCTCTCTGGTCTTCGTCTGCGCGATTTAGCGGACCACCGACGTCGACTTTTCTGCGTGGCTTTGGTCGCTCTCTGCTCTGGCACCGCCGCCTCTTCCACACCCGAATGACATTCGGGCGTTACTCGCCGAGTTCACCGACATCTTTGAGGCCCTGACCGGCTTCCCTCCGGCTCGCCCGACCGATCACGCCATTCCCCTCCAGCCTGGTATTGCAGCGGTGTCGGTACGTCCTTACCACTACGGCCATGTGCAGAAGGATGAGATCGAGCAGCTGGTCCGTGAGATGTTGATGGGGGGCCTCATCCGCCCCAGTGCGAGCCCTTTCTCCGACCCGATCTTCCTGGTCCGAAAGAAGGACGGTAGCTGACGGTTCTACGTGGACTACCGGGAGCACAACAAGGTCACCATCCCGGACAAGTACCCGATCCCAGTGATTCAGGAGCTCCTGGACGAGCTCCACGAAGTCATATTCTTTACCAAGCTGGACCTCCAAGCGGCCTATCAACAGATCCAGGTGCGTCCTGAGGACGTCGTCAAGACCGCCTTCCGGACGCACGACGGCCGCTACGAGTTCTTGGTCATGCCCTTGGGCCTGACCAACGCGCCCGCCACGTTCCAGGCGACGATGAACGACATCTTCCGGGCAGTACTTCGTCGACACATTCTCATTTTTTTATGACATTTTGGTATACATTTCTTCCTGGCAGGACCACCTTCGGCACGTCCTCCTCACTCTGACCACCATCCGGCGCCATCAGCTCAAGCTCCACCCGAAGAAGTGTTCCTTTGGGGCGTCGGAGGTGAGCTACCTCGGCCACACCATCTCGGCCCGGGGGGTTGCCATGGACGAGGAGAAGAATGCGGCGGTCCTTCATTGACCGACTCCTACATCCCTACAGGACGTCCGGGGCTTCCTCGGCTTGACGGGCTACTATCGCCACTTCATCCAGGGGTATGGGGATGTAGCTCGTCCCCTCACAAAGCTCCTGAAGAAGACGGAGGAGGGCCATTTTCGGTGGACGGTCGCGGCCGCCGCCGCCTTTGTCGCCCTTCAGCAGGCCCTGGTACATGGGTCGGTGTTGGCCAAGCCTGATTTCTCTCTGTCGTTCCTCGTGGAGTGTGATGCGACGGGCTCCGGGGCGGGAGCCGTCCTCATGCAGGCCAGAGGACCGATAGCCTACTTCAGCCGCACTTTCTCCAGTACCATCCTTAGTCGTTCCGCATACGAGAACGAGCTCATAGGCCTCGTTCTCTCCATTCAGCATTGGCGCCCCTATCTTCTGGGCCGCCCCTTCGTGGTCCGCACAAACCACCACAGCCTCCGCTACCTCCTCGAGCAGAAGATCGCCACGCCCTCCCAACAGGTGTGGGTGGCCAAATTACTGGGCTATGATTTCACCATAGAGTTCCACCCGGGGAGGGAGAACCGAGCGGTCGATGCCCTCTATCGTCAGAGCCAGTCGCCAAAGCTCGCGGCTATCTCTCGGCCAGTGTGGGAAGACGCAGCGACCATACAGCACAAGGTTGAGGCCGACCCCATTTTGTCTGGGATTCGGACGGCGATCGTCGCTAACACCACCGCCCATCCACCAAACTCGCTTGTACGGGGCCGCCTGTTCTTTAAGGGACGCCTTGTTCTAGCACCCTCTTCACCGAGCATTCCCCGCCTCCTCGCCGAGTTTTACGCCTTACCCTCCAGAGGGCAGGTCGGGGCCTTCCATACCCACCGCCGTTTAGTGGACTCTCTCTACTAGCCCCACATGTTCTGACAGGTCAAGGCATTCGTGGTCGTCTGCCTGGTCTGCCAGAAGGCCAGTACGAGGCAGCGTTTCTGTTCGGGCTCCTTCAGCCTCTTCCCATCCCGGACCGCGTTTGGGAGGACGTGGCCAGCCATGGACTTCATTACTCGGTTATCGCGCTCCCACGGGTTCGACTGTATCTTGGTCGTGGTGGTCAGACTGTCCAAATACAACCATTTTATCCCCCTCCATCACCCCTACACCGCCGCCACAGTCGCGGACAGCTTCATCAGCGGCGCCGTGCGTCTTCATGGGTTCTCTCGGTCAATCGTGAGCGATCGTGATCCACTCTTCTTGAGCACCTTCTGGACCTCACTTTTCCGGCTACAGGGTACTCGCCTCCGCATGAACATCGTTTATCACCTACAGACGGATGGCAAGTCTGAGGTCCAGAACCGCTGCTTAGAGATGTACCTCCACTATTTTGTGGGGGAGCTACCCCGTGGATGGGCCAAGTGGCTTTATTGAGCAGAGTCCTACAACACAGCCTACCACCACGCGGCCGGTACTGTTTACTCAGAAATCGGCGATCCCCCTTTTCGAGCTGACCTTTTTCAGGTACCAGGCAATTTCGGAGATCCAGGGCGGTCTCCCCCCTTCTTGGCGAGCTCCCCC
Source organism: Dactylorhiza incarnata (assembly GCA_033032865.1). Lineage (NCBI taxonomy): Eukaryota > Viridiplantae > Streptophyta > Magnoliopsida > Asparagales > Orchidaceae > Dactylorhiza > Dactylorhiza incarnata. The sequence goes on from JAWHQI010000013.1 coordinate 4,734,645, forward strand.
TCTGGGCGTTCTCGCCCCTGCTGGGCGAGCTCCCCCTTCCTGGCGAGCTCCCCCTCCGGGCGGTCTCTCCCCTGCCGGGCGAGCTCCCCCTTCCTGGCGAGCTCCCCCTCCGGGCGGTCTCGCCCCTGCCGGGCGAGCTCCCCCTTCCTGGTGAGCTCCCCCTCCGGGCAGTCTCGCCCCTGCCGGGCGAGCTCCCCCTTCCTGGCGAGCTCCCCCTCCGGGCGGTCTCGCCCCTGCCGGGCGAGCTCCCCCTTCCTGGCGAGCTCCCTCTTCCTGGCAAGCTCCCCCTCCCGGCGGTCTCGCCCTCGCCGAGCACGGGCAGTCTCCCACCGCCCGGGCTATCTCCCCTCTGTCAGTCACTTGTGGCTCGGGCAGCCCGTTTCTCCTGGCCCTACCCGTTCGGGCAGGTCCCGCGCCTATAAATTGAGGGGCAGGGGTACTAGAAAATGGGACTTGGGAGAGTTTCCAGCCCCCAGCCGGTGACTTGAGCGGTCTCCAGTTTTGAGACCGCAGAGACCTCTTCTCCCTTGTCTGGGCGATCTCCCTCCTATTGGTCGATCTCCCTCGGCGACCTCAGTGACTCCTTCAACTCCCGTCTCCCCCGGCGACCTCTTTCCTGCTCCCGACCATCTCTTTTCTCCCTCTCTCACTCCTTCACTCGTGGCTCAGAGTAACCGACCACCCAGCAGTTCACCCCCCTCTTTCTCCAGCTTAAGCAAGTGTGGATCTGGTACATTTTTGGTTCGAACACAACACGCGACCTTCAGATTATGAGTGGTTGATGAATAGCAGTTGCGATGAAGATGTGGGATTTTGCCGAGAATGACACCTAAACTTAAAACAGACATAACTTTTGATCCACTTGTCCGTTTTCAGCCCATAATAGCTTTTCGGAACCGGCTCGGAGCCGTCCATCCAATGGAGAACAGGTTTACCAGTTCGAGTTTGTTTTGCGCTCTCAGATTGCTCGAATTTGACTATGTTTAGAAGTTATTGCAGATTTTCTCTTTCGGCAATTTTGGCAATTATTGTTTTTGTGCGAGAGATTAGCCATGGCTGACCGCGAGTTCGCCCAAGCTCCTTTTGAGGAGGCTCCTCCTCCTCCTGCAAGTTTTGCACATCCGATCGCTCCTCTCCCGTCTCAATCCAAGGAGTTCACAACTATGAAGCACCGATACTTCCTTGAGGGTCACGTACCCGTACCGGATACGTATCTGATACCAGTACGTACCTGATACTCACGGATACACCTATTATTCTAGTCTGTAGATACACTTGGACTTGGTAGATTGTTCTGCATATTGTAATAAGAGTATGTTTTTTTGAAGTAAACAAAAGACTTCTGCGTTTCTTTTAGAAAAGAAAATTTGTAACCCAGAAATGCAACTAGCGATGCTTGTTTATTATAGTAACAAAATGCACTTCAGATTTAAGTATCTTTTTTCGTTTAAACTATAAAGAATTTGATTTAAATTTTATTATTTTGTTTTTTTACTATATATTTAAAGATTAGATTTTCAAATTGGTATTGTTTCTACTTCAACATGAATTTTTTTATGTTTTATATTTTGCTAACTTGTCTCTAGACGAACCAGAAGTTGAAGATGCATTAATCTCCAATAATGGGGAAGAAGAGATAGAAAATGACTGATAAACATCCTTAAATTTGCAATGATTATGAATATTTTTTTATTGAGAACTTCATATTATATTGCATTAACTATGAATTTGTAATAAGACCAAGCATCATGCGTCGAAGGGTCGGCATCTCTTCAGCAGAGAAGGAGGATGACTGAGTAGGAGTAGGACAAAGAACTCCAGAAAAGTTGCACTCAGGAACCTCAGTCAGATGAGCAGAATGATTGGTTCTCCCTGGATTTCTACCACGGCCACGGCCACCACACGATGACAAGCCTCCCCTGAGAGGAGGAAATCCATGTAGACTGAAGCAGGTATCACGGGTATGACGAGGTTTTTCACAATAGTCGCAAGTGAGATGGTCTCGATCTGTAGGTTTAGGTTTGAAATCACGAGAACCACGGCCGCCAGAAAAGGGCTGACGAGCAACCAATGTTGATCCCTCGGTAATAGCGGTGGCGTTCCAGGATTGTCGACGATCAAACTCCTGCTGAAAAATGTTGTAAACCTCTGGAAGCGAAGGAATAGGAACACGTCCAAGGATCAACATTGGTTGCAAAAATCTCGGTGTAACCCATGCAAAAATTTGAATACCCGATTATGTTTCACGTGAGCCCGCAGTGAGAGTTCATCCACATTACAGACCATGACGAGAGAATCAAAGTGGTCGTACTCCTGATAGAGTTGAGTAAACTCAAGATAATAAGCCGAAGGGGGCGATCACCCTGGCGAAGAAGAAAGATCTTGCGACGCAGTTGGTAGATCTCGGCTGCATTCCCCTTCCTGGAATAGGTAGCCTCGGCGCATTTCCAAATATCAGCAGCAGTGTCTAAAAAAGGTAGTTGCGTGCAATGGATTCCTGCATGGAATTTATGAGTCAAGACATAGCAAGGGAGTTTTCCGACTCCCATTGAGACCAAGTTGTAGAGTCCTTGGCCGGAGCATTGGTGGCGCTGCTGATATAGCCAAAGAGACGGCGACTCTTTAAGGCTAAAGTGATGGAGCGAGACCATGATAGATAATTAGTATCGTCCAGTCTGATCGTAGTAATCGGAGAGAAATTGTGATCCAAGCCAGCTCGGGTAGATCCAGCGGGGGTCATAGAGGCACCCGAATCCGTCACTTCAGACATAAGAGATGAACGCCTCCAAAAAAACGATGGAGGGAAACGGAGAACACTTCTTCAAAGAGCGGAGTGGAAAGAGAGCTTCATTTGAGAGCTAGAATCATTTTTCCTCGTAGGCCAAAAAACACTAGATCTGAGTCTGGGGAACATCCAACCTTTGGAATCTCTCAAGAAATCAGTAGAGCGATAAGCAAACGAAAGCGAAACTTTTTTCAAAGTTTCAGGTCAATCGGACCGGCGGAGCTCCGGCGAGGGAGGCATCCCGTCGGCCAGCGCCGACTGGCCGACGCAGAGAATGCGCGGGACGCGCGGGCCCGCTGGCTTACGCCGGCAGAGAAAAGAGGGAAGGAGGGTGGCGGTGAGCGGTGGCTGGGAGAGGAGAAGAGCGGCGAGCGGCGGCTGGGAGGAGCGGCGGCGAGCTGGGAGCGGGGACGAGCGTAAGGCTCGGCTAGGTTACGGGAGTGGAATCCTCTGATACCATGTTAATAATAGAATGATTAAATTGTATTAAGCGTGAATAGAGCCTCTTATATAAGAGGTTTTACAATAAGGCTAATAATAAAGCTAACAGACAATCTATCATTGGATGATCCATCCCAGGCAACGCCGCACTACCCAAATATATTCAAGTACCCTTGATTTTTATATAGAATTCCCTTAATTGGTGATCTTTTCACGTATTTCACTATCCACAGAACAACCTCATAATGATGAACTATTGGTTCATGCATAAATTGACTTACCATGGATACGGTAAATGCAATATCAGGTCTGGTTATAGTCAAGTAGATCAATTTACCCATTAATCGTTGAAATATCAATTTTGTGTAAGAATTCGAGAATTTGATTGTGTATCTCATATTTCAAGTCAATAAGCCTCCACGGGCTTAGCATAGCAAGCCCTATCTCCTCAAATAGGTTTAGAACATATTTTTGTTGTGAAATAAATATCCCCTCATAGACCGAGTCACTTATATCCCCTCATAGACCGAGTCACTTATATATCCCCTCATAGACTGAGTCACTTATATCCCAAAAAAAAGTACTAAAGAGCATCGAGATCTTTAATATCAAAGGTGGGTGCAAAACATTTCTTAACTTCAAGAATATAATTAGCACTAGAGCTAGTGAGAATGATGTCATTCACATACACAATCGTCGTATGTGAGGCCTTCTTGTGGATAAAGGCATAGTGATTATAAACACTTTTAAAAAAGCCAACCTGTAGAAGTTTAGTACTAAGTTTCTCAAACCAAGTTCGAGGAGATTGCTTAAGACTATAAATAGCTTTCTTTAACCTGCATACATGATTAGAAGTGGGTAATGGGAAGCCTGGTGGAGGTGTCATATAAACCTCTTGTTGAAGATCCTCATGTAAGAACACGTTTTTGACATCCAATTGATGAAAGGGTCATGATTGTTGAGCCACAATGAAAAGGAGAATATGAACATAATTCAATTTGGCAACGAGAGCAAATGTTTCTTGATAGTTGTTTTACCCAGAAATCGGCGATCCCCTCCGAGCTAACTTTTTCAGGTATTGCGGTATTTTCGGAGATCCGGGCCGATCTCGCTCCTCCGGGGGGCGATCTCGTCGAGCCCAGGCGGTCTCGCAAAGGGGAGGTCGCCCCTTCCGGGCGACCTCGCAGAGGGAGATCGCCCCTCCTGGGCGATCTCGCAGGGAGATCGCCCCTCCCGGGCGATCTCGCAGCAGGGAAGGTCGCCCCTTCCGGGCGACCTCGCAGAGGGAGATCGACCCTCCCGGGCGATCTCGCAGAGGAGAGATCGCCCCTCCTGGGCGATCTCGCAGGGAGATCGCCCTTCCCGGCCGATCTCGCAGCAGGGAAGGTCGCCCCTTCCGGGCGACCTCGCAGAGGGAGATCGCCCCTCCTGGGCGATCTCGCAGGGAGATCGCCCCTCCCGGGCGATCTCGCAGCAGGGAAGGTCGCCCCTTCCGGGCGACCTCGCAGAGGGAGATCGCCCCTCCCGGGCGATCTCGCAGAGGAGAGATTGCCCCTCCTGGGCGATCTCGCAGGGAGATCGCCCCTCCCGGGCGATCTCGCAGCAGGGAAGGTCGCCCCTTCCGGGCGACCTCGCAGAGGGAGATCGCCCCTCCCGGGCGATCTCGCAGAGGAGAGATCGCCCCTCCTGGGCGATCTCGCAGGGAGATCGCCCCTCCCGGGCGATCTCGCAGCAGGGAAGGTCGCCCCTTCCGGGCGACCTCGCAGAGGGAGATCGCCCCTCCCGGGCGATCTCGCAGAGGAGAGATCGCCCCTCCTGGGCGATCTCGCAGGGAGATCGCCCCTCCCGGGCGATCTCGCAGCAGGGAAGGTCGCCCCTTCCGGGCGACCTCGCAGAGGGAGATCGCTCCTCCCGGGCGATCTCGCAGAGGAGAGATCGCCCCTCCTGGGCGATCTCGCAGCAGGGAAGGTCGCCCCTTCCGGGCGACCTCGCAGAGGGAGATCGCCCCTCCCGGGCGATCTCACTCCGGAGGATCTTAGTCCTATGCTGACTCTGTTTTATGTGGTCTGTTCAGGTAAGCAGGTCCAGTCCAGACGATCTCAGCGGTCTCAGCAGACGATCTCAGCACAACCGGACGATCTCAGCGGTCTCAGCAGACGATCTCAGCAGGTCCAGACGATCTCAGCGATCTCAGTAGCGGTCTCAGGCGATCTCAGCAGTTCCGGGCAGCCCGTTACTTCCAGATCTGCCCATTCGGGCAGGCCCCTACGTCTATAAATAGAGGGGTAGGGGTACCAGTTTCTGGACTTTTGGAGAGCTTCCAGTCCCAGCCAGTGGTTTGAGCGGTCTCAACTTTGAGTGACCGCTGAGACCTCTCCGATCTCCCTTCAGGCCCCTTTTTCTTCAGGTTTTATGCTGTTTCTTTCATACTTTTCTATTGTAACCTCAGCTGTAACTCAAGCTTTATATCAATAAAATAGCCTTTCCTTCAGCTCAAAGTAACCAGCCATTCAACAGTCTTCCCCCCCATCCTTCAGTTTGAGCGATCGTGGAGTTGGTACCATTTTTGGCACCAACAATAGTCAACGCCATCAATCTGAGCGAAGTCTTTAGCCACCAATCTGGTCTTATACATTTCAATGGACCCATTCTGATTATGCTTAACTGTGAACACCCAACGACAATGAACAACATGTTTGCCTAGAGGAAGTTCCATTAGCTCCCAAGTATTTTGTTTCTTAAGAAAAATGATTTCACAATTTATATAGCCTCTTTCTATGGAGGAATGAGAATATCTTCAGAGAAATTATTAGGAATAGATACTATTGATGAAACAACCATGACATAAGCACAGAAAGAGGGAGGTAAAGAATGATATCTTACATACCTCTCGGTACAATACCGAGTGTGAATACTGCAATGCAAGGATGATCAAGGGCAGGAACCTGGGGAGCAGTATCCGATGGCAGGGTGCGAGGGTATGAGTGATGGGGGTTCTTGTCTTCTTCGTTGATGAACTTAGTTCTTTCTGGGAGTAGAGAATGCCATTATGAATACCCGCCTACAAAGAAGCACCCTTCTGGGTAGGTTCAGCGATATGGGCGGTGTTAACGTACTCATGTGTAGATACTGATGGAAGAAGTAGTACAATGTCAGAAGACTGATTGGATCTGGAGTGTATAGGAACTTGTTCACCTTGATCTGATAAGAAAGGTAACTCTTCAAAGAAGGTAACATCCTTGGATATGATCCTTCAATGAAGTTGAGCGAATAACACTTATGCCCTTTCTGATTAGGGGCATAACCAGTAAAGATACATTTAACTGCCTGAGGTCCAAGGTTGTCTCTTGCGAGACCAATAATGTAGATAAATGCAATGCATCCCCATTATGTTTCAAGATCTAAAGGGGGCTTTTATTCTTATTAACTCCTGAGGGAATTCGATTAATCAGATACACATAAGTCAAAACAGTTTCATCCCATAAAGACTTGGGCATATGCATCTCATATAGTAAAGCCATGGCAACAATCAACAAATGTCTATGTTTCCTTTCTGATATCCTATTCTATAGGAAGTATGGGAACAGAAGCTCTGAAAGATAATACCTTTATTGCTCAAAAAAATTTGCATCTCCTCAGACACAAATTCCCCACCCAAGTTTGATCTTAAGACTTTGATCTTTGCTTCAAATTGAGTTTCAACAAGAGCATAAAATTTTTGAAATACTTCAAAAAATTATACTTTCTTCTCAACAAATACAACCAAGTAATATTGAAAAATCATCAATAAAGATGACAAAATACTTAAAGTCATTTTAAGAGTAATGGCAGCAGTCCAAACATCAAAATGAATAAGATCATAACATTGTTTAGTTCTAATAGCGTTAAGAAAATAAGAAGTTCTGTAGTGTTTAGCTATTTCATAAGCTTCACAAGATAAATCCAAATTACAAATAGCAAAGTCAACATTAAACATATATTTCAACATCATCAGAGGCACAAGCCCTAATTTGCAATGCCATAAACTCAGATCCTCTTGCTTTGTTGAAGTTTTTACATGCATTGCCTTATTCAGGTCCATCAAATATATTCCCCCAGACTTCGTCACCCCACCTATCATCTTCTTGCTCACTAGTCCTAAAAACACAATGAAAGGGGGAAAAGGTAACACTATAATTAAGTTGTTTGGTTAAGCAACTAACATATAATAGATTAGAAGAAAACGACAACACATATATAACATGAATCATACTTATTTTATTCATGTCTTAGGGATGTTGGATGGTGCGGGATGAAATGAAAATTGATGTTAAAATTTTGATTGTATTTGGTGTACATCAACTAGCTATTCGATGCTTGACTAAAATCCCTGATGAAAAACACACAGTCCCTTTACTAGTAACCGGAGTAAAAGATCTATCAGCGATTTTAACATTTCCTACTACAGAACACATAGAAGTAATATGATTGACTTACCTTCCATATGATCTCCTAGAGGCTCCTTAATCAATTATCCACTAAGTATTATCTTCAAAGGAAGGCACAACATTAGCATGAGAAACCATACATGAAGACTCAGTGAGTTCCTATCGCCCAAGAGAAGCTTTAAGAGACGTCAATTTCCTGCTCTTCTCCTGAATGGATAAGGCTTCTTGACTAATGGAATGATATCTACTTCCTAAAAAGGAAATTCCCGAGTGAGCAAATTGGAGTTTAACCACATACTTGCAGCAACATTTTTACTGAAGTGTTTAGGAACAAGGTGTGGGTATAACTCCCAACAATTTTCTCTCACGTGTTATTTTGCCCCACAATGAGAACACGCCAGTTTAGCTTTCTTTGACTCAGTCAGTCGAGGTCGACTCATACTAGACCCACTTCTAGGGTCATTATTCCATCTTTTTTATCAGCTACCATCGCTGAATTTTCAAAGTTCCCTTCACCACTGGTTTTGTTTATCAAGATCCTATGAGATTCCCCCTAAGGCAACTGGCCATTATATCCAGATCAGGAACAACATCTCTTCCAAGCATTTGAACTCATTGAAATTCAAGTTCTGACGGCAATCCAGCAAGAAGTTCAAACACTCTATTTTTATTCAGCTATCTCCAACTATCCTCACACCCAAAACAGGTACGAGAGATTTTAACAACATAATATTGATCTATCATCTCCAATTTTTGAGCAAGTCTCTCATAGTAATCCTCAAAGGAAGTCTCATTGGCCATGTATAACTTTTGTATTCAATTGATAGATTCTAGCAATGTCACGTTTTTTGAGTAATTATTTTCAACCAAATGTCATAGATGTTTAGTTGCTTCATAAAACATGAATTGACGAGCAATGGTAAGTTCCATATAGTGAATTAACCATGCCATAACAGTTAGGTTGTCTGCTTGCCACTCTTCATAGTACGGGTCTATGATAGAAGGAGGTTTTTTGTTCTATTTATAAAACCAATTTTTCTCCTGCTTCTGATAACCATCTTCATCCACTACGCCCAAAGTAATTTTTTCCATCCAATTTGACAGTGGTAACCGTCATTATAGATAAATTAACGCCTGGATTGGAGACATTAGAAATCATTTTTCCTTGTTTGCAAAGATATTTGAATCCATTTAACCCACTACAAATACGAAAGTCGAAAAAAATATTTAGAGACAGGGTCAAACTTGCTTCTCTTGCTCGCCAAAGAAAAGGTTTTAGAAATGGTTCTTTGGGAGTGCGCCACTCACTTATTGGTGCTCCTCTCTGGATCAGTGAATGTTATATTGACAACTCGAATATGGGTAATAGTTACGAGAATGCAGGCTTTCAAGAAGAAGAAGAAGAAGAAAGCACTACAAAAGCATCCTCTTCCAAGTGTTTCTAGTGAAGTTCAAGCGATTGTCACTGGAACCTTCTGCACAAGGACCAATCCCCTTTGGATAGCCCTCTGGACCTCTGATCGATGCCCTATGGACAATTAAAAAGGAAACAGAAAACAGGATGACCAATCCCTTCTGGACGATCATGACACAAGCATACGCCTCGTCGATCCTAGCACTGCCGACGACGAGCCAACCATCGTTGCCCTTCATCAATTTCAACAGACGACCACGAGAAAGCCCACATCAACGAGCAAGCCTCTGCCTCCCTTCGTCAATCCCAGAGGCCAACCACGAGTAAGTCCCTGTCAATTCCAGACGATCCCAGAGCTTTTCACGTCGCTCGAGTCTTCGTCGATCCCAGTCTATCTATGAGACCTAATCTGATAACATGAATAAAGTGAGGAGAAACAATACCTAGCCGATGGGCTCTCGGTTGGTATCTCCTTTTTTTCTTCTTTTGAATTTTTATATATATCCATTTGAATAGATAGCACACTAACGTGGGTCCCATTTAGCTTGAATAGTATCTTCGACAAAGAGAGACTTACAGGCATCTTGAATCAGCAGGGCGCTGGGTGCAAGAACAGAGTGACAGGGATAGGTGAAAATAGGTCTGCGCATTGGAGGGCAGGATTGTTGCAACAATCGAGGAAAACAAGAGGCGCAGAAGCGCCAAAAATGCAGGGAGTGGGGGGAGGACAACAACACCAAAGATACGTGAAAACTGGGGGTAGAAGGTAGGTCGGCACGCACCGGAGCTGGGTCGAGGAGGTCGTTGGACTGTTAAATTTCGTCCCCTGGCATGGTAGAAGACCGGGACGATGTCGGCGCGTGAGCTCTGGGGCGATCAAGAAGCATGGCGACACCGTCGATTGAAGGTCTCCGTTCGTATAGAAAATCAGACACTGGTAGTGGCGTCCTGATAGAAAGGCCGGCTGGAGGTACTCGTCGTGCCGGAGAGGAGGCTTGTCGGGAAACTAGGATGGACTGGGATGAAATCAGTGTCCTAGATATGTTGTTGGAGGCGACGTAAAATGACAGACGGTGTGGGAAAGACTGTCGGCAGCAGGTCTTGGGCGTGCGAGCGAGCTGGAGAGATCATTGGGGCGGGAAGCACTGGTGGTTCAGAGAAGGGGATGTTGTTGCTTATGAGGAGTGGCATGGGCTGAAATGACGCTTGAGGAAGGAGCCAGCGACGAAGCTCGTGCGCGTTGGCGAGGATGTCATTAATCGCAACTGCGATCCGATCGCAACGAGCATGCAACGAGTCCATACGGAGGGCCATGGCGGGGGGAAAGGAAGAAATCTAGATTCCGATGACCAAAAGCACGATGGGGGATACCCGCAGGTCAGACCAGATGATAGCTTCGGCTATCGTCGAACAACGATGTAAAGCAAAATGACAATACAACTTATCGAGACATGCTTGACATCATTTCTTGATGGCAATTCCCTCTAAGAGTCACTCTCCTATGAGAGCCTAAACCAAACTAATGATCCCAAATACTCTACTCTCATACTAGGGGATCCTTATATAGATAGAGACCTGCTATAAGACACAAATATATAAACGGACAATTACAAACTTAACTGTAGTGAGGTTGGTCGTCCAAGCATGCGTGTGAGATGTCAGCAAGGCATATACGTATCACACAATCTAAAGATAAATAAGAGCATGAATGTAAGTTTACTTTGTAAATTGTGAGAAGATAAAGGAGCTACTCTTATATGTAAGACTAATGTTCCAGCACTTCAATACTATATGCACTCAATGAGTTTTATATGGCAACTCTTATATGTAAGACAAATGTTTCAACACATTCAATACTAAAAATAATGAGGGATCACAATCTAAAGATAAATAAGGATATGAATGTAACTTTGTAAATGGTGAGAAAGATAAAAGAGCTACAGGCATTGTACCTCTGACCATCAGCATACTTTTGTAGTTCTGCCCATAAACTTCCTTGCATAGCTTTTGTTACTTTAACCCAATGTAGTGGTTTTAAAGATAGTTTTTTGACTGCTGTAACAGCACCACCAGCACGTTCAATTCCAAGCCCACTTCCATCAGGCATGGGACATGATGGTGGTGGTGGTCTACTTAAGCCAAAACCTGGAGGTGTGGGAGGAGCACCTGGAGCCCTTGGAAGTAACGGGGGAGGCGGTGCACCTCCTCTAGGGGGAGGAGGTGGGCTCAGAACTCCACCATGATGTCCACTAAGTGGGGGTGGAGGTGGAGGAGCAACCCCATGTCCTCCAAAAAATTGTGGTGTTGGAGCACCTCCAGATCCAAAAGGAAGAGGAGGTGGCAGCGGTGGTCCATGTATTTTAGGAGGAGAAATTGGCGGGGGAGCTCCTTCAATTCCTCTAGGAAGTGGAGGTGGTGTTGGTGATACCTTATGACCTTTAGGAAGAGGTGGAGGCGGTGGTGGAGCTCTACTAAAAGTAGGAAGAGGGGGTGGCGATGGTGGTGGTAGTCCCCTGGGTCCTCTAGGAAGAGGAGGTGGTGGTGGTGGAGCCCCCTCAAAGGTAGAAAGAGGGGGTGGAAAGGGTGGTTTCACAACTTCTCTAGGGAGAAGCAGCGGCGATGGAGCTCCTCTAGAAGTAGGAGTTGTGGCTTCTAGAAATGCAACAAGAGGAGGTAGTGGTGGAGGGGAAGGTGGAGGTGCAAGAGGACTTTTGTGAGGAGGAAGTAGTGGTGGAGGAGCTGGAGGTGGAGCTGTCAAAGGTTCTTTGTAAGGAGGACTTGGTGGTGAGGGTGGAGCTTTTCCATGAGAGTGTGGTGTTGAGCATTGATCATGATCCCCTATTAGTGAAAATGCATGTTCTTTACATCCTTTGATGACATGTGCAGATGAAAATTTATTAGAAGGGGGGGGTGGTATGAGAGGTGGTGGAGGTGGGGGTGGGGGTGGAGGAGGGAGAGGTGGTGGAGGTGGGGGTGGGGGTGGGGGTGGGGGTGTAGGTGGTGGAGGTGGGGGTGGGGATGGGGGTGGAGGTGATGGAGGTGGGGGTGGGGGTGGAGGTGGTGGAGGTGGGGGTAGGGGTGGAGGTGGGAGGGGTGGGGGTGGGGGTGGGGGTGGGGGTGGGGGTGGGGTAGGTGGTGTACTATTTGCTCCAAGGGAAGGGCATGGAGTGGAAGATTGTAGAGGAGTAGGAGGAGGTGGTGGTGGAGGTGCAGGTGGACATGCTACTGGAGCTTTTTGCAAAGTCCAGTTTGGTGGAGATGGTAAAGATAGAGCTGGGCAAGCTTCTGCACCTTCATTCGGGGTTGATAAGAATGAAGATAGAGAAATCCCTAGGATATTATTTGGAGGAGGTGAATCTGGACACACACCTCCAGAATGTGGTGGAGATCCCAGATCAAAATGATCTGCAAGAGATGGTGTACAAATTCCAACACTAGTAAAATTTGATATATTTGACTTTTCAACAGAATGCAAATGTGATGAAGATAGAGAACTTGTCATAGGATCTTTAGCAGAATAATCCAACTCTATCAGAGATGATAAGTCCAGTTGAGAGGCAAGTAATTCAAAATCATATTTTCTAACAGTGAATGGAGGTGTAGAAGTTTTTGCTGAAAGGGATTTAGTAGGACTATTGACATTTATAGGGGGTAAGGGAGGTAGGTAAGAAGAGAGTAATGCGCTAACAATTTGGTTTCTACTGAAAGGAGGGGTCGGAGGAGGAGGACATGATTCTTGGCGAGTTTCTCTATATGGAAGTGAAGGAATATCACAACTTGAACTTCTGGATCTGGAAACAGCAGAAGATAATATAAAATGATTAAATAGTTGATGTGAAGTTCTAGATGGAGCAGGTGAACATTGAAACGGAGAGGAGGGGGAAGGAGGAGTTTGCTTAACTTTAGTTGAACCTCTGGATTGCAAGGATGGAGGGCTGGGAGGTGGTGGGGGAGGTAAGTGTGGTAGCAGTAGTGGCGGTGATGGTGGCGGTGGCGGTGATTGCGGTGGTGGAAGTAGAATAATTGAAGGATATAGTGGTGGAGGAGGCGGAGGTCGAGGAGGAACTTCTTTGGTTGCAGCTATACAAAGGAAATATGGAGGATAAGGAGGAGGTGGGGGTGGACTTCGGAGAAGGCTAGTTGGAACAAAAAATTGTGAGTGTGGTGTAGCAGCAGGATGAAAACTTTCATTGATCAATGATGGCGCTGCAGGTGATACTTGTGGGGATTCTATAGCAAGGGTTGATGTTTTTGCAACTTTACTTTCTTCAGGGGAAAATGTGAAGGTCTCCGCAGAAGATGGTAAAAAATTTACATGACAATCATCTGAATCTTTGCTCAAAGATGCTTGCGAAGTTACAATATGTAATTCTTCAGGTGTTACATTATCATGAACTGATGGTGGCAGTTCCCCCTTTTGTTCAATGGTAGTTGGGCCAGTAATTTCATTCTTAAGTTGCGCACCCTGGCCATCATGAATTGTTTCCATGTTGAAAACAGTATCAATACTGCAGTAAGAACTTTCAATTTTTGAAGTTCTCCTTCCACTGACAAACAATTGAGTTTCAAAATTCTGTGCCATATCACATGAACTAAATTGCTTGTTTCCCTCTGAGCCCCGCTTATGTTCATTGGATTTTAAGATAGAAAGTTCTTCGACTTCCGAATTATGATTATCCTTTGCATCCTCTTTGTGATCAGCCAAATTGAAGTTTTCAAATTCAAAGCAGCTTTCTTTGTGAACAGGGACCCTTTTAGAAAACTCAACCTTCCCTGATTCTTCATTTTCTAAGCCGTCCTGTGGCTGAACCACAGGTGATTCTATCTGGCTAGTTGTATGAACTAAAGTACCACCACGAAAATCAATTGTATCTGGATCAAGGGTGCATTCGGCTTTCTGTATCAAATAATTCATTTCTGACATGGTGATCTCATCATCAGCCAACTTATCAATTTCATTTGAAAACTGCCCAAGATCAACCATTTTAGGTGTTCTAAATTCAGGACTGGAATCATGAAAAGACTGCCCAAGATCAACCATTTTAGGTGTTCTAAATTCAGGACTGGAATCATGAAAAGACTGCTCAAGATCAACCATTTTAGGTGTTCTAAATTCAGGACTGGAATCATGAAAAGACTTCCCTCCTGTGTCATCACTCTCACTATTCTTCTTGGGAAGTTTGATTTCTAAGCTGCACTTGTCCTCATCTTCTGACTGAATTACTTTCTTATCATTGAGAATACTGTTCACAGCCTTTTTTAAAACTTCTCTGAGATTTCCGGTCACTAATGTATTCTCTTCAATAAATGTTGATTCCTGTACCTGCATTTCAACAATCATGTCTTTCTCTCTGTCAACCTTTTGATCTTCCTCATAATTGCGGGCTCCTAGCAGTTCCAGTACCATTTTTGGCGAAGCATTTGGGTCATCCAAAATAAGCATTTCTTCAATCTCAGCATCATTCTTCACAGGAACTTCAAATTGTAAAATACTATTTGATAGTTTTTCATGATCTGAAACTATCTCAGCTGGACAGCGATCCTGAATTTTGTTTGGAGTTGAGCGAACATCTAGATCTCTTGCCCCATCATGCAAATCAGGATTGCTAAAAATCTCTTCTGCTTCAAAGAACTCATCAGCCTCCACCTCATCCTCCTCTATAGTAGCTTGGGGGTTATTTGAACCAACGACAAATTCTGAAAATAGTACCTGGTTAAGCCATGAATGTACTTTCAACCGCAAGCACATGCCTAAAATACACTTCGTTTAAAAAGAAGCTAGCCCCTACCTCAGCCTTGAAGTTCTTTGTGAACTGGTCCTCTGTATCCCAGACAATATCGATCTCCTCGCGATTCAGAATCAGAGTGTTGTGTTCAATAAATGCGGTATTGAACATAATCCTGAACATTACCTCCTCATGTTCTAGACCTTCATCCATAAGTATGCATTCAAGGACAACATCATCTTGAACACTGCAATGAACATCTAGTGTCATCACTGCGCCATCTGCCTGCAATTACTGTTAATTGATATATATATATATATACATATAGATATATCTATATATCTATCTATACTATATTTAAAGGAAAAACACCCTTTGGTGAAACATCATCTTTCCAATTTTACCCTTCTTCTTTATTACAAAATTTTAAGCTCTTCATAAGCTAATTTAATTTGGTGAAACATCATCTTTCCAATTTTACCCTTCTAATTATATTTATGAACATTTTCAACTTTTCAAAAGTTTTTACAAAATTTTCAACTTAGCAGCCTCTTGCAAAAATGCAGGGTAAGGTTTGCTTACATTTCACCCTTGTGGTGGGACCCTTCCCCGGACACTCGCTGCGCAAGGAAGCTTTATGCATGTGCACCGGGCTGCCCTTTTTCTATATTTATTTTAAAAAGTGTCTTTATCCTCTCGATTTTTGTTGAGTTTTGTCTTTGGTGACAAATTTTTATGGGGACAACGAATAGAGAATCTGTTGTCGCACCGGGGCATGGGGAAACCACGTGCACGACTAGCCCAAAGCATTCTAAATTTTTCTCTCTCTCTGTATATATATATATAGACACACACACTATAAGGGAAGAGGAGCCTTTGCTATGAAGCACCGATACTTCCTTGAGGGTCACGTACCCGTACCGAATACGTATCCGATACCGGTACGTACCCGATACTCGCAGATACACCTTTTATTCTAGTATGTTGATACACTTGAACTTGGTAGATTGTTCTGCATATTGTAATAAGAGTGTTTTTCTGAAGTAAACAAAAAACTTTTGCGTGTCTTTTAGAAAAGAAAAATTGTGACTCAAAAATATAACTTGTGATGCTTGCTTATTATAGTAACAAAATGTACTTCAGATTTAGTTATTTTTTTTCATTAAAACTATAAAGAATTTAATTTAAATTTTGTTATTTTGTTTTGTTACTATATATTTTAAGGATTAGATGTTTTAAATTTGTACTGTTTCTATTTGTTCAAAATGAAATTTTCTATGTTTAATATTTTGCTAATTTGTCTCTAGACGAACCAGAAGTTGAAGATGTGTTAATCTCCAATAATGGGGAAGAAAAAGAAGAAAATGACTGATAAACATCATTAAATTTGATTCAAATGATTATGAATATTTTATTGTTCGAGAACTTCATATTATATTGCAATTATGTTTGTTGTTTTATTATTTTGAGAACTTCATATATTTATTATATTTAATACAATGTATCCCGCCGCACCCGTATCCTTATTTTTTAAATTTTGTCGTACCGCCGTACCGGATACGTATCGTACCCAGTACTCGTACCCGTACCGGTGCTTCCTAGAGCCTTTGGTCATTCAGTATTCCAATTTATACCTTTTTTAATTTAAGAATTTGCAAAATTCAAGAAAAAACATAGGTGGGGTATGTGCGCTTGGCACGGGCGAAGCCCCGTGCACGACTACTAGTCATATTAAAGTGAAAAACTTGGGATTATCATGGTCTTAAAATAGAAACAGCAAATATATTTGAGCCCTTTAATTTTAATCTCATTGATCTAATGGAATGCGTGATTTTTTTATACATATAGCTAGCATAAAATAAAGTAAAATGTATATATTGTTTATAAATACTAGAAGTCGTGCACAGGGTCACCCAGGAACTGTGTGCAGTAGTAATAGAACTCGGTCGTCACTTGACTACCAGTACTGTCATCATCGCACATTACGCAAGGATCATCCATTGTGCACAACAGCTACATGTCGTGAAATATCAATGTTAAGACAGAATACCTTCAAAAGACCTTACCTGAGCAAAATTTTGAGCCAGCTCTTTCATCCCTAATGTCGAAAAAATGACTCTGAAACCACTATCAACAGGGCTAGAAGGATCCCGACCATGCACACGAACAATTGGCCTGTATCCTACTTTGCCGTCAAAATATGGAGTATCTCGAAGGATAAGACAGTCCAAATTGTATGGTACAGCACATGGAGGCCACTGCAGCTCATTCGCCTGTCTTGTAATGTAATGCAGATACCTCATATGAGAAGGAAAAGGATTTAAGGGAGAACACATCCTGTGTAGCTCCTTAGGGGCCTGCTTGTACATCATTTCAAGAGTCTTTTCCTCCCCAGTGTACTGATTTCTGTAGAGCATGAGACAAGAAAGAATGAAAGAAAGCAAAGGCCACCCTCCTCTCTCACAGTGCATCAGGAGAACATTCTGCTGCCCTTCAGATGACAGCCAGTTATCACAGAACCTTAAGAATTGGTAGACTGTCCCCAAGGGAAGTATTGGACATCCATGGTACCCTTGAGGATAGTCAATGACAGCAATGTTGAAGTGAGTGAGTATTTCTGTAACCAGGGTTCTTCCTTCACTCCCTCTGAAATTAAACATTGTGAGAGAAGCAGCAGGAAAATAACTCTGCAGCTGTAACAAAATCGTGTCCATGTAATTCCTGTACTCATCTTCTTCCAAAACTTCAGAAGAGAAGCAGCAGTCCAATACTGCAAGACAAAAGTATTGAAACATAGATTATATATAAGAAAAAAAAAGGTGAAATTTTGGAAAATTATATAAACTAACTCAAATTTTCAATCAAATTAAAACAAAAAAAAATTCCATCTTCAAACAACCCCACTCCCAAAAATCGAGATAAGTCATTTCGTAGGGAAATCGTAGAACTCACTAGGAGAGGAAATACGTGACCGAAAAAACGCGACTAGCACACAGAAAATTGGGATGAAAGCGAAGAAGAGCGTACCGTAAACTCTGTCGCTGATTTCCAGAAGCCGATCTGGAGGCTTTCTGTAGAACAGCCTCCTGAAGAGAGCCATCCGACGGCTACACCTCCGGCGGCCGTCACTCCGCCGGTATAATCCAAACCCTAAATTTCCTTCGAGCTCCGATCAAATCATCGCAATGATGGATTCCAGAGATACTACGTAGAAGACACTCGCCAACCCCAGAATCAAAGTTGGATGGGGATGACTGAAATAGGGGTTCATGAAAATTGTGATCTAGCGTTTTAATTCTTTGATGTCGTGCTCGGAGGAGGAGAGCCGGCCTTACATTTTTCTTTTAGCTTTTCGAAAGGTGGGAAACGGGCGAGAAAGGGAGAGACGGATAGAGGAAGCAGGGCGGGAGGAACCGAAGCCGAACTGAACCGGTCGCCCGGTTCGACTTGGAAGTTATGGTAGGACCACCTGTACGCGGATTTTGCGCCAAATGTCGTGGGAGTTACCGTTTTGTGGAGGAATTTTCTAAATAATCTCCCTTCACAATTTATTCGAACCAATTTATTTTTAATAAATGTTTAATAAAAATAAATTTATTCTTAATTAAGGTGAATTTGTGTTCTTGCTGAGTATTATATGGCTGGCAGTTGATATTTTATTAAGGGTGTTATTATTAGCAAATTTATTTTTGTTGCTTGCAAATCAAAATAAACCCGGTTAACTCTTTTTTTGCATTTTTTTCTCCCCTAAAAAAATGCTACTAGCAAACCAAAATATTAGGGCTTCTCACGATAAGCAGCCTGAGTTTAACTTTATTCCGCTCCGGGAAACATTCCAGCGTCCCCACTTTTTTCTCCCCGACGGGCCGATTCCACGCGCCATTTCCCGCTGCTAGTCCCGACGATTCCACGCCCCAACTACTCAGATCCTCCTGTTCCAAGAGGCACCGCGGCATGCGGGCAGGTACGGGGTGATCATAGGCGGCCCGCCAGTTTCAATTATTCCTAATTCCGCACCTTCATCTAGCATTCTTGCCCTAATTTTCCTCGACGAACAAGCGAGCGGCGAATCACAGTCCGGCTCCATTGCTCGTCTGCTGCTCCCAACGACGATTTCACCTCCTCCCGACGATACTAGTGTGCTGGCTGGCTGTGACATGGACTCCCGTTGGGCGGCAGCTTTAGGCTCTATTTGGTTCCGCGTTTCCCCCCTCCGTTTGGACGAACAGCCACCGGACAACGGCTAACCAAACAGAATCCCGTCTCCGTTTCCTCCGTTTGCGCCCGCAGCAAGGGAGAAAAGCCTCCGGACCGCTCCGTTTCGATCCCCTGCTCCCCCCCTCCAGTCCGACGGAGCTTCTCCAGCCGCCGTCTCCGCCCGCCCCCGCTGCGCCAAATGAAGCCTTAGCCTTTAGGCTGCGTTTTCACTATTCAGGTGTTGAATCTTGCTTCCTTCCCAGTTTATCCATAACTGCTGATTTTGCTGACAGTTGGCTTCAGATTATTGTCTGATTTATAAAAGTTACTGGATGAGTTGTTAAGTTTGATGTATCTGATTTATAAAAGTTCCTGGATGAGTTGTTAAGTTTGGAGAAACTATTAGCACTTCTAGATGTTGACTTAAATTCCTGGATTAATGTTGCATTCCTCATAGAGCAGGTTTGAATTTTTAATATTTCTGCTTAAGAATGATGGATTCAAGGGGCCGGGTGACATTTTGCTGCAATATTTTTGGGCAACCATTAGACTTCGCTTGGCACGGTGGTGGAGGTCATGAACGCGGTGGTCATGACTCGAATGCACAGCCATCGGAGTAGACATGGTCACCACCGCAGTTTTTTTTTAAGTTTTGTTGGTGGTTTGCTAGTAACAACTTGGTTTTCAAATAGTCATTCTTCAATTTTATGGTTTACTAGTAGTAATTGGTTGCTAGCATCCAAAATGGGTTTGCTATTAACATCACCCTTTATTAACTAATAGTTATTCATTAGGTTGATGAATAGTGTAAGAATGACATGATAAATCATATTTATACTCTAGAGAAATCAATATTGATAGGGTTTCTCTAAAATTCAAGTAACTCAAACATGCATTTGTAACCTTTGACCTCAACCGGACCGTAGAAATGGTCTGCCTCGTACGTGCGGGATCCCCCCCCCCCCAATCCAGAAGATCAACACGCAAGTCTGGCAGGCCGAAACCCGCGCGCACGTGCGGGAATGTGCGTGCCCAAGCCGCGTGCGGCCTTGCACGCACGCGCAGGATGCACGCACGGGCTGAACACATTCTTGCGCACACTTTCACGACGTGCTCGGCGGGCACGCGCGCGGCGCCTCATCCCGCCATCTGCGCACTCCTCGTCGTCGCCACCATCACCAACGACCCTGTCCAAACTTCTCGGGGGGGGGGGGGGGGGGGGGGGGGGGGGGCATGGTCGTCATCTTCCAAAAATTGATGATTCAGGTGCCGAAACTATGCATTCATATTCACCCGTTCAACTACTATGGTGCGCAATTACCGGTGCGCCCCCAAAAAATTTATAAAAAGACCCTTACACCTTCATTTGAAGGGACGGGAAAAAAGAGGAAGAGAGAGCTCTGAGATTTTTCGTCGAAGACTTGGCTATCCGTTCATCCTCCTGCTCAGCGCTCGCTCCACTTACGACAGTTCCACTCCAGATATTGCTCCCACGAGCGCTGTTAAAGACTTAGTTCTTTTCTCAAGCTACATGAGAAAAGGAGCAGTGGTCTGTCACTCTCCTAAAAACTCTAACTCTTGTAACCGACTACAACTAGTGGTTTTCGTCAGAATTGGGCATGACCCCGTTATTTTTTTCCCTTTCTGGGTTTTCCCACATAAAATGTCTCAATGTTATACTGTTGTTTTTCTTTTGATTGTTTGAGCGATTGGCTCACTCTCGAGTTAAAACTATCTGACTCCTCCGGTTCGTGGGAGCGCTAAGCGATCCGCAACAGTTTGGCGCAGGTCGCATGGTCGCGCAAGCCTGTGCACCGGCGCGACACCCCACATGAGCGCGTGATCGGGCTGCTGTAATGGCTGGGTCGCTTCTCCGCACTGCGGCGAGCCCCCGGGGGATTTTCTACTAATTTCCCTTCACCTTCGACGTCTCTCCGCACCCCACCATGAGCACCCGCCGGAGTCAAGAAATTTTCTTACCTCACTCACCGAAGATACGATGGTAGAGTTTCTCCTTGAACAAGTCGTCGTCACTTCATCTCTCTCAAAAATCTTGTAGAGAGCTTAGTAAAAAAATGAAATAAGCCGGCATAATTTATAGAACCGTCCACGTGGCTCGCGTACGAAGGTTTGCCCAAAGCGGAAGAATATATCGCAATATACGCTATCTACAAAATGGCAATATTTTCAATCATAAATGACACTGAGATCTCATGATAATTGCAGCGAATCTTTTGATAATATGCAACAAATCTCCCTAAATATGGGCAGGGAATATCATCGCATTTTTAAATAAGTAACATATGCAATCCAGGTACGACACAATAGTTGCGCGCGCATGAGCAATAGTCGTGTTAAAATTCCCGTGAAGAGGTATGCCATCGACATGAAAAAAGATTTGGGCTCATTTTTTGCAAGTCGCGGACTCCGGAAATTGGGAGCATTTGATAGGGTTCCCCTAAAATCCAAGTAACTCAAACAGGCATTCGTAACCCGTGACCTTAGCCAGACCACTGAAGATCCCGCCTTATCTAGAAGATTAGCACACAATTCTGGCAGGCGAAACCTGTGCGCACACGTTTCAGGGCACGCAAGCTTGCGGGAGCACACACGCCCTAGCGTTCGGGCCCTTATGCATGTGTGCAGGCCTCACACGCGCCCGTGCATTGATGCGTTATGGCAAGTGCACCGGTCGCTGTCAAGTAATAATGGGAATAGCTTCCCCGAAGGTCGATCTCTTGAGGAATGCAGGTTGTGATGAAGTGATTCGTGTCGTAAAAGGATTGTTACAACGAGCGAAATAAGTAAAACAAGGGGTCTTTGGTTGGTTGGTCTAAACTAACAAACAAGAAAATAAAGATGCGGGTCGAAGTCACCGTTTTGCTTGGCGAGATGAGTGCGTCGGCCGCTATGCCGGGCTTCGTTAGGCGAGTGGACGGAAAGAAAGTGCGGAATGTGAGGGTTGCAATCACCTCTTCGCTAATCACCGCTAGCCTTTGCTAACGTGAGTCTCAAGTGAGTGAATGGAGTGGATGCGGGTGAGTGGTGATGAAGCGCAACACAACACAATATCCAAGGTTAAGAAAAACAAGAAGCACTTTCATTCATAGACAAATGAGAGTAATCATGTTCATTACAAACTAATACATCCACAAAAATGCAAAAGGAGAGAATAAACCAATAGAGAGGACTAGCCGTCAATCTCGGCCGAAATAGTGGGCTGTCAAACCACTTCCGGGCTCGGTCGATGTATGCTTACGGGACCAAGAGACTGTCACTATCTCCGATCTTGCTCCGTCGTCTTCGTTCGGCAGGTTTTCCTCTTCTTCTTCTTCCAAACTGAAGTTGCACAACTCGGCAATGGTGTTGTTGACGGCCGGGAATGCTTCCAAACTCTTGGAATCCACTAGGGTTTCACCGGAGAATGGTTCCCGGATGAAGGAGATGAGTGGAGATGGAGGAGGAACGAAAACGGCGCTGGGCGGAGCTTAAAATCGCGGAATGGAAGAAGCAGCAGAAATTAAGTCACGCACGACCGTGCGTAGACCGTGCAATATTAATGAAGAAGCAGTGCCTTGAGAAAGAAGCAGCAGCGCCCATGCGTTTTACTCACGCACGGTTGAAGCCGCCCGTGCATAAAAACGCACGACCAATTCCAGATGGCCGAAAAAACTAGGCTTAATAGGCG
Source organism: Dactylorhiza incarnata (assembly GCA_033032865.1). Classification (NCBI taxonomy): domain Eukaryota; kingdom Viridiplantae; phylum Streptophyta; class Magnoliopsida; order Asparagales; family Orchidaceae; genus Dactylorhiza; species Dactylorhiza incarnata. Next base: position 4,757,323 of record JAWHQI010000013.1, read on the forward strand.
ATCGTGCGTTTTCTTCGCACACGGGCAACTGCCCGTGCGTAAAAACGCACGATCAGCGACAGAACATCGTTTTATACCCCAGATGAGGGCGCACAACCGCAGCCGTCCGTGCGTCAAGGAAAACGCACGACCGTGCGATATATGTAGACATGAAAAATGGGTAAAATAGGATGATCCATCCACCTGCATAAACATCAACACAGCTGGGAATACCCTTCCAGCTCAATACAAAAACAAACTAAAAGATTAGGGAGCACCATGTGCTTACCCCCAACAACAAGAAACACAAAAGCAAACCAAAATGGGCCTAAATAGTGCACATAGCGCAGAAGTGATTATAAGAGAAATACAAGCAATAATAGCTCGAATAGGACGTGCACAAGAGTGAAAACTAGCCCGGATGAGTCCATAAAAGTGTATATAAATGGGACTCATCACACCCCCCATACTTACCTGTTTGCGCGTCCCGAGCAAACAAATCCGGTGGGAAATGAAAATGGTAGTTAGCGTAGAGAATTGCAAAGAAATAGTAAGATGTGAAGTATCATACTCATGCAAATAGAAATTCAGTAAAAGAAAATTCTAACTATACTAACTAATTTACAATAGTATAGATGCGTAAGTAGAAATTTAAGTTTACTCAGAAGGTGAATCATGGTGAATTTTGCATTCGTGCACCAGTGTGAAAGTAAACAAGCCACTAAGTAGGTGGTTGTCAAAGACCGGAATTCAGGGGTAACTCCGCTGAAATCCATTAACGTCGTGAGCCATAAGCTTGCCCGGTCATACTCTCTCCACGGTGCTAGCAAACTCATAAGGTGAATCAGTAGGGCTTTCAGGTTTTTACGAGGCTTAGGTTACAAAATGATATACAAAGATAAACTTGAAGGCTACGCAACCCAAATGAGCAACAACAATATGCTTACCCGGAACAAGCCCACAACAGCGCTAGTGTGACACACCCCCAGACTTAGCTTGAAAACTGGGTGTGCACACAGTCTTCTCCAACTGATTTTCTCAATTACGCACAAGGGGAATTCTTTTCATTTCTATTCCTTCCTCAGATTTTTCTTTTCATTTTCTTTCTGCTTTCTTTTTATTTGAATCCCCCATTTGGTTCACCAATATATTCAGCATAATAGTTTCTCATCATCACGAAATTTACACACATCACACCCAACGATAATTATACTCTTGGATAACTCAAATACTTGGTTGCAAAAGTGGGATAAGCTTTAGGATTTGGTGATTGACGGAAGAGCTGAAACAAAGGATGGGTAGGCACAAATTGGCTTGCAAAGGTAAGCGCGTAGGTCATGGAAATCAAAGCTCAAACTAGCCAACTAGATGGCCTACGTCACGCTCAACTTATTGAGTCGCTCTCACCCATGCTTCAAGAGTCGCTTGGGGCAAGTTCTTAGCCCACGAGAAAGATAAACCTTCCTTCCGACTCGAGCAACGCACAACTAGCGCTCGCTTACACACAACACCGTGCTACTGCAAATTTCAGTCACATTCACCAAATGAGTAAAATAAATCAAAAGCTACGCAAAAACACTAATTTGTAAATTAAAAGCATAGAGATAATCTAATTTTACTCAAATTTCTATGGGAGCATGCAGATGCGACTAGAGCACTACAAGAGTCAACATCGAACTCTGATTTGCAATTCCTAAGCTAACATCCTATTTCAAAATCCAAACCAAGATAAGCGTGAATGGAAGCACAAAAACAAGTGAGTGCGCACTTGTGCGGGTGAATTGGTGTATGCTATAATATGACATACATGAAAATATACTTCTGGTATGCTAAAATGTGTACAGGTGTAGTGAATACTCGGTACACTCTCCCCCCAGACTTGAATTGGACAATCACATGAATTTTTGACAATGAAAATAAGAGAAAGCTAGGGAAGAGGGTACCTATGCTCAGATATGAGCATACCAGAAGATTGGCGTTAGTCCTTGGAAATCACCAGGTTCATCGCCCAAAAAAAATCACTGCTCCTGTGAATAAAGCAAACAAAAGACAAAAATAGAAGGAAAACAGGAGCATAAGCAGATTAGCAATAAATGGGAACCGAAGGGTCTCCCTTTGGGTTCTCCCAAGAGCCCTTTTGTTTAATTTCCTTAAGGTGGACCAAATACTTTTATTAAAGCAGTTTATAGAGTTCAAGAAATTAAAAACAAGTTCACAAACACACATTCACATTTCAAGAAAAAAATAAAGCTCAGCTATACGCACTCTTGTAGTGCACTTCTCTAGTGGCTTGCAGACCGTAGGTGAAAGCTTTAGGGCCAAAATTGGTGTTACTCAATTTTTCCCTAGCCTCCTCCTTCTCGCCACGGAGAGCAGCAGAGCATGCGCCACGTAAGAGCCTCTCCTGTCTTAGCTTTTCCACCATTGGAGAGCGCCAACGTTCATATTTTTTAGAATTTCTCACCTTTGTGGTGAGTGGCTTCATTTCCGTCACCGCAGTGGCGGCTGGATCAGCCCAAGAAACTGAGCGTTTAATAGAGTTATTACATAAATTATTGCAAAATAAGAATGGGACACTCTCCCGGGTTGAGTCCTGCTCAACAAATTCAGAAGTGAAGTTCTTCTCCCTCTCGGAGTCGTTCTCTTTTCGGACATCAACCTCTTCCTCTTCTCTAGTCAGCCGATCCTCTTTCTTTTCCTCACCAAATGGTTCTTCTTCTTTCCTGTATTCTACATGAAAGTATCTAGTTGCTACCTAAATCACCTAGAGGGGATGAATAGGTGGATTCTATGGATTTTAGTGGAATTAAAAACTTTAAATGAAAGCACAAAAAAACCAAAAGAACACAGCACAACACAAGGATTTATAGTGGTTCCCCGATGTGGGTAATCCACTCTTCACCTCACCTATCTAGCTCTCCTGGCTAGACTAGGCTACTTAACTATAGCTCGTATCAAGAATGATCCTACAACTCGAAGTCAAACTCCTACAACTTGGAGACAAAGCTCCTACAAACTCGGAAGAAAATCTTCCTACAAGCTCGGAGATAACTCTCCTACAACTCGGAGTAAAACTCCTACAACTCGGAAGCAAGCTTCCTACAAACTCGGAAGAAAATCTTCCTACAAGCTCGGAGATAACTCTCCTACAACTCGAAGTAAAACTCCTACAACTCGGAAGCAAGCTTCCTACAAGATTGAGTAAGGGATATTACAAATACTTTGGATTATAGAATCCAATCTTCTAGAATCTCCTTTAGATTCTATTTCTTCAGATCTGAACTGATAGGTCTTCTTCTTCCTTGTGAAATGAATTTCTGAACTTGAGACGGGAAGGGAAGATCCTTGATTCTTGAAAGCTTTTGATCTGAATACTTAATCACCCAACAAGATCTAGAGGAGTATCTAATCAGCACAGAGATCTTGTTGAATGAGAACTTACAAAGGAATCGAGCAGGTATCCGATCGGCAACTGTAGATCGTCTTCTTTGAGAGCGAGAGCGCACAAGCCGACGGGATTCTTTTTCGTTTTTGGCGATATGCACGATTAGGGTTATTGGAAATAATCTCTTAGCTATTTATATGCCTTCCTTCAACGGCTAGAAGCGTCACTTAACGTAAAATGGCTGCGTGGAAGGAAGCCCTAAATAAACAGACGGACGGCCAAAACACGCTCTGTCAGCATTCGTCGAGAGATATTAATGATTCGACGAATTCTTCTAGGCAAGGTAGCTGATATGACGAATTCGTCGAGGAACCTGACTCTTCCGACGAAACTACTTAGCTGAGAACTCGTAGAGGCTGAAAAGAGAAGAACTGAATGGTTGAACTTCTTCGTCAAGAGGTTAGCTCTTTCTTCGATGAAATCGTCGAACGAGTTATCTTACTCGACGAATTCGTCGGATGAAGGAGGCAATCGTCGACGAGAGATCAACTTCTGATCGACTGCTTATCTAAGTGATCTCGTCGAGAGTTGCTAAAGCTGTTGACGAATTCGTCGGAATAATCAAAGACTTATTCGACGAAATCACTTAGACAGCTTTCTTCCAATCCTGAATTCAGCAACCTTTGACTCTTGGCTTTTCCTTAGTGCTTGAAAGTGAAGTAAATTCCAAGAGAGAGAGAGAGAGAGTTCATATGAGTCAACACTTTGGTCTATACAATGAGGGATTACATTGTATAGGCCTGTGTTTACGACTCACTGAAACCTGACCTTGGTTTGTACTCATCAATGAGAATCCTGCAAACACATAACTAGAAGACGGTATCAAATACAAAATCAATTCATCTTAGTTCAAGGGACACTTCTTCAAATCGCGGTTATTGTGGCTATAATACCCAACAATCTCCCCCTATTTGAAGAAGTCAGAACCCTATCTACTAAGATGAATTGCGCATAGAATTATAAATTATAAATACATAAAGAGATAAGGAGAGTTAAAAACTTAGCTTTTCAACCTTCTCTCCCTTTCAACTTTCTCTTTCAACTTCAACTTTTCAACTTTCTCTGCCTTTCAACTGTCTTTCCCTTTCAACTTCTAGATCTCCCCCCTTACTAAATACTTCAGATAGGGAAGAGATAGCAAGAGAAATGAACACAGTTCTCCCCCCCCCCCCCAATCTTTTCTCCCCCTTAGGAATTCAATGCCTGGACTGATTTCCTAAGCATTTCTTGTTCTTCTTCCTGTCTTGTATATTACTCCATGTTGAGCATTCCAAGCTCCATTTTGAAGTAATTAAACTTTGTTTCGTCAAGCGGTTTCGTGAAGATATCTGCAACTTGCTTATCCGTCGGGACATAACTGAGGTTGATGTCCTTGTGCTCCACATGCTCCCTGATAAAATGATAACGAATCTCGATGTGCTTTGTCTGGCTGTGAGAGACTGGATTATGAGCAATTGCAATAGCACTTGACGAATCACAATACATTGGAATTTCCTTTAACTTGAAATTGTAGTCTTCCAACTGATTCTTAATCCATAGTAATTGTGCACAACAACTGCCTGCGGAGATGTATTCTGATTCAGCCGTTGATATTGCTACACAATTCTGTTTCTTGCTGCTCCAAGAAATTAGCCTTCTTCCTAGAAACTGACAAGTCCCGGAAGTGCTTTTCCTATCATCCTTGCTACCTGTAAAATCTGCATTTGAAAAACCTGTTAGTTCAAAGTCATTACTTCTTGGGTACCATAAGCCAAGATTTGGTGTGCCTTTAAGATATCTCAAAATCCTCTTTGCAGCGGCATAGTGAGATTCCTTAGTGTTCACCTAAAATCTAGCACATACACATGTTGAAAACATTATGTCCGGTCTACTAGCAGTGAGGTAGAGAAAGGATCCAAATATGCTTCTATACTTAGTTTCATCAAAAGGTTTCCCTTTCTCATCCTTGTCTAGAGACATAGCTGAACCCATTGGAGTCCTCATAGAGGTTGCATTCTCCATTCCAAATTTCTTAATTAACTCTTTGGTAAACTTCGTCTGAGAGATAAAAATTCCATCTTCAGATTGCTTTACTTGAAGTCCTAAGAAATACTTCAGCTCTCCCATACTACTCATTTCAAACTTTCTTTGCATAAGTTTGGAGAACTTTTTGCAAAGGTTGTCGTCCGTAGAGCCAAAAATAATGTCATCGACATAGATTTGCACTAGCAAAATCTTGCCTTTGACTTCCCTAAGAAATAATGTCTTATCTATCTTTCCTCTTATGAACTTGCTCTCAAGAAGAAAGCTAGAGAGCGTCTCATACCAGGCTCGGGGAGCGTATTTAAGACCATATAAAGCTTTGCGTAAATAGTAAACATGATTAGGTAGAGAGGAATCAACAAAACCTGGGGGTTGTTCTACGTATACTTCTTCCTTTAAATCACCATTAAGGAAGGCTGACTTCACGTCCATTTGATAGACTTTAAATCCCTTGTGAGCAGCATACGCTAGAAACAACCTGATCGCTTCGAGTCTTGCCACGGGAGCAAAAGTTTGATCGAAGTCGATTCCTTCTTCTTGTCTGTATGCTTGAGCAACAAGTCTGGCCTTGTTCTTGATGATTACGCCATCTTCGTCCAGTTTGTTTATGAAGATCCTTTTTGTGCCTATGACATTTTGACCTTCGGGTCTGGGTACTAGCTTCCATACTTTGCATCTCTTGAACTGATGGAGCTCCTCTTGCATAGTAATGATCCATGACGCATCGTTCTTTGCGTCATCGAACTTCTTTGGCTCAATCTGTGAAAGAAAACTCAAGTGCAAAACTTGATTAGCAGTGCCTCTTCTGGTTCTAACCCCAGCATGAGGTTCTCCAATGATTTGTTCAATAGGATGATCCATTTGATGTCTAATCATCAGGTTCCTTCCACCATTCATGCCACCAGGAGGTAATTCCACTTCTGGAGTTTCTTCTTCCTCTTGAGATTCTTCCTCATGTGGAATTGGAAAATCTACTTCTGTAGACTTTGGAGTATCTTCTTTTGGTGCTTCTTCCAAGTTGAGTTCTTTGAGTTTTGCACCTGTATCTTCAACAAATACACTAGAAGAGCTGCTTTGAAGCATGCTCGTCTCATCAAAAATAACATTGCAAGTTTCTTATACAACTAGGGTTTTCTTGTTGAAAATCATATATGCCTTACTATGGCTACTATAGCCTACAAAAATACCTTCAAAATATTTTTCACTAAATTTAGTTTTGTAATACTTCCCATTGTTAAGTACGAAGCATTTACTGCCAAAAATTCTAAAATAAGACAAGGTTGGTTTCTTGCCCTTCAGAAGTTCATAAGGAGTCTTATAATGATTCTTGTTGATTAGTGCTCTGTTTTGCACGTGGCAGGCAGTGTTGATACCTTCAGCCCAGAAGTAATCCGGTAGTGAAGAATCACTCAACATTGTCATGCAAGCCTCTAAGAGTGTTCTATTCTTTCTCTCGGCAACTCCGTTTTGTTGTGGAGTATGAGGAGAGAAAAATTCATGAAAGATACCTAGGCTTTCACAAAATTCGTTCATGGTCCCAGACTTGAATTCTGTACCATGGTCACTTCTGATTTTGACCACAGAACATTCCAGTTCATTCTGAATTTGCCTGACGAACGTTGTGAAAGAGTCGAAGGTGTCTGACTTGTGTTTCAGAAAGAATACCCAAGCAAAATGTGAGTAGTCATCAACAATAACCAATGTATAAGACTTGCCTCCTAAACTCCGAATTGGCATGGGACCAAACAAGTCAATATGGAGCAGATATAAACATCTGGTAGAATCTTTGCCAATGATGCTCTTAAGTTAGCCCGAGTTTGCTTACCCATTTGGCAAGCGTGACACGGTCTCTCTTTAATGCACTTAACATCAGGAGCATCACGAACTAAATTGTGAGAAAATAGCATGCTAATAGTTTTGAAATTAATATGTGCTAGTCTCTTGTGCCACTGATCACAGAGAGATGCACTATCTTTTACCAAAAAGCACACTGGTGTAGAAGAGTCTAAACATAGAAAATTCAAACATAAAATATTTCTACTCCGAGTGCCTGTTAAAATAGTTTCTGACGTATCAGACGACTTTATCAAGCACTTGTCCTTGTAGAATTCTACCATATAGCCTTTGTCACATAATTGACTTATGCTAATAAGATTATGTTGTAATCCTTTAACATAAGCCACATCAGTGAAAGAGACTATACCATTAGTAATCATACCGTAGCCTTTGGTAACTCCCTGATCAGATCCGCCAAAGATAACCTTTGGACCATCTTTCACTAGAGTAAAATCTTGTAATAGGCTTCTTGTTCTGGTCATGTGCCTTGAACATCCACTGTCCAAGTACCATATAAGATTTGTGTTGGCCTTTGGACATACCTGCAATCAACAATCAATTTCCCTTAGGAACCCAAGCCGATTTGGGTCCTTGGCTTCTTGTTAGATGACCGCCACTAGGAATGTTAACGTTGCGAGAGGTCATTCTTGCATTGTTAACTCGTGGAGTCTTGACATTTCTTGGATTAAACTAGCAATCTATGGCAAAGTGACCAACCTTGCCACAACACCAACAATCGAATCGATTGTACCTTCTTTTTTCTCCTGTTTTACTTTTTGAACGGGAGGTACAATAGGAGCAGCTTTCTTATAAGTAACTTTCTTGGAAGTAGGGGCCTCATGGTAACAACATACACATGGCTCCAACTTCTTATCAACAGATTTGGGAGCAGTCGATTTGATCTTTGGTGCTTTCTTGGCATCTGATCCATGTACAAATGGACCACGATCCTTGAGGATTACTTCTCCATGAGGAGCTTTGAATGGAGACACGTCAAAGTCTTAGGGTCTGCTCCATCCTTGATATTTATTGCTAGATTCAACATGTGTTGGTCTAGTAAAATGACCATAGGAAGCATCAAAGTCAAAGGGGTTTGTCGGAAAAACCACCTTCCTGAATGAAGGTTGACTTTAAGCAGCATGTCCCTTTCCTTTCACGGCTCTTTTCTCAGCATCCTTACTACTTTCAGCCTCATAACCAAGGCCGCTACTCTTCGTAGAAGCAGAAAATCTATCAATGAGTGGAAGAACAGTCTTTGGCTTCGAGAAGCTTTCTACGAGCTTCCTTTCCACCATTAACTTATCTTCTAGTTCATTTATTATTTTCTCCTTCAGAGTTAATAGTTCAGTGGAGACATTTAGTTCATCTCTTAAGATTTGCACTTCATCTCTGAAGGGAGTCAATCTTTCGATTTCCTCCTTCAGTTCTGATTCCAAAGTCTTAAGAGATGCAATTTCTTTTGACTGGGATCTGACGACCTTGCGGCACTTATCAAATCCCTTCAAAAGGGCTTTATACTGAGTCATCAAGTCTGAATCCTCCTCTGATGAGTAGCCGTCATTTGCTATGGATGCAGTCTCGTATTCAGAAGCGGAAAGAGGAGTGTGATAGTTTACATTCCCCTTATATGAGGAGTCGCTTACGTCCTCATCTGACTGTGCAATTAGCACAAAATAGGCTTCTTCATCTGTGCTCGACTCATCCGAGTCACTTTTGCTCAGAGTCTTGGACTTCTTGGCGAGGAGGCTCTTCTCTTTCTTCTTTCCTTTGAAGGATCTCTTTTCTGCTTCTTTTTGTATGGACACTCGGCTATCACGTGTCCTGGCTTATTGCAACAATAACAAATAACGTCAGTGGAAACATGTTTGTTCGGTTTAGAATTATACCTGTCATTGTTGTAATCCTTCTTGTGATGTTCACCATCACGTCTTGATCTTCTATGATCAGAAGTAGAGGATTGACCTCTCCTCTATTTTCTTTTGTTTAGAAGCCTTTTGAATTGCTTGGAAAGTAGAGATAACTCTCCATCTGACATCTCTGAGCCTGAGGGGCTAGCTTCAGATTCATCATTATCCGAAGACGGTCTCTTGACAGGTGAGAGAGCCTTGCTCTTCCTTGAACTTGCAGCTTTTAGAGCAGAGGACTTCTCCCTTCCAGAGGCCCTGCTTGTAACATCCCCCAAACAACTAGACTCCTAGAGTGGTTTTGTCATGACTAGGTCATGACAAAACCCTAAGAAGCTTGAAGAAACCACTTGGCCTTAGCCAAGAAGAAGGAAACCACAGTGGTCTGCAAATAGCAATTTCCAGTTAACAAGCATAGGGTTGGACTTAAGGGCCTCACCTTGACCCTTTGACCCCACCATAGCATACCTAACCCTTTAGGGGTCCCCTTAGAGCACCAAGGACCCATTGGGGTCAACCAAAGAGGCTAAATTGACCAAAGTCAACCCTAACCCCAAATTGGTCAAAGTAGCATAATTAGGGTCAATTAACCTCCACCTTGCCAAATTGATCCTACCTAGACCTTCCTAACCCTTAAGAGAGACCAATAGGTCACTACCCACCCATTGGGGTCAACCCAAATGGTCAAATTGACCAAAGTCAACTCTAGCACTGTTTTGGTCAAACCAACACCTTTTGGATTAATTGGCCCAATTGGGGCACCACCATGGCTCAACCAACTTTGGGTTGTGTCAAGGGACTCAAGACACACCACTTGGACCAGCCAACCCATCAGTTGACCAAGTCAACACCTCAAGTCAACACTTGATCAACCTTGCCCAAAAAGTGGGGAAAAGGCTAACTCAAGCCCAATCCACTTGGGCTAGGCCTAATTGGAGTAGCCCATTAGCTTAGGAGGCTGATAATTACCAGGAGTTGCCACTCAATTTTTGTAAATGATGAGTAGGAGAGAGAAAGTGCAATTTCCCCCTTAATGAAGAGAGAGAAAGAGGAAAAAGGAGGAAAGTTAATGGTGGGAGGCCATGGGTCACTCCATTCATCTCCCCAAGCCCCTCCATTCATCTTCCATGATGCTTGGGAGGAGTTTCCCCATAAATTCCAGCCAGACACCATCAATGGAGGTGATGGAGGAGCCCAACCATCATGGCCGAAATATATTCTCCTCAAATTCCAGCTATAGAGCACTCCCCACTCAAATCTAACTCCACCATTAGCTTCAAAAGGTGGATGGCAGTCGAAATCATATATTGGATCAAAGGTTTTGGTGGAGAATGGAGAGATCGGGCAAGCTCGCCGGAGAAGGGAAACGCCATGGCCGATCACCGCCGCCATCGTCGTCGGGCTCCAATAAGGTCTGGTTCTTCTCCTCTCTCTCTGTGGATATATCTTAGATCAAAATAGGTGAGAAATCTGGCTCAATTGAGCCCGATCCAAGTGAGCAAAAATCTGAAATTCCATGAAAATATCTTGCTCGGGCTCGCCGGAAACCGCTCCTCTGGCGGCCGTGCCGCCGCCCGACGTTAGCCACCACCTCAACGGAGGTGGTGGTGGCAGTGGCCAGCCAGGGAGGTGGTCGGATGGCCGGCGATAGCTCTTGGAAAAGCTACAGTAACAAGAGATCAGGGCTGTTGGCTCATCGGAGAAGACATAATCAGGAGCGTCATCTCCTGTACAGGAAACGTTAATAACAATTATTATTATTATTATCTCGTTTTCTGATTTATTACTGGCAGTAGATAGATTTAATTATTAAAAATATTTAGGGCTCTCTACAGAAAAAGTGTTCAACACCAAAGTTGTAGCCCTTGGAGCCTACTTTATTTTAAAATTTGTTTCAGCCCAAAAAGAGTTCTGTAGCTCCCTGTAGGTCCATTTTGGTGGGTCTGGTCCCTAGTGTAGAACAGCCACCATTTCTTGAATAACTTTTGATTGGGTTATGGGATTGACTTGAAAATTGAAACCTATGCTATTTGTACCTACACCTATACCATATCAAAAGATGGAAATTTTAGGAGAACCTTTTTCTAAGGTCTTCGTAATAATTTCATAAATCAAATATTAATTAACCATTGGGTCAAATGACCTCCAATGCCCTCCAAATTTTGGTGGGTAATTCTTAGGGTTATCACATGACCCTGGTAAAAATCTCAGCCCAATTGGGACTGGTTTAGTTTGGAAATTGGTTAACCTAAGTTGGGTCTAATTTGGTCAAAATTAGGGCATGGTGTTTATCTTGGCGTATTATGGTCAAATCTCCTCACCATGAGTTGAAACCATTGCCACTGGTTTAGGATCCCCTAAAACACCTTCATGAGTAAGATGAGGTGGTGTAGAGGTGGATATGCCTTAGAACCCTAGTTTTACCCCTTGGGGTGCATATAGGACCTTGTGAAGGACATGGGGTCAAATGTCCTTGAATGGTTATGAAACTTGGTGGATAAGTTCATAGGGGGTAAATAGGCCTTAGGTAATTTTATAAGAATTTTAGGAACAGTTATTACCTTTCAAATAGGTCATAACCCCTTTAGGGAAATTCCTTATAAGAGAAATTTACATGCTTAAATGGTCTTGGATGATGATGAAACTTTGGTAGTGTCTTTATTATCATGATATACACCTCTGGTAATTTTTGTGTAATTATTGAAATGATTTAACAAGTACTTCATTCACAAGGCATTTATTTTGTCTTAGGCTTAAGAAAAATAATTGAGGGTCCAATTCTCTTTGATAAATTGTACAAATTGGTGATATGACATTTCAGAGCATTAGGAAGCTCTGTGAATTTTTATATAATTTTTGGAGACTTAAATGAGTAGGCTACTTCACAACTTATCTTATTTGAGGATTCCTTAAAGTATTTATTTAAGTGAGAAAATGATTTCCATAAATCCTGAAATTTAGTCAGTAGACTTTTCTGATGAATACAAAGGTCTGGTATTTTTCCCCTAATTTTTGTGTAAGTATTTTTGGTGGTTCCTTCATAAATCTACAAATTTGGATATAAGTCGAATATTAGAAATAGAGGACAATTCCTTACTGTAAAAATATGGTATGCTGTTTTGCTGATATTTAGTCATCATAGATTTATCATAATTTTATGGGGGCCATATCATAAGAAGATCTTACACTTGATGTTCATTTTCATATTTGGCAAATGTTTGGAGAAATTAAGTGTATATATATATACATATATATACTTATATATATATTTATAAGTATATATTTATAAGTATATATATATTAAGTATATATAAGTATATATATAAGTATATATTTATAAGTATATATATATATGTACATATATATATATACATATATATATATATACATATATATATATACATATATATATATACTTATATACATATATATATACATATATATATATTAATATATATATATACATATATATATACGTATATATATACATATATATATGTATATATATTATGTATATATACATATATATATATAAGTATATATATATACATATATATTTATATATATACATATATATATATATATATTAAGTATATATACATATATTTATATATATATATACATATATATATATATAAGTATATATATATGTATTTATATATATGTATATATGTTTATATATATATTAAGTATATATATATTAAGTATATATATACATATATATTTATATACATATATATATATATACTTATATATATACTTATACTATATATATAAGTATATAGGTATATATACATATATATGTATATATATATGTATAAATATATATATATATATATGTATATAAATATATAAATATATATATATATATATACATATATATATATATAAGTATATATATATACTTAATATATATATACATATATATATGTACATATATATACATATATACATATATATATGTACATATATATACATATATACATAAATATATATATACTTAATATATATATACATATATATATATGTATATATATATATATACTTATATATATATATATGTATATATATACATAATATATATATACATATATATACGTATATATATATGTATATATATTAGTATATATATATATGTATGTATATATATATGTATATATATATGTATATATATATATGTATATATATGTATATATGTACATATATATATACTTATAAATATATATTTATATATATACTTATATATATATACTTAATAAATATATAGTTATAAATATATACTTATAAATATATACTTATAAATATATATATAAGTATATATATATGTGAGGTTGAGCACCTTGACTAAGAATTGTAAAGTATCTTGTAGCAAACAATTTATACACCATTTCTCTTTAGTACACCGGATCACAAAAAAATGAAAATAAAGCTAAAAAGTATAAATGTGATCCCCAAGCACTACTTTGCACCCTGATAAGTCTTAATAAGCATTGTGTGTGTAGAGCACCTTGGTAGTTGTACTATTTATTCATGTGCATTGAAATATTGTGGAAGTAATCGTATTTGTGTATTTTAATGTTGTGTTATTTCATTATATATGTCATGTGTTTTTGATTGATTCATATGTATGTTTTATCAAAACACTAAAGGCAAATTTGTACACATCATTATCCTTCATAAAACTTCTACTCATGAGAATTGGATCCTAATGCTCATCTATACTATTCTCTACAAACTTAAGCAAATGCACTAGATAGCAAAGCATGACCGCTACAATGTTTATGTTTACTTGAAATGCAAATTTAATTACATTATAGTTTGTGTATCTTTTCTTGATATTATGAAATCATGCTTGCAATTTTTTATCTTAATGGAATAGCATCTCTTCAATCTTTAACTCAAACATCAACTTTTCAAATTTAAAACTCATTATCCATTATATGGTTTTATCTTCTAAAATGATGTTTATGTTTAAGAGTGCTTATTATTTTTAACACCGTGTTTTCCTTTCAGCAACTGGTATCTTAATATAGAATGCTTACTTTATCATGTCAGTTATGTTGCTTACTACTTTATGTTACATCATGCTTATATTTTTCTCAACAAGTAGTGTTTAACTAACTTTTGATTGCATCCTATTTTTCTTCTCGACATAGAACATATTACTCCTTATTACATACTCTCACCTAAACCCTCTTTTGACACTACCAAAAGGGGAGATTAAATTGCATAAATCTAATATTTAGGGGGAGTGCATTATAATGATATTAAACTCAAAAAATGGCTATATTTGTAGGGGGAGTAATCATATAGGAGGTGCATACACTATCATATGCTCGATCATGACAATCCTTCAATAAGTGGTTCCTTATCTATCTTAGAAGATATACACTCATCCCTACCCACTTTTGCTAATAACAAAGGGGGAGAAGAAATTGAGAAATCTAGTAAAATAAATATTTAGGGGGAGTAAATTATAAGAGAACACTTATGTAGGGGGAGGACTTAATATAGAAAAAGTATTCATTATCGCTATCAAATCTATCATGCTTTTAACCTGTTATTCATGCATATCTTAATGCATATCTTATCACCGCACTTATCTATAAACACAAATGGTCTTAATCTCACTAATTTCTCATAAAGGTATTTGTTATTATCAAAAGGGGGAGATTGTTGGAGCCTATGTTCCGCATCTCTTGGTTTGAGAATAACAAATACCGTGTTGTATTTGATCTTGTATTTTGTGTGTTTATAGTGTGCAGGTTGTACAGGAACTATAGCTACATGATTAGTTTGCTGATTGGAGATGACTCTCTAGAAAGAGTGCTAACGCCCCGCGTTAGTAGTTAACGCCCCGCGTTAACAACCGCTGAGAAGGAAACCGCTGAGAAAGAAATCGCTGAGACTGCGTTCGACGAACTTCGAGTTCCGTTCGACGAAATTGCATGCGCTCGACGAACTTGAGCTCGACTTATTGCGTTCGACGAAATGATCTTGAGAAGGCAGAGACAACGCCATGCGTTAGTACTTAACGCTGGCGCTAGCTGTTCGACGAACTTCGCTAAGAGTTCGACGAAATTCCGTTCGACGAAAATTCTGTTCGACGAAATGTGAAGGCCGCTCGACGAATTGGAGTTCGCCGAACTGGGCTCCTGCACGACAATATTGCGTTCGACGAACAAGACCGCGCTCGACGAATTGGAGCGTTCGACGAACGGAACTGCGATCCACAAATTTGAAGGAGAACGACTCAACGCCATCGTTGATGCTTAACGCCCACGTTGAATCGACAAACTGCCACGATCTTGACGGTTGCGCAATTTCAGCCACGACAGTGCACGTTCACTAACGCCGGCCGCGCGTTAGCTTCCGAGGCTATTTAATGTACATCCCCTCTCATTCTATAAGATAGATGATTCCAAAATTCTGATACTTTGGAGAGAGGTTCGTGTACAGTAATTAAGAGATCTCCCTTGGGCTAACATGAAGATCTAAAGAAGATTTTGAAGGAGAAAGTCTACAACGCATATTCCATACGAAGGACGATCGTTTCAAGGACGCCAACATCTACATCGACTTCGTCTTCACCTTCAGAATTTATTGGGGAGTTTCTCTTTACTTATCTTGTAATCTTTTATTTTTTCCTTTTGTATTTTGTGTGGAGAAATCGTTCGGTGAGAACGTCGGATTCCGGGAAGGATTCCGTGGGTAAATTCACCTTGTGTTGGCGACTAGGTCCTTGTGAGGCTTAGGGGGTAATTCGCCGCCTTGTGCGTGGCGACTAGGTCGAGGGTAGATCTAGGGGGTGGGTAGAGGCCTTATCTGGGGATAGATAGGCTATAGTCAACCGGTCCTTGGGAGAAGGACCGGTGAAACAACAAAAAGAGTTTTTACATATTTTCGCCTTGATTTCTAGCGTTATAGAAATTAAACATTTGTGTATTCAATTTATTATGAAATAAAATCATGTCTCTTAATGTTCTATTCAATTGATTTTATTTCCTCTTTGAGAATGTTTTAATTTCTATTTACATCAAAGTATTAAATTTAACATTTGTATAATTATCTTTGAAATACAATAATAATTTTCATTATCTCTGATGTTCTGGAATTGTATTTCATTTAAGATTTCATAAGTAAAATCACTGTGGCAATCTTTTGTTCTGAGGAATATTCTTATTTTTCTTAGCACTCTTATTGGCTAGTAGCTTTCTTAGCACTCTTATTTTTCTTCTTGGCTAGTATGCTTTTAGAAGATTTACTAGATTCAGCCACATGACCTAATCCACTTCCACTTGCTTTAGCGGAGAATCTATCAATGATTGGTAGAATAGTTTTCGGTTGAGAAAACTTTTCAACTAGCATCTTCTCAGCGGCTAGCTGTTCTTCCAGCTCTTTGATACTTTCCTCTCTCAGGGCAAGGAGCTCATCTGAGCTTTTGATCTTCTCTGTCAGATTTTGGATTTCCTCTCTGAGAGATGTAAGTTGTGCAACTTCTTCTCTCAGATTAGATTCCACTTCCTTGAGAGACAAAATCTCCTTGGACTGGATTTTGACAACCTTTCGGCATTTGTCAAAGCTTTTAAGCATTTTAGTATATTGGGTCATGAGGTCTGAGTCATCATCTGAGGGGTAATCCTTTTGCTCAGCTGAGGCATAATCTGAATCAGACAAAATAGTGTGAGCATTTACCTTCCCGGTATACAGAGGTTCTTCTTCATCACCAGTCATTGCCATTAGCCCAAAGTAGGCTTCTTCTTCATCACTTGACTTCTCTGAGTCACTATCGCTGAGTGTTTTGGACTTTTTGGCGACGAAGCTTCTTTCATTTTTCTTTTTCCCGTGGGTGGATTTCTTTTCTTCTCTCTTTCCACCTTCTTTCTTTTTGTAAGGGCATTCAACGATCATATGCCCTGGCTTATTACAACAATAATAAATAATGTCAGAAGAAACGTGTTTGTTCGGTTTAGACTTATACCTGTCATGGTTGCCTGAGACCTTCTTGTGATGATCTCCATCACGAAGAGAATGTCTATAGTCAAAAGATGAATGCTTGTTCTTCATAAGCCTTCTCTTGTTTAACAACTTCTTGAACTGAAGGGAGATTAGAGAAAATTCCCCATCTGACATTCCTGAGCAGGAGGAGCCTGCTTCTGATTCTTCTTCATCATCAGATTCTTGTGCCCTAATTGGAGACACAGTTCTGCTTTTCCTGGAGCTTTCCGCCTTCAGAGCCAAGGTCCTTTCCTTGCTAGAAGTCCAGTTCCCATCTTCTTCTGTTTTGCGGATATTCATCTGCAGCTCATGGGATAATAGCTTCCCAAACAGATTCTGTGGGTCAATATTTGGCAGTTTTCCAAACTCCCTAATGGCAACGATCTTGCTATCCCATTCTTTCGTCAAGGATCGCAGGAACTTGTCATTGAGTTCACTATTTGTGAATTCCCGACCATAGTTTCTTAGGCCATTTATAATTTTGAAGAATCTTTCATAAGCATCAGCAATGCACTCCTTCTTACTCCGCTTGAAGGCCTCGTACTCTTGGTTGAGTAGAGATCTTCTATCGCCCCTTACCTCTTCGGTACCTTCCATGAGAACAATTAAGGATGTCCACATCTCTTTAGCAGATTTGCAGTGAATCAAGTTTTGTAACGTTGAGTCATCCACTGCACTAGCAATAATGTTCTTCGCCTTTTTGTCCAAAGCTACTATAGCGATCTCATCCTTAGTTAGGTCCATCATTTTCTTTGGCACCTGAACAGTAGGGTCAATTGTAGAGGCAGTCATAGGCACATGAGGGCCTTCTTCTACGACTTGAAATATTCTCGGATCAGCGGCTTCCATGTAAAATCTAACTCGTTCCTTCCACATAGGAAAGTTAGCCTTTGAGCAGATTGGCAGCTTCAATGAGGATTCCTTGCTTCTTTCCATAATTTGCTAGCAACTAGAATGGATAGATCCTGTTCAAGGTGTTAACCTAGAAACGAACAACGACCCTCTGATAAATTGAAGTATCTAGTTGCCAACCTAAATCACCTAGAGGGGGGGGGGGTGAATAGGTGATACCATCGTCTTTTGCGGAATTAAAAACTTGATGAAATAGAATGCACAGAAAGCAAATCACAATCACAGACGACACAAGAAATTTATAGTGGTTCCCCGTTCTTGGGTACTCCATTTGCCAGCCTCGCCAATCTAGCACCACCACTAGACTTGACTACTTCACTATAACTCGGATAAAGAATCATCCTACAATCTCGGAGTCAACACTCCTACAATCTCAGAGACAAATCTCCTACAAACTCAGAGAAAATCTCTCTTACAACTCGGAAACAAACCTCTCCTACAACTCAGAGACAAACCTCTCCTACAACTCGGAGAAAACTTCTCCTACAATCAAATGTATATTGAGATTGATACAATACTTATCAATACTTAAACAGATCTGAAAACCCTGAGAGATCTTCTTCCTTCTTGAGGCTTGAATAGCTTTGACTTATTGTCGATGAGGAAGAATTATAAATAACTCAGATCTGACCTTCTTCGATTCGACTTGATCCAATAGATACAGTAGAGGATAGAGCAATGATCACTCGAACCTTTTCTTCCACTGGAGACAATTGATTCAGAACTCAAGATCGATCTCCAGCATTGGCGACAGGAGGCGGCACTTTCTCGTTCTTCTTGGAACGATCAGAGAATTAGGGTTAAGATTAGAATGATTGATTATTAATGATTAATCCTTAAACGAGAGCCTTATATAGCTAAGGACTTAACGACATGAATTAAGGTAGGATTAACCTTAAACAAAATTAGAAGAGCCGTCACATCAGATAGAAGGAATTAACGTCCCGACAAACGGACCGAAAATTACTTAAAGAACGAAAGATATAATTTCTCGAGAACAAAGAACTTCTCGAGAAAATAGCAGCTTCTGCTTCGAGAAAATATATAGAAGGAACTACGGGAGATAAAGATAGACTTCTCGAGAGTTTAGGATTTCTCGAGAGATGGAAGGACTTCTCGAGAACAACTGGCTTCTCAAGAAAAACAACTTTAGAAAAACTTTTCTGGCAGACGAGAAAGATTATCCGAGAGACTATTTTGAATTCTCGAGAAACCTTAAGTCTTGCCGAGAAACCTTTAGAAACTTGAAATAAAGGATTGAAAAGGATTTCTCGAGAAAGGAAATTGAGAAACAAAACAGCGTAGAGTCAATTTGTCGGTCGAGAAAAATTCTTTGAACGGAGTGCGAAGAAATCACATCAGTTCGTCGAACGACGATCGACGAACGGCGATCAACAAAACTTACTTCAATTTTCAGTAGAACAGAGATCGACGAAACTGCTTCGGTTCGTCGAACGGAGCTCGATGAACGACGATCGACGAAACCACTTCAGTTTCAGAAAAACAACGGTCGACGAAACTACTTCTGTTCGTCGAACGGAGATCGACGAAAGATGAACTCAGAACTTTGGTAAAACCATCCATCGAACGATGCTCGACGAAACCACTTCAGTTCTTTGAACGGAGCTCGACGAACTCACCAAATTTCGTCGAACGAAAACTACTTAGGAAAAATATTTCTTCTTCTCTTGGACAACAGCTGCACCTCCAAACCATGGGCTTCAATAGTATTGAAAATGAAGTGTATCCCAATAGAGAGATCACACATGAGTCAACACCATGTTCCACACAATGAGGAATTACATTGTATGAAACTGTGCTTATTGACCCACTGTGACCTGAAATTGGTCTACACTTGGCAATATGAACCTGCAAGAATAATACTAGAAAGACATATAGAATACACTAGCAATTCAATCTTGGTTCAAGGGTGACTTCCCACAAATCAAGGTTATTCTGGATACAATACCCAACAGGCGTCCTCTCGGTCATAGAGCCCAAAGGAGAGGGCAAAGGCCTGGCCTCCGATGGTCTCCTGCTCCCCTAGGGGGGGGAGGAGGGTTGATATGGAGGCCCTGTTGACCTCAGGGTCCCAATCCAGCAGAGGCTCGCCGGCCTTGTCCTGATTCCTCATGCCAAGGCAGAAGTTTCGATGGCTCGTCGGGCCAGGAGTGCCCGACGCGCTGGGGACCATTTCTGCAACCTCGCCGATCTCCTTATCCGATGGCAGTCCCGCCGAGGGATCAGATCCTGGCAGGTCCTCGAGGACCCCCTTCCCCTTGGCCAGGGGAGAGGCATTCTTCTTCTTTGGCGGAGGCGGCAAGGGAAGCGATTTGTGGCTCATAGGTGTGGGAGGCTTCTTGGAAGGGGGCGTGGAGGTATCAGGAATCTCCCGGCACGCAGCAGCAGCGGAGGTAGCGAGCACAAGGCCGAGGAGGTTAGTCCTAGCCCTCGCATAAGGGGGTGGATTGGAAGGTCTCGCTCCACTAATAATGATATGGCAATCTGAGGTTAGAGAACGAAAAAGCGAAACACGAAATAGGAAGTGAACACGAGTCGAACCTGCTCCGGGCGGCACGAGGTGTAGCTAATCGATGTTTCTTCAGAGGTAGACGACCTCGAAGTGCTTCATCGCCAGGCACTTGAAGAGCTTGGCCTCATGGATGCCGAGCGTGGGAGGATGGTAGCTGGACTCATCGCGCTGGATGAGCGAGAAGGGGATGTTGTCGAAGGGCCGCTTCACGAGCACGAACTTATGGGGCCAATAGTGTAAGACTCCATTTTTTTGCTACAAAACTGGGTCTTATGCCCAGAACCGTCGCTTAGCGGTGACACCAACACTCGGGAAGGTCGCCACTACAAAATGACAATCCTGCCGGCCATATCGATCATAGAAGAAGAAAAGTAAATTTGAACCAAAAATAAGTTCAAGTCCAACATAATATATAAATTATACAAACCGGTGTTCGCCGACTCACGGAGAAATCCATCATAGGCGATTCAGGGAGTACTCACTGATTCGCGGCGAGCACCCTGCCAGGGCAAGGCAGGGCGGATCAGGGATCTCGCTCGCGAGTGGCGAGCGATGACAGCAAAACGTGTTGTAAGAACCGCTCTGGGGTGCATTTAGCCAGAGCGAGTCAAGTGAGGTCTCGCAGTGCCAGTCTGGCGAGGCGAGTGGAGGCTCGCCTCCACTCGCAAGAGGAGCTCTCGTGGGCCCAGCTCGCGAAGAGGATGACGAGTGGCGTCTCCAAGGGCCACTTGTCCAGCAGGGGCTACAAGTGAATTTACCATGATACCCTTGGTTGGCTGCCAATAGCTCTCTAGAACAGCAGAGTTTGGCTGTCAGCAGACCAATTCGGGGTGTGTATAGTTATACAACCCAGTGTTCGCCGACTCGCGGAGAAATCATTCACAGGCAATTCAGGGAGTACTCGCCGATTCGCGGCCAGCACCCAGCCAGGGTAAGGTGAGGCGAATCGGAGATCTCGCTCGTGAGTGGCGAGCATGTTTACCTAGAAGACCGCTATCAACACAATGGACCGCTTAGACTGGGCGGTCTGCTATCTTAACCTCCTGGCTCTTTATGATTGCTTGCGCACAATCCTTTCAGTTCATCAGACCAAGCCGCTCGGTCTACATATCGTCAGACCTCCATCGAGAGGGTTAAAATCAGGACTCGACCAGAGGGCAAACTACGGTTTCCGATCGTAGACCGCCCGATTTGTTTCTCTACTCTGTTCATAGCTCATCTCATCACCGGATCGATATAGACCGAAGTTTAAGTCGCCAGGCCGCACGACTTCTCTTTTATCTCCCTTTTGTATCACGTCACCTCCTGCCCGATTCTCCTATATCCGAGCAGGCGGTTATTTTATACCTGCCCGTTTGGGCAGGCCTCCAAGCCTATAAATAGGGGGGGGGGGGCGACGTTCCTAAGACATGCACACTCGAATCCAGGAGCTCGCTTATTTGAGTTGCGGTCTCGAGTTCAGTGTTTTGCGACTTGTTATCCGGTCGGCTTCTTTCTTGCTTTGCCTTGTAACCCACTGTAAACACTTTTCTTAAATCAAGTGAAAACCCATCATAAGAGTGGCATTCGCCGTGACGGGCGAAGTCTGGTCTCGACCGCTGTCAGCGGTCTAAGTAGTTTAATTTCTCTAAGTCAATAGTAACTGACAAACCGCAGCCTCCTCTTTTCCCTCGCTTTCTTAGCGTCGATCGTGGAGGTGCAATTTCGGCATCAATAGAAACACGCCGCTTTCAGATCAGCGAGTTGTTGGTGAAATTCTTGACGAAATGAATTATCGCCAGTTCACCCAGAGAGACCACTCTGACCACATCGATGACTCCTTGTGGGAGGCATTAGAACAGTCCAAGCGAGAGACCGAGCGGGCTCAAAAGCTGACCGATCAGCGGTTGGAAGCAATCAGTCAGGCCCTAGCCGTTCTAACGAGCGGTTAATCTCTTAACAAGCCGTGGCTTGCCAAGAAGTAATGTCGGTTCCTCCTCCTCCTCCATATCCATTACCTCAAGTCGCCAACCTTCAACCGCCTCAAGAAGGCTTCATAGTTCGACAAGCCTTCTATCAAGAAGCAGTTGAAAAACTTGAGGTCCGGAGGTGAAGTAAAACAATGCGGAACACAGTTCACAAATCCTTTCACAAGTGTAGCACAACAGTGACAATGAGAAGAACGAATAGTACTATGACATTAACTATCTCTTTACAATGCGAGGTATACATGGCGAGACATGATTCATAAGAATCACGGAGGAGAGAAGCACAAAACACAAGTATAAAAACAAGCTGCAGCGACCTGGCACTTGAGACCGCCAGACCGCGCGAACAGACAAGTTGGACGGAAGCCGCTGAGATCGCACGAACAGAGTACAGACCGCACCTGCCAGACCGCAACCACAGACCGCCAACTCGCTGCTTTATTCCACTGCTGAAAACAATAGTTTGCACTTCTTGATCGCCCAGACCACACGTTCTTGATCAAAGAAGAACCCGCGAACTCTGAACGAAGAACTGCTATCTGAGACAGACCGCAACTCAAGACCGCCTGACCACTTAAGGTCGCCTGATCAACTGAGTCCACTGCACAGACTGCGAACACCTAAACAAAGTCCGCTCGGACTGGTTTATTCAAAGCTGGAAGAAGGAGACAAGCTAATCGCGAGCTGCAAGCCACTAACCTGCGAACACAGAAACCGGTCATACTAAATCACAAACCGCACGACCTCAAACTGAGACTGACACAAACAAGCCAACTTTGGTTCTTACAGTTCTTGTTATTAATGACGGGCCCTGCACCCCTATTTATAGGCGGGTAGACGGATGTCGTCACCGCACAGCCGGGATACAATAACCGCCCATCAGATCGCGATCGGTCTCGCAAAGCAGACCGCCCGAGCTCGGCAAAGCTCACAGCTCCTTTATTAATCTTGCGGTTACAACCAAAACGCCCGGTCACTGCGGTCTCAACAAGTAGACTGCCCGGTCTCCTTCCAAGAACATCTGGCCGACTTAGGACAAGTCGCCAGATCAACCCGCGCAAGCCGCCCAGATAGAAGAGGCGGTCTCCCAGATCAGACCGCTCAGACCAAACCGCTGAGACAAAAAACCGACCAGAGAACCAACGCAGACCGTGCGGTCTCCAATCCGCAGACCGCCCAACACAACTCCACTTCCACTTCAAAATTTAACACTCCCCCTTGAAGTGGGAAGTGGAAGTCATCCTAAGTAAACTCCGCAACCGACCAAAAGGTCCCTTCGCCAGCGGCTTAGTGAATATGTCAGCAACGTTCTCCTTGCTCTGCACATGCTCCACAATCAGAGATCCCTCCAACACCTTCTCATGAATGAAATGGTGATGAATCTCTATGAGCTTAGTACGTGCATGACAAACTGGATTGTTCACCAGTTTGAGAGCACTCTCGTTGTCACCACGTAGCAGAGTAGGACCTCCCACCTCCCTATGAATGTCCTCCACAAGTCTCCTAAGCCAGATGGCTTCCTGAGCCGCTAAAGACGAAGCTTTGTACTCTGCTTCCGTGGTAGAGACATACACAGAATCCCGCTTCTTGCAGCACCATGATATAGCTGTAGAGCCCATCATAAAGACATATCCAGACGTCGATCTCCGATCATCCGAATCACCTCCATAATCAGCATCCATGTACCCGTGCAAGCAAAAGCCCGAATCTCTCCCATAAAAGAGACCAAAATCCGAGGTGGATTTGACATATTTCAATATACTCCTAGCCTCCACAAGATGAGGCTTCCGAGGCTCTGCCATAAACCGACTCACCCTGCCAACTGCATAAGCAATATCTAGCCTCGTGATCGTCAAGTATATCAAACTTCCGACCAAAGCCCGGAACACCAAAGGATCGGTAAGAACCTTCCCTTCATCTCTGTTAGGTGACGGATCTTCTGCTTTGCAACTCCGTTCTGTTGTGGAGTGTGAGCACAAGAAAGCTCCCTTTGGATGCCATGCTTCCTGTAGAAGCTAAAGAACTCCTTCGAGGTAAACTCACCTCCATTGTCTGTTCTGAACTTCTTCACCCGCAGGTTTAGCCGACCTTCCACCAGCTCCTTGAACTCCACAAACCTCTCAAACTCCTCCGACTTCTCCTTCAGGAAATACACCCAAGTATATCTGGTGAAGTCATCAACCAAGATCAGCATATACCTGCTACCTCCAAGACTGCCAGTATTGGTAGGTCCAAACAGATCACCATGGATGCACTCCAATGGTTTTTTTTACATATGCTTTGTGATTTGTCAAATGGAAAGCGCTGAGCTTTACCAAACTGACAACCTGCACAAACGTGACCATCCCTGAAAGATGACAAGCTAGGCAGACCTTTCACCAGGCCTCTTCCCGCCATAACTTCCAACTTATCCATTCCAACATGCCCAAGCCTTTCGTGCCAGATAGCAGCGCTGTCGTTAGCCCTCATCTTATCAATATAAGAACTTGTTGAAAGAACAAACAAGTCCTTCACCCGTCTCCCAACATGAGTGACTTCAGCTTTCACCGCTGAAATGTTTTGGAGAAATTTCACTTATGTTGGACCAAACAGAACGTGATACCCAGCGTCCACCGCATTGGTCACCGAGAAGAGGTTCTTTTTCATCCCCGGAACATGATAGACACTCTTTAACGTAAGAGTACATCTATCATCGTTCAATGAAACCACACCCTCCTTCTCAACTGTATGAATAGTATCGTCAGCCATAATGATAGCGTCATTACCTATATATGTCTGCAACGAGGAGAACTTCGACTCATCCCCAGTGAGGTGATGACCACACCCAGAGTCCATAATCCAATCATCTTGATAGTTGATGGATGCCATGGCCCAAACACACGTGCCCGTCATGAATGCACCTGCACCACCCCAACTACCTTCTGAATTGGAACCAACCTCCTCCTTCCACGCAGCATGCCCCGGCTGAAGATTGACTTTGCAGTCCCTTTTGAAATGACCAACCTTATTGAACCTGAAGCATCTAGGTCCTTCCCGCTTCTTCCCATCACGCTTAGGAGTATAACTCCTCTCCTGTTGATATGAAGTAGATGGACCATCATCTCCAAATGTTTTCTTCTTCTTCTTGTCCCATCTCTTCTTCTTGCCAGAAAAGCGAACCTCGCCTTCTTCCCCAGAGACTGACATCCCAGCCATTTGCTTTGCCAAACTTTCCTGCGAAGCAAGTAAGTTCTCCAACTCCAGCAACGAAGGCTGATTGGCCCAGCCTTGAACAGAAGTAACAAAGGCAACATACTCCCTCCGCAAGCCGCGGATTATGTGCCTTTTAGCTTAGCTTCTGAGATAGGCTCATCCGGGTCCAAAGCCGATATCTTTGCGCAGATGATCTTCATCTTCAAGAAAAATGTTGAAATGGACAAATCTCCCTGAGTTGCTTTCGCCAACTCATTCTCCAAGTACTGTAGCCTAACTACATTCTTCTTATTGAACAAGCCATCCAAGGCTGTCCAAATCTCAGCAGCCGATCCACATCCAATGATGTGATCAAATAACTCTGGAATGATAGCCCGCTTGAGAGTGAACTCCGCCTTAGCATTCGTTCTTCTCCAAGCATTCACGAGCTCAACATTCCCATCAGCAGGAACCACAGCTTGTCTATCATCTCCTCCTACAACCTCCCACAAGTCCTCGCCAAGAAGATAGATCTCCATGCAAGACTTCCACTTCTTGAAGTTAGTCTGCGTAAGGAGCTTAATACCGAGACCTCTAGCATATCCTCCTTCCATTGCTATCCCACTGATTGCTACCACTTGAGAAACCCGAGAGAAGTATCAGCACTTACAGATTCACAATCTCAGCAACCTCCCTCTGATACCATGTTAAAAAACTTGAGGTCTGGAGGTGAAGTACAACAATGCGGAACACACTTCAGAAATCCTTTCACAAGTGTAGCACAATAGTGACAATGAGAAGAACGAATAGTACTATGACATTAACTATCTCTTTATAATGCGAGGTATACATGATGAGACATGATTCATAAGAATCACGGAGGAGAGAAGCACAAAACACAAGTATACAAACAAGCTGCATCGAACTGGCACTTGAGACCGCCAGATCGCGCGAACAGACAAGTTGGACGGAAGCCGCTGAGACCGCACGAATAGAGTACGGACCGCACCTGCCAGACCACAACCACAAACTGCCAACTCGCTGCTTTATTCCGCTGCTGAAAACAATAGTTCGCACTTCTTGATCGCCCAGACCACACGGTCTTGATCAAAGAAGAACCCGCGAACTCTGAACGAAGAACTGCTATCTGAGACAGACCGCAACTCAAGACTGCCTGACCACTTAAGGTCACCTGATCAACTGAGTCCACTGCACAGACCACGAACACCTAAACACAGTCCGCCCGGATTGGTTTATTCAAAGCTGGAAGAAGGAAACAAGCTAACCGCGAGCTGCAAGCCGCTAACCTGCGAACACAGAAACCGGTCAGACTAAATCTCAACCGCACGACCTCAAACTAAGACCGGCACAAACAAGCCAACTTTGTTTCTTACAGTTCTTGTTATTAATGATGGGCCCTGCACCCCTATTTATAGGCGGGTAGACGGATGTCGTCACCGCACAACCAGGATACAATAACCACCCATCAGATCGCGATCGGTCTCGCAAAGCAGACCGCCCAAGCTCGGCAAAGCTCACAGCTCCTTTATTAATCTTGCGGTTAAAACCAAACCGCCCGGTCACCGCTGTCCCAACAAGTAGACCGCCCGGTCTCCTTCCAAGAACATCTGGCCGACTTAGGATAAGTCGCCAGATCAACCCGCGCAAGCCGCCCAGACAGAAGAGGCGGTCTCCCAGATCAGACCGCTCAGACCAAACCGCTGAGACAAAAAACTGACCAGAGAACCAACGCAGACCACGCGGTCTCCAATCCGCAGACCGCCCAGCACAACTCCACTTCCACTTCAAAATTTAACAGAAGCCGCCCAGAATATCCCGGCGCGGGTTCTCGATTTCTAGGGGGCAACCTCTCATGCGGCCCGCCTCTCTTATCCAGCGGCTTGTCCTCCGGAAGCCGCAACCCGCCTTTATTATACAGCGGCTTGTCCGCGAGTAGCCGCAACTTCAGCGGCTTGTTATTCAGTTCCTCTTCTTTATGAGGACGCCAAGGAAATTTCTCCATTCGTGGATGAAGTTCGGGGAGAGCCAGCTCCGAATAATTTCAGGGAACCGCGCTTGCCAACCTACAATGGGGAATCGAATCCAACACTCATCTTCAAGCTTTCGAGTCGGCTATTGCTTTGAGAACCCTCACTGATGCTACTAGGTGTAAACTCTTCGTGACATCCTTTGATGGACAAGCGAGGGAATGGTTCTATGGATTGCACCCCCAAACCATCAGTTGTTTTGCGAAGTTGCGTAGAGAATTCTTGCTTAGATTCTCTACTTCAAAAAAGAGAAAAAGTGGCCCGACGGCCCTGTTTGAAATAAGGCAGTGCGAATATGAGACATTGGCTCGTTTCGTTGATCGCTTTCAGAAGGAGATCATGGAAATACAGAACGTTGATCCAGAACTATACAGGGTTGCTTTGATCCATGACCTATGAGAGGGGACACTTAAGTTTGAAGCCAACATCCGAGAACCAAGAACTTATCAGGAAATGATCAGCATGACAAATATGTTCATCAAGGGTGAAAAAGTAACCCTGGTTATGTCGCAAAGCTGCTCAATGATATGGATCCGTCCATCTCTTCTTCCACCTATCAACAACAATATCACCATCCACCGCGGCTAGATTTTGAACCCCGTGCTCAAAGGGGGAGAAATTTCAGGCATGAGCAACCTGCTTTCGACCATCAACAGTTTCAGGAGCAGAAACCGCCATTGGCCACCGCACCCGCTCCATCCATGACAATTCCACAAATAATGCATGTGTATCTGCCACAATTCACCGCACCGTCACCTCCAGTCGCTCCATCCACTCAGTATGATGATTCTCAAGAATTATTTACTCCCCTCAATATCACCATGGACGAGGTTGTCCAAATTCTGCAAAAGAGGCCTAACTTCAAGAAACCTGCTCCTCTGAGGTCAGATATCAGAAATCGCAATCCAAACCTCTTCTGCGAATACCACAAGCAGGGAGGGCATCTGACCAAAAATTGTCGGGCCCTCCGCTTGTTAATCGAAAGACTCTTGGGAGAGGGAAAGCTCCAAGGTCTTGTTAGAAAAGAGATGCCTACTAAACCGTCAACTTCAAAGGGGAAGGAAACAGTAGAAGTCAGATGGGAGTGTGTTGATATGGAGGATGTCAGCTGTTACGGCGACATCCATCCTTCCAACGAATGTATTGAAGTAAATGACAAGGGACCCCTCAGAAATATTTATTGCATTCAGGGAGGAGCTGTGCCCGAATCTTCTAGAAAATCAAGTGCTGCAAGAGTCTTCAAACAGGAAGTGTCAGCCACTTCTACTTTTGCTCTAGAAAGGTCGGTCGTTCCCTTCGGCCAAAATGACCTGCCTCCAAACGCCAATCCATTTGATGATTCTGTGGTGATTAAATCTATCAATGAAAATTACACGGTGCATAAGATTCTGATTGACACAGGTAGCTCGGTCAATCTTCTTTTACGTCCAACCTTCGAAGCCCTAAAGACTGGAAAGCCTCTGCTTTCCACTGAAGGGCCCCTCTACGGCTTCTCAGGAGAGAAGAAGGAAGTAGAAGGATGTGTGAAGCTTCTGGTATCGTTGGGAGGCATAACAAAGCTTATTAATTTCATGGTGGTGGACGCCCCAAGCAGCTATTGTGCCATCTTTGGAAGGCCCATTCTGAATGCTTATCGAGCAGTGGTGTCAACTTTTTTCCACTTTGCTCTCAAGTTTGCTGCAGAGGGGAGGCAATATCGGATTTAGAGCGATCCAAAAGTGGCTCGAGAGTGCTATGTTAAGACAATCAACATGATTACCGATACTCCACTTCCCGAATTTCCGGCTGTTATCCTTGAAGTGGCCAAGCTTCCAGAAGTAGCTGAAGAGAATAAAGAATGAGAAGGGGCTCACCTGGAACCTACCCAGGTAACCCAGGAAGTCCCTATTGCTGAAGGGGAAGAGAAGAAGCTCCTCATTAATGCAGAACTGCCTAAGGAAGAAAAAGTTCAACTGATTTCCTGCCTCTTGGAGAATTTGAATGTCTTCGCCTGGTCGGCGGAAGATATGCCAGGAGTAGACCCGGACGTTGCTTTCCACCATCTCAATGTCTCCCCTGACTTCAAGCCTATTCAGCAGAAGAAAATGGAGGTGGTAACTAAGCTGACAGTACCAATCAAAGAAGAAGTCACCAAACTTCATAAGGTTCTGAAATTCAATACCCCAACTGGATGTCAAATGTTGCAATGGCGAAAAAATTAGTGGGGAAATGGCAGATGTTTGTAGATTTCACAAAGCTCAATAAAGCGTGCCCTAAAGATTGCTACCCCTTGCCTCGGATATATGTTTTAGTTGATTCCACGGTTGGGTATAATTTTATGAGCTTTTTAGATGCATTCTTCAGGTATCATCAAATTAAAATGCATAAGCCTGACATCCCTCATACATTCTTCATCACGAATAATGGGTGCTATTGTTACCTTGTGATGCCCTTCGGCCTTAAAAATGCGGGCGATACGTACTAGAGAATGATGAACACAGTTTTTAAATAACAAAATGGAGGAACCTCAAAGTTTATGTTGATGATCTCCTCTTAAAAAGTAAAAACTTTTTAATGCATCTGAAAGACCTCGTAGAGACGTTCGCTACTCTACGAAGGTTCAAGATAAAATTAAACCCGTTGAAGTGTGTGTTTGGCGCATCGAACTGTGTGTAATCTGAAAGAAGTTCAGTAGTTGGGATGAAGGTTAGCAGGTTGGAGTCGGTTCATCTCCAAGCTAAGTCAGGAGATAAAAGCGCTCCGGGGAGGATCTAAATTTGAGTGGAATGAAGAGTGTAACAACGCCTTCGAACAATTGAAGATATAGTTAACATCAACCCCTCTACTCCAAATCCCCCGCGAAGGGGAAATGTTATTCTTATATTTGGGGGTTGGTCCAGATGCAGTAAGCTCCGTACTCATCCGGGAGGAAAAGAAGAAGCAGTTTCCAATCTATTATGTCAGCCACATTCTCAAAGATGCGGAAACCAGATATTCAATTTTGGAAAAGCTAGCTATAGCTCTAGTTATGTCATCTAGCAAACTTCATCCTTACTTTCAAGCTCATCCAATTTAGGTGGTTTCAGATCATCCTTTGAGGGGTACCCTAGAAAAACCAGATCATTCAGGAAGATTAGCTAAACAGGCTATAGAGCTAAACGAATTTGAAATATCTTATATCCCCAAAACAGCAATCAAGGCGCAAGTACTGGCGGATTTCCTGGTAGACACAACAGAGATTGGTCCAGAGCAGATTAAAAGATCTCCTTTGAACTGGATTATCTATGTATATGGGGCCTCAGGTAGAAACTCTGTGCGAGCCGAAGTCTTCTTGATCAGC
This sequence comes from Dactylorhiza incarnata, assembly GCA_033032865.1. Classification (NCBI taxonomy): domain Eukaryota; kingdom Viridiplantae; phylum Streptophyta; class Magnoliopsida; order Asparagales; family Orchidaceae; genus Dactylorhiza; species Dactylorhiza incarnata. The sequence continues at coordinate 4,788,457 of JAWHQI010000013.1, forward strand.
CCAAATGACATCAAATTGGAGCAGGCTATCACGTTCTTTTTTTCGGTCACGAACAACCAAGAAGAATATGAAGCACTCTTGGCCGACCTAAGACTCGCGAAAGAGCTGGGGATAGAACACATACATGTTAAAACAGACTCCCTTGTAATGGCCTCACAAGTATTGTGAAACTTTGAGACCAGGGAGCCAATGCTGAGAAAGTACCTGCTGCTAGCCAAAGAAGAAATTGGAAGATTTAAATCGTTCGCCATCGAGCATATTCCAAGAACACAAAATGAAGAGGCGGATGAATTATTAAAGTTTGGTCTTCCGTCAGGAGGAGTGACCTCTGAACTTTTCAATCCGGCAACAAAATAAGGAGAATTAATGCAAATTGATCAGCATCCATCTTGGAAGGACCCCTACGAACTATACTTATCTAAAGGGGAATTCCATTCATCCATAAAAGATAAGAGAAGATTCGGGAGAAAGGCGGCTTATTATTTCTTGATGGCAGGAGTCTTATACAGAAAGACTCGCATTTCTCCTCTAGCAAGATGTGTCTCGAAAGAGGAAGTTCCTGTGATACTATAAGAGGCACATTAAGGAGAATGTGGGAGTCATTCCGGGGCAAAAACTCCAGAGAAGAGAATCCTAAGACAAGGATATTTTTGTCCAACAATGAGGAAAGATACAGAAGCATTCGCCAAGCGGTGCGTTCAATGTCAAAAGTTTGCTCCACTTCAGCTTCAACCAGCCAGTCACTCATATCGATAACAACACCTTGGACATTTGCAGTTGGGGGATGGATCTTATCAGATCCTTTCCAACCGCTAGTAGGCAACGCCATTTCATAATCGCCATGATTGATTATTTTAGCAAGTGGATTGAAGCAAAGGCGTTGGCCAAAACTACCATGCAGGTTATCAAAAACTTCATCTGGGGAGAAATTGTTTGCCGACATGGAATCCCGTTGGCTATTGTCACTGATAATGGACCTCAATTCAACAATCCAGAGATGATCAATTTCTGCGATCAAATTGGAATAGATCTGCGATTCTCCTCAGTACATCATCCTGGAAGTAATGGGCAAGTGGAGGCTGCGAATAAACAAATCTTATATCTTTTGTAGAAGAAGGTTCTAAATCAAAGAGGAAACTGGGCAGAGCAGCTCCCTTCAGTCCCTTGGGTTCTTCGAACAACGCCAACTTCGGCCACAGGAGAAACACCATTCAAATTATCCCATGGTTCAGAGGCACTCATTCTCGTAGAATTCGAAGTAACCAGTCCCAGAGTTATGTGTGCAAAATAAGGGGATGAAGCTTGGATAAGGGCCAATGATGAAGCGATAAAATATAGTTTGGATTTCATCATAGAACTCCAAGATGAAGCAACTATCAGGCAGACAAAAGTAAAAATAAGAATGGCCAGACGTTTTGATAAGAATGTTAGAGTCAAACAATTCGCAGTCGGAGATGTTGTATTAAGAAAGGTGGATGCTGCAACCAGAATGGGTGTTGTGGGGGAAATTAAATCCCAGCTGGGCAGGGCCATTCATCGTCAAGGAAGTATTAAAGAGTGTGGCTTATCGCCTCCAGACAAGTGATGGGGAAGACATCTCGCGTACTTGGAGCGGTGACGATCTCAAACGATTCTATCCTTGAAATGTTGCTTTTCATTATTTGCATTTTGAATATTCAATGAGAAGCCACATACTGACACTTTTCCTTGTCTGGTGACTGTGCCTTTTTTATATATCCCTCACTGAACCTTGGAGACATCTCCAAGTTCTGCTTGAACCCCCTCAGATTGTAATCATTAGCGTAATACCATGAGGACCATGTGTAGCAGGGAGTTTTCGCATACGTGTAGTGGAAGCTTGCCAATTCCCGTGCGGAGGTCTTCAGAATATTGGATCCCAGCCAGTATCTAACACACCTCTGCATCAAGGGAGGTCCAGGTGACTGTTAGCTCTATCATGCTCCGAAAGAGATATAGTTACAACTTTGATGATCCTTCTAAGGAAAGAAATGTCGGTATAGCCTCCGCGACATAACCACACCTGCCCAACTGATCATCTTAGTCTGACCATCGAATACTCCTAAGGTACTCTCGAGAGGTGCTTTTAGGGGACACACAACTAGGTTGATCTCTTTGAGGAAAAGCAATGTCGGTAAAGCCTCCGCGGCATAACCACACCTACCCAATTGATCAACTTAGCTTGTAACCCCAGGCAAGAGAGCAGTTGAGTCGGTGAAATTCTTTCAGCTCTTATGACCACTTGAGGAAAGCAATGCTTGCTACCTAAGCGCACCTTCCCACTTAGTCATCTGAGTCTATAATTCTTTTACTTCTTTACAGGAAATTAATTTTCTCTTATGGTTCTTTATGACCATCTCGGAGAAAATAATGTTTAACAGATACGAGCACTTGTCTACCTGATTACTTAAAGATACATGACCTTAAGACCGGGCGGTTTAATCTCTTAAGCTGATCGGTTTGAATGAAAATAACAGGAAAAAATGGCAGCATAATGTGCTAACCGAGCGGTTAGAATAAATCTAGCTTTAAAGCTAGAAAGCAGGTTATTATAGGAAACCGTAAGACAGTATTTCTAACAGGTTGTCAATAACAATATAGACCAATCGGCTCACACAATCGGCTTATGATTAGCCTCATTATACTGTCGCGAGTTGGCACAATTAATTGATATTATATTATTCGCACGGTTCGATTTAATTCGCCCACAAGAAATTGGCCATGGAATGTTTTTGAAGTGTTAAAATTTGTTCCACAACTCAGGTTATTAGTCGTCCGGATTATACGTTGGCCACGCGACTTATTGTCTATACTTATGAGAGTGCTTCCCTGACAACTTCAAAAAAGTGAACTCGCATTGGTTAGACCGCTCGAACAATGTTTCATAGCTGTTCTTATAGAAGCTGATAGACGTTCGAGCTGAAAAGTGACCGCATATCTTGATGGACATTATCCAGACGTGTCTCATTACATCAAGAAATTGTTATTAAAATTCCTAAGTATTTGGGATTTACATCGACATTTGCCTGAGTTATGAAGTACCGCGCGACTTGACACTTCTTATATTGGATTCAAAAAACGTTAATGTTTTATTGGTCGTCCGGGATATATCCTAACCGCACGACTTATTGCTCATGATCAGAACTTGTAAAGATATTATTTCTGGCGGTTTCAGGCTGTGATTCATCTTCATTAAATCAGGATCAATCTTAATCAAAGTGATAAACCGTCCGAGCAGCATTCCATGATATTCGAGCAACTATTTATTTGAAAATCTCGCATAATGAGCTCAGACTTCTAGCCGCTCGGACTAAATTCTGACCGCATAACTTAGTATTCTGGCGGATTCAAAAAAGAACTTGCAGTTTAAAAGGAATAATGATCAAACAGATGGTCGCATAAGAACATTCACAAGTAAGTAAAGTCGCAAAGACAAACAGCTGAACAGGTAATTGTATCTTTCATTAATTCTCAAAAAATACATTTACAATCATTTAAACTGACCGCCTAACATATTTAAGCCGTCGGGTATATAAGAAATTTCAAAACACAAAAGTAACTAATCACCTGATTTAAGTCTTTTGGCCATAGGAGAACTTGAATCTCCTCCGCCTTCAATATCAATGTCAGGCGAATAGTCTCCGCTAGTCGATGAAGAACTTGATGATCCACTGTTAGAGACGCTCGAGCCTTCAGCCTCTTGGCTCTCAACTCGATCGGTCTCTCCTTCAGTAGCATCGGCTTCGGAAGCCGAATTCCCCCATCCTCGCCATCAACATTGGCTTCATTATCTTCCTTGACTTTATCTTCTGCAGCGGCTTTGTCCTCATCATAGTCTTCTTCTTCCGAACTGCTGGCATCAACTTTATTTTTATCCTTCGCCTTGCGGGTATGTCATCCAACTTTTTCTTCAGAGATGGATAGACATCCGAGAAGTTGAAGTCTTCAAAACCCGAAGACAGGTCGTTGAGCTCCCTCAAGCGGGTTAAAGCAACGTCGATCACTTTGGCAACATGAGGAAAGACCTCATCTTGGAAAACCGGGTTGTCGATATCATATTTTTTCTGTAAAAGAGAAAAAAGGTTAGACCGCAGGGTTTAAGAAATTTGGATATCACGAATCTTCATCAGGTGATAACTTAGCGACTCGGCCTCCTTTAACCGCGCGATCTCCTGCGCTTGCTCAGCGCATTTCTTTTCTAAATGACTATGGGCTGATATTAATCGCCTGTATGATAGGCCCATGAAGTCATTGGTCGTGAAGCTCCTTGCACTAACATGTGCGGCTAGCTTGGCGAGCTCCTCCTCAGGAACTTCTTTGAGTTTTTTCAAAGTTTTCCGGCCATACAGCGCAACACCGGCGACTACAGCGTGGAAGATTATTTTCTCGCTCCCCCAATACGGGAGCGCGGTTGACACTTGCACACAGTTGTCGTCTGGGAGCCAGCGTAAGGTCGAGTCGCCGCGCAGATCTTTTGGGTTGCCGCAGAAACGGAGGAGATCAAACTCGCCAGAAGAAGCCGAGCCCTCCTCTTCAGATACCTGCGGTCTGCTCTTCTTCCGCCGCTTCTCCCTTTGCGTCAGAACTAGGCCGCCTTGGCTAATCGGCTTTTTCTTCGGTACTATGGCATCAACTAAAAGAAAGAATGAAGTTATTATATAAAGCACACGAATAGCGATGACAAATTGTTGTGCAAACAGCGCGTCCAGAAATATAGTATTCAAAAGCTTACCGCCCTCAAAATGGACATTTTCCAACTCTGCGAGTAGGGGAATGTAGTAGTTCACATCAAGCCGCGCGTCCTTGATGAACTGGTAGATTTTGAGTTCTACCCCTACAACATCGCGCTGTCGGAAGACCTCCTCTTCCCGCACCTGCGGGTTAACCTGCAACAACCCGAGCTGGCCCTCGAAGATTAAGTACCTCTCCAACCAGTTCGCGATCTTGTTTGCCAGGTTGACGACCTTCAATCCCCTGTAGCGAAAGTACAAATAGCCTCTGAATACCTTTGTTCCGGCGTCCGGAATAGACCGCACGGAGAAGAATTTCCTGAACAGGCTGATTGAGAAGCGAACTCCTTCAGACCGCTGGTAAGAGATAAAGCCGAAGATTGAAGCTATGAAATTTGGCGGAAGTTGTCCAGGAACAATTCTGTAGCGGTCAAAAATTGTAATGACTTCAAGCGGGAGTGAAAACTTGAAGCCGTTATCAAAGTGGTCAATGGGGATGACGATTTGGGAAGGAGTTGATGAGTTGATTCGCTCATCACGCAAAGGAAGCCGCGCGAGTAGGTGGCTACTCGCCATATGTTTCTCAACGAAATCATCCAACTGCGCTTGAGTCATACAACATTCCTTATGGTTGGACGAGTGGAATGCTAAGGCCGCGCCAGTTCAGATGGCTACTATCTTCTCAGACCGCTTTGATTTGCTCTTATCCCGCATCTTGAATGTTGTTGAATAAGTCTCCGGAATGTCCACTATTTATAGAATCCAATGATCTGCATATAGTAAAATCAAATCGCGGCTAATTATTCTAGCCGCGCGGTTAGCAACCTGTATGGTTAGTTTTACAGCAGAAAGTCGCAAGCATACAACGCAAGCCGCATGGCTTGCCGATATCACAAATATTCCAAGTATTTCAAAGCAGAAATCACGAGTTTGCAGCACAAGCCGCACAGACTATAGAGCGATTCAGACATCATGAATATTCAAAGGCATTCAACAATAAAAATGTCAAGCAAACATTCAACGTCTATATCGTCCAAAGGACCGAGTTAAAAATATTATTACAGAATTGTTCTCGAAAAAGAATCATTCATGGTTGATCAGAAGAATGGTCTTCGCGATGAAGGCGCGCAACTCGATCACCAGTTTGAAGAAGAAGTTTATATATCTGACTTACGCTATGATGGAGGTGATTGATAGTACCGTGAAGCCGCGCGACATCCCGCTCTACCCGCATAGCAGGAATCATGCGAGCAGATTTTGCCTCAGCGGCCTCTACAATAGTAGCAACCGGATCGGCCGCCCTGACCGGTGGGGGATTTGAGGTCTCCCCAACAGTTGGGCGGCTCAATAACCGCGGCCTCTCATCATTCACATTTGCAGGTCGCCGGCTCCCGCCGACTTCCCTAGTCAAATGTATATACTTTTCTCGATAATACTTGCAGTCATCCTCGAGCTTCAGAATTGTTTTCTTCTCTTTGTTAAGCCGCGCGACCAGAACGACGTTCTGCTCCTACAACATCTTCTCTTTCTCAAACCGCTCTTTCTTTTCGACCTCCAGTGCAGCCCGCGTATCTCGCTCCTTTGCCCGCGCGACCTCAGCCTGATCTTCGAGGTCTTTTACCCTTTCCTTCAAGGTAATCAGAAGACCCTTGAAGTTGGCCAACTCCTCCTCTCCCGTATTTAAGTTTAGCGAAAAACTTGGCGCTGGTGGAAGCAGTGGAGGAAGGCTAGCCGTCAGGTCGCCCGACTTCATGGTTTGCTCCGGGTTTTCTATAATAAAGAGAATGCAGTTCACACAGTCAGAAGCGAATAACCTAATATAGAGAATACTACGAGATTAATGCCTGAATATACAGGCCGCCTCGATTGCTCGGGGTCCATTCTTCGACGCTGCTCTCTCCAAAATCTTTCATTCTATCTTCGTTTAGCGACAGAAGTTTGAATGGCAGATGAGAAATAGCTCGATGGAGGGTTCAATATCAAATCATTTTGCTTTTTCCGAGACCATGTTCTAAAGAAGCGGACAGGGTGATAGCCCGCACCATGTTTACCTTTTGCAAGGGGGTTTGACTGCCGCGGCTTATCCAAAGACTGCATCATCTCCTCCGCCTTCACCTTCATCAGCTTCATCCTGCTTTCTTCAAAGGTCCCCGTTCTCGAAGCGGTCTCCTAAGGCTTAGCCACATCCTCGCCAGGATGGTTGGCTTGTCTTGCCTCTGCAGGTCATCCATATCCTTTAGTATATCACTAACAGTTATGCTGGCTGCAGAGTTGAATGGCCACTCGTCCGGCTTATCTGGAGGAGTAACCTGCACCTCGGTAACTTCCTTGTCACGCGGCTTATGTTGGAGGCTAGCGCATCCAATCTCCTAGAGCCGCTTTGTTCTTAGCCCTCAGTTTCTTGACTTTCCTCGTTATCCCTCTCCGCCATTGTTTCGACCCTATTCCTCTTCTTAACAGAATCCAAGTCGGCCTGTTGAGACCGTCTGGAATTGTCTTCTACGACTACTAGCGACGAAGCAATCAATTCATCCGGGTTCAAAGAATTGACCGCCCTTCCTCTCCGTCATTCACATTCAAGTGAAGAACCCCAGAAGGGGAGAATTCTATGTTAAAGGAATTGCCACCTACAACTTTCGTAGGAATGGTGCTTGAACCCGCCTTGTCAGAAGGGGCGGGTGGATTGACCGGAGGGGGATTGGAACAACCCGCTTCTAGCTTAGATACATCCTTATTAGGGGGAGGAGAATCTGACTTAAAATTTTTTGTGTGATGGTGGTTGTGACAGTCCTCTCTGTCTTCTCAGACCGACGAACCTTTTTATTCTTGTGGTCTGCCGTTTTTCCTTCACGGACTACGATCTTGGACATCAGATCAGCCATTCAGATCAAAGGACCGACGACTTGAAAAATTCTAACTGCTAATGGCGAATAGTGCCCTGTGGTTTTAGAAGAATTATGCAGAGTGGAAAGCTTTCAGAGCTTTTTATAGATTACAGAAGAAACCAGGCGCGGTCTCCGGCTATAACTTATATTTTCGAAATTTCCTCGAAATTTGAAAATATGAGGGGATCATGTTTACCCAGAAGACCGCTATCAACACAATGGACCGCTCAGACCGGTCGGTCTGCTATGTTAACTGCCTAGCTCTTTATGATTGCTTGCGCATAAGCCTTTCGGTTCATCAGACCAAGCCGCTCGGTCTACATATCGTCAGACCGCCATCGAGAGGGTTACAATCAGGACTCGACTAGAGGGCAAACTGCGGTTTCGGATCGTAGACCACCCGAGTTGCTTCTCTGTTCTGCTCATAGCTCATCTCAGCCCCGACTCGATATAAACCGGAGTTCAAGTCACCAGGCTGCGCGACTTCTCTCTTATCTCATTTCTGTATCCCGTCACCTCCTGCCCGATTCTCTAGTATCCGGGCAGGCGGTTATTTTATCCATGCCCATTTGGGCGGGCCCCGGAGCCTATAAATAGGGGGGGGGGAGACGTTCCCAAGACATACACACTCAATTCCAAGAGCTCGCTTGTTTGAGCTGCGGTCTCGAGTTCAGTGTTTTGCGACTTGTTGCCAGACCGACTTCTTTCTTGCTTTGCCTTGTAACCCGCTGCAAACACTTTTTTTAAATTAAGGGAAAGCCCATCACAAGAGTGGCATTCTCCATGACAGGCGAAGTCCGGTCTCGACCACTGCCAGCGGTCTAAGTAGTTTAATTTCTCTAAGTCAATAGTATCCGACAACCCGCAGCCTCCTCTTTTCCCTCGCTTTCTTAGCGTCAATCGTGGAGGTGCAATTTCGACATCAACAAAGCGATAACTGCGTAATGTGTTTTAATGGACCACCCTGGGGTGCTTTTAGCCAGGGCGAGTCAGGTAAGGTCTCGCGGAGCTAGTCTAGCGAGGCGAGTGGAGGCTCGCCTCTACTCGCAAGAGGAGGTCTCACGAGACCAACTCGCATGGAGGCTAGCGAGTGGCGCCCCCAAGGGCCACTCGCCCGACAGGGGGATGCAGGTGAATTTACACCAATACCCTTGGTGGGCCTCCAATAGCCCTCCAGAACAACGGAGTCTGGCTATTAGCAGACTAATTAGGGGTGCGTATAGCAAAACAAAAAGGCGGAAGCCTGCTATTAGAAGACTAGAATAGAAAGGCTATAAATAGACCCTGAAGGGAACCTTTGGAGAGCATGCTAGATCTTTTGCTTCTCCTCAGGTTCTCTTTGGTTAGCTCCTTCAACTCTCCAAGGTGCCCGACTACAGTCTTGGCTTGGGAGGAGAAGCGCTCAAAAGATCTTCCGGGTGTGTGGTGGGACCTCCACGCTGTTGCCAAGGGTCGTGTCTTTCGTTCTAAGTCTTCGGTCAGGTTCCTTTGAGGGATCAATAAGCGCTAGCTACCCCCCTTCACAGGGGTCCAAACTCCTCGTTGGGCCAAATACCGATTCCAACAATAGCAAAACCAAAAGGCGGAATCCCACTATTAGCAGGACAGTATAGAAAGGCTATAAATAGACCCTTTGGGGCACCTTTGGAGAGCATTCAAGATCTTTGCTTCTCCTCAGGATCTCTTTGGTTAGCTCCTTCAACTCTCCAAGGTTCCCGACTATAGTCTTGGCTTGGGAGGGGAAGCGCTCAAAAGATCTTCTGGGTGTGTGGTGGGACCTCCAGGCTATTGCCAAGGGTCATGTCTTTCGTTCTAAGTCCTCGGTCAGGTTCCTTCATGGGGTCAGTAAGCGCTAACTGCCCCCTTCATTGGAGTCTAAACTCCTCGTTGGGCCAGATACTGGTTCCAACATTTTTGGTGTGGTGAGCATGGAGAGCAGCTATTGCAAGAAATTACCTCAGAGGTAACATGGTCGGAGAGGGTGAGCGAGAGGGAGAATTCGGTAATTTGCCACCACCTGGCCCGCCTGTGACAGTAGAGATGCTGGCGGATCTTCGCAGGGAGGTGCTCGAGACTATCAACCTCGCCTTCACCGCGGTGCGAAGCGAGTTCGCCACTCCAGCACCTCAGGTCATCCCACCGTCAGGGGTAGGCGAGAATACCCCAGGGCAGAGAGCCGACAAGGAATTGGCCGGCGAGGCGCCGGGACGAGACCTCGTGGTGCGAGAGCTGTTTCTGAGTCCGGCGAGTGCTGTTCCGGCGAGCACTATACCGGTGAGCACCGTTCCGGCGAGTGAGGGTCCAGTCAGGGAGCTCGTGGGGAGAGTCGAGAAGGCAAGAACGACGACTGGAGGAAGCCTGTTCTGCGAGTTGGTGCTCTCAGCACCACTCCCTGAGGGGTTCTAGGAGCCGGACATGTTGTACTACACCGTCAAGGAATACCCCGTCCCACATCTACAGTGGTTCGAAGGTATGGTCACCCTCAGGCATCTGTCGGACGCCTTCAACTGCCGACTCTTTGCGACCACATTGAAGGAGAAGACAAGGGACTGGTTTCACCATCTCCCGAGGGGATCGATCTATGCTTTTGAAGACCTGCGCCGCAGCTTCTTGCTTCGCTTCTCGACCTCAAAGAAGAGGAAGAAGGACGTCGAGGCGCTCTTCAAGATTAGGCAGGGGCCCGGGGAGTCGTTGGACCATTATGTGGACCGTTTCCAGGAAGAGGTCCTCCTCATCCAGGAGGTTCCGGGATTCACCCTCCAGCTTTCCTTCACGGTAGGGCTGCGTGAGGGATTCTTCAAAATGTGTCTGAAGTGGAAGGCCCCCTTGTCCTTCAAGGAGTTGATGGAGAGGGCGGTGGAGGAGATCGAGAGCGAGGCAGCCAACCCAGAGTTCACGAAGAGGCTAGCAAAGCTCAGTGAACCGGGGGTCAAGCAGCAGCAGGTTTGGAGAAGGGAAGAGCCGAGGGCCCTAGAGTTGGGGTGGAGACAGCAGGGAGGTGGAAACTTCCATGGGGGTCAAGGAAGACCTCATTAGATCGGGTGGAGGCAGGGTCCGAGGCCGTTACCTCTCCCGCCTCAGCAAGCTATGACCATCAGGCGAGGAGGAAGAGGAAGGGGAGGAAGAGGAGCAGGAGCAGGAGAGGGAGTGAGAAGAAGGAATCGCGACGTGGAAGCCGAGAGAAGGGGGTGGCGTTTCCCTATTGTGACTTCCACCAAGAGGAAGGTCATGCGACGGCCACCTGCCCAGAATTCTTGGAGATAAGAGAGGATAGAGCATCGGCACAACGGGAGCAGGGACCAGTGAGGATCGAGGAGGTCCTACCCTGAGAGGAGGAAGAATAAAGGTGCAAAGACCAGGTCGATGTGGGGACCCATGAGGATCAGAGTGATCCATGAGGGTGTGGGGGGGTCGAGGCGACCCGAAAGGCGAGCCTCCATGTCATGTATCTTCAGAGCGTGGCTTCGACATCTCAAGCCCCACCCCCAGCGGAGAAGATCACCTTCTTGCAGAAGGATATTACAGGTCATGAGGACCCGTTCTGCGATGCGCTGGTTATCCAGACAACCATCGAGAACTTCACCGTCTCCCGAATCCTCGTGGACAACGGGAGCTCGGTCAATGTCATCTTAAAGAAGGCATTTGATGAGATGAAGGTGGAGGCGAGGAGAGTGCTGGCCTCGGATGGCCCCTTTGTTCGGATTCTCGGGGGAGATAAAGGAGGTGGAAGGAGGAGTGGGGATCCACGTCGTCCTAGGGGGGCAGTCCCGTAATTGCCGGTTCATCATCGTAGACGCTCCGAGCAGTTACATCGCCATCTTTGGACAACCCCTCATCTGTACGTTCCGATGTGCCCCCTCCACTTTCCACCAGTGCCTCAAGTTCAATGCAGGAGGAGTCCAGATCCAAGTGAGGGGTGACCCCAAGATAGCGAGGCAGTGCTACGTCACCACGGTCAACAGCACCTGGCAAGCCGAGGCAGAGGGGATGGACTAGGAGATGGAGAGGCAAGATGAAACGGGAGGGGTCATTGGAGGACCCGAGACGAAGGAGAAGAGGGCTGAAGGGGAGAAGAAGGTGAAGCCCAAGCTGGAGGAGTGGAGGAGTTGTCAGACGTTAGGGAAGAGTGGATGGAGGAAGGAGGGGCCGAAGCGCTTGCTTGCGACGAAAGGAGGGATAACAATTGGGGGGAACAGTCCTGGCTGGAGGCTATGGATGAGGTTGTGGAGTTGAAAGTCACTTCCTTGGCGGGAGTGATAAAAAAGTAAAGATCAACGGGGAGCTCGGCCCCGAGGAGAAAAAGAAGATCCTGGCCTGTGTCTAGGAGAACGTGGATGTCTTCGCATGGAGCGCGGTGGACATGCCTGGGATCAATGCAGATGTGGCCTTCCACCGCCTCAACATTGACCCCGACACCCGTCCCATCCATCAGAGGAAGAGGTCCACCGCGGACAAACTGGAAGGACCCATCCGGGAGGAGGTGAGCAAGCTCCTCAAGGCAGGCTTTGTATCAGAGATCTAGTACCCAAGCTGGGTCTCCAATGTGGTGATGGTAAAGAAAGGGGATGGCAGGTGGAGGATGTGTGTAGATTTCTCTTTGGTCAATAAATCATGCTCTAAGGATTGTTATCCCCTGCCTCGAATCGACGCGCTGGTTGACTCAGCCGTCGGTTTTTCTCTAATGAGTTTTTTAGATGCATTTTCAGGTTACCACCAGATTTGCATGCACCCACCCCCCGATGTCAAGGATATCTCTTTCATCACCGGGGATGGGTGCTATTGCTACATGATGATGCCCTTTGGACTGAAGAATGCAGGGGAGACATATCAACGGATGATGCATAGGGTCTTTCGAGAATAGAAGGGGAGGATCCTGGAAGTGTACATGAGCGATCTTATGATTAAAAACTGGGACCTACAGTCCCACCTTCGGGACCTCAAAGAAACTTTTGTGACCTTGCAAAAGTTCAAGATGAAGCTCAACCCCCAGAAGAGTGTTTTGGGGGCAAGCTGAGGGAAATTCTTAGGCCATTTGCTCACCCCGGCAGGGGTGGAGCCTAACCCAGACAAAGTCAAGGCGATATTGGAGCTAGGATCACCAAGGAACGCAGAGGAAGTTCAACGCCTCACTGGGAAGTTGGCCGGACTGAGTAGGTTTCTCTCTAGGGAAGGATAGAAGTGTGCGTCCTTCTTCAAGGTTCTACGGTGGAATCAGAAGTTCGAGTGGACCTCAGAGTGTAAGGAGGCTTTCCAAATATTGAAGAGGCACCTAACTCAGGCCCCGTTGCTCCGGGGACCAAGGCAGGGAGAAGATCTATCCCTGTACCTAGGGGAAGGACCCGAAGCATTAAGCTCCGTGCTGGTCCGGAAAGAAGGGAAAAGGCAGCTCCCAATCTATTACGTTAGCCGAGTACTGAGGTAGGCGGAGCTCAGGTACCCCATCCTAGAGAAGTTGGCCTTCGCCCTAGTGGTGTCGGCCCGAAAATTCTGGCCTTACTTCCAAGCGCATTCAATCAAGGTGGTGATCGACCACCCCCTTCGCAACATCATGGATGGGGTGGAGCACTCCTGAAGGCTAGCCAAATGGTCTCTGGAGCTGAGCGAGTTTGGCATCTCGTTCGTGCCTAGGTTATCGATAAAGGCGCAGGCAGTGGCAGACTTCTTGTCCGACTACGTGACCGAGGTGGAAGAAGCCGGACCACCCTACTCAGTAGCCTGGAAGATGTTGGTTGATGGAGCATCAGGGAAGCATTCCTTTGGGGGGGGGAGTCATCCTAGTGAGCCCCCAAGGGATAAGGATTGAGCATGCCATCAACATACATTTCCCACTCACCAACAACCAGGTCGAGTACAAGATGGTAATAACAGGCCTACGACTGTCTCGAGAGTTGGGAGTTCAAGACGTGGAGGTCTCGACGGACTCCATGGTGGTGGCTTGCCAGGTCAAGGGGGAATTCGAGGCAAATGAACCAACTCGCCAGCGATATTTGGAGAAGGTAAAAGGGACTGATCAAACAGTTCCGCACCTTTTCTATCCAGCATGTGCCAAGAGAGGAGAGCATCCCGGCAGACCTCCTGTCTAAGTTCGGTCCCAAGGCAGGAGGCACGGTGTCAGAGCTCTTCCGACCATCTATCGAGGAAAGGGAATTGATGGAGATAGATCAGCGGGCATCATGGATGGACCCCTTCATAACCTTTCTTACCTCGGGGGAGTTCCCAGAAGGGGATGTGGATAAGCGTCGACTCAGGTATAAGTCGGCATACTACTATTTGCATGTAGGTGTACTGTACCGGAAGACCCTCTCAGGGCTCCTAGCCTGCTGTGTATCGGAGGAGGAGGCCGCGAGGGTCCGGGAAGAGATCCACTCCGAAGTGTGCGGTAGCCACTCGGGGAGCTGGACCCTGGAGGGGAGGGCGTTGAGGCAAGGTTACTTTTGTCCTACCCTTAGCAGAGATGCGGCGGAGTTTGCGAAGAAGTGTTCTAAGTGCCAGCTATATGCCTCCTCCAACTGCTTTCGGCCCAGAGGCTTCAGAACATCACAGCTCAGTGGTCATTCACAATATGGGGATTAGACTTGGTATGACCATTTCCTCAGGCCAGTGGTCAGAGGAAGTTCCTGCTAGTTATGATCGACTACTTTTCCAAGTGGCTAGAGGTGAAGGCGCTGGCCAAGGTGACCTCCGAGGTAGTAAGGAATTTCATATGGGGGGAGATAATTTGTCGGCATGGGCTCCCACTTGCCATCGTCGCGGACAACGGGCCACAGTTTGCCAACGATGAGTTTGTCAGCTTCTGCACCCAGCTAGGTATAGATCTTCGGTTCGCGTCGGTCCACCACCCAAGGAGCAATGTGCAAGTGGAGGCGGCGAATAAAATTATTGTGAACTTGCTGAAGAAGAAGGTCGTAGAACAGCTACCCTCGGTCCTCTGAGCCTTGAGGACCACTCCAACACAGCCACCGGGGAGACCCCATTCAAGCTCTCCCACAGGTCCGAGGCCGTGCTTCCTATAGAGTTTGATATAGATTTTTTGCGGTTTTGAAATTTAGTGAAAGGTTGAGATTTTCTCCAAAACTATATCCGATAAAGGCAAGTGTACCTTATCGTCTATAGTATAGGATATTTAGGAATATCAAGGTCATATTCCACGGGGCGCGTTGATTACTTCTACTTCGAGGAAAATCACTATTATTTTATCGACGAAAATCTGAGGTTTTGATTACTTAGCTAAAAAGATAAACTAATTGCAAGCTAAATGAGAAGATTAAACATTGCATGAAAGGAAAGAGAAATTGACATTGCATAAAAAGGAAGAAATTACTTAAGGAGAAAGAGAACATGAAAGAGGAAACTAAATTTTTCTTTATTGAAAATCAAAAAACGATTACAAGCTTAAAGAGAGATTACAAAGCTAGGAAAGGAAAGTTACAAGCTTTAATTAACTAGTGCAAGCAATAAATAAAACTAGTACATTACATGAAAAAGAGAACATGAAAGCTTAAGGAAGAACATGAACATGAACATGAAAGACTCACTATCAGCTCTAGCAGCACCTTCCCCACTCCAAAATTCTGAACCCTGGACTCAAGGAGAACCTCTGAATTTATAGGAAAAAATTTCAGATTACACGCCCTTGGTCACGGGCGTGACCAAGGGCGTGACTGCACTATTCACATCGGATCCGACAGCGGCATGGGCTTTCTGGACAGCGCGGCGAGAAATGACATGTCACGGGCGTGACATGTCGGGTCACGGCCGTGACTTTGGACGGCTGCATTAAATGCGGCGTGGGCTGGAATTTGGCGCGGCGGCGAAGCAGAGATCACGCGGGCAAGTCACGGCCATGACATGTGGGTCACGGGCGTGACTCAAGTTGACTTCTCGACTACAGCTCCATGTCTCGACGGCGGCTCTACGTGGAAGATTCTAAGATTACACGCCCCCGGTCACGGGCGTGACTTTGGGTCACGGGCGTGACCTGGGGCGTGACTTGGTGTGGACTGGTTCAAACAGCGTGGCATCGATTCTGGACTGATCTTCAGGTTACACGCCCTTGGTCACGGGCGTGACCGAGGGCGTGACATGCCATTTTTCCCGATTTGTCCCAAAATTCTGCAAAAATTGAAATTAAGCTAAGTTAGAATCAAAATTACAAAAAGAACTACTAATAACCTAAAATTGACATAAAAAGGAAAATTCATATTAAATATTTACAAAATTTTCTATTAAAAAGTTATAAAAATACTACTTATCAGAGTTCGAGGTAAAGTCACCCAGGGTGGTGACCGCAGAGGAAGGATATGAAGAGTGTCCACCTTCCGACATGAGGTGGTTAAGAGGTGAATGGCCCGGTACTTTGACAAGCATATCCGGGTCAAACAGTTCGATAAGGGGGACTTGGTCCTGAAAAAGGTTGATGCAGCCGGAAGGGGAGTAACGGTGGGAAAGCTCAATCCCAACTGGGAAGGTCCATATGTTGTAAAAGAAGCGCTCAAGTCAGGTGTGTATCACCTCCAGGATGTGGACAAGGTATCCCTCAGCCAAACTTGGAGCGGGGACGATTTGAAACGTTTCTACCCTTGAACGTATTTATTAACTTATTTTTTGTTGGGAATTGTTCTTTTCTAATATTTGGCCCATTCAAGGTTTTTTTTTGAGGTGCTGGAATGCCCCGGATCGATTCCACTGCAGGGCTCTCATTAGCCGGTGGGTCAGGTTGATCTCCGGAGAGGCTGGCAAGGTAGCAACACGGTGTTGGAATGCCCCAAATCAATTCTGCTACCGGGTTCTCATTAGCCGGTGGGTCAGGTTGATCTCTAGAGAGGCTGGCAAGGTAGCAACACAGTGCTGGAATGCCCCAGATCGATTCCTCCGCCGGGCTCTTATTAGCCGGTGGGTCAGGTTGATCTCCCGATATGCTGGAAAGGTAGCAACACGGTGCTGGAATGCCCCAGATCGATTCTGCTACCGGGCTCTCATTAGCCGGTGGGTCAGGTTGATCTATGGAGAGGCTGTCAAGGTAGCAACACGGTTCTAGAATGACCCAGATCGATTTTGCTGCTGGGCTCTCATTAGTCGGTTGGTCAGGTTGATCTCCAGAGAGGCTGGCAAGGTAGTAACACGGTGCTGGAATGCCCTGAATCGATTCCGCTGTCGGGCACTCATTAGCCGGTATGTTAGGTTGATCTCCGGAGAGGCTGGCAAGGTAGCAACTCGGTGATGGAATGCACCAGATCGATTTTGCTGTCGGGCTCTTATTAGCCAGTGGGTTAGGTTGATCTCCAGAGAGGCTGGCAAGGTAGCGACAAGGTACTGGAATGCCCCAGATCGATTTCGATGTTGGGCTCTCATTAGTCGGTGGGTCAGGTTGATCTCTGGAGAGGATGGCAAGGTTTCTGGTAGCACTTAACTTCCCCAGGTCAACTCCGCTGTCGGGCTCTCACTAGCCGATGAGTCAGGTTGATTCCTGAAGAGGAAAGGCAAGGGAAAGCGGATGAGTTGGATCGTCACAAACGGGTCTCCCGACCAGGCTCTCACCTAGCTGGTAGGGCCGTAAGTTATCTCGTTGGCAAGAAAAAAATTCAAGGAGGCTCTAGAGGACAGGATTCACGAGTGGGCCAACACAAGTGGACACTCTCTTGGCGTGAACCCCTGGGCGAGAACTCATCAGTAAGGGGGCAAAAATCGTGGCAAGATTCTCGGTCAGTATATGCGAATGAGCCTTCCAAAATGGGCATTCACTCGTCGAGAACTCACAGGCGGGAACCTATCAGAAGGAATGCAAAGGAAAAATTCAGACTAAGTCCCGCGAAAAAGGGCGAATGCGCGAGCGCTCAAGCAAAATGCTGGTGCGTGGGGTGCGCGCCAATACGCGAGTGCGTATGTGTGCGAGCATGCGTGCGTGCGAGTCAGCGGACGTTTTAACAAAGCGCGGGTGCACGTGTTCGAGTCAACAAACATTTTTACAAAGCGCAGGTGCACGCGTGAGGCGTGTCGTCGGGACGTAAGCACGTAAGCGAGTGGTAGCAAGAAAAGTGAAAATAGAAGATAAAAGAAACTGGCAGGAAAAATTTATTTCATTTCTTTCCAAAAAATGGTTTACATAAGGGGTGTTGAGTCTCGCCTTAAAAAAAGAAAATTCCAAATTGGAAAAGTTTACATCATTCAGGACTCGTCCGCTGACTTCTCGTCCTCACTTTCGTCGCTGGGAGGAATCAGATCGAACAACTTCGGGATGAGCTCCTCGACTGTGAGCTCCTCCGCTTCGGTAGACAGGAGCCCGACCCCTTGAGGGTATTAAAAATGTGTCTCTCCAACAAAATAGCGTTGTCGCGCATCATCTCCTCCTCCGCACGCTCAGGTTCTTCACAGTCCTGGGGCTGCGAGGAGCAGGAGGAAGGGTGGCCCGGACAAGCTCCTGGTTATGGGCCTTCAGCACGGCAACTTCCTTCTCTAGCTCCATCTTGCGAGCGAGAAGCTGGCTCGCAGTCTCAGGGTCCTACAAAAAGCGAGTGGGTTACGAAAGAATGTTGCGAAAGGTAGTAAGCGAGTTCTCGGCAAACTTTCCATCACATCCTTGAGACTCTCAAGGAGGCCCTCGTAGACCACCTGTTTTTCCTCCAGCTTGGCAAGCTCCTCGGTCGCCTCCTTTAGCTCGCGCTTCAGCTCCTCGGAGTTCCTCTCCATTTGAAGACAATGACGTTCGGCCATGTGGGCGAGCTCCAGCCCGCGAAGCTGAGCTCGCGCGCTGTTGGGAAAAACCCTTGATTTAACTTAACAAATTAATTAATAGTGATTTTATTCACTAGGATTTAATTTACCCATTGTATAGTGAGGGTAACTTGGTCTCTAGATGTCTTAGGATGTCACACTCAGCCTAGAGTGTCAAGACCAGTTAAAGGGCTGCAAATTTGGGCAAAGTTAATAATGGTGTCGAATGGAATTCGACGCAACATTGAGTTCATGTCGACGCTACTCCGACTAGAAGTCTAAGTGGATCATCTCTACTGTCAAAGTAACACTAGTCGACGTTACATCGAATAGATATCGACACAAAGACCAGATACTTGTCGAAGGAACTTGAGAAGTCGACGCAGCTTCTACTTCAAACTCGACGCAGAAGGGAATACTTGTCAAAGCCATTTAAAGTCGACGCAACGTCGACTTCATCTCGACGCAGTTAATGGAAGTCAGAGTGGATGCTATTCAACTCGATGGGTGCGTCTATAAGGAATCGATGCAACAACAACTAGCCGAGTTCAGTCAGAGCACAGAAGAAATCGAAGCAGCTCTTAGATGAACTCAAAGCAGTGTCGATAAGAGAGGAAGTTAATTCGACGCCACGTCGAATACAGTCTGTGAAAGTTCAATCTTTACAGCTGTCTTTCTGAGGCTTCTATCATGGCCCACATCTCTCAGACTGTTCTCCAACGGTCTAATAATTGCCTGAAGAAAAAGGAAACATTAAAGAAAGGGAAAATGGCTTTCTTGGAAGTATACATCTTCTGGTTGGACAGATCGAAAAGTAATTAAGGAAGGAAAGAGAATGTCTATCAAATATACCTTTTTAGGTCTTACCTAACAAGTAAACAAATTCAAAATAGAGACAGGGTGTATAAGGATAAAGAAGGAAGAGAAGAACATGGCATTAATCACAATCAACCGACTCTTCTCAAATTAGGGGTTTCCTATCTTCTTCTCCCTCTCCCTCAGGAACCCTAATACAGAGCTGTGAAAGAGAAAAGAAGGCTCTGGTGTTCTTCATCTGATAGAACAAAGAATTTGGACAGCTGCTCTTCATCACCATCTTGTGGCAGCCAGATCTCAATCAGCAGAGGAAGAAAAGAATCTGACAATACAAAGCTCCAACAATCTATTATCATCAAAAGCAGGGGCTAATCAAGAGCAGATTCTTTGGAATAACCAAGAGGCTGAATTTCATACAGCCATCACAATAATTCTGAGAACAGAATTCCTTTAACCTTCCTTCTTCTCATTCTCTTTCTATTTCCTGTAAAAGAGTTTTATTAATCCCTCTTCAAAGGATTCAGTGGTTCAAGATCTCCTTATCAAAAGATCTGGTGGTTCATGATCTCCTTATCAAAAGCTCATTGGTTCTAAGAGTCTCCTGATCAAAAGACTCAGGCATAGGTGGTGGATTCCTACCAGGTGGTAGAAGAGAGGACTACCCACATTTTGGGGAACCTCTATAAAATTCATTGTGTCTGTACTGTGATTTTCTGTGTTGTCCAGTCTTTTATTTTGCACTTATTTTCTGCTTTCTTTATTCTGCCTGGATTGTTAAGCATATTTCTTTAGAATAAATTATTGTTAAACACAGTTAGGGCAGAAATATTTTAAAACTCTATTCACCTCCCTCTAGAGGAATCTCAGAGGCACACTGTATACTTTCAATTGGTATCAAAGGGAGGTTGATCATTAAGAGGTTAACACCTTGATCAAAAAGACTGCCTACTCTTATTTTCTTTTCTTTAAACATATTTAATAAAGAAAATGAGCTCTAAGGATTATGCTTCTACAAGACCTCCAGTGGGTAATCTGAATAAATTCACACTCTGGAAGGCCAGAATAAAACTTTACATGAACTCAATTGATGAAGATATCTATGATGTTCTTCTCACAGATCCTCCTGCTCCAGTCAGACAAAAGGAAGGAGAATCCTCAACAACTGAGGCTGTCCCAAGAAAGGAATGGACAGAAGCTGAAAAGAAGGTCAAATCATGTGATGCCAAGGCCATGAATATCTTAGTGTCAACAATGTCAGATGACATCTTTCAGAAGGTTGCTGAATGCCAATCAGCAAAGGAGATCTGGGATTCACTCACCACAATGGTGGAGGGAAGTGCTGATGAAAGGAAGGACAAAAAGTCCCTCCTCATATCCCAGTATGAGAACTTTCAAAAGAAAGCTGAAGAATCAGTTGCCAACATGTATGACAGATTCAGTCTGATCATTAATGAGCTCAGAGGCTTAGACAAGGAGATATCCTTGACTAAAATTAATGATAAGATCCTCATGTGCTTCCCTAGCTCATGGAATTCTAGAATCTGGGCAATTAGAGAATCCAGATGCCACAGAGAAATTTCAACTGAAGCTTTGCTAGGAAATCTTAAGTCCTATGAGATGCTTCTGAAAAACAGGGCTGAGGCTGAAGAAAGGGAGACCTCTCCATCTCTTGTTCAAATGTCCCTTGCTCTCAAAGCTGCTGAAGGAGAGTCCTCCACTCCTGAGGATGAAATGTTCTGCCTGCTGGCAAAGAGATTCAAGAAGTGAGTAAAGACTGAGGACTCAAGGAGAAGAGAATAGGACTCAAGGCCCAGGTATGATAAGACTCCAAAGAAGGAGGTTATCTGCTATACCTGCAATAAACCAGGGCACATTGCTCCTTGATGATTAAAATTTGGAAGACTTCTTTTTATTGTTTCGGTTAACCTTTATATAACAAGATTAGAATTAGACGGATGTTTTCGAAGAGTTTCGCAAGTACTCCTACTTTGAAAAACTAATTGTTATCATATCGAAAGATAGAAGTAATGGTCCTTTTCTTCTTTCAAAGTATTGACGATTACGCCTCGGCTACGACGCTGAATTCTATTGATTTTTAAAATAGCAAAGGAGAGTTTTGCAAGTTTTGGATTTGAAAAGTGTTTGTTTAAATTTTAATCCAAATTAATCATAAGATAAAGGTAAGTATACCTTATCGCGAGTAATATATGATATTTTGTTTTAGAAAATATCGAGGTCGTATATTTCCGCGGATCGTGTTGATTATAGCTACTTTGAGGAATGAATTATTATTTTATCGGAATAAGCTTTTAGCATGGGTTTTTAAAAGAAAACGATAATAAACGTATAACTAGAGATCTAAACGATGATAAAGATAATGCTCGACGTTGAATTACCTTGAGACAAAAATAGTCTTTTTAGAAGTAAAAGTTATGACTTTTTAAAACATTAAAATGGCTTGGCCGTGGAGGTTCCATAATTATGAACGCTCCTCTCTCGAGGGTACGCCCACCTAAGATTATGAATATTCGACCGAACTCTCGTTCTTTAATCGAATCTCCTTAATACTCGCTTTATGTTCTGAACCCCGCTATTGGGTTTTTTACTTCCAATTCGGGAGACTTACCTCATTCTCTCTCGAGGGAAGAGCGCACTTCTCTTTACCCGTGAGCGATCAGTCCATACGCACGAGCCTCTCGACTAACTAGTGTACGAAAATGGAAAAGAAAACCACACATCGATTATGTGGCTCCACTCAACGTTATTCTCGGGTAAACCTTAAGTTCATTAATTATTTTTAGAAAGAGATGTTTTTACTTCTAGAAAAACTATTTTTGTGTCCCAATGCTCTTCGACATCGTGCGCTAAAGGAAATTAGCCACTCATCGGAATGGAGACGACATTAATAATTAGAAAATACATGTTTAATAATTTAAGTGGATATAAGCGGATAAAAAGGGAAATAAAAAGACTTATATAAAAGCAGTAATAGTATCCGCCCCAACCATCTTAATCAAGCGCTAAAGAAACTTAGCCTCTCATCCGGGACGGGGGTGGTATAGAGCAGTTATATAAAGACTGAAATAAAGCTATGTTACAAAAAAAAAGAAAAAGGAAAAACGAAAAAAGCGTTTAAACGAAAGCGATAAATAAAGCGTTGAAAGAAAAGCAATAAACTATTTTTATGAAAGCAGTAAACCTAAATTATGAAAGCAGTAAACCTAAGTTATGAAAGCAATAAACTATTCTCATACACACACACACACTAACATAAATTGAAGAAGAAAATGATCCAAATGAGAAAAACAACATTTTGTTTCTAAAACAAGCATTACAACTAGAGTAGGAAGACGAAAAATTACAAACGAAAATAAACTTAATTGCATAAAAAAAACTCACATTCACTCAAAAGAACTCAAAAACACTAATAAGCACTCAAAATTTGGATGAAAATTCCTTCAGCCGAGCCCCTCTATTTATAACTGATTTTTTTTACACGCCCCTGGGTCACAAGCGTGTCTTGTGGTCACGGGCGTGACCCCGGGGCATGACATTTGCTCCAGCTTATCGGCCACCTTCTCGAAGGATCCACCATCAAAATAAGGCTGTACACGGGCGTGGCTTGGATTGTCACGGGCGTGACCCTGGGGCATGACATTGGGCGACAGACGTCAGCAGCATAGGCGCGACTTTGGGGCGTGATGCGCTGGTGGTACACGGGCGTGACTTTGCTGGATCACATGCGTGACTTATAGAGTCACGGGCGTGACTTGGTGAAAATCCATCGAGACGCTGGGACGACACACTTATCCATCGAGAAGAGCAGTTCACGGGCGTGACCCATAATGTCACGGGCGTGACTTGGTCGATTCGTCGGAATTTGGTCTGGATTTGGCCGAAAGCTGGAAACTTGGCGTTTTAAAATTACACGACCCTTGGTCACGGGCGTGACTTAGGGGCGCGACTTGACAAAAAATGCCAAAATCTGCAAAAACAAAAATAAAACTAAGTTAGTAAGGAAATAATGAAAAGAAGCAATTTATTTATTAATTTACATAGAAAATTCACAATATTAATTAAAACTATACTAATAACTATACTAAAAATACATATATTTTACTACTCATCAAATACCCCCATACTTTAGCTTTTGCTATTCCAGAGCAAAAGTAAGAGAGATCTATACGGGATTAACATAAGTTCTAATTTTTAACTATCATTTTATTTTAATCATAAGAGACTGAAAAATAAAAATTCGGAGTAATAAGAGTTAAGTCCAAAATTATGCAAATGATTTAAGTAGAAAGAAATGTCTTAGCCAAAAAACTTCTTAATTAACCAAATAGCAAGCAAAATTGCAATCATTAGTAAACGAGATTAGATCGATATTATAAGAACCATTGTTTAAAGAAACGTGAAGGAAAAATATAAGTTACTAATTATGCTCTCAAATGATTTTTTGAATTAAAATTAGAAACAATAATTTGGCTAAGGAAAAAGGGGTAAAAAGCCTTGGCAAAAAGAAAAGTTTTTGAATTAGGGGTGATGGTTTTTATTCGTCCACCCCTTCATTTTAGCCTTTTTTGGTGCCCCCGTGGTTTACGAGGGAAAATAATTCATTTGTTTTAATTAACCCAATGCTTATGTTTACGGAACAAAATCTTATTCCCATTGACATAAGATCATTTAAAGTTTTTATTGGGTGCCTATGTTTACAGAATGAATTCTTATTCCCATTGACATAAGATCTTTTTCTTCTTTTGATTTTTTTATTTGCCATGCTAAATTGGTGAATACAAGGGGTTTTCAAGAGAAATTATAGAATAATAAAAAAAGGTTTGAGAGCAACCTTAGTAATTTGAATATTCCTAGATTCTGAAAGACATAAAGTAGGGATAATTGCACTCTAAAGTTGTTTTGCTAACATAATACACATGCCTCTATTTTAGCTAGTAGAAGTAATGCTTGAAAACAAAGCCTCTATTCAAATTAAAAACATAATATATTCTTTAAAACTTAACCCCGAACGTTTAAATCTATCGATCTTAGATAAACGAACGAATAGTAAAACTAGCGATTATGAAAATCCACAAACATATACTCTCGAAAGTAAATGCTTTTAAGAATAAAAGTAAAGTAGGGTTTATTATTTCTTTGGATTTTTGCATTTTTGTACTACAAAACAAAAAAGGGAAAACATGTTTTTGAAAATTTTTGTGGTTTTAAACAATTTTTTTGTTCAAGCTTATATTTACAAAAGTAGGCAAGATGAAATAAAACATTTTTTTTGAAAATTTTTTGTTTGTTTAAATGAAAATGGTAAAACACCCTCATACTTAAAACTCAACATCATCCCCAATGTTGTAATGTAAGTATGAAGAAGAGAAATATGAAAAGATGCAGTATGTACAAAAAAAGATAGAGAGAGCAAAAAGGCTTCCCTGAACGAAAACTAGCGGGGCCAAACGAAACCCTGCAAAAAAACATGTAAAAGAACAAAACATAATAAAATATTAGATAAATATTGTTGAAACTGATTTCTCGGCCTCTTGTGAAGCTCGGGGCCCTCATCGAAATGAGGGGCAGCTAGCCCTTACTAATCCCTTGGAGAAGGTAGACTGAAGATTAGGAAAATGACTAAGACCTTAGTCACAGAGAGGAGGTCCCTCCACTAACCCGGAAGATCGTTGAGCGCTTCCCCTCCCAAGCCAAAGCTGAGACTCGGGCACCTTGGAGAGCTCTGGAAATGCTAGCCAAGGAGATCCCGGGGAGAGAGAAACTGAAATCAAGTCCTCTCCAAAGGTGCCCTTTAGGTATTATTTATAGGTTTTCTGATCTGGCCTGCAAATAGCAGGATCCCGCCTTTTGATTTTACTATCCGCACCCCAAATGGGTCTGCTAACAGCCAAACTCCGCTGTTTGGAGAGGCTAAAGGCGAACCACCAAGGGTAAAAGGGTAATTTGGCCCTATCAACCTATGGGCAAGGGACTGCGAGAACATTACTGCCGAAGCTCTCGTGGGCCTTCTCGCGAGTCCTGCTCGCGATGCCTCTCCCAGCGATCGCCCTGCGAGGACCTCGCTGGCCCATTCTGGCGGTATCTGCCGAGGTCCTGTCTCGCGACCCTTCCTGCGAGAATGCCTCTTGATTTCGTCGAGCTCAACACACATTTCGTCGAACGCAGGGCACTTCGCCGATCACAGACGAGCTTGACGAATGCAGAATGTTAAACTGTTCGCTGACCGCTGAGACGCTGAGATTGAAGCAAGCCGTTCGTCGGACACGGGAAACAATTCGTCGAACATACTAGCCGGACGCTGAGGCCCGGTCTCGCGAGCTTTCCTGCGAGACCGCCTCTTGACTTTATCGCGCACTGAGCACATTTCGCTGAACGCCTCTTTGCCGAACATAAGTCTCTTCTGCCAGCGGCTTGCGAGGCATTGGTTTGCCAGCCCTCGCTTGGACCAGTCTTTTGAAGATATCTGCCGAGATTAGGATCTCGCGACTCCTCTTGCGACTTCTGATGATTTCGCCGAACAGGGGTGAGCTCGACGACCGCAGGTGAGCTCGACGAACATAGAAAAGTTCATCGAACGCGGGACTCCTTTCGTCGAGCTCAAAAAGCTTCCTCAAATTGTCTGCGAGCGTTCATCTCGCCGACCCTTCTCACTCGCCTCCCAGCGAGCCTTCCGTGAGAGACTTTTTGAAGGCCCCTCTCGCGAGGTCTTTGGATCTATGGCCTTCCTCTCTTATTACTTCCTTCATCCTGTTGCCTTCTTAAACCGTGCCCCCTCGCCTAGCGAATATCGTGGTAGTACACAATCCCCGCTCTTCGCGAGGCTATTTAGGCTCACGAAGAAACATCCAATGCCTGGTATTCGCCAGCCCCTTGATGATCTGTATGGAATCTTTGGTAGGGCCCACCCTGGGGGCTATAAATATCGTCCCGAGTCTTCAATGACGTGCGCCGTCACTTCCCTTTCTTTCTTTTTGTCCTGTACTATAGCTGCCAGGAGATGCCGCTTTCCGAAGAAGCTGAGGCTCGCCTGAGGGTTGTGAGAGCCAGCGGGCTACCCTCCACGACCAGGGTCCCTGCCTGGATGAATCGGCCACCCCCCGCTCAGTCACCGAAGACTAAGAAGGTGAAGGCGGATTGCCGAACTGGGGACGGCTCCGTGCTGCTGGACTCTTCCCCGGATACCCATCCCCACGAGAAGGTATGCGCTATTCCTCTGGCTTAAGTCAATAAATTTGCCTGTGATTCATGCCTACTCGCAGGATGCTTTGCCAAATGAGGACGTTGGCGAACCTGTTGGTGGGTCTCGCAAAAGTCCGCCAGCAGATACAAACCTTGCTGGGAAAAATGTTGCAGGTACGCCCTTAATCTCGCATGTCAGCCTTCCTTTTGTCAACTATCTGACCTTTATTCCCTGCTTCTTACAGTCTCGCCCCGAAAGTCCCCGGCTCGCCAGGCATTGCGGCCTCCGTCTCCGCCTCCTCCCGACAAAACTATAGACAGGGCAGGGTTCAAACTCCTGACGAGCGAGGAGACCGGCGGCTCTGTACCGCCAAAGATCCCTCCGTCCAACAGCGCAGCCTACCCTCCTGGCCTGGGTAAATCTCTCTACCCCCACTACGGTAACGTCTTCTAGGGCCACACCGAGACTTCTCACCCCCCTCTGGGTAAGCATTCTGATGGCCCCCTTGCCCTGCGCGAACTCAAGCGCGCTATCTAACCTTTTCGTAATATTTCGCAGAGAATTCTGACAATCCGCCCATCGATTCCGAGTTGGGAGACGACGAGATGTCCCCCCTCCCTGACCGAGTGGAAGACTTCTTAGGGAATCCGCGAGATCCTGAGACGATGAAAAAACGAGCTGCAGAGTTGCTTAGAAAAAATGGTCGGATGCTGATGGACCTCAACCTGCAGGCGAGACGGGACAGAGAGGCCGCCGAGGATAGGCATGCTGTCTTGATGGAAGAGTGTGCGAGGCTCCGGGCCGCGAGACAACGTGATCACGATGAGAATGTCACGACGCCGAAGGTGCATATAACGAGGATGAGGGATTACACCTTCCTCTTGGACCGGGAGGGCCGCGCGGCCGAGGATTACTACAATTCTAGGGTACCGCCGCGGTCCGGGTCGCGGGGTGGGGGTAGGTGGAAGTGGTTGACAAATGATTCTCGCTAACTTCTAAGTTGTCGCGAACTCTTATTACCTATTAATGAGTGCCGCTATTCTGGACAATTTCGCAATGGCTTGCAACTCATATCTTGGCTTTATCTCATATGATAATAATTATTACTAGCTTTTTATTAGTTCTCGCTCGCTGCTAACCTGTCCGTTTCTTTTTCATGTTGCATTGTACTCGCGAGGAGCCTCCGTTCTCGCTAAATGTGTCTCGCGACGGCCCCCCCTTACGCCATTATGTTTGTTTGTGCTGTTTTCGCAAAGATGTTGCTTGTACTAGCCTCGCAGGCCTTTCTCGCCCGCGGTCGTGATGTGATGTTTTGGCTAACCGCGCTCACCAGCGCTTGGGCTTCTTCTCGCTCTTTTTACTTTTGCTATAAATATGCTGTCATAGCTGAGCCAACCACCGCATTTACTGTCAACCTTCTTCCTCCTCTGCTTCAGAGCTCTCACTTCTTCCCGTTCTCGTTCTATTTCCTTTCTCGCATGTTTCCGAAATGGGTGGTGATGCTAACGAGTCGGAGGGTCGGCGAAAGATCGCTAAGGCCTTCGCCGAGCATGACTTCTTTCATTACAACCTGACAGATGAGGAATACTTCACCGCGGTCGCCAACTACGTCACCCCACCATTCGCGGCACGCCGTCCTAGCGAGGGCGACGTGATCAACGCGCCACTCGTCGACGAGCTGGCCATCCCCACCACTCATTTCGCAGCCGGCTTGCGTCTCCCCTTGTGGCCGGAAATCCGCCATGCAATAATCGTTCTCGCTCATCTCTTATTCTCTGCAGGTCGAGTCTCGCTCATTATATAAATTAATCCTGGTTTTCTTGTTGCTCGCCAGGTGCTCAAACATTATGGCGTTGTTCTGGGTCAGCTTACCCCTAATGCCATGGCGGTGGTTACAGCTTTCGCATGCTACCTACGCGAGGAGCGTATCGAGTTCAGCCTTCCGATTTTTCGGAAGCTGTTCTCCTTCCACGCATATAAGGACGGGACCGCCTACTTCATGGGCTCGGGTCCTAATGTCGTCGAAACCATCAACAAAGCCCACTTCTGGGCCCAAAAGTTCCTCCTCGTCAAGGGGAACTTCGGCAATATCCCGATCTCGCCAGTCCAACACGGCGAGACCACCTACCGGTCCACTGCCCTCGGCGGCCATGACGCCATCCTTTATCAGTTCTTCTGCAAGAAGAAGTTTGGGGTTGTTCATCTCCGCCGCAACCTCGACTCGCTGCTTCCAGTGCTCGCTGGGGAAGGTAAAGATCTCGCTCAATAACTCCTGCTATTCCAAGTAACTCCGTATTTATTGTAATTCCGACACTTTTTAGGCGAGTGAGATCTCCCCCTCCATCCCCCCTACGCAAGCTATCGGAAGGCCGACGCTACCCTTGCTCTCGCGACCATGGGGGCGGATGCTTGCCGAGATGCCAACACGCCAGGTGAGCCATCCTCTCGCAAGAGATCGGGGGCTTCTAGTAGCCATGACCTTCCCCCAAAATCCCCGCCGAAGAAAAAGAATAAGAAGAGCCGGGTCTCGCTCGCCTCCTCGAAGGGGAAGGAGCCTGGCGAGGCCACATTTGATGAGTTCGACCTTACCGGCCTCTCCGCGGGAGGTGAGGACAACGAGCCCAGCCAGGAGGCTGTCAGAACCTCCGCTCCGCCCATCCCCGTCAACCATTACAACTTTTGTCTCGGCCAGTGGCGCCGGGATGAGACCGGCGAACTCTTGGTGAACTGGAAGCCGGAGACGAACTGGGTAGGCATATCCACCATCCTCCCTACCTGGGTGGAGAAGGCGACCGTCAGCGGTCATGCCTTTGATTTCTCGTTCGTCCTCTATGGACGCGAGGATGCGGGGGCTTACAAAGACGAGACTGCAAGGACTCTCGCTTTCGAGAGCGCGAGGTCTCAGTTGCGCTCCGCCGAGCTTGCCCACATGACGGGGAGGCACTGCTTGCAACTGGAGCTTCAGAACGTGGAGCTTGCGAGGGCCTATCAGGGGCTTCTCGCCGAGAATGCGCAGTTGAAGGAGAAGCTGCTCGCCATAGAGGGTAGTGTGGTGAGTTACCTAGACCTCATCACCCTCCTCTCCTTCGGCCATTTCGCTCCCTTAATTTATCTTACTTACAGGATGTCAAAGCCGCCGGAAGAGCCGACGCTCGCATCCAGGACCTGGAGGGCGAGGTGGCTGGGCTAAAAGCTCTAAATTATGAGCTAGTCCATGCCGTCGTTCCCCCTTCTCCCCGCCGCCTGAAGGAAGAGTGGCGAGCACGAGACGAGGAAATCCGCGAGGAGTCCACCGAGTCGGCTCGCTATATCTTCCAGACGATGAAGGCGGCCGGCCTCCTATTCGCCAACGCGATTGACTCTGGAAGACATTGTCCCGGAGCTCTTCATCCCGCTCCCGCCAGTGAAGAGTAGCGATGACGAGGAAGGGTTCGCGAGTGATCCCTGATACTTGTAATTTTTGGTTTTATATCTTGTTTCGTTTTGGGCTGGCGAGATCGCCGCTTCATGTAAATCAAACCATGAACTGCGTAGATGCATGTTTTTGGCCTTGTACTGTGCTCGCCCTTTCAGCTATATTGTTTCTCATGTTGATATATCGTTCTCGCTTACCTCGATATTCGTCTTCGCGAAGGTTATTCTCACGATGTTCGTTCTCACATATTATGTTATCGAATAGATAGGCATAGGGCGTTTTTGGCTGCTCTGGCCTTTCGCCATTTGCCTTAGGATTATCACCCTTTAGGTATGCATTTTCCTCTAGGTTTCGCAAGGTACTTTCCTTCTCGGCGAGAGCTCGCCTCCCACCCTGTGCCGGCGACCTCTCTCCCGAGCACCAGATACCCCGGAGTGCTTAGGGATAATTCTTGTCACTCATATACTATCATGCGAAATCTTTCTTCTCGCCGAGCGAGAAGGCCTGGGTCAGCGCCGAAGGCTTGCCAACCTGAGGCTTACCAACCTGCCCTTATGAATAACTCATCTCCTTGCCAGCCTCTCCAAAGATCAACCTGAAACCCCCCATCTGGTGAGATCCCGGGAGCGGAATCAATCTGGGGCATTCCAGCATCAATACTTGTCACCTTGCCAGCCTCTCCAGAGATCAACCTGAAACCCCCGTCTAGCGAGAACCCGGGAGCGGAATCGATCTGGGGCATTCCAGCATCAATACTTGTCACCTTGCCAGCCACTCCAGAGATCAACCTGAAACCCCCCGTCTAGTGAGAGCCCGGGAGAGAAATTGATCTGGGGCACTCCAGCATCAATACTTGTCACCTTGCCAGCCTCTCCAGAGATCAACCTGAAACCCCCCGTCTAGTGAGAGCCCGGGAGCGGAATCGATCTGGGGCATTCCAGCATCAATACTTGTCACCTTGCCAGCCTCTCCAGAGATCAACCTGAAACCCCCCGTCTAGTGAGAGCCCGGGAGCGGAATCGATCTGGGGCATTCCAGCATCAATACTTATCACCTTGCCAGCCTCTCCAGAGATCAACCTGAAACCCCCAGTCTAGTGAGAGCTCGGGAGCGGTTTCGATCTGGGGCATTCCAGCATGAATACTTGTCACCTTGCCAGCATCTCCATAGGTCAACCTGAAACCCCCCGTCTAGTGAGAGCCCGGGAGCGGAATCGATCTGGGGCATTCCAGCATCAACACTTGTCACCTTGCCAGCCTCTCCAGAGATCAACCTGAAACCCCCCGTCTAGTGAGAGCCCGGGAGCGGAATCGATCTGGGGGCATTCCAACATCAATACTTGTCACCTTGCCAGCCTCTCCAGAGATCAACCTAAAACCCCCCGTCTAGTGAGAGCCCGGGAGCGGAATCGATCTGGGGCACTCCAGCATCAATACTTGTCACCTTGCCAGCCTCTCCAGAGATCAACCTGAAACCCCCCGTCTAGTGAGAGCCCGGGAGCGGAATCGATCTGGGGCATTCCAGCATCAATACTTGTCACCTTGCTTGCCCTCGCATAACAGTTACAACTATCAAGTGAAGAAGTAAAATATTCAACTAATATCATAATAAAACTTTCAAGGGTAGAACCGCTTCAAATCGTCTCCACTTCTGGCTCGGCCGAGAGGTACCCCTTCCACATCTCGGAGGTGATACCCTCCCGACTTGAGCACTTCGCTTACAATGTATGGACCCTCCCAATTGGGGTTGAGCTTACCTAATGCGGCCCCTCTTCCGGCCGCGTCGACCTTCTTCAGGACCAGATCTCCTTTCTAAAAGTGCTTTACTCGGATGTGCTTGTCAAAATATCGGGCCATTCGCCGCTTTATTTCCTCCTGCCTGATGGTGGCCTGGTCCCGGAGTTCCTCCACCAGGTCCAAGGATAGCCTTTGTTCCTCATCATTATCCACTAGCCACTCTTCGTCCCCTTCTCCTGCGGCGACCACCCTGGGGGTCTTTACTTCGAACTCTATGGGAAGGACTGCTTCGGACCCATGAGAAAATTTGAACAGGGTCTCTCCGGTGGCGGTGTTTGGAGTAGTCCTTAGGGCCCAGAGAACGGATGGTAGCTGCTCTACCCAGTTCCCCCGGATGTTCTCCACCTTCTTCTTTAGTAGGTTGACGATTACTTTGTTTGCCGCCTCCACCTGGCCGTTGCTTCTCGGGTGGTGAACCGAGGCGAACCTGAGGTCGATGCTAAGCTGGGTGCAGCAGCTAACAAATTCTTCTCTAACAAATTGTAGTCCATTGTCCGTCACTATAGCCAGGGGGAGGCCGTGCCTGCAAATTATTTCTCCCACACAAAATTCCTCACAACTTGAGATGTTACCTTGGCGAGCGCCTTCACTTCTACCCATTTGGAGAATTAATCGATCATGACCAGTAAGAACCTTCTTTGGCCACTAGCTTGAGGGAAAGGGCCGACTAGGTCCAACCCCCATAAGGCAAAAGGCCAGGGAGCCGTGATGGTCCGGAGCCTCTGGGCTGGGAGGAGTTAGAGTGGAGCATAGAGCTGGCACTTTGAACATCTTCTTGCGAACTCCGCCGTAACTTTGCTGAGGGTGGGCCAAAAGTAGCCTTGTCTCAACACCCTCCCCTCCAGGGTTCGGCTCCCAGAATGACTGCCACACTCCCCGGAGTGAATTTCTTCCAGGACTCTCGGGACCTCCTCATCGGAAACACAACGGGCCAGGAGTCCCGAGAGAGTCTTCCTATATAGCCCTCCTGCATGCAAGGAATAATAAGCTGACTTATACCTGAAGCATCGTCTGTCTATGTTTCCTTCAGGGAACTTTCCTGATGATAGGAAGGTGACGAAAGGATTCATCCACGAGACCCGCTGATCCACCTCCATCAATTCTCCTTCCTCGATGGTGGGTCAGAAAAGTTCCAAAACCGTTCCCCCTGCTCGGGGACCGAACTTGGCCAAGAGGTCTGCGGGGGTGCTCTCTTCTCTTGGCACGTGCTTGACGGAGAAAGTGCGGAAATGCCCGATGACCCCCCTGACCTTCTCCAAGTATCGCAGGAGGGTCGGGTCCTTTGCCTCAAACTCTCCCTTGACTTGGCATGCTACCACCAAGGAGTCCGTCGAGACTTCCACATCTTGCACTCCCAATTCCCGAGCTAACCGCAGGCCCGCTATCACCGCCTCGTACTCCGCTTGGTTGTTGGTAATCGGGAAGTGGATGTTCAAAGCTTGCTCGATCTCGGTCCCTTGGGGGCTCACCAAGATGATTCCGCCTCCATATGAGTGCTTTCCTAACGCACCATCCACCAACAGCTTCCACGCCACTAGGGGGGGGGGGGGAATTCATGCTCCCCTACTTTGGTTGTGTAGTCAGCCATGATGTTTGCCACCGCTTAGGCCTTGATCGACGCCCTGGGCACGAACGTAATATCGAACTCACTCAGCTCTACGGACCACTTTGCCAATCTTCCCGAGTTCTCCACCCCTTCCATGACTTTGCGAAGTGGGTGATCAGTCACTACCTTGATCGAATGTGCCTGAAAGTAAGGTCGGAGCCTCCGGGCCGCCACCACCAATGCGAAGGCCAACTTTTCCAGAATCGGGTACCGGAGCTCCGCCTTCCTCAGCACTCGGCTGACGTAGTAGATGGAGAACTGTTTTCTCCCTTCTTCTCAGATCAGTGCTGAGCTTACTGCCTCGGACCCTCCCCCCAGGTATAGGGATAGGTTCTCTCCCGGTCTCGGCCCTTGGAGTAGAGGAGTTTGAGTGAGTTGTTCTTTCAAGGCCTGGAAGGCCTCCTCACACTCCGAGGTCCATTCAAATTTTTTGTTTCCCCTTAACGCCTTGAAAAAGGGGGCATACTTGTCTCCCGCCTTGGAGAGAAACCTACTGAGTCCGGCCAGCTTTCCAGTGAGGCTCTGAACCTCCTTCGAGTTTCTTGGCGATCCCAACTCCATTATTGCTTTGACCTTGTCCGGGTTTGGCTCCACTCCCGCCGGGGTGAGCAGGTGACCTAGGAATTTCCCTCGGCTAGCCCCGAAGACACACTTCAAGGGGTTGAGCTTCATCTTATATTTCCGCAAAGTCTTAAAGGTCACTTCAAGGTCTCGGAGGTGAGCTTCGAGGTCCCGGTTCTTCACCATGAGATCATCGACGTAGACCTCCAGGTTTCTCCCCTTTTGTTCTCGGAAGATCCTGCCATCATTCTTTGGTATGTGGCACCTGCATTCTTGAGCCTGAAGGGCATCATCTTATAACAATAACACCCATCCCCCGTGATGAAGGAGACATCCTTGATGTCCGGGGGATGTATGCGAATCTGATGATAACCTAAAAAGGCATCTAGAAAAGACATTATAGGGAAACCGATGGCTGAGTCAACTAGCGGGTCGATTCTAGGCAAAGGGTAGCAATCCTTGGGGCATGATTTATTAACCAAGGAAAAGTCGATACACATTCTCCACTTACCTCCCCCTTTCTTCACCATGACCACGTTAGAGACCCAGCCTGGATACTGGATCTCTGATACAAACCCTGCCTGAATGAGCTTACCCACCTCCTCTCGGATGGGTCCTTCCAGCTTGTCTGCTATGGCCCTCCTCTTTTGACGGAGGGATGGGTGCCGGGGTCGAGATTGAGGCGGTGGCAAGCCACATCCGCATCGATCCCAGGCATCTTCGCGGCACTCCAAGCGAAGACATCCACGTTCTCCTGGACGCATGCTAGGATCTGCTTCTGCTCCTCCAGGCCGAGCTCCCCGCTGATCCTGACTTTCTCCACCACACCGTCTCGGGTGGTGACTTCGAGTTCCACAACCTCCTCCACGGCCTCTAGCCGGGACTGCTCTCCCTAATCTCCTTCCTTCTCTTCACTACTAGTGAGTGCTTCGACCTCCCCCTCCTTTCCTTCTTGCCCAACCACCATCCATTCCTCTGCCGCCCCTTCCTGGACCTGACCCTCTGCCTCTTCCTCCTCCATCGGCTCTTCTGACCTCTGCTCCATCTCCTCCTTCTGACCCTCTCCTTCAAGCCCCGCCGGCTCACCCATCTCCTGGTCCCATTTTTCTGCCTCTCCCATCCAAGAGATGGTGTTGACTGCCGTCACGTAGCATTGCCTTGCTACCTTCGGGTCTCCTCTGATTCGGACTTGGACTCCTCCGTCATTGAACTTAAGGCACTGGTGGAGTGTGGAGGGGACACAGCGGAATGCGCTGATGAGCGACCGTCCGAAGATGGTGATACGCCCGTGAAAGGTGTATATAAATACGCAAGTGCACGTGTCATACAAGTAATAAAATGATGAGAAAGTGATCGTTCACACGAGGAAGTGCTTAACTTAGCGCTCACAAATATTAATTCTGCCTTTTCTCTAAATTCAAGCAAGTAATAATGATTGGTAGAGAAACTTAAATAGTGCAAAATAAAAAAACTACAATTCTAGTTACAGTTACTTAAATTACTTTAACTTCACTTGGAAAGATAGTCTCACATGTGATTTTCCCTTGCTATGAAGATAACTAATAAAAATGATAATTCATGAAGTATTAACGATTCTCTTGCAACGATTCTAAATTGGATAACTTTATCTCTCGATCTCCATTATCCGTTTATTTCAAATTCTCTAGTCGTCTCCAACTTAGATGAAATTAAAATAACATGAAGTGCTAGAATCACGGTTGCTAATTCAAGAGGAGATCTCTCTCTCTCTTGGAATTATATTAAGATTTATGATGCACTTTCAACGCTCCTCTCTCGAATCTCGCGATGAAGTATAAATACGGAAGTTTGGTTAAAAACTACACGACTCCTCTCTCGAATATCGCCGTGCGAATAAACGTTCATCTAGCCCGACTCATCTCTCGAATTTTTGCCAAGCACTTTAAAGATGAAACTTAAACCAAAATCCCAAGAAAAGATCATAAATTTAATAAAGATCAACGTCAATACATTCACAAATTATAAATGAAAATCAAGTCATCATCACAACTAAGGTACTTCACACATGCAAGACTTAGAAAATTAGTTCATGAAGGAAGAGAGGAGTAGCAAATCAAAGTAGATCTTACTAGACATGATTAAGGAAATCAAAAACGCTGTAGGAATGTTGCTAGGATCAGATCCTTCTCCTTCGTGATGATCCACACTTCCTTTCTCCAAGCCCTAGCCGAAATCCTTCAGAGGAAGAAGACCTCCAAAGTTCTCTCCTTTTCTTTTCAAGTTCTCCCCAAGAATAATCGCCCCTTAGTGCTGTAATTTCGTGCTCTTAACTTCCATTCCAAATTTGAAGGGATGCCTCCTTTGGAAATACACGTAGGCGCCTCTTTTTAAAATTCAAAATCTGAATTTCGCCGCCACGTTGCAACCTGCTAATTTTTGGCGTTGCAACCTAATTTCTGCATCAACAATAAATTATCCATTGCTTCCCCAACTTGAATCCTTTGACCAATCTTAGATAGAAAACCATGGAAAGTGACCGAAATCAGTCCAATATTGATTAATAAGATATTTAATCATATTTACTATAATTGGGGATTATTTTCCTCTTTTTAATGAAAATTAGAATAAAATAAGTAGGGAAATAACTTCCTTTTGGGAAGTTATCACACCCCCACACTAAGACATTTGCTAGTCCCTAACAAATATAATCAATTCAAATCTTGAATAAAGAATTAATGAAATTGTGCAAACTCAGATAATCACACATCCCAAACAACAAATTAACTAAGGCATATTAATGAAATCCGCTTTACTTCAACTGATAAGCCAATAAATCAATATGAATTCAATCATTCACAAATCCATTAGCTCGAATGAAAGGTAAAGCTCAAATAAAGTCATAAGTGTTGTGTGTGCTTTTCCTTAAAATTAGTTACTCCTAAACATCTTTTAACATTGGATCTCCGCAACATAGGGAAGGATAAGAATAGCTAAATTATTGATTGAGCCTACACAAAGATCAGTAGTTCAAATGAGAGTAGAATCGACTTGGTTATGCGTTCAGGGCTAATGTCGAAAGTGGAAAGACATTCCCTTAGTTAGTAGTCTTAATAATTCACCAAATTATGGGGTTTATTGACATTTTTACTTCTTCCTCTTTTTTAATTCTTTTTTTTATTCGTAGTAGAGATCATTCCAAGTATAAGTGTACATACCCAGGCCACATAATCACTATGATGCAATTTTTTTTTTATAATTTATAATTTGCTAGCATAGTAGGGATCATTCCAGGTATGTATACATATACTTAGGCCCATATCACTATGAATCTCAATCATTTTTTTTAATCAAACACCCATAAAATGGCTAATATACTAAGACGTAACTAATAAGAATATTGGGAAGGTAAGCGTGGAATAATACGTATCAACATGAAAAGAGTTCAAGTACAAAGATTGTAGTGGAGGGTCAAAATGGTTTAACTACATAAACCCAAGCTTCAGCCAACATCGCTAACTCAGTTCTTACTCACCCATTCCCATAATATTATAGAAAGCTATATCAAAAGCTAGGTTTTGAAGTAAAATCTTTCAAGGAAAATTGTGCTTAAAGCAGACTTCAGAGCGCTTTACCAAAAAAATTCTCACTAATTTCAAATTCTGTGACTGAAATCGTTTGATTAACCGGCCTACCACTCGATTATCATTGGATAACAAGAATGTCCTATAGGTTAAATTGCAAAAACAAAGACGGAGTTATTGAGTTCGCATATATAAATAAATAAGTCTTTATCCAAGCAGTAAGGGTTGCACTCTAACCACCCCCACACTTAAACATTGCTAGTCCCTAGCAATGAACTCAATGAAAATATAAAAGCGGGAAATAATTGATAATTTTACGATGAAAGAAATAGGAATAATGTAAAACAAATACTCCCCTCATATTTTTCTGCATGTTGCATTGCCCCCTTCCAAAGAATTCATAGTACATGAGTGCTTCGGTCGAATCATAGCCCAGTAGTTCAGAGGATCTGCAAATAGCATCATAAAACCAAACACAAGCATAACCCTAATAAAGTAGCCTTTTAATTTAGATATTCTAACGTTAGTAATGGATATTGGATGGAGCCATATCTTAGCAAAACCTTTCAAGTAACAAAAGTAATGGAATGCAAGGTAATGGGCAATAAAATTAAAATATGCAAACATCACAGCACTAACTTCACAGAAATATTATCCAAAAATAAGAAAGCAAAAGGAGGCATAAAATTGTCCAAAAAACATTCAAAAATGAAGCAGAATATCCAAAACTATGAAAACTGGACAGCTCCCGCCTACTCGCTTTCATCTTCGTCCATCTCTTCCTCATCCTCATCGGGCTCGTCGTCCTCATCCTCGTCATCAGCATCATCATCCTCATCAGCATCATCACTGTCATCTTCATCATAGGCAGTATCCAACCTTTCCCAACCTTTAGTCATCAGATATCCTCTCTTGTCAAAATTATTGCATTAAGGATAACTTGGTATCGGCATCGGGAGTTTCGCCTTGTACATGAGCTGAGCAAGCACATTACACACGTAGTCCTGTCGGGCATCAAAATAACAATGCTCAAGGCGTTGGTACGTCTTCATGTACTCTGTATCCTGCAAACATAGCATGCTAGCCTGAGCTGGGTTTCCTTCATTTAGAGTAATTGTCTCTGGTGATCCGGGAGGTGGCCTTGTGTATTGCCCCCGGACAACTGATTTCATTCTTTCATTTGTCTTCTTCGGGGACTCCTCCGCAACCTTGATATTCTTCTCTTTCACCGTCACCGTGATATGATGACCTACCTGTGCAACTGTGTCTCCTCTCCTTATCTCCACACCAGCATTCTTGCAGAGCTCTGTAATCAAAGTGGGGAACCAAAGGTGTTTTGCTTTTTCTTCTCCTACTTTCTTCCGGATGCTACTATGTACTAAATGGCCAATATTAAATTTAATGCCCTTTAAGATACCATAGATGAGGGCAATACGCTCGAAAGATACAACGTTTGCGTGCCTTGTTGGCACGATACCTGCATTAATAAATAGTAGCCACACTTTTGCCTCTCGAGATAAACACTGGGACCTCAATGCCTTTTTTGATTTTAAAACCCAATCCGGCTTCGTACCACCACAAACTACTGCAGCGATGTCTTCTAATGGGGCTGTGGTCGGTAATACTTCATAAGGAGTAATCTCATTGTCTTCCAACTCAAACATTTCATTTATTGCCTTTGGGGAATAGTTGATCATGCGGCCACAAACTAAAACGTTGTCCCCTTCAGAGAACCTAGCGTTAGCATAGAACTCGTAAACCCACTGATACACTGCCTCTACTCTCGGGTGGCATAACATTTCCCAACCTAACTGATGAATTAGGTCCTCATAAGCTATTCTCCAACCTCTGAACTCCATTTTGAAACCCCGTTCATGTATAAACGGTATTGATTGTAGGGCATCACAGAGCTTATGTGCCTCATCGTTTACAAACCGGACATCACCCTTGTGAGCACACTCTTTCCCCCTTCCTCGTTTCCCTTTTCCTTTTGACGACATTTCTTCACCCACAAGAGAAGAACGAAAAAAAACTCAAGCCCTAATGGATTCGCAAACACCATAGCCAAAACATAGAAAAATAGAAACGATACAGGAAAAAATCGGTGCTCCATTTGTTACCTTATGGATCGCGTTGAGCTCTCAAAGTCGGTGGAGGGAGATGACGCCGGGACGCCGATGATCGTCGCTCGCGAGGATGCTCCTCTACTGCGCCGTGTTCGCGTGCCCTAAATGTAAAATCGGGGCTGAGGTTTAAATATAACGCAGCTTTTGGAGGCCGGTTCAACTGAACCAGCGCCCGTCGTGCACGTTTAACTGAAGCAATCGACCGGTTCAACTGAACCGGTAGCGCCTTTTCATTTCCATTTCTCCCACCGAGGCTAGCCGGTTGCAACGTCTGATTTCCCTGCGTTGCAACGCGGAAACAATTATGTAGGAAATTAACACTACCACCGAGCCTAGCACGTTGTAACGCGCGAAAATTTTGCGTTGTAACGCGGAAAATCAAACGGCCCAAAATTAAAGCTGCCACCGAGGCTAGCATGTTGTGACGTGCAATTTTTTTGCGTTGCAACCTAAATTCTGGAAAATTTCTTTCTAAAATTATTTACTACCACGATCCACATTGCATTCTCATACTATTTTTTATTTTGATTTCCGGTGCAGATTTTCTCTCTTCCATCACCTATTGTCCTCCAATTGATAAAAACAAACATAAAACAAACTAAACAAACTAAAAACGATAGAGAAAAAAAAACAAAGATGGTGGGTTGCCTTCCACCTAGCGCCTCGTTTAGAACGTCCCGGCCGGACGCTTTCCCTATTTCATTTTCAACTGAAAGTTAACACCATCGCCTCGCGCTGGTCACTACCTTCATAATATTCCTTCAACCTCTGTCCATTTACTTTAAACTTGGATCCGTCTCTTTCATTACAAATCGTGATAACTCCAAACGGATGTACCTCCTCCACCCGAAAAGGTCCAGACCATCGTGACTTCAATTTTCCGGGGAATAATCTCAGTCGTGAGTTATACAAGAGGATGAGCTGCCCTTTTTTGAACTCCTTTCTTCGCAACCTCAAATCATGCCATTTCTTCGTCCTTTCCTTGTACAACCTAGCATTTTCATACGCGTTAGATCTGATTTCTTCCAATTCGTTCAAATGAAAAAGTCTGTTCTTGCCCGCTTCTTGGAGATCGAAATTCAACCTTTTTATTGCCCAATATGCTTTGTGCTCCAATTCGACGGGAAGATGGCAAGATTTGCCATAGATCATTTTATATGGGGTTAGGCCTATCGAGGTTTTAAATGCCGTCCTATAAGCCCATAATGCCTCGTTTAGTTTTTGTGACCAATCCTTACGAGTTGTGCTTACCGTTTTTTCTAGGATTGATTTTATCTCTCTATTAGAAACTTCAGCCAAACCATTTGTTTGAGGATGGTACGCAAGGGAGACTTTGTGAGTGACTCCATATTTTCGAAGGAGCGATTTAAATTGAGTATTAAAAAAGTGTGCTCCACCGTCACTTATTATGGCTCTGGGTGTACCGAATCTAGAAAAAATATTAGCCTTAAGAAATTTTAGAACAACCTTAGCATCATTCTTCGGTGTGGCTATAGCTTCTATCCACTTCGAGACGTAATCCACAGCTAAAAGTATATAAAGATTTCCATTTGAGTTTACAAATGGGCCCATGAAATCTATTCCCCACATATCGAAGACCTCTACCTCTAGAATAGTAGTCATTGGCATGCTATCCCCTCGATTGATGTTACCCATTCTTTGACATCTATCACAACTATTTACGAACTTATGAGCGTCCTTAAATAGTGATGGCCAATAGAAACCAGCCTCTAAGACTTTTATTGCTGATCTCTCTCCCATAAAGTGTCCACCATAAGGTGAAGCATGACATTTCGCTAGGATACCTTGTACTTCTACCTCGGGGATGCATCTGCGGATCACTTGGTTAGCACAAATCTTAAACAAATACGGATTATCCCAGATGTAAGATTTCACCTGGTAGAGAAACCTTTTTCTTCGTTGATAGTCCATGTCTGGGGAAATACATTGCTCACTATGTAGTTCACAATGTCTGCATACCATGGCATACTCGCCTCAGATATTGCCAGTAACCTCTCATCAGGAAAATTCTCTCTAATCTCTATGTCCACATCTTTCTCACACTCATACTCCAGACGTGATAGGTGGTCTGCTACCGGATTCTCCGCTCCCTTACGATCTTTAATCTCTAAGTCGAACTCTTGCAAGAGGAGAACCCACCTAACCAGTCTAGGTTTCACGTCCTTTTTCTCCACTAAAAATCGAATTGCTGCATGGTCCGTATAAACAATCACCTTAGAAGCTACCAAGTAGGATCGAAATTTGTCAAAAGCAAAAACGACTGCTAATAACTCCTTCTCGGTAGTTGTGTAGTTTACTTGTGCATCAATCAACGTCTTGCTAGCATAGTAGATTGTGTGAAAGACCTTGTCACGCACCTGTCCTAAAACTGCGCCCACAGCAAAGTTGCTAGCATCGCACATAATGGTGAATGGTAAAGACCAATCGGGTGAAATAATAATGGGTGAAGAAATCAGACTTTGCTTCAAAGAATGAAAGGCGGCTAGACATTCCTCATCAAAGTTAAAATGTGAATCTTTTTCTAATAAATGACTTAGTGGCTTAGAGATTTTAGAAAAATCCTTAATGAAACGACGGTAGAAGCCGGCGTGTCCTAAAAAACTTCGCACTCCCTTAACATTAGTTGGTGGAGGCAATTTCTCTATAACCTCTGTCTTTGCCCGATCTACTTCCAATCCCTTCTTTGACACCTTGTGTCCTAAAACAATTCCTTCTTTGACCATAAAGTGACATTTTTCCCAATTTAGGATCAAATTGGTTTGAATGCACTTATCCAAAGCTTTCTTCAACACTTTCAGACATTCATCAAATGATCTCCCAAATACTGAAAAATCATCCATAAAGATCTCGATCCCCTCATCAATCAGATCAGTAAAAATAGCGATCATTCAGCGCTGGAATGTGCCAGGAGCGTTACACAATCCAAAGGGCATTTTCCTAAATGCAAATGTCCCAAAAGGACAGGTGAAGGTAGTCTTCTCCTGATCCTCGGGAGCTACCATGATTTGATTATACCCCGAGTAACCATCTAAGAAACAGAAATACTCATTTCCTGCTAACCTATCAAGAACCTGATCGAGGAATGGAAGTGGAAAATGATCTTTCCTAGTCGCTTTATTCAACTTTCTATAATCCATACAAATCCGCCATCCAGTTATCGTTCTAGTGGGGATCAACTCGTTGCTCTCATTCTTAACTACCGTAATGCCCCCCTTTTTTTGGCACACATTGAACATGACTTACCCACCGGCTGTCGGAGATAGGATAAATAATACCCGCATCCAACCATTTGATTATCTCCTTCTTGACCACTTCTTTCATTGGTGGGCTAAGTCTTCATTGGTGTTCAACTGACTCTTTTGCTTCTTCTTCGAAAAGAATTTTGTGCATACAAATTGAGGGACTTATCCATCTAATATCTGCAATGGTCCACCCCATTGCTCCTTTATACTCATGGAGAACCTCAAGCAATTTCTCTTCATTTTCCTTAACTAAAGATGCATCAATAATAACCGGTAGTGTGTTATCCTTACCTAGAAAAACATACTTTAAGTTTTCGGGTAGCGGTTTCAATTCAAGTGTAGGCGGCTCTAAGATAGAAGGCTTCATGACCTTAGACTCACTTGGTCTACTTATTAACTCAAACATGTTAGCATTTGGTATATGATCATAAATACGTAAAGCTTCTACAGTTTCCGTTAAGTCTGGGTCCTCTTCTATTTCTTCATTTGTTAACACGTTCAGGATTTTACGCTCCCAATCATTCTCATCATACATCATACGTGTAGGTGCATTCACTTCCTCAATAAAGAAACACTCCTCCTTATCATCC
This sequence comes from Dactylorhiza incarnata, assembly GCA_033032865.1. Classification (NCBI taxonomy): domain Eukaryota; kingdom Viridiplantae; phylum Streptophyta; class Magnoliopsida; order Asparagales; family Orchidaceae; genus Dactylorhiza; species Dactylorhiza incarnata. The sequence continues at coordinate 4,831,731 of JAWHQI010000013.1, forward strand.
GGAAATTTCATAGCCTTGAGGATGTTGAATGTCACATTCTCATCATTAACTCTCATCGTAAGCTCACCCTTCTAGACGTCAATGAGTGTTCGTCCGGTGGCCAAGAATGGTCTACCAAGAATGATGGGGACATCCTTGTCCTCATCCATATCAAGTACCACAAAATCGGCCGGGAAAATGAATTTATCCACCTTAACCAATACGTCCTCTACAATTCCCTTGGGAAATGCTAGAGACCTATCAGCCAACTGTAGAGTCAGAGATGTAGGTGTGATCTCCCCTAAACCAAACTTTTTATAGATAGATAATGGCATCAGGTTGATGCTCGCCCCAAGGTCACATAGAGCTCTCCCAACAAAGTTTAAACCGATAGAACAAGGAATTGTGAAGCTACCGGGGTCCTTAAGCTTGGGTGGCAACTTCTTCTGCAATATAGCACTACACTCATCAGTCAACGCCACTATCTCTTTATCAACAAACTTTCTTTTCATTGCCAAGATATCCTTCATAAACTTGGCATAACTTGGCATTTGCTCAAGAGCCTCAGCAAATGGGATATTTATAGTTAACTTTTTGAAAATCTCCATAAACTTTTGGAATTGTGTGTCAAGTTTGGATTTAACAAGTCTAGCCGGAAATGGGGGTGGTGGATAGACTACTTCTTTCTTTTGATTTAGTTTCTCTTTTTGTTTCTCTCCCACCTCATTTTTTTCAACCAACTCGTCCTTCTCTAATATGCTCGACTCACTTGGCTTCTTACTCGTCTCTTCTTCCTTAACTTTCTCAAGCAACCCCTCCGCACTTGGGATCTCTACACCACTCCTTAGTGCAATAGCCTTGCAATGATTATTATGATTATCTTTTGTTGGATTGGGTGTGGTATCAGAAGGTAGAGTTCCAATGGGCCTTTGACTTAATGAATTTGCAAGTTGACCCATAGTAGTTTCTAGTGATCTTAACGTTGATTCTATTCCTACCATTTTGAGTCATACTTTTGGAACATGCCTAAGATAAAATCATCAGTCACCTTCCTTTGGTTTACTTGTTGGGGTTGAGAGTTATTATTGATAGGTAGTTGATTCATATTTTGATTAAAACCTTGTGGTTGACTCATCCCTTGATTATTCTTCCAGGAAAAATTTGGATGATTTCGCCACTTGGGGTGATAATGATTGGCAAATCCTGGCAGAATTTGTCTTGGTTGCCCTCCCACATAATTGGCTTCTTCAGTTATTTGATTTAGTTGTTCAACTGTGAGCGGAGCACTAGTTGTAGGGGTTGAGGTGAATCTAATCTTTTGTTAATTAAATTGAACTGCGACGCCATCTGAGCGGCCAAAAAAGTGATTTGGTCCACCTGATGGACTCCCGCTGGATTACTATTAGTTTGTCTCTCGTATGCTTGATAATTATTAGATGTTAAGTCGTCTAAAATAGCATACACGTCTTCAGGATACTTCTTCATTAATGAGCCCCCAGCGGCTCCATCGACTAAAATCATGGTTGCAAGTTGCAGCCCATTGTAAAATGTGGACACCTGTTGGTGTTGGTGCAACCCATGATGAGGACATTTTCTCAACAGCTCTTTAAAACGTTCCCATGCGTCATAAAGAGTTTCCCCGTTACCTTGTAAAAATGTTGTAATATCCCTTTTCAGTTTTGCAGTCTTAGAGGGTGGAAAATATTTGTTCAGGAACCTATCGACTAGTTCGTCCCATGTGGTGATACACTCATGTGGTAACGAGTCTAACCAATCCTTAGCTCTACCCTCTAAGGAGAACGGAAATGCTCTCAACAGGATTGCATCTTCCGATGCTCCATTGAACTTAAACATATCGCAAATTGCTAAGAAGGTTCGTAAGTGGGAATTTGCATCTTCATGACCTAGACCCCCAAACTTATTATTTTGCACTTGTTGCATAATTAGTGGGTCCATTTTAAAATTGTTAGCAGCAATTGCTGGTCGAGCAATGCTGAAGTGCAAACCTCCCCTTAGAGGTGTGTTATGCTCGTGACAAGTCATACGCGGTGGTGCTGGTGCTTGGGCATTTTGATCCACCTGACCATCATTATTATTAGCATTATTTGGTGGAGGGATATCCATCGCAGGATGAATAATATTGACAGCTCTAAAGTCTCTCCTGTTTTGTCTACATGTACGCTCAATTTCAGAATTCAACGGCAATAATTCTACTTGCATATACCTGGACATACACCAAACAATACTCAAATATTCAAGTAAACTAAAACAAATAAAACTAACAAACAAATGCTTGATCTCTAAGTACTAAGGTTTCACAAATATTGTGAGAAATAAAACACTAAATTAGCGCGCCTCCCCGGCAACGTCGCCAAAAATTTGATACGCCCGTGAAAGGTGTATATAAATACGCAAGTGCACGTGTCATACAAGTAATAAAATGATGAGAAAGTGATCGTTCCCACGAGGAAGTGCTTAACTTAGCGCTCACAAATATTAATTCTGCCTTTTCTCTAAATTCAAGCAAGTAATAATGATTGGTAGAGAAACTTAAATAGTGCAAAATAAAACAACTACAATTCTAGTTACAGTTACTTAAATTACTTTAACTTCACTTGGAAAGATAGTCTCACATGTGATTTTCCCTTGCTATGAAGATAACTAATAAAAATGATAATTCATGAAGTATTAACGAGTCTCTTGCAACGATTCTAAATTGGATAACTTTATCTCTCGATCTCCATTATCCGTTTATTTCAAATTCTCTAGTCGTCTCCAACTTAGATGAAATTAAAATAACATGAAGTGCTAGAATCACGGTTGCTAATTCAAGAGGAGATCTCTCTCTCTCTCTCTTGGAATTATATTAAGATTTATGATGCACTTTCAACGCTCCTCTCTCGAATCTCGCGATGAAGTATAAATACGGAAGTTTGGTTAAAAACTACACGACTCCTCTCTCGAATATCGCCGTGCGAATAAATGTTCATCTAGCCCAACTCATCTCTCGAATTTTTGCCAAGCACTTTAAAGATGAAACTTAAACCAAAATCCCAAGAAAAGATCATAAATTTAATAAAGATCAACGTCAATACGTTCACAAATTATAAATGAAAATCAAGTCATCATCACAACTAAGGTACTTCACACATGCAAGACTTAGAAAATTAGTTCATGAAGGAAGAGAGGAGTAGCAAATCAAAGTAGATCTTACTAGACATGATTAAGGAAATCAAAAACGCTGTAGGAATGTTGCTAGACTCAGATCCTTCTCCTTCGTGATGATCCACACTTCCTTTCTCCAAGCCCTAGCCGAAATCCTTCAGAGGAAGAAGACCTCCAAAGTTCTCTCCTTTTCTTTTCAAGTTCTCCCCAAGAATACTCGCCCCTTAGTGCTGTAATTTCGTGCTCTTAACTTCCATTCCAAATCTGAAGGGATGCCTCCTTTGGAAATACACGTAGACGCCTCTTTATAAAATTCAAAATCTGAATTTTGCCGCCACGTTGCAACCTGCTAATTTTTGGCGTTGCAACCTAATTTCTGCATCAGCAATAAATGATCCATTGCTTCCCCAACTTGAATCCTTTGACCAATCTTAGATAGAAAACCATGGAAAGTGACCGAAATCAGTCCAATATTGATTAATAAGATATTTAAACATATTTACTATAATTAGGGATTATTTTCCTCTTTTTAATGAAAATTAGAATAAAATAAGTCGGGAAATAACTTCCTTTTGGGAAGTTATCAGATGGCGCTATAGCTGCTGGGAGCATCCACTTCGACAAAGCGGCAGTTCCTGGACTGCCCCCCAAGACCACATGGAGCCCTACTCCCCCTTCTACTTCTTTTCTCTCTCCGGAGAATCCAAACAACGGACCATCCGAGGCCAACACCCTTTGCGCCTCCACCTCCATCCCATCAAACACCTTTTTGAAAATAACATTGACCGAACTCCCGTTATCCACCAGGATTCGGGAAACAGTGAAGTTCTCGATCGCTGTCTGAATGACCAACGCATCGCAGAATGGGTCCTCATAACCTGGCATGTCCTTCTGGGTGAAGGAAATCTTCCCTGTCGGGGGCGGGGCTAGGGATGTCGAAGCCACGCTACGATGGTAGATAGTATGGAGGCTCGCTTTCCGGGTTGCCTCAATACCTACCCCACATGGATTACTCCGATCCCCCCTCGGGACCCCAAATCGGCTCGGTCCTCGCACCTTTCCTCCTCCTCCTGAGGCTCAACCTCCTCAATCCTCACCAGTTGCTGCTGTCGCGGCATGGGCACTTGGGCCCTTTTTGTCTCCAGGAACTCTGGGCAGGTGGCCGTCGCGTGACCTTCCTCATCATGGAAGTCACAATACGGCAGCGTCACCTCTCCCGTCTCGGCCTCCGCCATCTTATTCCTTCTTCTCTTCCCTGCTCCCGCTTCTTCTCTCGCCTCTTCTCTCCTTCCTCTTCCTCCCCTTCCCCGCCTGATTGCCATGGCTTGCTGGGGTGGAGGAGGCATCGACCTCGGACCCTGCCTCCATCCCAGCTGATGGGGTCTTCCTTGACCCCCATTGAAGTTACCCCTCCCCGGGGCGTAACCCCTTCCCTGGCCTTGCATTCCTCTGCCATGATGCCTCCACTCCCCCTCCGGGGCCTTGGGCTCTTCCCTTCTCCTCACCTATTGCTGCCTGACCTCCGACTCGCTGAGCTTTTCTAGCCTCTTGGTGAGCTCCGGGTTGGCCTCCTCACTCTCGATTTCCTCTGCCACCCTCTCCATCAGCTCCTCGCAGGAGACGAGGGCTTTCCTATTCAAAGCCATTTTGAAGAAACTTTCCCTCAGATAGACCGTGAAGGCGAGCTGGAGTGCAAACCCAGGCATCTCCTGGGTGAGCAGCACCTCCTCCTGGAACCGGTCCGCGTAGCGAGCCAACGACTCCTTCGGCTCCTGCTTCACTTTGAAGAGAGACTCGGCGTCCTTCTTCCTTTTCTTTGAAGTTGAGAACCGTAACAGGAAACTTCGGCGCAAATCTTCTAAGGCATAGATCGATCCTGTAGGGAGTTGATGGAACCAGTCCCTGGCCTTTTCTTTAAGGGTGACGGCGAAGATATGACACTTGAAAGCATCTGACATTGGCCTGATAGAGACCGAGTTCTCAAAATACTGGAGATGTTGGATAGGGTCATCCCTGCCATTGTAGTACACCCTGTCCCACTCTCCGAACCCTGCCGGGACAGGTGCAGAAAGTACTAACTCGCAGAAGGGACTTCCCCCTTCTGCCATCCTCTCTCGCTCCACACGCCCCCGAGCTCTCTCGCCAGACTCGAGCTCGCGGGGACTGCGCTCGCGAGAACGGTATTCGCCTGGACCACTCCCACAGTCTCTACATCCTACGGGCACACGCTCGCCTGCGCCGCGCTCGCCGAAACAGAGCTCGCCGACACAGAGCTCGCCGGGCTGGCGAACAGCACTCGCCCCTCCAAGTCTTGTACTGAACCTCCGGCGATTTCCTTTCCGGCCCTTCCCCCCGGGGCATTCTCGCCAACCGCTGCTGGGGGAAAGGTCGCATGAGGTGCGGGGGTCACAAACTCACTCAACGCTGCGACCGTGAGCCCGAAGGTGTTAAGCACCTCCCTCCTGAAATCTGCGAACATCCTCGGCGTCACCACCTGCGGTGACTCGCTGAACTCTCATCCTTGATCCTCGCCTCCTGTCATATCTGCTCCTTGGAACTTTCTTGGACCAGCCACGCTCCACGCTCACCGCACCAAAATGTTGAAACCGATTTCTCGGCCTCTTGTGAAGCTCGGGGCCCTCACCGAAATGAGGGGCAGCTAGCCCTTACTAATCCCTTGGAGAAGGTAGACTGAAGATTAGGAAAATGACTAAGACCTTAGTCACAGCGAGGAGGTCCCTCCACTAACCCGCAAGATCGTTGAGTGCTTCCCCTCCCAAGCCAAAGCTGAGACTAGGGCACCTTGGAGAGCTCTGGAAATGCTAGCCAAGGAGAGCCTGGGAGAGAGAAACTGAAATCAAGTCCTCTCCAAAGGTGCCCTTTAGGTCTTATTTATATGTTTTCTGATCTGGCCTGCAAATAGCAGGATCCCGCCTTTTGATTTTACTATCCGCACCCCAAATGGGTCTGCTAACAGCCAAACTCCGCTGTTTGGAGAGGCTAAAGGCAGACCACCAAGGGTAAAAGGGTAATTTGGCCCTATCAACCTATGGGCAAGGGACTACGAGAACATTATTACCGAAGCTCTCGCGGGCCTTCTCGCGAGTCCTGCTCGCGATGCCTCTCCCAGGCGATCGCCCTGCGAGGACCTCGCTGGCCCATTCTGGTGGTATCTGCCGAGGTCCTATCTCGCGACCCTTCCTGCGAGACCGCCTCTTGATTTCATCGAACTCAACACACATTTCGTTGAACGCAGGGCACTTCGTTGATCACAGACGAGCTCGACGAATGCAGAACGTTAAACTGTTCGCTGACCGCTGAGACGCTGAAATTGAAGCAAGCCGTTCGTCGGACACGGGAAACAATTCATCGAACATAGAGTTGTGCTAGCCGGACGCTGAGGCCCGGTCTCGCGAGCCTTCCTGGGAGACCGCCTCTTGACTTTGTCGCGCACTGAGCACATTTCGCTGAACGCCTCTTTGCCGAACATAGGTCTCTTCTGCCAGCGGCTTGCGAGGCACTGGTTTGCCAGCCCTCGCTTGGCCCAGTCTTTTGAAGATATCTGCCGAGATCAGGATCTCGCGACTCCTCTTGCGACTTCTGATGATTTCGCCGAACAGGGGTGAGCTCGACGACCGCAGGTGAGCTCGACGAACACGAAAAAGTTCGTCGAACGCGGGACTCCTTTCGTCGAGCTCAAAAAGCTTCCTCAAACTGCCTGCGAGCGTTCATCTCGCCGACCCTTCTCGCTCGCCTCCCAGCGAGCCTTCCGGGAGAGACTTTTTGAAGGCCCCTCTCGCGAGGTCTTTGGCTCTATGGCCTTCCTCTCTTATTACTTCCTTCATCCTGTTGCCTTCTTAAACCGTGCCTCCTCGCCTGGCGAATATCGGGGTTGTACAAATATGGGGTGCCTCCCACATGCGCTTTGTTTATCGTCACGTAGCTTGACTAAACTAAAGTACCAGGATCATCGATTGATAGGGAGTGCTGTAGTGAGGGATTAATGTGCAGAGTAACTTCGTCATCTCCCACCCAAAGGAGGAGTAGACCATTACTGACATCAATTAGTGCACGGGAGGTGGCGAGGAAGGGGCGACCGAGGATGATAGGTACCTCAGCGTCCTCCTCGATGTCCACGATGACGAAGTCTACCGGGAAGATAAACTTGTCTACCTGGACCAGAACATCCTCCACAACCCCGATTGGGTACTTTATTGAGTTATCCATAAGCTAGATACTCATCTTTGTTGGGCTTGGGATGCCCAAGTCGAGTTGTTTAACAAGAGAAAAAGGCATCAAATTGATGCTGGTGCCCAAGTCTGCTAGAGCATACTTCAATAAAATATTGTCGAAGAGACACGGGATGGAAAACCGTCCCGGGTCATTCAGTTTTGGCGGCAATTTATTAAGGAGGACAGCCGACCATTCCGCGTTAAGGGAAACGCGCGAAACATCTTCGAGTTTCTTTTTGTCAGAAAGCAACCCTTTAAGATATTTTGCGTATTTCGGCATTTGGGAGAGTGCCTGGCAGAAGGGAACGTTTATTATATTTTGTTTAAAAATTTGCAAAAATTTTAAATATTGCTCGTCCTTCCGCTCGTTATTTAATTTTGAAGGATAAGGAAGAGGCGAGCTATAAACGTTCGGCACTGTTGGAATACTCAGTGATTTATCTATTGGAGGAGAGGGTGTGGGGGTCGGTGTCGAAACATGTACCTTAGGCTCAACCCATTTTGGGGAGGTTACCTCCTTGCCACTACGAAGATTTATGGCGTTGGCAGTTTCTCGGGGGTTCGACTCTGTGTTCCTTGGTAGAGCTCCATATGGCCGCTCAGAGACCATCTTTGCCAACTGTCCAACTTGATTTTCCAAGTTTTTAATCGATCCGGTAATATTCCGGATATTTGACTCGGTGGACGCAACGTATTTAACAAAAATATCTTCGAGCGGAGAAGGTTTTGGAGGTGGAGGCTGAAATCCGTTTGAAAATCCTTGCGGAAATCCTTGTGGATTCACAATTGGGGGCCTCTGAGCATTATTGGGATTGCTCCAGGAAAAATTTGGGTGGTTCCTCCAACCCGGATTATAATTATTACTATTCGGATTGTTATTAGGGTTGAAGTGGGGCCTAACTGGGTTGCCTAGGTAATCCACAGTTTCTTCGACAAAATTAATAATAATATTATTATTATTATTAAGCCAAGCGGGAGTGGAGGAGGAAGCAGTTATCTCTGCCACTTGCTTACTTAACCTTTTGACTTGAGAGGCTAAGTGAGAAGTGACATCCACTTCATATATCCCAGTTGGTTTAGTAGGGCATGATCTAGGCGCATTCCATTGATAGGCGTTCATGGCCATTTCCTCGAACATAGCTTGGGCGGCCTCCGGGGTTTTGTTGTTTAACATTCCCCCGGCGGCCGCATCGATCATCTGTCGTGTTGAGAAATTCAAACCATTATAAAACGTCTGGACCTGCAGCCAGGACGACAGTGCGTGATGAGGACACCTACGCAAGAACTCTTTAAAACGCTCCCAAGTCTCCTAGAGAGACTCAGAATCGTATTGAATGAAAGAGGCGATATCTGTGCGCAGTTTAGCGATTTTAGACGGGGGAAAATATTATGTTAAAATTTTTTTGGTCAATTGTGCCCACATGGTTATGGATCCTCTGGGGAGAGAACTTAACCACGCCTTGGCCTTTGTCCGCAATGAAAATGGAAATAAGCGTAAACGAATAGCGTCATCAGTAACACCATTAATTTTGAAAGTGTCGCATATTTCCAAAAAACTAGAAAGGTGTAAATTTGGATCCTCATCCGGCAAACCGTCAAATTGGACTGACTGTTGTACCATTTGAATGATGCTAGATTTTATTTCAAAATTATTATTAGCCACTGTTGGGCATGTAATACTCGATCTGGTATCTTCCAGATTTGGCCTAGCATAATATGCCATGGTCCGTGGCGGGGCCGCATATCGAATTTGATCGGCCATAACTTCAACGTAAGTATCTCCGACAGACTCTTCGGGAAATTCAAGTAAGTTTTGATCACGAAGTCGGAGGCGCTCACGAAGGGTGCGCTCGATTTCGGGGTCAAAATGGATATTCGAATCGTCCGAGGAGTTTCCTCGGGTCATATACTAATAATAAAAATTATATATATTTTTTGGCTTTTTCTATTTTTTTTATATTATTATTATTTTTTGTTTTTATTATTATATATTTTTAATATATCTGATAAAAGTAATAGTAATTCATTTTTTCAAAATAACAACACTAGAGTCCCCGACAACGGCGCCAAAAACTTGATGATTAAAATTTGGAAGACTTCTTTTTATTGTTTCGGTTAACCTTTATATAACGAGATTATAATTAGATGGATGTTTTCGAAGAGTTTCGCAAGTACTCCTACTTTGAGAAACTAACCGTTATCCTATCGAAAGATAGAAGTAACGGTCTTTTTCTTCTTTCGAAGTATTGACGATTACGCCTCGGCTACGGCGCCGAATTCTATTGATTTTTAAAATAGCAAAGGAGAGTTTTGCAAGTTTTTGATTTGAAAAGTGTTTGTTTAAATTTTAATCCAAATTAATCATATGATAAAGACAAGTATACCTTATCGCGAGTAATACATGATATTTTGTTTTAGAAAATATCGAGGCCGTATATTTCCGCGGATCGTGTTGATTATAGCTACTTTGAGGAACGAACTATTATTTTATCGGAATAAGCTTTTAGCGTGGGTTTTTAAAAGAAAACGATAATAAGCGTATAACTAGAGATCTAAACGATGATAAAGATAGCGCTCGACGTCGATTTACCTTGAGACCAAAATAGTCTTTTTAGAAGTAAAAGTTATGTCTTTTTAAAACATTAAAATGGCTTGGCCGTGGAGGTTCCATAATTATGAACGCTCCTCTCTCAAGGGTACGCCCACCTGAGATTATGAATATTCGACCGAACTCTCGTTCTTTAATCGAATCTCCTTAATACTCGCTTTATGTTGTGAATCCCGCTATTGGGTTTTTTACTTCCAATTCAGGAGACTTACCTCATCCTCTCTCGAGGGTAGAGCGCACTTCTCTTTACCCATGAGCGATCAGTCCGTACGCACGAGCCTCTCGGCTAACTAGTGCATGAAAACGGAAATGAAAACCACACATCGATTATGTGGCTCCACTCAATGTTATTCTCGGGTAAACCTTAAGCTTGTTAATTATTTTTAGAAAGAGATGTTTTTACTTTTAGAAAAATTATTTTTGTGTACCAATGCTCTTCGACATCATGCGCTAAAGGAAATTAGCCACTCATCGGAATGGAGACGGCATTAATAATTAGAAAATACATGTTTAATAATTTAAGCGGATATAAGCGGATAAAAAGGGAAATAAAAAGACTTATATAAAAGAAGTAATAGTATCCGTCCCAACCATCTTAATCAAGTGCTAAAGAAACTTATCATCTCATCCGGGACGGGGGTAGTATAGAGAAATTATATAAAGACTGAAATAAAGCTATGTTACAAAAAAAAGAAAATGGAAAAAATGAAAGAAAGCGTTTAAACGAAAGCGATAAATAAAGCGTTGAATGAAAAACAATAAACTATTTTTATGAAAGCAGTAAACCTAAATTATGAAAGCAGTAAACCTAAGTTATGAAAGCAATAAACTATTCTCATACACACACACACACTAACATAAATTGAAGAAGAAGATGATCCAAATGAGAAAAACAACATTTTATTTCTAAAACAAATATTACAACTAGAGTATGAAGGCGAAAAACTACAAACGAACATAAACTTAATTACATAAACAAAACTCACATTCACTCAAAAGAACTCAAAAACACTAATAAGCACTCAAAATTTGGATGAAAATTCCTTCAGCCGAGCTCCTCTATTTATAGCCAAAATTTATTTTTACACGCCCCTGGGTCACGGGCGTGTCTTGTGGTCACAGGCATGACCCTGGGGCGTGATATTTGCTCCGGCTTAACGTCCGCCTTCTCGAAGGATCCACCGTCAAAATAAGGCTAAACACGGGCGTGGCTTGGATTGTTACGGGCGTGACTCGTGGTCACGGGCGTGACCCTGGGGCGTGACATTGGGCGACAGACGTCAGCAGCATGGGCCTGACTTAGGGGCGTGACGCGCTGGTGGTACACGGGCATGACTTTGCTGGATCACGGGCTTGACTTGTAGAGTCACAGGCATTACTTGGTGAAAATCCATCGAGACGCTGGGACGACACACTTATCCGTCGAGAAGAGTAGTTCACGGGCGTGACTTGGTCGATTCGTCAGAATTTGGTCTGGATTTGGCCGAAAGCTGGAAACTTGGCGTTTTAAAATTACACAGCCCTTGGTCACGGGCGTGACTTGTGGTCACGGGCGTGACTTAGGGGCGTGACTTGACAAAAAATGTCAAAATCTGCAAAAACAAAAATAAAACTAAGTTAGTAAGGAAATAATGAAAAGAAGCAATTTATTTATTATTTTACATAGAAAATTCACAATATTAATTAAAACTATACTAATAACTATACTAAAAATACATATGTTTTACTACTCATCACTCCTGACTGCCCATAAGAGCAAAGGGAGAAAAGCAAAAGCAAGGATGAGAAGAAGAAGAAATCCTTCAGAGGAAAAGACAAGAAGAAAGCCAAAGACTTTATTGCTGAGACTTGGAGTGATTCTGAAGCAAAAGTAGACTCCTCATCATCTGAAGGTGAGGATGAAGAAGAAGCAGTAGCAGCCTGCTTGATGGCACAGGGAATGGCATCAGATGATGAAGATGATCAGGTATCATCTGTCTTTAATGAATTTGATTTTTCTTTAGATGTTTTTAAATCATGTTTTAAGGATTTCTGCATAGATCATCTTAGAGTAGAAAACGAATTGAACATTGCTAGGTCTGAATTAGAGAATCTTAAGAAATATGAACAATTCTTAATAAATCAGAATCTAACTAATGAACTCAATAATAAAAGAGTTAGAATTGATTAAACTTAGAGAGGAAAACATAAAATTGAAAGAAGAGGTATCAAAGGCAAAGGACTTTGAGGACTCACTCAATGGGACGAGTCAAAAGCTCAAGGATATGACAGAAAATCTCTCTATGAGATTTAATCACCTAGGTTTAGGAGCAGAGCCCTCCACTAGCGCAAAACTTCTTAGGAAGCCTGCCTGGAAAAATCCAGTGTCTTTTGTTAGACCTAGTAGTTATCAGCCTAGGGAGAAGAGTGCCTCATATAAGGGTGAGAGTCCCAATCAGTCAGATAGGATAGGTAAAATTAATATGGTGAAACCCTTAGGTAAGAACAACATAGGAAAACAAAATAACAAAGAACAAAAGGGTAAAGTAAAACCTAGGGTAATAAGACACTCTGCTGACTTGTTAAATTTTGATACATTCTATAGTCATTTCAAACATCAAAACAATAGGTTTGGGAGATCCATTCCTTATCATCCCAAAGGGTATCATGAAAGACCCTTCTATTCTTTCATTGAACCCTATAATGGTAAATGCAAAGGACCCAAGGTAACCTGGGTTCATTCTAATGTTTGAATTACTTGTGCAGGGATAGGTAGGGTCTCACTCAGGAGAAAATTGAGTGGGAAGAATTATGTAGGACATGAATGAGGAACAAAAACTACTCAAAGGAGTAATCTCTATCTGAAATCCTCCTTAGTATTGATTACATCATATTATCATCTATTTTCAATAAGCAAAATTGCTAGGAAAAACAACAAGGGCTTTGTAAATAAATCGACATGTTTATTAAGAGGTGCGTCGAATAGAAGTCGACTTACCATTGACTTCTACTCAATGCCAGCATCGAGAAGCACTCAGAGCAGACAATTCGAATAGAATTCGACACAGCATCAAGTTCCTATCAACGCATACGTCGACTTGATAATTGCTGATTAAATTCGAAGTCACGTCGATTGGAAATCGACGTGACGTTAACAGGACTTCTTCGGCTTAGGGTCTATGAATAGTCTCAAAGCTACGTCGAGTACAAGTCGACGCAATGTCGATTCATTAGCGCACGCAGAACTGCTTATAGAAGCAATCCCGACACAGCTTTGCGCGCCAAATAATGAGTATTATCGACGGTACGTCGACCTATTCCCTAAGTAGCGATGATTCATCTGCTTTAAGCAATTACAATGTCGAAATCATTACGCTTTCGAATTCTCTTGCTTTCTTGCTCTCTTGCTCTCTTGCTCTCCAGCTTTCTCGTACCTCTCTCTCTCTCTTTCTCTTCGCCTTTGCAGGTACATTCAAAGAGATGGCTCCTCCAAAGGTTAATTCACGATTTGATGTGGACATTGACTCGTTCAGTGCTGCCGCAGAATGCTTCAAGGCCATCCTTGGTCTGTTCCAAGATGCAGGCTTGACCAAGCTGATCTCCACCAGGTGTAAAGTCCTGGATACCGAGCTAACTGAATTCAAGGGCAGTGTTCAAATAGGGGATGATGGCTCCCTTAGTGGAAAAGTGTATGAGACAGATATTCTTATAACAGAGGACTTGATAAACCAGACATATGATCTTCAGACAGGGAATGAATCAGATGAATTAATAGGAGATGAGCTTAAGAAGGCCCTGGACACTATGCAGTTCAAGAAAGATAAGCCCATCAATTTAAAGAAGATTGATCTTGGGGAGGAATATAGATTTCTTGCAAATATTGTCGGAAAAGTGCTGCTGTGTAAAATATCAGCACATGATGCAGTTCCAAGGCAACAGCTTCACATAATGGGAGCTTTAGTTCTGAAAAAGAAGATTAATTGGGGGATATGCCTCCTAAAGATGATTGGGCATAAGTATGCTCATAAAGAAAATGCCTATATGAGGATAATGAGCCAAGTGCTCTTCAAACATTATCCAAACATCTGCAAGTCCAAAGGAGTGCCCATTCCTCCTGGTAAAAGAATAAATATATGGATATTCTCAAAGTGGACCAGGCAGATCTTGAAGCCTAGTCAAGATGCACCATCTCCTCCTCCTCTAGAGCCAAACAGGGAGATTCCAGAACCCCCAAGGGATGATCTTCCCCCAGTGGACACAGTTCCAGAGCCCCATCATGAAGACACACAACAACAACAACAACATCAATCCCAATCCACTTCAATCCCTGAACAATCTCCTCAGCCATCCATCCTCAGACCAGACCTTGAATTTATTCAACCTCCACCAACATCATCATCAACACACTTTTCCCCTGATGTCTACTGTCCTCTCTCTCCCATTCAAGAAGACTTCCCTTCTTCACCTCCACCTCCAGCTCATCGTCCCATTGACATTGAGCAAATTATCTCTAAGGCTGTAGATCTTGATTCCTCCACCTTTGCTGATATGGTTGCCAACCATGCTAGGAAGTTTGACAGGAAATATTCACAGGTAGAGGCTGTGATGCTGGATACCAAGAGATCCCTCCAGGGATTAAAGGAATTTGTCTCTTCCTCTATGGTTTCAAGGTAATTCTTAACCTCCCTGGCCAGCAAGGTCAAGAAGGGGGAGAATATCTTAGAGGAAGAGGTTCCTAACTTAGGGGGAGAAGTTCAGGAAGAAGCTGATAAAGAGCCTGCCTCTGACAAGGTAACTACCTTTCAGGGAGCACAGATCTAGGGGGAGCTAGCAGATTAAGGGGAGCTCCAAGGTATTCACAGGAAGCCTCAAGATGAGGAGATGATAATTGAAATAGCAAAGATTGCACAGGAAGCTGTAAAGGAGCTGGATCAAACTGCACAAAATCAGGGGGAGCCAGCCCCAGACATTCAGAGGAATCTGGATGAGGAAATGGAAGTTGTGAGTACAACAGCTGTTCAAGAAGCTCCCCAAGAAGCTGACAAGAATGTTGATGATTAAGGGGAGCTGACAAAAGAGAAAGAGGATGCTGGAGCAGCTGATGATGATGAGCCTTTAATAGTAGCTCAAAGAAAAATTCCAAAGGTGTTCTCAAGGAAGAGAAGGACTCCTGAGAAGGACTCTTAATTAAGAAGGTATTATGTGATTATTTCTCATGAAGACAAGTATATATACTGGGAAGAACAATGTGATACAATTCTTATAGCCTGACAACTGAATGGAAGTATATAAGAACAATGTGATACAATTCATAATTCTTGGTCTGCATTATTTTATATGAAATGTATTGTTGATTATAAAAATTATATAAAATCACTCAGAACAAAATGTTAAATTTGTTAAGATAAATAGGGGGAGATTGTTGGGAAAACCCTTGATTTAACTTAACAAATTAATTAATAGTGATTTTATTCACTAGGATTTAATTTACCCATTGTATAGTGAGGGTAACTTGGCCTCTAGATGTCTTAGGATGTCACACTCAACCTAGAGTGTCAAGACTAGTTAAAGGGATGCAAATTTGGGCAAAGTTAATAATGGCGTCGAATGGAATTCGACGCAACATCGAGTTCATGTCGACGCTACTCCGACTAGAAGTCTAAGTGGCTCATCTCTACTGTCGAAGTAACACTAGTCGACGTTATGTCGAATAGATATCGACGCAGAGACCAGAGACTTGTCGAAGGAACTTGAGAAGTCAACACAACTTCTACTTCAAACTCGATGCAGAAGGGAATACATGTCAAAGCCATCTAAAGTCGACGCAACATCGACTTCATCTCGACGAAGTTAATGGAAGTCAGAGTGGATGCTATTCAACTCAACAGGTGCGTCTATAAGGAATCGACGCAACAACAACTAGCCGAGTTCAGTCAGAGCACAGAAGAAATTGAAGCAGCTCTTAGATGAACTCAAAGCAACGTCGATAAGAGAGGAAGTTAATTCGAGGCCACGTCGAATACAGTCTGTGAAAGTTCAATCTTTACAGCTGTCTTTCTGAGGCTTCTATCATGGCCCACATCTCTCAGACCGTTCTCCAACGGTATAATAATTGCTTGAAGAAGAAGGAAACATTAAAGAAAGGGAAAAAGGCTTTCTTGGAAGTATACATCTTCTCGTTGGACGGGTCGAAAAGTAATTAAGGAAGGAAAGAGAATGTTTATCAAATATACCTTTTCAGGTCTTACCTAACAAGGAAACAAATTCAAAATAGAGAGGGTATATAAGGATAGAGAAGGAAGAGAAGAATAGTGAATTAATCACAATCAGCCGACTCTTCTTAAATTAGGGGTTTCCTGTCTTCTTCTCCCTCTCCCTCAGGAACCCTAATACAGAGCTGTGAAAGAGAAAAGAAGGCTCCGGTGTTCTTCATCTGATAGAACAAAGAATCTGGACAGCTGCTCTTCATCACCATCTTGTGGAAGCCTGATCTCAATCAACAGAGGAAGAAAATAATCTGACAATACAAAGCTACTGCAATCTATTATCATCAAAAGCAGGGGCTAATCAAGAGCAGATTCTTTGGAATAACCAAGAGGCTAAATTTCATACAACCATCACAAGAATTCTAAGAACATAATTCCTTTAACCTTCCTTCTTCTCCTTCTCTTTCTATTTCCTGTAAAAGAGTTTTATTAACCCCTCTTCAAAGGATTTAGTGGTTCAAGATCTCCTTATCAAAAGATCTGGTGGTTCATGATCTACATATCAAAAGATCATTGGTTCTAAGAGTCTCCTGATCAAAAGACTCAGGCATAGGTGGTGCATTCCTACCAGGTGGTAGAAAAGAGGACTGCCCACATTTTGGGGAACCTCTATAAAATTCATTGTGTCTGTGCTGTCCAGTTTTTTATTTTGCACTTATTTTCTGCTTTCTTTATTCTGCCTGGATTGTTAAGCATAACTCTTTAGAATAAATTATTATTAAACACAGTTAGGGTAGAAATCTTTTAAAACTCTATTCACCCCCCTCTAGAGGAATCTCAGAGGCACACTGTGCACTTTCACACGCTCTCGTACGCGAGCGCTCGGGAGGTGAGGGTTTGGAATTTTGCAGCATCCTCCCGCCCATAGAGACCAAAGGACAAGGCGATGGCCTCTCCTCCGATGGTCTCCTGCTCACCCAGAAGGAGAGAAGGGTGGAGATCGAAACCCTATTGGGGTCTGAGTCCCAATCCAACAGTGGCTCGCCAGCCACGTCTCGGTGCCTGTTTCCAAGATAGATGTTTCGGTGCCTCGCTGGTGCTGGTACGGTCGGCACACTGGCGGCCACCTCGGTGGCCTCCCCGACTCCCTTGTCGGCGGATGGGTCTACTGGGGGTTCAGCCCTGGTCAAGTTTTCAACGGGCCCCTTCCCCTTGACGAGGGTCGAGGGTCATTTCTTCTTTGGTGGCGTAGATGGAAGGGACGGCCCAGCGGCTCGCGGGTGCGGGCCATTTCTTGGCGGCGGGAGAAGTGCTGGGGGACTTGCGGCAGGCATCGACACCGGCGGAGGCGAGCTAGAGGCCCAGGGTGATAGCCGCTACCTTCACATAAGGGGAGTGGAGTGGAAGATCTCGCTCCCCTACGGATGACAAAAGGCAGGTTAGAAAAAATAATGAGGGTATAATACGAGACAGGAAGCGAACATGAGTCAAACCTGCTCCGGGTGGCACGGGGAGTTCTGAGTCCACATTTCTTCAGAGGTAGGCAGCCTCGAAGTGGGTGGACATGTATTTGAAGAGTTCGGCCTCATGGCCGCCGAGCATGGGGGGCGGTAGGTAGGCTCATCCCGCTGAATGGGTGGGAAGGGGACGTTTCCGAAGGGTCCCTTGACGAACACGAACTTCTGAGTCCAGTAGTGACTCTTGTTCACCGTCTCGTGAACCTTGGCGTTCTGGCTAGCGAAGAAGGCTGTTCCATCCTTATTCGCCTGGAAAGAAAATAGCTTGCGGAAGACCGACAAGCTGAACTTGATGCGCTCTTCTCGCAAGTAATGCGCGAACCCCACCATGACCGCGAAGGAGTTGGGGTCATCTGGACCGGAATCACACAGTAGTACTTCAATAGCTAATGGACTCGCAAAAAGCAGATAGAAAGAAATCCTAGGTGAATGCCGTAAAGGACGAGGGGGAGCGAGCGAGTACCTGGCTGTTCAATGGCTAGAGGGGAAGCCGCAGGCCCATGTCGAAGTGCGACGCAGAGATGGCGAGCTCGTCCGTATGGAGGTCATTTATAGCCCCGGTCTTTGCCGGGCGGCGAGCAGAGAACGCCGACGAGATATAGTTCTCCGTGACAAAATGGTGCTCGCTCTCTGTGAGCGAGCAGGTGAAGATCGAATGGTCGCAGAAAGTGAACGCGCATTTGTCCCGGCCGTCTGTCTCACCATCACCGCCCATAATTGTGGAGGAAGAAGCGAATGCGAGAACGAGAAAGCGAGAACTCACGAAGGCGAGGGTAGCAGAGGTTGAAAGAATTGAATGCGGTGGTTGACTATTAATTATAAGGCCTATTTATAAGAAACTAATGTCGGCGGCGGGGGGGGGGGGGGGGGGGGGGGGGGGGGATCGAGGCGTCAGGGGTACAGATAGCCGAATCCTGGCACGATACGCCTCAGAATTTGAACCCACCCCTCCCCGAGAACTCGCGACGATACAGGAAGGACGGGCCGCTGCTAGGTGAAGCGAGTACCATGCAAGCCACAAGAGAAGGGCGTGGAATGAAAAAATCAGCAAGTACGATAGACAACAATAATATAGAGCGGGTAATGATAAAAAGAAAAAAAATCCCGCGAATATTCGGGAAGCATCAAATTATTAGCACCATTTGCGGATTGTCTAGAAGAAAATAATAAAAAAAATGAATGACATTATTTTTTAGTTCGCCAGGCGAGTGCGAGAAGGATCAATATTGGATCTACCTCCATAAACCTCGTCCCCACACCCCCCGAGCTCGGCTGTACGCACGAATAGTGATACGTGCGGACCGTGCGGACCGCGCAGAACTCGCGTTGCAGCAGGTGGACTTGATTCTCCGCCAATGAGAGTTGCACCCCGGGAGAGGTGGCCTAGTTGCGGGCGTCGGCCTGCAGCTCAGCGAGGACCCTGGCTAGGTCATCATCGATCGCGGCAAACTGCTCCTCGGAGGCCGCTCTGTGTTCTCGCGCATGGTTGTACAGGTCTCATAGCATGTATCCATACTTTTGGAGCACCTCGATGACTCGCCGCTTCATCACTTCGGGGTCCCGGGGATCGCCGAGGAAGTTAGCGATCTTGTCCAGCGAAGGCAAGGGAGACATCTCCTCCTCTCCAAGCTCTAGCTCGGCAGAGGACTCCTGGACACCTATAAGAAGAAAATTAGCGTTCAGAGCGAGAAGCAATATGTTGATTATAACCGACCAACCTCACGAGGCCGCAACCGCTTTACCAGGTCGTTGGCGGGAGGAACTCAGTTGACCCTGGAAGGCCTCAGTGTATTTCAACATGAAGGACTTCCCTAGGACCGGGACGCGGAGAGCGTCGCTCGCAACCCGAACGTCAGCAGGAAGCAAGCTGCTGGGGCTTTGATGGCCTAGAAGGTTGAAGCCCGGGACGAAGATGGATAAGCCCGGTGGAGGATGCGAACCTGGTGGGGGTAGCGAGTCCGGTGGAGGCTACGAGCCCGGTGGGGGTCGCGAATCCAGAGGGGTCGGCAATCCCGGGGGAGCAGTGCACCTCCCGGGCATCGCAAGGAGGTTCTCTACAAGGAGTGCAAAAAATTCAGTTATGGAATCCGCAAAAAAGGTAATGCCGGAATCTCACCAGGCCGCGACGAGGGAGTCAGGTCAAGGACGTCTATGTGGGCAACCACCGAATTGTTTCCTCCTAGAGAAGGAAGGAGAGTATCGTCCAGGGTCTCCCTCGCAAGGACTCCCGCCATAGACACGCTCTGAGGAGAGTTATGTTAGCATAAGAACAGAATGGAATGAAATACTTGTTCCAGGTACCTGTCCAGTGAGTGCGGGATCATGCAGCGTGTCCCTGAGGGGGGACCCTCCCATCCCGAGATGCCGCTGCACCGCCTTCGCTTTCTTCATCTTGGGGAGGGACGGGGGAGTCCGCCGCGCAGCCCAGAGAGCGAGCCGAGTCGTGACAGAGTGCTCCCTCGCGCGGGATGCTGTCAGGCGGGCTTGAGCTTCTTCCGAGAGAGGCATCTTCAACAAAGGCGACAACAAGTAGCGGAGGAATAAGAAGAAAGAAAGGGTCCCCCATCACCCAAATATGTTGGTATTTATAGCACTGGAGATGGGGCCCACCAAAGATTCGTGACAGCTCATCCTCGTCCGACGAACACGGAGGGTTGGATGTTTCTTCACGACCTTAGCATAATCTCGTGAAGAGCGGGGATTGTGTACAACCTGGTGTTCACCGACTCAAGGAGAGATCCATCACAGGCGATTTAGGGAGTACTCGCTGATCCGTGGCGAGCACCCTGCCAGGGCAAGGCAGGGAGGGTTAGAGATCTCGCTCGTGAATGGCGAGCGGTGATGACATAACGTGTTTTAAGAACTGCTCTAGGGTGCATTTAGCCGGAGCGAGTCAAGTGAGGTCTCACAGTGCCAGTATGGCGAGGCGAGTGGAGGCTCGCCTCCACTCGCAAGAGGAGCTCTCGCGGACCAGCTCGCGGAGAGGCTGGCGAGTGGCGTCTCCAAGGGACACTCGCCCAGCAGGGGCTACAGGTGAATTTACCTTGATACCCCTGGTAAGCTGCCAATAGCCCTCCAGAACAGCGGAGTTTGGCTGTTAGCAAACCAATTCGGGGTGCGTATAGCAAAATCAAAAGGCGGAATCCCGTTATTAGCAGGCCAGTATAGAAAGGCTATAAATAGACCCTTTGGGGCACCTTTGGAGGGCATTCTAGATCTTTGCTTCTCCTCAGGATCTCTTTGGTTAGAACCTTCAGCTCTCCAAGGTGCCCGACTACAGTCAAGGGTCGTGTCTTTCGTTCTAAGTCCTTGGTCAGGTTCCTCTATGGGATCAGTAAGTGCTAGATGCCCCCTTCATAGGGGTACGAACTCCTCGTTCGACCAGATACCGGTTCCAACATAAATCATAATGAAAGATGTCCACATATAATAACTGAAATAGGAGGTAATAATAAAAAGGGCTCATGTCCAGTATATCATATCCTCACTACATGGTCACTCGCGGAAGCAAATCTACTGATAAACACTCACAGATCCAGAAACTGGTGCTCCTTTGCTAGACTGGCCCGCCTCCATGTGCACCGGCCTCTGGTGGTGCGGCGGCTCCTCGGTCCCCTACAATGATATGGTCCACCGACCGTTAGTCAAAAAGACAAAGCCTCGTTTCCCACCACCCATCCCCCAGTGGCTCCTAGGCACCGTGCGGGAGGATGAAGCGGAGGACAGCAATGGGCATAAAAAAGCAGATGACTTGTCTTAGCTACAGGAGTATCTACCACTTCATAAGTGTGTATATGTATATAGAAAACAATAAGTAAAGCATGGTAAAGAACAAGTAAAGTAAGTAAGTAAAGACAAGTATAGAATAAAAAAGTAACCATTGATTTATAGGAATGCCCATACAAACCTATAGACCAAGGGGTCGTTTAGCAAGGCCTATCATATAAAAAGTCCCATAACCAATTATTCGATAGGGGTAGGGGTTGAAATGCAATGCTTATGCTATGACATGCAAAGTTATGCTGATTAATGTTATGATCACACAGGTGCAACTCACGCACCCGACTCTATGCGCATAGACCTTTAGTTCCCCCTTTTTGGAGCTAGCAAAACTCCCAGGATACCCCCGTAGTGGCAAACGGAAGCGGTGGGTTGGGCCTCACCCACCTCTAGGTTGGTATTCGCACTACCTAACCTAGACCCATCGTACATTGAGGCGTACTCTTACTGGCTGGTCCACCAGACTTTTCTTGGCTAAGTGATAACCACACTTGACGAATCAAAGTATCGACGTCGGTGCGAATGACCATCCAATACTATAAACCCACCACCTTTATTCACATGCAATATGATTACTTTACATGTCTGAGCCATAGGCTCCCCGGGCTAATCTGCCCGTCGCTACAACCTTCCGAGCCACCTGCTCACCGGACCAACCCTTCCGTAACTACAACCACCGAGCCTACTGCTCGTGTGACAAAACCAAGTAACACACGCATCAACGGGATGCGAGTGAGTATATTATTAAGTTAGTCTTGCATAACAAATTATTCCTACGGTTTGGGGGTTAAATCTTGGACTTCACGAGGGCTACCATGTGAGGGGCTCACATCGGTACTAGGAGGTACGATGGGATGATAGCCCAAACTTCCCTTTCCGAGACACTTACTATTATTGATAACTACCCATAACCATAACCCTCTCACCATTACACTTATTAACCCTAAGTGTATTTTATTCCACTCCAAGGGAATGCCGATCTTTCATCGATCCCCAAGCACACTCTTGCCTCCTAGTCAACCAGACTTCTTACACCTACTTTCCTTTGGTGACCCCTTCCAATCCCAATCAATCTGGGTGCACCAACTTTCTTAACTCCCCATGTAAGACCTACATGTTTATCCTTATTCAGCCTTTTCACTATACGCAGACCACTTGAACTATATGATGTATAAAAAGAGAAAGACTCTAATTGCTCATCCAAATGACTCAAGATTATTATTGGGAGTGTGTTATGACATTTTAAAGCTATCTCTAGAAATTCATAATTTTCCTAATTCATTTGGCATTTATTATAATTTTCTTAAAATCAGGGAATCTATGATTTTGAACACCAGTATGGTTTTTTGATAAGCTATGACCTTGATAAAATTTGTACAATTGTGTAATATAAAAATTACAGCGACATATGAAATTCATAAATTTCCAAAAAGGTGTAGACCTCTAAATAAAATATTGATTAATCTATCACAATCAAGGATTTACAAAGGAAGTACCAAAAATCCTCATTCAAAAATTACAAGAAAATTAACAGATGTCTAGGGTGATCAGAAAAGTTCACAGGTTGAGTTTCATAATTTTCCAGATTTATTTGACCATATATATCCTTTATTTAATTACAAATCCTAGGGCACTTTGTGAAGAGAAACATATAAAAACTCCTCCAAAAATTATAATAAAATTAATAAATCATATTCTTGCCCTAAAAAGTTCTCTGACCAAGTTTCACAATTTTCCAGTGAATTTAAAACCCTTAATTAATTCCTTTTTAAAATAGGGCAACCAATGTACTTGTGAATGAAGTACTATATAGATCAATCTACAATCCACAATAAAATTATCAGAGAACAATATCACCAATACAAGCTCACTGCCAAAATTTCATGAACATCCAAATTTATATAAACATGTAAATTATTCATTTAAGGAAACTGTTGGAACATGGTCTTCCGCATCTCCTAGGTTTGAGAATAACAAATCCTATATGTATTTGATCTTGTGTGTTTAAGTGTGCAGGATAACAAAGTCCACATGACTCAAGGATTACATAAGAAGGTTGCACCCAAGTTTGAGCCATCAAATCCAACACTCCCACTAGCGCCGACGATAGGACCTAGCACCTGGCGCTAGCGCTAAGGAACCGCTGAGAAGAAACCAAACCACTGAGAACGGATACTGGGTTCGACGAAATTGATCTTGCGTTCGACGAATTTTCGGTCGACGAATGTTGAAGCCCGCTCGATGAACTCTGGTCTACGAAATTGAGTTTGATGAATGTTAAAGCCTGATCGACGAATTGAGTTCGATGAAATTTCGCTCGACGAACTATAAACTGCGCTTGACGAAATGCTCATCACTGCATTCGACAAAAATTCGATCGACGAAAAGAATGCTTAAGCGCAATTCCGGGAGCACATATAGAAGGAGATAGCGCCTGTCGGTATCCGATAGCGCAGGCGGTAGCGCGGAGCACAGAAGGCAAGAGAGAATTGTTTCCTCAGATTGAAGATTCTGCATCACAGAATATGTCCTAAAATGGGATAGTGCCGGCGGTATCACTAGCGTAGGCGCTAGCGCTAAGGCTATAAAATGGACCTCTTGGCTCCGTCTTCCTAATCCTCTTGAGATCCAAAATTCCAGAGCTTCGTGCCACAGCATAGAGAGGAAGGTTCAGAGAGATACTCCCACAAATCTATAAAGGCTTAAGGAGATCCGTGGAGAAGATTTCAACACACGTCATCATCGTGATGAAAGACCGTATCGACTACGATCATACTCTGCGGGCCTTCGTCCACTTCTCCAAGAGATCCATATAGGGAGTTTTATATTATTGTCTTTTTATTTCACATCTTTTTTGTAATCGTTTAGTGAACTCGTCTCGTGTTGGCCACTAGGTCTGGGTAGGACTTAGGGAAGAAATTCACCTCGTGTTGGCGACTAGGTCTGGGTAGGACTTAGGGCAGAAATTTGCCTCGTGTTGGCGACTAGGTCTCGGGTGTAGGTCTAGGGGGTGCTCGAGGCCATATCCGGGGAAGGGTTGGCTAGAGCGGCTTGAGGCCGTATCCGGGGAAGGATCGACTAAAGCCAACTGGTTCGTGGGGATACGAGTCGGTATAGAAAACAAAAAGAGTCTTTCATATTTCGCTTTGATTTCTAGCGTCATTGAAATCAAAATTTTGTAATCAATTTTATTAATAATAATCATGTTTCTTTTTGTGTAATAAAATTGATTTGTTCTTCATTTCTCTAAATTGTTTATTATCCTCTCCTTTATTATAAAACAATTTAGATCTTTAATCAAAATCACTATTTTGATCTCTTATCATAAGCAAGTATTTCAAAATATAATATAAGTTTTTTAAAACCCTTATTCACCCCCTCTAAGGGCGCCTACCGATACAACAAGTGGTATTAGAGCTAGGTTATTCCAATCGGCTTAACAACCAGGAATAATGGCGTCTCATGATGTAACACCCCAAAGATCGTGGTTCAGCGAGGTAGGCGGAATGGTAGTGTTGCGCTCGGGATAGGCTCAAGATTCCAGATCAGGTCAATGCGCACGACCATTGTCCTCTTCGCACACGACCAGTGATCGTGCGCCAGCGATCGTGCGTTAATTCAGAAGAAAATCGAGTTCTGTCTCGGACAGTGCTCACGACCATTTCCCTCTTCGCGCACGACCACTGACCGTGCGCCTGTGATCGTGCGCCCTGTTTATTCTGTTCCGCGATTTTGAGCGGAGAAGAAGATCGGACCGTCCAAATCTTTTGGAAATTGATCCAACGGCTAGGTTTAGTTGCGGGAGACTATTAGGGCTGATGAGAGGGGGTTAAACCTCATATTCTCTAAGCCATTCTCTCTCCAAACCCTAGAGAAAGAAGGAGGAGCCAAGGAAGAAGAAGGGAGATTCCGCCATTGACGGAGCTCCGGAGCTCTGTTTCGCGAGCCGTTTCCAGATTTGGAGAGTGCAGCCCGGTGCGGTCGTTTCTCTCCGTGTAGAATCTTGGATCTATGGCGAAAAAGAAAGCTCCTAGGGTAACGATTTCTTCTCCCGTTGTTTGGACTTGTCTTTTGTCCTCTCCTTCATTTCTCTATGCTTGCATGAGGAATCCCTTTCACCAAATGGGTGAAGTGTAGGATTTTCTCAAGTTCTTCGGAACTCCGGGTCGATTGTGTCCGTCCCTGGCATATTGCATGTAGAAAATCCGGTAGTCGTG
The DNA here is from genome assembly GCA_033032865.1 of Dactylorhiza incarnata. Lineage (NCBI taxonomy): Eukaryota > Viridiplantae > Streptophyta > Magnoliopsida > Asparagales > Orchidaceae > Dactylorhiza > Dactylorhiza incarnata. The sequence goes on from JAWHQI010000013.1 coordinate 4,857,414, forward strand.
CGGATTTAGGCATTGTGTGTGAAGCCTATTCGTGGCCGTGAGCCCGAATCGGTGATGCTTGATTTGCGACGTTGCGTTTAGGTTAAGCCTAGAATGCGTGCCGGAGAATGACTCTGTGATATATGCGATAGTATTGCGGGATTTAAGCGTAGGCATCTTGTGAAGATCCTAACGGAAGCCCCATGCTTTGCGAGTGGTTGAATGCAAACCTTCACCACTAGAATTGTTGAGGAGTGGTCTTGTACCTCCTTTTTGGTTACGTATAAAGCCCTAACGATCCCTCATGCCCTCCGGCCGAAAGGCGGAGTCGGGTCTTGAGTCGTTACAAAGTAAACTTTTAAGGCTTGGGTGTTGTAACTTATGTTTTGTGTAGCACTAGCGAGTGCTAAACCCTTACGGGCCGAGGTGATGTCATACCCGCATCGTGTGTTCAATCGATGACAAGAGCACGGGAATTGGCTGAACTGAACCCGTTTCCAGGCGTGGCGGTAGGGGGATTTATCTCTTGTAAACCCGAACGACCTTGGGAGAGGTTGGGAAGGGCGTCTTGCCTAGACCGACCAAAAGCTCTTTTCTATCTAGAGTTTCCGGACTCATGATGGTTTTGGTGCTCGGGAAGAAGTACCTTTGGTGCATGCCTTGTGAGCATGGAGCGTGCGGTTGTGTGTACCCACGTTTGTGATGAATTGATGTTGTTAGCCTCATGCGGTTGTTTAGGCGGTTGTGGGAACCTTCGGGTGAACCCAACCAACATCATGTGCATACCTAGGTTCCTTTCTTTTGATGCTCAACCTAGAAGATTGATTGTGCTTGAAACCTCACCTTGTGTAGTTGCACTTTCTTTATATTAGTACTTGTGCTAGTATGGCTTGCTTGCAGGGTAGAATCTCCGCCACCCCGGGAAAGGGGTGGGGTCGTTATAATTTGGTCAGCTGTGCTGACCGTTACCTTGTTTGCCACCGCTTGGTGGAATGTCTTATGCAGGTGCAGGTGAGCCTAGCGGGAAATAGCGGGCGGTGGCCCCTTTTGCTGAGTTGGCCCTTGAAGGCCAGCCTCCTTTTTTTGCTTTTTCATGTATGGCCGGCCTGCGTGCCGATGTATGCTTATGGAGTTTTGTGCATTGGATGAATGTAAGGCCTTAAGGCCGTAACTCTTATTCTGGTTACATTCCTATGATAGTGGACAGTTCTCTTTGAATGGTTTATTTAATGCTTCCGCTTACGTTTTGTACTCTCGTTTAGTTGTTACTTTTCTGGTTATCACCTTTTAACTCCTAGCTAGTGTGGTTTGTATGGCGTGGGGTCCCGGCCGGACCTGCTGTTATACTCTTCGTACTGGCAGGGTGTTACAATTTGGTATCGGACTTAAGGCGTCGATCCATAGTTTAGCGAATTCGGGACGAATTCCTTTTAAGGGGTGGTGTGCACGGGATGTGCATTCACCTAAAACGACAAAAACTAATAAGAATGTCCACTTAGGAATGGAAAAACATACTTGTTTGCGGAACCTGAGCGTTCCATGATTGTTGTTTTGCTATGCTTTCAGTCACTAAATTGCCTCTTACACGATTATAGGTGACTAGGAGTGGTGCGGGGCCGTCTCAACCCCGTAACACTGCTGAAAGTAGTGGGTCGTCTGAGGTGACAGCGACCACTCCTTCGGCTGAGATGATCAAGTTAGTCGCTGAAGCGGTCTTCGCGATGATCAACACTCAGTCTGGGCAGCTTGCACAGCCTACTACTCTGACTCTGGATGTGGCCCCTGTAACTGTTGCTGTAGTGGAACCTGCGGTAGAACTGAGGGTGGAACGTTGAGTTGCGCAGGTAGTAGTGGGGCGAGCGCGTGACCAGCAATTACAGTACTTTCTGAGCCTCAACCCTCCATCCTTCGAGGGGACGGAATCCCCTGGGAGAGCTGCTGAGTGGTTGTCAGAAATAAAGAGGACTTTAATGTCAATGCTTATAAGCAAAGATATGTTGGTAACCTTAACCACCTTCCTACTTATAAGAGAAGCAAGACTTTGGTGGGAAGGAGAGTTGTTGCACAAGTTTGGTGGGAGACAACTTTCCGAAATCTCTTGGGAAAGCTTCCATGAGTCATTCCTTCTAAATTTTCTACCCCTAACTGAGATTCCTGAACTACAAGATCAGTGTTCACACCTAGAGCAGGGAGAACACTCAGTGGATGAGTACCTGATTGAGTTCATCAGTCAGAATCGTTATGAGAGGTCTATGTGGGAAGATGAGGAAACCAAGGTCAACAAGTTCTACAATGGTCTGCGAGATAACCTAAGACTAATGCTTGTGGGTCCAAAGTTACTCGGCTTCAACGTCTTAGTGAAATCAGCTAAATCTCTGGAAACGAATATGAAGAGTATGCAGCGCGCGAAACAATTCAATGTAAAGAAGTCAGAGTTTCATGCGCCAGTCTCTCAGTCCAAGTCCGAGTTCAGAAGAAACAAGAGAAAGTTCAACTCTGTGGAAGTTAAGACTGCACGGTGTTCCTTAATTTGTTTCACTTGCGGAAAGGTGGGACACAAAGCCCGAGTGTGTCGAAGTGGTTCCCCAAAAGCAAAATCGGAGAAGTGGACTATGCTCGTGTGATGGGTTCGGCTTCTATGGAGAAAGGCAAGGCGGTGGAGTCTTCGATTCCCCAATATTCTCTAACCCAACCGAGAGTCTACTCTTATGGCCAGCAAGAGGTCATTCAGAAATGTGATGTTGCCACAGGTATGGATGATCATCTCCAAATATGATTTATACCACGTGTGCGGTTAAAGATAGAAATATGTCCACTGTATCTGTTGACAACAAAATTTTATGTCTTGTATTTGTGTGCAATTAGGCCTTGTCCTAATTATCGACTATTCAACGAGAGCTCTGTTGGTGTGGGAGCATCGCTCTCCTATTTGTCTAAGGACTTTGTGTTATGATTCGAATTGTCATTTACCTTAGTCAAGGATAGATTGGAGGTAATGCTGCCTAATAGATCTCGAGTGAGCGCGAATAGGAGAAGCCGTGAAAAGGCGCGAAGATGTTCTTCACCTTGTTGAAGGATTCGGGGCCTATGACCAGTTTTGTGTTGTCCTAGTAGTAGCGGACCAAGCTGACCGAGAGGAACCGTTATCCGATTCCGAGAATCGACGATTTACTTGACCAACAGGTTGGGTCGACGTTATACTCTATGCTTGACTTAAGGTCCGGCTACTATCAGCTTAGTAGTAGGGAATGTGATATTCCAAAGTCAGCGTTCAGTACCCGCTTTGGGCACTATGAGTTCACGGTGATGCCGTTCGGTCTGTCTAATGCACCGTCGGTATTCATGGACTTTTTGAATAGGACATTCCGTGAGTATTTGGATCAATTTGTGATCGTCTTCATCGACGACATTTTGGTATACTCTCAATCGGAAGAGGAGCATGTAGGGCATCTGCACGCAGTTCTGGGCACCTTGAGGAAGAGTCATTAACTCCCCAAAAGCATGAAACATTAACTTCACATGAAAGGACCCATTCATCACTAACTCCCCAAAAGCATACACGATGTATTTGGGTACCCAAAGGAACCGTCACACCCGGTCCTCTTTGGATACCTAAATCTCTCATTCATTAGGTATCACCAAATGCTTGAAGTAGAATATTTTCAAAAATGAAATATACGAATTTTTCTACTTCATGATATGCCTTAATGTGTTTCTATTTTTCCTTTTTGTTTTCTTATTTTTTAAGCTATCATGTTATGGTCATCTTATATGTTATAGGAAATATGATCTTATCTCTTAAAACTTAATGAGTTTATAAATCAAATTAATCAAAATTCAAAATCATATTTTATTTTGATGACCTATCTATTATTCTTATATTCATTGCTTATAAATATCTTATATTATCCATATGAATCAAACTCTAAATTTGTTATGAGATATTTATCTAAATTATAAAGAAAATCACAAAAGACATATTGAAAGATTAATTGTCTTAAATACTAATGCCACACGCACCACCATGATCTATTGATGTCCTTTGATAAAATTCTCTAAAAATCATATATCATAATTCATATCAAAAAATCATCGAAAAACTACTATCTCTATCACATGTATATGAATTATATGATAACAATTGGGATTATAATTGTTTACCATGGTTGGTGTTATGGTGTATTATGTGTGTATTGTGATTTATTTCTAGTTTAGACCTTTGAATCATCTTATATCATCTTTATAAATTAGATACTCAACTTGCTATAAGATATTACAAAAAATAATAATAAAAGGATTGATTATGAATAGTGTGTCATGAATCTTTTTTTGCAAAACCAAAGATCAATAAATTCAAGTAATAAATGCAATGATATTATTTCAAAACTTTATTTATGTGACCTTTGTCCTTGATGTGATTGTTTTATGTCTAAAGATTGCATGTACATTTTTTTTACTATAGAATAAATCTTGCTCATATAAAGGTTAATTATTTCGTTCTAGGTCCTAAGAAAATCAAATTGAAATTCCTTTTTGTGTAGATGCAATACTTGCATCTATCAAATTGATCTATATCATTATGACTTTGCACCAAATCTCATTATCCCAGCATCACTTCCTAGTATAAGTTTTCTTTTGGTGCTCGTAATAGATATATCACTTAAAATGTCATGCTAAATCAAAAGGTAGAAAAACTATGTGAGTCTAAAATTTTTAACTATAAAATTCAAACAATGTCATAGTTTATAAATCAATTGCTAAGACTTGAATTAAGTGTCCTAGACCTCTTCGGTTAAGTAAAATATGAAAACACAATCATTTCATGCAAACTTATACTACCTAGACATCTCATAAAATTCTGAAATTTCAGCATGAACCTACCATTGGTACACTTAATCAAGATCAACAATCAAAATTTTCAAAATCTCAAAAAATTGTGTGCTGTATTTCGCGCTAGCGCCGACGCTAGCTCGAGGCTCTGATTTTCCATCCTTTTTAAATTTCCAAAAATCAACAAAAGTATGTATTTCTATATTTCCTACTTATTTTTGCTTTACTGCATTTCATTAATTTTAGAAAAATTAAAATACAAAATTACAAAAGCGAAATTACAAAAAAATTATGTTTTGCCTTTTTGTTTAAAGTCTATTTTTATGCAAAAATCAAATACAAAAATATAAAACATTAAAAATATAAAAAAAAAACTGTATGGATTTTTTCTATGAAAATCAAGCATGATTTAATCTATTATTTAGAACGTCTATAATGTTGCAATTTATCTTTTTCAAACAACTTTGAACATTGTTTTCATCATGCTTTGATATATCTATTAATATGTGCATCAATTATCTTTTAAAAGTTGTGTAGAACTAAGCTTAGCATGCCTCTAAGTATGAGTAAATGTTTTATGTTTGATAATGATCGCTATTCACTCACTTATTTTGGCATTGTCTACATATGTGTTTAATCTAAAAATGCTTGTGTATGTTTTGTATTGGAGAGAGATCATCTGTACTACCACTCCCCAAACCCATAGAAATTTTAGTGGAAGGAAGAGACGATAAAGAAATTAACTCTTGTGGAGGCGAAACAAACATCGTTAAATCTGAGACATTAAAAATGGGTGAAACACCCCAATCAACAAGAAAATCTAAGATAAATCTTTGATACCAAATTGATGTAGCGTACGTCGCTACAGATATCGACACAAGAAAACTCTAATTCGCCTATCAACGCACTCTTGATCGTCCGCACCTACAAAAGCATCTATCGCTCACGAATATGTCATCCCTTTCGCACACAAACATCAATCCATTCAGAGGGGTGTCGACTAAAAACATCGATAAAAATGAGTCAACGTGTTCCCAAAAATAACGCAAAGGTTACCAATCCTTTTTGAGGGCAATATCAAGGCTATATGCCAAGATCCGCTCAAGCAAAATGGACCTACCCGATCCGGAAATAGAAACGCGGACAATAACAATTTTATTCAGAGATTTGAAAGAGATGAAGATTTTAAAGCCGCGGAGAACACGATGGTTCAACCTCCACAAATCTAAAGAAGAATCACTAGACGAGGGGGAGATTTTACCCAACCGTTTGGAGGAAAGCACACTTGATAACTTGTGGGAGAATCACTCTCTCCACGTCACACCGAGTGGGGTTGCCGTCCTTCTTCCTTGGAGTCACACCAAGAAGCCAAGCCGGATGCTCCACGAAAGTGGAGGCCAAAATGGAGAAGGGGGAGACAGGGGGGGGGGGGGGGGGGGCTTCTCACAAGCCTTGGCCGAAACTCACAAGGAGGGGGCTAGTTTTCTTTTTAGGTTTTCCAATCATCTTTCCTTCTCTTAAAACCTCCTATATATATGAGTTACAACATAGATCCAACCATCCAAGATTGAGATGATGATCTCATCAATCCGGATGGCTAATAGCACTTCATAAATGTTTAATAGCACACCAAAAATATAAAAGCATGAAAAATAAAAGATTACAAGTTTTGCATTTTAAAGAAATAATTAGGAACTGAAAATATGCTTTTGGAGACTTTAAATAAGCTTTGTGCGCCGCGAACGGAGGTTGTATCATTGCTTTCCGTTAGCAGACATTGTGTCATCATGATGCCTGAAATCTTTTTGTTGCAGCACATCCATTTCTGGTCTATCATCTTCAGGTGGTGGAGATACCGCGACATCAAGTTGGGGTGGTGGAGGTGCTTTCATGACGGGCACTTGTGTTTGGGCATTGGCTTCCATCAACTATCAAGATGATTAGATAGTGGACTCTGGGTGTGGTCATCACCTCACCAGGGATGAGTCGAAGTTTTCCTCATTGCAAGCATACTCAGGTAATGATGCTATCATTACTGCTGATGACACTGTTCATGCAGTTGAGAAGGAGGGTATGGCTTCTTTGAACGGAGATAGAGGTTCTCTTACGTTGAAGAGTGTCTATCATATTCCAGGGATGAAGAAAAACCTCTTCTCGGTGGCCAATGCGATTGATGCTGGCTATCACGTTCTGTTTGGTCCAACAGAAGTGAAGTTTCTTCGAAACGTGTCAGCGGTGAAGGTAGAAGTCACTCATGTAGGAAAGCGAGTGAAGGACTTGTTTGTGTTATCTACAAGTTCCTATGCTGACAAGATGAGGACTAATGATAGCGCTGCTATCTGGAATGAAAGACTTGGACATGTTGGGATGGATAAGTTGAAATCTATGGCGGGAAGAGGCCTTGTAAGAGGCTTGCCTTGTTTGTCATCCTTCGGTGATGGTCACGCTTGTGCAGGTTGTCAGTTTGGTAAGGCTCAACGTCTTCCATTTGACAAATCTCAAAGCAGATGCAAAGCACCATTGGAATGTATTCATGGTGATCTGTTTGGACCTACCGCAACTGTCAGTCTTGGAGGCAGCAGGTATATGCTGGTTTTGATTGATGACTTCACTAGATATACTTGGGTATATTTTCTGAAGGAGAAGTCGGAAGCCTTTGAGAAGTTTGTGGAGTTCAAGGAGCTAGTGGAAGGACGGCTTAATCTGCGGATCAAGAAGTTTAGAACTGATAATGGGGGAGGGGGGGGGGGGGGAGTTCACCTCAAATGCATTCTTTAACTTCTGCAGGAAGCATGGCATCCTTAGAGAGCTCTCTTGTGCTCACACTCCACAATAGAACGGAGTTGCAGAGTGGAAGATCCGTCATCTGACGGAGACCTGCAAATGTTGGCTTCATGCTAAGAGTATCCCAAAGTCTTTCTGGGCAGAGGGAATGTCTTGTGCAACTTATGTCATCAATCAGATGCCTCTAAGTCCCATCAACATGAAAACCCCTCATGAGTTGATGTTCAAGGAAAAGCCTTCGCTGGAACACCTTCGAGTGTTCGGATCTACCTGCTACGTACATGTTCCATATGCCCTCAGAACGAAACTAGATGCGAAAGCAAGAAAGCTAGTGTTAGTCGGTTATGATGACCAGAAGAAGGGCTGGAGATGCATGTATCCTGAGACACGGAGATATGCGGTCTCAAGGGATATGGTATTTGATGAGCTGATGTCATACCAAGGTAGCTCTTCTATTGAGTTACAAGAAGGCAGGTCAGATGGAGGACTTGAAGAAGCTACTAAGGAGGTTCTGGTGGAGTTGCCAATTTCTCCAGGTGCTCTAGGTGTTTCTAGCTCTGGGTCAGGTGCTTCAGGTTCTGGAAGCAGGGGGAGCGATGCTCCAAGTATGCCTGGAAGGAGAGATAGTTCAGAACAAGTAGCTGAAGAGTTGGATCAGAGTAAAGCTCTAAGGAGGTCCAAGAGGACTATCACCCCACCAGATCGGTATACATGGGGGAAATTTGGTGAGCTTTGTCTCATGTTTCTTCGCAGGTGCCCTGGATGAGAGAGAGCCATCTTGCTTTGAGAATTCCGTTGGAGTCAAGGAGTGGGAAAGATCCATGGATGAAGAGATGGCTGCCCTCAGGAAGAATGAGACTTGGGACTTGGTGCCTAAGGTTGAAGGAGTTACTCCTATGACTTGCAAGTAGGTTTTCAAGCTAAAGAAGAAGGCTGATGGTAGCATTGAGCGGTACAAGGATCGCCTTGTAGCTCGAGGTTTCTCTCAGAAGTATGGGGAGGATTATGAAGAAACTATCAGCCCTATTTCCAAGATGACTTCGGTCTGGGTGGTGATCGCATTGACAGCTTGCCAAGGGTGGAAGATTTGGCAACTCAACGTGAAGAATGCTTTCTTATACGACGAGATCGACAAAGATATTATACAACCCCGATATTCGCCAGGAGGTGAGCGGATGCGAAGGAATCGGCAGGCGATAGGAGTAAGAAGAAGGGCAAGCCAGAATCATAGAGGAGGCTCGCAGGCAGTAGGCGAGCCGGGCTCTCGCCGGCTGCTCGCGAGAAGCGGGCGAGCCGGGCTCTCGCCGGCTGCTCGCCGGGCCTCTCAGTTCGCGAGAAGGGCCCCTGTGGGTGGCAGACCAGTTTGGGCCTCAAATAGTATAATAGTAAGGCGGAATCTCGCTATTAACATACCGTGAGTAAAAAAACTATAAATAGACCTTGAAGGGCACCTTTGGAGAGGATTCCAATCTCAGTATTCTGAGCTTCCTTCTCCCTAGGTTATCTTGGCTTAGCTCTCAGGCTCTCCAAGGTGCCCAGTCTCAGCTTTGGCTTGGGAGGGGAAGCGCTCAAAGATCTTCCGGGTGTGTGGTGGGACCTCCTCGCTGCGACCAAAGGTCTGTGTCTAGTTCCAAGTCACCGGTCTATCCCTTTTGAGGAATCAGTAATTGCTAGTTGCCCCTAATCCTTGAGGGCCCGAGCTCCACAAGAGACCAAGTCTTGGTTTCAACATTTTTGGTGCGGTGAGCGTGGAGTGCAGCTAGTTCAAGAAAACTCTAAGGAAGAGACATGGCGGGGGACGACGAGCGAGAGGCGGACTATGGCGGTTCGCCACCACCCGGTGCGCCAACAACGGTGGAGATGCTGGCCAACCTCAAGAGGGACCTGCTCGGGGCTTTCCAGTGTGCCCTCGCCACGACCCTTGGGGGTCTCGCAACCTCTGCGCCCCAGGTGGCCCTTCCAGCTAGAGTAGGCGAGCACGCCCCAGGGCAGATGCCAGGGAAGGAGGTGATGTCCTAGATGCCGGAGCGAGACCTCACTGGGCGGGAGATTTTCCCCAGCCCGGCGAGCACGGGTGGGGTCCAGGTGAGCACCGTCCCGAGAGTAGGGATCCCGACCAGTGGGATCCCGGCGAGTGGTCCCTCGGCGAGTGCGAGACCGGGAGGAGCCGGTTTGCCCGGGGAGCTCGCAGGGCGAGTGGAGCAGGTCAGGTGTGTGAAGGGGGGGGGGAGTCCATTCTTCGAGTTAGTGCTCTTGGCACCACTCCCCGAGGGGTTCAGTGAGCCGGCCATGACGTTATACACCGGTAAGGATGACCCCACTCAACATCTGCAGTGGTTCAAAGACATGGTCTCTATCAGACCTATGTCGGACGCTTTCAAGTGTCGACTCTTCGCCACCACCCTGAAAGAGAAAGCAAGGGACTAGTTCCACCAGTTGCCCTCGGGGTTAATCTATACCTTTGAGGATCTGCGTTGCGGATTCCTGCTACATTTATCCACCTCAAAGAAGAGGAAGAAAGATCTCGAGGCGATTTCAACATCAAGCAGAGACAGGTGGAGTCACTAGCTCACTATGTGGATCGGTTCCAGGAGGAGGTCCTCCTCATCCAGGAGGTGCCATGGTACACTCTCCAGCTTGCCTTCATAGTGGGGCTGCGAGAGGGGTTCTTCATGATGGACCTCAAGAGGAGGGCTCCTTTGTCTTTTGAGGAGCTTATGGAGAGAGCGGCGGAGGAGATAGAGGGGGAGGCAGCAAACCCCAAGCTCATGAAGAGGTTGGCGTGGATAAGCGAGCCGGAGGTCAAACATACAGAAACAAGTAGAAGAGAAGAGGCGAGGGACTCAGAGGTGGGGTGGAGGCAGCAAGAAGGGGGAGGCAAGGCCCGGGAAGGGGTTTTCACCAGGGAGTGGGCAACTTCCAAGGAGGCCAAGGAAGATCCCACCAGCTAGGATGGAGGCAGGGCCCGAGAAAACCTCATCCCCACCCGCCTCAGTAGGCAATGGAAGTCGGTCGAGGGAGACCAAGAAGGGGAAGAGGAGCGGGAGCTGGAGGAGCCGGTCCAAGGAGGAGGAATAGAAGGGTAGAGGCCAAGAGGAGGCGGGTGGCGTTGCCCTATTGTGACTTCCATGGGTAGGAAGGTCACGCAACGACCACCTGCCCGGAGTTCTTGGAGGTGAAGGAAGCCAAAGCTTTGGCGCCGAGGGAGCAGTGGGCAGTGAGGATTGAGGAGGTCCTATCTCAGGACGAGGAGGATGAGAGGTGTGAAGACCGGGTCGATGTGTGGACCCGAGGAGGGATCGAGATGATCCATGGGTGGTTGGGATCGAGGTGACCCGGAAGGCAAGTCTCCATACCATCAATCATCGCAACGTGGCTTCGACGTCCCTAGCCCCACCCCCAACAGAGAAGATCTAGTTCACTCAGAAGGACATGCCGGGTCATAAAGACCCGTTCTGCGATGCGCTGGTCATTCAGATGGCGATTGAGAACTTCACAGTCTCCTGGATCCTTGTGGATAACAGGAGCTTGGTCATCGTCATCTTCAAGAAGGCATTTGACGAGATGCATGTGGAGGCATGGAGGGTGTTAGCCTCGGACGGCCCATTGTTTAGGTTCTCCGGGGAGAGGAAGGAGGTAGAAGGGGGAGTGGGACTCCATGTAGTCTTGGGGGGGGGGGGGGGGGGGGGGGTAGTCCAAGAATTGCCGCCAATCATCGCAACGTGGCTTCGACGTCCCTAGCCCCACCCCCAACAGAGAAGATCTAGTTCACTCAGAAGGACATGCCGGGTCATAAAGACCCCTTCTGCGATGCGCTGGTCATTCAGATGGCGATTGAGAACTTCACAGTCTCCTGGATCCTTGTGGATAACAGGAGCTTGGTCATTGTCATCTTCAAGAAGGCATTTGACGAGATGCATGTGGAGGCATGGAGGGTGTTAGCCTCGGACGACCCGTTGTTTAGGTTCTCCGGGGAGAGGAAGGAGGTAGAAGGGGGAGTTGGACTCCATGTAGTCTTGGGGGGGGGGGGTAGTCCAAGAATTGCCGCCTTGTCATAGTGGATGCCCCCAACAGCTATAACGCCATCTTTGGACGACCGCTCATCAATGCATTCCGCTGCATCCCCTCCACCTTCCATCAATGATTTAAGTTCAATGCGGGAGGAGTCCAAGTCCGGATAAGGGGAGATCCGAAGGTGGCCAGACAGTGCTATGTGACTGCCGTGAACACCATCTCCTGGATGGCCGAGGCAAAAGAATGGGATCGGAAGATGGAGGAGCCGGCGAGGCTCGAGGAGGCAGGGGAGGAAGAAAGGAGAGGAGAGGAAGGGGAGGCCCATGAAGGAGGGGCGGAAGTGCTGATGGTGGTGGAGGAGGAGAAGGAGAGGAAAGAAGAAGAAGGGGAGGCCCGGGAAAGAGGGGCGGAAGAATTGTTGGAAGTTGGGGAAGGGAAAAAGGAGGAGGAGGCCGAAGCGCTAGCTTACGGTGAGGATAAAAAGGGTGATTGGGGGGAGCAGTCTCGACTGGAGGCCGTTGATGAGGTTGTGGAGCTTGAGGTCACCACCCGAGCAGGGGTGGTGGAAAAAGTCAAGATCAGCGGGGAGCTCAGCCCAGAGGAGCAGAAGCAAATCCTGGACTGCATGCAGGAGAATGTGGATGTCTTCTCCTAGAGCACGATGGAGATGCCCGGGATCGATGCAAATGTGGCTTGCCATTGACTCAACCTCGACCCCGACGCCCGACCCATCTACAAAAGAAGAGAGCCATTGCTGACAAGATGGAAGGGCCCATCCGAGAGGAGGTGGGCAAGCTCCTCCAAGCGGGGTTTGTATCAGAGATCCAGTACCCAGGCCGGGTCTCCAATGTGGTTATGATAAAGAAGGGGGAGGTAAGTGGAGAATGTGCGTTGACTTTTCTTTACTTAATAAATCATGCCCCAAGGATTGCTACCCCTTGCCCTGAATCGACGCGCTGGTTGACTCGGCCGTCGGTTTTTCTGTGATGTCTTTTTTAGTTGCTTTCAGGTTATCATCAAATCCGCATGCACTCTCCCGACGTCAAGGATGTCTCTTTCATCACGGGGGATGGGTGCTATTGTTACAAAATGATGCCATTCGGGTTGAAAAATGTAGGGGCAACGTACCAACGGATGATGGACAGGGTCTTCCGAGAACAAAAGGGTAGGAACCTGGAGGTCTATGTGGATGACCTCATCGTGAAAAGTCGAGACCTTGAGTCCCACCTCCATGACCTTGAAGAAACCTTCGGTACATTGAGAAAACTCAAGATGAAACTCAACCCCCATAAGTGTGTCTTCGGGGCTAGCCGGGGAAAGTTTCTAGGCCACTTGCTCACCCCAGCGGGAGTTGAGCCTAATCCAGAAAAAGTTAAGGCCGTCATAGAGTTGGGGTCACCAAGGAATGCGAAGGAGGTTCAACGCCTCACAAGGAAGTTGGCCGGGCTTAGTAGGTTCCTCTCCAAGGCGGGAGAGGAGTGTGCACCATTCTTCAAGGTGCTACGGGGGAACTAAAAGTTTGAATGGACCCCTGAGTGTGAAAAGGCCTTTGAAGCACTGAAGGAACAATTGACCCAAGCTCCATTGCTGTAAGGGCCAAGACAGGGAGAGGAATTGTCCCTCTACCTGGGGGTAGGACCCGAGGCAGTGAGTTTAGTGCTGGTCCGGGAAGAAGGCAGAAGGAAACTCCCAATCTACAATGTTAGCAGAATACTGAGGATGGCGGAGCTTCGGTACCCCATCCTAGAGAAGTTGGCCTTCACTTTGGTGGTATCGGCCCCGAAAGCTCCGACCTTATTTCCAAGCGCATCTGATCAAGGTGGTGACCAACCACCCCTTCACAAAATCATAGAAGGGGTGGAGGACTCGGGAAGGCTGGCCAAGTGGTCAGTGGAACTAAGTGAATTCGATATCTCATACGTGGACAGGTTGTCCATAAAGGCCCAAGCGGTGGCAGACTTTTTGGCGGATTATGTGACCGAGGTGGAAGGGTACGAGCTACCCAACCAGGTGTTCTAGAGGATGTTGGTCGACGGGGCCTCAGGAAAGCATTCCTTTGGAGGAGGGGTGGTTTTGGTAAGCCACCAAGGGACGAGGATCGAGCAGGAAATCAATTTTCACTTCCCCTCACCAACAACCGTGCCGAGTACGAGGTAGTGATAACAGGCCTACGACTGGCTCGAGAGTTGGGAGTGCAAAAGGTGGAGGTCTCGACAGACTCCATGGTGGTGGCTTGCCAGGTTAGGGGGGAGTTCGAGGTAATGGAGTCGACTCTTCAGCGGTACTTGGAAAAGGTCAAGGGGCTCATAGGGCTGTTCCGGACCTTCTCGATCCATCATGTGCCAAGGGAGGAGAGTGCCATGGCGGACCTCCTGGCCAAGTTCGGTCCTGATATAGATTTCTCGTTTTTGAAATTTAGTGAAGGGTTGAGATTTTCTCCAAAACTATATCCGATAAAGGCAAGTGTACCTTATCGTCTATAGTATAGGATATTTGGAAATACCAAGGTCGTATTCCACGGGGCGCGTTGATTACTTCTACTTCGAGGAAAATCACTATTATCTTATCTAATGATATTTTGGAGGTTTTGATTACTTAGTTAAAAAGAGACATTTTGCAAACTTAGTGAATGATTAAAACGATAATAAAAAGACTTAATGCTCAACATAGCGAGGGGAAAAAGGAAAGAAAACTTAACGTTGCATGAAAGGAGAAGTACTTAAGGAGAAAGAGCAAATGAAAGAGAGCAAGCTAATTTTTATTGAAAATCAAAATTATTACAATCTTAAAGAGAGATTACAAAGCTAGGAAAATGAAGATTACAAATTTAAAAAGAGCTAGTACATGAAAGTTAAACTAAAACATTGCATGAATTGAAAAGGAAGACATGAAAGCTTAAAGACATGAACAATTGCATTGAAGAACTCACTAACAGCTCTAGCAGCACCTCCCCCACTCCAAAATTCTGAACCCTGGACTCAAGGAGAACCTCTGAATTTTTAGGAAAAAATTTCAGATTACACGCCCTTGGTCACAGGCGTGACCAAGGGCGTGACTGCACTATTCACATCGGATCTGACAGCGGCGTGGGCTTTCTGTACGGCGCGGCGAGAAATGACATGTCACGGGCGTGACATGTTGGGTCACGACCGTGACTTTGTACGGCTGCATTAAATGCGGCGTGGGCTGGAATTTGGCGCGGCGGCGAAGCAGAGATCACGCGGGCAAGTCACGGCCGTGACATGTGGGTCACGGGCGTGACTCAAGTTGACTTCTCGACTGCAGCTCCATGTCTCGACGGTGGCTCTACATGGAAGATTCTAAGATTACACGCCCCCGGTCACGGGCGTGACTTTGGGTCACGGGCGTGACCTGGGGCGTGACTTGGTGTGGACTGGTTAAAACAGCGTGGCATCGATTCTGGACTGATCTTCAGGTTACACGCCCTTGGTCACGGGCGTGACCGAAGGCGTGACATGCCATTTTTCCCGATTTGTCCCAAAATTCTGCAAAAATTGAAATTGAGCTAAGTTAGAATCAAAATTACAAAAAGAACCACCTATAACCTAAAATTGACATAAAAAGGAAAATTCATATTAAATATTTACAAAATTTTCTATTAAAAAGTTATAAAAATACTACTTATCAAATACCCCCATACTTGAGGTTTTGCTATTCCAGACCAAAAGTGTGAGACATAATTTATAAGACATCCTTAAAAATTTTTAATTTAAAACTAAAATTTCATTTAACCAAAAGTTAAATTAAGAGTAAATTCAAGGGGGAGTTAAGTCCTAAATTATGATGATGATTTGAAAAGAGGGAAAAATGTTTAGGCAAGAACTTCTCAAGAAAATTAAGTAGTTAGACAAAATTGTAGAAATTATAATACTAAATTAAATTAAAATTATAAGAACTCTACCTTAAAAGAAACTTAAGGAAAAGTAAATTACTAAATATTGCTCTCTCCATAATTTTCAACTAAAACTAGAACAATGATAATTGGCTAAGGGGGATTTCATAAAATTTGGCATAAGAAGAGAAATTTTTGAATGGAGGAAATGGAATTTATCATGAAATTTCCTTTGTTTTTCTTTCTTTCTCTTTTTTTTTCTCTTCTAATAAAAACCCAAAATGTATATGGTTTAGGAGTAATGAATTTTATCCTCTTACTCCATGCCATATAATCTTTTCAAATATTTTGGGTGCATATGTTTTAGGGAATAATGAATTTTATCCTCTTATTCCCATGACATATGATCTTTTAATACATTTTTTTTATGCCATCAAAGGGGGTATGGTAGGGGAAAATAAATCTAGCTAGCTTTAAATCATATTGAGAGCAAATTATAGTAAAATTAAAATTCCTAAGATCTAAGAAGTTAGAAGAAAATATAATTGAAATCTAAAGAGGTTTAGGAAATTTACTACAAAATGAAGCCATTTAAAAATAAAAAGAGAAGTCATGCTAACAAAATTCTCTAATCAAATTAAAATCATAAGATGATCCTTAAATCAAGATTACCTCGAATTTAAAATTAACAAACTATGATAAGCAAAATTTTAGCCAATTAAAAACTTAAACATGCTTATAAACATTCTCAACTAGATTTCTAAGAAATCACAAAAACAACAAGAAGGAGGGATATAAGAATTTTTTGAAATTTTGATATTATCTTTTTTTTTGAATTTTTGATATTATCTTTTTTTTGAATTTTTGATATTATCTTTTTTTTTTTTGAATTTTTGACATTTAAAACTATTTACAAAGAAAGGAAACTAGCTTTAAAACTTAACAATTTTTGCAAGTCTTGGACTTCCCAAGGGCTACCCTGTGAAGGGTTCGCAAGGTACTAGGAGGTGTGATGGGATGAAATCCCAAACGTCCCTTTCCAAGATTTAAATTTTCGTTTTTTTAAATTTTTTTGAGTTTTTGGATTTTACAAGTGCTTAAATAAAGGAAATCATAGAAACAAAATTAAAATTTTCTTTTTGTTGTTTTTTTTTTGAAAATTTTCTTTTTAAAACTATTTACAAATATTTACAAAGGGCTATTTACACCCCCATACTTAAAGTTAAACATTGTCCCCAATGTTTAAAAATAAGTATGAAGTAAGAAAAGGTAAAAAGAAATGCAAAAACGAAAGAAGAGAAGGAAAAAGGGCTTCCCTGATTTTTTTGAAGCTTTTGTGGGGAAGCCGCGATTACCTGCAAAAGTTGTTAAAGAAGAAAAGAAAAGACAAGAGAAAATAACAAAAGATAACTTTGGGGTGCCTCCCAACAACGCTTTGTTTAAGGTCGCGTAGCTTGACCCACTTGCCGATCATATTATAGGTTGAAATACAATCGAATCACTTTTTTCATTAGTTAACTCTCCTGGAAGATATAATTTAAGGCGGTGGCCGTTTACTTTGAAGGTACCTTTTTCTGGGTGGGAAATTAAAATTGTCCCATAGGACCAAACCTCTTTAACAATAAAGGGTCCAGACCATCGGGATTTTAGTTTTCCCGGAAAAAGGCGAAGGCGGGAATTATAAAGGAGGACGAGATCGCCCGGCGAAAAAGTTTTTGGAAATTTTATATGCTTATCGTGATAAAACTTCGTTCGCTCCTTATATAATTTATTGCTCTCATACGCATTCGCTCGCCACTCATCTAATTCGTTCATTTGGAATTTTCTTTGTTCTCCCGCTAGAGTGGAATCGAGGTTTAAAAATTTAAGCGCCCAAAATGCGCGGTGTTCTAATTCGACCGGAAGGTGGCAAGCCTTGCCATAAACCATTCGATACGGTGTACAACCAATAGCGGTCTTGTACGCCGTTCGATAGGCCCATAGCGCGTCATCGAGCTTTATTGCCCAATCCTTCCGATTGATAGAAACTGTTTTTTCTAAAATCCTTTTTAATTCTCGATTAACAACTTCGACTTGGCCGCTCGTTTGTGGGTGATATGCGGTGGATAATTTGTGAGTGACACCATATTTCACTAAGATTTTTGTAAATTGAGTATTGCAAAAATGGGTGCCCCGATCACTCACAATAGCGCGCGGCGTGCCAAATCGAGAAAATAATTTTTTTAAGAAATTAACGACGACTCGCGCATCATTCGTGGGGAGATCTTGCGCTTCCGCCCACCTCGATACGTAGTCGACCGCCACTAGAATATATTTATATGAAAAAGATGGAGGGAGAGGACCAACAAAATCGATACCCCAAAGGTCGAAAATTTCGCATTCTAAGAAAATGTTTTGGGGCATCTCATCCCGGCGGGAGATGTTCCCCGACCGCTGGCAGCTGTCGCAAGTACTCACAAGGGTGTGAGCATCTTTGAAGAGCGAGGGCCAATAAAAGCCCGCCTCCAGCGCCTTCCTTGCGGTTCGGTTTGAATGATAATGACCTCTGGTGGGTCCCTCATGACAATGACGTAAAATTTTAAGGCCTTCCTCACTCGAGACGCATCGTCTTACTACCTGGTCTGCGCATACACGGAATAAAAAGGGGTCCTCCCAAAAGTAATTCTTTAAATCAGAAAAGAATTTCTTCTTTTGCTGACTCGAGAATTCTTTTGGCAGGACCCGGGCTACTAAATAGTTAGCCAGATCTGCAAACCAGGGGGTAGACGATGAATTAATATTTTCGAGAATAAGGAGGCGCTCTTCGGGAAATTTATCATTAATGTCAGATTCTATTAATACGTCAGAGGCGGGGTTTTCTAAACGGGAGAGGTGATCGGCCGCCAAGTTTTCGACTCCCCTTTTGTCCCGAATCTCTAAGTCAAACTCCTGCAAGAGGAGGATCCATCGCAAAAGACGAGGCTTGGCGTCCAATTTGCTTAAAAGATACCTAAGTGCGGAGTGATCTGTGAAGACGATAACTTTCGAGAGGGTGTTGTATGACCTAAACTTATCGAAGGCAAAAACGATCGCTAGAAGCTCTTTTTCGGTAGTGGTGTAATTCGCTTGTGCCGATGTGAGTGTTTTGCTCGCATAATAAATAGGGTGGAAATACTTACTCACCCGTTGGCCTAAAACGACACCAACCGCAATGTCACTCGCGTAGCACATGATTTCAAAAGGGAGCGACCAATCCGGCGCGACTTGAATCGGGGAGTTTATAAGTTTTTCTTTGATAAGTTTAAAGGCCAAATGACATTCATCGCTAAAAATAAATGAGGATTCCTTTTCAAGAAGATGGGTTAACGGCTTTGTGATTTTGGAAAAATTTTGTATAAAGCGCCGATAGAACCCTGCGTGGCCTAGGAAACTCCTAATAGCTTTTACGTTTGTGGGAGGGGGAAGTTTTTCAATTACTTCAATCTTGGCCCTATCGACCTCGATCCCCTTGCCCGAAATTTTATGGCCAAGGACTAGTCCTTCCTTGACCATAAAATGGCATTTCTCCCAATTAAGCGCTAAATTCTTTTCCTCACATCGCTGCAACACGCGCTCAAGATTTTTTAAACAGTTTTCAAATGAACTCCCGTACACAGAAAAATCGTCCATGAATACTTCCATCACCTCCTCCACTAACTCGTCAAAAATTGCCAGCATACATCTTTGGAATGTAGCTGGCGCGTTACAAAGACCAAATGGCATCCTTCGATAAGCGAAGGTGCCAAAGGGACAAGTGAAAGTGGTTTTCTCTTGGTCGTCGGGCGAAATCGGAATTTGGAAGTATCCCGACAAACCATCTAGAAAACAGTAGTAGGAGTGACCCGAAAGGCGTTCTAAAATTTGGTCGATAAATGGTAGAGGGAAGTGATCCTTACGGGTGGCATCATTTAATTTCCGATAGTCGATGCACATCCGCCAACCCGTAACAGTACGGGTTGGGATCAATTCGTTATTTTCGTTCGCAACTACCGTGACACCACCTTTCTTTGGCACGACTTGTACTGGGCTAACTCAAGTACTGTCCGATATCGGATAGATGATTCCTGCGTCCAGAAGTTTTATAACTTCGGTCTTAACGACTTCTTTCATGTTAGGGTTTAGTCGTCGTTGAGGCAGGACTGAATTTCGGGAATTATCTTCGAGAAATATTTTATGAGTGCAGAAAGATGGGTTTATACCCTTAATGTCCGATAATTGCCACGCAATTGCGTGGCGGTGCTTTCTTAAGACTATAGTCAACTCAGAAATTTCTGAGTCGCTAAGATCGGATGAAATGATGACGGGTAGCTTAGACTCTTTTTCCAAAAACAAGTATTTAAGGTGAGGGGGGAGTTGTTTCAACTCCAATACGAGTGGTTCTTCATAGGAAGTCTTGATTTTTAATTTTTCTAAAAATAATGGTTCGGGTGGTGTGGGGTGAGAAACTTCTTCTTCATCACAAAAGAGCTCTACGGGCTCAGAATCACTACTCGCCGATGAAACTAACTCGAGGGATGAATCGAACTCACAACACTCTTCTAAGTAAAAACATGAATCGTCATTTTCTAGCATGTTCCGCATCGAGGAATTTATGCCGAAAGTAACTTCATCGTCTCCAACCCGTAGGAGGAGCTTTCCGTTACTTAAGTCGATAATAGCGCGGGAGGTGGCAAGGAAGGGGAGGCCGAGTATGAGGGGTACTTCGGCATCCTCTTCGATGTCAAGAATGACAAAATCCACTGGGAAGATGAATTTGTCAACCTTGACGAGCACGTCCTCCACTATTCCTATCGGATATTTTAAAGAACGATCCGCTAATTGGATACTCATTCGAGTGGGCCTTGGATTTCCTAGACCTAGCTTTTTGAACAAAGAAAACGGCATAAGGTTGATGCTTGCTCCAAGATCCGCTAAGGCATGTTTTACTAACGAATTGCCAAAAAGACATGGGATGGAAAACCGTCCCAGGTCATTTGCTTTTTTCGGCAATTTGTTGAGTACAACCACGAAGCATTCTGCGTTTAAAGAAATATGCGAAATATCTTCTAACTTTTTATTATTGGAGAGCAACTCCTTAAGATATTTCGCATATTTAGGCATTTGTGAGATAGCCTCGCAGAAAGGTACATTAATATGGATTTGTTTTAAAACATCTAAAAACTTTTTATAATTTTTTTCGGCGCTTTCATTTTTAAATTTCGATGGATACAGAATATTAGAAGTAGGAGCGCGCGGATTTAAAATAGAAGTGTGCGGAGCTATCGTAGCGGGCAAATTCGAAGATGAATTAAAAGTAGGAGGAGGAGGAGGAGAGGAAATTACCTTGGGTTCGTCCCGTTTTTGAACCACCTCCTTCCCGCTTCGGAGTGTAATCGCGTGCACGCTCTCCTTTGGATTTTGCTCGGTGTTCCCCGGTAGTGCTCCTTGTTGAAGCTCAGAAATCATCTTTGCGAGTTGGCCCACTTGATTCTCTAAATTTTTGATCGATCCGGTAAGGTTCCGGATGTTCGTTTCATTTGTAGCAACATATTTTGCAAAAACCTCTTCAATCGGAGAGAGTTTTTGCTGTTGCGGTGGAAAACCGGGTGGATTATAATTTTGAGAAATCAAATTTGGAGGCGGAGTTAAGTTAAGAAGTTGATTAGGGGGAGGTTGATTTAAATTCATAGGACGCTGAGCATTTCCTTGGTTGATCCATGAGAAATTCGGATGATTCCTATAACCCGCATTGTAGGTGTTATTATACGGAGCGGTGTTCGGGTTATAGGAAGGCCGAGGTGGATTTCCCATGTAGTCAACATGCTCTTCAATTAAAATGTTATTAGCCCAAGGAGGAGTGGCGGAGGAAGCAGACATCTCCGCCACTTGCTTTGTTAAGCGCTCAACTTGTAAAGCTAAATTTGCGTTTGCGTCTATTTCAAAAATTCCGGCCGGCTTATTAGGCCGTGCTCGGGGCATGTTCCATTGGTACGCATTTGTGGCCATCTCTTCGAAAAGCTCTTGAGCGGCGATTGGGGTTTAATTATTTAATGTCCCCCCGGCGGCCGCATCAATCATTTGCCTCGTTTGGAGATTTAAGCCATTATAAAATATTTGCACTTGTTGCCAAGTGGCAAGTGCATGGTGAGGGCATCGACGCAAAAGCTCCTTGAAGCGCTCCCATGTGTCATAGAGAGTCTTCGAGTCGATTTGCATGAACGATGCAATATCCGTGCGCAATTTAGCGGTCTTTGAAGGCGGGAAATATTTATTAAGAAATTTTTCCGCCATTTCGGCCCATGTAGTGATGGATCCCCTAGGTAGGGAGCCCAGCCACTGCTTGGCCTTAGACCGCAAAGAAAAAGGAAAAAGACGTAATCGAATGGCGTCATCGGTGACGCCATTGATCTTAAAAGTGTCGCAAATTTCAAGAAAGTAAGAGATATGTGAATTTGGATCCTCGTCCGGTTGACCATCAAAGGTCACCGATTGTTGCACCATTTGTATGATGCTGGACTTGATCTCAAAATTATTGTTCGCCACCATGGGGCGAACAATACTCGATTGTGTGCCTTCCAAATTCGGCCGCGCATAATAGGACATGGTCCGTTGCGCGTCCTCATTAGGATTTGGCTCGTTAAGATTAGGAGGATTAAGATTATGATCCATATTTGCTGCGTTAGTGTCCCCGATCGACTCTTCGGATTCTATTTGATTTCCTTGATCATGAGAACGGCGGTGCCTCAAAAGGGTTCGCTCGATCTCCGGATCAAAAGGAAGAATCGAAGTGCTACCTCGGGTCATACACTAAAAAGAGAAGAAAGGAAGAAGAAAAACTAAAATTTTTTTTTCTTTTTGAAATTTAGAAAAAGCAAAGTAAAATAAAAAAAAGCATGATAAAATTAATAGCTATCCTCTTTTCAAAATATCTACGCAAAGTCCCCGACAACGGCGCCAAAAACTTGATATAGATTTCTCGGTTTTGAAATTTAGTGAAGGGTTGAGATTTTCTCCAAAACTATATCTGATAAAGGCAAGTGTACCTTATCTTCTATAGTATAGGATATTTGGAAATACCAAGGTCGTATTCCATGGGGCGCGTTGATTACTTCTACTTCGAGGAAAATCACCAAAAACTTGATATAGATTTCTCGGTTTTGAAATTTAGTGAAGGGTTGAGATTTTCTCCAAAACTATATCCGATAAAGGCAAGTGTACCTTATCGTCTATAGTATAGGATATTTGGAAATACCAAGGTCGTATTCCACGGGGCGCATTGATTACTTCTACTTCGAGGAAAATCACTATTATCTTATCTAATGATATTTTGGAGGTTTTGATTACTTAGTTAAAAAGAGACATTTTGCAAACTTAGTGAATGATTAAAACGATAATAAAAAGACTTAATGCTCAACATAGTGGAGGGGAAAAAGGAAAGAAAACTTAACGTTGCATGAAAGGAGAAGTACTTAAGGAGAAAGAGCAAATGAAAGAGAGCAAGCTAATTTTTATTGAAAATCAAAATTATTACAATCTTAAAGAGAGATTACAAAGCTAGGAAAATGAAGATTACAAATTTAAAAAGAGTTAGTACATGAAAGTTAAACTAAAACATTGCATGAATTGAAAAGGAAGACATGAAAGCTTAAAGACATGAACAATTGCATTGAAGAACTCACTAACAGCTCTAGCAGCACCTCCCCCACTCCAAAATTCTGAACCCTGGACTCAAGGAGAACCTCTGAATTTATAGGAAAAAATTTCAGATTACACGCCCTTGGTCACGGGCGTGACCAAGGGGGTGACTGCACTATTCACATCGGATCCGACAACGGCGTGGGCTTTCTGGACGGCGCGGCGAGAAATGACATGTCACGGGCGTGACATGTCGGGTCACGGCCGTGACTTTGGACGGCTGCATTAAATGCGGCGTGGGCTGGAATTTGGCATGGCGGCGAAGCAGAGATCACGCGGGCAAGTCACGGCCGTGACATGTGGGTCACGGGCGTGACTCAAGTTGACTTCTCGACTGCAGCTCCATGTCTCGACGGTGGCTCTACGTGGAAGATTCTAAGATTACACGCCCCCGGTCACGGGCATGACTTTGGGTCACGGGCGTGACCTGGGGCGTGACTTGGTGTGGACTAGTTCAAACAGCGTGGCATCGATTCTGGACTGATCTTCAGGTTACACGCCCTTGGTAACGGGCGTGACCGAGGGCGTGACATGCCATTTTTCCCGATTTGTCCCAAAATTCTGCAAAAATTGAAATTGAGCTAAGTTAGAATCAAAATTACAAAAAGAACTACTTATAACCTAAAATTGACATAAAAAGGAAAATTCATATTAAATATTTACAAAATTTTCTATTAAAAAGTTATAAAATACTACTTATCAGGTCCCAGGGCAGGGCGGACGGTGTCAGATCTCTTCCGGCCATCCATCAAGGAGGGGGATCTGATGGAGGTGGATCAGCGGGCATCATGGATGGACCCCATCATCAACTTCCTAACATCGGGGAAGTTCCCCGAGGGGGATGTGGATAGGCTGCGCTTCAGGTTTAAATCGGCATATTATTTCTTGCATGCAGGAGGACTATACAGGAAAATGCTCTCGGGGCACCTAGCCCATTATGTAGCGGAGGAGGAAGTCCCGAGGGTCCTGGAGGATATCCACTCGGGAGAGTGTGGTAGCCACTCCGGGAGCCGAACCTTGGAGGGGAGAGTGTTGAGGCAAGACTACTTTTGGCCTACCCTCAGCATGGATGCGGCATAGTTCGCAAAGAAGCGCTCAAAGTGTCAACAGTTTGCTCCTCTCCAGCTCTTGCCAGCCCAAAGACTTCGAACCATCACAGCTCCCTGGCCCTTTGCTATATGGGGTTTGGACCTAGTGGGTCCTTTCCCGCAAGCGAGTGGCCAAAGAAAGTTCTTATTGGTGCTGATTGATTATTTCTCCAAGTGGCTGGAGGTGAAGGCGCTGGGCAAGGTAACGTCCCAAGTAGTTAGAAATTTCATATGAGGTGAGATAATATGTAGGCATGGGCTCCCACTAGCAATAGATACAGATAATGGGCCACAGTTTGCCAGCGACGAGTTCGTCAGCTTCTGCACCCAGCTTGGCATAGACTTTTGGTTTGCGTCAGTCCACCACCCGAGGAGCAATGAGCAAGTGGAGGCGGCAAAAAAAATTATCATGAACTTGCTGAAGAAGAAGGTCGAGAACCTCAGGGGGAACTGGGTGGATCAGTTACCCTTGGTCCTATAGGCCTTGAGGACCACCCCAAACACAGCCATATGGGAGACTCCGTTCAAGCTCTCCCACGGGTCCGAGGCTATCCTCCCAATATAGTTCGAAGTGAAATCCCCTAGAGTGGTCGCCGCGGGTGAAGGCGATGAAGAATGGCTGGTGGAGAATGGGGAAGAGCAAAGTCTATCTCTGGACCTAGTGGAAGAGCTCCGGGACCTAGCCACCATCCGGCAGGAGGAAGTCAAAAGGCGGATGGCTCGGTACTTTGACAAGCATATCCGAATAAAACAGTTCGAGAAAGGGGATCTGGTGCTAAAGAAGGTTGACGCGGCCGAGAGAGGAGCCGCGGTTGGAAAGCTCAATCCCAACTAGGAGGGGACTTATATTGTAGATAAGGTGCTCAGGCCAGGAGGGTACCACCTCCGAGATGTGGATGGGGTACTACTCGACCTGGACAGGAGCGGGGATGACCTAAAATGATTCTATCCTTAAAACTTTTCGTAATTGATTTGCTATATATTCGACTCACCATATATTGGTTCTGAAGTTTTTTCTAAGCAGGAGTTCTCAAGTGCTTCATGCTGGAATGCCCCAGACGATCCCACCGCCGGGCTCTCACTAGCCGGTGCATCAGGTAGATCTCGTGGATAGGCTGGCAAGGTAGCAAGTCTTTGTGCTGGATTGCCCCGGACGATCTTGCTGCCGGGCTCTCACAACCCGGTGAGTCAGGTAGATCTCGCGGAGAGGCTGGCAAAGTGACAATATTTCATGCTGGATTGCCCCGGACAATCCCGCTGTCGGGCTCTCACTAGCCGGTGGGTCAGGTAAATCTCGCAGAGAGGCTGGCAAGGTAACAAGTTTTTGTCCTTATTCCTTTTCTTGGCGGTGGGCTTCGCGGCGAGCTGGCTCACAGGCGACAACCGCTTCTTACCCAAAGTCGAGCCGATGGGTTCTCGGTACGCTTCAGTGGCCATGGTGGCGAGAGAGCTAGAGGAGAGGACGACGCTCCTCGCATACGGGGGAGGGGGGGGGGGAGTGGAGCGGAAGATTCCACTCTCCTATAAAAGCGATGAAAATGTTAGCGACCGGGATAGGAAGTAGTAATAGAAATTTGCGAGCGCAAGTCGAACCTTCTCCTTGAGGGACCGGCGGCAGCGAGTCCAATCTCTTCCGGAGGTGAACGACCTCAAATTTCTTCCCGTCCAAATACTGGTAGAGCCCCGCGTCGTCACCTCCAAGGGAGGCAGGAGGGCGGTAGGTGGCTTCGTCCCGTTGGAGGGGGGAGAAGGGGATATTGCCGAATGGTCCTTTGACTAGGACATATTTCTGGTGCCAGTATTGGGTCTTGTTAACTGTCTCACATAGAGTAACGTGCTGGCTCGCTAAATGGGTGGTCCCATCTTTGTAAGCCCGGAAGGAGAAGACTTTGCGGAAGACGAGCAGGCTGAACCCAATCTTCTCCTCCCGCAGGTAGCTGGCGAACGCGACCACCACGACGATCGCGTTCGGCATCATCTGGCCCGGTAGAACACTGTAGTACTTGACTATCTGAGAAATTCACAAAATATCATTTTGCACGCTTCTTGCGAGGCGAGAAAGGAATGCGATGGTTGAATAGAGTACCCAGCATACTTTCGTCTAGAGAGAGAGTCACAGCCCATTCTCGAAATGAGCAATGGGGATGGAGAGCTCTTTGGTGGACGAATCGTTGATGGTGGCGGTGTTCGGAGGACGACGAGCTACAAACCCCGAAGGGATGTATTTGTACACCGTGGCGAGGAACTCGTCATCGGCAAGGGAGGCGCAGAAAAAAGGGTGCTCGCGAAAGGCACCGGCGCACCTGGCTCGCCCCTCGGATTCTCCCTCGATAACCAGGGTGTTGCTAGCAGCGAGTCAAAAAAAAGCGCGAGTGCGAGCTAAGATCTGCGAAAGAGCCTCGAAGAGAGAAGAAAGATTGGAGAATAGTTAATGTGGTGGTTAGAAAGTAAAAGCCATCGGCTATTTATAGAAATGAAAAGGGCAGGAAGGATTCAAAGCGTCGGGGGGAGGGGGTGCAGATAGCGGAACCGCACGGTGATTTTCTAGCTTCCTGGGGCCTTATCCGCTCCAAGTGGGTTGGCGTCCTGACGACATCTTCTGACTAGCCACAGGCGAGCCGAGCTGCAGAGAAAGAAGTAAAACTTGCAAAGGCGAGTTGACAACCCTCAAGGCGCAAAGAAAGATAGTAATATGAACATAAAGTCAATAACATGCGAGCATAACATCATAAGCAATTGAAAGCTAAATTAAAAGCTCGCTAGCGAGCAAAAATTATCCTTATTACAAATTACTGAAATGTTCAAAGCCCCCAAAAGGGGTAGGGTACCAAGAGAGAGCAACAAAGAAAGATAAAATACAGTTGTTCAATAGTTGATCCGCTTCCAACAACCGCGACCTAGCACACCCGAGCACGGAGGAACCCTTGGGTAGTGGTACTCGTGGACCGACTGGACCTCGCGCTGCATCAGCCGCATGTAATCCTCAATTCGTGTGAGGTGCACCCCAGGTGAGGCGGCCTCGCCGCGAGCGACCTGCTGTATATCAGCGAGGACGCGGGCGTTCGCATCCTCCATAGCGGCGAACCTCTCCTCATAAGCGGCCCTATTCATCCGGTCCTGATCGTATAACTCTCACATCATTAGGGTGTGCTTCTGAAATATCTGGCAAATCACCTTTTCATCTGTTCCGGGTTGCCGGGGTCCCCCAAGAAATCTGCGACCTGGCTCGGTGAGGGTGGTGGTGACATCTCCACCTCCCCGTGCTCTGACTCGGTAGGCGGGATCGGGGGAACGCCTGCAAATGAAAGAAAATCAGCATAAGAGGCAGCGAAAGAGGCAATCGACAGAAATTGTTTAACCTGACGAGATGAGAATGGTACGGGGTCGCAGGCGAGAGGAGCTTGGCTGGCCTTTGAAGGCCTCAGTAAAGGCCGGGGTAATGGATTTTCCCAGGCCAGGGCGGTGCATCGTCTCGTCAGCAACCCAGGGTTCGGCAAGTAGTGAGCCACCTGTGCTCCGTTGGCCCAGAGTGCTGAATCTAGGGGTGATGATGTTTGTTTTCGGTAGTGCCGGCGAGCCCACCAGAGCGGGGACTCGCCTCTCCGGGGTCACGAGAGTAAACCCTACAAAAGGAATGAGGCGGGTCAGCGGTCAAAGAAGTGCGAGAGATGGAAAGATGAACGACTTACCGGGACGCGAGGGTGAGGCTCGCAGGTCAGTGGTCCTCACATCAGGGGGGATCAGTCCTCCCGGGGGACAGGTGGCGAGATCCCGTTGAAGATGGCCTGATTAGATTTTCCTCTGCGGGAGGGTCCTGCGAGCAAGGAAACAGAGTTAAGCGGATACTATTTGGAATATCGAGTCCTTTTTTAGCAGATTCTGCGAGGCGAGCTCATGACGGGGAGAGGGAGAAAGCGAAGATGACTCATCCTCCCCGGACGGCCGTTGGACGGTCTTAGCCCTCTTAACCTGAGGCGGGGGGGGGGGGGGGGGGGGGGGGGAGCAGGTTGTGGAGAGATCCAAGGGGAGAGCTCGGTAGCTTTGTCCTTTTGGACCGCCTGCGAGGCATTGAGGCGAGCAAGTATCTCCTCCTTCTTGGACATCTCGCAGGGAACAGTGGCGAGCGGGGAAAGGAGTGAGAGGGAAGAAAAAGTTCATGCACCGGTCGGAAGGAATGATATTTATAGCAGTGGGCATGGGTCCCACCAAAAGATTCTCACAACGTCATCAAAGGGCTGGCGAACACCACGGGTTGGATGTTTCTTCGCAAGCCTAGGGTAGTCTTGCGAAGAGCGGGGATTGTGTACAACCCCGGTATTCGCAAGGAGGTGAGCGGATACTAAGGAATCGACAGGCGAGAGGAGTAATAAGAAGGGAAAGCCAGAGTCCTAGAGGAGGCTCGCAGGCAGTAGGCGAGCCGGGCTTTTGCCGGCTGCTCGCGAGAAGCGGGCGAGCCGGGCTCTCGCCGGCTGCTCGCAGGAGGGCGAGCGAGCCAGGCCTCTCAGTTCGCGAGAGGGGCCCCTGTGGGTGGCTCGCCCAATAGGGGTCCAGGGGTGTTTTTACTTGGGAGCCCCTGGTGGTCTGCAATTAGCCCCTCCAAACAGCAGAGTTTGGCTATTGGCAGACCATTTTGGGCTGTGAATAGTAAAAGAGTAAGGCGGAATCTCGCTATTAACAGACTGTGAGTAAAGAAAACTATAAATAGACCTTGAAGGGCACCTTTGGAGAGGATTCCAATCTCAGTATTCCGAGCTTCCTTCTCCCTAGGTTATCTTGGCTTAGCTCTCAGGCTCTCCAAGGTGCCCAATCTCAGCTTTGGCTTGGGAGGGGAAGCGCTCAAAGATCTTCCGGTGTATGGTGGTAGCTCCTCACTGCGACCAAAGGTCCATGTCTAGTTCCAAGTCTCTGGTCTGTCCCTTCCGAGGAATCAGTAAGTGCTAGCTGCCCCTAATCCTTGAGGGCCCAAGCTCCACAAGAGACCAAGTCTTGGTTTCAATTGATATCTTCATGGATCAGCCACCTGGTTATGTTTCCGAAGAGCACCCAAGATATGTGTGTAATCTCAAGAAGGCTCTTTACGACTTGAAGCAGGCACCTTGGGCGTGGTATGGGAAGTTCGCAGAATACCTCCAGTTCTACGGATATTTTGCTTCTGATTCTGATTTGAGCTTATTCATAAGGTAGACGAAGGAGCTTCAGGTCTTGGTGCTGCTATACGTTGACGATATGATCGTCACGGGGAATTTTGAAGTGGAGGAAGCTAGAATTCGTGCTGTGTTAGCTATCAGATTTGAGATGAAGGACTTGGGTGAGCTCCACCATTTCCTTGGACTCGAAGTGGAGAGGAAAGATGGCGGTATGCTTGATTCTCAGAAGGGCTATACTGATCGAATTGCGAACCGATTCAGCAAGGAAGGGGGGAAAGCAGCTCTACTCCACTAGAGGTTGGCATGACACTTCGGCGTGATGAGGAGAAGATTCTTTCTGATCCTTTGGTGTTTCGGGCTTTGGTAGGAAGTCTGATATACTTGACGATCACAAGGCCGAATATCTCTTATGCGGTTGGCCGATTCAGTCAGTTTATGGCAGGGCCTCGGAAACCTCATCTTATGGCGGCTAGGAGTATTTTGAAGTATGTCAAATCTACCTCGGTTTTGGGTATCTTCTATGGGAAGAACTTAGGCTTTTGCTTGCATGGATACATGAATGCTGATTATGGAGGATATTCAAATGATCGGAGATCGACTTCTGGATATATCTTTATGACAGGCTCTACAGCTATATCATGGTGCAGCAAGAAGCAGGATTCTATGTCTGTCTCTACCACGGAAGCGGAATACAAAGCTTCAGCTTTGGCAGCTCAGGAATCCATCTGGCTTAGGAGGCTTGTGGAGGAAATTCATAGGGAGGAGCATGGTCCTACTCTGCTTCGAGGTGACAATGAGAGTGCCCTCAAAGTGGTGAACAATCAAGTTTGTCATGCGCGAACCAATCACATAGAGATTCAACATTATTTCATTCAGGAGAAGGTGTTGGAGGGATCTCTTATGGTTGAGAACGTGCAGAGAAAGGATAATGTTGCAGACATCTTTACGAAGCCGTTGTCAAAGGGAACGTTTGAACGATTGAGGTGTCTACTTAGGCTGACTTCCACTTCCCACTTCAAGGGGGAGTGTTAAATTTTTGAAGTGGAAGTGGACTATCTGGGCGGTTTGATTATGGAGACGGCAAAGACCGCGCGATCTCGGGTGTGGCGATTTGGCTATTGAGTTCGCATGTCTCTGGTGTTGGAAGCCTATGTTGGTTTGCCGTTTGTGCCCAAGTGTTCTGTTCGGTTCGAGACCGGGCTATCTAGTACTGGAGGTCGCTTCGACGGTCTTGTACTACGGTCTGCTTGAGATTGCTCTTGCGGTCTGTTGTGGTTCCGACCTTATGGGAGACAGGATGGATTGTATGAGCCTGGTTCTGGCGGGTTATTCACAATCTGGTCAGATGCTTATATTGATCTTCTCCTGTAAGAGACCGGGCGGTCTGCCGGTTTGGAATAAGCGAGCTGTCTTAATTGATAGTTACTTAAGTGCAATAAAGGTCCTATAGTGATCGTGCGGTCTGGTTCTAGAGACCGCGTGCTTCAATAAGGAAGGTTACCATATCCCTCTGTGGAGGTGATGACATCCGTTCGTTTGCCTATAAATAGAGGGACAGGGGTAGCCGTTCATAACGCAAGAACTGTAAGAACCTAGTGTGGATTGATTGTGCCGGTCTCAACTTTGAGGTCGCGCGGTCTGAAGATTGTTGACTGTTTGTTGTGTTCGCAGGTTAGGCGGCCAACAGATTTCCATCAGCATTCTTCCTATCTTTCCAGCTTTGAATAAACCAATTTGTTAGCGGTCTGTCTGGCGAACTGTGTTCGGAGGTTCTTGGATCTGTCTACAACGGCCTAAGTTGATCAGGCTGTAACGACTCAAAATGTGAATTGACGCAAATCAATAATAAAACTCAATTTAAATAATTGTATTTATATCCCCTATGATGAAAACCAAATAAGTGTCAACGAGGCGTCGCTTTGATAGTGAATATGAGTGTCGTTAATACGTTGCGGCATTCGACATGTTTTAGCGAAATATGAATTTTTCCTATTTTCCATAACTAACCGGATGGGTTGAGTTGGAATATATATAAATATATGCTGACTGCTGGTATGTTCTTTTTGGTAACTGTCATTGGAGTCTAAATAGCGGATATGAGTAAAGGAATTGGTGTGCGGTTAGATGTTGCCTCATAGTTGAAATTGGGATGCTATGATAAGTTTTATGTGAGCTGATTAAATGTGGGCTTGGCTGAATATTGGGCTGCTATTAATGCATGGTTGGTATTTATTTAATGTTAGGCGGTGGAGATGCTTATATGTAATGTTTTGGTAATGTTTATCAGAGCCGACCTTTCCATTTTCCTCCTTCGCTCTCGACGATGTTGCTCTAGGGCACGGCGCCGATGTACTCCTTCGTTCTCCTTTACTTCTCTTAATCTCATGGAAAGGCTGTAAATATCGTGGTCTGGAGTTCTCATCGGACTGAGTAGTGATAGGGCTTTCCTTTTTCCTTCTTTCTGCAAGATGGCTTCTCCTATTCCCGTCAATTATTCTGGGAGAGCCTGATAGGGTTGTTGTTTGAGCAGTGGGCAAGCTCCTGTGCATGCACCGATGCGTGTTACTGTGCATGCAATAGTGGTTGTGAGCAATTCTTGTGCTTAATCTTCTCACTGTGAGCTCCTCCTTCCTTTGTCCTTCTTGTCTTTAACTATTGATTTACGGTGGATGTTTATAGCTTGTATGGTTCTAGAATTGGGGGAAAATATTGGGGGAGTTCTATTATTGTGGCCGTTAAGGGTTCTAATGAGAAAACCTTGATGCTTTATGGGTGTTGAATTCCATCATAAGACCAAGCAAAGGTTTTATTCAGTTTTATTTCATGATGGCCGACTGTTTATAATGATTTTAACAAAAAAAAGGGTTTTGAGTGAGCCTGGACAGCTGCTGTGTACAGCTATATGCTGCTGTTGTCCATTTTCAATGTTCGTCAGTATTTATGGAGGGATTTCTATGGCTTTGCCCGGCTGCATGTATGGATTTTCCTGGGGAGGGAGATCTAAACTTAAGTGTTAGTGGTCATTAACATAAGATAAATTTAGTATCACGGGGTTTTAAATCTATGGGAATTTACCTATGTGATGGGGTATTCCTATTCCTAATGTGCTGCTATAACTATGGCTAAATTTTCTAAATGTATTCAATGGGAGAGTTATAGTATATCACTTATGTTGGCAGGCCGCTATGTGTTTCTATGTTTGGATCGCTGCTTGAGGAGGAAGGATATTCATTATATAGCATAGTTATGATATGATATGGCCATATGCTAGTATCCTTGTCAAATCTGAATTAGTCTCAATTGAAGTTTTGGCTTTTGGCCGACTATTGCTTTAGCAAGTATTTTATTTTATCACGAGGGGAACTTTTTACAGTAAATTGCTATTATGGGCTTTGCTTTATAAATTGAGGACATATTAAAAGAGTGAGTTGAAATGCGTTTTATCATTAATTTGAACTTGGCTCCTTTATGGTTAAGCAAAAATAGAGGGCCGGTTAACTAGCTTCCAAATGATGCAATTATATCAGTCAATATTGTAGCTATAGCGATGTGCAACCCCGATATAAACGACCCTAAATGATATGATGCATATACAGATACCACGGAGGAAGGCACCTCAAAATAGACGTGACAATGATATAAACTACTGATGGTGAGAGCTACCTGTTTCATTTAAGCTTTATTTCTTTATGTTCTTTTTACATTGCACACTTATTATACTGAATGTTAAATGCATAGTTGCTATCACTGATACTAAATGTCGCTATATTGTATGGCCTTGAGAAAGGCAAACAGGCGAATGATATTTCTGAGGGGATTATAAAAATGAATAACTCACATTATGTAAGCGTGTCGACACGAGGTTATGTTACGGGCGAATTGAAGTGCATGCATATGAATGAAATGAATATGATGAATTGCAAAGTCAGTCGGCCGTAGGCGGAAACGCGTGTGCACGTACTGATTTGGATACAGGACCCAGAGGGGTCGGGCCAGTTTACCGAGTCAGTCAGCCGTAGGCGGAAACGCGAGGCACGTTCTGATTCGGATAGATGACCCAGAGGGGTCGGGCCCATAGAAAATGAAAATGAAGTTGAATGTCAATTCAATCGCCCCTAATATATCCTAAGAAAAGAAATAGTCATGGAAATACTGATATAAAGTTATTAAGATACATGGATAAATGTTTATAGACATGAAAACTGATATAAAGTTATGTAGTTGCACTACTTCCATGATATAGAAATAGTTATGATACTTGCATTGTTTACATGTTCCATAGTTCATATGAATGCTATAGCTCCTTATACTGTTTATGAATACTGATATGTTTCCCCCAGTTATTATGTTCTCTCATAGATACTGATACACAAACACATTGCTTTAAAGTTACATAGTACAGGATATGGTTATGATCTTATATTGCCCATAATGTTTTAGTGATACTAACATGTTCAAGTAGTTATATGCTTCATAAGTTCACTACTGAGACAGATAAATGGTTAGTATGAAAAACATATTTTAAATGCGTAAGTTTTACTTTAAATATTTACAGTAATGAAAGAGGTATATCCTCACTTAGTCATATTTTTATGACTAAGCCCGTCGTCAAATTTTGTAGGTAATGGACGTGACTTGGGATACGCAAAACCAAAAGAACTGATTAAGATAGAACAGAAAAGATTCAGCGAAATTTCAAGGTACGAAAGTAAATATTTTATTATGTGTTTTTATTCTGTATTTACTAGCCGCACTTCAACCTGGGAATCATATTGTAAACAATAGCTTAGATACAACTGTATGTGGGGTCTAAATAGGGGCCTCACAATTTGGTATCAGAGCCAGGTTTTCAAGAAGTTCGGTTGTAGTGAGTACTTAATAAGCACACATGATATGATGTAAAAAGATCACTCATAGAAATCTAGGAATTTGGAATCTCTCTAATCAAATTACGTTAAAGGATATTAGAAGGAGTTCACCAAAGGGTTAGAAAGCAAAATGACTATTTGTACATGAACAGAAAGTAAAAATGAATCCAAGTAGGAATAGCTATAGTTTCTACTGCATGAGTCAATCCACATGTCTTCAAGGAGAAATGTCTGCGTATTGTTTGCGTTAGACAGATGCATAAGATAAACATGGAATAGGTGAAAGATGCATGTACTTAGAATGGGAAGAAAGATCATATGTACATCGTTGTATCTTTATATAATGGGGAGATGGAGATATGTTAAATGAATGAATGCCTTGGCCACATTGAGTACCTACTAAATGTATGCATAACGACTTGTGACTATGCGAAGAACTTGTAGAACCATAAATTGATTATGTTTGATGAAAAAGATAGAGTAAGCTTAGGTAAGAAACACGTTCTTCATACATGAAATTGTACTCCCGCAAGGAAGAAGTGACTGTTACAAACGTACGATTATCTTAACAACAAAATGAATGCATATAGATTGGGTAACCCTAACACTTTCCGTGTATGGTGTTATCGTAAGGAATTAAAATATTTTTGATGAGATGAAATATGAAACAATATCGAGGATTATTATGCTTATAATTATGGTGCCTGTATGGGCAAGAGGATAAAGAGAACGTGTAATCTTACAGGCATGAAATGAATATGTTATCTAAAAATGAGAGGAAGAAAAGAAAACATTGATGGAAAAAGGGTGTCGTTAAGTTCAGAAATGTAGGATTGTGAAAGAAACAAGAAATTGTTGGGTTAATTTAATTTTCGATCGAAAAGATATTATGTTTAGATGGAATGACAAATAACAACCTATATTTTCGAACTAAATAAAAAAGTCGTTGAAGGAAAAGCTACGGAAGAATGATCCACTCCCTAATATGGAGTTATTAACACGAAAAAGGCCTTATAGTTATGTTGCATCATAGTAAATGAAGAAAAAGTGGAATAACTAATGAAAAGTGCACAAATAAAAAGTTTTAACATCTTAAAATATATGATTGTATTTAATGCAAGTATTGCAAAATATCCGTAGTAAATTGAAATAACTACATTCGATGTCAAAGCAATGAAGAAACGTACTGCTAAGATTAAAAGGAGAATATTATGATGGGTATGGAACGTTGAAGGAAATGAATAAGTAAAGTAAAGACTATAATGACTTGTAATTTCACTTTCACTCTATATAATATATCTTGGATTTCGGCCGAATCTTTGATACGTTATATAGTTTGGAAAGAGGTGTTACAAAAATATTGTTGTAATATGAAGGTAAGGAAACAAGGTAACATGGTAAATCTCTAATCTTTATATCACAAACATTTTAAAGGGTTGAAAAGAGAACTGAGAGATATATATCACATTTTGGAGGTTATGGAGACACCGTTAAACGTCTGTAGAAAGATTTCATAACAATAGTCATTGCCAAAGCTTTGAGACCATTTGCAAACCATAGATAAGGAAATGAATGTGCATTGAAGTCTATCTTCGTCTTATATGGACTATATGACTTTGAACAAAATGTAATACACACAGGTAAACTACACGGTAAATTGTTTATAACGTATATCGTTCCAATCCGATGTACTGGCCTCAAGAAATGTGAAACGAAATGAAACGTTATATGCTATGAAAACGATAGGAAAATGAGATACGAATTTCAATCAACGATTTAAGAAATTTAACAAAGGAGAGTGCGATGAAAATGAAAAGTCAATATTGTACGATGAATGATGAGTAAAACGACATCAGAAGTAAATAAAATTGTTAACAAAAAAATGTGAACTGAGTGAGAGAGATAAAACAATGTAATATGTTATGGACGGAGACTTAAAAATGTAAAATTTTGCAAGGAGCGAATAACGAATGACTCTGTATATTTACCTTCATTTTATACATGATTGTGAATAAAGTGATACAAAGAAGTAAAAAGGAAAATGAAAGAGGATTACTACTACATTGTTTACAAAGTGCGTCATGTCAATACTAGATAATGACTCCAATGAATGTGAAAAGAAATAAAATGTTCGAAACTGAAATGAAACCGAGGTTGAGATAAGGAATAAACGATAAATTGTAGATAATAACGATATGAATATTGGCATATGATGTGAAGGAAAATGAAAGTCCACTGATATTTGTCATCATTGTAGGTCGTTTCGCAAGAAGTGTGTCTTACAATGAGAAACTGATAGGATAATTAACTAGGAGATACGCTTTTGAATTAATGAGGTAGGAATCCGACGCAGAATATTACTATGAGTACTGAAAGTCATAATATAGAGAATAAGAAAGAGGAAGTCAGTGAAACTATTAAACGAAAATGAAGATATAATAACGTGTGCGAAGAAGAGGAGATAAAAGTCAATTTGCTTACACGGAATATAATGTCACATTAAAGGAATGTTTCTATGGCGAAAGTTTACGATCAAAGTTTATATGTAATGAATGAGAATACTGATGAATGAGAATATGTGCGTTGGTAAAAAGGTAATGTGAAAGCTCACAATGTGTATGTCATGTTAAGTGCGTTACGACAATGTTTTACAGAATACGGTACTGAATGATGACATATGCTTCATGGAACACTAATGCTCTTTTATAGTTCATTGTGGCGGTTTGTTAATCGCTATAATTGTAAGAATACGGAAAACGAGAAAGCGAGTAAAAGTTTGAATGTGGAGTAAAGAAAATAATGTCATATTTGAGAATTTATATATCGTGTCCTATTTTCGAGGATGAAAATTTTTATAAGAGGGGAGGAGTTTTGTAACGGCTCAAAATGTGAATTGACGCAAATCAATAATAAAACTCAATTTAAATAATTGTATTTATATCCCCTATGATGAAAACCAAATAAGTGTCAACGAGGCGTCGCTTTGACATTGAATATGAGTGTCGTTAATACGTTGCGGCATTCGACATGTTTTAGCGAAATATGAATTTTTCCTATTTTCCATAACTAACCGGATGGGTTGAGTTGGAATATATATAAATATATGCTGACTGCTGGTATGTTCTTTTTGGTAACTGTCATTGGAGTCTAAATAGCGGATATGAGTAAAGGAATTGGTGTGCGGTTAGATGTTGCCTCATAGTTGAAATTGGGATGCTATGATAAGTTTTATGTGAGCTGATTAAATGTGGGCTTGGCTGAATATTGGGCTGCTATTAATGCATGGTTGGTATTTATTTAATGTTAGGCGGTGGAGATGCTTATATGTAATGTTTTGGTTATGTTTATCAGAGCCGACCTTTCCATTTTCCTCCTTCGCCCTCGACGATGTTGCTCTAGGGCACGACGCCGATCTCCTCCTCCGTTCTCCTTTACTTCTCTTAATCTCATGGAAAGGCTGTAAATATCGTGGTCTGGAGTTCTC
Organism: Dactylorhiza incarnata; assembly: GCA_033032865.1. Taxonomy (NCBI): domain Eukaryota; kingdom Viridiplantae; phylum Streptophyta; class Magnoliopsida; order Asparagales; family Orchidaceae; genus Dactylorhiza; species Dactylorhiza incarnata. Next base: position 4,895,153 of record JAWHQI010000013.1, read on the forward strand.
ATCGGACTGAGCAGTGATAGGGCTTTCCTTTTTCCTTCTTTCTGCAAGATGGCTTCTCCTATTCCCGCCAATTATTCTGGGAGAGCCTGATAGGGTTGTTGTTTGAGCAATGGGCAAGCTCCTGTGCGTGCACCGGTGCGTGTTCCTGTGCGTGCAATAGTGGTTGTGAGCAAGTCTTGTGCTTAATCTTCTCACTGTGAGCTCCTCCTTCCTTTGTCCTTCTGTTCTTTAACTATTGATTTACGGTGGATGTTTATAGCTTGTATGGTTCTAGAATTGGGGGAAAATATTGGGGGAGTTCTATTATTGTGGCCGTTAAGGGTTCTAATGAGAAAACCTTGATGCTTTATGGGTGTTAAATTCCATCATAAGACCAAGCAAAGGTTTTATTCAGTTTTATTTCATGATGACCGACTGTTTATAATGATTTTAACAAAAAAAAAGGGTTTTGAGTGAGCCTGGACAGCTGCTGTGTACAGCTATATGCTGCTGTTGTCCATTTTCAATGTTCATCAGTATTTATGGAGGGATTTCTATGGCTTTGCCCGGCTGCATGTATGGATTTTCCTGGGGAGGGAGATCTAAACTTAAGTGTTAGTGGTCATTAACATAAGATAAATTTAGTATCACGGGGTTTTAAATCTATGGGAATTTACCGATGTGATGGGGTATTCCTATTCCTAATGTGCTGCTATAACTATGGCTAAATTTTCTAAATGTATTCAATGGGAGAGTTATAGTATATCACTTATGTTGGCAGGCCGCTATGTGTTTCTATGTTTGGAACGCTGCTTGAGGAGGAAGGATATTCATTATATAGCATAGTTATGATATGATATGGCCATATGCTAGTATCCTTGCCAAATCTGAATTAGTCTCAATTGAAGTTTTGGCTTTTGGCCGACTATTGCTTTAACAAGTATTTTATTTTATCATGAGGGGAACTTTTTACAGTAAATTGCTATTATGGGCTTGACTTTATAAATTGAGGACATATTAAAAGAGTGAGTTGAAATGCGTTTTATCATTAATTTGAACTTGGCTCCTTTATGGTTAAGCAAAAATAGAGGGCCGGTTAACTAGCTTCCAAATGAGGTAATTATAGCAGTCAATATTGTAGCTATAGCGAGGTGCAACCCCGATATAAACGACCCTAAATGATATGATGCATATACAGATACCACGGAGGAAGGCACCTCAAAATAGACATGACAATGATATAAACTACTGATGGTGAGAGCTACCTGTTTCATTTAAGCTTTATTGCTTTATGTTCTTTTTACATTGCACACTTATTATACTGAATGTTAAATGCATAGTTGCTATCACTGATACTAAATGTCGCTATATTGTATGGCCTTGAAAGAGGCAAACATGCGAATGATATTTCTGAGGGGATTATAAAAATGAATAACTCACTTTATGTAAGCGTGTCGACACTAGGTTATGTTACGGGCGAATTGAAGTGCATGCATATGAATGAAATGAATATGATGAATTGCAAAGTCATTCGGCCGTATGCGGAAACGCGTGTGCACGTACTGATTTGGATACAGGACCCAGAGGGGTTGGGCCAGTTTACCGAGTTAGTCGGCCGTAGGCGGAAACGCGAGGCACGTTCTGATTCGGATAGATGACCCAGAGGGGTCGGGCCCATAGAAAATGAAAATGAAGTTGAATGTCAATTCAATCGCCCCTAATATATCCTAAGAAAAGAAATAGTCATGGAAATTCTGATATAAAGTTATTAAGATACATGGATAAATGTTTATAGACATGAAAACTGATATAAAGTTATGTAGTTGCACTGCTTCCATGATATAGAAACAGTTATGATACTTGCATTGTTTACATGTTCCATAGTTCATATGAATGCTATAGCTCCTTATACTGTTTATGAATACTGATATGTTTCCCCCAGTTATTATGTTCTCTCATAGATACTGATACACAGACACATTGCTTTAAAGTTACATAGTACATGATATGGTTATGATCTTATATTGCCCATAATGTTTTAGTGATACTAACATGTTCAAGTAGTTATATGCTTCATAAGTTCACTACTGAGACAGATAAATGGTTAGTATGAAAAACATATTTTAAATGCGTAAGTTTTACTTTAAATATTTACAGCAATGAAAGAGGTATATCCTCACTTAGTCATATTTTTATGACTAAGCCCGTCGTCAAATTTTGTAGGTAACGGACGTGACTTGGGATACGTAAAACCAAAAGAACTGATTAAGATAGAGCAGAAAAGATTCAGCGAAATTTCAAGGTACGAAAGTAAATATTTTATTATGTGTTTTTATTCTGTATTTACTAGCCGCACTTCAACATGGGAATCATATTGTAAACAATAGCTTAGATACAAATGTATGTGGGGTCTAAATAGGGGCCTCACAATTTGGTATCAGAGCCAGGTTTTCAAGAAGTTCGGTTGTAGTGAGTACTTAATAAGCACACATGATATGATGTAAAAAGATCACTCATAGAAATCTAGGAATTTGGAATCTCTCTAATCAAATTACGTTAAAGGATATTAGAAGGAGTTCACCAAAGGGTTAGAAAGCAAAATGACTATTTGTACATGAACAGAAAGTAAAAATGAATCCAAGTAGGAATAGCTATAGTTTCTACTGCATGAGTCAATCCACATGTCTTCAAGGAGAAATGTCTGCGTATTGTTTGCGTTAGACAGATGCATAAGATAAACATGGAATAGGTGAAAGATGCATGTACTTAGAATGGGAAGAAAGATCATATGTACATCGTTGTATCTTTATATAATGGGGAGATGGAGATATGTTAAATGAATGAATGCCTTGGCCACATTGAGTACCTACTAAATGTATGCATAACGACTTGTGACTATGCGAAGAACTTGTAGAACCATAAATTGATTATGTTTGATGAAAAAGATAGAGTAAGCTTAGGTAAGAAACACGTTCTTCATACATGAAATTGTACTCCCGCAAGGAAGAAGTGACTGTTACAAACGTACGATTATCTTAACAACAAAATGAATGCATATAGATTGGGTAACCCTAACACTTTCCGTGTATGGTGTTATCGTAAGGAATTAAAATAATTTTGATGAGATGAAATATGAAACAATATCGAGGATTGTTATGCTTATAATTATGGTACCTGTATGGGCAAGAGGATAAAGAGAACGTGTAATCTTACAGGCATGAAATGAATATGTTATCTAAAAATGAGAGGAAGAAAAGAAAACATTGATGAAAAAAGGGTGTCGTTAAGTTCAGAAATGTAGGATTGTGAAAGAAACAAGAAATTGTTGGGTTAATTTAATTTTCGATCGAAAAGATATTATGTTTAGATGGAATGACAAATAACAACCTATATTTTCGAACTAAATAAAAAAGTCGTTGAAGGAAAAGCTACGGAAGAATGATCCACTCCCTAATATGGAGTTATTAACACGAAAAAGGCCTTATAGTTATGTTGCATCATAGTAAATGAAGAAAAAGTGGAATAACTAATGAAAAGTGCACAAATAAAAAATTTTAACATCTTAAAATATATGATTGTATTTAATGCAAGTATTGCAAAATATCCGTAGTAAATTGAAATAACTACATTCGATGTCAAAGCAATGAAGAAACGTACTGCTAAGATTAAAAGGAGAATATTATGATGGGTATGGAACGTTGAAGGAAATGAATAAGTAAAGTAAAGACTATAATGACTTGTAATTTCACTTTCACTCTATATAATATATCTTGGATTTCGGCCGAATCTTTGATACGTTATATAGTTTGGAAAGAGGTGTTACAAAAATATTGTTGTAATATGAAGGTAAGGAAACAAGGTAACATGGTAAATCTCTAATCTTTATGTCACAAACATTTTAAAGGGTTGAAAAGAGAACTGAGAGATATATATCACATTTTGGAGGTTATGGAGACACCGTTAAACGTCTGTAGAAAGATTTCATAACAATATTCATTGCCAAAGCTTTGAGACCATTTGCAAACCATAGATAAGGAAATGAATGTGCATTGAAGTCTATCTTCGTCTTATATGGCCTATATGACTTTGAACAAAATGTAATACACACAGGTAAACTACACGGTAAATTGTTTATAACGTATATCGTTCCAATCCGATGTACTGGCCTCAAGAAATGTGAAACGAAATGAAACGTTATATGCTATGAAAATGATAGGAAAATGAGATACGAATTTCAATCAACGATTTAAGAAATTTAACAAAGGAGAGTGCGATGAAAATTATTGTATGATGAGTGATGAGTAAAACGACATCAGAAGTAAATAAAATTGTTAACAAAAAAAAATGTGAACTGAGTGAGAGAGATAAAACAATGTAATATGTTATGGACGGAGACATAAAAATGTAAAATTTTGCAAGGAGCGAATAACGAATGACTCTGTATATTTACCTTCATTTTATACATGATTGTGAATAAAGTGATGCAAAGAAGTAAAAAGGAAAACGAAATAGGATTACTACTACATTGTTTACAAAGTGCGTCATGTCAATACTAGATAATGACTCCAATGAATGTGAAAAGAAATAAAATGTTCGAAACTGAAATGAAACCGAGGTTGAGATAAGGAATAAACGATAAATTGTAGATAATAACGATATGAGTATTGGCATATGATGTGAAGGAAAATGAAAGTCCACTGATATTTGTCATCATTGTAGGTCGTTTCGCAAGAAGTGTGTGTTACAATGAGAAACTGATAGGATAATTAACTAGGAGATACGCTTTTGAATTAATGAGGTAGGAATCCGACGCAGAATATTACTATGAGTACTGAAAGTCATAATATAGAGAATAAGAAAGAGGAAGTCAGTGAAACTATTAAACGAAAATGAAGATATAATAACGTGTGCGAAGAAGAGGAGATAAAAGTCAATTTGCTTACACGGAATATAATGTCACATTAAAGGAATGTTTCTATGGCGAAAGTTTACGATCAAAGTTTATATGTAATGAATGAGAATACTGATGAATGAGAATATGTGCGTTGGTAAAAAGGTAATGTGAAAGCTCACAATGTGCATGTCATGTTAAGTGCGTTACGACAATGTTTTACGGAATACGGTACTGAATGATGACATATGCTTCATGGAACACTAATGCTCTTTTATAGTTCATTGTGGCGGTTTGTTAATCGCTATAATTGTAAGAATACGGAAAACGAGAAAGCGAGTAAAAGTTTGAATGTGGAGTAAAGAAAATAATGTCATATTTGAGAATTTATATATCGTGTCCTATTTTCGAGGACGAAAATTTTTATAAGAGGGGAGGAGTTTTGTAACGGCTCAAAATGTGAATTGACGCAAATCAATAATAAAACTCAATTTAAATAATTGTATTAATATCCCCTATGATGAAAACCAAATAAGTGTCAACGAGGCGTCGCTTTGACAGTGAATATGAGTGTCGTTAATACGTTGCGGCATTCGACATGTTTTAGCGAAATATGAATTTTTCCTATTTTCCATAACTAACCGGATGGGTTGAGTTGGAATATATATAAATATATGCTGACTGCTGGTATGTTCTTTTTGGTAACTGTCATTGGAGTCTAAATAGCGGATATGAGTAAAGGAATTGGTGTGCGGTTAGATGTTGCCTCATAGTTGAAATTGGGATGCTATGATAAGTTTTATGTGAGCTGATTAAATGTGGGCTTGGCTGAATATTGGGCTGCTATTAATGCATGGTTGGTATTTATTTAATGTTAGGCGGTGGAGATGCTTATATGTAATGTTTATCAGAGCCGACCTTTCCATTTTCCTCGTTCGCTCTCGACGATGTTGCTCTAGGGCACGGCGCCGATCTCCTCCTCCGTTCTCCTTTACTTCTCTTAATCTCATGGAAAGGCTGTAAATATCGTGGTCTGGAGTTCTCATCAGACTGAGCAGTGATAGGGCTTTCCTTTTTCCTTCTTTCTGCAAGATGGCTTCTCCTATTCCCGTCAATTATTCTGGGAGAGCCTGATAGGGTTGTTGTTTGAGCAGTGGGCAAGCTCCTGTGCGTGCACCGGTGCGTGTTCCTGTGCGTGCAATAGTGGTTGTGAGCAAGTCTTGTGCTTAATCTTCTCATTGTGAGCTCCTCCTTCCTTTGTCCTTCTTGTCTTTAACTATTGATTTACGGTGGATGTTTATAGCTTGTATGGTTCTAGAATTGGGGGAAAATATTGGGGGAGTTCTATTATTGTGGCCGTTAAGGGTTCTAATGAGAAAACCTTGATGCTTTATGGGTGTTAAATTCCATCATAAGACCAAGCAAAGGTTTTATTCAGTTTTATTTCATGATGACCGACTGTTTATAATGATTTTAACAAAAAAAAAGGGTTTTGAGTGAGCCTGGACAGCTGCTGTGTACACCTATATGCTGCTGTTGTCCATTTCAATGTTTGTCAGTATTTATGGAGGGATTTCTATGGCTTTGCCCAGCTGCATGTATGGATTTTCCTGGGGAGGGAGATCTAAACTTAAGTGTTAGTGGTCATTAACATAAGATAAATTTAGTATCACGGGGTTTTAAATCTATGGGAATTTACCTATGTGATGGGGTATTCCTATTCCTAATGTGCTGCTATAACTATGGCTAAATTTTCTAAATGTATTCAATGGGAGAGTTATAGTATATCACTTATGTTGGCATGCCGCTATGTGTTTCTATGTTTGGATCGCTGCTTGAGGAGGAAGGATATTCATTATATAGCATAGTTATGATATGATATGGCCATATGCTAGTATCCTTGCCAAATCTGAATTAGTCTCAATTGGCTTTTGGCCGACTATTGCTTTAACAAGTATTTTATTTTATCATGAGGGGAACTTTTTACTGTAAATTGCTATTATGGGCTTTTCTTTATAAATTGAGGACATATTAAAAGAGTGAGTTGAAATGCGTTTTATCATTAATTTGAACTTGGCTCCTTTATGGTTAAGCAAAAATAGAGGGCCGGTTAACTAGCTTCCAAATGATGTAATTATAGCAGTCAATATTGTAGCTATAGCGATGTGCAACCCCGATATAAACGAACCTAAATGATATGATGCATATACAGATACCACGGAGGAAGGCACCTCAAAATAGACGTGACAATGATATAAACTACTGATGGTGAGAGCTACCTGTTTCATTTAAGCTTTATTGCTTTATGTTCTTTTTACATTGCACACTTATTATACTGAATGTTAAATGCATAGTTGCTATCACTGATACTAAATGTCGCTATATTGTATGGCCTTGAAAGAGGCAAACAGGCGAATGATATTTCTGAGGGGATTATAAAAATGAATAACTCACTTTATGTAAGTGTGTCGACACGAGGTTATGTTACGGGCGAATTGAAGTGCATGCATATGAATGAAATGAATATGATGAATTGCAAAGTCAGTCGGCCGTAGGCGGAAATGCGTGTGCACGTACTGATTTGGATACAGGACCCAGAGGGGTCGGGCCAGTTTACCGAGTCAGTCGGCCGTAGGCGGAAACGCGAGGCACGTTCTGATTCGGATAGATGACCCAGAGGGGTCGGGCCCATAGAAAATGAAAATGAAGTTGAATGTCAATTCAATCGCCCCTAATATATCCTAAGAAAAGAAATAGTCATGGAAATACTGATATAAAGTTATTAAGATACATGGATAAATGTTTATAGACATGAAAACTGATATAAAGTTATGTAGTTGCACTGCTTCCATGATATAGAAACAGTTATGATACTTGCATTGTTTACATGTTCCATAGTTCATATGAATGCTATAGCTCCTTATACTGTTTATGAATACTGATATGTTTCCCCCAGTTATTATGTTCTCTCATAGATACTGATACACAGACACATTGCTTTAAAGTTACATAGTACAGGATATGGTTATGATCTTATATTGCCCGTAATGTTTTAGTGATACTAACATGTTCAAGTAGTTATATGCTTCATAAGTTCACTACTGCGACAGATAAATGGTTAATATGAAAAACATATTTTAAATGCGTAAGTTTTACTTTAAATATTTACAGCAATGAAAGAGGTATATCCTCACTTAGTCATTTTTTATGACTAAGCCCGTCGTCAAATTTTGTAGGTAACGGACGTGACTTGGGATACGCAAAACCAAAAGAACTGATTAAGATAGAACAGAAAAGATTCAACGAAATTTCAAGGTACGAAAGTAAATATTTTATTATGTGTTTTTATTCTGTATTTACTAGCCGCACTTCAACCTGGGAATCATATTGTAAACAATAGCTTAGATACAAATGTATGTGGGGTCTAAATAGGGGCCTCACACAGGCAACCTTAAGCGGTTAGGAGGTCTTGAGTGTGGTCTTGCAGCAGTGAACAGTTCTCCATCAAGTGTTCGCGGGTTACTTATGTGATCTTGAGACCGTGCGGTCTGGGCGATCAAGAAGTGCGAACAGTTTTGTTTTCAGCAGTTGCAAATAAAGAGCAATTGTTGCGGTCTAAGCTTTCTGTGGTCTGGCAATTTACAGGTCGGCGACCTGTCCTATTTGCGCGGTCTATGGGGAAGCCGGCGATCCTGCTAAGTTCGGGCGGTCACAGTTTTTTGTTCGCCAGACTTTTGTGCTGCTTGTTCTCATCTATGTTTGCTCTCAAAAATCTTGTCTCGCAATGTATGCAACACATTGTAATAAGATAGTATTCAATTAAGATTCTCTTGCCTTCATTGTCACTGGTTAACTGTTGTGAATTTGAATTGAAGTTTTCCGATGTTGTCTTCGATCCTTTCTTCTCCGAAATTTTAGGGAGGGGAGGTGGCAAAGCTTGGGATTCCTCTATTAACACCATTCAAGGTGAAAATTTGGGCCATCCCCAAAAGTCATCAAATTCATCCTCCTTAAGAGTTGGAAAACCTTTTAATCTTCTCCCAATTGATAGGGGAATGAATCCCCATCAATTGGGAGGACTTTTGTCCTCCCTTGGCCATGAATTTGGCCACTAAAAATGATCTCGTCTGCATCCCATCGATTCAGCTACCGCCAGCGCTAGTGCTAGCGCAAGCGCTAGCCTCTCGACATTATGAGGCTCATCTCAGTTTGGCCACTACCGCCAACGCTAACGCTATCGTCTCAACAATATATGGGTTGTCTCATCGGTTCGGAGCATGTCTTAGAGGTTCACCTAAACCACCACTACCGCTAGCGCTATCCCCTGCACTGGCGCTAGCTCAACATTCAAGGTACCCCTCCTTCTACGGTTGGATACTTGGGGTGTTACGAAGAGACCCCTTAATGGCTTAGGAATGTTATAATGGGGTCAAGGTGAAGCCCTGTTGTCAAACCCTAGGTTAGATAATTGGAAATTGCTATCCGCAGACCATCATGATTTTCACCTCGAGCCTAAGCTCTTATGATCTCTTCGCGCATCCTAGGGTTTTGTCATGACCTGGTCATGGAAAAAACATCCTAGGGGTCTAGATATTTGGGGGATGTTACAAATCCCAATACATAAAAATAAAAATATCGTCCCTGAAATTCAGGTTAAGCCTGCGGGATTTCTACCGCAAGTGATTGAATGTAACATCCCTAAAAAAGTAAGTTATACCTGACGTAAAGAGCTCCAGATACTTCTGCTACATCAGGTCCAGTGGCTCCCAAGTGTGCTCCTCCTATCCATGATTCCTCCTCAGGACCTTGGCCAACAGAACCTTCTTGCGTCGTAGGACTCGCATCTCGGTGTCGTCTATCCAGACTGGCTTCACGTGAACCGACCGATCAGTAGCTACTGGCCAATCTATAGTAAATATCTGCTACTCAGGCCGTAGTAGAGGTCTCCTAAGGGAGGAGACATGGAAGACATCATGCAAACCCGCTAACTCCGGCGGCAGCTCCAGTCTGTAAGCCAAGAGGCCGATCCGCTCCAGGATCCTGTAAGGCCCCATATACCTAAGACTGAGCTTCCTCCGCCTGCGTACCTGCGAGACTTCGCACACCAGATGTATCTTCAGAAACACCGGGTCTCTAACCTAGAACTCCACTGCATGATGTCGTACATCATAATACTTGGCCTGCCTGCTCTGGGCTTCCAGCATCCCGTCTCGGATCAATCTCACCTAGGCGTTTATATCCTCTACGAACTCCGAGCTGAGTGCCTTAGGATTCTCATCCTGGATCCAAGACATCAGATTCATGCATCTCCGCCTGTATAATGCCTCATAAGGGGCCATGCCTATACTGGACTGATGGCTATTGTTGTAGGAAAACTCTACCAGTGGCAACAATCTCTCCCACGGCTCTCTGCTGTCCATAATACATAGGAGTAATAGATCCTCCAACGTCTGGTTGGTACGTTATATTTGCCCGTCCGTCTGTGGATGGAATGCTGTGCTGAAGGTCAACCGTGTACCTAAATATGCCTGGACCGATCTCCACTCTCGGGACATAAACTGTCCATCCCGATTCGACACGATCGTTCTAGGCACGCCATGGTATCAGACAAACTGCTCCACAAATATCCATACAAAATCACTGATCGGGGCGTCCTTCCTGACCGGAATAAATCTAGTCACCTTCGTTAACCTGTCGACGATCACCCATATCAAATCATTCCCCACCTGTGATCTTGGAAGTCCATGTATAAAATCCATCGCTATGTCGTCGAACTTCCACTCCGGCACTGGGAGTGGCTGCAATAATCCGACCAGGCTCTTGCATTCCGCCTTCACGAGCTGGCAAGACTCGCAGTGGGTGACAAAGTAAGTGATGTCCCTTTTCATGCCTGGCCAGTATATGGTTCTCTTCAAGTCTGCCGTCATCTTGGTCATACCCGGGTGCACTGAATACTTGCTGCAATGAGCCTCAGTTATCAGTTGAACATAACTATGTAGCAACCCCACTCTTCCCTCCCATCCTATCAAACCTTGGGGAACCACATGACCATGCAAGTCAGCACTTCATTTGCATATGAAAGCAGACATATCAAGAACTATTCTACATGTTTCAATCAACACCCACATCTTTATGTTGAGCATCAAACTAAATGGGCATATCATGCAATATGTATGCAAACAGGTATTACCTACGGTACCCCAATCACGTATATGAGTCTAACAGACCATCAAACACAATCACATCACTCACAAGTCATCTACTCATGTGAATTCACAATTCCTAACATATAATGGGTATGAATATAGCATATCCTATTATAGCCCCCAATGAACATTACTCATAAATCCTAATATTTCAAATTATTTGTGTAGGCATAATGAGTAAAGTCTCCTAGCCAATATGATGACATTACACATGAATTCTCTTTATGCTGCTATCAAATCATATACGATGACATCGCGACTAAAGTCTCCTAGCCTTCTTGGACGCAATACACATGAATGATTTGTATACGGTGGCATTGCGAGTAAAGTCTCCTAGCATTATGCGGTGGCAAATACCCACAAATTCCATCACTATTACATTTCTAACATTATTATAAGTGTGGAAATGCCTGAATTCCCAATGCAAATTCTATAGTGACATCATACACAGTCTCCAAAAGTCATGAAATTTTCAACGACATATTCACTAGCACTTGCAATCTCGCATCATCGCATTTCAATCACTAAAAATATCCCACACTCACCTTGCTCTAACCTCAATATGTTATTCTCGCGGAAAATAGGCATCACAATGGCAATATGGATGCAATTGTAGGTCTATCTAAATTCCTAAATGCAACATTAAACAATCATCACCAAATCAGGCCACGTGCCTCGATTTGGCTTCACCCACAATGCCTAATTTGATAACCACTTCCAGATTTCTAGTGAAATATGTCAGGGTCGCAATCCCATGCCCCGATGGTTTGTAATGAAATGTGGAAACCCCAAGCCATCTAATTAGAGTCACCAAGTACCACAAATAACAACATTTAAATGTTAAAATTAAAGGATAAAAGTATGCATCATATAACCAAGAGAAGGGATGATGTTTCCTTCTTAGACTTTTTGCACGCCATGGAAGCGTTTGAATAAATGGTTGAAGATGAACTCCCTCGAATCCTCTCAGGGAATCCGGTCTTGGCTCATAGATCATAGCTTTGGATTAGCCTTTAATGGCAGAAGAAGCTTTTTATTCCTCGTCTTCCTCCTCCATCGATCTAATCTATGGGAGAGAGTGTCTCGGAAGAAATAAGGTTATTTTAGCCCCCAAAATGGCCAAATGCACCCAATAAGAGATCCCCACCATAGGATCTAATGAATCTAGAATGAATGGTTCTAAATATGAACTTAAATTATGTTCACTGCGCCTATACACGGCTTGGTACATGGTCGTGCGCCTTGATGTATAGCTCTCGGGATGGAAAAATGTAGTTTGAAACCTGGGCATGTACATGGTCAGGGACATGGCTTGGTCACAGACTATGTAGCCTGACATGGCTCACTACCCACCCATGTAAATTAAATAAACATGCCATGTATGTTTTAGGAAACTTGGGTATCATAAACAGCTTGGACACTACCCTGTACACGGTCATGAATTAGGCGGTGTAGATCCTCGTTTGCTATAAATGACCTCCAAAGCACCCCCCACAATCAGCTCCCAATCTCCATGGGACTTATCTAAGCCTCTTAGATCTCTCATGACCTCAATTATTTTGGATTTTGATGTGTTACAACTCCCCCTTAAAACAAATTTCATCCTCAAAATTATAATATCACTAAATCAAAATCCATACTTGACATGAAAAGCTATGGATACTCCTCTTGCATCACTTGTTCTTGCCCCTAAGAGAAATCATCTCACCCATAATTGTTCCAATGCACTTTCACGAGCTTGACTTCATTATTCTGCAAATTATGGATCTTTGAATCCTCTATGCAAAATGGACGCACCACGACTACCAAATTTTTATTCACCGGCACTATCATCGGCTCAATCACAATAATAGGATCCACCAAAGCCTTCCTTAAAACTGAGATGTGGAAGATGTCATGCAATCCACTCAACTCTGCGTGAAATATAAGGTGATAAACCGCTTCGTCTATACACTCCATAATCTAGAACGAACCCAAATATCTTGGACTCAGCTTCTTATAATGTCAAATCCTCGACATGCTCTTGAATGGCTTATCTTTAAATACACCACGTCACTAAACATAAGCTCTATGTTGTAATGACATACATTTAGTACATAGCCTATCGATCCTAAGTGATCCTCATACACTCACGAATAATCTCCACTATCTCACAAGCATCATCCATCACTTTCTTTTGCAAAAGTTGGGTGTCACCCGCCTCTGCCCAAAACATCGGCGTCTGACACCGTCTCCCATAAAGAGCTTTATATGGTTCCATCTTGACACTAGATTGGAAATTATTATTGTAAGAGAGCTCAATCATGAATAAATGGTCCTCCTACTTATTCTCGAAGTCGAGTGCACACATTCTGAGCATATCCTCCATCAGACGATTCATTCTCCGCCTGACCATCGGTCTGCGGATGAAATGTCGTGCTGAACTTGTATTTTATGCCCAAACTCTTCTGAACCAATTTTTAGTCCTTAGATGTAAAATGCCAGTCTTTATCATAGATGACACTCCTTAGAATTCTGTGTAACTGAACAATGTGGCGCACATACAATTCTACTAATTTCTCAATGTCACCATCTTTCCTATTTGAAATGAAGTAGGCCACCTTATTTAGACAATCCACAATCACCTAAATTACATCATTCCTATGCTGTGATTGAGGTAAACCATGAACAAAACCCATCGAGATATCGTCGAACTTCCACTCAGGAATCAGAAGAGGTTGTAGATACCCATCGGGACTTTGGCATTATGCCTTCACTAAAGCACAAGTTTGGCACCTACTCACAAATAAAACAACATACCTCTTCATGCCAGACCACCAAAATAATTTTTCCAAATGCATGTACATCTTTATACTACCCGGATGAATGGAGTACTTTATGAAGAGCTCCTCAAACATCAATTCGCCACGAAGCTTGCCAAAGCACAAAACACACACATGTTGGAACATGGTTTTTCACATCCATTTGATTTGAGAATAACAAATCCTGCTTGTATTTGATCTTGTTTGCCATTGTGTTTTTAGCATGCAGGTTTGAACATATATGACACTAGGATGCTTCATTATTGGTCTGGAACTACCCACAAGCTGAAATGATGAAAGTGGTCTAACGCCAGGCGTTAAGACTTAACGCTGGGCGTTGACGATCTACGAGATGGCTTGCCTACTGAGAAAATGAAAGAAGTTTAACGCCGAGCGTTGGGTCTTAACGCTGGGCGTTAATGATTGATGGTTATGGCAAGGAGGGATGCAGCCGTGATTGAAGAAGCACTTTTGGAATGATTTGACTCAACGCCAGGCGTTAGAGTCAACGCTAGTGTTAAAGTTGCCTAAAATGAATGTTTCCAAAGATGCAGAATCTCCTTCCCGTTTTGAAGATCCGAGCCATCAAAACATTTCTATACTGGGTCAATGCCAAGCGTTATCCTTAACACCGACGTTAGCCTCCAGTCCTATAAATTGGTGGATTTTGTCTTCTCCAAGAATGAATTGATTAGAGCCCTATTCCAACACTTTAGAAACTCTGAGAAGGCCGTATTTCCAGACCAACTCATCTCCCACTCAATTTCAAAAGGAGGAATGGAAGGAGGCTTGGATCAACACACTAACTCAACGCGAAGAATGCATGCTTGGAGTTCAACGATTCTTCGGCATCTCCTTCAGATTACCTCATAGGGAGTTTCATATTTGTCTTTTGTATTTGTATTTTTATTTTATCGTTATAATCGTGGAAGTAAATTTGCCTCGCGTTGGCGACTAGGTCTTGGTAGGACTTAGAAAGGAATTCACCTCGTGTTGGCGACTAGGTCTAGGGAGTAGATTTAGGTGGTGCTCAAGGCCTTTCATGGGATAGATGGGCTATAGCGGCTTGAGGCGTATCTGGGGAGAGATCGGCTAAAGCTAACCGGTTCGTGGGGATACGAGGTATAGAAAACAAAAAGAGATTTTACTTTATCGCCTACGATTTCTAGCGTCATAAGAAATCAAATTTTGTAATCTTATATTTCAAGTTAATAAAATCATGTCCTTCATTTATATTACTTGACCTCCTCTTTTTGTGAGGTTTTATCTTTAATTAAATTTCTTATCATTTCAAGTATTTAAAAATATAACAAAAGTTTTAAAACCCTTATTCACCCCCCCTCTAAGGTCGCTTCAAGATCCAACAAGTGGTATCAGAGCTAGGTTATTCCAAATCGGCTTAACAACCGGGAATAATGGCGTCTCATGATCATGATCTCGCTTCTACTAGTGGGGAAAATTTAATATAAATGAAAAAGTATTATCACCACCTTTATTTATAGGA
This sequence comes from Dactylorhiza incarnata, assembly GCA_033032865.1. Taxonomy (NCBI): domain Eukaryota; kingdom Viridiplantae; phylum Streptophyta; class Magnoliopsida; order Asparagales; family Orchidaceae; genus Dactylorhiza; species Dactylorhiza incarnata. Next base: position 4,910,534 of record JAWHQI010000013.1, read on the forward strand.
AAAAATTATAAAGGGTGGAAAATATTAATGAAAATTGTTCTTAAAGCGTTAGATGAAAAAGTTTAGAATATTACTATTGAAAATCCACCTAGCGCACTAACTAGAAACGAAATTGTTTTAAATGCAAAATCTATAAATAGTCTATTTTGTGCGTTAGATCAAAATATTTTCAAACTTATTTATAATTTACCTACCGCATATGAGATTTGGACTTTTCTTGAAAGAACTTATTATTCTCCTTCTGTAGGTATGGAACAATCACAAGAATTGAAGAATATGCAAGTCTGCACAAGTGTTCCAGAAAGCTCCTCTTATGATGGATCAATGGAGTGCACATCAAGTGGAAGAGAAGAAGATATATTATCTTTGGAAGAGGAGGCCAAAAAGATGTCAAAGGAATAATTTGTTCAAATCTTTCCTCTTCCGATGTCAAAGGAATAATTTGTGACAAATTCTGTTTATACATTACATATGCTACAAATTGCTAAACATAAAATGAATAAATTGAAAATTGCTAATAAAAAATTACGTTTAGAAAATAAAAGATTAATAGCTATGTCTAATGTAGAAACTAAAATTGATGTGCTTGATGACTCTCACTCTTGCTCGTTAATCAAAACTGCTTCACCTTGTATCAAATATAATGAGTTAAAAGAAAATTACAAGAAACTTGAAAAGTAGCTTATTTATGTAAAAGAACAAAATGAATGATTATGGTTAGAAAATTCATCTTTTAAAAGTAATCGTGCTAAATGCAAAGACTATAAAATTAAAATTAAAGAGATGAATGAAACATTTGAGGAACTAAGAAATAACTATCAAAATCATATTGATTCAATTGTGTCCACTCTTAAAAACAACACAATAGCTTATAATAAAGCTCGACATAATCTTAAGATCAAAAATGATGAATTAAAATCAAAAATCAACTTTCTTATGAAAATTATGAATAATAATTCACAACACATAAATTCACAATATCAAGGAATATGTAAAAGCAAGTTGAATATGAATTCTCAAATTTTGAATAAGCCAAACAATGGAAATAATAAACTCCAAAAGATTGAAAATGAAATTCCAAAATACTCTCATCATTATCATTTACAACATCAATCTTCTCCCAACATAAAATTAAATGTTCACAAATTTCCTATGAAAAATATTTTCAATAACCATCACAATTATAAACTACAAAATATGAATATTCACAATGGAAATTTGTTGAATAAAAACAATATTAAACCTAAGTATGAGTGAAGACCCAAAATAAAAGATGAAACATCAACATCACTTGAAAGGGTTCATTCATACTCATCTCCCCAAAAATCTTCTCGCTATATTTGGGTACCCTAAGGAACCACCACACTTGGTCCCCTTTGGATACCTAAAAATCTTATTCATTAGGTATCATCAAATGCATGAAGTAGAATAATTTCAAAATGAAATATACAAATTTCTACTTCATGATATGCTTCAATGTCTTTTTCTTTTTCTTTTTTGCTTTCTTATTTTTAAGCCATCATGCCATGGTCATCTAATATAATATTTGAAATTTGGCTTTGTCCCCTAAAGCCAAAATGAAGTTTACAAATTAAATTAAATCAAAAGTATAAGTCAAGTTTTCATTTATAAATGACTAATCTATTATCACTAAAATCATGCTTATTTATCTTGCTCAATCATTTTTTTGCATATCCTATAATATTAAGCTTAAATGATTGTGCAAAACTCAAGAATTAAGGTTGTTGTTGGAGACAATGATCTAAAATTTTAACTTCCACAACTTTTTGCGATTTCTTCTCATTTTTTTACTTTATTAGACAGGTCTTACATTGCACAAACATAATTGAGCAAAATTGGAAGTGAAATCGAAGAAAATCTAGGCTATAAGAGTAAAATATGCACTCTCTGTGAGTTAATGCAGGCGCTAAGACTAACGCCAGCGTTAGCTCGAATGTCCAATATTCTATTTTTTTTATTTTGAAAAATCATTAAAAATATGTTCGTCTATATATACTACCAATATGTATCTGTATACCATTGTTGATTTTTGAAAAATCAAATACAAAATTATAAAACAATAAACTTACCAAAAATTATTTTTTAAACTTAATTTTTCTATTTACATGTATCTTGCGAAAGGGAGATTTGGGATGTCACCCCATCATATCTCCTAGTACCAGTGCGAACCCTTCATAGGGTAGACCTCGGGAAGTCCAAGATCCACTCTAAATTGCTAAGTCCAACTAAAGCCTAGCAAAGATCAAAATAATGATAGACTCATGTGTATTCGTGCAATGACTAAAAAAGAAAATTATCATTATATTATGATCTCACAAAATTATGTTTAAAAGGAAAATCACAAAAGACATATTAAAAGAACTCATTGTCATAACTCAAAAGAATGAATATTGAATTCACACTCGCCACCATGATCTTGTGATATCCCATGATAAAATTCTCTATAATCATGTATCATAATTCATGATCTATCAAGAACTATCTTAAATCAATTACTTTTATCATACTTAGGAATTATGATTTATATGTTGGCTATTATAACTTCATATCATGGTAGGAGTATTATGAAAAGAGGTTTGCAAATTTTTTTCTTACTATATTTAGACCTTAGAATCACCTTGACATCAATAAATCAAATCATCACTTAATTCTTGGTCTACAAATTGAATATCTATCAATTTAAGAAACATGCATTATTCTTATGGCATAATATTAATTCATCATACTAACATTGTCACCTAATGAATATTATTAGTTATCATGCTAATCTCATGCATTGTTAGTTTTGATATTCTTGCCAAAATATAAAAATTGAAAATTTGGAACTTCAAACTCAAAATAACTATGTTGCTTTAAAATATAATTAGAAATCAATCTCTCATAAAAGGCCATAGTTTACAAATTGTTTCCATATAACAAAATGCTTAGGAGGTCCATGATCATTCACCAACACTATGTGTCTCCCAATAGCGAGGGCGTAGAATTGTATGCATTAGATGACCTAACCTCTAAGTAATGTTTTGTCCTTAACCGGGGAGTGTTCCAGTGGGGCCTTCCGAGGCACTGGGGGGAAAGAGTGCTAGGTTGAGCGTTCTCTAGTGTGTGCATATGGGATTAACACCCCAACCTACGACATGTGTGCAACTCCTAATGCCCATCCGTCACTTAGTACGGAGCTAGTGTGTAGGGACATGGTTAGGGTATTATAATCTAGGACATACCTATATCATATATATTGCATGTTTTCTTTATGATTATTTTTTTCATGCATTCTTGGGTTGATTGAACATGCTTCTCTTGTGTTTTGCACATTTTATCATTTTTGAGCTCTAATGATATTGCAAAACACAAATATTTGAAAACCAAATAAAAATATAAATTTTTTTTTGAAATAAAACATGCTTAAATAGCCTTCTAATCATCTCCAAATTTTCTGAAATTTCTACATTAAGAAGGCCTATTTATATAAATTCAATTTCAAATAATTTTTTTTCAAAAATCTTAAAAAATAGTGTTCTGTTTGGGCATTAAGTAGTTAACGCCAGGCGTTAGCTCCTTTTGCCAAATTGAAATTCTGGTTTCTCTACACTATTTTTGATATTTTTCTAATGATTTTTCTCTGTTTATTTTCTCAGATTTGAAATTATTTTGTTATTAATTTGGCTATTTATTCCAAAATATATAAAAAAATCAAATAACTCAAAATGATCAAAAATATGTTTTTGTTATTACAAAATTATGATTTGACTATAAGACTTCACAAGAGCAAACATCTTAGTCATTTTTATTTCAAATGGTCAAAATTGATTTTAGGCAATACACTTAAAGATTGTCTTCAATGTCTAATTTTTATTTCAAATTTCTTAAACATTGTTTTATCTTGTCATGCCTTGACCTTAATCTGATTATGTGCAATGAAATAGTCTATAGAAAATTGTGTATGATTGCCTAGCATGCCTCTAAGTATGAGTAATGTTTTTATGCTAATCAATGATTCATACACTCACTATTTTGGTAATCTACATGTGCTAATAATCTTAGTATTGCATGATTGTGTAATGTAAAAGTTTTTAACATATTAGGTTGTATGTCTAAATTACCTACACCGTCTTTCAAAAATAAATTTCTTGCACACATAGAAGTGTTATTTCAAAATTGTAAATGTTTGCAATAACAAGTGAATTCAGAGACCTTTGGCCCAAAAAAAACAAAAATATGAAATAAAATGCCAAAGATAACTCCACCAAGCACTACTCACCCTCCTGATAAGTCTTAATGAGCATTGTGAGGTTGATCACCTTGGAAAGAATTGTAAGGTGTCTTGTGCAAACACATTCTAGTTATCACTTCTATTTGTACACCGGATCACTAAAAATAAAAATAAAAATAAAATGCTTATGTGATCCCCCAAGCAATACTTCACTCCATGATAAGTCTTAATGAGCATTGTGTGGGCGAAGCAACTTGGTAGTTGTACTTATGTTATGTGCTTTAAAATTTTATTCTAGATATGATGTGTGAAAGTAATTATAAGATTACATTCTTAATGTTGTTGTTACTATTTCATTACATATGTCATGTGTTTTGATAATTTCACTTATATACTTTTATCCAAACACCTTATGCACACATCATTGATTTTCATAAAGCTTCTACTCATAAGAATTGGATCCTAATGCAAAATTACATAATTCTCTAAAAACTCTAGTAAAAGCACTAGATTACAATGCATGATTTCTACAATGTTTTCTTTACTTGAAATACGAATTGGTTACATTGTAGTTATTATCTTTTTGAATATGTTGATTCATGCTTGCCTATTTGTTATGAAAATTTTCAAAATTCCAATGCTCAAATGTGAAGAGTCTAGATATATTATTGAAATGGTCAAACTATTACAAAAATATAAATCTTAATAACTTTGTTTTATCTTTCCACATTCCTATTTGACAATGTGGCTTTTACCATGTTTTCTCATGCTTATTTCTAAGGATTTGTCTTTCACTTGTACTTGTCAAACAATATTGCATTTCTTTCAACAAGTAATATTCTTCATAAAATTTAATTTGAAAAGCAAGTGGTAGAATTCCTTTTGTAAAATCATGGAATGTTGTTCTTTCACGCTTATCATATATTTTTTCCGCTGTGCTACTCTCTCCCTTAGCTCTATCATGACTTACTTTATGTTTACACAAAACTCTTCATCCTCTCTTAGTTATGTCCCAACTTTTTTCTTCTTTATTCTAGTTTTGTTTCACTCCCCCCTCTTTTGCTAATAGCAAAAGGGGGAGAATAAAATGATAAATCGTTATGATTAAAGGAGTAGGAATCACTAGATTTAGGTGGAGCATGTATCTAGTCTATGTGAGCATACACTAAGGGGGAACACTTAAGTAGGGGGGGCATAATTTAACAATTTATAATTCTTATTATTGTCTCAATATTGCTTAGTGTCATATATCATTCTAAAAACACATCTCTCTTATATATGAATCTGATTTATCTCTATTGGATTTGTTATTATCAAAAGGGGGAGATTGTTGTAACATGGTTTTCCGCATCCCTTTGATTTGAGGATAACAAATCCTACTTGTATTTGATCTTGTTTGCCATTGTGTTTTTACATGCAGGTTTGAACAGATCTGACACTAAGATGCTTCATTATTGGTCTGGAACTACCCATAAGCTGAAATGATGAAAGTGGTCTAATGCCAGACGTTAAGACTTAATGCTGGGCGTTGACGATCGACGAGATGGCATGCCGAATGAGAAAATGAAAGAAGTTTAACGTCGAGCGTTATGTCTTAACGATGGGCGTTAATGCTCGATGGTTATGGCAAGGAGGGATGCAGCCGTGATTGAAGGAGCACTTTAGGAATGATTTGACTCAACGCCAGGCGTTAGAGTCAATGCCAGCGTTAAGGTTGCCTAAAATGAATGTTTCCAAAGATGCAGAATCTCCTTCCCGCTTTGAAGATCCGAGCCATCAAAACATTCTATACTGGGTCAATGCAAGGCGTTAGCCTTAAGGCCGGCGTTAGCCTCCAGCCTATAAATTTGTGGATTTCATCTTCTCCGAGAACAAATTGATTAGAGCCATATTCCAGCACTTCAGAAACTCTGAGAGGGCCATATTTCCAGACCAACTCATCTCCCACTCAATTTCAAAATGAAGAATCGAAGGAGGCTTGGATCAACACGCTAACTCAACGCGAAGAATGCACGCTTGGACTTCAATGATCTTCAGTGATTCTTCGACGTCTCTTTCAGATTACCTCATAGGGAGTTTCATAATTGACTTTTGTATTTGTATTTTATCATTATAATCGTGGAAGTAAATTCACCTCGTTTTGGCGACTAGGTATGGGTAACACTTAAGGAGGAATTTGCCTCGTGTTAGCGACTAAGTCTAGGGAGTAGATCTAGGGTGTGATCGAGGCCTTTCTTGGGATAGAAGGGATAGAGCGGCTTGAGGCCGTATCTGGGGAGAGATCGGCTAAAGCCAACTAGTTTGTGGGGATACGAGTCGGTATAGAAAACAAAAGGAGATTTTACTTTATCGCCTATGATTTCTAGCGTCATAAGAAATCAAATTTTGTAATCTTATATTTCAAATTAATAAAATCATGTCTTTCATTTATATTACTTGATCTCCTCTTTTTGTGAGGTTTATCTTTAATTAAATCTCTTATCATTTCAAGTATTTTAAAATATAACAAAAGTTTTAAAACCCTTATTCACCCCCACCTTTAAGGGCGCCTCAAGATCCAACAACACACGCCCACCCACCCACCCACCCACCCCCCCCCCCCCCCCACACACATGCACACACACTCCCTTTATTCTTCAAGATTTCATCGACTATCTCCAAGTCACAACTCTTTCCTTCTTGAGCTTCCAACACCAAGGTTTGTAGTTCTTTATCAATTCTGGTTTCCTCTTGGATTCTTTCTGCTATATCTCACTGCAACTCAATCAAACTCAAACAAGATACAATAGTATCACATTGCACAACATAAGTAATATCCAACGATTCAAATCCCACACTAACTACTCACAGTGTGCCTCACTCCAATTGCCATGTCTAGACTACTTCCTACTTAAGGACTCAAGCACTACACTCACCTTTCCTAGCATATACTGGATCTTCATATTGTAGTCCTCAAGGAACTCGAGTCATCTGTGTTGTCTCATATTCAGCTACTTCTAATTTAGAAGGTACTTTAGGCTCTTATGTTCCGTAATGATCTGCACCATAACATCAAATATGTAGTGCCTCCATAACTTCAAAGTAAAGATCACCGCCTCTAACTCTTTGTCATGTACAATGTAATTATTGTCAAGCGGTTTTGGTTATCTTGATCCATACGTGATTAGTCTACTATACTGAACCAGGACACATCCCAAATTACAACTATTTGCGTCGTTCAATACCTAAAATTTTTCAGTCCCACTCAGAGGACTCAGGATTGGGGCAGACATTAATTTCTCTTTTAAAGTTTTGAAAGCTTGGTCGTAATCAAGCATCCACTTAAACTTATGCTCCTCCCAAGTGAGAGAGGTGAGGGGAAATACAATCCATGAAAATTTCTCCATGAACCACCTGTAATAATCGATTAGTCAAAGGAAACTCCTGACTTCCGCAATGGTCTTAAACACAAGCCATGTTTACCCAAAATCTCACGGATAGAATTTCCCTAAGGGTAGTAAGTGCGGATAAGCCTTACTTTAGCTGCACTGGTCACCAAGTCGCCTAGCTGCAGAGGTCCAACGAACACCTATCCATACTCAAGACTAATGACTAGACTGCGTTGTTAGGTTTTTGTTCTTTTATTCGCACCCTCTGTATCCTGTTATCGCTGCCCGGTTCTCCTATACCCCGGTCAGCCAGTAATTTTAGCCCTGTCCATTTGGGTAATCCCTTGAGCCTATAAATATGGGTGAACAGTACTTCTCAAGGACAAAGATTTTAATCCTCAAGCTAACCGTCTGTGACTGCGGAATCGAATTTTTTGCCTTAGCGGTCTCCTATTCGCCCAAGGCTCCTTTTCTTCCCATGTAACTGAATCCTTCATCAATTCAAGTGCATGCTACAAGAGAGGCATTCGCTGTGGTGGGTAAGTCTAGTTTTGCCACTCGGTGGCCCGTCGCTTTCTGGCATCACTTGACCGTAAAGTAACCGACAACTCTCGGTCTTCTCCTTCCCCCTAGCTCCCCATAACGTATCATTGTGGAGGTGCATTTTTTGCACCAACAGAACGAACACACGACCTTCAGATTCTGATTTGTTAGTGAAATTCACGGCTAGATATGTCATACCGCAAGTTCGCTTCTCATCCGGTTCGCTCTAGCCCAGGTGAAGCAGTCACCTGGGAAGCCTTTGAAGCTCGCCTAGAATAGTCTAACCGTGAGACTGCCTGAAAGTTGGAGGCTATGAATCAGATCCTAATTGCGTTCACTTAGCGGCAAGGTTCTCTATCCGCAGTAGCCGCGACCCCTAGCTCCTTTTGAGGGGATCCCTCCTCCTCCTGTCAGAATGGCTCATCCTTCCGCTCCTCTTCGACCCCAGAATCAAGAGATCATGGCCACTCGCCAAAACTTATTCCGGGAAGTAGCTTAAGGAAATCCAGCCCAAGTGCAAAATTTTCAAGAGGATTGTTTTATCCTCCAGCTTTTATTGCTGCTATAACTTCTATTGTTTATCCTTTCGCTCCTCCCGTTATTATCAAAGCGGAGGAGCCTTCTCCCTTCACAGTTAGAGTTCATTGGGAACCCATTCCCAACTGCTTCAGGGAGCCTTATTTGTTTGTGTTCTCTGGGGATAATGATCCAGTCTCCCATACCCAGGCCGTCAAGTTGGCTGTCGTTCTGAGGTCTATCTCAGATGCGATGAGGTGTAAGCTTCTTATCACCTCCTTTGATGGGAAAGCACAGGAGCGGTTTAATAAACTACCTCCCTAGTCCATCACCTGCTTTGTCGTTCTATGGCAGGAGCATCTCTTGAGGTTTGTTACAACCCAGAAGAGGAAGAGTGGTTCTGCAGCCCTCTTCCTGATCAAGCAGGGTGAAAGGGAGAACTTAGCTCACTTCGTGGATCATTTCAAAGAGAGATCCTTGGGATCATGGATGTGGATCCTTCACTCTACATGGTCACCTTAATCAATGGCCTTCAGGAAGGACCCCTCAAGTTTGAGGTCACCACCAGAGAACCTAGCTCCTATTAGGAACTAATCAGCATCGCCAATTACTCTATGGAGGGCGAGATCCGCAACCCTACCTATGTATCCTCTCTGACATTGAGAGCAAGTCAAAGAGGCTCTTCCAGTTCTTCTAGTGCTCCTCAGTATCCAGTTAAGATTTCTCGCCAAGAGTTCCAACCTCTTGCTCAAAGAGGTAGGAAATTCCGACATCATCATCCCTATCAAGGTCATCAATAGTTTAAACATATGAAACCTCTGTTGGCCACCACAGCTGCTCCAACTGCCCAGTCTGCTCCAATTAATCATATCTAGTTCTGTCAGCCACCTCCTATGGCTTAGCCACAATATCCTTATGATGACTCACATGAGTCCTTTACCGAGCTCAGTCTTCAGATGAGCAAGGTAGTTCAAATCCTTCAAAATCTGCCTTTCTACAATAGGTTGGATCTAATACAACCCGAACTCAAATCCAGAAACCTCCCTCTCTCTCTAATATGAGCATCATAGAGAGAGGGGGCATCTGACGGAGAATTTCCTGGCTCTTCACAGGCTTGTGGAGAATCTTCTAAAGGAGGGGAGGTTACCAGACCTAATCCTAATGAATGACCTCTCAAAGGGTTCCACCTCCAAGAGCAAGGAGGTGGCATAAGTTTATTGGGAGTGTGAAGAAGTGGATGACGTTGGCCTCCTTGGCAACATTGGTTATCAAAGTGTGTGTGTAGAAGCCAATGAATAAGGTTCCTCGGGCCGCCTCTTCTGCATCCATGGAGGGGACAGCCTTGAGTCATCTAGGAAGGCTTGTCCCTCTAGAATCTTTCGGTCAGAGGTAGCTATAGACACCTCTCCTACTCCTATTAGGGGGATCGTCACCTTTGGACAAGATGACCTTCCCCCGACAGCCAATCCATTCAATGATGTTGTAGTCATCAAGGCGGTAATTGAAAACTGCACGCGAGAAAGAATCTTATTTGACACCAGTAGTTCCATGAACCTCCCCTTTAAACCTACTTTTGAGGCCCTAAAGTCTGGAAAGTCTCTTCTTTCCATTGAAGGGCCACTCTATGGTTTTTTTGGGGAAAGGAAGGAGGTAGAGGGAAGCGTCACACTCTCCCTAAAACTTGGTTGGATCACCAAGCTCATTCAGTTCATAGTAGTTGATGCTCCAAGCAGCTACAATGCTATTTTTGGAAGGCCTATATTCAATGAGTATCAGGCGGTGGTCTCCACCTTTCATCTTGCTATCAAGTTCGCTCTCACGGGGAAGCAGTACTGAAAGTGCACATTATGCCTCTGAGAATCTTCTAGAGGGGGGGGGGGGGGGGGTGATTAGAGATTTAAATAATTTTTCTATCTTAACTATACACACAATAAAACTTACTAAGGTGTTATGCACTCAAACCAAAACAACATGCAGAATAAATGAAATAAAGATTGCTGAAAGTAAATGCTAAGAAAGTAAATGGCACAGCATAGAAAAGCACAGCACAGACACAAGCAATTTTATAGAGGTTCCCCAAAATGTGGGTACTCCTCTCTTCTACCACTCGGTAGGAATGCACCACCTGTGCCCGAGTATTTTGATAAGAAGACTCTTAGAACCAATGATCTTTTGATAAGAAGATCTTGAACCACAGATCTTTTGATAAGGAGATCTTGAATCACCGAATCCTTTGGAAGAGGGAATCTTAAAACTATTTTAAAGTTGAGAAAAAGATGAAGGAAAGAAGGAAGAAGTGGTGAGAAGAATTCTGCTATCAGAATTCTGATGAAGCCTTCTGCTTCAGTTTTCTCTTTTCTGGATCTGCTAAAGATGAACCCCTGCTTTTGATAGAGATGATTTGCAGAGGTTATAAGCTTCAGATCCTATCTCTTTCTTCTATTGAAATCTAGCTGCTGGATGATATTTAATGAAGAGCAGCCTTCTATTTTTCACTGTACTGAGAGAGAGAGAGAGAGTTCTTGTTGTTCACAATCTTTAGGGTTCAGGAGGAAGGAGAAGAGGGAGAACCCTGATCGACAACAGTAGAAGAATTGTAATAGATGCCCTACTTTCTTCTCACTAATCTTCTTATTTATTGTCCATCCTTTTATTTGAATGTGTTTCCTCTTTAAGAGTGTACTGAAAAGGTATTGGCCTGGACAATTTCTCTTCCTTTTCTCATTTGTTCTCGACCCGTCTGCCAACTATCTCGATCCTTTCCAAGATAGCTTTTGTTACCTTCTTTATTGCTCCTTTCTATTCTAGGCAATAAATGAGCCATTGTAGAACGGTCTTCAATATTGTGGGCCTTGAGAGAGAGTTCCAAAATGACAGCTGAAAAGGTTTCCTTTTCAGACTGTATTCGACGTTGCGTCGATTTCTCTTTCTCTCTTATCGACGCACCTTCGAGTTCTTATGAAAGCAGCTTCGAAATCATTCTTGCTCTGATTGAACTCTGCTGTCGACATTGCATCAATTACTTATTGACGTAACCATCGAGTGGAAGGCTTGGCTCTGAACTTAATCATCTACGTCGAATTGTTGTCAACATTGCGTCGACTTCAGTTGGCTTCGACATATTCTTTCTTCTGCGTTGAGTTGAAGTCAAAGCCGCGTAGACTTCTAGTGATACTTCGATATGTCCATTTCCTCTACGTCAACATCCTTTCGACGTAGTGTCGACTTGATCTACTTTGACAGAAAGTTGATTTGCTTGGACTTTTAGTCTAAGTTACGTCGACATGAATTCGATGTTGCGTCGATTTCTATTCGACACAATTGTTAACTTAACCCAAATTTTGCTTGTCTTGATCTGGTCTTGTCACCCTAAGTTGAGTGAGATATCCTAAGACATCTAATGACCATATTACCCTCACTATACAATTGGTAATTAAAACCTAAGAGATAAAATCACTTTAGATAATTTGTTAAGTTAAATCTAAGGAGTTTTTCCCAACAATCTCCCCCTATTTATCTTAACGAATTTTACAGATTGTTTAAAGTGATTTTACACATTCCTTTTATGTAATCAAAATTACATACAAGACAATCATAAATAGTATAAGTATAATAGAATAAAATCACAGAACATTTCAGACATTGTAAAATAATTAATATTGTTCACCACACCACATTCTGTTTGACTTTCTTCATAAGATATAAGTAGAGATATCTGAAGTCATTGATCCTTCTCAGGAGTTTTTCTTTTTCTTGAGATTTTTTTTGGAATTTTCCTTGGAGCAATCTGCAGAGGCTCATCATCTTCAGGGGACATGACTGCTTCTTCAGCAACATTGTCTTTGAGAAGCTCCCCCTGAATTTGTGCATTCAGCTCAACAATATCAGTAGCTTCCTTGGTAATCTTTGCCACCTCATCCAGTAATTCTTCTGCATGGTGCTTCCCCTTGACCACTGTTGTATCTACAAAAAATATTGCTCCACCTAGCTGTTGGGTTGGTTCTTGAGGTGTACTAGGGAACTCCCCCTCATTTGTCAGATATTGATGTACCTCTTCTATCTCTTTTTAAATCAGCCCCCCTGATCAGCAGGCTCCCCCTGGCTGTCTGTAGTAGTTTCCACTTGATTCTCTGGCTTTTCCTCTTTTCCTTTCTCCTCTTGATGCTCTGAAGCTGGTTCCCCCTGGATATTTGGACCTTGGAAGATAGTCACTTTATTAGGAGCTGCATTATCATTCTCTTTATTGATGCCACTCAACTCTAGGACTGGCCTTTCTTCCTCCATAATATTCTTCCCCTTCTTAACCTTGCTGGCAAGAGAGGTTAAGAATTCCTTGGTCACTAGGGAGGAAGACATGTAGTCCTTGATGCCCTGGAGGGATCTTTTGGAGACCAGCAGTTCAGCCTCTATTTGGGAGTATTTTTTGTCAAACATTCTGGCTTGAGTGGCTAATAGATCAACAAATATAGTGGAGGCCAAGCAAACTGCCTTAGAGATGACCTGCTCAAGGTCAATTGGAGGGATAAGTATGGTGGATGGAGGAGGTGATGTTGAGAAATCTTCTGGGATAGGAGAGAGTGCATGGTAGGTTTCATGGGAGATATGAATGGATGGTGGTGGTGGTGGTGGTGGTGGAGGAGCAGACTGGGAGTATGAAGTACTAGTTGATGGTTGTTGTTGAGGAATTTGAGGTGCTGGCTTTGGGACTGAAGTAGATGGGATGGAGTGGAGGTTGCGCTGTTGTTGTTATTGATGTTGCTGAGGAGATGGTTGTCCTGGAATAGCATCCTGAAGGAGATCTGGGACAGTGTCTTGTGGAGTTGGAGAGGGAGGGGGTGAAGGTGGAACTTGACCAAGCTTTAAGATCTGTCTGGTCCATTTTGAGAATATTCATATATTGATTCTCTTTCCAGGTGGAATATGCACTACTTTTGACTTACACACACTAGGATAGTGGTGAAGCAGCACCTGACTCATCATCCTCATGAAGGTATTTTCCTTATTAGAGTATTTATGAGCAATCAGCTTTAGGAGACACCGCCCCCAATTTATCTTCTTTTATAGAACTAAGATTCCCATGATCTGCAGTTGCTGTCTTCAGATTGCATCATGTGCAGATATTTTGCATAGAAGCACCTTGCCTACTATGTCAGCTAAGAACCTGTACTCTTCTACCACATAAATTTTCTTGAGATTAATTGGCTTCTCCTTCCTGAACTGCATGATCTCCAAGACATTCTTTATCTCCTCTCCTGTCAATTCATCTGAGTCACACTCCCAGTGGGTAGATCAAATGTTTGAGAGAGTATTTCCTCAGATATACTGATATCCTGTTCAGAAATTTTCCTTTGAAGAGACCCATCATCTACTGCAGAAACACTATCATTGAATTCTGTAAGTTCTACATCTAGAATCTTACACCTGGTAGAGATAAGCTTTGTTAAACCAACAGACTGAAAAAGGCCTAGAATAGCCTTGAAACTTTCGGCAGCAGCTTTGAACAAATCCGCATCCACGCCAAATCCAGAATTGATCTTGGGTGGAGCCATTAGATTGTAGGTAACTGCAATGAACAGAGAAAATGAGAGAGAAAGAGAGGGAGAAACGCGAGAAAGCTGGGGAGGAGGAGAGCAAGAGAGCAAGGAGAGGAAAATTCGAAAGCGTAATGAATTCGATGCTGAAATTGCTTAAATGAAGGTGAATCGCCGCAACTTAGGGTTTAAGCCGAAGCAGTGTCGATATATAATTAATATTTGGTGCGCAAAAATATGTCGAGGCTGCTTCTAGAAGCAGTTTTGCGCGCGCTGCTATATCGACATTGCGTCGATTAAGTTGACGTAGTCATATCAATGTTACGTTGATTTTGAATCGACGTGACCTCACCTCTGGCCAGCGACCATTAAGTCGACGCATGCGTCGATATGAACTTGACGCTGCATCGAATTTTATTTGAATTATCCACTCTGAGAGCTACTCGACGCTAGCGTCGAGTAGAGGTCAATGGTACGTCGACTTCTATTTGTCGCACCTTTGAATTAACATATCTATTTCCTTAGAAATTCTTGTTGTTTTTCCCAGCAATTATATTTATTGAAAATAGAGTTTATGATATTGATTTTATGAACTGTAAAAAATAACAGGGAAGATTTAAAGAAGAAATCACTCCCTTGGTTGAATTTAGTTCATTCTTTATGACCCACATCTTTCTTCCCACTCCAATCTCTCTTGAGTGAGACCCTACCTAATCCTGCATAGACAATTGAAATAATTGAAGGAACCCAGGTTACCTTGGGTCCTTTGCTTTTACCATTGTAGGGTTGAATGAAAGAATAGAAGGGTCTTTCATGATACCATTTTGGATGATAAGGAATGAGTTTCCCAAACCTATTGTTTTGATACTTAAAGTGAGTATAAAATGTATCTAAGTACAAGAGATCAGCAGAATATTTAATTATCCTAGGTTTGTCTTTAGCCTTTTGATTGTATAATTTCCTACATTACACTTGCCTTGAGATTTATTTTCTTTGTTAAGATTTGTTTTATTACTTCTAGTTATTTTCTCTGGTTCATTAGCTTCCTGATCTTTAGTTTTTGCACTATTCTCACATAGTTCATAGTCACTAGGTCTAATGAAGCTAACTGGATTTTTCCAGGCAGTTTTCTTAGGGATTTCTGTGCTAGTGGATGGCTCTGCTCCTAACCCTAGGTGATTAAATCTCAAGGAGGGATTTTCTGTGATGTCTCTGAGCTTAGGACTCCTCCCATTGAGAGAGTCCTCAAAGGCTTTTGCCTTTGCTAGCTCTTCCTTTAACTTTAGATTTTCTTTCCTAATTTCAATTAATTCCAATTCTGTATCATCCAGTTCTTCTGCTAGATCTTGATTTCTTACATATAGATCATCCTTCTTAGGTTTTTCTAATTCTTCCCTATCTACTTCTAATTCTTTTTGAATTTTAATAAAGTCATTATAGAAATCATTGAAGTAGGTTTTAAAGTCATCAGAACTAAAATCAAAATCATCAAACAGGGATACCTGTTCTTCTTCATCATCTGATGACATCCCCAGTTCCATCATGCATGCTGCTTCTGCTTCTGCTTCATCGTCACTTCCAGATGATGAGGAGCTTAACTCTGCTTCAGAGTCACTCCAGGTTTCAGCAATGAAACCCTTGGCTTTCTTCTTGTCCTTCCATTTGAAAGACTTCTTCTTTTCATTTCGTCCTTATTGCTGCTCCTATCCTTTTGTTCTTGTGGGCACTCAGGAGCTATGTGCCCTGGTTTGTTGCAAGTGAAGCAGATAATCTCCTTCTTTAGAGTTTTATCAAATCTGGGCCTTGAGTTCCATTCTCTTCTCCTTGTGTCTTCTGTCTTGACCCATTTTTTGAATCTCCTAGCGAGGAGACTGAACATCTCATCTTCAGGAGTGCATGACTCTCCTTTAGAGGCTTTCATGTTGGAACATGGTTTTCCTCATCCCTTTAATTTGAGAATAACAAATCCTACTTGTATTTGATCTTGTTTGCCATTGTGTTTTTAGCATGCAAGTTTTAACAGATATGACACAAGGTTACTGCAATATTGGTCTGGCCCTATCAACAAGAAGAAAGATTGAAAGATTTCTAACGCCAGGCATTAAGAGTTAACGCTGGCGTTAGCGATCGATGGGATGGTCTGTCGATCGACGGGATGGGCTGCCGACTGAATAAAAAGAGAAAGAAGCTCAACGCCAGGCGTTAGTACTTAACGTCGGCGTTAACGATCGATGATTATGGCAAGGAGGAAGCAGCCGTGATTGTAGGGGAAACTTAAGGAATGATTTGCCTCAACGGATGCGTTAGCCTTAACGCCGGCGTTAGTATTTCCTAAAATATACAATTCCTTAAGTGCAGAATCTCCTTCCTCTTCTGAAGATCCGAGCCATCAAAACATTACTATACATGGTCAACGCCCGACGTTAGGACTTAACGCTGGCATTTGCTCAAGTTCTATAAATGGTATGATTTCATCTTCTCCTACTACTGATTGATTTGAGCCTTACACCAGCACTCCAGAAACTCAATAAGAGCCGTATTTTCCAGAACTACATCTCTCGCACGCATTCGAGCAAATAATTCAAGGAGAACCAGATCAACGCTTTCTCAACGTGAAGAACGCGCGCCTCGACTTCAAGAACTTACAGCGGCCTTCGCCATCTCCAGAATTCTTCATATGGAGTTTTAGTTTATGTGTTCAAATATTTATTTGTAACCTTTTATTATTTGCTTGGAAGTAAATTCGCCTCGTGTTTGCGACTAGGTCTGGGTAGGACTTAGGGGGCAATTCGCCTCGTGTTGGCGACTAGGTCTAGGAAGTAGATCTAGGGGGTGCTCGAGGCCTTTTCTGGGTATAGGAAGGCTAGAGCGGCTTGAGGCCGGATATGGGAAAGATCGGCTAAAGCCAACCGATTCTTGGTGAGAAGAGTCGATATAGAAAACAAAAAGGACATTTCATATTTCGCCTTCGATTTCTAGCGTTATAAAATGCACATATTTTGTAATCAAAAATCATAATGAAAATCATGTTCTTTCTAGTTTGTTTTAAATTGATTCACTCCTCTTTAGTTTTGATTTAAAGAAAAACAACAAAAGTTTTGTATTAAATAATCAAGTTTTAAAAATCCTTATTCACCCCCCTCTAAGGGCGCCTCACGATCCAACAAGTGGTATCAGAGCTAGGTTATTCCAAAACGGTCTAACAACCGGGAATAATGGCGTCTCGTGATCTCACTTTTCATGAAGGGCAAGGAATAAGTAGACCTCCACTTTTCACCGAAACTAACTAAAATTATTGGAGAACACGCATGGCTAGTGTTGAAACACCGTATACGACTCCTACTTATATTGTTTGAGAAGTAACTATGGAAAAGCCTAAAGATAGGTGGGAAAATGGAGATAAAAAAATGTAAAAATAATGCTAAAGCCATGAATGCTTTATTTTGCGCATTAGATAGGACTGAATTTAATAGAGCTTGTGCTCGTGAAACTGCTTATGACATTTGGAATTTGCTTGAAATAACTCATGAAGGTACCTCGCAGGTCAAAGATTCAAAGCTATTCCAACTGGAATCAGAGTTTGAAAGGTTCAGGATGGATCCAAATGAGGACGTCGACTCAATGTATACTAGCTTCACCAAGATTGTCAACGCCTCAAAGATTCTTGGAAAAACATTCTCAAATGGTGACTTGGTGAGAAATATCCTTCGTTCTCTTCCTCCAAAGTTCAATCCAAAGGTGACTGCAATCTCTGAATCGCATGATCTAAGGCGGATCCAGATCGAGAGTCTCATTGAGAATCTCAAAACCCATGAGGTCAAACTCAACATTCAAGATGAAGAATACAATAAGGAGCCAAAGAAGAAAGCCTTGGCACTAAAGTCAAGAAAAGAGGATGACGATGAGGAAGATGACGAGGAGAGTCTCTTTGTGAAAAACTTCACAAAGTTCATGAAGAATCCAGAGAGGATTACCTTCCGTAAGTACTTTTGAAAAGGAGCATCTTCCAAAAAGGAGAAAAAGGAAAAATCAAGCGACGAAGATGAAGAGCGACCTCCTCATGAGTGCTTCCACTGCAGGAAGACCGGGCATATAAGACGCCAATGCCCAAAATACCTAAAAGAATAAAAAGAAAAGCGGCATAAAGGAAAGGAGAAGAAGAAGGTCTTGAAGGCGGCAATATGGGATGATTCTTCATCCGGATGCTCAAGCGAACCAAGTTCAAGTGAGGATGATGAGGCAAACTTATGCCTCATGGGGAAGAACCAAAAATCAACTGATGACGAGTGCAGTGTCCAAAGCGACACTGAGGTAATCCTTTCTACTTATGATGATCTTTATGTTGAATATTTAAAAACGTGAAAATCGTTTGGTAGAAATTTAAAAGATCTTGATCTTCTTAAAACTGAGAATAAAATCCTTTTAAAACAAAATAAAAAATTAAATAAAGAAATAATGTCATGCCAAAAGAATGACAATCATTTGACAAAGGCAAATGAACTCGAAAACAATCTTTCTAAGGCTCTCTTCAACATAGAATCACTCATGAAAGAAAAGGGAGACATAGAAAGAAGGTTGAAAATATCTCTTTCCCAAATTGAAAATGAAAAGAAATTTTTTCCAAAGAGATGTGGAAATCTAGTAAGTGAAAATTTCGCCTTAAAAGCACGAATAAATGATCTTAATGTGACAAGAAACAAATTTGGGGTTGGCCAAAAATCGCTGGATATGATTTTGGGCAACCAGTGCCATGGATCTGCTAAGTTTGGGCTGGGATATGTTTCCGAAACCTACCGCCCAGCGCTGACTACTAACGCTGGCGTTAGCTCTGCTTCCAGAAATCAAAAATCTTTTCATAAAAATATTTCCTTCACTCCCTCTGCCTCTGTGTATACCAGCAAGGGCCAACAACAGTCTCTGAAAAAGGTCTCAACCGCTTTTGTTGCTTGTGCCAATTGTTTATTGTTTGGGCACACCACAGACTCTTGCAAAAAGAACGGAAAGCACACCTTTAAGCAAATCTGGGTACCTAAGGTCTCTACCTATATTATGGGAGGAACCTCATGGGTATCTGGATCTTCACTAACTTTTTCTTCGTAGGTATGTTGGCAAGCTAAGGATAAGAAAGACATGTGGTACTTGGACTCAGGTTGCTCCAAGCACGTGACGGGCGATAAAGAAAAATTCCTTAGCCTCACTAAGAAAAAAGGAGGAACCATGACGTTTGGTGACAATGGAAAAGGAAGAATATTGGGCACCAGTACAGTGGGCAACGACTCTTTCTCTCTTACAAATGTCTTATTTGTATAAGGCTTAAAACATAACTTAATCTCTTTTAGTCAATTATACGATAAAGGTCTTAATGTGTTATTTGAGTCCTCTACAAATTTGTGCAAAATCATTGATCCTAAGTCTAATAATATAGTACTCACTGCACCAAGAATTCATAATGTTTATTTAATTGCTTTTCATGATCTATCACGTGCATCTCTTAAATGTCTTATATCTAAAAATGAAGAACTTGAATTATGGCATAAGCGTCTTGGTCACTCTAGCACCAAGTTAATTTTAAAATTATCAAAAAATAAAATTATTAGAGGATTGCCAATACTAAATGGAAACCTTTCTTCCTTATACTCGTCATGCCAAAAAGGAAAATTTTCAAAAACATCGTTTAAAAGTAAAATTGAATTATCCACCTCAAGACCATTGCAACTAATTCACATGGACCTTTTTCGGCGAATTAGCACTTGTAGCCTTGGTGGTAAAAAGTATACTTTTGTATTGATTGACGATTTTTTAGGATTCACGTGGATTTTATTTCTTACCTCCAAATCCGATGTGTTTTCTGAATTTTCAAAACTTTGCAATCGCATTCAAAATGAATTAGACTTAAAAATTAAATGCATAAGGTCGGATCATGGAGTGGAATTTGAGAATCATATTTTCACCACTTTCTGCAATAATCTAGGTATTAAACACGAATTTTTCGCTCCACGCACCCCCAACAAAATGGTGTGGTGGAAAGGAAAAATAGAACCCTTCAGGAACTCGCACGCACTATGCTATCCGAGTATGGGTTGCCTAGATCTTTTTGGGCTGAAGCGGTAAATACATCTTGTTATGTTATAAATCGTATCATGCTTCGCTCTATTTTGAAATTAACTCCATATGAACTATATTACCAAAAGAAACCTAATGTATCGTACTTTCATGTATTTGGATGTAAATGTTTTATCTTAAATACCAAAGATGCATTAGCTAAATTCGATGAAAAATGCGATGAAGGAATCTTTCTTGGGTACTCATCAACTAGCAAGGGATATATGATATATAATAAAAAATCTAAAAAGGTTGAAGAATCTATTCATGTTAAGTTTGATGAACTTGTGCCTTGTGTAGATACTAATATTACAGGAAAAGAAGATGAACCACTTCACATTTGGAGCTTGATGACGATGAACCACTTGGAAAGGACAAAGAAGTAGAGTCGGTGCAAGAAGATTTCGTGCCTCCAAGCGAGCTTAGATTCACAAGAGATCATCCAAGGGATCTTGTCATTGGAGAACCATCAAGAGGGGTAACTACACGTTCTGCCTTTAATGAATCTTTTTCCAATTTATGTTTTGTTTCCGAAATTGAACCCAAAAACATTTCTATGGCTTTAAATGATGAATTTTGGTTTATTGCTATGAATGAAGAATTAAATCAATTTGAACGCAATAGGGTTTGGAAACTTGTTGAAAGACCATCTAATCACCCGGTCATAGGTGTAAAATGGATATTTAAATATAAATTAGATGGTGATTCTAGGATCACTAGGAACAAAGCTAGATTTGTAGCACAAGGTTATTCTCTAATCGAGGGGGTAGACTTTGATGAAACATTTGCACCCGTAGCTCGCCTTGAATCAATTAGAATTTTTCTTGCATTTGCGAGTTATAAAAAATTTAAATTATTTCAAATGGATGTAAAAAGTGCTTTCTTAAACGGGATAATTAAAGAAGAAGTCTATGTAGAACAACCCCCCGACTTTATAGATGAAAAATTTCCAAATCACGACTATAGATTAGAAAAGGCGCTTTATGGTCTAAAACAAGCGCCCCTGTGCGTGGTATGAACGACTAACATTTTTTTTTATTAAAGCACGGTTATAAAATGGGTAGTGCCGACAACACACTCTTCATTAAGCATATTGATAATAATATAATTCTTGTACAAATATATGTTGATAAAATTATTTTTGGAGCCACTAATGAAGAGTTGTGTAATGAAGTAGTACTAGTAATGCAAAATGAATTTGAGATGAGTCTAGTTGGTGAATTAACTTATTTTCCAGCTTTCAAATAACCCAAAGAAATGATGGAATCTTCATATGTCAATCTAAATACGTACATGATATGCTAAAACGATTTGGATTTGAAAACTTAAAATAAGCTAGTACTCCAATGAGCGCGTCACTAAAATTAGGAAAAGATGAAACCGGAATTCCATTGATCAAACTTTGTATAGAGGAATGATTGGATCCTTATTGTACCTTAGTGCATCTAGACCCGACATTATGTTTGCCGTATGCCTATGCGCTAGATTTCAATCAAACCCAAAAGAATCTCATTTAAAAGCGGTAAAACGAATTTTTAGATATCTAGTTGGTACACCTAAATTAGGACTTTGGTATCCAACGAATGATTCCTTTCTATTACATGGATATTCCGATTCCGATTATGCGGGTTGTTCTTTAGATAGAAAAAACACTAGTGGCCCATGTCATTTCTTAGGTCCTTCTCTAGTTGCATGGTCAAGTAGAAAACAAAATTCCGTTTCCCTCTCCACCACCGAGGCATAATATATTGCACTAGGAAGCTGTTGTGCCCAAGCCTTATGGATGAGTTAAACGTTAGAGGACTACAAAGTTCATCTAACTAACATTGAACTAAGGTGTGACAACAAGAGTGCTATTTATTTAACCAACAACCCCGTTCATCACTCAAGATCCAAACACATAGACGTTAGACATCATTTCATTAGGGATCATATAAAAAAGGAACATGTTCATGTAAACTTTATTGGAACTGAATCACAACTTGCGGACATCTTTACCAAACCTTTACCAGATTCCCGCTTTGCTCTACTTAGACTAGAATTTGGAGTCTTAGATATAACAAATTGAAAATCACCACATTCTATGTCTACTTACAAAAAACAAATAAAAAAGATAAAAATATGCTTAAATTAGCCTTCTAATAATTTCAACTTTCTCTGCAATTTCCACCATAAGAAGGCCTATGTATATACTCCCTATTTCAAAGAATTTTTTTTCAAAAATCTCAAAAAATCGAGTACTGTTTCGGCGTTAGCCTTTTTTCTCCAGATCAAAATTCTGCTTTCATTAGTATATTTCTGGTATTTTTCTACTATTTTTCTCACTTTATTTTGTCTGATTTCAAATTATTTTTCCCGACTTATTCTTTTTTTCTCCAAAATACAAAATTTTTTAAATAACTCAAAATGATCAAAAATATGTTTTTGTTATTTGTGGTGCTTTAAAAACCAAAAATTTTCAAAAAATTTATGACTTGACTACACGACTTCACAAGAGCAAACATCTTAGTCCTTTTTGTTTCAAATGGTCAAAATTTTCTTTGGCATACTCTTAAAGATTGTCTTCAATGTCAAATTTTTTTTTCAAATTTTCTAAACATCATTTTTATCATGCTTTGACCTTAATCTGATTATGTGCAATGAACTAGTCTATGGATAATTGTGTATGATTGCCTAGCATGCCTCGAAGTATGAGTAATGCTTTATGTTAATCAATGATCTAAACACTCACTATTTTGGTAATCTACATGTGCTCATAATATTAGTCTTGCATGATTGTGTAATGTAATTGTTTTAACACATTAAGTTGTATAACTAAATTACCTACACTGTCTTTCAAAAATAAATTTCTTGCATACATAGATGTGTTATTTCAATAATATTAATGTTTGCAACAACAAGTGAATTCGGAGACCTTTGGCCCAACATAAAAATCTGAAATAAAAAGCCAAAGATAACTTCACCAAGCACTACTCACCCTCTTGATAAGTCTTAATGAGCATTGTGAGGTTGAGCACCTTGGAAAGAATTGTAAAGTGTCCTGTGCAAACATATCTCTTTTTATCACTTCTATTTGTACACCGGATCACTTAAAATAAAATTTGTATACAAATGCTTATGTGATCCCCCAAGCAATACTTCGCTCCCTGATAAGTCTTAATGAGCATTGTGTGGGTGAAGCACCTTGGTAGTTGTACTCCTATGTGCTTTGAAATTTTATTCTAACATTGATGTGTGAAAGTAATTATATGATTGCAATCTTAATATTGTTATTACTATTTCATTACATATGTCATGTGTTTTGATTATTTCACTTGTATACTTTTATCCAAACACCTTATGCACACATCATTGATTTTCATAAAGTTTCTACTCGGGAGAATTGGATCCTAATGCAAAATTACATAATTCTCTAAAAACTTAAGCAAAAGCACTAGATTGCAATGCATGATTTCTACGATGTTTTCTTTACTTGAAATATGAATTGGTTACATTATAGTTATTATCTTTTTGAATATGTTGATTCATGCTTGCCTATTTGTTATGAAAATTTTCAAATTTAAAATGATCAAATGTGAAGAGTCTAGATATATTGTTGAAATGGTCAAGCTATTACAAAACTATAAATCTTAATAACTTTGTTTTATCTTTCCGCACTCCTATTTGACTATTTGGTGTTTACCATGCGTTCTCATGCTTATGTCTAAATATTTTTCTTTCACTTGTACTTGTCAAACAACATTGCATTCTCTTCCAACAAGTGGTAGAATTCCTTTGGTTAAATCTTGGACTGTTGTTCTTTCACGCTTATCATATATTTTCTGCTGTGCCACTCTCTCCCTTAGCTCGATCACGATTTATCTTATGTTAAAACAAAACTCTTACTTCCTCTCTTAGTTATGTTCTGCTTTTTTGCCTTCTCTTTCTTATTACACTCCACCCACTTTTGCTAATAACAAAATGGGGAGAATAAAATAATAAATCACAAGTAGTAGGATTCAATAGATTAAGGGGGAGCATGAATCTAGTCGATGGGTGCATACACTAAGGGGGAGCATTTAAGTAGGGGGAGCACAATGTTAAAAGAACTATAACTCTTATTATTATCTCTATGTTTACTTTGTGTCATATGTCCTTCTAAAAACACATATCTTATATATGATTATGATTTATCTCTATTGAATTTGTTATTATCAAAAGGGGGAGATTGTTGAAACATGGTTTTCCGCATCACTTTAATTTGAGAATAACGAATCCTACTTGTATTTGTTCTTGTTTGCCATTGTGTTTTTAGCATGCAGGTTTTAACAGATATGACACTAGGTTACTGCAATATTGGTCTGGCCCTATCCACAAGAAGAAAGATTGAAAGATGTCTAACGCCAGGCGTTAAGAGTTAACGCTGGGCGTTAGCGATCGACAGGATGGTCTGCTGATCGATGGGATGGGCTGCCGATCGACGGGATGGGCTGTCGATTGAATAAAAAGAGAAAGAAGCTCAACGCCAAGCATTAGTACTTAACGTCGGCGTTAACGATCGACGATTATGGCAAGGAGGAAGCAGCCGCGATTGCAGGGGGGAACTGTAGGAATGATTTGCTTCAACGCCTGCATTAGCCTTAACGCCAGCGTTAGTATTGCCTAAAATAAACAATTCCTTAAGTGCAGAATCTCCTTCCTCTTCTGAAGATCCGAGACATCAAAACATTACTATACATGGTCAACGCCCGACGTTAGGACTTAACGCTGGCGTTAGATCAAGTTCTATAAATTTGATGATTTCGTCTTCTCCTACTACTGATTGATTTGAGCCTTACCCCAGCACTCCAGAAACTCAATCAGAGCCGTATTTTCCAGAACTTCATCTCACGCACACATTCGAGCAAAGAATTCAAGGAGAACCGGATCAACACTTTCTCAACGCGAAGAACGCGTGCCTCGACTTCAAGAACTTACAGCGGCCTTCGCCACCTCCAGAATTCTTCATAGGGAGTTTTAGTTTATGTGTTCAAATATTTATTTGCAACCTTTTATTATTTTCTTGGAAGTAAATTCGCCTCGTGTTGGCGACTAGGTCTGGGTAGGACTTAGGAGGCAATTCTCCTCGTGTTGGCGACTAGGTCTAGGAATTAGATCTAGGTGGTGCTCGATGCCTTTTCTGGGTATAGGAAGGCTAGAGCGGCCTGAGGCCGGATCTGGGAAAGATCGGCTAAGCCAACCGGTTCTTGGTGAGAAGAGTCGGTATAGAAAACAAAAAGGATATTTCATATTTCGCCTTCGATTTCTAGCGTTATAGAAATCACATATTTTGTAATCATAAATCATAATGAAAATCATGTTCTTTCTAGTTTGTTTTAAATTGATTCACTCCTGTTTAGTTTTGATTTAATTTGATTTAAAGAAAAACAACAAAAGTTTTATATTAAATAATCAAGTTTTAAAAACCCTTATTCATCCCCCCCCTCTAAGGGCGCCTTACGCTCCAACATTTCAAAGCAAGGCTCCTTTGGATAGGAGCTGGAGTTGTCTCCCTTTCCTCTGATTCAACCTGTTCTTCAGAAGCATCTCATATGACTTAAGCTTTCCTAGCAAAGCCTCAATAGAGATTTCTCTTTGGAATATGGACTCTCTAATTGCCCAGATCATTGAATCCCATGAGCTAGGGAAGCACATGAGAATTTTATCATTAATTTCAGTCAAGGAAATCTCCTTGTCCAAGCCTCTGAGCTCATTAATGATAATGCTGAATCTGTCATACATATCAACAACTGTTTCTTCAGCTTTCTTCTAAAAGTTCTCATACTGAGATATGAGAAGGGACTTCTTGTCCATTCTTTCATCAGCACTTCCTTCCACCATTTTGGTGAGAGAATCCCAGATTTCTTTTGCTGATTGGCAGTCAGCAACTTTGTGGAAAATGTCATCTGACATTGTTGAAACCAGAATGTTCATAGCCTTGGCATCACATGCCTTCTGCTTTTTCTCTATTTCAGTCCACTCAGCCCTGGGCACAGGTTCCTGTATTGAAGTTCTACTGGCATCTTTCTTGTATGGAGTTGGTGGACCTGAAAGAATAACATCATAAATGTCTTCATCAATGGAGTTCATGTACAACTTTATTCTGGCTTTCCAAAGTGTGAACTTATTTAAGTTACGCACTGGAGGTCTTGTTGAGGCATAATCCTTAGAACTCATTTTCTTTATAATATATTTTTGTAGTAAAGAAAAAGAGTAGGAGGTCTTTTTGATCAAGGTGTTAACCTTTTAAATGATCAACCTTGCCTCTGATACCAATTGAAAGTTCATAGTGTGCCTATGAGAATCCTCTAGGGGGGGGGGGTGAATAGAGATTTAAATAATTTTTTTATCTTAACTCTAAATACAATAAAACTTACTAAGGTGTTATCCACTCAAACCAAAACCACAGACAGAATAAATTAAATAAAGATTGCTGAAAGTAAATGCTGAGAAAGTAAATGGGACAGCACAAAAAAGCACAACACAGACACAAGGAATTTTATAGAGGTTCCCTAAAATGTGGGTACTCCTCTCTTCTACTACCTGGTAGGAATGCACCACCTGTGCCTGAGTCTATTGATAAGGAGGCTCTTAGAACCAAAGATCTTTTGATAAAGAGATCTTGAACCACAGATCTTTTGATAAGGAGATCTTGAACCACAAATCATTTGATAAGGAGATCTTGAACCCCAGATCTTTTGATAAGGAGATTTTGAACCACTGAATCCTTTGGAAGAGGGATTCTTAAAACTCTTTTACAGTTGAGAAAAAGGTGAAGGAAAGAAGGAAGAGTGGTGAGAAGAATTCTGCTATCAGAATTCTGATGAAGCCTTCTGCTTCAGTTTTCTCTTTTCTGGATCTGCTAAAATGAACCCCTGCTTTTGATAGAGATGATATGCAGAGGTTATGAGCTTCAGATCCCATCTCTTTCTTCTATTGAAATCTGGCTGCTGTATGATATTTTATGAAGAACAACCTTCTGTTTTTCACTGTACTGAGAGAGAGTTCTTGCTGTTCAGTCTTTTAGGGTTCAGGAGGAAGGAGAAGAAGGAGAACCCTAATCGATAACAACATAAGAATTGTAATAGATGCCCTGCTTTCTTCTCACTCATCTTCTTATTTATTGTCCATCCTTTTATTTGAATTTGTTTCCTATTTAAGAGTGTGCTGAAAAGGTTTTGGCCTGGACAATTTCTCTTCCTTTCCTCATTTGTTCTCGACCCGTCTGCCAACTTTCTTGATCCTTTCCAAGAAAGCTTGTGTTGCCTTCTTTATTGCTCCTTTCTATTCTAAGAAATAAGTAAACCTTTGTGGAACCGTCTTCAATATTGTGGGCCTTGAGAGAGAGTTCCCAAATGACAGCTGAAAAGGTTTCCTTTTGATGCGCAAATCTCGCACACCGCTATAGGCGGTAGCTCGACTGCGACACGAAACGGCAGTGTACCGATCGTTCAAGTAATATAAAATGAGGAGTAATCCCCGAGTATCGAATCTCGAGGGAACACAGTAAGGTGGAGCTATCTATCGAGGAAGGACTTGAGATCGAAGTCCATTAAGGCGGATGGATTGTGGAAATGGGGGGGGGGGGGGTTGATTTGGTTTGTGGAAAATAAAGTGAAAAATCTATCACTACTCCTATGCAATGCCGCTATGCAAAGCTTCGCTTGGCGGAATGGAATCTACGTAGGCCTTGAGCGCGCTTGTTGAAACCGATTTCTCGGTCTCTTGTGGAGCTCGGGGCCCTCACCGAAATGAGGGGCGACTAGCCCTTACTGATCCCGCGAGGAAGATAGACGGAAGATTAGGAAATTGACTAAGACCTTAGTCACAGCGAGGAGGTCCCTCCACTAACCCGGAAGATCGTTGAGCGCTTCCCCTCCCAAGCCAAAGCTGAGACTCGGGCACCTTGGAGAGCTTTGGAAATGCTAACCAAAGAAAGCCTAAGGAGAGGGAAGTTGAAGTGACCTCTCTCCAAAGGTGCCCTTAAGGTCCTATTTATAGATTTTCTGATCTGGCCTGCAAATAGCAGGGTTCCGCCTTTTGATTTTACTATCCGCACCCCAAATTGGTCTGCTAACAGCCAAGCTCCGCTGTTTGGAGAGGCTAAGGGCAGACCACCAAGGGTAAAAGGGTAAGTTGACCCTATTGATTTATGGATAAGGGTTTGCGAGAACATTACTGCCGGAGCTCTCCGGGCCTTCTCCCGGATCCTACTCGCGACGCCTCTTCTAGGGGATCGCCTTGCGAGGACCTTGCTGGCCCATTTTGGTGGTATCTGCCGAGGTATTGTCGGCTAGGGTCCGATCTCGGCGAGGTCTGGATCTCGCCACTCCTGTCTCGCTGACCCTTTTCGCTCGCCCTTAATGTCGGATCTCGCCTAGCGAATATCGGGGTTGTACACAATCCCCGCTCTTTGTGAGGACAAATGTGCTCGCGAAGAATCATCCAACCCCTGGTATTCGCCCGATCCTGGATGACCTGTCGGGAATCTTTTGTGGGACCCACCCTGTAGGCTATAAATATCGTCCCGAACCTCCATTGGCGTGCGCCGTTACGTTTCTTCCTTTCCTTACTTTAGCTGCCTGGAGATGCCGATTTCCGAAGAAGCAGAGGCTCTCCTGAGGGCGATGAGAGCCGGCGGGCTACCTTCCACGACCAGGGTCCCCGCCTGG
Source organism: Dactylorhiza incarnata (assembly GCA_033032865.1). Classification (NCBI taxonomy): domain Eukaryota; kingdom Viridiplantae; phylum Streptophyta; class Magnoliopsida; order Asparagales; family Orchidaceae; genus Dactylorhiza; species Dactylorhiza incarnata. The sequence continues at coordinate 4,939,515 of JAWHQI010000013.1, forward strand.
ATGAACCGGCCGCCCCCCACCCTGTCTCCGAAAGTCAAGAAGGCGAAGGCGGCTCGTCGCCTTGGAGATGACTCCGTGATGTTGGATTCCTCCCCGGACGATCGCCGCCCCGAGAAGGTATGAGCTACTCCATTTTACGTCAGTAAATCGCTCTTCATTAATTTCTACTCGCAGGATGCTTTGCCGAGCGAGAACATTGGAGAACCCGCTGAGAGGTCTCGCAAGAGTCCGCAGGCGGATCTGAACCTTGCTGGGAAAGATGTCACCGGTATGATCTTAATCTCGCATACCGTAATATTTCATGTCAACTATATATGACCTCCATTCCTCCTCTCTTACAGTCTCTCCCCTGAAGTCCCCGGTCCGCCCGTCGTCGCGGCCGCCGTCTCCGCCTCCTCCAGGCAAAATCATAGATAAGCCCGGGTTCCAGCTCCTAACGAGCGAGGAGACCGGTGGCTCCGCACCGCCAAAGATTCCCCAGACCAACAACACAGCTTATCCCGCCGGCCTAGGCAAATCTCTCTACCCTCACTATGGCAATGTGTTCCAGGGCCGTCCTTCGACTTCTCGCCCCCCTCTCGGTAAGCGTTATGACCTCTCCGAAACCCTGCGCGAACTCACGCTCGCCATCTAACCTTGTAAAATTTTGCAGATAATGCCGAAAATCCGCATACCGATTCCGAACTGGGCGATGACGAGATATCTCCCCTTCCTGACCAGGTGGAGGAATTCTTAGGGGATCCGCGAGATCCGGAGATGATGAAGCAGCGAGCCGCGGAGCTCTTGAGGAAGCACGGGTGAATGCTGATGGATCTCAACATGCAGGCGAGACGGGATAGGGAAGCCGCGGAGGATAGACACGCGGTCCTGATGGAGGAATGCGCGAGGCTCCCGCAAGCAAGACAGCGCGATCAGGACGAGAACGCCACGACGCCGGAGGTGCACATAGCGAGGATGAGAGACTACGCCTACCTCATGGACCGGGAGGGTCGTTTGGCAGAGGACTATTATAATTCTAGGGTACCGTCGAGGTCAGGGTCGCGGGGTGGTGGTCGGTGGAAATGGCTCCCCCACGATTCCCGCTAGCTGTTATATCATGACATTGTTTGTAATAGTCGTCATCGTCTTTGGACGGTCTTGCCACATTTTGCGACTCGCATATTCGCCACTCCTGCTGGCTTCTATTTCTCTTGACAATAAGTAACATTACCTTTTATGGTTTCTCGCTCGCTATCAATGAATCTATTTTACTTTTGTTATATCGTGCTCGTGAGGACTCTCTGTCCTCGCTAAACGTATTCTACAGGGATGTTGTTTGCGCTAACCCCGCGGGTCTCCCTCGCCCGCGTACGTGATGTGATGTTTTTGTTGATACTCGTGCTCGCCGACGCTTGGACTTCTTCCCGCCCTTTTGCTTTGGCTATAAATAGGCGGTCTTGACTGAGTCAACCACCGCATTTATTCTCGACCTTCTTCTTCCCCTGCTGCAGAGCTCTCGCTCTTTCTCGTTCTCGCGTTTCTTCCTTTCTCGCAGGTTTTCAAGATGGGCGGCGACGCGGAGTCGGAGGGTCGGCGAAGGGTCGCGAAGGCCTTCGCCGAGCATAGCTTCTTCACGTGCAATCTGACCGACGAAGAGTACTTCAGCGCGATCGCCGACTACGTTCTTCCTCCGTTCGAGGCACGCCGCCCTAGCGAGGACGACGTGATCAACGACCCGTCGGTCGACGAGTTGGCCATTCCTACCGCCCACTTCGCGGTCGGTTTGCGCCTTCCTTTGTGGCCGGAAGTTCGCCAGGTAATAATCGCTCTCGCTTACTTCCTATTTTTTTTTGCCACTCGAGTCTCGCTCGTCATACGAACTAATCCTGTTCTCGTTGCCTGCTAGGTGCTCAAACAATATGGCGTGGTTCCCGGCCAGCTCACACCTAATGCCATGGCGGTGGTCACCGCCTTCGCCTGTTACCTCCGCGAGGAGCGCATCGAGTTGACATCCCGGTCTTCCGGAAGCTATTCTCGTTCCGCGCCTACAAAGATGGGACAGCCTACTTCGTGGGCACAGGTCCGAAGGTGGTCGAGACCGTCAACAAGGCCCACTTCTGGGCTCAGAGGCGCCGGGACTAGACTGGTGAGCCCCTCGTCACTTGGAAGCCGGAGACTAATAGGGTGGATATCTCTTCCATCCTCCCCTCCTGGGTGGAGAAGGAGACCGTCATCGGTCATGCCTTTGACTTCGCGTTCGCCCTTTATGGTCGCGAGGATGCGGGATCTTATAAGGACGAGACCGCGAGAACCCTTGCTTACGAGAGTGCGAGATCTCAGTTGCGCTCTGCCGAGCTCGCCCACATGACGGGGAGGCGTTGCTTACAGCTGGAGCTTCAGAATGTGGAGCTTGCGAGGGCCTACCAGGGGGTTCTTGCCGAGAACACGCAGCTGAAGGAGAAGCTGCTCATCGCGGAGGGCAGTGTGGTGAGTCGCCTAGACCTCCTCATATTCCTGTCCTTTGGCCATTTCGCCTCTTTAATTGGACTTATTTGCAGGATGCCGAGGCCGCCGGGAGAGCCGACGCTCGCCTCAAGGATTTGGAGGGCGAGGTGGCTGGGCTGAAGGCCCTCAACTGCGACCTCACCCGTGCCGTTGTTCCCCCCTCACCTCACCGTTTAAAAGAAGACCGGCGAGTGCGAGACGAAGAAATCCGCGTGGGATCTATAGAGTCAGCTCGCTACATCTTTTCGGTGATGAAGGCAGCCGACCTCTTGGCTGATGATGCGGTCGACATGACTCTGGAAGACGTCGTCCCGGAGCTCTTCCTCCCTCTTCCGTCAGCGAAGGACAGTGATGCGAAGAGGGATCTGCGGGTGGTTCCTGAAGCTCGCCGCAATTACTTTTCTTTTTGTGCTGTAATTTTTGATCGGCGAGATCGCCGAAGATTGTAACCGAACTATGAAATATAGATCGCCGCTATTGTTTTGTTCACTGTGCTTTCTCTCTCGTTTTCATTTTCACTTGTCGAATGTCTCGTCCTCGCTTATCTCGATACCTACCTTCGCGAGGGTTATTTTTGCGGCGGTCGTTCTCGCGCCGTGCGTTATTGGATAGATATGCGTGGGACGCTTTCGCCTTTCGCCGTTGGCCTTAGGATTACTACGCTTTTAGGCGTGCGTATTTTCTTTTAGGCTTCGTAGGGTGTTTATCCTCTTGGCGAGAGCTCGCCCCTTACCCGGAGCCGGCCCCCCTTTCTGCCGAGAACTGGATGTTCTGAATCGCATAAGATTGATTCTCGCCCCTCGCATAGTATCGTGCAAAATCCATCTTTGCCGAGCGAACCGATCCGCCGAGCCAGCCTCTCCAGAGATCAACCTGAACCCCCCGTCTAGGTGAGAGCCCGGGAGCGGAATAGATCTGGGGCATTCCAGCACCAATATATCCAACTTTGCCAGCCTCTCCAGAGATCAACCTGAACCCCCCGTCTAGGTGAGAGCCCGGGAGCGGAATCTATCTGGGGCATTCCAGCACCAATATATCCAACTTTGCCAGCCTCTCCAGAGATCAACATGAACCCCCCGTCTAGGTGAGAGCCCGGGAGCGGAATCGATCTGGGGCATTCCAGCACCAATATTTCCAACCTTGCCAGCCTATCCAGAGATCAACCTGAACCCCCCGTCTAGGTGAGAGCCCGGGAGCGGAATCGATCTGGGGCATTCCAGCACCAATATATCTAACTTTGCCAGCCTCTCCAGAGATCAACCTGAACCCCCCGTCTAGGTGAGAGCTCGGGAGAGGAATCGATCTGGGGCATTCCAGCACCAATATATCCAACTTTGCCAGCCTCTCCAGAGATCAACCTGAACCCCCCGTCTAGGTGAGAGCCCGGGAGAGGAATCGATCTGGGGCATTCCAGCACCAATATTTCCAACCTTGCCAGCCTCTCCAGAGATCAACCTGAACCCCCCGTCTAGGTGAGAGCCCGGGAGCGGAATCGATCTGGGGCATTCCAGCACCAATATATCCAACTTTGCCAGCCTCTCCAGAGATCAACCTGAACCCCCCGTCTAGGTGAGAGCACGAGAGCGGAATCGATCTGGGGCATTCCAGCACCAATATATCCAACTTTGCCAGCCTCTCCAGAGATCAACCTGAACCCCCCGTCTAGGTGAGAGCCCGGGAGTGGAATCGATCTGGGGCATTCCAGCACCAATATTTCCAACCTTGCCAGCCTCTCCAGAGATCAACCTGAACCCCCCGTCTAGGTGAGAGCCCGGGAGCGGAATCGATCTGGCGCATTCCAGCACCAATATATCCAACTTTGCCAGCCTCTCCAGAGATCAACCTGCACCCCCCGTCTAGGTGAGAGCCCGGGAGCGGAATCGATCTGGGGCATTCCAGCACCAATATTTCCAACCTTGCCAGCCTCTCCAGAGATCAACCTGAACCCCCCGTCTAGGTGAGAGCCCGGGAGCGGAATCGATCTGGGGCATTCCAGCACCAATATTTCCAACCTTGCCAGCCTCTCCAGAGATCAACCTGAACCCCCCGTCTAGGTGAGAGCCCAGGAGCGGAATCGATCTGGGGCATTCCAGCACCAATATATCCAACTTTGCCAGCCTCTCCAGAGATCAACCTGAACCCCCCGTCTAGGTGAGAGCCCGGGAGCGGAATCGATCTGGGGCATTCCAGCACCAATATATCCAACTTTGCCAGCCTCTCCAGAGATCAACCTGAACCCCCCGTCTAGGTGAGAGCCCGGGAGTGGAATCGATCTGGGGCATTCCAGCACCAATATTTCCAACCTTGCCAGCCTCTCCAGAGATCAACCTGAACCCCCCGTCTAGGTGAGATCCCGGGAGCGGAATCGATCTGGGGCATTCCAGCACCAATATATCCAACTTTGCCAGCCTCTCCAGAGATCAACCTGCACCCCCCTTCTAGGTGAGAGCCCGGGAGCGGAATCGATCTGGGGCATTCCAGCACCAATATTTCCAACCTTGCCAGCCTCTCCAGAGATCAACCTGAACCCCCCGTCTAGGTGAGAGCCCGGGAGCGGAATCGATCTGGGGCATTCCAGCACCAATATTTCCAACCTTGCCAGCCTCTCCAGAGATCAACCTGAACCCCCCGTCTAGGTGAGAGCCCGGGAGCGGAATCGATCTGGGGCATTCCAGCACCAATATTTCCAACCTTTGTCACCCCGACACGATGGTAGTTATAAGTATCACAAAGAAGGAGTAAGACATTCATTAAACCACATAATAGAGCTTTTAAGGGTAAAATCGTTTCAAATCATCCCCACTCCGGGCTCGGTCGAGGGGCACCCCTTCCACATCCTGGAGGTGATACCCCCCCGACTTGAGCACCTCGCTTACAATATATGGACCCTCCCAGTTGGGGTTAAGCTTACCCACCATGGCCCCTCTGCCGGCCGCATCGACCTTCTTCAGGACTAGGTATCCTTTCTGAAAGTGCTTTATCCGGATATGTTTGTCAAAATATCGAGCCATCCGCCGTTTGACCTCTTCCTGCCTGATGGTGGCCAAGTCCCGAAGTTCTTCCACCAGGTCCAAAGATAGCCTCTGCTCGGCATTATTATCTTCTAGCCACTCTTCATCCCCCTCGCTCGCAGCGATCACCCGGGGGTCTTTACCTCAAACTCTATGGGTAGAACGGCCTCGGACCCGTGAGAGAGTTTGAATGGAGTCTCTCCGGTGGCGGTGTTCGGAGTAGTCCTTATTGCCCAGAGGACGGAGGGTAGCTGTTCTACCAAGTTTCCCCGAAGATTCTCCACTTTCTTTTTTAATAGGTTAACGATTATTTTGTTCGCCGCCTCCACCTGCCCATTTCTCCTCGGGTGATGGACCGACGTGAACCTGAGGTCAATGCCGAGCTGAGTGCAGAAGCCAACAAACTCTTCACTAGCAAACTGTGGCCCATTGTCCGTCACTATAGCTAGAGGCAGCCCGTGCCTGCAAATTATCTCTCCCCACACAAAATTCCTTACCACCTGAGAGGTTACCTTAGCGAGTGCTTTCACTTCTACCCACTTGGAGAAATAGTCGATCATGACCAGCAGGAACTTCCTCTGGCAGCTGGCTTGGGGGAAGGGACCGACCAGGTCCAAACCCCATATGGCGAAGGGCCAGGGAGCCGTGATGGTCCGGAGCCTTTGAGCCGGGAGGAGTTGGAGCGGAGCATAGAGCTGGCACTTCGGACACTTCCTTGCGAACTCTGCCGCATCCTTGCTGAGAGTGGGCCAGAAGTAGCCTTGCCTCAACACCCTCCCTTCCAGGGTTCGACTCCCGGAGTGGCTGCCGCACTCCCCAGAGTGGATTTCTTCCAAGACTCTCGGAACCTCCTCCTCGGAAACACAACGGGCCAGGAGTCCCGAGAGAGTTTTCCTATATAGCCCTCCTGCATGCAAGGAGTAATAAGCGGACTTATACCTGAAGCGCCTCTTGTCCACGTCCTCTCTAGGGAACTGCCCGGAGTATAGGAAGGTGATGAACGGATCCATCCACGAGGCTTGTCGATCTACCTCCATCAGCTCTCCTTCCTCGATGGAAGGCCGAAAGAGTTCTGAAGCCGTCCCTCCCGCTCTTGGCTAATAGATCCGCCTGGGTGCTCTCCTCCCTCGGCACGTGCCTAATGGAGAAGGTGCGGAACTGCCCGATGATCCCCTTAACCTTCTCCAGGTATAGCAGGAGGGTTGGGTCCTTCGCTTCAAACTCTCCCTTGATTTGGCATGCTACTACCATGGAGTCCGTGGAGACCTCCACGTCCTGCACCCCTAGTTCTCGGGCCAGCCGGAGGCCCGCTATCACTGCCTCGTACTCAGCCTGGTTGTTGGTAATTGGGAAATGGATGTTTAAAGCCTGCTCAATCCGAGTCCCCTGAGGGCTTATCAGGACTATCCCCCTCCATAGGATTATTTTCCCGACGCTCCGTCTACCAAAATCTTCCATGTCTTTGGGAGGGTGGCTCGTGCTCCCCCACCTCGGCCGCGCAGTCGGCCATGAAGTCTGCCACCGCCTGAGCCCTGATGGACATCCTGGGCATGAACGTGATATTGAATTCACTTAACTCCACGGACTACTTTGCCAACCTTCCCGAGTGCTCCACCCCCTCCATGATTTTACGGAGCGGGTGGTCCATCACTACCTTGATTGAATGGGCTTGGAAGTAAGGCCGGAGCCTCCAGGCCGACACCACCAATGCGAAGGCTAACTTTTCCAAGATCGGGTACCGGAGCTCTGCCTTCTTCAGCACTCGGCTGATGTAGTAGATAGGGAACTGTTTCTTCCTCTCCTCCCGGATCAACACGGAACTTACTGCTTCGAACCCTACCCCCAGATACAAGGATAGGTCTTCTCCTGGCCTCGGCCCCTGGAGCAGAGGGGTCTGGGTGAGTTGTTCTTTAAGAGCCTGGAAGGCCTCTTCGCATTCCGAGGTCCACTCAAACTTCTTGTTGCCCCGTAGCACCTTGAAGAAAAGCGCACACTTTTCCCCTGCCTTGGAGAGGAACCTGCTGAGCCCAGCCAACTTCCCTGTAAGGCTCTGAACTTCCTTCGGATTCCTCGGTGACCACAACTCCATTACCGCCTTAACCTTGTCCGGGTTAGGCTCCACTCCTGCGGGGGTGAGTAAGTGGCCTAGGAACTTTCCTCGGCTCGCCCCGAAGACACATTTCAAGGGATTGAGTTTCATCTTGTAGCGCCGCAGGGTCCCGAACGTCTCCTCAAGGTCTCGGAGGTGAGACCCAAGGTCTCGGCTCTTTACCATGAGGTCGTCAACATAAACCTCCAAGTTTCTTCCCTTCTGCTCGCGGAAGACTCTGTCCATCATCCTTTGGTATGTGGCACCTGCATTCTTGAGCCCGAACGACATCATCTTATAACAGTAGCATCCATCCCCCGTGATGAAGGAGACATCCTTGATGTCCGGGGGGTGCATGCGGATTTGATGGTAACCTGAAAAAGCATCTAAGAAAGACATCACAGGAAAACCAACGGCTGAGTCAACCAGCGCGTCGATCCTAGGCAGGGGTAACAATCCTTAGGGCATGATTTATTAAGTAAAGAAAAGTCGACACACATTCTCCATTTACCTCCTCCCTTCTTCACCATAACGACGTTGGAGACCCAGCCTGGATACTGGATCTCCGTTACAAAGCCTGCATGTAGGAGCTTGCTCACCTCCTCGCGGATGGGCCCTTCCAGCTTGTCGGTGGTGGCCCTTTTCTTCTGGCGGATGGGGCGGGTGCCGGGGTCGAGGTTGAGGCGATGGCAGGCCACATCCGCGTCGATCCCGGGCATTTCTGCGGCGCTCTAAGCGAAGACGTCTATGTTCTTCTGCACGCACGCCAGGATCTCCGCTTGATCTTCCGGGTTGAGTCCTCCGCTGACCCGGACCTTTTCTACCACCCCTAGTCGGGTGGTGACCTCGAGCTCCACGACCTCGTCCATAGCCTCCAGCCGGGACTGCTCTCCTCATGCCCTCTCCTCCTCGGCACAGGTGAGAGCCTGGGTTCCTTTCTCGACCTCCTTCTCCACCACCATCGGCTCCTCCGCCCCTCCCTCGTGGGCCTTCTCTTCCTCTTCCTCTCTTTCCGCCCGGGGTCCCTCAGCTACCCCTTCCTGAGCATGGACTTCATCTCCCTCCATCTTCTCCTTGGCTACCTCCTGATCTCCGGCTTCAGCTGCCTCCTCCATCATCTTATCCCACTCCTCAGCTTCTCCCCTCCAGGAGAAGGTGTTGACAGCCATTACGTAGCACTGCCTTGCCACCTTGGGATCCCCCCTGATCCGCACCTGAACCCCTCCATCGTTGAACTTAAGGCATTGATGAAAGGTAGAGGGGACACAGCGGAACGCGCTGATGAGCGGCCGTCCGAAGATGGCGCTGTAGCTGCTTGGAGCGTCCACTATGACAAAACGGCAGTTCCTGGACTGCCCACCTAGGGTCACATGAAGTCCTACTCCCCCTTATACTTCTTTCCTCTCCCCCGAGAATCCAAATAAAGGGCCATCCGAGGCCAACACCCTTCTGGGCTCCACCTCCATCCTGTCAAACGCCTTCTTGAAGATGACGTTGACCGAACTCCCGTTGTCCACTAGGATTCGGGAGACGGTGAAGTTCTCGATCGCCGTCTGAATGACCAGCGCGTCGCAGAATGGGTCCTCATAGCCCGGCATGTCCTTCTGGGTGAAAATGATTTTTTCGGCCGGGGGCGGAGCAGTGGATGTTGAAGCTACGCTCCGGCGGTAGATGGTATGGAGGCTAGCCTTGCGGATCGCCTCCACCCCTACTCCCCCATGGATCACCCCGATCCCTCCCCAATTCCCCACATCGTTTCTATCCTCACACCTTTCCCCATCCTCCTCTCGAGGTTCGACCTCCACGATCCTCACTGGCTGCAGCTGCTGTGGCGCGGGCGCTCTGCCCCTCTTCACTTCCAGGAACTCCGGGCAGGTGTCCGTTGAGTGACCTTCCTCATCATGGAAGATACAATATGGCAACGTCACCTCCCCTGCATCGGCTCCGCCACCCTATTCCTTCTCCTCCTAGCGGTTGTTGTTTCCACCTCTCCTCTCCTTCCTCTTCCTCTTCCCCGTCCAATTGACATGGCCTGTTGGGGAGGGGGGGCATCTGCATCGGACCCTGCCTCCACCCTAGCTGGGGGGGGCCTCCATTGACCTCCGACATGGTTACCCCTTCCTGGGCCGTAACCCCTTCCATGCCCTTGCATTCCTCCGCCTTGCGGCCTCCATTCCCCCTCCGGGGCCCGGGGCTCTTCCCTTCTCCTGACCTCCTGCTGCCTCACCTCCGGCTCACTGAGATTTGCTAGCCTCTTGGTGAGCTCTGGGTTGGCTTCTTCGCTCGCGACTTCCTCCGACACCCTCTCCATCAGCTCCTCATAGGAGACGGGGGCCTTTCTCTTTAACGCCATCTTGAAGAAACTCTCTTTCAACCCGACCGTGAAGGCGAGTTGGAGTGCAAACCCAGGCATCTACTGAGTGAGCTGTACTTCCTCCTGGAACCGATCGGCATATTGAGCCAACGACTCCCTGGGTTCCTGCTTCACTTTGAAGAGGGAATCAGCGTCCTTCTTCCTCTTTTTTGAGGTTGAGAACCTCAGCAGAAAACTTCGGCGCAAATCCTCGAACGCGTAGATTGATCCTGCAGGGAGCTGATGGAACCAGTCCCTGGCCTTCTCCTTGAGGGTGACGACGAAGAGCCGACATTTTAAGGCATCTGACATCGGCCTGATGGAGACCGAGTCTTCGAAACACTGTAGGTGTTGGACAGGGTCATCCCTACCATTGTAGTACACCTGATCCCACTCTCCAAACCCCCCCCTGGGACGGGTGTGGAAAGTACCAGCTCGCAAAAGGGGCTTCCCCCTCCTGTCACCCTTTCTGGCTCCACTCGCCCCCCAAGCTCTCTCGCTAGACTTGAGCTTGCCGGGACCGTACTCGCGAGGGCGGCGCTCGCCTGAACCACCCCAACCATCGCCGTATCCTCCTGGCGCGCGACCGCCTGCGCCGGCTCGCTGGGACAGAGCTTGTCGGCACTGAGCTCGCCGGCCCGGCGCTCGCCGGCACGGAGCTCGCCGGCCTCGGGCTCGCCGGACTGGCGAACAACACTCGCCCCTCCCTGTCCTGTCCTAGTCCAACGACAACTTCCTTTCCAACCCTTCCCCCCGGGGCATTCTCGCCAGCCGTTGTTGGGGGAGGGGTCACCTGAGGTGTTGGGGTCACAAACTCATTTCGCAGAGCTGTGACCGTAAACCCCAAAGTGTCGAGCACCTCCTTTCTGAAATCTGCGAGCATCCTGGCTATCGCCACATGGGGTGTCTCGCCAAACTCCTCACCTTGCTCTTCGTCTCCCGCCATAACCTTTCTCTGGAACTTTCTTGAACCAGCCACGCTCCACGCTCACCGCACCAAAATGTTGAAACCGATTTCTCATCTCTTGTGGAGCTCGGGGCCCTCACCGAAATGAGGGGCGACTAGCCCTTACTGATCCCGCGAGGAAGATAGACGGAAGATTAGGAAATTGACCAAGACCTTAGTCACAGCGAGGAGGTCCCTCCACTAACCTGGAAGATCGTTGAGCGCTTCCCCCCCAAGCCAAAGCTGAGACTCGGGCACCTTGGAGAGCTTTGGAAATGCTAACCAAAGAAAGCCTAAGGAGAGGGAAGCTGAAGTGACCTCTCTCCAAAGGTGCCCTTAAGGTCCTATTTATAGATTTTCTGATCTGGCCTGCAAATAGCAGGGTTCCGCCTTTTGATTTTACTATCCGCACCCCAAATGGGTCTGCTAACAGCCAAGCTCCGCTGTTTGGAGAGGCTACGGGCAGACCACCAAGGGTAAAAGGGTAAGTTGACCCTATTGATTTATGGATAAGGGTTTGCGAGAACATTACTGTCGGAGCTCTCGCGGGCCTTCTCGCGGATCTTGCTGGCCCATTTTGGTGGTATCTGCCGAGGTCTTGTCGGCTGGGGGCCGATCTCGGCGAGGTCTGGATCTCGCTACTCCTGTCTCGCTGACCCTTCTCGCTCGCCCTTAATGTCGAATCTCGCCTGGCGAATATCGGGGTTGTACTGCGCTACTTCGTAAGGGCGGATGGAAGAGTAGGCAAATGGAATGAGGGTCGTAAGCACCTCTTCGACACGCACGCCACTAGCAATTGCTAGTGCGGTAACGAACGCGACGACGGGATGGATGATGGAATAGGGCGCACCTCAAGCAACATAAACATAAAATGAAATCACATAGACATGAAATCAAGAAATATAAACAAGTTTATGCACTCTACTTCATCATAATAGTGATATCTACACATATACACAACAATAAGAGAAGTACAAGGCAAGAAATCGACCGAATACGAAGTCTTGTTGAAGATTCACGGTTGAAATCGCTGGGTTGTCAACCCGCGTCCAAGCTCGGTCAGCAACTGCGTCCGGGGTAGAGAGAGCTGTCACTACTCTCCAATGGACCCGTCTTCTTCGTCTCACGATCCGGAGGAGGTTGCAAGCTTCCTCTTGCTTGAAGGTGATGGCATATAGATCTCTCTTGAAGCCCTAGGATGAAGGAGGAGGCCAAAGGGACGAAACCCTGGTGGAAAAGGCGGAATTGCGCTGCTGTACGACGCGTACGGATCTCTCCCGGTTTAGGTCGAAACTGCAGCTTTTATAGAAAATCGTCAGAAAATTGGTCGCGCACAGTCGAACGCACGACCGTGCGTCGACCGTGCGATACTTAAGCTCAGCAGGCGTGCAGGTGAAGAAGACCTTCCGCCCGTGCGATTTGTTCACGCACGACCAACGCCGCCCGTGCGCTAAGAAGCACGGGTAAACTCCGATGCTCTGAAATCAGCAAGACACAGGTCGACCGTGCGTTTTGTTCATGCACGGGCGAATCCGCCCGTGCGTCAAAACTCACGAGTAAACTCCGAAGCTCCGTTTTCCTGCCCAGACACAAACGCACGACCGCACAGACCGTGCGTCAAGGAAAACGCACGACCGTGCGATATGCACAGAAATTACATTGGGGAAAACGAGGCGATCAGGTCACCTGCATACATGACACACAAGCTAGGAATCCACGTCCAGCAGCACAGGGATACAGAAAATACCATGGGGAGCACGAAGTGCTTACCCCAAACAACAAAGTGCGCAATTGCACACAAAAATAGGTACAACTATATACTTCTAACAAAAGCATAACTAAAGGAAATATGAACGAAACAGAAGCACAAAAGCAGAAAAAACTAGCCTAAATGAGTCCGAAAATATGTATATAATAGGGACTCATCACACCCGCAGACTTACCTGTTTGCGCATCCCGAGCAAACAAATCCGGCGGAGTATGAAAAAGGTAGCTAGAGTAGAAAATTACAAGACAGAGTAAGATGCGAAGTATCATACACATGCTCATAAAAATTCTGTAGAAGAAGATTCTAACTATACTAACAAATTTACAATAGTATAAATGCGGAGATAAAAATTTATATGTACTCAGATGGTGAATCGTGAAGAATTTATGCGGTCATGCCCGGTGTGAAAGTAAACAAGCCACATAGGAGGGTGTTGCTAAAGACTAGAATTAGGGAATAACTCCGTTGAAATCCATCAACGACGAGGACCATAGGCTTGCCCGATTACACTCTCTCCACAACACTAGCAAACTCACAAGTTAAATCAATATGGCTTTACGGTTATAATGGGGCTTAGGTTACGACATGATATTTAAAGATAAACAAGATGGCTACGCAACCCAATTGAGTCACAAGATAACGCTGAACCCAAAACAAGACCACAAGTGATGGTAGTGTGACACACCCCCAGACTTAGCTTGAAAACTGGGTGTGCACACAACCTACTCCAGCAAAATACCAACTGAATTTTCTAAACCGCACAAGGGGATTTCATTTCATTCTACTTATTTTTTTCTTCAGATTTTTCTTTTTCTTTTAACCCCGGTTGGTTTACAAAAAGGAGTTCAGCAAAATATAAATTTTTCTTTCACATCACAAGGGTTCCACGCGTCACATCCAAATATGAAATGTAATTTCAGTTAACTTATTATTTGGTTGCGAAAATAGGATAAGCTTCAGGCTCTGGTGACTGAAAGAGGAGCTGAAACAAAGGAGGGGTAGGCACAAATTTGGCTTGCAAAGGTAAGCGTATAGGTCAAGGAAAACAAGGCTCAAACTAGCCAAACAAAGGCCTACGTCATATTTAACAAAATGATCTGCTCTCACCCATGCTTCAAGAGTCGCTTGGGGCAAGTTCTTAGCCCACGAGAAAGGTAAACCTTCCTTCCGACTCGAGCAACACACAACTAGCGCTTGCTTACACACAACACCGTGCTACCGTAAATTTCAGCCACATTCACCAAATGAGTATGATAAATCAACAACTACGCAAGAATACTAATTGTAAATTAAAAGCATAGAGATAATCTAATTTTACTCACATTTTTATAGAAGCATGTGGATGCGACTAGAGCACTACAAGAGTCAACATTATACTCTGAATTGCAATTCCTAAGCTAACATCCCATTTCATATTCCTACCAAAATAAGTATGAACGGAAATACGCATACAAGTTAGTGCGCTCTCAAGTGGGTGCTAAGTGTGCAGACAAAATGAACAAAAATGATTCTTAGAGAAAGAAACTTCTAGCATGCAAAATAACTGTGCACGTGAGTGGATACACAAAAATATCTCCCCCAGACTTAAACTATGCATTAAGATATTCTAAAACAAAGTTAGGGGAAGAGTGTACCCAATGCTCAGCAAGTAAGAATTCCGGAAGCCTGTAGTGAAACTATACAAAGAATCACGACCACCGCCTTCACAAATAGAAAATACCTGCAAAGAGTGGTCTCCGCACACGAAAACTAAAATAGTACAAAATAAGCTAGTTTTTGCAGGGGATAAATTAAAAGACAAGAAAAATTAAGATAACTACTGGGGTTATTGTCATCCCAGCACGACTTATTCAGGAAGGTGAGGGTCTTAGCTAATGGGAGTATGGAAAGAGAAGTGGACATGCAGCTGTTCTAATTCCCGTGCCGGTAGCGGGTACCGATACAGCGATAAAACAGTTATTCCCCTACCTAAATAAAGATACCTGCTGAACACAGGTAGCGGGAATAGGAAGTAAGAAGAGGAGGAGGCCTGGTCCTCACTAATCTCACCACAAAATAAATCCTTGCCTAGAAAGGTGTCATCTCCAGGGAGGTGGCAGGAGAAAGAGATCAATGATGGAGCTTCCTCATTGGAGGAGGGATCAACCTCCTCGCACATGAGGATGCTATCATCATTGACCTGAGCTGGAAGCTCCAAGTCCTCCTGATGTACCAGTGGAGACTCAACCTGCACAGGCTCAGATATAGCAGAAGGGGGGTCAAGAAATAAAAGAGAAGAAGAACATAAATAAAAAATGAGCGGGGGAGTGGTCCCGGACTCACTCCCAATAGGTTGGGAAAGTAAAATAATGTTGGCATTGTCATCAATGCCACAAGATTCGGCGGGATCGTCAGTGGCCAAGCTAAGGATTTGGACTTCCTCCACCGGTGCTGCTGAAAGCTCCTCTTCACCTAGAAGGTTGTCCTCCTCCATAGGAGCAGGCACACTTAGATCGCCGGCCTCATCCTGTGACACATCCTCGACAATGTCATCTAAAATAAATGTACTAGAATGCACAATAGGAGGGGGAAGGGTGCTTGGATAAAAGTCCAGCACTGGTTCCTCACAAAGAATCAAATCTATG
Organism: Dactylorhiza incarnata; assembly: GCA_033032865.1. NCBI lineage: Eukaryota > Viridiplantae > Streptophyta > Magnoliopsida > Asparagales > Orchidaceae > Dactylorhiza > Dactylorhiza incarnata. Next base: position 4,954,790 of record JAWHQI010000013.1, read on the forward strand.
CTAGGAGATGGGTGTACAGGGGAGATGGGCTCAGCCATGTCAGTGCCCAGGTCAGCCACACATTTGGTGACCGTGTCCACATCATACCCTTCATAAGATGAAGGTGATATGGCCACATAACCAGATGTCGAAGGTGTGCCGCCAGAGGTAGGAGTTGGGACAATCCGGATATCCGGCTCGTCATCCTCGACCAATTGGCGAAGATACTCGGCACAATCCTTCAGGGCATGATCCATGCTCTGACAAAACAAGCACTGCCTAATGGGCTTCTTTGGCACAGCGTGTGCTGATGCCGAAAAGAAGATTGACGGTAAAGGCGTGGCAGAATAGCCATAAGACTTCCGCGCACCATATGGAGTACCAGACGAAGTCGGTGCTCCATATGCTGGGCTGGTAGTGTTAGGGCTACTATCTCCCTTTGGACATCTATCACTAGCGTGAGAGATATCTCCACAAAAATGGCAACGAATATTAAATGCAGACCACATTTTGTGAAGATAAAATGATTCAAAATGCAGAAAACTATTGTGCAAAATAATACACCCAACAAAAATTTACTTAACAGCCTAATATAAACAGTAAAACAGAATAAGAAGAAATAAAACAAAAATGCGATAAACAAATGGAAAGGGCTTTAATCTCAGATTCTCCCTCTCCAGAAAACTCATACGTCTGTATTCCCCGGCAAAGGCGCCAAAAACTTGATGCGCAAATCTCGCACACCGCTATAGGCGGTAGCTCGACTGCGACACGAAACAGCATTGTACCGATCGTTCAAGTAATATAAAACGAGGAGTAATCCCCGAGTATCGAATCTCGAGGGAACACAGTAAGGTGGAGCTATCTATCGAGGAAGGACTTGAGATCGAAGTCCTTTAAGGCGGATGGATTGTGGAAACTGGGGGGGGGGGGTTGATTTGGTTTGTGGAAAATAAAGTGAAAAATCTATCACTACTCCTATGCAATGCCGCTATGCAAAGCTTCGCTTGGCGGAATGGAATCTACGTAGGCCTTGAGCGCGCTACTTCGTAAGGGCAGATGGACGAGTAGGCAAATGGAATGAGGGTCGTAAGCACCTCTTCGACACGCACGCCACTAGCAATTGCTAGTGCGACAACGAACGCGACGGCGGGATGGATGATGGAATGGGGCGCACCTCAAGCAACATAAACATAAAATGAAATCACATAGACATGAAATCAAGAACTATAAACAAGTTTATGCACTCTACTTCATCATAATAGTGAGATCTACACATATACACAACAATAAGAGAAGTACAAGGCAAGAAATCGACCGAATCCGAAGTCTTGTTGAAGATTCACGGTTGAAATCGCTGGGTTGTCAACCCGCGTCCAAGCTCAGTCAGCAACTACGTCCGGGGTAGAGAGAGCTGTCACTACTCTCCAATGGACCCGTCTTCTTCGTCTCACGATCCGGAGGAGGTTGCAAGCTTCCTCTTGCTTGAAGGTGATGGCATATAGATCTCTCTTGAAACCCTAGGATGAAGGAGGAGGCCAAAGGGACGAAACCCTGGTGGAAAAGGCGGAATCGCGCTGCTGTACGGCGCGTACGGATCTCTCCCGGTTTAGGTCAAAACTGCAGCTTTTATAGAAAATCATCAGAAAATTGGTCGCGCACGGTCGAACGCACGACCGTGCGTCGACTGTGCGATACTTAAGCTCAGCAGGCGTGCAGGGGAAGAAGACCTTCCGCCCGTGCGATTTGTTCACGCACGACCAACGCCGCCCGTGCGCTAAGACGCACGGGTAAACTCCAATGCTCTGAAATCAGCAAGACACAGGTCGACCGTGCGTTTTGTTCATGCACGGGCGAATCCGCCCGTGCGTCAAAACGCACGAGTAAACTCCGATGCTCCGTTTTCCTTCCCAGACACAAACGCACGACCTCACAGACCGTGCATCAAGGAAAATGCACGACCGTGCGATATGCACAGAAATTACATTGGGGAAAACAGGGCAATCAGGTCACCTGCATACATGACACACAAGCTGGGAATCCACGTCCAGCAGCACAGGGATACAGAAAATACCATGGGGAGCACGAAGTGCTTACCCCCAACAACAAAGTGCGCAATTGCACACAAAAACAGGTACAACTATATACTTCTAACAAAAGCATAACTAAAGGAAATATGAACGAAACTGAAGCACAAAAGCAGAAAAAACTAGCCTAAATAAGTCCGAAAATAGGTATATAATAGGGACTCATCACCTTTTCAGACTCTATTCAACGTTGCGTCAATTTCTCTTTCTCTCTTATCGACGCACCTTCGACTTATTGTAAAAGAAGCTTCGAATTCATTCTTGCTCTGATTGAACTTTGATATCAACGTTGCGTCGATTACTTATTGACATAACCATCGAGTGGAAGTCTTGGCTCTGAACTTCATCATCTACGTCAAATTGTAGTCGACGTTGCGTCGAATTCAGATGGCTTCGACAGATTATTTCTTCAGCGTTGAGTTGAAGTCAAAGTTGCGCCGACTTCTAGTGATATATCCTCTATGTCGACATCCTTTCAACGTAGCGTCGACTTGATCTACTTCGACAGAAAGTTGAGTTGCTTGGAATTCTAGTCTAAGTTGCGTCGACATGAATTCGATGTTGCATCGATTTCTATTCGACGCAATTGTTAACTTAACCCAAATTTTGCTTGTCTTGATCTTGTCATGTCACCCTAAGTTGAGTGAGATATCCTAAGACATCTAATGACCATATTACCCTCACTATACAATGGGTAATTAAAACCTAAGAGATAAAATCACTTTAGATAATTTGTTAAGTTTAATCTAAGGAGTTTTTCCCAACAAGTACTGGGTCAGGAGTGACCCAAAGGTAGCTCAGGAGTGCTATGTGAAGACGGTCAATGTGACCAAATATTCTCTTCCACCGAAGGTGGCTAAGGCTCTTCCAGTTCTTCAAGATGCTGGCTTCCCTGAAGTTGCAGAAGAATCAATGGACAAAAAGTTAGAGAAGGAGCTCTTCTGGAACCTGCCCAAGTGACTCAAGCTGTTCCCGTTGATGCGAAGGATGGAAGCAAGGTACTCTCCATCAATGTAAAGCTGCCCGAGGAGGAGAAGATCTAGCTCATCTCCTGCCTCCTGAAGAACCTGGATGTCTTCGCCTGGTTAACAAATGACATGCCAGGAGTTGATCCTGATGTTTCTTGCCACCCCCTCAACGTTGATCCAAGCTTCACTCCAATCATGTGTTGGAACATGGATTTCTGCATCCCTTAGGTTTGGGAATAACAAATCATACTTGTACTTGATCAAGTTTGTCATTGTATATTTAGTATGTATGATTGAACAAGGATGACACTAGGATGTTATTTGTTGGTCTGGACTAGCTCAATGTGCTGAAAGAAAAGGATGTAGTCTAACGCCAGGCATTAGATCCAATGTCGGTGTTGACCCTCGATCTCACCAGTATAAAAAATGGTATGGAGGGAAGCTGTTGTGTTTGCATGAGCATTTTGGGAATGAGTTGGCTTAACGCCAAACGTTAGCCTTAACGCCAGCATTAAGGTAATCTAAAATGAGATGTTTCCAAATTTGCAATATCTCCTTCCTAGACTGAGTATACATGCCAACAAATCATTTCCAAACTAAGTCAACGCCTAGCGTTAGGTCTAGCGCCGACATTAGCTTCCTCTCCTATAAATAGGTGGCATTCATTCTATTCAACTTTACAACTGAAGGAGCCATATTCCACCACTCTGAATTCTCTGTGAGGGCTATATTTCCAGACCAAAAAAGGATCTCCCATTCAAATTCAAGAGAAGGAATCAAAGGAGGATTGGATCAATGCTAACTCAACCTGAAGAACTCACATTTCGACTTCAACGATCTTCAGCGGTTCTTCGTCGTCTCCTTCAGATTTCTTCATAGGGAGTTTTTGATTTGTCTTTCATATTTTGTAATACCTTTTATCTTTGTAATCATTTCGTGAATTCGCCACGGTTGTTGGCGACTAGGTCTGTGTGCTGCTTAGGAGAAATTCACCGCATGTGTTGGCAACTAGGTCTAGGGCTTAGATCTAGGGGGTGCTCGAGGCCTTTCTGGGTATAGAGAGGCTAGTGGATTAAGGCCGTATCAGGGGATAGATTGGTTAAAGCCAACCAGTTCTTAGAGAAAAGAGTCCGTATAGTAAACAAAAAGAGTTTTTCGTATTCGTCTTGATTTCTAGCATCATAGAAATCTAATTTTGTAATCAATTTTATCAATGATTATCATGTCTCTGTTTATTCAATAAAATTGATTTTGTTTTCAATTCTAGCAATTTACTTTTGATCCAATCAATTTCTAATAAAATACAAAAAGTTTTCTTTAAAATTATAAAGATTTCTAAAACCCTTATTCACCCCCCTTTAAGGGCGCCTTAAGATCCAACAAGTGGTATCAGAGCTAAGTTATTCCAAAATGGTTTCACCACCGGGAATAATGGGGCTTCATGATCATGTTCTCGCTTCTACTAGTTGGAAAAGTTTTTATATAAATGAAGAATCACTAGCACCACCATTATTTGAAGGGAAAAATTATTAAGGGTGGAAATTTCTAATGGAATTTTTTTTGAAGTCCATAGATATCAAAGTTTGGAATATCACAATAATCAAACCACCGGGTGAACTAAATAAAAAAGAATGTCATTTGAATGCAAAAGGCTACGAATTGTTTATTTTATGCAATGTTAGAAGATATTTTCAAATTGGGTTATTATTTTTCTAATGCGTATAAAATTTGGAAATTTATTGAAGAGATTTATAGTTTTCCTCATGTAGGTATGGAGCAAGCACAAGATTTGGAGAATATGCAAGCATGCATTTGTATTAAAGAAAACTCCTCATTTGATGAATTCATGGAGTGCACGTCAAGCAGAAGGGAAGGTGATACCGCATCAATGAAAGAGGAAGAAGAAGATGTTAAGGGAACCTTGTGTTCAAATCAAAATTCCAAGCCAAATAGCGATGTAAGAAAAATAAATTCCTCTCTTCTTGTTGCAAACTCTATTTCTTCTTTTCATATGATTAAAATGGCTAAACGAAAAATTAAAAACATTATTTCCCAATTATGTGTAGAAAATAAAACTCTAAAATCAAAACATGTTGAGATTTCCAAAATAGATTTATCTAATTCTACACCTTCCCCATCACTTGAAAACACTATTCCTTGCCTTGATTGTAACTCTCTAAAAGATAAATTTAAGATTTATGAAAGACAATCTCTTAAAGAACATAATGAAAAATTGTCTTTAGAAAATTCATCTTTGAAAATGATTGTACTATGTGCAAAAATTATAATATTGAAATTAAAGAGATGAATGAAACATTTGAAGAATTAAGAAATGATTATCAAACTCATATTTGTTCTATAACCTCAATTCTTAAAATAGCACACTTACTTATAATTAAGATAGACATAATCTCAAGATTAAGAATAATGAATTGGAAACAAAAATCAACTTGCTTAAGGAAATTATGAATAAAAACTCACAATACAAAAATCCACAATGTCAAGCAAGATTCAAAAGCAAGTAAAATAGGAATTTTCATAATTTGACTAAGCCAAACAAAGGGAATGAAAAACATCAAAAGCTTGTAAATGAAATTCTAAAACACTATCATCATTATCACTTACTACATCAATCTTCTCCCAACATAAAATTGAATGCAAATAAATTTCCTTTAAATAATAAATTCAAAAGTCATTCTATCCAAAGATTCAAGTAAATGACTATGAAATTTTAATAAATAAAAATAATGGTCTTCATAGGTATGAATGGAGACACATACTTAAGAATGACGCATTTATGTCAATTGAAAGGGTCCACTCATCCTTGTTTCCTTAGAAGCCAACACGATGTATTTGGGTACCTAGAGAAACCATCACACTTGGTCCTCTTTGGATACCTAAATCTCTTATTCAGTAGTATCATTAAATTGCATGAAGTAGAACCGAATCAAAATGAAAAACCAATACTCTACTTCATGATATGCATAATTTCCTTCCTTTTAATTTTGTTTGTTTTGTCATTTTCTTAAGCCCAAAACGTTGTGGTCACCAAGGTCTTGAAAACCGGACCGGACCGGCCGGTTCAACCGGTTGGACCGCCAACCGGTTCCCCGACCGGTCTGGTTAGGCTCCTAAATACTGCCCCGCTGAAAACTGGCTCAGAACTGGGTAACCGACCGGTTGGACCGGTGACCCGGAAATCGGGTCGATTTTTAGACAACCGTCCGGTTCATTATTTGTTGTATTTTCACCGTCAATTTGAAATCAGGTGGTCAAGATTTTGTTTCACCTCATGCGATTCCATTAGGATTTAGGTTTAATTATTATTTCATGCTGTCTTCTTCTTTCCTCACAGCGCTGAAACAAGTCGGCGCAGAGCCACTATTTCAACCGGTCTTCTTCCCTGACGACAGAGCCTGAAGCCATTCCCGACCTAACAGATCTCCCCTATCTCGTCGACTTGCTCGTTCCTCGCCTCCAGCCACTGGAATCCAGGTATTGTTGCTTTCTGCTCATCTGCTGCACTCTAGCATCCGAAATCCTATTATGGTTTGCGATTCCCGACCTAACAGATTTTTTCCTGTTTTTCTTCAGGTTTGCAATTGACGACTTGTGGCTTCCGATTCCTGCTGTGGTGCTCTGGTGGGGATTTTCCTAACGACTATTGCTGCTCTGCATTCAGGTAGATTTTCCTTCCAAAATCTGCACGATTGCTGCTCTGCATTCAGGTCGATTGATAGCTTGACAAAATAATATCATCTGTTAGGAATTAGAAGTTCTGTTCTGAGTTCTGTAAAATTCCGAGTTCTGTTATATTTCATTATAAGATTTAATTATCATGTGTTAGGAATTAGGATTTGATATTATAATTTTTGTCATGAATGACTGAATTGCTTAGTTCCAATATTTGTTATGAATGACTATATGATATCAGATAATGGAAACTTTGTCGGAGCCATCTAATACTTCTTTTCAATCTGTTCGTGAAAAAAATGATCCCGCTTGGAATCTGTTCGTGAAAAAAATGATCCCGCTTGAAAAAAATGCGTGACACTTTGTTTATCATATGTTTACTCTAGTTGTTTATTTTTGATATACTGATATCTATACTTCATTGAATATACTATGTATATTGTTACTGATGAAACAAAAATAGTTATTTATGTCAAAACGGTTCAACCCGGTTCAACACCGGTTTAACTGATCCAACCGGTTGAACCATGAACCTCTCCTAAGACCGGTTCTATCTCCGGTCCGGTTTTCAAAACCTTGGTAGTCACTTTATATATTTTTTAAAATATGACTATCACATAAAGCCTAATGATCAATAAATCAAATTGAATAAAATTGAATAAAAAGTCATATCTTCTCTCAAGTAACCTATCAATACCATTTTTAGCTCTCATCCTTTTAAATCCATTACTTATAAATAACTTATAAATTGAATACTAAATTGGTTATGAAAACTAATATTTTCAAAAAATAATAATTAATTAGGCTATTTAGGGGCTTTTGGTTAAAATATAAAATGTGCAACTTTTTATTTATTTGTTTGATTTAGTTATAATTTGATCATATCATTATTTAGATAGCCCATATCATATTAAATCATAATCGGAATTGAGATATCTCAAAAATTACAATTATCAAGATAAAATCTCAAAGCATAAAATGACTAATCCACCAAAGTTTGAGTGGAGAAACAAATTTTTAGATATCTAATTGGGTCATCTAGATTAGGATTATGGTACCCACATAATAATACATTTACACTTCATGGCTATTCTGATTCGGACTATGCCGGATGCTCACTTGATAGAAAAAGCACTAACGGTACTTGCCATTTTCTAGGACCTTCATTAGTTGCGTGGTCTAGTAGGAAGCAAAATTTGGTTGCACTCTCCACCACGGAGGCTGAATACATTGCACTAGGGAGTTGTTGTGCACAAGCACTATGGATGAGCCAAACTCTAGAGGACTTTGGTTTTCATCTAAAACACATTGAATTGAAATGTGACAAAGAAAGTGCCATTGATCTTACAAATAATCCGGTACACCATTCTAGATCCAAACATATAGATGTACGTCATCATTTCATAAGGGATCACATTAAAAAGGAAAATGTTAGAATAAGTTTCATTAACATGGACTCTCAACATGCTGATATATTCATTAAACCTCTTCCCAATGCAAGGTTTCAAATGTTAAGGTTGGAATTATGAGTCTTAGACATCTTAGGATGAGTTATTTGAAAAACGCTAAAGTTTTATGCAATTTGAGCAATCAAGACATCTCCAAAAATTACAAAATTTCCGTATAAGACTACTCTAAGGACTCTTAATCAAGATCAAAAAGTGAAAATTTAAAATTCTCAAAAAAGAACTTATTGTTTTTCGCGCTAGCACTAGCGCCGGCACTAGCGTGGGTGTTCAATTTTTTTGTTTCTTAAAATTTCTAAAATCTATAAAATTATGTTAGTTTATATGTACTACTTAGTTTTTGAATGTCTAACTTTTGTTATTTTTGTTTTATTAATATTATGGAAAATCAACTACAAAATTTCAAAATTCAAAAGTACAAAAATATGTTTTTGTTTAGTTGTACTTACATTAAAAACTTTTTCAAAAAAAAAAGTATGATCTTTATTGCTAATATCAAGCATGTATGAATATTTAGAATTATTTACAATGTTAAAATTTATTCCTTCAAATTACTATGAGCATTGCTTTGCTTATCATGCTTTGATATATCTAATTAAGTGCATCAATTGTATTGAAAAATATGTGTAGAACCAAGCTTAGCATGCCTCTAAGTATGAGTAAATGTTTTGTGATTGATAATGATACTTTTTGACACACTTATTTTGGTAATCAACATATGTGTTTAAAATCTAAAGATGCTTGCTTGTGTATTGTAATTGTACAATGAATTAAAACTTGCATAAGTTTATTATCTACACTACATTTGAATTGCACTTAAAAATTAGGAAAAGTGGTTGTGTTTTTACTAAAAAATTATTATGTTGGGTTTGCAAAACAAGTGTATTCGGAGAATGTTGTCTCACAAAAGTGAACAAAAAATGTAGACAAATATAACTCCACCAAGTACTACTTGGAATGAATAGTAAAGTGTCTTGTGCAAACCTTGGGTATTACACCACATTGTTAAAAATTATGTGCATTAAAGTGTGTGAAAGTTAATATACTTGTGTTTTATTGTGCACTTTACTCTACATATGTCTTGTATTTTGTGATTTAAGTCATTTGTTAACATTGCTCAAAATACACTTATGTGCACTTCATTATCTTTCATAACACTTCTTCTCATGAGTATTGGATTCTAATGCTTTATCTATACTACTCTTTATATAAGAAATGCACTAGATAACCTAACATGATCTCTACAATGTTTGGTATCTCTTAAACTTGGAATTAAGTAACATTATAGTATAATCTCTTTTTGATATGTTTATTTCATGCTTGGTAACTTTATGTAAAACTTTGAGATTTCAAAAAGGTTAAAACATCTTTACATTTTGAACTTCAACTCATATTTATACTTATGATTTTCATTCTTACAAAAAGATGTTTCTTATAATCTTCCTCTTGCTTACAACTCTTATTTATTTATTTGAAATCTCTTATATATACTATGCTTATATTCTTTATCATTTCATATATTACAAAAGCTCGATCATGAATTATCATTTATAAAGAATGCCTCCTTACTACCCTTACCCCACCTTCTTTTGATAATACCAAAAGGGGGAGATTAATTGAAGAAATCTAGAGGAGAAATCTAGAAGATTAAGGGGAGACTAATTCATGTAATCTATCATTTATGGGGAGCAAAACATAAATTGCATTTATGTCGGGGGAGCATTAAGATAGGGGGAGTATGCACATTCTCATGCTTTCAAATACTATAGTTGCACTTGTATCTCGCTTATCATATACTCTAAACACCTTTGTTGATTTCTTGCTAAGAGGATTTGTTATTATCAAAAGGGGGAGATTGTTGGACATGTGTGTCACATCCCTTTGTTTGAGAATAACAAATCCCATATTGTAATTGATCTTGCTTGTTGTGTGTTTATAGTGTGTACGAACTATAGGTGCAATACTCCATAGGTAGAAAGCAGCTTCAAATCAAATTCTTTGAAGGAGAGCTACCGCCAGCGTTAGGGATACCGCCCGACGCTAACGTGAAAGTGGAGGTTTAGTTCTTATTTATCTGTTTAAAAGATGATCTTTCTTAATTTTCAATTTCAAAGTAAGTGATATATATATATATTTATATATATGAGTTTGCTGAGTAATAAATACAAACACTAGAAGTGCATAAAAATAAACACAGCACAGGTAAAGAAGTAAAAACAAAGCAAACAAGAATCAAGCAATCCATATGACATAAGATGTATAGTAGTTCCCCTCAACTGGGTACATCTACTCTTCTACCCACTGGTAGGAATCCACTAGGAGGTTGTTGATAAGGTGCCCTCACACCAAGGTGATTTTGATAAGGCGTCCACACACCAGGTGAGTTGTTGATAAGTTGCTCTAACCAAGCTGCAGGTTTTTGCTAAGGTGCCCTGTCACCGGGAGTAAACTTTTGAAGGGAGTTTTAACCCTTTACAAGATGGGAGAAATAAATAAAGAAAACAAAAAACAGATATTGTTCTTCTTTTTCTAAGAAGACACTTGATGAATATGTTGAAGAGAGCTCCCCCTGTCTGATGTAGTTTGATGACAGCTTGTGGAGGCTCCTTCTTTTGATTCCAAATCCTTTGTTCTTCTTCTTCTTGCAGTTTTAGATCCCCGAGCAAATGATAGTGTTTGATGTCTCAGGTTGTATGTGATCTGCAAGAGAAGAGTTTAGCAAAAACAGAACAAGATAAAGTAATAAATTTGTTCTCTGTTTTTGCCCCTGTTCTTCTTTTTCTCTTCTTCTTCTTCTTCTTCTCTTTTTCCTGTACAGAAGATGTAAAATGTATTCTGTCTCTCAATATTTTTTGTACAGCAATATATTATATATATATAGTCTGTTGTAAGAGAGAGCAGAATATATTCTGCTATATATAATAATCTGCTGCATATCTTCTGCTGTATAAAATCTGCTGCTGTGTAAGAGCTGTTGTCCTCTTTCCTTCTTTTGCTTGTTGCAACGGCTATAACAATTAATGCTTTGGCCAATGGCTATATAATTAAATGCTTACAAGCTGTAATGTCAGAACAACAATATATAGCAATATATAAGATATAATAAAGAAATATTGCTTTAAATAAAATATGACAGTATATTAAATAAGAAGGATAATTCTGCCTAAATTTTGTCGACCTGAGCTCTCCTTTCGTCGAGCTCATCATTCCATTCGTCGACCAGATAATTAAAATTACTGTTTCTGAAAGTCTGCTGGAATTCGTCGAGCGGCGTTCGCCATTCGTCGAGCGGTGTTCGGATTTCGTTGACCGAAGCTGTAATGCTGTAATTTGTCGAGCGCTGCTTATATAAACCTGTTCGCCGATCGCCGTTCGACATTTGCCGAGCGCCGTTCAACGAAATGTCGAACTATATGAAATATTTTATTTCACTTATATTTTCTTTATTAATTTCTCTTATATTATTTTTCCTTATATTATTTTCTTTTATATTATTTTCTCTTATATTAATTAGCCTATTCTTATATATATATATTTCTTAGTATATTATTTATATATATATATATTATTCTTTTCTGCCTATTAATATATTTCTTTTTCAGCCTTCTTTCTTAATTAGATATTTAATCTAAGTTATACAATTTGAGTTATGATATATAAACTTAGATACTAGAGGTGGATCCTAACTCAAATCAAACCTAAGGTTCCAACAATCTCCCCCTATTTGAGTTGGGATCCTAATCCAAATTAACTAGGTTCTAACAATCTCCCGCTATTTGGTTTAGGATTCCTAAGCATAAAAAAGTCTTGATCTGCTTAAGGGTTAGAGATTATTTCTCTTTCTTTTATAACTAAGCAATTTCTAATTTCTGAATTTTGATTTAAATAGGATTTTTAAATGAAATGAATTGCTAGCTGTTTAACAGATTCTAAGAAATTTTATAATCAGAAAGACAATATCTGATAGCTTCTTTCTATAGAATCCCCTTAATCAGAAGAGACTCACACTCAGAGCTCTGATCATTTCTGATCCATGCTACTTGAGTAGAATGCTCAAACTGATTTTGGAGAAAATCTGTAAGATAGTGAAGTTATCTGATATTGCTTTTAAAATAGAAAAATTCCAAAGAATCTTATAATTGCTGTTTAATTATAATTGAGTAAAAATATTAAACAGTTTAAAAATTGCCTTATATATATAGAAAAGTTGGCCTTTTTATCTCATTGAAATATAAATTTGAAAATTTAACTTGGTTTTGCTGAACATAAATAATTTCTTTTTCTTTAACAGTCTGTTTAAAGTTTTCAACCTTAATGAACTTATTTTTTAAGTAAATAAGTTGTTCTGCTGTTATTTTAAAATCTTCTTTAATTTCAACAGAAATTGATTTGTTCATTATTAGCTTTTTACTGATTCTATTTTCAGAGATTTTTATACCTGCACAATGTGATGTGAAAACAGATCTGAAATTTTCTGAGGTAAAATTAGTAAATGTTGTTACCTCTTTTACCTTTTCTTCATCAGATTCATCATCTGATATGTAGTTTAAGCCATATATTGCCAACATGCAAAAACTGTGGCTTTTTGTTCTTCTTTTTTTTCTTCTTCACTTAGAGTAAGTGATGGTTCTGCATCAAAAATGATGTTAGTAGAAGAGGAAGAAGATGGTTCATTTACCATCCTTGAGAGGGAGTTCTAGATGCTGCTTGCTGAAGTGCAATCAGCCACTTTTTGAAAATTGTCTTTTGACATTGATTTAGCCAATATCTCCATGGCTATGGCATCAGGACTGATCAATTTTCTTGATCATCAGTTGAAGAGATTGAAGATTGAGTTTCTGGCAAAACAGATTTGTAGATATCTTCATCTATTGCATTCATATATAATCTGATTCTAACTTGCCATAAATCAAATTTATCCAAATTACATAAAGGTGGATCTAAACAAGTAAAATCTGCTAGTGCCATTTAAGAAAAAAAAAACTCTTTTTAAAAACAAATAAGAACTAAGTGATCTTTGTGATTTCAGGTGTTAGCCTGTGTGAAAAATCAACCTCCTCTGATACCAATTGAAAGTGGAGGATCTTGCTTAATTTTTAATTTCAAAGTAAGTGATATATATATATTTATATATTTGAGTTTGCTGAGTAATAAATACAAGCACTAGAAGTGCATAGAAATAAAAACAGCACAGGTAAAGAAGTAAAAACAAAGCAAACAAGAATCAAGCAATCCAGATGACACAAGATGTATAGTAGTTCCCCTCAACTGGGTACATCTACTCTTCTACCCACTGGTAGGAATCCACTAGGAGGTTGTTGATAAGGTGCCCTCACACCAAGGTGATTTTGATAAGGCGTCCACACACCAGGTGAGTTGTTGATAAGGTGCTCTAACCAAGCTGCAGGTTTTTGCTAAGGTGCCCTGTCACCGGGAGTAAACTTTTGAAGGGAGTTTTAACCCTTTACAAGATGGGAGAAATAAATAAAGAAAACAGAAAACAGATATTGTTCTTCTTTTTCTAAGAAGACACTTGATGAATATGTTGAAGAGAGCTCCCCCTGTCTGATGTAGTTTGATGATAGCTTGTGGAGGCTCCTTCTTTTGATTCCAAATCCTTTGTTCTTCTTCTTCTTGCAGTTTTAGATCCCCGAGCAAATGATAGTGTTTGATGTCTCAGGTTGTATGTGATCTGCAAGAGAAGAGTTTAGCAAAAACAGAACAAGATAAAGTAATAAATTTGTTCTCTGTTTTTGCCTCTATTCTTCTTTTTCTCTTCTTCTTCTTCTTCTTCTCTTTTTCCTGTACAGAAGATGTAAAATGTATTCTGTCTCTCAATATTTTTTTGTACAGCAATATATTATATATATATAGTCTGTTGTAAGAGAGAGCAGAATATATTCTGCTATATATAATAATCTGCTGCATATCTTCTGCTGTATAAAATCTGCTGCTGTGTAAGAGCTGTTGTCCTCTTTCCTTCTTTTGCTTGTTGCAACGGCTATAACAATTAATGCTTTGGCCAACGGCTATATAATTAAATGCTTACAAGCTGTAATGTCAGAACAACAATATATATAGCAATATATAAGATATAATAAAGAAATATTGCTTTAAATAAAATCTGACAGTATATTAAATAAGAAGGATAATTCTGCCTAAATTTTGTCGACCTGAGCTCTCCTTTCGTCGAGCTCATCATTCCATTCGTCGACCAGATAATTAAAATTACTGTTTCTGAAAGTCTGCTGGAATTCGTCGAGCGGCGTTCGCCATTCGTCGAGCGGTGTTCGGATTTCGTTGACCGAAGCTGTAATGCTGTAATTTGTCGAGCGCTGCTTATATAAACCTGTTCGCCGATCGCCGTTCGACATTTGCCGAGCGCCGTTCAACGAAATGTCGAACTATATGAAATATTTTATTTCACTTATATTTTCTTTATTAATTTCTCTTATATTATTTTTCCTTATATTATTTTCTTTTATATTATTTTCTCTTATATTAATTAGCCTATTCTTATATATATATATATTTCTTAGTATATTATTTATATATATATTATTCTTTTCTGCCTATTAATATATTTCTTTTTCAGCCTTCTTTCTTAATTAGATATTTAATCTAAGTTATACAATCTGAGTTATGATATATAAACTTAGATACTAGAGGTGGATCCTAACTCAAATCAAACCTAAGGTTCCAACAATCTCCCCCTATTTGAGTTGGGATCCTAATCCAAATTAACTAGGTTCTAACAATCTCCCGCTATTTGGTTTAGGATTCCTAAGCATAAAAAAGTCTTGATCTGCTTAAGGGTTAGAGATTATTTCTCTTTCTTTTATAACTAAGCAATTTCTAATTTCTGAATTTTGATTTAAATAGGATTTTTAAATGAAATGAATTGCTAGCTGTTTAACAGATTCTAAGAAATTTTATAATCAGAAAGACAATATCTGATAGCTTCTTTCTATAGAATCCCCTTAATCAGAAGAGACTCACACTCAGAGCTCTGATCATTTCTGATCCATGCTACTTGAGTAGAATGCTCAAACTGATTTTGGAGAAAATCTGTAAGATAGTGAAGTTATCTGATATTGCTTTTAAAATAGAAAAATTCCAAAGAATCTTATAATTGCTGTTTAATTATAATTGAGTAAAAATATTAAACAGTTTAAAAATTGCCTTATATATATAGAAAAGTTGGCCTTTTTATCTCATTGAAATATAAATTTGAAAATTTAACTTGGTTTTGCTGAACATAAATAATTTCTTTTTCTTTAACAGTCTGTTTAAAGTTTTCAACCTTAATGAACTTATTTTTTAAGTAAATAAGTTGTTCTGCTGTTATTTTAAAATCTTCTTTAATTTCAACAGAAATTGATTTGTTCATTATTAGCTTTTTACTGATTCTGTTTTCAGAGATTTTTATACCTGCACAATGTGATGTGAAAACAGATCTGAAATTTTCTGAGGTAAAATTAGTAAATGTTGTTACCTCTTTTACCTTTTCTTCATCAGATTCATCATCTGATATGTAGTTTAAGCCATATATTGCCAACATGCAAAAACTGTGGCTTTTTGTTCTTCTTTTTTTTCTTCTTCACTTAGAGTAAGTGATGGTTCTGCATCAAAAATGATGTTAGTAGAAGAGGAAGAAGATGGTTCATTTACCATCCTTGAGAGGGAGTTCTAGATGCTGCTTGCTGAAGTGCAATCAGTCACTTTTTGAAAATTGTCTTTTGACATTGATTTAGCCAATATCTCCATGGCTATGGCATCAGGACTGATCAACTTTTCTTGATCATCAGTTGAAGAGATTGAAGATTGAGTTTCTGGCAAAACAGATTTGTAGATATCTTCATCTATTGCATTCATATATAATCTGACTCTAACTTGCCATAAATCAAATTTATCCAAATTACATAAAGGTGGATCTAAACAAGTAAAATCTGCTAGTGCCATTTAAGAAAAAAAAAACTCTTTTTAAAAACAAATAAGAACTAAGTGATCTTTGTGATTTCAGGTGTTAGCCTGTGTGAAAAATCAACCTCCTCTGATACCAATTGAAAGTGGAGGATCTTGCTTAATTTTTAATTTCAAAGTAAGTGATATATATATATTTATATATTTGAGTTTGCTGAGTAATAAATACAAACACTAGAAGTGCATAGAAATAAAAACAGCACAGGTAAAGAAGTAAAAACAAAGCAAACAAGAATCAAGCAATCCAGATGACACAAGATGTATAGTAGTTCCCCTCAACTGGGTACATCTACTCTTCTACCCACTGGTAGGAATCCACTAGGAGGTTGTTGATAAGGTGCCCTCACACCAAGGTGATTTTGATAAGGTGACCACACACCAGGTGAGCTGTTGATAAGGTGCTCTAACCAAGATGCAGGTTTTTGCTAAGGTGCCCTGTCACCGGGAGTAAACTTTTGAAGGGAATTTTAACCCTTTACAAGATGGGAGAAATAAATAAAGAAAACAGAAAACAGATATTGTTCTTCTTTTTCTAAGAAGACACTTGATGAATATGTTGAAGAGAGCTCCCCCTGTCTGATGTAGTTTGATGACAGCTTGTGGAGGCTCCTTCTTTTGATTCCAAATCCTTTGTTCTTCTTCTTCTTGCAGTTTTAGATCCCTGAGCAAATGATAATGTTTGATGTCTCAGGTTGTATGTGATCTGCAAGAGAAGAGTTTAGCAAAAACAGAACAAGATAAAGTAATAAATTTGTTCTCTGTTTTTGCCCATGTTCTTCTTTTTCTCTTCTTCTTCTTCTTCTTCTCTTTTTCCTGTACAGAAGATGTAAAATGTATTCTGTCTCTCTATATTTTTTTGTACAGCAATATATTATATATATAGTATGTTGTAAGAGAGAGCAGAATATATTCTGCTATATATAATAATCTGCTGCATATCTTCTGCTGTATAAAATCTGCTGCTGTGTAAAAGCTGTTGTCCTCTTTCCTTCTTTTGCTTGCTGCAACGGCTATATCAATTAATGCTTTGGCCAACGACTATATTATTAAAGGCTTGCAAGCTGTAATGTCAGAACAACAATATATATAACAATATATAAGATATAATAAAGAAATATTGCTTTAAATAAAATCTGCCAGCATATTAAATAAGAAGGATAATTCTGCCTAAATTTCGTCGACCTGAGTTCTCCTTTCGTCGAGCTCATCATTCCATTCGTCGACTAGAAAATTAAAATTACTGTTTTTGAAAGTCTGCTGGAATTCGTCGAGCGGCGTTCGCCATTCGTCGAGCGGTGTTCGGATTTCATCGACCGCAGCTGTAATGCTGTAATTTGTCGAGCGCTGCTTATATAAACCTGTTCGCCGATCGCCGATCGCCGTTCGACATTTGCCGAGCGCCGTTCGACGAAATGTCGAACTATATGAAATATTTTATTTCACTTATATTTTCTTTATTAATTTCTCTTATATTATTTTTCCTTATATTATTTTCTTTTATATTATTTTCTCTTATATTAATTAGCATATTCTTATATATATATATTTCTTAGTATATTATTTATATATATATATATTATTCTTTTCTGCCTATTAATATATTTCTTTTTCAGCCTTCTTTCTTAATTAGATATTTAATCTAAGTTATACAATCTGAGTTATGATATATAAACTTAGGTACTAGAGGTGGATCCTAACTCAAATCAAACCTAAGGTTCCAACATAGCGCTATCGCCTGGCGCTAGCACTACCGCATGCACTAACACTACCTCCTGGCGCTAGCTCGAGTTCATGCATACAACGCCACACCACGACGGTTTTGTAACCGCATCTACACGAACGCTACTGCAGGTGCTAGGAGCTACCGCAGGCGGTATCTCCAATTTGTATAAAATGATGCCTTCTCTCTCATTTGGAGAGACATCCCAGAGAGATTACTTGTGCCAAAATTCAAGAGCTGTTACTCTGCCAAAAGTTCATCTCCCACTCAAAGCCAAAGAAGATTTCTGGAGAAGGAAACCAACACGCTGCATCCAAAGAACGATCGCTTCAAACTCGCTTATGCTACAACGATCCTTCATCCTCATCTTCAGAAATATCATAGAGGGAGTTTTTGTTATTTGCTTTATTTCATTATTGTGAATTTTTGTCGTAAAATCACCTTGTGTTGGCGACTAGGTCCTTGTACAGCTTAGGGGGTAATTCGCCGCGTGAGTTGGCGACTAGGTCTAGGAGATTAGATCTATGGGGTTCTCGAGGCCATATCTGGGGTAGGATTGGCTAGAGCCGCTTGAGGCCATATCCGGGGAAGGATAGGCTAAAGCCAACCGATTTGTTGGGATACAAGTCGGTATAGAAAAGAAAAAGATATTTACATTTGTACGCCTCTAATTTCTAGCGATATTGAAATCAAATTTATGTAAACACTTTTCATATAATACAATCTTGTTTCTATTTGTGTTTTCTTGATTTCCCTCATTTGGCGTAAATTTTATTTTTGCAAATTACTTTTTACTAAATTGTTATTTTGCTCTCTCTTACTAAAAACAATTTAGTAATTTTCTTAAAATTATAAGAAGAATTTTTATTCCCTTATTCACCCTCCCCTCTAAGGGCGCCTATCGATCCAACAACTTTGTTTTTCACACTATTGATATGATCATGTATTTTTAACATGCTTTATCATGCTTATCTCAGGTCTTAATTTTGAAGATTTTTCATCACTTGTGTTTTAAAACTCTTTTTTCATTTTTTCAAGTGGTAGACTTGCTTGGTAAATTTACAAGGGATTTTGCTTCTAATACGCTTATCATATGTTTTCTGCTGCACTAATCCCTCTAAGCTCGATCATGACTTCCTCTATTTTAAAACAAAACTCTTAACCCTCTCTTGGTATTCCCAACTTTCACCTCTTTACCTTACTCTAGCCAAGTTTTGTTTCACTCCACCCACTTTTTCTAATAACAAAAGGTGGAGAATAAACTGAAAATCCTAATGATTAAGGAGTAGGATTTACTAGATTAAGGGGGAGCATAAATATATTCTATGGGAGCATACACTAAGGGAGAGCACTTAAATAGGGGGAGCACATATCTCTAAATATATTTATAATAAAAATCTCTAAGTAACATAGTGTTCCAAAACTAAATATATATCAAGGCAATATATCTTTAAATATATTACCTTAATATAGATAATCTTACTTCTTTGGGATTTGGATTTATGAAATTTCGAAGAGATTGATGATGTTTTCCAAAACTATATACGATGAAGGCAAGTGTACCTTATCGTCTATAGTATAGGATATTTTAAAAATAACAAGGTCGTATTCCTCGGGGCGCATTGATTACTTCTACTTCAAGGAGGTCCCCATTATCTTATCTAATGATTTTTAGGGGTTGTTTTACTTAACTAAAGGAGACAAATTGCAAGCTAAAGTAAGGTTTAGATGATGGTTACAAGGATTAGTGCTCAATCTAAAGTCACCTTGGAGTGAGAATAATCAAGAGAAGATAAAATAAATCTAATTCCTTTTAAGTAAACTACTTGACCGTGGAGGTTCCTGAAGCTTGAACATGCCTCTCTCAAGGGAAATGTCCAACTAAGTTTAGGAAAAATCAACCGAACTCTCATTCTAAAATCGATTGCCTAAAACTTGCTTCGCGCTGTGAACCCCACTATTGGATTTGACTCTAATCCGGGAGATTTACATCATCCTCTCTCGAGGGGTGCATGCAACTCTCTTTACCTTTGAGTGATCGATTCATACTTTGAGCCTCTCGGCTAGCTAAGTATGAAAAGTTAAGCGAAAACCATATATCAAAAATATGGTCTCACTAATTAAAAATCAAGGGTAAATCAAGTATTTACATAAATGGAAAAAGAGAGCTTATAAGATCATAACTTAATTTTCTCATCCTCGGATCATTTCAATCGAGCACTAATGAGAGTTAGTTAATCATGGTGGAGTGGAAAAAGAGAGAAAATCACAATTGATTTTTTTTTAGGTTTTCAAATTCTTATTCATCTCTTCAAATCAACAACAAGCATGGCTATATATAGCCTTACACCACTCAATCTCCTCCATACAATATTCAGAATAAAATAAAAATATTACCAAAAGTTAACTGCATGAAAATAGAAATAAATATTATGATGGTTATATGCAGCCATCATAATAAAAATACAATTGCTTTAAATAAAACATGCTTAAATTGAAATTGCTAAAAATACAAATTGTTTGAAATGATAAGTGATAAATTATATAATTATAATTTTTTAATTTATAATTATATATTTTATTTAAAATGGTGACGGCGGACGTCGTGCAAAATGTGTAGCGGCGTTGGCGAAGAACGTCGCGGCGTTGGCGTAGAATATCGCGGCGAAGGCGAAGAAACGACGTTTCTCCGAACTTGCGGCAACCACCATCCCAATCCACGAACTCTCTATGTCGGGGATCAACGACCTCCATCAAGATCATTAGGCCAGCAACAGTATCATCAGTATCCCCAACCAAGTGGATGTGGGGGTCTTCATCAGCAACATCCCCTACCAAATGAGGCTCGGTGAAGGGGTCTTCATCATCTGGGGTGGGCAAAAGAGAGGGGCTGAAGGGATGGTCCCCATCAATCCTCCCCCACTCAAAAACACTCATCACCAATGAGTGGGCTCGAAGGAGCCGGCGTGGCAGAGCAGCAACCTAGAGGAGTACATCCGAGGGAGCGGGCCATGAAGGTGGCCCATCCGGCCATGGGGGCAGGAAGCAGCAAAGGGCCCAGCATGGCCCAAACGAGTCCTCAACCTGTGGCAACCTGTCAAGCAAAAAGTTGGCCCCGGGGACCTTGATCATAGCATATGAAAAAGAAGGGGAAAGTGCTACAATATCAAAAGACATCTTACCTCCGGAGATCACCATGAGAGTGAACAACATGCTACCCCACTCACCTCTCAACCCAATAGAAATTTTTGTGGAGGGGGACGAAGGGGGAGCTAGATGTAGTGGAGCTAGAAAGAGTGAAAAATATTTCGAGTCATTGAAAATGGGGTTCCTCTCAGCAAAAACTCTCAAATGTAAAGCAAAACTTTCTAGAACGACAACTATTCGACGAATAGTGGAGACAATACTGACATTGTCGTCTAAGTTGCCAATTGGCAACTGTCCAGGGGAATGATCTACTAAAATCGAGTCTTCCTTATTGCGGGATTCTCCAATGGGTGCGGTGACTACAAAGTGAATGGACCCAGATGGGTCGACTAGCACCAATTCATCATGTTTGGGAGGATTAAGACCTCTTGAAACACCTACTAATTCATTATAGGAAATTAAATTCAGGTTCATCCCAGGGCGATCCCAACAATTAAGATCAGCTAGCATGGGAAAGACAACTCAACGAAACCACTCAACCCGCCCCGCGGCGGTAACGGGCTCCATGCCATACTTCCAGATCGAGGCTGAAGTAGGGGAAACCCAAGCAACCTTAAATGGGTGAAGGTTCAGCGGGGGCGCTAACACTAGCCTAGGGTCCACTAGTGCAGAGAATGTGCCCACACAGCTACTACCCACAGATAATGGATTGGACCATTTGTCTTCCCCACTAAATGTCACAGGAAACGCACGAGCCCTAATCCCACCATCAAAAATGTGAGGAGTCGATAAGGCTCGCTCAATCTCCTCAACCGTCTCACCATCATCATCAGATTCACTCAGCCCATTTTCCGAATTTTCTTCAACCTCCTGAATGTCCTCGGGGTGGCCAACAGAAGGCTCCCTAAGGCTAACGAGATCAAGTAGAGGTTGGCTAATCAGGGCAGCATCAATTTCAGGCACTAAGTCAGTCGAGGGTGCCTCAACTGGGACAATGTCTATGGGCAGGCTGGGACTAACAGGGTCGGGCTCTGGCCGCATACTCAAACTCGGTGTGTTTGCCTCAGAGTGGCTAACATAAACTAAGGGCTGATTTTGACTGACAGTGTCGAAATCCCCAAGTGTGTCTGCACCGGGTGGTGTCGACTCAACCGTGCCGCGAGCATCTCCAGATGGAACTTTGGGCTTCCTGGGCGGGCTGGACCTAAGATATGTTAGTTGACCCCCATGTGTAAAGTCTAGGGTGTTATTCTGGGCGTCATAACTAACGTCATGGCTAGCGAGCCACGGGCGTCCCAGCAAAATATGGAAGTCCTTCATAGGAAGGACGTCACACCAAATGAGCTCAGAATAGGCTTGGATGGTGAGGGGCACCAAACATCTCCTGGACACTAAGATAGTGCTCTCATCCGGACATACGAGACGATAAGGGAAAGGTTGTGGCGCAGTGGTCACCAACATCCTAGATACTGCATTCTCCGTGATAGCGTTTGTATGGCAAACACTATCCACCACGAGCCTGCACCACTTCTCACCGTGTTTAAAATTTGCTCGAAATCGGTGTTTTGGGTCGCGGCTGAGCCTAATCTCCTTCACAGTGTCATTCCGACCCTTACCTAACTCCTTTAAATTAGCCGGTGGTGCAGTTATTCGTGAGAATGCCGGGGGATACCCCGGATTCAGCCTAGTAGTCATTACTAGTGAAAGTTCATATGCTGACACGGACAAATTATACTGTCTCCAATTTTCAGGCCAACCTAACTTGGTCGAATCGGAAAATTTGATGTTTTAATGTTGTTGGAAATAAGAGCAGGAAGCTACAGAAAAATTTTCAGATTTTTTTGACAAGTTTTAAAATTCCGAGGTTTTTACTAAATGCAGACCAATCCGAAAATTTCCGAAATGTGAATTTTGAATTTCAAAATTTTGAATTTTGAATTTGAATTTTGAATTTCAAAAATTTGAAATTTGAATTTGAATTTTGAATTTCAGAAATTTGAATTTTGAATTTCAAAAATTTGAATTTTTAATTTTAAAATTTGAATTTAGAATTTTGAATTTCAAAATTTTGAATTTTGAATTTCAAAATTTGAATTTTGAATTTCAAACATTTGAATTTTGAATTTGAATTTTGAATTTCAGAAATTTAGAATTTAAATTTGAATTTAGAATTTTAAAATTTGAATTTTGAATTTCAAAATTTTGAATTTTGAATTTCAAAATTTGAATTTTTAATTTGAATTTTGAATTTCAAAATTTTGAAATTTGAATTTGAATTTTGAATTTCAGAAATTTAGAATTTAAATTTGAATTTTGAATTTCAAAAATTAGAATTTCGAATTTGAATTTTGAATTTCAAAATTTTGAATTTTGAATTTCGAATTTGAATTTTGAATTCCTAGCTATTAGCAGGCCAGATTTTGAAAATTTTGTGATTTTGGCAACAAATCGTGCAAGATTAATTAAGATTTGGTTGTTTTGGAAAGAAATCATGCAAGATTAATTAAGATTTGGTTGTTTTGGAAAAGAATCGTGCAAGATTAATTAAGATTTGGTTGTTTTGGAAAGGAATCATGCAAGATTAATTATATGTCGGCGTCCTACGGTGAGAAATAAATTAGGATGGTATAAATTAAGCTTAATTTTTTTTTTTGATTTTTTTTGCTAGAAAATAATGGAGAATTACCAGAAATTTTTTTTTTTTGAATTTCGTAAAAAAAAAGAGAATTTTAGACCGCTATTCGCAGACCGACGAAATTTTGTTTTTTAAATTTTGAATGCCAAATCGTGTGAAAATTGTCAGTGCCGTCGTTCTACGAAAATCCCAAGGAATGTATCAATTTAGAAATTGACACGAACCTCGCTTTGATACCAAATTGATGTAGGCTTGGGTGTTCGGGACGCTTTCACTTGCGCGATCGATTGGGTCGCGAGATCGTTTCTAAATAACACCTAATCGGATGAACAAACGCAGCCACCTACGGGTGAGTCCTTCACAACTATCACGCAAAGATTACCACAAGAAGATCCTCCGAAAGCAAAACTCCAGAAATAGGAGGATCTTCCCCAACAAAGGCAAAAGAGAATCGCCACTCCTCGTCGAGTAAAATAATTCAAGATCGTTCAACTATCACAAATGAGAAGGATCGCGAAAAAAATCAATGTCGGAAAATTCGTCACAATTCCTATCCACCACAAATAACTATTGAAGAATCGCTCAAGAGGTAGAAAGCGTTACCCTCCCGGAATAGTAGATCCGGGTTGTAGAAAGTCCTATGTTATTCACGGAGGTGGTCGCCGGAGGGGAGTCCTTGAAGATGTGCACCGTCGCCTTCAAATCCCGCCGCTACGAACAAGCCCAAGGCCGCCTTGATGCGTGAGAGAATGTAGAGGGAGAAACGGAAGAGAGAGGGAAAAAGCTAGAGAGGAGGGAGGGGGAGAAGGTGGCCGGCGGCCAAGAAGAGGGAGAGGAAGAGGGATGGCCGAAATTTGCCTGGGGGGAAGGAAAAAATCACAATTGATTTTTTTTAGGTTTTCAAATTTTTATTCATCTCTTCAAATCAACAACAAGCATGGCTATATATAGCCTTACACCACTCAATCTCCTCCATACAATATTCAGAATAAAATAAAAATATTACCAAAAGTTAACTGCATGAAAATAGAAACAAATATTATGATGGTTATATGCAGCCATCATAATAAAAATACAATTGCTTTAAATAAAACATGCTTAAATTGAAATTGCTAAAAATAGAAATTGTTTGAAATGATAAGTGATAAATTATATAATTATAATTTTTTAATTTATAATTATATATTTTATTTAAAATGGTGACGGCGGACGTCATGCAAAATGTGTAGCGGCGTTGGCGAAGAACGTCGCGGAGTTGGCGTAGAATGTCGCGGCGAAGGCGAAGAAACGACGTTTCTCCGAACTTGCGGCAACGACCATCCCAATCCACGAACTCTCTATGTCGGGGATCAACGACCTCCATCAAGATCATTAGGCCAGCAGCAGTATCATCAGTATCCCCAACCAAGTGGATGTGGGGGTCTTCATAAGCAACATCCCCTACCAAATGAGGCTCGGTGAAGGGGTCTTCATCATCTGGGGTGGGCAAAAGAGAGGGGCTGAAGGGATGGTCCCCATCATTACTCCTCCCAAGGAGAGCTCTAGGCCAAGAGGCTAAGGAACTAGGAACAAGGCCAAGGGCTTTGTGAGGAGGTCCCACCACACACCCGGAAGATCTTAGAGCGCTTCCTAACCCAAGCCACTGCTAAGCTTGGGCACCTTTGGAGGCTCTCACCACCCAACAAAGGAACTTAGGGGGAGATGAGGCCAAAAGAGAGATCCTCCAAATGGTGCCCCCTTGGGCTTATTTATAGTTTTTGGAGTCGGGTCTACAAATAGTCACACTTAGGCCTACGAGATTACCAAAACACCCTCAGATTTGGCCTGCAAACAGCCAAATCCCGCCATTCTGAGGCGCTAAACGCAGGCCGAGCCATTCTCCTCGGGACTGGGCGAGGGGGAGGTCGCCCACCTACACCCCTCGCCCCCCTCCCAAGGGGCTGAGCGAGAGGGGCCAGCTGCCCGCACCTCTCGCCCGCCAAGGGGGCCAGGTGAGAGGGGTCGCTGTCCGCCTCTCCCACCCGCCAAGGGGGCTGGGCGAGAGGGGCCGCTGCCCGCCTCTTCTGCCCGCCAAGGTGGCTGGTAGAGAGGGGACAGCTGCCCGCACCTCTCGCCTGCCAAGGGGGCTGGGCGAGAGGAGGAAGCTGCCCTCACCTCTCGCCCGCCAAGGGGGCTGGGCGAGAGGGGTCGCTGCCCGCCTCTCCCGCCTGCCAAGGGGGCTGGGCGAGAGGGGCCGCTGCCCGCACCTCTCCCCCGCCAAGGGGGTTGGGCGAGAGGGGCAGCTGCCCGCTCCTCTCGCCCGCCAAGGGGGCTGGGCGAGAGGGGTCGCTGCCTGCATCTCCCGCCCGCCAAGGGGGCTGGGCGAGAGGAGCCGCTGCCCGCCTCTTCCGCCTGCCAAGGAGGCTGGGAGAGAGGGGCAGCTGCCCGCACCTCTCGCTCGCCAATGGGGCTGGGTGAGAGGGGGCAGCCGCCCGCACCTCTCGCCCGCCAAGGGGGCTTGGCGAGAGGGGGCAGCTGCCCGCACCTCTCGCCCGCCAAGGGGGCTGGGCGAGAGGGGGCAGCTGCCCGCACCTCTCACCTCCAAGGGGGCTGGGCGTGAGGGGCCGCTTCCCGCCTCTTCCTCCCGCCAAGGCGGTTGGGCGAGAGGAGCCGCTGCCCGCCTCTTCTGCCCGCCAAGGTGGCTGGGCGAGAGGAGGCAGTTGACCACACCTCTCTCCCTCCAAGGGGGCTGGACGAGAGGGGGCAGCTGCCCGCACCTCTCTCCCGCCAAGGGGGGCTGGGCGAGAGGGGCCGCTGCCCGCACCTCTCACCCGCAAAGGGGGCTGGGCGAGAGGGGGAAGCTGCCCGCACCTCTCGCCCGCCAAGGGGGCTGGGCGAGAGGGGACAGCTGCCCGCAGCTCTCTCCCGCCAAGGGGGCTGGGTGAGAGGGGGCCGCTGTCTGCCTCTCCCATCTGCCAAGGGGGCTGGGCGAGAGGGGCCGCTGCCCGCCTCTTCCACCCGCCAAGGGGACTGTGCGAGAGGGGGCAGCTGCCCGCACTTCTCTCTCGCCAATGGGGATAGGTGAGAGGGGGCAGCCGCCCGCACCTCTCGCCCGCCAAGGGGGCTGAGCGAGGGGAGGCAGCTGCCCGCACCTCTTGCCCGCCAAGGGGGCTGGGCGAGAGGGGGAAGCTGCCCGCACCTCTCGCCCGCCAAGGGGGCTGGGCGAGAGGGGCCGCTTCCCGCCTCTTCTGCCCGCCAAGGTGGCTGGGCGAGAGGAGCCGCTGCCCGCCTCTTCTGCCTGCCAAGGGGGCTGGGCGAGAGGAGGCAGCTGACCACACCTCTCGCCCGCCAAGGGGGCTGGACGAGAGGGGGCAGCTGCCCGCACCTCTCTCCCGCCAAGGGGTGCTGGGCGAGAGGGGCCGCTGCCCGCGCCTCTCATCCGCAACGGGGGCTGGGCGAGAGGGGGAAGCTGCCCGCACCTCTCGCCCGCCAAAGGGGCTGGGCGAGAAGGGACAGCTGCCCGCACCTCTCGCCCGCCAAGGGGGCTAGGCGAGAGGGGCCGCTGCCCCCACCTCCTGCCCGCCATGGGGGCTGGGCGAGAGGGGGAAGCCGACCCTCACCTTTCCCCCCTTTGCTGGGGCGTGACGAGCAGGAGGCCTCCGCCTCCACCGCTCGCCCCCCTTTCCTTGTCTGGGAATGTGCTGAGAAAAAACGTCTTCCAAGACCCCTTAAGTCCCGGGGGCCCACTCGACGAATAAGGGGTTGCACACAATCCCTGCTTTTTTTGAGCGAGGCACACGCTCGGAAAGAAAAGTCCAACCCCGCATATTCGGCGAGTGGTGCGGGAGCCCGACTAGCGGAGCCATCTCGGGAGAAAAACACTTACCCTCCCCGAGAGGCCTTCCTACCCTACCAGCTAGCGAGAGCCCGACTAGCGGAGCCTTCTCGGGGGAAGAACACTTACCCTCCCAGAGAGGCTTTCCGACCTCGTCGGCTAGCGGAGCCAACTCGGGGGAAAAATACTTACCCTCCACGAGAGGCCTTCCTACCCTGCCGCCTAGCAAGAGCCCGGCTAGCGGAGCACCTCGGGGAAAAACAATTACCCTCCCCGAGAGGCCTTACTACCCTGCCGGCTAGCGAGAGCCCGGCTAGCGGGGCCATATCGGGGGGAAAAACATTTACCCTCCCCGAGAGGCCTTCCTACCCTGCCGGCTAGCGAGAGCCCTGCTAGCGGAGCCATCTAAGGGGAAAACACTTACCCTCCCCGAGAGGCCTTCCGACCTCGCCAGCTAGAGAGAGCCCAACTAGCGGAGCCACCTCGGGGGAAAACACTTAGCCTCCCCGAGAAGCCTTCCGACCTCGCCGGCTAGCGAGAGCCCGGTTAGCGGAGCCACCTCGGGGGAAAAAAACACTTACCCTCCCTGAGAGGCCTTCCTACCCTACCGACTAGCGAGAGCCCGGCTAGCGGAGCCATCTCGGGGGAAAACACTTACCCTCCCCGAGAGGCCTTCCTACCCTGCCGGCTAGCGAGAGCCCGGCTAGCGGGGCCATCTCGGGGGAAAAACACTTACCCTCCCCGAGAGGTCTTCCTACCCTGCCGGCTAGCGAGAGCCACCTCGTGAAAAAACACTTAGCCTCCCTGAGAGGCCTTTCGACCTCGCCGGCTAGTGAGAGCCCGGCTAGCGAATTCACCTCGGGGGAAAAATACTTACCTTCCCCGAGAGGCCTTCCTACCCTGCCGACTAGCGAGAGCTCGGCTAGCAGAGCCACCTCAGGGAAAAATACTTAGCCTCCCCGAGAGGCCTTCTGACCTCGCCGGCTAGCGGGAGCCTGGCTAGCAGAGCCACCTCAGGAGAAAAATACTTACCCTCCCCGAGAGGCCTTCCTACCCCGCCAGCTAGCGAGAGCCCGGCTAGCGGAGATACCTCGGGGAAAAACACTTAGCCTCCCCGAGAGGCCTTCCGACCTCGCCGACTAGCGCGAGCCCGGCTAGCGGAGACATCTCGGGGCAAAGTACTTTGAAAACCTTCGGCCACCGAGCGGTTCCCGGCCTGCCAGCTTGATGGGAGCCTCGTTAGCGGGCCAACATCGGGGCATTCTAGCATGAAGAACTTGCTACCTTGCCAGCCTCTCCAGAGATCAACCTGACCAACCGTCTATGAGAGCCCGACAGCAGAATCGATCTGGGGCACTCCAGCATAAAGAACTTGCCACCTTGCCAGCCTATCTAGAGATCGACCCGACCCACCGTCTATGAGAGCCCGACAGTGGAATCGATAGGGGGCATTCCAGCACAAAGAACTTGCCACTTTGCCAGCCTCTCCAGAGATCAACCTGACCCACCGTCTATGAGAGCCCGACAGCGGAATCGATCTTGGGCACTCCAGCAAAAGAACTTGCCACCTTGCCAACCTCTCCAGAGATCAACCTGACCCATCGTCTATGAGAGCCCGGCAGCGGAATCAATCTGGGGCATTCCAGCACAAAGAACTTTCCACCTTACCAGCCTCTCCAGAGATCAACCTGACCCACCATCTATGAGAGCCCATCAGCAGAATCGATCAGGGGCATTCCAGCACAAAGAACTTGCCACCTTGCCAGCCTCTCCAAAGATCAACCTGACCCACTATCTATGAGAGCCCGACAGCGGAATCGATCTGGGGCACTCCAGCACAAGGAAATTGCCACCTTGCCAGCCTCTCCAGAGATCAACCTGAACCACCGTCTATGAGAGCCCGGCAGCGGAATCGATCTGGGGCACTCCAGCATAAAGAACTTGCCACCTTGCCAGCCTCTCCAGAGATCAACCTGACCCACCATCTATGAGATCCCGACAGCGGAATCGATCTGAGGCATTCCAACACAAAGAACTTGTCATCTTGCAGCCTCTCCAAAGATCAACCTGACCCACCGTCTATGAGAGCCCAACAGCGGAATCGATCTGGGGCACTGCAGCTTAAAGAACTTGCCACCTTGCCGGCCTCTCCAGAGATCAACCCGACCCACCGTCTATGAGAGCCCGGTAGCGGAATCGATCTGGAGCATTCCAGCATAAAGAACTTGCCACCTTGCCAGCCTCTCCAGAGATCAACCTGACCCACCATCTATGAGAGCCCGGCAGCGGAATCGATCTGGGGCATTCCAGCACAAAGAACTTGCCACCTTGCTAGCCTCTCCAGAGATCAACCTGACCCACCGTCTATGAGAGCCCGACAGCGGAATCGATCTCGGGTATTCCAGCATAAAGAACTTGCCACCTTGCCAGCCTCTCCAGAGATCAACCTGAACCACCGTCTATGAGATCCCGACAGCGGAATCGATCTGGGGCACTCCAGCATAAAGAACTTTACACCTTGCCAGCCTCTCCAGAGATCAACCCGACCCATCGTCTATGAGAGCCCATCAGCGGAATCGATATGGGGCATTCCAACACAAAGAACTTGCCACCTTGCCAGCCTCTCCAGAGATCAACCTGACCCACCATCTATGAGAGCCCGGCAGCGAAATCGATCTGGGGCACTCCAGCACAAAGAACTCCGGCCACCGAGCGGTTCCTGGCCCTGCCAGCTTGGTGGGAGCCTGGTCAGCGGGCCATCATCGAGGCTAAGTACTTTGGAAAACTTTCGTTATATTAGTCATCCGGTTACGTGCAAGAAAAAACTTAGTATGGAAATAATCCATCATACTACATGACTTGAATAAAAATCTAAGCATGGGGACCGAGACTCGGACTCCAACTCCTAGGCATGGTCTTCCTCGATCTTCTCTGGTTGCCGTTTTTGCTGCATCGGACCCCTTGCCTCCATCACTTCCAAAACTCGGGGCAGGCGGATGTCGCGTGACCTTCCTCCTCATGGAGGTCACAGTAGGGTAACACCACCCTATCCACTCTTCCTCTTCTTTTTGCTTTCTTGGCTCTCCTCCTTCTTCCCCAGCCCATCACCACAGTTTGCTGAAGTGGTTGAGGGGGTGCCTTCGGTCTCTGCCTCCACCTTTGGAGCTGGGCGGGTGGGGGAAAGCTTCCTCCCCACCCGCCCCCTTGGGGCTGGGCGAGTGGGGGAAAGCTGCCTCCCCACCCACTCCCTTGGGATTGGGCGAGTGGGGGTATGGCACATCCCCACTCGCCCCCTCCTAGGGGACCGGGCAAGTGGGGACCGAATGTCACAACCCGCATTTTCCCACGAATTTAATAAATATTATCAGAGTAAAGGGAAAATACGGGCTATGATGCCACGTCAAGCAGGGGACAACTACCGGCGTTCAGGCAGACACTCCTTACGATTATTTTATAAAAGACATAAATGTGCTTAGATTAAAAGAGAATTTTACATTTTAGCATAAGACCGTGTCCCTCGGTCCGGTGGATCATCTAGTCCACATGTAGAAAACTATACATACGCAGCGGAAAATAGGTTCATTTTAGATATGCACAAATCTAGGTTTAGTATAGTACGAAAAGATTTTCTACGATCTTCAAAGTATGTGACATTTATTTAAAATCATGATATGCAAGAATGACATTTTTATACCAATAAAGTAACTAATGCATCCTAGCATAAAGCTTCCAAGAGAGCAAATAGGTAAACAACCTGAAAGTAACATCAAAATAACTAGCAAATAAACTAGCACAAGAAAACTAGAGCTATGGGCGTCAACAACTGACACGAGCCCATAGAAAAGAAGGAAAACATCCAAAAGAGGGCAACAACTAAAGAACTGCCCCTTACCTAGAAGAGAGGAAGGGCCTCGACAGGAAAACTGAACGACACCGCTCTAACTCCTGCGGCAGCTAAAGACCTGAACCTGAGACATTCATAATAAAAGAATGCCTCAGCCCAAAGGGTACAAGAAAACCAAGATTAGCAGCAATCAGAAATAAAAGATTGCAGAAAGGAGAACTAAGCAGATAAACATCTATAATCTTACAACAACTCGAGCCAGCTCAAACGAGTGCACTCGGTAAGAGGAAAGGCCTGCACCAGAAGGTAGTAGCCAAAACAATCAAAGCCAACCACGTGTCCGTCATTGTGGCTCCGTGGTGGTGGTTATACATATAATATCATAATACACATATATAAGCATATATGTTTATAAGCGCTTGAGACTGATCAGCTCAAATTAAACAGGTGGCGGTCCTTTATCCTCTGCCAACCCCAAAATCCAAGACCAGGTGGTGGTGCTCTATCCACTGCCACCCGAAAAGCCAAAACCGGGTGGTGGTACTTTATCCACTACCACCCAAAAAGCCAAAACCGGGTGGTGGTCCTTTATCCACTGCCACCCAAGAACTACCCACCGCACAAGGTTAAAACAAAGGTTCTAAATAATTAATTTTAGTTTCAATTAAGACACAGGACGTAACCCGAGATATCAGCATCATAACACCCTAGTAATAGGGTCACAAAGAAATAAACACTACTCAACGATTCATTTGAAAACACTTGGTGAGTCCAAACTTGACTCCCAGCGAACTTCCCGTAACAGTACGATGAATAAGGCACGAAACAATACCATAACCGGTCACCAATCAAATACAGGACAACTCAAAGAATAAAGCATAACTTCATCTAAAAAGACTCAACGAAAAGACTAAAATGCTTGATAACATCGCTTAAGATACCCGGAAACACATGGCGAAAGAACATATAAATATATACGAAATCAATTCAGAATAAGCGATGAAATCGACAGGAAAACTTATCAAAAGTTGACAGGGAAACTTAACAACAGTTGACGGGAAAAGGCTTATATCAAAGTCGACGAGAATGACTTATATCAAAGTTGATTAGAAGACTTCAGGTTAAAGTCGACGGGAAACTTCGTAAAAGAAGAAATAGTTGCGCGATCTTAGGGCGAGCAAACTTTTCTAAACCTAGGGAAGTCTTATCAGACTACCTGGTAGCATAACTAAATAGGTATAGAAGCTATCCAGATTCCAAGGGGATGACATCTGGAATCAAGAACCCAGAACACCAATAAGACCCCTAAAAGGGAAACACAACAACCACTAACCTAAAATCAACAGGTTATGCAGGCAAGGAAGAAGAAAGGACAGAAATGGAGGACTTCCAATCACCCAGCAACATCAAGCCAAGGGAACTACTACTACATGAAGGACACAACCCACAAGAAAGCCTTAAGCTTCAAGAAACACAGTTATTAAGGAGAAGGACTGCTATTTGTAGCCCACAACCACTAAAAAGAAATCTTTAGATTCAACCCGATTGCTAAGGCAGTGAGGAGGAAGCATTATCCTTCACTGAGAAAGTTAACACAAACATTACATGGACGACTGAGTCTGGAAGGGTTTACAATACTCAGAAATAATAGGTAGATTACACAGAAAACCAGGGAGTTCTAGACAGAAATCCCGGACATAATGACTAAAAAAATTCAGGGCAGAAGTTCTAATAAATTCTGGACAAAACAGTTAGAAAATTCTGGGACTACATCGATTGAACTTCTAAACAAGTCTATGGTATAAACAGGAATCAACAGGCACATGAAAGAACTTGATTTCCGAGAATACACAGAAAACAGCTTTTCCGAGAGAATCTATCAGAACAACAAGGAAGACCACAAATAGAACTTCACTTGCAAAAAAAGGGGGAGAAACAATCAAAGATATATATATAAAGAAGATTTAGAGTTCTGAAGAAACAAACAAGCCCAGGGAGGGGAAAAGAGCAAATAAATGACTTCAACAGCTAGGCTACTAGTGCGAGACTATGAGTGCTTCAAGTTTAACAATTGCTAGCCTCGCAAAGTCATCGAGAACTAGCAAGGGAAATTCCCCATACCGTCGAGGATTAGAAAGCGAGATTTCCGGAAATTTAGTCAACAAAAAGAAACCCATCTATATTTTTAGCTATCTGTATGTGAAATATGCAGAATTTAACTAGTGAACGCGATCTGAAGTTAGCCAAAATAAACCAAGCATGAAACCAGGATAAACCCGATATCCTTGCTAGCATACACCCGAATTCTTATGATAATACCCGCCGGGATATCCGCTAGCATAAACTCCCATAACTTGATCCCAATAATTAAAAGAAATCTTCTAGCATAATCTCCCAATGAAAATTGATATCAGGAATTAGGAAAAAAAAGAACCTGCTAGCATATATCCCAATGAAACTAGGGCCACCATCGGCAAAGCTACAGGGAAGCAAAAGTACAGGAATTTATCAATGGCTTTCCATCTCATATTATCATCTGGAGAAATAAAAGATAGCGCAGATCCTATTACTCCAGCTCTTCCTGTTCTACCTATTCTATGCAAATAATCTTCAGGACACATAGGTAAGTCATAATTAATAACATGCTTAGAGTGAGGAACATCAAGTCCCCGAGCTGCAACATCTGTAGCTACCATAATTCTTTGTCTTGAAGAGCGAAATAAAGCAATAACGCGCTCTCGCCTTACTTGGGATAAATCTCCATGAATAGCTTCGGCTTTATGGTCTTTAATTTTTAACATTTTAGGATTCAACCAACAGATGCAAGAGAGAATACCCAGGAATTTCAAGTATTAAGCAGGCCATTCGACCTCTATACCCAGATCAATCTCAGTTAAGACAAAAGAAAAGAGATGAAGGGGGAAAAGGATGAAGAGTTTCCTTGCCTGATTTGGAAGCCGACGCCACTCGACGAAGAGAAAGCTACGGCCGGGAAATCGCAAGACCTCTGCCGATCCCGACGAGGGCTCACCGATTCTTTACTCCGACGATGAAGCCAAGCTCCGACGACCTCCAAATCGCCTCCTCCGACGGTCCCGACGCCGAACCCTAGCTCGCCCCTAACCTCGCTCGGTAGACTGCAGCTATCGGGGAAGGGGAAAAAGGAACTGAAGGCCTTTTTTTTTCTTCATCAATGTATATAAACACATATATTATTATTATTATTATTTTTTTAACATGACTTATACATGCATATTATCAACAGGGGGCCCTTAAATAAAACCTTTATCTATAATTTGTATACATATAACTTGCACATATATATATATATATATATATATATTATGTATATATACAAACTCTTATATACACCTTTATACAGATATATATAATTTTTATATAATCCTTGTACATATACATATATATAATTATATATTTACCTACCTACAAACCTTCCCATATGAATCTTCATAATTGAATATGTTTGCCTATACATGCATAAAACTTCATACATACACACTCACATATATATATATATAACTCGATCTAGGATTACTTGCCGGACGATGACGACGATGAAACGGTAATGCCCTCTCACATTTACACTACACAACGATAATATCATGTTTAAGACATTATCATCTCGCATTCCCCGCTTAAAAGACTATAAGAAAACCTGGGGCGTTACACCGAATGTCTCCCCACCCCCACCCCCCCCCGCCCCCACTAGTACCCGCTTCCTGGATTGCTGGCCGGGAGTGCTCTCGGACCACCTCCTCTCCTGCCTTCGCCTATCGCGGCAAAGGCTACCTGCAAGGTCTGCAGGACCTCCCTCTTGAAATTTTCGAACATCTCCAACGTCACTCCAGCCACCGGGGGCTGCGAGTGGCCGGGGTCGGATCCTCCTCCACCTCCAGCCAAGGAGCTCAGCTCGAGAGTTTCTTGTGTTGGCCACTCTCCACGCTCACTGCACCAAAATGTTGAAACCAATAAATTGGTCTCTCGAGGAGTTCGGGCCATCTTGGCGGGCGAGAGGTGCGGGCAGCTGCCCCCTCTCACCCAGCCCCCTTGGCGGGCGAGAGTTGCGGGTAGTTTCCCCCTCTTGCCCAGCCCCCTTGGCGGGCGAGAGGTGCGGGAAGCTGCCCCTTTCGCCCAGGCCCCTTGGCAGGCGGAAGAGGCGGGCAGCGGCCCCTCTCGCCCAGCCCCCTTGGCGGGCGGGAGAGGCGGGCAGCGGCCCCTCTCGCCCGGCCCCCTTGGCGGGCGAGAGTTGCGAGCAGCTGCCCCCTCTCGCCCATCCCCTTGGGAGGGGGTGAGGGGTGGAGGTGGGCGACCTCACCCTCACCCAGTCACGAGAAGAATGGCTCGGCCTATGTTTAGCGCCTCAGAATGGCAGGATTTGGCTGTTTGCAGGCCAAATCCGAGGGTGTTTTGGTAATCTCGTAGGCCAGAGTGTGGCTATTTGCAGACCCGGCTCCAAAAACTATAAATAAGCCCAAGGGGGAACCATTTGGAGGATCTCTCTTTTTGCCTCCTTTCCCCCTAAGTTCCTTTGTTCGGTGGAGAGAGCCTCCAATGGTGCCCAAGCTTAGCATTGGCTTGGGAGGGGAAGCGCTCTAAGATCTTCCGGGTGTGTGGTGGGACCTCCTCGCTAAGCCCTTGGCCTTGTTCCTAATTCCTTAGCCTCTTGGCCTAGAGCTCTCCTTGGGAGGAGTAAGTGTTGGTCACCCCTCAACTTGTTGAGTGCCGAACTCCTCGAGAGACCAATTTATTGGTTTCAACAGTCGAACTTAGGTGTCGATGGGAAGTTCTCCCTTCCCGTCGACAAGTCGATCCGCTAGCACTGGCAGTAGCACTATCGTCAGGCGCTAGTGATTATATCCACTCGCCTTCCCGTCGACCTTAAGGGCTGATGGGAAGTTATCCCTTCCCATCGGCCCATCGACATGCTAGCACCGGCGGTAGCTCTACCGCCGGGCGCTAGCTACCGGCAAGCAGAACCTCGCCATCTTCCTTCCAAACTCCTTCCCTGGCAATCCAGCTCCAAGACACCTACCATCTTCTCTCTTCCCAAATTGTTAGACATTCACGTCTATTCACGTGCAAATCAATATGATTTAAGTCTATAATTACAATTAAAGACTCATCTTACCCTAAACTATTCATCATCTTCCCCTATTATGAAATTAGGGTTTTCATCTTCTCTCCTCCAATACTCCCTCATATGACCATGGATTTTCACGAAATCAAATCCTATCTCTTCCTTTTGGAGAGAAGAAATGATTGAAGGAACTTTCGCGGCAATCGGTGCCCTAAGATGAAAGCTCTGGTTTGGTCTTTTCGTAAGGATCTCCTTTAGCTCACAAGCCAAGCTCTTTTGAGCTCAACACCTCTCCTACTTTCTTCTACGATCTAGCACCAAGGGAGAGGGGTTGGAAGTTACCTTATTTCGGCAATGGTTGGAGCTCATCTTGATGGCAGCATGGTGGTTGTTGGGAATAGTGCCCTGTAATGTTCCTGATTTGAAGAAGTGCTCAGCTCAATGATAAGTGCAAGTTGTATTTAATGTTCCATCTAGTTCATGCTTGCAGAGATCGACAATATGTCAAGTACATTAGTTATTTCAGTAAGTACTATATCGTCAAGAAGAAGGAGATGTCATCGACAAAGTTCATCATAATGATGGGCAAATCAAAAGCTGAGACTTGGCAAGATCGTCGAACGCAGAATGATGTTCGTCGAACGCTGAAGGAAGATCGTCGAACGTTGAGACTTGGCGAGTTAGTCGAACGCTGAGACTCGGCAAGATCGTCGAACAGAGAAGCAAGATCGTCAAACGCAGAAGCAAGTTCGTCGAATGCAGACTTGGCAAGTTCGTCGAACGCTGGATGGAGTTCGTCGAACGCAGAGACGGGACAAAAGAATGAAGTTCGCCGAACACAGAATGCTGTTCGTCGAACGAAGATTGTCGTTCACCGAATGCAGAGAAGAATGAAGACAAAGGAAGAAATGTCGCCAAGAAGATGCAGCATCATCGACATCAACAAAGAAGCCTTGTCGCTGAAAAGGCTAAGTATGACTGATGGCGTAGGACATCATCGAAGAAAGGCATGTCGTCAAGATGACTGAAGAAAGATAACTGAAGACAAGTAGTTGCTAAAAGTATGATCTGTCGACATGTTATCACTCATATCGTCGAGAAAGCAACGTGATTACGATGACAGTCTGCAAGAAAGAAGATCACGACGATACAGTCAGAGATAGCATATCGTCGTATATGCAAAAGCGCCAGAATGTCTCGTATCGTCGAGATAACAGAATCAGAGGCAGAAGCAAGAAGAATTGAAGATCTACCAATGTGTAAGGCATCGACAAAGTCCTGTCGTCGAGATATTGTCCATGTCGTCGTAACAATGGAAATATCGTCGAGACGGAATTCAAATATTGTGGACACGCTGTCAGCATTTAATGTCGCCGCTTGATTGTCCAATCAGCGCATGCTATTAAAGAATGGGCATGTGACAGTAAAGGACATTACATGTGACCGTTATGCGGGCCATTTGTCCTATAAAAGGGAACAGTGTTTCCCTAGAAAAGTTATCTTGAAAATAGAGAAAAAAATGGAAAAGAATCCCGCCGCTACACTTTAATAGAACAATTTTCTTTTCGGCGGAGAAGAAGAGAAGAAGATCAAGTAGAGAACAAGCATCAAGTGTTCTCTGAAGAATCAGTCATCTCTATCGACTGACAAGAAGCCAATCCTCATCAGGCTAAGAAAAGGCTGAAGAAGATCCAGTGCTGAAACTTCAAATCAAGAAGCATCTCCTTCAACCTAAAGAAGCCAATCTCCATCGGGCTAAGTTGCCAATCTTCATCTGGAAAAAGAAACAGTCTTTCTACTATAATTTCTTGTAAGGCTTGCGGGCCTATTTGTCTAGCTTGAGGGCTGGAGAGCTGTGAGGCTTGAGGGCCAGGGCAGTGGACTTGCGGGTCCAACACCGTCTAGCTTGAGGGCTGGAGAGCTGTGAGGCATGAGGGCCAGGGCAGTGGACTTGCAGGTCCGATCTTGTCGAGCTTGAGGAATTGGGCACAGTAGGGGCTTGCGTGCCTAGGCTGTAGGCACAGGACTTGCAAGTCTGTGTTGTGTAGGGCTTGAGGGCCTGCGTGTCGAGCTTGCAGGCTCGGGTGCAGTAGGGGCTTGCGGGCCTAGGCTGTGGGACTTGTGGGCCCGTAGTGTAAGGCTTGAGGGCCTGAAGATTTGGCAGAATTTGTCGAGCCTAGCACACTGCTGGGTAGGTGCAGAGGGAAAGAGGACTACTCAAGACACCCGGTTTTGAGGAACCTCTATATATCTTTGTGTGTTTTCTGTGTTATGCGTTATAATCTATAGATCCACTAATCAGAAAACAAGAACACCAAAAGGGGATATAATAATTAGTAAAACCTATTCACCCCTCCTCTAGGTGATAAGTTGACACCCAATAAACAACAAGTAGTATCAAAGCGAGGTTGTTCAAAGAAAAGCTTAACAACTTAAACAGATCTGCTCGTGGGTGTTCATTCTTCACAGCTATAGAATCAAGAATGGCTGCTTGTTCTAGAGAGAACTTTGCCCTCTGGAAAGTAAGACTAAAATATTCATGGAGGCAGTGGATCCCCGAATGTTCTTAATTATTCAAGAAGGACCCTCCATGTCTATAATAAAAGATGAAATACTTCTAGGCAGCATGGACAAAGAAGCCAGAAATATCCTAGCTGGTGCAGTAGATCTGCTAACACACCAGAAGATGAGTCATTGCACAACAGCAAAGGACATGTGGGACTTCCTAGGAGTCCTCATGGAAGATTCAAAGGAAGATTTTGAAGAAGAAACCCCTCATGAAGAGGTATGCATCAGAGCACCACTGACCACTTTAGACAGTGAATCATATGATGAAGAATGCTCTAGAGCAGGAGAAAGAATAAGAGCTCACTTGACTCTCTCAGACTGTGACTCTGAGGATGAAGAGGTTCATGGGCTGATGGCTCTATCAGATGAAGAAAATCATGATGAATCACATCATGATCAGGTACGCACCATCCTCACAACTTTACTACCTGCTTCAATAAAGAAAAGCAAGAGTGCATCAGAAGATTGTTCATCTTCTGAGGATGATGCAGAAAACTGCTCATCATGCAACAATAAGAACCATGCTGAACTAATAGTGGAGTTTGGTGATCTCCTGGGAGCTCTGAGAATGAGCAAAAGGATTGTTAAGAAGCAAGCTAAGGAGCTAGAATCACTTAGACCAATTAAGCCTGAGATGAACAAGAAAAAGGGTATGTCCCCCAATGAGGGCACCAACTCCTGTGAGCTCAAGAAAATCATAGACAAGCTTTATGATGAGAGAAGCCAAAGGGATGAACTTATCAAGAAACTTGAGAGTGACCTTCTTAAGGAAAGAAGCTTGGTGGCTCAATTCTCTAAGCCCAAAACTGTACTGCCCATCATTGACACCTTCTCCTACTATAGAAATAGGAGGTGATTGGGTTTTAATGAAGAGGCCATATGTGTTGGGAATGGAGAAAGAGGCAAAACTAAAGCAGAGCCTCAAACCACCTTTCAGAAGGTAGTGCTTCCCTCAAATAGGTATGATCAGGACAGTGTTCATGGTCACTGGATGAATGGAAGCTCCATTAGTCATGGAAATGCTCCTGACTATGGAAAGAGAAAGGGCATGGGGATGAGTGCATTAAAGGCTCGCCATGAGGAAATCCAAATGGCCCATCATGGACCATTTGTGTTTGGTGCCCCAGCCCCCACTCTCAAGGATAAAAGAGCAACATCTTCCCAATCTCTTCCAGATAAGAAGCAGACTTGTTGCCCCAGTATGATCAATTCTCACTTGACCATATCTGATGCCATCAACACCATGTCAGCTACCAAGCTGACATCTGTTGCTGACAAACAGATAAAATCAAGAAGAAACAATCATACTAGAGAAGCCAGTCAACTCTTGGCTGAGAGAGGTAGGAAGAATGCTGTTGCCTTCTCTACTGAACATACTTCAAAAAATGTTCAGAAAAGAAGGTACAACATCCATGAATGTTGGTGCTGTGGCAAAGTGGGACACTTTGCCATTGACTGTTGGCATAACCCTAGTGTGCCTAATGCAAAGGAGAGACCTCCTGGAAGGGCTGTGGTGAGTAGAAGGATTCCATATTATGCTAACAAGAACCTAGGACCCAAGTCACCTTGGGTTCCTAAGGGATCTTAAATCTGTCTTGCAGAGTAGTCCATTTAGCCATTAAAAAGCAAACAAGGCTAATGGACAACAAGTGCTCCAGGCTCAAATCTGGACAAAGAAAAACTCACCACATACCAAGGTGCACTGATCTAGGGGGGATAGTAGTAAAGATAAGTGGACATTCCATCGAGGGGGAGCCACTAGCTCAAGAAGATTTAAAGGCTAAGGTGAAGGTAACCATGTTAATGTTTAACACATAACCTCGTCTTTATCTAAGATTGTAAAAGTAAATTTTCAAAAACCATATCGTCGGAATGATGATTGGTATCGTCGAAATGACCCCTCGACATCGAATTTGCATCATGAAGATATCTAATCATCAGCGGACTCTTAATTAGGCCTAAGCTCAATCATAACAGCTAAACTCGAGTTAGGCAGACATTTAACAAATGACACTTCCACTTCCAACTTGGACACTATAAATAAGGTCAAATGTCTTAAGGTTAAAACACTCTCTACATTAGCCCTAAAAGGCCGTCGTGTTCTCCACGCCTTCTAAGAGTAAATGAGTCGACAGTGCTGAAATCCTCCTGGATCAAGCAAAAGATGGCGCCAAAGAAGGAAGATTCTCTGTACGAAGGAAGTAAAGTGGTGGGGAATGGATTCACAGAAGGATCAGAAGAAATCCCGAGCACCATTATGCTGCTCCAGGCCATCGGCCTGGAATTCGCCCTCTCTGAGCCGACAGTAATATTAAAAAGAGAAGTGCTGGAGTTCTACTCAAATGTCAAGGGTGGCTCAAAGGGAACGTCTGTGAAGATCGTAATCAACGGGATAAGGGTCAAGATAAATCCCAAGATATTAAACAAGGCTCTTCAGTTGCCGGCCTTTGCCAAGGGGGAGGAAGATGAAAAGATCACCCAGGAAGACCTTAACAAGGCTCTGGAATGGTGCTGACACTCCAGCAAGACCTATGGGTATCTGGAAAGGAAAGGCTTCAATCAACAAGGAAAACTTGTGGCAGATATTGTAGGTAAAGCTCTCCTCTGTAACGTAGGGTCGCATGATAGGATATCCAAGCTCATGTTCGAGATAATGGCAAGGATAATCCTAAGTAAAAGGACCAACGGGGGTAAGCAAATCTTCAAGAGGATACAAGAAAGCTTTCAAGCTCCAAATCTGGGAAGAATTCAATCACTATATCTTCTGCTATCCTACCCTGAAAGCTTTAACAAAAAGTATGGAGTAAAAATTCACCACATGAGAAGGATGGACATCAAGATCCTTGACAGATGGGAGAAAACTCTGACTAAACCTCCCAAGAAGTTGAAGACAGCAGAAGACATGAAGAGGAAGGGAGAAAGCTCGTCTGAGGGAAGTGAGTCAGGCAACAGCTCTCCTCCATCTGACTCTGAGGTACCCGTGGAGACAAGGAAAATAACCTTCCAGACCTCTGCCCTAAGTTTGGGATCCGGGACAATGGTAACAACAGGAACAGAACAAGAGGATGATGAAACTGAGGGGGAGAAGAACAACATGCTCCCTGCTCAAGTGGAAGAAGTGATCAATAAGATCATAGTGTCTGTAGATGCTGGTCATTTAGAACTAGCAATGCAAGAGGTCAACCAAGAGAACCCTGCTGATGAGACTAGCAAAGATCAGCAAAGTCTTGAAAAAGAAAATGAGCCAAACCATTCACTCATAAGAAAATCTCTATCTCCAATAATTGAAGGGGATGAAGAAGAGGAACAAGATAGTTCACCTCCAGAGGATAGACCAGTGGAGCTCTCACTATTATCTTAGATAAAGATGCTCCTTGAAGAGCAAAGATTAAAACTTGAAAGCTATGTCACCTATGCTATCATTGATCTAAGAAGGGAACTGTCTGCTGAAACGGCAACCCTAAGAAATGATGTGAAAAATCTGCACGAATTCACACCCGTACTCACAAGGGTATATCTAACCTAGGGGCTAATCAGTCATTGATTGTCGGCAGCATAGAAAAGGCCTACATTGCATCCACCAAGAGGATGACGGAACATAAAACTGATATCAAAGAAAGTCTAGATCACCACAATAAAGATCTAGACAGTCATCTGATTGAGACCATGAATCACTTGGAATTAGG
The DNA here is from genome assembly GCA_033032865.1 of Dactylorhiza incarnata. Lineage (NCBI taxonomy): Eukaryota > Viridiplantae > Streptophyta > Magnoliopsida > Asparagales > Orchidaceae > Dactylorhiza > Dactylorhiza incarnata. Next base: position 4,997,478 of record JAWHQI010000013.1, read on the forward strand.
AATCCACATGATGAAGAACAAGATACTGGCATCCGAGGAGAATCTCCACAGAGGGATATCTGAAGAAGTCATAAAGGGGGAGAGTTTAATGATAAAGACCAGTAGTGATCATGCCATCTGGACCACAAACACCATTAGGGAAGCACTGAATCTTCCTCCTCTATATTATGACGGGCCTACTGAAGAGCAACATACAGATATTCCTGATACTGATAAAGGTAATGAAAAGGAAGCACTGGAGGATGAAGAAACAAAAATGAGAAAGAGAAAGTACAGGGAAGAAATGGAGAAAAAGGATGACTATGAAAGATGGAGTCCCATATCCAGGACCATCATTCTAAAAGCATGGGAGCAAGTGAAAGTTAACAAAGGTGAAAGATACAATGTATACAGTCCTCAAGAATGGGCTAAGCATGAAGATCAAGAAGAAGTAAGGAGAGATTACAGAAGAAATAAGCAAGAAGGAAGAATTCCAGCTGACACTCCTGAATCTTTAAAATATCATCCTAAACCGTTTGAGTACAACATCAGGCAAGCTGATAAGGAGTAGGAAGTTAGTGCTAAGAAAGCAAAGGGTGATGCTGATATGAGCGCACCAGAGATATAGATGGCTAAACCTTCAGGGGGCTAATTGTAGAAATGTCAAAACTTTTGAAAACATTTGGCACTACTTATAAATGAAGTAATATTTGTCAAAATTCTGTGTTCACTCAATTTTAGCTGAAATGTCATCATTACATGCTTATTTGCTGAAAATGTTAAACCCTTTATGTGAATGGCATTTATCATTGAGTTGGTTATGACTTCTTCAAATAGGGGGAGATTGTTGGGAACAGTGCCCTGCAATGTTCCTGATTTGAAGAAGTGCTTAGCTCAATGATAAGTGCAAGTTGTATTTAATGTTCCATCTAGTTCATGCTTGCAGAGATCGACAATATGTCAAGTACTTTAGTTATTTCAGTAAGTACTATATCGTCGAGAAGAAGGAGATGTCATCGACAAAGTATGCTTGTCGTCATAATGATGGGCAAAGCAAAAGCTGAGACTTGGCAAGATCGTCGAACGCAGAATGATGTTCGTCGAACGCAGAAGGAAGATCGTCGAACGCTGAGACTTGGTGAGTTAGTCGAACGCTGAGACTCGGCAAGATCATCGAACGCAGAACAGGATCGTCGAACGCAGAAGCAAGTACGTCGAACGCAGACTTGTCATGTTCGTCGAACGCTGGATGGAGTTCGTCGAACGCAGAGACGGGACAGAAGAATGAAGTTCGTCGAGCATAGAATGCTGTTCGTCGAACAAAGATTGTCGTTCGCCGAACGCAGAGAAGAATGAAGACAAAGGAAGAAATGTCGTCAAGAAGATGCAGCATCGTCGACATCAACAAAGAAGCCTTGTCGCTGAAAAGGCTAAGTATGACTGATGGCGTAGGACATCGTCAAAAAGAAGGCATGTCGTCAAGAAGACTGAAGAAGGACAACTGAAGACAAGCAGTTGCTAAATGTATGATCTGTCGACATGTTATCACTCATATCGTCGAGAAAGCAATGTGATTATGACGACAGTCTGCAAGAAAGAAGATCACGACGATACAGTCAGAGATAACATATCGTCGTATATGCAAAAGCGCCAGAATGTCTCGTATCGTCGAGATAACAGCATCAGAGGCAGAAGCAAGAAGAATTGAAGATCTACCAATGTGTAAGGCATCGACAAAGTCCTATCGTCGAGATATTTTCCATGTCGTCGTAACAATGGAAATATCGTCGAGACGGAATTCAAATATTGCGGACACGCTGTCAGCATTTAATACCGCCGCTTGATTGTCCAATCAGCGCATGCTATTAAAGAATGGGCATGTGACCGTTATGCGGGCCATCTGTCCAATAAAAGGGAACAGTGTTGCCCTAGAAAAGTTATCTTGAAAATAGAGAAAAAGTACGGAAAAGAATCCCGCCGCTACACTTCAATAGAACAATTTTCTTTTCGGCGGAGAAGAAGAGAAGAAGATCAAGTAGAGAACAAGCATCAAGTGTTCTCTGAAGAATCAGTCATCTCTATCGACTAACAAGAAGCCAATCCTCATCAGGCTAAGAAAAGGCTGAAGAAGATCCAGTGCTGAAACTTCAAATCAAGAAGCATCTCCTTCAACCTAAAGAAGCAAATCTCCATCAGGCTAAGTTGCCAATCTTCATCCGGCAGAAGAAACAGTCTTTCTACTAAAATTTCTTGTAAGGCTTGCGGGCCTATTTGTATAGCTTGAGGGCTGGAGAGCTATGAGGCTTGAGGGCCAGGGCAGTGGACTTGCGGGTCCAACACCGTCTAGCTTGAGGGCTGGAGAGCTGTGAGGCTTGAGGGCCAGGGCAGTGGACTTGCGGGTCCGATCTTGTCGAGCTTGAGGGCTCGGGCGCAGTAGGTGCTTGCGGGCCTAGGCTGTAGGCACAAGACTTGCGGGTCTGTGTTGTGTAGGGCTTGAGGGCCTGAGTGTCGAGTTTGCAGGCTCGGGTGCAGTAGGGGCTTGCGGGCCTAGGCTGTAGGACTTGCGGGTCCGTGGTGTAAGGCTTGGGTGCCTGAAGATTTGGCGGCGTATGCCGAGCCTAGCAGACTGCTAGGTAGGCACAAAGGGAAAGAGGACTACTCAAGACACCCAGTCTTGAGGAACCTCTATATATCTTTGTGTGTTTTCTGTGTTATGCGTTATAATCTATAGATCCACTAATAAGAAAACAAGAACACCAAAAGGGGATAAAATAATTTGTAAAACCTATTCACCCCCCCCCCCCCCCCCCTTTAGGTGATAAGTTGACACCCAATAAACAACAGTGGTGGTCGGCCAAGCTCCAAATTCCTCTCCAAGCTTGCTCCTTCAAGAACCCTAAATTAACCCCTTAAGGTGTGAAGAAGAGGAGGAAGAAAAAGAAGAAGAAGAAGAACACGAAGAATGAGGAAGAAGATGAATAGTTCATCTGACTAAGGATACAACCCCTTCATGCTTAAGAGAAAATGAAGAGAGAGAGAGAGAGAGAGAGAGAGAGAGAGAGAGAGAGAGAGAGAGAGCATTAAAGGGTATTAAATGCAATTTCAACTTCCAAGGATAGTGCCAGCCGTTTAATGGCTCTTAAATCCCACATTTGTCTTAGATTTAGGTAATTAGGATACTCACCAAGTAAGATGTCATGGGTCCTGATTTGGCCGCTACCGCCAGTGCTAGCTAAAGCTACCCCCGACGCTAGCTCCTTGCTACCAATTCCTTGGCCATTTGCTTCTTAACTTCCAAGGGTGAGGGTCACACCCACCCCTGGGAATCAGGGTGCATCCATGGCACCACTAGGGTCTCAAGGCTCCTTTCTAGCCCAAGCTTCTCCAAGTGACTCGTGTCACTCGAGGGGTCTAGCTCGAATTGGAATGTTACAAATCCATTAAACGAAGAAACAATTTCATCCCTGAAATCTAAGTTGAGGCTATGGGGATTGAAGGTCAGACTACGTAAATCGAATTTGAAGTACATTTGACGAGGTTATTAGTTTAGTTAATCCTGACTCCCAAGTGCACCTTTATAATTCTCCACAAAAATCGTAATCAAAATTTCATACGAGATGACACTTGAACGTCTCTCATCGCGATGAAGGCCATCATTGTTTCGTACAGGTACGGACTCGTAACTCTACTCATCATAAACAAATTTGTATCTCCCTCAACTATGCACGAGCAGTTGGTCGATACAATCATTTACCATTCATACACGCACATGTGGTTCTCATGACCAAGTCGTGCTAACAAGCACTCAAGGACTTCCATCGAGTCCTTACTCAATTCTTATTTTATAATTACACCCGGTGCTATTTAACACCCAAGGACCTACCACTCGGGTCCTTACCATATACCATTGGATATCACCATCCTTCCACTTACATCAAACCGTCACCGCTACCAATAGAAAGCTGTCATAACTCTAAAGCGAAGAAATGTATAAGTCATGGAATCACTCTCTATGATCCCTTCAAACATTGTATCACGGCTCACAATTCGATATTTAGCAATTTGACCCTTTTGGTAGTTCCCTCTGTTCAAGTGTGTCTACTCAGGTACCAGTTGAGGCGAACAGGGCAGTGGATCGGGCTTGTCCACTTCTAGGCAAGTATGTCACCTCTCATCCTAGGCCTTACGTACTCCCCTAAGAACACACAGGGTATCTGCGTACTGTTTGATACAGCAATGCCTCTAAGTGCAACACTAAGATCTTGGCTCGGAGGACTCAACCAGTCCTTATACAACATAGGACCTACCTTTTGCAGGAAAATCCCAGTCCTCCCAATATGATCTCGAGTCTACCGCTCGCAGGACTAACCTAGCCCTTCCGATATAATACCCGAGCCTACCGCTCGCAAGACTATTTGAGTCCTTCCTTATATCCTGATGCTATTAATTACGTGCATGTCACATTTATTCCACCCTACAAGGTGGGGATTTATATCATCCCACAAGTTACACAGATTCGATAATTTCAACATACAAGTTTCTATTATTCGCACCTCAAGTATGTGCGACCTCTTTCCAGATCAAGCACTGAAGTGAATACCATTGTGAACTCCTTTTTCCAAACTCCACAATGTCTTAATCGCTGACTAAGCATAATCATCATCATCTTTAACACTACATCTCCAAATAATATTTAGGGAAAACCCAAGTCGGTACATGACTAGTCCAATAAACGAAGCGATAAGCTCTCGTACATTTGGACTAGGTTTCTTCAACCACCCATGCGATATATTCATCTCGTGTTTGGGCACAACCTTAGGGGCATATATCCATCGACTTAAGGTTCTTACCCTATAAATCCCTATACCGACGCACTTGTACATTAGCCGTGATGTTGAAAATCTGTTTTTTGGCGGCAACCACGTTGCATCCCATAGTGAAGAGAGCACATATAAATAACATCCAATCAATCTGTACCAATTATGTGTGTTGGGACTTGACATGAACCAAGGTACAAGGTTCGAGATTATTTCCCTTCGATGCGGGTTATGCGGACACCGAAGGTAAGGCATAATTCCCAATATGATAAACCAATCCAATCAATTCCAAGCGCCCTACCATCTCCGCCAATTACGGTTCAAGACATGTCTAATTAAATAACAAATCCTTAATATCATACATTGTAGGACTAGCAATATCAACATGCCCGAGATAAGTACATACTTCTCATTCGTGATGAGAGTTCCCATTGCTTGTATAAGTAGTGACCTGTAATTTTTTCCAGCATGATCAAATTCTTGATCTCCACCAAGTACACATACATAGTCCAGTAACATCTTCATTTCCAAAAGAAGTTAACTTGCTATTATTTAAAGGTAAAATCTTCTGCAAACTTAAGATTTGTCACAAGTCGATCTCGCCATGAGGGAGATCTCATAAACCCTTAACATTTATCATGTAAAATTAAAAAAAGTATTCATGTTACCAAGCACTATTGTAGGCTCATGGCGAGGTGAATCCATGACTCTACACCTCGCATAGGTCATAATCACCTCATTCCTTTCTAAGAACACGAGGCCCAAGTCAGGTGTTACTTTTATCTAACCCAGGTCTTACTTATACTTGTACCGAATTCAGAAATTGGTGCGAATTTCTCTTGCAATTTAGATCATTTCATTTAAGGGCTATTCAACCATGAACATAAACCTTATCCAAAAGTTGGGTTACGATACAGAGCCTCTAGAAAACTGCCTCGTCGAGGTAATACTGTTACATGTGCTCTTACTTGCACTGGTATTCTTCCCAAACTCCATGGCATCCAAAAATTTGACCCTTTTGAAAGTAATTTGCTCACCCTCTTCGTGCATTTACAACTGCACCTTACAGATGGAAGATCGACATGCATTAAGACGCCATGACTACTACTACGTATGTTTAGACTTTGGTTATGGCCAATACTCTTAATAATTTCCACATCAATAAAAGTCAACCGTGGAATAGGAGATCAATTACTCATTTATTCTGAGGACGATCAAGTCGAATCCAATCATCCTGAGAGCATAGAGAAACAATGATCATCCTTGAAATGTTCAATTATCTAAATTCGAAAGCGAAATCTTCTCTCGATCACAACTTGGTGTTAGCAGTCCCCCTTGCTCAGGGTGAACAAATTGTTCAAGGACTACGACCTTCTAATGTTTAAAAATTGTGAAGATTTTCCAACTCCCTGGTAAGTCCAGGGCCTTGGGACGTTACAGTCTTGGCGCTAGGGGCTTCCGGTGGCAGCCGTCGACAAGTTCTTCTTCACATGTACACCTCAGAATTAACTTCTCCTTTTTACCATTCATTTCTATTGTTTAGATAAACTGCAATATGTTTTCATTCCTTCATTCTTATTTTTCTTCACTGTAAGATCATTTCAGTGTGAGACAATATAAATCTAGGTTTTTTGATCAAAATTTAGTTGATTGTGTTTAGTAATTTTATCGATCAAACTTTTGTTGTTCAACTTCAAGGCTGAAAAGTGGGTTCATTATTTCATAATTATTTGCATTTGTGCGAGACAATTAATTTCTCAATTTTAATGGGAGTTTACATAATTACATTTTGCATTTCGGATCTGAATTTTTCATAATATAAAATACGATTTCAAATAACTATTCAACCAAGCAGTTTAAATGAAAAAAATTATATCTGATCATCACTTATTCACAAGCTCTCCAAACATTATGCAACTTTTTCATCATTACTTCTCAAAGAGCTATATTTAATTAGCCTTATTCGATCAGCAGCTTTTTCATCAACAACATCTACCCCAAGCAGAGCCATAGAAAATCCACTCATTGGCCACAAATATATTTGAACAATTACATCGAAGCGCACAAAGTTTATTATCTAGGACTATATTTCTTGCCATTTTTTTTACATTTAGTTCATTAGTTTTGATGGGGTCTCCCTCAATTTATATGAATTTTGGGCTGCGATTAGCCAGAATTTCATGACCCGCACTAACTTAATAGGGGGTTATGGAGGAAACTGCCACGCATGATCCACGCGTGATCCATGTGCCAACCGCCATTGCACCCCACGGCTGGTGATAAGTAGTTTTTATACAACCTTTTTAGTATAAATTTTAGTAATTATTTAATATGAAAATTTCTTTTTCATGTCAATTTTAGCTCATAAGTAGTTCTTTTATAAAATTTGTTTCTAATTTAGTTTACTTGCATTTTTGCAGAATATTAGGACAAGTTTGGAAAAATTTGCATTACACGCCCTAGGTCACGCCCGTGACTAAGGGCGTGTAATCATAAGATCATCCATAATTGATGCCGCACAATTTGAGCTCGTCCATAGCAAGTCACGCCCTCGGTCACGCCCGTGACCCAGTCGTCACGCCCGTGACCAAGGGCGTGTAAACATAGAATCTTCCCAGCGGAGCTGTCGTCGAGACGTGGAGATGTCGCTGAGAAGTCAACTAATGTCAAGCTTGTGACCCATATTTCACGGCCGTGACATTCCCGCGTGATCCTTGTTCACCGCTGCGCCGCAATCGAGCACACGTTGCATTAAATGAAGTCGTCCAAGTACACGGTCGTGACATGTCCTTTTTTGCCGCGCCATCACGCAAGACCCACGCCGCTGTCCCAACTGAGATGAACAGTGGTTACATGCCCTTGGTCACACCCATGACCGAGGGCATGTAACTTGAATTTTTTTCTATAAATGCCAGAGGTCTCCTTGAGTCCAGGGTTGAGAAAATTGGAGAGGGGTAGGTGTTGCTAGAGCTGATAGTTGCCATTTTCAAGTATTTTCATGTTTTTATTTTCCATGTTCTCTCTCTCTCTTTCTCTCTTCTTTGCAAGTATGGTTCTAATTTAGTTTTCATGCAATAGTTTTTATGAACTTGTAATCTTTTTTTGCTAGTGTTGTAACCTTTCTTTAAGGCTTGTAATAGTTTTTATTTCAATAAAAATTAGTTTTGCTCTATTTCATTCTCTCTTTCTACTTTACTTAATTTCTCCTTAATGCACTTTTATTTTTCTCTCCTTTCTCCCTTCACCATGATTAACTAATTCTCATTAGTGCTCGATTGAAATGATCCGAGGATAAGATAATCAAGTTATGATTTTTCTAAAGCTCTCTTTTACCGTTTTTGTAAATACTTGATTTACTCTTGATTTTTAATTAGCGAGATCATATTTTCGATATATGGTTTTCGCTTTAGTTTTCATACTTAGCTAGCCGGGAGGCTCAAAGTATGAATCGATCACTCAAGAGTAAAGAGAGTTGCACGCACCCCTCGAGAGAGAATGACGTAAATCTCCCGGATTGGAGTCAAATCCAATAGAGGGGGTCACAACGTAAAACAAGTTTTAGGTAATCGATTATAGAATGAGAGTTCGGTTGATTTTTCCTAAACTTAGTTGAGCATTTCCCTCGAGAGAGGCAGGTTCAAGCATCAGGAACCTCCACGGTCAAGTAGTTTACTTAAACAAAATTAGAATTAATTTTTCCTTCAATTGATTATTCTCACTCCAAGGTGATTTTAGATTGAGCACTAATCCTCTTTACCATCCATTAAACTTTAATTTTGTTTGCAAATTGTCTCTTTTAGTTAAGTAAAACAAACCTTAAAATATCATTAGATAAGATAATAGTGATCTCCTCAAAGTAGAAGTAATCAACGTGCCCGGAGGAATACGACCTTGGTATTTTCAAAATATCATATACTATAGACGATAAGGTACACTTGCCTTCATCGGATATAGTTTGGAAAATATCATCAATCTCTTTGCTTTTTCATATTTCCAAATCTCTAAGTAAGAAGCACTAATTTATATCGAATCAAGCTTTTGGGGCCATTGTCGGGGACTATTGCGTAGATATTTTGAAAAGAGGATAGCTATTAATTTTATCATGTTTCTTTTTATTTTATTTTACTTTCTCTAGTTTCAAAAATATTAAAGGTGTAATCTAAATCTTGGTAAGGGACGTTTGGGTTATCATCCCATCACACCTCCTAGTACCGGTGAGAACCCTTCACAGGGTATACCTCTTTCTTTCTTCATTTTTAGTTTTATTATTCTCTCTTTTCTCATTTTCTCTTTCTTCTTTCCCCTTTTCCTTTACAGTGTATGACCCGAGGTAGCACTTAGAATATTCCTTTTGATCCAGAGATCGAGTGAACCCTTTCGCGGCGCCTCCATTCTCGTGATCAGGAAATACACTTATTATTCGAAGAGTCGATCGGGAACACTAACACAACAAATATGGATCATAATCTTAACCTTCCTAATCCTAACGAGCCCAATCTTAATGAGGCCGCGCAACGGACCATGTCCTATTATGCGCGGCCAAATCTGGAAGGCACACAGCCAAGTATTGTTCGCCCCAATGTGGCTAACAATAACTTTGAGATCAAGTCCAACATCATACAAATGGTGCATTAATTAGTGACCTTCGATGGTCAGCCAGACGAAGATCCAAACTGTCATATTTCTAATTTTCTTGAAATTTGCGACACGATTAAATCAATGGCATCACCGATGACGCCATTCGATTATGTCTTTTTCCTTTTTCTTTGCGGTCTAAGGCCAAGCAGTGGTTGGGCTCACTTCCTAGGGAGTCCATCACTACATGGGCCGATATGGCAGAAAAATTTCTCACTAAATATTTCCCGCCTGCAAAGACCACCAAAATGCGAACAGATATTGCATCATTTATTCAAATCGACTCGGAGACTCTCTATGATACATAGGAGTGCTTCAAGGAGCTTTTGCGTAGATGCCCTGTAACATCCAAATTCGACCTAGGTCCCTCAGGAGTGTGTTGTGTTGCCGAGAGTTGACTCGGGCTCGGCAGAAGCCCTAAGACCCTGAGGTGGTCAGGTTTGAGTCACGGTCAGCAAGTGATGATTGATTTACTCTACTCTAATTATAATGTTGTAAGTATAAGTATGTCCTGGCAGTCCAGAAATAGGCTTTGATAGAAGTAGGTTAGGTTAGTCTAGAAAAATTTAGGAAAAGAAATGTGCCAAGTCAAAATCGACGGGGCTTCCCATCGATCGATTGGACCGTCCCATCGATCGATGGGAGCTCCCGTCGATCATTATCATCAGCTGGGAATGATGTTTCCATAGGCTCTAAGTCAAAATCGACGGGGATTTCCCTTCGATCGATGGGACTGTCCCATCGATCGAATGGAGCTCCCGTCGATCTTCGCCATTAACTGGGAAGATGTTTTCCCTAGGCTCTAAGTTGAAATCGATGAGAAAGACTATGTTAAAGTCGATGGGAAGATTTAAATGTTGACAGGAAAGACTATGCTAAAGTCGACGGGAAGATTTAAATGTCGACGAGAAAGACTATGTTAAAGTCAACGGGAAGAACAATGAAAATCGATGGGAAAGCTGTCTTATAATCAACGGGAAAGTCTATCTAGAATCGACAGGAAAACCTGTCTGAAACTCGACGACACAGAAGAATTAAAATCGACGGGAAGAATGAAGATCGACAGGATAGAAGACTTCAAATCAACGGGAAGAATGAAAATCGACGGGACAGACCAAGAATTGACTGAACAGTGTCAAAATCTACAGAACAGTACCAATTGCGAAATTCTAGGCTAAAAGTGGAATTAATGTCCAATAAAGAGCTGACACCTGGAGTTACAAGGCATGGCATGGCATGGGAAGTTGTTTTCATTAATGCTTATTAATGCAAATCAAATCCCACACTCTCTCCTTTCTTAAACCAAAAGGGCTGATCACTTCTCAAATCATCTTCTCCTTCTTCTTCTTCTTCTTCCACATCTTCTTCCACCCTCACACCTCAAGGAGCTCCAACAACTTTCCTTGAAGGAGCAAAGCTTAGAGAAGAATATTTGGAGCTGGACCGACAACCACCATGCTTCCATGAAGAAAAGCTTGTACCATGGCCGAATTAAGGTGACTTCTGACCCCTCTCCCTTGTCACTAGATCTTTAGATCTAAAATTGGAGAGATGTTGAGCTCAAAAGAGCTTGATTTGGCAAGATTAATAGAGTTTCGTAGGAAGAGACCACGCTAGAACTTCTGTTCTAGGGCGTCGTTCGCCGAGAGAATGTCTTCGATCAACTCATCTCTTCAATATGAAGGTGTAGGTCTTGATTTCATGAAGAGCGTGTTGGAGTTTCTGAGATGATCTCAAAGCAATCAACAGTTAGTCTTGCTGCCAACGCAATATGAGCCTATAGGGCCGCACATAAAAGCGTTTGGAGAAGTTGGAGAAAGGATTGTGTTGGCCTTACTCATATTGGATATGAGTGGAGGACCAATCCTGTGACTGCTTGGAATTAAGTTGAGAATGTCTCAACGGGAAATCGTTTAAAGGGTTTAAACGAATGGATTTACACTAGATAATTCGGCTAAAGGGTTTAGACGAATTTGGCTAAAGAGTTTAGACGAATTCGGCTAAAGGCTTTAAACGAATTCGGCTAAAGGGTTTAGACGAATTCGGCTAAAGTCAAATTCGGCTAAATGGTTTCGCCGAATTTATATAGCCGAATTTATATATATAGACGAATTCGTCGAAATGGTTTCGCCGAATTCGGTTATAGTGATTACGAATTCGGTTAATTTGATTAGTCGAATTCGGCGAATGTAAATCTGGACAGATTTTCTGTTTTTCCCCCTGGTCTGCGGATAGCCGATTTTATGCCTTGCGTATAAAATGAACGTGATTAGGGCTTCGATAGACACAGTTTTTTAGATCGAGCCTTTTTACGAGAGAGAAAAGACGGAAGTGTTCTGATCGTTCTCGTTCCGTCCGCTGATCGTCCTTCCGCCGCCGCTGGTCGCCGCCGTTGGTCACCGCCGCCCTTGGATCGGATCTAGCAGTCCGTGGGGACGTTGGGAGCATCCTTCTCCGACCTAGTTCTTGTGCGACAAGAAGCTAGGGTTCTCCTTTGCTTGTGTGGACTTCTGTAGAGGGATTGATGATGAGTCTGGTTTATACAGTGATTTCTGGCCTCATTTGGGTTTGTTTTAGTGTCAATGCACTTCATTTGCTGTTCATATACGCTTATATTGATAGCATGGCGTTTCTGCGCCTTTTGTGCAATCCTTTCCCCTTTGTGGCATGTTTTTCCTATTTATTACTGTATGCCTGTGTTATGGATCCGGTGGTGTGCATGGATCGGGGTTATGTGTACCTTTCCTGCAGGTCCTAGAGTCGTGTGCACGTTCGGGATGGTGCGGGATGATTTTTGGCCTAAAAAGCCTCTGATCGTGCGCATTCCTTCGCGCACGATCAGGCGCACGATCATTGATCGTGCGTTAATTCCCAGCCCAGATCAAGATCGGACCAAAGATATGCGCACGATCACAGGCCTTTCTTCGGGCACGACCACTGGTCATGCGCCCCTGACCGTGCGATGTTTTTTATTTTCCCTTTGCTACAGGTTGACTGCGCACGATCACAGGCATTCCTTTGCGCACGACCATTGGTCGTGCGCCACTGACCGTGCGCAGTACTTATTCTGCTCCCTATTTAAGGCGCTGTTCTGCGATTTTAGGTATTCAACAAGGTTTTTGGCGCGATTTCTGCGCGCGACTCCGCCGTTCCACCTCTCCAAGGTCCCTCCTTCCATTCCTCCCCTTGAGAAAGCTTCATCCATTGATCCTAAGGGCATTCTAGGGTCCCGGAAGCATTCTTCGCCATCTACGGCCAGCATTCCAAGAGGAAGACATCACCATTGGGGGAAGAAGAAGTGAACCCAGCTCTGAGAAGAAGACGGGCAGCAGTTGGAGGTAGTGACAGCCTCTACATCCCGGAAGCAACCAAGGACTGAGCTTGGAGGAGGCGTGACGACCCCCCATTGTTACCACGATCCGCGGCGAGGCTTCTCATCTCGTGGTTACTTCTACCCTTTCTCTTTTTGTGATTTGTACTCTTAATAGTTGTAATGAACTGAATGAACATCTATTTGTCTATGAATGGAAGTTTATTTATGATCTTGTCTCTTCGTTATGCTGTGTTGTGATGCGCTCCGCCCCCGCTCCACTTACACCCACACATTTTAGCACCCGCTCTAGCAAGAGCTGGAAGCGATAGCGAAGAGGTGCCTTCGACCCTCACCCCTCACATTTGCACTCACCTCATCCATATGCTCACCGGCCATCCGCTAAGCGAAGCACGACATCGCGGCCTGCACTGAACCCATCCAGCAAGCGAAGCGGTGATTGCGACCCGCATAGTGTCTAGTTTTCTCATTTCCCGTTCTATAAAATCAACCAAATCCCCCTCTTGTTTTGTTAAACCTAGAACCCCCATAATTAATTTCCTAACAAGCAAATCGTATTCCCTAACTTGCGGTCCTTTGAGAACAATATTCGGGGAGCTACTCCCTACTTTTATTACTTGACAACGACTGGTGCACTGCCGTCGTACCGCATTTCGTGCCCGCTAATTAGCGGTGTGGAAATAGCGCGTCAAGTTTTTGGCGCCGTTGCCGGGGACTGCAAGCGGTTATGATTTATTTGTTGGGGAAGTTAGTTTAAGGGTGCTTTTGTTTTTGATATTTCTCTTTTTGGTATAGTGTGCGCATGTATAGACATCATCCTGGTGAATTTGCAGCATTTGATCCTAAGATAGAGCGTACTTTGCGGGCGCGTCTACGTGCGGCTGCCACCATGAATGTTAATGAAAATCAGGCTAATCCAGGAGTGGGAAATGCACCGGCCGCAGCTCATGCGGCTGATGAGAACGAAGTGGTTAGGCCACGGCCTAGGACCATGAGGGATTACACCACTCCTACTGTGGGGAGTGTGTACCCCGGATTTGGCCCGGCTATTACTAACAACAATTTTGAGATAAAGCCGACCATTCTGAATATGATCCGCAATAATGCCCAATTCTCCGGGTTAACCAGTGAAGACCCCCATCTTCACCTAGCTGAATTTGCGGAGATTTGCGGTACATTTCGGTACGCAGGAATTGCTGATGAGACGGTGAAACTCAGGTTGTTTCCATTCTCCCTCCGCGACAAGGCGAAGGCTTGGCTCCACACAATACCACCCGGCGCAGCTACCACCTGGGATGCTCTGCAGACGAAGTTTTTGGCAAAATTCCACCCGGTGGACAAGGTTGTAAACTTGCGGAGAGAAATCGCAACCTTCCGGCAACACGATCAGGAGACCCTTGCGGAAGCATGGGATAGGTTCACGGACCTCCTCCGGAAGTGCCCTCAGCATGAGCTACAGCCTTGGAGCTTGGTGGAAAATTCCTACTTTGCAATTGAGCCCAATTATAGGGCCATGATTGACGCAGCTGCAGGCGGCACCCTGATGAACCATACACCCGAGGACGCACTGAGGATTCTCCAGGACACCGCCACTCATAGCTCGTTCTGGACTGCTGGGAGAAACGCCCCAAGGAATGCTCGTGGACTCTTTGAGGAGAGCACATCGGGCGCATCTGCCGAGGTGGCGTCGGCACCTTATGACAACGTCATGCTACTTAAGAGGCCTGCCCTCCCTCCTGCCCCAGTAATGGCCATTTCGTGTCAAGGATGTGGAAACCTCGGGCATCATGCTTATGAGTACCCCTCAGGTGAGCAACCCGCTGAATTAACTTTTGATGAAAGTGTGAATTATTTGAATGATCAAAATCAGGGAATACCATTTAACAACGCTTATAACCCGGCCGTGAGGAGTCACCCGAACTTCTCATGGAAACAAAACGTGCCTAACCAACGATGGCAAGGAGGCTCGCATCAATTTGATGCGCAAGCCTCTGGTAGCAAACCAAGGCCGCCACAACCGGGGTTTGCTCAAAATGCACCACCGCAGAGGAAGAGCGCATTGGAAGAAATGATGGAAAAATTTGTTGATCTGGCTCAAACAAATATGGCCAATCAAACTGCGTCAATGCGGAACTTGGAGACGCAGCTAGGCCAATTGGCCCAGGTATTCTCCGAGCGTATGCAAGGCGCTCTTCCAAGCAATTCTGAAAAGAACCCACGGGAGCAAGGCAAAAGCATTGCTGACGCAGATGGTGGTCAAGTGAGCCCTTGCATTGTTGAATGTACTATCAATAACATCGAAGTTGCCGCGCTTTGCAACTCTGGTGCATCTCGCAACATTCTTGCTCTGCAAGACGTTGAGAGGTTGCACCTAACAATGAACTCTGAGGACCGGAAGTCGCTGGTATTGGCTAATGGAGTGACTGTCGAAACTGAAGGTGAGATTCTTGAGGTTGTAGAAAATCTTAATGGAACGAATGTGGTCACTGACTTTCAGATTCTCGGCCCCATGGAAAATGATTCCATGCCAATCTTGGGGGTTCCTTTTCTGAAGGAGAGAGGCGCAACCCTCCACATCGCCATGGGCTGTGTCACTCTACCTTCCAATGCAGCGAATCTTTCTGGATTATCTTATCTTCCTAACTTCTCTGTAAGTAAAAGTAAGTGCAGGTCTAATGAGGAAAAATCTGACTTTGACGTGAAGAATCCTAGAGAGGAGAAAAGTATCACTCTGCTGAAAGAAGTAGCGAAGCAGCTCACAAATAATGAGTTGGAGATAGAAGGGAAAAGCAATGAGACCAAGGCGTTGGAAGTCTTGGGAGAAGGCGGAGCGACGAGCCTTCCAAACAATGTCTTTATTGAGAATAAGAAATGTAAACAATCTAAACAGGTTCATTGGGCTGATCTACCCCCTCTTGAGGGTGCAGAAATGAAGCCCCCGGCTGATCCCAATCCGACAAACACTATCGCTCCTCCCACCCTTGGTGCTCGGTGGCGTTCTCCTTCGGTGGAAAAGCTGAAGCGGGAAAGAATCCTGCATGCTGCGCGCTCTGCAGCCCTCCGGCGCGAGAAGGAGGAGGTTAGGGGCTAGGGAGAGACATCTTCCTTCGGCCCTAAAGCTTTCACCTCCTGCCCATCTCGCGTGACTGGGGAGAACCACCACAAATCAGCATATAGCTGATGCGTGCCGAGATCTCCGGGCTGTGCTGTGTGCCATCTGTGATGTTTCTGTGCTTCTTGTTTCATGTTATTTGCTGCGTAGTACTGTCTCTTTAGCTTTTTATTATAAGACTTGTGCTATCAAACTATAATACAGGTATTTGGTCCACCTTCAAGGACGTTAAACAAAAGGGCTCTTGGGAGACAACCCATTTGGGACCATTTGGTTCCGTTCTTTCTTGTCATTTTCTTTGCTATTTTTGTTGTGTTGGGACCCTTTTAATCGCAGATCCGCATCTATTGGAGCATGGCAGGATCACCGCCTTCTGAACAAAACGCCATATCTTCTGGTATGCTCATTTCTGAGCATGGGGTAATCTCTCCTCTGAGCCTTCTTAAGCTTATGCCGCTATCGAACATATTTTTTGCTTAGTATAAGTCTGGGGGAGTAAGAGTTATCGTTACCTCGTGCACATGCACAGTGCACAGCATACTAGGATTTACGATGTGTTATATTGTAGCATTGCTCATCTCATGGCACACCACGACACCCACGTGAGCGCACTTAACTGTAGGCGCGCGACGAGTCTAACTAGTCTCGGTTGTGTGAAGGGGAAATCACGGTGCGGGGTTAGGATTGCAAGACGAAGTGCTTTGTTGACTCCTGTAGTGCTCCTAGTCGAGTGCTCATGTCTCGTAGGAATTCGTGTAGATTTAATTTATTTTTATGCTTTTAGTTTACATTTTTCTATTAGCGTAAATATTGTTTACTTTACTCAATTTGGTGAATCCGGTGTGAATCAAACGGTAGCATAGGAATGTGTGTAGACGTTCATTAGTCTTGTGTTGCCCGAGTCGGGAGGAAGGATTATCTTTCTCGGTGGCTAGAACTCGCCCCAAGCGATTCTTGAAACATGGGTATTCGGTTGGTCAATTGCGTGAAGGTGATATAGGCCATCATTTTGGCCCGGTTGAGCCTTTGCACCCTTTCCTATCGATTTATCCTCGTTAGCCCAGTTGTGCCTACCCGTTTTTTGATTCAGCCCCACTTGTATCGCACCAAAGCCCAAAATCCAATCCTAGTCACACACCCAAATCTGAGCTCTAGCTGTTTATTATTTTTGCAAGTTGGGTTGTTGATGTGGTGACATGTGTGTGAAGTTGTGGATATGTTTTAGTGTTTATTTGCTGAAAATGATAAGAAAAGAAAAAAGAAAAAAAAATGAAAAAGAGAAAAGATGCGAGAAGAAAAGAAAAGGATATGAGTTTGAATGAAAAATTCTTTCGTATAAGTTTCAGTTTGGCAGTAGGCGGTGCACGCACCCATGTTGTTAATTCCAAGTCTGGGGGTGTAGTGTACCCGCATGTTTGTGTGGTGATGAGGATAGTTTTTCTGAGCTAGCTCATTTGGGTTTAGTGTCTGAGCTATCGCTTTTATCTTTGTTTACCTCACCTAAACCCAAGCCTCACCTCAAACCTAAAAGTCCTATTGATTCACGCATGTGAGTTATACCTGTGCCGTGGAGAGAGTGCGAACGGGCAAACCTATGGTCACCGACATTGATGGATTTCAATGGAGTTGTCCCGAGTCCCGATCTTTGGCAACGCTTGCCTCAGCGTTCAGTTTACTTTCTTCCTATGTACGACCTTATGATTCACCGTGATTCACTTGTTGAGTAAACGTAATATATAAATACACTCTTAGAAAATTTTAAACTAACATGTATATTTAGAAATTTTGTCTACTCGATTTCTATGCACATGCGTATGAGACTTCGCATATTACTCCGCCCTTGCAATTTCTAACCCTACTATGTCTTTTCTCGCTCCGCCGGATTTGTTTGCTCGGGACGCGCAAACAGGTAAGTCTGGGGGTGTGATGAGTCTGGTTTATACAGTGATTTTTGGCCTCATTTGGGTTTGTTTTAGTGTCAATGCACTTCATTTGCTGTTCATATACGCTTATATTGATAGCATGGCGTTTCTGCGCCTTTTGTGCAATCCTTTCCCCTTTGTGGCATGTTTTTCCTATTTATTACTGTATGCCTGTGTTATGGATCCGGTGGTGTGCATGGATCGGGGTTATGTGTACTTTTCCTGCAGGTCCTGGGGTCGTGTGCACGTTCGGGATGGTGCGGGATGATTTTTGGCCTAAAAAGCCTCTGATCGTGCGCATTCCTTCGCGCACGATCAGGCGCACGATCATTGATCGTGCGTTAATTCCCAGCCCAGATCAAGATCGGACCAAAGATATGCGCACGATCACAGGCCTTTCTTCGCGCACGACCACTGGTCGTGCGCCCCTGACCGTGCGATGTTTTCTATTTTCCCTTTGCTATAGGTTGACTGCGCACGATCACAGGCATTCCTTCGCGCACGACCATTGGTTGTGCGCCACTGACCATGCACAGTACTTATTCTGCTCCCTATTTAAGGCGCTGTTGCGCGATTTTAGGTATTCAGCAAGGTTTTTGGCGCAATTTCTGCGCGCGACTCCGCCGTTCCACCTCTCCAAGGTCCCTCCTTCCATTCCTCCCCTTGAGAAAGCTTCATCCATTGATCCTAAGGGCATTCTAGGGTCTCGGAAGCATTCTTCGCCATCTACGGCCAACATTCCAAGAGGAAGACATCTCCATTGGGGGAAGAAGAAGTGAACCCAGCTCTGAGAAGAAGACGGGCAGCAGTTGGAGGTAGTGACAGCCTCTACATCCCGGAAGCAACCAAGGACTGAGCTCGGAGGAGGCGTGATGACCCCCCATTCCGACCACGATCCGCGGCGAGGCTTCTCATCTCGTGGTTACTTCTACCCTTTCTCTTTTTGTGATTTGTACTCTTAATAGTTGTAATGAACTGAATGAACATCTATTTGTCTATGAATGGAAGTTTATTTATGATCTTGTCTCTTCGTTATGCTGTGTTGTGATGCGCTCCGCCCCCGCTCCACTTACACCCACACATTCTAGCACCCGCTCTAGCAAGAGCTGGAAGCGATAGCGAAGAGGTGCCTTCGACCCTCACCCCTCACATTTGCACTCACCTCATCCATATGCTCACCGGCCATCCGCTAAGCGAAGCACGGCATCGCGGCCTGCACTAAACCCATCCACCAAACGAAGCGGTGATTGCGACCCGCATAGTGTCTAGTTTTCTCATTTCCCATTCTATAAAATCAACCAAATCCCCCTCTTGTTTTGTTAAACCTAGAACCCCCCATAATTAATTTCCTAACAAGCAAATCGTATTCCCTAACTTGCGGTCCTTTGAGATCGATATTCGGGGAGCTACTCCCTACTTTTATTACTTGACAACGACCGGTGCACTGCCGTCGTACCGCATTTCGTGCCCGCTAATTAGCGGTGTGGAAATAGCGCGTCAAGTTTTTTAGCATGCACTCCCTACTTTTATTTCTCTATGCACTTGAGCATGCGACTTCGCATAATACTCCTCGGTGTAATTTTAAGCCAGCTATTAATTTTTCCCCGCCTGCTTAGGATGTGTTTGCTCGGGACGTGCAAACAGGTAAGTCTGGGGGTGTGATGAGTCCAGTTTATATAGTGGTTTCCGGACTCATCTGGGATAGTTTTCATGCACTTGCACTTCACTTTAGGCCTATATTCAATTCTATTTGATCACGTTGCCCATTTCATTGCTTAGTGCACGTTTATGCCCATTTTGGTGTGTTTTCATGTATTTCTGTGGTCTAGTATATTTTCATGCAGGTCCAAGGGTTGTGCGACACTCGGGATGGGTTCTAGGGGATTTTCGGTCGAAAAAGCCACTTGGTCGTGCGTTAATTCCCGTCCCTGAGTGAGCCCTGATTGAGTGACCGCGCACGATCATTGGCCTTCTTCGCGCACGACCACTGGTCGTGCGCCACTGACTGTGCGATTCTGTGCAGATCTGGCTATGCTACAGGTTCTTCGCGCACGATCAGAGGCATTTCTTCGCGCACGACCATTGGTCGTGCGCCGTTGACCGTGCGTGTTGTGTATTTATGCTCCGTCTATAAATAGAAAGATGCGATTTTAGGTCGGGGAGATCACTTCCAGTCCGCCGTTTTCCGCCTATTTCGGGGAGTTCCGACCCCTCCAGCACCGCCCACCTTAGGGAGGACCTCCGGGCAAGCTTTCAACGCCAAATCGTCGCTGGAGCTTCCTCTTGGCCTCCTCCTTCATCCTTGGGCTTCAAGAAGGGAGTCAACCTAGCCTTCTCTTTCAAGATTGGAGCAGCTTGCGATCATTCCTCCGGTTCGTGACACGAAGAAGACGGGTCCACTGGAAGGTAGTGACAGCCTTCTCTACCCCGGACACAGTTGAGGACCGAGCTTGGACGCGGATTGACAACCCGGTGTTTCCTTCCGTGAATCCTCAACAAGACTTCAGAGTCGGTCGATTTCGCACACTTATCTCCCCTTGTAGTTGATAGTTTAGTTGTACTTCTTATATATTTGATGAAGTGTGTGTTGACTATTAGCATTTGTACTTAATTATGTCTATGTAATTTGGGTATTCTTGCTTATCATTTTGAGGTGTGCCTTGTGGTGTGGATTCTTGTTTGTGTTGTGCCGCCCTAACAATTGTTAGTGGTGTGCTTTGCAAAGAGGTTCTTGCGACCCTCATTACGCCGGTGTGACCCACTCCATCCGCAAGCCTACTCTTCTTTCCGCCTAGCGAAGCGTGGCACAGCGGCCCGTGTAATCCATTCGCCTTACGAAGCAGTGCGCTCAAGGCCTGCATACTTCAATTCCGCACTTATTCACCTCATCCGCTAGCCTACTCGCCCATCCGCCTAGTGAAGCAGTGCGCTCAAGGCCTGCCTAGTTTCCATCCCGCCAAGCGAAGCATTGTATAGCGGCATTGCATAGGAGTAGTTGTAGCTTTCACTTTATTTTCCACAATCCAAACCAAGCCTCCCGCAATCCATCCGACCTAAAGGACTTCGATCTCAACTCCACCTTACTGTGTTCCTTCCGAGATTCGATACTCGGGGATTTACTCCTCGTTTTATATTACTTGAACGATCGGTACACTGTCGTTTCATGCCGCAGTCGAGCTACCGCCTATAGCGGTGTGCGAGATTTGCGCATCAATTAATCTATTTCGATCCTTGAAGAACTCAAAGGCAGATTTCGGATTTCTCTTTGGAGCACCTTGGTTGAGTATTGACTCAATCCCGCGAAGGTATATTGTATTTGCTTTCTTATTCTCTTGAATCATGAAACCGCAAGATCCGTTGATCTCTTTTTGGGTTGTTCTTGTTCATTTCCGCTGCGCATATTCGATATGTCATCCCTTATGAAGCGGTATAGAAAACCCAATAGATCGGTGGTCTATTGAGGGTGTATTGGAGGAAAGAAGAATTATAGACAATAGTATTTTCTGCTGGAGGAAGCAGATGAACAATATCTTTAGATCTTCATTAAGATATGTGCAGATTTATTATCTGCAGACCAAACTGGATCTATTTTTATATTGCAGTTGTGTTCAAGCCTCTTTTTAGGCATGTTCCAGCTATATCCAGGCCTCAGGCTCAACATAAATGTTGTATCCCTCGAAAAGACCTTTCCAGCGAGTGGTTGTGGCTTATCAGGGGAGCTATGTAGCTCTAGAAAAGTAAAATCGAAAATGGCTTAATAGAATCTTATCCGGTTTATGTACGGGACAGTTTGCTGTCTAGATTTACACTACAGGGTTCAAACCAGATTTTAGATAGGTTAGGCTTAGATCTGGACCTTACGATCAACACGAAAGTTGTAGCCCTTGGAGATACCTTTTCGGAATGGGGTGGTACATGATTTTTGGTGGACTGTAGATCCCAAAAATCACGTTTTAGTAAGCATTGTGGAATATGCACAGATTTTTGAGGTTTTACTGATTTCTCGCAAAATATTTATCGGATGCTTATGAAATTTGGTAGGAATGTGCCTGATGATATTGTGATCACCCCTGTTTAGTTTTATAATTTTTGAATACACATTTACCGTGAAATTGCCTGTCGTATCATTTAATTGTTAAGTACTGTAAATAAGTATTGTGTAATACCACGAGGCCGAAATTTGATAGGAATGATTCACGCCTTATTTATGATCTATGGTAGAAGTTTCAGATGATTTGGTTTTGAAATGAGTCATGAATTTAATATGTCGTTATAATTTGTAATGTTGAAATGAGATGTTAAGTTGATCATTTAGATAAGAATTTTGGAAACGTGCATAAAACCTTACATATATCACTTGGTAATCTAATAGAGAGAGTTAGATTTGTGATAACTGCTTAGTAGAAATTATGATTGATGATCCTTAAAGAGAACAGGCATGAGATGATTGGTATTGACTAAGCGTGATCGAATAATGCTTATGAATTCAATTGTGTTCAAAGCATGCTGGGAATCAAGCATAAGGATTGGTATGGTTAATATGTATGGGCATGTTTGTATAGTGAACTTGATTATGCCATTACACGCACAAGTAGTCCCATAGGATCAAAGAGAGTATTTCCCTTCCGTACACGTACCACCGCACAAGAGTTATGACAACTCGGTATGGGTAGCAGTGATGGTTTGGTGTGGAATATAGGATATGATTTTATCCTAAGGTGATATGTTAAGGACCCGGTTGGTAGGTCCTTGTATGATTAATAACACGGGTGGAGCATAGGAAATTACTTGGGTGTAGTTTCACACGATTGCATAATGATCCTTGTTGAAGGATTACTTGTGGCAGATCTACAAGCTCGCCGGTCGTCATACCGACGGGAGCTGGCGGATATATCTAGAACCGGTCGGACTCGGTCGTTTTGTGCTTACTTCCCAAAGACCCCACCGCGTTATAAAACTCAGTGTTGGGAAAAATCCCTTTGATTAAACTTAACAAATTACCTAAAAGTGATTTTATCTCTTAGGATTGAGTTACCCATTGTATTGTGAGGGTAATCTGGTCATTAGATGTCTTAGGATGTCACACTCAACCTAGGGTGTCAAGACCAGATCAAGAGAATCAAAAATGGGAAATGTTAACATTTGCGTTGAATAGAATTCGACGCAACGTCAAGTTATTGTCGACACTACTCTGACTAGAAGTCCAAGTGGTTCACCTTTTTGTCAAAGTGATTCAAGTCAACGTTACATCGAATAGATATCGATGTAGAGGCCATGGACCTGTCGAAGTATCTTGAGAAGTTGACACAACTTATTCTACAACTCAGAGCAGAAGGAAGTATCGGTCAAAGCTGTTGGAACATGGTCTTTCGCATCTCCTAGGTTTGAGAATAACAAATCCAATGTGTATTTGATCTTGTGTATTTAAGTGTGCAGGAAAATAAAGTCCATATGACTCAAGGATTACATTAGAAGGTTGCCCCCAAATTTGAGCCATCAAACCCAAAACTCCTACTAGCGCCGGCGGTATCACCTAGCGCCTGGCGCTAGCGCTAAGGAACCGCTGAGATGAAACCGCTGAGACGGAACCGCTGAGACTAAACCGCTGAGATGCTGAGAAGAAATCGCTGGGAAGGGAACCGCTGAGATGCAAGCTGGCGTTAGCACATATAGAAGGAGATAGCGCCTGGCGGTATCCGATAGTGCAGGCGGTAGCACGGAGTACAGAAGGCAAGAGAGAATTGTTTCCTCGGATTGAAGATTCTGCCGTGCAAAATATGTCCTAAAATGGGATAGCGCCGGCGGTAGCACTAGCGTAGGCGCTAGAGCTGAGGCTATAAATAAGACCCCTCTTCTCTCGTTTCGGACATACATCAGAGAGAGAGATTGAGTGCTAGAATTCCAGAGGCTGCCTTGGCCGAAAGCTGATGTCCTAACAAAGTTCTGCATACTTCTGAAGGAGAATCTCTTCACGCCGGATCCAAACGAAGTCCGCTTCTACAATGCTTATTCTACAGCGGATCTTCGTCTCCAACTTCAGAGGTTCCTCAAGAGGGAGTTTTTAATTATTTTCATTTCATATTTCTTGTAAACGGTTAGAGAAATCACCTCGTGTTGGCGACTAGGTCTGGGTAGGACTTAGGGAGGAAATTTTCCTCTTGTTGGCGACTAGATCTAGGTTAGATCTAGGGGGTGCTCGAGGCCATATCCGGGGAAGGGTTGGCTAGAGCGGCTTGAGACCGAATACGAGGAGGATAGGCTAGGGCCACCGGTTCGTGGGGATGCGAGTCGGGATAGAAAACAAAAAGAGTCTACTATTATTCGCCACCGATTTCTAGCGTTGTAGAAATCAACTTTTGTAAAACCTTATTTCATATTAATAAAACATGTCTCTACTTTATTTCAATAGTTTTTCTTGATTTCTTGTTGTCTTAATCGCGCATTATTTCAAAGCTTTTCAAAAATAATATAAATTTTAAAAACCCTTATTCACCCCCCTCTAAGGGCGCCTACCGATCCAACAAGTGGTATCATAGCGGTTTTATTCCAATCGGCTTAACAACTGGGAATAATGACGTCTCATGATCTCGCTTTTCTGGTGGGTCAAGGGGTTAGTCGACCACCTCTCTTTACTGGGTCAGATTTTAACTACTAGAAAAATCGAATGATGTGTTTTCTTATGACCATGGATGTAGAAGTATGGAACATGGTAGAAGTTCGGTACTCTCCTCTTACAATTTTAGTGGGAGAGGCGACATTACTAAAACCTAAAGATAAATGGGATGATAACGATAAACTAAGGTGTAAAAATAATGCTAAAGCAATGAACGCTTTATATTGCGCCTTAAATAGGACTGAGTTTAATAGAATTTCTGCATGCATAACTGCTTATGATATTTGGAATCAATTGGAAGTTACTCATGAAGGTACATCGCAGGTGAAAGATGCAAAGCTATTCCATCTGGAATCTGAATATGAAAAATTCAGGATGGATACCGAAGAGGACATCAACTCGATGTACACTCGCTTCACCAAGATCGTCAACACTTCAAAGGCACTTGGAAAGATCTACTCGGACGGTGACTTGGTGAGGAAAATTCTTCGTTCCTTACCTCCAAGGTTCAATCCAAAGGTGATACCCATCTCGGAGTCGCACAACTTAAGAACACTCTAGATCGAGAACCATATTGGGAATCTCTGTTGTTTGTGGGGTGTCTACTTAATCACCTAGAGGGGGGGGGGGGTGAATAGGTTTTTCTTTTTATAATATCCCCCTTTAGGTTTTTCTTTCTTTCTGGTTAATAGATCTAGAAATAAAGAACAAGCCACAGAAAGCACACAACGATCTATAGAGGTTTCTCAAGACCAGGTGTCTTGAGTAGTCCTCTCTCCCTCTGCACCTACCCAGTAGTGTGCTAGGCTCAGCAAATGCCGCCAAAAACTTCAGGCCCTCAAGCCTTACACCTCGGACCTGCAAGTCCCAACAGCCTAGGCCCGCAAGCCCCTACTGCCCCCGAGCCCGCAAGCTCGACACTCAGTCCGTCAAGCCCTACAACACGGACCCGCAAGTCCAAACAGCATAGGCCCGCAAGCCCCTACTTCCCGATTGATAACCTCGACCTGACCGTTAGTTTGGGGGTGGTAAGCGGTGGAAAGTTTATGCGTAACGCCATATTTGATTAAAACTTTAGTGAGTTGGGCGTTGCAGAAATGACTTCCCCTATCACTAACGATCGCTCGAGGGAGACCAAAATGAGAAAACAATTTTTTTAAAAGAAATCATAACGCGGGCATCATTACTTGGAAGAGCTTAGGCCTCTGCCCACCGAGAAACATAATCTACCGCGACTAAAATATATTTATTACCTAAACTTGAAGGAAACGGGCCGACAAAGTCGATGCCCCATAAATCAAAAATCTCACATTCAAGGTAATAATTTTGTTCCATTTCATTTTTATTTGATATGTTTCCGGTCCGTTGGCATCGATCACATCCGCTCACAAAGATTTGAGCATCTTTGAATATGCTTGGCAAATAAAAGCCAGCACTAAGTACTTTGTGGGCGGTGCGGTTTGCTTGATAATGCCCGCCAGTTGGACCTTCATGAACATGCCTTAAAATTTTAAAACCTTCTTCCCGGGAAATGCATCTTCTTACCACCTGATCTGCACAAATGCGAAATAGAAAGGGGTCCTCCCAAAAATAATACTTCAACTCAGAAAAGAATTTCTTCTTTTGCTGAGATGAGTACTCTTTTGGGAGGACGCGGGCCACAAGATAATTGGCCAGATCGGCAAACCAGGGAGTAGAAGAAGAAACATTTAAAAGTTGTTCATCCGGGAAAGAATCATTAAGAAAATTTTCGTTTAACATACCTATCTCGGGGTTTTCTAATCGAGAAAGATGATCAGCCGCTAGATTTTCCGCTCCTCTCTTATCCCGGATCTCCAAGTCGAATTCTTGAAGTAAGAGGATCCAGCGAATAAGACGTGGCTTGGCGTCCGGTTTAGAGAGGAGGTACTTCAAGGCAGAATGATCTGTAAAAACTATAACTTTGGAAAGCGTAATATACGGCCGGAATTTATCAAAAGCGAAAATGATTGCTAAAAGTTCTTTTTCAGTTGTTGTGTAATTTTCTTGCGCCGAGTTAAGAGTCTTGCTAGCGTAATAGATTGGGTGGAAATTTTTATCAATCCGTTGTCCTAGCACCGCACCTACCGCATGGTTACTCGCATCGCACATTATTTCAAATGGCAACTCCCAGACCGGAGCAATCATAATCGGAGCATTAATTAATTTAGATTTTATCAATTCAAAAGCAGCTAAACATGATTCGTCAAAATTAAAAGGGGTATCTTTTTCTAAGAGTTGGGTTAGAGGCTTTGTGATTTTTGAAAAGTCCTTGATAAAGCGCCGATAAAACCCCGCGTGGCCTAGAAAACTTCTAATTGCTTTAATGTTCGTAGGTGGCGGCAGTTTTTCGATTACCTCGACCTTAGCTTGATCGATCTCGATTCCCTTAGCAGAAATTTTGTGACCTAAGACTAACCCTTCTCTCACCATGAAATGGCATTTCTCCCAGTTTAAAGCTAAGTTAGTTTCTTCACAGCGTTCTAAAACCTTAGCCAAATTTTCTAAACATAATGAAAATGAATCACCAAAAACAGAGAAGTCATCCATAAATATTTCCATTATATTTTCTACATATTTATCGAAGATGGCTAACATACACCTCTGAAAGGTAGCAGGTGCGTTGCAAAGGCCGAAAGGCATCCTACGGTAAGCGAAAGTTCCGAAAGGGCAAGTAAATGTTGTCTTCTCTTGGTCCTCAGGTGCGATAGGGATTTGGAAATACCCCGAGAGACCGTCGAGAAAGCAATAAAAACTATGCCCAGATAATCGTTCTAAAATTTGGTCGATAAAAGGGAGGGGAAAGTGATCCTTATGAGTGGCGTCATTAAGCTTACGATAATCGATACACATTCTCCATCCCGTTACCATCCTAGTCGGGATTAACTCATTATTCTCGTTCGCCACTACCGTGATCCCACCCTTCTTAGGCACTACCTAGACTGGACTCACCCACTTACTATCTGAGATTCGATAAATTATTCCCGCATCTAACAACTTAAGCACCTCTCCCTTTACAACCTCTTTCTTGTTTGGATTAAGACGACGTTGAGGTTGGATTACAGGTTTTGAATCATTTTCAGCAAAGATTTTGTGGGTGCAAAACGAAGGGCTTATGCCCGAAATGTCGGAAATTTGCCACGATATAGCTCGACGATGCTTTTGTAGCACTTCGATCAGTTGATCGTTCTCGGATTGAGAAAGAAATGCCGAGATTATAACGGGCAATTTAGAATTTTTTTTCTAAAAAGGCGTACTTAAGATGATCGGGGAGTGGTTTGAGTTCAAGAGAAGGTGGTTCTTCATAAGAATTTTTTAAAACTTTTTCTTTTTCAAAAATAAGATTTTCAAATTTTTTTTGTCTAACAGTTGGTGGGTTTTCAAAATTTGTTTGCACGGACATAACCATGTCTTCAAAAATATTTGGATAACTTTCAGAAAAGGAGGACGAAAAATCATTTGAAGAAACATTAGAAAGAAGAAGTGAAGAATTATCATTGAACTCATCAAGAAAGAAACATGAGTAGTCGTTTTTTAAAGGGTTTTTCATTGAATCATTAATAGAAAATGCGACCTCATCATCCCCTACACGAAGAAGAAACTTCTCGTTACTCACATCAATAACCGCTCGAGAGGTGGCTAAAAAGGGACGACCAAGGATAAGAGGGACATCGACGTCTTCCTCAATATCAAGAATTACAAAATCCACCGGGAAGATGAATTTGTCGACCTTCACTAACACGTCCTCAACGATACCTAATGGGTACTTGATCGACTGATCAGCTAATTGGATACTCATACGTGTAGGGCTTAGAGTGCCCAATCCTAACTTCTTAAACAAAGAAAAAGGCATCAAATTGATGCTCGCACCCAAATCTGCTAACGCGTTTTTCATGAAAAGATTACCAAAAACACATGGAATAGAAAAGCTACCCGGATCTTTTATCTTTTTAGGGAGATTAGTGTTTTTTATAACCGCCGAGCACTCTTCATTTAGCGTTACATGAGATAGATTTTCCAGCTTCTTTTTGTTTGTTAGCAAATCTTTCAAATATTTGGCGTACTTAGGCCTTTGACTAATCGCTTCATGAAATGGTAAATTTATATGGATTTGTTTAAACATTTCAAGAAAGCGATGATACTGATCGTCTAACTTATCTTGCCTAAGCTTAGCGGGGTAGGTTGGCGGAGGAAATTCTTTTAAAACCTCATTACCTTGAAGATTATCTTTTTCTTTTTCAAAAATATTTTTTTCTTTTTCGCTTCCTAAATCAGTTTCCTTAATGATTACTTGTTCCTTATCAGCATGAGAGGCAATAACCTCTGACTCTTCCCTTGTGGTGGGCTCGTGGACTACTTTGCCGCTCCAAAGGGTGATCGCTTTCGCGTGTTCCCTTGGGTTTGGCTCAGTATTTGAGGGAAGAGTCACAGGTGGTCTCTCGTAGAAAGCCTTAGCTAGTTGGCCGACTGTTGTTTCAAGATTTTTCATCGACCCAGTTAGATTTCTAATGGTTGCGTCGTTAGAATTCATATATTTGGAAAATACTTCCTCCAAAGATGGAGGTTTTGGAAAATATTGATTTTGATTTTGTGGTGGCGGTGGAGTAAAATCGTGTGGTGGACGTGCGACGTTTGCGGGATTACTCCATGAAAAATTTGGATGACTACGCCATCCGGGGTGATACGAATTAGACGCAGCATTAAAACCAGGAGGAGCAGAAAAAGCAGAAAAATTAGAAAAATTGTTTTGAGCAGGCCTGGGTATGTTCCCCAGATAATCCACCTACTCGGCAGCAGCAGCAATTGCATTTTCATGTACCTGACTAGCGGAGGCAGCAGTCATCTCCGTTACTTTCTTGTTCAGCATTTCCACTTGAAGCGCCAGTTGGGACACGGAGTCTACTTCATAGATACCTGCAGGTTTAATTGGGCGAGACCTAGGCGAATTCCACTGATAGGTGTTCATCGGGATATCCTCGATGAGCTCAAGAGCACCCTCCGGAGTTTTTCGGTTCAAAGAACCACCGGAAGCGGCGTCTATCATTTTCTGGGTTGCTTGATTTAGCCCGTTATATATAGAATGTTTGGACCTGTAACCATACAGGCAGAGCATGATGGGGGCAGCGTCTTAAAAGTTCATTGAACCTCTCCCAAGTGTCATAGAGGGTCTCAGAATTGATTTGACTATAAGAACAAATATCAGTTCGAAATTTAGCAGTTTTGGCGGGGGGAAAATACCTAGCAAGAAATTTTTCTGTTAAAATGTCCCAAGTAGTGATTGATCCCCTTGGGAGAGAACTCAACCACTGTTTGGCTTTGTTTCTTAAAGAGAAGGGGAAGAGTCTTAGCCTAATCGCATCGTCTGAGACACCATTGATTTTGAAGGTATCACAGATTTCAAGGAAACTAGCAATATGTAAGTTCGGATCTTCATCTGGTAATCCGTCGAACTGCGCATATTGCTGCACCATTTGTATAGTGCCGGGCTTAAGCTCAAAATTATTGTTCGCTATTGCAGGTCGAACAATACTAGATTCTGTACCCTCCATGTTTGGCCGAGCATAATAGGACATGGTCCGTTGCTGGTCAACTTCTGGATTGGGATCACCCATAATTTCAGAATTAAAAACACAATCACCGTTAGAATCCTCAACCGTATCTTGAGAGGTGGAACCCCTGAATCGTAAATTTCTCCGCAAGGAGCGTTCGATTTCCGGGTCCAAATCAACAAGTAATGACGAATTCGTGCGAGTCATACACTAGCAGAAAGAAAAGGGGAAGAGGGGAAAATAAACGAAAGTGAAGGAATACCAAAATTAAAAATGATGACGATGATTTTTTTTCTTTTTTTAGAAGGATAATATTAGGCGGATTATAATAGTCCTGGACTTCCCGAGATCTGCCCTGTGAAGGGTTTGCAACGGTACTAGAGGCTGTGATGGGAATTCAAGCCCAAAGCGTCCTTTCCAGGATTTTAGGTAGGATAGAAAAAAAAACGATGATATGGATTGATTATAATATATAATAATAATAATAATCATTTTTATTTTATTTTTGTAGAAGTAATAGCGACGGCGTTTTCTTAATATTGACAAAAATCCCCGGCAACGGCGCCAAAAACTTGGTGATTAATTTACTATCAACCCGACGAGGCAAGTGTACCTATCAAATTGTAGTACCAAGGTCGTATTTAAAACACGGGGCTGTCAAGTATTACTACTCACGCTTTCTACTATTATCCCACAGTACGAGTGTTGGGTGATTTTGAGAATTTTTAAGACAATAATAAAGACGATATTAAAATGATAAAATCAGATTAAGAAAATAGCGTTTGATCAAAGATTCACCATGAAAAGAGACAAGAGAGTAGTAAAATTTAATTCTACGATTGCAAAATAATTCTTGACCGTGGCGGTTCCGAAAATGAGAGATAGTCTCACTAGAGTACTAAATCTCCTAACTTATAGACGGTTTGTTCCGAATCTCTTCGTAAAACAAACAGGTTTAAAGCCGCATTATCGAAGTGAACCGCACTATTGGATTTGACTCCAATCCGGAGGATTTACGTCATCCTATCTCTAGGGGTGCGTGCAACTCCTTCCTTCTTTGAGTGATCTTTCAAATCAATGAGTCTCTCGACTATTATGAAATGAGATCAAGGGTCTACTACCGTATACCGGAAATACGGAGTCGACGCAAAAATAAATCAAAGAAGGATCGAGAATAATTTAAACAAAAGCAAAACTAAGATATAAAAAAAAATCTCATCTCATTTCATGGATCCTCTTGATCAAACGCTAACGGAAAATTAGCTACGCATAATGGAAATAGAAACGACGATATTGGAGAAAGAAAACATTTTCATTGATAGATAGAAGAGAAGTACAATAAGAGAATTACAAGAACAATAATATTATACTAAAAAGGATTACAATAATCTAAGAACAAGAACAACAAAAAGAACTTTCAAAAGCTTACACAATATCACTACTAGCACTATAATTCCTCTCCACTTCCAACCTCCCCAATGCTTTGGCCAAGGGGTCTTTTTATAGATGAGAGGGAAGGTTCTAGAAATGAAAAGAGAAGAGGGGAGAGCAAGGGGATTTCGGCCACATGCTTGGGAGATGGGAACTATGCATGGAAATATCCATGCAAAGGTGGCGGTTTGGGGGGGGGGGATTGGAGAGCTGCTCGGTTAGGACTTGTAGAGGGGCTGCACCAAGAGCTTGGGTTGTACCATAGGGGCTCGGTTTTGTGCTTGGGAGCTGCTCCAATAGCTTGGGTTGCACCATAGGGGCTCGGTTTTGTGCTTGTAGACAGCTAGGGAGCTTGGCTTGGAGTTGCTAAATGAAGGGGGCTGCTCCAACCTACAATAAACACAAAACAAATTAGTTAATACAATATAATATAACAAAACATAAGAACATATTTTTATATAAAAACACTTAACAAAATATAAATAACAACATACACATAAAATAACCACATAAAATAACAACATAACATAAAATCATAAAACAACATACAATAACAATATTAAAGCATAACAACCATAAAATGCAAAGAAAACATAATTAAAACTAAGGAAATTTAAACTAAACTAACCTAAAAACGATGACTAGAAACTAGTCATCAGTGGAGTACGACGAAGAGGAACCTTCCAAAGAAGAGGAGGAGAAGTCCAAGGAAGATGAATATGTACCTCCAAGCATTTTGAACTTCTCAAAAAATCATCCAAAAGAGCTAGTCATTGGGGAACCGTCTACTGGGGTAAGAACTCGATCTTCTCTTCATGAAATGTTTTTAAATATTTGCTTTGTTTCCGAAATCGAACCTAAAAATGTTTCCACCGCATTAAATGACGAATTTTGGTTTTTGGCTATGAATGAAGAGTTAGATCAATTTGAAAGAAATAAAGTTTGGAATCTAGTAGATAGACCATCTAATCATCCAGTTATCGGCGTAAGATGGATCTTGAAAAATAAATTAAATGGTGAATCTAGGATTATAAGAAATAAAGCTCGCTTAGTCGCTCAAGGCTATTCTCAAATCGAGGGGGTAAATTTTGAAGAAACTTTTGCACCCGTTGCTCGCTTAGAATTTATACGAATATTTTTGGCATTTGCGAGTTTTACAAGAATACAATTATTTCAAATGGATGTTAAAAGTGCCTTTTTAAACGGGTTTATAAAAGAAGAAGTTTATGTAGAACAACCCCCGGTTTTATAAATGAAAAATTTCCTAATCATGTTTACAAATTAGAAAAAGCACGTTATGGTTTAAAATAAGCGCCCCGTGCATGGTATGATAGACTTACAACATTTTTGTTAAAGCATGGTTATGTTATGGGAAGTGCCGACAACACACTCTTCATTAAGCATAATAATAACGATCTAATTATTCTACAAATATATGTTGATGATATCATTTTTGGAGCCATTAATGAAGAGTTGTGTAATGAAGTAGTCTTAGTAATGAAAAATGAATTTGAAATGAGTCTTGTAGGAGAACTATCATATTTTCTTGGTTTTCAAATTACACAACGAACTGATGGTATCTTTATTTGCCAAACAAAATGTGTTCACGATATGCTTAAACGATTTGGATTTGAAAATCTTAAACAAGCTTCTACTCCTATGAGTGCTTCGTTAAAACTAGGAAAAGTTGAATCTGGAATTTTCATTGATCAAACGTTATATAGAGGAATGATAGGATCTCTTCTTTTCTTAAGTGCATCTAGACCAGATATAATGTTTGTCGTATGTTTATGTGCTCGCTTTCAAGCCAATCCAAAAGAATCTCATTTAAAAGCGGTAAAACGTATTTTTCGTTATCTATTAGGGTCATCTAAATTAGGATTATGGTACCCACACAATGATTCATTCACACTCCATGGCTATTCCGATTCGTACTACGCCAGATGTTCACTAGATCGAAAAGTCACTAGCGGTACGTGTCACTTTTTAGGACCCTCATTAGTTGCATGGTCTAGTAGGAAACAATCTTCGGTTGCACTCTCCACCACGGAGGCCGAATATATCGCACTTGGTTGTTGTTCTGCACAAGCGTTATGGATGCGTCAAACTCTAGACGATTTTGGATTTCATCTCAAAAACATTGATCTTAAATGTGACAACAAAATTACAATAGACCTCACATATAATCCCGTACACCACTCTAGATCCAAGCACATCGATGTTCGTCATCATTTCATTAGGGATCACATTAAGAAAGATAATGTAAAAGTAAGTTTCATTGGCACGGACTCTCAACTCGCTGACATATTTACTAAACCTCTTCCCGATGCAAGATTTCAATTATTACGACTTGAGTTAGGTGTCCTAGATCTTTCAAGTTAAAACACATTCATAAATGCAATTTTGTAATGTTTAACCATCTAAAACATCTTCTAAAATTCTGAAATTTCTGCATGAAACTACTATTGGGACACTCAATCAAGATCAACAGTTAAAAATTTCAAAATCATCAAAAATCATGTACTGTTTCCCGCGCTAGCGCTAACGCCGGTGCTAGCGCACTTATTTGTTTTTTTCTATATTTTTAAAATTTTGCAAAATCCCTAAAAATATATTAATCTATGTGTACCATTTATTTCTGCACTTATGCTTTTATTCCATGTTTGAAAAAAAAACACAAAAATACAAAAGCCAAAATTACAAAAAATATGTTTTTACTTATTTTTGACATTTGTTTAAATTCTATTTCTAAAATACAAAAATAAAATACAAAAATATAAAATGCAAAAACCAACAAAAAACTGTATGGAATTTAGTGTGA
Organism: Dactylorhiza incarnata; assembly: GCA_033032865.1. Taxonomy (NCBI): domain Eukaryota; kingdom Viridiplantae; phylum Streptophyta; class Magnoliopsida; order Asparagales; family Orchidaceae; genus Dactylorhiza; species Dactylorhiza incarnata. Next base: position 5,031,706 of record JAWHQI010000013.1, read on the forward strand.
TAATCAAGCATGATTTAATCTATTATTTAGAACTTCTATAATGTTGCAATTTATCTTTTCAAACTACTTTGAACAATGCTTTCATCATGCTCTGATATATCTATTAATATGTGCATCAATTATCTTGTAAAAGTTGTGTAGAACTACGCTTAGCATGCCGCTAAGTATGAGTAAATGTTTTATGTTTGATAATGATCTTTATTCACTCACTTATTTTGGCATTATCTACATTTGTGTTTAATCTAAGAATGCTTGTGTATGTTTTGTATTAGTACAATAAATTAAAATTGCACAAGTATCTTACCTACATTACCTTTATTTGCACTTTTAAAAGTTAAGAAAAGTGGTTATGTTTTCATAAATTCTATTGGTTTGCAAAACAAGTGTATTCGGAGAACTTTGTACAAAACAAAAATCATAAAATAAAGTGACATAGATAACTCCACCAAGCACTACTTGAACCGCCTGATAAGTCTTAATAAGTGTTGTGAGGTTGAGCACCTTGGAAAGAATAGTAAAGTATCTTGTGCAAACCATATATTTCTTTCAAAATAAAAACCACTTACTCTTAAGTACACCGGATCACTAGTCTCAACATTAAAATAAAATATGTGATCCCCCAAGCACTACTTTGCACCTTGATAAGTCTTAATAAGCATTATGTGTGCAAAGCACCTTGGTAGTTGTACATTTTTTTGTGCATTGAAGTTTGTGGAAGTAAACCTATTTGTGTTTTTTTGTGCTCTTACTTTACATATTTCTTGTATTTTTGATTAAAACATTTGTTCACTCTACTCAAGAATACACTTATGTGCACATCATTATCTTCCATAACACTTCTTCTCATGAGTATTGGATCCTAATGCAAATTCTATACTAATCTTTATTTATGACATGCACTAGATAACCTAGCATGCTTTCTACAATTATTGGTATGTTTTGAAATTGTGAATTAAAATAACATTGTAGTAATCTCTTTTTAACATTATTTCGTGCTTGGTTACTTTATTGTTGAACTTAACAATTTTAATTGAACAATGATTTATAACAACATCTTCTTTATGAAAATTAGCTCATATATCTTTTTATGAATCATCATGTCTTACGAAAGATGTTTGATTGTATTTTTCTAAGTCTTCCGCAAATTTACATTTACCTTGTATTCGTTATATGCTACAAACTCTGATTTATGAAAATGTTGTAATACTCAAACTCTGATCTATTTCAATGAAAAGTATTCTAGAACTCCTTATCATTTCCTTCTCACTAAAAAGCTCGATCAAGCCCTTATCTTCTAATCAACACTTTTCTGTGTGGTGCCTCCTTACCCACTTTTGCTAATAATAAAAGGGGGAGAACTAACATGATAAATATAATTCTGCTATCAAAATAGAAAAAAAACATACTTAATTAAGATGATAGCCTACATATTAGGGGAGCATTCACTTAGGGGGAGCATGTATTTAGGGGGAGCAATTCTAAATGCTAAAATCGATAATTATCCTAAGTCATCACTCACACACACACACAAGTAAGTTTCATCATGCTTATCTATTAATGCTCTGATTTATCATCAATGGATTTGTTATTATCAAAAGGGGGAGTTTGTTGGAACATGGTCTTCCGCATCTCCTAGGTTTGAGAATAACAAATCTTATGTGTATTTGATCTTGCGTGTTTAAGTGTGCAGGAAAACAAAGTCCATATGACTCAAGGATTACATAAGAAGGTTGCCCCCAAATTTGAGCCATCAAATCCAAAACTCCTACTAGCGCCGGCGATATCACCTAGCGCCTGGCGCTAGCGCTAAGGAACCGCTGAGACTAAACTGCTGAGACGCTGAGAAGAAACCGCTGGGAAGGGAACCGCTGAGATGCAAGCTGGCGTTAACACATATAGAAGGAGATAGTGCCTGGCGGTATCCGATAGTGCAGGCGGTAGCGCGGAGTACAGAAGGCAAGAGAGAATTGTTTCCTCGGATTGAAGATTCCGCACCGCAGAATATGTCCTAAAATAGGATAGCGCCGGCGGTAGCACTAGCGCAGGCGCTAGCGCTGAGGATATAAATAGGACCCCTCTTCTCTCGTTTTGGACATACATCAGAGAGAGAGATTGAGTGCTAGAATTCCAAAGGCTGCCTTGGCCGAAAGCTGATGTCCAACCAAAGTTCTGCAAACTTCTGAAGGAGAATCTCTTCACGCCGGATCCAAACGAAGTCCGCATCTACAACGCTTATTCTACAGCGGATCTTCGTCTCCAACTTCAGAAGTTCCTCAAGAGGGAGTTTTTAATTATTTTCATATCATATTTCTTGTAAACGGTTAGAGAAATTGCCTCGTGTTGGCGACTAAGTCTGGGTAGGACTTAGGGCAGAAATTCGCCTCGTGTTGGCGACTAGATCTAGGTTAGGTCTAGGGGGTGCTCGAGGCCATATCCGGGGAAGGGTTGGCTAGAGCGTCTTGTGGCCGAATCTGGGGAGGATAGGCTAGGGCCACCGGTTCATGGGGATGCGAGTCGGGATAGAAAACAAAAAGAGTCTACTATTATTCGCCACCGATTTCTATCGTTATAGAAATCAACTTTTGTAAAACCTTATTTCATATTAATAAAACATGTCTCTACTTTATTTCAATAGTTTTACTTGATTTCTTGTTGTCTTAATCGCGCATTATTTCAAAGCTTTTCAAAATATAATATAAATTTTAAAAACCCTTATTCACCCCCCCCCCCCCCCCCCCCCCTCTAAGGGCACCTACCGATCAAACAGAAGCCATTTAAAGATGACGCAACGTCGACTTCATCTCGATGCAGATAATGAAGTTCAGAGCCATGTCATCAACTCAGCAGTTACATCAAAAACATATCGACGCAACGTCGACTAGCAGAGTTCAATCAGAGCAAGGATGAATTTGAAGCTGCTCCTACAAGAACTTGAAGGGGCGTCGATAAGAGAGGAAGTGAACTCCACGCTACATCGAATACAGTCTGAAAAGTAAAACCTTTTTAGCTATCATTTTTGGACCCTCTCTCATGGCCCACCTCTCTCAGGACCGTTCCCCAACGGCTCCTTAATTGCCTCAAATGGAATGAAGAACTAATTGAAGACAAAAATCTTTCTTGGAAGCATGCTTAATGTTGGTGAATGGGTCGGGAATTAAAGATGGATAGAAAGAGATTCTCTACAGCAGAATACCTTTTCAGGTCTCACTAGAAAGGGAAACAAATTCAAGAAAAAAATTTGTAGTGGGACAATAAAAGGAAGAGAAGAAAGAGAAGGAGTGCACATTCATCACAATCGAATACTGTTCTATTGGGTCTTCCTCTTCTTCTTCCTCCTCAGGAACCCTAATAGAGCACATACAGAGAAGAAACAACTGATGCTCTCCATCTCATAGAATAGAGGATCTGAAAGCTGCTCTTCATCACAATCACATAGCAGCAAAAATCTCAATCAGTGGAAACAGAAAGGATCTGACATCCATAGCTCCTGCAATACAACACTATCATAAGCATGAGTTAATTAAGAGCAGATCCAGTGAAAGATTCAAGATGCTGTTCTTCATACAGGCTTCATAAGAATTCTAAGAACAGAATTCTTACTCTTCTCCCCTTCTTTCTTTCTCCTTATCATTTCCTGTAAAAGAGTTTTGAGAATCCCTCTTCCAAAGGATTCAGTGGTTCAAGATCTCCTTATCAAAAGATCTGGTGGTTCAATATCTCCTTATGAAAAGATCTGGTGGTTCATGATCTCTTTGTCAAAAGATTAGTGATTCTAAGAGTCTCCTTACCAAAAGACTCAGGCACAGTTGGTGCATCCCTACCAGGTGGTAGAAGAGGGGAGTACCCATTTTTTGGGGAACCTCTATAAAAAATCTGTGTGTCTTCTGGATTGTCTATTTTCTGTGCTATCCCTCATAGCTTAGATTTCTTTACTGTTTTCCTACTTTATATTTCAGCATTGTTTTATTCTGGATAAGTATTTGTTGGAGCATAACACTTAGGTTTTCATTATACTTGCACAGTTAGGTTAGAAATAAATTTAAATCTCTATTCAACCCCCTCTAAAGGATTCTCAGAGGTACACTATGCACTTTCAATTGGTATCAGAGGGAGGTTGATCATTAAAACGTTAACACCTTGATCAAAAAGACCTCCTACACTTACTTCTTTATTTCTAATCTATTTTATAAAGAAAATGAGTTCTAAGGATTATGTTTCCATAAGACCCCCAGTGTGTAACATGAATAAATTCACACTCTGGAAGGCCAGAATAAGACTTTATATGAATTCAATTGATGAAGACATTTATAATGTTCTTCTCACAGGCCCTCTAGCTCCAGTCAGACAAAAGGAAGGAGAATCCTCAACTACTGAGGTTGTCCTAAGAAAGGAATGGATAGAGACTGAGAAGAAGGTCAAGGCACTTGATGCCAAGGCCATGAACATTACGATTTCAACAATTTCAGATGACATTGTCGAGAAGGTTGCTGAATGCCAATCAGCAAAAGAAATATGGGATTCACTCACCACAATGGCGGAAGGAAGTGCTGATGAAAGAAAGAACTGAAAGTCCCTTCTCATATCCCAGTATGAGAACTTTCAGAAGAAAACTTAAGAATTTGTTGCTGATATGTATGACTGATTCAGCATTATCATTAATGAGCTCAATGGCTTGGACAAGGAGATTTCCTTGACTGAAATTAATGATAAAATCCTCATGTGCTTCCTTAGCTCATTGGATTCCAGAATCTGGGCAATTAGAGAGTCCAGGTGCCATAGAGAGATCTCAACTGAAGATTTGCTAGGGAAGCTTAAGTCTTATGAGATGTTGCTGAAGAATAGGGATGAATTAGAGGAAATGGAAATTACTCCAGCTCCTATCCAAAGGATTCTTGCTCTGAAAGCTACTGAAGGAGAGCCTTCTACTCCTGAAGATGAGATGTTCAATCTCCTAGCAAGGAGATTCAAGAAATGGGTCAAGACAGAAGACTCAAGGAGGAGAGAAAGAGGTACAAGGCCCAGGTATGATAAAATTCCAAAGAAGGAGATTATCTGCTATACCTGCAACAAACCAGGGAACATTGCTCCTGAGTGCCCACAAGAGCAAAGGGAAAGAAGCAGCAACAAAGAGGAGATGAATAAGAAGAAGAAGCCCTTCATAGGAAAGGACAAGAAGAAAGCCAAGGGATTCATTGCTGAAACATGGAGTGATTCTGAAGCAGAATTAAGCTCCTCATCATCTGAGAGTGATGATGAAGCAGCAGCAGATGCAGCCTGCATGATGGCACTAGGGATGTCATCAGATGATGAAGATGATTAGGTATTTATTTTTGATGAATTTGATTTTAGATCAGAAGATTTTAAAATTTTTTTAAAGATTTCTGCATTGTTCATCTTAGGGTAGAAAAAGAATTAGACATAGCTAGAACTGAATTAGAGAACCTTAAGAAAGATGAAATGCACCTAATAAATCAAAACCTAACAAATGAAATTAATAATAAAGAGTTAGAGTTGGTTAAACTTAGAGAAGAAAACATAAACTTAAAAGAAGAGCTAGCAAAGGCAAAGGCCTTTGAGGACACACTCAATGGGAGGAGTCAGAAGCTCAAAGTCATCACTGAAAATCACTTTATGAGATTTAATCACCTAGGGTTATGAGCAGAGCTCTCCACTAGCATAGAAGCACCTAGGAAGCATGCCTAGAAAAATCTAGTGTCATTTGTTAGACCTAGTGAGTACCAACCAAGTGAGAAGAGTGCATCATCCAATGGTAAGGTTAATAGATATCCAGATAAGATATATGAACCTAATCAAGTAAATCTGAATAAGAAAGAAAGACTCCTATGTAAGAACAATGTAGAGAAGTCAAATAACAACAACCAAAAGACTAAAGCAAAACCTAGGATAATAAAACATTCTGCTGATTTGTTATACCTAGATACATTCTACACACATTTCAAATATCAGAATGACAAACATAGGTTTGGGAAACCCATTCCCTATCATACCAAAGTGTACCATGAAAGACCCTTCTATTCTTTTATAGAACCCTACAAGGGTAAAAGCAAACGGCCCAAGGTAACTCGGGTCCCTTTTAATGTTTGAATTACATGTGCAGGGTTAGGTAGGGTCCCACTCAGGAGAAAATGGAGTGGTATGAAAGATGCATGTCTTGATTAAGGAACAAGATTTATTCAAGGGAGTAATTTCTGCCTTGAATCTTTCTTAATGTCTATTAAATTTATATTACAATCTATTTTCAATAAATATAATTGCTGGGAAAAACAACAAAAATTTTCTAAAGAGAATAGATCCGTTCATTCAGAGGAACGTCGAATAGAAGTCGACGTGCCATTGATTTCTACTCGATGTTGGCATCAAGAAGCACTCAGAGTGGACAATTCGAATAGAATTCGACGCAGCATCAAGTTCATATCAACGCATACGTCGTCTTATCGAACGCTGATTAAATTCGAAGTTACGTCGATTAGAAATCGACGTAACATCGACAGGACTACGTCGACTTAAGGTTTGCTGAACAAATAGTAACGAATTAATTATTATTGTAACAAAATTTAAAATATTCGTTACAAAAAAGTTATTTTTTGTAACAACAAAAAAATTTTGTTACTAAATGTAACTATTAGTAACAAACTGTGTTTTAGTTATATTTCAGTCCTTACAACAGGTGCAGTTTGTTGTAGTGTATGGAGGAGATAGTGAGATTCTCTTTTCTGGGAAGAAGAAGAGATTGGATAAGAAGAAGAAGTCGCCCGATATTGATGGGCCTTCAACTTCATATCAGCAAGAGAGGAGAAAGGCTCCCAAGTGTGATGGGAAGAAGAAGGAAGGGCCAAGATGCTACAGGTGCAATCAGCCTGGTCACTTCAAAAGAGACTGCAGGGTTAATCTTCAGCCAGGAGTGTGTACTTAGTTGTTGGCACGTCTTGAGTTGAACTCATTTTTTTTTGTGATTTGAGAAAGTCTAGGTGCTGGTTTAAGATTATGTAATGGAGTAAAATGTTGACTCATGCAGTGCTCCTAGTCGAGTGCTCATGTCTTGCATAGAAATCCATGTACAGTAGATGTTTCTTTATACTTTTAGTTTTATTTTGTTTCTATTAGTGTAAATGTTGTTTACTCTACTCATAATGGTAAATCCGTTGTGAAACAAATGGTACCGTGGGGATGTGTATAGAAAATCACTAGATTAGTATTGCTTAAGTTGGGAGGAAGGATAGTCTTTCTCGTTGGCTAAGAACTTGCCCCAAGCGATTCTTGAAGCATGAGCATAGGATAGTTCTGTGGTGCGAGTGTGATGTAGGCCATCATTTTAGCCCGGTTGAGCATGTGTGTCGTTCCTATCTTCTGGCCTCGCTAACCCTTTTGTGCCTATCCCTTCCTGTTGCTTCAGCTCCACCTTTGCATCACCATAGCCTAAAAGCCAAACCTAGTTGCATGCCCAAATTCTAGCTAGAGTATTTAATTATTTGAATTCTGTTGTGTTAATGTGGTGATTTTTATAGTGGAAATTGTGGGTGTGTTTATTGAAAAATTTACTAAAAAAGAAAAGAAAGAAAAAGAAGAATGAAAAAGAAAAAGAAAAGATTGTTATGAAAAGTTCAATTGAAAATTTTGTAAATATTTGTGTTGGGAATAGGCAGTGCACACACCCATGTTGCAAAGTCCAAGTCTGGGGGTGTGGTGCGCTCGCGTGTATCGTGGTGCATGGATTGTTATTTTGTGTGCTCATTTGGGTTAGGTGCATGTTGCCTTTCTATTTATCTTTGTTTACCTTACCATAACCCAAGCCACATTTAAAACCTAAAGTCCTACTGACTCGCACAATGAACCGATCTAGTGCTGTAGAGAGAATGCGAACGGGTGAGTTTATGGTCACCGACACCGATGGATTTCGGTGGAGGATGTTCTGATCCCTGATCTTTAGCAATGCATGTCTGATCAGTTAGTCTATTTTCTCCATACGCGTGACCGGATGATTCACAAGTGATTCCCAATATGAGTACTAGTAATATATATTTACTCTATTCAAAATTTATAAACTGTTTGTATAATTAGAAATCATTTCAACTATTTTCTGTGCACGTGAGCATGCGACTTCACGTGGTACTCCGTGGCATAGTGTTAGGACAGCTACTTTATTTTCCCTTTCTGCATAGAGTTTGTTTGCTCGGGATGAGCAAATGGTTAAGTCTGGGGGTGTGATGAGTCCCATTTATATAGTGATTTTCGGACACATCTGGGCTTGTTTTCTTGCTTTGCACTTCACTTATAGCTTCACTTATATCTTGTTATTGTTCATCTTATTAGGATTCACTTGTACACATGAAGTGCTTTTTCCTGCCCTAGGTGGTGTGCTTTTGCGCATTACTGTGTTGGGGGTAAGCACATGGTGCTCCCCATGTCTTTATTTTGTGATTAGATTGAGTTAGAAGGGTATTCCCAGCTGTTTGATAACTGTGTTATTTACTGTTCAGGTGGGCAGATCGTCCATATTGCCCAAAATTCATGTCTGCATGAATCGCACGGTCGTGCCTTTTCTTCACGCACGATCGGCTGCGACCGTGCGCGATGATCGACATGTCAATTTGGTGTTCTGTTCCTGATCGTGAGTTTTGTTCCCGTACGAGCAGTTTGTCCGTGCGTGAAGGAAACACACGATCTCATGTTGATAGCCTGCTTTTCAAGCTATCTGGATTTGCCCGTGCGTTTCTACGCACGGTCGTTTTCGACCGTGCATGAGTAAAATCGCACGGGCGCGTCTGCTTCATCTTCTCGGGCTGTCTATTTAATTAATAATGCACGGTCCATGCACGGTCGTGCGTTCGACCGTGCGTGACCAAATTTCAGATAGTTTTCTATTTAAGCCGCAGGATACGCCCTAATCGCTCATCAATATTTTTCGCGCCCAATAGCTCTGCTCTGCGGCATTTTTGCCGCTCCATCGCCTCCCATCATTTGGAGGTGCTCCGGACATATTCTTCAAGTCAATCTCGAGCCGGAGTATCCTCTCGGCCTCCTCCATCGTTCAGAAGCTTCCAAGCTCCATTTCAATAGATTTTGCACTATATCCTTGGAGTTCTCCAGCAAGATCGTGGCTGAAGGCTATTGACGAAGAAGACAGGTCAATTGGGAGGTAGTGACAGCCTTCTTCTACCTCGGATGGTAGTCGAAGACCGACCACGGACGATGATTGACATCCCTACGATTCCGGCCGTGAATCTCCAACGAGTATTTGTGCTTCAGTTGTAATCTTACCTCCTTGTTATTTTTGGTGATTCTATTTGATGTGTGTGATTTGTATGTTTCTATATGAATGATGTACATAAACCCTAAATGTTATTAGTGTAATTTTCCATGGTTTTGTGGTTATATTTGTGGTTTATGTGATTTGAGGAGCGCCCCCATTCCACCATCCATTCCGCCTGACTGCTCGCCCATTCCGTATGCCTAATCTTCCATCCGCTAAGCTAAGCAATGATAACGGCCCGTATAATCCACCTCGACTCCGCTGGTGCGAACCATTCCATTCAGAAGCCTACTCTTCCATCCGCGCAGCAAAGCGGTGCTAACGGCCCGTGTAATCCATCCGCCTATCCAAGAGGTGCTAACGGCCCTCAAACCTTTCCACAGTTACACTCACCTCATCCGCTTGCCTTCTCGGCCATCCGCCTAGAGAAGCAGTGCATAACGGCCTGCATAGTTTCCAATCGCCTTGTGAAATAGTGCATAGTGGCCTGCATAGTAATAGTTTAGTATTTTAGTTTTTCTTTGCTTTCCACAACCCAAATACATGCCTTTCGTAATCCATCCTACCTATAAAGGACTTCAATCTCAAGTCCTGTCTCAAAAGTAAACTCCACCTCCCATTTTATATTACTTGAACGATCGGTACACTGCCGTTTCGTTTCGCAGTCTTGCTACCGCCTATAGTGGTGTGCTATATCAGCGCATCAGTCATCGAGTCGAGTTTCGCCTACAATGCCATCATTGAAAGGACTCTCCATTCCATCTTCGGAGTACTCCAATTTATTCCGCACCTTGCCATGCAGTTACCTACTACTGGAGGAACATGGGTTGTACGGGGAAACCAAGAAGCAGCGCAAACCTACTATCTAAAGCAGGCTTAAACAATAAAGGCGACCACCCTCGGCATCGAGAACTTTGATCAATGTGACAAAGCTACTCCATAACACAAGGATCCCATTGAAGGCCTTGTGGAAGTGGTGCGCTCCCATTGGGATCTGACTCCGTGTAGTGCAGATCGAGTCCCTCTTATATTAGGAGGAGCGGGAGGAATACGTTTCTTTCCTCCGCGAGAATGAAGATGCTTCGCTTGGGTCCCAAAAGACATGCCCAAGGTAGACCCACAAACCATTCTTTAAATATTAATTGTGCTTATAGGCCAGTAATCCATAAGAAGCGAAACTTCGCACCCGAGCAACTCCATGCAATCAAAAATAAGCTTACAAAGATCTTGGAGGCACAATTCATCCGCAAAGCAGAGTACCCTAAATGGCTCACCAATATGGTCATGGTAAAGAAGGTGTAGGGGAAAACACCCTTGTGATTTATCTAACAAATTATCTTAAAGTGATTTCATAGTCTAGGTTATATTACCCATATTATATAGAGAGGGTAATCTGGTCATTAGATGACCTAGGATATCACAATCACACTAGAGTGTCAAGACCTGTCCAAAACAAGCACAAAATTCAGTTCAGTTAAACTTGCGTCGAATAGAAGTTAATGCAACTTTGACTAGAAGTCGAAGCAACTTCGAATACAAATAGAAGTAACTCAGACTGAAGTTGAAGTATAAGTAAAGTTGACGCAATGTCAAAAGGGTCTCGATGCAGAAGATAGAGCTTGTCAAAGCTATATCAGAAGTCGACGCAACTTCGATTTGAATTCGACACACAAGAATAATCTGTCAAAGTAGTATCAAAAGTCGATGCAACTTCGATTTGAAGTCGATGCAGAAGTTCAAGTTCAAAGTCCAAGTCTAGAACTCGATGGATACGTCGATAGGTATTCAATGCATCATCAACATCTGAGTTCAGTCAAAGCTATGAAAGATTTTGAAGCAGCTTCTATAAGACTCAGAGGTGCGTCGAATAAAAGGAAAATGAAATCGACGCTACGTCGAATACAAACAGAAAAGGAAGATTTTCTGCTGTCTTTTCATATGCTTTTCCAGAAGGTATCCAAGACTATAGTCTGACTTCTAACGACTCGTTTATTGCCAAGAATGGAATGAAGTACTTCAGATGGACAACAAAGACATTCTTGGAAGTTATTCAAAATAGATTGACGGGTTAGGAAACAGAAATAGAAAGAAATACTTTTGTCCAAAGGATATTCTTTCTAAGGACAGAACAGAAGAGGAAAGAAATTCAAACATTATTCGACAAAGAATAAGTATACACATAGAGGCAGAAGAAAACAACAATTGATTTTTCGCAGTCTTCTTCTTCTTCTTTTCCCTCAAGCTTTCTCTCTGAAAAGAAAAGAAAAGAAGAACAACTATGTACATGAATACAAACAAGGCTACTGCTACTTCTTCATGTCTTACAACAACAAATAAACTAGAGTATAGAGGATCACAAGCTCATAACCCTTGCATTCTTCTCTACCACAAATAAGGGTTCATCATATACAGATCCTCAAGAACATCATAAGACAACATTTTGTGTGATAGTTGTAGAAGGATTTATACAGCAGAATCCTTCTCTTCTCTTCTTCTTCTTCTTCTTCTTCTTCTTCTTCTTCTTCTTCTTCTTCTTCTTCTTTATTTCTCCAATTCTATTCTGTAACTGAGAAAGAGTACTAAGAATCCCTCTTTTAAGGACTCAATTGGTTATAAGAGTCTCCTTATCAAAAGACTCAATGGTTCTAAGAGTCTCATTATCAAAAGACTTAGTGGTTCTAAGAGTCTCCATGTCAAAAGACTCAATGTGTGGTTCTAAGAGTCTCCTTATCAAAAGACTCAGTGCTGGTTCTGAGAGTCTCCTTTTCAAAAGACTCAGGCACTAGATAGTGCAATCCTACCAGGTGGTAGAAGAGTGGACTACCTATATTTTGGGGAACCTCTATACAAATTATGTGTCTTCTGTGTTTGCTTTTCTGGGATGTCCCTTTACTATTTACTATTTTCTATTTCCTGTGTTTACTTTATTCTGTATTGGTTGTGCTGATTGCATAGTTATTGGAGTAGTTCAGTATTGTGTATGCATATTTAGAGTAAAGTTTTTAAATCTCTATTCACCCCCCCCCCCCCCCCCCCCCCCCCCCTTGAGAATACTCAGAGGTTACACTGTGCACTTACAGTTGGTATCAGAGGGAGGTTTATCATAAAAAGGATAACACCTTGATCAAAAGGTCTCCTCATATATTTCTATATTCAAAAACTATTTTCAGAAAAATGAGTTCTAAGGACTATGCATCAACAAGACCACCAGTGTGTAATCTTAATAAGTTTACACTCTGGAAGGCCAGAATAAAATTGTATGTGAACTCTATTGATGAAGACATTTTTGATATCATTATCTCAGGTCCCCATCACCAGTCAGAAAGCATGTGAGTGGATCTGTGACTCAACAAGTTGTGCCTAGAGATGAGTGGATATATGATGAAAAGAAGCAGAAAACATGTGATGCCAAAGCAATGAATATTCTGGTGTCTACAATGTCTAATGACATCTTCCAGAAAGTAGCTGACTGCCAATTAGCAAAAGAGATCTGGGAATCCCTTTCCATATTGGCAAAAGGAAGATCTTATGAAAGGAAGGACAGAAAGTCCCTTCTCATATCCCAATATGAGAACTTTAAAAGAAAGCTGAGGAAAGTGTTGATGAAATGCAATTGAGATTCAACACTATAATAAATGAGCTGAGAGGTCCGGATAAAGAGATCTCTCTGACTGAAATAAATTACAAGCTCCTCATGTGCTTCCCAAGCACATGAGACTCAAGGATTTGGGCCATTAGAGATTTCAGATGCCACGGAGAGATCTCCATTGATGCTTTGCTAGGAAAGCTCAAATCTTATGAGTTGCTATTGAAAAGTAGGGTTGAGACAGAGGCCAAGGAGGTAGTATCACCTCCCATCCAAAGGAGTATTACCCTGAAGGATGTTGAAGGAGATCGTTCCACTCCTGAAGATTAGACGTTCTGTAAGACCCCATTTTTTTCTTTTTAAAAACCCGGGTCTTATGCCCAGAACTGCCGCTTTGCGGTGACACCCTCATTCGAGAAGATCGCAACTACAAAGCGCCGATCCTGCCGGCCATATCGATCACAAAAGAAGTAAGCATAAACAAACTTATAGAAGTTCAAGTCCACATCACATAGAAAATAAAATCATCATAAAGAGATGTCCACAACTAGAAACTGAATAAAAGATAGTAATAAAAGGGCTCATGCCCAATACATCATAGCCTCACTACAAAAGTCACTAGCTGAAGCATAATCTACTAGAACTAATAGAACACTCGGATCCTATCATCGGTGCTCCCGTGTTAGACTGTCCCGCCTCCATCTGCACCAGCCTCTGGTGCTGCAGCGTCTCCTCGGTCCCCTAAAATGATAAGGTCCACCGACCATTAGTCAAAAGACTAAGCCAATCCCCCACACCTCCCCCGGTGACTCCTAGGCACCGTGCGGGAAGTATGAAGCTGAGGACATCAAGGGGTATAATCAAAAGCAGGTGAGAGTGAATCTAACTACAGAAGGGTCTATCGCTATGCAACAAATAGTATAATGAGTAAGCAGTAAGAGGTACAACAATAACAAGTATGCAGAAGTAATAGGTAAAGCGATACTAAGCATAATAGTAATAAGGAAACAGTATTAACGAAGTGTAACCTTGATTCATAGGAATGCCCATACAAACCTATAGACCAATGGGTCGTTTATTAGGACCTATCGTATAAAAAGTCCCATAACCAATTTAAACGATAGGGCTCAAGGTTGAAATGCAATGTTTATACTATGTCATGCAAGGTTATGCAGTTTAATGTTATGTTCATACAAGTGCAACTCACACACTTCGACTCTATGCGCACAGAACTTTAGTTCCCCCTTTTTGGAGCTAGCAAAACTCCCAGGATACTTCCGTAGTGGCAAAAGGAAGCGGTGGGTTGGGCCTCGCCCACCTCTATGTTGGTATTTGCACTACCTAACCTAGACCTATCGTACGCCTCAACTCTAAGAACACAATAGCGGAGCTCAAGTGTACTCTTACTGGCTAGTCCACCAGACTTTTCTTGGTAAAGTGTTAACCACACTTACCGAGCCAAAGTATCAACGTCGGTGCGACGCACGTCAATACTAATGACCCACCACCTTTATGCACTTGCAGTATGTTTGATAGTGCATTATTTATAGTTATTTTTAAATAATATTTTGGTAGTAATTAATTAGTTTTTATATACTTTTAGTTTAATTTATATCTAATTTACTTTATTTTGTGTTTTCAGGTAATCCGGGGCTGCAAATAACAAATTCAAGCCCACAGCCGTGTTCAGGGGAAATTACAGAACAAATCTACAAAAATCCTCAGTACACGCCCCAGGTCACGGGCGTTAAAATGGTCACGACCGTGCTCCGCCTTCAGCTCCTCGAAGACATTGCCACACCGGATTATGATTACACGCCCCAGGTCACGGGCGTGACATAGAGCGTGACCTTCAGGTCATGGGCGTGACTCGCCCGACATGCCTTCATTGTAGGTAGTTTCCGCCGCCGAGCCGTTCCAGCTTGCACGCCCTTGGTCACGGGCGTGACCAATGGCCGTGACCTCTCCCGCGCCAAATTAACTCCAGATCGAGCCGTTTCCCGCCGTTTCCTGACTCGGTCAAGACATGCCCAAGGTCATGGGCGTGACCTAGGCCGTGACCCGTCGAGATGATCAAATTTGGCGGTTTCTCTTCCCCAATGTTCCCGGCCTTTCAATACGCAGTTACGCAGCTTACACGCCCTTGGTCACGGGCGTGACCAAGGGCGTGACTCACCAATTTTCTCCCTATAAAAGCAAGCTCCTGCCAAAGTGATAGGGATCTGATCCATGCTTAGATTGGTTCATTTTTAGAGTAGTTTTGCTGCATTTTCTTATTGTATTTCATTTATTCAATTTTACTTTATGTTTTGCAAATTTCAATTCATAGCTTAGATTTAAGTACACACCATGGGATACAACTTTGGTGTTGGCCACTTTTTCATCAGAGGAGCCTAAGTATTTTCTACAATTTAAAATGTTGCATAAAGTGTGACATAATTACAATACATAAACATTTAAATGAAATTATTTCAGCACACATCTTGGCGCAGATCAAATGACGCGTGGTCATATTCCTCCTTCAGGCAAGGGCTGAGATCAACCCATCTTGGGGAACATTGGAGGATGAATTCCCGACAACCTGAGCCTGTTCCCGGCCGGCCAATGCCACGACCACCTCCGTTGAGGTGGTGGTCGGCGATAGGCAGTGGTTGGCCGGCCGGAGGTGGTCAGATTAGGTATTTCTAGAAGGGTCAAATGATTGAAAACGAGACTCTTTAGGTGGCTTGATCTGAGCCCGATTTGGCTCGAATCAAGCCCCAAGTCGACAAAGATCTAACACTAGAGGAGGAGGGGAGGATCGGACCTAAATTGGGGATGAAAGCCTTGTGGATCTTGGCTTCACCATGGGAGCTCAGGAAGCTTTTGGAGCCATGTCAATCTGAGCCTAGAGTGCACAATCCTTTCGGGAAAGTTGTGGGTTTCACTCCTCTCACTCTTTTGAAGATGTTAAAGGCCTTGATTGGGAGAGGGGGAGGTTACAACCTTGAATGTCATTAATGGCCATCAAGGTGATTTCGGTTTTGGCTTGGGGGAGATGAATAGGGACTCAATCCAGCCAGGAGAAGGCTGGAAACTCCTTCTATCCCCAAGAGTAGATGAATGTGGCCATTAATATGGGAGATTAAAGGTTTCTTCTTCCTCCCCATTAATCCCCCCTCTTTCTCTCCCTTTCAAATTAGGGCTTTCTCTCTCCTTGACAAATTTCCTAAAATTGAATGGCCAATTCAGTAGCATCCAACCCCATTAGGTGGTGGACCACCTTAATTGAGTTTAGCTCAAGTGGGTTGGGCTTGATTAGGTCAAAATAGGTCATTTTGACCTAAATTTAGGGTAGAGTTGACTTTGGTCAAATTGACCATTTGAGTTGACCCCAATGGGTGGATAGTCACCCATTGGTCTCCCTTAAGTTTTAGTAAGGTATAGGTAGGGTTAATTTGGCAAGGTGAGGGTCAATTGACCCTTAATAAGCCACTTTGACCAAAACAGGGCTAGGGTTGACTTTGGTCAATTTAGCCTCTTTGGTTGACCCCAATGGGTCCCTGGTGCTCTAAGGGGACCCCTAATGGGTTAGGGATGTTATGGTGGGGTCAAGGGATCAATCTAATGCTCTAAAGTCCAACCCTAGGCTTGTTAACTAGAAATTGTTATTTGGAGACCACTATGATTATCCTCCTTTTTTCCTATGTTCACATGGTCTTAAGTGCTTCCTATGGTTTTGTCATAACCAAGTCATGACAAAAACAACTTAGGGGTCTAGTTGTTTGGGGGATGTTACACATTCAGCCTTTTGGCAAGAAGATTCAGAAAGTGGGTCAAGACAGAAGATTCAAGAAGAAAAGAGTGGAACTCAAAACCCAGATTTGATAAAACTCGAAAGCAAGAAGTGATCTATTTTTCCAATAGAAAACTAAGACATATAGTTCCCGAGTGTTCTGGAGAGAAATAGGAAAGGAGCAGTTGTAGAAAAGAGCACAAGAAGAAGTCCTCCAAGAAAAAGGACAAAAAGAAGGGAAAAGGGTTTTTTTGCTAAAATCTGGAGTGATACAAAATCTGAATCAAGCTCCTCTTACTCAGAGGGTGATGAAAAAACTACTGTTGAAGTTGCCTTCCTGATGACCTTGGAGGCCTACTCTAATGATGAAGAAGATCAGGTAAGTATCTTTGATGATTTTGAATTTAATTCAGAAGAATTTAAAAACTATTTTAAGGAATTTTGTAATGATCATCTTAAAATTCAAAAAGAATTAGAAACAATTAGGGAAGAGTTAGAAGACCTTAAGAAAGATGATTTGTATTCTAGAAATTATGATTTGAGAAATCAAATTTGTAAAAGGAAATAATAATCACTAATCTAACCAATGAAAACTTAGAACTAAAAGAAGAGCTCACAAAGGCAAAAGCCTTTGAAGACTCACTCAATGGAAGGAGTCAACATCTCAAAGATATTACACAAAATCTTTCCATGATATTTATGCACCTAGGTCTAGGAGAAAACCTATCTACTAGCACAGAAGTCCCTAGTAGACCTGCTTGGAAAAATCTAGTTAGATTTGGTAGACCTAGTGACTATCAAACAAGTGAGAGGAGTGTAGTATTTCAGGATTAGGACAATAATAATCCTGATAAAATCACTGTATTTAATAAAGAAAATCCTAATAGTGAGGAGAGACCTCTAGGGAAAAATAATTCAAAGAAACCATTAAATTTCAACCAAAAGTCTAAAGACAAAAGTAGAATAATTAGACATTCTACAGATTTATTACATTTAGATACATTTCATGCACATTTCCAGTACCAAGATAATAAACCTAGGTTTACTAAACCTATTCTCTGCCATCCAAAAGGATATCATGGAAGGCCTTCTATTCTTTCATATAATCCTATAATGGTAAAAGCAAATGGCCCAAGGTAACATGGGTACCTTCTAATGTTTGAGTTACATGTGCAGGAAGATTTATGGTTCTTTCCTCAGATATGATGAAGGGGAAGAATGAACTCAGTTTTCAATAAAGAACTACAAATATTCAAAGGGTGTGAATATTTCTCTAACAACTCTTGATGTTACATCCTAATTACTCACATATATTATTATAAATACTAATTTCAATAAACACCATTGCTGGGAAAAACAATAGAAACTTTCTAAAGAAATACAACTGTA
Organism: Dactylorhiza incarnata; assembly: GCA_033032865.1. Taxonomy (NCBI): domain Eukaryota; kingdom Viridiplantae; phylum Streptophyta; class Magnoliopsida; order Asparagales; family Orchidaceae; genus Dactylorhiza; species Dactylorhiza incarnata. The sequence continues at coordinate 5,049,727 of JAWHQI010000013.1, forward strand.
TATTTAGAGTTGCATCAAATAGATCTCGATGCACCATCGAGTTCTACTCGACGCTAGCTTCAAAAGCCACCTGAACTAGACAATTCTAACAGCATTCGACGGAGTGTCGATTATATATCGACGCATGCGTCAACTTAATAGTGACTTAGTAATCTCGAAGGTATGTCGATTACTAATCGACGCAATGTCGACATGACAAGAGCACACAGTTTCACTTCTAGAAGCTTCTTCGACACATCTTGGTGCGATGAATATTATTCTTTGTCGACGGTGCTTCGAATACAACCCTAAGTTGCGACGAATCGTCTTCTTTTAAGCAACTTGGATGTCGAATTTGTTACGCTTTCAAATTCTCTCCTTCTTGCTCTCGTGCTTTCTTTCTCTCAAACTCTCATGCATTCTTGCTCTTATTTCTCTCTCTCTCTCTTTCTCTCTTTTCTTTGTAGGTATATTACTCCAGATCCTATGGCACCTCCTACGGTAAATTCTGGATTCGATGTGGATATGGAATCATTCAACGCAGCATCTGATAACTTCGAAGCCATTATCCACTTATTTTATACTGATGGGTTGACCAAGTTGATATCAATAAGGTGCAAGATTTTTGATGTTGTGTTGACAGAGATGAAGGACAACATTCATATAGGATATGATGGCTCCCTCAATGGAAGAATATCTGAAAATGACATCAACATTATAGAGGAAATGCTATATCAATCCTTTGATCTACCAAGTGGTAGTGACCTGATGAACTGACAGGGGAAGAGACTAGTAAGGCATTACGGATAATGCAGTTCAGAAAGGAGAAGGCCATCAATCTAAAAAAAGAATGATGTATCTGAAGAATACAGATTCTTAGCAGATATAGCAGGAAAGGTGCTGCTATGCAAGATTTCAGCACATGATGCCATTCCTAAGCAGCAGCTCTAGATAATGGGAATTCTAGCTCTAAATAAATGAATCAACAGGGGTAAATGGCTCCTGATGTTGATTGGACATAAATATGCTCATAAAGAAAATGCCTATATGAGAATGATGAGCCAAGTTCCGCTCCATCATTATCCAATGGTCTGCAAGTCAAAGGGAGTGATTATTCCTCATGGAAAGAGAATAAACATTGGTATCTTCTCCAAGTGGACTAGGTAGATTCTAAAGCCTGGTCAAGCACCCTGCTCTCCTCCTCCTTCTCAAGTTCCACAAGATGCCACTGATCAAAACCTGTAGTCTATTCCATCTAATCTAGCTTCAAAACCCATACCACAGATTTCTCTCCAACCACAAAAATAATAACCATCCATCACCATCTCTGTTGCTTCCAGACACCCATTCTCTTTCTCAACCATAATCTCTCTTAACTCCAGAAGACAATCAAGAATAATCCCTTATCCATCAAAATTTCCCAGACTTCAATAAAGATTCCACAGCTCCACTTTACACACCTCCTATCATCCACAACCAGACAGATATCAATGTTGTTACAATAGAAATTCCTCCAGTCATCATTTCCACACCTCCATATGACACATCTTTTTCTTCTACTACCCAATGTACACCTCCCTTTGATGCTGATAGTTTATATAGGTGTAGTCAATAATACCTAGAGGGGGGGGGTGAATAGGTTTTACTTAATTTCTTTCTATAAACCTAATGTTTCTAGCTGCAGAAAGTACGATCACAGAAAACACACAAGGATGTATAGAGGTTCCTCAAGACAGGGTGTCTTGAGTAGTCCTCTTCCCCCCTTCACCTTTCTAACAATGAGTTAGACAAGGCCACAAACTTCAATCTCGGCTCCTCGAGCTTACACCACAAGTTCCTCAGAACTTCTCAAATCAAGAGTGATCCTACCTCAGGCACAGCATCCCTACAATCAGGCTCAATAGCCCTACACTCAGGCTCAACAGCCCTACACCTCAGGCTCAGCAACCCTACTGCTCAGAGTTATGAACTCCTACCACTCAGAAATCCCACAGATTTCCAACCTCAGACTTGTCAAGAAGTCCTACTGCTCAAGCTGTCAACACAGCTTTACACTCAGGCTCAACAGCCTTTATCTCAGGCAACAATGCCTTACAAAGAAATAATAGAGTTTGAGATGGATACAAGCGACGAAAGGATTTACTCTTAGGTCTTCTGGATCCTAGATCTGAAGACAATCGCTCCAGATTTGTATCCCCTTGATCTTCTTCTTCAGTACAGCCGAAGATCAACTTGCCCTTCTTGAGTTTGTACAGGAAACCTATCTAATCTCCCTTAGAAGATTAACTTCAGCTGCAGAGAACGATTTCGACAGGCTGAATCGTGAATGCTCGATTGCGGCGTGTTGCAAAAGCTTCTTAATCGAACAGTAACATTTGATGTGCCCTAACATCTCCTTTTATACCCCCAGAAGGCTTCAACGGCTATATCGATCCTCCTGACACGGTATGGATCTGAGTTGACTTGCTTTTCACCTTTCAAATATCGTTTGCGCCAAAAGCAGATCCCGTCAAAACGTTTGGATTTGTCTCAGCGGTTGGGCTGAGACAGCATCCAGTCTCAGCGGTTGGGCTGAGACAGCATCCAGTCTCAGCGGCAGCTCCAGTCCCCTTCTCAGCAGTTGTTCCAGTATTCTTCTCAGTGGACCCGCTGAGACGGATCCTCGTCTCAGCGGTTCTGACCCATCGTCTCAGCGGTTATGCTGAGACAGATCTTCATCTCCTTGTGGATGATTCCTTCTTGTCTAAGGCCATGTTTAGCCCTTTCTTTTGAGTTACCTGTGTCTGTATATTCTACACAAGTGTAGCTTTGTTAGATACAATATGTCCTTAGCATTAGGAGTGATGCCTCTTCAAATCAAGGTTATATTTAGGACAATATACCCAACAATCTCCCCCTATTTGAAGAAGGCAGAACATCCCCAATGCTAAGGTCCATTAACAATAGAAATCTTATCACAGAAAAAAAATGATCTTATAGAAAGTGATCTGTGAAGCATAGGACCTAACACTCTAAGCGTAAGCACAAGCATCAGCATAAGCATGAGTATAAGTATTAGCATAAGCATAAGCATAATCCCTTTCTCCCCTTTCTCCAGCATTGGTCCAGCATTGGTACTGGACCTTTCTCCCCCTTTCTGCCTTGTTCAACCTTAACTTACTATCTCCCTCTTTATTTGTTATGTAGAGAGGGATAACAGTTATAGATCCCTTTGGATCAAACTACAGTCTATCCTGTACAAACTTAGCATGTGCCAACTACCCCTCAGCCTGAGTGAGGAATTTACTCCCCCTCAATTTGAGCATTCCATCTAAGTATTGAATTCTAGAGATAATAAATGCTGAGTACTTATATCAATAGTAACAAACATGATATTATGATCAGAATATGAAATTTCATTTTACTTTAACTGTTTAGTACAGATATAGAAAAGAAAATTCAACTAGTAGTTATTTATTGAATCCAACACAAAATGTCAAGTCTGGGTGTTCTGAGATTGACCCTTGGAAGAGCTTTCTCCTTCTGTAGACTTTCTTTTCCTAGCTTCTTCAGCAGCCTTCATCTGCTCCTTTACTTTGAAATACAGAAGTGGCTTGGGAAGATATCTTGGGGGAATCCTTAGAGGAGTTTCCCTTCTTACCATGTTTTCTTTGAGAATCCTTTCTCTTAAGGATTCCCTTTCAAGGTGTTTGATCCACTCTACAGCTGAGTAGACATGGTCAATGTCCTTCATTGGATTGCCATGGCTCACCCAGGTATTGACAACAATTGTGTCCAACTCCAGATTGTCATCATCATGGAGTGGGTCCTCTAGTTTTTCCATTCTTTTCTGTGCCATGTATTCTTCAGCAGTTTGAATACCTTCTACCCATCTCCTTTTTGCTGCTCTCTCATCAGCAATCAGATTTGATTGACTTTGGAAGTCAAAATCTTCATCTCTGCTAGGGTTCAGGATTGGTAGATTCAAAGCAACTCTTGTTCCTTGCAGCACTTTTAGACTTGTGTCCCATTGAGTGTCAGTGACCTTTCTGACCATTGCAAGGATATTTTCTTGAATAGTGCTGGAGGCATTGTTGACCACTTCCACCACTTGCTTGCTGCTTCTTGGTTGGACAGTATCAGTTTGTGTGAGGATTCCATGTTGTTATATAACTGGATGTGTGCTCCTTTCAGCTTAGCATGTAGATTTGTAATCTTCTCCTCCCCTGCTTTGCTGTTTTCCACTATTTTCTTCTCTATTTCAGAGTGTTGATGAATTATGGATTGGGAGAGAGATTCTGAAAGCTGTTGTCCACATCATCCAAAATACTTTCCATGACCTGGTCAATGTGGGACATGACCTGGCTGTAGGATGTGGTGACCACTTATGCCATCCTTGTCACTGCATTTTCCCAGACATTTTGATTTTTGTAAAGATGATTCTTTACATATGTGATGTCCTTTGTGGAATCCCCTTGATGGGCTGCAATATCCTTCAGAACTGTGTGCTGGGCAGCAACAGTATTTTTGGCCATTTCAAACCATTGTGTCATCTGCAGAAGGATGTGATCTGATGCATTTTTGACATCATTCACTTGGGTATTCAGTTCAGTTCTAACTGCAACCATTCTTGACTGCATTCGTTCCTCACTGTCCTGGATCTCCTGAGACAATGCAGCTCTTGATGTATACAGTTCATCCCTTATCTGAGTAGAAGTAACTTGTATTCTTTCAGCAACAAGTTCTTTTACTGACAACATCTGACCCTCAATTATGATTTGTATTGAGGTCAACAAGGCAGATGTGTCCAGAACAGCAACTGGTCTTACCTGGACCAATTCTTTTTCAGCCAATTCTTCAGCTTCACTTTGAGCATTGGCTCTTTCATCATCGGGAATTTGCTCCCCCTCAGATGGGGCCTTTAGGGCACTTTGTAGATTTGGAGGGGTTAGGTCCTGTTGATGTTCCCCCACACTATCATACTCATCTCCTCCTTCATAGGCTGGGCTATGCTCCCCCTCACTGAGGGCATCCTTAGGAAGAGAATTTTGTCTAAGGTCACTTAGGGTAGGTGATTTCATCAGTTCATCTCCAGCTGGAGGAACAGCGGGATCAGCATTCATCTGAGTTGGCTCAGAATGGAGCTCAACTCTTCCTTGAGGCTCATGATCCCTTCTTCTCCTGGGAACATCTTCACTATCAATGTCCATTTGGTTGCTCGTAGATCTTTGATCAGACTTATGACTTTCTTCATTGTCAGATCCAGCTGACTTTGAGGATGAATTCTTCTGGGATACTGCTTTCTTCTTTTCCTTTGCCACGGATGGCTGGCTCATAGGGAGCACCCTGGAGAACCTATCCAGAGTCTTAATGTCCATTCTTTTGAGGTAATGGAGACTTGACCCCTTGGAGTATGTAAAGGTCTCAGAATAACTATTCTGTAGGTACAGAGATAGTATTCTTCCCATATTGGGGGCTAGAAGAGATTCCTTTATCCTTTGAAAGATGATTTCTCCCCATGAGGTTCTCTTGGACAGAATGATCCGCGTTATTAAGTCAAACATGAACTGTGAGACAGTGTCATGCGAACCAGGCTTGCATAGGATAGCTTTGCCCACAATATCAGACAACAGCTTCCCCTGTTGATTGAAGAACTTCCTTCTTAGACAACTGGTCTTAGTGTCACTGTATCCTGTCCACTTTAGAGCAAACATCTTATCCTCTTCAGATATCTCCTCCTCTTCAGTCTTACTGCAGGGAGTTAATTTCAACCCCTTCTCCAACCGTTTAGCTGTAATCTTTATCTTCTCGCCTCCTATCTTGGACATCAAGATGGTTTTGGATGGAGACAGTTTGACATGGTTGAACCACTCCAGAACTTCAGTTTTGAGAATGCGGCATGGTTCAGATATCATGTGCTCCAGACCTTGAGCTTCCAATAGATGAATCACATGTCGAATTTCTTCTGAGGCGTGAGAGAATCCATCTCTTACAATTTTGTAGCCTTCCAGGAGATCTTTCGAGCTTTTTGGCGCCATGGAAGCAGAGAATCGATGCGCTGAGACGGAAGAGAAGATGAATCGTCTCGACGGCTAAGGGTTTGGCTTTGTGGTTTGTTTTAGGTTACAGTGTGTCTATTTATAGGTTTTTAGTTTCGATTTTATTAACCCTAGGTTTTTAGACTTGATTACCTTATTGTTTCAAGGATTTCTGGGTTAATTAACAGATGTCATGTTGAACATATCCGGTCTCAGCGGTTCAACTGAGACGGAGACCTAGGCCGCTGGGATAGTAAAGTGTCAACCGCTGGGACAGTTTCCTCATCTCAGCGGTTCAGCTGGGATTTTCTCAGCTGATTCAGCTGAACATACTACTGCACTTTAGCTGATCTTAAGGTTTAGACCTAGTCTAGATATTTTGGTTGAATAGTTGTTCTAGACATGTCACTGAGTTGTAGTGTAGAGTAAAGTAAAGTTTCATAATGTACTATTTAAAATGGATTATAGTGACAGCTACTACATTTAGGTCTATTCCATACTAAGCATGCCAAGTTCAATTTTGAAGGCATTAAACTTAGATTCATCCAGTGGCTTTGTAAAGATATCAGCTACTTGCTTGTCAGTGGGGACAAATTCAAGACAGATATCTTTACATTCTACATGTTCTCTAATAAAATGATATCTAATCTCTATGTGCTTAGTCCTGCTTTGAGAGACAGGATTCTTAGCAATAGATATTGCACTGGATGAATCACAATACAAAGGAGAGTCCCTTACCTTGAGGTTGTAGTCCTCCAACTGATGTTGTGTCCAAAGGAGTTGTGCACAACAGCTTCCTGCAGCAATGTATTCAGATTCAGCTGTGGATATTGCCACATTGGTTTGTTTCTTGCTGCTCCAAGATATCAATCTTCTCCCAAGAAATTGACAGGTACCACTTGTACTCTTCCTGTCTTCTTTGCAACCTGCAAAATCTGCATCTGAAAAGCATGTTAGTTCAAAGTCATTGTTCTTAGGGTACCAAAGGCCAAGATGCAAGCTGCCCTTAAGGTATCTCAAAATCCTCTTCACAGAGGTGTAGTGAGATTCCTTAGGACAGGCTTGATACCTAGCACAAACACATGTAGAATACATAATATCTGGCCTACTAGCAGTTAAGTACAATAGAGATCCAAGGATACATCTGTACATGGACTCATCAAAGGCCTTCCCCTTTTCATCCTTATCTAATGATACATTGGACCCCATGGGTGTTCTCATGGTGGAGGCTGATTCCATCCCAAATTTCTTGATAAGCTCCTTAGTGTACTTGGTCTGGGAGATAAAAATTCCATCATCAGACTGTTTCACTTGGAGCCCAAGGAAATATTTGAGCTCACCCATACTGCTCATTTCAAACTCCCCCTGCATTATATTGGCAAATCTCCTACAGAGGTTGTCATCAGTAGACCCAAAGATTATGTCATCAACATAAATTTGGACTAAGAGACACTTGCCCCTTGTTTCCATAAGAAACAATGTGCTATCAATCTTTCCCCTCATGAACTTGTTCTTGAGGAGAAATTTGGACAAAGTCTCATACCAAGATCTTGGAGCTTGCTTGAGACCATATAATGCTTTCCTAAGAAGGTAAACATGTGAAGATAGGGTTGGATGCATAAAACCTGAAGGCTGTTCAACATATACCTCTTCCTTCAAGTCTCCATTGTGGAATGCTGATTTGACATCACTCTGGTAGACTTTGAACCCCTTGTGGGCAGCATAGGCAAGGAATAGCCTAATTGCTTCCAATCTTGCAGCCGGAGCAAAGGTTTGATCAAAGTCTATACCTTCCTCTTGCCTGTATCCTTTGGCAACTAATCTGGCCTTGTTCTTGATGATTGTACCATTCTCATCAAGCTTGTTTCTGTATACCCATTTGGTGCCAATCACATTGTGTCCCTGAGGTCTTGGCACCAGCTTCCAAACTTTTCATCTCTTGAATTGTAGGAGCTCTTCTTGCATGGCTTCAATCCAGAATGTGTCTTGATTGGCCTCTTCAAACTTCTTGGGCTCCATTTGAGAAAGGAAGCTCAAGAATAGTGCTTCATTATGAGCTCTACTTCTTGTCAATATGCCTTGGGTATGATCTCTAATTATTAGATCTCTTGGATGATCTCTCAGGTGCCTTGCAGCAGCAGGAAGAGGGTCCTCTGGTGGTTGTGTTTGTTCCACTGGATCAGCTATGATTTCACCATCTTGTACCTCTTCTTCTTCTGGAATTGCAGCAGCTGTTTGTGTTTTGCTGTTGCTGGGCTTTTCTTGGACATTCAGCTCATTCATCCCTTCTTCATTTCCTGCCAAAATAGAAGAACTAGACCATTCTTTGTAGAGAAGGCTGGTCTCATCAAATACAACATGCATAGATTCTTCTACAACATGGGTTTTCTTGTTACAAACTCTATTAGCTCTACTATGTGAGCTATATCCAACTAGAATCCCCACATTGCATTTTTCTGCAAACTTTGTTAATTGAGATTTTCCATTATTTAGAATGAAGCATTTGCAACCAAAGATTCTAAAGTAAGAAATTGTAGGTTGTTTGCCTTTCAGAATCTCATACGGGGTTTTCCCAAGGACCTTATTGATGGAGGCTCTATTGAGAACATAACAGGCTGTATTGACTGCCTCAGCCCAGAAGTATTCTGGGAGTGAGGAGTCACTAAGCAATGTTCTCCCAGCTTCTATCAAGGTCCTATTCCTCCTCTCAGCCACACCATTTTGCTGTTGAGTCCTTGGGGAGGAGAACTCTTGAGTGATACCAAATTCTTGACAAAATTTTGTCATGGCATGTGATTGAAATTATGTGCCATGGTCAGTTCTTGTCCTGACCACAGTACATTGTAGATCATTCTGAATAGCCTTGACATAATTTATAAAGACATGTAAGGTATCAGACTTCTTCTTAAGGAAGAATACCCATGTATACTTTGAATGATCATCTACAATTACCAAAGTATACAACTTCCCACCTAAGCTCTGAATTGGCAAAGGACCAAACAAGTCCATGTGAAATAGATATAAACACCTTTCAGTATCCTTGGAGCCAATACTTTTAAAGGTGGTCCTAGTTTGCTTACCCATTTGGCAAGCATGACAGGGGCCACTTTTAACACATTTTAGATTAGGACTATTTCTAACAAGGTTTTTAGAAAATAATCTATACATTGTCTTATAGTTAATGTGGGCAAGTCTCTTGTGCCATTGGACACAGAGAGACTCACTTTCATTAGCTACAAGACACACAGAGGAAATAGAATAATTGCAAATGAAGTCTAAGCAATAAACATTCCCACTCCTAGTGCCCGAGAGAATGGTCTCCAAGTCATTAGACTTTTTGATCAAGCACTTGTCATTGTGGAATTTAATGACATAGCCTAAGTCACATAGTTGGCTTATGCTTACAAGGTTGTGTTGCAACCCTTCAACATAAGCTACCCTTGTAATTGAGACTATGCCATTTGAAATCATACCATATCCTTTGGTGACCCCCTTTTCTGATCCACCAAAAATAACCTTAGGTCCATTCTTCACTGGATGGTAATCCTTTAGAAGATCCTTAGTTCCTGTCATGTGCCTTGAGCACCCACTGTCCAAGTACCATATTTGGTTGACACTGGTACTTGAACTAACCTGCAACACAAAATTTAATGTACCTTAGGACCCCAACTGACTTTGGGTCCTAGGTTCAAGTTAAGACCATGAAATATTCCCAGAGAGGGCTGGTTTGGCTTGAGGTATAGTCCTTGCCTTTGGCACATTGGGGTTGTGCCAACAATCAATTGCAAAGTGTCCTACTTTGCCACAGCACCAACAACCATGAATATTGTATCTCCTTTTCTGAACAGTTTTTTGAATTTGTACAACACTTAGTACATGTTCAGCAGAGGAGATATCACCATTTTTCCTATTTCTTTCAGCAATAATCTGACTGAAGGATAATCTGTGGACAGTCTTGCTGCTCTTTGTCCTGATGGCCTCAGCTTGCATTGACTTGGCAGTCATACAATATCTTATGGAATCAGACACTGGACAGTAGGACTTGTCAACAGATTTGACAGCAGTTGTGCTTTTTGCTGAAGCAGATTTGGAAGATCTTGCTTCCATGTTCTTGACTGAAGGTACTGAGACACCAAACACAAATGGTCCAGGTTGGGCCATTTGTATTTCCTCATGTGCAGCTTTCATTGCACTCAATCCCATGCCCTTTCTATTTCCATAGCTGTGAGCATTCCTGCTCAAGTTATAAGAACTTCCATTTAATAAGTGACCATGAATACTTTCTTGGTCATACTTGTTTGAAGGCATCAGGACTTTCACAAAGGAAGTCTTAGATTCTTTTGAGTCCTTGACCTTTCCCTTAGTGTTGCTAGTAGATACCTCATTGTTTAAACCAATACCTCTCTTGCTCTGGGAGTTGAAGGTGTCAATAATAGGCATCACTGTCTTGGGCTTGGAGAACTTAGCCACCAGCATCCTCTCCTTGAGGAGCTTTTCTTCAAGATCCTTGATGATCTTGTTCTTGTGTCTTATGGTGCCCACATGGATCATTGACATTCCCCTTAGCTTGCCAATCTCATTGCTCATTTGAGCTAGCTGGGTAGCATGCTCAATGCACTCAGATTTTGGTTGCTTCAGGGAAGCAATTTCTTGAGCTTGCCTTTCGGCTAGCTTTTTGCTCTTTTTCAGAGCTTCCAGGAGTGCGCCATATTCATCAATCAATTGATTGACATCCTCCTCAGAGTATGATTCACCTCCAACTTTAGATGGAGGAGATTCAGATTCTGGATTTTTTTCATAATGAGAAGAAGAAGAAATGCAATGTATCAATACCTGCTCATGTTTTGAATTGCTGTGGCTGTCCTCATCTTCAGTTAGAGCCATCAACCCATGGTCATCTAGAGTGACCTCATCCTCCTCTTCATCACTATCTGAATGTGATAAAGGGGCCCTGATTCCTATCCTGGTATTAGGATAGTCTTCTTCCTCCTGATCAGCAAACAGCCCCAAGTAGGCTTTCTCCTCACCATCTGAATCTGAAGATGAAGACTCAGATTCACTCCAGCTCTTGCCTTTCTTAGCTAGGAAGGATTTTTCTCCCTTCCGTTCCTTCTGGTGATGAGGCTTCTTGTCACCTCTTTCTTTTCTCTTGACTGGACAGTCAGCAATGACATGTCCAGGCTTAATACAACAATAGCAAATTATGTTAGTTGAAACATGTTTACTAGATTTAGATTCATACCTGTCCCCTTTGGGATATTGCCTCTCAGATCTGTAATGATCCTTCTTGGGATGAGAAGAGGAGGAAGGTTTGTTATTCCATTGTTTCCTCTTTATCATCTTCTTGAACTGCCTTGTGAAGGCAGCAAACTCCTCATCAGACGAGGAACTGTCTGATATGCTGCTCTCAGATTTCTCAGATTCAGCATCCTTTCTTGGAGGTGACTGTACTCTACCCTTGTTCCTCTTAGAGCTTTCAGCTTTGAGAGCAACAGATCTCTCCCTTGTGTGAGCCCTGGAGGAAGAGTCCTCCTCCTTTCTTGCAGAAAGCTGCATCTCATATGAGAGCAGTTTCCCAAACAGTGTATGGGTGGGGGTTTCTCTAAGTCTTGCCCCTTCCCTGATTGCACAGATTTTGGTGTCCCATTCTCTAGTTAGAGATCTAAGGAACTTGTCATTAAGTTCATAATCTGTGAACACCCTTCCATAGGTTCTTAGTTCATTTACAATCCTAAAGAACCTTTCATAGCACATGGAGATATTCTCCTGGCTCAGCTCTCTGAAGGCTTCATACTCCTGATTGAGGAGTGACTTTCTATCATCCCTTACTTCAGCTGTTCCCTCCATATAAACAACCAATGTGTCCCACATTTCCTTGGCAGTTTGGCAGTGTACCAAGTTCTGAAATGTAGTGTCATCAATGGAATTTACTATTATGTTTTGGGCTCTCTTGTCCATAGTGTATAGTGCTATCTCATCATTGGTCAGTTCAGAAAATACTTTAAGTTCTTTTCTAGTAGGGTCAATGGTGGAGGCTTTCTCAAAGGTATAAGGACCATTTTTGACAGTCAAAAAGATCCTTGGGTCTGATGCTTCAATGAAGAGCCTTACCCTTTGCTTCCATATGCCAAAGTTTTCTTTGGAGCATATAGGCAACTTCATTGACCCCAACTCCTTCTTCATTGCACTGTTGGCCATTTGATTTCAGATTTGACTACTCTTTTATGGGATCTGATCAGACTGTTAAGTCTTTTTGATCAACCTCCCTCTGATACCACTTGATAGTTTATATAGGTGTAGTCAATAATACCTAGAGGGAGGGGGGGTGAATAGGTTTTACTTAATTTCTTTCTATAAACCTAATGTTTCTAGCTGCAGAAAGTACGATCACAGAAAACACACAAGGATGTATAGAGGTTTCTCAAGACAGGGTTTCTTGAGTAGTCCTCTTTCCCCCTTCACCTTTCTAACAATGAGTTAGACAAGGCCACAAACTTCAATCTCGGCTCCTCGAGCTTACACCACAAGTTCCTCAGAACTTCTCAGATCAAGAGTGATCCTACCTCAGGCACAGCAGCCCTACACTCAGGCTCAACAGCCCTACACTCAGGCTCAACAGCCCTACACCTCAGGCTCAGCAGCCCTACTGCTCAGAGTTATGAACTCCTACCACTCAGAAATCCCATAGATTTCCTACCTCAGACTTGTCAAGAAGTCCTACTGCTCAAGCTGTCAACACAGCTTTACACTCAGGGTCAACAGCCTTTAACTCAGGCAACAATGCCTTACAAAGAAATAATAGAGTTTGAGATGGATACAAGCGACGAAAGGATTTACTCTTAGGTCTTCTGGATCCTTTCTTCAGATCTGAAGACAATCGCTCCAGATTTGTATCCCCTTGATCTTCTTCTTCAGTACAGCAGAAGATCAACTTGCCCTTCTTGAGTTTGTACAGGAAAAGCTATCTAATCTCCCTTAGAAGATTAACTTCAGCTGCAGAGAATGATTTCGACAGGCTGAATCGTGAATGCTCGATTGCGGCGTGTTGCAAAAGCTTCTTAATCGAACAGTAACCTTTGATGTGCCCTAACATCTCCTTTTATACCCCCAGAAGGCTTCAACGGCTATATCGATCCTCCTGACACGGTATGGAGCTGAGTTGACTTGCTTTTCACCTTTCAAATATCGTTTGCGCCAAAAGCAGATCCCGTCAAAACGTTTGGATCTGTCTCAGCGGTTGGGCTGAGATAGCATCCAATCTCAGCGGTTGGGCTGAGACAGCATCCAGTCTCAGCGACAGCTCCAGTCCCCTTCTCAGCGGTTGTTCCAGTATTCTTCTCAGTGGACCCGTTGAGACGGCTCCTCGTCTCAGTGGTTCTGACCCATCGTCTCAGCGGTTATGCTGAGACAGATCTTTATCTCCTTGTGGATGATTCCTTCTTGTCTAAGGCCATGTTTGGCCCTTTCTTTTGAGTTACCTGTGTCTGTATATTCTACACAAGTGTAGCTTTGTTAGATACAATATGTCCTTAGCATTAGGAGTGATGCCTCTTCAAATCAAGGTTATATTGAGGACAATATACCCAACAGATGCTGAGCAAATAATTTCCAAAGCAGTAGGACTGGCAACTGGTACATTTGCTGATTTGCTAGCCACTCAAGCTAGAAGATTCAACAGAAAATATACTCAGATGGAGTCTGAGCTACAAGAATCAAAAGAGACACTCTTGGCACTCAAATCCTTTGTCTCATCCTCAATTGTCACCAAGTATTTCTTAACCTCCCTGTTCAGTAAGGTTTAGAAGGGTAAGAATATGCAGGAGGAGGAGTTGTGTGTTCAAGAAAATGTGAGTGGCCAGGAGAAGGAAAGGAGTTTACAAGAAAATTAGACAGTTCCAAATGTTGAAGTTCCTAATCCTGATATGACCATAGTATTTCAAAAAGGAATAATACAGAGGGAGTCTATCAGAAATGTTCAGAAAGTTATTCTCACCACTGAAAATCTTGTTGAAACTAGGGGGAGATACCTGCATCAAATCAGGAGGAGCTCGGGGAGATGCTTGTATTAATCCAGGTGGAGCCCTTAGAAAAAGATCAGCTCTTGGATGAAGTATCAAAAATTGCCAAGGAGGCTGCTCAGACTGCAATACAGGATGCACAATTTCAGGGGGAGCCTCCCAAAGAAGATGACATTCAGGCTGAAGAGGATGAACGTCTGGTATTTGCTTCAAGGATGGTAACAGAAAAGTTTTTCTCAAGGAAGAGGAAACTCCTCCAAAGGAATAGGACAATACAGGTGAACATCTTCTGGAATAACTTCTTAGTAAACATATTTGAAGTGATATAATTATGGAAGACATTCTGATTAAATTGGAAGGTTATCATATTGGTCTCTGGTGCTGTGCAATGATGTTATTTTGATGTCATTTTATGTCTTGTTATATTTGTTTGTACTATGCTTATTTAACAGCATGTTTGAAATCACTTACATTATGTGTAAATTTTGTTAATATAAATAGGGGGAGATTGTTGGGAAAAACACTCTTGTGATTTATCTAACAAATTATCTTAAAGTGATTTCATAATCTAGGATATTTTACCCATGTTGTATATAGAGGGTAATCTGGTCATTAGATGTCCTAGGATATCACATTCACACTAGAGTGTCAAGACCTGTCCAAACAAGCACAAAATTCAGTTGAGTTAAACTTGCGTTGAATAGAAGTCGACACAACTTCAACTATAAGTCGAAGCAACTTCGAATACAAATAGAAGTAAATCAGACTGAAGTCAAAGTACAAGCAAAGTTGACGCAACATAGAAATGGTCTCGACGCAGAAGACACAGCTTGTCAAAGCTATTTCAGAAGTCAACACAAATTTGAATTGAATTCGACGCAGAAGAATAATCTGTCAAAGCAATATCAGAAGTTGACGCAACTTCGATTTGAAGTCGACGCAGAAGTTCAAGTTCAAAGTCCAAGTCTACAAATCGACAGATACATCGATAGGTATTCGATGCAACATCGACATCTGAGTTTTTTCAGAGCTAACAAAGATTTCGAAGTTGCTTCTATAAGAACTCAGAGGTGCATAAAATAGAGGGAAAATGAAATCGACGCTACGTCGAATACAGACAAAAAAGGAAGGTTTCCTACTGCCTTTTTAGATGCTTTTCTAGAAGGTATCCAAGGCTATAATTTGACTTCTAACGGCTCGTTTATTGCCAAGAATGGAATGAAGTACTTCAGATGGACAACAAAGACATTCTTGGAAGTTATTCAAAATAGATTGACGGGTCGGGAAACAGAAATAGAAAGAAATACTTTTGTCCAAAAGATATTTCTTCTAAAGACATAACAGAAGAGGAAAGAAATTCAAATATTATTCGACAATGAATAAGTATACTCATAGAAGTGGATGAAAACAACAATTTATTTTTCTCAGTCTTCTTCTTCTTCTCCCTCAAGATTTGTCTCTGAAAAGAAAAGAAAAGAAGAACAACTCTATACAGGAATACAAACAAGGCTACTTCTTCTTCTTCATATCATACAGCAGTAAGCAAACTAGAATACATAGATCACAGAGGATTACAAGATCATAACCCTTGCATTCTTCTCTACCACAAGCAATGGTTCATCATATATAGATCCTCAAGAACATCAAAAGACAACATTTTGTGTGATAGTTGTAGAAGGATTTATATAGTAGAATCCTACTCTTCTTCTTCTTCTTTATTTCTCTATTTCTATTCTGTAACTGAGAAAAAGTCCTAAGAATCCCTCTTTACAGGATTCAGTTGGTTCTAAGAGTCTCCTTATCAAAAGACTCAATGGTTCTAAGAGTCTCCTTATCAAAAGACTGAGTGGTTCTACGAGTCTCATTGTCAAAAGACTCAATGTGTGGTTCTAAGAGTCTCCTTAACAAAATACTCAGTGTTGGTTCTGAGAGTCTCCTTATCAAAAGACTCAGGCACTAGATAGTGCAATCCTACCAGGTGGTAGAAGAGTGGACTACTGATGGCGCAAATCTCACACACCGCTATAGGCGGTA
Source organism: Dactylorhiza incarnata (assembly GCA_033032865.1). NCBI lineage: Eukaryota > Viridiplantae > Streptophyta > Magnoliopsida > Asparagales > Orchidaceae > Dactylorhiza > Dactylorhiza incarnata. The sequence continues at coordinate 5,065,775 of JAWHQI010000013.1, forward strand.
GCTCGACTGCGACACGAAACGGCAGTGTACCGATCGTTCAAGTAATATAAAACGAGGAGTAATCCCCGAGTATCGAATCTCTCAAGGAACACAGTAAGGTGGAGTTAGGTTTCGAGGAAGGACTTGAGATTGAAGTCCTAAAATCGGATGGGATGCGGGGGAGTTGGGTTGGCTTTTGGAAAATAAAAGAAAACACTATCAACTACTCCTATGCAATGCCGCTATGCAAAGCTTCGCTCGGCGGGATGGAAGACTACGTAGGCCTTGAACGCGCTACTTCGTAAGGGCGGATGGACGAGTAGGCAAGCGGATCGAACTATGCAGGCCTTGAGCGCGCTGCTTCGTTAGGCGGGATGGAGTACACGGGCCGCGATGCCACGCTTCGGTAGGCGGATGGACGAGTAGGCTAACGGAATGAGGGTCGCAAGCACCTCTTCGACAAGCACGCCACTAGCAATTGCTAGTGCGGCACCGGACACGATAGTGGGATGGAAAATGGATGGTGGCGCTCCTCAAGCACACAAATAACAAATATTTCACAATCACATGAAATATATGGAAATACAAACTAGTTCAAGTGCAACTTCATCAAAATATACAAGATCTAGCTATTACAACAATCAATAAAAGGAGAACAAGGCAAGAAATCGACCGAATCCGAAGGCTCGTTGAAGATTCACGGTTGGAATCGCCGGGTTGTCAATCCGCGTCCAAGCTCGGTCCACAACTACGTCCGGGGTAGAGAGAGCTGTCACTACTCTCCAATGGACCCGTCTTCTTCGTGTCACGATCCGGTAGAGGTTGCAAACTTCCTCTTGCTTGACGGTAATGGCGGCTAGGTCTTCCTTTGGAGCTCTTGGATGAAGGAGGAGGCCGAGAGGAAATTCCGGCGAAGATTTGGCGTTGAAAGCTTGCCCGGAGATCCTCCCTAAGGTGGGCGACGATGGAGGGGCGAAGTCGGACCAAACCAGGCGGAAAACGGCGGAAGAAAGCGGGGGATCTGACCTAAATCGCGAGCAGGGAATTTATAGGCGCTGGAATTAAACAGTGCGCACGGTCAGTGGCGCACGACCATTGGTCGTGCGCACTGGAATCCTGTGATCGTGCGCTCTGCCTGGACAGAACCTGCAAAGACAGAAATTACAAAATAACATGTTCGCACGACCAGTGGCGCACGACCAGTGGTTGTGCGCACTATCGTTGATGGTCGTGCGCAATACAGCAAACAGAACTCAGAATTTTAATGATAAGTGCGCACGAGCAGTGGCGCACGACCGGTGGTCGTGCGCACTGGCGTTGGTGGTCGTGCGCACTGCACCAAACAGAACTCATAAAAAGGGTTTAAGTGCACACGATCAGTGACGCACGACCAGTGGTCGTGCGCAATAGAACCAGTGATCGTGCGCAGTGTTCCTGTGCAGAATTGCACCGGGAACACCTGCACGACTCCTGTTCTAGCGTACAACCACGAATCCAGCTACTGAAAGTGGCACCTAACAGTGCATGAAAACTACTAATGAAGATAAACATGAAAACACACCAAAATGGGCCTAGAAGTGCACTTAGCATAGACTGATCAATATGAACTATAACAGGGCTAAAGTGCGGTGAAATGACTGAATAAATGGCCCAGATGAGTCCGTAAATGTGTATATGATCAGGACTCATCACACCCCCAGACTTAACTGTTTGCGCGTCCCGAGCAAACAAATTCTAAGCGAACTGGGAAAGAACAGTAGATGGCTTAATGATTACACTACAGAGTACCATGCGAAGTCGCATGCTCACGTGCATAAGAAAAATAGTAGAAAAGATTTCTGATTATAAAAACAGTTTATATATTTCTAAAAGAGTAAAAGCATATTACAACTACTCAAAATGGTGAACAACGGTGAATCATTCGGTCGTGCATACGGAGAAAGTGAACTAAACGCTGAGACGAGCATTGCCCAAGATCGGGATGCGGGAAAAACTCCACTGAAATCCATCAGTGTCGGTGACCATAGGCTTGCCCGGTCACATTCTCTCCACGACACTAGATTGGTTCATAGCGTGAGTCGGTAGGACTTTAGGTTAGAGATGGGGCTTGGGTTACGGTGAGGTAAACAAGGATACACAAAATGGCTCAAATACATAACCCAAATGAGCTTTAAAAATAACTACCCACGCACCAAAATCGAATGCAAGTGCATCACACCCCCAGACTTGGACATTTGCAACATAGGTGTGTGCACCGCCTACTCCCAATACACTATTCTTCTACATGATTTTCAATAAAACTCGCCTTTCTTTTTCTCTTTTTTTCCTTTTCAATTTTTTTTCTTTTTCTTTAAATCTTCTTTTCCTTGTCGTTTTCTTTCAGCAAATTTTCAAAGGAGCATAACCACAGGTTCTCATAGTAAACACCACAATCAACACCCCCCAAAATGTAAATGAAATTACAACTAAAGCTCAGATTTGGGTGTGCGACTAGGTTAGGCTTTTAGGCTTTGGTGAGAAACATGTGGAGCTGAATCAAGGAAAGGGTAGGCACAAAGGGGCTAGCAAGGGTAGACGATAGGCATGAAATAAAAAGTTCAACCGGGCCAAAATAATGGCCTACGTCATTCTCACGCACTAGAACTATCCTATGCCAATGCTTCAAGAATCGCTTGGGGCAAGTTCTAGCCACCGAGAAAGATTCTCCTTTCTCCCGACTCAAGCAATACGAATCTAGCGATCGTTTACACACGTCCCTATGCTACCGTTTGATTCACACCAGATTCACCATTTGAGTAAAGTAAACAACATTTACACTAATAAGAAAAATATAAAACCATAGTATAAAAAGAAGTCTAATCTACACAAATTCCTATGCAACCGAGCACTCGACTAGGAGCACTACTAGAGTCAACATTTTACTCTACTACATAGTCTTAAGCCATCACCTAGATTTTCCAAATAAGCAAAAGAATTAAATTCACAACAGAGCAAGCAAACAGATGGGTACGCTCTCAAGTGGGTGATATGGTGTATGCAATAATAAAAATACACTTCTGATATGCAAAAACGTGTACACGTGTAGTGAACACTCGGTACACTCCCCCCCCCCCCCAGACTTAAACTAAACAATATGCGCAAAATGCAGCTATAAAATTCAGAATAATGCTAGGGAAAGAGAGTACCCAGTGCTCAGAAATGAGCACACCAGAAGATTGGCGTGAAAACCTGGACTAAGCTGCAGCGTCCGCCATCCAGAGAAAGATACCTGCAAGGGTCAGCTCCGCAAAAACAAAAGACAAAAGAAAATTGAAAAGGAAATACTACTAACTAAACATGATTAGATAAAAATAGAAATGCAGAAAAGGAAGATAACTACTGGGGTTATTGTCATCCCAGCACGACTTATTCAAAATCTTAAAGGTTCTAGCTAATGGGCCTATGGAAGGAGAAGTGGACAGGTAACTGGCCTAATATCCGTGTCGGTAGCGGGTGCCGATACGGTGATAGAACAGTCACCCCTCTACCTAAATATAGATACCTGCTCCTCACAGGTAGAGGGTAGAGAAAGTAAGAAGAGGAGGAGGCCTGGTCCTCACTCAACTCACCAAAAATATCCTTGCCTAGCAAGGCGTCGTCAACAGGGAGGCAGCTGGAGGAAAAGGCAATGAGTGGAGCTTCCTCTACGGAGGGGGAATAAACCTCCTCACATGAGAGGATGCTCACATCATTGACTTGAGCAAAAAGCTCCAAGTCCTCCTGGGATACCTGTGAAGACTCAACCTGCACAGGCTCGAATGAAGAAGGGGGGTCGAGAAATAAAGAAGACGAATGACATAAATAAACATTAATCGGGGGAGTGGTCCCGGTCTCACTCCCATCAGGTTGGGGAAGTAAAATAATGTTAGCATTGTCATCAATGCTGCAAGAGTCGGCGGGATCAACGGTGGCCAGGCTAAGGATTTGGACTTCCTCCACCGGTGTTGAGGAAAACTCCTCTTCACCTAGAAGGTTGTCCTCCTCCATAGGAATAGGCACAACACTAAGATCAACAACCTCATCCTGCGACACATCATCGACAATGTCGTCAGAAACGAATGTAGAATGCACAATAGGGAGAGGAATAGTGCTCGGATAAAAGTCGAGCACCGATTCCTCACAAAGAATCGAATCCACTAGAGGTGGTGGATGCACTGGGAGAATGGGCTCAGCAATGTCGGTGCCCAGATCAGCCACACATCCGGTGACCGTATCCATGCCATACCCTTCAAAATGTGAAGGTGACAAAGACACATAGCCGGATGTTGAAGGTGTGCCGCCAGAGCTAGGAGTTGGGACGATCCGAATATCCGGCTCGTCATCCTCATCCAATTGGCGAAGATAAGCAACACAATCCTTCAGGGCATGATCTGTGCCCCGACAAAACTGGCACTGCCTAGCAGGCTTCTTTGGCACAGCGGGGGCTGGAGCCGAAAAGAAGTATGACGGTAATGGCTCAGCAGAGTAGCCATAAGACTTACGCGCACCATATGGAGTATCAGACGGAGTCGATGCTCTATATGCTGGGCGAGAGGAATTATGCCTACTATTCTCCGTAGGGCATTCAACACTAGAGTGGGAAGTAGCTCCACACCAACGGCAACGGAAATTTAGATGTGCCCACATAGTGTGAAGATAAAACGATTCAAAAAGACAAACACTATTGTGCGAAATACTACACCTAACAAAAATTTACTAAAGCAACCTACTATAAAACAAGAAAAAGGAATAAAACGAACAGAAATAAAATAAGGGATGCAATTTACAAATGGAAGGGCTTCTCTCTCAGACTCTCCCTCTCCAGAAAACTCACACGTCTGTGTTCCCCGGCAACGGCGCCAAAAACTTGATGGCGCAAATCTCACACACCGCTATAGGCGGTAGCTCGACTGCGACACGAAACGGCAGTGTACCGATCGTTCAAGTAATATAAAACGAGGAGTAATCCCCGAGTATCGAATCTCTCAAGGAACACAGTAAGGTGGAGTTAGGTTTCGAGGAAGGACTTGAGATTGAAGTCCTAAAATCGGATGGGATGCGGGGGAGTTGGGTTGGCTTATGGAAAATAAAAGAAAACACTATCAACTACTCCTATGCAATGCCGCTATGCAAAGCTTCGCTCGGCGGGATGGAAGACTACGTAGGCCTTGAACGCGCTACTTCGTAAGGGCGGATGGACGAGTAGGCAAGCGGATCGAACTATGCAGGCCTTGAGCGCGCTGCTTCGTTAGGCGGGATGGAGTACACGGGCCGCGATGCCACGCTTCGGTAGGCGGATGGACGAGTAGGCTAACGGAATGAGGGTCGCAAGCACCTCTTCGACAAGCACGCCACTAGCAATTGCTAGTGCGGCACCGGACACGATAGTGGGATGGAAAATGGATGGTGGCGCTCCTCAAGCACACAAATAACAAATATTTCACAATCACATGAAATATATGGAAATACAAACTAGTTCAAGTGCAACTTCATCAAAATATACAAGATCTAGCTATTACAACAATCAATAAAAGGAGAACAAGGCAAGAAATCGACCGAATCCGAAGGCTCGTTGAAGATTCACGGTTGGAATCGCCGGGTTGTCAATCCGCGTCCAAGCTCGGTCCACAACTACGTCCGGGGTAGAGAGAGCTGTCACTACTCTCCAATGGACCCGTCTTCTTCGTGTCACGATCCGGTAGAGGTTGCAAACTTCCTCTTGCTTGACGGTAATGGCGGCTAGGTCTTCCTTTGGAGCTCTTGGATGAAGGAGGAGGCCGAGAGGAAATTCCGGCGAAGATTTGGCGTTGAAAGCTTGCCCGGAGATCCTCCCTAAGGTGGGCGACGATGGAGGGGCGAAGTCGGACCAAACCAGGCGGAAAACGGCGGAAGAAAGCGGGGGATCTGACCTAAATCGCGAGCAGGGAATTTATAGGCGCTGGAATTAAACAGTGCGCACGGTCAGTGGCGCACGACCATTGGTCGTGCGCACTGGAATCCTGTGATCGTGCGCTCTGCCTGGACAGAACCTGCAAAGACAGAAATTACAAAATAACATGTTCGCACGACCAGTGGCGCACGACCAGTGGTCGTGCGCACTATCGTTGATGGTCGTGCGCAATACAGCAAACAGAACTCAGAATTTTAATGATAAGTGCGCACGAGCAGTGGCGCACGACCGGTGGTCGTGCGCACTGGCGTTGGTGGTCGTGCGCACTGCACCAAACAGAACTCATAAAAAGGGTTTAAGTGCACACGATCAGTGACGCACGACCAGTGGTCGTGCGCAATAGAACCAGTGATCGTGCGCAGTGTTCCTGTGCAGAATTGCACCGGGAACACCTGCACGACTCCTGTTCTAGCGTACAACCACGAATCCAGCTACTGAAAGTGGCACCTAACAGTGCATGAAAACTACTAATGAAGATAAACATGAAAACACACCAAAATGGGCCTAGAAGTGCACTTAGCATAGACTGATCAATATGAACTATAACAGGGCTAAAGTGCGGTGAAATGACTGAATAAATGGCCCAGATGAGTCCGTAAATGTGTATATGATCAGGACTCATCAACTACCCATATTTTGGGAAACCACTATAAAAATTATGTGTCTTCTGTGTTTGCTTTTCTGGGCTGTCCCTTTACTGTTTATTGTTTTCTATTTCTTGTGTTTACTTTATTCTGTGTTGGTTGTGCTAATTGCATATTTATTGGAATAGTTTATTATTGTGTGTGCATATTTATGGTAAAGTTTTTAAATCTCTATTCACCCCCCCCCCCCCCCCTAGAGAATACTCAGAGGTTACACTGTGCACTTCTAGAAGGACTCCGAGAATTGGAGGGCGTGCGTCGACTATCGCAACTTGAACCAGGCATGCTCGAAGGACAGCTTCCCCCATTTTAGGATCGATCATCTTGTCGGTGCGATGGGCGGTCATGAGCTCCTTAGCTCATGGACTCATATTCATGGTACAACCAGATCAAAATGAATCCTACAGACGAAGAGCGCACCGCCTTCCGAACCGACAAAGGGAGTCAACTGCTACAAAGTGATGCCCTTCAGCCTCAAAAATTTCAGAGCTACATACCAAAGATTGATAAACAAAGTGTTTAAGGACCTCATCATGATGATAATGGAGGTATACGTGGACGACTTTCTATTAATGAGCATCCAACGTCACGACCACCTGAAAGACCTTAAAAAGTGCATTCAACTACTTCACCACTTCCAAATGCTGCTCAATCCTAGCAAATGCATGTTTGGTGTGACAGCAGGGAAGTTCCTACGTTTCATGATAACCCATCGTGGAATTGTGGCAAACCCTCAAAAGATCAAAGAGCTGGAGGGCATGTCTCCACCTCGCTCCGTCAAGGAGGTGCAACATCTAAATGGGAGGATCGCCATATTCTCACACTTCCTGGCACATATGGGAGACAAGTGCCTCCCTTTCTTTAAGATTGTTTAGGGGCACACAACTCAGGGTTCAAATGGACGGATGAGTGCCAGATGGAATTCGAGCTCCCTAAGAAGTACCTATGTTGGAACATGGTATTCCGCATCCCTTTGATTTGAGAATAACATATCCTGCTTGTATTTGATTATGGTTGACATTGTGTTTTTAGCATGCAGGCTTGAACATATATGACACTAGGATGCTTCATTAGTGGTCTGGACCTGCCCACAATCTGAAATGAGGAGAGTGATCTAACGCCATGCCTTAGGACTTAACGCCGGCGTTGACACGCGACGATATGGCATGCCGCTGAGATGATCGACGATATGGCTTGCCGCTCAGATAATGAAAGTGGTCTAATGCCAGGCGTTAGGTCTTAACATTGGTGTTGACTCTCGTTCCCATCATGATGATTATGGAAAGGAGGGAAGCATCCGTGATTACAGGAGCTTTTTAGGAATGATCTGACCAAACATCAGCATTAACCTCAATGCCAGCGTTAGGGTTGCCTAAAATGAATGTTTCCTAAAGTGCAGAATCTTCTTCCAATTTTGAAGATCCGAGCCATCAAAACAATTCTAAACTGGGTCAACGTTGGGCTTTAGCCTTAACGCCGATGTTAGCATCCAGTCCTATAAATACGTGGATTTTGTCTTCTCCAACTACTGATTGAAGAGAGCCCTATTCTAGCACTTCAGAAACTCTGAGAGGGCTTTATTTTCCATACCATCATCTCCCACGCAAATTCCAGAGAAGAATTCAAGGAGAATCGGATCAACGCTTACTCAACGCGAAGAACGCACGCTTCGACTTTGAGAATATTCAGCGAGCCTTTGCCATCTCCAGAATTCTTCATATGGAGTTTTTATTTATATTTTGTAACTCTTTCATTATAATCATGGAGTAAATTCGCCCCGTGTTGGCGACTAGGTCTGGGTAGGACTTAGGGATGAATTCGCTTCATGTTGGTGACTAGGTCTAGGGAGTAGATCTAGAGGGTGCTCAAGGCTTTTCTGGGGATAGAAAGGCTAGAGCGGCTTGAGGCCGTATCTGGGAAAGATCGGCTAAAGCCAACCGGTTTTTGGTGAGAAGAGTCGGTATATAAAGCAAAAAATAATATTTCATATTTCTCCTTCGATTTTTAGCGTCATAGAAATTACATTTCATAATCAAATATTATATATGATAATCATGTCTTTTCTTATTTGTTTTAATTAATTTACTACTCTTTACTTTTGATTCACTATCATTCAAATAAAATATCAAAAGTTCAATATTAAATATTAAAGTTTTCTAAAACCCTTATTCACCCCCCCCCCCCCCCCCCTCTAAGGGCGCCTCAAGATCCAACAAGTGGTATCAGAGGTAGGTTATTGCAAATCGGCTTAACAACTGGGAATAATGGCACTCTGTGATCTCTCTTTCCATGAGGGGCAAGGAATAAGTAGACCTCCACTTTTCACCAGAACCGACTATAACTATTGGAGAACACGAATGCGTTACTTTCTAATAAATTTAGATCTAGACATCTAGGCTAGTGTCGAAGCACTGTATACTACTCCTACTTATGTTGGTGGAGAGGTAACCATGAAAAACCTAGAGATAGATGGGATGATGGGGATAAAAATAAATGTAAAAATAATGCTAAAGCTATGAATGCTTTATTTTGCGCATTAGATAGGACTGGATTTAATAGAGTTTGTGCTTGTGAAAATGCTTATGACATTTGGAATTAACTAGAAATAACTCATGAAGGAACCTCTTAGGTTAAAGACTCCAAGCTCTTCCAACTAGAATCGGAGTTTGAAAGATTCAGAATGGATCCAGATGAGGACGTGGACTCGATGCCACACGTTTTACCAAGATCATAATTGCCGCAAAGATCCTTAGAAAAGCCTTCTCGAATGGTGACTTGGTGAGGTAGATACTTCGATCTCTCCCCCCGAAGTTCAATCCAAAGGTGACAGCTATTTCGGAATTGCATGATCTAAAACGGCTTCAGATTGAGATCCTCACTGGGAATCTCAAAACCCATGAGGTAGAACTCAAAATCCAAGTTGAAGAATACAATAAAGAGCCAAAGAAGAAAGCCTTGGCACTAAAGTCAAGGAAAGAGGATGACAATGAGGAAGAGGACGAGGAGAGTCTTTTTGTGAAAATTTCACAAAGTTCATGAAGAATCCAGAAAGGAGGAATACTTTCCGTAAGTATGATGCGCGATTTCAGCAACGCTAATTAGCAAGCATGAAATGCGATACGACGACAGTGCACTGGTCGCTCAAGTAATAAAATAGGGAGGAACTCCCCGAATGTCGATCTCAAATGACCGCAAGTTGGGTAGTATGATTCGCTCTGCCCGGAAATTAGTTAAAAGGATTACTAAGTGATAACAAAGGGGGTTGTGATTGGATTCCTAAGCTATTGCGGAAATAAGAGAAATGCGGGTCGAAAAGCACCGCTTTGCAAGGTGTGGGTGAGTGCAGCGGCCGTGATGCCCCGCTTCGGTAAGCGGATGGAGTGGCCATAGTGCGAGGTTTTGTGAGGGTCGTATTCACCTCTTCTCCAACATCACCACTAGCAATTGCTAGATGGCTTCACACACAAACAACCTAGGCTATCACAACAACAACGAAATCTATTCTCACCACCACATCATCATTGCACATGAACACAAGCAAGGATCCATAACATTAACCTAACAAGCGTTCGTACAACAACACAAAGAGAAAGCACAAGCATCAGAGTTTAGAAAGGACCACATAGAAGATGTCACCGCGTCTTGGGTTCTCGGCCGGAGTGAGAGGTTGTCGGGCTCTCTCCGGGCTCGGCCCTCAGATGGTGTGCGGACTCGAAGGAGGCTGTCACCGCTCCAACGATCTTCAGCGCTTCTATGGTCTCCTCGGCGAAGAATGCTTGAACTAGTGGCGGAGAATGCTTGCAAATGATCGCGGATGGAGGAATGGTGAAGGAGATCGCTGGAAATGGTCTCCTCTTGTCTCCTCTGGTGGAAAGGGTGAAAATGGTGGGATTCCTCACTTTTCCTACGAGGGGAATCGGGGGCCTCTCCTCTGGTAGCGGCATTTCCTGCTTTAAATACTAAACAGGCAGAGTTTTGGTCACGCACGGTCGAACGCACGATCGTGCGCTGCCCATGCGATAATTAATGATAAAAACTGGCGTGAAGATGAAGCTGCGCCGCCCGTGCGATTTACTCATGCATGGGCAAATCTGCCCGTGGGTCAAAATGCACGGGTAAATTCAGAAAAGATAAAAAATAGGAAGAAATAGGCGTCCGTGCGTTTGACTCACGCACAGGCAATTCTGCTCATGCGTCAAAACGCACGACCAAACTCAGATCTCCCATTTTATGCCCAGATGAGAACGCACGACCACAACCGTCCGTGCGTCAAGGAAACGCACGACCGTGCGTTGCACACAATCATGAATTCTGGGGGAAAACTGGATGATCCGACCACCTGTATACAAGATAAAACAGCTGGGAAAACACCTCCAGCACTAGATAAACAAAGATAAAGGGATGGGGAGCACCATGTGCTTACACCGAATAACAAGGAGCGCAAATGTGCACCGAAACGGGCCTAAGAGTGCACCTAGCAAGGAATAACAAATATGATCAAAAACATGCCTAAAGTGTAGTGCATCGACTAGAAATACGACCCAGATGAGTCCAAAAATGTGTATATAAATGGGACTCATCACACCCCCAGACTTAACCATTTGCACGTCTCGGGCAAACTACTCAGCTCTCCTTTTGGAACAATTGGATGTTAGAGTGAGTTTGAGCGGTAGAGACCTATCCGAAGTCGCATGCACACGTGCATAGAAATACATTAGAACGGAATTAAACTCAAGATTATATCTAACTATTTCTAGAACAGTAATTTGAAATTTACTTTACTTGGATGGTGAATCCCGGTGAATCTTTCGGTCGCGCAAAAGGGAAAATAGCGTGACTAATGAGCAGAGTTTTACTCGAATCAAAGCTCGGGACAAACTCCTAATAAATCCATCAAAGTCGGTGTCCATAGGCTTGCACGTTCGCATTCTCTCTACTGCATGAGACGACTCGTATCTAAAATCAATAGGACTTATGGGTTAGGATTGGGCTTAGGTTGAGTTTAGGCTAGATAAGTAGAAGGACGATGGGAATCACATTCAACATAAACTGAGCACTCAAGAGAATTACAATCACCAATACAACATTTTCAAGAAATACACAACACCCCCAGACTTCAACTGAACACTAGGTGCGTGCTAAGCCAAATATAATTTGAATTTGTCGAGAGAGTATTCATTTTGAACAACCTTTTTTTTCATTCTTCTTTTCTTTTCTCTTCTCGACAGAATACTTTGTAGGCACAATAAAAACAGCTCCTTTAGCTAATTCAAAGCTACCATACACCACAGAGATAACACCAAATGCGGTCGATAAATAAATTTCTTTCAGCTCAAAAGTTGGTGCGAAAATAGGTTTGGCCGTATGGCTTTGGTGAAATTTTAGTGGAGCTAAACAAGGAGGAAAGGTAGGCTCAAGTGGGCTTGCAAAGGTGATTACGTTGGTAAGGATTTCAAAAGCACAAACGGATCAAGAAATGGCCTATATCACATTTTATAATGAGTACTTCAACGCAATCGTTTCAAGAGTAGCCTAGTGCAAGTTCTAGCCACCGAGAAAGGTTGTCCTTCCTTCCGACCCTAGTAATAAGCTACTACTAGTCCAGCTACACTCGACCTTATGCTACTGTTGAATTCACCGGATTCACAACTAAAGTAAAATAAATTGCAGCTACTATAATAGAAATAATTAAATTATAAATTTGAATTTTATTCTACTATAATTGAATTTCTAGGCGTGACGGGAGCATTTGACTAGAGCACTACTCGAGTCAACATTTTTCTCTACTCCTCACTCCTACACTAATAATCCAATTCTTACGAGCGGGGAACCTCGCAGCAATATCCAATATGCGCGCGGCATCAAGTGCGCGTGAACTAGGTGCAAGAGTATGCAATGTGTGCAACAAAATGATAAATCCTAACTCAGCACATTCTAACATGCCACGCAAAGTGTGTGTACGTGCACAACTCGCTCTCTCCCCCAGACTTGATCAAAACGAAATAAAATAGACAATTCAGAAATAGGGAAAATAGGGGTAGAGAGGACCTATGCTCATAAAAGAGCATGCCAGAAGTGCAGTATAATCCTTCTTTAAAGATCTCCTCCTCTTCATCCAATCGCATTCACACCTGCGATGTTAGCACCAAAGCAAAAACAAACAAAACATAATAGAAATTAAAGCAAGAAAGCGGAACCGGGTGGTTCCCATGGGTTGTCTCCCAAGAAGCCCTTTTGTTTAACGTCCTTAAAGGTGGACCAAATACCTGTATTAAGCATTGTTCATAAAGCAGAAAATTTAGAGAAAAGTTTCACTCACACAGATCACAGCAAGAAAAAGAACATCAGCTATACGTGCTTTTGTAGTGCACGTCTCCAGTGGCTTGTAGGCTGGAGGTGAAAGCTTTAGGGCCAAAATTGGTGTCACCCAATTTTTCCCTAGCCTCTGCTATCTTGCCACTGGAAGTAGTGGAGCATGCACCTCGCAATCGTCTTTCTTGTTTCAACTTCTCCACAGTTGGAGCGCGCCAGCGTTGACAGTCGTCATATTTTCCCACCTTGGTGGTGGGTGGCATCACTTCCGTTGCCGCAGTGGCAACTGGGTCAGCCCAAGAGACAGATTGTTTCAGAGGTTTATTGCACGATTTCTTGCTAAATAAAAATGGGACATTGTCCCGAGTTAAGTTTTGCTTGGCGGGTTCAGAAACGAGGCTCTCCTTCCTCTCCGGGTCACATTCCTTTCGTAAGCCTGCTTCTTCTTCTTTTTCGCATGACTGCTTCTCATCCTTTTCTTCCTCCAACGATACTATTTCAGCCCTGATTCTTGCATTACTAAGAGATTCATCAGAAATAATTTGGGGAGAGTGAGATAATGTTTCGGTCACAATCTTGGGGCAAGTAGGGATGATAACACTCCATGCAAAGAAATCCAAAGTGGTACCGCTCTCTTTCAAGAACGACACTCCCAAGATGGGGATAGATTTATTCTCTTGGGGTCCCAATACTTGAAAGTCAGCGACAACCACCGTCCCCTCGACCATGACTTCAACATTTTTCACTTCTCCCTCCGACTGAATAATGGTCCCATTAACAAGCACCAAAGACTTCCGATCGTCCGTGTTCATTTTGAGTTGCAATTTAGCAACATCTTGCAATGCAAGGAGGTTGCGGGATGAACCGGAGTGACATAAGGCAGCAGTTTTGACATTATTAATAGAACAAGTGATTACTAATTCACTTGGGTTAACCACTTCCGTGTCGGTAAGACTCTTCCCTTGATTGATAGGATTTTTTTCTGTGTTGCTGGGAAGGGTCCCTTGCGAACGCTCAGTTAACAATTGAGCCAATTGGCCCAATTGCGTCTCTAAGCTTCGCATGGACGCGGTTTGGTTAACCATATTCGAGTTTGCAGCCTGCATAAACCTCTCCATCATTTCTTCGAGATTGCTCTTCTTAGGAGTCGGGGCACCTTGATTATAACTCGGTTGAGGCGGCCGCGGTTGGTGATGCGTATTCGGCAAGTGCACCGGTCGCTGTCAAGTAATAAAATTGGGAATAGCTTCCTTGAATATCGTCTCTCAAGGAATGCAGGTTCTGGTGAACGAAACGCATGGTGAATCGATCGTTACACGAGCGAATAAAGTAAAAACAAGTGCATTGTGATTTGGTTCCTAAGCTAATGCGGAAAAGAGAGATGCGGGTCAAAACTCTGCTTCGCAAGGTGGGATGGATGCAACGGCCGCGATGTCGTGCTTCGGGAGGCGCGTGGACGAAAAGTAACTATGACGGGTGAGGGTCGAACACACCTCTTCTCCAAGCATCACAACTAGCAATTGCTAGGGCTTCACACACAACGAACTCAGAAAATCACAACAAGGAAAATGCTATTCTCCCACCGCATCATTGTACATGAACATCATAAAAGATCTATAACATTAAGCTAATCAATAGTTCATTACAACAACATAAAGAAAACACAAGCATCAATTTTAGAGAGGACGAATAGGAAGATGTCACAGCATCTTGGGTTCTCGGCCGGAATGAGAGGTTGTCGGGCTCTCTCCGGGCTCGGCCCTCAGATGGTGTGCAGACTCGATCGAGGTTGTCACCGCTCCAACGACCTACAACACTTCTATGGCTTCCCACGACGAGGAATGATTGAACACTTGGTGGAGAATGCTTGCTAACACTCCCGAATGGAAGAATGGTGGTGGAAATTGCCGGAAAATGGTCTCCTTGGTGGTGGAGGTGAAGGAGAAGCCTTCAGACCTCAGAAACGGCGGGAAGGACCTGATTTCCCGCTCCCCGCAGAGCTCTCTTCGTTGACTGCGGCTTATCCTGCTTTATATACTAATCAGGTAGAAAAATGGTCACGCACGGTCGAACGCACGACCGTGCGTGAACCGTGCATTATTAATTGATAAATTCTGACGTGAGGGAGACGCTGCGTAGCCCATGCGTTTTACTCACGCACGGGCAAATCCGCTCGTGCGTAAAAACGCACGGGTAAATTCAGAATGACTAAAAACAGGAGGAAACAGGTCGACCATACATTTTACTCACGCACGGGCAAATCCGCCCATGCGTAAAAATGCACGACTAAACTCAGATTGTCCGTTTCTGCCCAGATATAGACGCACGATCGCAACCGTCCATGCGTCAAGGAAACGCACGACCGTGCGATATGCACAGACATACACTTTGGTGGAAAACGGGACGATCCGGCCACCTGCACATAAGACATATCAGCTGGGAATACACCTCCAGCACCAAATAAACACAGAAAAAGAATTGGGGAGCACCATGTGCTTACCCCCAATAACGAGGAGCGCAAATGCACACCAAAATGGGCCTAAGAGTGCACCTAGCAGGGAATAACAAATATGATCGTAAACATGCCTAATGTGTGGTGCATTGACTAGAAATACGGCCCAGATGAGTCCATAAATGTGTATATAAATGGGACTCATCACACCCCCAGACTTACCTGTTTGCGCGTCCCGAGCAAACCACTCTCGACGGACGGGAAAAACAGGGGTTAGAAAGGTGATTGTGGCTAGGAGTAATATGCAAAATCAAATAATCATGTGCATAAAACTCTCGTAGAAGAAATTTCTACTATGCAAAGTAATTTACAAATATCTAAAATAGTAAATAAGAGATTAGTTTACTCAAAAGCTGAACAAACTGTGATCTGCCAGTCATGTGTAGGGAGAATGTAGAGATGCGCTCAGACGAGTATTTCAAAAAATATGGGATATGGAACTAACTCCACCAAAATCCATCGGTGTCGGGAGCCATAAGCTCGCACTTTCGCACTCTCTCCACAGCATTAGGTAAAACTACACACAAGTCAATAGGGCTTTCGGGTAAATATGTGGCTTAGGTTGCGGTAGGATATACAATGATAAACTCGGAGGCTGACGCACCTAACACATTTGAGCAATAGAATTTGTAAACCCGGACAACAAATAAAGCTGATTTCTTCATTGCCAACACCCAATATAAAGTAATTCCTATCAAACAATTCGGAATTTCTGAATTAGAATATAAAGCTCAGTTTTTTTTTCTTTTGAAGCGCGAATCTTTTCAATTTTCAGCTCACTAAAACTTTATTTTTTTAACTTAAGCAAACCAAATGTTGTATCCATAAATAACAGCACAACACAATAATCAGTTATACTATAAAGCTCGAAAAATGTGCGCATACAGGTTTGGTAATCTTGGCTTAAGCGAGAGCGGTGGAGCTAAATAGAAAAGGTGGGATAGGCTCAAAATTGGTTAGCAAGGGTGAATTTCTGGTTTTGTCTCAAAGCTCAAACGGTCCAAAGAATGGCCTACATCATGTTAATGCATTAGAAGTACCTGGTGCCTATGTTTCGAGAGTCGCTAGGGGCGAGTTCTTAGCCACCGAGAAAGATAACTCTTTCTCCCGACTCGAGAAATACGAATCAAGCTGTAACACCCCAAGAAGTCGTAGTTCAGCGAGTTAGGCGGAGAGGTGGTGTTGCGCTCGGAATAGGCTGGAAATGTCATAGCAGCTCTTCGCGCACGACCATTGTTCCTCTTCGCGCACGACCAGTGATCGTGCGCCAGCGATCGTGCGTTAATTCGCAAGAAAACAGAGTTCTGTTGCGGTAAGCGCGCACGATCAATGGAGGTGCTTTGCGCACGACCACTGACCGTGCGCCGATGCTCGTGCGCCCTGTTTATTCTGCTCCGCGAATTTGAGCGGAGAAGGAGATCGGGCCGATCGAATCTCTTGGAATCCGATCCAACAGCTAGGATGGAATGCTGGAGGCTATTAGGGCTTATGAGTGGAGTGTAACCCTCATTATTTCTTGGCCCTTCTCTCTCCTCTCTCTCTCTCTCGATCTCTCTCTCCCGTCGCCTGGAGCAAGGAGCCGCCCCGATCTCTCGATCCATCTCTTGCCGTCGGCATGGAGCAGGGAAGCAAAACCCCCGACCTCTCTCTCTCTCTCGATCTCTCTCACTCGCCGGTTAAGAGGAGGCCGACGCCCTCCTCTCCTCCCTTTCTCTCGCTGTTTTGGCGCTTGTCCGAGGATCTAGAGGAGATCTCTTGCGAGAGCCGTGTGTGGAGCCGAGTCGAGGCTAGATCCGAAGTAGGGCAGCGATTACGGTCTCCGTGGCGTTCAACCCATGGTTCAGAAGCGACGTCTAAGGGTAACGATTCTCTTTACCATCGTTTGAACATGTTCTAGTCCGTTCCTTGCATCGTTGAGGCCCCCTACCCAAAAGGGTGAGGTCATGGCCTCCGACGGGTTGATTCGTGTTATTCCCGTCAAATCTTGCATACATGTAGAGTCCATACGTGAAATGGACGTAGGCGCGCTATGTGAAGCCCATCCGAGACGGTTCGTCCAGATTGGTGATGCTTTTGGTATTATGCGTGCCGGGGGAAAACTCCGTGTTGATATCCTGCTTTGTAGGACTAGAGGGTACTACTGCATGCGCAGCAACGCCTGGGGGTGTGCCCCGGGGAGCACCCGAAGTGAGAAACAGAAATGGGGTTTCTGTTCACTACCATCGGCGTCAGCGTTATCGCCGAACGGTAGCTCCCAGACTGAGTTCTGGTGATGTTGTTGTGCCCACCTGTTGAGAGGACCTGAGGCCTTTGTGCCTGACCTGTGAGGGTGTCCTGGTGGATGACTTAGCGGCCGTAGAGCCAGCTAATTGAGAATACCTGGGCTGAGGGGACGCCATACCCGCTCTTCGTGTTGTACAACGAGAGCTGTGAACAACGGGCATTTGGCGAACCTGAAACCGCACCATTGCAGCACCTGATTAGTGAGTCTCGTACAGCATGTCGGGAGGCAAAGGGAAAGAGTCTTCGGACTACGGTATGTTCACAATTAAAGCACAGGAGAGCACCGGTATTCGGGCCACCGACTTTAGCCTCGAAGGGCAAAGCCATCAAGAGTGGATGGTGGTGGAAGGCGTAGTACACCAAAGAGTGCCTGAGAGCACGAGACGTGGAGGCCATTCCCACGTTTGTGATTGTTGCATATGTATGAACTGCTGTGGGCTTTGCTAGTCGCACTCTTATATATATATATGCTGCTGAGACTGTTTTGCAGGGATGATTAGAACTGCCACCCCCTTGAAGGGGTGGGGTCGTTATATTTTGGTCAGCTTTAGCTGACCGTTGCCCTATTTTGCCACCGTTTTTGGTGGGCTTGTCGTACATGTGCTGGACCGAGCGGGAACATAGCGGGCTCATAGCGGGCTGAAGCCCTGGTGCTGCTGCGGCCCTTGAAGGCCTTGTTATGTTCTTTTGCTTTTCATGTATGGCCGGCCTGCGCGCCGATGTTGGTAAACTGTAAGGCCGTCGTGCCTCTTTTGTTGTGTAAAACCTTTTATTCCTATTATTAGAAGTGGACATACCCGGGTTCGGGTTTTGGTGGTTTATATATTTTGTCTCTCTCTTTTGCTTCCGCATAGAATGCTCTTAGTTAGGTTCATTGTTTAGAGTCGTTCGATATTTCAATTAAGTGAAGTTCCCGTTTGTTTTGTAGTATATGACATGGGGCCCCGGCCGGACCTTCTGTTATATGCTCCCGAACGGATGGGGGTGTTACACAAGCGTTCGATACCAACTCACCTACACTACCGGTAGATCGGCACAGGTTCATGCTTTGAGTGAAATAAAACTCTTATTACTAGATTAGATAAGAATAAAGATACAAAGCATGAAATAGAAATAACTTCTACACAAAATTCTATGTGCAACATGAGTATTCGATTAGAACACTACTGGAGTCAACATCGTACTCCAAACCACAATTCCTAGCTAACACAATTGACTTCCCGGCTCCATTCCAAAAGGAAATTTGGCACGGTAGCACTCGCAAGTAAGTGCGTGCAAAGTGGGTGCAATGTGTGCGTGCCACATAAAAATTGATAAACTGAAATAAACCGGAAGCTGAAATAATAATACTACCGAAATGCGCGCGTGCGTGCACGTGCATGGTTCTCACTCTCCCCCAGACTTACATGAAAGTATAATCTAAAATATGATTCATTAAAAATTAAACTAAGGAGAAAAGGGAGAGTGTACCCCACGCTCATAAGTGAGCATACCGGAAGATTGGCGTTAATCTTGAATTCAGCTTCAATGGGTCCGCCATATATGTCGCCATACCTGCAAAATGACATCTCCACACACGCAATAACAAAAGTAATATAGCAAAATTGGGTCGTCTCCCATAAGCCCTTTTGTTTACCGTCCTTAAAGTGGACCAAATACCTGTATTAAGCTGTTTATAAAGTCTAGGAATACGCAAAAGTTAATAAATCCTAATTATTATTACAAGCTCAAAATAAATCAGCTATAAGCTGATTTGAAGTAGTAACAACTGATGAAAGAGAAAGGTCCGGGGACCTGGTAGTAGGGGCGGAAATTAAGTAGGATGCTCATCCTCCAACCCCAAATCTCCTCTTTTATCGCACTCTTCTTCTCCTCCAGTATTATGTCTTCAAAGAAGAACAGCTTGCCCCCTTGTAACCAATCCTCAAAGGGAAGCACCAACGATGATGAGGAAACAAGATGTTTCTTCACTGTACCTTCCTCATCCCGCCAGGCTTTCGACTCTTCTATGCATAAGGTCTGATCAACCGGAGGAGGGGCATCCTGCATCCTTGTACATAAAGAAAGGGGGTCAGGAAATAAATTGGAAGAAAAACTAAAAGAAATCTCATCTGAGGGGATAATCCCGGCTTCATCCCCCATAGGGTGCGGCAAAGACAAACTGATGATATCATCGAAGATTTCACTAGACTCAACAGCACATGCAATGGCCTCCTCTATCACTTGGACTTCCTCGCACTGGACCGAAATGTTTGCTTCAGCATAATCGAGACTGTCCTCCTTCATGAGAGTGGACACGACACCGCGCAGGTCTGCAAAGTCCTGCAAATTGACCTCAATGACAATATCAGAAATAGATGTAGATTTGTGTGTAGTGGGAGAAGACGTGCCACTTGAGAGTTTGGGCTCACTCTCCACACAAGGGCACAAATCCACACAAAGTGGTACATGAACCGAAGAGGTATGGGGGGTCGCATCAGAAACAGAGTCATGAGGGGCACTGATGCACGTGTCGATTCCAGAAACTTCAAGCAGTGAAGGTGGAAGGGACACGTAACCAGAGGAAGGAGCTGTGTTCGCCGAATTCTAGGATGGGACGATCCGGATATCCGGATCATCGTCATCTGCCAATTGGCAAAGATAATCCGCACAGTCCTTCAAGGCGTGCTCTCTAATTTTACAAAATAAACACTGCTTTACCGGCTTTGCCAGCACCCAAGGTGCGGTAGCCGCGTAATAGTGCGACATCGGAGGCACAGTAGAGGAGCCAAAAGATTTATGGGACCCGTACGGTTTCTGAACAACACCATACTCTTTGGGACACCTATCACTAGCGTGGGATGTGTCCCCACACCAACGACATCGGATATTCAAATGTGCCCACATGATATAGAAGAAGAAAATTGCATGAAAAAGAGTAAATTAAAAAGAATAAAAGACCCAATCGAAAACAATCGATTCATAACCAAAATCTCATCACGCCTGCATTCCCCGGCAACGGCGCCAAAAACTTGATGCGTATTCGGCAAGTGCACCGGTCGCTGTCAAGTAATAAAATTGGGAATAGCTTCCCCGAATATCGTCTCTCAAGGAATGCAGGTTCTGGTGAACGAAACGCGTGGTGAATCGATCGTTACACGAGCGAATAAAGTAAAAACAAGGGCATTGTGATTTGGTTCCTAAGCTAATGCGGAAAAGAGAGATGCGGGTCAAAACTCTGCTTCGCAAGGAAGGATGGATGCAACGGCCGCAATGCCGAGCTTTGGGAGGCGCGTGGACGGAAAGTAACTGTGACGGGTGAGGGACGTACACACCTCTTCTCCAAGAATCACCACTAGCAATTGCTAGGGCTTCACACACAACGAACTCAGAAAATCACAACAAGGAAAATGCTATTCTCCCACCGCATCATTGCACATGAATATCATAAAAGATCTATAGCATTAAGCTAATCAATAGTTCATTACAACAACACAAAGAAAACACAAGCATCAAGTTTAGAGAGGAACAATAGGAAGATGTTTGTTACCCTGAAATTTTCTTGTCTTTCCCGAATGATAAAGAGAAAAAAAAGATTGGGTCAAAAGAAAATGCTATTTTGGAGTTTTATCAACAATTTGCCTGTGCCGGAATTTCATGCCGGAGAGCCCTTGCGCCGTCTCAGTAGAGTCTTTCAGTGGCATGTTTCCGTCCAAAAAGCGCTTGGGCGTTGGCGCTCTACATACAATATAGACTGTCACCGCATCTTGGGTTCTCGGCCGGAATGAGAGGTTGTCAGGCTCTCTCCGGGCTCGACCCTCAGATGGTGTGCGGACTGTTGGATCGGTCGGCGCCCTTAGAGGGGGGGGGGGTGAATAAGGGTTTTCAAAAACTTAGAATTATATTTAGAAAACTTTGAAATATTGCAAAATTAATATAATGAGAGATCAAGTAAAACAATAAAGAGAGACAAGCTTTATTAATGTTAAATAAGTTTTACAAAACTTGATCTCAATGACGCTAGAGATCGGGGGCGAATAATAAAAAAGCTATTTTTGTTTTCTATCCCGACTCGCTTCCCCACGAACCGGTGGCCCTAGCCTTATCCTCCCCGGATTCGGCCTCAAGCCGCTCTAGCCAATCCTTCCCCGGATGTGGCCTCGAGCACCCCCTAGAACTAGCCTAGATCTAGTCGCCAACACGAGGCGAATTTCAGCCCTAAGTCTACCCCAGACCTAGTCACCAACACGAGGCAATTTCACTACCGTTTACAATGAAGAAAGAGAAATAAAATAACAAAACCTCCCTTAAGATGAACTTCTGAAGTCAGAGATGAAGATCTGCTGTAGAATCAGCGTTTGTTGAAGCGGACTTCGTCTGGATTCGGCGTGATGGAATTCTCCTTCAGAAATTGGCAGAGCTTCGCTGGGACCTCAAATTTCGCCTAAGACAAGCCTCTGGAATTCTAGTACTCTCTCTCTGAGGTATATGCAATGGGTGTGTTCGAAAACAAGAGGAGAGGGGGTCCTTTTATAGCCCAAGAGCTACCGCCGACGCTAGCCCGGATTAGGAAACGTTTTGCGTGGCAGAATCTCCCATCCGTGGCAACAATTTGCTCTATGCCTTCTGTGCGCCATGCTACCGCCAGCGCTAGTAGCTACCGCCGACGCTATCCATGATTAAGAAACTTTTTGCGTGGCAGGATCTTTAATCCGCGGCAGCGTTGCTTTTATTCCTTCTGTGTTCAGCGCTACCGCCGGCGTTATCCGCTACCGCCAGGCGTTAGCGCCTTCTATAACAGCTCCCCGAATTGCGCTCTTCATCGCTAGCGCCCGGCGCTAGGTTCTACCGCCGGCGCTAGTGAGCCTCTTCGAATTCTGGCTTCAATTTTGGGGGCAGTCATCATGAGTACTCCTTGAGTCATATGGACTATGTTAACCTGCACACTTGAACACACAAGATCAAATACACATAGGATTTGTTATTCTCAACCTAGGAGATGCGGAAGACCATGTTCCAACAAACTCCCCCTTTTGATAATAACAAATCCATTAATGATAAATCAAAGCATTAATAGATAAGCATGATGAAACTCTACTTGTGTGTGTGTGTGAGAGTGATGACTTAGGATAATTATTGATTTTAGTATTTAGAATTGCTCCCCCTAAATACATGCTCCCCCTAAGTGAGTGCTCCCCTAATATGTAAGCTATCATCTGAATTTGTCATGTTGGGTTTATGATAGCGAGTTATATTTATCATGTTAGTTCTCCCCCTTTGTTATTAGCAAAAGAGGGTAGGGAAACAAAGCACCAAAGAATTTGTAAACAGAAGAGAAGGCATGATCGAGCTTCTATTTTTAAGTAAATGATAAGGAGTTTTAGAGTTGTTTTTCATTGAAATAGATCAGAGTTATAAGCATTACAAAATTTTCAGAGTTTTTAGCATAAACAATTTTTATGTTAGAAGTAACCAATAAAAAGTGTTTCAAGGAAATCTATCACGTAATGAGAGATAGGAATTTTGAAGAATAAGTGATGATGCAAAGAATACAAGATATTAAGTAAGCATAAAAACGCAAGGTAAAACACTTATATGGTTAAGATGCGGAAGACTTATAGCAATACAAAAACATCAAATAGTAATGATAATCCGAAAATATGAGTTAAAGTTCACAAAAGATGATGTTTTTGTAAATCATTTTGCAGTTAGAACTTTAAATTTGATAATAACTAAGCATGAAATAATATTTATCAAAAAGAAATTACTACAATGTTACTTTAATTCATAATTCCAAACACATACAAAACATTGTAGAACACATGCTAGGTTATCTAGTGCATTTCATAAATAAAAAGTAATATAGAATTAGCATTAGGATCCAATACTCTTGAGAAGAAGTGTTATGGAAGATAATGATGTGCACATAAGTGTAGTTTTGAGGAATGTAAACAAATGTTTTGATCAAAAATACAAGATATATGTAAAGTACGAGCACAATAAAACACAAATACGATTACTTCCACACACTTTAATGCACAATAAAAAAGTACAACTACCAAGGTGCTCTGCACACACAATGCTCATCAAGACTTATCAGGGTGCAAAGTAGTGCTTGGGGGATCACATATTTTATTTTAAATTTTGAGACTAGTGATCCGGTGTACTTAAGAGTAAGTGGTTTTTCTTATTTTTGAAAGAAAGATTTGATTTGCACAAGACACTTTACTATTCTTTCCAAGGTGCTCAACCTCACAATGCTTATTAAGGCTTATCAGGAGGTTCAAGTAGTGCTTGGTGGAGTTATCTTTGTCATTTATTTTATAATTTTGTTTTGTACAAAGTTCTCCGAATACACTTGTTTTGCAAATCAATAGAATTTATGAAAAACATAACCACTTTTCTTAATTTTTAAGAGTGCAAAATAAGGAGTGTAGGTAAGATACTTGTGCAATTTTAATTTATTTGTACTAATACAAAACATACACAAGCATTCTTAGATTAAATACATATGTAGACAATGCCAAAAAAAAGTGAGTGAATAAATATCATTATCAAACATAAAGCATTTCTCATACTTAGAGGCATGCTAAGTGATGGCGCAAATCTTAGCACACCGCTAAAGGCGGTAGTAAGACTGCGGCACGAAACGGCAGTGTACCGATCGTTCAAGTAATATAAAATGGGAATGAATCCCCAAGTATCGATCTCAAAGGAACACAGTAAGGTGGAGTTTATTATCGAGGAAGGACTTGAGATTGAAGTCCTTTAGAGCGGATGGATGCGGAAATGGGGGATTTGGTTTGCGAATAATAAAATAAAATATTACAACTACTCCTATGCAATGCCGCTATGCAATGCTTTGCTTGGCGGAATGGAGACTAGGCAGGCCTTGAACGCGCTGCGTCGCAAGGGCGGATGGACGAGTAGGCTAACGGATCGAACTATGCAGGCCTTGAGCACGCTGCTTCGTTAGGCGGGATGGAATACACGGGCCGCTATGCCACGCTTCGGTCGGAGGATGGGCGAGTAGGCTAACGGAATGAGGGTCGTCGGCACCTCTTTGACAAGCACGCCACTAGCAATTGCTAGTGCGGCACACGAACGTGACGGCGGGATGGAGGATGGAATGGGGCGCACCTCAAGCAACTCAAACAACAAACATTTCACATAAACATGAAATATATAGAAATACAAATTAGTTTAAGTGCAACTTCATCTTAATACACAGATCTAACTACATACACATCAATAAGAGAAGAACAAGGCAAGAAATCGACCGAATCCGAAGGCTCGTTGTAGATTCACGGTTGGAATCGCCGGGTTGTCAATCTGCGTCCAAGCTCGGTCCGCAACTACGTCCGGGGTAGAGAGAGCTGTCACTACTCTCCAATGAGCCCGTCTTCTTCGTGTCACGATCCGGTAGAGGTTGCAAACTTCCCCTTGCTTGATGGTAATGGCGGCTAGGTCTTCCTTTGGAGCGCTAGGATGAAGGAGGAGGTCGGGAGGAAGCTCCGGCTCAAGATTGGCGTGAAGAACAAGCCCGGAGCACCTCCCGATGGTGGGCGGCGATGGAGGGGCGAAATCGGGCAGAACGGCGGAGCAAGGTGAGAAAAACGGCGAGGATCCGACCTAAAATCGCGAGCAGGGCAATTTATAGGCGCTGGACTGAACAGCGCGCACGGTCGTTGGCGCACGACCAGTGGTCGTGCGCACTATCATCCTGTGATCGTGCGCCTGACTGGACGGAGCCTGAAAGGGGAGAAAATTATAAAATACAATGTTCGCACGACCAGTGGCGCACGACCAGTGGTCGTGCGCGCTATCATAAGTGGTCGTGCGATAAGGAAGACAGAACTCAGAATTCAGGGGGTAAGTGCACACGATCAGTGGCGCGCGACCAGTGGTCGTACGCAAGAAAACCTGTGATCGTGCGCAGTGTTCCTGTACAGATTTGTACCGGGAACACCTGCACGACTCCTGCTCCAGCATACAACACTAATCAAACAACTGAAAGTGACACTTAACCATGCATGAAAACTAATAATGAAGATAAACAGGAAATAACACCAAAACGGGCCTAGAAGTGCACATAGCATGTAATAACAAATATGAGCGAAAACATGCCTAAAGTGTAGTGCATAGACTAGAAAATCGGCCCAGATGAGTCTATATATGTGTATATAATTGGGACTCATCACACCCCCAGACTTACCTGTTTGCGCGTCCCGAGCAAACAAATTCTACGCGAATGAGGAAAGAAAAGTAGATGGCTTAAAATTACAATACAGAGTACCATGCGAAGTCGCATGCTCACGTGCATAAGAAAAATAGTAGAGAAGGTTTCTGATTATATAAACAGTTTATATATTTCTAAAAGAGTAAAAGCATATTACAACCACTCAAAATGGTGAACAACGTTGAATCATTCGGTCATGCATACGGAGAAAGTAAACCAAGCGCTGAGACGAGCATTGCTCAAGATCGGGATGCGGGACAAACTCCACCAAAATCCATCAGTGTCGGTGACCATAAGCTCGCCCGGTCACATTCTCTCCACGACACTAGATTGGTTCATAGCGTGAGTCGGTAGGACTTTAGGTTAGAGATGGGGCTTGGGTTACGGTGCGGTAAACAAAGATAAATATGGAGGCTAAGCACACCTAACCCAACATGAGCATAAGATAGAGCTACCCGCGCGACGATAATAAACAAATGCACCACACCCCCAGACTTGGACTTTTGCAACATAGGTGTGTGCACCGCCCACTCCCAATACCAAAATTTCAAAATTTTCAATTCAACTTTTTTTCATAACAATCCCCCTTTTTTTTTTCTTTCTCTACTTCATTCTTCTTTCTCTTTCTTTTTCTTTTTTTTCAGCAAAAATATCAATGAATACACCCACAATTTCCACTATAAAAATTACCACATCAACACCCCCCAAAATGTAAATAAAACTACAACTAAGGCTCAGATTTGGGTGTGCGAGTAGGTTAGGCTTTTAAGCTTTTGGTGAGATAAAAGTGGGGCTGAATCAAGAGGAAGGGGTAGGCACAAAGGGGCTAGCAAGGGTAGATGATAGGCATGAAATAAAATGCTCAACCGGGCCAAAATAGTGGCCTACGTCATTTTCACGCACTAGAACTATCCTATGCCAATGCTTCAAGAATCGCTTGGGGCAAGTTCTAGCCACCGAGAAAGATTCTCCTTTCTCCCGACTCAAGCAATACGAGTCTAGCGATCGTTTACACACATCCCTACGCTACCGTTTGATTCCACCGGATTCATCATTTGAGTAGAGTAAACAACATTTACACTAATAGAGAAAAATATAAAACCATAGTATAAAGAGAAATCTAATCTACACAAATTTCTATGCAATCGAGCACTCGACTAGGAGCACTACTGGAGTCAACATTTTACTCTGCTACATAGTCCTAAGCCATCACCTAGACCTTCCCACATAAGCAGAAGAATTAAATTCACTACAGAGCACGCATACAGACGAGTACGCGCTCAAGTGGGTGTTGTGGTGTGCAATGAAAATGGTCAACAATTTCCAATAAGCTAAAATAAAAGTACTTCTAGCATGCTATGCAAGAGTGCACGTGAGTGGGCACACAAACTGCTCTCCCCCAGACTTAAACTAAACAATCCACAAAATGTATGACATGACAATCAGAAAAGGCTAGGGAAAGAGAGTACCCAGTGCTCAGAATTGAGCACACCAGAAGATTGGCGTGTTAGCTAAAATAAGCCGCAGCGTCCGCTATCCAGAAAAAATACCTGCAGGGGTCAGCTCCACAGAAACAAAAGAAAATAGAAAACTGAAAAAAAAATAATACTACTAACTAAACTAAACAAGATGAAATAAGAAATGCAGGAAAAGGTAAGATAACTACTGGGGTTATTGTCATCCCAGCACGACTTATTCGGATTTTATACAGTTCTAGCTTATAGGCCTATGAAAAGAAAAGTGGACAGGTAACTGTTCTAATATGCGTGTAGGTAGTGGGTACCTATACGGAGAAAGAACAGTCACGCCTCTACCCGAATATAAATAAAACCTGCCCATCACAGGTAGAGGGAAAAGGAAGTAAGAAGAGGAGGAGGCCTGGTCCTCACTCATCTCACCAAAAACATCCTTGCCTAGCAAGGTATCGTCTTCAGGGAGGCGGCAGGAGGAGAAGGCAATGAATGAGGCTTCCTCTATGGAGGAGGGATCAACCTCCTCACATGAAAGGATACACTCATCATTGACTTGAGCACAAAGCTCCAAGTCCTCCAGGGGTACCTGTGAAGACTCAACCTGCACAGACTCGGATGAAGAGGGGGGATCGAGAAATAAACAAGACGAAGAACATAAATAATCAAAAATCGGGGGAGTGGTCCCGGTCTCACTCCCATCAGGTTGGGTAAGTAAAATAATGTTTGCATTGTCATCAATGCTACAAGATTCGGTGGGATCAACAGTGGCCAAGCTAGAGATTTGGACTTCCTCCACCGGTGCTGAGGGAAAGTCCTCTTCACCTAGAAGGTTATCCTCCTCCATAGGAGTAAGCACAATACTAAGATCAACCGCCTCCTCTTGTGACACATCATCAACAATGTCGTCAGAGACGAATGTAGTATGCACAACAGGGGGAAGAATAGTGCTCGGATAAAAGTCGAGCACGGATTCCTCACAAAGAATCGAATCCACTAGGGATGGTGGATGCACATGGAGAATAGGCTCAGCAATGTTGGTGCATAGATCAGCCGCACGTCCGGTGACCGTATCCATGCCATTCCCTTCAAGATGTGAAGGTGGCAAAGACACATAACCGGATGTTGAAGGTGTGCCGCCAGAGTTAGGAGTTGGGACGATCCGGATATCCGGCTCGTCATCCTCATCCAATTGGCAAAGATACTCGGCACAGTCCTTCAAGACATGATCAGTGCTCCGACAAAACCGGCACTACCTAGCGGGCTTCTTTGGCACAGCGGGTGCTGAAGCCGAAAAGAAGTACGACGGTAAAGGCTCAACAGAGTAGCCATAAGACTTACGCGCACCATATGGAGTATCAGACGAAGTCGGTGCTCCATATGCTGGGCTATAAGAATTATGCCTACTATTCTCCGTAGGGCATTCATCACTAGAGTGGGAGGTATCTCCACACCAACGGCAACGAAAATTAAGATGTGCCCACATAGTGTGAAGATAAAACGATTCAAAGAGAAAAACACTATTGTGCGAAATACCACACCTAACAAAAATTACTAACGCAACCTAATTAAAAACAGGAAACAGAATACGAGGAAATTAAACAAAGGAATGCAATTTATAAATGGAAGGGCTTCTCTCTCAGGTTCTCCCTCTCCAGAAAACTCACACGACTGTGTTCCCCGACAACGGCGCCAAAAACTTGATGGCGCAAATCTTAGCACACCGCTAAAGGCGGTAGTAAGACTGCGGCACGAAATGGCAGTGTACCGATCGTTCAAGTAATATAAAATGGGAATTAATCCCCAAGTATCGATCTCAAAGGAAAACAGTAAGGTGGAGTTTATTATCGAGGAAGGACTTGAGATTGAAGTCCTTTAGAGTGGATGGATGCGGAAATGGGGGATTTGGTTTGCGAATAATAAAATAAAATATTACAACTACTCCTATGTAATGCCGCTATGCAATGCTTCGCTTGGCGGAATGGAGACTAGGCAGGCCTTGAACGCGCTGCGTCGCAAGGGCGGATGGACGAGTAGGCTAACGGATCGAACTATGCAGGCCTTGAGCGCGCTGCTTCGTTAGGCGGGATGGAATACACGGGCCGCTATGCCATGCTTCGGTCGGCGGATGGGCGAGTAGGCTAACGGAATGAGGGTCGTCGGCACCTCTTTGACAAGCACGCCACTAGCAATTGCTAGTGCGGCACACGAACGTGACGGCGGGATGGAGGATGGAATGGGGCGCACCTCAAGCAACTCAAACAACAAACATTTCACATAAACATGAAATATATAGAAATACAAATTAGTTTAAGTGCAACTTCATCTTAATACACAGATCTAACTACATACACATCAATAAGAGAAGAACAAGGCAAGAAATCGACCGAATCCGAAGGCTCGTTGTAGATTCACGGTTGGAATCGCCGGGTTGTCAATCCGCGTCCAAGCTCGGTCCGCAACTACGTCCGGGGTAGAGAGAGCTGTCACTACTCTCCAATGAGCCCGTCTTCTTCGTGTCACGATCCGGTAGAGGTTGCAAACTTCCCCTTGCTTGATGGTAATGGCGGCTAGGTCTTCCTTTGGAGCGCTAGGATGAAGGAGGAGGTCGGGAGGAAGCTCCGGCTCAAGATTGGCGTGAAGAACAAGCCCGGAGCACCTCCCGATGGTGGGCGGCGATGGAGGGGCGAAATCGGGCAGAACGGCGGAGCAAGGTGAGAAAAACGGCGAGGATCCGACCTAAAATCGCGAGCAGGGCAATTTATAGGCGCTGGACTGAACAGCGCGCACGGTCGTTGGCGCACGACCAGTGGTCGTGCGCACTATCATCCTGTGATCGTGCGCCTGACTGGACGGAGCCTGAAAGGGGAGAAAATTATAAAATACAATGTTCGCACGACCAGTGGCGCACGACCAGTGGTCGTGCGCGCTATCATAAGTGGTCGTGCGATAAGGAAGACAGAACTCAGAATTCAGGGGGTAAGTGCACACGATCAGTGGCGCGCGACCAGTGGTCGTACGCAAGAAAACCTGTGATCGTGCGCAGTGTTCCTGTACAGATTTGTACCGGGAACACCTGCACGACTCCTGCTCCAGCATACAACACTAATCAAACAACTGAAAGTGACACTTAACCATGCATGAAAACTAATAATGAAGATAAACAGGAAATAACACCAAAACGGGCCTAGAAGTGCACATAGCATGTAATAACAAATATGAGTGAAAACATGCCTAAAGTGTAGTGCATAGACTAGAAAATCGGCCCAGATGAGTCCATATATGTGTATATAATTGGGACTCATCACTAAGCCTGATCTTACACAACTTTTAAACTCTAATTGATGCACAGTTGAATAGATATATCAAAGCATGAAGAAAGGCAATGTCCAAAGTAGTTTGAAAAGATAAATTGTAACATTGTAGAATTTCGAAATAATAGATTAAATCATGCTTGAAAAAATCATACAGTTTTTTTGATAGTTTTAAAGTTTTATATTTTTGTATTTGATTTTAGCAAATAAAAGCATATTTTTGTAATTTTTGCTTTTGTAATTTTTATATTTGATTTTTGCATAAAGATGAAGTTTAAACAAAGGAAACAACACAAGCAAAAAATAAAAACATTTTTTTTTGTAATTTGGTTTTTGTAGTTTTGTATTTGATTTTTCAAAAAATAAAGAAACACAGAAGTGCAAAACTAAGTAGAAAAGATAAATTAATATATTTTTAGAAATTTTTCGAAATTCAAAAAATACAGAAAATAGAACATGGACGCTAGCGCTAGCGCGGGAGGCAGTGAATGATTTTTAAGGATTTTGGAAATTTTAATTTTGGATCTTGATTAAGTGTCCCATTAGGAGTTTCTTGCTGAAATTGTAGAATTTAAGAAGATGTTTTTGATGGTTAAACACCAAAAAATTGCATTTTTTAATTTGTGTTAATTTGAAAGATCTAGGACACCTAACACACGTTAAAATAAACGAAATCTTGCATCACCAACTAGTACATATAGTAGATAATAAATTTAGGTATTTAATAGAATTTTGTTATATTAAAAACTCAAAAGGGTCCGATACCGCATGCGCTAGCGCTAGCGCTGGCGCTATCGAGGCTTTTGATAAAACCGAGTTCTTTTTTCAGATCCGTCATTATCTTCCATTTCCTCCCGAAAAACCCTAGAAGACGACTCGTTCTACGCGCAGATCTTAGGTAATTATTCATCCTTTCTTATGATTTTTGTTTTAAAGCTTGATTGTGATGTTAGAGATGGAGATATTTGAGTTTTTTTAGGTAGATTTAGGAACTAGATCTACACCGTTAGGTTTTCTCTAAGGTTTGTGGTTTTGATGAGGTTTTTGGTTTTGAATATGTGGGTTTCTTGGTTTTAAGTTAGGATATGAACGTATTTTAATTTTAAGGAGATAAAATTTTTTTTTGTTGTTTTAATAATTTTTTTGTAATGTTGCAGATGTCACCGGGTTATAAGGGAAAGAAGAATACTGAGTTGGCCGTAGAGGCAGCTGTAGTGGGAGTGCCATACGTCGTGTAGTTCGACTTGCCGCGGCATCACCACATTATGGAGCTATTTGATGCCGCAGAGGTGTTGAGCTTGTTCATTCCTGACGGATTTTCTTCCGAGTTAGTGCGCGATTTTTACATGCACTTGGAAGATCCATCAACGACAGAGCTGGATGGAGGAGTCCAATCACAAGTGCAGGGGCAGATGGTTACAATTAACCAAGAACAGTTGAGGATCGTGTTCGGATTGACTCAGCATTCACGTAGATTGGAAATTGTTGAGAGGTTCAGGGCAGACAGAGATTGGACTCAAGTGAACATGGAGTTGCATAACAAGGAGTGCATGAGTCTGATCTCTTCAGTTTCGACTCTCACCGTGGATGCCTTGGTCGTGCAAAATGTGTTGCGCCATACAATCCTACTGAAGTTGGGTGATACTGCCAAGGTCACAACGCAACTGAGTTATGTTACCTATTTTATTTTAGAGAAGGAGAGGTTTGATGTGGCGGATTTGTTACTCTCCTTGATCTGTTATTCCTACAAGTTGCGGCAACCAACCCGTCAGAGATTCAACAGCCTGCCCCTGGGTGGCATCATTCAGCGAGTTATTCAGGTTTTGTATCCTACTATTGATTTAGGTTTCTTTTTAGTAGATTGCTATCCTCCTATTTATAGTACCTCGCATTTGCGAACATCCTTCGTCTCGGATGAGCCATCATCATCAACTCAACCACCACTCCGGCGAGGAGCGTCTTCTCGAGGGGCTCGAGATGCTCCATATGGGTCCTTTCGAGAGGAGATGGGTGAGCGGATGACACGGGTGGAGGAGGATGTTTCTGTGATAAGGAAGGATGTCTCAGGGAACAAAAAAATGATGAAGTTTATGATGAAAGCTTTAAAGTTAAACCCATCTACACCAGAGCGGAGGGAGTGGGAGAGTCCAATTTCAGATCCGCCCCGCCACTCGATCCGGAGGATTCGCAGGAGATGCTCCCCGAGTCCTAGTGTGGAGGACATAGATGAGGAGGAGTAGTTGTGAGAGGAACAATTTTTATGTAATAATTCAGGAATTTGAACCTATGTCTTGGATGTTGTTGTTCTTTGAATTATGTTTATTTTGTTATCTTTTGGATGTTTGACTAGAATGTTTCATTTATAATTTTATGAAGTGGTAATATTTAAAAAAAAAATTTATGTGGTATACCCTTTTTGAAATCTTATGATTAAATATTTTACCACCACATGGAAGATTTTGAATTTTATTGTTGATAAATATATGTACAATGAGTATATGAATAATAAGTAGGTCATCTTAATAAGATTTTGAGTTTTGATTAATGTTATAAGTTCATTAAAAATTTTGATCATGTTTCCTATACAAGATGACCATAACATGATTATTTCAAGGAAATAAGAAAACAAAGAAAATTAAAGCACACCATGAAGTAGAAAAAATTGTATATTCCCTTTTTGAAAATATTCTACTTCATGCATTTGGTGGTACCTAATGAAATAGAGATTTAGGTATCCAAAGAGGACCGGGTGTGATGGTTCCTTTGGGTACCCAAATACAACATATTTGCTTTTGGGGAGATGGAAATGAATGGGCCCTTTTTTGTGGTGTTTGTGTTTCATCTTTGGTTTTGGGCCTCCATTCAAACTGTGATTTAATATTATTATTACTATGAGTCAAATTTTTATTGAGATAATCTTTATCTTTAGGATTATAATTGTACTGATTATAGAAAGCATTTTTCATAGAAAATTTGTGAAGTTTTATGTTGGGAGAAGTTTGATAATAATAATTGTACTTTGGAATTTCATTTTTAATTTGTTGATGTCTTTTATTTCCATTGTTTGATTTATTAATATTTTGAGAATTTATATTTAACTTGCTTTTAGATATATCATGGTATTGTGAATTTGTAATTACAATTTTCATAAGCAAGTTGATTTTTGATTTTAATTCATCATTCTTAACTTTAAAATTATGTCTTGCTTTATTATAGGCTATTGTGCAATTTTTAATAGTGGATAAAATAGACTCAATATGATCTTGATAATTGTTTCTATATTCATCAAATGTTTCATCGATCTCTTTAATTTCAATTTTATATTCTTTACACTTAGCACAATCTTTTATCAAAGATGAATTTTCTAAACATAATTTTTCATTTTGTTCTTTTATAATAGTAATTTCTTTTTCAAGTTCTTTAAGTTTTTCCTTAAGATTATCACAATCAAAATAAGGTTTTGTGTTTTCAAGTAAAGGACAAGATGATGAAACCACATCACAATTTGATTCTAAATTAGCATTTGCTTTTAATCTCTTATTTTCTAAACGTAAATTTTTATTAGTAATTTTCAATTTCTTGATCTTACGTTTAGCAGTTTTTAGTATATTGAAACTAGAAATGGAATTTATCACACAAGAAGAAGATTTAGTCTTCCTTACAGCGCTATTGGAGGAGGCAGATTGTGAACATGAAATTCCTTCGTCATCTTTTAGTTCTTCCTCCACTATAGATGGATCTATATCTTCTCTCTCTTGGTGTATTGTTCTCCTTCTCTATTTCAATATTCTCCATGGCTTTGCTCCGAGAGAGATCTTCTTGAATGATAGTGGATGCTTGGACATTTTTCTCTTCCTGTGTTTGTTCCATACCTGCGAGAGGAAAATCATACATTTCTTCAAGAAATTGCCAAACTTTGTATGCACTAGAAAAACAATATATTAATTTGAAAATTTCATTTGATAGAGCACAAAATAAATAATGTTCGGCTTTTGCATTTAGTTGACGTTCCTTTTTATTTGATTCATCTGCAGGTCTTATAATGGCTAAATTCCATACTTCGATATCTAAAGTCTTAATAAATTTTTTCATTAATAATTTCCACCCTTTATAATTTCTTCCTTCGAATAAAGGTGGTTTAGGAGATTTTTCTTCTTCATAAAAATTTACCCCACTAGTAGAAGCGAGATCATGAGACGCCATTATTCCCGGTTGTTAAGCCGATTTGGAATAACCTCTCTCTGATACCACTTGTTGGATCGGTCGGAGCCCTTAGAGGGGGGGGGGGGGGGTGAATAAGGGTTTTCAAAAACTTAGAATTATATTTTGAAAACTTTGAAATATTGCAAGATTAATATAATGAGAGATCAAGTAAAATAATAAAGAAAGACAAGCTTTATTAATGTTAAATAAGTTTTACAAAACTTGATCTCAATGACGCTAGAGATCGGGGGCGAATAATAAAAAAGCTCTTTTTGTTTTCTATACCGACTCGCTTCCCCACGAACCGGTGGCCCTAGCCTTATCCTCCCCGGATTTGGCCTCAAGCCGCTCTAGCCAATCCTTCCCCGGATGTGGCATCGAGCACCCCGTAGAACTAGCCTAGATCTAGTCGCCAACACGAGGCGAATTTCAGCCCTAAGTCTACCCCAGACCTAGTCGCCAACACGAGGCGATTTCACTACCGTTTACAATGAAGAAAGAGAAATAAAATAACAAAACCTCCCTTAAGATGAACTTCTGAAGTCGGAGATGAAGATCCGATGTAGAATCAGCGTTTGTTGAAGCGGACTTCGTCTGGATTCGGCGTGATGGAATTCTCCTTCAGAAATTGGCAGAGCTTCACTGGGACCTCAAATTTCAGCTAAGACAAGCCTCTGGAATTCTAGTACTCTCTCTCTGAGGTGTATGCAATGGGTGTGTTCAAAAACAAGACGAGAGGGGGTCCTTTTATAGCCTAAGCGCTACCGCCGGTGCTAGCGCTACCGCCGACGCTAGCGCTACCGCCGGCTCTAGCCCGGATTAGGAAACGTTTTGCGCGGCAGAATCTCCCATCCGCGACAACAATTTGTTGTATGCCTTCTGTGCGCCATGCTACCGCCAGCGCTAGTAGCTACCGCCGGCGCTATCCATGATTAAGAAACTTTTTGCGCGGCAGGATCTTCAATCCGCGGCAGCGTTGCTTTTATTCCTTCTGTGTTCAGCGCTACTGCCGGCGTTATCCGCTACCGCCAGGCGTTAGCGCCTTCTATAACAGCTCCCGGAATTGCGCTCTTCATCGCTAGCGCCCGGCGCTAGGTGCTACCTCTGGCGCTAGTGAGCCTCTTCGAATTCTGGCTTCAATTTTGGGGGCAGTCATCATGAGTACTCCTTGAGTCATATGGACTATGTTAACCTGCACACTTGAACACACAAGATCAAATACACATAGGATTTGTTATTCTCAAACCTAGGAGATGCGGAAGACCATGTTCCAACACGGACTCGATGGAGGCTGTCATCGCTCCAATGACCCACATCACTTCTATGGCTTCCCACGACGAGGAATGCTTGAACACTTGGTTGAGAATGCTTGCTAACGCTCCCGAATGGAAGAATGGTGGTGGAAATCACCGGAAAATGGTCTCCTTGGTGGTGGAGGTGAAGGAGAAGCCTTCAGACCTCAGAAACGGCGGGAAGGACCTGATTTCCCGCTCCCCGCAGAGCTCTCTTCGTTGACTGCGACTTATCCTGCTTTATATACTAATCAGGCAGAAAAATGGTCACGCACGGTCGAACGCACGACCGTGCATGAACCGTGCGTTATTAATTGATAAATTCTGATGTGAGGGAGACGTTGCGCAGCCCGTGCGTTTTACTCATGCACGGGCAAATCCGCCCGTGCGTAAAAACGCACAGGTAAATTCAGAATGACTAAAAACAGGAGGAAACAAGTCGACCGTGCGTTTTACTCACGCACGGGCAAATCCGCCAGTGCGTAAAAACGCACGACTAAACTCAGATTGTCCGTTTCTGCCCAGATACAGACGTATGATCGCAACTGCCCATGCGTCAAGGAAACGCACGACCGTGCGATATGCACAGACATAAACTTTGGGGGAAAACTGGACGATCCGGCCAC
The DNA here is from genome assembly GCA_033032865.1 of Dactylorhiza incarnata. Lineage (NCBI taxonomy): Eukaryota > Viridiplantae > Streptophyta > Magnoliopsida > Asparagales > Orchidaceae > Dactylorhiza > Dactylorhiza incarnata. Next base: position 5,102,595 of record JAWHQI010000013.1, read on the forward strand.
CTGCACATAAGACATACCAGCTGGGAATACACCTCCAGCACCAAATAAACACAGAAAAAGTATTGGGGAGCACCATGTGCTTACCCCCAATAACGAGGAGCGCAAATGCACACCGAAACGAGCCTAAGAGTGCACCTAGCAAGGAATAACAAATATGATCATAAACATGCCTAAAGTGTGGTGCATCGACTAGAAATACGGCCCAGATGAGTCCATAAATGTGTATATAAATGGGACTCATCATTTGGCTACCGGAGGCTTGAGCATCGAATTGATGCGAGCCTCCTTGCCATCGTTGGCCTGGAACGTTTTGTTTCCAAGAGAAGTTTGGATGACTCCTCACGTCGGAGTTATAGGCATTATTAAACGGTGCTCCATGATTTTGATCATTAATATAATTGACGCTTTCATCAAAAGAAACTTCGGTAGGTTGCTCACCTGTGGGGCACTCATATGCATGATGCCCAGGGCTTCCACAACCTTGACATGAGATCATCATCGCTGGGGCAGAAGGGAGGGTAGGCCTCTTTAGTAGCATGGTACTTTTAGCGGGTGCACCAGACGTGTTCACCTCAAAGAGTCCCCGAGCATTCCTTGGAGCATTTCTTCCAGCAGTCCAAAAGGATCTATGAATGGCAGTGTCTTGGACGATCCATAATGCATCTTCCGGGGTGTGGTTCATCAGAGTTCCACCTGCAGCAGCATCAATCATGGCCCTGTAGTTAGGCTCAATAGCAAAGTAAAAATTTTCTACTATAGTCCATGGTTGCAGCTCATGCTGGGGACATTTCTGGAGAAGGTTCATGAACCTCTCCCAAGCTTCTGCGAGAGCCTCCTGATCGTGTTGTTGGAAGGTTGCAATTTCCCTCCGCAAGTTTACAACCTTGTCGACAGGATGGAACTTTGCCAGAAATTTTTCTTGCAGAGCGTCCCAAGTGGTAGCTGTGCCAGGTGGTATCGTGTGGAGCCACGCCTTTGCCTTGTCACGTAGAGAGAAAGGGAACAGCCTGAGCTTTACCGTCTCGTCAGCCAGCCTTGCGTACCGAAATGTCCCGCAAATTTCTGCGAATTCAACCAAGTGAAGATGGGGGTCTTCACAGGCTAACCCAGGGAATTGGGCCTGGTTGCGGATCATGTTCAGGATGGCCGGCTTTATCTCAAAGTTGTTGTTGGTGATAGTCGGGCCGAATCCAGGGTACACACTCCCAACAGTGGGTGTAGTGTAATCTCTCATGGTCCTGGGTCGTGGCCTAGCCACTTCATTCTCGTCAGCTACCTGACCCACGACCGGTGCATTTCCCACTCCGGGATCAACCTGATTTCCATTAACATCCATGGTGGCAGCAGCATGGAGACGCGCCCACAGGGTACACTCTATTTCAGGGTCAAATGCTGCGCACTCACCGGGATCTCTTCTATGCATACACACTCTTCAACACAATAGAAGAAAATAAAAAAAATAAAAAGACCTTAAAATGAATTTCCAAAGAAAAACAAATCATACACGCTTGCAGTCCCCGGCAACGGCGCCAAAAACTTGATGCGCAATTTCAGCAACGCTAATTAACAAGCACGAAATGCGATACGACGGCAGTGCACCGGTCGCTAAAGTAATAAAATAGGGAGGAACTCCACGAATGTCGATCTCAAAGGACCGCAAGATGGGTAGTATGATTCGCTCTGCCCGAAAATTAGTTAAAAGGATTACTAAATGATAACAAAGGGGGTTGTGATTAAATTCCTAAGCAATTGCGGAAATAAGAGAAATGCGGGTCGAAAAGCACCGCTTTGCAAGGTGTGGGTGAGTGCAGCGGCCGTGATGCCGCGCTTCAGTAAGCGGATGGAGTGGCCACAGTGCGAGGTTTTATGAGGGTCGTATTCACCTCTTCGCCAACATCACCACTAGCAATTGCTAGATGGCTTCACACACAAACAACCTAGGCTATGACAACAACAACGAAAGCTATTCTCACCACCACATCATCATTGCACATGAACACAAGCAAGGATCCATAACATTAACCTAACAAGCATTCGTACAACAACACAAAGAGAAAGTACAAGCATCAAAGTTTAGAAAGGACCACATAGAAGATGTAACCGCATCTTGGGTTCTCGGCAGGAGTGAGAGGTTGTCGGGCTCGGCCCTTAGATGGTGTGTGGACTCGAAGGAGGTTGTCACCGCTCCAACGATCTTCAGCGCTTCTATGGTCTCCTCAGCGAAGAATGCTTGAACTGGTGGCGGAGAATGCTTGCAAATGATCCCAGATGGAGGAATGGCGAAGGAGATCGCTGGAAATGGTCTCCTCTTGTCTCCTCTGGTGGAAAGGGCAAAAATGGAGGGATTCCTTGCTTTTCCCGAGAGGTGATTCAGGGTCCTCTCCTCTGGTAGCGACATTTCTTGCTTTAAATACTAAACAGACAGAGTTTTGGTCACACACGGTCGAACGCACGATCGTGCGCTGCCCGTGTGATAATTAATGATAAAAACTGGCGTGAACACGAAGCTGCGTCGCCCGTGCGATTTACTCATGCACGGGCAAATCCGACCGTGAGTCAAAACGCACAGATAAATTCAGAAAAGCTAAAAAACAGGAAGAAACAGGCGTCCGTGCGTTTGACTCACGCACGGGCAATTCCGCTCGTGCGTCAAAATGCACGACCAAACTCAGATCTCCCATTTTCTTCCCAGATGAGAATGCACGACCACAACTGTCCATGCGTCAAGGAAATGCACGACCGTGCATTGCACACAATCATGAATTCTGGGGGAAAACTGGATGATCCGACCACCTGTATACAAGATAAAATAGCTGGAAAAACACCTCCAGCACTAGATTAACAAAGAGAAAGGGATGGGGAGCACCATTTGCTTACCCCCAATAACAAGGAGCGCAAATGTGCACCGAAATGGGCCTAAGAGTGCACCTAGCAAGGAATAACAAATATGATCAAAAACATGCCTAAAGTGTAGTGCATCGACTAGAAATACGGCCCAGATGAGTCCAAAAATGTGTATATAAATGGGACTCATCAAAGTACTTCCGAAAAGGCTCATCCTCCAAAAGAGAGAAAATGGAAAAATCAAGCGACGACGATGAAGAGCGACCTCCTCCCAAGTGCTTCTAGTGTAGGAAGACCGGGCATATAAGAAGCCAATGCCCAAAGTACCTGAAAGAACAAAACGAAAAGCGATATAAAGGAAGAGAAAAGAAGAAGGTTTTGAAGGTTGCAACGCGGGATGACTCTTCATCCGAAAGTTCAAAGGAGACAACTTCAAGCGATAGTGATGAGGAAAATTTGTGCCTTATGGGGAGGAGCCATGAATAAACGGACGACGATTGCATTGTCCAAATTGACATTTAGGTAATTTCTAATACTTATGATGACCTTTATATTGAGTACATGAAAACATGCAATTTTTTTATTAAAAGTCAAAAAGATCTTGATCTTCTAAAAACCGAAAATAAAATTCTCTTAAAACAAAATAAAAAATTAAATAAGGAAATAAAAACTTTGGGAAAAGAGATAGGGTCTAGCTAGGAAAATGATCACAACTTAGCAAGAACAAAAGTACAAGAAAACGTTCTTTTTAAGGCTCTCTCCAATATCGAATCTCTCACAAAACAAAAGTGAGACTTAGAAAGAAGTTTAAATAATTCTCTTTCTCAAACAGAAAAAGAAAAGAAAAATTTTGCAAAGAGGTGTGGAAATTTGGTAAGTGAAAATTTCGCCTTAAAAGCCCAAATCGATGATCTTAATATGGCAATAAACAAATTCGGGGTTGGCCAAAAATCATTGGACATGATTTTGGGCAACCAGTGCTATGGTTCTGCAAAGTTTTGGTTGGGTTATGGTTCGGGAAGCTACCACCCAGTGTTAACCTCTAACGTTGGCGTTTGCTCTAGTTCCAGAAACCAAAATTCTTTTTATAATAATAATTTTGTCACCCCTTCCACTTATGTGTCTACCAGTAAGGGTCAACAACATTCTCTGGAAAAGGTCTCATCTTCTTATGTTGCGTGTGCAAATTGTTTGTTGCTTGGCCACACCACGGACTCTTGCAGGAAGAAGGGAAAACGCATTTAAAATAATTCTAGGTACCTAAGGTCACCACCTATATTATGGGAGGAACCTCATAGTATATAGATCTTCTCTAACATCTTCTTTTTAGGTGTGTTGGCAGGCTAAGGACAAGGAATACATGTTGTACTTGGACTCAGGCTATTCCAAGCACATGATGGGTGATAAAGCAAAGTTCCTTAGCCTCACAAAGAAGAAAGGAGGAACGGTGACATCCAGTGACAATGGAAAAGGAAGAATCTTAGGCACCGGTACAATGGGTAACTACTCATTCTCTCTTACAAATGTCTTTTATGTAGAAGGCTTAAAACACAACTTAATTTTTATTAGCCAACTATGCGATAAAGGCCTTAATGTTTTATTTGAGTCTTCTACTAATTTGTGCAAAATTATAGATCCTAAGACTAATAATATTGTACTCACTGCACCAAGAATTCATAATGTCTATTTAATTTCTTTTCATGATCTATCACGTGTATCACTAAAATGTCTAATTACAAAAAATGAAGAACTAGAATTATGGCATATGCGTCTTGGTCACACCAGCACCAAGTTGATCTTAAAATTGTCAAAAAAATAAAATAATAAGGGGTTTACCAATGCTTAATGGAAATCTATCAACTTTATGTTCGCCATGCCAAACAGGAAAATTTTCTAAAACTTCCTTTAAAAACAAAAATTTATGTCCACCACTAGACCTCTACAACTAATTCACATGGACCTATTTGGGCCAATTAACATTTGTAGTCTAGGTGGTAAAAAGTACACATTTGCATTAATTGATGATTTTTCTAGATTTACTTGGACATTATTTCTTACCTCCAAATCCGATGTTTTTTCTGAATTTACAAAACTATGCAATCGCATTCAAAATGAATTAGAATTAAAAATTAAGTGCATTAGATCGGATCATGGAGGGGAATTTGAAAACGATAGTTTCACCACTTTTTGTAATAATCTAGGTATTAAACACAAATTTCCCCTCCATGCACCCCCCAACGAAATGGTGTGGTGGAGAGCAAAAATAGAACCCTTCAGGAACTCACACGCACTATGCTATCCGAGTATGGGTTGCCTAGATCCTATTGGGCCAAAGCCATAAATACATCTTGTTATATCATAAATCGAGTCATGATTCGCCCAATCTTAAAATTAACTCCATATGAATTATATTACAAAAGGAAACCTAATGTATCTTACTTTCATGTTTTTTGATGTCAATATTTTATCTTAAACACCAAAGATGCTTTTGCAAAATTTGAAGAAAAATGGGATGAAGGAATATTTCTTTGTTACTCTTCAACTAGTAAAGCATACATAATATACAATAAAAGGTCTAAAAAGGTTGAAGAGTCCATTCATGTGAAGTTTGATGAATTTGTTCCTTGTGTAGATTCTAACAGTGCAGGAAAAGAAGATGAACAATCTTTACCCTTGGAGGATGATAATGTTGAACTACTTGGAGGTGACAAAGAAATGGAGATGGTACAAGAAGAGTTCATGCCGCCAAGTGCGCTTAGATTCACAAAAGATCATCCAAGGGAACTTGTCATTGGAGAAACATCAAGAGGGGTAATGACACGCTCTTCCATTCATGAATCCTTCTCTAATTTATGCTTCATTTCTGAAATTAGAACTAAAAATGTCTCTACCGTGCTAAATGATGAATTTTGGTATTTAGCAATGCATGAAAAATTAGAACAATTTGAACGTAATAAGGTTTGGAATCTTATAGAAAGACCAGCAAATCATCAGGTAATAGGCTATAAATGAATTTTTAAATAAATTAGATAGTGAATCTAGAATTACTAGGGACAAAGCTCGCTTAGTATCTCAGAGCTATTCACAAATCGAAAGGGTAGATTTTGATGAAACCTTTGCACCCGTAGCTCGCTTAGAATCCATTCAAAATTTTCTTGCCTTTGCAAGATTCAAAAGATTTAATCTCTTTCAAATGGATGTTAAAAGTGTCTTCTTAAATGGAATTATTAAAGAAGAGGTGTATGTTAAACAACCCCCCGGTTTCATAAATGAAAATACCCTAATCATGTTTTTAAACTAGATAAAGCACTATATAGTTTAAAATAAGCGCCTCGTGTGCGGTATGAAAGACTAACTTCATTTTTATTAAAACATGATTATGTAATGGGACGTGCCAATAATACACTTTTTATCAAACATGTTAATAATGATCTAATCATATTACAAATTATGAAGATGACATCATTTTTGGAGCCACTAATGACAAATTATGTAATGAAGTTGTAAGTGTGATGCAAAAAGAATTTGAAATGAGCTAGGTAGGCGAACTGACTTATTTTCTTGGTTTTCAAATCAAACAAAGAAATGATGGAATATTTATAAATCAATCTAAATATGTTCATGAGAAGTTAAAAAGATTTGGATTTGAAAATTTAAAACAAGCCTCCACTCCCATGAGTGCCTCTTTAAAATAAGGAAAAGATGAAGCAAGAATATCTATTGATCAAACACTATATAGAGGGATGATTGGGTCGTTATTATATCTAAGTGCGTCTAGACCCGATATTATGTTTGTTGTTTGCTTATGTGCTAGATTTCAAGCTAATCCTAAAGAATCTCATTTAAAAGCTATCATACAATTTTTCAAATATTTAATCGGATCATCTAATCTAGGCATATGACATCCTTATAATGATTCATTTATTTTACATGAATATTTCGACTCTTATTATGCTGGGTGTTCACTAGATTATAATAGTACAAGCGGCACATGTCACTTCTTAGGCCCCTCAGTTGCTTGGTCGACTAGGAAACATAATTCTGTTGCCGAATATGTCGCACTAGGAAGTTATTATGCACAAGCCCTTTGAATGAGTCAAACACTAGAAGACTTTGGGGTGCATCTAAATAATATTGAATTAAAAAGTGACAACAGAAGTGCAATAGATCTAACAAACAATCCCGTTCATCATTCACGATCCAAACACATAGATGTGCGTCATAATTTCATTAGGGATCAGATTAAGAAAGAACATATAAGAGTTAACTTCATAGCACATAATCCCAACTTGCAGACATATTCACAAAACCTCTCCCCGATGCTCGTTTCAACATGCTTAGACCAGAATTGGGAGTCTTAGATATATCAAATTGAGTCTATAAATTTTTAGTATAAGTAGCAACCAATAACACCTAAATATCTTGAGAAAGGGAGGTTTGGGATGTCACCTCATCATATCTCCTAGCACGGGTGCAAACCCTTCATAGGGTAGACCTTGGGAAGTCCAAGATCCACTTTAAATTGCTAAGTCCAACTAAAGTTTCACAAAGATCAAAAGTAATTATAGACTCAGGCATTCTTCTACAATAACTAAAAAGACAATTATCATATATCTTAAAACATGAATCTATCTGCATCACCATCGTCAAAATTGAACCGAAAAGCACTAACGCCTGGCGCTATCAATAACGCCCCGCGTTAGCATTTTCTCTCTAAAATTGCAACTCTTTCTGCCTATTCATTTATATACTTATTATATATATATCTGTGTTTACATCTTAATTACTTTTTTATTACCAGAAAAATAAAAAACAAATATAAAGTATAAAAACCATTTTAAAACTACCAAAAATATGCTTAAATAGCCTTTTAATCCTCTCCAAATTCACTGAAATTTCTACAATGAGAAGGTCTATATACATACTCCCTATTCCAAAGAATTTTTTTTTTTCAAAAATCTCAAAAATTAGTGATCTGTTTGGGCGTTGAGTAGTTAACGTCGGGCGTTAGCTCTTTTTGCCAAATTGAATTTGTTTTTTTCCTAAACTATTTCTGGTATTTTTCTATTGCATTTTCTCCGTTTCTTTTTTCTGCTTTGAAATTATTCTGTAATTAATTTGTTAATTTTATTCCTAAATACAAAAAAAATTTAAATAATTCAGAATGCTCAAAATTATGCTTTAGTTTTAAATACTTACAAAATTATGGTTTGACTATAAGACTTCACAAGAGCAAACATCTTAGTTATTTTGTTTCAAATGGTCAAAATTGATTATGGCATACACACAAAGATTGCCTTCAATGTCTAATTTTAATTTCAAATTTCCTTAACAGTGTTCTATCTTGTCATACCTTGACCTTAATCTGATTTTGTGCAATGAAATTGTCTATAGAAAATTGTGTATGATTGCCTAGCATGCCTCTAAGTATGAGTAATGTTTTATGTTAATCAATGAGTCATTCACTCACTATTTTGGCAATCTACATGTGCTCATAATCTTAGTCTTGCATGATTGTGTAGTGTAATAGTTTTAACAAATTAAGTTGTATGTCTAAATTACCTACACCATCATTCAAACAATAAATTTCTTGCACACATAAAAGTGTCATTTCAAAATTATAAGGGTTTGCAACAACAAGTGAATTCGGAGATCTTTGGCCCAAAATTACAACAATATAAAATAAAATGTCAAAGATAACTCCACCAAGAACTACTCACCCTCCTGATAAGTCTTAATGATCATTGTGAGGTTGAGCACCTTGGAAAGAATTGTAAAGTGTCTTGTGCAAACACATTCTTTTTTTCAGTTCTATTTGTACACCTGATCACTAAAAATAAAAATTAATAAAAGTGCTTATGTGATCCCCCATACAATACTTCGCTCCTTGATAAGTCTCAATGAGCATTGTGTGGGCGAAGCACCTTGGTAGTTATACTCCTTTTATGTGCTTTGAAATTTTATTCTATCATCGATGTGTGAAAGTAATTATAAGATTATAATCTTAATATTGTTGTTACTATTTCATTACATATGTCATGTGTTTTGATTATTTCACTTGTATACTTTTATCAAAACACTTTATGCACACATCATTGTTTTTCATAAAGCTTCTACTCATGAGAATTGGATCCTAATGCAACATTACATAATTCTCTAAAAACTCAAGTAAAAGCACTAGATTGCAATGCATGATTTCTATAATGTTTTCTTTACTTGAAATACGAATTGGTTACATTGTAGATATTATCTTTGTGAATATGTTAAATCATGTTTGCCTATTTGTTAAGAGAATTTACAAAGTTTATGCTCAAATGTGAAAAGCATAGCGTCAAACCAAAACAAAAAACTTCTTTACAAAAACATCTGCATTCCTATTTGACTATGTGGTTTTACCATGCTTTATCATGCTTACTTCTAAAGTTTTTTTCTTCACTTGTGCTTGTCCAACTATAGTGTCTTTCTTTCAACAATTTTCTTACGATTACTTTGACAAGCAAGTGGTAGAATTCTTTTGGTAAAAACTTGGAATGTGTTTCTTTCACGCTTATCATATTTTTTCCGTTGAGCTACTCTCTCCCTTAGCTTGATCGCGACTTACTATATGTTTAAAAAAACTCTTAATCCTCTCTTAGTTATGTCCCAACTTTTGTCTTCTTTACTCTAGTTTTGTTTCACTCCACCCACTTTTGCTAATAACAAAAGGGGGAGAATAAAATGATAAATCTCTATTGATAATGGAGTAGGATTCACTAGATTAAGGGGGAGCATACATCGAGTTTATGGGTGCATACACTAAGGGGGTGCACTTAAGTAGGGGGAGCACAATTTAACAATCTATACTTCTTATTATTGTCTCAATATTGCTTAGTGTCATATATCCTTCTAAAACACATCTCTCTTATATATGAATCTGATTTATCTCTATTGGATTTGTTATTATCAAAAGGGGAGATTGTTGAAACATGGTTTTCCGCATCCCTTTGATTTGAGAACAACAAATCCTGCATGTATTTGATCATGGTTGTCATTGTGTTTTTAGCATGCATGCTTGAACATATATGACACTAGGATGCTTCATTATTGGTCTAGACCTGCCCACAAGCTGAAATGATGAAAGTGATCTAACTCCAGGCGTTAGGACTTAATGCTGGCATTGACACTCGATGATATGGCTTGCCGCTAAGATGATCGACGATATGGCTTGCCACTGAGATAATGAAAGTGGTCTAACGCCAGGCGTTAGGTCTTAACGTTGGGCGTTGACTCTTGTTCCCATCATGATGATTATGGCAAGGAGGGAAGCAGCCGTGATTGCAGGAGCTCTTTAGGAATGATCTGACCTAATGCTAGTGTTAGCCTCAACGACAGCGTTAGGGTTGCCTAAAATGAATGTTTCCTAAAGTGCAGAATCTTCTTCTTGTTTTAAAGATCTGAGCCATCAAAACAATTTGATACTGGGTCAACGCCAGGCATTAGCCTTAACGCTGGTGTTAGCGTCTAGTCCTATAAATAGGTGGATTTTGTCTTCTCCAATGTTGATTGAAGAGAGCCCTATTCTAGCACTTCAGAAACTCTGAAAGTGCTGTATTTTCCAGACCATCATCTCCCACACAAATTCAAGAGAAGAATTCAAGGAGGATCGGATCAACGCTTACTCAACGCGAAGAACGCACGCTTCGACTTCGAGAATATTCAGCGAGCCTTTGCCATCTCCAGAATTCTTCATATGGAGTTTTTATTTGTGTTTAATATTTTGTTTTATAACTCTTTCATTACAATCATGGAGTAAATTCGCCTCGTGTTGGCGACTAGGTCTGGGTAGGACTTAGGGATGAATTCGCCTCGTGTTGACGACTAGGTCTAGGGAGTAGATCTAGGGGGTGCTCGAGGATTTTCTGGGTATAGAAAGGCTAGAGCGACTTGAGGCCGTATCTGGGAAAGATCGGCTAAAGTCAACCGGTTCTTGGTGTGAAGAGTCGGTATATAAAAAAAAGAATATTTCATATTTCACCTTCGATTTCTAGCGTCATAGAAATCACATTTTGTAATCAAATATTATATATGATAATCATGACTTTTCCTATTTGTTTTAATTAATTTACTACTCTTTACTTTTGATTCACTCTCATTCAAATAAAATATCAAAAGTTTTATATTAAGTATTAAAGTTTTCTATAACCCTTAATCACCCCCCCCCCCCTCTAAGGGCTCAAGATCCAACAACCTCGCCTCGCCTTCGATCCTCTCAAATCTGGTCCCCGGGGAAGTCCTTTACCTGTATCTGGCGATGTCTCCACCCGCCATCAGCTTTGTGTTTGTCAAAGATGAAGGGGAAGTTCAATGGAATATATACTACCTTAGCTAAGTCCTCACAGACACAGAGACCAGGTATCCCGTAGTGGATAAGACGTCCCTAACACTCATCTTCTCAGCAAGAAAACTTTGGCCCTACTTCTAGGCCTAGATGGTGAAATTACTGGCATAATTGCCACTACGAGAGATCCTCTAAAAGTCGTTAGTATCCGAGAGGCTAGTGAAATAGGTGATGGAGCTCGATGAATTTGACCTCCATTTCTTATCCCGTCCCGACATCAAGTCTCAAGTACTCACAAAATTCATCATGGAATACACCATCCCTCCGGAGGGGGCTCCTACTGGTGATGCTACTGTCGCCCGCTGGACTCTCTACATCAATGACACCTCAGGAGCTGAAGGATCAGGAGCCTGGTTGACTCTCATGATCCCAAAAGAAGTCGCTATGGAGTATGGTCTTAGACTAAAGTTCTCGGCTACCACCAATATCGTTGAGCATGAGGCCTTGATTGTTGGCCTCTGGCTCACCATTGACTGTATGGTGGAGAACCTGACAATCCATGCAGACTCTTAGCTTGAAATGTCATAAGTCAAAGGAGACTATAAAGAAATGAATGACCAATTGAAGCAATATCTTTTGCACGTGAGATCCCTCCCATAGAAGATTTCGTCGCATCAAATTATGCATATCCCTAGAGAGAAAAATTCTAGAGTCGATGAGCTCTCTAAACTTGTGAACTCGCCCTCCAGCTATCAGTCCAGGTGGCGCCTGGTCGAAGAATACGTGATCCATAGCATCCAGAGTCGTAGGAGATTGCTGCAATCGATGAAGAAGGACCGTCCTAGATGAATCCACTCTGGTCCTACCTCGAGCAAGGGCATATGCCCGAAGACTTCTTGGAGGGACTACGATTGCGAGCTATCATATTTGTCATCATCAAAGGGGAACTCTACAAGTGCACTTTCTCCGGGCCCTATCTTAAGTTCCTGTCTGCAGCTTAGGTTGAGTATACCCTTAGGGAGGTTCACGAAGGAATATATTGAGGGCATCTAGGTGGCAAGGCCCTGTCCCTCAAGATCTTGTGTCATGGATTCTACTAGCCACCGTGAAGAAGGATGCAGACAAGTTTGTCTAGAGATGCAAAAGTTGCCTACTCCGCGACAACGTTCCCCCTTAGCCACCCATCGGCCTCAACGCGCTTCATAGCGCCTATCCATTAACACGGTGGGGAATCAATCTCCTCAGCCCTTTCCCACAGGCCTCCAGGCAAAGAAAGTTCTTCATATTGGCAATCGACTACTTTACCAAATGGGTAGAAGTTGAGCCCCTTTCCAAAATTACTAAAGATAATGCCAAGAAGTTTGTCTGGAATAACATTGTCCGCCCATTCGGCATCTAGACAAGAATAATCGTCAACAATGTCACTCTATTCAAGGGAAGGGCATTCAAAAATATGTGTGAAGACTTGAAGATCAATCTCTGATACAAGGTCGTGGCTTATCCGCAAATGAATGACCAGGTGGAAGTGATAAATTACACCATCTTCGAGGGGCTGAAGACGCGCCTGCAAGAGGCAGGTGGGAAGTTGGTGGATGCCCTCCTGAATGTACCATGGGAGTACCACATCATAGAGAGAACTCTGACTAGAGACACAATGTTAAATCTCTACGGCACCAAGGTTGTCATCCCCATCGACATCCACGTTCCAAGTCCTCATGTGCTAACTTTCAACCCTGAAAAGAACGATGAGCTTCTCCGGGAGAACCTCAACTTGGTCTCAAAAGTTAGGGATGTAGGCGCCCAGCGAATCACTGTCTACCAAAGACATGTAGCACGACTCTACGATAGAAGGGTAAAGCCCATGCCGATCAATGTCGGGGACCTCATCCTCTGAATCATCAAAGAAGTTGGCAAGGGACCTCATAAGGATAAGCTCCCGGCTACATGGGAAGGGCCTTACGTCATCACCATGGTCATGAAGCCCAAAACATTCAAGCTCAGATCGACGGATGGAAAAACACTTCCCGTAGCTGGAACAAGTAGAACTTGCACCGCTTTTATCAATGATGTCCTGCATTTTACCAATGTAACAAGCCGCGAGTTACAACTCACGCAACTATCTTTTAATTATTATCGCAATCTTTTGGTTCTAACTATTTTATCTCAATAAATCATCAATGGGTAAGGTCGCACTATTAGTTCGAACGAGAAAGCTCTTCACCAACATAGCATGCATTTGCCTTCCATCGCCAGGGCCTGCCCCTTCGCGGTTAACTCCAAACAAATCCCTAATGGGCAAGGGCGCGCTATTGGTTTGAATGAGAAAGATCATCACCAAGACATGTAGCCTACGCCCAGACATCGCTAGGGCCTTCTCCCCTTGCAGTTGACGCCAATCAAATCCCTAATGGGTAAGACCACGCTATTGGTTTAAACGAGAAAGCTCTTCACCAGCACATCAAGCCTATGCTTTGTCATCTCCAGAGCCTGCCCCCTCGTGATTGGGGCCAAACAAATCCCTAATGGGTAAGGATGCACTATTAGTTCAAAGGAGAAAGCTCTTCATCAGCACAACAAGCCTACACCATGCCACACTCGGGCATGCCCCCCTCGCGGTCAGTGCCAAACACATCCCTAAATTGGTAAGGTCGCGTTATTGGTTCGAACGAGAGAGATATTCACCAGCACAACAAGCATATGCCCTACCATCATCAAGGCATGAGCCCTCGTAGTCAGCGCCAAGAAAATCTCTAAATAGGCGAGGTCGCTCTATTAGTTCAAAAGAGAGAGCTCTTCACCAGCAAAACAAACCAACACTCTGCCAGGTCCTTCCCCCTCACGGTCGGCACCAAACAAATCCCAAAATAAATAGGGCCGCGAAGTGTCACCAATTGAAATGGCATTCCGCATCAGCCAATAAGCTCACACCTTGTAAACACACCATGGTATACAAAAGTGACAACAAACCGTTAAGCAACCATAATAATGGAACAAAGAAATCCACTAAAGCAAAATACTGAAAGCAAAAAATATTCATACATACATCGGAATACAATGTTGTACATCACAAGAAAGAAGCTACAAACACAAAAAAGGAAAAGAAAAGATAAATATGGGGGGTGGAGATTAACCCTCGATATCTACATCAAAACAATCATCCTCAAAGATGTCTCCTGCACCGATACCAGTAGTGTTACATCCAAATTTTGTCTCCATCATGCAAAGAGTCTTCTCGATGCCCCTCTGAAAGGCAATCTCACACTCATCCTCCAATAATGGCTCCACCTCCGTAGTCATGATCTCAGTACGAAACTCCTCCAAAATCTTGGAGAGCTCCTCCATGAAGGTTAAGAAATCATTATACTCAGCAACTCCCATAGCCTTGGTCTCCTCGACAGCCCGCTCTAAGGAAGAATGCCTCGCCTCCCAAGAATCCCAACTTGCCATACCAATGAAACATCTCTCCTTGTGCCTCCACTACCTGGCGAAGGGAATCCTTGGCAAGCGCTCTGTCCACATAATACTCCCCCGCAGTATCTCAAGCTCAGCCTGAGAACAAGCAGGATCAGACTCCAGCTGCTGAATATGAAGCGTCACACTCTCCCTTCTTCTTGGAGTCAGGCAGTGCATTCTTCACCCCACACAACTCCTCCTGAATGGAGAAATACCCATCTTTCAGGCCCGCATATCAGTCATTCCAGGTATGAGCAATGCTGCTCAATTCTCTAGTCTGCAAAAGAAAAGAAAGATCAGAACTTGCGGCAAAACAAACAATATAAACACAAACTTTGGTACTCCTGCTTACCACCGATGTCATCGCCTGCAGTGAAGAAGAGACTTGCCTCGTCACCACTAAAGGAGGGGGGATGATCATCCCGAGGGGCCTATCAGCAACATAAGTAACCAAAATCTCCTGAACCTCAAAATTGGAAGGAACGAGCTCCACCAGTGGATACAGGCACTGCACCAGAACCCTGCACTTGAAGACGAGCTTTCTCTTTTTATCACAAGCCAAAGGAACAATGACGTCACGCTTAGTGTTTGATGAAATCCGGGTTGACAACAACCTAATCTCCTCCACGCAAATGGCAACACGAACCCGCTTCGGTCCGAAAGCCATGGATAGGTAAGAAGACACTCTCCCATCCTACCTGTCGATGACAACGACCAGGAAGCCCCCTCCCCAACTCAGGAAGCTCCCAACGATTCCTAACATATCGGTAGAAGGTATTCTCAGGGCGACAGTCAGTCTTCTACCAAAAACAGAACCATATCTTGCTACTGCAAACTTCGATCCTGTCACTCAGATCAGAGAAAACCTCGCACCACTCCTTGAAAAACTCTAGCATGAGTTGCTAGTCATGTTCTCGGAAGAATACAATTAGCCTCATGATCCTCGTTATGCCGGCAGAGGTAAACTGAGAGATTGGTACTCCACAAAATCGAAAGACCTCAATAGCCTCCTCCGAGGGAGGAAGACAAAACCCCGACTTCAAGAAGCTCTCTGAATTAGTAATAAAACTAGTCGGCAGATTCTTGGCATGCTCCTCGGCACGCGGAATTTTTACTTCGACATTCACAGGTAATTCGAATCATTTTTGTCATGTGTAAACCCACACACTATTGAGCGTAGAGCACAACTACATTGATCTCGACTACACACGTCACCTTAGTACTTAAAAAATAAAAAAATCCACGGGGTCAGGAAAAAAATTATCAAAAATATTTCATGTAAAATTCTCCCCGCCATTCCCCGCTACGGAAAACCGGTGCAAATTGACTCGGGTGTCTGACAGCATGCAAGGGATAAATTGAGCAAGAAGGCGCAGCCACACGGGACGCCAAGGCATGCGGCCTCACGGTTGCACGACTGCTCAACTACATGACTACTCAACATGCCAAGACATGTTGTCGCACAACTGGTAGGTGCCCGGTTCCCTGGACACATGGCGCGCCCCGATGCGCTACTTAGCACACGGCTGCTCAGCTGACCCGGCGGGCGGCCATGTGGCCATGAGGAAGCCTGGCCTCTGGCTGCGCCATGCTGTACGACCATGACGTAGACTGGCCGCCAGTCGCACCATGATATGCGGCCATGAGGCGAATTGGCCGCCTACTGCGCCATACTGAGCAGCCATGAGGTGGCCTATCCGCTAGACCGCCAAGTTGCGCGGCCATGCAGCCGCACTACTGTGTGACCCCCATCCACATGGCTCTGCGGCCCCCTTTTATGCTTTCGCCGCCGGCCACCTTCTTGCTAGTACGCGAACAAAAAGACTTATCTCTGTCATGGATCTGGCGAGCTTTTCGCCTCCGCAACTTCTACTCGGGTCGTAATGAACAGACAAAGAAAGAGAAATCCTCGCACTTCTCTGGCACCAAACACGGACTCCGAGAAATTGGGGGGTATTTGATGGGTACCCCTTTATTAATAAATAGAGTTGGGATGCGAATAACGCATTTTCCACCAAAATGGGGATGCAAATAGCTAAAATCCCTCCATTATGAGGGGTGCTCGCAATGTAGAAGGAGGAAACCGCCTAACTCCCTAACCGCCCACCATCGCAGGAGGCGCACACAGATGCACGCCCCCTAACCCCACTACGCTCGGTCCCGCCACCCGGCAGGACCAACTGATCACCCGACTATGGCTACGCGGCCCTGTGCGCGCCCTTTCTACACAGTCCATGGTGTGTCGCAATCTCCTAGGTTGGCTGACCCTCAGGCAGACCGCCCCATCCAGTGCGAATGCCTACGTATGGCCAAGTGCGGGCCATTCTCGTATGCCCCTCCACGTGAGAACTTACTCTCTCACGCACGAGCACGTAGAATTTGTTCCGCGCGTGCGTGTCGCGTTTACCTCCTTTGCTTCTCATGTCGACAAAGTTTGTAGGACTTGTCGTGTTCAATGCCACCGCTAATCTTTCCCAAACTTCCTGAACTGCCTGGGGGGCAAAATCCTCAAGTTGAAGCCAGGAAAATTCTGACCCCAGATGTTTGGACAAAAAGGCCGCCTGATGCTACTTATTTGCAGTTGGGCTACTTGGATCTGAAGGCTAGAGTTAAGAAGAGAGAAAAAAAACTATGAATAGACCCTATGCGCTGCAGCAAGGAGGTCTAACCATGTACTAGTAAGTTTTGGGAGAAACCTCCCATCCACAACCAAAAATAGCTGAGCACGGTATGAGGAAGGCACCTCTTGGCGAGTATTTCTCAAGCAGGGAGATATGGGGTCAATGTTTGAGAGAACACCGACTGTCTCTGATAAGAGGTCCCAGGAGTGGTGCCAAAGAGGTGCAATTCCCGGTACCCCTGGGGGTTTATTTATTGGCAAATCTTGTGGGGTATGAAGATGAGTATACCCAGCCCCTGCGAGGTTGCCTATGGCGACCTGGCGACTATGATGAGTATGGAAGGATCTCGCATACTGGCAAGTATGGCAGGATCTCGCATACCCGCACATGGTCTTCAAATGCATCCCGATGGGAGAGGGTACTTCCACAAGGCTCGACAGAGGACCCACGTTGCAGAGTGGCTTCATCTCGCAGCTCAAAGTTATCGATGTTGATGTCAGTTGCCTTCACCGCTTGAGCCTATTTCAAGTTGCAGGTTCGCGCTGTTTCTTGGTTCCCTCGCTCGACCCCGATTTCTCCGACGGTCAAAAATTTTATGGACAGGTGTCTAATGGAGGGGACTTCTCTGAAGACAGATTGGAGGGGAATTTTGAAGATGGCATTTTACGCAGAACTCGTCTCTACGACCATGTAATAGATGTCATGAGTTGTCTACCTTGGAAACTCGCCTTGCATGACTGGGAGGGTGATCATTCCCTGGACTGGGATAGGGCAGTTGTCAAAGTTGTAGAAGGGCCTTGCTAGATGGCTGAGGTGTTCTCTTGTGAGCTTCGTACTTTGGAGAGTGGATAAGAACAAGACGTCAATATAGCTCCCATTGTCGAACAATATTCACTTGCGTTGAAACATGGTTCACTGATCCCTAAGCTAATTACAAGCGCTTCTTGGTGTGGTAGGTGCAACCCTTCTAAGTCCTCATCCCCGAAGGTAATGGTGGTATCCTGTTGGGTCTTTTTGTCTTCATGACCGCTCCCGGGTCTAGTGATTGAAAGGATCTGGGCAGTGAGAACATAGACCCAACGATAGTCGACCTCCCAGTCCTCCCCCGCCATTGGTTTACATCCATCCGCTCATTGGGGCGCGAGAGGTTGGTTCTTTGCTAGCCTGGGTGGTGCTTGCTGATTAAACACCTGGTCTTGTAGGAATCTTCTAATGAGCCTTGTCTAACAAGGCACTCGATCTTCTCCATTAACTTAGAGCATTCTTCTGTGTTGTGGCCAATTCAATGGTGGAACTTACAGTATTTTGACTTATCTTTTAGATTTTGGGGAGTGCTCTCTGCCTCTGGAAAGCCTGATGAATAACAAATTATGCATATTTTTAGTATCTTTTCTAGCCTAATTTTGGGTAGTTTTGTACATATTTTATGTAAAATATTGAAATAATCTCTTGTTTAATCCTATGTTTATAAATTTTTTCTATTTGAAAAAAAAACTTAAGTTATTTAAGTATGAAACAAATCAGAAAATTTGTAAAAATAAGTAATTATATTTATATAAGAATAAAATTTTGAAATAATATTGTATAATGTATATAATATAAATATAAAGAAATATATTTATATAATAAACGAGTGACAGGCACGGGCTCCGGCCGGATCCAAGACGATATTTGTCGTTAGGGCGACATTTATCGTTAGGGCGACATTTGTCGTTAGGGCGACATTTGTCGTTAGGGCGACATTTATCGTTAGGGCGACATTTGTCGTTAGGGCGACATTTGTCGTTAGAGCGACATTTTTCTTTAGGGCGACATTTTTCGTGGGGTGATATATTTATCGTGGGTGCGACATTTGTCGTGGCGGCGACAATTATCGTGTGGGCGACATTTTTCATGGTTGGCGGCATATGTTGTGGTGGGCGACAATTGTCGTGTGGGGCGACATTTGTCGTGGGGGCGACATTTGTCGTGGTGGTAACATATGTCGTGAGGGCCGCAACATTGCCAGAAACCATTGTGCCCAAACTTGAAAACGCGGCAAAAAGTTTCGGAAAAGATTTCTCCAATTTCATCACCACGGACAATACTTGCGGGCCCGAACCTCCCTTGGTGGAAAGGCTCGAGAAAACGGTGGAGGAAGGGGAGAAGAGCATTATCAGAGAAGTCGAAGAAATCGAGGGAGAGGTTGTGAAGGATGGGGAGGCCGAGCTGACTCTTTTTGAGAAGCTTGTTGAAGGTATCAGGGAGGTTAAGGACAACTTCATTAAAGTGTTGGGCCAAGAAGAGATGGAGCTTCTGAATGATCTGAAGATTGAAGCCAGTGAGCTGGAGAAGGTGTTTGGGAGGTCGCTGCCGTTTAGGAAGCTCAGGTAGCTGGGCTTGTGAAGCCTGTGCGCACATGCCCGTGTGTGTGCGCTTGTGCGCGCTTGTGTGTGTGTGTGTGAGAGAGAGAGAGAGGTGAGCATTAAAAATGAGAAATTGTAAATGTATAAGACCTTACAAAACTCTGAATATGAGTATATCTTCCGGGGCTTGGATACAATGGCTAATGAGTAATCCTTATTGTTAAGAAGGATACAATCCACTCTGTGGGATATACAGTTAAGAATGATTTCATTGGGTATGGGAAAAGATATTCTAAAATTTTTAGCACTAAACACCTTCTAAAAAACACCTTAAAAACACCTTCTAATTCAGAGGTTTTTTCACGTCGCATCCTAACTATTTAATTTAGGCACTTTGCATTTCTCAGAAGATTTAATATTGATATTTTGCATCCTCCTAATTAAATATTTATGCAGCAAAATATCAATATTAGTCTTTGAGAAATGCAAAGTATCAAATTAAATAGTCCCTCCTCCGCCGCCGGCCAGCCCGGAGCCCCCGACAGGTTCGCCGGACTCCGGCGAACCTGCCGGGGTTAGTCCGGCGGCGCTCCGGCAGAGCCACCGCCAGCAATCCTATCAATGGCACACTAAACCCCAACCCCATCACTCAAAAAGATCCTTCACTTCTTTTAAAAAAAAAGCGAATCCTTTTGCAGTAAAGCATGTTGGTTAACAAATAATGTCAATGAATCCAAAAGAATCAAAGCAAGCAGAAACGCATAATGCTAGGGATAAACCCAAGAGAATAAAATGAATAAAAATCCATGCTTGGCTGTTAATCTCAGGAATCACTAAATATATAATCAAATTATATACCTGACCAAATTCAGCAAAATTTGGAGAACTGAATCAATTTGATCATTTCTAACTGAAGTTGACTTCCTCTGCAATGCCATATAAGAAGAAAACTTGATGGCATATAGATTATGGCGGAAATACATATCGTAACAAATACGAAATTGAAATTCCTTGGAGAAAACTAATGGCGTAGAGACAGTTGCGCCTCTCCCAGAAGTGAGTTGTTGCACTCACCTCCAAGCGGGTTTTGCTCGATGCTTTATGAATAAAGAAGAAAACTTCAAACTTTGTGAAATCTTATCAAACTTTATTGACTTGTATGAGATACATCCCTAACCATGTTGACCATGCATTCCATCCATCCTTTTCTAACCATGTTATTAACATTTGCATTCCATTAAGATTTATTTAGCTTCTTATAGGTGAAAAAAATTTAGCTGCATAGTGAGTAAAGAATGAGAGATCAAAGAACGGACAGATATTAATTAAATGGTGCAGACTATATATTTATTAACCTCCAACGCCTACTTTGAATAATTTTTTAAAGCAAAATACTGAATTTGCAGCATTTAAACAACTACACCTTGACACAGCCAATTCTCATTAGCTGGTTTGGCAAGAGCTGGCATCTGCCTTCCCCAAGAAATTCACCTCCATTATAGTTAATCTAAAATTTGTGGGGTTTATACACTTTGAGAAGTTAGATTTAGCTCATTTGCTTAACGTTAGCAGTTTGAAATAGAGCAAATATTGAAATTTGGTTGAAAGAGGATCAAGGATATTATATGGGATGAAGAGAAGGAAGCTGGATGAGTTCAATGCAGTGGAGGAAGGTGAACAAATATAGAAATTTGGTTGAAAGATGATCAAGGATGTTACCTGGGATGAAGAGAAGGAAGCCGGATGACTTCAATGAAGTGGAGGAAGGTCCAATCTGTTGAAGACCATATGGTATTTCTAAGGGCCAATTTGTCAAACACCTGGCGAGCACCTGGCGAATAGATCGCCGAAGTTGAGGTCGGCGGAGGAGGAGAAGCTGCAGCCTGATTGAACGAAGCCGTCGACAACACCGGTGGACGAAGCCCTATGGAATGGAAATTGCGAGGATGAGCATACCTGAAAGCATGAAGAACTTACTGTGATTCAACGCAAATGCGTGGAGAGGAGGCGCGAAATAGGCATCAATATGAGAAGAACTCCTTCGTTCCCTTTTCTCTGCCCCGAATTTTCCTCGATGTTGAAGAACTCATCGGGATGTCAATGCGCCATTATAGAGGAAGAAGTTACAGTGAATCGTCGGAGATCTGGTATTTGGAGGCAGTTGTGACTTGCAGCTGCGAGAAGAGAGGGAGAGTCGGTGGTGGCTCCAGCGGTGGCGAGGAAGAGAAATGGCGGAGGAGGCGAAGGTTGGCGACGACGATGGGTTGTGCGACGAAAGCGGTTTTCGATCGCTTGGCTGTAGGGATCTTCGTCGGCAGAAGGATTCGACGTTGGCGGCGGCTGGATGTAAAGATGGCTTCAGCGGCTGGATGGAAGTTGCGTGCATCGGAAGACTTATACGTTGGAGGCAGTCGAGGGAGTGCTGTGAGGGGAAGGAGGGTATCGGGAGCAATAGGGCTGGTATCGGGGAAATGAGAGGAGAGGTTTTTTTGGATTTTTTTAAGAATAGCTATTTGCAGTCCAACTGTATTTGATCGGACGGCGTTTGTATTTTGAAGCCATATATCCGACGGTCCTAATTTTTTGGGTATTTTTGATCTCACGCTATTCGCAGACCACCATATTTCTTTTTAGAATAGTATAGATATAGCAGTATAATATAATAAATAATATATATAATAAATATATAACAGTATATATATTAAATATAATCATATATTTATATGTAAATATAGATGAAAATATAGTATTAATAATGTATATACATTATAAATATAATGAAATATTATATATATATATTATATAAACATAATAATTTTATATATAAACTCAGCAAAAATTCGACGAACGCCGAGCGGTATTCGACGAATTTTTATGTATTAGTATTATATGTTATATTATATATATATATATATCTATTTATCTCCCGTTCGACGAACTCAGCCCGAGCTGAGTTCGACGAATTCCCCGCTCAGAGTTCGTCGATCTCTCTCCTAGCCCGGAGTTCGACGTTCTCTTATATCAAATATTATATATAAATATATTTATCTCTGCAGGCGTTAGTCGATCTCCCTTCCAGCCTTCTATCCACACCCCAAACTCTCCGCTCCCTGAGTTCGACGAATTCTCCCCAGATAGGCGTTCGACTAATTATATATATATATATATATTATAACAACATTATATAATTTCTGCAGGTGTTCGACTAACTCCCAGATCGACTTTCGTCGAGCTCTCTCCCCAAGCTTCGTTCGACGAATTCCCGCCAGCTCTTTCTTCCAGCAAGCTGTCCTGCCACCTCTCTCCTTCTAGAATCTGCCAGCCCTCTATCCGCACCCCACACTCTTCCAGCAAGCTTGCAAAGTCAGATTTTGCCTCCTCCTTCTAGAAGCCTTCCAAATCCTCTATAAATAGAGGGGGTGGCTGATGTTCAAAGGGTTCAAAATTTTGAGACTTATTCTTGATATTTTGATCCAATCTTGTTGCCTTCCTAGTTTTTGTGTTTAGGTAAATTTGTGCACTCTTTCTCTCTCTTGTTTTGTAACCTCTTTATGATGAAAATAAAATAAAATTTGCTTGTTTTTGTAACTTTCTCTCTCTTTGTTTTTGTGAAAGTGTGTGTGTGTTTTCCTTTTGTTTTTCCTTTTTTTTAGATTTTGTTCTGTTAAGTAGTGTTTCCATTATAATTTGTGTGTGAGTGTGTATGAGGCTAACTTTCATGTTTTAGTTTTTTTTGTTTTTGTTTTGTAATCTTTTCTATCATTTCAAGTAAGTGTGTGTGTGTGTTAGTATAAATTTTGTTTTCTTTTAACTTAGTTTCATTTATGTTGTGTGTGTGAGTGTATGAGTTAATTTTTGTTTTGTTTTTAATTAGATTTCATTAAAGTAGAGTGTGTGTGTGTGAGAGAGTATAAATTTTGTGCCTTTTTTGTAATTCAATAGCTTCCATTTCCGTCACGCATTTATTTCCCGCCTATCCGCTTGGATAGGACTCGTCACGCATTTATTTCCCGCCTATCCGCTTGGATAGGACTCGTCACGCATTTATTTCCCCTCTACCTATTTGGGTAGGGATCGCACTTCTTTAATTTCTGCAATTTACCGCTTTCATTTTAATTCCATAGAGTGCGTGAGTTTTCAATTAGTGAGTCTTTTGTTTTTAATATAATTGCTTTTTGCTAATTCCGCTAACCGCTCAATCATTTAAAATCGCCGTAGTTATCATTATCACTTTATTAAACTCTAAAAAATTCTAAGCAAAACTACTTTCTAAATTAACGTTTCCGTGCTTTTTCGCTTTTTATAGCAATTATCGTTAAATGCACGCCAACCTTAATTTTCGTCATTAGTTTTTCTACAAAATTATAAAAATCAATTCAAAACTCTTTTCGATAAAATAATAGCGCGTTCCGTAGAAGTAGAAATAATCGATACGACCTTGGAAAAATACGACCTTGATATTTCAAAAAGAAATACCCTATACTACTATCGATAAGGTCCACTTGCCTTTATCGATTTTAGTTCGGATAATTATATAAACCCAAAAGCTTTCTCTCCAAAGCATTTTTTAAAACTCTCTTTTAAACACTTAAAAAATTATTGCAACAACTCTTTGGTTGTTGGAACTAGCTCAAGGCAAAAGAAGTTTTAAAACGATCTCTTAAAGAATTGTTGCAACAACTCACAAAATTGTTGCAACAACATATTCAAAAAGCTTTCAACTTTCATTTCAACATAAGCCTTTCAAACCCTTTCTACTTAGCTTTTGGCGACGCGGCCAAAGAGTAATCCTCGATATTTCGAAAGAGGAAAAGGCCGTTACTTTTATCTTTCGATAGGATAACGGGTAATTCCTCGAAGTAGAATTACTCGCGGGACTCTTCGAAAACGTCCGCCTAAGGTTAAAACCCAAAGAAAGAAAGAGCTTTTCTAAAAAGATAAATTTCAGCGTATCAAGTTTTTGGCGCCGTTGCCGGGGAGCATTATCAAGCCAACCGGACCGCGCAGAAGGCGCTGGAGGCAGGCTTTTATTGGCCCGCTCTCTTCAAAGACGCTCACACTTTTGTGAGCGCATGCGATAGCTGTCAACGGTCGGGTAACATCTCTCGTCGCGACGAGATGCCCCAAAATTTTTATTTAGAATGCGAGATTTTCGATTTATGGGGCATAGATTTCATAGGCCCCCTACCTCCTTCATATACAAATCGCTACATTTTAGTGGCGGTCGACTACGTATCTAGGTGGGCGGAAGCGCAAGCTCTCCCCACCAACGATGCGAGAGTCGTCGTCAAATTTCTTAAAAAATTATTTTCTCGCTTCGGTACGCCCCGTGCGATAGTTAGTGATAGGGGTACGCACTTTTGCAATGCCCAGTTTGCAAAAACATTAACCAAATATGGCGTTACGCATAAGCTCGCCACCGCCTATCACCCCCAAACGAGCGGCCAAGTGGAGGTAGTAAATCGGGAAATTAAACGCATATTAGAAAAAACTGTTTCAATAAATAGGAAGGATTGGGCGATTAAATTAGACGACGCGCTGTGGGCATATCGTACGGCATACAAGACCGCAATCGGTTGTACGCCTTATCGATTAGTCTACGATAAGGCGTGCCATTTGCCCGTAGAATTAGAGCACCGCGCTTTTTGGGCGTTAAAACTCTTAAATCTCGATCATAATTTAAAAGTCGAAAACCGGAAATTCCAATTAAACGAACTCGATGAATGGCGTGCGAACACTTATGAGAGTAATAAATTTTATAAGGAACGCTCGAAATTTTACCACGACCGAAAAAATTAAATTTCCAAAATCATTTGCGCCGGGCGATCTCGTCCTCCTATATAATTTGCGTCTTCATCTTTTTCCGGGGAAACTAAAATCCCGTTGGTCCGGCCCCTTTCAAGTGAAAGAGGTTTGGCCATACGGGACCGTCCTTATCACCCACCCGGAAAAAGGCGACTTATAAGTTAACGGTCACCGACTAAAACTCTACCACGCGGGGGATCAACTGGGAGGGAAGCTAAATTCCATACACCTCCCCCACCTCTAAAAAGATCGTACCCCGCCATTGCGTCAAGCTACGAGACGGTAAACAAAGCGCTCGTGGGAGGCACCCCCATATTTATCCAATTACGCTTTTTTTTATTATTGTTCTTATTTACAAAAAAAATGATGAAATAAGTTTTAATTTCAAAACAAAAAAAACTTAAACAAAAATATAATTAATAATAATAATAAATAATAATAACAAAATGAAAAATAATATTAATAACTATGCGTATTTTAAATTATCATTTTTTTTCAAAAAGAAACTTAAAACAAAATCAAATAATGCAAAAACTTTAAAACAAAAATCAAAAAGAATTTTGGGAATTTTAAGATAAGACAATAGGAAGTTTCTCAAAGTAGGATTACTCGACAGACCCGAGAGGGGTTTTTGTCGATATTTTGAAACGTGAAAACCCCATTGCTTTTACCTTTTTATTTCTCTTATTTCTTCCTTGTTTTTTATCTTAAAGCTTTTTCTTTATTTACTTTATTGTATCTTTCTTAAAATTTTGATATATTAAAAACATGCATATTTCAAAATTAAAACCAAAAACAAAAAAATATAATATAATTAATAAAATAAAAATGATGATAAAAATTTATTTTTATCATACCCAAAAAAATATGATCACATATATACTTTTAACTTCTTTTATACGTATTTTATTCGTGTTTTGTACATTTCGGAAAACTAAAACAAACCAAAAAAACAATTTTGTATATATTCGTGGAGTTCCTTTTTATTTGTAACTATTCTTGTATATATTTTTTCTATCTTGTAATTAAATCTTCACGTTCTTATAAATATTTTCATTCCTCACACTTCACTTCAACATTGAGGACAATGTTGGCTTTAAGTATGGGGGCGTGTTTTCCCTCTTTTTGTAATTATTTTTGCCCCTCCCATATTAGAAAAAACAAAAAAAAAATTTATATGAAAAATTTGTTACAACATAAAACTTATTTGTTATAACATAACAAAATTTGTTGTGACATAAGAAAATTATGTTGCAACATCTTTGTCCCTCTTTTCATTTTTCTTAAATCAAATGAAAAATCCAAGAAAATCATTAATTAACTTAGAAAAAAATAAAAAACACAAAAAAAAAAAAAATTTATATATAAATGTTTTATGTTTATGTCTTTTATTTGTATATAAAAATCCTTATTTATAATGATAAATCAAAATCCAAAATAAAATGATGATGAAAAATGTACTTAAAAATTTGTTATAACAAAATTCATTTTGTCATAACACCAAAAATGTTTTTCATTCTCTCTTTTCTTTTTTTTTTTCTTTTCCCTTTTTTTATTAATGTACATATTTTTAACAAAATTAAAAAATAAAAAAATATATATATGATGAAAAAAAAATTTCTTAGAAAAAAATCAAAAATATTTTGTATGTATTTTTACTTTTCTTAATTTTCTTCTTTCTTTGTTTTTTTTAGTATTTATATATGCATTTTGTTATAAAGAAAATCAAAAATCCCAAAAATATCATATCTTACAAACTTCAAAAAGAAAAAAATATTTGAAAAACTTATTAAAAAACCCAAAAATAAAATAAATCCCCTACTTAGCTTTTTGTTATTTCCAAGGCTAGGTTAGTTTTATCTTTAAGCGTTTTTCATTATTTTTGATTTACTAAATCAATTTTATTTATTTCATAGTTTGAAAAATTTAAATCGAGGAATTTTCAGTAGTAAAGAAAATCTTGCGATCTTAATTTAATTTGAGAACAGAATTTTTAGCACTACCTCGGGTTTACCCTAAATAGATTCCTTTTTGTATGATATTGGCAAACCATCTTTAGATTCAATTATTCTAACTCTAAACTTGTGAAACTTTAGGAATGTTTTTAATCTACTAAACTTGCTCTCAAAAATCTTTTTTTATTAATCTAGAATTTCTCTTGAAACCCCCCTTATAAACACCCCTTAGCTTGGCAAAAAAAAATAAAAGTAGGAGTTTTAAAAGAAATCCTGTGTCAATGGGAATAAAGAGATTCCGTAAACACAGGCACCCAATATTGTTAAAAGAAATCCCGTGTCAATGGGAATAAAAAATGAATAATTCCGTAAACACGGGCATTGGGTTAAGTTTAGAAAAGATTTCAATTCTCCCGCGTAAACCAACGCTGGGAATCAAAGCAAAACCACCAAAAAGGTGGGGTGAGAGGATAAAGTCCATCACCCCTAACTCCAAGCACTCTTCTTTTTGCCAAGGCTACCTTTTTCCCCTACCCCTTAGCCAATAAAATTGTACCTAGATTTTAATTTAAAAAAGTTTGGGAGAGCATAATTAGTAGGCTTTATTTATTCTTAAAAACTTTCTTAAAATAAGTTAAAGTTTTTTATAGTTCTATTCTAATTAAAAGGTACCAAAGACTGCAATAATCGACGCTATTTAGCTAACTTTAGAAGTCTCGCTAAAAACTTTTTCAATTTTTTTAAATTACTTTCATAGTTTTGGACTTACCTCTTTAAATACCCTAAATTCATTTCGATCTTACTTTTGATTTAATAAAAACTTTAGTAAATTAGAAATTTTTTTAAGCGTCTTATAGGTATCCCTTACTTTTGCTCTGGAATAGCAAAAGCTTAAATATGGGGGTGTTTGATGAATAACAAATTATGCATATTTTTAGTATCTTTTCTAGCCTAATTTTGGGTAGTTTTGTACATATTTTATGTAAAATATTGAAATAATCTCTTGTTTTATCCTATGTTTATAAATTTTTTCTATTTGAAAAAAAAACTTAAGTTATTTAAGTATGAAACAAATCAGAAAATTTGTAAAAATAAGTAATTATATTTATATAAGAATAAAATTTTGAAATAATATTGTATAATGTATATAATATAAATATAAAGAAATATATTTATATAATAAATATAGCAGTATAATATAATAAATAATATATATAATAAATATATAACAGTATATATATTAAATATAATCATATATTTATATGTAAATATAGATGAAAATATAGTATTAATAATGTATACACATTATAAATATAATGAAATATTATATATATATTATATAAACATAATAATTTTATATATAAACTCAGCAAAAATTCGTCGAACGCCGAGCGGTATTCGACGAATTTTTATGTATTAGTATTATATGTTATATTATATATATATATATATCTATATATCTCCCGTTCGACGAACTCAGCCCGAGCTGAGTTCGACGAACTCCCCGCTCAGAGTTCGTCGATCTCTCTCCTAGCCCGGAGTTCGACGTTCTCTTATATCAAATATTATATATAAATATATTTACCTCTGCAGGCATTAGTCGATCTCCCTTCCAGCCTTCTATCCACACCCCAAACTCTCCGCTCCCTGAGTTCGACGAATTCTCCCCAGATAGGCGTTCGACTAATTATATATATATATTATAACAACATTATATAATTTCTGCAGGTGTTCGACTAACTCCCAGATCGACTTTCGTCGAGCTCTCTCCCCAAGCTTCGTTCGATGAATTCCCGCCAGCTCTTTCTTCCAGCAAGCTGTCCTGCCACCTCTCTCCTTCTAGAATCTGCCAGCACTCTATCCGCACCCTACACTCTTCAAGCAAGCTTGCAAAGTCAGATTTTGCCTCCTCCTTCTAGAAGCCTTCCAAATCCTCTATAAATAGAGGGGGTGGCTGATGTTCAAAGGGTTCAAAATTTTGAGACTTATTCTTTATATTTTGATCCAATCTTGTTGCCTTCCTAGTTTTTGTGTTTAGGTAAATTTTTGCACTCTTTCTCTCTCTTGTTTTGTAACCTCTTTATGATGAAAATAAAATAAAATTTTCTTGTTTTTGTAACTATCTATCTCTTTGTTTTTGTGAAAGTGTGTGTGTGTTTTCCTTTTGTTTTTCCTTTTTTTTAGATTTTGTTCTGTTAAGTAGTGTTTCCATTATAATTTGTGTGTGAGTGTGTATGAGGCTAACTTTCATGTTTTAGTTTTTTTTTGTTTTTGTTTTGTAATCTTTGGTATCATTTCAAGTAAGTGTGTGTGTGTGTGTGTTAGTATAAATTTTGTTTTCTTTTAACTTAGTTTCATTTATGTTGTGTGGGTGAGTGTATGAGTTAATTTTTGTTTTGTTTTTAATTAGATTTCATTAAAGTAGAGTGTGTGTGTGTATGAGTATAAATTTTGCGCCTTTTTTGTAATTCAATAGCTTCCATTTCTGTCACGCATCTATTTCCCGCCTATCCGCTTGGATAGGACTCGTCACGCATTTATTTCCCGCCTATCCGCTTGGATAGGACTCGTCACGCATTTATTTCCCGCCTATCCGCTTGGATAGGACTCGTCACGCATTTATTTCCCCTCTACCTATTTGGGTAGGGATCGCACTTCTTTAATTTCTGCAATTTACCGCTTTCATTTTAATTCCGTAGAGTGCGTGAGTTTTCAATTAGTGAGTCTTTTGTTTTTAATATAATTGCTTTTTGCTAATTCCGCTAACCGCTCAATCGTTTAAAATCGCCGTAGTTATCATTATCACTTTATTAAACTCTAAAAAATTCTAAGCAAAACTACTTTCTAAATTAACGTTTCCGTGCTTTTTCGCTTTTTATAGCAATTATCGTTAAACGCACGCCAACCTTAATTTTCGTCATTAGTTTTTCTACAAAATTATAAAAATCAATTCAAAACTCTTTTCGATAAAATAATAGCGCGTTCCGTAGAAGTAGAAATAATCGATACGACCTTGGAAAAATACGACCTTGATATTTCAAAAAGAAATACCCTATACTACTATCGATAAGGTCCACTTGCCTTTATCGATTTTAGTCCGGATAATTATATAAACCCAAAAGCTTTCTCTCCAAAGCATTTTTTAAAACTCTCTTTTAAACACTTAAAAAATTGTTGCAACAACTCTTTGGTTGTTGGAACTAGCTCAAGGCAAAAGAAGTTTTAAAACGATCTCTTAAAGAATTGTTGCAACAACTCACAAAATTGTTGCAACAACATATTTAAAAAGCTTTCAACTTTCATTTCAACATAAGCCTTTCAAACCCTTTCTACTTAGCTTTTGGCGACACGGCCAAAGAGTAATCCTCGATATTTCGAAAGAGGAAAAGGCCGTTACATTTATCTTTCGATAGGATAACGGTTAATTCCTCGAAGTAGAATTACTCGCGGGACTCTTCGAAAACGTCCGCCCAAGGTTAAAACCCAAAGAAAGAAAGAGCTTTTCTAAAAAGATAAATTTCAGCGTATCAAAGCCAAATTATCTTGAATGGTGTATATCACATTGGTTCGAGACGTATTCAGAGGAGTGTAAACTCGAGGAGACCTGGGCCACTACTCTTGTTGGGGAAAACCCTTGTGCTTTATCAAAAAAATTACTTAAAGTGATTTCATCTATTAGGTTATATTACCCACATTGTATAGAATGGGTAAAATGTTCATTATATGTCTTAGGATGTCACACTCACCTTAGAGTGTCAAGACCAGGTCAAGATAAGTACAAATTCAGTTGAGTTAAAAATTGCGTTGAATTGAAATCGATGCAACTTAGACTAGATCTCGGCGTAACTCTGACTTAAATTTGAAGCAACTCAATCAGCCTATCGAAGTATAAGTCAAGTTGACACAACGTCGAAAGGAAGTCGGCGCAACGTCGAAAGGAACTCGACACAGAAGAAGACACTGTCGAAGCCATCTTAGAAGTCGACGCAACTTTGACTTCAATTCGATGCGGAAGATGAAGTTCAAGTCGAAGCCTTCAACTCGACGGATACGTTGATAAGTAATCAACGCAACGTCGACATCTGAGTTCAGCCTGAGCTAAGAAGGATTTGAAGCTACTCCTATAAGAACTCAGAGGTGCGTCAATATGAAGAATGATGAAGTGGACGTAGCGTCGAATACAGTCTGAAATAGAAGCCTTTTCAGCTGTCCTTTTAATACCTTTTCAGAAGGTCCACAATGCCAAAGACAGTTCACCAACGGCTCATTTAATACGAAGAATGGAATGTATTCCAGGAGGCAGCAAAAACATTCTTGGAATGTATTCAAAACTGATGGATGGGTCGGGAACAAAAGAAGAAAGGGAAATCAACTGTACAATAGGAATTCCTCTCCAGGACAGCCCAAAAGAAGAAAGAAATTCAAATTCAATCATGGAGAAAAAGTATGCTGAGAGGAGAAGAAAGAAAGATACATTTCATATATTTTTTTTGTCAAATATGGCTTCTTCTTCTTCCTCCTTTAACCATAAGACAGATTAGAAGATATCTCTCAGCACAGGAAAACATACAGTTGCTTCTTCTTCTTCCTCTTCTTCACACAACATCAAATTTATAAGAAATGCTCAGAGAGTAATGATCAAGTCAATAACCCTTGCAATCATCACAATCATAAGCAAGGGTTCATTATCTTCAGATCCAGTGATAAACAGAAGCAGAAAATAGCTTCTGAAGAATTCTGAAAGCAGATTCTATTCTCCTTTTTCTCTCTTTCTTCTTCTTAATTCACATACTATAAAAGAGTTTCATTAATCCCTCTTTCATAGGATTCAGTGGTTCTAAGATTCTCCTTTTCAAAAGACTCAGTGGTTCTAAGAGTCTGCTTATCAAAAGACTCAGTTGTTCTAAGAGTCTCCTAATTAAAAGACTCAGGCACAGTTTGTGCAATCCTACCAAGGAGGTAGAAGAGTGGACTACCCACATTTTAGGGAACCACTATAAAAATCTTATATATTTTATGTGCATTTTTGTGCTGACCCTGCTTACACTTTTTTGTTCTTATATTTCCTACAATCTTGTTTACTTTATTCTGCTATTGGGATTGTTGATTGCATAAGTACTTAGTAGTTTCATTGTGTATGCATAATTAGGGAAAAAGTTTAAAACTCTATTCACACCCTATAGAGAATACTTAGAGGCACACTGTGCACTTTCAATTAGTATCAGAGGGAGGTTGATCATTAAAAGGTTAACACCTTGATCAAAAGATCTCCTCCTCTCATTTCTTTGTTTTAAATTAATTAAAACTATTTTCTCAAGAAAATGAGTTCTAAAGATCATGCATCAACAAGACCACCAGTGTGTAACTTAAATAAATTCACACTCTGGAAGGCTAGAATAAAGCTTTACATGAACTCTATTGATGAAGACATTTTTAATGTCATTATTACAGGTCCCCTAGTCCCAGTGAGAAAAGATGTTAGTGGGACAATAACACAAACTACAGTCCCCAGAGTAGAGTGGACTGATGTTGAGAAGAAGGTGAAGGCATGTGATGCCAAAGCCATGAATATCCTAGTTTCAACTATGTTAGATGGCATATTTAAAAATGTTGCTGATTGCAACTCTGCCAAAGAAATTTGGGAATCTCTTTCCAGATTAGTTGAGGGCAGATCTGATGAAAGAAAGGACAAGAAGTCCCTTCTCATATCCAAATATGAGAACTTTATGATAAAGGCTAATGAAAGCATAGCTGAAATGTATGACAGGTTCAGCTTCATCATAAATGAGCTGAGATGGCTTGAGAAAGAAATTTCTCTGACAGAAATTAATGGCAAGCTACTCATGTGCTACCCAAGCACATGGGACTCAAGAATCTGGCCATCAAAGATTCTAGATTCCTCAGAGAAATATCAATAGATGCTATGCTAGGGAAGCTCAAGTCTTATGAGCTCTTATAAAAAAGTAGGGCTGAGTCAGAAGCTCAGGAGAGAATCTCATCTCCTAAAGAAGGACACTTGCACTAAAGACTGTTGAAGCAGAGCCTTCCACCTTTGAAGAAGATATGTTTAATCTCTTGGCTAAAAGATTCAAGAGATGGTTCAAGATAGAGGACTCCAGAAGGAAAGAGAGAAGTTCAAGCCAACCAAGGTATGACAAAACTCCTAAACAGGAAATTATTTGTTTCTCACGCAGAAAACCTGGACACTTTGCCACTGAATGTCCTGAAGAAGAAAAGAACAAAAGCAACAAGCAGAAGAAGGAGCACAAGAAGAAATCTTTCATGAGGAAGGATAAGAAAAGAGGGAAAGGTTTCATTGCTGAAACCTGGAGTGATTCAGAGTCTGAGACAAGATCCTCCTCATCTGATAGTGATGAATACTGTGGAACTGAAGAAGCCTGCTTAATGGCTCTGGAAGACTCTACTACTGAAAATCAGGTAACAATTTTTGATGATTTTGACTTTTCTTCAGATGATTTTAAAGATTATTTCAAAGAATTCTTTCAAGATTATATTAACAGTCAAAAGGAACTTAACACAATCAGAGTAGGACTAGAAGATCTTAGGAAAGACATTCTGTACTCAGTTAACTATGATCTGAGAGGTCAATTGTTTAACAAAGAAAAAGAAATATACACATTAGTTAAGGAAAATTCTGATTTAGAGAAAGAACTTACAAAGGCAAAAGCCTTTGAGGACTCACTCAATGGAAGGAGTTAAAATATTAAGGATATCTAAAAAAATCTCTCTAAGAGATTTGATCATCTTGATCTAGAACCACTACCATCCACTAGCACACTAATCCATAGCAAACTTGCTGGGGAAAATTCTATAGCGCTCATTAGGTCTAGCATGAATCAACCTAATAACAACATAGAATAATATGAAAAACAAAATAACAACCCTAATAAACTCACAATATTCAATAGGGTAAACATCACTAATCAAATAGGGATTCTAGGTAATCACCCCTTAGAATGGCCAAATAAAAATAATTAAAATATTAATAAAATAAATCATATGTCGACTAGAACTCGGCGCAAATTTAAAGATGCGTTGAATGGAATTCGATGGAGTTCAGCATATGCTTCAACATCAACTCGAAGCAAGTATGAGGGTGAGTCGAATTCTATTTGAGGCAACCAATATTCTGCATCGAATTATTATCGATGCAACTATGCAGATCCGTCGAATTACACTTGACGCAACTCTAAAGATGCATCGATTTCTTACCGACGCATGCCTCCAACAAGAAATTTTCAGACATCTAAATCTCTCTCTACTTATATTCCAAGATGTTTCTATTGTTCTAAAATTGGGCACATAGCCAAACATTGCTGGCATAATAATGCAGCACTTCTTCACCTTAAGGGGTATACTGAAAGACCATCTTATTCTTTCATAACTCCATATGATGATAGAAGAATGAGACCCCAACAAGTGAGGGTTTATACTAATGTTTGATTTCATGTGCAGAAAGGAGACTGTTCAACCATAAACCAGAAGTGGTATCTAGACAGTGGATGCTCTATGCATATGACTGGAGCAAAAGAATTGCTGGACAACTATAAGGCCAAGGAAGGGCCTAAGGTAATTTTTGGGAATTCCCACTCTAGTCAAACCAAAGGATATGATTTGCTCAGGATTGGGAAAGTCTCTTTTTCTAAGGTAGCTTATGTTGAAGGACTTCAACATAATCTAATTAGCATTAGTCAGTTGTGTGTTGGTGAATACAAATTTGTATTCACTAAGTTTTTATGTCATATAATTAGTTATGTAACTAACTTAGGAAAGGTATGGTTTATGTTGTAGACTTTGAGTATACTAAGTCGGAGATCTGCTTATTCAACTCTCGGTTAAAAAACAATGAGTTGTGGCATTGGAGACTCATTCATCTTAATTTTATGACCATTGATAAACTCTCCAAGCTTAACCTAGTAAGAGGCTTACCAACAGGTAAGTTTAATAAAGACCATCCCTATAGAGCCTGCCAACTAGGAAAGCAGATTAAATCATCATTCAAATCAATTGGTATGAATGATTCCCCCAGAGTCTTATACCTGTTGCACATGGACCTATTTGGTCCTATCTCCACTCAGAGCTTAGCAGGTAAGTCCGATACTCTAGTCATTATTGATGACTTTTCTAGATTCAGTTGGGTGTTCTTTCTAAAAGCTAAGTCAGACACTTTCAAGATCTTCTCAAGATTCATTAGACAGATTCAATCTGAATTTAACACTCAGGTTGCCGTGATCAGAAGTGATCATAGTACTGAGTTAGAAAATTAGTTAAAGTGTAGATTCTGTGAGGATGAAGGGATCAGACAAAGCTTTTCATCTCCTAGAACCCCCAACAAAATGGGATGACTGAAAGGAAAAAATAGAACCTTAATTGAATCAGGAAGGATATTATTGGTTGAGTCCAACTTGCCAAAGTCCCTTTGGGCTGAGGCAGTGAATAATGTCAACTATGTTCTGAATAGAAGTCTCATCCACAAGACAAAATTTAAGACTCCCTATGAGTTATTGAAGGGAAAGACACCTATAGTCACTTAGTTTTGGATTTTTGGTTGTACTTGCTTTATCCTAAACAATGGGAAAAGTCATCTTGCCAAATTTGACAAGAAGTCTAATGATGGAATATTTTTGGGATATTCCTCATCAAGCAAGCCCTATAGGTGCTATAATAAAAGCTCACTCAAGATTGAGGAGTCTGTGCATGGGGTCTTTGATGAAGCTAACATGTTTTATTAGGGGAAGGAAACTTCCACCAACACTATTCTGTAGGAAGAAGACCAACTAGCAGATCAAGTTGAAAGGCTCGGCATCATGGATCATTCATTAGTGTGTCAACTCAAAGGAAAACAAAAAGTTGACATTGATTCAGATGAAGACTCTACAGCAGTTGAAGAGGAACTTGCAGCACCTGAACTACCGGCCGCTGAGATCATTCTAGAGAATGAAGATGGTGCTCCCACTGTCAATGAGCAATTGGATATTCAGGAAGAAGAGAATTGATGCAGGCCACCGGAAGAGGCAATCTCACGCGACTACGAACAACAACTACCAAGCGCTCCGCTCTTCCAAACACAACTTAAAACGCAGCCCACGACTAAATTTATTAAATAATTATCATACGCGTACGGCTAGCAACTCCGTGACAAGTTCGAATCGTCGGCGATAAGCCGGGATCCGTCAAGCTAAAGGGACGAATGTTTGCGTCCGGGCAAGCGATGGTGTTGTACCAAAGAAAATCCACCAAAACTAATCGATTCGGAAAGGGTGGATGTTTCCCCAACAAGAACAAATGAGGATCGCCACTCCTCGTCGAATAAACGATAAATCCTAAAGCGTTCCACTAACCAAATGAAAATAAAAGCGAGCAAAATGCGGCGAGAAAATCCGTCACAAATCTATACCACCACAGTTAACCTTTTAAGAGAAATTTCACAATTTGTAGAAACGCGTTACCCTTCCCGGAATCGTAGATCCGGGTTGTAGAAGTTCCTAGGCCGTTCACGGTGGTGGTCGCCGGAGGAGAATCCTTGACGTAGAGCACCGTCGCCTTCAAGTCCGGCCGCCACGAGCAAGGCCAAAAACCGAGGCTGTTTTGGTGAGGAGAATGGTGGCCGGCGACTCCTCAAGGGGAGGTGCTGCTCGATTTTATTGGAGGAGGAGAGGGGGTGGTCGGCTAGAACAAAGAGAGGGAGAGGGAAGGGGGCGGCCTCTAGATGGAGGGCCGAACTATAGAAGAAGGAGAGAGGGGGTGGTCGGCCTAGAGAGAGGAAGGAGGAGGGAGCCGAAATAGGAGAGAAGAGGGGAGGGCCCTTGGGCGGCTGGAAGAGAGAAACGAGAGAGAGAGAGGGAGAACCTTAGGGTTTTCCTTTTTTTTTCAATAATCTTCAATAATAATTCCAATTAACATCATTTGTGGCCTTTTATAAAGCCTACATAGGAGGGAAAAGGCTACATGCAGCCCAACAAACATGGTTACATGCACACCACATGGTTACATGCACACCACATGGTTACATGCACCCCTTAACTAAAGTTCAAAATAAAAAATACAAAACATGAAATAACACAAACATACTAATTATAATAAAGTGATTATAACTATAAATATTAATTCTTGCGCCGCGGTGATGGCGCACGTCATGGTTGGAGTGGCGCCGTCATCCGCCGTCGTCATGGACCAAGAGTGCTCCAATATGAACCGTGCCGACTCGAACATAGACCATCAAGCCGGCTCCAATAATCTCGCGGCATCTTCCATCGTAGTCTTCAAATTTGCCGCCGCGATCAAAGTAATGCGTCGACGTGGAATCACAAACACGATCACAACCATCTGGCGGGTCCTTGCCTCCATCAATCCTCCCCCACTCAAAAACACTCATCACCGATGAGTGGGAGTGAAGGAACTGGTGTAGCCGATCAGCAACCTGTAGAAGTACGTCCGAGGGAGCGGGCCGTGAGGGTGGCCCATCCGGCCAGGGTGGCAGGAAGCAGCAAGGGGCCCAGCTTGGCCCCAAAGAAATGTCCACCTGTGTCAACCTGTCATGCAAAAAGTAGAGCCCAAGGGCCTTGATCATAGCA
The DNA here is from genome assembly GCA_033032865.1 of Dactylorhiza incarnata. Taxonomy (NCBI): domain Eukaryota; kingdom Viridiplantae; phylum Streptophyta; class Magnoliopsida; order Asparagales; family Orchidaceae; genus Dactylorhiza; species Dactylorhiza incarnata. Next base: position 5,140,530 of record JAWHQI010000013.1, read on the forward strand.
TTGGAAAAAGAAGGGGAAAGTGTTAAAACATCAAAAGACTTCATACCTCCAGAGATCACCATGAGCGTGAACGACATGCTACCCAGCTCACCTCTCAACCCAACAGAATTTTTAGTGGAGGGAAACGAGAAGAAAGCTAAATGTAGCGGCTCTAGAAAAAGTGAAAGACATCTCGAAACACTAAAAATGGGGTTGGGGCCCCGCTCAGCAAAAATTTTCGATGGTAAAGTGAAAGTTTCTAGCATTCCAAATATTCGACGCAAAGTACCGAAACTACTAACATCGCTCTCTAAATTGCCAATAGGCAACAGTCTAGGGGAAAGATCCACTAAAACCGAATCGAGCATAAAGCGGGATGCTCCATGGGGTGCGGTGAAAATAGAGTAATTGGACCCAAGTGGGTCGGCTAGCAATGTAACATCAAGTCCAGGTGAGTGGAGACATCGTGGAACATATGATAAGTCATAATATAAACTTAAATCTATGATCGTCCTAAGGGGTGGTGGGTCCGTGGGTGGAAAAGGACTCCAACAATTCGTGACTTCGTCCCCTAAATTGATTTCAGATATGCTAGCTCTCCTAACGCGAGTGGTGTCATGATCACAAAGCCTAGGGTGATCATGCATAGTAGAGTCAGCTAACATAGGAAGGATAACCCAACAAAACCACTCAGCACGCCCAGCGGGGGTAACGGGTTCCATGCCGTATTTCAAGAATGGGACTGACGTAGGGTGAACCCAGGTAACCACAAAGGGGTGAGGGATCAGCGGTGGAGCTAACACTAAAATATCACGAGCACTCATCCCACGATCAAAAGTGCGAGGAGTAGATAAGGCTAGCCCTACCTCCTCGACTATCTCAACATCAGTACCCGAATCATTCAACCCACTAACAAAAGTATCCTCAACCTCCAGAATGACATCGGGATGGCCAACAGATGGCTCCCTAAGGCTATCAGAATCATGTGGAGGTTGGCTAATCAGACTAACCTCAGACTCAAATATTAGCTCAACCGTGGGTAACTCAACAAGGGCTATAATGTCCCCGGACTGGCTAAGACTAATAGGGTCGGGTCCTAAGGTTTGGCTCGGTGTGCTTGCCCCAGATGGGCTAACACATACAAGGGGCTGATTTTGACTAAAGGTGTCAAAATCCCCATGCGTGTCAATACCGGGTGGTGTCGACTCAACCGAGCCACAGATGTCTCCAGATGAGACTGTGGGCTTCCTGGGCGGAGTGGACCTAAGAGATATAAGCCGACCTTGATGCATGAAGTCTAAGGTGTCATCGCGATCATCGTATATAATATCATGGCTAGCAAGCCAAGGGTGTCCTAGCAGTACATGAAAGTCCTTCATGGGAAAGACATCGCACCAGACGTGCTCAGAATAGGCTTTGATGGTGAGGGGCACCAAACATCGCCGGGACACTAACACAACGCTCTCATCAGGGCATATGAGCCGATATGGGTGAGGATGTGGTTCGGTGGTCACCAACATCCTAGACACCGCGTTCTCCGTGATAGCATTTGTGTGGCAGACGCTATCGACAACAAGCCTGCACCACTTCTCACCGTGTTTAAAATTTAATTTAAATTGGTGCACTGGGTCACGACTGAACCTAATTATCTTCATAGAGCAGGCCCGTGGTGTAGTTATACGTGAAAGGGGCGGGGGATACCCCGGGTTCAGCCTAGTAGTCATTACTAGTGAAAAACTTAGGTGCTGTCCAGTATTAAATTACGAGCGTTTAATTTTTGTAGCCACCTAAACCTTAATGAAACTGAAATATTTTTTTATTTTAATTCTTATATCCTGACTAAGAACCTACAGAATTTTTGTTTGCTGATTCCGACGAAATTTTGAAAATCGCTATTTGCACACCAATGCTAAAATTCAGATTTTGGCAAAACGGTGCACACCCAAGTGAGGGCGAATGGCCTACGGAAAAAGTAAGGATGGTGTCGATTGAGAAATCAACACAACCTACCTCTGATACCAAATTGATGCAGGCCACCGGAAGAGGCAATCTCACGCGACTACGAACAACAACTACCAAGCGCTCCGCTCTTCCAAACACAACTTAAAACGCAGCCCACGACTAAATTTATTAAATAATTATCATACGCGTACGGCTAGCAACTCCGTGACAAGTTCGAATCGTCGGCGATAAGCCGGGATCCGTCAAGCTAAAGGGACGAATGTTTGCGTCCGGGCAAGCGATGGTGTTGTACCAAAGAAAATCCACCAAAACTAATCGATTCGGAAAGGGTGGATGTTTCCCCAACAAGAACAAATGAGGATCGCCACTCCTCGTCGAATAAACGATAAATCCTAAAGCGTTTCACTAACCAAATGAAAATAAAAGCGAGCAAAATGCGGCGAGAAAATCAGTCACAAATCTATACCACCACAGTTAACCTTTTAAGAGAAATTTCACAATTTGTAGAAACGCGTTACTCTTCCCGGAATCGTAGATCCGGGTTGTAGAAGTTCCTAGGCCGTTCACGGTGGTGGTCGCCGGAGGAGAATCCTTGACGTAGAGCACCGTCGCCTTCAAGTCCGGCCGCCACGAGCAAGGCCAAAAACCGGAGCTGTTTTGGTGAGGAGAATGGTGGCCGACGACTCCTCAAGGGGAGGTGCTGCTCGATTTTATTGGAGGAGGAGAGGGGGTGGTCGGCTAGAACAAAGAGAGGGAGAGGGAAGGGGGCGGCCTCTAGATGGAGGGCCGAACTATAGAAGAAGGAGAGAGGGGGTGGTCGGCCTAGAGAGAGGAAGGAGGAGGGAGCCGAAATAGGAGAGAAGAGGGGAGGGCCCTTGGGCGGCTGGAAGAGAGAAACGAGAGAGAGAGAGGGAGAACCTTAGGGTTTTCCTTTTTTTTCAATAATCTTCAATAATAATTCCAATTAACATCATTTGTGGCCTTTTATAAAGCCTACATAGGAGGGAAAAGGCTACATGCAGCCCAACAAACATGGTTACATGCACACCACATGGTTACATGCACACCACATGGTTACATGCACCCCTTAACTAAAGTTCAAAATAAAAAATACAAAACATGAAATAACACAAACATACTAATTATAATAAAGTGATTATAACTATAAATATTAATTCTTGCGCCGCGGTGATGGCGCACGTCATGGTTGGAGTGGCGCCGTCATCCGCCGTCGTCATGGACCAAGAGTGCTCCAATATGAACCGTGCCGACTCGAACATAGACCATCAAGCCGGCTCCAATAATCTCGCGGCATCTTCCATCGTAGTCTTCAAATTTGCCGCCGCGATCAAAGTAATGCGTCGACGTGGAATCACAAACACGATCACAACCATCTGGCGGGTCCTTGCCTCCATCAAGAATCCCCTTAACAACTCAACAAGAACCAGGATGACCCTAAAGGATGATCCTTCAACACAAGTTATAGGAGATCTAACAGTGGGAGTCAAGACAAGGAATAAGTTAACAAATGAAACAATGCTGCAATGTTTTCTCTCTCAATATGATCCTAAGAAGGTTGAAGAAGCAGACAGTGATCCTCACTGGATATCTGCAATGCAAGAAGAACTATCCCAATTTAAGAGAAATAAGATCTGTACATTGGTTGAGAGACCAAGGAATTACCCAGTCATTGGAACAAAATGGGTATTCAAAAACAAGATGGATTCAACATGAGTCATAGTCAGAAACAAGACCATACTAGTGGCCCAAGGATATAAGCAAGAGGAGGGGATTGACTTCAACCAGACATTTTCTCCAGTAGAAAAGCCGGAGGCCATTAGAATTTTGCTTGCATATGCTGCACACATGAAGATTAAAGTCTATCAGATGGATGTGAAGAGTACATTCCTAAATGGAACTCTTCAGGAAGAAGTGTATGTGGAGCAACCCCCATGTTTTGTCAATCTATCTTTTCCCTCATTTGTATATAGGTTAGATAAAGCATTATATGGCCTCGAGCAAGCTCTAAGAGCTTGGTATGAGACCTTATCCACCTTCCTTCTGGAACACTCCTTTGAAAGAGGGAAAGTGGATAAAACACTCTTCACAAGAGCACATAAGAATTAACTATTACTCGTACAGATCTATGTAGAGGATATTATATTTGGTTCAACATATTAATCACTATGCAAAAGGTTTGCATACCTAATGATGTCTAGATTTGAAATGAGTAGCATGGGGGAATAATCATATTTCCTTAGCCTCCAAGTAAGGCAGACTGCATATGGCATCTTCATATCCCAATCTAAGTATAACAGAGAACTCATCAAGAGGTTTTAGATGGAAAATGCCTCTGTCATGAAAACCTCATGGCTACTAATGGTGTTTTAGATAGAGATAAAAAAGGTAAGTCCTTTGATCAGAAGACTTACGATGCATTCATTGGCTCTCTTCAATATCTGACAGGTAGCAGACTAGATATAATGTTTTCTACCTGTATATGTGCTAGGTTCCTGGTTGACACCAAAGAATCCCACATGAGTTCTGTAAAAAGAATACTCTGATATTTAAAGGGTACACCTGAACTTTGCTTATGGTATCTAGGAGACTCAGGATTTGATCTAGTTGGCAATTTAGATGCAGACTATACTGGATGTATGCTGAATAGAAAAAGCACCTCAGGAACATGTTAATTCCTGGGTGCTAGACTGATCTCATGATTTAACAAGAAGCAAACCACAGTCTCCACTTCTATAACTGAAGCTGAGTATATAGCTGCAGGAAGTTGCTGCTCACAAATATTGTGGATGCAAAATCAGTTGTTAGACTACAACTTCACCCTTGAAAATTCCAAAATATTTTGTGACAGCTCTAGTGTTATTTCTATAGCTTCCCATCCTGTTCTCCACAGCAGAACTAAGCACATAGAGATAAGGCACCACTTTTTCAGGGCCAATGTTGAGAAGTGTAAGATCAATCTTCAATACATCTCCACTGATATTCAAAGGGCTGACATCTTCACTAAGCCACTTGATGAAAGTAAGTAAAAGTTCTTCATCAATGCACTAGGAATGCTTGATGGAGCTCTCTAGGTCACCCCTATTATGTATTCAAACTTATTTTCAATAGAAAGGTATTGCTGGGAAAAAGAGCAAAATATTTAAGGATAATAAAATGTTTATTCAGAGCTGCGTCGAATACAAATCAACGCACCGCCGATTTCTTCTCGACGTCAACTTCGAGAGATGACTGGGATAGGTCATTCGAATAGCACTCGACGTAGCATCGAATACATATTGACGCTTACGTCGACATCATAATTGCTAACTATACTCGGAGCCACGTCAACATATATTCGACGTTACGTCGACTTTGCAAAGCACGCGCAGACTGCTTCTAGAAGCGACATTGACATGTTTTTGCGCTCTAAATTCATCTCTTTTCGACGGTGCTTCAAGTATTACCCTATGTTGCGATGATTCATGTACTCAAAGCAACTCATGCATTCAACTTTATTGTGCTTTTCGAATTCTCTCCCTCTCGCTCTCCTCCATCTTCCTTTCTCCTTCCCTCTTTCTGTTTTAGTGCAGGTACTCACAGGACATTAATGGCATCTCCTCCAATTCAAAGAGACATTGTCAAAGCAGTTGATCTAGCTATAGAGACTTTGCTATCTCAATTCAACTTTCTCTATCTTGATTTCTCGCGTGACTGCTATCGAAAGCTTTGTGCTCAACATAGGAGGTTACAGAACCCCAATGCTCAAATCAAAGTCATTGATGAAGAGGTAAGGTTATTGGGACCGCCTGCTAATGCATTTATATCCTTGTTCAATGATATAAAGCAGGGGGAGAAGTGCACCAGCAGGCCACCTCCAGATTTAGTATACACTATAACTCTCCCCTTGTCCTTTGTTTCTGAAGGAGAGCCTGCCATCACCTCCAAGTTTCTTCCACTCAAAGAATCTTGTTCTACTCGAAGAATCTTGTCTTCAATACATCGGGAGTCATCCAAACAGGGGGAGAGTGATTTATTCTCAGATGATAATGACTACCTGAAGAGTATGTAGGAGTCAAAAGAATGGACTGAGTTACCTCTCCCTGAAACACCTGACTTCAGGTCCTACTCTGAAGAATCTATAACAGCACCATCTCCAATCAAGCCTACTAATCAGGTCCCTAAATCTGTTCCGTCATCTCCACTACCAGCTCAGCTCCCTCATGATCCTACTCCAGCACCTACTCCAATTGTCCAAGCACCAGCCTTCAGAGGAAGACCTCCATGCAGAGGAAGAGGGCATGGAAGGAATTACAGAGGAAGGGGAAGAGATGGAAAAGGAAGATGATATGGAAGTAATATACCAATCTGGGAGAGGTATACAAAAGAGCAAATAAATTGTACAAGAAGGACAAATCCTATTACAAAACTTGTGAGAAAGTTGAAATCCCTAAAAATACAATGAAGGAGTATATTGATCCAAAACTTGGCAGTGCCCTAGATGAAATTAGAGAAAGAGATAAATATGAATTTGATGCTTCTCAAAGAGAGCTTGAAGAAAAGAGAAGGTTGTTCATTGAAAGGCTGAAGAAGGGTAAGGATGCTGTGGAAAAAGAACAACTCAAGGAGGCAATCCAAATACCAAGCACACTTTTTGATCATGCAAAGTATGCTACAGCATTTCATCAAGCAAAACTTCTTGAAAATAGAGGGCAACTTCACAAAGGAGTTCTTGGTTGTGATCTGGATGAAGCAGCATGTTCAAAAGAAAAGGAAGATTGTATTCAAGACTACTCCAACTTCTGACAATCCACAACCAACATTTATTGTACCAGACCCAGATGCAGAAGATCTAGATTTAGAGGAAATCAACTTGATGACAGCTAAAGTCTTTGGTCTAGGTTTCAAGCTTAAAGATGTTCATTCTAAAGTTGAAACTGATCTGGAAAAGCTCTTCAAGGGACATGAGAAAATTCAGAAGAATCAAGAGAAAGCCACTCCAGCAAACTTCAAATATATGGAGAGGAAATTCTGAAAGGTCCATGAGGCCTTATCTACTTTTCTTAAAGGAAGAAAGTAAATTATCTTTTGGGTAACTAACTTTGATAAACATTTATTTACATTAATCAAAAGTTTTCTGTTAACCATGTCATTATGTTATTGCATGTGTCTGTACTGAGTTTTTACTCAACTGCATGTTGGAAATCACTTGCCTTATATTAAAAAATTTGTTATGATAAATAGGGGGAGATTGTTGGGAAAAACCCTTGTGATTTATCTAACAAATTAATTAAAGTGATTTCATCTGTTAGGTTATATTACCCACATTGTATAGAAAAGGTAAATTGGTCATTAGATGTCTTAGGATGTCACACACACCTTAGAGTGTCAAGACCAGGTCAAGATAAGTACAAATTCATTTGAGTTAAAACTTGTGTCGAATAGAAGTCCATGCAACTTCGATTAGATCTCGATGTAACTCTGACTGAAAGTCGAAGCAACTCAATCAGCCTGTCGAAGTATAAGTCAAGTCGACACAATGTCAAAAGGAACTCGACGCAGAAGGAAGAGCCCGTCGAAGCCATCTTAGAAGTCGACGCAACATCAACTTCAATTCGATGCAGAAGATGAAGTTCAAGTCGAAGCCTTCAACACGACGGATATGTCAATAAGTAATCGACGCAACGTCTACATCTGAGTTCAGCCAGATCTAAGAAGGAATTCAAATCTACTCCTATAAGAACTCAGAGGTCCTTTTAATACCTTTTTAGAAGGTCCATAATGATGAAGACAATTCTCCAACGGCTCGTTTAATGCCAAGAATGGAATGTATTCCAGGAGACAGCAAAAACATTCTTGGAATGTATTCAAAACTTATGGATGGGTCGGGAACAAAAGAAGAAACGAAAATCAACTGTCCAATAGGAATTCCTCTACATGACAGCCCAAAAGAAGAATGAAATTCAAATTCAATCATGGAGAATAAGTATGCTGAGAGGAGAAGAAAGAAAGATACATTTCATATTTTTTGTTTGTCGAATATGGCCTCTTCTTCTTCCTCCTTTAACCATAAGATAGATTAAAAGATATCTCTAAACACAGGAAAAACATACAGTTTCTTCTTCTTCTTCTTCACACAGCAATAAGTTTACAAATGTGCTCAGAGAATAAGGATAAAGCCAATAACCCTTGCAATCATCACAATCATAAGCAAGAGTTCATTATATTCAGATCCAGTGATAAACAGAAGCAGAAAATAGCTTCTGAAGAATTCTGAAAGCAGAATTCCATCCTCCTCTTTCTCTCTTTCTTCTTCTTATTCACCTACTGTAAAAGAGTTTTATTAATCCCTCTTTCAAAGGATTCAGTGGTTCTAAGAGTCTCCTTATCAAAAGACTTAGTGGTACTAAGAGTCTCCTAATCAAAAGAATTAGTGGTTCTAAGAGTCTCCTTATCAAAAGACTCTGGCATAGTTAGTGAAATCCTACCAGGGAGGTAGAAGAGTGGACTACCCATATTTTGGGGAACCACTATAAAAATCTTGTGTCTTCTGTGTTTGCATTTCTGTGCTGTCCCTGCTTACAATTTTCTGTTCTTATATTTCCTGCAATCTTGTTTACTTTATTCTGCTATTCGGATTACTGATTGCATAAGTACTTAGTACTTTTATTGTGTGTTCATAATTAGGGAAAAAGTTTTAAAACTCTATTCACCCTTCTCTAGAGAATACTCAGAGGCACGCTGTGCACTTTCTGCTCTCTTTGGGGTCTCGACGATGCTCTTCATTAAGGAAATCCTCCTACCTTTTGGGGGCCTACTCCTGCCCCTTCCTTCTCTTTTGGGTTCCTTTAAATTATTGGCGGTGCGCTTTAATGGCTTCATTGGCAGTTATCTGAGCTTCGACCCGATGTACAAGATTTGGATAGCTGGTCATTGTCTCCCTCATCAGTGTCGAGTAGAAGCCGCTTGAGTAGAGGCCCCTAAGAAAACATCTCGTAGAAGTTTGGGGTTGACCCCTAGGATTTGTCGCGCCTCAGTAGTGAAGCGATGAAAAAAGTACTTGAGGGTCTCACCCTCGATCTGGCAGATCCCTGAAAGATGTGAAGGGTCTCGGACGATTTTGCGGTTGGCGATGAGCTATTCCATGAACTATTGAGGAAACTACATAAAATAATCAATAGTTCCATCTCATAGAGAATGGAACCAGGTGGGTGCTTGCACTTTTAGTGTCGTTGGAAACACTTGGCACAATAGCTGGTCGAGAGGTTTATAGATTCTCATGATGGCGGTGAAGTGGTTGAAGTGCTCATCGTCCGTTCCATTGAATGTCTCGATGTTGGGAAGCTTGAATTCATGTGGGATTGGATATGCAAGGACCTGAGGTGTCAACGAAGAGCAGTGTTGTTGAGAGCGATGGGTGAATGCAACCCATCGTCCAACTTATTCATATTCTTCTGTGATTACGTAGTGGATCTCCGCGCAAGTGATCCCTCCAATCGCATGTCCAAAGCCTGTTGCCATTGGGTCGTGATAATGATAGTTGATGAAAGTGCATAGTGTGCCTCTGAGTATTCTCTATAGGGGGTGAATAGAGTCTTAAATATTTTTTACCCTAAATGTGCACACACAATAAAACTACTAAGTATTATGCAATCAACACTACCAAAACAGAATTAAGTAAAGACAAGAAATATAAATACAGAAAACAGTAAAGAGGGACAGCACAGAAAATCAATCCAGAAGACACAGGATTTTTATAGTGGTTCCCCAAAATGTTGGTAGTCCACTCTTCTACCTCCCTGGTAGGATTGCACTAATTGTGCCTAAGTCTTTTGATAAGGAGACCCTCAGAACCTTCAAGTCTTTTGATAAGGAGACTCTTAGAACCACTGAGTCTTTTGATAAGGAGACTCTAAGAACCACTGAATCCTTTGAAAGAGCGATTAATAAAACTCTTTTACAGTTGGTGAATAAAGAAGAAGAAAGAGAAATGAGAATAGAATTTTGTTTTCAGAATTCTTCACAAGCTATTTCTTGAATGTTGTAGCTTCTGTTTATCACACGATATGAATATGATGAACCCTTGCTTATGATTGTGATGATTGCAAGGGTTATTGGCTTGATCCTGATACTATGATCACTTTTGTAAACTTGATGCGGTATGATGATGAAGGAGCACTTGTGTGGTTTTTTTGTGCAGAGAGAAATGTTTTTTTTTTCTGTCCTAGGGTTGAAAGAAGAAGAAGAAGAAGACCTATTCAACAGACAAAAAATATGTGATCAATACTTATGTATTTCTTATCCTCTCAGCATACTTATTCTCTATGATTGGAGTTTGAATTTCTTTCTTATTTTGGGTTGTCCTGAAAAGGAATTCCTATTGGACAATTGATTCCGCTTTCTTCTTTTAATCCCGACCCATCTATCAGATTTGAATACCTTCCAAGAATGTTTTTATTGTATTCTGGAATACTCCAATCCATTCTTGGCAATAAACGAGTCGTTGGAGAATTGTCTTCAGCATTGTGGACCTTCTGAAAAGGTATTAAAAGGATAGCAAAAAAGCTTCTATTTCATACTGTATTCGACGCTACGATGACTTCATCATTCTTCATATCGACACACCTCTGAGTTCTTATAGGAGTAGCTTCGAATTCCTTCTTAGCTCTAGCTAAACTCAGATGTCGACGTTGCATCGATTACTTATCGACGTATACATCGAGTTGAATAATTGGACTTGAACTATATCTTCTGCGTCGAATTGAAGTCAAAGTTGCGTCGACTTCTAAAATTGCTTCGACAGGATCTTCCTTATGCGTCGAGTTCATTTCAAAGTTGTGTCGACTTCTAATATAGCTTTGACAGATCTATCTTCTGCGTCAAGATCATTTTGACATTGTGCCGACTTCACTTATACTTCGACAGACAGATTGAGTTACTTCGACTTTCAGTCAGAGTTACGTCGACATATAGTCAAAGTTGCGTTGAATTCTATTCAACGCAAGTTTTAACTCAACTGAATTTATGCATAGTTTGACCTGGTATTGACACTCTAAGGTGAGTGTGACAACCTAGGACATCTAATGACCATTTTACCCTTTCTATACAATGTGGGTAATATAACCTAACATATGAAATCACTTTAAGATAATTTCTTAGATAAATCATAAGGGTTTTCCCAACAATCTCCTCCTATTTATTATAACAAATTTTACAAAATAAAATAAGTGATTTCAAACATGATTTGACATAAACTCAAATACAAACAGCTATACATAGACAATAAAGACATTAATGAATGGAATCACAGACCATTTTATACATTGTCAAGTAGTCATATTGTTCTTAACAGCTGTGTCCTCCAGATGATATAATGTATAGTTTTCATAATTATAGAATACCTAGACTTCACTGTTCTTTGTCAGGAGATTTCCTCTTCCTTGAGAAGACCAGAGGTATCACCTTTCTTGCAGCAAATACCACAGGCTCATTTTCTTCTTCTTCAGCAGTCCTATCAGCTTCTTGATGGGTTTCATTCTCTTTGGGTGGTGATGCATAAAAATGCGTCGCAGTTATAAAAATACTTGACGTGCAAAATTATAACTACAAACGATAACGGCAAGTGTACCGTATCGAGTGAAGTATAGGATCTCGCAAGATCAAGGTCGTATTAGACTCGGGTCATGTTAAGTACTTCTACTTCGAGTGAATGTTTATTATCTTATCAAATATAAATTGAGTTGTGGTTGCGAATAGTAAAAACTAGAAGAAATGCTAACGGAATTTAATTGATGGTTTAAAACTAGTACCCGATCTTTGAGTCACCTCGGATATAGAGAAAATTGAAATGAGAATAGATTACAATTCTCTTGTTGAAGAGGCATTGACCGTGGAGGTTCCCAAAACATGAACACCCCTCTTTCGAGGTTTAGGTTCAACTAAGCTTAGGTGTATCGACCGAACTTTCGTTCTCAAATCGCATCGCCTAAAACTTGCCTTAGGTTGTGAACTTCGCTATTGAATTTTACTTCAATCCGGAAGAGTTACGTCGTCCTCTCTCGAGGGTTGCGTTCTACTCCTTTTACCGATGGGTGATCGATTCGCCTTACGAGCCTCTCGGCCAACTAAAGAGCGAAAACCAATATGAAAACTAATATAGCCTCAATGAGTTGACCAACGGTAAATCGTACGCGTTCAACAATTAGAGAAAAATAAACATAACAAAACTTATCTCATCCTCGGATCATCGCGACCGAGTACTATAAAGATTAGCCGCTCATGGAGATGGAGAAGTCATTATTATTAAAATTCGACATTATGAAAAAGAACGAGAGTGGTGGGCGACGAAATGTAAACTAGGGAATGACAATATTTTAGATTCAAATATAACCTGCAATTTTTATTGCTAGACGATGAAAGAAATACAAAAAATAAAATTAGTAAATAAAAAAAGTAAAGTTACAAGTTGATGAAATTCGAAACGAGAAGTACAAAATGTAGATTGAACAACTAAAATAACGGACAAAAATAACAACTTTCCGGAACGAAATACTTCGCGGACTAGAATTCTGGACTGAATTCCTAAGGCGAAAAAAAACAAATAATTTATTCTAATCTACCCAATGATAAAAAATCTGCTCCTCCCCTCCTCCTTATATAGCTCTGAAATTATATGGCGCCATATCAGCGTGACCAGCTGGAGGTAATTTAAGGGGGGCGCAATCTCCGGGCTGGAGGCAGGGCTTGGGCGGAGGAGGTGTTGTTGACGTGGAGAAGGCTGGTGGAGGCTCACATGGAGGAGTTACGCACATGGAGGAGCTCGGGCTGGAATGCTGACGTGGAGAGAGAAGCTTGGGCGGAGGAGGCGCGCATGGAGCTTGGGCGGAGGCGGTGCGCATGGTGGAGGCTCGGATGCTGGAGGTGAAACGGCAGAGCCTTCAATGGCAGCGTGGTGGAGGAGCTCGGGCTGGATCGATGACGTGGAGGCGCGCATGCGGAGGTGATTGCTGCATGCATGGCGATGGCTTGGTCGGCGGTGGTGCTGCTGCAAGGTGGAGATGGCCGGAGCCGGAAGCGGCCAAGCAAGGGTGGCGGACCGGCTGCTGCATGCGCGTGAAGATATATAAGTTTATGTATATATTTATATATTTAAGTTTATATATATATTTATATATTTACGTTTATATATATATATTTATATATTTACGTTTATATATATTTAAACTTAAATATATAAACATATATATATATATATATATATATATATATAAACATATATATATATATATAATCATATATATATAATCATATATATATATAAACATATATATATATAAACATATAAATATCTATATATATATGTGTAGATATGTATGACAGCTTGCGCGAGTTGGCGAAGATGGCGCGGCGAAGCGGACGTTAAGACGACATTAAATTATTTGGACGAGTGCGGCTCGAACGAGCGCGACCAACGCGGTAACTTTAGTGAATACTTCATTTTTCAACGTCATGAGCACGGTCGCGACATTAATCCTAAAAAAATATATAAAACATAAATTAGTGAGATAAAATTAAAATATATGAGTTATTAACTAAAATAGAAATAATATTTATAAATTTATATTAAAATTATACAAAATTATATAATTAAAATAAATATAAATCATACTCATCAAACACCCCTATACTTGAGCTTTTGCTCGTCCCGAGCAAAACCATAAGAGGTATTCATAAGACATTAATATCTTTTAGAATTCAACTAAAAATTTATTTACATCAAAAGAGAGTTAAGAGTTAGAATTCGAGGATTTTCGGCTTAAGTCCTAAATTATGAGATTAAATAAAAAGAGAAGAAATGATTAGCTAAGAATTCTCAAATAAATTTACTAGCATAAAAAATTGAGTAATTTTGCAAACAATACTTTAGATAAAAATTATTAAAACCTACACTTGAAGAAACTTGAAGAAAAGTAAGAACTACTACTTATACTCTCCAAATATTTTAATTTAAAACTAAAATGCAATTATATTGGCTAGGGTTTTTTTGGGGGGTTTTATGAAGAGAGCTTTGATTGGAGGTGATGAATTTTATCCTCTCACCTCTTTCTCTTTTATTTTCTTTTTGGATTTGAATATATTTAGGAAATCATGAATTTTATCCTCTAATTTCCATGACATATATTCTTTTCATAATTTTTTTTTTCATAATAAGGGTGCATACGTTTAGGGAATAATGAATTTTATCCTCTTATTCCCATGCCGTATGATCTTTTCTTGGGTTAGGGGAAGGCTAAAGGATTTGGGCTAAAGGGTTAAAGGCTATTTTAATTTTATTTTAGATAAAACAAAAATACTAGAGAGCAACATTTAGTAGATTTCAAATTTTCTAAGGATCTAAAAGTATGAGATTGAAATAATTAGAATATAAACGTGTTACACATTATCACTACAAAATTGAGACTAATTAAAAATAAGCGAGAATAAATGCTAACTAAATCACTCTAATTAGATTAACATCATAAAATGATTCTTAAGTTAAAATCGCCTAAAAACTAAATCTAACTAACTATGATTAAAATAAAAGATTTAGCAAATTAAAATGATAAAAAATGCTTATAAATATTCTCAAAATAGTTTTGTGAGCGAGAAAAGGGTAAGATGGGGTTTATTATTATTTTTGTTTATTTTTTCTTTTTTTTTCAATTTTTTTGTGTTTTTATTTAAGGGAAAAGTAAAAGAGACACTCCCCCATACTTAAAGATAAACATTGTCCCCAATATTTTATAAAGCACGAGGAAGGGGAAAAACAAAAGAAAAAAGTTTACTAAAAAAAAAATTAAAGCAAAAAGAAAGATAAGCATGGGGTGCCTCCCAAGAGCGCTTTGTTTTTCCCGTCTTTAAGCTAGACGGTTAGTGTTAGCTAAAAGGAAAATAAAATTTAAGGTGCACGGGCAACTCCCTGAATATGCGTTGCGGGAACTTGGATGTGATCCGTTGCCCGGCGACTCCTCCACTTGCTATTTGATTCTCCTTGTTGCTTTTAGGTTGAGAGTGTAAATTCGAATCACCTATCCATACCTGAGGTGATTTGAATTTTTGTAGATGAAAGGCAAATGGGTCCACGACGACGTTTAGTTGCGACGGCTCATCCTCTACATGAAAATCATTAGGAATTGAAGAATCAAAAGCAAAGGGGTCAGAAATAATTTCACAAGGAGGAGTCACTTGTGAAAGAAAAAGATTAAAATCCGATTGTTCGTTTAAAATAAAGGTTTTCTCCCCTAAAATAATCGTTATGTCAAAACGCGTAGAATCATCATTTTCATTTATTTCATTTTCAAAAATAGGTGGCGTTAGCGAATTATCATGAAAATGCGAAAAATTTTGACTTAACGAATTTTCTAAAATCTGGGAGGGAGGAGAAATTAGGGAATCAAAATTTTTAGGAGATGAAATTTCTTCATCGCCGCGAAGACTATCCGGGTGGCCTGCCCACCATGAATAATCCACGCCGGTGAGTGAAAAAGAATCACCAGCGTTATCTGGATTATAAAAAGTATTTTTCTTATAATAATTATTTTCCTCATGAAAATTATTAGAATAAAAATCATGAAAAAAAATTTCATAAGAATCATGAGAATTACCTTTATTAAAATTAAAAATATTTTCATAAGAAAATTTTTGAGAATTTAAATTATAGCTAGAATTCTCATAAGAGTTAGAAAAATTATTTTCATAAGAATCATAGAAATTATTTTGAGAAAAATTATTTCCATAATTCGAATAAAAATTATTTTCACTATTAAAATTTTGAGAATTTTGAAAATTAGAATTATTAGCGTTAGGAAAATTATTCTCGTAGAAATTTGAAAAATTGTTTTCACAAAAATTACTTTCATAGGAAAAATTATTTTGATAATTGTTATGAAAACTATTTTCTTTATTAAAATTTTGAGAATTTTGCGAAGAATGTTCCCTAATAACATTATTTATCCTAACCGCGGCTTCTAAATCATTGATTTTATCTTGAGGCGCGTTAATAGAAGCAGAAAGTTCTAAGACATTATTAGCATTCTCAAGCGCGGCGGATAGCCAAAACATATTTTTTTGATAAACAAACGGATTTTAAATGAATGGAATTGAAATAAAAATAAGAAAATAGATTTTTTTTCTTTCTTTTCTTTTAAAAGTGGATTAATATTAGTCTTGGACTTCCCGAGGACTACCCGGTGAAGGGTTCGCATCGGTACTAGGAGATGTGATGGGATGAAAGCCCAAATCTCCCTTTCCAAGAATTTAGGTTGCGCTTTTAATTGAAAATAATTTTTTTTTTATAAAATAAAAAAAAAATGATAAAATTAATAAAATTCACTCTTTTCAAAATATCAACAAATTTCCCCGGCAACGACGCCAAAAACTTGATGCATAAAAATGCGTCGCAGTTATAAAAATACTTGACGTGCAAAATTATAACTACAAACGATAACGGCAAGTGTACCGTATCGAGTGAAGTATAGGATCTCGCAAGATCAAGGTCGTATTAGACTCGGGTCATGTTAAGTACTTCTACTTCGAGTGAATGTTTATTATCTTATCAAATATAAATTGAGTTGTGGTTGCGAATAGTAAAAACTAGAAGAAATGCTAACGGAATTTAATTGATGGTTTAAAACTAGTACCCGATCTTTGAGTCACCTCGGATATAGAGAAAATTGAAATGAGAATAGATTACAATTCTCTTGTTGAAGAGGCATTGACCGTGGAGGTTCCCAAAACATGAACACCCCTCTTTCGAGGTTTAGGTTCAACTAAGCTTAGGTGTATCGACCGAACTTTCGTTCTCAAATCGCATCGCCTAAAACTTGCCTTAGGTTGTGAACTTCGCTATTGAATTTTACTTCAATCCGGAAGAGTTACGTCGTCCTCTCTCGAGGGTTGCGTTCTACTCCTTTTACCGATGGGTGATCGATTCGCCTTACGAGCCTCTCGGCCAACTAAAGAGCGAAAACCAATATGAAAACTAATATAGCCTCAATGAGTTGACCAACGGTAAATCGTACGCGTTCAACAATTAGAGAAAAATAAACATAACAAAACTTATCTCATCCTCGGATCATCGCGACCGAGTACTATAAAGATTAGCCGCTCATGGAGATGGAGAAGTCATTATTATTAAAATTCGACATTATGAAAAAGAACGAGAGTGGTGGGCGACGAAATGTAAACTAGGGAATGACAATATTTTAGATTCAAATATAACCTGCAATTTTTATTACTAGACGATGAAAGAAATACAAAAAATAAAATTAGTAAATAAAAAAAGTAAAGTTACAAGTTGATGAAATTCGAAACGAGAAGTACAAAATGTAGATTGAACAACTAAAATAACGGACAAAAATAACAACTTTCCGGAACGAAATACTTCGCGGACTAGAATTCTGGACTGAATTCCTAAGGCGAAAAAAAACAAATAATTTATTCTAATCTACCCAATGATAAAAAATCTGCTCCTCCCCTCCTCCTTATATAGCTCTGAAATTATACGGCGCCATATCAGCGTGACCAGCTGGAGGTAATTTAAGGGGGGCGCAATCTCCGGGCTGGAGGCAGGGCTTGGGCGGAGGAGGTGTTGTTGACGTGGAGAAGGCTGGTGGAGGCTCACATGGAGGAGTTACGCACATGGAGGAGCTCGGGCTGGAATGCTGACGTGGAGAGAGAAGCTTGGGCGGAGGAGGCGCGCATGGAGCTTGGGCGGAGGCGGTGCGCATGGTGGAGGCTCGGATGCTGGAGGTGAAACGGCAGAGCCTTCAATGGCAGCGTGGTGGAGGAGCCCGGGCTGGATCGATGACGTGGAGGCGCGCATGCGGAGGTGATTGCTGCATGCATGGCGATGGCTTGGTCGGCGGTGGTGCTGCTGCAAGGTGGAGATGGCCGGAGCCGGAAGCGGCCAAGCAAGGGTGGCGGACCGGCTGCTGCATGCGCGTGAAGATATATAAGTTTATGTATATATTTATATATTTAAGTTTATATATATATTTATATATTTACGTTTATATATATATATTTATATATTTACGTTTATATATATTTAAACTTAAATATATAAACATATATATATATATAAACATATATATATATATAATCATATATATATAATCATATATATATATATATACATATATATATAAACATATATATATATATATAAACATATAAATATCTATATATATATGTGTAGATATGTATGACAGCTTGCGCGAGTTGGCGAAGATGGCGCGGCGAAGCGGACGTTAAGACGACATTAAATTATTTGGACGAGTGCGGCTCGAACGAGCGCGACCAACGCGGCAACTTTAGTGAATACTTCATTTTTCAACGTCATGAGCACGGTCGCGACATTAATCCTAAAAAAAATATATAAAACATAAATTAGTGAGATAAAATTAAAATATATGAGTTATTAACTAAAATAGAAATAATATTTATAAATTTATATTAAAATTATACAAAATTATATAATTAAAATAAATATAAATCATACTCATCAGGTGGCTCCACCTGAGATTGTGCACCTTGTTCAGTATTTAGACCAGCCTCCTTAGCAATTATTACAACCTTATCCAATAACTGATCATCTTCTAGGAGCTCCCCCTAAGTTGATGGAAGCTCCCCCTGGGTTAGTACAGGGATTTTTGCAGCTGGCTCCCCCTGGATTGATGCAAGCTTTTCTAGAGGATTTGCAAGAGGCTCCACTTGGACTGTTCATGTCTGATAAACAGTGAGCTTGTTTGGTTCATGAACCTCAGCAGCTGGAACACTTGGGGCAATCTCTTTTTGTGCACTCTTGTCCTTCTCCTGGACACATATAATTCCATGATTAAGCCTCTCCTCCTCTTGGATCTTCTCCCCCTTCTGAACCTTACTTAAAAGGGAGGTTAATAACTCTTTAGTAACCATGGAGGAGGATGCAGTTGATTTCAGTGCCAGGAGGGACTCTTGTGATCTTTGCAGTTCTGACTCCATTTGGGGGTATTTCTTATTAAACTTCCATGCTTGAGTGGCCAGAAGATCAGCAAAAGTGCTAGTAGCTAGTCCTGCTGCTTTTGAAATCACTTGCTCAAAGTCAAAGCAAGGAGTAGATGTGGTAGATATGGTAGGTGTTGTTGTGAAGTTCTCATGGAAGTATGGAATATCTTGGTGGATAGGAGAGTGGAGTTGATACACTTCTGGAGAGATGTGATATTTGACTCCTTAGGAATAACTTGTTGTCTGTAGTGGTGATGGATGGTTGTTGATGTGGTTGGAGAGGTATCTGAGGGGCAGGTTCTAGGGCAGTAGTAGATGGGATGGACTAGAGATTTTGGACAGTAGTATCATCTGGGATGATATCTTGTTGGGCTGCTGTAGGGACCTGTACTAGATTGTTATCCCTTGGAGGATCTAGTACAATTGTCTCTGTGTCCGGTGGAGTTGGAGAAGGAGGAGGTGAAGAATCATCTTGCCCAAGCTTTAGGATCTTCCTGGTCCACTTGGAAAAGATTCCAATATTCATTCTCTTTCCTGGAGGAATAGGCACTCCTTTTGACTTGGACACATTTGGATATTGGTGGAACAAAACATGGCTCATTATTCTCATATAAGCATTCTCCTTATGGGAGTATTTATGGCCGATCAGTTTTAGAAGGCATCTCCCCCAGTTGATCTTCTTATTTAGAACCAAGGCTCCCATAATCTGGAGCTGCTGCTTGGGGATGGCATCATGAGCTGAGATTTTGCATAAGAGCACCTTCCCTACTATATCAGCAAGGAATATGTATTCTTCTGTAAGATCCATATTCTTCAGATTGATGGCCTTCTCTTTCCTGAACTGCATGATTTCTAAAGCCTTCTTCGTCTCTTCCCCTGTAAATTCATCAGACTCATCCCATGTTGGTAGATCAAAGGTGTGAGATAGCATTTCCTCTGTAATGTTAATATCAGTTCTAGATATTTTCCCATTGAGGGATCCATCCTCTCCTATGTGAAGATTGTCTTTATACTCTGTCAGTTCAATATCAAGGATCTTGCACCTTGTAGGGATCAACTTTGTCAACCCGGTAAACTGAAATAATCCAAGAATGGCCTTGGAATTATCAGAGGCTGCATTGAAGGAGTAAACATCAACATCAAACCAGAGTTGATCTTAGGAGAAGCCATTGACTCTGTGGTGAAGTACATGCAAAGGAGAAAAGAGAGAGAGAGAGAGATGAGAGAGATGAGAGAGAGATGAGAGAGAGATGGAAGCAGGAAGAGCATGAGAGCAAGAAAGAGAGAATTCGAAAGTGTAATGAATTCGACGCCTATGTTGCTTAAAAGAAGACAATTCGTCGCAACTTAGGGTTTTTATTCGAAGCACCGTCGACAAAGATTAATAGTCAGCGCGCTAAAATGTGTTGAAGTAGCTTCTAGAAGTGAAACTGTGCGTGCTTGTCATGTCGACATTGCGCCGATTAGAACTCGACGCACCTTCAAATTTGACGAGAAACTATTAAATCGACGTATCCGTCGATATGAAGTCGATAGTGCATCAAATTCTATTCGAATTATCTATTTCAAATTGCTCTTAAACATGCGTTGAGTAGAATTAGACGGTATGTCGAATTCTATTTGACGCAACTCTGAATAAATAGTTTGATTATCTTAGAAAGTTATTCCTGTTTTTCCAAGCAATGTTTTTTATTGAAAATAGTATTTATACTATTATTTTCATGAACTAAAGAAGATAATAAGGGGATTCAGGGAAGAAATCACTCCCTTGTTGGATTTAGTTCTGTATTAAGCCCATAGTTCTTCCTTCCCCCTCCATTATCTCCTAGGAGGTATCCTACCTAATTCTGCACAAGTAGCTCAAACATTAGAAGGAACGCGGTTACCTTGGGCCCTTTGCTTTTACCATTATAGGGTTCTATGAAAGAATAGAAGGGTCTATCATGATATCCTTTTGGATGGCAGAGAATGAGTTTATCAAACCTAGATTTAATATTTTGGTACTTGAAATGTGTATAAAATGTATCTAAATATAATATATCAGCATAATATCTAATTATTCTACTTTAAACTTTAGCCTGTTGATTGTTGTTGGTTAATTTCTCAAAATTACTCTTGCCTAGAGATTTCTTTTCATTGTTTGAATTTATTCTATTAAATAAAATTATTTTATTTGGATTATTAATATCCTGATCCTTGGCTAGTGCACTCCTCTCACTTGTTTGATAATCACTAGGTCTAATAAATCTAACTGGATTTTTCCAGGCTGGTCTACAAGTGTCTTTAGTGCTAATGCATGGGTCTATTCCTGGACCTAGATGCTTAAATCTCACGGAGAAATTTTGTGTAATATCTTTGAGCTTTTAACTCCTCCCATTGAGAGAGTCCTCAAAGGCTTTTGCCTTTGTTAGCACTTCTTCTAATTTTAGATTTTCATTTCTTATTTTAATCAATTCTATTTCTCTTTCCTGAATTTCATTTCTTAAATCATTGTTTATTGAATACAACTCATCTTTCTTAAAGTTTTCTAATTCTTCCCTATCTGTTTTTAATTCTTTTTGCATTTTAAGGTAATCATTGCAAAATTCTTTAAAGCAATTTTTATAGTCTTCTGACTCAAAATTAAAATTATCAAACAATGATACATGTTTTTCTTCATCATCTGAGGAGATCCCTAATGCCATCAAGCAGTCAGCTTCAGCACCTTCTTCATCACTTTTTGATGAAGAGGAGCTCAAATCTGCTTCAGAGTCACTCCAGGTTTCAGCAATGAAACATTTAGCTTTCTTCCTGTCTTTCCTGCTCAACTTTCCTGCTGCTCATGTCCCTTTGTTCTTGTGGGAACACAAGGGCTATGTGCCCTGGCTTGTTGTAGGAGAAGCAAATCACTTTCCTACTTTGGAGTCTTATCAAATCAGGGTTTTGAGCTCCTCTCTTTTCTTCTTGAGTCTTCTGTATTGACCCACTTTCTAAATCTCCTTGCTAAGAGAGTAAACATCTCATCTTCAGGAGTGGAGGGCTCTCCTTCAGCAACCTTCAAAGCAAGGCTCCTATGGATGGTAGTTGAAGTTGTCTCCTTTGCCTCTGTTTCAACCCTGCATTTCAATAGCATCTCATAAGATTTGAGATTTCCTAGCAAAGCCTCAGTAGAGATGTCTATATGGCATCTGGACTCTCTGATGGCTCAGATCCTTGAGTCGCATGAGCTTGGCAAGCACATGAGGATCTTATCATTGATCTCTGTCAAGGACATCTCCTTGTCCAGGCTTTTTAGCTCATTGATAATGATGCTGAATCTGTCATGCATTTCAGCAACACTTTCCTCAGCTTTCTTTTGAAATTTCTCATATTGGAATATGAGAAGGAACTTACTATCCTTTCTTTCATCAGAACTCCCTTCTACAATTCTGGAAAGAGATTCACAGATCTCTTTTGTTGATTGACAGTCAGCATCTTCATAGAAAATATCATATGACATTGTGGATACTAGAATGTTCATTGCCTTGGCATCACATGCCTTCTACTTCTTCTCAACCTCTATCCACTCATACCTTAGGACAGCTTCCAGTGTTGAAGAACCACTGGCATCTTATCTGAATGGGGCCGGGAAACCTGAAATGATAACATTAAAAATGTCTTCATCAATAGAGTTCATGTAAATCATTATTCTGTCCTTCCAGAGTGTAAACTTATTTAGGCTACACATTGGTGGTCTTGTTGATGAATCGTCCTTAAAACTAATTTTCTGTAGAAAATAGTTTTTTGTTAATTTAAAATAAAGAAATGAGAGTGAGGAGATCTTTTGATCAAGGTGTTAACCTTTTAATGATCAACCCCCCTCTGATACCAATTGAAAGTGCACAGTGTGCCTCTGAGTATTCTCTAGAGGGGGGGGGGGTGAATAGAGTTTTATATATTTTCTACCCTAAATGTGCACACACAATAAAACTATTAAGTATTATGCAATCAACACTACCAAAATAGAATAAAGTAAATGTAGAAAATATAAATACAGAAAACAGTAAAGAGGGATAGCACAAAAAATCAATCCAGAAGACACGGGATTTTTATAGTGGTTCTCCAAAATGTGGGTAGTCCACTCTTCTACCTCCTAGGTAGGATTGCACTAACTATGCCTGAGTCTTTTGATAAGGAGACTCTTAGATCCACTGAGTCTTTTTATAAGGAGACTCTTAGAACCACTGCGTCTTTTGATAAGGAGACTTTTAGAACCACTGAATCCTTAGAAAGAGGGATTAATAAAACTCTTTTACAGTTGGTGAATAAAGAAGAAGAAGGAGAAATGAGAATAGAATTCTGTTTTCAAAATTCTTCAGAAGCTATTTCTTGAATGCTGTAGTTTCTGTTTATCACAGGATCTGAATATGATGAACCCTTGCTTATGATTGTGATGATTGCAAGGGTTATTGGCTTGATCCTGATTCTCTGAGCACTCTTGTAAACTTGTTGTTGTATGATGATGAAGAAGGAGCACCTGTGTTGTTTTTCTTTGCAGAGAGAAATGTTCTTCTTTTCTGTCTTAGGGTTGAAGGAGGAAGAAGAAGCCCTATTCGACAGACAAAAAAAATGTGATCAATACTTCTATATTTCTTCTCCTGTAAGCATACTAATTCTCTATGATTGGAGTTTGAATTTCTTTCTTCTTTTGGGTTGTCCTGAAAAGGAATTCCTATTGGACAATTGATTCCTCTTTCTTCTTTTAATCCCGACCCGTCCATCAGATTTGAATACCTTCCAAGAATATTTTTGTTGTATCCTGGAATACTCCATACCATTCTTGGCAATAAATGGGCCGTTGGAGAACTGTCTTCAGCATTGTGGACCTTCTGAAAAGGTATTAAAAGGACAGCAGAAAAGCTTTTATTTCAGACTGTATTCGACACTACGTCGACTTCATCATTCTTCATATCGACGCACTTCTGAGTTCTTATAGGAGTAGCTTCAAATTCCTTCTTAGCTCTGGCTGAACTCAGATGTCGACGTTGCGTCGATTACTTATCGATGTATCCGTCGAGTTGAAGAATTGGACATGAACTATATCTTCTGCGTTGAATTAAAGTCGAAGTTGCATCGACTTCTAAGATGGCTTCGATAGACTCTTTCTTCTACGTTGAGTTCATTTCAAAGTTGTGTCGACTTCTGATATAGCTTTGACAAGCTCTGTCTTCTGCGTTGAGATCATTTCAACATTGCGTCGACTTCACTTATACTTCAACAGATAGATTGAGTTGATTCGACTTTCAGTCAGAGTTACGTCGACATATAGTCGAAGTTACGTCGACTTCTATTCGACGTAAGTTTTAACTCAACAGAATTTGTGCTTATCTTGACTTGGTCTTGACACTCTAAGGTGAGTGTGACAACCTAGGACATCTAATGCCCATTTTACCCTTTCTATACAATGTGGGTAATATAACCTAACAGATGAAATCACTTTAAGTTAATTTGTTAGATAATTCACAAGGGTTTTTCTCAATAGTTGACCCCGAGTTCCCTAGCTAGTCAGAATCGACGTGCTGAGATGTCAACATTAGAGAACTATTTTTCTGTGCATGATGGTTGCGTTTGGTGGGCTTAGTTAGAGCGCGGTTTAGAGCTGGTGTAGGCAGGTTGCTGTGTTCTAGGGCTGGATCTCAGACTCAAGGAGCTCCTAAGTTTCTCATGAGGGCGGGCATCTCGTCCTGATGCCCTTCCATTTAGCGCATGCATCCTTCCAATGCAGCTATAGGGATGATCATGGATTCTTACGTGAGAGGTACATTGATGAGCGAATGAGAGGGATCTGGATTAACGTGCCATCCCGGGGATTGATCTTTCTATAGTTCAGTCACCTCTTCTTGTCATTGATGTTAATCACGAATATTGCTGCGAACTAAATATTATCTTCGGATAATCTTTGCAGAGTTTGGAATCACCTTTCCAACAGATACCACCAAAATGTTGTGGGTCAATTGACACTCTTATGGACCGGTCGAATTGAACCGTCTCAGCTCAAGAGTGAGACAAGCGCACAAACAATCACAAAGAAGATCAACAGCTGGCGAGGAGACTTTTCACGTGAAAAAATTAGAAAGGGTGAAAAACCACGGGGCCGAATTATTTCCGACCAAATTGCACTATTTTTCTGGGTATTACAAGTAGTAGAAAACTCTAAGGTGACAGACCACCACTCGTTACAATGAGTGTTTTGTAGAGAAAGAAAAGGAATCTTCGATGGTCTTGAAGGAGATCTTCAAGGGGCTTGAAGAAGATCTTCAAGGGGCTTGAAGGAGAGCTTCAAGGGGCTTGAAGGAGAGCTTCAAGGGGCTTGAAGGAGAGCTTTAAGTCCCAAAGGATATCTTCAAGGGGGTCTTCGAATGCTAAAGGAGAACTATGAATGATCTTCTAAGGAGCTCTCACTAGTGCCGAAGGCAAGGTATCTTCAAATGAGGCCTCTGGTCTCCTTCAATAGCTTTTGGTAGGTACGACTTAATTGCTCCATTGTAACCACCATAACTATCGGACTGGTGAATAACGTCCCTCGATCTGGAGCACACTGAATGCCATTTTTGTGGATATGATGATTTTTCCCCTGGCAGTTTGGACAAATTTTAGTGCGTGCTTGGAAGTAATTCCGCGCATAGTGAGCGTGGAAGCGTTCTAAGCTTGTAGTTAGAGCGGAAGTGTCCTGAACGCGCAGTGAGTGCATTAGTGTGCTGAGAGCGCAGTGAGCGCATAAGTTTTCTCTGTGCGCAGTTAGTGCATAAGTATTCTGAGCGTGTAGTGAGCGCATAAGTTGTAACATCTCGACTTTAAAAAGGGGCCTAGCCAGTTCAGTTGAACCCTTGGAGGAGTTTAGTTCAGATCATAGTGAACTACAACTCGGCCTCCACCTTATATTAGTATCAGTGTAAGGTATGGCGACGTGATATATATGATATTGAATAAATAAACTTGGAATTAATCTCGGTCAGTGACATGGCTCTCGCGAGATCAAAACAAACTCAACGATATCAATCATGTCTCGTTTAGATATATACTGGTAAACTTGGTTAATGCATGCTAGATCAAGCTACGCGATGACCCCAAAGTGGCTTTCTGAGCAAACAAACTCAGAATTGACTTTTGTCAGTTGCATTAGACTCGTATGATCCATACAAGTGCAATGTAACTCATTTCGTTTGAATTAGAGCTATTTAACAAAAATAACCATTTTAGGCCACGTTGTTCAGCACGGTTACACTAAAATATCATTTTAAGCAAATAAGCTATGAATTGACCCTAGTTAAGTACATCAGACTCGCACGATCAATCCAATCGCGATGCAATTTGTTTCGTCCAAATCCGATGAGATTCGAGAAAGTTAGCCGAAATGAGTTATTTTGAGCTAAGTACCAGTTCGAGCGAATAATTACGAGTGGACGTACTCGAAATAAACTTCGGTTGATTTTAATAGTTCCATATAGTTGATACAAACACAACAATGCCATTCGCACAATTTCCCCGTGCTCGATGCGTCACTGCGGGATGCGCATGCATCCAGGTGGGTTGCACCCTAATACGTAAAAAAATTAAATATATTATAAATAGTATAGCCAAGCGTACCTATCAATCATAACATAGGATATGAAAGACATATAAAGGTCATATAAATCCATAGTTCTGTCGAGTACTTTTACTTCGGGAAAACAAACTATTATTATATCTAATAAAATTTTGGAGAAATTTATAATTAAAAAGAATCAAATAAAGAAATCTAAAATATAGACTTGATCAAATCGCATTTCGAATGAAATAGAAAAGATAAATTTATAACTTATAATCCAATCCTTGACCATGGAGATTCTCGGATTATGAACGCACCTCTCTGGAGGAATACGCCCACCTGAGATTAGGTTGTTTGACTGAACTCTCGTTCTACAATCAAAAGCCCTAAAACTCGCTTTAATGAGGTGAATTCTACTATAAGATTTGACTCCTATTCAGAAGATTTATGTCATCCTCTCTCGAGGGTTGCGTGCAACTCTTTTTAATCCTGAGCGATCGATTCAAACTAATGAGGTGTTTGACTAACTAGAGTACGAAAACAATAATCGAAATTCACAACTGATATATGAACTCGATACGTTATTATTCAAGAATAAATCGAAGGAGAAAAAGAGAGATAATAACGAAGAAGAAATTATTTCATCCAAAAACCGCAATTTTCAAAATCTAAATATTAATCTAATTGACATTGAAATGAAAGGAATGGAAATTTTTTTTATTAATGGAAAATTAGATTACATAAAAAGGAGGACAAGAAATAAAAGCATTGCATGAAATAAAATTACTCTGAATAAAACTACATGTAATAAAATCTAAACTAAAATAAAGAGAAAAATACAAGTAAGAAGAGCATTTCTGCCCAAAAGGGGTAGAAGAGGAGAGTTTCGGCCCAAGAGGGGTGGAAAAAGTATGTTTTTGGGATCTGGAGGAGGTGGCTTTAAATATGCAGACTTTTTATGTAACACGCCCTCAGTCACCCCCGTGACCAAGGGCATGTACCTGGCGTATATGAAATGGATACGAGAGAAGCGTGATCTGGAGTAATTGCAGGTGTTACAAGGCGCGTCACTCCCTCGGTCACGCCCATGACCAAGGGCGTGTAACAATTGAAACTCCTCTTGGTGGGAAATTTTGGCTGGACGGAGGCGTGATCTGTTGGCAGGGAGGTTACACGGGCATGACATTGAAAGTCACAGGCATGTACATGCCTGCATTAGGGCGTGACTACTGTATGAGCGGTGAGATCGGTTGGGGGTTACACAGGCATGACAGTTGAAAGTCACGGGCATGACTCCATGTACATGGGTGTGTACTTGGTGAAAGTCACGATATGGCTTCAGGACACGGTCGGTTGAGCTGGAACAGTGGTCTAAGTTGACACGCCCTTGGTCACGCCGGTGACATAAGGCGTGTACTTGACAAATCTTCTCGGAATGAGCCCAGGATGGCAGCGGTAGGTCTGGAACAGCTTTTTAGGTTGTCACGCCCGTGACCTAGGTCCTCTACTTGCAATTTCTGCATAAAATTTCCAAAAAACCTGAAAAATAGAAATTAACCTTAAGTTAGTACATAAATATAAAAAGGAATAATTTATTTAGGATAATACGTATAAATTTTATAAATTCATATTAATATTATATTAAAATTATACTACAAGATGAGTATAAAAACTACTCATCAAATACCCCCATACTTAAGATTTTGCTGTTACAGAGCAAAAGTATGAGAAATATTCATAAGACGTTAATAAGATTTCTAATTAAACTAAAATTTTATTTACATCAAAAGAAAGCTAAAAATAAATTTAAGGATTTATGAGATAAGTCCTAAATTATGAAAATAAGATGAAAAGAGAGAAATATTTAGCCAAGAATTCTCAAATAAATTAAGTAGTAAAGACAAAATTGAGTAATTTGCGAACAAAATTAGATTAAAATTATAAAAACTCCAATTTTAAAGAAGCTTACGGAAAATTAAAAACTACTACTTATGCTCTCCCAATATTTTAATTTAAATCTAAAATCAATTTTATTGGCTACAAGGTTTGGGTAATCATGAAGATTGTTTTGATTGGAGGTGATGAATTTTAAACTCTCACCCCATTTTTTTTTATTTTTTTGTATATATTTAGGAAAATGATGAATTTTATCCTCTCATTTTCCATGACATATAATATTTTCATAATATTCTTCATACAAAGAGTGCATATGTTTAAGAAATAATGAATTTTATCCTCTTATTCCCATGACACGTGATCTTTTAATAAATATTTTGTTTTGGGTGATAGGGGAAGACTAAAGGTAATGGGCTGAAATGTTAAAGAAGCTTAAACAAATTCAATATTAAATTAAAACATTTTGAGAGCAACTATAGTAAATTGAAATTACCTAAGAATCTAAAAGCATGAGTAGAAATAATTAGAATCTAAAGGTGTTAAGCACAACTACTACAAAATTGAAACTAATTACAATAAAAGAGAAAAAGTGCTAAATAAATTAATCTAATCAAATTAAAATCACAAAATATTCCTTAAAACTAAATCACCTAAAAATTAAATCTATGTAACCATGATAAAACAAAGATTAGCAAATTAAAAATAATAAAAATGCTTACAAATAAACTCACAAATGTTGAATTTTGGAAATAACAAAAACCAAAATAAGGGCTTACTATATTATATTTTTTTTATGAATTTTCTAAGTTTTGAAAATTCTATATTTTTTTGGAAATTATATAAATTGTTTCAGAAATTTTAAAGAGACGGAAATACACTCCCATACTGAAAATTCAACATTGTCCGTAATGTTGAAAACTAAGTACAGGAAAATAAAAGAAAATGAACAAAATGGGGGAAAAGAGCATGTCCCTAATTTGGAGATGGAGAGACCACCACGAGTACCTGCAGAAAAAATAAAATAACAAAACACAAAACAGACAAAATAAAAAAAAGAGAATTGTTTTTGGTAATTTTGTAAGATATATATATATTATAACATAAAAAGAGAAAATCTTTTTGAAATATTTTAATTAGTCTTGGACTTCCAAAGGTCTGCCCGGTGAAGGGCTTGCAAGGTACTAGGAGCTGCACTGGGATGACACCCCAAAGTTCCCTTTCTAAAATTTAATTTAGATAAATTTTCTTTTTTTTGATAAAAGGGGGAAAAGAAAAATAAAGAAAATGAAAGATA
This sequence comes from Dactylorhiza incarnata, assembly GCA_033032865.1. Taxonomy (NCBI): domain Eukaryota; kingdom Viridiplantae; phylum Streptophyta; class Magnoliopsida; order Asparagales; family Orchidaceae; genus Dactylorhiza; species Dactylorhiza incarnata. Next base: position 5,170,229 of record JAWHQI010000013.1, read on the forward strand.
AAATTAATAACATTTCCCCTTTTCGAAATATCAACAAAAATTCCCCGACAACGATGCCAAAAACTTGATACGTAAAAAAATTATATATATTGTAAATGAGATAAGCAAGCGTACTTATCGATCATAACATAGGATATGAAAGACATATCAAGGTCGTATAAATCCACGGGTCTGTCGAGTACTTTTAAATCAGGAAAAAAAACTATTATTTTATCAAATAAATTCTTGGAGAAATTTATAATTAAAAAGAATAAAATAATGAAATCTGAAATCTAGACTTGTTCAAAGCGCACTTCGAATAAAATAGAAAAGATAAATTTGTAACTTCTAATCCAATCCTTGACCGTGGAGATTCTCGGATTATAAACACACCTCTCTCGAGGAATATGCCCAACTGAGATTAGGTTGATCGACCAAACTCTCTTTCTACAATCGAAACCCCTAAAACACGCTTTAACAAGGTAAATCTCACTATAGGATTTGACTCATATTCAGAAGAATTACGTCATCCTCTCTCGAGGGTTGCGCGAAACTCTTTTTATTCCCGAGCGATCGATTCATACTCACGAGCTGTTCAAGTAACTAGAGTGCAAAAACAACAATCAAAATTCACAACAGATATATGAACTCGATACGTTATTATTCAAGAATAAATCGGAGGAAAAGAGAGTTAATAACGAAGAAGAAATTATTTCATCCAAAATCCGCAATTTCTGAAATCTAAATATTAATTTAATGCCATAATATATTATTTTTGTTATTGCTTGGTGCGTCCTTTTTGAAAGGTGGTGATCTTTTGGTGGCGGACTTGGATTTCCTTTGCGATATTAATGCCAATCTTCTGGTATGCTCATTTCTGAGCATGGGTAACTTTTCTACCCCTAGACTTTTATTTAATTTTCATGGTTACATCATTTGCAGTTATTGCTTAGATTAAGTCTAGGGGAGAGCCGCTATGTGTTACCCACTGCACGTGCACATATAATTTGCATGCTAAAAGTATATTTAGTTCATTTTCTTCGCACAACACAGCACCCACTTGAGCGCACACTTATTTGTCGATGCGTCTCGGGTAAACATTATTTTTCTGTGTGATTGGAAGATCATGATGTTGGCATAGGATTGAAGGGCCGAGTAACATGTTGACTCTTGCAATGCTGCTAGTCGAGTGCTCGCGTCTCATGTCAAAATTCATGCAGAATTGGCTTTTTCTCATGCATTTAGTTTTTGAATTTTCTAATTGCGTGAAAACTGTTTATTCTACTCGTAATTCATGAATCCAGTAGAATTTGACGGTAGTGTAGGTGAGTGTGTAGAGGATCACTAGTGATGTATTGCTCGAGTCAGGAGGAAGGATATTCTTTCTCAGTGGCTAAGAACTTGCCCCTAGCTACTCTCAAAGCATGAGTATAGGTTAGTTCATTTGTACAAGTGTGATATAAGCCATTCTTTGGCCCGATTGAGCCTTTGCACCATTCCTGCACACTCTATCTTTGCTTTTGTGCCTAACCCTATTGCTTGATTCTGCTCCAACTTTAATTCACTAAAGCCAAAATGACTAACCTATTTGCACACCAAATTCTGAGCTCAAGCGAATTGTGCATTTAAAAGTTGGGTGTTGATGCGGTGTATATTTGTGGTTGTGATGGCAATGTGTTATTGAAAATATTGCTGTGTTTGTTATTATATGTGCAAAGTTATAATTTTGAAAAGAAAAAAAGGAATGTGAAAGGAAATAAAAAAATAGTAAAAAATTGTGTAAAGAAATGTATTTGGGAATTGGTGGTGTACACACTCATAGTTTCATGTTTAAGTCTGGGGGTGCGGTGTACGTGTGTTCATTATTGATGGGAGAGTGTTTTTATTGCGAGCTGATTTGGGTTAGGTGTACTAAGCTGCCACGTTTATCATTGTTTACCACACCATAGCCTAAGCCGAAATCATAACCTAATGTCTTATTGATATGCACTCTGAATGTAACTAGTGTTGTGGAGAGAGTGTGAATGGGAAAGCTCATGGCCATCATCATTGATGGATTTCTTTGGAGGTTATCCTGATCCTCGATCTCTGGCAATATTCCACTTTGTGATGGAGCTACTTTCCCCTATGCATGACTGAAGGATTCACCGCGATTCAAATTACGAGTAGAAATAATAAATAGAAATGCAATTTAGAAAATTATAATCTATTTCACATTTTTAAATGATTTTTCTACTAAAATTTCTACGCGCACGTGTAATTAACTTCGCATAGTACTACGCATATTCAATGACTATGTTAGCTCATGATTTTTATAGTCCACATGGAAGATAGTTTTCTCGGGATGAGCAAATGAGTAAGTATGGGGGTGTGATGAGTCCGATATTTACACTGTTTTACGGACTCATGTGGGCTAGTTTTCACTCGTGTGCACTACACTTTCAAGCCATAATTGCTTGTATTTCACTCATACACGCTTCCACTCTAAGTGCACTATCTCGGACCATTGTGTTGTGCAATTGCGCACTCTTCTGCTAGGGTAAGCACATGGTGCTCCCTAGGTCTTTATTTTGTTGTTATTAGCTATTTCGATGTGCTGGTAGTCTGTGCCCCAGTTTTGTTATTTGTTGCGCAGGTGGGCAGATCTCCCTTTGTGCCAAAGTCATTCCTATATACATCGCATAGTCATGCATTTTCTTCACGAATGATCGTTGCGGCCATGCGATGCTAACAGAACCCAAGAGCGGTGATCTGCCCAGGCCGTGCGATTTGTTCTCGCACGGGCTATTTTGCTCGTGCATGATCAAAACGCACGACCCTGCCTTTTTGTCCAAAATATTTATAAATCTTAATGCATGTGCGTTTACTTCACGCACAGTTGGACTCAACCGTGCGCGAAGGAAACAAATAATCTCCTATTGTTAGCCTGATTTCATATTGTCTGGATTTGCCCGTGTATTTTGTTCACATGGTCAGTTTTGACCGTGCGTGAGTAAAATCGCATGGTCTGCTACTGAGCCAGGCTGGGCTTTTCTGCGTAGTTAATATCGCATGACCACGCACGGTCGTGCGTTCGACCATACGCGCCTTATTTTTTTATTGTTTCTATAAAAGCCACAGATTTTGACCTAGGGGGGATCGATCCTCTTTCTCGCGCCCAAGAGCTCCAATTTTGCCATTTTCGTCGCTCCATCGCCGCCCACCTAAAAGAGGAGCTCTGACCACCATTTTCGTTCAAATCCAAAGCCGGAGCATCCTCTTGGACTCCTCCATCGTTCGCCTACATCCAAGGATGAATTCAAGGGATTTCTCGCGGCAAGTGTGTAGTTCTCTAGCGAGGTCATGACCGAAGACAATTGACAGAGAAGATGGGTACATTAGAAGAAGGTTATAGCTCTTCCGGACCCCAGTCGGCAGTTGAAGACCGAGTACGGACAAGGCTTGACAGCCCTAGATTCTAGTCGTGAATCTCCAATGGGTCTCCGCACCTTTGGTTGTAATCTCACCCCCTTCATATTGTTGTATTTTCTCCTTTGATTCCTTGTTTTTATGAACGATGATTGCAAAACCCTAAATGCTATTTAGTTTATTTCATGTCAATGTGAAATTATCTTGTGGTTTATGCAAGTGAGGAGCGCCCCCATTCCATCTTCCATACGCCATTACTCTCCATTCCATTACGCGAGCCTACTCTTCCACTACGTGAGCCTACTCTTCCATTTCGCAAGCCTACTCTTCCATTCCACTTAACTACTCGTCCATTATGCATTCCTACACTTCCACCCGCCAAACGAAGCGGTGCTAACGGCCTGTATAATCCACCTCAATTCTGTCGGTGCGAACTATTCCATCTTCTTGCATTCTCACCCATTCGCCTTGTGTAGCAGTGCATATCGGCCTGCATAGTCTCCATCCACCTTGCGAAGAATTGCATAGTATTGTTAATTTAGGTTTATTTTGTTTTCCACAAACCACTTCGACCCTTCCGCAAACCATCCGATTTAAAGGACTTCAATCTCAAGTCCTTCCTCAAAAGTAAACTCTAACTTACTGTGTTCCATCGAGATTGATACTTGGGGATCACTCCCATTTTATATTACTTGTGAGACCAGTACACTTGTCGTAAGTGCATTAGTTGCTCCACATATACTTCTTCCTGAAGAGTTCCAGTTAGGAAAGCACTCTTCACATCCATCTGTTATATCTTTATCTTCATATGTGCAACATAGGCAAGGAACATGTTGGAACAACCCTATTACTGATTTGGGCTAGGATCACTATCTGTTGATTAGGACTAAGTTGACCCCAATGTATAGTCTTAAGGGTCAAGGTCTTAGGTTGTTAGAACTTAGGAAAAGACAAGTTTTCTGTGTTCGACGAACTCCACACTGCGTTCGACAAACTCCATCCTGCATTCGACGAATGGCATGCTCCTGCGTTCGACAAACTTGGCAAGGTTCTGCGTTCGACGAACTCCTCTCTTCGTTCGACGAACTCGCTCTCCAGCTCGACGATCTCAATTCTCAAGCCAGTCCAGCAGTTTATCTCTTCAGTTCGACGAACTCATTCTGCGTTCAACGAACTCCTCTCAGCGGTTGACGATTTTATTCAGTCTCAGCTGTCGACGATTTTGCTCAGTTCAGCGGTCGACGATTTTGCCAACTCATTCTGCGTTCGACGAACTCCTCTCAGCGTTCGACGAACTCAGCTCTACATTCGAAGAATAAGTATCAGATGTTCAGATCGACGAAAGTTCTTCTCAGCTCGACTAATTCAATTCTTCTAGCCAGATTCAGATTGAGATCGAAGAACTCAATATTGTGTTCGATGAAATATCATTCAGATCGACTAATTCTTTTCTTCCAGCCATGCCAGCAGATAAGTTCTCTCAGTTCGATGAACTCCAGCGTCCGTTCGACGAACTCAGTCCGCGTTCAACGAATATCTTCAGATCGACGAACACAGCTTTGAGATCGATGAATCCAATTCTGTTTGATGAACTTTTTTCTCAGGTCGACAAATTTTCTAGACAGCAGATTTCTTTCAGAAGATCAGTTATAATTTCTCAGATCTCAGATCGACTATCATCAAAATATTCAGATCGACCTTCAGCATGTTAAGTAAGAGATTTATTCCTTCCTTATTATATTCCTTTCCTTTCTCTTCCCGAGAAAATAGTCGTTGGCTTATATTGGAAAAGGATATCATATTAAAAAGGAAAAGGAATTAAAGGCTTGCTTGCAGTTCCAAGGGAATATTAAATGCAGATTATTCTATTCCTTTTTCAAATGATTTGAATTTCATATTAAAGATATATTGTAAAAAGAAAAAGGAAGAAGATCATTACAATACAAATATACAAAATAGAGAAGATTAGTCGACAGAAAAAAAAGTTACAGGAAGAAGAAAGAAAGAAAGAAAGAAAAGCTTTACAGATCTTCTTCTTCCTCAAGTAGCACTCATTCACTGAGAACATCAACTCTACTCTCTCAGTCATCAGCTGCTAGATCAGATCTTCAAAGAACAACAATAATTTGAGGAACTTATTCTCTCATATTCATCAGCTATAGGAAGATCAGTACATTCAAGTGAAAGCTCCATCCTCATACTGTCAAGAATTTCAATCAGACAGGGGGAGCTTTACACCATCAATCCACTAGAGTCTTCTCTCAGATTGTTGACAGAGAAGAACTTCTTAACCCCTTTATTCCAACTTGTGCAGGGTTTTAACTCCCTTCAAAAGTTAACCTATTGGTGGCAGGGCACCTAAACAAAAACCTGTGGTTTGGTTAGAGCACCTGATCAAAAGCTCCTTGGTGTGTGGACACCTGATCAAAAACCCCTTGGTGATAGGGCACCTGATCAAAAACCTAGTGGAATCCTACCAAGTGTGGTAGAAGAGTAGATGTACCCAGTTTGATTGGGGAACTACTATAAAAATCCTTGTGTCTTCTGTGTTGTGATTTTCTGTGTACTGTGTTGTGTGCTTTGCATTTTTATTTAGTTTTTATAAATCACTCTGCTATACACATATATATATCACTATTTTAATTCCGCTATAAAATTAAGTGAAAAAGTTTTTAATACTCTATTCACCCCCCCTCCCCCCCTCTAGAGTAAATCTAAGATCTAACCTCACTTTCAATTGGTATCAGAGGGCTGTTGATTATTTACAGGCTAACACCTGAATCATAAAGATCAATTAGATCTTAAATTTATTTTAGAGTTTTTTTTGTTAAATAAAACTCATAGCACATAACAAAGAATATTCTAGCACAAGACCTCCTATGTGCAATCTCAATAAGTTTGCACTATGGAAGGCAAGGATTAGATTGTACATGAATTCTATTGACGAAGAAATCTTTAATGTTATTTTGACAGGACCTCCTGCTCCCACAACAACAACTATTGCTGAAGCACCAACTAACAACAATGTTCTTCCACCACCTGAGTGGACAGAAGCTCAAAAGAAGCAGAGAAGTGCTGATGCCAAGGCAATGAATATTCTGGCACAAACAATGTCAGATGACATTTTTCAAAAAGTTGTGGAATGCACTTCAGCAAGAGAAATCTGGATCTCACTCAACAATATGGTTGAAGGATCAGCTGATGAAAGAAATGATAGAAGATCTCACCTTATTTCTCAGTATGAGAATTTCAAAAAGGGAGAAAATGAAAGTGTAGCTGATATGTACAACAGGCTCAGCCTCATAATCAATGATCTGAAGACCTTGGACAAAGTGATCTCTATCAGTGAGGTCAATGATAAGATCCTTATGTGCTTCCCCATCACATGGGACTCTAGGATCTGGCCAATCAAGGAAGCCAGAAGACTTAATGAGATCTCCACTGAGAGCTTGTTAGGCAAACTCAAATCCTATGAGCAGCTTATCAAAACCAGAGAAGCTGAGCAATCTACTTCATCTCCAGCATCCAAGAAGGAGAGAAGCATAGCTTTTCAAGCTGAAGAGGAAGAAAAGGCTCCAAGAGATGAGGAGTTCATGAGCCTTCTAGCCAAAAGGTTCTACAAGATGGCTAAGAAGGACTTAAGAAAAAAGGACTCCAGATCCAGAAAAGCCAAGGTATGCAAATCAAGTTCTAAAGAAATAATTTGTTATGGCTGCAGGAAACCTGGACACATTCTGCTAGAGTGTCCAAAGAATCAGAAGAAGGAGAAGAGAAAAGAGAAAAAAGATAAAAGACACTCCAGCAAGTCTTCCTCCCACAAACACAAACACAAGGGAAGAGGATTTGTAGCTGAAACTTGGAGTGAAACTGATTCAGAGTCTTCATCCAGTTCATCTGAAGATGAAAAAAAATCAAAAGAGAAAGACCAATGCTTGATGGTCATTTATGACTCAAGCAGTGAGTCAGAGAATGCATCTTCATCCAACTCTTCTGATGATGAGGATGATGAAGAAGAAAGAAGCTTCTGTATGATGGCTATCAATGCCTCAGCAAACAACTCAGATGAAGAAGAATCAGAATCAGAAGCTGACAATGATACTGATCAGGTAATCTGTAATTTTGGTTTCAATTCAATTGAATTCAAAGATGAATTCAAAGTTCTTAATCAAATCTGAGAAGGAAATAATCGCTCTCAGAAATAAGCTGGCTGAAATGAACAAATTAAGTGAAGATAATGTTATTCTTAAGAAAGAATTGGCTGCCTCTAGAGAACATATTATTCTCATTGAGAATAAACTATCTAAGGCTAAGAAATTTGAAGAATCCCTAAATGGGAGAAGCATCAAACTGATGGACATCACAAGCACAGTAAATGCCAGATTAAGTGGCAAACTGGGCTTGGGTGTATCATCAAGTGAGCCACCTCTTATTAAGAAGAACATACTTTCTAGACCTATAAAATTCATTTCTGCTAATAGCAAAGAGGTTGTAGATGAAAATAAAAACATTTCAAGCAAGGCTGTTAAGAATAAAGGAATTCAGCAGAATTCGTCGAACGGAGCTCGACGAAATCAATTCATTTCATCGACCGGAGATCGACAAACTCTGAAGCCAGAATTTCAGTATATTCATTATTCGAACGGCGCTCGACGAAAGCATGTCCATTCGTCGAACGACGATCGACGAACTCAGCCCAGTTCGTCGAACGGAAAATATACAGAAAATCTAAAAAATTCTTATTCTTCATAAACTTTCAATCCTTTCACTGAATGGATAATTCCTTCAAGGAGATATCATCCACAAGGTTATAAGGATCAGCCTGAAATGTCTTTTATTTCAGAGTTTTATGGTAAAACAAAAGGACCCAAGGTAGTCTGGGTCAAGAACAACTAGAATGTTTTCTGTTTTGCAGGTACAAAGCTATCCAAACAAGAATGAATAATGGTATTTAGATAGTGGCTGTTCAAAATACATAACAGGAAACAAGGTCAACCTGAGCAACAACAAGGCAAAGCTTGGACCCAAGGTGATCTTTGGAGACTCCAACTGTGGACAAACCAAAGGATATAGGAAGATCAAAGTTGGAGCAGTTACCTTCAAGGAGGTAGCTTATGTCAAGGGTCTGAAGCACAATCTCATCAGCATAAGCTAGTTATGTGATGAAGGTTATCAGGTAACCTTTAACCATTCCATATGTCTTATTACCAATAATAAAAACATTAATGTGTTATCTGGTGTTTGACATGGAAACATTTATTTAGTAAACTTTGACTCTGCCAATTATGATATTTGCTTATTCAATTCTATAAGTAAAACAAATGAATTATGGCATAAAAGGCTTGGATACATTAACCTTAGAACTATATCTAAGCTTTCTAAGGACAATCTTGTTAGAGGACTGTCTTCTGGTTCATACAAGAAGAAAGGACTCTGCAGGGCTTGTCAATTAGGTAAGCAAACTAGAAGTAGTTTTAAATCTTTATCCAAGAGTGATTCACATAGGAATTTTTATTTACTGCATTTGGACCTTTTTGGACCTACTGCAATACAAATTCTAGGAGGTAATCATTACTCTCTAGTGATTGTAGATGACTTCTCAAGATTCACTTGGGTGTTCTTTCTTAGGAACAAGTCTGACACCTTCAGTGTTCTGACAGACTTTCTCAGGTCCATCAAGATTGAGTACTCTACTCTAGTTGCATTGCTCAGAAGTGATCATGGAACTGAGTTTGAATCTCTTCTGATGAGAGAATTCTGTGGAAAAGAAGGGATCAGGCAATGTTTCTCTTCTCCTAGAACTCCTCAACAAAATGGGGTAGCTGAAAGGAAAAATAGAACCCTTATTGAATCAGCAACTACATTGCATGCTGATGCTCACTTGCTACTCGCTTTTTGGGCAGAGGCAGTAAACACAGCAAAATATGTGTTGAACAGAAGCCTGATACATAAACTTAAGGGCAAAATCCATATGAATTACTCAAGAATAAAAAGCCTAAGGTTAACTATTTTAAGATATTTGGATGTAAATGCTATGTGCATAATAATGACAAGAAGTATCTAAGGAAGTTTGAAGCAAAAGCTGCTGAAGGCATATTCCTTGGATATTCACTTTCTAGTAAGGCATACAGAGTTTACAACAAATCTACTCTTAAGATAGAAGAGTCCATGCATGTATCTTTTGATGAGACTAACATGTTAAATGAGGAGAGGAATACCACCTCTACCAAAAATACTTTGCAGGTACCAGCTCTATGTGAAGAGCTAAATGGATTAGATCTATAGAAAGAAGATTCTACACTTCCATCAACTCAAAATCTTGAAGACTGCGAAGAAGAAGATAATCCAGATCTTGCTGACAAATCAAATCAAGTGATTGCTGATCATATTCCCCAAGTGGATATCATTGCTGAACCCACTCCAACTGTTGACCACATCACAGTTAGAGATCATCCAATATCTCAAGTGATTAGAGATATTTCAGCAGGTGTTCAAACAAGGCATCAACTACACCAAAATTAGATGCACACTTGTTTCCTATCAAAAGTTGAACCTCAAACCATAAAAGATGCAGAACAAGATCCAAATTGGATTCTTGCAATGCAAGAGGAGCTCAACCAATTTGAAAGGAACAAGGTATGGGATTTGGTTCCAAGACCAAAAGTCCATCCAGTTATTGGCACCAAATGGGTCTTCAGGAACAAGCTTGATGATCAAGGCAACATAGTCAGAAACAAAGCAAGATTGGTAGCTCAAGGATATTCACAGGAAGAAGGAATTGACTATGATCAGACCTTTGCTCCTATCGCAAGACTTGAAGCTATAAGGATCTTTTTGGCCTTTGCTGCATTCATGAAATTCAAGGTATATCAAATGGATGTGAAGAGTGCATTCTTGAATGGAGACATCAAAGAAGAAGTCAATGTGGAACAACCACCATGTTTCATCTCTCCAACTCACTCTTCCTATGTATTTAAGCTTAATAAAGCTCTCTATGGTCTCAAACAAGCTCCCAGAGCATGGTATGAGATCTTAGCTAATTTTTCTTTTGGAGAACAATTTGTTGGAGCATGCGTTTCGCACTCCTCCGGTTTGATAATAACAAAGTCCCTTTTGTATTTGATTCTATTTTCATTAATGGTGTGCAGATAACAGGTATGTGATGTTCACATTGCTGCTGGAGCTAAAATTGAATGTGGGAAAAATTCACTGTCGGAAAATTCTGACAGCCACTATCGCCCAGGCGACAGCAGAGAAGTTACAACTACTTCCCTCCACGGCAGATCGACGAAAGACAGTTTTGCGCTGTCGGAATTCCGACATCGATGTCGCCCAGGCGACAGCTCGACGGTTACACCAACTGCCCACGACTTCACCCACGACAGCGGCGGTTTTGCGCTGTCGGAAATTCCGACATCGATGTCGCCCAGGCGACAGCTCCACGATTCCAGCAACTGCCCGCACGACGGCTCGACGACACGACAGCGGCAGTTTAGCGCTGTCGGAAAATTTCGACAGTCACTGTCGCCCAGGCGACAGTGAAATTCTATAAAATGGTTCCTTTGGTTCGTGCATTCCAAGCTTTTGAGAATTCCAGTTCCTTCCTGAGTGCATACGAACCAGAGAGCTCCAGAACCTCCTCAACTCCCATTTGTGCAAAGAAGGATTGAAGATTGAAGACGAGATCGGGCGCGCTTCTACATCAACGATCATCTCGAGGCTTCAACAATCCATTCAGAGATCTGAATTTCTAGGGAGTTGTCTTTTTCATATTGTATTTTCATTTACTCATATTTCATTTTGTATTGGGAAAGAAATCGTCGTCTTGCATGCGGCGTCTAAGTCCTTGCGCGGCTTAAGGGAAAATCGCTTCCTTGTGCGGAGCGTCCAAGTCCTTGCGTGGCTTGGTGGGAAATCGTGGCCTTGTGTGCTACGTCTAGATCTTGGGAAGATCTAGAGGATAGGTTTGGGCTTGATCTTGGGAGAGACAAGCGATAGCCTTCCGATCCTTGGGAGAAGGATTGGTAAACCAAAATTATTGTATTTTTATCATAATTGTGCCTTGATCTTAAGCATTGTTAAGATCATTTTTATTTGTATGCAAATTTCATGATATATATAAAATTATGATCCTTTCACTAATTGCAAATTTGTGTGCTTAAATCTTTATCTTAGAAATTTGTGTTTGGTGTTATACAAAAATTGCATTGGTTTAAAATTATTTTTAAGTAACTTTCTATTAAAGTAAATTTGTCTAAAATTATTAAGAAAAAAAATTACAAATTTAAACACATCCTTATTCACCCCCCCTCTAAGGGCGTCATACGATCCAACAAGTGGTATCAGAGCAAGGTTACTCCAAAACGGTTTTACCACCGGGAGTAATGGCGCACAACGATCACGCGTTCGTTGAGGGACAAGGAATTAGTAGGCCACCACTTTTCACGGGCACGGACTATAATTATTGGAAAACACGTATGCGTTGTTTTCTAATTGCTTTAGATATAGAAGTCTGGAATATGGTAGAAACTAGTTACACTTCTCCAACATTTGTTGTAGGAGATGTAACTATGGAAAAACCCAAAGACAAGTGGGATGATAATGATAAATTAAAATGCAAAAACAATGCAAAGGCCATGAATGCCTTATTTTGCGCACTAGATCGCACTGAGTTTAATAGAGTCTGTGCTTGTGATACTGCTTTTGATATTTGGAATCTTTTAGAAATTACTCATGAAGGTACTTCGCAGGTAAAGGATTCAAAGCTATTTCAATTGGAGTCAGAGTTCGAAAGATTCAAAATGGAGGTGGATGAAGAAATTGACACAATGTACACACGATTCACTAAAATCGTGAACGATTCAAAGGTGTTGGGTAAGGTTTTTTCAAATGGAGATTTAGTTAGAAAAATCTTAAGATCACTTCCCCCGAAGTTCAATCCAAAAGTGACTGCAATTTCTGAGTCACATGGTCTTAAGACCTTACAATTGGACAGTCTCATTGGGAATCTAAAAACCCATGAAGTGGAGTTGAAGATTCAAAGCCAAGAGTATAATTTGGAGCCCAAAAAGAAAAGCTTGGCGTTGAAATCTAAAAAGGAAATTGAGAGTGAGACTGAAGAAAGTGATGAAGATGAAGAAGGACTATTTGTGAGAAATTTTAAGAAGTTTATGAGAAATCCGGAGAGGAGAAACTCATTTAAAAAGTTTTTCAAAAAGAAGGATTTTGCCTACCAAAAAGGCAAAGGAAAAGTGGAGAATGAAGAGGAGCGTCCGCCACCGGAGTGCTACCATTGCAAGAAGATTGGTCATATCAGAAGCAAGTGCCCAAAATATCTGAAAGAGCAAAAAGCAAAGAGGCACGATAAAAGTTACAAGAAGAAAGTGTTAAAGGCAGAGACTTGGGATGATTCTTCGTCTGGTGAAGAAAGTGATCCCTCAACACAGGAGGAAGAGGAGGCTAATCTATGTTTGATGGCAAAAGGGAACATTACATCTGATGACGACTGCAGTGTCCAAAGCGACACTGAGGTAACGCCTCCATCTTATGATGAGTTATATTCTGAATTTATGAAAACATGCAAAGTTTTGGATAAAAGCTTAAAGGAAATTGATTTTTTAAAATCTGAAAATAAAGGCCTTTTAAAAGCAAATAAAAAACTATCAAATGAGTTGGAATCTATTAGGAAGGAGAAGGTATTTTGTCAAGAGTGTGATCATTCTTCGACAAGGATAAAAGAACTTGAAACTACTATTTCTAAGTCCGATCAAAAATTTGATCTACTTGTAAAAGAAAAAAAGGACTTAGAAAAAGTTGTTAAAACCTCTCATTCTCAATTAGAGAATTATAAGAAAATTTTTGCAAATAGATGTGGCATGATAGTAAAAGAAAATTCAATTTTAAAATCCAAAGTAAATGAGTTGAACATGGCAATTGGGAAATTTGGTGTTGGGAAAAAATCTCTGGATATGCTTTTAGCCAACCAATGCCATGGTACAACAAAATTTGGACTAGGATACATTTCTGGAAGCTCTGGAGGCTGTCGGAAATTTCCGACAGCTACTGTCGGAACCGGCGACAGCTCCAGGTTCAGAAAACCAATTTCTCAAAATACAAATTTTTCTAAGTCCACACATAAAGATGCTTCCACCAGCAAGAGTCCAGAGAAACCATTGAAAAATGGTTCCTCACCATTCATTGTGTGTGCTAAATGTCATCGATTTGGTCACATCTCGGGCTCATGTTGGAAGAAAGGAAAAGCTAATGTTAAAGAAATCTGGGTACCTAAGGCGTCCACCTATACAATGGGATTGACCACTTGGGTAACCAGATCTTTACTCTCATCATCTTTTTAGGTGTGCGTGCAGGCTAGGAACAAGGAAGACGTGTGGTATTTGGACTCTGGATGTTCAAAACACATGACGGGCGATAAATCAAAGTTCCTTAGCCTGGAGATGAAGAAAGGTGGAACAGTGACATTTGGAGATAATGGAAAGGGTAAAGTCAAGGGCATTGGAGTAGTAGGTAACACCGAATTTAAAATTTAAAATGTTTTATATGTTAAAGGTTTGAAACATAATTTAATTTCTATTAGTCAACTATGTGATAAAAATCTAAATGTTTTATTTGACTCTAGCTCAAACCTTTGCAAGATTATTGATTCTAAAACAAACGAAATCGTACTTACTGCACCAAGAATAAACAATGTCTATACGATCACTTTTCATGATTTATCTCATTCTACACTTAAATGTTTTATTTCAAAGAATGATGAACTTGAATTATGGCATAGGAGACTAGGACATTCTAGTGCTAAACGCATAGTAAAGCTTTCTAAAAATAAAATAATAAAAGGTTTACCAAATTTGAATGGAAAGCTATCCTTATTATGTTCACCATGCCAAAAGGGAAAGTTTACAAAATCATCTTTTAAAAGCAAAAATGTCATTTCTACCACTAGACCTTTACATTTATTACATATGGACTTGTTTGGTCCAATTTCTACACAAAGTCTAGGAGGTAGAAAATATACGTTTGCTATTATTGATGATTATTCTAGATTTTGTTGGCTTTGTTTTTAAATTCAATATCTGATGCTTTTGATGAATTTGTAAAACTAATTTCACGTATTCAAAATGAACTTGATCTAAAAGTAAAATGCATTAGATCCGATCATGGAGGAGAGTTTGATAATGAAAAATTTATTTCATATTGTAATGAATTTGGGATAAAACATGAATTTTCCGCTCCACGCACACCACAGCAAAATGGTGTAGTAGAGAGGAAAAATAGAACACTTCAAGAATTAGGACGGACTATGTTGTGTGAATTTAAATTGCCAAAATATTTTTGGGCCGAAGCAGTCAGTACGGCATGCTATATTATTAATCGTGTCATGATTCGTCCCACATTACAATTAACCCCTTATGAAATTTATTTTCAAAGAAAACCAAATGTATCTTACTTTAAAGTTTTTGGTTGTAAATGCTTTATTTTGAATACAAAAGATAACTTAGGCAAATTTGATGAGAAATGTGATGAAGGAATTTTCATTGGTTATTCTTCAACTAGCAAGGCCTATAGAGTTTATAATAAGAGAACAAAAATAGTTGAAGAATCTATTCATGTTAGGTTTGATGAGTTTGCTTCATGTGTAGAAAAGAAAACTACAGGAAAAGAAGATGAACCCCTTCCATCGGTGGAGAATAATGATGAACTTGGAGAAAATGAAGAAGAAAAAGAAGAAGAAAGAGAAGAAGAAAGAGAAGAAGAAAGAGAAGAAGAAAGAGAAGAAGGAGGAGAAGAAGAAAGAGAAGAAGAAAGAGAAGAATATGTGCCTCCAAGTGAATTGAGATTCTCAAAGGATCATCCAAAGGAGCTTATCATTGGAGATCCGCAAAAAGGGGTTAGTACTCGTTCATCGCTACATGTTTTATTTTCAAACCTTTGTTTTGTTTCTGAAATAGAACCAAAAGATGTTTCCACTGCTTTAAATGATGAATTTTGGTTTTTAGCTATGAATGAAGAACTTAATCAATTTGAACGTAATAAGGTTTGGAATCTTGTAGAACGACCCAAAAATCGTCCTGTAGTTGGTGTTAAATGGATTTTCAAAAATAAAATGGATAATGAATCTAGAATTGTTAGAAATAAAGCCAGATTAGTTGCAAAAGGTTATGCACAAATTGAAGGGGTAGATTTTGATGAAACTTTTGCACCTGTAGCAAGATTAGAAGCGGTTAGAATATTTCTTGCATTTGCTTGTTTTAAAAGATTTAAATTATATCAAATGGATGTCAAAACCGCATTTTTAAATGGGTATATAAAAGAAGAAGTTTATGTAGAACAACCCCCTGGCTTTATAAATGAGAAATATCCAAATTATGTTTATAAATTAGATAAAGCGCTTTATGGATTAAAACAAGCGCCTCGTGCTTGGTATGATCGATTAACTCAATATTTGTTAAAGCACGATTATAAAATAGGAAGTGCTGATTCTACACTCTTCATTAAGCAAATTAATCATGATTTAGTTATTTTGCAAATTTATGTTGATGATATTATTTTTGGAGCCACTAATGAAGAGTTGAGTAATGAAGTAGTTGAAATTATGAAAAATGAATTTGAAATGAGTATGGTTGGAGAACTTTCATATTTTCTAGGTTTTCAAATTACACAAAAACATGATGGAATTTTTATATGTCAAACCAAGTATATTCACGATATGTTAAAAAGATTTGGATTTGAAAACCTTAAGCATGCAAACACTCCTATGAGTACTTCACTAAAATTAGGAAAAGATAAAAGTGGTGTTTCAATTGAACAAACCCTTTATAGAAGTATGATAGGGTCTTTATTGTATTTAACCGCATCTAGACCTGATATTATGTTTGCCGTTTGTTTATGTGCTAGATTTCAAGCTAGTCCTAAAGAGTCACATTTAAAAGCGGTGAAACGTATCTTTAGATATCTCATTGGAACATCAAAATTAGGTTTATGGTATCCTCAAAATGATTCTTTTATTTTGCATGGTTTTTCGGATTCTGATTATGCGGGATGTTCCTTAGATAGGAAAAGCACTAGTGGCACTTGTCACTTTATCGGCCCTTCCCTTATTTCATGGTCGAGTAGGAAACAGAATTCTGTTGCCCTCTCAACTACCGAGGCCGAATATATTGCACTAGGTAGTTGTTGTGCCCAAGCACTTTGGATGTCCCAAACACTAGAAGATTTTGGCATACAACAAAGTAGTGTAGAATTAAAGTGTGATAATAAAAGTGCTATAGATTTAACAAACAATCCCGTATTACATTCTAGATCTAAGCATATAGACGTCCGACATCATTTTATAAGGGATCACATTAAGAAGGGTAATATAAAAATCAACTTTATAGGCACGGAAAATCAACTAGCGGATATATTCACTAAGCCGTTACCGGATTCCCGTTTTTCTATGCTTAGGTTAGAATTGGGCAGACATTTCACAATGAATATATCACAATTTAAAGCCTATAAAATAAAAAAATTATTATCACAAAACATAAACAATGTACAAAGAAAAAGCCAAAATCTTAAAAATCAAAACATAAAATTTCAAAAGACTTAACAAAAATTCAACATCATTAATATTACATCAATATTGTTCAAATAAAAACAGTAGAAACAACTTAAGATCAAGTTCATTAAATAAAAGCAGAAATCTAAAGATTTTCACTATCGCCCAGGCGACAGTGGATGTCGGAATTTTCCGACATCGCCCAGCAGAAGCAGCAACATAAAACTACTCTGAATCTTCATAACCAGCCCCGCTGCTCTCTGGACAATCTTCTGGAGGTCCTCGTCTCACGGCTTTGCCACGGCGAGTTCGCCTCACCGATTGGCGTGGCGGTTCTTCGTCCGGAACTTGCCATTCGGCCTCTTCCTCCGGAGTTGGTTTCAACTTCAGACCTTTGACGAGAAACTTCATAAATTTCTGCATTCGACTACGGTCCTTCTTCACTTCCCTCTTGTGATCCTCTAATGAATCACGCAAATCATCAATGGACTCTCGTAGTGATCCTGCCCTAGAAATGGTCGGCTCTCTCATCTCAATCCCCGGATGAGCTTTTCTCTGCGGCTTCTTCACCTTCATTGACCCCGTATAATATATTTCCGGGTAACAATCATCCAAATAAGCACCTTGCACTATCCATCCATACTTCTTGTAGAGCACACGCTGTATTACCGCCCCCATTGGCAGCGTATGAACCTTCACCCATCTTGGATGCTTTAATCTATACGCATACCTAATCTGGGCGAGTATGAAGTCCGCCACATCAAAAAGCTCATCCTCCATAATATAGTATGTAAAGAGGGTCAACTGAGCCGTAATGCTTCTTGTGTCTCCACTCTTCAACATCACTGAATTCCTTAATATATCTTGGACTAAGAACGCATCCGGAGTAAGTGAGGTAACTTCAGTGGTAAGAGTCTTCTTTTGATTCCCATGTAAACTCATGTTTACAAGGGTCCAATCTCTATCCTTTCGATAATTCTCCACTATATCAGGCATATTCTCACTCATGACTAGTCCGAATTCCTCTTGTAGATCAACATGTGTTATTTCCACATGTTGACCTTGGATCCTTGATCTCACTCCTCCATCCAATTCCGTGAAATTTGGGTCTTCCAAATGGTTATAAAATTCACGAATAAAAAAGGAAGAAAACCCCTCTGGTGTGATTATTGAAATTATACCTGCGTTCGCAAGCCGATCATAGATATGATCGTGCTTTGGCGACTCAAATTCCACATACTTCGCTATTCCAACAATAGCCTTCTCCACCCCCGGAAAAACTTGATATGAAGTATGTGCATCTTCCGAAGTACTCTTTCGAGCTTTGGAACTGGAAGCCATTCTGCAATAAAATACAAAAATTTTGATTAAACAAGATATCACATTGTGCACTGGAACACTGTCGCCCAGGCGACAGTGGCTGTCGGAAATTTCCGACAGCCCTCCAAGTGATTTTCTCTCAAAATTTTTACATATACTTCCAAATCTACTCAAAATAAATGTTATTTCAACATCAAGTTTCAAAAATTTTGATCTATGTTTTTCAAATCATCATAATCTACAAATCTTTTTACTATTCATCATCTTCCACCTTCTTCTCTAAACTAGATCTACAAACCTCCTTTAGAAAATGAACGAATGGAAACATTCCTCACCAAATCAAAGAGAAATCTAACAAAGATAAAAATTTAAGCAAAGATCCTCCAAGATCCTCTTGTTTTAAAACTAGATCTACATTTTTTTTTCAAATAAAAAAAAAATTCAAAACCTACACCATTCCTCAAAAATCAACATGAAATCTAGATTTTCCTTCTTCTATCCTATCAAAATCACAAAGCCCTAAACATTTTTGAGTTAAAAACACAAAAATCAAAAACCCATACCTTAGATCTAGGGATGTCGCCGACTTCCGACAGCCTTCCTCTCGTTTTTCACTCCAGGAAATGATGCACAATGTGTTTTGACTCGGTCCTCAGCCCTATTTATATTTTTCACTGTCGCCCAGGCGACAGTGACTGTCGGAAATTTCCGACAGCTCCTATTTTACCAAAACTCCAATTTTAGGCCCCTTTGATGATCTACAATAGTTATATGTCATTATTAATGCTTTATCTCATGACTTGATGACAAACCATGTGATATTTATTTTAAATAAAATGACTTACATGTTTATATGATTTCATTTTCAAGCTATCATCGTATTGACATTTCTACTTAGCTGTTTAGACCATTGGAAATTGTTTTCGCATGCCTCTAAGTATGAGAAATTGTTTATCTATCATAATGAGCTATCACGTTCACCTCTTTTGATCAATACATATGTCTACTTCTTTAATATATACATGGATCATATTTGCTTTAACATAATACAATAGCACTTCTTAAAAACAACTTTCACCCTTGATTTTTTAGCACAACAAAAGTACACCATCTTTTGCGGTTCAAGTGAATTCGGAGATCCTTGGTCAATTAAAACATTATCAATATATAAAAAAAAAATACGATATCACATCTGTGATCAAAAAACATTTTAAAATAAAGACAAGGATACTCCACCAAGCACTACTTACCCTCCTGATAAGTCTTAATGAGCATTGTGAGGTTAAGCACCTTGGACAGAATTGTAAAGTGTCTTGTGCAAAAGAAACACGGTTTTCTATTCATCTTGTGCTATATCTTCAAAGTCAATGTTGCATTTATGTGCTTTTATTATGTTCTACATTTCAATGATCATGTAAATTAAATAAGTTCATATGTTTGTTCTAAGTATCACATGTACACATCATTATGTTATATAAATATTCATCTCATGAGAATTGGACCGAAACGATTCCATACTTCTTTACACTATTGTGTCTTTCTATGATACTTTCAAATGATCTTACTCATGTTTCAGTTATTTTCCTTCATTACTTCATATGGCTATACTGTCACTTCATGAGTTTATTCTTACTATGGCATATTCCTTTTATTTCATGGCCTTCAATCATTTCCAGAAAACAGTGCTTCCGCTTAATCTTACTTTCTATATTCTATATACCTTCCCTTTATAATCATTTCTCTTATCTAATATTCACTTTTGCTAATACCAAAAGGGGGAGAATTAACAAGTATAAAAAGAAAAATCAACAATCTATTCCACCTAAATATTCCACCTACACAAATACATCATATATTTAGGGGGAGCATATATTTAGGGGGAGCATTCATTTAGGGGGAGCTTTCATTTAAAGGGAGATTATTTATTTTAAGGAATATATATAATGTTAATTTTGTGCACACACCTAAGTTTAAAATCAACAATCTAAATAGACATGATTTCTTTTTATACGGATTTGTTATTATCAAAAGGGGGAGATTGTTGGAGCATGCGTTTCGCACTCCTCCGGTTTGATAATAACAAAGTCCCTTTTGTATTTGATTCTATTTTCATTAATGGTGTGCAGATAACAGGTATGTGATGTTCACATTGCTGCTGGAGCTAAAATTGAATGTGGGAAAAATTCACTGTCGGAAAATTCCGACAGCCACTGTCGCCCAGGCGACAGCAGAGAAGTTACAACTACTTCCCTCCACGGCAGATCGACGAAAGACAGTTTTGCGCTGTCGAAATTCCGACATCGATGTCGCCCAGGCGACAGCTCGACGGTTACACCAACTGCCCACGACTTCACCCACGACAGCGGCGGTTTTGCGCTGTCGGAAATTCCGACATCGATGTCGCCCAGGCGACAGCTCCACGATTCCAGCAACTGCCCGCACGACGGCTCGACGACATGACAGCGGCAGTTTAGCGCTGTCGGAAAATTCCGACAGTCACTGTCGCCCAGGCGACAGTGAAATTCTATAAAATGGTCCTTTGGTTCGTGCATTCCAAGCTTTTGAGAATTCCAGTTCCTTCCTGAGTGCATACGAACCAGAGAGCTCCAGAACCTCCTCAACTCCCATTTGTGCAAAGAAGGATTGAAGATTGAAGACGAGATCGGGCGCGCTTCTACATCAACGATCATCTCGAGGCTTCAACAATCCCTTCAGAGATCTGAATTTCTAGGGAGTTGTCTTTTTCATATTGTATTTTCATTTACTCATATTTCATTTTGTATTGGGAAAGAAATCGTCGTCTTGCGTGCGGCGTCTAAGTCCTTGCGCAGCTTAAGGGAAAATCGCTTCCTTGTGTGGAGCGTCCAAGTCCTTGCATGGCTTGGTGGGAAATCGTGGCCTTGTGTGCTACGTCTAGATCTTGGGAAGATCTAGAGGATAGGTTTGGGCTTGATCTTGGGAGAGACAAGCGATAGCCTTCCGATCCTTGGGAGAAGGATTGGTAAACCAAAATTATTGTATTTTTATCATAATTGTGCCTTGATCTTAAGCATTGTTAAGATCATTTTTATTTGTATGCAAATTTCATGATATATATAAAATTATGATCCTTTCACTAATTGCAAATTTGTGTGCTTAAATCTTTATCTTAGAAATTTGTGTTTGGTGTTATACAAAAATTGCATTGGTTTAAAATTATTTTTAAGTAACTTTCTATTAAAGTAAATTTGTCTAAAATTATTAAGAAAAAAATTACAAATTTAAACACACCCTTATTCACCCCCCCCCCTCTAAGGGCGTCATACGATCCAACACAATTTCTGTAGAGGCATAGTTGATAAAACCTTATTTTTAGGATACATAAAAATCAAACTTTACTAGTTCAAATATATGTAGATGATATTATTTTTGGCTCTACTGATTCAAATCTATGCAAAAGGTTCTCTAACCTAATGCAATCTAAATTTAAAATGAGTGGTATGGGTGAGATATCATACTTCATTGGTCTTCAAGTGAAGCAAACTCCAAATGGCATATTCATATCACAATCCAAGTATGATAAGGAATTAGTGAAAAGGTTTGGTATGTCTGATGCTTCCACCTTGAAAACACCCATGCCCTCAAGTGTTGTTGTTGATACTGATGAATCAGGGAAACCTGTTGATCAGAAAGTATATAGAGCAATTATTGGCTCATTACTTTATTTAACAGCAAGTAGGCCTGATATAATGTTTGCTACTTGTATTTGTGCTAGGTTTCAAGTTAACCCCAAAGAATCTCACCTAATTTTACTAAAAAGAATTTTGAGATATATTAAAGGTTGTCCTAATCTAGGACTCTGGTATCCAACAACATCAGAATTTGAATTAACTGGATTCTCAGATTCTAATTATGCTGGATGCAGAGTAGACAGGAAAAGCACATCAGGAACTTGCCAGTTTCTTAGTGATAGGCTTGTGTCTTGGTTTTGTAAGAAACAAACATCTGTGTCTACATCAACAGCTAAAGCTGAATACATAGCTGCAGGCAGTTGCTGCTCACAGATATGGTATCAATCTAAATAATTCAATTATATTTTGTGACAATACTAGTGCAATATCTATAGCACAAAATCCAGTTCTCCATAGTATGACTAAACACATAGAAATTAGGCACCACTTTATCAGAGATAATGTGGATAAAAATAAAATTTGCCTACAGTTCATTTCTACTAATTTGCAAAGAGCTGATATTTTCACCAAACCCTTGGATGAAAAGAAACATATTTTTTTTATAAATCAGCTAGGTATGATAGATGGAGATTCAATCTGCTAAAAAAATTAAATTTTCTACTTATCCCATCTCTTCATCAAACTGAGATCGAAAAATTGAGTCGTTCGTTGAACGGAGATCGACGAAGTCATCTAGATCGTCGAACCGAGATCGACGAAAATTTATTTTTCGTCAAACCCAGTCTTGATGAAGCTTTTATTTCTGATCTGTCATTATAATCAAATATTTTACTTCATTTTTAACTGAATGCCTACAGAAACTGTTTCTCTTCCAGTTCCTTTGCACTTGATCTCTATTTTATTTTGCAGTAACAGTAGCAATATAAAGATTGCATCCTTCCCTACCTCTTCAAAAGTCCCTTCTTCTAGGGGACTAGCTCCAGGTCTTCCTGAAACTAGGCAGGGGGAGATGTATTGAAGAAGCTCCTTTTTGTCAGGGGGAGATACTTTCCTTTTTGACAGGGGGAGTTGTTTTCTGAAGATGCTCAAGCTTCAAGAGGAAATGCTGATGAAGAAGCATGTTTTCAGTTCTATGAAGAAGCTCCATATGATGCAGTTTTTGCTCAGGGGGAGATGTTCTATGAACTAGGCAAGGGGATAATGTAAGACCCCTTTTTTCTTTCAAAAACCCAGGTCTTATGCCCAGAACCGCCGCTTTGCGGTGACACCCTCGCTCGGGAAGGTCGCCATTACAAAACGTCGATCCTGTCGGCCATATCGATAACAAAGAAAAGTGCATTAAAGAAGACAAGTCCACAGAATCAACATGAAAAATATAAAAATGTCCACATGATATAACTGAATAAAAAGATAACAAAGGTTACAATAATAAAGGGCTCATGCCCTGTACATCATATCCTCACTACAAGATCGCTCGCGGAAGCTAACTCCTAATCACTCACTGGTCTTGAATCCTGTGCTCCTATACTGCACCGGTCGGCCTCCGTCTGCATCGGCCTATGGTATTGCTGCGTCTCTTTGATCTCCTAAAATGATATGGTCCACCGACCGTTAGTCAAAAAGACTAAGCCTTATGTTCCCCACCCCACCCCCAATGGCTCCTAGGCACCGTGCGGGAGGATGAAGCGGAGGACAGCAAGGGGTATAACAAAGAGCAGGTGACAGTGGTACAGGAAATGTTTCTACATTACACATATGTATATTTATATGACTGAAGCAGTAAAGGGGCATAGTAAGAGCAGGTAAAGAATAAGTAAAGTGCAGTAAGTAAAGACAATAGTAATAGAAAAGTAACCATTGATTTATAGGAATGCCCATACAAACCTATAGACCAAAGGGACGTTTAGCAAGGCCTATCATATAAGAAGTCCCATAACTGACTTATACGATAGGGGTAGGGGTTGAAATTTAATGTTTATGCTATGACAGGCAAGGTATGCAGTTATGCTATGTTCATACAAGTGCAACTCACCCACTTCGACTCTATGCGCATAGACCTTTAGTTCCCCCTTTTTGGAGCTAGCTAGACTCCCAGGATACTCCCGTAGTGGCAAACGGAAGTGGTGGGTTGGGCCTCGCCCACCTCTAGGTTGGTATTCACACTACCTAACCTAGACCTATCGTACGCCTCAACGCAAAACCGCGGAGCATCTACGTACTCTTACTGGCTGGACCACCAGACTTTCAAGGCTAAGTGCAAATTCCACACTTGCCGAGTCAACGTATTGATGTCGGTGTGAACGATCATCCAATATCGAAGACCCACCACTTTCGTGCACATGCAACATGTTCTACTATCTATCTACAAACTACAACATAAACCACCTGGGTTTAACTTGCCCAACCAAGAACCAAACTGAGTCACAAACTCTCCGGATCAACAATCCGCACCAACCACCACCGAGCCTACAACTCGGGGTACCAAACCAACCAAACTCCCATGACAACGGAGTGTGAGTGAATGTGTTATTTGTTAGTCTTGAGCATCTTCTTATCCCTACAATTTATGGTTAATCTTGGACTTCCCGAGGATTACCCTGTAAGGGGCTCGCTACGGTACTAGGAACTATAATGGGATGACACCCCAAAGTTCCCTTTCTCAAGACACTTAGTGTTGTTGGTATCTACCCATAAGAATACCCTCCTCGTCATTACTCTTGAATTAACCCTAAGTGTGACTTATGACTTTCCAAGACGATCTTTCGTCGACCCCGAGTGCAACTTACTTCTCACTCACCAAGCACACCTTTATCATCTATAATCCTTCTTGTTGACCATCATACCTTCTCAAATAAACTAGGTAAACCACTTACCTCCCATTCCCTCCTAAGGATCCACTTTGATTCTTAAATTTCACAGTTTACTATACGCAGACCAAATGAGTTATATGAAGCTCACAACTAGAGGTACTCCACATATTCACCCAACTGACCCAAGCTATTTACTGGAGGTCTATCATATTGTTATAAGACTAATTCAAGAGAATCATATTTTTCCCTAGTTAATTAATATTTATTTTAATTTCTCCAAACATCTGCCAAGCATGAAAATGAACATGAACTATAAGTAAATCTTATGATATGGATTTCCAAAAATTATGATAAATCTATGGTGACTAAATAACATCAGAAACAACATATCATATTTTTACAGTAAGAAATTCTCCTCTAATTTAATTATTTATCATCTATCCAAAATCATAGTTTTATGAAGGAACTACCAAAAAGATCAACACTAAAATTATGGCAAAATTACCAAACTCGTCTATTCACCAGAAAAGGCTACTGACTAAGTTTCAGAATTTAAAAGAATCATTTTCTTACTTAAATAAATACTTTCAGAAAACCTCAAATTAAATAAATTGTGAAGTAGCCTACCTATTTAAGTCTTCAAAAATTCTATAAAAATTCACAAAGCTTTATAATGCTCTGAAAGGTCCTATAACCAATTTGCACAATTTAACAATGAGTTTTGGACCCTCAAATATTTTTCTTAAGTCTAAATCAAAACAGGTGCCTTGTGAAAGAAGTACTGATTAAATCATTTAATAAAATTCACAAAAATTACCAGAGGTCTAATCTATGATTATTAGAGCACAACCAAAGTTTCATCATCATCCAAGACTTTTTAAGCATGTAAATGTGTCTTATAATAAGTTTCCCTAAAGGGGTTATACCCTAATTCAAAGGGAATATTGACTCCTAAAATTCTTATAAAATTACCCAGTGCCTATTTACACCCAATGAACCTATCCACCAAGTTTCATGACCATTCTACAGCTTTTGACTACATGTCCTTCACAAAGCTCTACATGCACCCCAAGGGGTAAATCTAGGATCCTAGGGCATATCCACCTCCACACCACCCCAACTCACTCATGGGGGTGTTTTAGGTGATCCTAATCCATTGGCCATTGTTGAACCTCATGGTGAGGAGATTTGACCACAAAATCCCAAGATAAACACCATGCCCTAATTTTGACCTAATTAGACCCAACTTAGGTTAACCAATTTCCAAACTAAATCAGTCCCAATTGGGCTGATATTTTTACCAGGGTCATGTGATAACCCTAAGAAGTACCCACCAAAATTTGGAGGACATTGGAGTTCATTTGACCCAAAAATTAATTAATATTTGATTTATGAAATTATTACAAAAACCTTAGAAAACGGTTCTCCTAAAATTCCCATCTTTGGATATGTTATGTATGTAGGTATAAGTAGACTATGTTTCAAATCTCAAGTCCATATCATTTGCCAATCAAAAGTTATTCAAGAATAGGTGGTTGTCCTACACTAGGGACCAGCCCCACCAAAATGGACCTACAGGAAGCTACAGAACTCATTTTGGGGTGAAATTAATTTTAAAATAAAGTAGACTCCAAGGGCTATAACTTTGGTGTTGACCACTTTTTCTGTATAAGGGCCTAAGTATTTATAAAAATTAATTCTAAGTGCTGCCAGTAAAGGGACAAAAAAATACAATACATAACATTTAATATAAAAGATCTGCACAGATCTTGAAGCAAAAACGTGGGGCATCCCTTCATCTTCCTCCTCCAGCCAAGGGTCCAGATCAGCCCGTCCTATAGCCTCTTCCAGCCCATTTTCCCGGCCATCCGACCACCTCCCTGACCAGCCACCACCACCACCTCCGTTGAGGTGGTGGCTATCGCCGGGCGGCGGAACGGCCGCCGGAGGGGCCGATTCCGGCGAACCCAACGGGAAGAAAATCCATGGAAATTTCAGATTTTACTCACTTGGATCGGGCTCAATTGAGCCTGATTTCTCACCTATTTTGATCTAAGATATATCCATAGAGGGAGAGGAGAAGAACCAGACCTTCTTGGAGCCCGACGACGATGGCGGCGGTGTTCGGCCATGGCTTTTCCCTTCTCCGACGAGCTTGCCCGATCTCTCCATTCTCCACCAAAACCTTCGATCCAATATATGATTTCGACTGCCATCCACCTTTTGAAGCTAATGGTGGAGTTAGATTTGAGAATGGGGGGCTGTATAGGGGGAATTTGAGGAGAATATATTTCGGCCATCATGGTTGGGCTCCTCCATTGATGATGGCTGGCTGAAATTTATGGGGAAACTCCTCCCAAGCATCATGGAAGATGAATGGAGGGGCTTGTGGAGATGAATGGAGTGACCCATGGCCTCCCACCATTAACTTTCCTTCTTTTTTCCTCTTTCTCTCTCTTCATTAAGGGGAAATTGCACTTTCTCTCTCCTACTCATCATTTACAGAAATTGAATGGCAACTCCTGGTAATTATCAGCCTCCTAAGCTAATGGGCTACTTCAATTAGGCCTAGCCCAAGTGGATTGGGCTTGAGTTAGCCTTTTCCCCTCTTTTTGGGCAAGGTTGACCAAGTGTTGACTTGAGGTGTTGACTTGGTCAACTGATGGGTTGACTGGTCCAAGTGGTGTGTCTTGAGTCCCTTGACACCACCCAAAGTTGGTTGAGCCATGGTGGTTCCCCAATTGGGCCAATTAATCCAAAAGGTGTTGGTTTGACCAAAACAGTGCTATATTTGACTTTGGTCAATTTGACCATTTGGGTTGACCCCAATGGGTGGGTAGTGATCTATTGGTCTCTATTAAGGGTTAGGAAGGTCTAGGTAGGATCAATTTGGCAAGGTGGAGGTTAATTGACCCTAATTAGGCTACTTTGACCAATTTGGGATTAGGGTTGACTTTGGTCAGTTTGGCCTCTTTGGTTGACCCCAATGGGTCCTTGGTGCTCTAAGAGGACCCCTAATAGGTTAGGTATGCTATGGTGGGGTCAAAGGGTCAAGGTGAGGCCCTTAAGTCCAACCCTATGCTTGTTAACTGGAAATTGCTATTTGCAGACCACTGTGGTTTCCTTCTTCTTGGATAAGGCCAAGTGGTTTCTTCAAGCTTCCTAGGGTTTTGTCATGACCTAGTCATTACAAAACCACTCTAGGGGTCTAGTTGTTTGTGGGATGTTACAACAACAAGGAGGACAGCAAGGAGTCAAAGCATCACTCCAGGAGTGACAGGTGTGGCTCCAACTCTAAATTTAATTCCTCCAAAGTTGTTTACTATTGCTGCAGCAAGCCTGGGCATGTCATTGCAAACTGCCCAGTCAAGAGAAGAGATAGGGATGAGAAGAAGGCTCATCATCCAAGAGGCAAGAAAGGAGAAAAATCCTTTCTAGCTAAGAAGGAGAGGAGCTGGAGTGAATCAGACTCTAACTCATCAGAATCTGAAAAGGAAGAAGCCCTAATTGGGCTGGTTGCTGTTGAAGAACCTGCTGCTAGCAGGATTGCAATCAGGGACCCTCTATCTCACTCTGAAAGTGATGATGAGGTGGATGAAGAAGAGGAGTACAATGGTCTGATGGCCATATCTGAAGGCTCCTCAAGCAGAATATCTGATGCTGATGAGGTACCAGTTTTCAACCTATCCCGTTCAGATTCTGAGTATGATACCAGCCCAGATTCTGATACATCCTCAAGGGCTGGAGGTGAGGATGGATCAAGATCAAACATAGATGTTGATCATCTTATTGACAGATATGGGGACCTCATTGATGCATTGGGCAGGAAGAAAAAGCTTGTTAAAGAACAAGCTAAAGAGCTCAAAGAGCTAAGGCCACTTAAGGCTGAGCTACAATGCAAGATGGACATCTTCCATCAAAATGGACAGAAGTCCATAGAGCTCCAGAAGGTGATTGATAATCTTCTTGATGAGAAACAGAAATTGTGGGTGTATATCAAGAAGCTTAACAATCAGCTTCTTAAGGAACAAAACTTAGTAGCCCAATTCTCCAAACGCAAAACTGTGCTACCCATTATTGGGACCTTCTCCTCCCAATCTACTAAGAGGGGATTAGGTCACAATAATAAGGCAGCCAAGGCTAGGAATGATAGAATGGGCAAGGCTTCAACTAGACTTAAAACAACATTTCAAAAGGTGTGGCCGCCCTCTAACCAGTTTGACCAAGCAATCATATATGGTCAGAGGCAAAAAGAAAAGGCTCCTTACAATCTGAATGATTCAAGCATTGCAAGGAGAAAGGGACTTGGGTTGAGTGCAATGAAAGCTCCCCATGAGGAAATTCAGATGGTCAAACCTGGACCATTTGTCTTTGGTACCTCAGCACCCTCACTCAAGAGAAAGGAAGCCGGCTCTTCCAAGACTGGCCCAGCTGAGAAAAATGATGACTATTGTAGTGGGGCAAACCCACATCAGAGCATTTCTGATTCTATCAACAGTATGAGAGCTGAAAAGCTAAAATCTGTTGGTGAAATGAATAAATACTCTCATGTGCACAAGCCCCAAATAGCTGCAAAGCCTAAGAAGAAGGCTGTTTCCTTCTCTGAACCTAGGAAGACTTCTGCTCCTTCCAGGAAGGTTCAGAAAAGGAGATACAACATTCATGAGTGTTGGTGTTGTGGTAAAGTGGGCCACTTTGTCATAGATTGTTGGCACAACTCAAGTGCCCCAAGTGCTAGGAGTAGCTTTCCTCCTAGAGGTGCAGCCATTAAATACAACTACCCAATGACTAACTATTTCCTAGGACCCAATCCTTATTGGGGTCCTAAGGCTTACTAACTTTGTGATTGCAGGATAGTTCAAGTGCCAACATGATTTGGTACTTGGACAGTGGGTGTTCCAGACATATGACTAGAAAAAGGAAGGTCCTTAAGGACTTCATTACAGAACCCAAAGGAAGAAAGGTCATCTTTGGAGGCTCTGAACAGGGAAGAATAAAAGGTTTTGGTATGATTTCTAATGGCATAATCTCTATCACCAATATTGCTCATGTTGATGGGTTGAAACACAACCTGTTGAGCATAAAGCCAATTATGTGACTTAGGTCAGGTAGTAGAATTCACTAGTGAGAAGTGTCTGATAAAAGGGAAGAGTGATAACCAAGTCATTCTCACAGGCACTAGGTATGGTAATGTCTATAGTTTAAAGTTCATTAATATAGATTCCTTTATGCATGTTTGCCTTGTAGCTAATGATAATGAATCTCTTTGTCTCCAATGGCACAAGAGGCTTGCTCACATAAACTACAAGACAATGAACAAGCTCTTTTCCAAAAACCTTGTGAGGGACTGTCCCAAGATCAAGTGTATTAAAAGCTGCCCTTGTCATGCTTGCCAAATGGGGAAGCAAACAAGGACCACTTTTAAAAGTATTGGCTCCAAAGAAACTGAAAGGTGTCTTTACCTATTGCACATGGACTTGTTTTGTCCTTTGTCAATTGAGAGCTTAAATGGGAAGAGGTATACCTTGGTGATTGTTGATGATCACTCAAAGTATACTTGGGTGCACTTCTTAAAGAAGAATTTTGATACCTTGGATGTCTTCAAGACATTTGTCAAGGCTATTTAGAATGAATTGTTATGCTCAGTGGTCAGAATAAGATCAGACCTTGGCACAGAATTCCAGTCAGAAGCCATGACAAATTTCTGCCAAGATCTTGGTATCACCCAAGAGTTCTCCTCTCCCAGAACTCCACAACAAAATGGAGTGGCTGAGAGAAGGAACAGAACTTTGATTGAGGCTGGCAGAACACTGCTGAGTGACTCCTCTCTCCCAGAATATTTCTAGGCTGAGGCTGTCAACTCAGCTTGCCATGTCCTCAATAGGGCCTCCATCAATAAGGCTTTTGGTATCACCCCATATGAAATTCTCAAGGGCAAACAACCAACCATCTCTTACTTTAGAATCTTTGGTTGCTAATGCTACATCCTGATCAATGGGAAATAACCCCTCACCAAGTTTGCTGAGAAGTGCAAGGTGGGTATCCTTGTAGGATATAGCTCTAATAGTAGAGCATATAGGGTCTTCAAAAGCACAACACATGTTATTGAAGAAACCATGCATGTAGTCTTTGATGAATTTGACCTTGTTCATAAGGAATGGTCTATCCAACCTCCAAGTGCAGGAATTTCAGAGAAATTGCAGGAATTGAGCCTTCAGGACAGACCAAGCACAAGTCAGCCTCCAACTTTAACTGGAACTGACCATGAAGTAGCTGCACAAGATGATGATCCTCAACTGCATGAAGAAACTGCTACTTTGGAAGAAGTTCAGCAGGATGCAGTTAATGAACAGGAAATAATAGCTGCCAGATTGCCTCCTGCTCTAAGGGTTGATAGAAATCATCCCTTGGAGCAGATCATTGGGGATGTTCAACAAGGTGTGACAACTAGGAGCAAGGCTCACAATGAAGCCTTATTCCTCGATTTCCTGTCACAGGTAGAGCCCAAGAAGTTTGAAGAGGCCAACATGGATCCATTCTGAATTCAGGCAATGCAGGAAGAACTCTTGCAATTCAAGAGGTGCAAAGTATGGAAGTTGGTGCCAAGACCACAAGGACACAATATCATAGGCACCAAATGGATCTTCAGGAACAAGTTGGATGAAAATGGGACAGTCATCAAGAACAAGGCAAGGCTTATTGCAAAGGGGTATAGGCAAGAGGAGGGAATAGAATTTGACCAAACCTTTGCCACAGTTGTAAGGTTGGAGGCCATAAGGTTATTCCTTGCCTATGCAACCCACAAAGACTTCAAAGTGTACCAGATGGATGTCAAATCAGCATTCCTAAATGGAAATCTGAAAGAGGAAGTATATGTAGAGCAGCCATCAGGTTTTGTTCATCCAACTTTCACATCTCATGTTTACTTCCTTAGGAAAGCTCTTTATGGTCTCAAACAAGCTCCAAGAGCTTGGTATGAGACCTTGTCTAGCTTTTTCATCAAGAACAAATTCTTTAGGGGAAAGATAGATAGCACATTGTTTCTTAGGGAAACAAGGGGAAAGCGTCTCTTAGTCCTATATAACTAGCCGACTATGATAAAAGACTCTTCACATTCACTTGCGCCACTCAAATCGACGAAACGACTCCCCACACCCATCGTACCAGCACACTTCTCTTCGACAAATGGCGCCCAAGACCGTGAAGGAGTTGCTTGAGGTATATGAGTTGGTGAGGGATGGCTTTCTCCATGCCTCACTAGAAATTCTCAGTGTCATCACCCTCGTCACTGAAGCTGGTCTGGAATTCCTGCTATATGAACCTTCTCAGATATTCAAGAATAAAGCACTGGATTTTTATACCAATGCCAAACAGTCATCCTCTAAGGATGGTCTGTCGTCTAAAATCGGAGAGATAAGGGTGAAGTTGACCCCTAAGAGACTAGAAAAGGTACTGTAATTACCTAGATTGGCAGAAGAGGAGGTGTCAGATACTGACAAGGAGCAAGCCCTGAGCAGGTGTGTCTACAGTGACCCCAAGACCTCATCTCTGAAAAAGAAGTTCTTCAATCAAAAGGGCAAGTTGCTATGTGATATAGTAGGGAAAGCTCTTCTGTGTAAACCAGGCTCTCATGACACCATTTCTCAACCAATGTTTGAGCTGGTTACAAGAATCATCTTGAAGAAAAGAACTAGGTGGGGGAATATTCTTTATCAAAGACTGAAGGAATGTCTGCAGGCCCCTAACTTAGGAAGGATCCTATCACTCAACCTACTGAAGGCATACCCAAGCCATTTCTCCTCCATCAAAGGTGTCAATATCCACTACTTAAAAAGATTGGATATCAGGACATTGGGCAGGCCAACTAGAGTCCTCCCCAAGAGCCAACCCTCTGTGGAGGATGAGCTGAAGGAGAAGAAAAAGGCAAAGAATACTGAAGCAGAAGGTGCTGAGAAATCCAGGAAGGATGATGAACAACAAGACCACATGGAAGGAGTGGAAGGTGAAGATGTCCCCAGGACAAATGTGGATGATGAACCCTAAGGAAGAGTTGAATCTCACTTTGGACCAACTCCAATTAATATTGATCCAGCTGTCCCACAAGCTGAGGATGAACCAAGGAATTCACCTCTCCACGGTAAACTAGGATCACAGTTAATCTACACTCCTCAGACTATAGATGAGTCTAGGAGTCTAACTAACACATCACTTTCTTTTCAGGTTCCCCAAGACAAAGTCCTCCACACATGGATGCTCCAAGTGAGGGGGAGTATGATTCCAGGTCTGGAGCAGCAGATGATTCTACAAGAAGTGAGGGGGAGCAAAGCTCACACTGTGAGGAAGAAGGTGGGGGTGCTAGTGAAGGGGAGCCCAGCCCAGATGCTGGCAGAGCTAATGCTCAGATTGAGGAAGAGGTCAATAAGATAATTAACAACAAGTAAGTTGAGTTACAGCCAGACTCTCTACTCCCCTCTGATGAGCTGCCAAGACCTGAACCTACAGTGGAGAAGGAAAAGAATAGGGCTGAAGAGGTAGTGGAGAAGGAAAAGAATAGGGCTGAAGAGGTAGTGGAGAAGGAAATTGCTCAGGAAAGGCCAGCAGATGTGCTGGACACATCTGACCTGCTAAACTCAATAAAATCCATTATTGAGGGTCAGATGTTCTCTGTCAAGGAGTACATTGAAGAAAAAGTTCATGGTGCCACTGCCCAACTCAAAGATGAGCTAAATGCTACAAGGGAAGCATTGACTCAGGAGATCCAAGCCAGTGAACAGAGAATGGAATCCAGGGTGGCAGTAAGAACTGAGCTGAATACTCAGGTCCAAGGTGTCAAAACAGCATCTGCTCATATCCTCCAGCAGATGACCAGATGGATTGAGATGGCTAAAAGCACTGTTGCTGCCCAACACACCATACTGAAGCAAATTGCAGACAAACAAGGGGACTCAACAAGGGGCATTGCCTATGTAAAACATCAAGTCTATAAGAATGAAAATGTTTGGGAGAAGGCAGTGGACAGAATGGTACAAGTGGCCAATACAACCAACGGCCATGTCATGTCCCACATTGACAAGGCTAAGGAAAACATACTGGATGATGTGAACAGTACTTTCCAAACTCTCTCCCAATCTATATTTGACCAACACTCTGAAATTGAAAAGAGGATATATGAAGAGAGCAAAAAGGGGGAGGAAAAAGTTGCCAAGCTAAGTACAAGCCTGGAGGAGGCTCACATAAGGTTGGACACCAACCTGGAGAATGCCCACCAATAGCTACACACTAACTAGGAAGTAGCCTACAAGAAAGTGGTGGAAGAAGTCAACAATTCCTCAAACAAAATTCAAGATAAACTTCTAAGAGTTGTTAAGATGGTAAATGATGATCATAGGGCCACAAGTCTGAAAGTGCTACAAGGAACCAGAATTGCCTTAAATCTTCCTATGCTGAACCCAGACAGACCTGAAGAATTTGATTTTCAAAGTCAATCTGAACAGATTCAAGATGAGTGGGAAGCAAAGAGGAGAAGGAGAGAAGGCATTCAGACTGCTGAAGAGTACATGGACCAGAAGAGGATGGAAAGGGTGGATGATCCATTTTCTGAGGAAGATAATATGGAACTGGATACTATAGTAGTCAACACCTGGGTTAGCCATGGCAATCCACTCAAGGATATTGACCATGTCTACTCATCTTCTGAATGGATCAAGCATCTTGAGAGGGAGTCACTAAGGGAAATAATCTACAAAGAAACTCTGGTGAGAAGGGAAACCCCTGTGAGGATACCCCCAAGATATTTTCCAAAGCCATTCCTGTACTTCAAAAGGAAGGAAAATATGAGGGCTACTGCTGAAGCAAGGAAGAGGAAGTCCATGGAAACAGGAGAAAGCTCCTCATCAACCCAGGGATCATCCAAGAAAATTCTATACTTAGGAGTTCCTTAGGATGTTTGATGTAACAATGTGATTTGAACTGATAGTGTATATCTGTTTTGGACAATTGAATGAAATGATCATTTATTCCCTGAAAATTATTTTGTGTCATTTGTTGTTTATGTATGTATGTTGCATTTGAATATCTATGCTTTACCTTAATAGTTACTAAATATCCTGTGTACAGTACATATAGTAATGAAGAAATGCCGAGTCATTATATAATAGAAATATATGTGATGTGTCTTCATGAGTTGTTGATATGTGTACCTAATGATGCTTGGTGTAAATAAGAAACTGTTAATGTCAATGGAAATTTACTCAAGCTATATGTGTCATGAAATGTCATAACTCCACTTATTTAATCAATTTCAGTAAAATGACATATTTCTGATTAAGAAGTTACTTAGCATTGGCAGGTGTTTTGCCCTCTTCAAATAGGGGGAGATTGTTGGGAAATTGCCCTCAAATTCCCTTGATTTGAAGAGGGGTCACTATGCAATGCTAAATACAAAATGTATTTGATAAAGTCATGTTTTTGTAAGATATACAGGCTTAGGTGACTCAAAGAGAAAGGGCCAATCATGACCTAAGATCAGGAGAAATTAACTCCTAAGAGATGGAAATTTGTCTCAGCTGAACCGCTGAGACGAAGGGTCAGATCCGCTGAGAGGAGGAGCCGTCTCAGCGGAACCACTGAAAAGGAGTAGCTGTCTCAGCTTGGGCCAACCGCTGAGAAGAATAATGTCTTAGCTGTTAATCCGCTGAGATAAGGAGCCGTCTAAGTGGATCCGCTGAGACAGAATCAAGCATGTTATCCATTGACTAGCGCCGCCCAAAGTTTGATAAAGGCAAAAAAAGTAATAAAGTAATGCCTTTGTTGGCATGGGCAAGGGAGGTCGTGCAGATAGCCTTTGAAGATGTACAGTGCTATAAAAGCTAAACTTAGGGCAACAAAGAGAGCTCTCCTTCATTATTGAAAAGTTGTTCAAGCTGTAAAAGAAAGTCGGCTACATCTTCCTGAAGCTGCAACAGCCCTCTTGCCTTGAACAGCAGTGGTTCTCTCTTTCAGTGATTCAAGCTTTCATTCACAAGAGAGACAAGAGTCTTCTTTCTTCCATCTGAATAAGAAGACAATGGAGCTGCTCTGAACCAACCAGTCCAGGAATAGCTCAAAATTAGCATCTGCTGAGATATGTTGGATCGATTGCCGCCCTTAGAGGGGGGGGGGGGGGGGTGAATAAGGGAATAACTTTTCTTTTTAAATTTTTAGACGATTTACTAAATTGTTTAAAGTAAATTAGAATGAGATAACGATTTAGCTTAAAAGAAGAAACAATTATAATTTGCAATTTTATAGTTTATGCCAAATGAAAAAAATCAAGTAAACACAAATGGAGACATGATTATATTATATAAAAAGGTGTTTTCATAAATTTGATTTCAATATCGCTAGAAATCGGAGGCTTACAAAGTAAAACAAATTTTCCTTTTCTATACCGACTTGTATCCCCACAAACTGGTTGGCTTTAGCCAATCCCTCCCCAGATATGGCCTCAAGCTGCTCTAGCCAATCCTTCCCCGGATAAATCCTCGAGCACCCACTAGATCTAATCTCCTAGACCTAGTCGCCAACTCACGCGGCGAATTACCCCCTAAGCCGTGCAAGGACCTAGTCGCCAACACAAGGCGAATTCTACTACAAAAATTGCAATAATGAAATAATGCAAATAATAAGAACTCCCTTTATGAGATTTCTGAAGTTGAGGATGAAGGATCGTTATAGCATAAGCGAGGTTGAAGAGATCGTTCTTCGGATGCAGCGTGGTGGCTTCCTTCTCCAGAAATCTTCTTTGGCTTTGAGTGGGAGATGAACTTTCAGCAGAGTAGCAGCTCTGGAAATTTTGCCACAAGTAATCTCTCTGGAAGCACTAACTGAAATGAGAGAGAGCCCATCAATTTATAGAGCTTGAAGATAGCACATGCGGTAGCTCCTAGTGTCTGCGGTAGCATTCGTGTGGAGCGGTTGCAAAACCGTCGGCGACGTGGCTCTATGCATGAACTTGAGCTAGCGCCTGGCAGTAGCGCTAGCGCCTACGTTAACCCCTAATGCTGGCGGTAGTGCATTCTTCCAGATGTTTGAATTCAGCTACATTCTACCTGTGGAGTATTGCAGCTATAGTTCCTGCACACTATAAACACACGACAAGCAAGATCAAATACAATTTGGGGTTTGTTATTCTTAAACAAAGGGATGTGACACACATGTCCAACAATCTCCCCCTTTTGATAATAACAAATCCTCTTAGCAAGAAATCAACATTAGTGTTTATAGTATAAGGTAAGCATGATAAATAGTGCAACTATAGAATATGATAAGCATGAGAAATGTGCATACTCCCCCTATCTTAATGCTCCCCCTACATAAATGTAATTTATGTTTTACTCCCCCTAAATGATAGATTACATGAATTATTCTCCCCTTAATCTTCTATATTTCTCCTATATAGATTTCTTCAATCAATCTCCCCCTTTTGGTATTATCAAAAGAAGGTAGGGTGAGGGTAGTAAGGAGGCATTCTTTAGGCTAGTTATAAATCATGATCGAGCTTTTGTAATATATGAAATGATAAAGAGTTTAAGCATAATATTGAAGAGATTTCAAATAAATAGATAAGAGTTTTAAGCAAGCGAAAAATTATAAGAAACATCTTTTTGAAAAAAAAAATCATAAGTATAAATTTTGGAGTTTAAGTTCAAAATGTAAAGATGTTGTAACCTTTTGGAAATCTCATAGTTTTACATAAAGATACCAAGCATGAGATGAACATATTAAAAAGGGAATATACTACAATGTTACTTAAATTTAAGTTCAAGAAATACCAAAACATTGTAGAGATCATGCTAGGTTATCTAGTGCATTTTTTATATAAAGGGTAGTATAGATAAAGCATTAGAATCCAATACTCATGAGAAGAAGTGTTATGAAAGATAATCGTGTGCACAAAAGTGTATTTTGGGCAATGTTAACAATTGATTTAAATCACAAAAAAAATATATGTAGAGTAAAGTGCACAATAAAACATAAGTAAATTAACTTTCACACACTTTAATGCACACTATTTTATAAAAAGTGGTGTATCAATCAAGGGTTGCACAAGACACTTTACTATTCTATCCAAGGTGCTCAACCTCACAATGCTTATGAAGACTTATCAGGAGGTTCAAGTAGTGCTTGGTGGATTTATATTTGTCCATATATATATTTTTTTGTTAACATTTGTGAGACAACATTCTCCGAATACACTTGTTTTGCAAACCCAAAAATTTTATACTTTAACCACTTTTTTAAATTTCACAAGTGCAATTCAAATGTAGTGTAGGTAATAAACTTATGTAAGTTTTAATTCATTGTACAAATACTATACACAAGCAAGCATTTTTAGATTTAAACACACATGTTGATTACCAAAATAAGTGAGTTAAAGGTATCATTATCAATCATAATACATTTACTCATACTTAGAGGCATGCTAAGCTTGGTTCTACACATATTTTCCAATACAATTGATGCACTTTAAATAGATATATCAAAGCATGATAAACAAAACAATGTTCATAGTAATTTGAAGGAATAAATTTTAACATTTGTAAATAGTTCTAAATAATAGAATTCATTCATGCTTGATATTAGCAATAAAGATCATACAGTTTTTTTTGTTTTGAATATTTTTAATGAAATAAAAACAGAAAAATCACAAAAACATATTTTTGTATTTTTGAATTTTGAATTTTTGTAGTTGATTTTTCATAATAAAAACAAAAATAAAATAGTGAGAAACACAAAAAACAATTAGTACACATAAACTAACATATTTTTAAGGATTTTTAGAAATTTTGAAAATCACAAAATTTAAACATTCACGCTAGCGCGGGAAACAGTAAGTGAAATATTGAAGAATTTAAAATTCTATTTTTTGATATTGATTAGGGGTCTTAAGAGTAGTCTTATGCAGAAATTTAGTAATTTTCAGAGATGCCTTGATTGCTCAAATTGCATAAAACATTAGCGTTTTACATGTTATTCATCCTAAGATGTCTAAGACTCCTAATTCCAACCTTAACATTTGAAATCTTGCATATGGAAGAGGTTTAGTGAATATATCAGCAAGTTGAGAGTCGATGCCAATGAAACTTATTCTAACATTTTCCTTCTTAATGTGATCCCTTATGAAATGATGACGTACATCTATATGTTTGGATCTAGAATGGTGTACCAGATTATTTGTGAGATCAATGGCACTTTTGTTGTCACATTTTAATTCAATAAGTTTTAGATGAAAACCAAAGTCCTCTAAAGTTTGGCTCATCCATAGTGCTTGTGCACAACAACTCCCTAATGCAATGTATTCGTCCTCCATGGTGGAGAGTGTAACCGAATTTTGTTTCCTACTAGACCATGCAACTAATGAAGGTCCTAGAAAATGACAAGTACCACTAGTGCTTTTTCTATCAAGTGAACAACCGGTGTAGTCCGAATCGGAGTAGCCATGATGTGTAAATGAATTATTGTGCGGGTACCATAATCCTAATCTAGATGACCCAATGAGATATCTAAAAATTCATTTTACCGCTTTTAAATGAGATTCTTTTGGATTGGCTTGAAATAGAGCACATAAGCATACGACAAACATAATATAGAGTCTAGTTGAACTTTGATAAAGTAGAGATCCTATCATACCTCTATATAAAGTTTGATCTATAGAAATTCCTGATTCATCTTTTCCTAATTTTAGTGATGCACTCATTGGTGTAGAAGCATGTTTAAGGTTTTCAAATCCAAAACGTTTAAGCATATCATGGACATATTTAGTTTGACATACAAAGAAACCATCAATTCTTTGTGATATTTGAAAACCAAGGAAATAAGAAAGTTCTCCTACAAGACTCATTTCAAATTCATTTTTCATCACTAAAATAACTTCTTTACACATCTCTTCATTAGTAGATCCAAAAATAATATCATCAACATATATTTGTAAAATAATCATATCATCATTGTTGTGCTTAATGAAGAGAGTATTATCCGCACTTCCCATAATATAACCGTGCTTTAATAAAAATGATGTAATTCTTTCATCTCATGCACGGGGCACTTGTTTTAAACCATAAAGTGCTTTCTCTAGTTTATAAACATGATTTGGAAATTTTTCACTAATAAAACCGGGGGTTGTTCAACATAAACTTCTTCTTTTATAAACCCATTTAGAAAAGCATTTTTCACATCCATTTGAAATAGTTTTATTCTTTTAAAGCTTGCAAATGCTAGAAAAATTCTTATAGACTCTAATCTAGCAACAGGTGCAAAAGATTCATCAAAATATATCCCCTCGATTTGAGAATATTCTTGTGCTACTAATCGTGCTATATTTCTAGAGATTCTTGACTCACCATCTAATTTATTTTTAAAAATCCATTTTACACCTACAACCGGGTGATTAGATGGTCTTTCAACTAATTTCCAAACATTATGT
The DNA here is from genome assembly GCA_033032865.1 of Dactylorhiza incarnata. NCBI lineage: Eukaryota > Viridiplantae > Streptophyta > Magnoliopsida > Asparagales > Orchidaceae > Dactylorhiza > Dactylorhiza incarnata. The sequence goes on from JAWHQI010000013.1 coordinate 5,210,432, forward strand.
CGCTCAAATTGTTCTAACTCTTCATTCATAGCCAAAAACCAAAATTCATCATTTAAAGCAGTAGAAACGGTTTTTGGTTCTATTTCAGAAACAAAACAAATATTTGAAAAAGATTCATGAAGAGAAGAGCGAGTTCTTACCTCGATGGATGAATCACCAATTATCAATTACTATGGATGATCCTTTGTGAATTTTAAGGTACTTGGAGGTACATATTCATCTTCCTTGGCCTCCTCTTCTTCTTCTTTGGAAGGTTCTTTGTCACCATGCTCCAAAGGTGGTAATAGATCATCCTCTTGCCTGCGGAAAGTTTTTCTACACAAGGAACAAACTCATCAAATTTTACATTTATTGATCTTCGACTCTACTAGTTCTTTTATTAAAAATTCTATAAGCTTTACTAGTTGAAGAGTACCCAAGAAAAGTTCCTTCATCACATTTTTCATCAAACTTTCCCAAGCTATCTTTGTATTCAAAATAAAACATTTACAACCAAAAACTTTGAAATAAGATATATTAGGCTTCTTTTGAAAATAGAGTTCATATGGTGTGAGATTAAGAGATGGGCGAAGCATGATTCTATTCATAACATAACATGATGTATTTACGGCTTCGGCCCAAAAGGACTTAGGTAATTTATATTCACATAACATAGTGCATGCCAGTTCTTGAAGTGTCCTATTCTTTCTTTCTACAACACCATTGTGTTGTGGTGTGCATGGTGCAGAAAACTCATGTTTAATGCCTAACATATCACAAAAGGATGTAAATTTTTTATTTTCAAATTCTCCTCCATGATCCGAGCGAATGCATTTAATTTTTAAATCACTTTATTTGAATACGAGTACATAATTTTGCAAATTCACAAAACGCATCGGATTTGGAAGAGAGAAATAATGTCCAACAATATCTTGAAAAATCATCTATTAAAACATATGTATATAATCTACCACCAAGACTTGGAGTGCTAACGGGACCACATATGAATTATTTGCAAAGGTCTTGTAGTAGAAATGAAATTTTTTCTTTTGAAAGAGGATCTAGAAAATTTACCTTTTTGACATGATGAACAAAGTGAAGGTAAAGTTTCATTTAACATAGGCAATCCTCTAATTAAATTACTTTTGGCAAGTTTTACAATGAGCTTTGTGCTAGCATGCCCTAGTCTTCTATGCCAAAGTTCTAATTCATCATTTTTAGTGATAAAGCATTTTATAGATGATTTAGAAAGATCATGAAAAGAAACAATATAAATATAATGTATTCTTGGTGCAGTTAGTAAAATATCTTTTGTAGTAGGATTAGATATTTTGCAAAGATTAGTGGAAGATTCAAATAACACATCTAATCTTTTATCACATAATTGGCTAATAGAAATTAAGTTGTGTTTTAATCCTTTCACATAAAGAACATTAGATATAGTAAAGGATTTGTTACCAACTGTACCAATTCCCATGATCCTTCCTTTTCTGTTATCACAAAACGTCACGATCCCTCCCTTCTTCTTTTCTAGGCTAAGGAACTTTGCTTTATTGCCCTTCATGTGCTTGGAGCATCCTGAATCCAAGTACCACGCGTCTTCATTGTCCTTAGCCTGTCTGCACATCTAGAAAGAAGATGAGAGTAAAGATCAGGATACCCAAGTGGAATCACCCATAGAATAAGTGGAAGCCTTAGGTACCCAGATTTGCTTTAAAGTATTTTGTTTTATTTTCCTGCAAGAACTAGATGTGTGACCTAACCTATAACAGTTTGCACACGAAATAAAGGGGGTTGAGACCCTTTTATGGAATATTTTCTTGCTGGAAGAAATTGAATTTACAGAAGAAAAACATTTTGAGAAAGAAAATTCAGGCTTCTTGTAAGAGGTGCTAGCGCCGGCGTTAGTGGCTAGCGCCGGGCGGTAGCCCTCACCTCGATATCCGAGCCCAAATTTTCCAGAACCATGGCACTGGTTCCCTAAAATCATTTCCAGTGATTTTCGGCCTATTCCAAATTTTTTAATGCCCATGGTGAGATCATGAACTTGTGCTTTAAGTGAAAAATTTTCTTTCACAAGCATGACACACCTATTTTCAAAACCTTTTTTATTATTTTTGATTTGCAAAAGAGAGGCTTCTAATTTCCTTTCTAATTCCCCCTTCTCTTTTGTAAGTGTTTTGGTATGAGAGAGGGCTTTAGAAAGTGACTCTTCAATATCTTTTGCCAATTTAGTGGAGTGATCACACTCTTGGCAAGAAACCTTTCTCATTTCTAAAACAATTACCTTTTTGGCAAGCTTTTGATTTTCTTTAATAAGAGATTCATTTTTGCGATTCAATAAAATACTATCTTTCATATTTTTACCAAAAGCTTTGCAAGTTTTAAGGAATTCATTAAAGAGTTCATCATAAGTGGGAGGAGTTACCTCAGTGTCGCTAAGAACACTGGTGTCGTCGCCGTCGTTTCCATGTCCCATGAGGCACATGTTTGCTTCCTTATCTTCGCTTGATGAAGACCCGCTTGATTCTTCAGAGGAGGAGGAGGAGTCATCCCATGTTCTAGCTTTTAGCACCTTCTTCTTCTCCTTCCCTTTTGTGCCGCTTTTCTTTCTTCTCCTTCAAGAACTTTGGGCACTGGCTCCGAATGTGCCCGGTCTTCCTACAATGAAAGCATTCCGGTGGAGGTCTTTCTTCTTCATCGTCGCTCACCTTTTCCTTCTTTGAGGATGACCCTTTCCATCTTGCATCCTTTTGGATAAATTTACGGAAAGTGTTTCGCCTTTCCGTATTTCGCATGAACTTTCGGAAGTTCTTCACCAAAAGGCTTTCTTCATCTTCCTCCTCATCCTCTTGGCACTCCTTCTTTGATTTTATTGCCAACGCCTTCTTCTTTGGCTCCTTGTTGTATTCATCATGTTGGATTATGAGTTCTACCTCATGGGTTTTGAGATTCCCAATGAGGCTCTCAACTTGGAGCGTCCTTAGATTGTGCAATTCTGAAATGGCCGTCACCTTCGGGTTGAATTTTGGTGGAAGGGAACGAAGGATCTTTCGGACCAAGTCGCGGTTGGAGAAGGTCTTTCCAAGAGGTTTGGAGGCATTGACGATCTTGGTGAAGCGCATATGGCATCAAAATCTTCAGTTTCATCAATCCAAAAATTTTCATATTCCAACTCAAGTTAGAAAAGCTTTGAATCTTTAACCTGCGATGTACCTTAATGAGTAACATCCAAATGATTCCAAATTTCATATGCAGTAGTACATGCAGAAATTCTATTAAATTCATTTCTATCTAACGCACAAAATAAAGCATTCACAGCCTTGGCGTTATTTTTGCATTTTAGCTTATCCCTACCATCCCATTAATCTTTTGGTTTATCTAAGGTTATCTCTCCAGCTACAAATGTAGGAAGAGAGTATTCCTCTTCAACCATATTCCAAACCTCAATATCTAAGGTCATAAGAAAACAACGCATCCTATTTTTCCAATAATTATAATCTGACCCGGTAAAGAGTGGAGGTATACTAATTCACTGACCCTCGGAAAAAGCATGATCATAAGACACCATTATTCCTAGTTTTTAAACTGTTTGGAATAACCTGCACTCTGATACCACTTGTTGGATCGATTGGCGCCCTTAGAGGGGGGTGAATAAGGGAATAACCTTTCTTTTTAAATTTTTAGATGATTTACTAAATTGTTTAAAGTAAATTAGAACGAGATAACAATTTAGCTTAAAAGAAGAAACAATTGTAATTTGCAATTTTATAGTTTATGCAAAATGAAAGAAATCAAGTAAACATAAATGGAGACATGATTATATTATATACAAAGGTGTTTACATAAATTTGATTTTAATATCGCTAGAAATCGGAAGCGTACAAAGTAAAACAAATTTTCCTTTTCTATACTGACTTGTATCCCCACAAACTGGTTGGCTTTTGCCAATCCCTCCCCAGATATGGCCTCAAACCGCTCTAGCCAATCCTTCCCCGGATAAAGCCTCAAGCACCCCCTAGATCTAATCTCCTAGACCTAGTCGCCAACTCACGTGGCGAATTAACCCCTAAGCCGCGCAAGGACCTAGTCGCCAACACAAGGCGAATTCTACTACAAAAATTACATTAATGAAATAAAGCAAATAACAAGAACTCCCTTTATGAGATTTCTGAAGTTGAGGATGAAGGTTTGTTTTATCATAAGCGAGGTTGAAGCGATCATTCTTCGGATGCAGTGTGGTGGCTTCCTTCTCCAGAAATCTTCATTGGCTTTGAGTGGGAGATGAACTTTCGGCAGAGTAGCAGCTCTGGAAATTTTGGCACAAGTAATCTCTCTAGAAGCACTAACTGAAATGAGAGAGAGCCCATCAATTTATAGAACTTGAAGATAGCGCCTGCGGTAGCATTCGTGTGGAACGGTTCCGAAACTGTCGGCGGCGTGGCTCTGTGCACAAACTCGAGCTAGCGCCTGGCGGGAGAGCTAGCGCCTGCGTTAACCCCTAACATAGGCGGTAGTGTATTCTTCCAGATGTTTGAATTCAGCTGCTTTCTACCTGTGGAGTATTGCACCTATAGTTCCTGCACACTATTAACACACGACAAGCAAGATCAAATACAATTTGGGGTTTGTTATTCTCAAACAAAGGGATGTGACACACATGTCCAACAAAATATTCTACTGATACCTTAATCCAAAGCTTCCAATCAGATTGAATCAGTAATAGAGGTTATTGTTCTATCATTAATTTATTTTGTAAGAGCTATTCAGCTCTGAGAAGATTGTAATAGGTTATTGCCTGAAGTTGGACCGGGAGGTGGTCTGAGTGGTAGGAGGTGGATTCCTCTGAGTTGTAGGGCTGATGTGCATGAGGTAGGAACTGGTGATAGCTCTGAGCTATATGGACTATTATCCTGAGGTAGGATCATCTGTGATCTGAGAAGTTCTGAGGAACTTGTGGTGTAAGCTCAAAAAGCTGAGAAGATAACTTGGAGGAGTATCTTTGACCCTATCTAACATTGGAGTTAGAGGGGTGTAGGGGGGACAGTGGACTACCCATCACTTGGGGAACCACTATAAAATCCTTTGTGTTGTGGCTGTGATTTTATGAGCTTGAGTTAATTGGTTTTGTAGGCTTATTGGGCTACTAACAACTCTAAGCTTAAAAGAAATAAGAAAAACCTATTCACCCCCCCCCCCCCCCCCCCCCTCTGGTGATTTAATCTACACCCCTAAGTTCTTTCAATATCTATTTCTTGAGAAAATCCTTGCTGTTTTTCGCAGCAATTTTACTTATTAAAAATAGATGATAATATGATGTAATAAATGTTGAGGATTTAAGATAGAAATTACTCCCTTGAATGATTTGTGTTCCTTATTCATGACCTACATCACTCTTCCCACTCAATTTCCTCTTGAGTGGGACCTTCCCCAACCCTGCACAAGTGAATCAAACATTAGATAGAACCCAAGTTACCTTGGGCCCTTTGCTTTTACCATTGTAGGGTTCAATGAAAGAATAGGAGGGTCTTTCATGATACCCCTTGGGATGATAAGGAATGGATTTCCCAGACCTATTATCTTGATACTTGAAATGAGAGTAAAATTTATCTAAGTAAAGAAGATCAACAGAATGCTTTTATTTCCCTAGGCTTTTCTCTGACCTTATGATTCTTGCCTAGGAATTTTTCTTTCTTATTTAGATTTACCCATTTAGGTTTAACTAACCTATCTATATCACTGCTATCTTTACCTTTGGATAATTCACCCTTCTCACTTGATTAATGATCAGTAGGTCTTACAAAGGAAACTGGATTTTTCCAGGCAGGTTTCCTAGATGACTCTGTGTTCATGGAGGGCTCTGCTCTTAAACCTAGGTGATTAAATCTCATAGAGATATTTTCTGTGATATCCTTGAGCGTATGACTCCTCCCATTGAGTGTGTCCGCAAAGTCCTTTGCCTTTGCTAGTTCTAATTTTAGTTTTGTGTTTTCCTCTCTAAGCTTAATCAATTCTAACTCTTTATCTTTAAGTTCATTAGTTAGATTTTGATTTATTAAGAATGTATCATCTTTCTTAAGATTCTCTAATTCAGACCTAGCAATGTTCAATTCTTTTCTACTCTAAGATGATCTATGCAGAAATCTTTAAAACATGATTTAAAATCATCTGAAGTAAAATCAAATTCATCAAAGACAGATGATACCTGATCATCTTCATCATCTGATGCCATTCCCAGTGCCATCATGCAAGCTGCTACAGCTTCTGCTTCATCATCACTCTCAGATGATGATGAGTCTAGCTCTGCTTCAGAATCACTCCATGTCTCAGGAATAAAGCCTTTGGCTTTCTTCTTGTCCTTTCCTCTGAAGGACTTCTTCTTCTTCTTCTCATCCTTGTTGTTGCTTTTCTCCCTTTGCTCTTATGGGCAGTTAGGAGCAATGTGCCCTGGTTTGTTGCAGGTATAGCAAATAACCTCCTTCTTTGGAGTCTTATCATACCTGGGCCTTGAGTCCCTTTCTCTTCTCCTTGAGTCCTCAGTCTTTACCCACTTCTTGAATCTCTTTGCCAGCAGGCTGAACATTTCATCCTCATGAGTGGAGGACTCTCTTTCAGCAGCTTTGAGAGCAAGGGACCTTTGAACAGGAGCTGGAGAGGTCTCCCTTTCTTCAGCCTCAGCCCTGTTTTTTAGAAGCATCTCATCGGACTTAAGCTTTCCTCGCAAAGCTTCAGTTGAGATTTCTCTGTGGCATCTGGATTCTCTGATCGCCCAGATCCTTGAATCCCAAGAGCTAGGAAAGCAAATGAGAATCTTATCATTAATTTCAATCAAGGATATTTCCTTGTCTAATTTTTTGAGCACATTAATGATAAGACTGAATCTGTCATACATATTGGCAACAGATTCTTCAGACTTCTTTTGAAAGTTCACATACTGGGATATGAGAAGGGACTTTTTGTCCTTTCTTTCATCAGCACTTCCCTCCACCATTGTGGTGAGTGAATCCCAGATCTCCTTTGCTGATTGGCATTCAACAACCTTCTGGAAGATGTCATCTGACATTGTTGACACTAAAATATTCATTGCCTTGGCATCACATGCCTTGACCTTATTTTCAGCCTCTGTCCATTCCTTTATTAGAACAGCCTCAATTGTTGAGGATTCTCCTTCCTTTTGTCTGACTAGAGCAGGAGGACCTGTGAGAAGAACATCATAGATATCTTCATCAATGCAATTCATGTAAAGTTTTATTCTGGCCTTCTAGAGTGTGAACTTATTGAAGTTACACACTGGAGGTCTTGTTGAAGCATAATCCTTAGAGCTCATTTTCTTTATAAGATATGTTTATAGAAAAGAAATAAGAGTAGGAGGTCTTTTTGATCAAGGTGTTAACCAATTAATGATCAACCTCCCTCTGATACCAATTGAAAGTGCATAGTGTGCCTCTGAGATTCCTCTAGAGGGGGGGTGAATAGAGTTTTAAAATATTTCTATACTAACTGTGTTTAACAATAAATTACTCCAAGGAGTTATGCTTAACAAACCAGGAAGAATAAAGAATGCAGGAAATAAAGTGCAGAATAAAAGACTGGACAACACAGAAAATCACAGCATAGATACAATGAAATTTATAGAGGTTCCCCAAAATGTGGGTAGTCCTCTCTTCTACCACCTAGTAGGAATGCCCCACTATGCCTGAGTCTTTTGATCAGGAGATTCTTAGAACCAATGATCTTTTGATAAGGAGATCATGAACCACCAGATCTTTTGATAAGAAGATCTTGAACCACCAGATCTTTTGATAAGGAGATCTTGAACCACGGAATCCTTTGAAGAGGGATTAATAAAACACTTTTACATAATGAGAAAGAAGAAGGGAGAAGGTTAAAGGAATTCTGTTCTCAGAATTCTTGAAGATGGATGCATGAAGATCAGCCTATGAGTTGTTCCAAAGGATCTGCTCTTGATTAGACCCTGCTTTTAATAGTGATGATTTGCAGAAGCTTTCTATTGTCGGATCCTTTCTTCTTCCTCAGACTATGATCTGGCTACTATGAGATTGTGATGATCAGCAGCTTTCAGATCCTCTGTTCTATTTTTTGTGAAGAACAGCAGAGCTTTCCTTTCCTTTTTGTTTTCTCTATTGGAGTTCCTGAGAGAGGGAGAAGAAGAGAAAACCCTAGAAAATGAAGGAGACGCTGATAGTGATTAATGCCTTATCTGCCTCTATCTTCTCTTGTCTTTTTATTCTCTCTATTTCAAATTTGAATGTGTTTCCCTTTCTGATATGCCTTGATAAGCTAATCTGCTTATCACATTCTCTTTCCTTCCTCTTTAATTCTCGACCCGTCCACCTGGAAAGAATATGTTTCCAAGAAACCTTTTTGTCTCTATCTTTAATGCTTCTTTCTATTCCAGGAAATTATTGAGTCATTGGGGAACGGTCTTGAGAGATGTGGGCCATGAAAGAGGGATCAGAAAGACAGCTGAAAAGATATACTTTTACAGACTATATTCGACGTAGCGTCGAATTCATTTCTTCTCTTATTGACGTAGCTTCGAGTTCTTCTAGGAGCTGCTTCGATTTCATCTGTGCTCTGACTGAACTCTGCTAGTCGACGTTGCGTTGATATCTTCTCGACGCGCCTGTCGAGTTGATCTGCCTGGCTTTGAACTACATCTTCTGCGTCGAGAAGAAGTCGACGTTCCGTTGACTTTAGTTGGCTTTGACAGATATCCTCTTCTGCATCGAGTTGAAGTAGAAGCTGTGTCGATTCTCCAATTGCTTCAACATGTCCTTGACCAATACGTCGATATCTATTCGATGTAGCGTCGACTTAAGTTACTTCGATAGAAGGTTGGACCACTTGGACTTCTAGTCAGAGCAGCGTCGATATGGACTCGATGTTACATCGAATTCTATTCGACGTAAATGTTAACTTAGCCCAATTTTGCTTCCCTTGATATAATACTGATACCCTATGTTGGGTGTGACATCCTAAGACATCTAATGACCATATTACCCTCACTATACAATGGGTAATTTAATCCTAGTAGATAAAATCACTTTTAATTAATTTGTTAAGTTAAATCAAGGGTTTTTCCCAACAAGTAGTCTCAGCGATATGTACATACTTTTTTGACGATATGTCCAGTCCTTCTCGACGACTTTGGACTTAGATAGATTAGAGAAGTGTTGGACATACAATTTATTCTCTGCAGTTATAAATAGAGCATATCATCAAATATAGAGTGCTTTTATCATTGACCAGATCACTTCTTCAAATCCGGAACATTGTTGGGCACTGTTCCCAACAATCTCCCCCTATTTGAAGAAGTCATAACTCACCTCAATGATAAATTCCAAACATAAATATAATCACAATTAAAGATACTCAGACAACATGAAATGATTTAACTACCAATCTTTATATAAATAAAGTGAAATGTCTTATTCAAAAAATTTCAATCATTTGCCCAAGTCAATTTTCCAGACAAAACATTCTAGAGAAATGGTCTTCAATTCTTGTCGTTGCTCCCTTTGCCTTTCATCTTCTGCCTTTCATAGTAACTAATTGGCTTATGTATCTTCTTTGGAGAAGGAGGAGGACCGTGAGGGGAAGCCTGTCACAACCCGCATTTTCCCAGTATTTAACATACTATCAGAGTAGGGAAACTGCGCATTGTGATGCCACATCACGTAGGAGACAACCACAGACGTTAAGGCTAGCAAACTCCCTCACTTTCTTCCGATGAAAAGATAGCAATTAAAATGATAGATGTCATATGTTCTTTATGGTAAAAGGGCTAAGGTGACCGTGTCCCTCGACCAAGTGGATCAACTAGTCCACGCTTCAAAGATATAATTTATACGCGGCGGAAAAATCATTCTTTTATCGCGTAAGTGATCTAGGTGCACATGCAGACCAAGTGATGTGCTTAACATCTAAACAAGTATCTAAGCTTACTTTAAATAAAAATAGTTGTTGACGCTTTTTTTTAAATAAGGGTTATGCTATTAAAATCATGCCATGATCCAACCAAATGTGCAATGTAAATAACTAATGTGCCTCTAGTCACAAGCAGGTCCAGAGCAAGTCTCATAGCAAGATAGTAACAACAAACAAAAGTCAACACAGCAGTACTACATCCAAAAAGGCACTATGGGCGTCAAACAACTGACACGAACCCATAGGCAGGCCAGTCCAAGAGTAACCAAAATACCTCACATGAGGTAACAACCCGGCTGCAGCAACCGCACCAACTCTAGCCCGAAAGCACCCACCTGCTACTGCCCTGAACCTGAGGCATTCAAAGAAAGAACACCTCAGAAAAATGCAAGTGGTGCTAAGGAGAGACAAGGGGCACAACAAACCTCCGTAAGAACTGAGAGGGAAACAGAAGTTACAAATGTCAGTCCAAAACGAGAATGCAACAGGATATCTCTCAAGGCCAAGAGAAAAAAAGAAACAGCTACTCACTAACAGGAGTAGAAACAGAAAGATATGCCAAGGATCCGAATCGGATTAATCATCAATTTATATTTGTACATATATCAAGTTAAAGAGTCTGATCAGCTCATCCAAAAGAAGAGCACCGCACCGGGGGTAAAAACCACACCGCGTACGGCCTCCTAATCAAAAGCTTGAAAGAACACCGCACCGGGGCAAGAACCACACCGCGTACGGCCTCCAACACATTTCGGTTACGGTTAGGAAGCATCAAGTCGGGGGTAAAAACCACACCGCGCACAACCCTCAATATAGCATTTTAGTTGATTAAAACTCAACACCAAGACCATAGAGGCCCAACAAAACCATCGGCCAACAACAACATATTTCAGATTTTCTTCCCAGAGTAACAAATGACAAGGAAATGGACCAAAAATTAGGCTAACACCAAGCAGATACATAGCTAAATTCATGCAAACACTAGAAAGTGAAAGATTTAACAAGAAGGGGAAGAAATAACCCAAGGAGAGCAAGATCATCACTTGCCTCAAAACTTCTCGGTATCGCATTCCGAAAGACACCACGCCGCAGATCGGCCTCTACAACAGCGAGAAGAAACGAAATCTACAAGAAAAAGAGGTGAAACGAGGTTAGGGCAAAAAACCCCAATGAGAAAAGTTCCACGAACGGACAACGCTTACCACGAAAACGAAGCTCTCCTCGAGAGCTTTCCAGATCTATCCTTAATCGAAGATTCCGAGCACCGAGCTCCGTCGGCGGCGATCCGAAGGTCCACGAAATGGACGTCGCCTCTCGCTGCTTTCAGACGGAAGGACACGATGAGAAAGATGATGGATTGGAATTAGGGCTATCTTAACCTATTTACATTCAGCCAAGGTCATTAGCAATTACAAAATAGGGCATTACTTAGGATATATAAATTGTTTTTTTGGAGTTTTAAAACGTAAGGGGCGGTTTACGGAATTCCTAAGCGCAGGTGCACGAGAACGGGAAATAGAGGGTCAAGATTGCTTTAATTCGAAAAGTCGTCAACATGAAAGTTGTAGATCTCGTCGAGGCGAACAACTTTGATGTGTAACACTTTTTAAATCGGAGTCGTTTTGACCCCCAAATCGGCGACCGAAAGTCATGTACGCACAGGACCAAACAAAAACAACAAAAAAAAAGAACAGAGCTCCAATCGCAGAGCTCTGAGCTCCATTCAGAGATAAAATATAGGCTATGTATACTTATATTTCCCATGCTATTACGAAGGTCCAAACGAGTGCCGAAACGGACGAAATTCACGCTGTAGGCGAATGTCGACGCTATAAACCTAACGGCGAAGTCAGAATCATAATCCGACGCACCGATCTTGAGTTATAGCCTAACGAAGTTACGATAATTTATAGATTATCTAAAACTTCAAACGCGCGTCGAGCCTCCAAAAATGCTCGGATCGCGACGAAACTTGACGAGCAAGTCAAAAATAAATCAACTAAATTTTCCATTTCAAAATTTTCCAATTCCGAAACTGATTCCAAAATCTGGCCGCCAAACCTCACGAACGCGAAAACACGCAAATGGCGATGCACCGTCAACTTGATGTTAAAAGTAACGCCCTGACGTCATAATTACGTCATCACTAAATTAAATAATTACCGAAAAATCAGGGGCGTTACAGTCACCCCTCCTAAAAAGAAGTTTCATCCCGAAACTTACACACAACTCAAAACCAAAACAACAGGAATAGTTAAAGGCTAACAAAAGAATGACTTACCCGAAAAACTAGGAGAAAAGATGCGGATGAGATTCCCTCATCGCTGACTCCAACTCCCACGTCGCGCTCTCGACATCTTGATTCCGCCAAAGAACCTTGACCATGGGGATTGTCTTTCTCTGCAACACTCGATCCAGAGTCTCCAGAATACGAACAGGTTCTTCAACATACGAAAGATTAGGCTGCAACTGGGGTACCGAGTCAAGGACGTGACGAGCACTAAGAACACACTTCCGCCACTGACTCACATGAAGCACATCATGGACGCCAGGAAAGATGGCACGTAAATCCAGCCTATACGCTGACACTCCGATGCGCTCAACAATCTGAAAGGGTCCCACAAACCGGGGATCCAATTTATGATTCCTCCCAAATCTTTTAACACCAGGCATCGGAGAAACTTTCAGAAAAACCAAGTCCCCAACTGCGAATTCCAGATCAACCCTTCGCTGATTTGCGTACTTCTCATAACGCTCCTGAGCCACACGAAGCTTTTCCCGAATATGAGTTACAGCAATACTCATCTCTTCAAGGGCTTCCGGACCTAGCAATGGCTTCTCACCAACCTCGGCCCAAAACAAGGGAGTCATACAGCGCCTCCCAGAAAGCGCCTCAAATGGGGCCATCTGCAGATTTTCCTGATAGCTGTTGTTATACGCAAACTCCATAAGTCTGAGACGCTCGTCCCAAGCTCCACCGTGGTCCAAGATGTAGCATCTAATCATATCTTCCACGATTTGATTAACTCGCTCTGTTTGACCATTGGTCTGCGGATGGTACGCGGTTGAAAACCTGAGGTCGGTGCCCAAAGCTCCCTGTAAGCTCTGCCAGAATCGCGACATAAACCTGGAGTCTCGATCTGACACGATACTCACTGGCACTCCATGCAAACGGATGACCTCATCCAAATACAACTCTACTATCTTCTTCATAGAATATCCGATCTTGAAAGGTACGAAGTGCGCACACTTTGTCAATCTATCAACAATTACCCACACCGAGTCATGCCCCCGGGGAGATCTTGGCAAACTAGTAATAAAGTCCATCGATAAACTCTCCCACTTCCAACTCGGTTTGTCCAAAGGCGTCAACTTGCCACCAGGCCTTTTGTGATCTGCCTTGACACGCTTGCAGGTGAAGCACTCAGACACAAATTTAGCTATGTCATTCTTCATTCCATACCACCACACGATCTGTTTCAGATCTCTATACATTTTTGTAGAACCTGGGTGGTCGGACACACTAGAACCATGTGCTTCATCGCAAATCCTCGTCCGACTATCACCCACAGCGGGGATACAAAATCTACCTCAGTACTTCAGGGTACCGTCTTCGTCTATCGAGAAGTCAGGCAATTCTCCCTTCTCTATCCTTCCTCGGAGATGCTGAAGATCGGGATCTTCTTTCTGATGTACCCTCGTGAGGGTGATCCAGGAAGGCTCTTCCGCCTCCAAGCGAGAGGGCCCGACACTACTGCCTACAGAAATGTCCATCAAAAGGAACTCCTCAACCAAAGACTGTACGGTAAGGTTGAAGATCTGCGCGGTCTTTCTGCTCAACGCATCAGCTACTACGTTAGCCTTGCCCGTGTGGTAGAGGATGTCCACCTCATAATCAGCCACATACTCAAACCACCGACGCTGATGCAGATTCAACTCCTTCTGGGTGAAGACATACTTCAGACTTTTGTGATCTGTATATATCTTACACACAGCGCCATAAAGGAGGTGCCTCCAAAGCTTTAAGGCATAAATCACTGCCGCGAACTCCAAATCATGAGTAGGGTAATTTTTCTCATGAACCTTCAACTACCTTGATCCATAGGCTATCACTCTCCCTTCCTGCATCAGAACGCAACCTAGCCCGATGTGAGATGCGTCAACATAAACCGCATACTCCACACCCTCGGTGGGCAGAGTCAGAACTGGAGCTGAACACAATCTCCTCTTCAACTCTTGAAAGGCTTCCTCGCACCTATCGCTCCATAAAAAGGTCGTATTCTTTTGCGTAAGTCGGGTCATCGGAGCTGACAACGTAGAAAACCCCTCTACGAACCTTCTGTAATAACCAGCCAAACCTAAGAAACTCATGATCTCCTTCGGAGTAGAAGGCCTCTTCCAATCCATAACCGCTGAAATCTTGGAGGGGTCAACGGATATCCCATCCTTACTCACCACATGCCCCATGAAAGAGACCTGAGAAAGCCAGAACTCACACTTGCTCAACTTAGCGTAAAGCTTATGCTCTCTCAGAACAGACAAAGCCAACCGCAAGTGATGAGCATGCTCCTCATCATCGCGGGAATACACAAGGACGTCGTCGATGAAGACGACCACGAAATGATCTAGAAAATCCTTGAACACTCGGTTCATTAGATCCATAAAAGCAGAAGGTGCGTTTGTCAAACCAAAGGACAACACCAAGAACTCAAAATGTCCATGTCGGGATCTAAAAGCTGTCCGGGGAATGTCCGACTCGCGGACCCTCAACTGGTGGTAGCCTGAACGGAGATCAAGCTTCGAAAATCTGGTGCACCCACGCAACTGATCAAACAAATCATCGATACGCGGCAATAAATACCTGTTCTTGATAGTCACCTTGTTTAGCTCTCGATAATCTATACACAACCTCATGGAACCGTCCTTCTTTTTCACAAAGAGGACAGGAGCGGCCCATGGCGAGGTACTCGGTCTAATGAAACCACACTCCAGCAACTCATCCAACTGAGTGCGCAATTCCTCTAACTCACGAGGCGCCATGCGATATGGTGCCTTAGCAATGGGTCGAGTACCCGGTTCGAGGTCTATAACAAACTCCACCTCTCTCACCGGAGGAAGGTCGGAAAGCTTATCAGGAAAAACATCCGGAAACTCGCGCACCACCAGGATGGTCTCCACGGCTGGTACTACCTGTGCAACTGCCGAGGCACATAGCGAAACCAGAAAACCATCGCAACCAGACTCCAGAGCTCGACAGGCACATACCGCAGACATGATCGGGGAACTCTATCGAGGAAGACCATAAACACTCATGGGTCGACCGTCGCCCAATCTGAAATCCAACCGCTTTTCCTTGCACTGGATGACCGCATCGAACTTGGACAACCAATCCATCCCCAGAATCACATCGAAATCCACTAAATCCAGCATCTTCAAATTTGCGCGAACTTGGACACCACCCAAAGAAATAGGGCATTCGCGGATGCCCCGATCTGACATCACATGATCGCCTGAAGGAAACTTGACGCTTAAAGCATCCTCTAACCGGTCAACAGACCATCGGTGCTTGTCTACAAAACTCCTAGCAATGAAGGAGTGAGAAGCTCCTGAATCGAACAAAACTCGTGCCCACTTATTCCTTACCTTAAACTCACCTGAAACAAAACGGATGCAACTACAAACTGAAAAGACAAGATCTGAAAAGAAGGGAAAAAAAGACGGGGCGGGACTAACCGTATATCACGTGAGCTGATGTCTGGGCCTCGTCCCTGGTCAGCACATTGAGCTTGCCTTTTCCCGTGTCCAAAGAATGCGGGGGAGGCGGAAGAGCTTGCAAAGGAACCGCCGGAGTCGTAGCATAAGCCTTCGGGCAATCAGCCCTCCTGTGCCCCTTCTGCCCGCACAAGAAACACCCACCAGCCTTTTTGAAACACCGGGCTGCATCATGACCTGGCTTCTTGCAGTAAGAGCACACCGGGGCTCCCTTGGGTGCGTCCTGAATCGCACTAACCTTCGACGGCTCCAGGGCATCGAGCCTCTTGAAGCACCTCTCATGCACATGGCCACGCTTGCCACAGAAACTACAAGATTCTCCACTTCCCTTCCTCGAGTCCGGGCGGGAGGACTTGGAAGTCTCCCGATCATCCAGCTTTCTCTTGCCATCCTTCACTTGCTGCCCATGACTCTTCATTCTATCAATCGACTCGGCCTTCAAGGCAGCCTCCACTGCTCCAGCATAGGTCTCTGACCCATAAGCACTGGCCCACTGCTGGATATCACAATTGAGACCACCCAAAAACCTTTTCACCCTTCCTTCTTCAGAAGCCACTAACTCGGGGGGCAAACCTACTCAATTTGCTGAACTCGATCTCGTAATCACTAATGGAGAGCTGCCGCTGCTTCAGGTGTAGGAAACTGTTCATCAGACGGTCCCGCTCAACCGAAGGCAAGAACTTCTTAAGTAACATCTTCTTAAAGGTCTCCCATGAGCACCCCTCTATGAGACTCTCCTTCTCCCTGATCCACCAGCTCTTTGCCAAACCCTTCAGTTGGTACGCAGCCACCATCACCTTCGAGGCTTCCGAAATGCCCGAATAGGAGAACATCTCCTCCATGCCAATCACCCAATCATCCAAGGCCAAGAAGTCGGCTCTGCCATCATAGGTAGGAGATCCTAGCCGCTGAAAATGAGAAATGAAGTTCATCTCTAGTGGCAACACCACAGGTGGCACCAGGGGAGCAGGAACGGCTTGCGTCACTACCGGGTCTTGCTCAACCGGCCGTTGCACCGAGGCAGCAGACACCAAGGACTGAATCTGAGACTGCCTCGCAGCCAACTGCCTAGTCAAAGTCTCGTTGTTCTGGCGCAGGCTTTCAATCACAGACTCGCTCTGAGCACCTGACGACTCTCCCTCAGGCTGGGGAGTCAATCTCGTCGCTCTCCTAGGAGGCATAGTCTACAAGATAGATGGACATCTAATCAGAAACAGACTTAAGACACTTAAGCCAAACAGACTCGAAAATATCTCGGATCAATTCGGATCAGGAAAGAAAACAACCTGCTATTGCTGTTACCTTGCTCTGGAATTTCATGAAATGATGCAATGATTAAACTTAGGATGATGCACCATCATCCTATTGACTCTTGTGCTATGACATGAGTGCATGAACATTTTAACTCTCTTTTTTAAGTGATGAGTGTACATATGTCATCATGTAATCCTTAACTTGGCACGTTGTGCTTATGCAATGATATGATGTTCATGTTGTGCTATGCATTCTAAAAGAAGGCCTTAATGCATGTTATGAGCGGCGTACACATGCAATATTATGCATCTCATACTACATAACATTACATGCAACGAGAAAAAAAACACGTGCTAATGGGCATCCATGTGATGGTGGTTATGCATCCCATACTACATAACCGTCACATGTTGCCACCTATGGTGGATCCATATACAAACACATATTATGCATCCCATACTACATAATATGCCCCGTATACTTCTTATCATGCCATGAGTGTAGTGTCCATGCTTTCGTTAAGTTTTACTGATGACATATCGGTGTGTGTATGCAAATATGATCGCTTGAGGTTCTGCTTAGGGTAGCAGTCGTTCGACTTACTCGCCAAACCACCCAACTACCTTTCTCGCAGAACCTAGCTCTGATACCAACTGTCACAACCCGCATTTTCCCAGTATTTAACATACTATCAGAGTAGGGAAACTGCGCATTGTGATGCCACATCACGTAGGGGACAACCACTGACGTTAAGGCTAGCAAACTCCCTCACTTTCTTCCGATGAAAAGATAGCAATTATAATGATAGATGTCAAATGTTCTTTATGGTAAAAGGGCTAAGGTGACCGTGTCCCTCGGCCAAGTGGATCAACTACTCCACGCTTCAAAGATATAATTTATACGCGGCAGAAAAATCAATCTTTTATCGCATAAGTGATCTAGGTGCACATGCGGACCAAGTGATGTGCTTAACATCTAAACAAGTATCTAAGCTTACTTTAAATAAAAATAGTTGTTGACGCTTTTTTTAAATAAGGGTTATGCTATTAAAATCATGCCATGATCCAACCAAATGTGCAATGTAAATAACTAATGAGCCTCTAGTCACAAGCAGGTCCAGAGCAAGTCTCATAGCAAGATAGTAACAACAAACAAAAGTCAACACAGCAGTACTACATCCAAAATGGCACTATTGGCGTCAAACAACTGACACGAACCCATAGGCAGGCCAGTCCAAGAGTAACCAAAATACCTCACACGAGGTAACAACCCGGCTGCAGCAACCGCACCAACTCTAGCCCAAAAGCACCCACCTGCTACTGCCCTGAACCTGAGGCATTCAAAGAAAGAACACCTCAGAAAAATGCAAGTGGTGCTAAGGAGAGACAAGGGGCTCAACCAACCTCCGTAAAAACTGGGAGGGAAACAGAAGCTGCAAATGTCAGTCCAAAACGAGAATGCAACAGGATATCTCTCAAGGCCAAGAGAAAAAAAGAAACAGCTACTCACTAACAGGAGTAGAAACAGAAAGATATGCCAAGGATCTGAATCGGATTAATCATCAATTTATATTTGTATATATATCAAGTTAAAGAGTCTGATCAGCTCATCCAAAAGAAGAGCACCGCACCGGGGGTAAAAACCACACTGCGTACGGCCTCCTAATCAAAAGCTTGAAAGAACACCGCACCGGGGCAAGAACCACACCGCGTACGGCCTCCAACACATTTCGGTTACGGTTAGGAAGCATCATGCCGGGGGTAAAAACCACACCGCGCACAACCCTCAATATAGCATTTTAGTTGATTAAAACTCAACACCAAGACCATAAAGGCCCAACAAAACCATCGGCCAACAACAACATATTTCAGATTTTCTTCCCAGAGTAACAAATGACAAGGAAATGCACCAAATATTAGGCTAACACCAAGCAGATACATAGCTAAATTCATGCAAACACTAGAAAGTGAAAGATTTAACAAGAAGGGGAAGAAATAACCCAAGGAGAGCAAGATCATCACTTGCCTCAAAACTTCTCGGTATTGCACTCCGAAAGACACCACGCCGCAGATCGGCCTCTACAACAGCGAGACGAAATGAGATCTACAAGAAAAAGAGGTGAAACGAGGTTAGGGCCAAAAAACCCAACGAGAAAAGTTCCACGAACGGACAACGCTTACCACGAAAACGAAGCTCTCCTCGAGAGCTTTCCAGATCTATCCTTAATCGAAGAATCCGAGCACCGAGCTCCGTCGGCGGCGATCCAAAGGTCCACGAAATGGACGTCGCCTCTCGCTGCTTTCGGACGGAAGGACACGATGAGGAAGATGATGGATAGTAATTAGGGCTATCTTAACCTATTTTCATTCAGCCAAGGTCATTAGCAATTACAAAATAGGGCATTACTTAGGATATATAAATTGTTTTTTTGGAGTTTTAAAACGTAAGGGGCGGTTTACGGAATTCTTAAGCGCAGGCGCACGAGAACGGGAAATAGAGGGTCAAGATGGCTTTAATTCGAAAAGTCATCAACATGAAAGTTGTAGATCTCGTCGAGGCGAACAACTTTGATGTGCAACACTTTTTCAATCGGAGTCGTTTTGACCCCCAAATCGGCGACCGAAAGTCATGTACGCACAGGACCAAACAAAAACAACAATAAAAAAAGAACAGAGCTCCAATCGGAGAGCTCTGAGCTCCATTCAGAGATAAAATATAGGCTACGTATACTTATATTTCCCAAGCTATTACGAAGGTCCAAACGAGTGCCGAAACGGACGAAATTCACGCTGTAGGCGAATGTCGACGCTATAAACCTAACGGCGAAGGCGGAATCAAAATCCGACGCACCGATCTTGAGTTATAGCCTAACGAAGTTACGATAATTTATAAATTATCTAAAACTTCAAACGCGCGCTGAGCCTCCAAAAATGCTCGGATCGCGACGAAACTTGACGAGCAAGTCAAAAATAAATCAACTAAATTTTCCATTTCAAAATTTTCCAATTCCGAAACTGATTCCAAAATCTGGCCGGCCAAACCTCACAAACGCGAAAACACGCAAATGGCGACGCGCCGTCAACTTGATGTTAAAAGTAACGCCCTGACGTCATAATTACGTCATCACTAAATTAACTAATTACCGAAAAATCAGGGGCGTTACAAAGCCAGCTTGTGATTCCTTCTTCTTTCCTCATTTCTCAAGTGCAGATTCCAGTCAACAGAATAATACACTCTTTCTGAGCCATCTTGGAGATATCAAAATTCCATCCAAGAGTCTGAGATAAGGTTCCTAAAGGTGGGACTTCACCTTCCTGATTGTGGATCCTGCTCTAGTTCCCTTAGTCTCTTCTGTGTTTACTTCTTGCTTTGAGTTCTTTTCCTTTTCCTTGAAGTGGAAGATTCTCCAGTTTCAACACCATATTCTTAAGAGGCAATACTTTTAGAGGGTTCTGCCCTTTCAAATATAGAAGGAGGCTTTTGTAAGGCTTGCTTAACTTGATTTACAGTCCATATGTCCTGATTAGAGCCTGCATTTATTATTGTCCTCTTCCCCTTTAGGACTTCTTCAACCATATGATCATCCAAGGCTACTTGTGTCAAATTGATCCTTTCATGTAGATGTTTCTCAACCTCATCCAGATTATTCCTTACTTCCAGCAAATGACCTTCTAGGGTTTGAGTGTCAACTTCACTCTGTTCAAAATTTTCTCCCTATCATCATCCATGAAGTTTGATATCTGCTGAAAAGCCCTCTCAACATCACCTGATACGGCGCATTGGTTTTGAATAATTTGGTGAGTTTGATGCCCAACCAAGTTGATTTGTGTACCAAGATTGTCCATGGTTGGAGCTACTATATGAATGAAATCAGTATGTTGAGTGTTGTGATGATGCATATCATCCTTCACCATGTGCACCTCAACCTACATCTCTTGCCTTAGGCCATCCACTGTCTGCAGAATAAATCTTTCCATTTTTTGCCTGTGAACATTCATAAGTGCTGAGATCATATAGAACATTGGACTAGAGTGTTCAGAGGATGTTCCAATAGCATTCAGCTCAGGATCACTTTTAGGAGGAATGTCATTACCCTGAAAGTTATGAGAGTATATTTGCACCTGCAATCCTTCTAGCAGTACTCCCTTTCCTTTGAATAGGACTAGGTCAAGCCCACTATTGGGTTCTGCTCCTTCAACAACTGCTGGCTCCTTGCCTGCAACTTCCTCAGCTTTTGGCACTGTGCCTGCAACCTTCTCAGCTTCTAAGACATTCTTCTCCTGAACTCTTTCCTCAAGAGTAGTCCTATCCTTGTCAGCAACAATCTATGCACCCTAATCTCCTAGGGTAGATCCCCCCAGATGGGTCTCCCCCTCAACCATCTCAATATCTTAGAATGAGCTCCCATGTAGGAACTCCCCCTCAACTAGATCACTACCCTTAATAGGGCTTCTCCTCTCCTTAGCATCCTTGGATAGATTAGGATCTGTAATTGATGAAGCCTCTCCTTCTTCAGAACTACTTGAGGACTCTTCCTCCTTTGAATCTACAGCTTGTATAGCTTTCTTCTTCTTCTCTTTCTTTGAAGATTTAACATCCTTAGGTGATTTAGAGATAACTCTATCCCATCTATCCAGCATCTTGGAGTCCAACCTCTTAGAATAGTGCAGAGGTACTTCCACCTTCCTCTTCAGCACCTCCCTAAGGGATTTTAGAAGGAAGATAGATAAAACTCTTCCATATGAAGGGGTCTTCAGGCAGCTTTTTATCTCTTGAAACAAGAATTCTCTCCAGTCAATCTTCTTTGAGAGAAGTATTCCGCACATTACCTCAAACATCTCCTTAGAGATTCTATCATGAGAACCAGGCTTGCATATCATAACCTTCCCAACTACATCTGCTAGAAGCTTCCCTTTTTGATTGAATTATCCTCTTTTAATACCATAGGTCTTTCCATTATGCCCACACTAGGCATACCCGGCAGAAAGATCTTTAGCAGTCAGCCCTTCCTCTTCATCTTCTTCCTCCATCCTTGGTAGTCTCAAGGCTTTTCCCAAACTCTTGGCAGACACCTATACCTTCTTCCCAGTCACTACTAATTTTAGAGAGGATTCAGAATGATTGACTCTTGCTCTTTCTAAGAACTCTAGGAGCTCCATATTCATGAGAACACAAGGTTCACAGAGAAGATTCTCCAGTCCTGCAGACTCCAGCAATCCAATCACTGACCTAATCTCTTCAGAGCAGGAGTTAAATCCTCCTCTTTAAAGCTCACACCTGGAAATGACAGAAGATTCTTCCTTCTTAGGAGTCATTGAAGGAGAAAGTCGAGAACAAACGATTGTCGGAGATGAAATGGAGGTTTGTCGCAAAAATGAAATGAAAGTGTAATTTTTATCTTATGCATTCATTCTATTTATAGTGAAGGTAAATGAAGGGGCGCGTACCTTTTTGTTTTGATTAATACATTAAAAGACCATTGAATGGCTCTGATTAAGAGATCCAATATTGCAATATGTATCTAGATTCTATTTCGACGATACATCATTTTGTCATCGAGACTTGTTGCCGCCATGCATCCTTACAACTGAGTCTATTTATCATCGAGATTTGTGCAATGTCGTTGAGATATTTGAATATGTTGTTGAGACAATCATCGGATACTTTTCTGGCTTAGGAAATTTTCTGCACTTCTTAAGAGGTTCCTGCAGCACTTAGCATGCATGTTATCTGTGACAACAAATCAATGATTATAAGTTAAGAATGAGTTAGAGATTACTCTAAGTTTAACATCCCCAGTTGGAATTTGAAGAAGTTAAACTTAGCTTCATCTTGGGGCTTTGTGGATATATCAGCCACTTGTTTGTCTGTGGGAACAAACTCAAGGATGTTATCTTCATTCTCCACATGCTCCTTAATAAAGTGATACCTTATATCAATGTGCATAGTCCTGCTATGAGAGACAGGGTTCTTGGCAATTGAGATAGCACTTGAAGAGTCACAAAACAAAGGTGTTTTGGTCATCTTCAAATTGTAGTCTTCAAGCTGATGTTGGATCCACAATAGCTGAGCACAGCAACTCCCAGCAGATATGTATTCTGATTTTGCTGTGGAGATTGCTACACTGGTTTGCTTCTTACTGCTCCATGAAATTAGTCTTCCTCCAAGGAATTGGTAAGTCCCAAAAGTACTCTTTCTATCTTCCTTGCACCCTGCATAGTCTGCATCTGAGTAGCTAGTTAGTTCACACCAATTGTTCCTAGGGTACAATTGGCCAAGATTGGGTGTACCCTTCAGGTATCTTAATATCCTCTTGACAGAGGAGTGATGAGATTCCTTGGGGTTCGCCTGATATCTAGCACAGACACATGTGGCAAACATTATGTCAGACCTACTAGCAGTTAGGTAAAGAAAAGACCCAATCATGCATCTGTACTTGGTTTTATCAAAGGGTATTCCCTTTCCATCCTTGCTCAGAGACACATTGGATCCCATGGGAGTCTTCATAGAAGAAGCACTCTCCAATCCAAATTTCTTGACTAGCTCTCTAGTGAATTTGGTCTGTGAGATGAATATACCATCTTCAGATTGTTTCACTTGGAGACCTAGAAAGCATTTGAGCTCTCCCATACTGCTCATTTCAAACTTTCACTGCATTAAGTTAGCAAACTTCTTACAGAGATTGTCATCTGCAGATCCAAAAATAATGTCATCCACATAGATCTGTACTAGCAGGATCTTTCCCTTTACTTCCCTTAGGAACAATGTCTTGTCAATCTTCCCCCTTAAGAACTTGTTCTCAATGAGAAAGCTTGAAAATATCTCATACCAGGCTCTAGGAGCCTATTTCAAACCATATAAAGCTTGTTGGATCGATTGGCACCCTTAGAGGGGGGAGTGAATAAGGGAATAAAAATTCTTTTTATAATTTTATGAAAATTACTAAATTGTTTTATAATAGGAAAAAGCAAAATAACAATTTAGCTAAATTGTGAGAATATCATAATAACCAAGTTTAGAAACAAGTACTAAATTGTTTTATGATGAAAGAGATTGAAATAAACAATTTAGATAAAGTAATTAGAATTGAAAACTTAGTAACCAATATTTTAGAGATTGTGCCAAAGGAGAGAAATCAAGTAAACCCAAATAAAGACATGATTGTATTTATATAAAAAAGTGTTTACATAAATTTGATTTCAATATCGCTAGAAATCGGAGGCGTACAAAAGTAAATATTTTTTCCTTTTCTATACTGACTTGTATCCCCACAAACCGGTTGGCTTTAGCCAATACTTTCCCGGATATGGCCTCAAGCCGCTCTAGCCAATCCGTCCCCAGATATGGCCTCGAGCACCCCCTATATCTAATCTCCTAGACCTAGTCGCCAACTCACGCGGCGAATTACCCCCTAAGCCGTGCAAGGACCTAGTCGCCAACACAAGGCGAATTCTCTAAACGGTTACAAAAATATATGGAATGAAAATAATGATAACAATAATTAAAAAATCCCTATATGAGATCTTTTGATGTCGGAGATGAAGGATCAATGTAGTATGAGCGAGGTCGAAGCGACCGTCCTTCGAATGTAGCATGATGTAGTCCTCCTCCAGAATTCTCCTTAAGCTTTTTGTGGGAGATCCATCTTCAGCAGCATAACAGCAATGGAATTGTGGCACAAGCAATCTCTCTGGGATGATGAATCAAAAATGAGAAAGATAACTCCATTTTATTGAACTCCGAGCTAGCGCCTGCGGTAGTACCTAGCGCCTGCACTATCATTCATGTAGAGCGGTTGCAAAACCGTCGGCAGCGTGGCGCTATGCACGAACTTGAGCTAGTGCCAGGCGGTAGCGCTAGCGCTGGCGGTAGAGCTAGCGCCTGCGTTAACCCCTAACGCTGGCGGTAGTTCTTCATCTTAGTTTTGTTGGTTCCGAGCCGCTTTCTTCCTGTGGAGTAATGCACCTATAGTTCCTGCACACTATAAACACACGACAAGCAAGATCAACTACAATTTGGGATTTGTTATTCTCAAACAAAGGATGTGACACACATGTCCAACAAAGCTTTTCTTAGAAAGTAGACAAAATCAGAATGTTTAGAATCAACAAAACCTGAGGGTTGTTCTACATATACTTCTTCTTTGAGGTCTCCATTCAGAAAAGTTGGCTTCACATCCATCTGGTAGACTTTGACTCCTTTATGGGCTGTATAGACTAAGAATAATCTGATAGCTTCCAATCTTGCGACAGGAGCAAAGGTCTGATCAAAATTAATTCCCTCCTCCTATCAATAACACTTTGCGATTAGTCTGGCCTTGTTCTTTGTATTTACCCCATTCTCATCTAATTTATTTTTGTAGACCCACTTGGTTCCAATAATGTTGTGTCCTTAGGATCTGGGAACTAACTTCCACACTTTGCATCTTTTGAATTGATTTAGTTCCTCCTGCATTGCTACAATCCAGAATGGGTCCAGATTTGCTTTCTCAAAATTTCTTGGGTTCAATTTGAGATAGAAAACTTAAGTACAATGTTTTATTCAATGCCCTGCTCTATGTTAGCACTCCTTGATTGACATCTCCTATAATTTGCTCTTATGGATGATGCCTGACATGTCTAAGGGCAACTGGCTGTCTTCTAGGGATCTCTTCTGTGGCAGGTTCTCTAGGTTGTTCTTCTTCTACTGTATCCAAGCTTTTCACAGCATCTTCTTCCAATTCCACTGTCACTGACTGACCTTAATCTTTCACTGAAGTTTCATCCTTGCCTTCAATGGATAACTTTTCCATTTTCTCTGTTCTACCTGCATCTACTAATGAACTAGACCAGCCTTTGTGAATAAGGCTAGTCTCATCAAAAACAATCTGTACAAATTCTTCTACTGCTTTGGTATTGATGTTGTACACCCTGTAAGCCTTTTATAGGAGTTGTAGCTAACAAAAATACCTTCACTGCTTTTCTCAGCAAACTTAGTTAGCTTGGATTTCCCATTATTAAGAACATAACATTGGCTACAAAAGATTTTAAAATAGGATAAGGTAGGTTTTCTGCCTTTCATCGGCTCATAGGGAGTTTTCTTATGGTCTTTGATGATGGAGGCCATATTTATCACATGACAAGTTGTATTGATAGCCTCTGCCCAGAAGTATTCTGGTAGAGAGGAGTCACTTAGCATTGTCCTGCTTGCCTCTATTAAGGTTCTATTTTTCCTCTCTGCAACTCCATTCTGTTGAGGAGTTCTGGGTGAGGAAAATTCTTGGGAGATACCCAGCTATTGGCAGAATTCTGTCATGGCTCCTGATTGAAATTATGTACCATGGTCACTTCTGAATTTGACCACAGTACAGCTCATTTCATTCTGGATCTGCCTGACATAGTTCTTCAAGTTGTTTAGGGTATATGACTTCTTTGTTTTGAAGAACACCCAAGTGAACCTTGAATAATCATCAACTACTACAAGGGTATAAGCCTTCCCACCTAAGCTGAGAACTGACATAGGACCAAATAGATCCATGTGCAACATAAACAGGCACCTTGAAGAATCTTTATTAGGGATGCTCTTAAAGATGGTCCTAGTTTGCTTGCCAAGTTGGCATACCTGGCAGGGACCTTCTTTAATGCATTTAATATTAGGTCCATTTCTAACTAGGTCTTGAGAGAAAAGCTTGCTTATGGTTTTGTAATTAATGTGAGCAAGTCTCTTGTGCCATTGAAAACAGAGAGCCTCTTTCTCATTAGCCACAAAACACATTGGCATGAAAGAATTTTCATTAAAGAAATTTTGGCAATAAATATTTCCACTCCTAGTGCCAGATAAGATAGCCTCAGAATCCAAGGACTTCTTAACTAAGCACTTATCTTTGCAGAAAATAATAACAAAACCTAGATCACAAAGTTGACTTATGCTTATGATATTGTTATTTAATCCCTCCACATAAGCTATCTTTGTGATGGTGACTAAGTCATTAGAAATGTTACCATAACCTTTAGTCGCCCCTTTTTCTAAACCTCCAAATATAATTGTTGGTAAAAGTGCACAGTGTGCCTCTAAGTATTCTCTAGAGGGGGGTGAATAGAGTTTAAAATATTTTCTACCCTAAAAGTGCACACATAATAAAAATACTAAGGTATTATGCAATCAACAAAAACCAAAGACGGAATAAATTAAATACAGTTTGCTGAAAATAAAAAATAGAAAAACTAAGATATGGACAGCACAGAAAATCACACACAAAGACACGAGAATTTTATAGAGGTTCCCCAAAATGTGGGTAGTCCTCTCTTTTAACTCCCTGGTAGGATTGCACAAACTGTGTCTGAATCTTTTGATAAGGAGACTCTAAGAACCACTGAGTCTTTTGATAAAGAGACTCTTAGAACCACTGAGTCTTTTGATAAGGAGACTCTTAGAACCACTGAATCCTTTGGAAGAGGGATTAATAAAAGTCTTTATAGTTGAAGGAAAAAGTAAGAAGAAAGTAAGAAGAAGATAGAATTATGTTCTCAGAATTCTTCAGAAGCACTTTTGCTGCTTCTGTCTTTCACAGGATCTAAAATGATGAACCTTTGCTTATGATATAGATGTTTGTAAGGGTTGTTTTGCTTGATCTTTTTCTCTGAAAGCTTCTTGTAATCTAGTTGCTATATGATGATGAAGAAGAAGCAACTGTATCTATTTCCTATGCAGAGAGAGAGCTTATGTTTTCTCTCTTAGTGTTGAAGGAGGAAGGAGATGACCCTATTCGACAGACAAAATAATAATGGGTAATTTTGAAAGTGGAGGTTAGATCTTAAGTTACTCTAGAGGGGGGGGGGGTGAATCGAGTATTAAAAACTTTTCCTTAGTTTTTATAGTGTAACTAAAATAGTGTTATATATATGTGTAAGCAGAGTGAGAAATATATAAACAGAATAACTGAATAAATAAAAGCACACAACACAGTACAAAGAAATAAACACAACCAGAAGACACAAGGAATTTATAGTGGTTCCCCAATAAATCTGGGTAGTCCACTCTTCTACCACCCTTTGGTAGGAGTCCACTAGGAGGGTTGATCAGGTGCCCTAACACCATGGTGATTTTGATCAGGTGTCCACACACCACAGAGCTTTTGATCAGGTGCTCAAAACCAACAGGATTTTTTGATCAGGTGTCTTGCCACCAAGGAACTACACTTTTGAAGGGAGTATTAACCCAGTACAAGAGAGGTGAGAAAAGGGTTCTAGTGTTCTTCTCTGTCAAGATGCTGAGAGAAGACTCTAGTGGACTTGTTATAAAGCTCCCCCTATCTGATTGAAGCATTTGACAGATGTTGGAGAAGCTTTCTCTTGAAGACACAAATCTTCTATAGCAGATTATCTGGAAGAACAGGTTCTTCAGATTCCTTGTTGCTCTTGTAGAAGACTTGAACTTGCAGCAGAATATCTGAGAGATGGATCTTGAAGATGATGTTCTCAGAGAGAAGATGAGTGTTGCTTGATGAAGAAGAAGAAGACTGAGAATGATAGATTGAAATGTTCTTCTTCTTTCTTTCTCTCTCCTTGTTGTTATTTTTCTGTATTCTAAAAAGAATGCTAATTTGAATTCTGTCGAGTGAGATAAGACAAGAATGTCTGTCTTGATATATTCTATTTTTGGAATAGAATAATCTGTCTTTTAATTATTTATTAGAATAACAACAAAGACAAAACGACTTTTGTCAGGTCCTTTAATTCCTTAGCCGTGAAAAACTCCTTAGCATTAAATGTCAACGGCTATTCTTGTCATGGAACAAAGGAAATAAGGAATATATTTGAATAATATAATATCCTTACTTGCCTGCCTTGAATACGTCCAAAAGTATTGAATATATCCGTTGGAGTCGTCGATCTGTGTTCAAAGTATTGACAAATAACTGATATAAATAATCTGGACTTGTATTTGTCGAAATAAGCCTTAATATAGAATTTGTTGAGCTCTGGCTGGAATTCGTCGAACGCTGCTCGCAATTTGTCGAATGCTGCTCAGAGAATGTCGAGCGCTGGAACTGGCTATAATACTTCAGTCTGCTAAGACAAATTCGTCGAACGATGCTAGGAATTCGACGAACGCCACTCGACATTTGTCGACACTGGGAACTTAAATTTTCCTTAAGTTCCAGCAACTCTAACAGCCTAAAAACTTGACCCTTAAACTATACAATGGGGTCAACTTGATCCTTAGTTAAAACATAGTGATCCTAGCCCAAATCAGTAATAGAGTTGTTCCAACAATCTCCCCCTATTTGGGTTAGGATACTATTTGACAATCAATCAAATAAATACAATAAAAAAACAGCAGAGCATAAAAATATATCTGACATAATGAAAATTCATTTCAGCAGATAGATTAAAAATAGTGCTCTGAGTTCATTACAATCAAAATGTTTAAAACAAGAACAGAATAAATAAGTCTGAACCTTTTTCACTTCTTAGCTGGTTTGAAGATGATTATCATGTTTGGATCTTCAGACTTCTTCTTGCTTATGTAGAGATCGTGAGCACCAATAACAGTCTGAGATTTAGCTTGAACAACAACTGCTTGTGGGTACTGCATCAGGAATTCTTCAGCATTGAAAAAGTTCTTTGACTTATACTTTTCAAACTCTTTTCTTCTGTACTCTGACATGGTTGAGAACTGAGAATGGTCTTTCCCTTCAGCTTTTGCCTTATTAATCTGAGCTGAGGCAATTGTCTCTTTGAACCTAGCCATCTGTGCTAATTCATCAGCTTCTGTATTCACTGGGGACAAAGGCCTATCATCAGAATCAATAGCTTGCAATGAAGGTTTTTCAAAAGGAATGTTTAATTTCCTGTGCAAGGATCCATTAGATATTGTAAGCTTATATTCTGTGGTTACATTCTTGGAAGGGGTTGAAGAAAATCCTGAAGACCAGGAACTCTGATAACCACTTGTGTTAGCTGGTTTACTTGATTGCTGATTAGTAAACTTTTGAGAAGTAGAAGAAGGTGTTGTTGAGCCTGCTGCTGGAGGAGGAGGAGGAGGAGGTTGATTAAACCTAACTGGCTTATCAGAATAATAACCAGTTTTCTTGAATTTCTTTCTCCTCTTAATTTCATTTCTGGAGAACTTCATCCAGTGAGGGGTATCCTTGTCAAGATTGATATTATGAAGGATGTAGTAAGGAATATCACTATCTGGGTTAGGAGGCTTGGGGACAGCTAAAGACTTTGCCTTTCTTTTCTTTCTCTTCCTTGATAAAGTATCATCAGAATCACTATCATTGTCTTCTTCATCAGAGTCAGAAGAGGGAATTGGATCATCATATAATTCATTGACCAATTTCAGAGCTTTGATCTTTTGCTCTTCAGCTTCAAAAGCTTCATCTTCTGCTTTCCAAATTTCATCAAAATCTGGAATTGGTGATTCATCAAAGATAAAAGTTGGGACATCAAAACTATTGACAATTTCCTCTGAAATTTCAATTGATTCACTTGCATGACCTTGAACTGGAACTGAACCATGAACTGGATCTGCACTTTGAACTGCAAAACTGCTGATAATCTTTTTCAGCAAAACTTTATCAGTTGGAGCAGTATAAGGAACAATTGCTCTAGAATAATCTTGATGTTTTGGCAGATTAGAGTAATTAGAACTGAACTTAGACAGCAAATGAGTAATATCTAAAGAAGGATGAATGTAGATATTATTTGTCTTTTCTATGACTGGAAATTTAGATGCTTCAACGAAATCAAACATTTCTAAATCAGAAATTTGAACTGTATCCTCTGAAACTAGAGCTGTATCTTCAACAAAAACTGTGGCCTCTGAAATAGGAGGTTCTGGAGCTTCTTCATAAGGCATCTCCCCCTGCCTAGCTTCAGGGAGACCTGAATCTAGGCCCCTAGAAGAAGGGACAAAAATAGAGGAAGGAATTGAAGATATAGTAGAAGAAAGTTCAGAGATTGCTTGAAGAATTGGATCAATTTTTGCATCCAATGTGGAGTCAAGAGTAGAAAGAATGTTATGGACTGGAGCAAGTTTTGCATCCAGGATTTGATCAATCTTGGGAAGAATATAGTCAAGAATTTGATCTGCAACAGTTTGGAAATGTAGAAATAGCATTTCAGGTTGATGAGATGAAGGTGGTTGAGAAGTGGATGGAATGGAGGTTGGTACAAAAATGTTTGCAACATTTACATTTGGAGGTGGAGAAGTTTGAGGAAGTAGAAAGGTAGATGAGGATGGAATGTCATCAATGGGTGTGGGAGAATTTGGAGGTGGAGATTGTGCAGGGGAAATATTCTGAGGTGGAGATGGGAGAGGAGGAGAAGAAATAAGAGGAGGAGGAGAAGGAGCTTCTAGAAGGGTTGAGGGAGTGACTGGATCAGTCATTGTGCCTTCAGAAGTTTTCTTCTGTGTAGCTTCTCCTGGGTTCTTCTTGGTAAACACCCTGTCCCATTTAGCAAAGAGAGCTGAGGTCAGCTTCTTGCTAGCATTAATGGTCACCTTGGGAGAGACCAGAAGGTCTTGGTGTCTTTCCTGCAAAATAATTCCAATAATTCTTCCAAAGCAGACATTTTCCTTAGAAAATTTCTTCTTAATCAATCCAAAGAGAATTGATCCCCAGTTTACTTTCTTCTTTTCCATTAAGGCCACCATCAACATAAATTGGTGCCTATTGATATAATCATGACCTGTTGTTTTTCCTAACAACACTTTGCCAACAATATCAGAAAGAAACTTATATTCAATAGATAAGTTTTTCTTAAGCAGGTGATTAGGGTTTCCAGTAGAATAACCCATCTTAATCAATGCTTCACCAATTTCAACAGAGCTGAGCTCTAACTCATCATCACCATTCACAAAACCAAAAACCTCAGTTAAAATGGTAGGGGTAAGAGAGACATGATGTCCTGAGATGGTTCCTGTCAGACTTTCATCTTCCTGATTAGCCGTAAAACACCATTCTTTAATCTCTGCTGTGTGCAGCTTTATCCTCATGCTCATTAACTTCTTTAACTGCTGCTCTTCAAACAGTTGAAGAATATCCTTGAAGACTTGGTCAGATTGAGCAAAAGATTCCATGTGGATGTCAAACCCACCATCGAACTTCATCGAGTAGAGCGCGGCTTGAGAAATCGCCATTTGTACCTGCAAGAGAGAAAGATCAAGTGCAGAGGGGAACTGGAGGGAAAAGATTTCTGTAGGCGCAATCTATTAAGAAATAAATTAGAGATTATATAGACCGGAGAAGGGGGCGCATTTGTGGAGCGGCGTTCGGCAAAAACCTAATAAAAACAGAAGTCGAAAAGACTTTAGGTCTCCGTCAGACGCCGTTCGACAAAAATATCTTTTCCGTCGACCACCGTTCGACAGGTGAAATTTTCTTTATCGATTCTGAAGATAAAAGGTTTCGTCGACCACCGTTCGACAAATGATACAAATTCGTCGTCCTCCGTTCGACAAATTTGGGGGATAAATAGAAATATTGATTTTTTTTAACATATTGAGTCTCCATCTATCATTTCTATTTGATTTATAAAGAAGATATTCTTCTTTTCATCCAATGGCTTGGTGAAAATGTCAGCTCTTTGTAAATCAGTAGAAATAAATTGTAGGCAAATTTTATTTTTATCCACATTATCCCTAAGGAAGTGGTGCCTAATTTCTATGTGTTTAGTCCTATACTATGGAGAACTGGATTTTGTGCTATAGATATTGCACTTGTATTGTCACAAAATATAGTAGAAATATTTAAGTTGACACCATAGTCTAGGAGTTGATTTTGTATCCACAACATCTGTGAGCAGCAACTGCCAGCAGCCATGTATTCAGCTTCAGCTGTTGATGTACACATAGATGTCTGCTTTTTGCAAAACCAAGACACAAGCCTATCACCAAGAAACTGACAAGTTCCTGATGTGCTTTTCCTGTCTGCTCTGCATCCAGCATAATCTAAATCTGAGAATCAAGTTAATTCAAATTCAGATGCTGTTGGATACCAAAGTCCTAGATTAGGGCAATCCTTTATATATCTCAAAATTCTTTTTAATAAAATTAAGTGAGATTCTTTGGGGTTAACTTGAAACCTAGCACAAATACAGGTAGCAAGCATTATGTCAGGCCTACTAGTTGTTAAATAAAGTAGTGAGCCAACAATTGCTCTATATACTTTTGAATCAACAGGTTTCCCTGATTCATCATTATCAACAACAGCATTTGAGGGCATGGGTGTTTTCATGGTGGAAGAATCAGACATACCAAACCTTTTCACTAATTCCTTAGCATACTTAGATTGGGATATGATGATTCTATTTGGAGTTCGCTTCACTTGAAGACCAAGGAAGTATGATAGCTCACCCATACTACTCATTTCAAATTTAGATTGTATTAGATTAGAAAATCTTTTGCACAAATTTGAATCAGTAGAGCCAAAAATAATGTCATCTACATATATTTGAACTAGCAAAGTTTGATTTTTATGTATCCTGAAAAATAGGATTTTATCTACTATGCCTCTACAGAAATTGTTTTCCAAAAGAAAACTAGCTAAAGTCTCATACCATGCTCTAGGAACTTGTTTGAGACCATAAAGAGCTTTCTTAAGCTTAAATACAAAAGAGGGTTGAGTTGGAGAGATGAAACATGGTGGTTGTTCCACATAGACTTCTTCTTTAATTTCTCCATTTAAGAATGCACTCTTCACATCCATTTGAAATACTTTGAAATTTTTATAAGCACCAAATGCAAGAAAGATTCTGATTGCTTCAAGTATTGCAACAGGAGCAAAGGTCCGATCATAACCAATCCCTTCTTCCTGTGAATAACCTTGGGCTACCAGTCTTGCTTTATTTCTCACAATGTTGACTTGTTCATCTAGCTTGTTCCTGAAGACCCATTTAGTGCCAATAACTGGATGGCCCTTTGGTCTTGGAACCAAATCCCAAACCTTGTTCCTTTCAAATTGATTGAGCTCCTCTTGCATTGCAAGAATCCAATTTGGATCTTGTTCTGCATCTATTATAGTTTGAGGTTCAACTTGTGATAGGAAACAAGTATGCATCTGATTTTGGTGTAGTTGATGCCTTGTTTGAACACCTGATGAAATATCTCCAATTACTTGTGATATTGGATGATCTCTAATTGTGATGTGGTCAACAGTTGGAGTTGGTTCAGCAATGATATATTCTTGGGGAATTTGATCAGCTGTCACTTGAATTGACTTGTCAGCAAGATCTTCTGGATGATCTTCTTCTTCACTATCTTCAAGTGTTTGAGTTGTTGGAAGTGAAGAATCTCTTTTCTCTAGATTTAGCTCACTTAGCTCTCCACATAAATCTGATACCTGCAAGGTATTTATGGTAGAGGTGGTATTCCTCTCCTCATTCAATAGGTTAGTTTCATCAAAACAAATATGCATGGACTCCTCTATTTTAAGAGTAGATTTGTTGTAGACTCTATATGCCTTACTAGATAAAGAGTATCCAAGGAATATGCCTTCAGCTGCCTTAGCTTCAAACTTCCTTAGATATTTCTTATCATTGTTATGCACATAGCATTTACAACCAAAGATCTTAAATTAGCTAACCTTGGGCTTTTTATTCTTGAGTAGTTCATAGGGAGTCTTACCCTTAAGCTTATGTATCAGGCTTCTATTTAACACATAATTTGTTGTGTTCACTGCCTCTGCCCAAAAGGAGAGTGGCAAATGAGCATCAGCAAGCAATGTAGTTGCTGATTCAATTAATGTTCTATTTTTCCTTTCAGCTACCCCATTTTGTTGAGGGCTTCTAGGAGCAGAGAAACACTACTTGATCCCTTCTTTTCCACATATTTATCTCATCAGAAGAGACTCAAACTCAGTGCCATGATCACTTCTGATCAATGCAACTACAGTAGAGTACACAGTCTAGATGGACCTGAGAAATTCTGTTAGAACTTTGAAAGTGTCAGACTTGTTCCTAAGAAAGAACACCCAAGTGAATCTTGAGAAGTCATCTACAATAACTAGAGAATAATGCTTCCCTCCTAAGCTCTGTATAGCAGTAGGTCCAAAAAGATCTAAATGCAATAAGTATAGAATCCTAGGTGAATCACTCTTGGATAAAGATTTGAAACTACTTCTAGTTTGCTTACCTAACTGACAAGCCCTGCAAAGTCCTTCCTTCTTGTATGAACCAGAAGGCAGTCCTCTGACAAGATTGTCCTTAGAAAGCTTAGAGATAGTCCTAAGGTTAATGTGTCCTAGCCTTTTATGCCATAGTTCATTTGTCTTACTTATTGAATTAAATAGACAGATGTCAGTATTGGCAGAGTCAAAATTGACAAGATAAATGTTTCCTTGTCTAATACCAGATAATACATTTTTGTTTTTATTATTGGTAATAAGACATTGGGAAGGGTTAAAGGTTACCTGATAACCTTCATCACATAACTGGCCTATGCAGATGAGGTTGTGCTTGAGACCTTTGACATATGATACTTCTTTGAATGTGACTGCTCTAACTTTGACTTGTCCATACCCTTTTGTCTGTCCACAGTTGGAGTCTCCAAAGACAACTTTGGGTCCAAGCTTTGCCTGATAATTGCTTAGGTTGGCCTTGTTTCCTGTCATATGTTTTGAGCATCCACTATCCAAGTCCCAATATTCTTTTATCCTTGGATAGTTGTGTACATGCAAAGACAGAAAAATAAACTAATTGTTTTTGACCCAGACTACCTTGGGTCCTTTTGTTTGTCCACAATATTCAGAAATAAAGGACATTTCAGGTTGATCCTTATAGCCTTGTGGATGATATCTCCTTGGAGGTATAATCCATTCAGTAAAAGGATTTTTAGTGTGTTGAGAATTAGAATTCCTGAAATTCTGTGTATAGTATATGTTCGACAAATTTAGGTAAATTCGTCGATCGCCGTTCGACGAATGTGCATGATTTTGTCGAGCGCCGTTCATATGATAACTATACTGAAAATCTGTTTTCAGTTTTCGTCGATCTCCGTTCGACAAATTTGAATCTTTTCGTCGAGCTTCGTTCGACGAATTCTTCTGAATTCTCTTATTCTTAACAGACTTGCTTGAAATGACTTTATTTGCTTCTACAACCTCTTTGCTTTTAGCAGATATGAATTTTATGGGTGTAGATAATATATTCTTCTTAACTAGATGTGGCTCACTTGATGAGGCACCCAAGCCCAGTTTGCTATTAAGTCTAGCATTAACTGTGCTTGTTATGTCCATCAGTTTGATACTTCTCCCATTTAGGGATTCTTCAAACTTCTTGGCTTCAGACAACTTATTCTCAATGAGAACAATCTGTTCCCTGGAGGCAGCCAAATCCTTTTTAAGTTTTATATTCTCTTCACTTATAATTTTCATGTCAGCTAACTTATTTCTGAGTGAGATTATTTCTTTCTCATATTTCAGTAAGTCTAAGAAAAGAAATTTGAATTCAGCCTTGAATTCAACTGAAGTAAAATCAAATTGAGATAATACCTGATCTGCATCATCTTCTGCTTCAGAGTCTGATATTTCCTTATCAGAATTATGTCATGAGGCATTGATAGCCATCATGCAGAATGATCTTTCTTCTTCATCATCACTGGAGCTGGATGAGGAAGCATATCCTGACTCACTGTCTGAGTCATATATTGCAATCAGACATTTGTCACTTTCCTTTAATTTTTCTTCATCATCATTAGATGAACTGGATGATGATTCAGATTCAGTTTCACTCCAGGATTCTGCAATGAATCCTCTTCCCTTCTTTTTGTGCTTGTGTGAGGAAGATTTGTTGGAGCTTCTTTTCTCTTCTTTCTCCTTTTTCTTTTCTTTCTTTTTCTCTTCTGGACATTCTGTCAGGTAGTGTCCAGGTTTTCTGCAACCATAACAAATAACTTCTTTAGGAGTTGATTTATCATACCTTTTCTTTTCTCTTGATCTGGACTCCTTCTTTATGAAGTCCTTCTTAGCCATTTTGTAGAATCTCTTGGCTATGAGACTCATAAACTCCTCATCTTGTAGAGTCTTTTCTTCTTCTGCATCAGCTGCTTTGAAGCTATGCTCTTTTCTTTCTTTGTTGCTGGAGATGTAGTAGATGATTCAGCTTCCCTGGACTTGATGAGCTACTCATAAGATTTGA
This sequence comes from Dactylorhiza incarnata, assembly GCA_033032865.1. NCBI lineage: Eukaryota > Viridiplantae > Streptophyta > Magnoliopsida > Asparagales > Orchidaceae > Dactylorhiza > Dactylorhiza incarnata. Next base: position 5,247,511 of record JAWHQI010000013.1, read on the forward strand.
GTTTGCCCAACAAAGCTTCAGTGGTAATCTCATTTAGACTTCTGGCTTCCTTGATTGGCCAGATTCTAGAATCCCATGTGCTGGGGAAGCACATTAGAATCTTATCATTTATTTCAGTGATAGAAATCACTTTGTCCAGAGATTTCAGCTCATTAATTATGAGACTGAGTCTGTTGTACATGTCAGCCACTGTCTCTGTGTCTCCTTTCTTGAAGTTTTCATACAGATAGATCAAGTGTGATCTTCTGTCTTTTCTTTCATCTGCAGAATCTGCAACCATGTTATTTAGTGAAATCCAAATTTCTCTAGCTGAAGTACATTCAACCACTTTTTGAAATATGTCATCAGACATAGTTTGAGCCAATATGTTCATGGCTTTAGCATCTGCACTTCTTTGCTTCTTTTGAGTTTTTGTCCACTCAGGAGGTGGGACATCATGGTTGTCTCATGTAGCTTCAGTGTTGGTTGATGTTGTAGGTGCTGGAGGCCCTGTCAGAATAACATTGAAAATTTCTTCATCAATAGAGTTCATATAAAGCCTAATCCTTGCTTGCCAGAGTGCAAACTTGCCAAAATTGCACATTGGAGGTCTTGTGCTTGAGTACTCCTTGTTCTGTGCCATGAGTTTTTAACAGAAAATAGATAAAGAAAAACTCTAAATTAATTTAAGATCTAATTGATCTTTGTGATCTAGGTGTTAGCCTGTAAATAAGATCAACCTAGCTTTGATACCAATTGAAAGTAGAGGTTAGATCTTAAGTTACCCTAGAGGGGGGGGGGGGGGGGGGGGGGGTGAATAGAGTATTAAAAACTTTTCCTTAGTTTTTATAGTGTAATTAAAATAGTGTTATAAATATATATGTGTAAGCAGAGTGAGAAATATATAAACAGAATAACTGAATAAATAAAAGCACACAGCACAGCACAAAGAAATAAACACAACCAGAAGACACAAGGAATTTATAGTGGTTCCCCAATAAATCTGGGTAGTCCACTCTTCTACCACCTTTGGTAGGAGTCCACTAGGAGGGTTGATCAGGTGCCCTAACACCAAGGTGATTTTGATCAGGTGTCCACACACCACAGAGCTTTTGATCAGGTGCTCAAAACCAACAGGATTTTTTGATCAGGTGTCTTTCCACCAAGGAACTACACTTTTGAAGGGAGTATTAACCCTGTAAAAGAGAGGTGAGAAAAGGGTTATAGTGTTCTTCTCTGTAAAGATGCTGAGAGAAGACTCTAGTGGACTTGTTGTAAAGCCCCTGTCTGATTGAAGTATTTGACAGATGTTGGAGAAGCTTTCTCTTGAAGACACATATCTTCTGTAGCAGATTAATCTGGAAGAACAGGTTCTTCAGATTCCTTGTTGCTCTTGTAGAAGACTTGAAAATGCAGCAGAATATCTGAGAGATGGATCTTGAAGATGATGTTCTCAGAGAGAAGATGAGTGCTGCTTGAGGAAGAAGAAGAAGACTGAGAATGATATATTGAAATGTTCTTCTTCTTTCTTTCTCTATCCTTGTTGTTATTTTTCTGTATTCTGAAAAGAATGCTAATTTGAATTCTGTGGAGTGAGATAAGACAAGAATGTCTGTCATGATATATTCTATTTTTGGAATAGAATAATTTGTCTTTTAATTCTTTCATGGAATAACAACAAAGACAAAACGACTTTTGTCAGGTCCTTTAATTCCTTAGCCATGAAAAACTCCTTAGCATTAAATTTCAACGGCTATTCGTGTCTTGGAACAAAGGAAATAAGGAATATATTTGAATAATATAATATCCTTACTTGTCTACCTTGAATACGTCCAAAAGTATTGAATATATCTGTTGGAGTCGTCGATCTGTGTTCAGAGTATTGACAAATAACTGATATAAATAATCTGGACTTGTATTTGTCGAACTGAGCCTTAATATAGAATTTGTCGAGCTCTGGCTGGAATTCGTCGAACGTTGCTCGCAATTTGTTGAACGCTGCTCAGAGAATGTCGAGCGCTGGAACTGGCTATAATACTTCAGTCTGCTGAGACAAATTCGTCGAACGATGCTAGGCATTCGTCGAACGCCACTCGACATTTGTCGAACACTGGGAACTTAAATTTTCCTTAAGTTCTAGCAACTCTAACAGCCTAAAAACTTGACCCTTAAACTATACAATGGGGTCAACTTGATCCTTAGTTAAAACATAGTGATCCTAGCCCAAATCAGTAATAGGGTTATTCCAACAAATTCTACTATGTTTCTCTTCTTCTATATACTCATTCAATATGATTGAGATTTCAAAAACCTTTCTCCTTTTGAGCTGTCCTGAAAAGGAATTCATCTTTGCCACTTATTTTTCTTTCTTCTTTTGTTCTCAACCCGCCCATCACTTTTGAATACCTTTCAAGAAAGATTTGTTGTGTCCTAGAAAGCTCCATTCGATTCTTGGGAATAAACGAGCTGTTGGAGAACTGTCTCTAGCCTTGTGGTGCTTCTGAAAAGGTCTCAAAAGGACAGCAGAAAAAGTTTCATTTTTCTGACTATATTCGACGTTGCGTCGACTTCATCATTCTACATGTCGACGCACCTCTGAGTTCTTATCGAAGTAGCTTCAAATTCCTTCTTAGCTTTGGCTGAACTCAGATGTCGATGTAACGTCGATTCCTTATCGACGTATCTGTCGAGTTGAAGACTTGGACTTTGGGCTTTAACTTCTGCGTCGAATTGTAGTCAAAGTTGCATCGACTTATTGATTGGCTTCGACAAGCTCTTCCTCTAGCGTCGAGTTCCTTTCGACGTTGTGTCGACTTGAATTATACTTCGACAGACTGTATAAGTTTCCTTGACTTCTAGTCAGAGTTGCGTCGAAATCAAGTTGAAGTTGCGTCGACTTTTATTTGACGCAAGTCTTAACTTAACTTATTTTGTGATTGTCTTGACTTGGCCTTGACACTCTGAGGTGAGTGTGAAATCCTAAGATATCTAATGACCAATTTACACTTACTATACAATGTTTATAATATAACCTAAGAAGTAAATAGCTTATAGATAGTTTGTTAAGTGAAATCCAAAAGGAGTTTTTTCCAACAATCTCCCCCTATTTATCTTAAAAAAATTTACAAATTGGTTAAAGTGATTTTACACATACTTTGACATAAACACAAATACAAACAAGACATACATAGACACTACAATATAATAGAATGAAAAATATCTGATTGATATAACTGAGTGTTTATCAGAGTTAATTTAACCATGACATGTTTCTCTTTTTCTTTCTGAGAAATGTTGACAAAGCCTCATATACCTTTCTGGATTTCCTCTCCATATATTTGAAATTAGCTGGAATGGCTTTTTCTGGATTCCTCTGGATTCTCTCTTGCCCCTTGAAAAGCTTTTCCAGATCAGCTTCTATTTTAGGATATACATCACTGGGCTTTGATCCCATACTAATAACTTTAGCAGTCAGCAGGTTAATTACTTCCAGATCTATGTCCTCTACATCAGGTTCAGGTACTATGAAAGTTGACTAGGGAAGTCCTGAAACTGGAGCTGTTTTGAAAGTGATCTTCCTTTTCTTTTGATATAGAAGGTCTTCTAAATCTTGAGTGATTCCAAGACCTTTTGTACCTTGTTGCCCATTCTCTTCCCTGAATTTGGCCTAAGGGTTATTGGCAGTATATTTAGAAAGATCAAACAGAGTACTGGGAATCTCGAATGCCTCTTCTAATTGTTCTTTTTCCACAACCTCTTTACCCTTTTTCAGCCTTTCAATGAACAATCTTCTCTTTTCCTCTAGCTCTCTTTGAGAAGCTTCAAATTTATATTTCTCTTTTCTCTAATTTCGTTTAGAGCACTGTCAAGTTTTGGATCAACATATTCCTTCATTGTATTTTCAGGAATATCAACTTTCTCCTAAGTCTTGTAATAAGATTTGTCCTTTTATACATTTTTCTTTGTTCATTTGTATACCTCTCCCAGATGGGTATACTTCTTCCATAACCTCTTCCTCTTCCATCTATTCCTCTGAAATTTCATCCCTGACCTCTCCCTCTATATGGAGGTCTTCCTCTGAAAGCAGATGCTTGGACAATATGGGTGGATGCTGGAGTGGGATCAGGAGGGAGCTGAGCTGGTGGTGGAGATGATGGAACATGATCAGGAGCCTGGTCTGTAGGCTTGGAAGATGGGACTATTGTAGATTCTTTAGAGTAGGTCCAAAACCCCTGTGTCTCAGGGATGGACAGATCAGTTGACTTATGTTGTTGTTGCACACTCTTTAAGTAACCAATGTCATCTGAAAAGAGGTCACTCTCCCCCCTGTTTTGATGGCTCCCCCTGTATTAAGGGGATGGTTCTTGGAGGAGAGGAAGATGCTGGGAGTGCAAGAAGCTTGGAGGTGATGGCAGGCTCTCTCCTTTAGACACAAAGGATAAAGGGAGAGATGTAGTGTAAATGATGAGTCCAATTTATATAGGGTTTTTTGGACTCATCTGGGCATGTTTTCTCGCACATGCTCTTTACTTACTCCACATTATTGCTTATATTGTATTGATACTCCGGATTACACGAAGTGCACTCTCTTGGCCCATTTTGGTGTGCAATTGCGCGCAATGTTTGTTGGGGGTAAGCACATGGTGCTCCCCAACCCTTTTTCTATATTTGGATGTTGTTGGAGGTGTATTCACTGCTATTTATTGTGCTGTGAAGGTGGGCAGATCTTTATTTTGCCCAAATTACATTTCTGCATGAATCGCACGATCGTGCATTTTCTTGACGCACGATCGCTCCGACTGTGTGTGCTTATCTGCTAGCAAAATGGTGATCTATATTTGCCCGTACATTTTTACGCACGGTCGATTTCGACCGTGTGTGAGTAAAATCACACGATCCCCTCTGTTGGCCTATTTTCATGCATTCAGAATTTGCCCGTTCCTTTTAACGCATGGTCGGATTCAACCGTGTGTGAGTAAAATGCATGGGCGCTCTGGGTCATCTTCCTGGGCTTTCTTCTTAATTAATATCACACGGTCCACGCACGGTAATGCGTTCGACCATGCGTGACCAATTTTTGACCAGTTTTCTATTTAAGTAGCAGATTTTGCCCTATCCTAATCGATCATCTTTCCAGCGCCTGAAGGGTTCTAGTTCCGCCATTTTCGCCGCTCCATCGCCGCCCACCTTAAGGAGGAGCTCCGGCCACCATATCCTTGCAAATCTAAAAGTTGGAGCATCCTCTCGGCTGCCTCCATCATCCAAGTGCTTCGCGGAGAGGATTCCACCCTCATCTTCATCGCCAAGCAAAGAGTTCTTCGCATCGAACGTGGCTGGATTGTAGTTTACCAGAGAAGACGGGTCCATTGGGAGGAAGTGACAGCCCTCCTCTACCCCGAACGATAGTTGGGACTGATCTAGGATGCAGATTGACAACCCGACGATTCCTACCATGGATCTACAACAAGCCTCCGGATTCGGTCGTATCTCTTGCCTTTTTCTCTAACTTGTGTTGATGTATATGAATGTAATCTTCATTATTTGATGATGTGGCACATGTAAACCTTGCTTTGTAGTGTTTATTTCATGTCTATGTGAAATTACTCTTTTGTTTATATGTGTATTTGAGGTGCGCCACCACATCCAGTCCACCCTCCACTTCATTCTGCTAGCCTACTCTTCCATCCGCCAAGCTAAGTGGTGCTAACGGCCCGTGTAATCCACCTCGACTCAACCGGTGTGAACCATTCCATCCGCAAGCCTACCCTTCCATCCGTGTAGCAAAGCGGTGCATAGTAGCCCGTGTAATCCATCCGCCTAGCCAAGAGGTGCTAACGGCCCTCAAACCTTTCCGCCAGTGCGAACCACTCCAACCGCTTGCCCTCTCTCCCATCTGCCTAGCGAAGTAGTGCATAGTGGCATGCATAGTTTCCATCCGCCCGATGAAGCAGCGCATAGCGGCCTGCATAGGAGTAGTTTACTTCTTTTCTTTTATTTTCCATAATCCAATCCAAGCCTTCCACAATCCATCCGACCTAAAGGACTTCAATCTCAAGTCCTTCCTCGATAGAAAACTCCACCTTACTGTGTTCCTTTGAGATTCAATACTTGGGGATTCATCCCACATTTTATATTACTTGAACGATCAGTACACTCCCGTTTCGTGTCGTAGTCTTGCTACAGCCTATAGCGGTGTGCTAGATTTGCGCATCAAGTTTTTGGCTCCGTTGTCGGGGAACACAATCGTGTGAGTTGCTGTAGAGGGAGACAAGAGATAGTAGTTCTTCTAGTGTGTATAGTCGCTTTATTATTTTTGTTGCTTTTTAATTATATATTGTTAGTATTCTATTTTTATCCCTTCCTATTTTAGATTTTTAAAGCAAGTTTTGTTATAATTGATTGTGTAGCTTTTCTGTGCAAAGAACTTTGAATTTTGTTCTATCCGTAATTTTTGCGCTATGGATTCTGTGCCTAAGCTTAGTTGTTATGACACTTTCTGTCATGTTATTGACGCCTTAAATATTATAAATGATGAGCTGCGCAGGACTTTGCGATGTTTGATTTGTCATAATGTGGACCATGTCTTGAAGGATTGCCCAACTCTTCTTATGTCAAAAAGGAAGGAAGACGACGATTGGGGGTGATTTATCCTTGGAACTTGCTGTGAGTGAAACTGGGATCACTCCCATGATTGTCGATTATTTATGTATTTCTTCTATTTTATTTCTTAATCATCCTTCTTTTAATGTTGATATTGATATGTTCCCCCTTCCTGCTTCCCCTCCTGCTTTAATTTCTGATATTTCGTATATCCCCCTGCAGGAGCATGAATATTTGGACCCATTTTTGGGTAATTTTCAGTGTCAGTCTTGGAAAAGAAAACATATGTCAATGATGAAATCAATCACCTATTCCACCTAATCATCATTGCCTGCGTTTTCCTTGAAAGACTGGGTGCATGGTGGTAAACGCTACTTCATCCATGACCGCCGATTGGAGGAGAGGAAGAGGATGAAGAAAGATGAAATATGGAGATGGAAGGCTCCTGATCCTCTTGAGAGCTACTTTTGGGTCTTCAGACCCATTTCTTTCATTTTCAATTACTACTTTAAATCAACTTACAGTTGATCATTTTGGCGTGCGTGTAATAATTATGATTTATTAGTTTTCTCTTTATGATTAGACAATATTATTAAAACTGCATAATACAGGTATTAAGTCCAGCTTAAGGACGGTAAACAAAAGCGCTACTGAGAGACAACCCAAATCTTTTTGTTTTATTGTGCTAATATGCTAATAGTTTAGCATTCTTTATTTTTGCTTGAAGTCTTTTTCCTGCAGGTGCGCGACGATTTTCTTGTTTGGCAGACATGGGAGTGGATTCTTAGTACTAACGCCAATCTTCTTGTATGCTCACTTCTGAGCATTGGGTAACTTCTCTTCCCCTAGCTTTTATTTTAGTCTTTATTATATATCTTGTATTGGAATATTTAGATTAAGTCTGGGGGAGAGTTGTTGTATTTGTTACCCACTGCACATGCACATATCATTTGCATACTAGAAGCATATTTTAGTTCAGTTTTATAATTATTGTTTCATATGCACCGCACACCACTACACCCACTTTAGCGCGCACTCGCTTATTTGTATGCTCCTATATATTCAATTCTTGGTTGTGATGTAGAAATTGTTGTATTAGCCTAAAAATTGCAAGATGGAGTGGCATGTTGACTCTTGTAGTGCTCTAATTGAGTACTCGTGTCTTGCCTAGGAATTTGAGTAAAATTAGTTTTTATTTATGCTTCTAATTTACAATTAGTAGATTTGCGTAGATTTTACTTTATTTTACTCAAAATGGTGCATGTGGTTGAATCTAGTGGTAGCGTGGTATTGTGTGTAGGCGAGCGCGAGGTTCGTGTTGCTCGAGTCGGGAGGCAGGATTATCTTTCTCAAGGGCTAAGAACTTGCCCCAAGCGACTCTCGAAGCATGGGTGTGAATGATATGCAAGATGGAGCGTAACGTAGGCCATCTATTTGGCAAGCTTGAGCTTTGTTCTACCATTCCTATACGCTAACCGTTGCTAGCCTATTTTGTGCCTACCCGACCTTTTGGTTCAGCTCCACCATACTTCACCAAGGCCTAAAAACTAATCCCATTATCGCAACCAAAAATTAAGCCAAAAGCATTAATGAAATGTAATTTTCCAATGCGGTGCGGTCTTGTGAAACTTTTGTGTTGATGTGGATATCTTAAAAAATTCTATATGCTGAGATTATTGCTAATAGATTTGGGGATATATAAATAAAGGGAAGGAAAAGAAAAAGAAAAGCAAAGAAATATATATATATATATCCCTAGCGTTTTAATTGAAACATCTAGTTCTATCGATTGGAGTAGGCACACCCGGTTTCAATGTCAAGTCCGGGGGTGTGTTACACGTGTATTATTGAGGCTGCGATGATTTAGAAATTTTTGTGAGCTCTTTTGGGTTGCGATTAGCCATCATGTTTATCTTTGCATTCCAAGTCGTAACCTAAGCCTCGTGTTTACCTAAAGTCCTATCGATTCATCTTGTGAGTTCATTAGAGCCGTGGAGAGAGTGTGACAGGGCGAGCTTATGGCTCTCGACGTTGATGGGATTCAACGGAGTTAATTCTGAGTTCCGGTCTTGGGTAACACTCCTCTTCGCGATTTGCTTACTTTCGTACTACGCGTGACCACAAGATTCACCAATATTCCATTTTTGAGTAAAAAAAATTCCTTTTTACGCATTTACAATTTTATAAATTAGCTAGCATATTTAGAAACTTCTTCTAATGAGCTTCTATGCACACAAGTATGCAACTTTGCATACTACTCCATGTTTGTAATGCTTTGGCTAGATATGTTTTTCCTAGTCCGCTGGATTTGTTTGCTCGGGACGCGCAAACAGGTAAGTCTGGGGGTGTGATGAGTCCAATTTATATATGGTTTTTCCGACTCATCTGGGCTTGTTTTTTCGCACATGATCTTCACTTACTACACATTATTTCTTATATTGCATTGATACTCCGGATTACACAAAGTGCACTCTCTGGGCCCGTTTTGGTGTGCAATTGCGCTCTATGTTTGTTGGGGGTAGCACATGGTGCTCCCCAACCCTTTTTCTATATTTGGAAGTTGCTAGAGGTGTATTCCCAGCTATTTATGGTGCTGCGAAGGTGGGAAGATCTCCATTTTTCCCAAATTACATTTCTGTATGAATCGCACGATCGTGCGTTTTCTTGACACACGATCGCTCCGATCGTGTGTGCTTATCTTCTGGAAAAATGGTGATCTGGATTTGCCCGTGCATTTTTACGCACGGTCGGTTTCGACCGTACGTGAGTAAAATTGCACGAGCCCCTCTGTTGGCCTATTTTCATGCATTCGGAATTTGCCCGTGCGTTTTTACACACGGTCGGATTCAACCGTGCGTGAGTAAAATGCGCGGGCGCTCTAGGTCGTCTTCATGGGCTTTCTTCTTAATTAATATCGCACGGTCCACGCACGGTCGTGCATTCGAACGTGTGTTACCAATTTCTGACCATTTTTCTATTTAAGCTACAGCTTTCCCCCTATCCTGATCGATCATCTTTCCCACGCCTGAAGGGTTCCAATTCCGCCATATTCGCCACTCTATCGCCGCCCACCTTAAGGAAGAGCTTCGGCCACCATTTCCTTGCAAATCTAAAGTCGTAGCATCCTCTTGGCCGCCTCCATCATCCAAGTGCTTCATGGAGAGGATTCCCCCCTCATCTTCATCGCCAAGCAAAGAGTTCTTCGCATCGGACGTGGCCGGATTGTAGTTTACCGGAGAAGACGGGTCCATTGGGAGGAAGTGACAACCCTCCTCTACCCGGGACGATAGTTGGGACCGAGCTAGGACGTGGATTGACAAACCGATGATTCCTATCGTGAATCTACAACAAGCCTCTGGATTCGGTCGTATCTCTTGCCTTTTTCTCTAACTTGTGTTGATGTATATGAATGTAATCTTCATTATTTGATGATGTGGCACATGTAAACCTTGCTTTGTAGTGTTTATTTCATGTCTATGTGAAATTACTCTTTTGTTTATATGTGTATTTGAGGTGCGCCACCAAATCCAGTCCACCCTCCACTTCATTCCGCTAGCCTACTCTTGCATCCGCCAAGCTAAGAAGTGCTAACGGCCTGTGTAATCCACCTCTACTCCGTCGGTGCAAACCATTCCATCCGCAAGCCTACCCTTCCATCCACGTAGCAAAGCAATGCATAGCAGCCCGTGTAATCCATCCGCCTAGCCAAGAGGTGCTAACAGCCCTCAAACCTTTCCGCCAGTGCGAACCACTCCATCTGCTTTCCCTCTCGCCCATCCGCCTAGAGAAGCAGTGCATAGCGGCCTGCATAGTTTCCATCCGCCCGGCGAAGCAGTGCATAGAGGTCTGCATAGGAGTAGTTTAGTTCTTTTCTTTTCTTTTCCATAATCCAATCCAAGCCTTCCGCAATCCATCCGACCTAAAGGACTTCAATCTCAAGTCCTTCCTCGAAAGAAAACTCCACCTTACTGTGTTCCTTTGAGCTTCGATACTTGGGGATTAACTCCCACATTTTATATTACTTGAATGATCGGTACACTACCGTTTCATGCTGCAGTCTTGCTACCGCCTATAGCGGTGTGCTAGATTTGCGCATCAGTATACTGAGTCTTGAGGTGGCTGCCTGCTGATTCACTTCTCCCCCTACTTTATATTGTTGATCAAAGATATAAATACATCGGCAGGCAATACTGACAATCTCATTTCTGTATCAAGGGCCTTAATTTCAATCGTGAGGTCTCACAACCTTCTGTGTTGAGCGCACAACTTGCGATAGCAATCCTTTGTGAAGTCAAGATAGAGAGCACTGAACTGAGATAGTAAGGTCTCGAGAGCAAGATCAACTGCTTCAATAATGTCTCTTTGATTCGAAGGAGACGCCATTGAAATCATGTGAGTACCTGCAGGGAAACAGAAAGAAAGAAGTAGAAGGGAAAATGGAGGAGAGTGAAAGGGAGAGAAGTCGAAAAGCACAATAAGGTTAAATGCCTGAGTTGCTTTGAGTAGATGAATCATAATAACTTCGGGTTATATTCGAAGCAACGTTGAAAGGAAATGAATTCAGCACGCCAAAATATATCGATGTCACTTCTGCGTGCGCTTTGCAAATTCGACGTAGCGTCAAGAAGAAATCTACGTAGCTCTGAATATAGTCTGCTACCATAATGTCGACGTAAGCGTCGATATATATTCGACCCTATGTCTAGTGTTATTCTAAGGATCTATCCCAATCTACTCTCGAAGCTGACGTCGAGTAGAAATCGACGGTGCGTCATTTGTTATTCAACGCAGCTCTGATTTAAATAGTTACAATTTTTCTGAAAATTTTTGCTGCTTTTCCCAGCAATATCTTTCTATAAAAAATAAGTTTAACTACATAATATAGTGGGAGTGACCTAGAGGCCTCCATCAAGCATTCGTAGTGCATTGATGAAGAACTTGAACTTACTTTCATCAAGTGGCTTAGTGAAGATGTCATCCCTTTGAATATCAGTGGAAATGTATTGAAGGTTGATCTTACCCTTCTCAACATTATCCCTAAGAAAGTGGTGGCTTATCTCTATGTTCTTAGTACTGCTGTGGAGAACAGGATTGGAGGCTATAGAAATAGCACTAGAGCTGTCACAAAATATTGTGGAATTGACAAGAGAAAAGTTGTAATCTAACAACTGATTTTGCATCCACAGTATTTGTGAGCAGCAGCTTCCTGCAGCTATATACTCAGCTTCAGCTATAGAAGTGGAGACTGTGGTTTGTTTCTTCCTAGACCATGAGATCAGTCTAGCACCCAGGAATTGACATATTCCTGAGGTGCTTTTTCTATCCAGCCTGCATCCAGCATAGTCTGCATCTGAATAGTCAACTAATTCAAAACCAGATTCAGCTGGATACCACAAGCCAAGTTCAGGTGTACCCTTTAAATATCTGAGTATCCTTTTTATAGAACTCATGTGGTAGTCCTTGGGGTCAACCTGAAACCTAGCACATATATAGGTAGCAAACATTATATCTGGTCTGCTAGCTTTCAGGTAGAGAAGAAAGCCAATGGCTGCTCTGTAATTCTTCTGATCAAAAGACTTACCCTTTTCATTTCTATCTAGAATAACATTAGTAGCCATGGGGGTTTTCGTGACAGAGGCATTTTCCATCCCAAACCTCTTGATGAGATCTCTGGTATACTTGGATTGTGATAAGAAAATGCCATCTGCAATCTGCCTTACTTGGAGGCCTAATAAATAGGATAGTTTTCCCATGCTACTCATTTCAAATCTTGATTGCATTAGGTATGCAAACCTTTTGCATAGGGATTGATCTGTTGACCCAAATATAATGTCTTCTACATATATTTGTACTAGTAAAAGTTATTCTTATGTGCTCTTGTGAAGAGTGTTTTATCCACTTTGCCTCTTTCAAAGGAATGTTCCAGAAGGAAAGTGGATAAGGACTCATACCAAGCTCTTGGAGCTTGCTTGAGGCCATGCAGTGCTTTATCTAACCTATATACAGATGAGGGAAAAGATGGATTGACAAAACCTGGGGGTTGCTCCACTTACACTTCTTCCTGAAGAGTTCCATTTAGGAATGAACTCTTCACATCCATCTGATAGACTTTAATCTTCATGTGAGAAGCATATGCAAGGAACATTCTGATGGCCTCCAGCCATGCTACTGGAGCAAATGTCTAGTTGAAGGCAATCCCCTCCTCTGGCCTGTATCCTTGGGCCACAAGTCTGGCCTTATTCCTGATTATGACTCCTGTTGAGTCCATTTTGTTTTTGAATACCCATTTGGTGCCAATAATTGAGTAATTCTTTGGTCTCTCAACCAATGTCCAAACCTTGTTCCACTCAAAATGTGATAGCTCTTCTTGCATTATAGATGTCCAGTGAGGATCACTGTCTACTTCTTCAAACTTCTTAGGTTTATATTGAGAGAGGAAACATTTGCAACATTGTTTCATTTATGAGCTGATTCCTTGTCTTGACTCCAACAGTCAAATATCCTATGACTTGTGTTGAAGGATGATCCTTTATAGTCATCCTAGTTCTTGTTGAGTTACTTAGGAGATTCTCTTCTTCCTGAAGAACCACTTGCTCAGTGACAGTGGGAGCACCATCTTCATTCACTGGAATGATCTCAGTGGCTGGTAATTCAGGTGTTGTAAGTTCCTCTTCATCTGTTGCAGAGTCTTCATCTGAATCAGCGTCAATTTTCTGTTTTCCTTTGTCTTGACACACTGATGGATGATCCATGATGGCGAGCCTTTTGTTGAAACCAGCAACTGGTTTCTTGAGTTCGGACCCACTGGGGGTGTAGCCGATGCTTATTTCTCCTTCACTAGACTCTCTTGACGGTGGATGCTGGAAACGGAATAGACCCAAGGCTGAAGCGAGGAGGTCCCTCCACACACCCGGAAGACCTTAGAGAGCTTCCCCTCCCAAACCAAAGCTCAACCGGGCACCCTGGAGGGCACTGGCTGCCAACCAAAACTAGCCTAGAGGAGAGGATTCTCTCAAAATCGGATCTCCTCCAAAGTGCCCTTAAGGGTCTATTTATAGTTTTTCTTAGGCTGGTCTGCAAATAGCATGAATCCGCCTTTTAATTTTACTAAACGCACCCCAAATTGGTCTACGAATAGCCTAACTCCGCTGTTCTGAAGGGCTATATGCAGACCACAAGGGGTATTATGGTCATTTCCTCCTCACTGCCTTCTCGGCGAGTGGTCCGTGAGGGAACCACTCGCCGAGTTCCCGCTTGACTGGGCGAATGCTCAAGCCCCTGAGCGAATGGTCCGTGGAGGCACCACTCGTCAGGCTCCCTCTCGCCTGCAGCCTACCCCCACTAATCTGGAGATCCTTTTTCCTGTCTCGGTACGGGCGAATGGTCTGGCTGACCCCTGTCCCATCAACTGACTCGAGGGACCCACTCGCCAAATACGGGTTGTACACCTTTCAACTTGCTCTGGTAGTTGGTCTTCTTCCTGCAGACAAGTGTTGGTGGAAGCTTCCTTCCCCTTATAAAACATGTTGGCTTCATCAAAAACCACATGCACAGACTCCTTAATCTTGAGAGAGCTTTTATTATAGCACCTATAGGCCTAGCTTGATGAGGAATATCCCAAAAATATTCCATCATCAGCCTTTTGTCAAATTTGGCAAGATGACTTTTCCCATTATTGAGGATAAAGCAAGTACAACCAAATATCCTAAAATATGTGACTATATGTGCTTTTCCCTTCAGTAACTCATAAGGAGTCTTCAACTTTATCTTATGGATGAGACTTCTATTCAGAACATAGTTGGCATTATTTATTGTCTCAACCCAAAAGGACTTTGGCAAGTTGGATTCAGCCAATAATGTCCTTCCTGATTCAATTAGTTTTATTTTTCCTTTCAGCCACCCCATTTTGTTGGGGGGTCTAGGAGCTGAAAAGCTTTTTCTTATCCCTTCATCCTTACAGAATCTACACATTAACTGATTTTCAAACTCAGTACCATGATCACTTCTGATCACAGCAACCTGAGTGTTGAATTTAGATTGAATCTGTCTAATGAATCTTGAGAGGATCTTGAGGAGTCTGACTTAGCTTTTAGAAAGAACACCCAGCTGAATCTAGAAAAGTCATCTACAATGACTAGAGTATAGGATTTACCTGCTAAGCACTGAGTGGAGATAGGACCAAATAGGTTCATGTGAGACAGGAATAGAATTTTGGGTGAATCATTCTTACCAATTGGTTGAATGATGATTTGATCTGCTTTCCTAGTTGGCAGGCTCTATAGGGATGGTCTTTATTGAACTTACCTGTTGGTAAGCCTCCTACTAGGTTAAGTTTAGACAGTTTGTCAATAGTCTTAAAGTAAGGATGACTAAGTCTCTTATGCCACAACTCATTGTTTTCTAACTGGGAGTTAAATAAGCAGATCTCTGACTTAGTATACTCAAAGTTTACAACATAGACCTTACCTTTCCTAAGACCGGTCAATACAATTTGGTTAGTTACAGAACTAACAATATGACACAAAGACTTAGTGAATACAACTTTGTATTCACCATCACACAGCTGGTTAATGCTAATTAGATTATATTGAAGTCCTTCAACATAAGCTACCTTAGAAAAGGAGACTTACCCAATCCTGAGCAAACCAAATCCTTTGGTTTGTCCAGAGTGGGAATTCCCAAAAATTACCTTAGGCCCTTCTTTGTCCTTGTAGTTTTCCAGCTGTCCTTTTAATTTTACTAAACGCACCCCAAATTGGTCTACGAATAGCCTAACTCCGCTGTTCTGAAGGGCTATATGCAGACCACAAGGGGTATTATGGTCATTTCCTCCTCACTGCCTTCTGGGCGAGTGGTCCGTGAGGGAACCACTCGCCGAGTTCCCGCTTGACTGGGCGAATGCTCAAGCCCCTGAGCGAATGGTCCGTGGAGGCACCACTCGTCAGGCTCCCTCTCGCCTGCAGCCTACCCCCACTAATCTGGAGATCCTTTTTCCTGTCTCGGTACGGGCGAATGGTCTGGCTGACCCCTGTCCCATCAACTGACTCGAGGGACCCACTCGCCAAATACGGGTTGTACACAATCCCCGCTCTTTGCGAGTGGCTCGTCCACTCGGAAAGAACAGTCCAACCCCTTATTTGGTGAGTGCTTGTTGAGTGGACCCCGCAAGATTCTGTGGGTCCCACCGTTATCCTATATATATACATCCCGTGTCAGGTTTTTCTGGACCACTTCCACATTTCGGCTCAAGATTTCTTCTCTCTCTTGACCTTTCGCCACTTCCAATGTCTTCTCATAAGCCTTCCGCGAAACCCCTCTCGCAAGAGATGATCGAGCGCCTGGCCGCGGCCCAGGTTGCAACCGCCCCGAAAACTGCCAGATTCGCTCCCTGGCTGACATCTAAGCGAGACCCGAGCGCCCCCTACGTCTCGCGGCGAGCCAAGACGATTCGGCTGAATCGTCAAAGAGGCGAGACCGTGGTTGAATCTCCAGCGCGCACTCCTGTTGACCTCGGTACCCAGGTATGGGAATTCCTCCCGCCTTACCTTTTAGTTCGGACCCTTATTCAAAAATTGCTTTGACCACTCGCAGGGGACCTCGGTGCCAGAGGACGACCACGTGGTCGTCTTGAATAGTGTCGCGGCGCCACCCCCCGAGTCTGAGGGGCCTCCTCCAGATCTGGACCTGGCTCCTCCCCCTAACCCGGACCTGGCTCTTCCCCCTCCTCCGGGCGAGACCGTACTTCAGTCCAGTAAGTTTTGGAACCCTTTCGATTTACCTTTGAGATGGCTTGTTTCTGACCCTCAACTTTTCGCAGCCCTCAATCCTGACGTCTCGCTACGGGACACTATTCTTCCACCTTCCCCAACCCAGCGGAACCCTTCTGTCACAGCGAATGAACAGAGTGTCTACCCCGAGCGGGAGCCGGGTCAGCACCTCCGTGCTGAAGATAGCGCGAATCCCCCGGCGGATGATCAGGCTCCTCCTCCACCGCCTTTCCGCCCCGGAAAAGGGAAGGTTTTCCCCCCTTTCGCCGGGTTGCCCGGAGTACACCCCCATACTTCTCGCCCCTCAGGCCACAGGGTACCCGCCCCAGGTCAGGCCTCTATCTTGTCCTTGCCGCATTCGCTAACTTCATCGTACTGATCCTTTTATAATCTCATAGGGTATCGGGAGGTCTCCCCCCCTGAGTCCTACTATGAGGGGGAAGACGGGGTGCTCTCGCCCCTTCCCTCCCCAGGTGATCTCGCTGACTTCTTGGGTGACTCATCTGACCACGTGACCCTGAAGGAGCGAATCACGGAGATCTTTGGGAAGCTTATCCACCTCCAGCGAAATGCTGCCGGCCAGGTGGACGAGGAGAAGTTGGAGATCAAGCGCGAGCTGAAGGAACTCCGGAGGGACTACTCGCGGCTTCTCGCGACGGTGGAGCGACTGGGGGGCGAAGGTGGGGAGCTGTAGCCTGAAAGGCACGCGGCGAGAGCCCGGGACCAGCTCCAACTGGCTTCGCACGAGATCACCAACATGATGACATACTATCGTCAGCGAATGCCCCCAGAAGTCGGGTCGCGAAAGCGAGGTCGATGGGTTTGGGTGGAGTACTGACCCAGATGCCATAATTTCTTTCTTTTCCTACCCGCCTCGCCGCGGGTGTCGAACATTAATATTTGTCTGTAATAACTTTGTATATTATGATTCTGAGAATGCTCTATTTATCGCGATTTACTTTCCTCAGCCTATCTGATTGTCGCCGAATGATATGTTTTGCGAATGCTTTCCTGACCATTTTTGCTTCTTTCATAACCTGCCTAGGTATTACCGAATGATATGCTTTGCGAATGCTTTCCTAACCCTTCTCGCAAAGCCGTTGGGCGAATAGTTATAGGTCACTCGCCATTAATGGGCGAGAGAGATTTGGACCGGGTTTCGAGGCGCCGGGCTGCCGCAGATTGCTATCCGCACCCCCCGTTGCCTCGAAAGCCCAAACGCCGTTTAATGCCTCTATAAATAGGCCCTTCAACTACCGTAATAAATACATCACCATTCGCTCCCTCTCTTTCCTTGCTTCTAGCATTCGCACCTCTCCCTTCTTTGCTGCTCCTTTCTTTCCCCTCATTCGCGAGATGGGTGCCGATGCCGAAGGAAGGGGCAAGTGTGCCAGCGCATTCGTCAATCATGTATTTGATTCCTGCGACCTCTCCGAAGAGGCCTACTTGACGGCAGTTGCTGACTACGTCCCTGGGGGGTTCGAGGGGCGAAAGCCCAGGCCTGAAGAGCGCCTGAACTCCATCTCGCCTTGTGCTCTCGCGATCCCGCTAGAGCACTTCGAGGTGGGCTTTCGCCTCCCCATCTGGCCGGAGTTGCGCCAGACTTTCAGGTACTACGGGGTCGTGCCCGCCCAGCTCAACCCCAACTCCATAGCCATGCTGGTCGGGTACGCGAGCTACTTGCGAGAAGAAGGGATCGAGTTCTCGCTGCCCGTCTTCCGCAAACTCTACACCTTCCGCTGCACCGGCGGCATCTCCTTCTTCTCGGGTCTAAGCCCTCTCAAACACTACGGGCTCCCGAACAAGAACCACGAATGGGTTCGCCGCTTCATCTTCATCAGCGGGAGCCTAGGTAACACCCTTCTCGCCCCGGTGCAGGAGGAGGAGTCAACCTTCCGCCCCCCGACCCTAGGGGGGCATGAGGCGAAACTCCATCAATACATTCTGCAGTACGGGATGGACCTTGTCTATCTCCGGCGGAACGTCGACACGCTCCCGTTCATTCCACAGGGCGAGGGTAAGATTCCAAGACTTTCGAATTCATCTTGGTTGTGATTCTTACACCATTCGCCTAAACCACTCGCAATATCATGCAGGTGTGCGTAATCTTCCCATTCATCCGCCGCGTCCTCCTGGATTTTGCCCACCTCTCGCGCAAGCCACCGCGGACGCCTGCCGGGAGGAACCTTCCTCTTCCAAGCCTAGTAGCCGGAAGCGAAAGTCGGTGAAGGCTTCTTCCCCTCCTCCCTCGAAGTCGCCCTGTCCACCCGCGGCGATGGGCAAGGGGGTTCTGGGCGAATCCTCTGGGGCGAGTGCTCCACCCTCCACCCTGGGGACCGACGCGCCTGGTGCGAATGCTCCTCCGGAGAAATCGGCGCTGCCGCCGCCTCCGTTGCCCCGGGACCATCGCAACTTCGCGAACGGCGAGAAGTATGTGGACCCCTCCGGGGCTCCTTTGCTGAAGTGGGACAGGAACGCGAACAGGGTTTCGCTATCCACTCTCCATCCATCTTGGGTGGAGACCAACATTGCTAGCGGCGAGGCCTATGCCCTGGCGTATGCCCTTTATGGCCGGGAGGACGCCGAGGTCTTCGATTTGGAGAAGACTCAAGTTCTCGCCCACGAAGCCGCCCGGGCTATGCTGCGCGCTCTCAAGCTCTCGCATATGTCTTCTCGCCGGAGCCTTGAGGTCTCGCGGAACCTGGCCAAGGTCGAGGAGACCAGGGCTCTTCTTTCCCAGGAGGCGAGTGATCTCAGGGAAAGACTGAAAACCGCGGAAGCTCTTCTCGCCAACCGCCCGGTTGTAGAGGTACATTTACTTTTACTCCTGCGAATGGTTATTACTGACTATCCCATATTCCTCTCATCATGATCACTTTATTTTTCCAGGATGCAACACGTGCTGGGATGCTCCGAGCGCGGGTGGTCGACCTCGAGGAGGAAGTCCGTCTCGCCAAAGCCGAGACCCAGCTGCTGCGAGAAGCCGGAATGACATCACTCGCCCCGGGTGATGGGGGCACTTTTACCCCCATCACGAGCTGGAGCAACTGCTTCAGGAGAATGCGCAACGCGCCGTCAAGCACGCGTTGCAGGTGCTGCGGCGGGCTGGTTATTTGAAGCCGGAGGCCGAATGCCTCACCACTCGCCAAGTAGTTCCGGAGCTTTACATTCCGATCCCTTTCCCGGAGGACGACGGCGTCGCGCCGCGAGAAGATGCCCCCGTCCAGGATGAAAGCGAAGGTTCTTCGGAGGAGTCTGGTGACCCTTGAAGGGGGCCCTCTGTATTTTCCTCTTTTTGTTGTATTTACCTTTTCTTTTTCTGGTGTAACCACGAATTGGGCGAATGCCCCTGAAAGATATATCTATGGATTACAATTTTTGTGCTATCTCAATTTCTGCGTAATCTCAGTTTTTATGCTATCTCAAACTTTATTATCATTCGCTGCAACGTCTCGCTAGGCTTACCAGGACGTTAGGTCGTAGAGTAACCGTCCCGGCTACCCAGCGAGTGTTCGGAGACGACTTAGGTGTGTTGCCCCTCTTCGACTTCTCGCTTCCCAATGGACCTTATCATTCGCGTGTCATGGGGTTTCGCTTAAGTAGTTAAGAGAGTGGGGTGTGATCCTCTCTCCGGCGCGTGGTCTTATGCGAATGCTCTTGAGATCCTCTCCTGAGAACTGAGAAACAGCCACCGAGTGAGCCTTCGGACCTGCCAACTAGATGAGAGCCTGGACAGCGGGTCTGCTCGGGGCCAACCTCTTGAACATGGAACCTGCCACCGAGTGAGCCTTCGGACCTGCCAGCTAGATGAGAGCCTGGACAGCGGGTCTGCTCGGGGCCAACCTCTGGAACATAGAACCTGCCACCGAGTGAGCCTTCGGACCTGCCAGCTAGATGAGAGCCTGGACAGCGGGTCTGCTCGGGGCCAACCTCTGGAACATAGAACCTGCCACCGAGTGAGCCTTCGGACCTGCCAGCTAGATGAGAGCCTGGACAGCGGGTCTGCTCGGGGCCAACCTCTGGAACATAGAACCTGCCACCGAGTGAGCCTTCGGACCTGCCAGCTAGATGAGAGCCTTGACAGCGGGTCTGCTCGGGGCCAACCTCTGGAACATAGGACCTGCCACCGAGTGAGCCTTCGGACCTGCCAGCTAGATGAGAGCCTGGACATCGGGTCTGCTCGGGGCCAACCTCTGGAACATAGAACCTGCCACCGAGTGAGCCTTCGGACCTGCCAGCTAGATGAGAGCCTGGACAGCGGGTCTGCTCGGGGCCAACCTCTGGAACATAGAACCTGCCACCGAGTGAGCCTTCGGACCTGCCAGCTAGATGAGAGCCTGGACAGCGGGTCTGCTCGGGGCCAACCTCTGGAACATAGAACCTGCCACCGAGTGAGCCTTCGGACCTGCCAGCTAGATGAGAGCCTGGACAGCGGGTCTGCTCGGGGCCAACCTCTTGAACATGGAACCTGCCACCGAGTGAGCCTTCAGACCTGCCAGCTAGATGAGAGCCTGGACAGCGGGTCTGCTCGGGGCCAACCTCCGGAACATAGAACCTGCCACCGAGTGAGCCTTCGGACCTGCCAGCTAGATGAGAGCCTGGACAGCGGGTCTGCTCGGGGCCAATCTCCGGAACATAGAACCTGCCACCGAGTGAGCCTTCGGACCTGCCAGCTAGATGAGAGCCTGGACAGCGGGTCTGCTCGGGGCCAACCTCTGGAACATAGAACCTGCCACCGAGTGAGCCTTAGGACCTGCCAGCTAGATGAGAGCCTGGACAGCGGGTCTGCTCGGGGCCAACCTCTGGAACATAGAACCTGCCACCGAGTGAGCCTTCGGACCTGCCAGCTAGATGAGAGCCTGGACAGCGGGTCTGCTCGGGGCCAACCTCTGGAACATAGAACCTGCCACCGAGTGAGCATTCGGACCTGCCAGCTAGATGAGAGCCTGGACAGCGGGTCTGCTCGGGGCCAACCTCTTGAACATGGAACCTGCCACCGAGTGAGCCTTCGGACCTGCCAGCTAGATGAGAGCCTTGACAGCGGGTCTGCTCGGGGCCAACCTCTGGAACATAGGACCTGCCACCGAGTGAGCCTTCGGACCTGCCAGCTAGATGAGAGCCTGGACATCGGGTCTGCTCGGGGCCAACCTCTGGAACATAGAACTTGCCACCGAGTGAGCTGATACGCTTTTTAATTGGTTTGTTTCTCTCTTTTCTTTGTTAGAAAGAGAGAAAGAAAAGGAAAATCTCTTTCTTCCTTTTCGATTCAACCTTGGGCGGACGTTTTCGAAGAGCCCCGCGAGTAATCCTACTTCGAGGAATTATCCGTTATCCTATCGAAGGATAGAAGTAACGGACTCTTTCTCTTTCGAAATATCGAGGATTCCTCCTCGTCCGCGTCCTTTGAAGGCAGAATGAAAAGAAGAATAAAGCTACTTTACTTTTAAAATTTAAATTGAAAGCTTTTTGAAAATATTGTTGCAACAATTTTTTAAGTAGTTGCAACAATTCTTTAAGAGCGTTTTAAAACTTCTTTTACCTTGAGCTAGTTGCAACAACCAAAGAGGCGTTGCAACAATTTTTTAGTGTTTTTAAAAGAGTTTTAAAGAGTGCTTTAGAGAGAAAGCTTTTGGGTTTATGTAATTATCCGGACTAAAATCAATAAAGGCAAGTGGACCTTATCGATAGTAGTATAGGATATTTCTTTTGAAATATCAAGGTCGTATTTTTCCAAGGTCGTATCGATTATTTCTACTTGTTAGGAACGCGCTATTATCTTATCGAGAAGAGTTTGAAGATTTTTACGATTTTATAGAAAAGTTAGTGACGAAAACGATAACTATCGCGGGCTTGGTGTGCGTTTAGCAAAAACCAAGAAAAGCGATGAAAAGAAAAAGAACGAAAACGTTAATTTGAAAAGTAGTTTTGCTTAGAAATTTTTAGGGTTTTATGAAACTATAATGATAACTACGGCGATAATTAGCGATTGAGCGGAGCGCGTGATTAAGCAAAAAGCAAATATATAAAAGATAAAAGACGCACTAATTGAAAACTCACGCACTCTACGGAATTAAAATTAAAGCGGTAAATTGCAGAAATTGAAGAAATGCGATCCCTACCCAAATAGGTAGAGGGGAAATAAATGCGTGAGCAAGTCCTATCCAAACGGATAGGCGGGAAATAAATGCGTGAGCAAGTCCTATCCAAACGGATAGGCGGGAAATAAATGCGTGACAGAAATGGAAACTATTCGGTTACAAAAAAGGCGCAAAATTTATTCACCTACACACACGCACTCTACTTGAAATTGAAATCTAAGTTAAAAGAAAATAAAATCTATGCTCATAAACACACACACTCTTCTTTAATGAAATCTAATTAAAAATAAAACAAAACTAATCTCATACACTCACACACACAACAATAATGAAAACTAAGTTAAAAGAAAAGAAAAGCTATACTCATACACTCACCCACACTAACAACAAAACAAAACTAAAATAAATACAAATTACTCTCATACACACACACACTTACAAAAAGAGACAAAGAAAGTGAAAACAACAAAATAAAACAAAACAAAACAATTTAATTAACCACCTACACTCACACACACTAATAACAAAACATCTAAAAATTATAACAAAACTAAAAACAAGATAATTACTCTCATACACTCACACACACAAATTAAAAAGATGAAAACTAATTAAAATTACTAAATTACTAAATTACAAAAAACTAAAAAAAATAAAAAGAAAAAGAAAAAGAAAACACACACACACACTTCCAACAAAACAAAGAGAGAGAGAGTGTGACAAAACAAGCCAACTATTTCATTTCCATAATAAAAAGATTACAAAAAACAAGAGAGAAAAAGAGCACAAAATTACAAAAACATAAAAACTAGTTGGATCAAAACCTTAAGAATAAGCTCTTAAAATTTTTGAACCCTTGGACTCAGCTGAAACTGGCTATTTATAGAAAAAATTTTTGGATTACACGCCCTCGGACACGGGCGTGTCTGAGGGCGTGACACGGCTTGGGGTGCGAATAGCCAGAACAGCTGGATCCAGGCAGGCATCTGGAAGGCTTGACCGGCGACTTCGGAAGTACACGGGCGTGTTCCAAGTAACACGGGCGTGTTCGATGTCGGCATTGTGTTGTCGGCTGCTGGGCGTGACGGGCGGCGTGTCCTTTGTTCTTCCGAAAGAAATTGAGGGGTCACGGCCTCGGTCACGGGCGTGACCCGATCACGGCCGTGACAGTGGGCGTGACATTGACATCTTGGCTCGAATCTGGGCTTGGTCATTCAACACGGGCGTGACTGATGTACACGGCCTCGGTCACGGGCGTGACCGAGGGCGTGACTTGATGTTTGAGTTGGAAAAGGAGCAGGGAAAAGAAAATGTTAGGGATTAGTGAACACGCCCTTGGACACGGGCGTGACCAAGGGCGTGACTTAACAAAATTACAAAAACTTTACAAAAATTAAAATAAAACTAAGTTAAAAACAAAAATAACAAAAACAAACATTTTATTCATAAATTTACATATATTATTTAGAAATCTAATTAAAATTATACTAAAAATTATAAAGAAAAATGCGTATATTTACTATTCATCAAACACCCCCATACTTAAGCTTTTGCTATTCCAGAGCAAAAATAAGGGATACCTATAAGACGTTTAATAAAATTTCCAATTTACTAAAGTTTTTATTAAATCAAAAGTAAGATCGAAATAAATTTAGGGTATTTAAAGAGGTAAGTCCAAAACTATGAAAGTAATTTAAAAAGAGCGAAAAAATTTTAGCGAGACTTCTAAAGTTAGCTAAATAGCATCGATTATTGCAGTCTTTGGTACCTTTTAATTAGAATAGAATTATATAAAACTATAACCTTTTTTAAGAAAGTTTTTAAGAATAAATAAAGCCTACTAATTATGCTCTCTCAAACTTTTTTAAATTAAAATCTAGGTACAATTTTATTGGCTAAGGGGTAGGGAAAAAAGGTAGCCTTGGCAAAAAGAAGAGTGCTTGGATATAGGGGTGACGAATTTTATCCTCTCACCCCACCTTTTTGGTGGTTTTGCTTTGGTTCCCATCGTTGGTTTACGCAGGATAATTGAAATCTTTTCTAAACTTAACCCAATGCCCGTGTTTACGGAATTAAATTCCCATTGACACGGGATTTCTTTTAACAATATTGGGTGCCTGTGTTTACGGAATCTATTTATTCCCATTGACACAGGATTTCTTTTTTTAAAACTTCTTCTTTTACTTTTTTTTTATGCCAAGCTAAAGGGGTGTTTATACTTTGGTTTCAAGAGAAATTCTAGATTAATAAAGAAAGATTTTGAGAGCAAGTTTAGTAGATTAAAAACATTCCTAAAGTTTCACAAGTTTAGAGTTAGAATAATTGAATCTAAAGATGGTTTGCCAATATAATACAAAAATGAATCTATTTAGGGTAAACTCGAGGTAGTGCTAAAAGTTCTGTTCTCAAATTAAATTAAGATCGCAAGATTTTCTTTACTACTGAAAATTCCTCAATTTAAATTTTTCAAACTATGAAATAAATAAAATTGATTTAGCAAATCATAAATAATGAAAAGCGCTTAGAGATAAAACTAACCTCGCCTTGGGAATAACAAAAAGCTAAGTAGGGGTTTTATTTTATTTTTGGGTTTTTTTTTTTTTTTTTTTTTTGATAAGTTTTTCATATATTTTTTTTTTGTTTTTAAGATATGATTTTTTTTTTTTTTTTTGATTTTTGATTTTCTTTATAACAAAATGCATAAATAAATACAAGATTTTTGATTTTTCTAAGATATTTTTTTTTTCATCATATTTTTTTTGATTGTTTTAATTTTGTTAAAAATATGTACATATATAAAAAAAAGGAAAAAAAAGAAAGAAAGAAAAGAAAATAAAAGAACATAAATATTTTTGGTGTTATGACAAAATTAATTTTGTTATAACAAATTTTTAAGTACTTTTTTCAT
Organism: Dactylorhiza incarnata; assembly: GCA_033032865.1. NCBI lineage: Eukaryota > Viridiplantae > Streptophyta > Magnoliopsida > Asparagales > Orchidaceae > Dactylorhiza > Dactylorhiza incarnata. The sequence goes on from JAWHQI010000013.1 coordinate 5,272,863, forward strand.
CAATTTTTTATTTTGATTTATAACAAAAAACATATGTAAATACATATATATTTACATTAATACTAAAAAAGGAAAAAGAAAGACATTTTTTTTGAATGTTATGACAAAATTTTTGTGAATTTTGTTGTAACAAATTTTTTGTAAAACTTTTCATCTTTTTTTTTTTTTTTTTTTGGATTTTGATTTTATAAATAAGGTTTATTTATATACAAATAAAGACATAAATATAAAACATGTAAATTTTTTTTGGATATTTCATTTGATAAGGGAGGGGCAAAAAATAATTACAAAAAAAGAGGGAAAACACGCCCCCATACTTAAAACCAACATTGTCCTCAATGTTGAAGGTAAGTGTGAGGAACGAAAATATTTACAAAAAGACGAAGATTTTAATTACAAGAAAGAGAAAAAAAAAAATTAAATTTACAAGCATAGTTACAAAATAAAAAAAAAGGGACTCCACGAATATATACAAAATTGTTTTTTTGGTTTGTTTTAGTTTTCCGAAATGTACAAAACACGAATAAAATACGTATAGAAGAAGTTAAAAGTATATATGTGATCATATATTTTTTTGGGTATGATAAAAATAAATTTTTATCATCTTTTTATGTTATGATTTATATTGTAAACATTTTTTTTTTGTTGTTTTGGTTTTAATTTGAAAATGCATGTTTTAAAATATATCTAAATTTTAAGAAGGATAAAATAAAGAAAATAAAGAGAAAACTTTAAGATAAAAACCAAGGAAGAAATAAGAGAAATAGAAAGGTAAAAGCAACGGGGTTTTCTTGTTTCGAAATATCGACAAAAATCCCCTCTCGGGTCTGTCGAGTAATCCTACTTTGAGAAACTTCCTATTGTCTTATCTGAAAATTTCCCAAAATTCTTTTTGATTTTCGTTTTAAAGTTTTTGCATTATTTTATTTTGTTTTATGTTTTTCTTTGAAAAAAAAGAATGATAATTTAAAATATGCATAATTATTAATATTTATTATTTTTTTTCATTTTATTATTATTATTTATTTATTTATTATTATTATTTATTATTATTATTTATTATTATTATTATTTATTATTATTATTATTTATTATTATTATTTTTGTTTAAGTTTTTTTTTTTTTTTTTTTTTTGAAATAAAAATTTATTTCATCATTTTTTTTTTTGGTTTTATAAAAAAAAAGAGCGTAATTGGTTAAATATGGGGGTGCCTCCCACGAGCGCTTTGTTTACCGTCTCGTAGCTCGACGCGTTGGCGGGGTACGATCTTTTTAGAGGTGGGGGAGGGGTATGGAATTTAACTTCCCTCCCAGATGATCCCCCGCGTGGTAGAGTTTTAGTCGGTGACCGTTAACTTTTAAGTCGCCTTTTTCCGGGTGGGTGATAAGGACGGTCCCGTATGGCCAAACCTCTTTCACTTGAAAGGGGCCGGACCAACGGGATTTTAGTTTCCCCGGAAAAAGATGAAGACGTGAGTTATATAGGAGGACGAGATCGCCCGGCGCAAATGATTTTGGAAATTTTATTTTCCGGTCGTGGTAAAATTTCGAGCGTTCCTTATAAAATTTATTACTCTCGTAAGCGTTCGCACGCCATTCATCGAGTTCATTTAATTGGAATTTCCGATTTTCGGCGGTTAAATTATGATCGAGATTTAAGAGTTTTAACGCCCAAAAAGCGCGGTGCTCTAATTCTACGGGCAAATGGCATGCCTTGCCGTAGACTAATCGATAAGGCGTACAACCGATTGCGGTCTTGTACGCCGTACGATAAGCCCACAGCGCGTCGTCTAATTTAAGTGCCCAATCCTTCCTATTAGTTGAAACGGTTTTTTCTAATATGCGTTTGATTTCCCGATTTACTACCTCCACTTGGCCGCTCATTTGGGGGTGATAGGCGGTGGCGAGCTTATGCGTGACGCCATATTTGGTTAATATTTTTGCAAACTGGGCATTGCAAAAGTGCGTACCCCTATCACTAACTATCGCACGGGGCGTACCGAAGCGAGAAAATAATTTTTTAAGAAATTTGACGACGACTCTCGCATCGTTGGTGGGGAGAGCTTGCGCTTCCGCCCACCTAGATACGTAGTCGACCGCCACTAAAATGTAGCGATTTGTATATGAAGGAGGTAGGGGGCCTATGAAATCTATGCCCCATAAATCGAAAATCTCGCATTCTAAATAAAAATTTTGGGGCATCTCGTCGCGACGAGAGATGTTACCCGACCGTTGACAGCTATCGCATGTGCTCACAAAAGTGTGAGCGTCTTTGAAGAGAGCGGGCCAATAAAAGCCCGCCTCTAGCGCTTTCTGCGCGGTCCGGTTGGCTTGATAATGCCCCCCGGCCGGCCCTTCGTGGCAGTGCCGCAAAATTTGCGCACCCTCCTCGCTCGAAACGCATCTCCGCACGACCTGGTCCGCGCAGACGCGAAATAAGAAAGGGTCCTCCCAAAAGTAATTTTTCAAATCAGAAAAGAATTTCTTCTTTTGCTGTTTTGAAAAGTCTTTCGGGAGCACCCGCGCAACTAAATAGTTGGCGTAGTCTGCGAACCAAGGCGAGGGAGAAGTTTGTAAATTATTTAAAGCTAAAAGACGCTCCTCGGGAAATCGAATTTTGCGAATAGTGTATGACCCGAGGCGATTCTTCGAATAATCCAATATTACCTTTTGATCCCGAAATCGAGCGCACGCTCCTCGAGCGCCGCCGATCTCGTAATCAAAATCTACAAATAGATCCCGAAGAGTCCGTCGGCGATATACATATAGGAGTAATGGGCGATCCTAATCCACCTGCGGCTCCGCAGCGGACCATGGCCTACTATGCCAGGCCGAATTTGGAGGATACAGGATCGAGCATCACTCGCCCCGCGATATTTTTTTTGAAAAAAGAGAGTTTTTCTTTTTATAGATTTTTTTGGTTTTTTGTTTTAGAGATATTTTTACAAAGATGAAAAAAAAGAAAAATAAGTGAAAGAAAGTAATATATTTATTTGGTTTTTCTTTACTTAAGTAAAATATATATACATATATATTTTTGATTTTTGTGGGGCTTTTACTTTTAGGAGGAATTTAAAATAAAGAGAAAGAAAAAGATAAGGTTTTTATTTGTTTTTGTGATTTTGGTTTGGTTTTTGGTTTTTGGTTTTTTTTTTTTTTTTTTTTTGGTTTTTTGGTTTTTATATGAACATATAAGTAGTTATATTCCAAAATATATGTAAAACAAGAAAATTGAAAAATATGTGTTTATATATTTTTTTTCTTTTTTCTTTACTTAGATATATTTTTGTTTTTGTTTTTTTTTTGTTTTTTAGATAGAAAAGGTGATGAAATATAAGATAAAATTAATAGCGTTTCCTATTTCAAAATAACGACACAAGTCCCCGGCAACGGCGCCAAAAACTTGATACGCTTTTTAATTGGTTTGTTTCTCTCTTTTCTTTGTTAGAAAGAGAGAAAGAAAAGGAAAAGCTCTTTCTTCCTTTTCGATTCAACCTTGGGCGGACGTTTTCGAAGAGCCCCGCGAGTAATCCTACTTCGAGGAATTATCCGTTATCCTATCGAAGGATAGAAGTAACGGACTCTTTCTCTTTCGAAATATCGAGGATTCCTCCTCGGCCGCGTCCTTTGAAGGCAGAATGAAAAGAAGAATAAAGCTACTTTACTTTTAAAATTTAAATTGAAAGCTTTTTGAAAATATTGTTGCAACAATTTTTTAAGTAGTTGCAACAATTCTTTAAGAGCGTTTTAAAACTTCTTTTACCTTGAGCTAGTTGCAACAACCAAAGAGGCGTTGCAACAATTTTTTAGTGTTTTTAAAAGAGTTTTAAAGAGTGCTTTAGAGAGAAAGCTTTTGGGTTTATGTAATTATCCGGACTAAAATCAATAAAGGCAAGTGGACCTTATCGATAGTAGTATAGGATATTTCTTTTGAAATATCAAGGTCGTATTTTTCCAAGGTCGTATCGATTATTTCTACTTGTTAGGAACGCGCTATTATCTTATCGAGAAGAGTTTGAAGATTTTTACGATTTTATAGAAAAGTTAGTGACGAAAACGATAACTATCGCGGGCTTGGTGTGCGTTTAGCAAAAACCAAGAAAAGCGATGAAAAGAAAAAGAACGAAAACGTTAATTTGAAAAGTAGTTTTGCTTAGAAATTTTTAGGGTTTTATGAAACTATAATGATAACTACGGCGATAATTAGCGATTGAGCGGAGCGCGTGATTAAGCAAAAAGCAAATATATAAAAGATAAAAGACGCACTAATTGAAAACTCACGCACTCTACGGAATTAAAATTAAAGCGGTAAATTGCAGAAATTGAAGAAATGCGATCCCTACCCAAATAGGTAGAGGGGAAATAAATGCGTGAGCAAGTCCTATCCAAACGGATAGGCGGGAAATAAATGCGTGAGCAAGTCCTATCCAAACGGATAGGCGGGAAATAAATGCGTGAGCAAGTCCTATCCAAACGGATAGGCGGGAAATAAATGCGTGACAGAAATGGAAACTATTCGGTTACAAAAAAGGCGCAAAATTTATTCACCTACACACACGCACTCTACTTGAAATTGAAATCTAAGTTAAAAGAAAATAAAATCTATGCTCATAAACACACACACTCTTCTTTAATGAAATCTAATTAAAAATAAAACAAAACTAATCTCATACACTCACACACACAACAATAATGAAAACTAAGTTAAAAGAAAAGAAAAGCTATACTCATACACTCACCCACACTAACAACAAAACAAAACTAAAATAAATACAAATTACTCTCATACACACACACACTTACAAAAAGAGACAAAGAAAGTGAAAACAACAAAATAAAACAAAACAAAACAATTTAATTAACCACCTACACTCACACACACTAATAACAAAACATCTAAAAATTATAACAAAACTAAAAACAAGATAATTACTCTCATACACTCACACACACAAATTAAAAAGATGAAAACTAATTAAAATTACTAAATTACTAAATTACAAAAAACTAAAAAAAATAAAAAGAAAAAGAAAAAGAAAACACACACACACTTCCAACAAAACAAAGAGAGAGAGAGTGTGACAAAACAAGCCAACTATTTCATTTCCATAATAAAAAGATTACAAAAAACAAGAGAGAAAAAGAGCACAAAATTACAAAAACATAAAAACTAGTTGGATCAAAACCTTAAGAATAAGCTCTTAAAATTTTTGAACCCTTGGACTCAGCTGAAACTGGCTATTTATAGAAAAAATTTTTGGATTACACGCCCTCGGACACGGGCGTGTCTGAGGGCGTGACACGGCTTGGGGTGCGAATAGCCAGAACAGCTGGATCCAGGCAAGCATCTGGAAGGCTTGACCGGTGACTTCGGAAGTACACGGGCGTGTTCCAAGTAACACGGGCGTGTTCGATGTCGGCATTGTGTTGTCGGCTGCTGGGCGTGACGGGCGGCGTGTCCTTTGTTCTTCCGAAAGAAATTGAGGGGTCACGGCCTCGGTCACGGGCGTGACCCGATCACGGCCGTGACAGTGGGCGTGACATTGACATCTTGGCTCGAATCTGGGCTTGGTCATTCAACACGGGCGTGACTGATGTACACGGCCTCGGTCACGGGCGTGACCGAGGGCGTGACTTGATGTTTGAGTTGGAAAAGGAGCAGGGAAAAGAAAATGTTAGGGATTAGTGAACACGCCCTTGGACACGGGCGTGACCAAGGGCGTGACTTAACAAAATTACAAAAACTTTACAAAAATTAAAATAAAACTAAGTTAAAAACAAAAATAACAAAAACAAACATTTTATTCATAAATTTACATATATTATTTAGAAATCTAATTAAAATTATACTAAAAATTATAAAGAAAAATGCGTATATTTACTATTCATCATGAGCCTTCGGACCTGCCAGCTAGATGAGAGCCTGGACAGCGGGTCTGCTCGGGGCCAACCTCTGGAACATAGAACCTGCCACCGAGTGAGCCTTCGGACCTGCCAGCTAGATGAGAGCCTGGACAGCGGGTCTGCTCGGGGCCAACCTCTGGAACATAGAACCTGCCACCGAGTGAGCCTTCGGACCTGCCAGCTAGATGAGAGCCTGGACAGCGGGTCTGCTCGGGGCCAACCTCTTGAACATGGAACCTGCCACCGAGTGAGCCTTCAGACCTGCCAGCTAGATGAGAGCCTGGACAGCGGGTCTGCTCGGGGCCAACCTCCGGAACATAGAACCTGCCACCGAGTGAGCCTTCGGACCTGCCAGCTAGATGAGAGCCTGGACAGCGGGTCTGCTCGGGGCCAATCTCCGGAACATAGAACCTGCCACCGAGTGAGCCTTCGGACCTGCCAGCTAGATGAGAGCCTGGACAGCGGGTCTGCTCGGGGCCAACCTCTGGAACATAGAACCTGCCACCGAGTGAGCCTTCGGACCTGCCAGCTAGATGAGAGCCTGGACAGCGGGTCTGCTCGGGGCCAACCTCTGGAACATAGAACCTGCCACCGAGTGAGCCTTCGGACCTGCCAGCTAGATGAGAGCCTGGGCAGCGGGTCTGCTCGGGGCCAACCTCTGGAACATAGAACCTGCCACCGAGTGAGCCTTCGGACCTCCTAGCTAGATGAGAGCCTGGACAGCGGGTCTGCTCGGGGCCAACCTCTTGAACATGGAACCTGCCACCGAGTGAGCCTTCGGACCTGCCAACTAGATGAGAGCCTGGACAGCGGGTCTGCTCGGGGCCAACCTCTGGAACATAGAACCTGCCACCGAGTGAGCCTTCGGACCTGCCAGCTAGATGAGAGCCTGGACAGCGGGTCTGCTCGGGGCCAACCTCTGGAACATAGAACCTGCCACCGAGTGAGCCTTCGGACCTGCCAGCTAGATGAGAGCCTGGACAGCGGGTCTGCTCGGGGCCAACCTCTGGAACATAGAACCTGCCACCGAGTGAGCCTTCGGACCTGCCAGCTAGATGAGAGCCTGGACAGCGGGTCTGCTCGGGGCCAACCTCTGGAACATAGAACCTGCCACCGAGTGAGCCTTCGGACCTGCCAGCTAGATGAGAGCCTGGACAGCGGGTCTGCTCGGGGCCAACCTCTGGAACATAGAACCTGCCACCGAGTGAGCCTTCGGACCTGCCAGCTAGATGAGAGCCTGGACAGCGGGTCTGCTCGGGGCCAACCTCTGGAACATAGAACCTGCCACCGAGTGAGCCTTCGGACCTGCCAGCTAGATGAGAGCCTGGACAGCGGGTCTGCTCGGGGCCAACCTCTGGAACACAGAACCTGCCACCGAGTGAGCCTTCGGACCTGCCAGCTAGATGAGAGCCTGGACAGCGGGTCTGCTCGGGGCCAACCTCTGGAACATAGAACCTGCCACCGAGTGAGCCTTCGGACCTGCCAGCTAGATGAGAGCCTGGACAGCGGGTCTGCTCGGGGCCAACCTCTGGAACATAGAACCTGCCACCGAGTGAGCCTTCGGACCTGCCAGCTAGATGAGAGCCTGGACAGCGGGTCTGCTCGGGGCCAACCTCTTGAACATCCAGGGTCTCTCCTGCGAGCTGCAGCATCATTTTCATTCACATAGTTTAAACAAAATGCTTTTATTCAAAAAACATCATTATTACATGGTACTAAGGATAAAAGCGTTTAAGGTCGTCGCCACTCCATGTATGGCTGAGGAGCTGGCCCTCCACATTCTGAAGGCGATACCCCCCAGACTTTAGTGCTTCTTCCACGACATAGGGGCCTTCCCAGTTGGGGTTAAGCTTTCCCACCGCGGCGGATCTCCCAGCCGCGTCGACCTTCTTGAGTACCAGATCTCCCTTCTCGAACTGCTTGATCCTGACGTGCCTGTCAAAATACTTGGCCATCCGCCGCTTGACCTCTTCTTGATGGATGGCTGCTCGATCCCGAGCTTCTTCGATGAGGTCGAGGGAGAGCTGCAACTCCTCCTCGTTCTCGGCTCTCCAATCTTCCTCTCCATTTGTGGCGACCGTGACCCGTGGTGTTGTAATCTCGAACTTTATGGGGATGACCGCCTCGCAGCCGTGAGAGAGCCTGAAAGGGGTCTCTCCCGTGGCGGTGTTGGGGGTGGTTCTTAAAGCCCATAGGACCGAGGGGAGCTGTTCCACCCAATTGCCTTTGAGATTTTCCACCTTTTTCTTGAGCAAGTTCACGATGACCTTGTTCGCTGCCTCTACCTGCCCGTTGCTCCTGGGATGGTGGACGGACGGAAACCTAAGGTCTATCCCCAGCTGACCACAGAAGCTGATGAATTCCTCGCTTGCGAACTGCGGTCCATTATCCGTGACTATGGCCTGCGGAAGCCCATGTCGACAAATGATCTCCCTCCATACGAAGTTGCGGATTACCTGGGAGGTGACCTTAGCCAACGCCTTGACCTCCAGCCACTTTGTGAAGTAGTCAATCATGACTAGGATAAATCTCCTCTACCCGCTAGCCTGGGGGAAGGGTCCTACCAGATCCATTCCCCATATGGCGAATGGCCAGGGCGCCGTGATACTCTTCAGCCTCTGATCTGGCATGAGCTGAAGCGGGGCGAACATTTGGCACTTCTGGCATCTCTTGGCGAAGGCTGCCGCGTCTTTGCTTAGGGTTGGCCAGAAGTACCCCTGCCTTACTATTCTTGCCTCCAACATCCTGCTCCCCGAGTGGCTGCCACACTCGCCGGAGTGGACTTCTTCCAAGATCCTTGGGACCTCTTCCTCCGAGATGCATCGGGCCAGGAGACCCGAGAGGGTCTTCCGATACAAGTCACCCTCATGGAGCACGTAGTAGGCAGACTTATACCGGAAGCGCCTCTGGTCCGGAACTTCCTCCGGAAATTTTCCCGTTGCAAGGAAAGTGACGAAGGGATCCTTCCAGGAGGGCCGCTGTTCTACTTCCATGAGTTCTCCCTCTTCAATCGAAGGACGGAATAGGTCCGTCAGGGTCCCTCCGGCTCGAGGACCAGATTTTGCCAACCGATCTGCCGGGGTGCTCTCCTCTCGAGGGACATGCCGGATGGAGAAAGTTTTGAACGTCCCCACGAGACCTATGACTTTTGCTAAGTACTTCATGAGCACAGGTTCCCTCGTTTCGAACTCTCCCCTTATCTGAGAAGCTATTATCATCGAATCCGTGAGTACCTCCACTTCATGGACCCCGAGCTCCCGGGCCAACCGCAGGCCGGCGATCACAGCCTCATACTCCGCCTGGTTGTTGGTGATTGGGAAGTGTATCACTAGCGTCTGTTCTATCTTCACTCCATGGGGACTCTCCAGCACCACCCCTCCTCCGAGAGAGTTCTTGCCCGAAGCCCCGTCCACCAGCAGCTTCCATGGAACGTGACGAGGGGCTCCGTCTTCTCTCAACTCGGCCACGAAGTCTGTCATGAAATCAGCCACCGCCTGCGCCTTCATAGATAATCGAGGGACAAAGGCAATGTTGAATTCACTTAGCTCGATCGACCATTTTGCGAGTCTTCCCGAGTGCTCCACTCCTTCGAAGATCTGGCGGAGTGGATGGTCCGTCACTACTTGGATCGAATGAGCCTGGAAGTATGGCCTGAGCTTCCTTGCTGCGATGACCAGGGCAAAGGCCAACTTCTCTAAAATTGGATACCTGAGCTCCGCTTCCCTCAGGACCCTGCTTACGTAGTAGACTGGCAGCTGCTTCTTTCCTTCCTCTCGAACCAGGACGGAGCTTACGGCCTCCGCCCCGACCCCGAGATATAAATGTAGATCCTCCCCCTCTTTGGGACTTTGCAGTAGCGGAGCCTTGGTGAGTTGGCTCTTCAAGGCCTGAAAGGCCTCCTCGCATTCTCTCGTCCACTCAAACTTCCGATTGCCTCGTAGCGCTTTAAAGAAGGGGGAGCATTTTTCCCCTGCCCGGGATAGAAACCTGTTCAGCCCGGCGAGTCTTCCGGTCAGGCGCTGAACTTCCTTGGCGTTCCGTGGCGACCCCAGCTCCATTATAGCCCTAACCTTGTCCGGGTTAGGTTCTACCCCCCAGGGGGTGAGAAGGTGCCCGAGGAACTTCCCTTTGCTGGCCCCGAACACACACTTCAGGGGGTTCAGGCGCATCTTGTACTTGCGTAGGGTGGCGAAGGTCTCCTCGAGGTCCTGGAGGTGAGAGCTCACACACTTGCTCTTTATCATAAGGTCATCCACGTAGACCTCCAGGTTCCTTCCCCTTTGCTTCTTAAATACCCGATCCATCATCTTCTGGTAGGTTGCTCCTGCATTTTTCAGCCCGAAGGGCATCATCTTATAGCAGTAGCATCCCTCCCTGGTGATGAACGAGACATCTTTGACGTCCGGTGGGTGCATTCTTATTTGGTGATAACCTGAAAAAGCATCCAAAAAACTCATCACAGAAAAGCCGACGGCTGAGTCAACCAGCGCGTCGATCCGAGGCAAGGGATAACAATCCTTAGGACAGGCCTTATTTAACAATGAAAAGTCCACACACATACGTCAGCGGCCATCGGCCTTTTTTACCATTACGACATTGGAGACCCAGCCTGGATACTGGATCTCCGTTACAAAACCTGCCTCGAGGAGTTTCGCCACCTCCTCGTGGATCGGTCCTTCGAGCTTGTCAGCTATAGCCCTTCTCTTCTGTCGGATGGGGCGGGCTTCTGGATCGAGGTTGAGACGATGGCAAGCCACGTCCGCCTCGATGCCTGGCATGTCCGCTGCGCTCCACGCGAAGATGTCCATGTTCTTCTGGATGCACTCCAGCATCCTTCTCTGGTCCTCCGGGCCGAGGCCCCCGCTGATCCGCACCTTCTCCACCCTTCCTGCCTGGGTGGTAACCTCCATCTCTATTACCTCTTCTGCCGGCTCGAGCCGGGCTGGCTCTTCCCACCGGCCCTTTGCTTCTCGCCCCTCCTCCCGGGCCTTTTCCCCTGCAGCTCCTTCCGCCTCCATCGGGTCGACCTCCTGCTCCTCACGAGCAACCTCCAACACCTCGACCTCCTGCTCCTCACGAGCAACCTCCAACACCTCGACCTCCTGCTCCTCACGAGCAACCTCCATCAACTCCTCTCGGGCATCGCCCTCTCCCCCTTCTTCTCCCTTCTCCTCTTCCTCTCCTGGCCCCTCCGGCCTCACCAGCTCTTCATCCATCTTTTCGGCATCCGCCATCCATGAAATGGTGTTGACGGCAGTCACGTAGCACTGCCTCGCCACCTTAGCATCTCCTCGGACGCGGATCTGGACTCCTCCACTATGGAGCTTTAAGCACTGATGGTACGATGAGGGCACGCACCAGAAGGCGCTGATGAGGGGTCTTCCGAAGATGGCGTTATAGCTGCTCGGAGCGTCCACGATGACGAACCGGCAGTTTCTTGGGACTCCTCCTAGCGTCACCTGGAGACCTACGCCTCCCTCGACCTCCTTCCTCTCTCCCGAGAAACCAAACAGTGGTCCGTCGGAGTCCTGCACTCTCTTCTTCTCTACCTCCACCGCGTCGAAAGCTTTTTTGAAGATCACATTCACCGAGCTCCCGTTGTCCACCAGGATCCGAGAGACCGTGAAGTTTTCTATTGCCGTCTAGATCACCAGGGCGTCGCAGAATGGGTCTTCGTAGTCTGGCATATCTTCTGAGGAGAAGGTGAGCTTCTCGGAGGGTGGTGGGGTCTGGGAGGTCGACGCGACGTCCCTTCGGAACATGGCCTGGAAGCTTCTCTTGCGAGAGGCCTCTATCCCAACCCCACCGTGAATAACCCCGATTCCCCCCTGGTTCCTGTATCCGCCCTATCCCCACACCGATCCTCTTCTGCCTCTGGAAGCACTTCCTCAATTCTGGCATGCGGCCGCCGCGGCTGTCCTCTTTCCCTCATTTCCAAGAACTCTGGGCAGGTGGCGATCGCGTGACCTTCTTCCTGATGAAAATCACAGTAAGGCAACGCCACCCTGTCCTCTCTTCCAGCTCTTCCTCTTCCTCCTCTTGCTCCTCTACCTCTTCTCCCTCGGCCTACCACCATGGCTTGCTCCCTCGGGGGGTGAGGGGGTCTGGGACCCTGCCTCCACCCCTGATTCACTCCTCCTGCCTCCCTTCCTTGGTACCTCTCATCCTGACCTCGCGCGGGTCCTTCCTGGTTCCTCCAGCCCAACCTGTTGTTGGGTTCTTGGTTCCTCCAAACCCGAGGTGGTCTTTCGAACCCCTGGCCCCTGGGCTCCTCTCGCCTTCTTCCTTCTGGCTGCCTCGCCTCGGGCTCGCTCATCTTTGCCAACCTTTTATAGAATTCGGGATTGGCTGCCTCCCCTTCAATATCCTCCGCGGCTCTCTCCATCAACTCCTCGAAGGATACAGGAAGTCTTCTCTTCAGGTCCATCTTGAAGAACCCCTCTCGCAGCCCTACGATGAATGCCATCTGGAGGGCGAATCCCGGCACCTCCTGTACTAGGTGTATCTCCTCTTGGAACCTGTCCACGTACTTAGCCAGGGATTCCCCCTCCCTCTGTCTGATCTTGAAGAGAGCCTCCGCATCCTTCTTCCTCTTCTTTGACGTCGAGAAACGCAATCGGAAGCTTCGGCGCAGATCATCGAACGCATAGATGGAACCTGTGGGAAGTTGGTGGAACCAGTCCCTTGCTTTCTCCTTCAGGGTGGTCGCGAAGAGTCGGCATTGGAAAGAATCCGACATGGGGAGGATTGAAGTCATGTCCTCGAACCATTGCAGATGCACAACTGGATCCTCCTTGCCGGTGTAGTAGGACATCTCCGGCCCACGAAACCCTTCTGGCACTGGGGCCGAGAGGATCATCTCGCAAAAGGGGCTCCCTTCCCCTGCTCGGCTAGTGGTCCTCTCGCGCGGGACCAACTCACACACCTCCGCACTCGCCGGACTGCTGAACAGCTGCCATCCGGGGAGGTCTCGCACACTTCCTTCTGCTGGCACCTCCTTCCCCGGCCGCTGCCCCGGTGCGTTCTCGCCAATCTGCAAAGGCGGGACCACTGGGACCACCGGGGTCTCGCACTCGGTCCTTGCTGCGAGAACCGTCTGCAGGACCTCTCGCTTGAACTTCTCAAACATCTCCAGCCACTCGCCTGCCGCTGGTGGCTGCGAGTGACCTGAGTCAGAACCATTTCCTCCATCTCCTGTCATCGAAACCAGCTTGGGATTTTCTTTCACCGGCTACGGTCCACGCTCACCGCACCAAAAATGTTGAAACCAGCAATTGGTTTCTTGAGTTCGGACCCACTGGGGGTGTAGCCGATGCTTATTTCTCCTTCACTAGACTCTCTTGACGGTGGATGCTGGAAACGGAATAGACCCAAGGCTGAAGCGAGGAGGTCCCGCCACACACCCGGAAGACCTTAGAGAGCTTCCCCTCCCAAACCAAAGCTCAACCGGGCACCCTGGAGGGCACTGGCTGCCAACCAAAACTAGCCTAGAGGAGAGGATTCTCTCAAAATCGGATCTCCTCCAAGGTGCCCTTAAGGGTCTATTTATAGTTTTTCTTAGGCTGGTCTGCAAATAGCATGAATCCGCCTTTTAATTTTACTAAACGCACCCCAAATTGGTCTACGAATAGCCTAACTCCGCTGTTCTGAAGGGCTATATGCAGACCACAAGGGGTATTATGGTCATTTCCTCCTCACTGCCTTCTGGGCGAGTGGTCTGTGAGGGAACCACTCGCCGAGTTCACGCTTGACTGGGCGAATGCTCAAGCCCCTGAGCGAATGGTCCGTGGAGGCACCACTCGTCAGGCTCCCTCTCGCCTGCAGCCTACCCCCACTAATCTGGAGATCCTTTTTCCTGTCTCGGTATGGGCGAATGGTCTGGCTGACCCCTGTCCCATCAACTGACTCGAGGGACCCACTCGCCAAATACGGGTTGTACACCTTTCAACTTGCTCTGGTAGTTGGTCTTCTTCCTGCAGACAAGTGTTGGTGGAAGCTTCCTTCCCCTTATAAAACATGTTGGCTTCATCAAAAACCACATGCACAGACTCCTTAATCTTGAGAGAGCTTTTATTATAGCACCTATAGGCCTAGCTTGATGAGGAATATCCCAAAAATATTCCATCATCAGCCTTTTGTCAAATTTGGCAAGATGACTTTTCCCATTATTGAGGATAAAGCAAGTACAACCAAATATCCTAAAATATGTGACTATATGTGCCTTTCCCTTCAGTAACTCATAAGGAGTCTTCAACTTTATCTTATGGATGAGACTTCTATTCAGAACATAGTTGGCATTATTTATTGTCTCAACCCAAAAGGACTTTGGCAAGTTGGATTCAGCCAATAATGTCCTTCCTGATTCAATTAGTTTTATTTTTCCTTTCAGCCACCCCATTTTGTTGGGGGGTCTAGGAGCTGAAAAGCTTTTTCTTATCCCTTCATCCTTACAGAATCTACACATTAACTGATTTTCAAACTCAGTACCATGATCACTTCTGATCACAGCAACCTGAGTGTTGAATTTAGATTGAATCTGTCTAACGAATCTTGAGAGGATCTTGAGGAGTCTGACTTAGCTTTTAGAAAGAACACCCAGCTGAATCTAGAAAAGTCATCTACAATGACTAGAGTATAGGATTTACCTGCTAAGCACTGAGTGGAGATAGGACCAAATAGGTTCATGTGAGACAGGAATAGAATTTTGGGTGAATCATTCTTACCAATTGGTTGAATGATGATTTGATCTGCTTTCCTAGTTGGCAGGCTCTATAGGGATGGTCTTTATTGAACTTACCTGTTGGTAAGCCTCCTACTAGGTTAAGTTTAGACAGTTTGTCAATAGTCTTAAAGTAAGGATGACTAAGTCTCTTATGCCACAACTCATTGTTTTCTAACTGGGAGTTAAATAAGCAGATCTCTGACTTAGTATACTCAAAGTTTACAACATAGACCTTACCTTTCCTAAGACCGGTCAATACAATTTGGTTAGTTACAGAACTAACAATATGACACAAAGACTTAGTGAATACAACTTTGTATTCACCATCACACAGCTGGTTAATGCTAATTAGATTATATTGAAGTCCTTCAACATAAGCTACCTTAGAAAAGGAGACTTACCCAATCCTGAGCAAACCAAATCCTTTGGTTTGTCCAGAGTGGGAATTCCCAAAAATTACCTTAGGCCCTTCTTTGTCCTTGTAGTTTTCCAGCTGTCCTTTTGCTCTAGTCATATGCATGGAGCATCCACTGTCCAGATACCACTGCTGGTTTGTGGTTCAACCTTCTTCCTAATGCACATGAAATCACACATCCGTATAAACCCTCACATGCTGGGGTCCCTTTCTTCTATCATCATATGGAGTTATGAAAGAATAAGATGGTCTTTAAGTATACCCCTTGAGGTGAAGAAGTGTTGCATTATTATGCCAGCAATGTTTGGCTATATGCCCAAGTTTAGAACAACAGGAACATCTAGAAACATAAGTAGAGGGTGGTTTAGATGTTTGATAAATTCATGCAAGAAACATGCGTCGATAAGAAATCGACGCATATTTAGAGTTGTGTTTAGTGTAATTTGATGTGTCTACATAGTTACGTCGAAAATAATTTGATGCAAAATATTGGTTGTGTCGAATAGAATTTGACGCACCCTCATACTTGCTTCGAGTTGTTGTCGACACATATGTTGAACTCCATCGAGTTGCATTCGATGCAGATTTAAAACTGTGTCGAGTTGTAGTCGACGTATGATTCTTTTTATTAAGATTTTTATAAATTTTATTTGTCTTTCTAAGGGGTGTTTACCTAGAATCCCTGTTTGATTAGTAATGTTTACCCTATTGAATATAGTGAGTTTATTAGGGTCATTATTTTGTTCTTAACATAATTCTAAGTTGATTCATGTTAGACCTAATTAATGCTACAGAATTTTCCCAAGCAAGTTTGTTAGGGAGGGATTGATGTGCTAGTGGATGGCAGTGATTCTAGATCAAGATGATCAAATCTCTTAGAGAGATTTAGTGAGATATCCTTAAGCTTTTGACTCCTTCCATTGAGTGAGTCCTCAAAGGCTTTTGCCTTTGTAAGTTCTTTCTCTAAATCAAAATTTTCATTAACTAATGTGTATAATTCTTTTTCTTTCTTACATAATTGACCTCTCAGATCATTGTTAACTGAGTACAGATTATCTTTCCTAAGGTCTTCTAGTTCTGTTCTGATTATGTAAAGTTCCTTTTGGCTATAAATATAATCTTGATAGAATTCTTTAAAACAATCTTTAGAATCTTTTGAGGAGAATTCAAAACCATTAAAGATTGTTACCTCATTCTCAGCAATAGAGTCTTTCAGAGCCATTAAGTAGGTTTCTACATTTCCACACTCTTCATCAATATCAGATGAGGAGGAGCTTAACTCAGATTCTGAGTCACTCCAGGTTTCAGCAATGAAACCTTTCCCTAATTTCTTATCCTTCCTCCTGAAGGATTTCTTCTTGTTCTCCTTCTTCTGCTTGTTACTCTTGTTCTTTTCTTCTTCAAGAGACTCGGTAGCAAAGTGTCCAGGTTTTCTGCAAGAGAAGCAGATAATTTCCTATTTAGGAGTTTTGTCATACCTTGGTTTGCTTGAACTCCTCTCTTTCCTTCTAGAGTCCTCTATCCTGACCCATCTCTTGAATCTTTTAGCCAAGAGATTGACCATCTCTTCTTCAGAGGTGGAGGACTCTGGTTTAGCAGTCTTTAGTGCAAGAGTCCTTTCTTTAGGAGTTGAGATTCTCTCCCAGGCCTCTAACTCAGCCCTTCTTTTCAGTAGAAGCTCATAGGACTTGAGCTTCCCTAGCAGAGCATCTGTTGATATTTCTCTGAGGCATCTAGAATCTCTGATGGCCCAGATTTTAGAGTCTCGTGTGCTTGGGAAGCACATGAGGAGCTTGTCATTTATTTCTGTTAGAGAAATTTCTTTGTCAAGCACTCTCAGCTCATTTATGATGAAGTTGAACCTGTCATACATTTCCGCAATGCATTTATCAACCTTTTTCTTGAAGTTCTCATATTGGGATATGAGAAGTGACTTCTTATCTTTTCTTTCATCAGAGCTACCTTCAACTAATCTGAAGAGAGATTCCCAAATTTTTTGGGCAGAGTTGCAATCAGCAACTTTCTGAAATATGTCATATGATATAGTTGAGACCAGGATATTCATGGCTTTGGCATCACATGCCTTCACCCTCTTCTCAGTATCAGTCCACTCTGCTCTAGGGACTGCAGTTTGTGTCACTGTCCCACTAGCACATTTCCTTACTGGTACTGGAGGACCTATAAGAATGACGTTAAAAATGTCATCATCAATAGAGTTCATATACAGCTTTATTCTGGCCTTCCAGAGTGTAAACTTATTCAGGTTACACACTGGAGGTTTTGTTGATGCATAATCCTTAGAACTCGTTTTCTTTTAAAAATAGTTTTTAACTAATTTATAATAAAGAAATGAGATTAGGAGATCTTTTGATCAAGGTGTTAACCTTTTAATGATCAACCTACCTCTGATACCAATTGAAAGTGCATAGTGTGCCTCTAAGTATTCTCTAGAGGGGGTGAATAGAGTTTAAAAAATTTTCTACCCTAAAAGTGCACACGCAATAAACATACTAAGGTATTATGCAATCAACAAAAACCAAAGACAGAATAAATTGAATACAGTTTGTTGAAAATAAAACACAAAAAAAACTAAGATATGGACATCATAGAAAATCACACACAAAGACACAGGAATTTTATAGAGGTTCCCCAAAATGTGGGTAGTCCTCTCTTCTACCTCCCTGGTAGGATTGCACAACATGTGCCTGAGTCTTTTGATAAGGAGACTCTAAGAACCACTCAGTCTTTTGATAAGAAGACTATTAGAACCACTGAGACTTTTGATAAGGAGACTCTTAGAACCACTGATTCCTTTGGAAGAGGGATTAATAAAACTCATTATAGTTGATGGAAAAAGTAAGAAGAAAGTAAGAAGAAGAAGATAGAATTATGTTCTCAGAATTCTTCAGAAGCACTTCTGCTGCTTCTGTCTTTCAGAGGATCTGAAATGATGAACCCTTGCTTATGATATAGATATTTGCATGGGTTGTTTTGCTTGATCGTTTTCTCTAAAAGCTTCTTGTAATCTAGCTTCTATATGATGATGAAGAAGAAGCAGCTGTATCTATTTCCTGTGCAGAGAGAGAGCTTATGTTTTTTGTCTTAGGGTTGAAGGAGGAAGGAGATGACCCTATTCGGCAGACAAAACAATAATGGGTAATTCTACTATGTTTCTCTTTTTCTGCATACTTATTCTGTATGATTAAGATTTCAGAAACTTTTTTTCTTTTGGGCTGTTCTGAAAAGGAAATCATTTTTGCCACTTATTTTTCATTCTTCTTTTGTTCTCGACCCGTCCATCACTTTTGACTGCCTTCCAAGAATGATTTGTTGTCCTGGAAAGCTCCATTACATTCTTGGCAATAAATGAGTCGTTGGAGAATTATCTCTAGGCTTGTGGTCCTTCTAAAAAGGTCTCAAAAGGATAGAAGAAAAAGCTTCCTTTTTCTGACTGTATTTGACGCTGCGCCGACGTCATCATTCTTCATGTCGACGCACCTCTGAGTTCTTATCGAAGTAGCTTTGAATTCCTTATTATCTTTGGTTGAATGCAGATGTCGACGTTACGTCGATTCCTTATCGACGTATCCATCGAGTTGAAGACGTGGACTTTGGGCTTTAACTTCTGCGTCGAATTGTATTCAAAGTTGCGTCGACTTCTTGAATGGCTTCGACAAGCTCTTCCTTCTGCGTCGAGTTCCTTTCTACGTTGTGTCGACTTGAATTACACTTCGATAGACTGAATAAGTTGCTTTGACTTCTAATCAAAGTTACGTCGATATCAAGTAGAAGTTGTGTCGACTTTTATTCGACGCAAGTCTTAACTTAACTTATTTTGTGATTGTCTTGACTTGGCCTTGACACTCTAAGGTGAGTGTGACATCCTAAGACATCTAATGACCAATTTCCCCTTACTATACAATGTGGGTAATATAACCTAAGAACTAAAATCACTTATAAATAATTTGTTAAGTTAAAAGTCCAAAAGGTGCTTTTCCCAACAGGTGGTCCATTCTCCACTAGGGTGAAAATTTTTAAATACCCCTTTACTCCAGTCATGTGCCTAGAGAAACCACTGTCCAAATACCAAAAATGAGATTGGTTATCATTTGGACATACATGCAATAATGATTACTTACCCTTAGGTACCCAAAAGGATTTGGGTCCTTGGTTTCTATTAGGGGGATAAACTGAAACATCACACCTCTGAGTGGTCTGCACTCTCCTTGCACTAGGCATTGTTGGGTTGAACCAGCAGTCCAAGGTAAAGTGACCAACTTTCCCACAACACCAGCACTCATACATGTTGTATCTTCTCTTCTTCCTCACCAGCTAGATAGGGTGTCAATGTTGGTGGGCAGGAGTGAAGACAGCCGGCCTAACAGGTCTTGGGTGAACCTCACAAGTTTGAATATGTAGTGGAGCTGTTCTCACCACCTTTTAGTTCACCTTCTTGGGAATAAGCTTGGTAGGAACTGCCTTTCCCTTGTTTTTGGGTGATGTTGATGCAAGTCCATGGACAAAAGGACCTGGATTCTTCATTTGAATCACTTCATGAGGTGCTTTACAAGCACTCAGTCCAAAGCCTGCTCTTCTATTTGAGGTAGAGGGCTTACTGCCACTTGTTGAGCAAGCATTGGTCCGATGACCATATGAAGATTCGTGGTCAAAAGGATTTGATGCCAGCAGCACCTACTTAAAGGAAGGTTGAGCTTCAGAAGCTTTGCCCTTGGCCATCTCCTTAACAAATCCTACACCACCTCTAAATGGTGCAGAAAAGATGTCAACGATGGGAAGGACAATCTTAGGCTTAGAGAAGTTGGCAACAATTCTCTTTTCAGCCAGCAGCATTTCCTCAAGGTCCTTGATGACCTTGTTCTTCAGATCCAATTCAGCAGTTTTGAGCTTTGTAGTTTCCTTGAATTTGTCCACTTCTTTTCTCATAGCAGTCAGCTTCTCAGCTGACCCCTGGAGCTCAGAGTGGGTTGTTTTCAGGGATGTCAACTCCTTAGACTGAACTCTAAAGATTTTTTTGCTTTTCTTAAAAGCTTCCCACAAAGCATCATATTATTGCATTAATTCAGATTCATCCTCAGGTGTGGATCTTGAGGATGTGCTGCTGTGAGCAGACTAACTTTCATCATCATGCAAAGAATCTGTCACTGATTCAGAATCAGAGGCAGACAAAGGAGCTCTGATTTATACCTTCCCAGGAGAGTTGTTCTCATCCTGGATTTCTTCATTTATGGCCATCAGGCCAATCAGAGCTTCCTCCTCAGTTTCTGAAAAGCTTGAATCAGAATCACTTTGGGTTCTGAATTTCTTTGCTATGAATCCTTTCTCTGATTTCTTTTTGTCTCTTGAACTTCTTTTCTCTTCATAATTCTTTGATTCCCTCTTCTTGGTGGGGCAATCAGCAATCATATGTTCTATTTTCTTGCAGTAATACCAAACTCTGTTAGTTAAATCAAATTTACTAGGTTTAGATTTATGTCTTTCCTCCCTTGAAGATTTATGTATGTCATGTTGACGAGATCTCCTGAAGCTTGAAGAGGATGACCTATGGCTATCTCTTCTCCTTCTAGACATTAGCATTTTGAATTGTTTGGAGAAGACAGCTAGTTCTTTATTAGTGTTGTCAGATTCTAATGTGCTGGCATCAGAAGCTTCACTGCTCTCAGAGCTATCCTGAATTGAAGGGGTCTTGTCCTTGGTTCTTTTATAGCTTTCATCCATGAGGGCCATGGACCTTTCTCTGGTGCTCCCCCCTTGAGCTTTCTTCTTCAGCTTTTTTTGGTGTTGAGCTGAAGCTCATGAGACAACCATTTCTCATATAAGTTCTTGGGCTCCATATTGCCCAGTTGACCCATTTCCCTGACATCACAAATTTTTATATCCCATTCCTTATTGAGGGATCTAAGGAATTTATCATTCAGGTCTGAATTTATTAACTCTCTACCATAGTTCTTCAAGCCATTTACAATCTTGAAAAATCTCTCAAAGCAGTTAGAGATATTTTCATTCTTGCCTTGCTTGAAGGCCTCGTACTCCTGATTTAGGAGGGATTTCTGGTCATCCCTCACTTCTTCAGTACAATGCATGTAGCCAACCAAGGAGTCCCACCCCTGCTTGGCAGTTTTACAGTGAATAAGATTTTGGAGGGTTGAGTCATCAATGGCACTCACAATAATGTTCTGAGCCCTCTTATCAAGGCCCACCAGAGCAAGTTCATCCTGGGTCATGTCAGAATATTTCTTTGGCACTCTCTGAGTTGGATCAATGGTGGATGCAGTCATGGGTATGAAGGGTCCCACTTACACAGCCACAAAACTCTTGGATCAACAGCTTCCATGAGTAGCCTCACCCTTTCTTTCAAAATGGGGAAATTTTCCTTAGTGCAAGTTGGGAGCTTCATGGATCTCATTTCTCTATATCTATCACTTCCAGCCATAGAGATTAGTTCCAAGATCTAAATCAAACTGTTATGTCACTCTTTGATCAACCTAGCTTTGATACCACTTGTTATATATGGAACTATCACCTAGAGGGGGGAAAATAGGTAATATGTCTATTCTTAAATCTTATGCAGAAAAGCAAGTAAAACAGATCACAGCACACCAGACAATCACCGAATCATAGCACACAAGAACACCAGATTTATATTGGTTCCTCAAGACAATGTGTCTTGAGTAGTCCACTGTCCCTCTGCGCCTATCTAGCAGAATGCTAGAGTCAGCGACCTCCACCAAATCTCAGATCTACTCCACAGATCTTTCAACTCAGGCACACAGGCCCTACAGCTCAGGCACTCAAGCCCTATAACTCAGATCCTTCTAGGATCCTACCTCAGGTTCCAGGAACCATACAACTAAGGCCATCAAGCCCTATAACGTAGACCCTCGGCCCCTACAACTTAGGCCCTCAACCCCTACAATTTAGGCCCTCAACCCATATAACTCAAACCCTTAACCCCTACAGAGAATGAGTGAGATACAATGGTGAAGAACACTTAACACAGTATAGAAAGTACTGAAGAGTTCTTCTGAAGCCTGATGAAGACAGATTCTGGACTTGAAGAGATAGCAAGAATGATCTTTCTTCACAGCAAAGGCTTCTCTTCAATCCTTCCTTCAATCCTTCCTTCAATCTGGAACATAACTTTACAGTCGATGTAGCTTGACTGATTCTTGGAGAACGAAGATCAAGAGAGTATTGTTCTCAGGGGTTTTTCCTTCTTTTCAGCCGCTATTACTATTTGATTGAGTCGAACATTCTCTGTATTCGTGGTTGAAATTAGGGCAAACAATTATTCCTATTTATATGACTGGGTTGTCTAACAGTCTACTCAGATGTCCTTTAAGTGTTAGAGGCCCATTCCTTAACGGCATGTGCTGATTGGACCATCAGGCTGCGGCATTAAATGCAAACAGCGCATTTCGAAATGTCTTGGTTTGTCTCAATGATATTAGCAACATCTTAATTACAGAGATGTCTGTCACGCCAATCCATCTTGGACATGGACAATTCTTCAAGTCTTCTTAAAACTTCTTCTATGAAGGATATCTCGACGATATGATGAAAGTGCGCAGTGTGCCTCTGAGAATTCTTTAGAGGGGGAGTGAATAGAGATTTAAATATTTTTACCCTAACTGTGCATACAATAAAATAATACTAAGTACTATGAACTAAATAAAACCAACACAGAATAAATAAGTGTTGTAAATATAAAGTATAAAGAAAACAGTAAGCTATAAGTGGGATAGCACAGAAAATCACAGCAAATACATAAGGATTTTTATAGAGGTTCCTCAAAATGTGGGTAGTCCTCTCTTCTACCTCCCTGGTAAGATTGCACAACCTATGCCTGAGTCTTTTGATAAGGAGACTCTTAGAACCAAATATGTTTTGATAAGGAGATCTTGAACCACTGAGTCTTTTGCTAAGGAGACTCTTAAAACCACAGATCTTTTAATAAGGAGATCTTGAACCACTGAATCCTTTGGAAGAGAGATTCTTCAACTCTTTTACAGTTGGTGGAAATAAAAAGAAGAAAGTAAGAGGGAGAAGGTAAGAATTACGTTCTCATAATTCTTCAGAAGCTTTGATGCTGCTTCTGTCTTTCTTTCACTGGATCGAAAATGATGAACCCTTGCTTATGATAGTGATGATTTGCAAGGGTTGTTTTGCTTGATCATTTTCTCTCAGCACTTGTTGTAGTTCTACTGCTATATGATGATGAAGAAGAAGTGTATTTTCCTTTGCAGAGAGAGAACTTCGGAATATCTGTATTTAGTGTTTGAGAGGGAAGAAGATGAAGACCTTATTCGATAGAGAGAATGAATGTGATTACTCTATGGTTCTTCTCCACTTTTTGCATATTAATTATGTATGATTGAGATTTCAAAAACCTTTCTTCATTTGGCTTGTCCTGAAAAGGAATTCCTCTCAGCCAAATAATTTCTTTTCTTCTTTTGTTCTCGACCCGTCCATTCATTTTGAATAGCTTCCAAAAGTTATTTGTTGTGTCCTAGAAAGTTTCATTCTATTCTTGGCAACAAATGAGCCATTGGAGAACTGTCTCTAGCCTGGTGGTCCTTCTAAAAAGGTCCCAAAAGGACAGCTGAAAAAGCTTCCTTTTTCTGACTGTATTCGACGATGCGTCGATTTCATCAGTCTTCATTTCGATGCACCTCTTAGTTCTTATCGATGTAGCTTCGAATTTCTTCTTAGCTTTGGCTAAACTCAGATGTCGACATTACGTCGATTCCCTATCGACGTACCCGTCGATTTAAGCATTGGACTTGATCTCTTAACTTCTGCGTCGAATTGTAGTCGACGTTGTGTGACGGTTGTGAGTGCCGGCGAACTAAGAGATTTGTAGGACGGCGTCAATTAAGAAATCAACGCAAACCAACCTCTGATACCAAATTGATGTAGGGTTCACCCTCCAACGCGGACGTTACGAGTTAATTCACCTTCCTACCCGACGTATTATTAATACTACGCGCGTGACAGAGAACGCTGCGAAACTTTAGCGCAATATTATCAATTTTAATTCGCCTCGACGGATAGCCAATCCGCTAGAGATTGAATAGAGGCTATAGGCCAATATTTGCTCCGGCTAAATGGACCCACCCGATCCGACCAAGCTATGCGTTGTACCAAAAGAGATCCACCGAAAATATCGATTCAGAAAATGGTAGATCTTTCCCAACAAAAAGCGGGGCTCGCCAAACCCCTTCGAAAATTAAAATAACGGATGAAATGCAAATTTCAATATGAAGAAAACCCACGAAAAAAATCAGTGATTCAAAGATCACGCCACAGAATTCCACCACAAGAAAAATCAAGACAGAAATCACACTAGTGGTTTGTTCGTTACCCGCTTGAGATTGGATTGGCCTCAAGCAATACACTCGCCCGATCGTTCATCTTCGGATCCACCGGAAGCGCGTTGTTTGGAGAGGAATCTGTTCGCCATCTTTGCTTCACCGTAACCAAGATCCGCCGAGTATCACTTAGATCCATTGAGGAATCCGTAGAAGATGAAGAGTCGTCCAAGAGTAGGAAATAGAAAAGGTGGTGGGGAGAATACTTGGTAGAGAGGGCGGCTAGAGGGGAGAGGAGGGGCGGATCTCTGAGGGGAGAGGGCGGCCGGCGGCTAGAAGGAGGAGGAGAGGAGGGGGCGGCCTCCTTGGCCGAAACTTGGAGAGGGGGAAAGAGGGGGGGGGGGGGGGGGGGGGGGGCACAAGAGAGAGGGAGGGATTAGGGTTTTCAAATTTGCTTCATCTAAATTAAAAATAAAAATAATACATCATGGCCTTTTATTGGCCTTGCCTCAGTTTTGACTAAACGCAGTCCAAAATTAAACAAGACCAAAAATTTAAAACATTAACAAGACATAAAATATAAATATGATAAAATTAATAATTATAATAAAACTATTATAATTATTAATTGTATTGCTTGCGCCTCGGGCGGAGATTGTAACGGCGTGCATCACTGTCGCCGCAACGGCGATGGCGTAAATCCTTGGTCGGCGTGTCGCCTTCATCCGTAGGTGTGTCATCCTCTGTTGGTGCACCGTTACCAACATCTTCACGTTGAGGGCCGTCGTCGCCATCAATCCTCACCCGCTCAAAAGTACTCATCACCGATGATTTGTCAAGCAGGTAGCGGAAGAGAAGAGCATCATCCAAAAGGGTCACCTCCGATTCTGGAAGCCACGAGTCATCGGAGGCTGGACGGTCACGCCAACGAATCAAGTGGCGGCGACTGGTACCACTGGGCGGGGAAAGCACTTCATCTCTAAGGATCCTGTCAGGAACATAAATGGTTCGGTGGAACCTTGGAAACTCATTAGGCAAATAAGGAGAATTAATTCCGTCATCAACATTCAACGTACCTCCATTCGGGACCGAAGAAGAGAGCGATCCGGGCATAACCTCACCCCCAAACCCATTAGACAAAGAAGTGGAACCAAATGGGGAGACCGATAAATCAAGTGGTGGAGAAACATACGGCGTTAAATCCGAAACATTAAAAATAGGGGAGATGCCTAAATAGGTTAAATCCGAAACATTAAAAATGGTGAAGGGACGAGCGAGGGATACAATGCTTGGCATGCCTAAATAGGTAGCCGTTGCGAATATAATACGCGGAAATGGTCGTGGGCGCATCACCTTGAGCGGAGAGATATATCTCTTTGAAGTCCGGACAATTGACATACTCATCCTTAATATGTTCAAATCCGATGACCTTCACCTCTAACGTGGTCAATAACAAGGAGATGTGGCTAAGGGCGTCCGCCACCCGGTTAAGGGTTCCCTTAAGATGCTTGATAATAAAAGAGTACTCCTGGAGATAGGAGACCCACTTAGCGTGTCGGGGGCTGACCTTGCTTTGGGAGTTGACAAATCTTAATGCATCATGATCGGATTGGATGACAAACTCCTTCGGGAGAAGGTCGTGCCACCAATGTTGGAGGCAACGTATCACGGCATAGAACTCACTGTCATAATTCAAATAAATCAGTTTTGGACCCGCCAATTTCTCACTAAAATACCCAACCGGATGACCCTCCTGACTTAACACGCCTCCAATCCCGATCCCCGAAGCGTCACAAGATAATTCAAAAACCTTATTAAAGTCCGGCAACCGCAATAGGGGGGCTTCCGACATCTTAGCTTTAATCATTTGGAATGCGTGAGTGGCCGATTTCGTCCAAGTGAACTCCCCTTTTTTCAAGCACTCGGTGATCGGTGCCATGATGCTACTAAAATCGCGAATGAATCGGCGATAAAAGGTGGCTAATCAGTGGAAACTCCTAACGTCCCTAATGTTAGTGGGTTTAGGCCAATCTCTTATGGCTTGGACCTTCTTAGGATCCACGTGTATGCCTTCCGAACTCACTATATACCCGAGGAACTCTACGGATGAAACATAGAATGTACTTTTTTTTATATTGACGAATAATTTTTCCGCGCGCAACGTCTCTAGGATAGTCCTCAAGTGCGATTCATGATCAAGAGTAGACGTGCTAAAAATGAGAATATCGTCAAAATATACCACAATAAATTTTCCCATGTAGGGTTGGAAGATGTGTGTCATCATCCTCGAGAATGTACTAGGGGCATTGGATAATCCAAACGGCATTACTAACCACTCATAGAGCCTCTCTTTAGATTTAAAAGCAGTCTTCCACTTATCGCCCTCCCGGATTCTAATCTGGTGGTAGCCACTCCTAAGGTCCAATTTAGAAAAGATCGTGGCACCGGCTAACATGTCCAACAAGTCGTCCAAATGCGGGACGGGAAACCGATATTTAATTGTGATTTTATTAATGGCTCTACTATCGACGTACATCCTCCACGAGCCATCTTTCTTAGGCGCTAGCAAAGCCAGAATGGCACACAGACTATTACTATGATGAATAAATCCGTTCTGTAACAAATCCGAAATTTGAGTTTGGAGCTCTAAATGTGCAGACGGATTTAACCGATAGTGAGGCATGTTGGGTAACGAGGACCCTGGAATGAAATCTATCGCATGATGGATGTCTTTTAACGGGGGTAACATAGGGGGTAGCTCTTCCGGGTAGACATCCTTAAATTCTTCTAACATGTTCCGCAGGGCGGGTGGTAAAAGATCAAACGAAGGCACGTCTTCCTTGATTTGTAGGCATACTAAGGCATAAAGGACACCATCCAAAAATGTCTGGTGTGCGAACTCTTTCTTACCAATCAAACTTAAGGTCTTCTTCTCTACGGGCACAATAGTGTCTTTAGAGGCGCTCGAAGGATTCTTAGGCGGAGTGGGCTTCAAGATAATGGTCTTACCATTAAACTTGAACTCGTAGGTGTTGGCTCGCCCGAAGTGGGTAACGTCATGGTCATAAAGCCACGGACGTCTGAGCAACACATGACAGGCATCCATGGGGATGACGTCACACCAACTCTTCTCCGAATAAGTCTTGATGGTGAGAGGTACCAAACAACGCCGTGCAACTGGAAGGGATGTTTTATTAACCCATGCCACCTTATAAGGGTGAGGGTGCGGGTCGGTGACCAATTTCATCCGGGTCACCGCATTCTCAGAAATCACGTTCATGCAGCAACCGCTATCGATGATTAACTTGCACCACTTCTCATTGCTCTTAAAGTTTAACAAAAATATGTTCGTACGATTCTAATCATCAGACGCACGCGGGGTGGCAAAAATACAACGCATCACCATCATGTTGGTGTCATCATCTAGATCAATCGGCACTCCCTCCGAATCGGAGTCATCACTGGCTTCATACTCGAGCTCGGCGGAATCATCAGCAGTGTCCAACAGAGCTAAGGACTTGGCCTTAGTGGGGCATTCACTCGCGTAGTGCCCTTGAACACCACAGCTAAAACAAGAAGCATTCATTTTGCTAATCCGACCTACGGGCACTCAATCTCCAGATGGGTTACGCATATTCCTAGCTGTAATTACGACGGAGTTCGAATCAGTGGAACGAAACTTCCCTTTATCTCTCATGGCTAACGGATGAGGTCCTAAGATGGACTTACTCTTCTGAAATGAACGCCACTTAGACTTGTGGGCCAGGTGATTTTCAATGTCTAATGCGGCGTTATACGTTGTGTTCAAATCCGTGTGACCATAGAGAATGAGTTTACCCTGAATTTCGGGACTAAGTCCCTTGCGGAACCGGGAGAGGGAAACTTCGGGCATCTCCTTAACGTCACATCTAACCATCATGTCTTTCAGGATCCCCATGTACTCCGCGACCGAGCGGTTCCCTTGCCGAAGGGAGGCTAACTCATCAAACATTTGTGTTCGATGATACGTCAGGGCATACTGGTCAGTCAACAGGGCTTTCATGCCCACCCAACCAATGGGAGGCAAACCATCCCTCGCACCTAAACGTCGCTCCTCATTCAGCCAGTATGACTTGGCTCGACCCAACAACTTCATACGCGCCACGCGCACATTATCCTCGTCAGTCAAATTTTGCCACTGAAAGTAGCATTCTATCTCTGTAACCCAATCCAAGAAAACTTGGGGATCACCCTACCCATCATAAGATGGTGGTTTGATCCGGACGACCCAAGTGATATCAAATCCGTGCGGTGCTCGTGGGGCCTGTTCGGGGTTACCATTAGGATTTATGTTTCCTTCAGCACGTTGGTGGGCTGCTGGGTTTGGGGGGTCAGGATTAGGAATACGATTAACATTAACGTTGTCCCCTACGTGTTGGTGGGCAGCATGATCCTGAGGTGCCCTTTGGGCTAGCCGAATCTCATGTAGCATCTCTCGGATGTCCGTCAACTGATCATTGAACTCTTGGCGGAGTTCATCAATAGCCGTTGGACCATGACCCGAGTCCGGATCGTCCGTCATTTGAGACGAGGACGTAGGATACTCCGTGCCAAGTCTCGTACGCATGCAACGTAGACCTAAACGTTTCTGACCAGAAAAATTTAATAAATGATGATTTTTTTTCTTTATTCCTAATAACTAGGATAAAATTTTTGTTATGATTTTCTAACAGGAATTAATATGTAGAATGTTAAAAAAAATTTGTTTTTTTGCTGAAAAATAACAAATTCGGTCGCTAAACGCAGACCACGGTTTGAAAATTTTGAGATTTTGACAACGCTATCGTGTGACGGGTGTGAGTGCCAGCGAACTAAGAGATTTGTAGGACGGCGTCAATTAAGAAATCAACGCAAACCTACCTCTGATACCAAATTGATGTAGGGTTCACCCTCCAAAGCGGACGCTACGAGTTAATTCACCTTCCTACCCGACGTATTATGAATACTATGCACGTGACGGAGAATGCAGCGAAACATTAGCGCAATATTATCAATTTTAATTCGCCTCGACGGATAGCCAATCCGCTAGGGATTGAATAGAGGCTATAGGCCAATATTCGCTCCGGATAAATGGACCCACCCGATCCGACAAAGCTATGCGTTGTACCAAAAGAGATCCACCGAAAATATCGATTCGGAAAATGGTAGATCTCTCCCAACAAAAAGCGGGGCTCCCCAAACCCCTTCGAAAATTAAAATAACGGATGAAATGCAAATTTCAATATGAAGAAAACCCACGAAAAAAAATCAGTGATTCGAAGATCACGCCACAGAATTCCACCACAAGAAAAATCAAGAAAGAAATCA
Source organism: Dactylorhiza incarnata (assembly GCA_033032865.1). Classification (NCBI taxonomy): domain Eukaryota; kingdom Viridiplantae; phylum Streptophyta; class Magnoliopsida; order Asparagales; family Orchidaceae; genus Dactylorhiza; species Dactylorhiza incarnata. The sequence goes on from JAWHQI010000013.1 coordinate 5,302,579, forward strand.
CACTAGTGGTTTGTTCATTACCCGCTTGAGATTGGATTGGCCTCAAGCAATACACTCGCCCGACCATTCTTCTTCGGATCCACCGGAAGCGCGTTGTTTGGAGAGGAATCTGTTCGCCATCTTTGCTTCACCGTAACCAAGATCCGTTGAGTATCACTTAGATCCCTTGAGGAATCCGTAGAAGATGAAGAGTCGTCCAAGAGTAGGAAAGAGAAAAGGTGGTGGGGAGAATACTTGGTAGAGAGGGCGGCTAGAGGGGAGAGGAGGGGCGGATCTCCGAGGGGAGAGGGCGACCACAAGAGAGAGAGGGAGAGATTAGAGAGGGATTAGGGTTTTCAAATTTTCTTCATCTAAATTAAAAATAAAAATAATACATCATGGCCTTTTATAGGCCTTGCCTCAGTTTTGACTAAACGCAGTCCAAAATTAAACAAGACCAAAAATTTAAAACATTAACAAGACATGAAATATAAATATGATAAAATTAATAATTATAATAAAACTATTATAATTATTAATTGTTTTGCTTGCGCCTCGGGCGGAGATTATAACGGCGCGCATCACTGTCGTCGCGACGACAATGGCGTAAATCCTTGGTCGGCGTGTCGCCTTCATCGGTAGGTGCGCCATCCTCCGTTGGTGCACCGTTACCAACATCTTCACGTTGAGGGCCGTCGTCGCCATCACTTGTTAGATGGCTTCGACAATCTCTTCCTTCTGCGTCGAGACCCTTTCGACGTTCCGTCGACTTGACTTATACTTTGACAGGCTGAATAATCTGCTTTGACTTCAACTTAGAGTTGCGTCGATATCAAGTCGAAGTTGCGTCGACTTTTATTTGACGCAAGTCTTATCTTAACTTGTTTTGTGAATGCTTTGACTTGGCCCTGACACTCTAAGTTGAGTGTGACATCCTAAGACATCTAATGACCAAATTACCCTTACTAGGCAATGTGGGTAATAAACCCTAAGAGGTAAAATCACTTATAATTAATTTATTAAGTTAAATCAAAAGGGGTTTTTCCCAACAATCTCCCCCTATTTATCTTAACAAATTTTACAGTTTATTTTAAAGTGATTTTACACATACTTTGACATAAATACAAATACAAACAAGACATATGTAGACAATATGATATGATGGAACAAAATCACATGCCATTTCATACATTGCCAAGGAATTATATTGTTCACCACAATTGTTTGCTTTTAGATAGTATAGTATTGACAGAATACTTGAGCATCAATGCTCCTTCTCAGAAGTTTCCCTTTTTCTTGAGAATACTTTTGAAATTACCTTTCTTGGAGCAAATGGTAGTGGTTCATTCTCTTATACAGTATTTGTAACATCCCCCAAACAACTATACTCCTAGAGTGGTTTTCTCATGACTAGGTCATGACAAAACCCTAGGAAGCTTGAAGAGACCACTTGGCCTTAGCCAAGAAGAAGGAAACCACCAGTGGTCTGCAAATAGCAATTTTCAATTAACAAGCATGGGGTTGGACTTAAGGGCCTCACCTTGACCCTTTGACCCTACCATGGCACACCTAACCATTTGGAGGGTCCCTTAGGGCATCAAGGACCCATTGGGGTCAACCAAAGAGGCCAAATTTGACCAAAGTCAACCTTAACCTTAAATTGGTCAAAGTAGCCTAATTAGGGTCAATTGTCCTCCACCATGCCAAATTGACCTTGCCCCTACCCTTTTAGGGTTATTAGTAACCTAATGGACCAAAAAGCCTCATCATGGGACCTCTAAATTGGCCAATTTACCCTAAGTCAACTCTAGCCCTAATTTGGTCAAAGTGCCACATTAAGGGGCAATTCAACCTCACCTTGCCAAATTGACTTCACCTAAGCCTTCATAACTCACATGGGAGTCAAATGGGTCATAACCCACCCATTGTGGTCAACCCAAGTGGTCAATATGACCAAAGTCAACCTTAGCCTAAATTTAGGTCAAAATGACCTACTTTACCCAAATTGAACCCAACACACTTGAGCTAGACCCAATTGGTGTGGTCCACCACCTAATGGGGATTGAATGCTGCTGAGTTGGCCATTCAATTTGAAGGATTTCGGCCAGGAGAGAGAAAGCTTCATTTCACCCAAAAATGGCGGAGAGAGAGAGGAGGAGAATGGCATTCATGGCCAATTAAACCCAATTTATGGCACCATTCATCTCCCCTTGAGGAGAGGAGAAGTTTTCAGCCCTTTTTCTGGCCTAATTGATGACCCAATTCATTTCCTCCCATAAGAGACCGAAAATCACCATTAATGGCCTTCATGGCAATCAAAGGTTACACCTCCTCCCCTCCCCAATTGAGCCTCTTATATCCATTACTAGACTGAGGGGAACATTTTCACCCACCTAACTGAAGGACTCGGCCCATCTGGATAGGAGATTTCAAAGGTACCAAAGATTCGAGGTCGGCCATGGCCAACAGGAAATCTGCAAGGAGTCACCCCTCCACACAGGTCCGATCTATTGGGACAACCCTATTACTGATTTGGGCTAGGATTACTATGTTTTAACTAAGGATCAAGTTGACCCCATTGTATAGTTTAAGGGTCAAGTTTTTAGGCTGTTAGAGTTGCTAGAACTTAAGGAAAATTTAAGTTCCCATTGTTCGACAAATATCGAGTGGCATTCGACGAATGTCTAGCTTCATTCGACGAATTGTTCTCAGCAGTCTAAAGTATTATGGCCAGTTCCAGCGCTCGACATTCTCTGAGCAGTGTTCGACAAATGGCGAGCAGCGTTTGATGAATTCCAGCTAGAGCTCGACAAATTCTGTATTAAAACTCAGTTCGACAAATATAGGTCCAGATTATTTATATCCGTTATTTGTCAATACTCTGAACACAGATCGACGACTCCAACGGATATATTCAATACATTTGGACGTATTCAAGGCAGGCAAGTAAGGATATTATTTTCTTTAAATATATTCCTTATTTCCTTTGTTCCAATACAAGGATAGTCGTTGACAATTAATGCAAAGGAGTATTTCACGGCTAAGGAATTAAAAAACCTGACAAAAGTCATTTTGTCTTTGTTGTTATTCCAAGGTATTCCAAAAATAGAATATATCAAGATAGACATTATTTGTCTTATCTCTCTCAACAGAATTCAAATTGGCATTCCTTTCAGAATACAAAAAATAACAACAAGGATAGAAAAAGAGAAGAAAAACATTCAGTCTATCATTCTCAAGTCTTCTTCTTCTTCCTCAAGCAGCACTCATCTTCTCTCTGAGAACATCATCTTCAAGATCCATCTCTCAGATATTCTACTGCAAGTTCAAGTCTTCTACAAGAGCAACAAGGAATCTGAAGAACTTGTTCTTCCAGATTAATCTGCTACAGAAGATTTGTGTCTTCAAGAGAAAGCTTCTCCATCATCTGTCAAATACTTCAATCAGACAGGGGGAGTTGTACAACAAGTCCACTAGAGTCTTCTCTCAGCATCTTGACAGAGAAGAACACTATAACCCTTTTCTCACCTCTCTTGTACAGGGTTAATACTCCCTTCAAAAGTGTAGTTCCTTGGTGGCAAGACACCTGATCAAAAAATCTAGTTGGTTTTGAGCACCTGATCAAAAGCTCTGAGGTGTGTGGACACCTGATCAAAATCACCTTGGTGTTAGGGCACCTGATCAACCCTCCTAGTGGACTCCTACCAAAGGGTGGTAGAAGAGTGGACTACCCAGATTTATTGGGGAACCACTATAAATTCCTTGTGTCTTCTGTGTGTGTTTAATTCTTTGTGATGTGCTGTGTGCTTTTATTTATTCAGTTTTTCTGTTTATATATATCTCACTCTGCTTACACATATATATAGAACACTATTTTAATTACACTATAAAACTAAGGAAAAGTTTTTAATACTCTAATCACCCCCCCCCCCCCTCTAGAGTAACTTAAGATCTAACCTCCACTTTCAATTGGTATCAGAGGGAGGTTGATTCTTTACAGGCTAACACCTGAATCACAAAGATCAATTAGATCTTAAATTAATTTAGAGTTTTTACTTTATCTATTTTCTGTTAAAAACTCATGGCACAGAACAAGGAGTACTCAAGCACAAGACCTCCAATGTGCAATCCTAGCAAGTTTGCACTTTGGAAAGCAAGGATTAGGCTTTATATGAAATCTATTGATGAAGAAATTTTCAATGTTATTCTGACAGGGCCTCCAGCACCTACAACATCAACCAACACTGAAGCTACAGGAGACAATCATGATGTTCCACCTCCTGAGTGGACAGAAACTCAAAAGAAGCAAAGAAGTGCAGATGCTAAAGCCATGAACATATTGGCTCAAACTATGTCTGATGACATATTTCAAAAAGTGGTTGAATGTACTTCAGCTAGAGAAATTTGGATTTCACTAAATAACATGGTTGCAGGTTCTGCAGATGAAAGAAAAGACAGAAGATCACACTTGATCTCTTTGTATGAAAACTTCAAGAAAGGAGACACAGAGACAGTGGCTGACATGTACAACAGACTCAGTCTCATAACTAATGAGCTGAAATCTCTGGACAAAGTGATATCTATCACTGAAATAAATGATAAGATTCTAATGTGCTTCCCCGGCACATGGGATTCTAGAATTTGGCCAATCAAGGAAGCCAGAAGTCTAAATGAGATTACCACTGAAGCTTTGTTGGGCAAAATCAAATCTTATGAGCAGCTGATCAAGTCCAGGGAAGCTGAATCATCCACTACATCTCCAGTAACAAAGAAAGAAAAGAGCATAGCTTTCAAAGCAACTGATGTAGAAGAAGAAAAGACTCCACAAGATGAGGAGTTTATGAGTCTCATAGCCAAGAGATTCTACAAAATGGCTAAGAAGGACTTCAGAAAGAAGGAGTCCAGATCAAGAGAAAAGCAAAGGTATGACAAATCAACTCCTAAAGAAGTTATTTTTTATGGTTGCAGGAAACCTGGACACTACCTGACAGAATGTCCAGAAAATCAAAAGAAAGAAAAGAAAAAGGAGAAAGAGGAGAAAAGAAGCTCCAGCAAATCTTCCTCACACAAGCACAAAAAGAAGGGAAGAGGATTCATTGCAGAATCCTGGAGTGAAACTGAATCTGAATCATCATCCAGTTCATCTGATGATGATGAAGAAAAATCAAATGAAAGTGACAAATGTCTGATTGCAATATTTGACGCAGGCAGTGAGTCAGGATATGCTTCCTCATCCAGCTCCAGTGATGATGATGAAGAAAGAACATTCTGCATGATGGCTATCAATGCCTCAGGACATAATTCTGATAAGGAAAAATCAGACTCTGAAGCAGAAGATGATGCAGATCAGATATTATCTCATTTTGATTTTACTTCAGTTGAATTAAAGGCTGAATTCAAAGTTCTTTGCTTAGACTTACTAAAATCTGAGAAAGAAATAATCTCACTCAGAAATAAGTTAGCTGACATGAAAATTATAAGTGAAGAAAATATAAACCTTAAAAAGGATTTGGCTGCCTCCAGGGAACATATTGTTCTCATTGAGAGCAAGTTGTCTGAAGCCAAAAAGTTTGAAGAATCCCTAAATGGGAGAAATATCAAACTGATGGACATAACAAGCATAGTTAATGCTAGACTTAATAGCAAACTGGGCTTGGGTGCTTCATCAAGTGAGCCACATCTAGTTAAGAAGAATATATTATCTACACCCATAAAATTCATATCTGCTAAAGGCAAAGGGGCTGTAGAAGCAAATAAAGATGTTTCAAGCAAGTCTGTTAAGAATAAGAGAATTCAGAAGAATTCGTTGAACGAAGCTCGACGAAAAGATTCAAATTTGTCGAATGGAGATCGACGAAAACTGAATACAGATTTTCAGTATAGTTATTACATGGACGGCGCTCGACGAAAGCATGTACATTCGTCGAACGGCGATTGACGAATTTACCCAAATTTGTCGAACAGAAACTATACACAGAAATTCAGGAATTCTAATTCTAAACACACTAAAAATCCTTGTACTGAATGGATTATACCTCCAAGGAGATATCATCCACAAGGCTATAAGGATCAGCTTGAAATGTCCTTTATTTCTGAATATTGTGGACAAACAAATGGACCCAAGGTAGTCTGGGTCAAAAAGAACTAGTTTATTTTTCTGTCTTTGTAGGTACACAGCTATCCAAGGATAAAAGAATATTGGTACTTGGATAGTGGATGATCAAAACATATGACAGGAAACAAGGCCAACCTAAGCAATTATAAGGCAAAGCTTGGACCCGAAGTTGTCTTTGGAGACTCCAACTGTGGACAGACAAAAGGGTATGGACAAGTCAAAGTTGGAGCAGTCACATTCAAAGAAGTATCATATGTTAAAGGTCTCAAGCACAACCTCATCAGCATAAGCTAGTTATGTGATGAAGGTTATCAGGTAACCTTTAACCCTTCCCAATGTCTTATTACCAATAATAAAAACAAAAATGTATTTTCTGGTATTAGACAAGGAAACATTAATATTGTCAATTTTGACTCTGCCAATACTGACATCTGTCTATTTAATTCAATAAGTAAGACAAATGAACTATGGCATAAAAGGCTAAGACACATTAACCTTAGAACTATCTCTAAGCTTTCTAAGGACAATCTTGTCAGAGGACTGCCTTCTGGTTCATACAAGAAGGAAGGACTTTGCAGGGCTTGTCAGTTAGGTAAGCAAACTAGAAGTAGTTTCAAATCTTTATCCAAGAGTGATTCACCTAGGATTCTGTACTTATTGCATTTAGATCTTTTTGGACCTACTACTATATAGATCTTAGGAGGGAAGCATTATTCTCTAGTTATTATAGATGACTTCTCATGATTCACTTGGGTGTTCTTTCTTAGGAACAAGTCTGACACTTTCAAAGTTCTAACAGACTTTCTCAGGTCCATCAAGACTGAGTACTCTACTGTAGTTGCATTGATCAGAAGTGATCATGGCACTGAGTTTGACTCTCTTCTAATGATAGAATTCTTTGGAAAAGAAGGGATCAGGCAATGTTCCTCTGCTTCTAGAAGCCCTCAACAAAATGGGGTAGCTGAAAGGAAAAATAGAACATTAATTGAATCAACAACTACATTGCTTGCCGATGCTCATTTGCCACTCTCCTTTTGGGCAGAGGCAGTGAACACATCAAATTATGTGTTAAATAGAAGCCTGATACATAAACTTAAGGGTAAGACTCCCTATGAACTACTCAAGAATAAAAAGCCTAAGGTTAGCTATTTTAAGATTTTTGGTTGTAAATGCTATGTGCATAACAATGATAAGAAATATCTAAGGAAGTTGGAAGCTAAGGCAGCTGAAGGAATATTCCATAGATACTCTCTATTTAGTAAGGCATATAGAGTCTACAACAAATCTACTCTTAAAATAGAGGAGTCCATGCATGTTTCTTTTGATGAAACTAACCTATTGAATGAGGAAAGGAATACCACCTCTACCATAAATACCTTGCAGGTATCAGATTTATGTGGAGAGCTAAGTGAGCTAAATCTAGAGAAAAGAGATTCTTCACTTCCAACAACTCAAACACTTGAAGATAGTGAAGAAGAAGATCATCCAGAAGATCTTGCTGACAAGTCAATTCAAGTGACAGCTGATCAAATTCCCCAAGAAGATACCATTGCTGAACCAACTCCAACTATTGACCACATCATAGTTAGAGATCATCCAATATCACAAGTAATTAGAGATATTTTAGCAGGTGTTCAAACAAGGCATCAACTACATCACAATGAGATGCATACTTGTTTCCTATCACAAGTTGAACCTCAAACTATAACAGATGCAGAACAAGATCCAAATTGGATTCTTGCAATGCAAGAGGAGCTCAATCAATTTGGAAGGAACAAGGTTTGGGATTTGGTTCCAAGACCAAAGGGTCATCCAGTTATTGGCACTAAATGGGTCTTCAGGAACAAGCTAGATGAACAATGCAACATTGTGAGAAATAAAGCAAGACTGGTAGCCCAAGGTTATTCACAGGAAGAAGGGATTGATTATGATCAAACCTTTGCTCTTGTTGCAAGACTTGAAGCAATCAGAATCTTTCTTGCATTTGTTGCATATAAAAAGTTCATAGTATTTCAAATGGATGTGAAGAGTGCATTCTTAAATTGAGAAATCAAAGAAGAAGTCTATGTGGAACAACCACCAGGTTTCAACTCTCCAACTCAACCCTCTTTTGTATTTAAGCTTAAGAAAGCTCTTTATGGTCTCAGGCAAGCTCCTAGAGCATGGTATGAGACTTTAGCTAGTTTTCTTTTGGAAAACAATTTCTGTAGAGGCATAGTAGATAAAACCCTATTTTTCAAATTACATAAAAATCAAACTTTGCTAGTTCAAATATATGTAGATGACATTACTTTTGGCTCTACTGATTCAAATTTGTGCAAAAGATTTTCTAATCTAATGTAATCTAAATTTGAAATGAGTGGTATGGGTGAGCTATCATACTTCCTTGGTCTTCAAGTGAAGCAAACTCCAAATGGAATCTTCATATCCCAATCTAAGTATGCTAAGGAATTAGTGAAAAGATTTGGTATGTCTGATTCTTCCACCATGAAAACACCCATGCCCTCAAATGTTGTTGTTGATAATGATGAATCAGGGAAACCTGTTAATTCAAAAGTATATAGAGAAATTGTTGGCTCACTACTTTATTTAACAGCTAGTAGACCTGACATAATATTTGCTACCTGTATTTGTGCTAGGTTTCAAGTTAGCCCCAAAGAATCTCACTTAATTTTATTAAAAAGAATTTTGAGATATATAAAGGGTTGCCCTAATCTAGGACTTTGGTATCCAACAACATCTGAATTTGAATTAACTGGATTCTCAGATTCAGATTATGCTGGATGAAGAGTACAGGAAAAGCACATCAGGAACTTGTCAGTTTCTTGGTGATAGGCTTGTGTCTTGGTTTTGTAAAAAGCAGACATCTGTGTCTACATCAATAGTTGAAGCTGAATACATGGCTGCTGGTAGTTGCTGCTCACTGATGTTGTGGATACAAAATCAAATTCTAGACTATGGTGTCAACTTATATAATTCAACTATATTTTGTGACAATACAAGTGCAACATCTATAACACAAAATCCAGTTCTCCATAGTAGGACTAAACACATAGAAATTAGGCACCACTTCCTTAGGAATAATAAGGATAAAATTTGCCTACAATTTATTTCTACTGATTTACAAAGAGCTGACATTTTCACCAAGCCCTTGGATGAAAAGAAGCATATCTTCTTTATAAATCAAATAGGAATGATAGATGGAGATTCAATCTGTTAAAAATTAAAATTTCTATTTATCCCCTAAATTCGTCGAACGGAGGACGACGAATTTGAATTATTTGTCGAACGACGCTTGACAAAACCTGTTAACTTCAGAATCGATAAAGAAAATTTCACCTGTCGAACGGTGCTCGACGAAAAAGATATTTTTGTCGAATGCCGTCTGACAGAGACATAAAGTCTTTTCGACTTCTGCTTTTATTAGGTTTTTGCCGAACGCCGCTCCACAAATGCGCCCCCTTCTCCGATCTATATAATCTCTTTTCTATTTCTTAATAGATTGCGCCTACAGAAATTGTTTCTCTCCAGTTCCCCTCTGCACTTGATCTTTCTCTCTTGTAGGTACAAATGGCGATTTCTCAAGCCGCGCTCTACTCGATGAAGTTCGATGCTGGGTTTGACATCGACATGGAATCTTTCGCACAATCTGACCAAGTCTTCAAGGATATTCTTCAACTTTTCGAAGAGCAACAGTTAAAGAAGTTAATGAGCATGAGGATAAAGCTGCACACAGCAGAAATTAAGGAATGGTGTTTTACGGCTAAGCCAGATGATGAAAGTCTAACAGGAACCATCTCAGGACATCAGGTCTCTCTTACCACTACCATTCTATCTGAGGTTTTTGGTTTTATGAATGGTGGTGATGAGTTAGAGCTAAGCTCTGTTGAAAATGGTGAAGCACTGATTAAAATGTGTCATTCTATTGGAAACCCTAATCATCTGCTTAAGAAAAACTTATCTTTGGAATATAAGTTTCTTTCTGATATTGTTGGAAAAGTGTTGTTAGGGAAAACAACAGGTCATGATTATATTAATAGGCACCAATTTATGTTGATGGTGGCCTTAATGGAAAAGAAGAAAGTGAACTGGGGATCCATTCTCTTTGGATTGATTAAGAAGAAAATATCTAAGGAAAATGTCTGCTTTGGAAGAATTATAGGAATTGTATTGCAGGAAAGGCACCAAGACCTTCTGGTCTCTCCCATGGTGACCATTAATGCTAGCAAGAAGCTGACCTCAGCTCTCTTTGCTAAATGGGACAGGGTGTTTACCACGAAGAACCCAGGAGCAGCTACACAGAAGAAAACTTCTAAAGGCACAAGGATTGATCCAGTCACTCCCTCAACCCTTCTAGAAGCTCATCACTCATCACTCATCACTCTTGCCCTATTCATTCTGACATCCCTTAACAACATGCCAATATTGCAAACATATTTGTACCAACCTCCATTCCATCCACTTCTCAACCATCTTCATCTCATCCACCTAAAATGTTATTTCTACATTTCCAAACTGTTGCAGATCAAATTCTTGACTACATTGTCCCCAAGATAGATCAAATCCTGGATGCAAAACTTGCTCCAGTCCATAACATTCTTTCTACTCTTGACTCCACCTTGGATGCAAAAATTGCTCCAATTCTTCAAGCAATTTCTGAACTATCTTCCAAAATATCTTCAATTCCTTCCTCTATTTCTGTCCCTTCTTCTAGGGGCCTAGATTCAGGTCTCCCTGAAGCTAGGCAGGGGGAGATGCCTTATGAAGAAGCTCCAGAAGCTCCTGTTGAAGAGGCCACAGTTTTTGTTGAAGATACAGCTCCAGTTTCAGAGGATACAGTTCAAATTTTTGATTTAGAAATGTTTGATTTGGTTGAAGCATCTGAATTTCCAGTCATAGAAAAGACAAATAATATCTACATTCATCCTTCTTTAGATATTACTCATTTGCTGTCTAAGTTCAGTTCTATTTACTCAGTTCTGCCAAAACATCAAGATTATTCTAGAGCAATTGTTCCTTATACTGCTCCAATTGATAAAGTTTTGCTGAAAAATATTATCAGCAGTTTTGCAGTTCAAAGTGCAGATCCAGTTCATGTTTCAGTTCCAGTTCAAAGTCATGCAAATGAATCAGTTGAAATTTTAGAGGAAATTGTCAATAGCTTTGATGTCCCAACTTTGTCTTTGATGAATCACCAATTCCAGATTTTGATGAAATTTGGAAAGCAGAAGATGAAGCTTTTGAAGCTGAAGAGCAAAAGATCAAAGCTCTTAAATTGGTCAATGAATTATATGATGTTCCAATTCCCTCTTCTGACTCTGATGAAGAAGATAATGATAGTGATTCTGATGATACTTTATCAAGGAAGAGAAAGAAAAGAAAGGCAAAGTCTTTGGCTGTCCCCAAGCCTCCTAACCCAGATAGTGATATTCCCTATTACAACCTTCATAATATCACTCTTGACAAAGATACCCCTCACTGGATGAAGTTCTCCAGAAATGAAATTAAGAGGAGAAAGAAATTCAAGAAAATTGGTTATTATTCAGATAAGCCAGTTAGGTTTTATCCACCTCCACCTCCTCCTCCAGCAGGATCAGCAGGCTCAGCAGGACCTTCTTCTTCTTCTCAAAAGTTCACTAATCAGCAATCAAGTAAACCAGCTAACACAAGTGGTTATCAGAGTTCCTGGTCTTCAGGATTTTCTTCAACCCCTTCCAAGAATGTTACTACAGAATATTAGCTTATAATATCTGATGGATCCTTGCACAGGAAAAGAAACATTCCTTTTGAAAAACCTTCATTGCAGGCTATTGATTCTGATGATAGTCATTTGTCCCCAGTGAATACAGAAGCTGATGAATTAGCACAGATGGCTAGGTTCAAAGAGACAATTGACTCAGCTTAGATTAATAAGGCAAAAGCTGAAGGGAAAGACCATTCTCAGTTCTCAACCATGTCAGAGTACAAAAGAAAGGAGTTTGAAAAGTACAAATTAAAGAACTTTTTCAATGCTGAAGAATTCCTGATGCAGTACCCACAAGCAGTTGTTGTTCAAGCTAGAGCTCAGACTATTATTGGAGCTCAGGATCTCTACATAAGCAAGAAGAAATTTGAAGATCCTAACAGGAAAATCATCTTCAAACCTTCATCAGCAAAGAAGTGAAAAAGGTTCAGACTTATTTATTCTGTTATTGTTTAACATTTTGGTTGTAATGATTATGAACTCAGAGCACTATTTTTACCCTATCTGCTGAAATGAATTCTCATTCTGTCAGATATATTTTTATGCTCTGCTGTTTATTTTTCTATTGTATTTATTTGATTGATTGTCAAATAGTATCCTAACCCAAATAGGGGGAGATTGTTGGAACAACCCTATTACTGATTTGGGCTAGGATTACTATGTTTTAACTAAGGATCAAGTTGACCCCATTGTATAGTTTAAGGGTAAAGTTTTTAGGCTGTTAGAGTTGCTAGAACTTAAGGAAAATTTAAGTTCCCAGTGTTCGACAAATGTCGAGTGGCGTTCGACGAATGTCTAGCTTCGTTCGATGAATTGTTCTCAGCAGACTGAAGTATTATGGCCAGTTTCAGCGCTCGACATTCACTGAGCAGCGTTCGATGAATTCCAGCCAGAGCTCGACAAATTCTGTATTAAAGCTCAGTTCGACAAATACAAGTCCAGATTATTTATATCAGTTATTTGTCAATACTCTGAACACAGATCGACGACCCTAAACGGATATATTCAATACATTTGGACGTATTCAAGGAAAGCAAGTAAGGATATTATTTTCTTTAAATATATTCCTTATTTCCTTTGTTCCAAGACAAGGATAGCTGTTGACAATTAATGCAAAGGAGTATTTCACGGCTAAGGAATTAAAGGACCTGACAAAAGTCGTTTTGTCTTTGTTGTTATTCCAAGAAAGAATTAAAGACAGATTATTCTATTCCAAAAATATAATATATCAAGACAGACATTATTTGTCTTATCTCTCTCGACAGAATTCAAATTGGCATTCCTTTCAGAATACAAAAAGATAACAACAAGGATAGAAAAGGAGAAGAAGGACATTCAGTCTATCATTCTCAAGTCTTCTTCTTCTTCCTCAAGCAGCACTCATCTTCTCTCTGAGAACATCATCTTCAAGATCCATCTCTCAGATATTCTGCTGCAAGTTCAAGTCTTCTACAAGAGCAACAAGGAATCTGAAGAACCTGTTCTTCCAGATTAATCTGCTACAGAAGATTTGTGTCTTCAAGAGAAAGCTTCTCCATCATCTGTCAAATACTTCAATCAGACTGGTGGAGCTTTACAACAAGTCCACTAGAGTCTTCTCTCAGCATCTTGACAGAGAAGAACACTATAACCCTTTTCTCACCTCTCTTGTACAGGGTTAATACTCCCTTCAAAAGTGTAGTTCCTTGGTGGCAAGACACCTGATCAAAAAATCTAGTTGGTTTTGAGCACCTGATCAAAAGCTCTGTGGTGTGTGGACACCTGATCAAAATCACCTTGGTGTTAGGGCACCTGATCAACCCTCCTAGTGGACTCCTACCAAAGGGTGGTAGAAGAGTGGACTACCCAGATTTATTGGGGAACCACTATAAATTCCTTGTGTATTCTGTGTGTGTTTATTTCTTTGTGTTGTGCTGTGTGCTTTTATTTATTCAGTTTTTCTGTTTATATATATCTCACTCTACTTACACATATATATATAATACTATTTTAATTACACTATAAAACTAAGGAAAAGTTTTTAATACTCTATTCAACCCCCCCCCCCCCCTCTAGAGTAACTTAAGATCTAACCTCCACTTTCACGATCCGCCTCCTCTCCCTTAGTGCTAGATCTTTTCATAATTTGGGGTTTGGCCCGAGCCCAATTGGGCTCGGATCGTGCTTCCGAAAGGGCTCGTTTATAGCTCTCTTTCCCCTCCTCTAAACTCTGATTCTGACCACCTCCGGCCGGCCAACCACCCCCTACCGCCGGCCACCACCTCAACAGAGGTGGTGGTGGCATTGGATGGCCGGGAAGCGGCACAGGTGGCCGGGAAATCATCCCGCAAAGAACCCGAGGATGGGCTGTCACGCGCCGTCCATCCAACGGGGATGATGACAATGAGCCGTCGGATTTGCCGTGATCAGCTATTCATATTTAAATGATTATGTTATATACTTATTTTATTAATACGTAGAAGAAATTTGGGTTCGTCGAACTGATGTTTGAGTTCGTCGAACTGAACCCGGAATTAATTCGTCGAACGGAATTAATTCAGCAAACTGAATTCGGAGTAAATGATTAGGTTAGAACCTAATTTCATTGATTTATCGTACGGAGTAGTAGAAGTTTTGAGTTCGTCGAACTGATGGTTGAGTTCGTCGAACTGAACCCGGAGTTCGTCGAACCAAATCTGGATTTCGTCGAACTCACTGAAGCACGACGTTTGTCGAATGAAAAACATATTTCGTCGAACACAGATGGATTTCGTCGAACGCACTGAAGCACGACGTTCGTCGAACGAAGAACATATTTCGTCGAACGCAGATGGATTTCGTCGAACGCGCTGAAGCACAACGTTCTTCGAACGTAGAACAGATTTTCGTTGACCGCAGATGGATTTCATCGAACTCACTGAAGCACGGCGTTCGTCGAATGCAGATCATAGTTCGTCAAACGCAGATCATATTTCGTCGAATGCAGAATTTTAGTATAATTAATTATTCTTGCAGTATTTTGTTTTAATTATTAGAGATACTATAACCCCTCAAGTGAAAAAGTGCCCAACATGAAAGTTGTAGCCCTTGGAGTATAGTTTATTTTAAAATTAATTTCACCCCAAAAGGAGTTCTGTAGCTCCTTGTAGGTCCATTTTGGTGGGACTGGTCCCTAGTGTAGGACAACCACCTTATCTTGAATAACTTTTGATTGGGTTATGGGATTGACTTGAAAATTGAAACCTAGGCTATCTGTACCTACACCCATAACATACCCAAAGATGGGAATTTTAGGAGAACCTTTCTCTAAGGTGTTTGTTATAATTACATAAATCAAATATTAATTAATTATTGGGTCAAATGACCTCCAATGCCCTCCAAATTTTGGTGGGTACTTTTTAGTGTTATCACATGACCCTGGTAAAAATCTCAACCCAATTGGGACTGATTTGGTTGGGTAATTTGTCAACCCAAGTTCGGTCAAACTAGGTCAAAACAAGGTATGGTGTTTATCTTGGAATATTGTGGTCAAATCTCCTCACCATGAGTTGAAACCTTAGACACTAGTTTAGGATCACCTAAAACACCTTCATGAGTAAGATGGGGTGGTGTAGAGGTGGATATGCCCTAGAACCCTAGTTTTACCCCTTGGGGTGCATATAGAGCTTTGTGAAGGACATATGGTCTAAAGCTATATAATGGCCATGGAAGTTAGGGTATATGTTCATGGGGTGTGATTATACTCTAGGGAATTTTGAGAGAATTTTAGGAGAATTTATTCCCCCTAAATTAAGTCATAAACCCTTTAGGGAAATTTCTTATAAGAGACATTTACATGCTCAAATGATCCTGGATGAAGATGAAATCTTGGTAGTGCCTTTATAATCATATTATAGACCTCTGATATTTTTTGTGAAATTTATTAGATGATTTAACCAGTACTTCATTCTCAAGGCACCTATTTTGTCTTAATTTTAAGAAGTATAGATAAGGGTCCAAAACTCTCTGGAAAAATGTGCAACTTGGTGATAGGACATTACAGAGCACTAGGAAGCTCTGTGAATTTTTATATAATTTTTGGAAATTGTTATCAGTAGGCTACTTCACAACATGTGCAAATTAGGAATTATTTGGATTAATTATTTCAGTGAGGAAATGATTCCCATAAATTGTGAAACTCTGTAATTAAGCTTTTCTGAACACAATAGAGGTCTGGTAATTTTTCCCTAATTTTGGCATAAGTATGCTTGGTAGTTCCTTCATAAATCTTCAAGTTTGGATAGATGATAAATACTATAATTAGAGGACAATTCCTGATTGTAGAATTGTGACACCCTGGATTTACTGCTATTTTAGCATGATAGGTTAATCCTAATTTTATGAGCGCCATATCATAGGAATACCTTACACTTCATGTTCACATTCCTACTTGGCAAATATTGGAGAAATTTAAATAAATGCAAAAATGTTGAGGAAAAATATGAAACTCTGGATTTAATCTTATAATATCATGATAGACTCCCAATAATAATATTGAGTCAGTTGGATGAATATTTGGAGTACCTCCCATTATGCAACTCATATGACTCATTTGGTTTGCATATAGTAAAACTATAAAACTTGAGTTATTTGTGGATCAGTAGGTGGGAATGGAAGGTAGATAGTGTACCAAGCCTAGTTGAAGAGATTGAAGGTCACCAAAAAGGTGTTTAGGTGATGAGAGTGTGCTTGGTGAGTTAAAGGTAAAGTTGTGCTCGGGATAGACGAAGGATCGTCTTTCCCGTGGGGAGTCAGAAGATACTTAGGGTAATCCAAGTGTAAAGTTAAAAAAAAGGGTATTCTTATGGGTAGAAACCAATAACACTAAGTGTCTTGAGAAAGGGAACATTAGGGTGTCATCCCATTATAGTTCATAGTACCGTAGCGAGCCCCTTACAGGGTAATCCTCGGGACGTCCAAGATTAACCATAAACTATAGGAGTAATATGTTGTACAAGATTAACTTAATAACGCACACACACACCCCGTGGTTCCATGAGGTTAGTTGGTTTGGTCTTACGAGCGGTAGGCTCGTGGTTGAAGCAGTGGACTAGTTAGTCCGGTGAGCTTGTGACTCAGTAATGCTTGTTGGTGCGGACGGGTTGGTCCGGCGAGCCGGTGGCTCGGAAGGTTATGATGACGGGCAGGTTAGGTCGGGGAGTTTATGGCTCGGTATATAGTAGAACATGTTTGCATGTGCATGAAGGTGGTGGGTCTTCGGTATTGGACGGTCGTTCACACCGACGTCAATACGTTGACTCGGCGAGTGCGGAATTTGCACTTAGCCATAAAATTCTGGTGGTCCAGCCAGTAAGAGTACGCAGATGCTCCGCGGTTTTGCGTTGAGGCGTACGATAGGTCTAGGTAGGATAGTGTGAATACCAACCTAGAGGTGGGCGAGGCCCAACCCACCGCTTTCGTTTGCCACTACGGGAGTATTCTGGGAATCTTGCTAGCTCCAAAAGGGGGAACTAAAGGTCTGTGCGCATAGAATCAAAGTATGTGAGTTGCATTTGTGTGAACATAACATTTAACAGCATACTGTGTATGACATAGCATAAACATTGCATTTCAACCCCTACCCCGTTCGTATAAGTCCGTTATGTGACTTCTTATACGATAGGCCTTGCTAAACGACCCTTTGGTCTATAGGTTTGTGTGGGCATTCCTATAAATCAATGCTTAATTTTATATTATATACTTGTCTTTACTTACTATTCTTTACATATTCTTTACCTGCTCTTACTATGCTCTTTTACTGCTTCAACTATATATATATATACATGTGTAGTGTAGACATTCCCTGTACCCCTGTCACCTGCTATTATTATACCTTTATTGTCCTCCGCTTTATCCTTCCCGCTCGGTGCCTAGGAGTCACCGGGGGAGGGGTGGGGGATTGTCTTAGTCTTTTTGACTAACGGTCGGTGGACCATATCATTTTAGGGGATCAAAAAGACGCAGCAGCACTAGAGGCCGGTGCAGATGGAGGCGAGCCAGTTTATTACAGGAGCACCACATTCAGGATCAGGTAGTGATTAGTAGTTAGCTTCTGTGAGTGATATTGTAGTGAGGACATGATGTACAGGGCATGAGCCCTTTATTATTGTTATCTTTTTATTTTTGTTACTCTCTGTGGACATTTACCATTTATGGTTTTATATATTTCCTGTGATGTGGACTTGAGCTTTTCTATATGTTCAAATATACTTTTCTTCTTCTGTGATCGATATGGCCGGCATGATTGGCGCTTTGTAATGGCGACCTTCCCGAGTGAGGATGTCACCGCAAAGCGGTGGTTCTGGGCATAAGACCCGGTTTTTTTTCAAAGAAAAAAAAAAGGTCTTATAGTATTCCTCTTTGCTTCTTTATTGATTTCATCATCTTTAGGAAGCTCCCCCTATGATTGTTCATTCTCGTCAGCATCCTGAGCAGCTTCCTTAGCAATTACAATAACTTCATCTAGAGGTAAATCATCTACAAGGAGCTCCCCCTGATTTTCTGCAGCCAATGCGTCAGTTGGTTCCTGGGTTATTGTAAGAAGCTCCCCCTAGATTTGTACTGGAATATCTTGGAGACTTATATGAAGCTCCCCCTGGACATTTGCATCTGGACTTACTGTTTGAAATACAGTAAGTTTATCAAGATATTCCACTTCCTTATCCTTCTCCTGGTCATTCTTTTCTAGGATAGACCTTTCCTCCTCCGAAATTCCCCCCCCCCCCCCCCCCCCCCCTTCTTAACCTTGCTGAGAAGGGAGGTTAAGAACTCTTTAGTGGCCATGGAGGAGGACACAAATTATTTAAGAGCCGTGAGAGACCCTCTTTAATCAAGTATTTCACTCTCCATTCGAGAGTACTTTTTATCAAACCTTCTGGCTTGAGTGGTCATTAGGTCAGCGAAGGTGTTGGAGGCCAATCCTATTGCCTTTGCAATTGCTTGCTCAATATTGATTGGGGGTGTAGAATGGGTGGTATTAGCAATTTGGGGAGTGGATAAGATTTCTTGATGATTTGGATTGAAGTTCTCATTCAGATCTGGAGTGTCTTGGTGGACATGGGAGAGATCTTGATAGGTTTCTGGAGAGATATTAACTGGTGGTGGTGATGGTGCAGACTGATTATCTGGAAGTAAGTTGGATGTTTGTTGTTGTGGTTGGAGAGGAGACTATGGTGTAGGTTCAGGAGCTGGGATGAGAGCTTGTTGTGTTGCTGTAGGGACCTGTACTGAGGTGTCATCCCTTGGAGGATATGGCACTTGTCTATCTGAATCATGAGGAGGTGAAGAAGGAGGAGGTCAAGGTACAGCTTGACCAGGCTTTAGGATCTGCCAGGTCCACTTGGAAAAGATCCCAATGTTGATCCTTTTCATAGGAGGAATGGGCACTCCTTTTGATTTGCATACACCTGGATAGTGTTGAAACAGTACCTGGCTCATTATCCTATTATAGGCATTCTCCTTATGAGAGTACTTATGCCCTATTAATTTTAGGAGACATCTCCCCCAATTGATCTTTTTATTTAGTACTAATACTCCCATTATCTACAGTTGGTGCTTTGGGATGGCATCATGGGCAAAAATTTTGCAGAGCAGCACCTTCCCTACTATGTCTGCAAGAAATCCATATTCTTCTCCAAGGTCAATCTTCTTCAGATTGATGACTTTATCTTTCTTAAACTGCATGATCTCCATGGTTTTCCTTGTCTCCTCCCCTGTTAATTCATCAGACTCATCACCTATTTGTAGATCAAAGGTGAGAGATAGCATTTCCTCTATAATACTAATGTCGATTTCAGCTATTTTCCTATTAAAGGTTCCATCCTCTTCAAGGTGAATATTTTCCTTGAGCTCTGTAAGCTCCACATTGATGGCGCAAATCTCGCACACCGCTATAGGCGGTAGCTCAACTGCGGCACGAAACGGCAGTGTACCGATAGTTCAAGTAATATAAAACGAGGAGTAAATCCCCGAGTATCGATCTCGAAAGGAACACAGTAAGGTGGAGTTGACTATTGAGGAGGACTTGAGATTGAAGTCCTTAAGGTCGGATGGATTGCGGGAGGCTTGGTTTGGATTGCGGAAAACAAAATAAAAATAGCTACGACTACTCCTATGAAGGCCTTGAGCGCACTGCTTCGCCAGGCGGGATGGAAGACTACACGGGCCGCAATGCACCGAATCGCTAGGCGGCTGGACGAGCAAGCTAGCGGATGGAGTGGAGAGAGCAGCGGAATGAGGGTCGCAAGCACCTCTTCGCAAAGCACACCAATAACAATTGTTAGGGCGGCACAACACAACAAACAATCCACACCACAAGGCACACCTCAAAAGAAAATATAACAAGATTACTCAATCACATAGACATGATTTCATACTAATGTTAACAAATAAAAGTATACTTCATCAAACATATAAGAAATCCAACTAAATTATCAACTACAAGAGGAGATGAGTGTGCGAAATCGACCGACTCCGAAGTCTTGTTGAGGATTCATGGAAGGAATCGCTGGGTTGTCAATCCGCGTCCAAGCTCGGTCCTCAACTGCGTCCGGGGTAGAGAAGGTTGTCACTACCTTCCAATGGACCCGTCTTCTTCGTGTCACGAACCGGTGGAATGATCACAAGCTGCTCCAATCTTGAAGAAGAAGGCTAGGTTGACTCCCTTCTTGAAGCCCAAGGATGAAGGAGGAGGCCAAGAGGAAGCTCCGGCGACGATTTGGCGTTGAAAGCTTGCCCGGAGATCCTCCCTAAGGTGGGCGGCGCTGGAGGAGTCGGAACCCCCCGAAATAGGCGGAAAACGGCGGACTGGAAGTGATGCCGACCTAAAATCGCGCTTGCCTATTTATAGGCAGAGCAGGAAATAAACACCGCACACGATCAGGTGCACGACCAATGGTCGTGCGTGAAGGAATGCCTCTGATCGTGCACGAAGAACCTGTAGCATAGGCTTGAACTGCAAAATAGCGCACGGTCAGCGGCGCACGACCAGTGGTCGTGCGCGAAGAAGGCCAATGATCGTGTGTCGTCGCTCGATCTGGGGAGGGAATTAACGCATGACCAGTGGTCGTGCGCCTGGTCGTGCGCGAAGGAAAACGCACGACCAGTGGCTTTTTCGACCAAAAATCCCCCAGAACCCTTCCCGAGTGACGCACAACCCTTGGACCTGCATGAAAATATACTAGACCACAGGAATACATGAAATCACACCACAATGGGCATAAATGTACACTAAGCAATGAAATGGGCAACGTGATTAAATAGAATTGAATATAGGCCTAAAGTGAAGTGCAAGTGCATGAAAACTAGCCCAGATGAGTCCGTAAATCACTATATAAACTGGACTCATCACACCCCCAGACTTACCTGTTTGCACGTCCCGAGCAAATACATCCTAAGCAGGCGGGGAAAAAATAGCTAGCTTAAAATTACACCGAGGAGTACCATGCGAAGTCGCATACCCAAGTGCATAGAGAAATAGTGGATAAGGTTTCCAATTATACACATAGTTTATATGCTTCTAATGGAGTAAATAAATATTACTACTACTCATAAATGTGAATCACGGTGTACAACCCCGATGTTCGCCAGGAGAGGGGTTCCAAGTTCGCACGACCGGGCGAGCCAGCCGACCTGCCCAGTTCGCCAGGCAACCGAAGGCGAGCCCAGATGGGGCGAGCCAGCCGGTCGGAGGAGCTCGTTGGGCTGGTCCGGGACCTTGGGGTGCAAATAGCCATTTCTGGGATACAGTTAGCCATTTTGGCGAGCTCGACCCGCTAAGGAGTGGTTCAGCGGGCGAGCCGTAGAGACAGGCGAGCCAGACGGCCGAAGGAGTTCGCCAGGCGACCGAGGGCGATCACAGGTGGGGGCGAGCCCGGGAAGAGGCGAGCCAGCCAGCCGAAGGAGCTCACTAGGTGGCCTTGGCGAACCTCATGTTCGCTGAACAGGTCGAGGGTCTCAGGTTCGCTGGTAATTGTGAGGGTCTTTTACCAAAACACCCCTGGTGGTCTGCAGTTAGCCCCTCCGGACAGCGGAGTTTGGCTGTTAGCAGACCAATTTGGGGTGCGGATAGTAAGAACGGACAGCGGAGTTTGGCTGTTAGCAGACCAATTTGGGGTGCGGATAGTAAGAACGGACAGCGGGAGTTGGCTATTGACAGACCACAAAACCAAAATCTATAAATAGACCTTGAAGGGCACCTTGGAAGGAGACCGGTTCATTATCTTTGAGCTCTTCTCTCCCTAGGTCGCTTTGGTTTGGGCTCTCTAGCTCTCCAAGGTGCCCGAGTCTTAGCTTTGGCTTGGGAGGGGAAGCGCTCAACGATCTTCCGGGTTAGTGGAGGGACCTCCTCGCTGAGACTAGGGTCTTTGTTCTTTGCACAAATCGTCGGCCTTACTTCTCCCGGGGGACCGGTAAGGGCTAGCTGCCCCTCATTTCGGTGAGGGCCCCGAACTCCACAAGAGACCGAGAAATCGGTTTCAACATCTTGGTGCGGTGAGCGTGGAGCGTGGCTGGTTCAAGAAAGTCCCAGAGAGGAGTTTTGGCTGGAGATGAAGAGCAGGGCGAGGAGTTCGGCGAGACCCCTCAGGAAGCGATGGCTAGGATGTTCGCGTATTTCAGAAAGGAGGTGCTCGACACCTTGGGATTCACGGTCACGGCTCTGCGAAGTGAGTTTGCGACCCCGGCACCTCAGGCAACCACTCCCCCAACAGCAGTCGGCGAGAGGGCACCAGGAGGAAGGGCTGGAAAAGAAGTTGCCGTTGAACCAGGGCATGACAGGGAAGGGCGAGTGCTGTTCGCCAGTCCGGCGAACCCGGTGTTGGTGAGCTCCGCGCCGGCGAGTTCGGTGCCGACAAGCTCTGCCCCAGCAAGCGCGGCGCAGGCGAGCGCGTGTCAGGAGGATGCGGCAACAGTCGGTGTGGTTCAGGCGAGCGTCGCCCTCGCGAGTGCGATCCCAAGCTTGGCGAGCGAGCTAGGTCCGCGAGCCGAGCGAGAAAAGATGGCAGGAGGGGGAAGTCCCTTCTGCGAGTTGGTGTTGTCGGCACCCGTTCCAGCGGGATTCGGAGA
This sequence comes from Dactylorhiza incarnata, assembly GCA_033032865.1. Taxonomy (NCBI): domain Eukaryota; kingdom Viridiplantae; phylum Streptophyta; class Magnoliopsida; order Asparagales; family Orchidaceae; genus Dactylorhiza; species Dactylorhiza incarnata. The sequence goes on from JAWHQI010000013.1 coordinate 5,325,498, forward strand.
ATGGGATAGAGTGTACTACAATGGCAGAGATGACCCAGTTCAGCATCTGCAGTCTTTCGAGGACTCGGTCTCCATCAGGCCGATGTCCGATGCCTTCAAGTGTCGACTCTTCGCCGTCACTCTCAAGGAGAAGGCCAGGGACTGGTTTCATTCACTTCCGGCAGGCTCTATCTACGCGTTCGAGGACCTGCGCCGAAGTTTTTTGTTGAGATTTTCAACTTCAAAAAGGAGGAAGAAGGACGCTGATTCCCTCTTCACGGTGAAGCAGGAGTCCAGAGAGACGTTGGCTCAGTATGCGGATCGGTTCCAGGAGGAAGTGCAGCTCACTCAGGAGGTGCCTGGGTTTGCACTTCAACTCGCCTTCACGGTCGGGTTGAAGGAAAGTTTCTTCAAGATGGCGTTGAAGAGGAAGGCCCCCGTCTCCTATGAGGAGCTGATGGAGAGGGTGGCGGAGGAAGTAGCAAGCGAAGAAGCCAACCCAGAGCTCACCAAGAGGCTAGCAAAGCTCAGTGAGCCGGAGATGAGGCAGCAAGAGGTCAGAAGAAGGGAAGAGCCCCGGGCCCCGGAGGGGGGATGGAGGCCGCAAGGTGGAGGAATGCAGGGGCAGGGAAGGGGTTACGGCCCAGGAAGGGGTAACCGTTTCGAAGGACAATGGAGACCCCCCCAGTTGGGGTGGAGGCAGGGCCCGATGCAGTTACCTCCCCCACCTCAACAGGCCATGGCAATTGGCCGAGGAAGAGGAAGGGGAAGGGGAGGAGAAGCGGAAATGGCGGCCGCTAGGAGAAGAAGGAATAGGGTGGCAGAGACCGAGGTGAGGGAAGTGGCGGTGCCGTATTGCATCTTCCACGACGTGGAAGGCCACTCAACGGACACCTGTCCGGAGTTCCTGGAGGTGAAGAGGGGCAGAGCGCCCGCGCCACCACAGCAGCAGCCATTAAGGATCGTGGAGGTGGAACCTCGAGAGGAGGAGGAAAGATGTGAGGATAGAGCAGATCTGGGGAATAGAGGAGGGATCGGAGTGATCCATGGGGGGGTAGGGGTGGAGGCAACCCGCAAGGCTAGTCTCCATACCATCTACCGCCGGAGCGTAGCGTCAACATCCACCGCCCCACCCCCGGCCGAAAAAATTATTTTCACCCAGAAGGACATGCCGAGCTACGAGGACCCGTTCTGCGACGCGCTGGTCATTCAGACGGCGATCGAGAACTTCACCGTCTCCCGAATCCTAGTGGACAACGGGAGTTCGGTCAATGTCGTCTTCAAGAAGGCATTCGACAAGATGGAGGTGGAACCCAGAAGAGTGTTGGCCTCAGATGGCCCTCTGTTCGGATTTTCGGGGGAGAGGAAGGAGGTAGAAGGAGGAGTGGGGCTCCATGTGACCCTGGGTGGGCAGTCTCGGAACTGTCGCTTTGTCATAGTGGATGCCCCGAGCAGCTACAGCGCCATCTTCGGACGGCCACTCATCAGCGCGTTCCGCTACGTCCCTTCCACCTTTCATCGGTGTCTCAAGTTCAACGACGGAGGAGTCCAGGTGCGGATCAGGGGGGATCCCAAGGTGGCAAGACAGTGCTATGTGACGGCTGTCAACACCATCTCCTGGATGGGAGAAGCTGAGGAGTGGGATAAGATGATGGAGGAGGCGGCCGAAGCCGGAGGTTTGGAGGTAGCCGAAGAGAAGGAGGGAGATGAAGTTCATGCCCAGGAAGGGGTAGCTGAGGTACCCCGGGCGGAAGGAAAGGAAGAAGAGGAGAAGGCCCAGGAGGAAAGGGCGGAAGAGCTGATGGTGGTAGGGAAGGAAGTCGAGGAAGAGACCCAAGCTCCCGCTCGTGCTGAAGAGGAAAGGGCCTGGGGAGAGCAGTCCCGGTTGGAGGCTGTGGACGAGGTCGTAGAGCTCGAGGTCACCACCCGGCTGGGGGTGGTGGAAAAAGTCCGGGTCAGCGGAGAACTCAGCCCAGGAGATTAAGCGGAGATTCTGGCTTGCGTGCAGAAGAACGTGGATGTCTTCGCTTGGAGCGCCGTAGAAATGCCCGGGATCGACGCGGATGTGGCGTGCCATCGCCTCAACCTCGACCCCGGTGCCCGCCCCATCCGTCAGAAGAGGAGGGCCGTCGCGGACAAGCTAGAAGGGCCCATCCGCGAGGAGGTGGGCAAACTCCTGCAGGCCGGGTTTGTATCGGAGATCCAGTATCCAGGCTGGGTCTCCAACGTCGTTATGGTAAAGAAGGGAGGAGGTAAGTGGCGTATGTGTATCGACTTTTCGCTTCTTAATAAATCATGCCCGAAAGATTGCTACCCCCTGCCCAGGATCGACGCGCTGGTTGACTCAGCCGTTGGTTTTTCTGTAATGTCTTTCTTAGATGCTTTTTCAGGTTACCATCAAATTCGCATGCATCCCCCGGACATCAAGGATGTTTCCTTCATCACGGGGGATGGATGTTATTGCTACAAGATGATGCCCTTCGGGCTCAAGAACGCAGGGGCTACGTACCAAAGGATGATGGATAGGGTCTTCCGCGAGCAGAAAGGAAGAAATTTAGAAGTCTATGTCGACGACCTCATGGTTAAGAGTCGAGACCTCGAGACTCACCTCCGCGACCTCGAAGAGACATTTGGGACCCTGCGGCGGTACAAGATGAAGCTCAATCCCTTGAAGTGTGTCTTCGGGGCGAGCCGAGGGAAGTTCCTGGGCCATCTGCTCACCCCCACAGGAGTGGAGCCCAACCCGGACAAAGTTAAAGCGGTGATGGAGTTGGAGTCGCCGAGAAATCCGAAGGAGGTTCAGAGCCTTACAGGGAAATTGGCTGGGCTCAGCAGATTCCTCTCCAAGGCGGGAGAAAAATGTGCACCTTTTTTCAAAGTACTGCGGGGAAACAAGAAGTTTGAATGGACCCCGGAATGCGAGAAGGCCTTCCAAGCTCTGAAAGAATAGCTCACCCGAACCCCTCTGCTCCAGGGACCGAGGCCAGGAGAAGACCTATCCCTGTACCTGGGGGTAGGGTCCGAAGCAGTAAGCTCCGTGTTAATCCGGGAGGAGGGGAAGAAGCAATTCCATATCTACTACGTCAGTCGAGTGCTGAAGAAGGCAGAGCTCCGGTACCCGATTTTAGAAAAGTTGGCCTTCGCATTGGTGGTGTCAGCCCGGAGGCTCCGGCCTTACTTTCAAGCCCATTCAATTAAAGTGGTGACGGACCACCCGCTCCGCAAAATCATGGAAGGGGTGGAGCACTCAGGAAGGTTGGCAAAGTGGTCCGTGGAGTTAAGCGAATTCAGTATCACGTTCGTACCCAGGACATCCATCAGGGCCCAAGCAGTGGCAGACTTCATTGCCGACTATGCGGCCGAAGTGGGGGAGCACGAGCCACCTCCCCTAGAAGCATGGAAGATGTTGGTGGACGGAGCGTCGGGAAAATACTCCTATGGAGGGGGAATAGTCCTGGTGAGTCCTCAGGGGACTCGGATTGATCAAGCCTTAAACATCCATTTCCCAATCACCAACAACCAGGCTGAGTACGAAGCAGTGATAGCGGGCCTTCGGCTGGCCCGGGAACTGGGTGTGCAGGACGTGGAGGTCTCCACGGACTCCATGGTGGTAGCATGCCAGATCAAAGGAGAATTTGAAGCAAAGGATCCAACCCTCCTACTATACCTGGGAAAAGTTAAGGTGGTCATCGGGCAGTTCCGCGCCTTCTCGATCAAGCACGTGCCGAGGGAGGAGAGCACCCAGGCGGACCTCCTAGCCAAGTTCGGTCCCCGAGCGGGGGGCACGACTTCGGAACTCTTCCGACCCTCCATCGAGGAAGGAGAATTGATGGAAGTGGATCAACAAGCCTCATGGATGGATCCGTTCATCACCTTCCTATCCTCTGGGCAGTTCCCTGGAGAGGATGTGGACAAGAGACGCTTCAGGTATAAGTCCGCCTATTACTCTTTGCATGCAGGGGGGCTATATAGAAAGACCCTCTCGGGACTCCTGGCCCGTTGTGTCTCCGAAGAGGAGGTCCCGAGAGTGCTGGAAGAAATCCACTCCGGGGAGTGCGGCAGTCACTCCGGGAGTCGGACCCTGGAAGGGAGAGTGTTGAGGCAAGGCTACTTCTGGCCCACTCTCAGCAAAGACGCGGCTGAGTTCGCAAGGAAATGTCCAAAATGCCAGCTCTATGCTCCGCTCTAGCTCCTCCCAGCCCAAAGACTCCAGACCATCACGGCTCCCTGGCCCTTCGCTATATGGGGGCTGGACCTGGTCGGTCCCTTCCCCCAAGCCAGCAGCCAGAGGAAGTTCCTGCTGGTCATGATCGACTATTTCTCCAAGTGGGTAGAAGTGAAAGCACTCGCTAAGGTAACCTCTCAGGTTGTAAGGAATTTTATGTGGGGGGAGATAATTTGCAGGCATGGACTCCCTCTAGCTATAGTGACGGACAACGGGCCGCAGTTTGCTAGTGAAGAGTTTGTCGGTTTCTGCACCCAGCTCGGCATTGATCTTAGGTTCGCATCGGTCCACCACCCGAGGAGCAATGGGCAGGTGGAGGCGGCAAACAAAATAATCGTCAACCTACTAAAAAAGAAAGTAGAGAACCTTCGAGGAAACTGGGTGGAACAGCTACCCTCCGTCCTCTGGGCAATAAGGACTACTCCGAATACCGCCACCGGGGAGACTCCATTCAAGCTCTCTCACGGGTCTGAGGCCGTCCTCCCCATAGAGTTTGAGGTGAAGACCCCCCGGGTGATCGCCGCAAGCGAGGGGGATGAAGGGTGGCTAGAGGGCAACAACGCAGAGCAGAGACTGTCTTTGGACCTGGTGGAAGAACTCCGGGACTTGGCCACCATCAGACAGGAAGAGGTCAAACGGCGGATGGCTCGATATTTCGACAAACATATCCGGATCAGGCACTTTTAGAAAGGGGACCTAGTCCTGAAGAAGGTCGATGCGGCCGGCAGAGGGGCCACAGTGGGTAAGCTTAATCCCAACTGGGAAGGCCCGTATATTGTAAGCGAGGTGCTCAAGTCGGGAGGGTATCATCTCCAGGATGTGGAAGGGGTACCTCTCGACCGAGCCCGGAGTGGGGATGACTTGAAACGATTCTACCCTTGAACGCTTTGTCATGTTATTTAATAAATGGCTTACTCTTCTTTTTTTGTATATAATGCTTATAACTACTGCTGTACTGAGGCCGCAGCAGGGTGGACATATTGGTGCTGGAATGCCCCAGATCGATTCCGCTCCCGGGCTCTCACCTAGACGGGGGGTTCTGGTTGATCTCTGGAGAGGCTGGCAAGGTTGGACATTGGTGCTGGAATGCCCCAGATCGATTCCGCTCCCGGGCTCTCACCTAGACCGGGGGTTCTGGTTGATCTCTGGAGAGGCTGGCAAGGTTGGACATTGGTGCTGGAATGCCCCAGATCGATTCCGCTCCCGGGCTCTCACCTAGACGGTAGGTTCTGGTTGATCTCTGGAGAGGCTGGCAAGGTTGGACATTGGTGCTGGAATGCCCCAGATCGATTCCGCTCCCGGGCTCTCACCTAGACGGGGGGTTCTGATTGATCTCTGGAGAGGCTGGCAAGGTTGGACATTGGTGCTGGAATGCCCCAGATCGATTCCGCTCCCGGGCTCTCACCTAGACGGGGGGTTCTGGTTGATCTCTGGAGAGGCTGGCAAGGTTGGACATTGGTGCTGGAATGCCCCAGATCGATTCCGCACCCGGGCTCTCACCTAGACGGGGGGTTCTGGTTGATCTCTGGAGAGGCTGGCAAGGTTGGACATTGGTGCTGGAATGCCCCAGATCGATTCCGCTCCCGGGCTCTCACCTAGACGGGGGGTTCTGGTTGATCTCTGGAGAGGCTGGCAAGGTTGGACATTGGTGCTGGAATGCCCCAGATCGATTCCGCTCCCGGGCTCTCACCTAGACGGGGGGTTCTGGTTGATCTCTGGAGAGGCTGGCAAGGTTGGACATTGGTGCTGGAATGCCCCAGATCGATTCCGCTCCCGGGCTCTCACCTAGACGGGGGGTTCTGGTTGATCTCTGGAGAGGCTGGCAAGGTTGTACATTGGTGCTGGAATGCCCCAGATCGATTCCGCTCCCGGGCTCTCACCTAGACGGGGGGTTCTGGTTGATCTCTGGAGAGGCTGGCAAGGTTGGACATTGGTGCTGGAATGCCCCAGATCGATTCCGCTCCCGGGCTCTCACCTAGACGGGGGGTTCTGGTTGATCTCTGGAGAGGCTGGCAAGGTTGGACATTGGTGCTGGAATGCCCCAGATCGATTCCGCTCCCGGGCTCTCACCTAGACGGGGGGTTCTGGTTGATCTCTGGAGAGGCTGGCAAGGTTGGACATTGGTGCTGGAATGCCCCAGATCGATTCCGCTCCCGGGCTCTCACCTAGACAGGGGGTTCTGGTTGATCTCTGGAGAGGCTGGCAAGGTTGGACATTGGTGCTGGAATGCCCCAGATCGATTCCGCTCCCGGGCTCTCACCTAGACGGGGGGTTCTGGTTGATCTCTGGAGAGGCTGGCAAGGTTGGACATTGGTGCTGGAATGCCCCAGATCGATTCCGCTCCCGGGCTCTCACCTAGACGGGGGGTTCTGGTTGATCTCTGGAGAGGCTGGCAAGGTTGGACATGGGTGCTGGAATGCCAAGGCTGGTAGTAAGGGTCAAGGGCTAAGATAACAGATTGAAGTGGTAGAGCCAGAAGGGTATGGTTCGCAAAATGGAAAGGATTGAGACAGGTAAGGCCTGAGGTAGTGGGTCGAGGCACTAGAGTCAGGGGGTTTTTGGTTCGCAGAATGTCGATGCCTCAGCTCGCCAAGGTCGAGTTCGCCGGGCAATACCCGCGGGCGATGACAGCTCGGGCTCGCGAGACCCATAAGAAGAGAGCCCCGGCGAAGGCGAGCCTAGACACCCGCATTCGCGGGCCTTCCGGAAGCACTGCCGCTTAACTTGTCATGAGCAGAAAAAAGATCAAATGCGAGAGAAAGAGCAAAAAGACGCGAGCATGCACATAAACACCAACGAAAAAATCGTAACTATCATTACTCAAGATTTTTCTATGTTCGGCGGCGATCTCGCCATCCCAAAAAGAATAATATACATTCGAGAGGAGAAGAAGCTAAAGGAGTTCATTCTAGGGGCCCTCGCCGTTCTTGCGGGCTCCCAGCCACGGCGCCAAGTCGAAGAGGTCCGGACAGACATCTTCGGCTGTGAACTCCATCGCGTCTTCCGCGAGCAGACTCGCATTTTTAAGGGTCGTGAAGACGAGATTGGCGACCTCCTGCGCATCTCGCCGCCTCTGTTCCTCGCCTTCGGCAGCCCTCTGTTTAGAGTCGGCTCGCCCAGGAGAAGGGGGTAGCACGCTGCGGACCAGCTCGTCCACCCGGGTCTTCAGCATAGTATTCTCCAACTCCAGCTCACCGTTGCGAGCGAGAAGCTGGGTTGCTACGTCGGCATCCTGAGCATCAAATGAGTTAAGAGAAGGCTAGAGGTCGCAAACGGCAAAGAAAAGAGACCCAAGGATCACTTACCATCTTGCCCTGCATCCCGGCGAGAAGGCTTTCCGTCACCTCCTCCCTCTCCTTAAGACCCTTGATCTCTTCGCGAGCTCTCTTGAGCTCCTCCCGGTACGCGCGGATATCCCTATCCGCCTGCAGATAGCGGCGCCCCGCCATATGCGCGAGTTCCGTCGAGCGGAACTGGGCTCGCATTTCTTCATAGACCAGTTGCCGTGGCCCCATATCTTTATAAGCAGCGGCGTCCTCGCGGCCATATAAGCCGAAGGAGAGAGAGAACGCCTCCTCCCCAGCCTTACCGAACTCCACCCAGGAGGGGTGAAGGGTGGAGCAGGAAATCCGGTTGGCATTGGGGTCCCAAGCGAGCAGGGGTTCGCCGAGGATGTCAGAAACTTTCTCGCCCAAACCGAAGTTCCTGTGGCCTTTGGGTTGGGGGGTCACGGAAGAACTCCCAGCGCCCTGGTCCGCCGGGGCTCAGGCTTTTTCGCAGGGGAAGGAGGCGAGCCGTCGGTCTCGCTTAGATAGACGACCGCGCTCCTATCCTTGGTAGCGAGGGTCTTTCCCTTCAACTTCTTGGAGGACCGCGAACCTGGCTGACTCGCAGAAGGGGGCCGCTTCCTGCCGGACCCGACGGCGGGAAGATCGCGGTAAGCCTCTGCCGCCGCGGTTGCGAGGGTGTCCGCCGTGAGAGTGATGCCTTGTGCGTGCGGGGGATTAACAGGGATCTCGCGCTCGCCTGTAAAATAAGAGCGTTATACAACGAAGAAAGGAGAGGAGAGTGGGGCGAGAGCGAGCCCTACCTTCCCCTTGAGAAACGGCGAGCAGCGAGTCGACATTGCGCCGCAGATAGGCGACTTCAAAGTTCTTGCCGGAGAGGTATTGGAGGAGTTTGGCGTCGGCACCACTCAGCGAGCTCGGAGGGCGGTAAGTAGCGTCATCCCGCTGGAGGGGGGTGAAGTGGAGATTGCCGAAGGGTCCCTTCACCAGGAGGAACTTCTGGGTCCAATAGTGACTCTTGTTCACCGCCTCGCAGACGGTGACGTATTGACTCGCGAAATAGGTGGTCCAGTCTCGGAAGGCGCGGAAGGAAAATACCTTGCGGAAGACGAGGAGGCTGAACTCGATCCTCTCCTCCCGCATGTAACTGGCGAACGCGACAATGTCCGCGATCGCATTTGGGGTCAACTGGCTCGGTAACACTCCATAATACCGCAACACCTGCAAAGAACGATGAGAAAGTTGCTATAGCGGGCACGAAGCAGCGAGAAGGCTGGGCGAAGTACCTGACGAATTTCAGGCCACAAAGGGAGTCGCAACCCATTCTCGAAGTGCGCGATGGGGATCGCGAGCTCGTCAGCCCCAGTCTCGTTCAATGTAGATCTCTCACTCGGACAGCGAGCCGAATAACCCTCCGGGAGATAGCGGTCCACAGCGAGTTCATACTCCTCGGCTGTGATGTTCGCGCAGTAGAACTCGTGGGCTTGAAACGCTGAGGCGCATTTCGACCGCCCCTCGCTCTCGCCATCCGCTCCCATTTGCTGATTCGTCCGCATCGAGTCAGGAAGAGGCAACTCACAAGCAGCGAATGCGAGCATGATCTTGCGAGAACGGAGATGAGCGTAGACGCGAGAAGACTGGGGAAATAAATGCGACGGGTAGGAAAGTGAATCCGAACTATTTATAAGAAATTCGGGTGGGCACGGGAATCGAAGCGTCGGGAGTGCGGATAGCTAAAATAAAGTAGATTTCTGCTCAAAGGGACTGCAGTCTTGCGAGCCAGGGCTCGCCGTCGCGCGGTAATTGAGTCCCGCCCAAGGCCGGCCCGCGAAGAAAAGGGGTCCGGGCATTGCATTGCACAGAAGCTCGCAAGCGCTCCGCGGGGCGATCATATCAAACACAGCGGACGAACTGAATAAACCACATGCACACCACAGAAACAAAGGGAAAAATTAAAAAGGAAAAACGATAGAAGGCGAGTCGTGACGGGCTCGCGAATATTACCACACCAGATATTGTTCAACAGGCGTCATGAAAGAAATAAAAGCAAAAAGATATAATTAAACCCGTGGCAGCCTCAGGGGTAAGGAAGCCATTTCCAGCGACCCCGACCCCGCTTGCCCGCACGCGGCGGCACTCTCGGAAAATGATATTCGCGAAGCGCTTTAAGCTCGCGCAGGATTAGGTGTGCTTGATCCTCGCCCCGCGAGATGTGCACGCCGGGCGAGGTAACATCTGCGCGAGGCACCGGCTCCGCCTCGGCGATCAAGCGCACATTCGCGTCTTCCAATACGGCGAATCTCTCGTCAAAGGAAGCCCGGTCCGCGTCATACCTCTCCTCCAACTCGCGTAACATCATGCCGTGTTTCTGAAGCACCTCGGACACCCGACTCTTCATTCGCACGGGGTCGCCAGGGTCACCCAGGAAGTCTTCAATCTGGCTAGGCGAAGGCGGGGGTGACATCTCCATCCTCCCGTGCTCTGACTCAGGGGTGGCTCCTGAGATTTCAGCGAAGGAAGAGTTAGTGGGATCAGTGGACGAGCAAGAGGTGAGAGCTCGCGGAAACATGCTAACCGGGCGAGAAAGGGGACTCGTGGTGGGGCTTGCGCGAAGACTCCGGCCGACCCTGGAAGTTTTCGTGGAATCCCGGGACATGGGGCTTCCCCAGACCAGGAGGGTACACCACCCTCTCCGCGACTTGGGTGCCGTCGAGAAGCGAGCCGCCTGGACTTCGCCTGCCCATCAGACCGAAGCCAGGGGTCGCCACGTTAACCTTAGGCGGGACCGGCGAGTTCACCGGGGTGGAGACTTTCTCCTTGGGACTCGGCGGTGGGGTATCTGCATAGGCCACCAACGTGTAGATATCACGGACTTAAGCGAAGATAAGGGAGGATACGCATGACTTACGGGGTCGTGAGGTCGGCGCCTGCTGAGTCGAAGTCCCGATCCCAGCATCTAGCGATCCCAGCTTGCGGGGGACGGAGGGCGAGAGGAGGTCAGCGTGAGACCCACCATACGTTCCTTGGGTGGAGGGTTCTGCAAGAGGAAAATGAGTAAATGGGTAGGCGATGTAAAAAAGTCTTGACGAAGAATACCTGTTGTGCGAGCCCGGTATCCGGCGGCAGGGGCGAGGCAGGAGGCGACGACACGTCCTCCCCCTGCGACCTCTGAACCGTCTTGGCCTTCTTAGGCTGTGGGGAAGGAGATGTGGCCAAGTTGAACATCCAGGCGTTGCGCTCGGCGACCTGGGCCTTCGCCATCTCTCTTGAAGCCTTCAGTCGATCTCGCGCGCTCAGCGTGGAGGACATTCTGAGAAGTTGTTTTCTGCGAGGATGATGGGGAAGAAAAAGCTTGATCACTAGCCGCGGCGGACGGTATTTATAGCTTTGGGCGTGGGACCCAGCACAAGATTCCCGCCACGTCAGCCGAATCGGCGAACACCAGGGTTGGATGTTTCTTCGCGAGCTCAAGACAACCTCGCGAAGAGCTGGGATTGTGTACAACCCCGATGTTCGCCAGGAGAGGGGTTCCAAGTTCGCACGACCGGGCGAGCCAGCCGACCTGCCTAATTCGCCAGGCAACCAAAGGCGAGCCCAGATGGGGGCGAGCCTGGGAAGAGGCGAGCCAGCCGGTCGGAGGAGCTCGCTGGGCTGGTCCGGGCCCTTGGGGTGCAAATAGCCATTTCTAGGGTACAGTTAGCCATTTTGGCGAGCTCGACCCGCTAAGGAGTGGTTCAGCGGGCGAGCCGTAGAGACAGGCGAGCCAGCCGGCCGAAGGAGTTCGCCAGGCGACCGAGGGCGAGCACAGGTGGGGGCGAGCCCGGGAAGAGGCGAGCCAGCCAGCCGAAGGAGCTCGCTAGGTGGCCTTGGCGAACCTCATGTTCGCTGAACAGGTCGAGGGTCTCAGGTTCGCTGGTAATTGTGAGGGTCTTTTACCAAAACACCCTTGGTGGTCTGCAGTTAGCCCCTCCGGACAGCGGAGTTTGGCTGTTAGCAGACCAATTTGGGGTGCGGATAGTAAGAACGGACAGCGGAGTTTGGCTGTTAGCAGACCAATTTGGGGTGTGGATAGTAAGAACGGACAGCGGGAGTTGGCTATTGACAGACCACAAAACCAAAATCTATAAATAGACCTTGAAGGGCACCTTGGAAGGAGACCGGTTCATTATCTTTGAGCTCTTCTCTCCCTAGGTCGCTTTGGTTTGGGCTCTCTAGCTCTCCAAGGTGCCCGAGTCTTAGCTTTGGCTTGGGAGGGGAAGCGCTCAACGATCTTCCGGGTTAGTGGAGGGACCTCCTCGCTGAGACTAGGGTCTTTGTTCTTTGCACAAATCGTCGGCCTTACTTCTCCCGGGGGACCGGTAAGGGCTAGCTGCCCCTCATTTCGGTGAGGGCCCCGAACTCCACAAGAGACCGAGAAATCGGTTTCAACACACGGTGAATCAATCGGTCACGCATACGGGGAAAGTAAAATACACGCTGAGATGAGCATTGCCCAGGCTAGGATTTGGGACAAACTCCACCGAAATCCATCGGTGTCGGAGACCATAAGCTCGCCCGGTCACATTTTCTCCACAGCACTAGATTAGTTCACAGCGTGAGTCGGTAGGGCTTAAGCTTTTTCATGAGGCTTGGGTTACGGTGAGATAAACAATGATAAACAGGACGGCTTAAAGCAACCAACCCAAATGAGCTTAAACAATAACTCTATCCCCGCAGCTACAAAAACACGTGGATGCACCGCACCCCCAGACTTGGACCTGAACGCATGGGTATGTGCACCGCCTACTCCAAAATACATATCTCAAATAGATTTTCAATTAAACTCATTCTCATTTTTCTTTTCTTTTTTCTCATTTCATTTCTTCTTCTAATTTTATATTTTTTTAAAATTCAGCAAATGTTCAAGGGAGTACAATCACATCTCCAAATTTAACATCACCACATCAACATTCCAAAATACAAATGTGAAAATAGCTAAAGCTCAGCTTTGGGTATGTGACTAGGATCGGCTTTTTGGTTTTGGTGGAATAAAATGTGGAGCTGAATCAAAGGGATGGGGTAGGCACAAATGGGCTAACGAGGATAAGATATCAGGATTGGCACAAAGGCTCAACCGGGCCAAAATGATGGCCTACGTCATTCTTGCGCAACAGAATTATCCTATGCCAATGCTTCAAGAATCGCTTGGGGCGAGTTCTTAGACACCGAGAAAGGTTATCCTTCCTCCCGACACAAGCAATACACGTCTAGCGATAATTTACACACACCCATATGCTACCTTTTGATTCAAACCGGATTCACAATTTGAGTAGAGCAAACATTACTTACACTAATAGAAATGTATAAGACTACTAGTATAAAAAGGAATCTAATCTACACAAATCTCTATGCTCACAAAAGCATTAGACTAGGAACACCGGAGTCAACATATTACTCCACTATATAATTTAAAAGTCAGCACAATGATTTGCCTGAACCTTGCTCAAGAAATGAGTTTAACTCGCGGCACGCAAACAGCTAAGCACACACTCAAGTGGGTGCAAGTGGTGTGTGATGCAATGATCTAAACAAAATAAATCAATAAAAGCTTCTAGTATGCATATGCAGTGTGCACGTGCTTTGGGTAACAGATACTAGCTCTCCCCCAAACTTAAACTATGCATTAAGATATTCTAAAACAAAGTTGGGGGAAGAGGGTACCCAATGCTCAGCAAATGAGCATACCAGAAGACGCGTGTCGAACAAGACCAAGCCGCACCTCCGCCATACGAAGAATCGCGACCACCGCCTTCCATAGGAATGACCTGCAGGGGTGAGCTCCGCAAAAACAAAAAGAAATAGAAAAACTAAAACTTAATTGAAATTTAACTAACTATTCTACTTAACAAAAAATACAATGCAAGAAAAAAAATAAGATAAATACTGGGGTTATTGTCTTCCCAGCACGACTTATTCAAAACTTTACGAGTTCTAGCTAATGGGCCTATGGAATAGAAAATGCACAGGTAACTGTTCCATTATCCGTTTCGGTGGCCGGTACCGATACGGCGATAAAACAGTCACCCCTCTACCTGTATAATAATACCTGCAACGCACAGGTAGAGGAGACAGAATGTAAGATGAGGAGGAGGAATAAGCCTCACTCATCTCACACAAAAAATCCTTGCCAAGCAAGGTGTCATCCACAGCAGGTCCGCAGGAGGAGAAGGAAATGAATGAGGCTTCCTCTATGGAGGGGGGATCAACCTCCTCACATGAGAGGATACACTCATCATTGACTTGAGCAGAATGCTCCAAGTCCTCCTGAAGTACCTGCGAAGACCTAACCTGCACAGGCTCAGATATAGCAGAAGGGGGGTCAAGAAATAAAAGAGAAGAAGAACATAAATAAAAATCAAGCGGGGGAGTGGTCCCGGACTTACTCCCAATAGGTTGGGAAAGTAAAATAATGCTTGCATTGTCATCAATGCTACAAGGTTCGGCGGGATCAACAAGGTCCATGCCTAGGATTTGGACTTCCTCCACCAGTGCTGAGGAAAGCTCCTCTTCACCTAGAAGGTTGTCCTCCTCCATAGGAGTAGGCACAATACATAGATCGCCAGCTTCATCTTGCGACACATCATCAACAATGTCGTCGGAGACGAGCGTAGTAGAATGCACAACAGGGGAAGGAATGGTGCTTGGATAAAGGTCAAGCACTGATTCCTCACAAAGAATCAAATTTATGCTAGGTGATTGATGCACAGGGGAGATAGGCTCGGCCATGTCACAGCCTAGATCAGCCACGCATCTGGTGATTGTGTCCACATCATACCCTTCACAAGATGAAGGTGACACAGACACATAACCGGATGTTGAAGGTGTGCTGCCGGAAGTAGGACTCGGGACGATCCGGATATCCGGCTCATCATCCTCGTCCAATTGGCGAAGATACTCGGCACAGTCCTTCAGGGCGTGATCCATGCTTTGACAGAATAAGCACTGTTTTATATTACCCCTTGGTCCTTGAGGGGCCGGGGAGGAATATAAAAATGGTGTATGCGGCGAGGACGAGTGGCCATAAGACTTGGGCACAGGGCATGAAGAACCATAGGAAAATGGTGCTCCGTACACCGGGCCACGAGAATTATGCCCACCATCTTCCGTAGGGCATCTATCACTAGCGTGAGAAATATCTCCACATAAATGGCAACGAATATTAAATGCAGCCCACATTATATGGAGATAGCAAGATTCAAAAATAAAGACACTATCGTGCAAACTGTTACACCTAACAGTAATTTACTAAACAACCTATTTAAAAACAGGAAAATAAAAAAAAAGAACTGAAATAATAAAAAAACGACGCAATTTACAAATGGAAGGGCTTCTCTCTCAGATTCTCCCTCTCCAGAAAACTCACACGTCTGTGTTCCCCGGCAATGGCGCCAAAAACTTGATGGCGCAAATCTCGCACACCGCTATAGGCGGTATCTCAACTGCGGCACGAAACGGCAGTGTACCGATCGTTCAAGTAATATAAAACGAGGAGTAAATCCCCGAGTATCGATCTCGGAAGGAACACAGTAAGGTGGAGTTGACTATTGAGGAGGACTTGAGATTGAAGTCTTTAAGGTCGGATGGATTGCGGGAGGCTTGGTTTGGATTGCGGAAAACAAAATAAAAATAGCTACGACTACTCCTATGCAGGCCTTGAGCGCACTGCTTCGCCAGGCGGGATGGAAGACTACACGGGCCGCAATGC
The DNA here is from genome assembly GCA_033032865.1 of Dactylorhiza incarnata. NCBI lineage: Eukaryota > Viridiplantae > Streptophyta > Magnoliopsida > Asparagales > Orchidaceae > Dactylorhiza > Dactylorhiza incarnata. The sequence continues at coordinate 5,340,733 of JAWHQI010000013.1, forward strand.
ACCGAATCGCTAGGCAGATGGACGAGCAGGCTAGCGGATGGAGTGGAGAGAGCAGCGGAATGAGGGTCGCAAGCACCTCTTCGCAAAGCACACCACTAACAATTGTTAGGGCGGCACAACACAACAAACAATCCACACCACAAGGCACACCTCAAATGAAAATATAACAAGATTACTCAATCACATAGACATGATTTCATACTAATGTTAACAAATAAAAGTATACTTCATCAAACATATAAGAAATCCAACTAAACTATCAACTACAAGAGGAGATGAGTGTGCGAAATCGACCGACTCCGAAGTCCTGTTGAGGATTCATGGAAGGAATCGCCGGGTTGTCAATCCGCGTCCAAGCTCGGTCCTCAACTGCGTCCGGGGTAGAGAAGGTTGTCACTACCTTCCAATGGACTCGTCTTCTTCTTGTCATGAACCGGAGGAATGATCACAAGCTGCTCCAATCTTGAAGAAGAAGGCTAGGTTGACTCCCTTCTTGAAGCCCAAGGATGAAGGAGGAGGCCAAGAGGAAGCTCCGGCGATGATTTGGCGTTGAAAGCTTGCCCGGAGATCCTCCCTAAGGTGGGCGGCGCTGGAGGAGTCGGAACACCCTGAAATAGGCGGAAAACGGCGGACTGGAAGTGATGCCGACCTAAAATCGTGCTTGCCTATTTATAGGCGGAGCAGGAAATAAACACCGCGCACGATCAGGCGCACGACCAATGGTCGTGCGCGAAGGAATGCCTCTGATCGTGCGCGAAGAACCTGTAGCATAGGCTTGAACTGCAAAATAGCGCACGGTCAGCGGCGCATGACCAGTGGTCGTGCGCGAAGAAGGCCAATGATCGTGTGCCGTCGCTCGATCTGGGGAGGGAATTAACACACGACCAGTGGTCGTGCGCCTGGCCGTGCGCGAAGGAAAACGCACGACCAGTGGCTTTTTCGACCAAAAATCCCCCAGAACCCATCCGAGTGACGCACAACCCTTGGACCTGCATGAAAATATACTAGACCACAGGAATACATGAAATCACACCACAAGGGGCATAAATGTGCACTAAGTAATGAAATGGGCAACGTGATCAAATAGAATTGAATATAGGCCTAAAGTGAAGTGCAAGTGCATGAAAACTAGCCCAGATGAGTCCGAAAATCACTATATAAACTGGTCTCATCACACATCAAGATTCTTACATCTGGTTGAGATCAATTTTGTTAATCCAGCTGACTAAAACAAGTAGAGAATGGCTTTGAAGTTATCTGAAGTTGCATTGAACGAGTCCACATCTACATCAAAGCTAGAGTTTATCTTTGGAGGAGCCATTGATTCTGAAGTAGTACCTATAAGAAGAAATAAGAGAGAGAGAGAACTGGAGAAGGGGATAGCATGAGAGCAATGACAAGAGAATTCAAAAGTGTAAATAATTTGACGTTGAAGTTGCTTATAAGAAGATGATTCATCGCCCCTTAGGGTTTTATCTGAAGCACCGGCAAAAAGATTAATAAACAGCGCGCCAAAATGTGTCCATCTAGAAGTGTGTGTGTGTGCGCACTTGATGTCGACGTTGCGTCGATTAGAACTCGATGCATCATCGAATTTGATGAGTGCCTATTAATTCGACGTATCCATCGATATGAAATCGACGTTGCGACGAATGCTATTCAAAATGTCTGATTTAGACGGCTCTCGAAGCTAGCGTCAAATAGAATTAGATGGTACATCAAATTCTATTCGACGCAACTCTGAATTAGTAGTTGCATATTCCTTTCGATACATGCGTCAAGTAGAATTAGACGGTTCGTCGAATTCTATTCGACGCGGCTCTGAATGAATAGTTCTAAACTCCTTAGAAAGTTCTTGCTGTTTTTACCAGTAATGATTTTTATTGAAAATAGTAATTATACTAATATTTTCATGAATCATAAACTCATCAGAGAATTTTGGAGTAGAGATTACTCCCTTTGTATGTGAGTTTTTTACAATTGATCATCAACTTCTTTCTTTTCCCTTCACTTTCCCTGTGATAGAAACTATGCATCTTCCAGCACAAGTAACTCAAACATTAGAGGGTACCCAGGTTACCTTGGGCACTTTCCTTTTACCATTATAGGGTTCTATGAAAGAGTAGAAGGGTCTTTCATGATATCTCTTTGGAAGGCAGAGAGTGAGTTTATCAAATCTTGATCTATTATTTTGATTCTTCAGATGTGTATAAAATGTATCTAAATATAATAAATCAGCAGAATGTTTAATTATTTTACTAGTGGTTTTAACCTTTTGATTATTGTTGGTTGGTTTCTCTGCATTACTTTTTCCTAAATATTTCTTTTCTTTATTTGGATTTATGTTACTAACTACAGTTGTTTTATCTGGATGATTAATATTCTGATCCTTAGGTTTTGCCCTTCTCTCACTAGATTGATAGTCACTAGGTCTAATGAATCTAACTGGATTTTTCCAGGCAGGTCTCCTAGAGACTTATATGCTAGTGCATGGTTCTGCTCCTAGACCTAGGTGCTTAAATCTCGTGGAGATATTTTGAGTAATATTTTTGATTTTTTGACTCCTCCCATTGAGTGAGTCTTCAAAGGCCTTTGCCATTGTTAGCTCTTCTTTTAGTTGTAAATTTTCTTTTCTTACTTCAGCTAGTTCTGATTCCTTGTTATGAATCTCATTTCTTAAGTCTTGATTTCGCAAATATAGGACTTCTTCCTTTAGGTTTTCTAGTTCTAACCTAGATATTTGTATTTCCTTTTGTACCTTAATATGATCATTGCAGAATTCTGTAAAGCAAGTTTTGAAATCATTAGAATTGAAATCAAAATTGTATAACCTCGTGTTCGCCTGAGGGAATAAGGTTCAAAGATGCGCAAATTAGGCTGGAAGTGGCTATCTCGCAACTAAGGAGTCGCGAGAGCCAGGCAAGGCGAGCCAGGGCGATCTCACAGGGGAGAAGGCGAGGCCTGGCTTGGCTGGTTGCCGCCGGAAGGAAGGCGAGCAGGGCCTTCATGGGTTGCTCGCCTAGGGAGGGCTCTCGAGCGGTACTCGCGAGGAGACTCGCAAAAGTGCTAAGAGTGGTGCTCTCGCAGGCCACTTGCCCAGGGGCTAAGGAGGTGAAAGTATGCTTCTTCCCCTGATGGGATGCCAGTAGCCCTTCAGAACAGCGGAGTTTGAATGTTAGCAGGCCAAACTGGGGTGCGTTTAGTAAAATCAAAAGGCGGAACCCCGCTATCAGCAGACCAGTTCAGGAAAACTATAAATAAGACCCTAAGGGCACCTTTGGAGAGGACTTCTTCTTTGGCTTCTCTCTCCTCGGGTCATCTTTGGTTAGCATTCTCAGAGCTCTCTAAGGTGACCGGCTTCAGTTTTTGGCTTGGGAGTGGAAGCGCTCTAAGATCTTCCTGGTATGTGGTGGGACCTCCACACTGTCGCCAAGGGTCTAAGTTCTAAGTCTTCGGTCAAGTTGCTCCGAGAGATAAGTAAGCGTGAGATGCACCCCTCTTTGGGGTCCGAACTCCTCGTTGGGTCGAATTTCGGTTCCAACATTTTTGGTGCGGTGAGCGTGGACAGCAGCTGTTGCAAGAATGTTTCAAGGAAGCAATATGGCGGGAGATGAAGAGCAGGGCGATGAGTTTGGAGGCACGCAGCCAGCGGTAACGCTGGGGATGTTCGCAGACTTCAGGAGAAAGGTCCCCGAGAGCATCGGTCTCGCCTTCGTCGCAGTGCGAAGCGAGTTCGCGACCCCAGCACCTCTGGTGCTCCCCCCTCCAAGGGTCGGCGAGTGTGCCCCGGGGGGAAGGGCAGGGAAGGAGGTGGCAGGAGCGGGGTGAGATATCTTTGGGCGAGAGCTCTTTGACAGCCCAGCGAGTGGCACACTGGCAGGTCCGGTCCCGGCGAGTGCTGTTCCAGCGAGCACTGCTCCGGCGAGCGCATCCCTGGCGAGCGGGGCTCTGCTGAGCTTGGGTCTTGTGATTGAAGTTGTAGGACGAGCCGGGAAGGAAAGGACTACTTGCGGGAGCAGTCCTTTTTGTGAGTTGGTGCTTTCCCGCTCCAGTCCCAGAAAGGTTCATGGAGTGGGACAGGGTCTACTACTGCGGTAAAGATGACCCTGTCCAGCACTTGCAGTCGTTCGAGGACTCGGTATCCATCCGACCGATGTCAGATGATTTCAAGTGTCGGCTCTTCGTCGTCACTCTAAAGGAGAAGGCTAGAGACTGGTTCCATCAACTCCAAGCCAGGTCGATCTACCAGTTCTAGGACTTGCGTCGAGGCTTCTTGTTGCGCTTCTCGACTTCAAAGAAGAGGAAGAGGGATGTTGAATTGCTCTTCAAGGTCAAGCAGTAACTGGGGGAGTCGCTAGCCCATTATGTGGACCTGTTCCAGGAGGAGGTTCTGCTTACCCAGGAGATGCCCGGGTCCCTCTAGCTCGCCTTCATGGCTGGGCTGAGGGAGAGTTTTTTCAAGATGAGCTTGAAGTGGAATGCCCCCGTCTCCTACGAAGAGTTGATGGAGAGGGTGGCAGAGGAGATTGAAGGAGAGAAGGCTAATCCAGAGCTCACTAAGAGGCTAGCAAAGTTCAGTGAGCCGGAAGTCAAGCAGCAGGAGGTGCGGAGATGAGAAGAGCTCAGGGCCCCGGAGGTGGGGTGGAGGCATCAAGGCAGAGGAGCGCAGTTTCAAGGGAGGGGTTACGCCACGGGAGGGGGTAACTTCCAGAGGGGGTCCGGGAAGACCCCATCAATTAGGATGGAGGCAGGGTCCGAGGCAGATGCCTCCCCCGCCTCAGTAAGCCATGGAAATCAGGTGAGGAAGGGGAGGAAGAGGAAGTAGAAGAGAGGGAGCAGGAGTGGGAGTAGGACTGAGAAGGAGGAATAGGGGGGCAGAGGCCGAGAGAGGGGAGGTGGTGTAGCCATATTGGAACTTCCATCGGGAGGAAGGGCATACAACGGCCACCTGCCCGGAGTTCCTAGAGGTGAGAGAGGTCAGGGCACCGGCGCCGCGGGAACAGCGGGCGGTGAGGATCGAGGAGGTCCTGCCTCAGGACGAAGAGGACGAGAGATGTGAAGACCAGGCCGATGTGGGGGCCCGAAGGGGGATCCGGGTGATCTATGGGGGGGGGGGGGGGGGGGGGTAAGGATTGAGGTAACCCAGAAGGCCAGCCTCCATACTATATATCGCCGTAGCATGGCTTCGACGTCCCTAGCGCCGCCCCCAGCAGAGAAGATCTCATTAACTTAGAAGGACATGTCGGGTCATGAAGACCCGTTCTGCGATGCGCTGGTCATTCAGACAGTGATCGAGAACTTCACCGTTCCCCAGATCCTTGTGGATAATGGGAGCTCGGTCAACGTCATTTTTAAAAAGGCATTTGACGGTATGCAGGTGGAGGCACGAAGAGTGTTGGCCTCTGATGGCCCATTGTTTGGATTCTCCAGGGAGTGGAAGGAGGTAGAGGGGGAGTGGGACTCCATGTAGTTCTGGGGGGCAGTCCAGGAATTGCCATTTTGTCATAGTGGATGCCCCCAGCAGCTACAGTGCCATCTTCGGATGGCCGCTCATCAACGCGTTCCACTGTGTCCCCTCCACCTTCCACCAGTGCCTTAAGTTCAATGATGGAGGAGTCCAAGTTCGGATAAGGGGAGATCCGAAGGTGGCCCGACAGTGCTATGTGACTCTCGTGAACACCATCTCCTGGATGGCCAAGGTGGAAGAGTGGGATCGAGAGGTGGGAGAGCCGGCAAGGCTCGGTGAGGAAGGAGAGGAGAAAAAAGAAGAAGAAAGGGAGGCCCAAGAGGAAGGGGCTGAAGAGTTGATGGAGGTTTGAGAGGGGAGGAAGGAGTAGGTTGAAGCGCTGGCTTGTGATGAGGAGAAGGAGGGAGATTGGGAGGGAGCAGTTCCTGCTGGAGGCCTTTAATGAGGTCGTGGAGCTCGAAGTCACCACCCGAGCGGGGGTGGTGGAAAATGTCAAAATCAGCGAAGAGCTCAGCTTGGAGGAGCGGAAGCAAATCCTGTCCTGCGTCCAGAAGAATGTGGATGTCTTCGCATGGAGTGCCGTGGAAATGCCCGGGATCGACGCAGATGTGGCTTTACATCGCCTCAACCTCGATCTCGACACTCTCCCCATCTGTCAAAAGAAGAGGGCCATAGCTTACAAGATGGAACGGCCCATCCGAGAGGATGTGGGAAAGCTCCTCCAAGCAGGGTTTGTATCAGAGATCCAGTATCTGGGCTGGCTCGCTAATGTTGTAATGGTAAAGAAGGGGGAGGTAAGTGGAGGATGTGCGTTGATTTTTCTTTGCTTAATAAATCATGACCCAAGGATTGTTACCACTTGCCTAGAATCGACGCGCTGGTTGATTCAGCCGTCAGTTTCTCTATGATGTCTTTTTTAGATGCTTTTTCAGGTTATCATCAGATCCACATGCACCCCCCCCCCCCAACATCAAAGATGTCTCCTTCATCACAGGGGATGGGTGCTATTGCTATAAAAAAATGCCCTTTGGGCTAAAAAATGCAGGGGCAACGTATCAACTAATGATGGATAGGGTCTTCCTAGAACAGAAAGGAAGGAACCTGGAATTCTATTTAGATGGCCTTATGGTCATGAGTCGAGACCCTGAGTCCCACCTACGGGACCTCAGGGAGACTTTTGAGACTTTGCGAAAGTACAAAATGAAACTCAATCCCCAAAAGTGTGTCTTCGGGGCTAGCCGGGGGAAGTTCCTAGGTCACTTGCTCACCCCAGCAGGGGTGGAGCCTAATCCTAATAAAGTCAAGGCCATCATGCCACGGGGAAGTTGGTCGGGCTCAGTAGGCTCCTCTCCCGGGCGGGGGAGAAGTGTGCACCCTTCTTCAAGGTATTGAGAGGGAGTCAAAAATTCGAATGGACCTCGGAGTGCGAGGAGGCTTTCCAAGCGTTGAAGGGTCAACTCACTCAGGTTCCTCTGCTCCAGGGGCCAAGGCAGGGGGAGGACCTATCCTTGTACTTGGGGGGAGGATCAGAGGCAGTAAATTCAGTGCTGATCTGGGAAGAAGGCAGAAGGCAACATCCAATTTACTACATCAGCCGAGTGCTGAGGAAGGCGGAGCTCCGGTACCCCATCCTAGAGAAGTTGGCCTTCGCCTTGGTGGTGTCGGCCTGGAAGCTCCAGCCATATTTCCAAGCGCATTCAATCAAGGTGGTGATCGACCACCCCCTTCGCAACATCATGAAAGGGGTAGAGCACTCAGGAAGATTGTCCAAGTGGTCCGTGGAGCTGAGCGAGTTTGATATCTCGTTTGTACCCAGGCTATCAATTAAGGCACAGGAGGTGGAAAACTTCCTGGTGGACTATGCGACCGAGGTGGAGGAGCAGGAGGCCCCCCACTCGGAGGCTTGGAAGATGTTAGTGGATGGGGCATCGGGCACTCCTTTGGAGGAGGAGGAGTTATCCTGGTGAGCCCATATGGGACAAGGATTGAGCAGGCCATCATCATTAATTTCCCTATCACCAACAACCAGGCTGAGTACGAGGCGGTGATAGCCGCCTGTGGCTGGCCTAGGAGTTGGGTGTGCAAGACGTGATGGTCTCGATGAACTCCATGGTGGTGGCATGCCAGATCAAGGGGGAGTTCGAGGCAAGAGCGCAAACCCTCCAATGCTACCTGGAGAAGGTCAAGGGGATCATCGGGCAGTTCCGCACTTTCTCCATCAAACATGTACCAAGGGAGGAGAGCACCCCGACGGACCTTCTGGCCATGTTTGGTCCTAGAGCAGGAGGGATGGTGTCGGAACTCTTTCGACCATCCATCGAGGAAGGAGAGCTGATGGAGATAGACCAGCAAGAGTCATGGATGAGTCCCATCATCACTTTCCTCCTATCGGGGAAGTTCCCCGAGGGGGAGGTGGACAAGCGACGGCTCAGGTACAAATCTGCCTATTACTCCATGCAAGCAGGTGGGCTGTATCGTAAGACCCTCTCGGGGATTCTTGCCCGTTGTGTAGCAGAGGGAGAGGTACTGAAGGTCTTGGAGGAGATCCACTCAGGGGAGTGTGGCAGCCACTAAGGGAGCAGGACATTGGAAGGAAGGGTGTTGAGGCAAGGTTATTTCTAGCCTACCCTCAGCAAGGATGCGGCGGATTTCGCAAAGAAGTGCTCCAAGTATCAGCTCCATGCGCCACTTCAACTTCTCCCAGCTCAGAGGCTCCGGACCATCATAGCTCCATGGCCCTTCGCGATATGGGGTTTGGATCTGATTGGTCCCTTCCCCCAGGCAAGTGGTCAGAAAAGGTTCCTTTTGGTAATGATTGACTACTTCTCCAAGTGGCTGGAGGTGAAGGCGCTGGCCAAGATAACATCCCAAGTAGTGAAAATTTTGTATGGGGTGAAATAATTTGAAGGCACGGACTCCCACTGGCCATAATGACAGACAATGGGCCGCAATTTGCCAGTGATGAGTTCGTCAGCTTCTGTACCCATCTTGGCATAGACCTTCGGTTTGCGTCAGTCCACTACCCGAGGAGCAATGGGTAGGTGGAGGCGGCAAACAAGATTATCGTGAACTTGCTGAAGAAGAAGGTCGAGAACCTTCGGGGGAACTGGGTCAAGCAGTTACCCTCGGTCTTCTAGGCCCTGAGAACCACCCCGAACACGGCCACGGGGGAGACTCCATTCAAACTCTCTCATGGGTCGTAGGTCGTGCTTCCTATAGAATTCGAGGTGAAGTCTCCCCGAGTCGCCTCCGCGGGGGAAGGTGATGACGAGTGGCGGGTGGAGAATGAAAAGGAGCAGAAGTTATCCTTGGACCAGGTGGAGGAGCTCCGGGATCTCGCCACCATTCGGCACGAGGAAGTCAAGAGGCGGATGGCCAGATATTTGACCAGCATATCAGAATAAAATAGTTCGAGAAAGGGGACTTGGTCCTGAAGAATGTCGATGCGGCTGGGAGAGGAGCCGCGGTAGGTAAACTTGACCCTAATTGGGAGGGGCCTTACATTGTAAGCGAAGTACTCAAGTCGGGAGGGTACCACCTTCAAGATGTGGAAGGGGTACCTCTCGGCCGAGCCAGGAGTGGGATGATTTGAAGCGATTCTATCCTTAAAAGTTTTTGTAATTGACTTATTGTATGTTTTCCTTTCCATATATTGATTTTGAAGTAGTTTCTAAGTAGGAATCTTCAAGCGTTCTATGCTGGAATGCCCCAGATCGATTCCGTTGTCGGGCTCTCATAGACGGTGGGTCAGGTTGAACTGTGGAGAGGCTTGCAAGGTAACAAGTTCTTTGGTGCTGGAATGCCCCAGATCGATTCCGCTGTCGGGCTCTCATAGACGGTGGGTCAGGTTGATCTCTGGAGAGGCTTCCAAGGTAATAAGTTCTTTGTGTGCTGGAATGCCCTAGATCGATTCTATTGTCGGGCTCTCATTGTAACACCCTGCCAGTACAAATAATATAACAGTAGGTCCGGCTGGGACCCCACGCCATATTATACAGACTAGCTAGGCATTATAAGGTGATAAACAGAAAAGAACAACAACTACACGAGTGTATAAATAGCGTAAGCGGAAGCATTTGGATTAAACAACTTTTAGAATTGTCGACTATCCCAGGAATGAAACAAATAGAGTTACGGCCTTAAGGCCATACATTTATCAAATGTATAGAAACTCAAAAACATACATCGGCACGCAGGCCGGCAATACATGTAAAGCAGAAAAGAGGCTGGCCTTCAAGGGCCAACACAGCAAAAGGGCCACCGCCCGCTATTTCCCGCTAGGCTCACCTGCACCTGCAACCAACATCTAATAAGAGGTAAACGAGGGTCAACTATGAGCTGACCACAAACTGCATAACGATCCCACCCCCCGGCCATCTAGCCGGCTCAGGGGGCGTGTCACCGCTAACCTGCAAGCAAGCCGTACATGCAACATGTAATAATATAAAGAAAGTGCAAACTACACTACACAAGGTGAGGTTTCAAGCACAATCAATCTTCTAGGTTGAGCATCAAGTAAAAGGGAACCTAGGTATGCACATGATGTTGGTTGGGTTCACCTGAAGATTCCCCACAACCGCCTAAGCAACCACATGAGGCTAACATAACATCAATTCATCACAACCACTCCACCCTAAGGACATAGCCTTAGGTGGGGGAAAAGAGATTTTGGTCGGTCTAGGTAAGACACCTTCCACGACCTCTCCCATGATCACACGGCTTACATGAGGTGTGGACCTCTCACTGATCTGCATGGAAACGGGTTCGGTTCAGCTTTGCCCGTGCTCTAACCGTCGCGATCTATCGCACGACGCGGGTACGGCTTCACCTCGGCCCGTAAGGGCTTAGCACATCAAGTGCCCACATAATTAAGCTACGCATCTAATCCTTTCACGCGGACTTAGACTTCGCAAATAACAACCAAGAAGGAGGTACAAGACCACTCCTCTTCAAATCTAGTGGTGAAGGTTTGCATTCAGCCATCCAAGCAAGGGGCTTCCGTTAGGCTCTCAAAGGGCACATAAAACTCAAGTCCCGCAACACAATAGAAGATCCCACGGAGACATTCTCCGGCACGCATTCTAGGCTTAACCTAAATGCAACGTCGCAATCCAAGCATCACCGATCTGGGCTCACGGCCGCAAATAGGCTTCACAGAAAATGCCTAAATCCGCACAACTACCAGATTTCTAAATGCAATATGTCGGGGATGGACACAATCGACCCGGAGTTCCGAAGAACTAGAGGAAATCCTACACTTCACCCATTTGGTGAAAGGGATTCCTCATACAAGCATAGAAAAAGGAATGAGAGGACAAAACACGTCCTAAGACCGGGAGGAAGGATCGTTACCCTTGGAGTATGCTTCGGCGCCATGGAACAAAACTTGTTCGGTGGGAAACGATGGTAGCGGACTCCTCTCCGCGAATCTGGTCTCGGTTTGTGAATCCGAGCTTTGGAGCTCCTTCAATGGGGGAAAATGGCTCCTCCTTCTCTCTAGGTTTTTAAAGGTAAGAGAGAGAGTGGGGTGGGTGAAATGAGGTTCTAAACCCTCATTTCCCGACCTTAAGCCATCAGGAAATATTTCCCACCATCAGATCTCCTCACAACTTAATGGATGGCTCATATTTAAACTTAAAACGGGCTGGAAAAACCCGTACACGGCTTGGCACACAGCCGTGTGCCAGGCCGTGTGAACACACAGGAAAAACTGGAGCTAGCCACACCCCTGCAAACGGCCATGTCTATGGTCGTGTGGATCTACACAGTTAGGGACACAGCCGTGTGCCTAGCCATGACCTTCTCTGCCAAAATTTGACGCTTAAAATTCACGGCATGGCCTTGCACATGGTCGTGTCGCAAGCCATGTCAAAAATCAGCTTCACTAAAAAGCTTCCTAAACACCCCCCAAACATCCCCAAAACCCCATGGGACTCCTCTAATGCTCTTAGGGTCTTCATGGAAAGCAATTATATGAATTTTGGGGTGTTACAACTCTCCACCCCTTAAAAGAATTTCGTCCCGAAATTTCTAATATGAAAGCAATCAAACATAAGTCGTACCTGAGAGAAATAGCTCGAGGTACTCCGCAAGCATTTCCTGCTCTCTTTCCCAAGAGAGTTCCTCTCTCCCGCAATTATTCCAATGGACCTTTACCATCCGAATGGACTTGTTCTGCAACTGCTTTACTTCTGTGTCTTCGATGCGAATTGGCTTGACTTTCATCGTTAGCCCACCATCTACCAACACTTTATTGACTGCAACAACATGAGTAGGCTCTTTCACCGCCTTCCGTAAAACAGAAATGTGAAATACATCATGCAGCCCGCTTAGCTCCGAAGATAGAGCAAGCCGGTAGGCAGCTTCACCAATGCGCTCCAAGATCTCGAACGGTCCTAAGTACCTCGGACTTAGCTTTTTCAAGCGTCGGATCCTCGATACTCCTTTGAACAGTTTGATCTTTAAGTAAACCCAGTCGCCAACGGTGAACTCGACATTCCGGTGATTTGCATTGTAGTACTTTGCCTGCCTATCCCGGGCAATGAGCAACCGCTCTCGTATTGCCCGGATTGATGTATTTGCTTCATCCACGTCCTTGCGTTTCAACAACTTTGTGTCACCCGTTTCAGCCCAAGCCAATGGTGTACGACATTTTCTACCATAAAGAGCCTCGAAAGGTGCCATCTTTATACTAGCTTGGTAGCTGTTGTTGTAGGCAAACTCAATCATATAGAGATGATCTTTCTTTCTGAAGTCCAGGGATCACATCCTTAGCATGTCTTCCATCGTCCTATTGGTCCTTTCGGTCTGTCCATCCGTTTGCGGGTGGAAGGTCGTGCTAAATTTTAGCTTGGTACCCAATAATTGATGAATCAGCCTCCAATCGTTTGATGTGAACCGCCCATCATGATCACTCACGATGCTACGGGGAACCCCGTGCAACCGTATGATATTATCAACGTATAACATTGCTAGCCTCTCCACAGAGTCATCTTTCCGCTTCGGAATAAAGTGTGAAACTTTCGTCAATCGATCTACGATCACCCAGATGGCGTCGTTTCCATGTTGCGATCTCGGCAATCCGTGCACGAAATCCATCGAAATATCGTCGAACTTCCATTCCGGGATTGGTAAAGACTTTAGAAACCCACCAGGCATTTGACATTCAACCTTCACCAACGCGCAAGTGTGACACTTGGCCACGTAGAGTGCAATGTATTTCTTCATTCTTGGCCACCAAAAGAGTTTCTTCATATCCATGTACATCTTTGTGCTCCCAGGGTGGATTGAGTACTTGGTATAGTGAGCCTCGTACATCAATTCCGCCCGCAATGTACCAACATTTGGGATGCACAATCTGCCATTTTTCCACATAAGATCATCTTCGAAGGAGAAATCAGCGTTTGACCCATCCATGGTCTCCGCTTTATAACGCTTCATGCTCAAATCCAGCTACAAAGCTTGTCGAACTCAGTCGGTCGGGTCGTATTGAACCTCCGTCTAGTTCAAACATGCTGAAGGAGACGCTCTTTTATCGACACAAATGATCTGCAAGGCTTCTAGCTCCCGGATTAGACGCTCATCATGCATCAAAATCCAGTTTGCCTGTGCAGGAGCCTGACGACTCAATGCGTCCGCAACCACATTTCCTTTCCTAGGAGTGTATCGAATGTCGAAGGTGTAGTCCCCAAGGAACTCCATCCACCTCCTTTGTCGCATATTCAACACTTTCTGATCAAGCAGGTACTTGAGGCTTTTGTGGTCCGTAAAGATGTCGATCTTCATGCCATACAAGTAGTGCCTCCAAAGTTTAAGAGCAAATACCACGGCCGCTAGCTCCAAATCACGGACCTGGTAGCACCTCTCATGTACCTTTAACTGACAGGAGCAATAGGCAATTACATTTCTGAACTGCACTAGAACGCAACCCAAGCCACTCCCCGAGGCGTCGCTATATATTTCGTAACCTTCTGTCCCACATGGCGAGCATAGACTGTGCGCCGTGGTTAGACGGCTCTTCATCTCCTCAAAAGCTCGTGCGCACTCGGGCGACCAAACGAACTTATGATCTTTCCTGGTCAGTTTAGTGAGAGGAAGGGCAATCCTCGAGAAGTTTTCCACAAAGCGCCTATAATAACCGGCAAGTCCTAAGAAACTTCGGACTTCCGCTACATTTTTCAACACAGACCATGCTTGGATTGCTTCTATTTTCGAAGGATCGACTACGATTCCTTCTCCACTAACAACATGGCCAAGGAATGCTACTGACGATAGCCAAAACTCGCACTTGGAGAACTTTGCATATAGCTGATTCCTCCTCAGGGTTCTCAAAACTGTGCGCAGATGCTCTGCATGCTCCTCTTCCGACTGAGAGTATACCAAAATGTCGTCGATAAAGACGATCACAAATTGATCCAAATACTCTCGGAACGTTCTGTTCATTAAGTCCATGAATACCGACGGTGCATTAGACAGACCGAACGGCATAACCGTGAACTCATAGTGCCCAAAGCGGGTACTGAACGCTGTCTTTGGAATGTCACACTCCCGAATACGAAGCTGATAGTAGTCGGACCTTAAGTCTAGCTTAGAGTATACCGTCGACCCAACCAGTTGGTCGAATAAGTCATCGATTCTTGGAATCGGATAACGGTTCTTCTCGGTCAGCTTATTCAGCTCTCGATAGTCAATACATAGATGCAATCTCCCGTCCTTCTTCTTCACAAAGAGGACCGGTGCACTCCAAGGTGAAGAACTTGGACTTACATAGCCTTGCTCTAGTAGCTCTTGCAACTGAACCTTCAGCTCTGCCAATTCCTTTGGCGTTATTCGGTACGGTGAGCGTGCTACAGGCTTGGCACCTGGCACCAGCTCAATACAGAAATCAATCTTTCGCTGAGGCGGAGCCCCAGGGAGTTCGTTAGGAAACACATCAGCATACTCCGCTACAACTGGGACATCACTTAAACTGCGCTTTGGCTCTGAAGCCTTCAACAAAGTGAAGAACAACTCCACGCCCTTTCTCACCGCCTTAACCACCTGGAGAGCAGACATCAGCATCTTGCTCGCTCCTCGCATACCCGCGAACGTGGTTTCGTCTCCGGTGTTCTTTCTCAGAGTGATCTCCTTTGAATTGCAATCGATGCATGCTCGCTGCTCCGAGAGCCAGTCCATGCCGAAGATCACGTCAAATTCAGCTAGCAGTAATAACGATGCTTCCAAGTCGAAGTCTTGATTTCCAATCCGCACCTTCACATGACTCTTCCTATCCGCACCCATGCGAGATCCATTGGGTAGCACTACTTCCAATCTATCCTCTACTAAGGTAGACGACACTCCGATTCGCACCATGAAGTCCTCAGACCGAAAAGAGTGTGATGCACCCGTATCAAATAGAGCTCTCGCCGGATAATTGAAAATTAGGACGAAACCTAATTGCACACAAATCAAACATAAAGTCGCACAACAGTATCAATCATAAATAGTTGTAAACGCTAACTTCTAATCCATACCTGTGACGACATCAGTTTGTCATATGGCTTCTTGCTGGCCAAGCGAATAAACTCTCGGCTGGGTCGGAATGTGCTAGGAAGCAGCAGACTCCACAGCTTTGCCCTTTTCCGCATGACCCGCAGCACGAGCATAGTCCATCGCTCGGTTCTCTGGCCTCGGGGGACCACTGCGACACACACATGCTTTGTGTCCCACCTTTCCGCAAGTGAAACATGTAATTGGACCACATGCAGTCGTAGCTCCCGACACATTGGAGCGAGTTGGTTCCGCGGACTTGAACTTCCTTTTGTTCCTCCTGAACTCAGATTTGGATTGAGAGGTCGGCGCATGAAATTCAGGTTTCTTTGCCACGCCCTTTGCTTGCACTCTCTTCATGTCCATCTCCAGAGATCTGGCGCTTTGCACCATCACATGGAAGCCAAATGTCATTGGGCCTGCGAGGAGCAGCCTCAACTCATCCCGAATACCTTCATAAAACTTGTTCGTCTTCATTTCCTCATCTTCCACCAAAAACCCCGCATAGCGGCCTAATCTAGTGAACTCGTGCAAGTACTCGTCCACCGAGCTGTCGCCTTGAGTTAACTTTAAGAACTGGTTCTGCAACGCAATGTGTTGGGCAGAGGGAATATATCTCTGAAGAAATGACTTTGAGAACTCCGCCAAAGTGATCTCGGTAATATCCTTACCTTCAAACTTATGCGCTTCCTGCTCGGCTCACCAAAGCTCTGCTTCTCCGTTAAGGAGGAAGGTAGCTAGGGTGACCATCCTAGCTTCTTCCGTTGATGTCGCCTTTAGAGTTTTTCTAACTGTTGACAGCCAGTCCTCCGCCTCCGTTGGGGATCCAGTCCCCGAAAAGGTTGGAGGTTGGAAACTTAGAAAGTGCTGAAGTTGTTGATCACGCGATCGCGCAACAGCTACTCACTCAACTCGACATTCCACCCTTGGCTCCACCGCAGGTTCCACTGCAGCCATTGGTACAGGGATCTCCAGCCTCGGTTCCACTGCAGGTTCCACTGCGGCAGCTGCCACCAGGGCCACATCCGGAGTAGGCATAGCAGGCTGTGCAAGCCTTTGAGGTTGAGTGTTGATCATCGCTAAGACCGCTTCAGCAATTAACCTGATCATCTCAGCAGGAGGAGTGGTCACTGGCACCTCAGCCGACGCACTACTTTCAGCGGTGTTACGGGGTCGAGACTGCCCCGCAGCACTCCTAGTCACCTATAATCATGCAATACACAATTTAGTGACCGAAAACATAGCAAACAACAATCATGGAATGCTCAGGTTCCACGAACAAGTATGTTTTTCCATTCCTAAGTGGCATTCTTAGTAGTTTTTTGTCGTTTTATGTGAATGCACATCCCGTGCACACCACCCCTTAAAAGGAATTCGTCCCGAATTCGCTAAACTACGGATCGACACCCCTAAGTCCGATACAAAATTGTAACACCCTGCCAGTACAAATAATATAACAGTAGGTCCGGTCGGGACCCCATGCCATACTATACAGACTAGCTAGGCATTATAAGGTGATAAACATAAAAGAACAACAACTACACGAGTGTATAAACAGCATAAGAGGAAGCATTTGGATTAAACACCTTTTAGAATTGTCCACTATCCTAGGAATGAAACAAATAGAGTTACGGCCTTAAGGCCTTACATTTATCAAATGTATAGAAACTCAAAAGCAAACATCGGCACGCAGGACGGCAATACATGTAAAGCAGAAAAGAGGCTGGCCTTCAAGGGCCAACACAGCAAAAGGGCCACCGCCCGCTATTTCCCGCTAGGCTCACCTGCACCAGCAACAAACATCCAATAAGTGGTAAATGAGGGTCAGTTATGAGCTGACCACAAACCGCGTAACGATCCCACCCCCCCCCCCCCCCCCCCCCCCGTCCATCTAGCCGGCTTAGGGGCGTGTCACCGCTAACCTACAAGCAAGCCGTACATGCAGCATGTAATAATATAAAGAAAGTGCAAACTACACTACACAAGGTGAGGTTTCAAGCACAGTCAATCTTCTAGGTTGAGCATCAAGTAAAAGGGAACCTAGGTATGCACATGGTGTTGGTTGGGTTCTCCCATGATCACACGGCTTACATAAGGTATGGACCTCTCACAGATCTGCATGGGAACAGGTTCGGTTCAGCTTTGCCCATGCTCTAACCGTCGCGATCTATCGCACGACGCGGGTACGACTTCACCTCGGCCTGTAAGGGTTTTAGCACATCAAGTGTCCACATAATTAAGCTTTGTATCTAATCCTTTCACGCGGACTTAGACTTCACAAATAAAAACCAAGAAGGAGGTACAAGACCACTCCTCTTCAAATCTAGTGGTGAAGGTTTGCATTCATCCATCCAAGCAAGGGGCTTCCGTTAGGTTCTCAAAAGGCACATAAAACTCAAGTCCCGCAACACAATAGAAGATCCCACGGAGACATTCTCCGGCACGCATTCTAGGCTTAACCTAAATGCAACGTCGCAATCCAAGCATCACCGATCTGGGCTCACGGCCACGAATAGGCTTCACACAAAATGCCTAAATCCGCACGACTACCGGATATCTAAATGCAATATGTCGGGGAATGACACAATCGACCCGAAGTTCCGAAGAACTAGAGGAAATCCTACACTTCACCCATTTGGTGAAAGAAATTCCTCATGCAAGCATAGAAAAAGGAATGAGAGGACAAAACACGTCCTAAGACCGGGAGGAAGGATCGTTACCCTTGGAGTACGCTTCGGCACCATGGAACAAAACTTGTTCAGTGGGAAATGATGGCAGCGGACTCTTCTCCGCGAATCCGGTCTCGGTTTGCGAATCGGAGCTTTGGAGCTCCTTCAATGGGGGAAAATGGCTCCTCCTTCTCTCTAGGTTTTTAAAGGTAAGAGAGAGAGTGGGGTGGGTGAAATGAGGTTCTAAACCCTCATTTGCCGACCTTAAGCCATCAGGAAATATTTCCCACCATCAGATCTCCTCACAACTCAATGGATGGCTCAGATTTAAACTAAAAACGGGCTGGAAAAACCCATACACGGCTTGGCACACAGCCGTGTGCCAGGCCGTGTGAACACACAGGAAAAACTGGAGCTAGACTCACCCCTGTACATGGCCATGTCTATGGCCGTGTGGATCTACACGGTTAGGGACACAGCCGTGTGCCTAGCCGTGACCTTCTCTGCCAAAATTTGACGCTTAAAATTCACGGACACGACCTTGCACATGGCTGTGTCGCAAGCCATGTCAAAAATCAGCTTCTCTAAAAAGCTTCCTAAACACCCCCCAAACATCCCCAAAACCCCATGGGACTCCTCTAATGCTCTTAGGGTCTTCATGGAAAGCAATTATATGAATTTTGGGGTATTACACTCATAGACGGTGGGTCAGGTTGATCTCTGGAGAGGCTGGCAAGGTAACAAGTTCTTTGGTGCTGGAATGCCCCAGATCGATTCCGCTGTCGGGCTCTCATAGACGGTGGGTCAGGTTGATCTTTGGAGAGGCTGGCAAGGTAACAAGTTCTTTGGTGCTGGAATGCTCCAGATCAATTCTGTTGTCAGGCTCTCATAGACGGTGGGTCAGGTTGATCTCTAGAGAGACTGGCAAGGTAACAAGTTCTTTGGTGCTGGAATGCCCCAGATCGATTCCGCTATCGGGATCTCATAGACAGTGGGTCAGGTTGATCTCTAGAGAGGCTGGCAGGGTAACAAGTTCTTTGGTGCTGGAATGCCCCAGATTAATTCCGCTGCCGGGCTCTCATAGACGGTGGGTCAGGTTGATCTCTGGAGAGGCTGGTAGGGTAACAAGTTCTTTGGTGCTGGAATGCACTAGATCGATTCTGCTGCCGGGCTCTCATTGACAGTGGATCAGGTTGATCTTTGGAGTGGCTGACAGGGTTACCAAAGAAGGGTCTTCTCGCCCGGCGAGAAGGGATGATCTTGCACGGCAAGAAAGGTGGGAGCTCACCACACGTGCAGAAGGCCCCCTAAGAAATGGGGTCCTCGCAGAAAATAGAGGGGAAAGTCTGCGAGGTGGTCGGCCCGGATGGGCAGGCCGAGTACTCGCTGGCATAGAAGGTGTGTGTAAAAAGGATCACTCAAATCCCAGAAGACAGTACGAGATACCGTATAGGGGTCTCGCTCGCTGAAGTCAAAAGGGTGAAGGCTCACTCCCCGTGAGATGGAGACTCAAAGGGTTGACCCAAAAAATTGCGACCCTAAAGTAGGCGAAAAAGGGCGAGGAGGTAGTTACGAATGCGCGTCTTATGCCGAAGCTGGGCGACTACGCGGTAGGCGGGCGCGACCACGGTGAACGCGATGGAAAATGCGATATAAGCGCGAGAAAACAACGTAATGTAGAAAACGAGAACATAATGAACAAGTGGGCAAAAAATTTCCATTTCATTTCACTAGTCAGTTACAGGTGTCGCAGCGATCTCGCCAGCCAAAAATACAAAAAATAAAAATACAAGTTTATCTAATGTTAGCCGGCGGACGGCTCGTACTCGCTGACCGCGGGTGGCAAGGCTTGCATAAACAGCCCTGGGACCACATCCTCGATCGTTAGGTCGGCCGCCTCGGCAGATAGCAGGCCGGCCCCTTGCATCGCTCGGAAAATATACCGGGCCGCAGTGACGAAGGCTTCTCGCAATTCTTCCTCCCTGGCTCGCTGTTCATCCTTCAAGCGGCGAGGAGACGGGGGGAGGGTGGCGCAGATCAACTCCTGGTTGTAGGCTTTCAGCCCAGCAACCTCGTTCTCCAGGCTAAAGATGCGAGCACGAAGATCCCTGGCGGTCTCGGCATCCTACAAAGAGGAAAGGGTACAGTCCAAGGTAAACGCTGTTAGAAAAGAAAGAGGGCTCGGGCTTGCAAACTTACCACTCCTTCCTGATGGCCAGAGAGAAGCTCGTTATAGGTGAGCAACCTCTCCTTTAAGCCTGCGATCTCGGCGGCAGAGTTTTTGTAGGCGAAGGCGAGCTCTTCATTGCGGTGCTCCAACTGGAGGCATCGCCAGCCAGTCATGTGGGCGAGCTCTAGGGAGCGGAGCTGGGCTCGCGCGCTCTCGTATTCCAGGGTCCTCACGGTATCTGATAGTTTATATAGGTGTAGTCAATAATACCTAGAGGGGGGGTGAATAGGTTTTACTTATTTTCTTTATATAATCCTAATGTATCTAGCTGCAGAAAACTCAAACACAGAAAGCACACAAGGATTTATAGAGGTTCCTCAAGACAGGGTGTCTTGAGTAGTCCTCTTTCCCCCTTCACCTTTCTAACAGTGAGTTAGACAAGGCCACAAACTCCAATCTCAGCTCCTTGAGCTTACACCACAAGTTCCTCAGAACTTCTCAGATCAAGAGTGATCCTACCTCAGGCACAGTAGCCCTACACTCAGGCTCAACAGCCCTACACCTCTGGCTCAACAGCCCTACACCTCAGAGTTATGTAACTCCTACCACTCAGAAATCCCACAGATTTCCTACCTCAGACCTATCAAGAAGTCCTACCACTCAAGCTGTCAACACAACTTTACACACAGGCTCAACAACCTTTCACTCAGGCAACAATGCCTTACAAAGATATAATAGAGTTTGAGCTAAATACAGAAGACAAAAGGTTTACTTTTTGGTCTTCTGAATTCTTTCTTCAGATCTGAAAAACAGCAGCTTCAGATTTGTATCACCTTGATCTTCTCCTTCAGCAAAGCAGAAGATCAACTTGCCCTTCTTGAGTTAGTACAGGAAGAGCTAACTAATCTCCTTCAGAAGATTAACTCCAGCTTCAGAGAACAACTCCAACTTGCTGGAACGAGAGGGCTCGATTGCGGCTTGCAGCAAAAGCTCTTTATGGAACAGTACTTGTTGTTGTGCCCTAGCATTTGCTTTTATACCTCCAGAAGGCTTCAACGGCTATTACAATCCTCCTGACACAGTAGTGGGCAGATTGGAGTTGCTTTTCCCTTTCTATTTTCGCTTGCGCCAAAAGTAGATCCCGTCAGCACATTTGAACCTGTCTCAGCGGTTGGGCTGAGACAGCTTCAAGTCTCAGCGGTTGCTTCAGTCTTCTTCTCAGCGGTTCCGCTGGGATAGGCAAGTCTCAGCGGTTTTCGTCTATCTGCAGCTCTGCAAGCCCAGACTCCATCTCAGCGGCTGGACTGAGACAGAGATGTCGTCTCAGCGGTTTTGGGCAGATAGTTACCAATACTATTCCTTGTCTTGGAAAAACCTAACCCTGCATGCTTATGAGATACAAATAGGGTTTATCAAATACAACTTGTACTTTGTATTTGAGTGTGAGGCCTCTTCATATTAAAGGAACATTGAGGGTCAATTTCCCAACAATCTTCCCCAATATGAAGAAGGCAGAACATCTCAAATGCAAGAGTACATGACTTCAAATTTTTGATATATATCAGTGCTGCAATGAATTCATCATATTAAGCAAACAGATTTTATAACAAATAATCAGAAATATATATATATCCACAGTAGATAATCAATCCATCACTTGTGAGTTGAAAGATGTGACAATGCAACTCATAATAACATAACCAATAATACCAGTTTGCACAAAATGTTTTAGACAGATTCTAGTTCAATCATCATACAACCATTTCTAGGAATTTTATACATTAAATCAATATTTTCTTTTCTTAGATGAAGAACATTCAGGAATCTCAGCAGCAGCTTCTTCTTGGACTGTAGGCTCCTTGTCTTCAGCAGGTACAGCAGCTGAGTCCTTTTCAGCATTGGTTGCCTTACTCTCAGCAATCTTCCTTTTGAGCTCTTGCCTTCTAAAGTACATAAAAGGTTTTGGGATGTACTTAGATGGCATTCTTTGTGGGTTAGCTTTCTTGACTAGGTTTTCTTTGAATACCTTCTCTCTTTTAGAGTTCCTTTCAAGATGTCTTATCCATTCCTTAGCTGGATATAACTTATCAATATCTTTGCACATCTGACCATGGCTTACCCAAGCATTCAGGATTATCTTCTTGGAATCATCACTCCAATATTCAAAGTCAGGGTCTCTCCTGTTTTCATCCATTTGGTTTGCCATGAATTCCTCAGTGAGTAATACATGCTCTCTTTCTCTTTGCTCTTTTAATCTCTGATTTTGTGTTGTTGCTGCTTGATGAGGAAAATCCCAAACTTCTACCCTATTGACATCTAGTAATGGCAGGTACAGAGCAATCCTAGTGCCTTGTAGAACTTTCAGTGAGAGGTCAGAATTGATGTGTGCATTTGTATCCTCCCCCTTTCTGGCTTCTTCATATATTTGTTGATGGAGGTCTTGCTTAGCTGTTGAGATTGTGCCAGAGAGAGAGTTTGGAAGACATTTTCAAGGTCAGCTTGAATGTCACTTTTTAACCTGCCAACTTCTTCATTCAGATGGGAAAAAGTGGCTTTTCCATCAAGAGCTTGGGATAGAGTTGCAAGTTCTTCTCTCAGCTCTTCCTTGTAGCTGTCAGCAGCTTCATTTAACTGCATTGCAGTGGAGTAAACATACTCTTGAAGATGATTTGCTGACTTCTTTATGACTTCATCTGTTTGACTGACATAGTTTTTGACATAGCTCATGTCTTTTGCGGACATGCCCAGATCATTCTTAATGGACTTGAATATCTGTCCTTGGGAATCCACAGTCTTCTTGGCTGATTCAAACCATGAGGTCATTTGCTTGTTTAGGAATGTTGAGTCCTCTTTGATGATGTTCAGTTCACTCATCATTTCATTTCTTACTGTAGAGACAGATTGGTTGACATACTCTCTGACTGTGGCAGTGGACCTATCAACATATACTTGCATAGATGCAAGGTGTGCATCCAGCATAGACTGTATGGCTCCCAAGAGGTGCTCATTGGTCTGTGAAGATGAGGCAGGGGCTTGGTGTTCCACTATCATTGCCTGTTGTAGCCTTTGAGGAGGACTAGGTGGAAGAACAACATCTACAGGTGGTGTGATGGTGATTGGATCCGACACCATAGCAGTATGGATCACTGGATCCAGTTCCTTTGGTTCTGCACTCTCTTGATTTTCAGCAGATGTTACAGTATCATCTATATGATCTGGATGCAGTCCATCATCATCATTGACATCCACATCATTAGCAACTTTCTCCTCAGACTCTTTATTCTGCTCCCCCTCAGAATGTGCACCAGAATTTTCTTGAGCAGATTGATTCAAGGAATCTAAGACATCAGATGACTTATCAGCTGTCTTTGTGATTTTCTCCCCCTCAGTTTGAGCAGCAGGGAAACCTAGATCTCCTGAATTCTAGAGAGCAGGGATGTTATCAGGAATCTGTGAGATTCTTCTTTCAAGATTTGAGATGATAGTGTCAATCTCACTTTGTAGATCTTTGGGTGGAACAGTGACTCCATCCTTGTTCAGCTGCTCCCCCTCAGTTGGAGCATCCAACATTTCTTCACAGGCTTTGGATAGGATCACAAGAGAGTCAGGTTCCTCCATGCCCTTGTCTTTCTCAGTCTCAGCAGGCACAGTGTGTGCATCTACATTATCTGAATTGTTCACCAAGTTAGGATAGGTAAAAATGATGTTGTTGTTCTAATTAATTTTATTTTCTTACCTTTGTTGATGGGGACATCCTCATTATCTATATTCATTGGGCTGCTGGCAGATCCAGGGTCGGACCCATGAATATCCTCATTGTCAGACCCATCTGATTTTGTGGATGAATTAGATTTCTACTGGGATGACATTTTCTTCTTTTCCTTTGCCACAGATGGCTGGCTCATAGGGAGCACTCTTGAGAATCTATCTAGAGTCTTAATGTCCATTCTTTTGAGATAATGGAGATTTGACCCCTTTCAATTTGCAAAATTCTCTGAATAACTATTCTGTAGGTATAGAGATAGTATCCTTCCCATATTGGGGGCATTTAGACATTCCTTTATCCTTTGAAAAATTACTTCTCCCCATGAGGTTTTCTTGGACAGAATTATCTTAGTCATTAGTTCAAACATGAACTGTGATATAGTGTCATGTGAACCTGGCTTGCATAGGATGGCTTTGCCCAATATGTCATACAATAGCTTCCCTTGTTGATTGAAGAACTTCCTCTTTAGACAACTGGTTTTAGCCTCACTGTACCCTGTCCATTTTAGGGCAGACAGCTTATCCTTTTCAGATATCTCCTCCTCTTCATTTTCACTGCGGGGAGTTAACTTCAGTCCCTTCTCCAACCTTTTTTCTGTTATCTTTATCTTCTCACTTCCTATCTTGGACTTCAGAATGGTTTTGGAAGGAGACAATCTGACATTGCTGAACCATTCCAGAACTTCAGTCCTGAGAATGCAGCAGGGTTCAGACAGCATATGCTCCAGACCTTGAGCTTCCAACAGATGAATCACTTGTCTTATTTCTTCTGAGGCATGAGAGAATCCATCTCTGACGATTTCATAGCCCTCCAGGAGATCTTTTGAACCTTTTGGCGCCATGGAAGCAGAAAATCGAGGTGCTGAGACGGGAGAGAAGAGGAATCATCTCGGCGGCTAAGGGTTTGACTTTGTGGTGTGTTTTAAGTTACAGTGTATCTATTTATAGGGTTTCAGTTTCGTTTTTATTACCCCCTAGGTTTTTAGACTTAATTACCTTATTATGTTAAGGAATTTTGGGTTAATTAAGGGTTGATTATAAGATTTTATATTGAACACACCCCGTCTCAGCGGTTCAGCTGAGACGGAGACCTAGGCCGCTGGGACAGTGAACTGTCAACCGCTGGGACAGTTTGCTCGTCTCAGCGGTTCAGCTGGGATTTTCCCAGCTGAATCAGCTGAACATACTCCTGCAGTTTAGCTGATCATAGGGTTTAGACCTAATGTAGATACTCCAAGTCATGTCACTAAGTTGTAGTGTATAATAATGTATAGTTTTATAATTCACCATTCATAATCAATAACAGTGACAGCTACTACTCATACATTTAGGACTATTCCATACTAAGCATGCCAAGATCAATTTTGAAAGCATTGAATTTAGATTCATCCAATGGCTTTGTAAAGATATCAGCTACTTGTTTGTCAGTGTGGACAAATTCAAGACAGATGTCTTTACATTTTACATGTTCTATAATAAAATGATATTTAATCTCTATGTGCTTAGTCCTGCTATGAGAGACAGGATTTTTAGCAAAAGATATTGCATTGGATGAATCACAAAACAAAGGAGATTCCCTATACCTTGAGGTTGTAATCCTCCAACTGATGATGTGTCCAAAGGAGTTATGCACAACAGCTACCTGCAGCAATGTATTAAGATTCAGCTGTGGATATTGCCACACTGGTTTGTTTCTTGCTGCTCCATGATATCAATCTTCTCCCTAGGAATTGACAAGTACCACTTGTACTCTTCCTGTCTTCTTTGCAACCTGCAAAATCTGCATCTGAAAATCCTGTTAGTTCAAAGTCATTGTTCTTAGGGTACCAAAGGCCAAGATGCAAGCTACCCTTAAGGTATCTCAAAATCCTCTTCACAGAGGTGTAGTGAGATTCCTTAGGACATGCTTGATACCTAGCACAAACACATGTAGAATACATAATGTCTTGCCTACTAGCAGTCAAGTATAATAGAGATCCAATGATGCATCTATACATGGACTCATCAAAGGCCTTCCCCTTTTCATCCTTGTCTAATGATACATTTGACCCCATGGGTGTTCTCATGGTGGAGGCTGATTCCATCCCAAATTTCTTGATGAGCTCCTTAGTGTACTTGGTCTGGGAGATGAAAATTCCATCATCAGACTGTTTCACTTGGAGCCCAAGGAAATATTTGAGCTCACCTATACTGCTCATTTCAAACTCCCCATGCATTAGATTTGCAAATCTCTTGCAGAGGTTGTCATCAGTAGACCCAAAGATTATGTTATCAACATAAATTTGGACTAAGAGACACTTGGCCCTTGTTTCCCTAAGAAACAATGTGCTATCAATCTTTCCCCTCATGAACTTGTTCTTGAGGAGAAAGATGGACAAAGTCTCATACCAAGCTCTTGGAGCTTGCTTGAGACCATATAATTCTTTCCTAAGAAAGTAAACATGAGAAGTTAGGGTTGAATGCACAAAACCTGAAGGTTGTTCAACATATACCTCTTCCTTCAAGTCTCCATTGAGGAAGGCTGATTTGACATCCATCTGGTTGACTTTGAACCCCTTGTGGGCAGCATAGGCAAGGAATAGTCTAATTTCTTCTAACCTTGCAACTGGTGCAAAGGTTTGATCAAAGTCTATACCTTCCTCTTGCATGTATCCTTTAGCTACTAATCTGGCCTTGTTCTTGATGATTGTACCATTCTTATCAAGCTTGTTCCTGTATACCCATTTGGTGCCAATCACATTGTGTCCCTGAGGTCTTGGCACCAGCTTCCATACTTTGCATCTCTTGAATTGTAGGAGCTCTTCTTGCATGGCTTCAATCCAGAAGGTGTCTTGATTGGCCTCTTCAAACTTCTTGGGCTCCATTTGAGAAAGGAAGCTCAAGAATAGTGCTTCATTATGAGCTCTGCTTCTTGTCAATATGCCTTGGGTATGATCTCCAATTATTAGATCCCTTGGATGATCTCTCAGGTGCCTTGCAGCAGCTGGAAGAGGGTCCTCTGGAGGTTGTGGTTGTTCCACTGGTTCAGCTGTGACTTCACCATCTTGTACCTCTTCTTCTTCAGGAATTGCAGCAGCTGTTTGTGTTTTGCTGCTACTGGGCTTGTCTTGGACAGTCAGCTCATGCATCCCTTCTACATTTCCTGTCAAAATAGAAGAACTAGACCATTCTTTGTAGAGAAGGTTGGTCTCATCAAACACAACATGCATAGATTCTTCTACAACATGGGTTTTCTTGTTATAAACTCTACAGGCTCTACTATAAAAGCTATACCCAACAAGAACCCCCACATTGCATTTTTCTGCAAACTTTGTTAATTGAGATTTTATATTATTTAGAATGTAGCATGTGCAACCAAAGATTCTAAAGTAAGAAATTGTAGGTTGTTTGCCTTTCAGAATCTCATAAGGGGTTTTCCCAAGGACCTTATTGATGGAGGATCTATTGAGAACATAACAGGCTGTATTGACTGCCTCAGCCCAGAAGTATTCTGGGAGTGAGGATTCACTAAGCAATGTTCTCCCAGCTTCTATCAAGGTCCTATTCCTCCTCTCAGCCACACCATTTTTTTGTGGAGTCCTTGGGGAGGAGAACTCTTGGGTGATACCAAATTCTTGACAAAATTTTGTCATGGCTTCAGATTGAAATTCTGTGCCATGGTCAGTTCTTGTCCTGACCACAGTACATAGTAGATCATTCTGAATAGCCTTGACATAATTTATAAAGACATGTAAGGTATCTGACTTCTTCTTAAGGAAGAATACCCATGTATACTTTGAATGATCATCTACAATTACCAAGGTATACAACTTCCCACCTAGGCTCTAAATTGGCAAAGGACCAAACAAGTCCATGTGCAATAGGTATAAACACCTTTTAGTATCCTTGGAGCCAATACTTTTAAAGGTGGTCCTAGTTTGTTTACCCATTTGGCAAGCATGACAGGGACCACTTTTAACACATTTTAGTTTAGGATTATTTCTAATAAGGTTCTTAGAAAATAATCTATACATTGTCTTATAGTTAATGTGGGCAAGTCTCTTGTGCCATTGGACACAAAGTGACTCACTTTCATTAGCTACAAAGCACACAGAAGAGATAGAATAATTTCAAATGAAGTCTAAGAAATAAACATTTCCACTCCTAGTGCCTGAGAGAATGGTCTCCAAGTCATTAGACTTTTTGATCAAGCACTTGTCATTGTGGAATTCAATGACATAGCCTAAGTCACATAGTTGGCTTATGCTTACAAGGTTGTGTTGCAACCCTTCAACATAAGCTACCCTTGTGATTGAGACTATGCCATTTGAAATCATACCATATCCTTTGGTGACTCCCTTTTCAGATCCACCAAAGATAACTTTGGGTCCATTCTTCACTGGATGGTAATCCTGTAGAAGATCCTTAGTTCCTGTCATGTGCCTTGAGCACCCACTGTCCAAGTACCATATTTGGTTGAGACTGGTACTTGAACTAACCTGCAACATAAAATTTAATGTACCTTAGGATCCCAACTGACTTTGGGTCCTAGGTTCATGTTAACACCATAGGGGATATTCCTAGAAAGGGCTGGTTTGGCTTGAGGTTCAATCTTTGCCTTTGGCACATTGGGGTTGTGCCAACAATCAATTGCAAAGTGTCCCACTTTGCCACAGCACCAACACTCATATATATTATATCTCCTCTTCTGAACAGTCCTGGAAGATGAAGCTTCCTGTTTCTGTTTAGTAGGGGATGCAGCTGCTGTTTTCTTTTTCTTATTAGTAAAGGCATGGCTTTTTACCTTACTATAATCAGTCAAGGCAGCCTGTTTTTGTTTGACATCAGCACCCTTTAGCTTGGTAGCTAAACATGTGTGGATGGCAGCAGAAACTGGGCTTTTTGGCTTGGTTATAGGACAGTCAACAGCCATGGACTTTGCTGAACAATGTTTAGAATTGACAGCCTTAGTTATCTTGAGTGAAGGAGCTGAGGATCCAAAAACAAAGGGTCCATGATGGGCCATTTGAATTTCCTCATGCAGAGCCTTGAAGGCACTCAAGCCTAACTCCTTTCTATTTCCATAGCTGTGAGCAATCTTGCTCAAGTTATAGGAACTTCCATTTAATAAGTGACCATGAACACTTTCTTGATCATACTTGTTTGAGGGCATGAAGACTTTCACAAAGCAGGTCTTAGATTCTTTTGAGTCCTTGACCTTTCCCTTAGTGTTGCTAGTAGCTACCTCCTTGTTGAAAACAACACCTCTCATGTCATGGGAGTTGAAGGTGTCAATAATAGGCAGCACTGTCTTGGGCTTGGAGAACTTAGCCACTAGCATCCTCTCCTTGAGCAGCTTTTCTTCAAGATCTTTAATGATCTTGTTCTTGTGTCTTATGGTGTACCCACATGGATGATTGACATTCCCCCTAGCTTGCCAATCTCCTTGCTCATTAGAGCTAGCTGGGTAGCATGCTCAATGCACTCAGATTTTGATTGCTTTAGGGAAGTAATTTCTTGGGCTTGCCTCTTGGCTAGCTTTTTGCTCTTTTTCAGAGCTTCAATGAGTGCACCATACCTATCAATCAATTGATTGACATCCTCCTTAGAATCTGATTCACTTCCAACTTTAGATGGAGGAGATTTAGATTCTGGACCTGTTTCATAATCAGAAGAAGAAGAAATGCAGTGTAACAATACCTGCTCATGTTCTGAATTGATGTGGTTGTCCTCATTTTCAGTTATAGCCATCAGCCCATGGTCTTCTAGAGTGTCCTCATCCTCCTCTACATCACTATCTGAATGTGATAGAGGGGCCCTGATTCCTATCCTGGCAGCAGGACAGTCTTCTTCCTCCTGATCAGCAAACAGCCCCAAGTAGGCTTCCTCCTCACCATCTGAATCTGAAGATGAAGATTCAGATTCACTCCAGCTTTTGCCTTTCTTAGCTAGGAAGGATTTTTCTCCCTTCCTCTCCTTCTGGTGATGAGGTTTATTGTCACCTCTTTCCTTTCTCTTGACTGGACAGTCAGCAATGACATGTCCAGGCTTACTATAGCAATAGCAAATTATGTTAGTTGAAACATGTTTACTAGATTTAGAGTCATACCTATCCCCTTTGGGATGTTGCCTCTCAGATCTATAATGATCCTTCTTGGGATGAGAAGAGGAGGAAGGTTTATTCTTCCATTGTTTCCTCCTGATCATCTTCTTGAACTGCCTTGTGAAGGCAGCAAACTCCTCATCTGAAGAGGAGCTGTCTGAATTGCAGCTCTCAGATTTCTCAGATTCAGCAGCCTTTCTTGGAGGTGACTGCACTCTAACCTTGGTCTTCTTAGAGCTTTCAGCTTTGAGAGCAACAGATCTCTCCCTTGTGTGAGCCCTGGAGGAAGTGTCCTCCTTCTTTCTTGCAGAGAGCTGCATCTCATATGAGAGCAGTTTCCCAAACAGTGTATGGGTAGGGGTTTCTCCAACCCTTGCCCCTTCTCTGATTGCACATATTTTAGTGTCCCAATCTCTAGTTAGAAATCTAAGAAACTTGTCATTAAGTTCATAATCTGTGAACACCCTTCCATAGGTTCTTAGTTCATTTACAATCCTAAAGAACCTTTCATAGCGCATGGAGATAGTCTCTTGGCTCAGCTGTCTGAAGGCTTCATACTCCTTATTGAGGAGTGACTTTCTATCATCCCTTACGTCAGCTGTTATCTCCATATAAACAACTAATGTGTCCCACATTTCCTTGGCAGTTTGGCAGTGTACCAAGTTCTGAAATGTAGTGTCATCAATGGCATTTACTATTATGTTTTGGGCTCTCTTGTCCATAGTGTACAGTGCTATCTCATCATTGGTCAGCTCAGAAAATACCTTAAGTACTTTTCTAGTAGGGTCAATAGTGGATACTTTCTCAAAGGTATAAGGACCATTTTTGACAGTCAAAAAGATCCTTGGGTCTGAGGCTTCCATGAATAGTCTTACCCTTTGCTTCCATATACCAAAGTTTTCTTTGGAGCATATGGTAAACTTTATTGACCCCAACTCTTTCTTCATTCCACTGTTGGCCATTGGATTTCAGATTTGACTACTCCTGTATAGGATCTGATCAGACTGTTAAGTCCTTTTGATCAACCTCCCTCTGATACCACTTGATAGTTTATATAGGTGTAGTCAATAATACCTAGAGGGGGGTGAATAGGTTTTACTTATTTTCTTTATATAATCCTAATGTATCTAGCTGCAGAAAACTCAGACACAAAAAGCACACAAGGATTTATAGAGGTTCCTCAAGACAGGGTGTCTTGAGTAGTCCTCTTTCCCCCTTCACCTTTCTAACAGTGAGTTAGACAAGGCCACAAACTCCAATCTCAGCTCCTTGAGCTTACACCACAAGTTCCTCAGAACTTCTCAGATCAAGAGTGATCCTACCTCAGGCACAACAGCCCTACACTCAGGCTCAACAGCCCTACACCTCAGGCTCAACAACCCTACACCTCAGAGTTATGTAACTCCTACCACTCAGAAATCCCACAGATTTCCTACCTCAGACCTATCAACAAGTCCTACCACTCAAGCTGTCAACACAGCTTTACACACAGGCTCAACAGCCTTTCACTCAGGCAACAATGCCTTACAAAGATATAATAGAGTTTGAGCTAAATACAGAAGACAAAAGGTTTACTCTTTGGTCTTCTGAATTCTTTCTTCAGATCTGAAAAACAGCAGCTTCAGATTTGTATCACCTTGATCTTCTCCTTCAGCAAAGCAGAAGATCAACTTGCCCTTCTTGAGTTAGTACAGGAAGAGCTAACTAATCTCCTTCAGAAGATTAACTCCAGCTTCAGAGAACAACTCCAACTTGCTGGAATGAGAGGGCTCGATTGCGGCTTGCAGCAAAAGCTCTTTATGGAACAGTACTTGTTGTTGTGCCCTAGCATTTGCTTTTATACCTCCAGAAGGCTTCAACGGCTATTACAATCCTCCTGACACAGTATGGGGCAGATTGGAGTTGCTTTTCCCTTTCTACTTTCTCTTGCGCCAAAAGTAGATCCCGTCAGCACATTTGAACCTGTCTCAGCGGTTGGGCTGAGACAGCTTCCAGTCTCAGTGGTTGCTTCAGTCTTCTTCTCAGCGGTTCCGCTGGGACAGGCAAGTCTCAGAGGTTTTCCTCTATCTGCAGCTCTGCAAGCCCAGACTCCATCTCAGCGGCTGGACTGAGACAGAGATGTCGTCTCAGCGGTTTTGGGCAGATAGTTACCAATACTATTTCTTGTCTTGGAATAACCTAGCCCTACATGCTTATGAGATACAAATAGGGTTTATCAAATACAACTTGTACTTTTTATTTGAGTGTGAGGCCTCTTCATATTAAAGGAACATTGAGGGTCAATTTCCCAACAGTCTCGGTCTTGAAAACTGAGGCATCCTCGTGGCCATAAAGACCGAAGGAGAGCGAGAATGCCTGTCCATTGACAATCATCTGCTCCACCCAAGAGGGAAGGAGGGTGGAGATTGAGGCCTTGTTGACCTCGGGATTCCAGTATAACAGGTACTCATCGGCCTCATCCTTGTGCTTCTGGCTGAGACCAAAGTTCCAGTGGTTGATCGACACTGGCAGGGCGGATGTCCGGGCGACCTCTTCAACCGGCTCGATGGCCTCCCTTTCCTCGGAAAAGTCAGTCAGGGAGATCTCGCCCAGGGAGGTCTCGACATGCCCCTTTACCTTCTCAGATGGGAGGGGGTTCTTTTTGTTCTTCTTCTACGAGGGCTGCGAGGGGAGATCCTTGCGGCCAGAAGACTCAGCTCTCTTCCTGGTAGGCGGGGCAGTAGGGCGGGGAGTCTCGCGGCAGGCATCCGCTCCCATTTTTGCGAGAGCGAGGCCCGCAGGAACTGGCTGGTTGCTCGCATAAGGAGGATGGACGGGGAGGTCTCGCTCACCTGTAATGATTTCACAATTAGAAATATTTGGCAAAAGCCTTAAGAAAAAATAAGCGAATGAGCACGATACATACCCTACCCAGGGAGCACCGGTGGCAGCGAGTCGAGGTTTCTGCGGAGATGGACCACCTCAAAGTTCTTCTTGTTGAAGAACTAGAACAAGGCGGCATCATGGCTGCAGAGAGCCGGGTGGCGGTAGGTGCTCTCGCCATGCTGAATTGGAGAGAAGGGAACGTTGCCGAAGTTCCCTTTGACGAAGAGGAATTTCTGAACCCCGTAATGGCTCTTGTTGACGGTCTCGATGACCTTGATCCCCGAACCCACGAAGTAGGCGGTGCCCTCCTTGTAGGCCCTGAAGGAGAACAGCTTCCGGAAGACTGGTAAGCTGAACTCGATGCGCTCTTCTCACATATAGCATGCAAACACGACGATGACCGCCATGGCGTTGTGGGTCAGCCGACCCAATATCACACCGAAGTGCTTTAGCACCTGGCGAGAACAATTGCGAGGCCTCAAAAAAGCGAGCGAGAGTTTAAATTGTGGCAAGATTTGAAAGTAAGCGAGACCAGTAAGTACCTGGCGAACCTCTGGCCATAAGGGCAGGCGCAGGCCAAATACAAAGTGGGCGATAGGGATGGCAAGCTCATCCCGCAGGGTGGCATTGATTATATCATCCGCGCCAGGGCAGCGAGCGGAGAACCCCGGCGGTATAATGTCGGCGACGGCGGCGATGTATTCTTCCTAGGTCAGGTTGTTGTTGAAGAAAGTGTGGTCGGTAAAGGCGCAAGCACACTTTAGCCGACCTTCTGCCTCGCTAGCTTCTCCCACCATTGTTGAAACCTTTGAAGAAAAAGATCAGAAGGCGCGTGTAACGTCCCAAGGCCCTGGACTTACCATCGGGACAACGTACACCGACTGCCTCGCCTGGCGACCGTTACCGGGTTGCAGCCCAAGCACCCCAACCCCTCTCCAGCCCACAGGCGGGTTGTTGGTGGCCACAGCCTCCTTTTGGTGAGAACTGATCCAGTTAAGCGCCTCTACGGGGCCTTCCCAGGAGGTCACACATCCCAGTACTACTCAAGCCCGAGCACGCTTAACTATATAGTTCTTTTACTTCTCATCACCAATTGAGTTGCACTTTTTTTGTAACGTCCCAAGGTCTTGGACTTATAATCGAGACAACGTCCACCGACTGCCTCGCCTGGCGACCGTTACCGGGCTGCAGCCTAAGCACCACAATCCCTCTCCAGCCCACATGCGGGTTATTGGTGGCCACATCCTCCCATTGGTGAGAAGTGATCCAGTTATGTGCCTCTACGGGGCCTTCCCAGGAGGTCACCCATCCCAGCCAGCCCGAGCACGCTTAACAATATAGTTCTTTCACTTCTCATCACCAATTGAGCTGCAGCTCAATTGGTGATGAGAAGTGAAAGAACTATATAGTTAAGCGTGCTGAGGCTGGAGTAGTACTGGGATGGGTGACCTCCTGGGAAGGCCCCGTAGAGGCACTTAACTGGATCACTTCTCACCAAAGGGAGACTGTGGCCACCAACAACCTGCCTGTGGGCTGGAGAGGGGTTGGGGTGCTTGGGCTGCAGCCCGGTAACGGTCGCCAGGCGAGGCAGTCAGTGGACGTTGTCCCGATTATAAGTCAAGGGCCTTGGGAAGTTACAGCGCGAAGGAGAGAAAGCGAGATCTCTCAGGAAGAAGAAGAAGGGCTAGCGTTAAATGCGGTAGGTGAGTCCAGCGCTGAGACCTATTTATAGGAAACAAAAAGCACGGGAAAGAAGTCGAAGCGATGGGGGTGCGGTTAGGAAAAACCCCGTGTGATGATTGCACGCGAGAACGTAAGGTAACCCCGGAATTCTTAGCGAGTGAGACCAGCTTGCGAGGTTAGTATAAGCAAAATTTTCATACGAGAACAACAAGAAAGAAAGCAGAAACAAAAGATAGAGCGAGCATCACTAGCAATTAATGCATTAACAAATAATAAGTGCGCAAGAGCACCGGTAGCGGGCGAGAAATAGTTAATGTTAAAGAATAGAATTGCGAGATTGTCCAGCGAGATTAAACAAAGTTCATGCATTGATGGGGGCTTGCCGGGCAGTGGAAGAGTGCGAGCAATGATTAGTAGTGTATCCATTTCAACCTGCCACGGCCTCGCACTCATGACCGCGGCAGAATCCTAGGGTAGTGGTATGCGCTGGCAGCGCGAGCCTCGTGTTGAATCAAGCGAGCGTAATCTTCTACTCGCGCGAGGTGCGTCCCTGGGGAGGTGGACGTCTCGCAAAGATCCTGCGGCTTTTCGGCATGGAGCCGCGCACACTCATCCAACAAAGCGGCGTGCCGCTCAGTGGCAATCTCTCTGTCCCTCTTCGCCTGGAGATGAAGATCCTACAGTAGTCGTCCTTGTTTCTGAAACAATTCTGAAGTTCGCCTATTCATGGTTTCGGGATCTCGCGGATCGCCAAGGAAAACATCCATTTGCTGCGGCAAGGGAATGGGCGACTTCTCTTCCTCCCCAAAGTCAGAGTCGGTGCGGAGGGTCTCTGAATCACCTACGAGCAAATCCAAACAGCATCATTAGTTAGCAAAGCCTTTTCTTATTGTCGCAGGGAGTGATTTGTCTCATAAGAAGCAATAGAATCCTTACCAGGAGGAGGGCGAGAAGTGTTAGGCCGACCCTGAAAAAGAGTAGTGAAGGGAAGCGAGACGAACTTCCCTAGACCAGAGCGGTGCGTCACGTCATTGGTAGGAGTGGTCGTGGCCGGTCGCGAGCCACCGGAACCATCCCCCTCAAGAGATTGAGCCCCGGGGTATTAAGGGTATTGTCAGGGGGGATCGGCGACTGGGGTCGCAAGTTCTGGCGACCTGGGGTCGCATGGGGGGAGGCTGTAAGAAGTAAAGTGAAAAGGTCGTCATTCAGGATATCAATTTTGGCAGGTAAGAGCGGGTAACTTACCAGTAGCTTTCCCGTTGGCGAGGTCATTCTTCGCCGGAGGATCGGGGCGAGGCCGGGTTAATCCTTCGCTCGCGCTCTTATCAGTAGGAGGGGTTTCTGCGGTGAGGCAAGGTTTAGTGAAATCGAATGAACAGTTAAGCGAGAAGGATAGCTTTTACCTCGCTGGTGGACCTGTTATTAGGAGAGGAGTCCTGCAGTACAGTCTCATCCCCCTCCCCTAGGGGTAGGAGGATTGGCTTCACCTTTTTCGTCTTGGGCAGTGGAGGAATGGTCTGGCGGGTAATCCACTAGGCAGTGTTGGCCATGGTGGAGAGCTCGCCCGCCTTGGACGCCCTTAGGCGAGCTTGAAGTTCTTTGGAAAGAGGCATTTTCTGGCAACTACAGTAGTAGGAGGTGGAAAAGGAGGAATAAATAAAAATGTTGTGCGTCACCCCAGCTTGGTTTGTATTTATAGCTGTGGGGTAGGGCCCACAAAAAGATTCCCGACAGATCAGCGGTCGCCGGCGAACATCCGGGCTTGGAGGATTCTTTACGAGCTTAGATTAATCTCACAAAGAGCGGGGATTGTGTACAACCCTGTGTTCGCCTGAGGGAATAAGGTTCAAAGATGAGCGAATTAGGCTGGAAGTGGCCATATTGCCACTGAGGAGTCGTGAGAGCCAGGCAAGGCGAGCCAGGGCTGTAAGACCCCAAATCAGAAAAATCAGATTTCTGGAATCCAGCACTATCGCCGGCGATAGCGTTCTGTTGAGAAGGGTTCTGGAGAGGCTGTCGGACGGCGTTAAGTGCTAACGCTGGCGACACCATGGCATGTGTCATGCACTATTCGCAGCGGTGGCATTGATGGGTCAAAGTCGGTTCTTTACCGCTGTCGCCGGGCGACAGCAGCTATCGTCGGGCGACAGCTCCAATTTGTCCTTTGTGGCCGAAATCGTGGGCATTGATGGCAATTTGACTTTGGGGCTGTTTTGGATTGAGGAGGCTCGGTGGCTGCATAGAATGGCCGAAAATTCCCCTTTATTCATTATTCTCTTAAGGGTTTAATTTGGAGAGAGAGGGAGAGCTTGGAGAAGGAGATGAATAGGGTTTCCCAACCCTAGAGCTCATCTTTGGTGGAGCTACACTACTCGGATTCCCTCGACGTTGGTGGCTACGCGTAGAGGAGGGCAAGACGCTCCTTTCCAACCGTGCCAAAATCCAAGACATGGCTTTGAAGCGACGTTTAAGGGTAACGATCACTTCTACCCTCATTTGGACATGTTCTAGTCCATTCCTTGCATCGTTGAGGCCCCTACCCAAAAGGGTGAGGTCGTGGCCTCCGACGGGTCGATTTGTGTCATCCCCGTCAAATCTTGCATACATGTAGAGTCCATACGTGAAATGGACGTAGGCGCGCTGTGTGAAGACCATCCGAGACGGTTCGTCCGGATTGGTGATGCGTTTTGATATTGTGCGTGTCGGGGGAAAACCCCGTGTTGATATCCTGCTTCGTAGGA
This sequence comes from Dactylorhiza incarnata, assembly GCA_033032865.1. Lineage (NCBI taxonomy): Eukaryota > Viridiplantae > Streptophyta > Magnoliopsida > Asparagales > Orchidaceae > Dactylorhiza > Dactylorhiza incarnata. The sequence goes on from JAWHQI010000013.1 coordinate 5,377,703, forward strand.
CTAGAGGGTGCTACTGCATGCGCAGCAACGCCTGGGGGTGTGCCCCGGGAAGCACCCAAAGTTAGAAGCAGAAAAGGAGTTCTGCTCACTATCGCTGGCGATATTGGGTATCGCCAGGCGACAGCTCCCAGACTTGGTTCTGGTGAGTTTGTGCATTCTGAGGCAGTGGAAGTGCTACTGCATGTGCAGCAATGCCTGGGGGTGTGCCCCGGGAAGCACCCACGGCTAGAATCCAAAATGGAGTTCTGTTCACTGTCGCTGGTGATATTGGATATCGCCAGGCGACAGCTCCCAGACTTGATTCTGGTGATGTTGTCGTGCCAACCTTTTGAGAGGACCTGAGGCCTGTGTGCCCGACCTGTGAGGGTGTCCTGGTGGATGACTTAGCGGCCCGTAGAGCCGGCTAATTGAGAATACCTAGGCTAAGGGGACGCCATACCCGCTCTTCGTGTTGTACAACGAGAGCTGTGAACAACAGGCATTTGGCGAACCTGAAATCGCACCATTGCAGCACCTGATTAGTGAGTCTCATACAGCATGTCGGGAGGTAATTGGAAAGAGTCTTCGGACTACGGAATGTTTACAATTAAAGCACGAGAGAGCCCTGGTATTCGGGCCACCGACTTTAGCCTCGAAGGGCAGAAGCCATCAAGAGTGGATGGTGGTGGAAGGCGGAGTACACCAAAGAGTGCCTGAGAGCACGAGACGTGGAGGCCATTCCCACGTCTGTGATGTTGCATATGTATGAACTGTTGTGGGCTTTGCTAGTCGCACTCTTATATATATATATGCTGCTGAGGTTGTTTTGCAGGGATGTTTAGAACCGCCACCCCCTCGAAGGGGTGGGGTCGTTATAATTTGGTCAACTTTAGCTGACCGTTGCCCTGTTTTGCCACCGTTTTTGGTGGGCTTGTTGTACAGGTACTGGACCGAGCGGGAACTTAGCGGGCTCATAGCGGGCTGAAGCCCTTATGCTGCTGCGGCCCTTGAAGGCCTTTTTGATGTTCCTTTTGCTTTTCATGTATGGTCGGCCTGCGCGCCGATGTTGGTAAATTGTAAGGTCGTCGTGCCTAAATTTTGTGTTGTAAAACATTTATTCCTATTTTAGTAAAAGTGGACATACCCAGGTACGGGTTTTGGGGTTTATCTTGTCTCTTTTCAGCTTCCGCATAGAATGCTCTGAGTTAGGCATCGTTGTATAGTGTCGTTCGATATTTCAATAGTGACGCTCCCGTTTGTTTTGTAGTATATGGCGTGGGGCCCCGGCCGGACCCTCTGTTATATGCTCCCGAACGGATGGGGGTGTTACAAATTGGTACCAGCTTCTAAGGTTCCGTATCCTTCTAAGGAATTCGTGGACGAATTCTTTTAAGGGGTGGTGAGCACGTGTGTGCGCTACCGTCGAGACATAAAATAAACACAAAAATGTCCACTTAGGAATAAAATGTAACAACAAACCAACAATTATTGCATGATTTTGGAACCTGAGTGTTCCTTTTGTTGTTAGTTGCGACTGTGATGTCGCCTAACTGTGTGATGCACTTGTGTAGGGCACTCGAAGTGCAGCGGGACTGTCGCATCCCCGTGATGTGAACGAGAGCAGTGGGTCTGCTGAGGCTCCTACACCTCCGTCTACTGAGATGGTTCGGCTAGTTACAGAAGCCGTTCTAGCTGCGTTGAATGGCCAGCCTGAAAGGCAAGGTCAACCGCCGGTGTAGGAAGTGGCCCCAGGGCCACTAAGAGTGGAGCAGGTCCCCGTGAGGCGTGCTGCTGAGCAACAACTGAAGCACTTCCTGTGATTTCGACCTCCTCCGTTTACCGGGGTTGAATCCCCAGCTGAGGTCGAGGACTGGCTGTCGCATGTGGAGCGAATTCTGACAGCGACACAGTCGGATGAAGCGCAGAAAGTGACCTTCGCTACTTTCTTGTTGGAAACGGAAGCCAGGCGGTGGTGGCATGAGGTAGAGAGGCGCCAGTTCGCGGGAAGGCGACTGGTTGATGTGCCGATGGAAGAGTTCTCGAGAATCTTCCTGGCAAGGTATGTGCCTCTGTCGCAGCAGATCGCGATGGAGAACCAGTTCTTGGCTCTGACGCAGGGTGATAGACTGGTTGATGACTACCTGTATGAGTTCACCCGCCTCAGGCATTACGCTGGTACTTCTTTCGATGACGAGGGGAGAAGGGTGAACAGGTTCTACGGTGGCTTGCATAGTGAGTTGCGGTACCTTCTGACAGGGCCATTGACGCAGGGTTTCACGACCCTCGTTGGTTCAGCCCGAGCGCTTGAGCAGGACATGCTCAGGGAGAAGGACAAGGTGGCTGTGGTCGAGGCAGTGGCAGAGGGCAAGGCGCCGAGTGCGGCGAAGTTGCGGAGGTTGAATCGCTAGAAGAAGGCTCGATTATCTAGGCCAGCTCCCTCTGCTTCGGGCGCGTCGTCTGGACGTGGCCCTCTTACTTGTTTTACTTGTGACAAGCCTAGCCATTTCTCTCAGGATTGCCACAGTGGGCTTCCAAGGTCAGAGAAGAAGACTGGGCCACCTTATTCTGGGAAGGGGAAGGCGGCTGAGTCCACTGCCTCCCGTATGGCTCCCCCGCAGCCCAGAATCTTCAATCTTGGTCAGCATGAGGCTATCAAAGCCAAGGACGTCAAGACAGGTATAATTTAAGATACAGTCCTTACTGTTTTATATACCTGTTTTAGTGTTCATGATAACCTTGTCTGGCGGTGTAGGCTTTGTAAATGTTTTAGGCGTTCCCGCGAGAGCGCTTTTCGATACTGGAGCTTCGCACTCCTTCTTATCGTCGGACTTCATCCAACGTATTGGTGCGTCGTCGATTGCTTCTGCAGATGGACTGGAGGTCCTACTGCCGAATGGATATTCGATGCGTGTGGAGAGGAGTTGCTGCGTGAAAGTTCTAGTCCGAAGTCAGGAGTATGACCTGAAAGCATCGTTACTCCCTCTGGTTGAGTTTGATGTAATCTTTGGCATGGACTGGCTGTCGGAACAGTGTGCGTGCATCGATTGCACCACCAAGGAGGTGAGGTTTGGGCAGTGTGCCGATCGTGAGATGGTCTTTGCGGTCATGCGTGGATCGAGCAAGATGCTGATGTCTGCTCTCCAGGTGTCCAAGGCAGTGAGACAGGGAGCAGAGTTATTCTTTGCTCTAGTGGAGGCTTCAACGCCGAGGCCCAGCCTAGTGGACGTTCTGGTAGTTTCAGAATTCTCTGATGTGTTCCCGAGCGATCTTCCCGGTGCTCCACCGCAGCGGGAGATAGATTTCACGATTGAGTTGGTGCTAGGCGCTAAGCCTGTGGCCCGCTCGCCATATCGTATGGCTCCGAAGGAGTTGGCGGAGTTGAAGCTGCAGTTGCAGGAGCTGCTTGAGCAGGGCTACGTGCGTCCGAGTTCCTCACCTTGGAGTGCACCGGTCCTCTTTGCCAAAAAGAAGGACGGTAGCCTGCGGCTTTGCATCGATTATCGGGAGCTGAACAAGCTGACCGAGAAGAACAAGTATCCTCTTCCGAGGATAGACGACTTGTTCGACCAGCTCGTTGGTTCGACAGTATACTCGAAGCTGGACTTGAAGTCCGGCTACTATCAGGTGCGGATCAGGGAGTGCGACATCCCGAAGACTGCCTTCAGTACCAGGTACGGGCAGTATGCGTTCACTGTGATGCCGTTTGGGCTGTCTAATGCGCCTTTGGTGTTTATGGACTTGATGCACCGGACTTTCCGAGAGTACCTCGACCGGTTTGTGGTCGTCTTCCTTGACAACATACTAGTTTACTCTAAGTCTGAGGAGGAGCACGGTGATCACCTGCGAGTAGTCTTGGAGGTTCTGAGGAGGAACCAGCTGTATGCCAAGTTCTCGAAGTGCGAGTTCTGGCTACCTTCTATGGCGTTCTTAGGCCATGTGGTTAGTGGAGCGGGCGTGGCGGTAGATCCGGTGAAGGTTGCGGCCATCAGGGAGTGGCCTGTTCTTTCTTCTGTAGCGGAGGTCCGTAGCTTTCTCGGGCTGGCCGGCTATTACAGGCGCTTCATGGAGAACTTCTCACGGATCGCGCTGCCTCTTACGACGCTGACACGGAAGATGTAGGAGTTTATTTGGACGCTCGCGTGTGCGCAGGCTTTCGAGGAGTTGAAGCGGCGGCTTACCACGGCTCCAATCTTATGTTTGCCTTGCGGCACAGAGGGCTATGATATCTACACCGACGCTTCTGGGAGCGGCCTTGGCTGTGTTCTGCAGCAGCATGGCAAGGTAATAGCGTATGGCTCTCGCCAGGTGAAGGTGCACGAGCGGAACTATCCGGTCCACGACTTGGAGTTGGCGGCCGTGATATTTTCCCTGAAGCTTTGGCGGCATTATGTGTATGGCTTGAACATCGACATCTTCACGGACCATAAGAGCCTGAAGTACCTTCTGACGCAGAAAGGGCTGAATATGCGTCAGCAGAGGTGGATGGAGTTCCTTGGGGACTACACTTTCGAGATCCACTATACTCCCGAGAAGGGGAATGTTGTCGCAGATGCACACAGTCGCAGGGCCCCAGCGCAGGCCAACTGGATTCAGATGCATGATGAGCACCTGATACGTGACCTGGAGGCCTTGGGTATTTCTTGCGTAGAGAAGAGGAGCAGTGTAGGTGCCTGTTTAAGTTGGACTGAGGTACAGTACGACCTCGCAGATAGAGTCCGCCAGGCTTTAGAACTCGATCCGAGTTTAAAGCCCTACGCGGAGGAGGCTGGTGGTGGGCCGGATGCCCAGTTTCAGGTGCGTGACGGGTTGCTGTGGAGAGGCGACCGTTTGTGCGTCCCCAAGGTGGGTGAGCTGCGCGATGAGTTGATGTACGAGGCGCATCGTACCAGGTATTCAGTTCATCCGGGGAGCACGAAGATGTTCAAGGACATGAAGGTCCTTTTCTGGTGGCCAGGTATGAAGAGGGACATCGCTCACTACGTGGCCAAGTGCCACACTTGTGCGCTAGTGAAGGCGGAATGTCAGAAGCCCGGTGGCTTTTTGAAGTCATTACCGGTTCCGGAGTGGAAATTCGATGACGTTTCCATGGATTTCGTGCATGGGCTGCCGAGGTCGCAGAGCGGGAACGATGCCATCTGGGTAGTCGTAGACCGGCTGACGAAGGTGGCGCACTTTATCCCCAACCGGAGGGATGACTCGGTGGAGAAGTTGGCAAAGTTGTATGTTGATACAATAGTACGACTGCACGGGGTGCCCCGTAGCATTGTCAGTGATCGAGATGGACGCTTTACTTCGAGCGACTGGAGGCTAGTCAACGGTCTATTGGGTACGAAGCTGCAGTTTAGCACGGCCTTTCATCCTCAGACGGATGGCCAAACTGAGCGTACCAACAGGACGATGGAGGACATGCTCCGGATGTGTGTCCTGGATTTTGGCAAGGGGTGGGAATATCACCTCTTTCTTGTTGAGTTCGCGTACAACAACAGCTACCAGGCGAGTATCCAGATGGCGCCTTTCGAGGCCCTTTATGGCAGGAAGTGCCGCACTCCCTTAGCTTGGGCGGAAATGGGCGAGACAAAGCTCTTCAAGAGGAAAGACGTCGAAGAGGCGACTTCGACGGTATGTATGATCCGGGAGAGGCTTTTGGTTGCGCAGGATAGGCAGGCGAAGTACTATAATGCGAAGCACCGCGACGTCCAGTTCGCCGTTGGCAATTGGGTTTACATGAAGATCAGGCCGTTCAAGGGTGTATCCAGGATTCGGCGCTTGAAAAAGCTGAGTCCGAGATACCTTGGACCGTTTGAGATCATCGAGCGCGTCGGCGAGGCTGCTTATAGGCTTGCACTATCGGCGAAACTGAGCGGGCTACACGATGTATTCCACATCTCCGTGTTGCGGAAGGCAGTGCAAGAGCCTACGTATGTGGTCGCGGCGGATCAGGTGCCCGTGTATAGTGGGCTTAAGACGGCGGTCAGGCCCGTTAGCATCGAGGATGCTGAGGTGCGTCAGTTGCGGAACAGGGTGATCCGTATGGTAAAGGTCCGTTGGGACAACTGCGGTCGCGAGGAGCTCTCATGGGAGCGTGAGCAGACCATGATGGAGGAGTTCCCCGAGCTGTTTCGGTGACGTTTATCTCTCTTTTTCCCCTTTATGTAAAGACCTTTTTGGATATATATATATATATATGCATGTTTTTACAAATTTCGGGACGAAATTTTTATAATGAGGGGAGGGTTGTAAGACCCCAAATCAGAAAAATCAGATTTCTAGAATCCAGCACTATCGCCGGCAATATCGTCTATCGCCCGGCGATAGCGTTCTGTTGAGAAGGGTTCTGGAGAGGCTGTCGGACGGCGTTAAGTGCTAACGCTGGCGACACCATGGCATGTGTCATGCACTGTTCGCAGCGGTGGCGTTGACGGGTCAAAGTCGGTTCTTTACCGCTGTCGCCGGGCGACAGCTCCAATTTGTCCTTTGTGGCCGAAATCGTGGGCATTGATGGCAATTTAACTTTGGGGGCTGTTTTGGATTGAGGAGGCTCGGTGGCTTCATAGAAAGGCCGAAAATTCCCCTTTATTCATTATTCTCTTAAGGGTTTAATTTGGAGAGAGAGGGAGAGCTTGGAGAAGGAGATGAATAGGGTTTCCCAACCCTAGAGCTCATCTTTGGTGGAGCTACACTACTCCGATTCCCTCGACGTTGGTGGCTACGCGTAGAGGAGGGCAAGACGCTCCTTTCCAACCGTGCCAAAATCCAAGCCATGGCTTCGAAGCGGCGTTTAAGGGTAACGATCACTTCTACCCTCATTTGGACATGTTCAAGTGCATTTCTTGCATCGTTGAGGCCCCTACCCAAAAGGGTGAGGTTGTGGCCTCCGACGGGTCGATTCGTGTCATCCCCGTCAAATCTTGCATACATGTAGAGTCCATACGTGAAATGGACGTAGGCGCGCTGTGTGAAGCCCATCCGAGATGGTTCATCCAGATTGGTGATGCGTTTTGATATTGTGCGTGCCGGGGGAAAACCCCGTGTTGATATCCTGCTTCGTAGGACTAGAGGGTGCTACTGCATGCGCAGCAACGCCTGGGGGTGTGCCCCGGGAAGCACCCGAAGTTACAAGCAGAAAAGGAGTTCTGCTCACTGTCGCTGGCGATATTGGGTATCGCCAGGCGACAGCTCCCAGACTTGGTTCTGGTGAGTTTGTGCGTTATGAGGCAGTGGAAGTGCTACTGCATGTGCAGCAATGCCTGGTGGTGTGCCCCGGGAAGCACCCACAGCTAGAAGCCAAAATGGAGTTCTGTTCACTGTCGCTGGCGATATTGGATATCGCCAGGCGACAGCTCCCAGACTTGATTCTGGTGATGTTGTCGTGCCAACCTTTTGAGAGGACCTGAGGCCTGGGTGCCCGACCTGTGAGGGTGTCCTGGTGGATGACTTAGTGGCCCGTAGAGCCGGCTAATTGAGAATACCTAGGCTGAGGGGACGCCATACCTGCTCTTCGTGTTGTACAACGAGAGCTGTGAACAACGGGCATTTGGCGAACCTGAAACCGCACCATTGCAGCACCTAATTAGTGAGTCTCATACAGCATGTCGGGAGGGAATCGGAAAGAGTCTTCGGACTACGGAATGTTTACAATTAAAGCACGGGAGAGCCCTGGTATTCGGGCCACCGACTTTAGCCTCGAAGGGCCGAAGCCATCAAGAGTGGATGGTGGTGGAAGGCGGAGTACACCAAAGAGTGCCTGAGAGCACGAGACGTGGAGGCCATTCCCACGTCTGTGATGTTGCATATGTATGAACTGTTGTGGGCTTTGCTAGTCGCACTCTTATATATATATATATGCTGCTGAGGTTGTTTTGCAGGGATGTTTAGAACCGCCACCCCCTCGAAGGGGTGGGGTCGTTATAATTTGGTCAGCTTTAGCTGACCGTTGCCCTGTTTTGCCACCATTTTTGGTGGGTTTGTTGTACAGGTGCTGGACCGAGCGGGAACTTAGCGGGCTCATAGCGGGCTGAAGCCCTTATGCTGCTGCGTCCCTTGAAGGCCTTTTTGATGTTCCTTTTGCTTTTCATGTATGGCCGGCCTGCGCGCCGATGTTGGTAAATTGTAAGGCCGTTGTGCCTAAATTTTGTGTTGTAAAACATTTATTCCTATTTTAGTAAAAGTGGACATACCCGGGTACGGGTTTTGGGGTTTATCTTATCTCTTTTCAGCTTCCGCATAGAATGCTCTGAGTTAGGCATCGTTGTATAGTGTCGTTCGATATTTCAATAGTGACGCTCCCGTTTGTTTTGTAGTATATGGCATGGGGCCCCAGCCGGACACTCTGTTATATGCTCCCGAACGGATGGGGGTGTTACAAGGGCGATCTCACAGGGGATAAGGCGAGGCTTGGCTTGGCTGGTTGTCGCTGAAAGGAAGGCGAGCAGGGCCTTCGCGGGATGCTCGCCTAGGGAGGGCTCGCGAGCGGTACTCGCGAGCAGACTCGCGAGAAGTGCTAAGAGTGGCGCTCTCGCAAGCCACTTGCACAGGGGCTAAGGAGGTGAAATTACCCTTCTGCCCCTGGTGGGCTGGCAGTAGCCCTTCAGAACAGTGGAGTTTGGCTGTTAGAAGGCCAAACTGGGGTGCGTTTAGTAAAACCAAAAGGCGGAACCGCGTTATCAGCAGACCAGTTCAGGAAAACTATAAATAAGACCCTAAGGGCACCTTTGGAGAGGACTTTTTCTTTGGCTTCTCTCTCCTCGGGTCATCTTTGGTTAGTATTCTCATAGCTCTCCAAGGTGCCCGGCTTCAGTTTTTGGCTTGGGAGGGGAAGCGCTCTAAGATCTTCCGGGTGTGTGGTAGGACCTCCACACTGTCGCCAAGGGTCTAAGTTCTAAGTCTTCGGTCAAGTTGCTCCGAGGGATCAGTAAGCGCGAGCTGCACCCCTCTTTGGCGTCCGAACTCCTCGTTGGGCCGAATCCATGTTCCAACAAAAATTATCAAACAAGGATACATGTTCTTCCTCATCATTTAAGGATATCCTCAATGCCATCATGCAGGCTGCTTCTGCATCTCTTTCTTCATCACTCTCGGATGAAGAGGAACTTGGCTCTGATTTAGAGTCACTCCAGGTTTCAGCAATGAAACTTTTGGCTTTCTTCTTATCTTTCCCCCCTGAAAAACTTCTTCTTTTTATCATTGTTGTTGTTTCAATCCCTTTGTTCCTATGGGCACTCAGGGGATATGTGCCCTGGCTTGTTGCAGGAGAAGCAAATTGCTTCCTTCTTTGGAGTCTTGTCATATCTGGGCCTTGAGCTCCTTTCTCTTCTCCTTGAGTCTTCTGTCTTGATCCATTTTCTGAATCTCCTTGCTAGGAGGCTGAACACTTCATCTTGATGTAGGGGTACCGTGACTACGTGAACATTACGCTAACGGAAAAACGTTCATCACAGAAAATAAAATAACATAGGAGGGTTCCGACCAAAAGCGAACGAAAAGGGGTCGGTTGGCTCCCAAATCCGATTGATAAAATTATGCGGGACTCGATACAACGTCCTTAGGACTACCTCTCCAACAAGCACACAACTCACCGTAAGCCGGACTCGATACAACGTCCTTAAGACCTACCTCTCCAACAAGCACACAACTCACCGCACCTACACAAGCATCTATTCCATCAAACAATTCATTTTCAAACGCAACGGCAATATTTTGGAGCGGTGTTGAACATTCAAGCGGCGATAAAACTTTAGTTGAGATTAACTCCCTTGTTAACGCCAAGTGCGCTAGTCTTGGAGAGCAAACCAAGGCAAGGCCGAGTTTCGCTCCCGCACCGGATCTACCCGATCCGAACAACAAGAGATTCAATAACAATACTATTATTTCAGATTTTGCAAGCGAAAAGATTTAAGATCACGGATAAAATGATTCGACAAAACCTCCACAAAATAACATAGAAGAATCACTAGAAAGGGGAGGGGTTACCCAACCAAGAATATGCATGCACTCAAGATAGATGTGGGAGAATCTCTCTCTCCATGGTTCCACCGGCGTCGCATCGAATGGAGAAGCACCCTTTATTCCTTGGATTCGCACCGCGGAAGTCTCGCCGGAGTCGCACCGAAGAGGATGGAGGGAGGCGGCCTTGGAGTCACACCAAGAGGGGGGCGGCGGCAAGGAGGCTCTCCTTCTTGGCCGAAATTCTCACAAGGAGGGATTTTAGGGTTTTGGTCTTCAATGTCCTCATTCCTACATAAAGACCTCCTTAAATAGGAGTTACAACAACATCTTAACCATCCATGATGGAGATGAAATCTCATCCATCCGTATGGTTAAATACACACCAACATAAAACAAAGAGTTCAAAATTTAAAATTACAATCATTTTAATAAATATAAAATCATCATCTAGCATGAAATAATTTTATATTTATTAATATAAAATAAAAGTGCATGAATAAAAGTTTAATTTGTCATTGCGGTTTTGGCACGCCGCGGGCGGAGATTATAACGCGGACTTCCATCAGCATCATCATGGCACCTCAGATCTTTGTGGTGCAGCGCCTCGGCAGCCGGGTCATCATCATCAAGGAGTGTCGGAGGGGACGCGCCATCACATCTTTAGAAGTGGAGGGCTCTCCTTTAGCAGCCTTCAAAGCACGGTTCTTTTGTATGGGAGTTGAGATTGTTTCCCTTGCCTCTGATTCAGCTCTGCTCTTCAGAAGCATCTCATATGACATAAGCTTTCCTAGCAAAGTATCAGTTGAGATTTCTCTATGGCATCTGGACTCTCTGATGGCCCAGATCCTTGAATCTCATGAGATGCGGAAGCACATAAGGATCTTATCATTGATCTCTGTCAAGGAAATTTCCTTGTCCAGACTCCTTAGCTCATTAATAATTATGATGAATCTGTCATACATTTCAGCAACACTTTCATCAACCTTCTTTTGAAAGTTCTCATATTGGGATATGAGAAGTGACTTCATGTCCTTTCTTTCATCAGAGATTCCTTCTACCATTTTGGAAAGAGATTCTCAGATATGTTTGGATGATTGGTAGTCAGCTACCTTCTGGAAAATGTCATCTAACATTGCGGAGACCAGAATATTCATAGCTTTGGCATCACATGCCTTCTGCTTCTTTTCAGTCTCTGTCCACTCAGCCCTGGGCACAGGTTCCTGTGTTGAAGATCCACTGGCATCTTTCTTGTAAGGGGTTGTGATGTAGGCCCGACCAAATCGAACCTACACGGATGACGAAACAACGACTCTCGTTACGTTCTACGCCCTCGTTATCACACGCTAATGAATCGTAGCAGCCACAAATTATTTTATTTATCTTTCGCGCTAACGTACGGGTAGCCACACAGCACTTGATTCGGAGAATGGCCATTGGCCAAAATCCGCTCCAGCTAAAAGGAATAATATTGATTCCGACAAGCTTGGAGTTGTACCAAAACAGATCCACCAAAGAAAAGCACGATTCGAAAGTGGTAGGATCTATCCCAACTAGAAAAAGAGTGAGGGTCTCCAATCCTCTCGAGAGTTATCGGAAAACCAAACGAAAACCACGGATCTATTATGAAAATTACCGCGATAATTAAAACTTCAAAAATCCACGCAAAAATCGTCCACCACAAGACTATCAAAGAAAGGAAGAACTCTTGAGTAGTAATTTTCGTTACCCCTCTCGGAAAAGTAGATCCGTGATGTTGGATCCACACGAAATGATCTCCTTCTGTCGAGATCTCCAGGAAGCGCACCAAAGATGAAGAACACGTCCGTCTTCCCCGCTTCACGTCGTAGAAGATCACCAAAACCTTTTCCTTCTTGCACGAGAAATTTTGGAGCCGTGGATGAAAGGAGAAATAGAGAGATGAAAGGTGGTGGAGGAATAGTGTGGAGGAGAGAATATGGAGGAAGGGAGAAGAGAAAGAGGGGGGCGGCCGAACCTTGGAAGAAACCCTCAAGGGGGGCGACGACAATGAGAGAGGAAGGGCGAGAGAAGTTTAGGTTTAGGGGGGAAAATAATAATTTGCAATTTCATCAAATATCTCCTCACATAGGTAGAGTTTTGGCCTTATATAAGGCGTACATCCAAAAGTTTAATAGCAGCCCAAAATAGTGGCTAAATGATATAGATTTTCCGTGTTTTGAAATTAAATGAAGGGTTGAAGATTTTCTCCAAAACTATATCCGATTAAGGCAAGTGTACCTTATCGTCTATAGTATAGGATATTTAGGAATATCAAGGTCGTATTCCACGGGGCGCGTTGATTACTTCTACTTAGAGGAAAGTCACCATTATCTTATCGACGAAATTTTGAGGTTTGTTTTGCTTAACTAAAAAGGACAAAAAGTAAGCTAAATGAAGAGATTAAACATTGCATTAGAGGGAAGAAAAGTTACCATTGCATGAAAGAGAAATTGCTAAAGAGAAAGAGAACATGAGAGAGAGAAACTTAATTTTATTGAAAATCAAAATGATTGCAAGCCTTAATTACAGAGTACAAAGCAACGGAAAAATAAGATTACAAGCTTAAGAGAAACTAGTACATGAAAGTTACATTAAAACATTGCATGAAAGGAAAAGAGAGCATGAAAGCTTAAGAAAAACATGAACATGAACTTTAAAAACTCACTAACATCTCTAGCAGCACCTCCCCCACTCCAAAATTCTGAACCCTAGACTCGAGGAGAGCCTCTGAATTTATAGCAGAAATTTTCAAGTTACACGCCCTCGGTCACGGGCGTGACCTAGGGCGTGTAAACATTGCTGACAGTGGATCTGGCAGTGGCGTGGACTTTGCGTGACGGCGGCAGAAAAATCATACATTACACGCCCGTGTAACTTTGGTCACGAGCGTGTACTTGGGCGGCTTCATTAATGCGGCGTGGGCTTGAGTGCGGCGCTGCAGCGAAAAGCGATCACGTGCGAAAAGTCACGGGAGTGACATTTCGGGTCACGGGCGTGTACCTGGGCAGCTTCAATTAATGCAGCGTGGGCTTGAATTCGGCGCGGTAGTGGGCAGGGATCACGCGGGAAGTCACGGCGTGACACATTGGTCACGGGCGTGACTTGGGTCAACTCTTCGACAGCATCTCCACGTCTCGACGGCAGCCCGCTGGGAAGATTATATGTTTACACGCCCTTTGCCACGGGCGTGACTTGGGGTCACGGGCGTGACCTGGGGTGTGACTTGCGGTGGATTCGTCGAACTCAGCTCGACCTTCGTCGAACGCAGATCTTTAGGTTACACGCCCTTGGTCACGGGCGTGACTGAGGGCGTGTACTTGTCAATTTTTCCAATTTGTCCCAAAATTTTGCAAATATTAAAATTAAGCTAAGTTAGAGACAAAATTATAAAATAACTAATTATGACCTAAAATTGACATAAAAAGAAGAATACATATTAAATATTTACAAAAAATCTATTAAAAAGATATAAAAATACTACTTATCACTAAACGCACACCATAAATTAAAAATGACAGAAATAAATAATTAAATGCAAACCACACAAATAGATAACTGCAGACCATAAATTAGCAAAATAAACTAAATTAATTTCTTGTTGCGTGGGCGGAGATTGTAGTCGTGACCGCTACGGCGCCGCAAGTCTTTGGCCGGCGGTTCAACATCATCATCAAGTGCGCCATGGACCGTCATCTTCATCACCAAGTTGGCCGTCGTGGAGGCCATCGGCATCACTATTTTATCAAAAAGAACCAAGATCACCTAACACCCCCCCCCCCCCCTCAAGGTGAACGTTCCATTACTAACAAGTTGCACTCAGCAACTTTTTGGAATATTTCATCTGACATAGTTGAGACCAAGATGTTCATGTCCTTGGCATCACATGCCTTGACCTTCTTCTCAGCATCAGTCCACTCTGCTCTGGGGACTGAGGTTTGTATGACTTTCCCATTAGCATCATTCCTTACTGGGGCTGGGGGACCTGTCAGGATGACATTGAAGATTTCCTCATCAGTAGAGTTCATATATAATTTTATTATGGCCTTCCAGAGTGTAAACTTATTCAAGTTACACACTGGAGGTCTTGTTGAGGCATAATCCTTAGAACTCATTTTCTTTATAAAAATGTTTTGTTGTAAAGTAATAAGAGTAGGAGGCCTTTTTGATCAAGGTGTTAGCCTTTTAATGATCAACCACCCTCTGATAACAATTGAAAGTGCACAGTGTTCCTCTGAGAATCCTCTAGAGGGGGTGAATAGAGATTTAAAATATTTCTATCCTAACTGTGTAGACAATAAAACACACTAAGGAATTATGCTCACAAACAACACACAGGCAGAATAATTATTACAGGAAATAAAAATGCTAAGAAAGAAAATTGGGACAACATAGTAAAACACAACATAAACACAAAAGATTTTATAGTGGTTCCCCAAAATGTGGGTAGTCCTCTCTTCTACCACCAGGTAGGAATGCACCACCTGTTCCTGAGTCTTTTGATAAGGAGACACTTAGAACCACTGATCTTTTGATAAGGAGATCATGAACCAACCAGATTTTTTGATAAGGAGATCTTGAACCAACTAGATCTTTTGATAAGGAGATCTTGAACCACTGAATCTTTTGGAAGAGGGATTCATAAAACTCTTTTACAGTTGAGAAAAGTGAAGGAAAGGAGAAAGAAGTAGGGAAATGAATTCTGCTATCAGAATTATGATGAAGCCTTCTGCTTCAATTTTCTCTTTTCTGGATCTGCTAAAGATGAACCCCTGCTTTTGGTATAGATGATTTGCAGAGGTTATGAGCTTCAGATCCTGTCAGTTTCTTCTATTCATATCTGGATGCTATATGATCTTTGATGAAGAGAAGCCTTCTATTTTTACTGTGCTGAGAGATAGCAGTATTTGTTCTTCACTATCTTCCAGGGTTCAAGAGGAAGAACAAGAAGGAGAACCCAAATCGACAGAATTTGAATGTGTGTATTGAATGCTCTAGTTTCTTCTCTCTGATCTTCTTATTTATTGTCCATCCTTTAATTTGAATTTGTTTCCTCTTTTAGAGTGTGCTCAAAAGGTTTGGCCTGGACAATTTTTCTTTCTTTCCTCATTTGTTCTCGACCCGTCTGCCAACCATCTTGATCCTTTCCAAGAAAGCTTTTGTTGTCTTCATTATTGCTCCATTCTATTCTAGGAGATAAATGAGCCATTGTAGAACGGTCTTCAGTATTATAGGCATTGAGAGAGAGTTCCAAAATGACAGCTGAAAAGTTTTCCTTTTCAGACTATATTCGACGTTGCGTCAATTTCTCTTTCTCTCTTATCGACGCACCTTCGAGTTCTTGTAAAAGCAGCTTCGAATTCATTCTTGCTCTGATTGAACTCTGTTGTCGACTTTGCATCGATTACTTATCAATGTAACCATCGATTGGAAGGCTTGACTCTATACTTCATCATCTACATCAAATTATAGTCGATGTTGCGTCGACTTCAGATGGCTTCGACAGATTCTTTCTTCTACGTTGAGTTGAAGTCAAAGCTGTGTTGACTTCTAGTGATACTTTGATATGTCCATTTCCTCTACGTCGACATCCTTTCGACGTAGCGTCGACTTGATTTACTTTGACAGAAGGTTGACCTGCTTAGACTTCTAGTTTAAGTAGCATCGACATCAATTCGATGTTGCGTCAATTTCTATTCGACGCAATTATTAACTTAACCCAAATACTACTTGTCTTGATCTGGTCTTTGACACCCAAGTTGTGTGGGATATCCTAAGACATCTAATGACCAAATTACCCTCACTATACAATGGGTAATTGAATCCTAAGAGATAAAATCACTTTAGGTATTTTGTTAAGTTAAATCTAAGGGGTTTTTCCCAACAGATGGCTTTCAGGCTCTTGATACTGTTCTGCAGGGGCTTCAGGCATTACATTTTGAGATGATTCTACATGGAGATTGCATTCATGAATTGGATGTTGGTAGGCTATCCCATAGTCAATTGGTGCCAAATCCAAGGAGAATCTTACTTCATTTGTCAGCCACATGGCATGGTGACTTGACATTATCTCCCCCTTTCTGGCTTCTGAAATATCTTCTTTAGATAGGGATGCTTGACAAGGCTTAAGTTGTCTGTCCAGAAGGTTGTTCAGATTACCAATGACATCCATAAGGATTCCCTGAGATGCCCTAACATCTTGATGGAACGAATTTGACAGATGAACTTGGGTTACTTGAAACTGGTGCAACAATGTTTCACCTACATCGTCCACAAGCTCCTGAGTTACTTGAGCAGAGGAGGATATTCTTTGAAGGACAGTGTTGATGGCATCTTCAAAATCATTGAAAGTCACATCTTGGTTCTGGATGATGGACTTTTGATTGTCCCTTAGGGTAGACAATTTATCAAGCACACTGTTTAGTTGTTGTCCAATTAAATGGGTAACTTGATTTATATTGGCTATTTCATCCCCAGTATTTTCCATAGCAATTGCAGCAGTTTGATATACATTGGAGTTTTGATGGTTTATGTGGTTGATATCTTCTTGGAGGGCATCTATCCTGGCAAAGAGATCATTTCTGCAACCTGTGATAGCCTGATTTATATAGGCTTCAAATCTTTCTCTTTGTCTATCCAATAGACTTTCCATATGTGACAAAAAGTCAGGTGATGGAATCATGGGAGCTGTGTTGGGTAGAGGATGTGGTTCAGCTTCTATTCTAAGAGGTGAAGGCAACATTGTTGAATGACCTGTATGCTCCCCCTCCATTGGTGCAGGGGTTTCTGAGTGGTGGTCATGTTCTTCTCCTTATGAGAATGTATGTATGCCATTATTGAGAAAATCATTTAGGGATCCGTTAGAGTGATCATGTTCTTCAACATCTGCATTACTACTTGGTTCTCTTTCAGGCAGCTCCAGATGAGCTGGATCCAATTCCTCTTAAGGTGTAGGATAACTATCCATTCTAGGGGTTTTTTCTCTCACATGCTCCCCCTCAACTGGAGTCAGGCGTTCTTGAGGAACTTGAGGTGATGTGACAGGGGTCTTTGAGCCTTGAGCAGAAGGTTCACCTACATCATTCTTTGTGAACCTTTTCTCCCACCGCTCACTGTTCTGACATCTATCTTCTTGAGATAGTGGAGAGATATTAATTCTAAAATTTTAAGGAGATGTAGGATGGTATTCCAGAGATATAAAGATAGAATTCTTCCAAATTTTGGAGAGTTGATGTTTTCTGTAATCATGTCGAACATTAACTTTACCCAATCAGTCCTTTTGTTTAAGATTACTCTGACCATTATTTCAAACATTCCTTTTGAGACTCGATCAAGCGACTTTAGGGTGGACCTTGTGTGAGATCCAGCCCATCAAAATATTTCATACTTACTAAAAGGGAATATAATGGATTCAACATACCCTATTTCAAGAACTTAATATGCCCAATTCAATTTTGAATTAATTGAACTTAGAATCATCAAGGGGCTTAGTGAAAATGTCAGCTATCCGCCCCTCTGTATTAACATACTCAAGGCAGATGTCCTCCTTTTCTACATGCTCCCTAATGAAATGATATCTAATTTCAATATGCTTTGTTCTGTTGTGTGCCACAAGATTTTTGGCAATGGAAATGACACTTGAGGAATCACAAAAGAGAGGTGTTCTCTTGATGTGCAGATTCTAATCCTCTAATTGGTGTTGAATCCATAGGAGTTGTTCACAGCAACTGCTAGCAGAAATGTATTCTGATTCAGCTGTGGAGATAGCAATGATGTTTTGCTTTTTACTACTCCAGGACACAAGCCTTCTCCCCAGGAACTGACAAGTTCCTGAAGTGCTTTTCCTGTCCTCTTTGCACCCAGCAAATTCTGCATCAGAATATCCACATAGCTCAAAATCATCTGACTTAGGATACCAGAGCCCCAGATTTGGAGTACCCATCAGATATCTCAGAATTCTTTTCACAGCTGAGTAATGAGATTCTTTGGGGTTCACTTGATATCTTGCACAGACACAAGTAGCAAACATGATGTCTGGCCTACTAGCAGTGAGGTAGAGCAATGAGCCAGTTATGCTTATATACATGGACTCATTATAGGGTTTCCCTTTTTCATCCTTGTCTAGAGACACAGTTGAACCCATAAGAGTTCTCATATGGGTAGAGTTCTCCATACCAAATTTCTTTATGATATCCAAGGTAAATTTGGTATGAGAAATAAAAATTCCTTCCTCAGATTGCTTTACTTGTAGACCAAAGAAATACTTTAGCTCTCCCATACTGTTCATTTCAAATTTACTTTGCATAAGTTTAGCAAACTTTTTGCAAAGGCTCCATCTGTTGATCCAAATATAATGTCATCAACATATATCTGGACCAAAAGGATCTCGCCCTTCAACTCTCTTAAGAAAAGAGTCTTATCTATTTCCCCCCTTGAGAACTTGTTTTCAAGGAGAAAGGTAGACAATGTCTCATATTAGGCTCTTGGAGCTTGCTTTAGCCCATATAAGGCTTTCTTGAGGAAATATACATGATCAGGAAAGTTTGGTGAGATAAAACCTGGTGGTTGAGCTACATAGACTTCCTCTTTTAGATTTCCATTTAGGAATGCTGATTTGACATCCATTTGATAAACTTTGAACCCCTTGTATGCAGCATAGGCTAGAAAGAGTCTGATGGCCTCCAATCTAGCAACATGTGCAAATGTCTGATCAAAGTCTATGCCTTCCTCCTGCATGTATTCTTGAGCTACCAGCCTTTCCTTGTTCTTTACAATCAATCCAGCTTCATCCATTTTATTTCTGTAGACCCACTTTGTCCTAATGATATTATGCCCTTGTGGCATTGGGACAAGTTTCCATACCTTGCACCTTTTGAACTGATTTATCTCTTCTTACATAGCCATAACCCAGAATTGGTCTCTGTTGGCCTCCTCAAATTTCTTGGGCTCAAGTTGGGACAGAAAACTAAGATGCGTGTTTTCATTTAATGCATTTCTTCTGGTTCTTACTCCATCAGTGAGCTCACCAATTATCTGATTTGCTGGATGATTTCTATGATGTCTCATAGCAATAGGCGTTACTCTTGCCAGTTCTCTTGTTTCCGTAACATCTTCAGCCCCTACTTCTTGGATCTCATTTGGGGGATTTTGCTCTTCAGTAGACTCTTCTACTGATTCTGGAATGGATTCCATTATGGAGGACTTATTCTCCTCAACTGGTTCTTCTACTCTGATTTTAAGGTTCTCTAATCTTTCTTCAATTCCTGCATTGGATAAACTGGAGTAAGGATTATGCATCATGCTGCTCTCATCAAATAATGTGAATAGATTCCTTAATTATAAGAGCATTCTTATTGAAGACTCTGTAGGCCTTGCTATGCTTGATATATCCTACAAAGACACCTTCATAACTCTTTTCAGAGAATTTGGTAATATAGTGCTTATTGTTTTTCAGCACATAACATTTACTTCCAAAGATTTGGAAGTAAGCTGGTGTTGGCTTCTTACCCTTAATTAGCTCCTAAGGAGTCTTATTATGGTTCTTATTGATGAGTGCTCTATTTTGCACATGACATGCAGTGTTAACTGCCTCAACTCAAAGGTATTCTGGGAGTGAGGACACTTAGCATGGTCCTCCCAGCTTCAATAAGTGTTCTATTTTTCCTCTCAGCCACCCCATTCTGTTGGGGAGTTCTGGGAGAAGAAAACTCTTATAGGATACTTTCTTCTTCACAGAAATAGGTCATTAACCCAGACTAAAATTCAGTTCCATGATCACTTCTGATTTGGACCACAGAGTTGTTTACTTCATTCTGAATTTGTTTGACAAAATTCTTGAATGTACTTAGGGTATCAGACTTGTGTTTCAAAAAGAACACCCAGGCAAATCTAGAATGATCATCAACAATAACTAATGTATAAGCCATACCTCCTAGGCTGTGCACTGCCATAGGACCAAATAGGTCCATGTGTAGTAGGTATAAGCACCTAGTGGATTCTATGTCATGTATGCTTCTAAATGAAGTCCTTGTTTGTTTGCCCATTTGACATGCATGACAAGGACTCATCTCTAAGCAATACAGCTTAGGAGCATCTCTTACCAAGTTCTCTGTCATTAATTTTATGAAAGACTTGTAGTTGACGTGGGCTAGTCTCTTATGCCACTTTACACAAGCAGACACTCCATCATTTGCTATAAGACATATAGGCTCATTTTTCCTAATGCAAATGAAATTTAGACAATAAATATTTCCACTCGTAGTGCCTGTTAGAATGGAATCATTCTCACAATCCTTAATCATGCACTTATCCTTGTGGAAAGAAACATCATATCCTAGGTCACACAGCTGACTTATGCTTATAAGGTTATGTTGTAACCCTTCCACATAAGCTATTCTTGTGATAGTGATACTGCCATTTGTGATCTTACCATAGCCCTTGACTACACCTCTGTCAGATCCACCAAATTTAACTTTGGGTCCATCTTCTACAGGTGCAAACTCCTTCAATAGGCTTCTTGTTCTAGTCATATGCCTGGAACATCCACTGTCCAAGTACCACATAGGAGTCTTGGTGGTTTTGGACATACCTGCAAAAACAATTATACTTCCTTAGGAACCCATTGTCTTTTGGGTCCTAGGTGCTTGTTAGATGATGAATTTGCAGCCTGCCTTTTTGTTGTCATGTGAGAATGATTCTTAACAGTCTAAGGCAAAATGCCCTACTTTTCCACAACACCAGCATTCAAATCTATTGTATCTAGAGTTTCTTGTGGTGTTTGGTCTGACTACGTTAGCCTGTTGTTTAACATATAACCTTCCCTTCTTGGAGGCAGAAGGGTTTTCTCCAACATGGCAACTTCTGCAGGCTTTTATTGGAGGATTCTTTTGGGGTGCAGATAGTGCACTCTTCCTAAGGAGAGTTTGTCTCTTGCTTATCCAGGTAGAAGGCAGCTTAATACTGCTGTCTAACTTATGACTTTTTTGCATCCATAGATGCTACTGTGATCATATGAATTTGTGGGTATGATCACTTTTCTAAAGACAGTCTTTCCTTGGGTAGATTTCCCATGGTTTTCACCTGGAGTGTAGCCCAAACCTTGCTTATTTGTTTGTGAAAAGCTACCAATCAAGGGAAGAACTGTTTGTGGCTTGGAATAATTAGTCACAATTTTCTTTTCTTTTAAAACCATATCCTTCAGCTCTTTAATTCTAAAATTCTTGCGCTTGATTACTTCAGTCAAGGTGTTGGTGCTCAGTGGAGGGATTAATAATTTGGCTTTCTATTGAGCTAGCTCAGTTACTTTCTTAAGAAGTTCATCTCTCTTCCCACTCAAGGAGATGATCTCTGCAGCTTGTGCCTTACAGAGAGCTTTTGCTTTCTTAAGAGCATCAAGCAGTGCACCAAATTTCTCTATGTACCCAGTATCAACTTCTTCTTCTGTTGAAGAGGAGCTGGCATCTGAATCTGTGTTAGAGAGGGTAGGAGATGCTTTAGGGATTACCTATTTGTGATGAGTTTCATCACAACATTCTTCATCTGAGAGAGCCATGGCTGCTATGTGGCTGTCTGATTCTGATGAGGAGCAATCAATGTTACTATCACTGAGTGTCTTCACTTTCTTTGCCACAAAACTTTTCTCTGACTTCCTGTTCTTTGAGTGCTTTCTATCTTCACTCTTTTCTTGTCTTTTGGATGGACATTCAGCAATGACATGTCCAGGCTTGTTGCAACTGTAACAAATAATGTTAGAAGAATTATGTTTACCAGTTTTGGAATTATACCTGTCTGATTTGTGTTTTCTTCTAGGCTTGTCTTCTTAACAGCATCATATATTCTGTTCCCTCCTTTTCTGTTTCTCAGCAGTTTCTTAAATTGCCCGGTGAATAGTGAGAGATCTTCATCAGAGAGTTCTGAGGTGGAGTTGCTTAAGGTCTCTTCCTTTGAAACATAGACAAGCTCCACTGTCTTGTGCTTCCTGGAAGCTTCAGCTTTAAAGGCCACTACCTTTTCTCTGGAGTAAGCCTTGGAGTTTTCCTCCTCAGCCTTTCTGGTATTCAGCTGTAGCTCACATGATAAGAGCTTGCCATACAACTGTCTAGGATCCATAGCTCCCAGATTGCCAACTTCTCTTATTGCACATAGCTTTATGTCCCATTCTTTGTTCAGAGATCTCAGGAACTTATCATTTAATTCATAGTTGGTGAACTCTCTTTCATAAATTCTGAGTCCATTGACAATCCTGAAGAACTTCTCATAGTAGGTAGCTATGTCATCCTTCTTATCTTGCCTGAAGGATTCATACTCCTGATTCAGGAGGGATTTCATGTCATCCCTGACTTCCTCAGTTCCTTCCATATAGACAACTAAGGAGTCCCACATTTCCTTAGCTGTTTGCAATGAATTAGATTTTGAAAAGTTGAATCATAAATTGCATTCACAATGATGTTCATAGCCCTTTTGTCCATGGTGACCAAGGAAACTTCATCCTTGGTGAAATAAGATAATTTCTTAGGTGTAGGAACAACTGTTGGATCCACAGGAATATTCATGGGAATATAGGGTCCTTCTTCTACTGCCAAAGACTCTAGGGTCTAAGGCTTCCCTGTACAACCTAATTATATGCTTCCAGATGGGAAAGTTCTCCTCGGTGTAGACGGGCAGCTTCATTGAGCTAATCTCCTTATGATGCTCACCAGCCATTTGTTTATCACAACCCACTAGATTTGTAGATCTTGTTCTAAGCTGTTAAGCCTTTAAACTCAACCTACCTCTGATACCAATTGAAAGATTATGGGTTGACTATAAACTACACCTAGAGGAGGGTGATTAGGTGTTTTCAAATTTCTTTGCTTTTTAATAGTTTATCAATCACAGCACACAAACATCTCAAAAAACACATAATGATTTATAGTGGTTCCCAGCAAGATAATGTGTCTAGAGGTAGTCCATTGTCCCTCCCACCTATCTAGCAGTGTGCTAGACTGGGCAACTTCTCCAACTTAGATCTTTTCACTATAATCAGATCTTACAACTCAGGTTCACACAGAACCTTACAAAGCTCAGACTTTACAAGTCCTACAAACTCAGATCTTCAATAAGATCCTACAAAAATTCAGGTTCACCAAGAACCCTACCAACTCAGATCGATCACTAGATCCTACAGCTCAGACTCACAAAGAGTCCTACAAAGTAATACAGAGATGTTGTTGTAGAAGAGAAGATTTCAGAAATGAAGGCTTGAATCACAGATCTTCTTCTTCTTCTTGTAGCAGTAAGCCCAAAGATCTTGTGGATCAATGAACCTTTCTTTAGAATCTTCTGTAGATCTTTACAGCATAACAACAATGAAGATTCTTCTTTTTGTTGATTCTTTTCTTTCTCTCTTCAGGAAATATGAGTGAGAATAAAGCTTGAGAGAATTACTGAGCAAGTGTATTGCTGCAGATAAAATTATCTTCTTTTATATGCTCTGCAATTTTGCATAAAACCCCTTATTGATTATTCCATAATCAATTTCCCGTTTGAACTCGTATTGCAGAATTGGCAATTCTTTATTATAATTACTAGCCTTTCTTGGAACTTGCAGAATATAGAAATAATAAATCTCTTTCTTAAATACTGTGTAACGACTATATTCTGTAGAGAATATATCATTTGCTGCTCCTTGATTTGTGCGCAAGATAGAAGGCGTGCACATTCCCTGAATATCAATTTCCAAGAAAGTCTGTGCATTAAATGTTGCTTTGTAATCTGTCAAGACGATGTTAATCCTTCAAGACGATATCGTCTTGATCCATGTATACGACATATATACTTCATGACGATATCATCGATATTCTTCCTTCTTCACGACTCTACTTAATATCAGAATGATATCACTTCTTCTAGACGACATCGTCGAGATATTACTTTCATTTGTACTTAGACTTATTCTTTAGGCTGGCTGGCCTTTTTTAAGGTGATATCGTCTTGATCTTCTAGACGATATAAGGTCTTCAAGTCGATGTTTGTTTATATGAACCTTTCTTTATGAAGTTAGGAGTTATATCTTTTATTCCATTAAGGTTGAACTTCTTCTTCAAGACGATATCGTAGAGACATCTTAGCTTTATCCGCGATAAGCTTTCTTCAAGACGGTGTCGTCGATATTTGAACTTAGCTTTCTCCACGACAAGCATTCTTCAAGACGATGTCGTCGATATCTGAACTTAGCTTTTTCTACGTCAAGCTTTCTACAATCTTCAATACGTTGTGTCTTCATCAAGATGATATCGTCGAAACTATTTTGACAATAAGATACTTTTCTCCACGATTCTTCTGCTAAGTCTTGAGACGATATTTTACTTAGTTAATTTTCAATACTTTTATCGATTACATACCGATGATGTAGATTTGATGCATCTGTCATAAAATAAACTTAAACACAACATCAAAGACAAACTAGCTTATCTATACTTATGTTCCTACTTCAAATCTAGAGACATTGAAGGCACAATACCCAACAACATCCCTTCTATGACCATATTGTATAACTATTATCCGGGGTAATGTGTTACAAAGTTGATGATCCATAAGATGTGATGTGAATTATCTTATTGATAATCATCATTAATAATTATAAGTGGCACTTCTAGGCTAACATTGGCTCTTAGGATACTGTTGGAACATGGTTTTCCGCATCCCTTTGATTTGAGAATAACAAATCCTACTTGTATTTGATCTTGTTTGCCATTGTGTTTTTAGCATGCAGGTTTGAACTGATATAACACTAGATTGCTGCATTATTGGTATGTAACTGCTCACAAGCAGAAGTTTTGATTATGGTCTAACGCCATGCGTTAAGACTTAACGTTGGGCGTTGATGATCGACGGAATGGCTTGTCGATCGACGGGATGGCTTGCTGATCGATGGGATGGCTTGTCGCTGAGATAATCGACGAGATAGCTTGCCGACTGAGAAAATGAAAGAGGTTCAATGCTAGGCATTAGGTCTTAACGCGGGGCGTTAACTCTCGATGATTATGGCAAGGAGGCAAGTAGCTGTGATTGCAGGGCCACTTTAGGAATGATTTGACCTAAAGCGAGCGTTAGCCTCAACGCCAGCATCAGGGTTGCCTAAAATGGATATTTCCTCAAGTGCAGAATCTCCTTCCCGTTTTGAAGATCCAAGCCATCAAAACAATTCCATATTGGGTCAACTCCAGGCGTTATCCTTAATGCCGGCATTAGCCTTCAGTCCTATAAATTGATGGACTTCGTCTTCTCCAACTAATGATTGAAGAGAGCCCTATTCCAGCACTTCAGAAACTCTGAGAGGGCCGTATTTTCCAGACCATCATCTCCCACACAAATTCGAGAGAGGAATTCAAGGAGGACCAGATCAACGCTTACTCAACGCGAAGAACGCACGCTTCGACTTCGAGAATATTCAGTGAGCCTTCGCCATCTCCAGAATTCTTCATAGGGAGTTTTGATTTGTGTTTTGTATTTTATTTGTAACCTTTTTATTATAATCGTGAATTGAATTCGCCTCATGTTGGCGACTAGGTCTGGGTAGGACTTAGGGAGGAAATCACCTCGTGTTGGCGACTGGATCTAGGGAGTAGATCTAGGGGGTGCTCGAGGCCTTTTCGGGGATAGAAGGGCTAGAGCGGCTTGAAGCCGTATCCAGGAGAGATCGGCTAAAGCCAATCGGTTCTTGGTGAGAAGAGTCGGTATAGAAAACAAAAAGAATATTTTACTTTATCGCCTACGATTTCTAGCGTCATAAGAAATCAAATTTTGTAATCTTATATTTCAAGTTAATAAAGTCATGTATTTCATTTATATTACTTAATCTCCTCTTTTTGTGTGGTATTATCATTTGTTTAATCTCTTATCATTTCAAGTATTTCAAAATATAACAAAAGTTTTAAAACCCTTATTCACCCCCCCCCCCCCTCTAAGGGTGCCTTAAGATCCAACAAGTTGTATCAGAGCTAGGTTATCCCAATACGGTCTAACAACTGGGAATAATGGCGCTTCATGATCTCGCTTTCCATGAAGGGCAAAGAATAAGTAGATATCCACTTTTCACCGGAACTGATTATAACTATTGGAGAACACGAATGTGTTATTTTCTAATAAATTTAGATCTAGACATTTGGGCTAGTCTTGAAACACCGTATACTACTCCTACTTATGTTGTTGGAGAAGTAACCATGGAAAAGCCTAAAGATAGATGGGATGATGGGGACAAAAATAATGCTAAAGCTATGAATGCCTTATTTTGTGCACTAGATAGGACTGAATTTAATAGAGTTTGTGCTTGTGAAACTGCTTATGACATTTGGAATTTGCTTGAACTAACTCATGAAGGTACCTCTCAGGTTAAAGACTCAAAGCTCTTCCAACTGGAGTCGGAGTTTGAAAGATTCAGAATGGATCCAGAAGAGGACGTTGACTCGATGTACACCCATTTTACTAAGATTATGAACGCCTCAAAGATCCTTAGAAAAACCTTCTCGAACGATGACTTGGTGAGGAAGATCCTTCGATCTCTCCCTCCGAAGTTCAACCCAAAGGTGACAGCTATTTCGGAATCACACGATCTAAGACGGCTCCAGATTGAGAGCCTCATTGGGAACTTCAAAACCCATGAGGTAGAATTCAAAATCCAAGTCGAAGAATACACCAAAGAACCAAAGAAGAAAGCCTTGGAACTAAAGTCAAGGAAAGAGGATGACAACGAGGAAGAAGATGAGGAGAGTCTCTTTGTGAAAAATTTCACAAAGTTCATGAAGAATCCAGAAAGGAGGAACACCTTTCGCAAGTACTTCCGAAAAGGATCATCTTCCAAAAAGGAGAAAAATCAAGCGACGACGATGAAGAGCGGCCTTCACCCGAGTGCTTCCACTGTAGGAAGACAGGGCATATAAGAAGTCAATGCCCAAAGTACTTAAAAGAACAAAAAGAGAAGTGACATAAAGGAAGGGAAAAGAAGAACGTTTTGTAGGCTGCAACGTGGGATGATTCTTCATCCGAAATTTTAAACGGGTCATCTTCAAGCGATAGTGATGAGGCAAATCCGTGCCTCATGGGGAAGAGCCATGAATCAACGGACGACGATTGCAGTGTCTAAAGCGACACTGAGGTAATTCCTACTACCTATGATGACCTTTATTTTGAGTACATGAAAACATGTAAATCCTTTAGTAAAAGCCTAAAAGATCTTAATCTTCTAAAAACTAAAAATAAAATTCTTTTAAAAAAAAATAAAAAATTAAGTAAGTAAAAACTTTGGGAAAGAGATAGGGTCTAGCCAAGGAAATAATCATAACTTGGCAAGGACAAAAGAACTTGAAAATAATCTTTCTAAGGCTCTCTCAAATATCGAATCTCTCACAAATCAAAAGAGAGACTTAGAAAGAAGTTTAAAAATCTCTCTTTCCGAAACTGAAAATGAAAAGAAAAATTTTGCAAAGAGGTGTGGAAATATAGTTAGTGAAAACTTCGCTAATGTTTGCATCAACAAGTGAATTCGGAGACCTTTGACCCAAACTTAAAAATTTATGAAATAAAAAGCCAAAGATAACTCCACCAAGCACTACTCACCCTCCTGATAAGTCTTAATGAGCATTGTGAGGTTGAGCACCTTTGAAAGAATTGTAAAGTATCTTGTGCAAACACATTCCTTTTTATCACTTCTATTTGTACACTGGATCACTAAAAATAAAAAAATCATAAAAGTGCTTATGTGATCCCCCAAGCAATACTTCGCTCCCTGATAAGTCTTAATGAGCATTGTGTGGGCGAAGCACCTTGGTAGTTGTACTCTTTTTATGTGCTTTGAAATTTTATTCTATATTTGATGTGTGAAAGTAATTAAGAGATTACAATATTAATGTTGTTGTTATTATTTCATTGCATATGTCATGTGTTTTGATTATTTCACTTGTATACTTTTATCAAAACACCTTATGCACACATCATTGTTTTTCATAAAGCTTCTACTCATGAGAATTGGATCCTAATGCAAAATTACATAATTCTCTAAAAACTTAAGTAAAAGCACTAGATTGCAATGCATGATTTCTACAATATTTTCTTTACTTGAAATACGAATTGGTTACATTGTAGTTATTATCTTTTTGAATATGTTAAATCATGTTTTCCTATTTGTTATGAAAATGTTCAAAGTTAAATGCTCAAATGTGAAGAGTCTAGACATGTTGTTGGAATGGTCAAACAATAACAAAAATACTACTCTTAATTGTTTTGTTTTTGTTTTCCGCATTTCTCTTTTGGTCATGTATTTCGTTTACCATGGTTTATCATGCTTACTTAGTTTTTTTTTCACTTGTGCTTGTCAAACTATATTGCAACTCTCTTAACAAGTAATATTCTTCTTTAAAATTAATTCGCAAAGCAAGTGGTAGAATTCTTTTGGTACAATAATGGAATGTTGCTCTTTCACGCTTATCATATATATTTTCCGTTGTGCTACTCTCTCCCTTAGCTCGATCATGACTTAACTTATGCTTAAACAAAACTCTTAATCCTCTCTTAGTTATGTCCTAACTTTTGTCTTCTCTTTTCTAGTTTTGTTTCAACTCCACCCTCTTTTGCTAATAACAAAAGGGGGAGAATAAAATGATAAATCGTAATGATTAAAGGAGTAGGATTCACTAGATTAAGGGGAGCATAAATCTAGTATATGGAAGCATACACTAAGGGGGAGCACTTAAGTAGGGGAAGCACAACTTAAACAACTTAAACAATCTATAATTCTTATTATTATCTCTATATTGCTTAGTGTCATATATTCATCTAATAACACACCTCTCTTATATGAATCTGATTTATCTATATTGGATTTGTTATTATCAAAAGTGGGAGATTGTTGGAACATGGTTTTCCGCATCCCTTTGATTTGAGAATAACAAATCCTACTTGCATTTGATCTTGTTTGACATTGTGTTTTTAGCATGCAGGTTTGAACTGATATGACACTAGGTTGCTGCATTATTGGTCTGGAACTGCCCAAAAGCAAAAATTTTGATTATGGTCTAACTCCATGCGTTAAGACTTAACGCTGGGCATTGACGATCGATGGGATGGCTTACCGATCAATGGGATGGTTTGTCGTTGAGATAATCGATGGGATAGCTTGCCGACTGAGAAAATAAAAGAGGTTCAACGCCAAGCGTTAGGTCTTAACATGGGTGTTAACTCTCGATGATTATGGAAGGGAGGGAAGCAGGCGTGATTGTCGGGCCACTTTAGGAATGATATGACCTAACGCCAGTGTTAGCTTCAACGCCAGCATTAGGGTTGCCTAAAATGGATGTTTCTTAAAGTGCAGAATCTCCTTCCCGTTTTGAAGATCTGAGCCATCAAAACAATCCCATACTGGGTCAGCGCCATGAGTTAGCCTTAACGCTGGCGTTAGCCTTAACGCTGGCGTTAGCCTTAACGCCGGCAATAGCCTTCAGTCCTATAAATTAGTGGACTTCATCTTCTCCAACTACTGATTGAAGAGAGCCCTATTCTATCACTTCAGAAACTCTGAGAGGGTCGTATTTTCCAGACCATCATCTCCCATACAAATTCGAGAGAAGAATTCAAGGAGGACTGGATCAACGCTTACTCAATGCGAAGAACACATGCTTCGACTTTGAGAATATTCATCAAGCCTTCGCCATCTCCAGAATTCTTCATAGGGAGTTTTGATTTGTGTTTTGTATTTTATTTGTAACCTTTTTATTATAATCGTGAATTGATTTCGCCTCGTGTTGGTAACTAGGTCTGGGAAGGACTTAAGGAGGAAATCGCCTCGTGTTGGGGCTTGGGTCTAGGGAGTAGATCTAGGGGGTGCTCGAGGCCTTTCTGGGGATAGAAGGGCTAGAGCGGCTTGAGGCCGTATCTGAGAGAGATCGGCTAAAGCCAATCGGTTCTTAGGGAGAAGAGTCGGTATAGAAAACAAAAAGAATGTTCTACTTTATTGCCTACGATTTCTAGCGTCATAAGAAATTGAATTTTGTAATCTTATATTTCAAGTTAATAAAATCATGTCTTTCATTTATATTACTTAATTTCCTCTTTTTGTTTGGTTTTATCGTTAGTTTAATCTCTTATCATTTTAAGTATTTTAAAATATAACAAAAGTTTTAAAACCCTTATTCACCCCCCCCCCCTCTAAGGGCGCCTCAAGATCCAACAGATACATCCTATGAGAGCACTAAGAAATTTCGTAGTCTATGCATTTTAGTGGTGGATTGAAGGCTGCGAATTCGAACTGGTTCAACACTCGGGTAAATGTTTTATGGTCCCGTAGATACTTCGACTATTTTTGTATCAATGTAATCCTCGAGACTCTTGAATAATGGAGAGTGGAGGAATTTCACAATGGAGACTGCAACTCAATCTTGGATTTGGAGAAATTTTTGTGAGACGGGCTAACAACTTGGACTTAGACTTGACATGATTTTTTGATGCAACACCGGAATAGAACAACGACAACTTAAAATAAACTTTATAAGTAAATTAACTCAAAATTGATTCCGGTTAATGATAGTGTAGTCAGGGGATCAATATGAACTCAACAAAACTAGTTGCATCTCATTCTGGCCTGCAATCATAAAGTTGACTAAATCGGGTTGGATCAAGCTACATGATTGTTTGCCCGGAAGTCCGCGGCCTCAGCTTCTCGATCAAAGTTACTGACCCGGTGGTCACAAATTTTGGAGACCGCCCAGACCGCCTTTCTCGTCTCCGACTGATTCTCCAAGTCATAGGGGGTCTGCTTTCAGCAAGACAGCATGACCATGCGGTTTGGAGTTTTCTCTTCTTTTTACTATTTACACCCCATGTATCCTCTTTTCCCAGCCCCGGTTCTCATGTACCCCAGGCAACCCATTATTTTTAGACCTGCCCATTTGGGCAGACACTCTCGTCTATAAATAGAGGGGTGGGGGTACCAGAAAAGACACTTTTGATTTGAGCCTCCAGCTTATGATCTACATAAGCGGTATCGAATTCATTTTCTTTTCTACCTCTTTCACTGACATGTTTTAGACTTCCTTGTAATCTCTTTTCATCAATTAGATCACCCGTCAAAATGGTTCCCATTATGGGCCGTCAGACTTCTTAACTAAACTACCTCTCTTTTTAGCATCCTCTAGCCTGAGTAACCGGCACTCCACAACTTCCCCCCATTACTTTGTAGTGTGAGTTTTTGAGGTACAATCTTTGTTCCAACAGAATGAACACGCAAACTTTGGATCAGAGTGTTAGGCAAATCCAGCGGCCAGATAAGATGTCAGACCGTGAAAACCAGCCAAGTCAGCCCACCAATGGTCGACCTTCGCATCAAACACGCTCGTCGAGAGGCCATCCAGGCTCAACAAGAGATCATTCGGCAGATCAAAGCAATGAACTAGGACCTAGCGATGATCTCCCAGCGGTTGGTTCCTCAAACCGCTTCGAGCTCTACCCCAGGTACTCCAGCCGGCGGTCATGCACCTAACTGTGTGGTCGCTCAGCCCGCAAATCCTCTGTAATCTCATGGTGAAGAATTCATGGCTCTTCGTGATTTCTTCATTGCAGCAGCTCAGGGAACCCCAGCCTGAGTGCTGAATTTTTAGGAGGATTATGCTTATCCACCAGCTTCTGTCGTTGTTGCCCATCCTTCTACTTCTTCCGATGTTGTTGAAGCGGAATAGCCCTCTCCCTTTATAAACAGAGTTCGTTGGAAACATATTCCCATTGGCTTCAGAGAGCCTTGACTGCCTATGTTCACAGGAGAAAGTGATCCAGTCTCCCATCTTCACGCTTTCGAGTCAACTGTCACTCTGAGATCTCTCCCAGATGCGATGAGGTGTAAACTCTTGATTACCTCTTTCGATGGGAAACCAAGGGAGTGGTTCTACAAGCTACCTCCCCAGTCCATCACTTGCTTTACCTTTCTTAGGCAAGAGCTTCTTTTGTGGTTTGCTACCTCCAGAAAAAGGAAGAGTGGTCCTGCAACCGTCTTCTGAATCAAACAAGGAGAAAGTGAAAGTGCACAGTGTGCCTCTGAGAGGGGGGTGAATAGAGATTTAAAATATTTCTATCCTAACTGTGTAAATAATAAAACAAACTAAGGAGTTATGCTCAAACAAAATCACAGACAGAATAATATACAACAGGAAATAAAATGCTGAAGAAAAGAAATGGTATAACACAGAAAAGCACAACACAAACACAAGAGATTTTATAGAGCTTCCCCTAAATGTGGGTAGTCCTCTCTTCTACCACCTGGTAGGAATGCACCACCTGTGCCTGAGTCTATTGATAAGGAGACTCTTGAACCAAAGATCTTTTGATAAGGAGATCTTGAACCGCAGATCTTTTGATAAGGAGATCTAACACCAAAGATCTTTTGATAAGGAGATATTGAACCACAGATCTTTCGGTAAGGAGATCTTGAACCAATTGAATCCTTTGAAAGAGGGATTCTAAAAACTCATTTACAGGTGAAGAGAAAATGAAGGAGGAAGTGAAAGAAAGAAGGAGAATTCTGTTCTCAGAGTTCTGTGAAGCCTTGTGTTTCCAATTTCTCTTTTCTGGATCTTGTGAACAATGAATCCTTGCTTTTGATTGAGATGTTTTGCAAGGATTATGATGCTTCAGATCCTATCTATTTTCTTCAATTCAAAACTGGTTGTTGTATAATAGTGATGAGAAGCAGCCTTTGTTCTTCTGATCTGAGAGAGAGAGAGAGAGTAGATCTTCTATTTTTTTTCTTCTAGGGTTCTAGCAGGAAGAAGAAGAAGAAGAAGGCAACCCTAAATGACAGCCGTGAGAAATTTTAATAAATGCTGTGTATTTCTCTATGCAATCTTCTTATTTATTGTCCCTCTATTTTGTTTAAATTCCTTTCTCTCTGCATCGAGTTCTCTTTCTCTCTTATCGACGCAGCTTTGATTTCTTGTAAGAGCAGCTTCGAATTCATTCTTGCTCTGATTGAACTCTGCTTGTCGACGTTGCGTTGAAACCTTATCGTCGTAACCGTCGAGTTGAAGGCTTGACTCAGAACCTCATTATCTGCTTCGAAATGTAGTTGACGTTGCGTCGACTTTAGATGGCTTCGACAAATACTTCCTTCTGCATTGAGTTGATGTAGAAGCCGCATCGACTTCTCATGATACTTCGACATGACCATGGCCTCTACGTCAAAGTCCTTTCGACGTAGCGTTGAGTTTAATTACTTTGACAGAAGGTTGAGTTTCTTGGACTTCTAGTCTAAGTAGCATCGACATCCATTCGATGTTGCGTCGATTTCTATTCGACGCAAAAGATAACTTAACCCAAATACTGGTTGTCTCGAACTTATCTTGTCACCTTAAGTTGAGAGAGATATCCTAAGACATCTAATGACCACATTACCCTCACTATACAATGGGTAATTCAACCTAAGATATAAATCACTTCTTAGATAATTTGTTAAGTTAAATCAAAGGAGTTTTTCCCAACAATCTCCCCCTATTTATCTTAACAAATTTTACAGATTGATTAAAGTGATTTTACACATTCCTTTTTCATAAACAAAAATACAGACAATACAACATAGACATAGAATAAATAACTGGATTGAACTAGTAAATAGAAATGCATCTGATTAATTGTCACAGGAGTTTATCAGAGATTACCCAAGAATACATATACTTCCTTCCTTTCAGAAAAGTAGATAAGTCCTCATAGACCTTTCTGAATTTTCTTTCCACATACTTGAATTTTGCAGGAGTTTCCTTCTCTGGATTCTTTTGTATTCTTTCATGACCTTTGAATAGCTTCTCCAGGTCACTTTCTATTTTAGGGGAAACATCTTTTAAAGTGAAACCCAGCCAAGAACTTTTGTTGTCAACAGGTTTATGACTTCCAACTCTAGACCATCTGACTCTGAGTACCCATCAGGATTTGGTACAAGAAAGGTTGATTGAGGTTTACCAGAGACTGAAGCAGACTTGAACAGTATCTTTTTCTACTTCGCAGGAAGTTGTTCTCCTTTCATTTTCTTCTGAGGTGGCTCCTCTGTATCCTCTGAAATACATCCAATACCCCTTTTTTGAAGATGGCCTATTTCCTCCAACATCTTAGCTTGAGGATATTTTGTAACATAGTCAGTGGGGGTCAAACAGGGAGGTTTTGTTGGGGAATGCTTTTGCTAGCTCCTCTTGTTCAACAACTTCTTTTCCTCTTTGCAGAATATCAATAAACCTCTTTCTCTTTTCCTCAATTTCTTTTTGAACTGCTTCATACTCATATATGTCTCTATCACCAATGTCCTCTAAAGCTTTGTAGAGCTTTGGATCATTGTGGGTTTTCATTGAATTCATTGTGACTTCAATCTTCTCATATTTTTTTGATAGGATTTATCTTTCTTGTATTCCTTTCTTTCCTCTTTTAAATACCTTTCCCAAATAGGTATCTTCCCTCTGCCCCCACTTCCTCTTCATCTATATGGAGGTCTTCCCCTGAAGGCATGTGTTGGAAGAATTGGTTTGAGAATTGGAGCAGGTGGAGATGGAAGCTGAGTTGGAGGTGGAGATGGAAGTTGTGCTGAAGGTGGAAATTGAGCTGAAGGTGACAACTAATCTGGAGCCTGATCAACCACCTTGACTGGAGAAGGTGTTGTTGAGGAATCTTCAGAAGACACCCTGAATGCAAGTGCATCAGGGATAGATGGCTCAGTGTCTTCATGGAATTCTTGTAGAGTGTTGAGGTAGACCTGATCATTTGAAAATAGAGAAGACTCCCCCTGAATCGAGGACTCCCCCTGTGTTGAGAGCAGAATCCTTGGAGGGGTTGACTCCCCCTGAGTTGCAGAATCTTAAATATGTAGCTTGGAAGAAATAACTGGCTCCCCTTATAAAGGAAAGAGGAATTGCTGTTGTGTACACTGAGTCTTCAGGAAGCTGCCTGTTGATACATTTCTCCCCCTGTTTTTTATCATTGAAAAAAGATATAAAGACATATGCAGGCACAATAGCCAGTCTCAATTCCGCATCAATGGCCTTGATTTCTGATGAAAGATATTGCAACCTTCTGTGTTGGCCGCGTAGTTTGCGATAAAATTCCTTGGAGAAGTCAAGATATAGAGAGCTAAACTTTGATAACATTATTTTGAGAGCAAGATTGACTGCTTCAATAACATTTTGTTGAAGCGACGAAGATGCCATTGAGATCTTGAGGGGGCATACACTGAAACAAGAGAGATGGACGAAGAGAGGAAAATGGAAGAGAGCAATAGGGAGAGAATTCGAAAAGCACAATAGAATCAAACGCATAAGTTGCTTTGAGTAGATGAATCATCGCAACTTAGAGTTTTATTCAAAGCAACGTCGAAAAGAGCTGAATTCACCCCGCCAAAACATGTCAATGTGCGCGATCTGTCAAATCGACGGAGCGTCGAGTTGACGTCGACGTGGCTTTGAAATATAATCATCAATGATGATGTCGACATAAGCGTTGATAGGTATTCGACGTTACGTCGAGTGCTATTCGAATGAACCGTCCTAGAGAGCTATCGAAGCTGACGTCGAGTAGAAGTTGACTGAACGTCGATTTGAATTTGACGCAGCTCTGATTAAACAGTTATGTTTTTCTCAAAACTCCTTGCTGTTTTTCCCAGCAATAATTTTCTATTGAAAAATAGGTCTTTATACATAATAAGTGAGACCTACAAAGCTCCATCAAGCATACCTAGTGCATTGATGAAGTACTTGTGCTTACTTTCATCAAGAGGCTTAGTGGAGATGTCAGCCATTTGAGTGTTAGTAGATATGTATTGAAGGTTGATCTTACCCTTCTCTACATTGTCTCTGAGAAAGTGGCGCCTTATCTCTAAGTGCTTAGTTCTGCTATGAAGAACAGGAATGGAAGCAATTGAAATAGCACTAGAGCTGTCATTATAAATTGTGGAATTGTCAAGGAAAAAGTTGTAATCCAACAACTGATTTTGCATCCACAACATTTGTGAACAACATCTTCCTGCAGCTATATACTCAGCTTCAGCTGTAGAAGTGGAGACTGTGGTTTGCTTCTTGCTAAACCATGAGACCAGTCTAGCACCCAGAAACTGACATGTTCCTGAAGTACTTTTTCTATCCATCCTGCATCCAGCATAGTCTGCATCTGCATAACCAACTAATTCAAATCCAGATTCAACTGGATACCATAAGCCAAGCTCAGGAGTACCCTTCAGATATCTGAGAATTCTTTTGATAGAACTCATGTGGGATTCCTTTGGGTCAACCTAAAATCTTACACAGATACAGGTAGTAAACCTTATATCAGGTCTGCTAGCTGTTAGGTAGAGAAGAGAGCCAATGACTGCTCTGTAAGTCTTTTGATCAAAAGACTTACCTTTTTCATCTCTATCCAGAACAACATTGGTAGCCATGGGGGTTTTCATAACACAAGCATTTTCCATCCCAAATCTCTTGATTTGTTCTCTGGTATATTTGGATTGGGATATGAAAATGCCATCTGCATTTTGTCTTACTTGAAGACCAAGAAAATAGGATAATTCCCTCATGCTGCTCATTTCAAATCTTGATTGCATTAGGTAGGCAAATCTTTTGCAGAGAGATTGATCAGAAGATCCGAATATGATGTCATATACATATATTTGTACAAGTAATAGCTGATTTTTATGTGCTCATGTGAAAAGGGTTTTATCCACTTTCCCTCTTTCAAAGGTGTGTTCCAGAAGAAAAGTGGATAAGGTCTCATACCAAGCTCTTAGAGCTTGCTTGAGGCCATATAATGCTTTATCTAGCCTATATACATAAGAGGGAGAAGTTGGATTGACAAAACCTGGTGGCTGCTCCACAAACACTTCTTCTTGAAGTGTTCCATTGAGGAAAGCACTCTTTACATCCATTTGATAGACTTTGATCTTCATATGGGCAGCATATGCCAGGAATATTCTAATGGCCTCTAACCTTGCTACTGGAGCAAATGTTTGGTTAAATTCAACTCCCTCCTCTTGTCTGTACCCTTGAGCCACTAGTTTGGCCTTATTCCTGATTATGGCTCCTATTGAGTCCATTTTATTTTTAAATACCCACTTGGTCCCAATAACTGGATAATTCCTTGGTCTTTCAACCAATGTCCAGACCTTGTTCCTTTCAAACTGTGTCAGTTCCTTTTGTATAGTAGATATCCAGTGAGGGTCACTGTCTGCTTCTCCAAACTTCTTGGGTTCATATTGTGACAAGAAACATTGCAGAATTGTCTCGCTTGTGAGTTGTTTCCTTGTCTTGACTCCTGCTGTCAAGTCTCCTATTACTTGAGTTGGAGGATGATCTTTTTGAGTCATCCTAGATCTTGTTGAGTGATCTAGGATATTCTCTTCTTCCTGAGTTGTCACTTGCTCAATGATAATGGGAGATTTATCCTCATTTACTGGAATGATGTCTGTCGCTGGTAACCCAGGTGCTGCAGTTTCCTCTTCATCTACTGCAGAATCTTCACCTGAGTCAGTGTCAATATCCTGTTGTCCTTTTTCCTGACATACAGATGGATGGTCCACTAAGCTCATCCTTTCAACTTGATCTGCTAGTTGGTCTTCTTCCTGCAGAATAGGACTGGTGGAAGTTTCCTTCACCTTGTAAAACATGTTAGTTTCATCAAAGACCACATGCACAGACTCCTCAATTTTGAGATAGCTTTTATTGAAGCACCTATAGGCCTTGCTTGATGAGGAATATCCCAAGAATATCCTATCATCAACCTTCTTATCAAATTTGGCAAGATGACTTTTCCCATTGTTGAGGATAAAGCAAGTACACCCAAAAATTCTAAAGTAAGTGACTATAGGTGCCTTTCCTTTCAATAACTCATAGGGAGTCTTCAACTTAGTCTTGTGGATGAGACTTCTATTC
Source organism: Dactylorhiza incarnata (assembly GCA_033032865.1). Lineage (NCBI taxonomy): Eukaryota > Viridiplantae > Streptophyta > Magnoliopsida > Asparagales > Orchidaceae > Dactylorhiza > Dactylorhiza incarnata. The sequence continues at coordinate 5,415,553 of JAWHQI010000013.1, forward strand.
AGAACATAATTTGCAGTTTTCACTACCTCAGCCCAAAAGGACTTTGGCAAGTTGGATTCAGCTAATAATGTCCTTCCTGATTCAATTAGGGTTCTATTTTTCCTTTTTGCCACTCCATTTTGTTGGGGGGTTCTAGGAGCTGAAAAACTTTGCTTGATACCTTCATCCTCACAGAATCTACACCTTAACTGATTCTCAAACTCAGTGTCATGATCACTTCTGATCACAGCTACCTGTGTATTGAGTTTAGATTGAATCTGTCTAATGATTCTTGAGAGGATCTTAAAGGTGTCTGACTTAGCTTTTAGAAAAAACACCCAGCTGAACCTAAAAAATCATCAACAATGACTAAGGTGTAGAACTTTTATGCTAAGCTTTGAGTGGAGATAGGACCAAATAGGTCCATGTGCAACAGAAATAGTATTCTAGGGGAATCATTCTTACCAATTGGTTTGAATGAAGCTTTAATCTGCTTTCCTAGTTGGCAGGCACTACATGGGTGGTCTTTATTGAATTTATCAGTTGGTAAACCCTTGACTAGGTTGAGTTTGGAGAGTTTGGAAATGGTCTTGAAATTAAGGTGACTAAGTCTCCTATTCCACAACTCACTATTTTCTAATTGGGAATTAAACAAGCAGATCTCAGACCTTGTGTACTCAAAGTCTACAATATTGACCTTACCTTTTCTGAGACCAGTCAAAACTATTTGATCAGTCTTAGAGCTAACTATATGACACAAAGACTTATTGAATACAACTTTGTATTCGCCATCACACAGCTGGCTAATGCTAATTAGATTATGTTGAAGTCCTTCAACATAAGCTACCTTAGAAAAGGAGATTTCTCCAATCCTGAGCAAACCATATCATTTGGTTTGAACAAGTGAGAGTTCCCAAAAATTACCTTAGGCCCTTCCTTGGCCTTGAAATTCTCTAGCAAATCTTTTGCTCTAGTCATATGCATGGAGAAGCCACTGTCCAGATACCACTGCTGGTTTGTGGTTGAACAGTCTTCCCTCTGCACATTGAATTAAACATTAGTGTAGACCCTCTCAGGCGGGGGTCTCTTTCTTCTATCATCATATGAAGACATGAAAGAATGAGATGGTCTTCCATTGTTCCCCCTTAGGTGAAGAAGTGCTGCATTATTATGCCAACAATGTTTGACAATATGTCCTAGTTTAGAGCTGCAAAAACATCTAGGAATAGAAGTAGAAAGAGGTTTTGAGGTTTGGTAATTTTGTGCAGAAAATATGCATCGAGAAGAAGTTGACGCATTTTTTGAGTTGCGTCGAATGGAATTCGATGTACCTGCATAGTCCCGTCGATAGTCATTCGCAACATGGTATTGGTTGCGTTGAGTGTAATTCGATGCACCCACATAGTTGCTTCAAAATGATGTCGATGCATATGATGGATTCCGTCGAGTTGCATACGACGCATTCTTAAAATTGCGTTGAGTTCTATTCGACGTATGATTCTTATCATTAAGATTTTCAATTGATTTTTCTAAGGAATGTTTGCCTAAGATTCTTGGTTGATCGCTAATGTTTACACTATTAAATATGGTGATTTATTAGGGTTATTATTATTATGATCTTCACATGATTCTAAAATATTATTAGGTCTAGACCTATATGATGATACAGGTTTTTTCCAAGCGTGTTTACTAGGGATCTGGGTGCTAGTGGATGGTTGTGATTCCTGATCAAGATAATCAAATCTCTTGGAGAAATTTTGTGATATATCTTTGATCTTTTCACTCCTTCCATTTAGGGAGTCCTCAAAGGCTTTTGCCTTTGAGAGTTCTTTCTTTAGGTCTGAATTTTCTATATCTAATAAGTATATTTATTTTTCTTTTATAAATAATTCACCTCTTAGAGCATAATTGACTGTGAATAAACATTCTTGCCTAAGGTCTTCTAGTTCTGTTCTGATAATATTAAGTTCCTTTTGGTTGTTAAAGTAGTCTTGACAAAATTCCTTGAAACATTCCTTAAAATCTTCTGAAGAAAAGTCAAAGTCTTCAAAGATGCTTACCTTAGTTTCATCAGTGGAATTTTCCAGATCCATTAAGCAGGCTTCTTATGGTCCACCTTCTTTATCATCATCAGATGAGGAGGAGCTTGATTCAGAGTTTGAATCACTCCAGATTTCAGCAATGAAACCTTTCCTCTCTTCTTGTCCTTCCTCCTGAAGGATTGCTTCTTGAGCTCCTTCCTCTGCTTAATGTTCTTGTTCTTTTCTTCCTCAAGACATTCAGTAGAGAGGTGTCCTGCTTTTCTACAAGAGAAATAGATAATCTCCTGTTTAGGAGTTTTGTCATACCTTGGTTTGCTGGAACTCCTTTCTTTTCTTCTGGAGTCCTCTGATCTAACCCACATTTTGAATCTCTTTGCCAAGAGATTGAACATCTCTTCTTCAGTGGTGGAGGACTCTGCTTCAGCAGTCTTTATTGTAAGAGTCCTTTCTTTAGGAGTAGATATTCTCTCCTGAACCTCTGACTCAGCCCTGCTTTTCAGTAGGAGCTAATAGGACTTGAGATGTCCCAGCAGAGCATCAGTTGAAATTTCTCTGAGGCATCTAGAATCTCTAATAGCCCAGATTCTAGAGTCCCATGTGCTTGGGAAGCACATGAGGAGCTTGTCATTAATTTTTGTCAGGGAAATTTCTTTGTCAAGACCTCTCAGCTCATTTATGATGAGAGGCTGAATCTGTCATACATTTCTGTTATGCTTTCTTCATCCTTTTTATTGAAGTTCTCATATTGGGATATGAGAAGTGACTTTTTGTCCTTCCTTTCATCTGAGCTCCCCTCAACTAGTCTAGTAAAAGATTCCCAGATCTTCTTGGCAGAGTTGCAATCAACAACTTTTTGGAATATGTCATCAGACATGGTTGAGACCAGAATGTTCATGGCCTTGGCATCACATGCCTTGACCTTCTTCTCATCATCAGTTCATTCTGCTCTGGGGACTAAAGTTTGTATGACCTTTCCACTAGTGTTTTTCCTTATTGGGACTGGAGGACCTGTGAGGATGACAATGAAAATTTCCTCATCAATTGAATTCATATACAGTTTTATTCTAGCCTTCCAGAGTGTTAACTTATTCAAGTTACACACTGGAGGTCTTATTGAGGCATAATCCTTAGAACTCATTTTCCTTATAAAATATATTTGAAATAAAAAGATAAGAGTCGGGGGTATTTTTGATCAAGGTGTTAACCTTTTAATGGTCAACCTCCCTCTGATACCAATTGAAAGTGCACATTGTGCCTCTGAGAATCCTCTAGAGGGGGGTGAATAGAGATTTAAAATATTTCTATCCTAATTGTGTAAACAATAAAACACACTAAGGAGTTATGTTCAAACAAAATCACAGGCCGAATAATATAGTGCAGGAAATAAAATGCTGAAGAAAAGAATTGGGACAACACAAAAAATAACAACACGAACACAAGAGATTTTATAGAGGTTCCCCTAAATCTGGGTAGTCCTCTCTTCTACCACCTAGTAGGAATGCACCACCTATGCCTGAATCTTTTGATAAGGAGACTCTTGAACCAAAGATCATTTAATAAGGAGATCTTGAACCAGAGATCTTTTGATAAGGAGATCTTGAACCAAAGATCTTTTGATAAGGAGATCTTGAACCACAGATATTTTGGTAAGGAGAACTTGAACCAACTAAATCCTTTGAAAGAGGGATTCTAAAAACTTTTTTACAGGTGAAGAGAAAATGGAGGAAGTGAAAGAAAGATGGAGAATTCTGTTCTCAGAATTCTGTGAAGCCTTGTGCTTCCAATTTCTCTTTTCTAGATCTTGTGAATAATCAATGCTTGCTTTTGATTGAGATGTTTTGTAAGGATTATGATGCTTCAGATCCTATCTGTTTTCTTCAATTCAAAACTATTTGCTGCATAGTAGTGATCAGAAGCAGCCTTTGTTCTTCTGATCTGAGAGAGAGAGAGAGCAGATCTTCTGTTTTTCTTTTCCTTTAGGGTTCCAAAAGGAAGAAGAAGAAGAAGGCAACCCTAAATGACAGCCGTGAGAAATTGTAATAAGTGTTGCGTGTTTCTCTCTGCAATCTTCTTATTTATTGTCCCTCTATTTGGTTTGAATTCCTTTCCTCTTCTAGAATGTCCTGAAAAGGCAAATCATTGGACAATAGCTCTTCCTTTCCTCTTTTAATTCTCGACCCTTCCACCAACTGTAATGTCCCATTCCAAGAAACCTTTTTTGTCTTCTTGAATGCTCCATTCCATTTGAGGCAATAAGTGAGTCGTTGGAGAACGGTCTTGAGCACTGTGGGCCATGAGAGAGAGAGATTCAAAATGACAGCTGAAAAGGTTTCCTTTTTAGACTGTATTTGACGTAGCGACGAGTTCTCTTTCTCTCTTATCGATGCACCTTCGATTTCTTGTAAGAGAAGCTTCGAATTCATCTTGATCTGATTGAAATTTGCTTGTCGACGTTGCGTCAAAACCTTATCGACGTAATTGTCGAGTTGAAGGCTTGACTCAGAACCTTATTATCTGCGTCGAAATGTAGTTGACGTTGCGTCGACTTTAGATGGCTTCGATAAATACTTTCTTCTGCGTTGAGTTGATGTAGAAGCTGCGTCGACTTCTCATGATACTTCGACATGACCATGGCCTCTACATTGATATCCTTTTGACATAACGTTGAGTTGAATTACTTTGACAGAAGGTTGAGTTGCTTGGACTTCTAGTCTTAGTAGCATTGACATCCATTCGATGTTGTGTCGATTTCTATTCGACGCAAAAGATAACTTAACCCAAATACTGCTTGTCTTGAACTTATCTTGTCACCCTAAGTTGAGAGAGATATCCTAAGACATCTAATTACCACATTACCCTCACTATACAATGGGAAATTCAACCTAAGAGATAAAATCACTTTTTTAGATAATTTGTTAAGTTAAATCAAAAGAGTTTTTCCCAACAGAAAGCGAGACTTTAGCTCGCTTCGTGGATCGCTTCCAAAAAGAGATCCTCGGCATCAGGGATGTTGATCCCTCCCTTTATATGGTATCCCTAGTTAATGGCCTCCAGGAAGGCCCTCTCAAGTTCGAGGTCACCACTTGAGAGTCCAGCTCTTACCAGGAGATGATAAACATTGCCAACCGATTCATAGAGGGGGAAATCAGTTACCCCAATTATGTATTAAATCTAACATCAAGAACCAACCAGAGAGGCTCTGTTGGCTCCTTCACTGCTCCTCAACAGCTGACGAGGCCTCCTCGCTAAGTGTTCTAACCTCCTGCACAAAGAGGAAGGAACTTCTATCACCACCGTCCATATCAAGGTCACCAACAGTTCCAACAGAAAAGACCTCTACTGCCCACCCCGGTCACTCCATCTCTCCAACCGACATCGATCAACCAGGTCAAGTTTTGTCCACTGCCTCTTCTAGATCTATCACAACATCCCTTCAACAATTCTCAAGAGTCCTTTACCAATCTCAACTTATCAATGAGCGAGGTCGTTCAAGTTCTCCTAAAGCAACCTTTCTACAAAAGGCATGCTCCTCTGCAATCTGATCCAAAATCCAAGAACCTCTCTCTTTACTGTGAACATCTAGGGTGAGGGCACTTAAAAGAAAATTACTGAGCTCTCCGCATCCTGGTGGAGAAGCTTCTAAAATATGGGAAGTTTCAGGACTTAGTCCTAAAAGGCGATTCTGCAAAGGCTTCAACCACTAAAAGCAAAGAAGTAGCAGAAGCTCGCTGGGAGTGCGAAGAGGTAGATGATGTTGGCCTCCTTGCCAATGTCGGTTATCAAAATGAATGCATAGAAGTTAATGATAAGGGTGCCTTGGGCTACCTCTTTTGCATTCATGGAGAAGCAGGACTCGAATCTTCCCGAAAATCTAGTCTTTCAAGAGTTTACCGATCAGAGGTCGCTGCGACCTCCTCCTCAGCTCCTGTTAGGGGGATGGTCACCTTCGTGCCAGATGATCTACCTCCAACCGCCAATCCTTTTAATGATGTTGTTGTTATTAAGGTGATGATCGAGAACTATACAGTGGAAAGCATTCTGGTCGACACTGGAAGCTCAGTAAACCTCCTTTTCAAGCCAGTGTATGAGGCCCTAAAGACTAGAAAGACTCTCCTTTCCACTGAAGGGCCACTCTATGGCTTTTTTTGGAGAGAAGAAAGAGGTAAAAGAAAGTGTCACGCTCTCAGTAACACTCGGTAGAATCACAAAGTTGGTTCATGATAAGTTATTTTTATATAACTTATTTTTGTATAAATCTTAGTAATTATTTAATATGAACTTTTCTTTTTTATGTCAATTTTAGCGTATAACTAGTTCTTTTATGAAAATTGTTTCTAATTTAGCTTATTTGTATTTGAATTTTGGGACAAATTTAAAAAAAATTGCATTACACGCCCTAGGTCACGCCCGTGACCAAGGGCGTGTAATCATAAAACAAGTCCAGAGTTGATGCCACGTATTTGAGCTTGTCCACAGCAAGTCACGCCCGTGACCCAATGGTCACGCCCGTGACCAAGGGCGTGTAAATTTAAAGTGATGTTCCCGGTGACGCTGTCGAATCGTGGAGTTGCCGTCGTGAAGTCAACTTGTCATGCCCGTGACCAATATTTCACGGCCGTGACATTCTTGTGTGATCCATGCATGTCATCGCGCTATAGTCAAGCCCACACAGCATTAAATGAAGTCGTCACAGGTCAGGCCCGTGACCCAAATGTCGTGGTCGTGACTTGTCCCTTTTCGCCACGCCGTCACGCAAGACCCACACCGCTGTCAGAACTGACCTGTACAGTGGTTACACGCCCTTGGTCAAGCCTGTGATCGAGGGCGTGTAACTTGAATTTTTTTTCTATAAATTCAGAGGTTCTCCTTGAGTCCAGGTTGAAAATTTTGGAGAGGGGGAGGTGCTGCTAGAGCTGTTAGTGAGCTCTTTCATGTTTCCTTCATGTTTCTCTCTTTCTTCATGTCATGCAATGTTCTAGTTTTATTTCTATGCAATAGTCTAGTGTAAGCTTGTAGCATTAATTTTCCTAGCTTTGTAATCTTCTTTAAGGCTTGTAATAGTTTTTTTAATTCAATAAAAGTTGGCAAGTTTTTCTTCATTCTCTCTTTCCTACTTAGTAATTTTTCCTTCATGCAATTTTATTTTTCTTTCTTTTTTCCTTCCGCTATGATTAACTAATTCTCATTAGTGCTCGATCGAAATGATTTGAGGATGAGATAATCAAGTTATGATTTTCTAAGCTCTCTTTTTCCGTTTTTGTAAATACTTGAATTACCCTTGATTTTTAATTAGTGAGACCATATTTTCGATGCATGGTTTTCGCTTAGGTTTTCATACTTAGTTAGCCGAGAGGCTCAAAGTATGAATCGATTATTCAAGGGTAAAGAGAGTTGCGCGCACCCCTCGACAGAGGATGACGTAAATCTCCCGGATTGGAGTCAAATCCAATAGTGGGGTTCATAACGTAAAACAAGTCTTAGGTAATCAATTATAAGACGAGAGTTCGGTTGATTTTTCCTAAACTTTGTTGGGCATTAACCTCGAGAGAGACATGTTCAAGCTTCGGGAACCTCCACGGTCAAGTAGTTTAATTAAACGGAATTAGATTTATTTTTCCTTCACTTGATTATCCTCACTCCAAGGTGATTTTAGATTGAGCACTAAGTTTTTTTTGCCATCGTTTAAACCCTTCTTTTAGTTTGCAAAATTGTCTCTTATTAGCTAAGTAAAGCAAATCCTCAAAATTTAGTAGATAAGATAATAGTGATTTTCCTCAAAGTTGAAGTACTCAATGCGCCCCGAGGAATACGACCTTGGTATTTCTAAATATTCTATGTTATAGACGATAAGGTGCACTTGCCTTCATCGAATATAGTTTGGAAAACATCATCAATCTCTTCACTTTTCATATTTTCAAATCTTTAAGTAAGAAGTAGATTTCTACGTATCAAGTTTTTGGCATCGTTGTCAGGGACTCTGCGTAGATATTTTGAAAAGATGATAGCTAGTAATTTTATTGTGTTTCTTTATATTTTCATTTTACTTTTTCTAAATCCAAAAAAAATTCTTAAAGGTGTAATCAAAATCTTGTAAAGGGACGTTTGGGTTATCATCCCATCTCGCCTCCTAGTACCGGTGAGAACCCTTCACAGGGTATACCTCGGGAAGTCCAAGACTAACTTAATCTGCCTAAAAGAAAAAATATTTATTATAATCAAGTTTTCCTCTTTCTTTATTTTTAGTTTTATTATTCTCTCTTTTCTTTTTTTTTTCTCTTTCTTCTTTCCCTTTTTCCTTTTTAGTATATGACCCGAGATAGCACTTCGAATATTCCTTTTGATCCAGAGATCGAGCAAACTCTTTTGCGGCACCGCCGTTCTCGTGATCAGGAAATACACTTATTATTCAAAGAGTAGATCGGGGACACTAACACAACCAATATGGATCATAATCTTAATCCTCCTAATCCTAATACGCCAATTCCTAATGAGGCCGCACAACAGACCATGTCCTATTATGCGTGGCCGAATCTGGAAGGCACACAGTCAAGTACTGTTCGCCCCGCGGTGACGAACAATAACTTTGAGATTAAGTCCAGCATGATACAAATGGTACATCAATCAGTGACCTTCGATGGTCAGCCAGACGAAGATCCAAACTGTCATATTTCTAATTTTTTCAAAATTTGTGGCACGTTTAAAATCAATGGCGTCACCGATGATGCCATTCGATTACATCTTTTTCCTTTTTCTTTGCGGTATAGGGCCAAGAAGTGGTTGGGCTCACTTCCTTGAAAAGTGCATATGCATATAAAAGGAAAAGAAAGGGCAAGTACAGCGACTAGAAACTAAAGCATACCCTCCACATCGGATTGGACAAGATCAGCCAATTCCGAGGGGAGGGCGAGAGTAGAAACAAAAACAAACTCGTCCCGAAGGGAAAATCTGGCACAAAAGTCAGCAACCCGGTTGGCCTCCCGCACCACATGCTGAAACCGCAGCTGGGTGAACCCGCAGAGGAAGGAGAAGTCCTCATCACCGTCTGGCGTCACGCTCCACCCGTCACGGCGAAGGCTCTCCGAATAGCTGTCCATGAGGGAATGACAGTCCCCCTCCACAATAGCCCCCCGGGCCTCAAGCAAGGCAGGTGTGAGAAGTGGCTCCAACGCCAGGAGGGCGGCCAGCTCAACTCCTCCAGGGTCCCAGTGCACCGTCTGCGAGCCCGCAGCGAAGAGGACGCACCCAGCTCATCCCGAGCAACCATGCCAAGCCCTGCGCAACCCGAGGAAAGAAGAGAACCGTCAACGTTGAGCTTTATCCATCCAGGAGGGGGGCACCAAAGAGGCGGTGTCGACAGCAGGTGAGGCTGGGTGGCACCCCAGTGTCCATGGAAGGAGAGAGCTCGCAGGAGGGAGAGGTTCACCACAATGGTCGCCGCCATGACCGTGAAGGTAGCCACCTCCCGGTTGTGGACTTTGGCATTGCACCCGCGCCAAGCCTGGTAAACCGCATAGCAAAAGACCCGCGCCGGCTGAAGCGAGTGAGCGGAGGAAGAGGAGAGGAGCATCACCGCGCTCTCCCAGCTGGAAAAAGAGGGCAGGCAGTACCCCCAGCGACGAAGAGCCGCCCTCACTTCCTAGGGAGTCCATCACTACATGGGCCGATATGGCAAAAAAAATTCTCACTAAATATTTCCCGCCTGCAAAGACCGCCAAATTACGAACAGATATTGCATCATTTATGCAAATCAACTCGGAGACTCTCTATGATACATGGGAGCACTTCAAGGAGCTTTTGCGTAGATGCCCTCACCACGCACTTCCCACTTGGCAACAAGTGCAAATCTTTTATAATGGCTTGAATTTCCTAACTAAGCAAATGATTGATGCGGCTGTCGGGGGTACATTAAATAAAAAGACCCCGAAGGCCGCTCAAGAGCTTTTTGAGGAAATGGCCGTGGATTCTTATCAATGGAACTTGCCCCAAGCACGGCCTAATAAGCCCGTCAGAATTTTTGAAATAGACACTACTTATAATTTGGCTTTACAAGTTGAGCGCTTAACAAAGCAAGTGGAGGAGATGTCTGTCCCTGATGTACTTTTCCTGTCTTCCTTGCACCCTGCATAATCTGCATCTGAATAGCCAGTTAGTTCACAACCATCGTTCCTAGGGTACCATAGGCCAAGATTTGATGTACCCTTTAGGTATCTTAAGATTCTCTTGGCAGAGACATGATGAGATTCCATAGGGTTCACCTGATATCTAGCACAGACACATGTAGCAAATATTATGTCAGGCCTACTTGCAGTTAGATAGAGTAGGGATCCAATCATGCATCTGTCCTTGGTTTCATCAAAGGGTTTGCCCTTCTCATCCTTGTCCAGAGACACATTGGTTCTCATTGGAGTCTTCATTGAAGAAGCACTCTCCAATCCAAATTTCTTGACTAGCTCCCTAGCGAACTTTGTCTGGGAGATGAATATACCATCTTCAGATTGTTTCACCTGGAGACCTAGGAAGTATTTGATCTCACCCATACTGCTCATCTCAAACTTTCCCTGCATCAAGTTGGCAAACTTTTTGCAGAGATTGTTATCTGTAGAGCAAAAGATGATGTCATCCACATAGATCTGCACTAGCAAGATCTTGCCCTTTACTTCCCTTAGGAACAATGTCTTATCAATCTTTCCCCTTGAGAACTTGTTCTCAATTAGAAAGCTTGATAGGGTCTCATACCAGGCACTAGGAGCCTGCTTTAGGCCATAAAGAGCTTTTCTAAGAAAATAAACGTAATCAGGATGAGTGGAATCTACAAAACCTGACGGTTGCTCTGCATATACCTCCTCTTTGAGGTCACCATTTAGAAAGGCTGACTTCACATCCATCTGATAGACCTTGAATCCTTGGTATGATGCATAGGCTAGAAACAGTCTTATTGCTTCCAGTCTGGCTACTAGAGCAAATGTCTGATCAAAATCTATCCCTTCATCTTGTCTGTAGCCTTTTGCCACTAGCCTTGCTTTATTCTTGGTGATGATTCCATTTTCATCCAACTTGTTTCTATAGACCCATTTAGTTCCTATGATGTTCTGTCCTTAGGGTCTTGGAACCAGTTTCCAAACCTTGCATCTTTTAAACTGGTTCAGCTCCTCCTGCATTGCTGCAATCCAAAATGGATCCTGATTTGCTTCCTCAAATTTCTTGGGTTCAATTTGAGAGAGAAAACTCAGGTACAATGCTTCATTTGTAGCTCTGCTCCTTGTCAGCACACCTTGGTTGACATTTCCTATTATCTGCTCTTGGGGATGATCTCTTACTTGTCTCAAGGTAGTTGGGAGTATACTGGGTACTTCTGCATCAGCAACTTCTTCAGGTTGCACTTCTTCAGCCATTTCTTAGCTTTCTGCAGGTTCTTCCTCGATTTCAACTGTCACTGACTGATTCTCATTTCTGAATGAAGTATCAGCATTGGTTTTAATGGATAGCTTCTCTATTCTCTCCACTGTACCTGCATTCACTAGAGAACTAGACCATCCCTTATGTATAAGGCTAGTCTCATCAAATACCACATGAACAGATTCTTCCACTGCTTGGTTATTGATGTTGTACACTCTATAGGCCTTGCTATGAGAGCTGTAGCCAACAAAAATACCCTCACTGCTTTTCTCAGCAAACTTAGTTAGCTTGGATTTCCCATTATTAAGGACATAGCATTTGCTTCCAAAGATCCTAAAGTAGGATAAGGTTGATTTTCTGCCCTTCATTAACTCATAGGGAGTTTTCTTGTGGTTTTTGATGATGGAAGCCCTGTTTATCACATGACAAGCTGTATTGACAGCCTCTGCCCAGAAGTATTCTGGTAGGGAGGAGTCACTTAGCATTGTCCTACTAGCTTCTATCAAGATTCTGTTCTTCCTTTCAGCAACCCCATTATGTTGAGGAGTTCTGGGTGAGGAGAATTCTTGGGAGATACCTAGTTCTTGGCAGAATTCTGTCATGGCCCCAGACTAAAATTCTTTCCCATGGTCACTTCTGAGTTTGACCACAGTACAGTCCATCTCATTCTGGATCTGCCTAACAAAAATTTTCAAGATATCTAGGATATCTGACTTCTTTTTGAGGAAGAATACTCAAGTGAACCTTGAATAGTCATCAACAACTACAAGTGTGTAGGTCTTCCCTCCTAAGCTATGAACTGACATAGGACCAAACAAATCCAGGTGCAGTAGAAATAGGCACCTAGTGGACTCTTTGTTAAATATGCTTTTAAAGATGGTCCTAGTCTGCTTTCCAAGTTGGCAAGCTTGACATGGACCATCTTTGATGCACTTAATGTCAGGTCCATTTCTAACTAGGCTTTGTGAGAAAAGCTTGTCTATTGTCTTATAGTTGATGTGTGCAAGTCTCTTGTGCCATTGAACACAGAGAGCCTCTTTATCATCAGCCACAAGACATATGGGCATGGAAGAATTTGTATTGAGAAAATTTAAACAATAAATATTCTCACTCCTAGTGCCAGTTAAGGTAGCCTCAGAATCTAAGGACTTCTTAATTAGACACTTGTCCTTGTGGAAGGTAATAACAAAGGCTAAGTCACAAAGTTGACTTATGCTTATGAGATTGTGTTTCAATCCCTCCACATAAGCCACCTTTGTGATTGTAACTAACCCATTTGAGATGCTTCCATAGCCCCTGGTCACTCCCTTTTCCGAACCTCCAAAAATCATTGTTGGTCCATTATCCACAGGGGTGAACACTTTCAAGTACCTTCTGACTCCAGTCATGTGTCTGGAGCAGCCACTGTCCAAATACCAAATTGGAGATTGGTTGGCATTTGGACCTACCTGCAAGATAAATTACTTCCCCTTAGGTACCCAAAATGGATTGGGTCCTCGGTTTCTGTTAGGTTGATATAAGGGAACACTAAACCACGAGGGGTTCTGCACTCTCTTTGCATTGAGCCATGTTGGATTGAACCAACAGTCCAAGGCAATGTGGCTTACTTTCCCACAACACCAGCATTCATATCTGTTGTATCTTCTCTTCTGCTTCACCATCTGAGTGGGGTGGCAGTGCTGATGAGCAGAGGAAAATCCTTCTTGCCTAACAGATCTTGGATGAACCTCATATGTGTGAGTTTGGGGTGGAATCGGTCTCACCACATTTTGATTCACCTTCTTGGGAACAGGCTTTGTAGGAACAGCCATTTCCTTACTTTTGATTGTTGTTGCTGCAGGTTTGTGGGCTGAAGGACTTGACACCAGCACCTTCTTGTAGGAAGGTCTAGCTTCAGAATCTTTGCCCTTAACTGTCTCTTGATTAAAACCAATACCAGCTCTGAACTGTCCAGAGAAGGTGTCAATGATAGGCAGGATAGTTTTGGGCATTGACAAGCTGGATGTCAGTTTCTTCTCAGCCAACAGCATTTCCTCAAGGTCCTTAATGACCTTGTTCTTCTGTCCTAACTCAGCATTTTTAAGCCTTATGGCTTCCTTGAATTTGTTCACTTCCTTGCTCATAGCAGCCAGCTTCTCAGCTGTCTCCTGGAGCTCAGATTGAACAGGCTTCAAGAAATCTAACTCCTTAGTCTGGACTTTGAGGAGTTTCTTACAGCCCTTGAAGGCTTTCCACAAGGCTTTGTATTACCTTATTAGTTCAGATTCAACTTCATACTGGGATCTTGAGGTTGTTCTATTGGCAGCAGACACATCCTCATCATCATGCAGATAGGGAGGTTCTGTGATTTACCTTTCCAGGAGAGTTGTCATCCCGGTTGCCTTCATTGATGACCATCAATCCAATAAGTGCCTCGTCCTCAGTACTAGAGGAGCTTGAGTCAGAGTCACTCAATGTTCTCGTCTTCTAAGCCACGAACCCTTTTTCAGAGTTCCTCTTGCTCCTCGAGCTTCTTCTTTCTTCATGGTTCCTTGACTCCTTCTTCTTAGAGGGACAGTCCACAGCCATGTGACCTGTTTTGCTGTAGGAATAGCAAACATTATTATTTAAATCATGTCTACTAGAGTTGGATCTGTACCTGTCCTCCCTGGGAGCTTTGGATCTGTCACGATAGTCAGATCTTCTGGAGCTTGAGGAGGAACTTCTGTTGTTGTCCCTCCTCCTTCTGTATAGTAACTTTCTGAACTATTTTGAGAGGAGTGCCACCTCTCTATCAGTGTCATCAGAATCAGAGGATCTGGCTTCTGATTCCTCACTGTTCTCAGATCTATTTTGAGATGCAGAGCTCTTGCTCTTGGATCTTCTGGTGCTCTCAGCCTTTAGAGCCACAGATCTCTCTTTTGAGCTCACTCTTGAGCTTTCTTCTTCATCCTTCCTGGTGTTGAGCTGAAGTTCATGAGACAACAGCTTTCCGTACAGATTTTTGGGCTCCATGATGCCCAGGTGACCCATCTCTCTAATGGCATAGATCTTGATGTCCCATTCTTTTGTAAGTGATCTGAGAAACTTGCCGTTTAGATCATAGTTGGTGAACTCTCTTTCGTAGTTTCTCAGACCATTCACAATCTTGAAAAATCTCTCATAGCAGTTGGAGATTGTTTCATTATTGCCCTGCTTGAAGGCCTCATACTCTTGGTTGAGGAGGGATTTTCTATCATCCCTTACCTCTTCAGTACCCTCCATATATACGATCAGGGAGTCCACATCTCCTTGGCCGTTTTGTAGTGAATTAGGTTTTGGAGGGTTGAATCATCTACAACACTTACGATAACATTTTGTGCCCTCTTATCCAGGCCTGCCAATGCTAGCTCGTCCTTGGTCATGTCTTCATATTTCTTTATCACCTTCCGTGTTGGATCAATGGTGGAAGCGGTTGTGGGGATAAAAGGACCCTGTTGGACTGTCAGATAGATTTTTGGATCGTCCGCTTTCATGAACAGCCTAATTCTTTCCTTCCAGATAGGAAAGTTCTCCTTTGTGCAGATCGGAAGTTTCATAGATCTCATCTCCCGATTTTGATCTCCACCGGCCATGGTGAGTCGTTCCTCGATCTAGATCAGTCGGTTAAATCTTCCTTTGATCAACCTCCCTCTGATACCACTTGTTAGTAATGGAACGTTCACCTAGAGGGGGGGGGGGGGGGGTGTTAGGTGATCTTGGTTCTTTTTGATAAAATAGTGTGAGTTAAGAGTATTTAAGCACAGCAGTAAAATATCACACACAAAAGGCACAACAGACGACACAAGATCTATAGAGGTTCCTCAAGACATGGTGTCTTGAGTAGTCCTCTTTCCCTCTACGCCTACCCAGCAGTGTGCTAGGCTCGACAAACTCCGCCAAATCTTCAGGCCCTCAAGCCTTACAACACGGACCCGCAAGTCCCAACAGCCTAGGCCCGCAAGCCCCTACTGCCCCCGAGCCCGCAAGCTTGACACTCAGGCCCTCAAGCCCTACAACACGGACCCGCAAGTCCCAACAGCCTAGGCCCGCAAGCCCCTACTGCCCCTGAGCCCGCAAGCTCGACAAATCGCACCCGCAAGTGCACTGCCCTGGCCCTCAAGCCTCACAGCTCTCCAGCCCACAAGCTAGACGATGTCGGACCCGCAAGTCCACTACCCTGGCCCTCAAGCCTCACAGCTCTCCAGCCCTCAAGCTAGACAAATAGGCCCTCAAGCCTTTACAAAGATTACAGTAAAAAGAAACTGTTACTTCTGCCGGATGAAGATCGACAACTTTAACCTGATGAAGATTGGCTTCTTGAGGTTGAAGAAGATGCTTCTTGATCTGGAGATTCAGCACTGGATCTTCTTCAGCCTTCACTTCTTTTGCCTGGTGTTGATCGGCTACTTTTCAGTTGATGATGATGACTGATTCTTCAGAGAGCACTTGATTTTTGCTCTCTACTTGATCTTCTTCTTCTCCACCGATAATACTATTCTATTGAAGTGTAGCTGCGGGATACTTTCTCGTTTCTTTTCTTTTTCTTCGAAGATTTCTTTTCTAGGGCATCACTGTTCCCTTTTATAGGACAGATGAGCCGCATAACAGTAACATGTGATGTCCTTTAATGTCAGACGCCCATTCCATAAGAGCACGCGCTGATCGGACAATCAGGCGGCTACATTAAATGCTGACAGCGTGTCCGCAATATTTAAATCTGTCTCGACGATATTTCTATCGTTATGACGTCATGGACAATATCTCGACGACAGAACTTTGTAGAGGCCTTGAACTTAGATACACTTTCAATTCTTCTAGCTTCTTCTTCTGATGCTGGTATCTCGTCGATACGAGACAATTTGCAGCTACTATATATACGACGATATGCTATCTCTGACTGTGTCGTCGTGATCTTCCTTCTTGTAGTTTGTCGTCGTAATCATGTTGTTCTCTCGACGACATGAGTGATACTATGTCGACAGATCATACTTCACCAATTGCTTGTCTTCAACTGTCCTTCTTTAGTCTTCTCGACGACATTCCTTCTTTACAACGATGTTCAACGCCATCAGTCATGCTTAGCCTTTTCAGCGACAAGGCTTCTGAACGACGAGATCTGTTCTTCTCGACGACAAAGCTACTTTATTAATGTCGACGATACTGCATCTTCTCGACGACATTTCTTCCTTAGTCTTCATTCTTCTCTGCGTTCGACGAACGTGCCAACATCTCAGCTGTTTCTTCTGTCTCGTCTCAGAGTTTGATGAACTGTCTTCTGCGTTCGACTAACGCGCCAGATCTCTTTTATCTGCAGCTCCTTTCCCGTCTCAGCGGATCCGCTGAGACAGTGAGCTCGTCCCAACAGATTTGACCCCTCGTCTCAGCGGTCGACGTTCTTCCTTCTGAGTTCGACGATCTTGCCGAGTCTCAGCGGTCGACGAACACGCTACTTCTCAGGAGTTGCTTTGCTCATCATTACGACGATAAGCGTGCTTTGTTGACGATATCTCCTATTCTTCTCGACGACATATCTTTAACTTCCTGAGATCATAAGCTAGAGAAGTAATCAAATACAAAGTGAAGTTTTCTTGACTTGGTGACTTCTTCAAATCAGGAATCATGTGGGCAAGATTCCCAACACAACTCTGCCAAGGAAATCTGGGAATCTCTCTTCAGATTAGTTGAAGGCAGCTCTGATGAGAGAAAAGACAAAAAGTCACTTCTCATATCCCAATATGAGAACTTCAAGAAAAAGGCTGATGAAAGCATTATAGAAATGTATGACAGATTCAGCCTCATCATCAATGAGCTGAGAGGGCTTAACAAAGAAATCTCTTTGACAAAGATTAATGACAAGCTCCTCATGTGCTTTCCAAGCACATGGGACTCTAGAATCTAGGCTATTAGAGATTCTAGATGCCTTAGAGAGATCATAACAGATGCTCTACTGGGAAAGCTCAAATCCTATGAGCTTTTACTGAAGAGCAAGGCTGAGTCAGAAGCCCAGGAAAGAATATCAACTCCTAAGGAAAGGACTCCTGCATTAAAGACCGCTGAAGCAGAGTCCTCCACCACTGAAGAAGAAATGTTCAACCTCTTGGCCAAAAGATTCAAGAGGTGGGCCTGGACAGAGGACCCCAAAAGAAAAGAAAGGAGTTCAAGCAAGCCAAGGTATGATAAAAATCCTAAACAGGAGATTGTTTGTTTTTCATGCAGAAAAAAGCAGAGGAAGGAGCTCAAGAAGCAATCCTTCGGGAGGAAGGACAAGAAAAGAGGAAAATGTTTCATTGCAGAAACCTGGAGTGATTCAAACTCTGAATTAAGCTCCTCTACATCTGATGATGATGAAGAAGGTGGACCAGAAGAAGCCTGCCTAATGGGCCTGAAAGTCTCCTCTGCTGAGAATGAGGTAACAGTTTTTGATGACCTTGATTTTTCATCAAGAGATTTTAAGAATTGTTTTAAAGAATTTTGTCAAGATTTTATTAACAACCAAAAGGAACGTAAAACAATCAGATCAGAACTAGAAGAACTCAAGAGAGATAATCAGTACTCAGTTAACTATGATCTGAGAAATGAGTTTTATGGAAAAAAGAATTAAATATACTAGATAATAAAAATTCAGAGTTAAAGAAAGAAATTACAAAGGCTAAAGCCTTTGAGGACTCCCTCAATGGAATGAGTCAAAAGATTAAAGATATCTCACAAAATCTCTTCAAGAGATAAAATCATCTTGATCAGGAATCACAACCATCTGCTAGCACTCAAATCCCTAGCAAACATGTTTGGGAAAATCTTGTAGCATCATTTAGGTCTAGACCTAATAATATTCTAGAATCAAGTGAAGATCACAATGATAACAACCCTAATAAAGTCACCATATTTAATAGGGCAAACATTAGTGATCAACCAGGAATCTTAGGCAAACATTCCTTAGGAAATTGCTACACTTTTATTAACCAGGGAACAAAATTCGTGGCTAATATTAGGGTATTAGCCATGATTGCAAAAGTCATGGCTAATAGTTTAATTTTAGGTAGTGTAGAAAATAACATGACTATTACATAAGTCTTAGCCACGGTAAACTATTGCCGTAGCAAAAGTATATGAGTATTTGCTAAGATTTCGATATATTGGGGCTAATATTGAAGAGTATTGGCTACGGATGACTCTTGATATTAATGTCCCGCTCAAAAAACCTAGCGAAAACGATCTCTCTTCTCGACGCCCTCGTTCTGCCACTCGTCTTCTCCATTTCCAAAGACCATCGATCGACGACCTAAGTCCAAAGGAAGAGCTTCTTCCATGAGGGTCCTCGATAGAAACCGGAGGGTTGCCCTTTCCTTCCTCAACCTCTCTCACGGCAGGTGACACATTTCTTCGATCAATGACCTAATTTCCAGAGGAAGAGCTTCTTCCACAATAGTTTATACCTCTTTCATTTCCAACCTCCTTGATGAACCTCCAGAAAACTTAGTGAGTCATCATTTTGCCCTTGGTTGCATCCAAAACTCACGCAAGCCTTCTTCCCCTTTCGATTCCTCCTATATATGCCTGGATGTGTTTTTTTGTTTCTTACTTTCAGCCCAGCAGCTTTGGCTGCATTTATTCGGCTTTGACTGGCCACTTAATTGCCGCCATCTTCTTGCCTATCTGAAGACCAATTTCATTCTCATATTAACCGTTGTAGCTTCATGGTAATCATCTCGATTTCTTAGATTTAGCTTTCAGGGGAGTCAGTGTTCATTTTTGAAGCACAGAAAGCATTGGAAGCACAATTAGCTTTCTGCTTGGAGCCACCTAGCTCCATTATGATGTTACGATACTATTTTAGGTGAAATGACCAAGCTTTTTCAGTGTAGATAATCTGTAAGATCTGATAAGGATATGACAATCACGCATATAAGCATTCATGGGTCATTAGTTTCAATTGCATGCTACTAAATGCTCCCTTGCTTTTGGATTTTTTTTTTTAGTTTTTAGCGGCTAGTTAACTTCCATCTTCCTATTGCTTTATATTTTGATTCACGTCGTTCTGAAGTAAGCTTCTAGATCATGTTATTGGATCATCACGAAGGGGTAACTGTTTTTATTTTGTTTGAGTACTAATTCTCCATTGTTTATGATTATGAAATTTATCATGGCTAAAAGACTTTATCCTCATAGGAGGAGAACTATCAATTAAAATAAATTAGAATTTGATGTTGTGGGTTTCAATTGAAAGAATCGTCCAAGAATGGCTGTTAGATTGGTTTTATTTAATGGTGATAGTGTGGGCATGCAATCATGGTAAAATGGTTTTGTGGTTCCCCAAGATGCTCTAAAGACTACTCAAATACAGGCCATCAGCAGGAGGTATGAAGTTTCTCACTCTTATTTCAGTTGACATTTGCAATTCCATTAATTTACCTAAATCATGCCCCCAAGATTCTCTCTCATGTGTCTCATGATTCACAAATGAGCTAGAATATGTATTTGATGCCTTAATAATTTTGTCAAACTGTTCGATATGCCTAGTTTAAGATTTGTATTTGTTCCGTACACTTTGAAGAATTGTTTTGATATTTGTTTGGATGTGGTTTGGATCAAAGTTTTAAATTTGAGTTCATGCATATGGTAGAATGTTTGAGGCCTTTGAAAAAACATAGAGATGGGACTGTTTTGGAGATTTGCATTCTTAAGCTACTAAAATATTTTTTTGGGTATGGATTAGCTACTAAAATATTTATTTGTTAAAGCATGGAAAATAGCGCTCATGAAGATGTCAAATTATAATGTATGAATTGTATGATCCATCTACAGTTATGCTCTTCTTTTATTAAATGTTTGATTCATTTCAGGTTTGTCTTCATACTAAAACAATGAAACTTCCTGTGACTTATGTTAGGTTATTTCTTACTTCTACTTAGTCTAGCTGATACTACTTCCTCGTACCATTTTTTGTTTCTTGGTTGCCAATCAAACTATTGTACTCCTATTTTTGCTTTTATGTCAGGAGGTTCTCTTTTCATTCTATGGATCCATAGCGGCTCTCTCAATCCGTTGCCGCATATTCAATCTCCCAACCCATTACTGCACATTCAATTTCCCAACCTACTGCACATCCTCCCCCAGTCTTTCACCCCATTGACACAACACATTCACTTGTCAGTGCAGGTACTTGGAAACATAATTTCATGTCGCGCTCATGAAGATGTGGAATTTTAATAGTAAGTAGTTTTTTATTACTCTTTTGCTTTTTAATGTATCATAGTGTGATTAGTGATGTACATGAATATATACCTTCACCTAGCTCTTTTTTATAGAGCTGTTCGTGCTATATGGTGATGACCGCTTAGGTTCATGCTTTGGAACCATTTAATATTAATTTTGAAATTCAATTATTGTTATCCCTTTTCCTGGTTCGTTTGTACCTTGCACATTAGAAATTGCCACCTCAAAAAATAATTTGATTTTACACTACTTTTGTTGTAGGTGCCGCCTCTTTTCCTGGATGTACTCCCTGATCACTATATACTTGATAGTAAGCTAGTTGTTCAAGCAATTTTCTTAGTCTACTGATACCTAGAAAGCAGCTTCTTTTAGTTGACCAGCAGTTTCAATGTTTTGTTCAGCATGCATCTCCTCAGAGTCTATGGGAAATGATTTAATGTATCTCTTGTTTCACATCATCCACAAATTATACCTTGTTTTCTCTAGTAGAACCAGTCCATAGGAGAGATAAAAGACATCCCAGTCCCCCATTTAAATGGAAATTTTCTCTTCAGATCTCGAATCTATAACCATTTTTAAAGTTATTTTTTCATCCATTTCTCTCTTCAAAAGAGGAATTTCTTACCTTTCTCCGACAAAACAGTAAGTTACAGGGACACCAATGCCCTTGTGGATACTGAGGTGCTTTTAAACTATATCTCCATTACTTGAGAAGACTTTGTGCATATATGGAGGCTTATGATGGGGAACTTTTTTTTTAAAGAGTTCGATAGATCTTTAAATTACTCAGTTAAAAGCTTGCTGATATATGGAGGCTTATGCTGTTTTAGTACAAGTAATGCTTTGTTTGATTTTTCACATGCGTTTTTGTAAGGGTGTTGTGGAGGAAACTGAATTAGGAGGCATAGAGGATGATGAAGCTGCTGCTCTGGTTGGTGATCTTGGGAGTGATGATGAGGAATACAATTTTTCTTTCTTTGGAGGTTTAGAAGAGGTGCTAAAGATCTTGTTAAGAAGATGCTCGATCCAAATCTGAAGCGTTGTTTAACCGCCCAAGATGTACAGGGTAAACATCAAGTCTTTTGTACAATTGAATTTATATTATGTGATTGTTTCTTTGAATTATGATATTATTGAACCTTTCAATTACGTTGACAAGATAACAAAAGAAGTTAATTAATGATCCTATTTATAGAATATTGAAGGAGATGCTTTCAACTCTAAATTAGTTTTAATGTTTTACGAGCTATTAAAAATAATTTGGGAGAGAAGAGAGGGGTGGTTGATTTATGGTTTCCCTCTTGTGGAGTTATCAGCCGCTAGAAATTAGCTCAAAATCTAATTATATTAGTTTAAAAATTGAGAAACTATAAACCTGGATTATTATATGGCTATTTATAGCCAGAAGTAATATCATTCTAGCCTATCTTTTTGTGATATTTATAATCTCTTATCTTCATCTAGATAAGCTAATGAATGAAAACACATTCCCGTCTCATTACTTATTATAATTATTCAAACATAATAGCTAATCCTTAAATAATCTTGGAACGTAAAATGTCATGTAAAATCAACGAGGTGACAATCAAAACCAATTAGACTAATTGGCAAACTGTTTTTGACTTTCTGTTTCATCTGTTCCTTTTCTTTATACTGCTTCATTTCCTTATGGTTGTTTGATGTGTTCGATATTCCCATCTTGTGGCATTTGCCTTTGCCTGGTCACAATATACTTTGCAGACTCCATATTCTTCCTATCTCTCGTGCCTTCTTGTTTCATATTCATTACATGTTTCGTTGCCTGTCTTACTCCCAAACTTTTTGTTCCTTTTTAGGACAAAGGATGATGCAATGATGAGTCCATTGTGATTCTTCAGCCCCTAGACTAGAAAATCAGCAAAAACAGGATCGTTTAGTAGATGGAAGTTGTTATAAAGCTGATATTCTTATTCAAAAATACATCTGGTTAGAAGAAATTAGGATGATGACGGTGGATGTGGTTAGAAGAAATTAGGATTTTTGCTCTATTTTTTTAAAAAATACTTAATTTATTATTTGCCACGGCTTAAAACCGTGGTAAATAGTTATTTTAAAAAAATATCAAAATTACTTTTAGCCGGGGTTTAAAACCGTGGCTAATAGTCCGACTATTTGCCACGGCTGAAAGCCGTGGCAAATAGTTCATTTTAACAGTATTGAAAAGTTTTTGCCAGGGTCTAAAACCGTGGCAAAAGGTGAAGTTATTAGCCACGAGAGTATTTTTGTGGAAATACTATTTGCCACGGCCAATTCGTGGCTAAAAAACTTTTGTCACGCAACCTTTAGCCACGAATTTTTTTCGTGACTAGACCGTGGCAAAAACTCTTTAGCCACGGTTCTGGATTTTTTGCCAGAGCAATTTGCCCTGGCCAAAAGTCTGTTTTCTTGTAGTGAATGCATCGAATACAACTCGACGGAATCCAGCATATGCGTCGACATCATCTCGAAACAACTATGTGGGTGCGTCGAATTGCACTCAACGCAATCGATACCATGCTTTGAATGACTATCGATGGTACTGTGCAGGCACGTCGAATTACATTCGACGCAACTCTAAGAATGCGTCGACTTCTTCTCAACGTATGTTTCCTGCTCAAAGTCACCAAACATCTAAACCTCTCTTTATATCTACTCCTAGATGTTTTTGTTGTTCTAAATTAGGACATATTGCCAAACATTGCTGGCATAATAATGCAGCACTTCTTCACCTAAGGTAGTATACTGAAAGACCTTCTCATTCTTTCATCACTCCATATGATGATAGAAGAAAGAGACCTCAGCATGTTAGGGTCTATAATAATGGTTGATTTCCTGTGCAGAAGGGAGACTGTCCAATCACAAACCAGTAGAGGTATCTGGACAGTGGATGCTCCATGCATATGACTGGAGGAAAAGAATTGCTGGAGAATTTCAAGGCCAAGGAAGGGCCTAAGGAAATCTTTGGGTTTTCCCACTCTGGTCAAACCAAAGGATATGGTTTGCTTAGGATTGGGGAAGTCTCTTTTTCTAAGGTAGATTATGTTGAAGGACTTCAACATAATATGAGCATTAGCCAGCTGTGTGATGGGGAATACAAAGTTGTATTCACCAAGTCCTTGTGTCATATAGTTAGCACTAGAACTGACCAAGTAGTATTAACTGGTCTTAGGAAGGGTAAGGTCTATGTTGTAGACTTTGAGTACACAAAGTCTGAGATTTGCTTATTCAACTCTCAATTAGAGAACAGTGAGTTGTGGCATAGAAGACTTAGTCACCTTAATCTTAAGACAATTGCCAAACTCTCCAAGCTCAACCTAGTGAGGGGCTTACCAACTGGTAAGTTCGATAAAGATCATCTCTGTAGAGCCTGCCAACTAGGAAAGCAGATCAAGGCATTATTCAAACCAATTGGTAAGAATGATTCACCCAGAATCCTATTCCTGTTGCACATGGACCTATTTGGTCCTATCTCCACTCAGAGCTTAGCAGGTAAGTCTTATACTTTAGTCATTGTTGATGATTTTTCTAGATTCAGCTGGGTGTTCTTTCTAAATGCTAAGTCTGACACCTTCAAGATCCACTCAAGATTTATTAGACAAATTCAATCTGAATTCAACACCCAGGTTGCTGTGATCAGAAGTGATCATGACACTGAGTTTGAAAATCAGTTAATGTGTAGATTCTGTGAGGATGAAGGGATAAGACAAGGCTTTTCAGCTCCTAGAACCCCCCAACAAAATGGGGTGGTTGAAAGGAAAAAATTGAACCCTAATTGAATTAGGAAGGACATTATTGGCTGAATCCAACTTGCCTGTCCTTTTGGGCTGAGGCAGTAAATACTGCAAATTATGTTCTGAATAGAAGTCTCATCCACAAGACTAAGTTTAAGACTCCCTATGAGTCATTGAAGAAAAAGGCACCTATAGTCACTTACTTTAGAATGTTTTGGTGTACTTGTTTTATTCTCAACAATGGGAAAAGTCATCTTGCTAAATTTGACAAGAAGGCTGATGATGAGATATTCTTGGGATATTCCTCATCAAGCAAGGCCTATAGGTGCTACAATAAAAGCTCTCTCAAAATTGAGGAGCCTGTGCATGTAGTCTTTGATGAAACTAACATATTTTATAAGGGGAAGAAAACTTCCACCAGCACTGTTTTGTAGGAAGAAGATCAGTTTGCAGAACAAGGTGAAAGGCTGACCATCATTGACCATTCATCAATGTGTCAAGACAAGGGGAAACAGAAGATTGACACTGACTTAGATGAAGATTCTGCAGCAGGTGAAGAGGAAATCACGACAGCTGAGCTGCTAGCAACAGATACCATTCCAGTGAATGAGGATGATGTCCCCATTATCACTGAGCAAGTGATTCCTCAGGAAGAAGAGAGTCTCCAAGATAACTCAACTAGATCAAGGATGACCCTAAAGGATCGTCCTCCAACACAAGTTATATGAGACTTGACAGTGGGAGTCAAGACAAGGAGACAATATACAAATGAAACAATGCTACAATTCTTTCTCTCTCAATATGAACCAAAAAAGTTTGAAGAAGCGGACAGTAATCCTCACTGGATACCTGCTATACAAAAAGAACTGACTCAGTTTGAGAGGAACAAGGTTTGGACATTGGTTGAAAGACCAAAGAACTACACAGTCATTGGCACCAAATGGGTATTCAAGAACAAAATGGACTCAACAGGAACCATCATCAGAAATAAGGTCAAACTTGTGGCCCAAGGATACAGAAAAGAGGATGAGATTGACTTCAACCAGACAATTGCTCCAGTAGCAAGGTTAGAGTCCATCAGAATGTTTCTGGCATATGCTGCCCATATGAAGATCAAAGTCTATCAGATGGATGCAAAGAGTGCATTCCTCAATGGAACTCTTCAAGAAGTGTATGTGGAGCAGCCACCAGGTTTTGTCAATCTAACTTTTCCCTCTTATGTGTATAGGCTAGATAAAGCACTATATGGCCTCAAGCAAGCTCCAAGAACTTGGAATGAGACCTTATCCACTTTTCTTCTGGAACACTCCTTTGAAAGAGGGAAAGTGGATAAAACCTTTTTCACAAGAGCACATACAAATCAGATGTTACTTGTACAAATATATGTAGATGACATCATATTTGGATCTACTGATCAATCTCTCTGCAAAAAGTTTGCCTACCTATGGCAGTCAAGATTTGAAATGAGTAGCATGGGGGAATTATCCTATTTTCTTGGTCTTCAAGTAAGACAAAATGCAGATGACATTTTTATATCCCAATCCAAATATACCAGAGAACTCATCAAGAGGTTTGGGATGGAAAATGCCTCTGTTATGAAAACCCCCATGACTACCAATGATGTTTTGTATAGAGATGAAAAAGGTAAGTCCTTTGATCAAAAGACTTACAGAGCAGCCATTGGCTCTCTTCTCTACCTAACAGCTATCAGACCTGATATAATGTTTGCTACCTGTATCTGTGCAAGATTTCAGGTTGACCCAAAGGAATCCCACATGAGTTCCGTCAAAAGAATTCTCAGATATCCGAAGGGTACTCCTGAGCTTGGCTTATGGTATCCAGCTGAATCTGGATTTGAATTAGTTGGTTATTCAGATACAGACTATGTTGGATGCAGGCTGGATAGAAAAAGCACTTCAGGAACATGTCAATTTCTAGGTGCTAGACTGATTTCATGGTTTAGCAAGAAGCAAACCACAGTCTCCACTTCTACAGTTGAAGCTGAGTACATAGCTGCAGGAAGCTGCTGCTCACAAATATTGTGGATGCAAAATCAGTTGTTGGATTACAACTTCTCCCTTAACAATTCCACAATATATTGTGACAGCTCTAGTGCCATTTCAATAACTTCCAATCTTGTTCTTCACAACAGAACTAAGCACATAGAGATAAGACACTACTTTCTCAGGGATAATGTGGAGAAAGGTAAGATCAACCTTCAATACATATCTACTGACACTCAAAGGGCTGACATCCTCACTAAGCCACTTGATGAAAGTAAGCACAAGTTCTTCATTAATGCACTAGGAATGCTTGATGGAGCACTATAGGTCACACTTATTATGTATAATGATCAATTTTCAATAAAAAGTTATTGCTGGGAAAAACAGTAAAAAAAATTGAAGAAAAACAAATTGTTTAACCAGAGCTGCGTCGAATTTAAATCAACGTACCGTCGACTTCTACTCGACGTCAACTTCGAGAGCATTATGGGACAGGTAAGGCGAATAACACTCAACCTAATGTCAAATACATGTCGACGCTTACGTCGACATCATAATTGATGCTTATATTTCAAAGCCACGAAGACTTCATCTCGACGTAGCGTTGACTTGACAAAACGCGCACCCAGGACATATTTGACTTCTTGTCAACGCCACTTCGAATATGACCCTAAGTTGCGACGATTCATCTATTCAAAGCAACTTAGGACGTCAACTTTATTGTGCTCTTCGAATTTTCTCCCTCTTGCTCTCCCTCTCTTTCCCTTCTACGTCTCTCTCTGTTTCGTGCAGGTACTCGCAGGACCGCAATGACGTCTCCCCAAGACATTGCTGATGCGATTGATCAAAGCCATGGAGACCCTTCTTTCACACTTCAGCTCCCTCTATCTTGACTTCTCTAAAGTATATTACAGGAAGATCAGTGCTCAACATCGAAGGCTGCAGTCTCTCAATGTTGAAATCAAGGACCTAGATGACAGAGTAAGGTCTGAGAGTATCTCTGCTGGTGCTTTTATATCCTTATTAAATGATATACAACAGGGGGAGAAATATGTCAGCAGGTCTCCTCAAGGATGTGTGTACAAATCTCTCCATGACTCAGTGTACACCACATCATTGACTCTCTTATTTGTTTCTGAAGGGGAGCCAACCATCACATCTAGGCTGCAACTTGAAAGCTCAACAACTCAGGGGGAGTCAACCCCTTCAAGGATCCTGCCACCGGCACAGGGGGAGTCCTCAATTCAGGGGGAGATCCCTTTAATCTCAGATGATCAGGTTTACTTAAAGACTCTGCAGGAGTTCCAGGTAGACATTGAAAGACCCATTCTTGATGCACTTGCATTCATGGTGCCTTCTGAAGATTCTACAACAACACCTTCCCCAATCAAGGTGGTTGAGCAGGATTTTGTCTCATCTGATCCTGCTCCAGCTCAGCTTCCACCCCCAGTTCAGCCTCCATCTTCACCTACCCAAATTCAAACAGCTAAACCAATTCTTCCAACACCTGTCTTCAGAGGAAGATCTCCATATAGAGGAAGAGGGGGCAGAGGGAAGCTACCTATTTGGGAAAGGTACTCAAAAGAGGAAAGAAAGGAATACAAGAAAAATAAATCCTATCACAAAAAAATATGAGAGGATTGAATTCCCAGAGAATACAATGAAAATCTACACTGATCCAAAGCTCTACAAAACCTTAGAGGACATTGGTGATAGA
Organism: Dactylorhiza incarnata; assembly: GCA_033032865.1. Lineage (NCBI taxonomy): Eukaryota > Viridiplantae > Streptophyta > Magnoliopsida > Asparagales > Orchidaceae > Dactylorhiza > Dactylorhiza incarnata. The sequence continues at coordinate 5,443,652 of JAWHQI010000013.1, forward strand.
GACAAATATGAGTATGAAGCAGCTCAAAAGGAAATTGAGGAAAAGAGAAAAAAGTTTATTGATATTCTGCAGAGAGGAAAAGAAGTTGTTGAACAAGAGGAGTTGGCAAAAGCAATCCCCATCAAAACCTCCTTGTTTGTCCCCACTGAGTACATTACAAAAAATCCCCAAGCTAAGATGTTGGAGGAAATAGGCCAACTTCACAGAAGGGGTGTTGGATGTATTCCAGAGGATACAGAGGAGCCAACTCAGAAGACAAAGAAAGGAGAACTGTTGGATCGATAGACGCCCTTAGAGGGGGGGGGGGGGGGGGGGTGAATAAGGGAATAAAAATTCTTTTTAATAATGTTATGAAAATTTCTAAATTGTTTTATAATAGGAGAAAGGCAAAATAACAATTTAGCTAAATTAAGAGAATATCATAATTTCCAAGTTTAGAAATAAGTACTAAATTGTTTTATGATGAAAGAGATTGAAATAAACAATTTAGATAAAGTAATTAAAATTGAAAACTTAGTAACCAATATTTTAAAGATTATGTCAAAGGAGAAAAATCAAGTAAACACAAATAAAGACATGATTGTATTTATATAAAATGTGTTTACATAAATTTGATTTCAATATCGCTAGAAATCGGAGGCGTACAAATGTAAATATCTTTTCCTTTTCTATACTGACTTGTATCCCCACAAACCGGTTGGCTTTAGTCTATCCTTCCCCGGATAAGGCCTCAAGCCGCTCTAGTCAATCCTTCCCCGGATATGGCCTCGAGCACCCCTAGATCTAATCACCTAGAACTAGTCGCCAACACAAGGTGAATTCCTCCTTAAGTCCTACCCAGACCTAGTCTCCAACACAAGGCGAATTAACTAAACGATTACAAAAAGTTTGAAATGAAAATAAAGATAACAATAATAAAAACTCCCTATATGAGATCTCTGAAGATGAGGATGAAGGATCGATGTAGTATGAGCGAGGTCGAAGCGATCGTCCTTCGGATGTAGCGTGGCGTAGTCCTCCTCCAGAATTCTCCTTAAGCTTTTTGTGGGAGATCCATCTTCAGCAGCATAACATCAATAGAATTGTGGCACAAGCAATCTATCTGGGATGGATAGCAAAATAGAGAAAGAGTCCATCAATTTATAGAACTTGAAGATAGCGTCTGCGGTAGTACGTAGCGCCTGCGGTAGTACGTAGCGCCTGCGGTAGCGTTCGTGTGGAGCGGTTGCGAAACCGTCGGCCGCGTGGCGCTGTGCACGAACTTGATTTAGCTCCAGGCGGTTGCGCTAGCGCTGGTGGTAGCGCTAGCGCCTGCGTTAACCACTAACGTTGGCGTTAGTGCAATCTTCCAGATGTTTGAATTCAGCTGCTTTCTACCTGTGGAGTATTGCACCTATAGTTTCTGCACACTATAAATACACGATAAGCAAGATCAAATACAATTTGGGATTTGTTATTCTCAAACAAAGGGATGTGACACACATGTCCAACAATCTCCCCCTTTTGATAATAACAAATCCTCTTAGCAAGAAATCAACATTAGTGTTTATAGAATATGATAAGCATGATAAATAGTGCAACTATAGAATATGATAAGCATGAGAAATGTGCATACTCCCCCTATCTTAATGCTCCTCCTACATAAATGCAATTTATGTTTTACTCCCCCTAAATAATAGATTACATGAATTATTCTCCCCTTAATCGTCTATATTTCTCTTATATAGATTTCTTCAATCAATCTCCCCCTTTTGGTATTATCAAAAGAAGGTAGGGTGAGGGTAGTAAGGAGACATTCTTTAGGCTAGTTATAAATCATGATCGAGTTTTTGTAATATATGAAATGATAAAGAGTTCAAGCATAATATTGAAGAGATTTCAAATAAATAGATAAGAGTTTTAAACAAGCGAAAAATTATAAGAAACATCTTTTTGTAAGAAAAAAAATCATAAGTATAAATTTTGGAGTTTAAGTTCAAAATGTAAAGATGTTGTAACCTTTTGAAAATCTCATAGTTTTACATAAAGATACCAAACATGAGATGAACATATTAAAAAGGGAATATACTACAATGTTACTTAATTTTAAGTTCAAGAGATACCAAAACATTGTAGAGATCATGCTAGGTTATCTAGTGCATTTTTTATATAAAGAGTAGTATAGATAAAGCATTAGAATCCAATACTCATGAGAAGAAGTGTTATGAAAGATAATGATATGCACAAAAGTGTATTTTGGGCAATGTTAACAATTGATTTAAATCACAAAATACAAGACATATGTAGAGTAAAGTGCACAGTAAAACACAAGTAAATTAACTTCCACACACTTTAATGCACATTATTTTATAAAAAATGGTGTATTAATCAAGGGTTGCACAAGACACTTTACTATTCTATCCAAGGTGCTCAATCTCACAATGCTTATGAAGACTTATCAGGAGGTTCAAGTAGTGCTTGGTGGAGTTATATTTGTGTACATATATAATTTTTTGTTCACATTTGTGAGACAACATTCTTCGAATACACTTGTTTTGCAAACCCAAAAATTTTAAACTTAACCACTTTTCTAAATTTCACAAGTGCAATTCAAATGTAGTGTAGGTAATAAATTTATGCAAGTTGTAATTCATTGTACAAATACAATACACAAGCAAACATTTTTAGATTTAAACACACATGTTAATTACCAAAATAAGTGAGTGAAAAGTATCATTATCAATCATAATACATTTACTCATACTTATAATAGGCATGCTAAGTTTGGTTCTACACATATTTTTCAATACAATTGATGCACTTTAAATAGATATATCAAAGCATGATAAACAAAACAATGTTCATAGTAATTTGAAGGAATAAATTTTAACATTGTAAATAATTCTAAATAATAGAATTCATTCATGCTTGATATTAGCAATAAAGATCATACAGTTTTTTTGTTGTTGTTTTAAAATTTTTTAATAAGATAAAAACAGAAAATCACAAAAACATATTTTTGTATTTTTAAATTTTGAACTTTTGTAGTTGATTTTTCATAATATGAATAAGACAAATCTCAAAAACATATTTTTGTATTTTTTGAATTTTGAACTTTTGTAGTTGATTTTTCATGATATGAATAAAACAAAAATAACAAATGTTAGAAATACAAAATTAAGTAGTACATATAAACTAACATATTTGTAAAGATTCTATGAAATTTTGAAAAACAGGAAAATCACAAACCCACGCTAGCGCCAGCGCTAGTGCTAGCGCTGGAAACAGTACATGATTTTTTGAGAATTTTAAAAATCTGATTTTTGATATTTATTAAGTGTCCTTAGAGTAGTCTTATGCAAAAATTTTGTAATTTTTGGAGATGTCTTGATTGCTTAAATTTGCATAAAACTTCAGCTTTTTCAAATACATGTGTTTTACAAAAACATGTAGGCTCAAAAATATAAATTATGCAAACACAAGAGGATAATTTTTTATTAAACAACCCAAAATATGCATGATTTAAACGATAAGTAAATAAAATGATCATGCAAAGAATAATATAAGTATGTCCTAAGATTAAAAATCACCCTGACTAAATGTCTACACCCTAGCCCCGTACTAAGTGACGGATAGACATGAGGAGTTGCACATATGCCGTAGGTTGGGGTGTTAATCCCATATGCACACACTAGCGAACGCTCAACCTAGAACTCTTTCCCCTCAGTGTCTCGCAAGACCCCACTGGAACCATCCCCGGTTAAGGACAAGACATGACTTAGAGGTTAGGTCTCTAATGCATACAACCATACGCCCCTGCTATTGTGAGATATGAAGTCATAGGTGAATAATCCTTGGACAACCTATGCTTTTAAACTATGGGTTGATTTATAAACTATGGGTTTTGTTTAATGTGATGAGGTATATAAAGCCGCATAGTTTTTCTACTTTTATGAGATGACGATATGAGATAACTAGCACAATTACTAATATTCAATTAGTGACAATGCTAGTATGATGAGTTTTGGGTTTAATGTCATGTCATAAGATTTATATTAATATTGCATGTATTCCAAAATAGAGTTTCAAATTATAGATCTAGGATAAAGTGACGATTTAGTTTGATTTATTCTTTCATTACAAAGTTGATTCTAGAGTCTACAAATATGAAAGATACATGCAATCACTAGCAAAGCAAATCAATACATCAAATAATGTAAAGAAAACATTATTCATATTTTTATCATAAGATTCATAATTCCTAGGTGATAAACATTATTGTTTTGAGATATTTCTTGATAAAACATGAATTATGATTTATGATTATAGAGAATTTTGCATAGAATATATGTTAGATCATCATGATGAATGTGAATTCTATTCTTTCTAAATTTATGACAAAATGATTTGGCGATTTTCTTTTGAATAAGCATGTTTGATTTGTAAGTTTAGAAAAATGATGATCATCCAATCATATAAAAGACAAAGATCACATATACAAAGTTTTGAAATTTATAAGATTGCTTTCAATAATTGAATTTATTGATCTTTGGTTTTGCATGATAATATATGATTCATGATACAATATTCATATATATTCTAATGATTAATCCATAAACTATGTGTTTGTTGGAATTTTAGTATTCTATTTATGATTTCAAATCACATAGTTATCATGAAATTTGAATAACATTGTAAGTGTTATACCTATCATAAATATATAAGCATAAACGAAGAAATGATGATAGGATGATGATTTTGAATGCAATGTTATTACATAGGATTAATGGAGATAATGTTGCATGTAATATGAGAAGTTTTCAAATTAATTTTCTTTAGACCTAGAATGAAATGATTAAACTTTTGATTTGATCTTAATGATACAAGATGATTCTAAGGTCTAAATTACATGCAAACAATGGTGACACACATCACACACATAATATCTAAATTAATATATGAAATAATTATACTAAGGATAGCATGTGATGAAAAATCCATAAACACAAAAATTTCCAAATCAAGCAAACTAAGATAGCTTTTAAAACGGAGTTGAAATTGGGCAAATTGACAGCACCAAACGAACTCAAATGGGCAAGCCTAGTTCGTCGCTGGATGGAGATTTCTGTGCTCTTTCCGAAAATATATTAAACGCGAAAATCGGACGAGCGGATCAAAAGATATGTCTGTTTGAAGTTTTGATCGTAAACTCGCATTTTTGAAAGATTAAACATGCGTTTAGATGAATTTATGTTTTCAATTTTTCTAGATAATATTCTTCATTATAAGGGCTATCATATGCAGCAAACAAAAATAGAAAAGAATAAAAAATGTTGCACATTTTAATTTTTAGTTTAAACCCTTTAATAAACCATTTAAATCCATTCATTAAAATAATTTCATTAGTCTTGATTATAATTTCAATATTCAATTTATGATGATAATTCAAGACATTTATGAGTAAAGGATTTAAAAAGGATAAAGAACAACAAAGATAAGAGATTGATCATTTTTAAAATCATATGACTTTATATTCAATCCAATTTAATTTGATTTGATAAACATTATGCTTAATATGTGAAAGTCATATTTCATGATATATAAAGTGATCATAGCATGTTTGTTCAAAAAATAATAAAAAATAAACAAAAGAAAAGAGATAATAAGCATATCATGAAGTAGAGTAATGATATTTCATTTTCTTAATAGTTTCTACTTCATGCATTTGAAATATACTAAATGATAAGAGATTTATGTATCCAAAGTTGACCATGTGTAATGGTTCCTTTGGATACCCAAATATGACATGATGATTTTTTAAGAGACAAGGATAAATGAGCCTTTTCAATTAAAGTTGATGTGCCATTTTTCTTTATGGGTCTCCATTCATACCTTGATTGTTTATCTTTTAAATTCATATTATGATTATGTGACATCTTTATATGATTATATTTGTTTGAAAAATAATTCATTTGCGATTTATGTTTATTCAAATTATTTTTCAAAATAGATTGATGTTGATAATCATAATGAATTTTATTATATGGATTCTTTGAAAGTTTATAAGAGTGATTGTCTTTCTTTAGAATTGAATGTTGAAAGAGTGGGTTACAATAAATTTTAAATGATTGAGTCTTAATTTGATGATTTTCATTTCCACTCTTTCTTATAGACATACTCTTATAATATGAAGGATAATATTTATAGTTTGATTTTCATGAAAAAGAGTTTTTAAATTTGAGTAATGATTGAAAATATATTGAGACTTATAATAGTGACTCTTAAGAATTTTGTGAGGGTCATAATTCTTTTTGAAACTAAACTCCTTTTGAGTTGATGTATGAAAATGATCCTTTTTAGAAATGATTTTGTAAGTTAATTTATCTTTGTTATTCAAACTCTTATGATGAAAGTCATTACTAGAAATTAGAACTTTTTCAACAAAAGATTTTAATTGTCTTAACTTACAAGTTAAAGCACCATTTTTAAATATCAAATTTTCATTATGCTTTTTTAGAAACTAAGAGCCCTTTTTCAATATCCTTGAATTTTCCTTTTAATAGATTGCAATCAAAACAAGAAATAAGAATTTTAACTAAAGAGCATGAAAGAGAATTTAACACATCAATATTTGATTCTACGTTATCGTTTGCTTTTAAAGATTTATTTTCTAAGCGTAATTTGGAATTAGCAATTTTTAACTTTAATATTTTACGTTTAGCAATTTTAAGCATACGAGATGTAGAAATAGAATTTGTTACAAAAAGAGAAGTTTTTGATTTTCTTACATTGCTATGGGATGAGGCAAGATTTGAACCAAGGGTTCCTTTGACATCTTCTTCGCATTCCTCTTCCATAGTTGAATTTCCGTCTTCTCTTTTGCTTGATGTGTTGCCAATAAATGAGTCCAATATTGTGACGTTGTATTCTTCTTCCTCCAAGCATAAGTCCTCATCAGTGGAAGGAATTGCTCTTGTTCATTATCTGTGGAAGGAAGACAATAAGAATTCTCAAGAAATTTTCAAACTTCATAAGCAGTAGGAAGTGTATAAATAAGTTTGAAAATATTTTGATCTAATGTACAATATATACTATTCATTGATTTGGCATTTAAAAATATTTCATTTTTATTTAAAATACTCGGGGGCATTTTAATTGTAATATTCCATACTTCAATATCCAAAGATTTAAGAAATTCTTCCATAAGAATTTTCCACCCATTATAATTTTTGCCTTCAAATAAAAGTGGTGCCAAAGATTTTTCATTTATATAAAAGTTTTTCCCAATAGTAGAAGCGAGATCATGAGACGCCATTATTCCCGGTTTTTAAGCCGTTTGGAATAACCTAGCTTTGATACCACTTGTTGGATCGATAGGCGCCCTTAGAGGGGGGGGGGGGGGGTGAATAAGGGAATAAAAATTCTTTTTAATAATGTTATGAAAATTACTAATTTGTTTTATAATAGGAGAAAGGCAAAACAATAATTTAGCTAAATTAAGAGAATATCATAATTTCCAAGTTTAGAAATAAGTACTAAATTGTTTTATGATGAAAGAGATTGAAATAAACAATTTAGATAAAGTAATTAAAATTAAAAACTTAGTAACTAATATTTTAGAGATTATGCCAAAGGAGACAAATCAAGTAAAGACAAATAGAGACATGATTGTATTTATATAAAAGGTGTTTACATAAATTTGATTTCAATATCGCTAGAAATCGGAGGCGTATAAATGTAAATATCTTTTCCTTTTCTATACTGATTTGTATCCCCACAAACCGGTTGGCTTTAGCCTATCCTTCCCCGGATAAGACCTCAAGCCGCTCTAGCCAATCCTTCCCTGGATATGGCCTCGAGCACCCCCTAGATCTAATCACCTAGAACTAGTCGCCAACACAAGGTGAATTCCTCCCTAAGTCCTAACAGACCTAGCGCCAACACAAGGGGAATTAACTAAACAATTACAAAAAATATGAAATGAAAATAAAGATAACAATAATAAAAACTCCATATATGAGATCTCTGAAAATGAGGATGAAGGATCGCTGTAGTATGAGCGAGGTCGAAGCGATCGTCCTTCAGATGTAGCGTGACGTAGTCCTCCTCCAGAATTCTCCTAAGCTTTTTGTGGGAGATCCATCTTCGGCAGCATAACTGCAATAAAATTGTGGCACAAGCAATCTATCTGGGATGGATAACAAAAATGAGAAAGAGCCCATCAATTTATAGAACTTGAAGATAGCGCCTGCGATAGTACGTAGCGCCTGCGGTAGCGTTCGTGTGGAGCGGTTGCGAAACCATCAGCGACGTGGCGCTGTGCACGAACTTGAGCTAGCGTCAGGCGGTAGCGGTAGCGCTAGCGGTAGCGCTAGTGAAAGTGCACAGTTAACCTCACTAGAATTCTCTAGAGGGGGGGAGTGAATAGAGATTAAAAATACTTTGTGTAATTATATATATATATATGTAATAATCACAGATTTAAGCTTCCCACACACCAACAAGAATTAATCAAGTAAAGAAGAAAAATAAGAAGAAAATCACAGCACAACACAAGGAAATATAGTGGTTCCCCAAACTTTGAGTAGTCCACTCTTCTACCCCCTTGGTAGGAATTCACTAACTTGCACTGAGTCTTTTGATAAGGAGACTCTTAGAACCAGACTGAGTCTTTTGATAAGGAGACTCTTAGAACCACTACAACTGAATTTTTTTGAAGAGAGATTCTAAAAACTCTTTTACACAGTTTGAAAATGAAATAAGAATAAGAAGAAGAAGTAGAACAAGTAGAAGAACAGAGATCAATATAAGAAGGAATCTTCTTCCTAGCAAGAAGATTAGAAGCACAAGTATAGTGAATATGATCTCTCTTCTATAGTGAGAAGGAGATTGTAAGTTTTTCTCTCTTTTGTGAGAGCTTTCAGAATTTGCAGCAGAATGGCTTGAGAAGATGAAGACTTTTTCTTTGCTGCAGCACACTATCTCTTTTCTCAATTTTCTCACTCTTCACTTGGGAGCTCTTCCCCTTTTTCAAATGTATATGGTGGATCACTCTTCACTTCTTATCATTCTCTGCCGACCTCCTTCTTATTTATAGCTCTGTTTAAAATATATTGCTAAAAGGGAATAATCAATTAGCAGACACAGAAATAGAAAGAGATAAGAGTTTCCATAATCAATATTTCTGTAGAAGGAAAAGAACTCATTCTGATTTCAAATAATATCCATAATAATCTTAATCAAATAAGTCAAGAATCAAATAGAAGGAAAGGTTGATTCAGAACGGCTATAAAAGAATAATATCATTCCATAAAAATTAGATCTACAGAAAGAAGGAAAGAGATCTGGCGTGTTTTTGAATTACTTATAGATATCGACGTGCGTTGATTACTATTCGACGTAAACGTCGATTTCATCCTGGATGGACGTCGAGAGGAGAATAAGGAAGGTGCGTCGACAAATGTGCGTCGACTTTATCAAATGCGTCGACTAGAAGTCAGAGGTACGTCGACTATGATTACGTCGAGTTCTTCTAAGAGTAACTTCGACTCATTCTGAGAGAAACGTCGACTATATTTCGACGTTGCGTCGAATACTATTCGACGCATATTTACTTAGCCTAATTTTTCATACTTAGAATTTATGTTCTACTCAATTCTAGGGGTTAAGATAAATCATTTCCCCAACAGCTAGCGCTTCCGTTAACCACTAACGCTGGCGTTAGTGCATTCTTCCAGATGTTTGAATTCAGCTGCTTTCTACCTGTGGAGTATTGCACATATAGTTCCTGCACACTATAAACACGCGACAAACAAGATCAAATACAATTCGGGATTTGTTATTCTCAAACAAAGGGATGTGACACACATGTCCAACAAGAACAACTTCCTGTGAAGAAGAAGAAGATAATGTTCAAGACTGCTTCAGTCTCTGGTAAACCTCAATCAACCTTTCTTGTACCAAATCCTGATGGGGACTCAGAGTCAGATGATCTAGAGTTGGAAGTCATAAACATGTTGACAACAAAAGTTATTGGTCTGGGTTTCACATTAAAAGATGTTCACCCTGAAACAGAAAGTGACATGGAGAAGTTGTTCAAAGGTCATGAAAGAATATAAAAGAATCCAGATAAGGCAACTCCTGCAAACTTTAAATATGTGGAAAGAAAATTCAGAAAGGTCTATGAGGCCTTATCTACTTTTCTGAAAGGAAGGAAGTAGATTTATATTTGGGTAAACTATGATAAACTCATGTGATAATTAATCAGATGCATTCATGTTTACTAGTTCATCCAGTTATTTATTCTATGTCTAAGTTGTCTTGAATATATTTTCTGATTATGTCAAAGGAATATGTAAAATCACTTTAAACAATCTGTAAAATTTGTTAAGATAAATAGGGGGAGATTGTTGGGAAAAACCCCTTTGATTTAACTTAACAAATTACCTAAAGTGATTTTATCTCTTAGGATTCAATTACCCATTACATAGTGAGGGTAATTTGGTCATTAGATGTCTTAGGATATCACACACAACTTGGGTGTCAAAGACCAGATCAAGACAAGCAGAATTTGGGTTAAGTTAACAATTGCGTCGAATAGAAATCGACGCAACATCTGTCGAAGCCATTTGAAGTCGACGCAACATCGACTACAATTCGACGTAGATGATGAAGTTCAGAGTCAAGCCTTCCACTCGATGGTTACGTTGATAAGTAATCGACGCAACATCGACAGTAGAGCTCAATCAGAGCAAGAATGAATTCGAAGCTGCTTTTACAAGAACTTGAAGGTGCGTCGATAAGAGAGAAAGAGAAATCGACGCAACGTCGAATATAGTCTGAAAAGGAAATTTTCATCTATCATTTTGGAACTCTCTCTCAAGGCCCATAATACTGAAGACCGTTCTACAACGGCTCATTTATTGCCTAGAATAGAAAGAAGCAATAAAGAAGACAACAAAAGCTTTCTTGGAAAGGATCAAGACAGTTGGTAGACGGGTCGAGAACAAATGAGGAAAGGAAGAGAAATTGTCCAGGCCAATACCTTTTCAGCACACTCTAAAAGAGGAAACAAATTCAAATTAATGGATGGACAATAAATAAGAAGATCAGAGAGAAGAAACTAGAGCATTCAATACACATTCAAATTCTGTCGATTGGGGTTCTCCTTCTTGTTCTTCCTCCTGAACCCTAGAAGACAGTGAAGAACAAATACTGCTCTCTCTCAGCACAGTAAAAATAGAAGTCTTATTTGCATCAAAGATCATACAACAACCAGATTTGAATAGAAGAAACTGACAGGATCTGAATCTCATAACCTCAGAAATCATCTATATCAAAAGCAAGGGTTCATCTTTAGCAGATCCAGAAAAGAGAAAATTGAAGCAGAAGGCTTCATCATAATTCTGATAGGAGAATTCATTTCCCTACTTCTTTCTCCTTTCCTTCACTTTTCTCAACAGTAAAAGAGTTTTAAGAATCCCTCTTCCAAAGGATTTAGTGGTTCAAGATCTACTTATCAAAAGATCTGGTTGGTTCAAGATCTCCTTATCAAAAGATCTGGTTGGTTCATGATCTCCTTATCAAAAGATCAGTAGTTCTAAGAGTATCCTTATCAAAAGACTTAAGGCACAGGTGGTAGAAGAGAGGACTACCCATATTTTAGGGAACCTCTATAAAATTTTTGTGTTTGTGTTGTGCTTTAAAGTGCTGTCCCAATTTTCTTTCTTAGCATTTTTATTTCCTGCAATAATTATTCTGCCCGTGTGTTGTTTGTGAGCATAATTCCTTAGTTTGTTTTATTGTCTACACAGTTAGGATAGAAATATTTTAAATCTCTATTCACCCCCCTAGAGGATTCTCAGAGGAACACTATGCACTTTCACTATCAAGGGTATTTTGTTGATGTGCCTGCAAGTGGAAGTAGGCAAATCAGGAAAGGTAAAAGACACTCTGTTGACCTGGAAGAGCAAGAAGCTAAGAGGAGGAGAATGAAGGAAGTTAAGAAAAATCCTAACTTTGAAGAGTGGAGCCCTTGCTCAAGGGATATCATTCTGAACACTTGGAATCAATACCCGCAGGGAAAACATGATAGGGGCACCTTCTATAGCTCAGAGGAATGACAAAAATATGAAATCTGTGAAGCTGGTAGAAGGGATTACTGGAACAAGATTAAAATGGGAGAAACCACAGTGCCTGCTCATGCACCTCTAAGATATCACCCCAAGCTCTATAACTACTTTGAGAGACAAAAACAGAAACAGGCTGAGGCGGTGCAATCAAAGAAGGTAGGATCTTCTGGTAAAGGCAAAGATGTTCAAAAGGATTAAAAAGAAGAAGGATTCTATAAATCACTTGCACACTTCTATACTTTACATTTGTGAATCTGATATATACTGTTAATGTATTGGATTGTTATTAATACATGCAGTGATCAAATGCCTAATTTATTGTTAATCATTATATTTGAATAGTAAGGCATATCTATACTTATAAGTTCTAACTTCTTCAAATATGTGGAGATTGTTGGGTATTGTGCCTTCAATGTCTCTAGATTTGGAGAAGGAACACAAATATAGATAAGCTAGTTTGTCTTTGATGTTTTGTTTAAGTTCATTTTATGACATATGCATCAAAGCTACATCATCAGTATGTAATCGATTAAAGTAATGAAATTAACTAAGTAAAATATTGTCTTGAGACTTAGCAGAAGAATCGTGGAGAAAAGTATCATATCGTCAAAATAGTTTTGACGATATCGTCTTGAAGATTGTAGAAAGTTTATCGTAGAAAAAGCCAAGTTCAGATATCGATGACATCGTCTTGAAGAAAGTTTATCGTGGAGAAAGCTAAGTTCAAAATATCGACGACACCATCTTGAAGAAAGCTTATCGCGGATAAAGCTAAGATGTCTCTACGATGTCGTCTTGAAGAAGAAGTTCAACCTTGAAGGCTAAAAAGATATAACTCCTTACTTCATAAAGAAAGGTTTATATGAAAAAACATCGACTTGAAGACTTTATATCGTCTGGAAGATCAAGATGATATCGTCTTAAAGAAAGACAGACAACCTAAAGAATAATTCTAAGTCCAAATGAAAGTAACATCTCGACGATGTCGTCTAGAAGAAGTGATATCGTTCTGATATTAAATAGAGTCGTGAAGAAGGAAGAATATCGACGATATCGTCATGAAGTATATATGGCGTATACACGGATCAAGATGACATCGTCTTGAAGGATTAACATCATATTGACAGATTAGAAAGCAGCATTTAATGCACAGACTTTCTTGGAAATTGATATTCAGGAAATGGGCACGCCGTCTATCTTGCGCACAAATCAAGGAGCAGTAAATGATATATTCTCTACAGAATATAGCCGTTACACAGTATTTAAGAAAGAGATTTATTATTTCTATATTCTGCAAGTTCCAAGAAAGACTAGTAATTATAATAAAGAATTGTCAATTCTGCAATACAATTTCAAACGGGAAATTGATTATGGAATAATCAATAAGGGGTTTTATGCAAAATTGCAGAGCATATAAAAGAAGATAATTTTATCTACAACAATATACTTGCTTAGTAATTCTCTCAAGCTTTATTCTCACACATATTTCCTAAAGAGAGAAAGAAAAGAATCAACAAAAAGAAGAAGTCTTCATTGCTGTTGTGCTGTGAAGATCTACAGAAGATTCTAAAGAAAGGATCATTGATCCACAAGATCTTTGGACTTATTGCCACAAGAAGAAGAAGATCTGTGATTCAGGCCTTCATTTCTGAAGTCTTCTCTTCTACAACAACATCTCTGTATTACATTGTAGGACTCTTTGTGAGTCTGAGCTGATAATCTAGTGATAAATCTGAGTTGGTAGGGTTCTTGTTGAACCTGAGTTTTGGTAGGATCTTGCTGAAGATCTGAGTTTGTAAACTTGTAAAGTCTGAGCTTTGTAAAGTTCTGTGAGAACCTGAGTTGTAAGATCTGATTATAGTGAAAAAATCTAAGTTGGAGAAGTTGTCTAGTCTAACACACTGCTAGATAGATGGGAGGGACGGTGGACTACCTCTAGACACATTGTCTAGTTGGGAACCATTATAAATCATTGTGTGTTTTCTGTGATGCTTATGTGCTGTGATTGATAAACTATTAAAAAACAAAGAAATCTGAAAACACCTAATCACCCCCTCTAGGTGTAGTTTATAGTTTTCAGATGTTGATAATAGCGGCCTCCATGCAGGAAAAATGAAAGTTTTTATTATCCCAAGACCAAATGAAAAAAATAATATTTGCGTCTCTATCAATATTCACAAGGACGCCTGGAACTTCAACACAACCTATCCATCATTCTTGCAGAAAGAGGAAAGATCACTAATATTTGATACAAAATATTAGTTTCGCCTCCCTTGAGAGTCTATCAAATTTTTTTTCTCCATTCTTATCTCTATCAATTTCTCTCTAAACATTCTCTAAGAGCCCGTTCGTTTGGACGGAATTGGAATTTGATATTAGAATTCGATATTGGGATTCGATATTCAGAATTGGAATTGGTCTAATTCCAATACCAGCGTTCGCCTAATAAATAATATAGGTGAATATTGTAGAATTGATCAATTCTTTTGTTCGTTTGTTAAATAAAATTCAATCTAAGAATTAGAAAATATTACGAAAAAATTAATATTTTTTAACATATATAATAAAAAATGCGCCTGTTGAAAAAAAATGCACGCACGGGCACAAAACGCGTGCCCGGACAAAAAACACGCGCTCGGGCGCAAAAAGCGCGTAAGGGCAAAAAACTCGCGCCCTTGCGCAAAACGCACACCCCGACGAAAATACGTGCATCCGGGTGAAAAATACATGCCAGGGAGAAAAACGCGCGCCCAGGCGAAAAACATGCGCCCGGGAGAAAACGCACGCCTAGGCGAAAAATGCGCGCCCAGGCGAAAAACGCGCGCCCAGGAGAAAAACGCCGCCCGGGCGAAAAACGGGCGCCCGGGCAAAAAATGAGCGCCCAGGCGAAAAACACGCGGCCGGACGAAAAATGCGCGCACGAGCGAAAAATGTCTGCCCTGACGAAAAACACCCCCCCTGACAAAATACGCCCGCCCGTGAGACAAAACGGGCACTCGGGCAAAAAAATGTGCGCCCAGGCAAAAAATGCGCGCCCAGACCAAAATTGCACGCCCAGGCGCAAAACGCACACCCCGGCAAAAATACACGCGTACGAGCGTAAATACATGCCAGGGCGAAAAACGCATTCCTGGGCGAAAAAGTTGCGCCAGGGCGAAATACGTGCACCCGGGCGAAATACATGCGCCCGAGCGACAATATGCGCGCCCAGTGAAAAAGGTGAGTCGGGCGGCAAAACGCGTTCCCGGGCGAAAACGTGCGCTAGGGCAAAAGCGCGTGCCCGATGAAAAATGCAAGCTCGAGCGACAAAACGCGCGCCCGGACGACAAAACGCGGGCCCGGGCGAAAAACACTGGCCCGTGCGAAAAACCCGCGCACATGCAAAAATTGCGCGCCCGGGCGAAAAACCAGCGCCTGGGCGAAAAACACGCGCCCGTACAAAAAAAACGCGGCCCAGCGAAAAAATGCGCGCCCGGGGGAAAAATGCACGCCCGGGTGAAAAACGCTCCCCTGGGGGACAAAATGCGCGCTCGGGGGAAAACGTGCGCCCGGGCGTAAAATGCGCGCTCGGGAAAAAAAGCGCGCCCGGGCGAAAAACGCACCCCATTGTGACAATACGCGCGTCCGGGCGAAAAATGGGGTACCAGGGTAAAATACGCGCGATCAGACGAAAAACACGCACTCGGGCAACAAAACGCGCGCCTGGGCGAAAAACGCCTGCCCGAGCGACAAAACTCCCGCCCGGGCGATAAAACGCCAGTCAGGGCGAAAAACACGTGCCTGGGCGAAAAAACGCGTGCACGTGCGAAAAACGTGTGCCTGGGCAAAAAAATGTGCGCCCGGGTGAAAAAATGCGCGCCCGGGCGAAAAAACGCGCGCCCGGGCGAAAAACGCGCGCACGGGCGAAAAATGCGCGTTAGGGAGAAAATATGTGCACCACTACTGGATCATCGAAAAATCGCGAGTTGCTGGAAAGTGGAGGAGGAGCCCTAGCGAGTCAGAATGTCAAGGAGGAACGGGAAGCGTAGTTAAGAGTCATTGCTCGCCCAATTTTGATATGTCCGCTATATTTTGTGCTTATGCTAAAATCAATTTCATGATATATTTCAAATTTCAATTATTAAAGCTACCTAAGAACCGAACGAATTCCAATTCCAAGTTTTCAATTCCGTGCAAACGAACGGGCCCTAAGAGTCCGTTCGGTGCGCATGAATTGGCTTTTTGGAATTGACTTCGGTCAGAAAATCAATATCTGTATGAATTGGCTGTGCAAAAAATCAATTTTGTTATTAGGTTGCTCGATGAATTTCAGTCAATAGAATTGAATTTGAGACATAAAAATTGTTCGACTGTGGGTCGGAATTGAATTTCTGGAATTGGCTTTTTGTAATTGGCTTTAGCAGACATAGTTTGACCATACTTCTAATCATAACTAAGACAAAAAATTACAATCTTATATGAATATCTTTTGCGTGCAAAATAGTTCATGCACATGAAATGGCGTGTTTACTTAACTCATGTAGCTTTGTGCAATTCAGATCATAAGCCCCTTCACTTACAACTTTGATTTAGGTTCGATGCATAGGTTAAGACAATATGGTTTCATGGGTTTTTTTAACAAGAAAGATTTGGTGACTATTAACAATCAAAATATGGTGCATCAAAATTAAGCATCACTTGTACATCACAATTGGCATCAGAAAAAGAAATAAATTTATCTCACATATTCGCCCACAGTTAAACCGACTTCAAAATTAAGCAAAGACATTGGGCTTCTTACTAAACTATAATGAATTATTAATATAGTATAAAGGCTGTAAATGAACAACACACCTTCTTGACAAGATTTTTCCTTTGTTTTTCACATTTCTTTATCTCATTCATGAAACCACAACTATAAAAAACTGAGGGGTCGCAGATCTGAGAATAGTAAAGCTTAGAGGAGGAGCATATGTTGTGCGTCGGATGATTGCATATAAGAATGCTCAGGATCGATGTAAACCAGGTCGTCAAGTTTCTCCTAGTTGAACCGCTCCCGGAGGTGACGAGTTCACGAGTCGCCACCACTCGGCCTGAACAGAACAAACTGCGCTGCGCGGGGATTCATAGTTGATGTCATCTGCTCCGGCGTCGGATATTACTGCTGCTATTATTATTATTCCCTTTCCTGGGCAGAAGACAGAAGTTCGCGGAAGAAGAGTGTCGCGGGCGAAATCAGCGGAGTGTCGCGAAAGCAGCGCAAAACTGAGGGAAAGGCTAAGTTTCCGCGGAAGGCTTTCTTAGGACAGAAAGAATGCTGTCGAATTTGGCCTCAAAGCCAATTCTGACGCAATTCTGTCCCGCAGAACAACGAACATTGCTTTCTGAAACCCAAAGCCAATTTTTGTACGCCGAACGCGCCATAAGAAAAAAAGATTCATCATTTGGATGTAGTTCTAAAAATGCCCCCATTTTTAATTTAATAAGAGAATGAGTTTCAAACACTTTAATAGCTATTGCGTACCCATAAAAGCCTTGGGGGTGCGTCTAGAGAAAAACCCCGCTAAAGAGAAGAGGGGGGACCAGTCGAATCCCGGATCGCGGAAGAGGAGGACCCGCCGCGCAAGTACGACGCGCTAGAAACGGCGCCAGGTAAGCATAAAGTCGCACCCCACTACCGGGGTGCGGTTAGCCCACACCCCACAAAGTGGGGGGCGGTTAGCCCGCACCCCACCCACATGGGGTGCGGCCGGGTCGGCCAAGCCGCACCCTCCCCCCATAGGGGGGTGCGGCCAAGTCGCACCCTACCATGGGGGGAGCGGCCAAACCGCACCCCCCATGGGGGGTGCGGCCAAACCGCACCCCCCATCGGGGGGTGCGGCCGAACCGAACCTCCCCATGGGGGGTGCGGCCCAACCGCACCCCCCATAGGGGGGTGCGGCCAAACCGCACCCCCCAATGGGGGGTGCGGCCAAACCGCACCCCCCCCCCCCCCCCATGGGGGGTGCGGCCAAACCGCACCCCCCCCCCCCCCCCCCCCCCATGGGGGGAGCGGCCAAACCGCACCCCCCATAGGGGTGTGCGGCCATAGGAGGGTGCAGCCAAACTGCACCCTCCCATGTGAGGTGCGACCGAGTCCCCCTCCGCGGGGGATGCAGCCGAAACCGCATACCCGCATCGGGAAAGGTTGTAGTCATGATGCCACGTCGTGCAGGGGACAATTGCAGACGCTCAGGCGGCTCTAACTTCACATTTTTCTTTAGAAAGTCAAGAACTTTATATTTTAAAACATAACTTAAGTTTAAGGTTTTCAATTACCGTGTCCCTCGGTTTAATGGATCAACTAGTCCATGAATAAGAAAGTATAGGTTTACGCAGCGGAAAATACATATTTTACTTTAATTTAACCTACATGAGCATGATGAACTAACCAGCTTTCTAATGATATGCAACTTCTATATTTAGTATAAGTAAAAAAGATTTCTTTTACGGGCTTCAAAATAGAGTGACAATGGTTTTAAAAGAGATGTCATGTAGGAGAAATTATGCAGTTTTGTATATAAAATAACTACTATGCACCCTAACATAAAACCTTCCTAGAGAGCAATTGCATAAATAGCAAACAACGGTAGTAGTATAAAAACAGCAAGATAAGTCTAACATAAAATGTCTCAGGCTATGGGCGTCAACAACCTGACACGAACCCATAACCCTAATAAGTCTCAAAAGAAATCAATAGTCTACCTCTCCAAAAAGGAGTAAGAAAACAACTGCTACAAGTCTGAAGAAACAGGACTCGGTCAGCTCCACCTGCTACTGGTCCGAACCTGAGGCATTCAAAAGAAAAGAATATCTCAGCACAAGGCATAATAGTCTGAGAGTAAGAGGAACTCAACAAAGGAGGGTTACCAACCCACCAGGAACAGCTGTAAACGTCAGCAAATCAAATAAATATCCACAAGTAAGGGAAAAACTGGCACGAAGTGCGGTCAAAGTTGTACTACAACAATATCCAAAGAAGGAAAAGTGTCGAATTGCCCAAGGAGTGAATCACTATCCCAGCCAAAAACAGTACTGAGGCGGAGGCATTCTTTCCAACCAACCATCAGACTAAAACCCCCGAGGAACAAAAAAAACACTGCGGCGGTGGTTTACAGTCCACCAACCAACAGTCTACCCGTCCACGGAAAACAACCCGGTACTAGTGGTAGCCATTTCGACCATCCACCGTCCAAAACAACCAACTGGGAAATAGAGACTCACCAAACCCTGACCAAGACAGACACCACAGGAAAACCCGGAAATAATTCTGTGAGGAAACCCGATCTTATCGACGAATTCGTCGAAATACTATCGACGAATCGCGAATACACTTAGCGAAGACACAATCTATGACACATGACGAAGTCGGCGAAAGCCTAAACCTATCGGCGAATTCGTCGAAATGATATCGACGAGTTTAACTATAACGAAATCGGCGAATCTACCTTAAGGGTATTTTGATGGTTTTGACAAAATACGCGACTACTCGGTTGGGCTCACGATTCTTTAGCGGAGAAAAGATATTTACGTATAATATTTTCTGTCTAAATTAGATAGGAGCAATAACGGTAAACACATAGGAGAACAATAAAGTGGAAAGGGGGAGGTGTCCACCACTTGCCTCAAACCTTTCGAAGAAAACGGTCTCCGACTTGCTCCTCGTCGCAGATCGACTGCTAGAAATCCTCGAGGAACGATTTCTGAAACTTTTGGAGCGAAAAAGAAGATTAGGGCTACCGGCTCCAACCTAAAAAAACTATGAAACTCGAAATAATTACCGCACACGCGAAGAGCTCGGCGAGAGCTTTCCAGATCTATGCTCCGGCGAAGATTTCGTGCTCCGGAGCTCTGGTGGCGGCGATCTGAAAGTCCACGGAACGACGCCTCCGCTTACGGTTCGCAAAAGAGAAGCGGGGAAGAAGGTGAATAGGGTTTTCGATTTGCTTTTCTTACGGAGGAGTTCTATTTATACACATAATAGTCGTAATTGTATTAATAATGATATTAATAATAATGAGGAAGGAGTAAACCGGTTCAGCGGATAATAATACTTGAATCTACATAGTGGAATTATATATATATGAATTTATATAATCGAATTCATATAACTGAATATATATAACCGAATTATATAAGGGGATACATATAACCGAATTGCATTCACCGAATTAACATATATAATAGCAGAATTCATAATACTATAGCCCAATAAGTCCATATATATAGCCGAATGCATAATCTTATAACCGAAATCTGAATCAAGCTTATATAGCCGAATTCGGATTCATAATAACCGAATTTACACTAACCGAATTACATTATTAACCGAATTTGACATTAATCGAATTATTCATTAACCGAATTTAACATTAACCGAATTATTCATTTGAATAGCCGAATAGGTTCAGATTATTATATAGCCGAATATGTATATATATATATATTTACGTTAATAAACATATCAATAATAAAAATAATATCATATTAGTTATAAAAAATAAACGAAAGCATCAACCAACGAAATTCGCACCGTAGGTGAACGGCGGCGCTACGAATCCAACGGCGAAGTTGGAATCAAAATCCGACGTTCCGTTTTTGAGATATAATTTTCCGAAGTTTACGACGATGGATAATTATACAAATCTTTGAAAATGCGTCGAGGCTTCAAATTTGCCCAGAGCGCCACGAAACTTTTACAGTTTATTTCTAAAATTAAATAATCTAATTTCCTAACGTAAAATTTTCCAATTTCGGGTCGCTCCAAAATTTGGTCGTCTTGACCGAACGGACGCTAAAACGTGCAAAGACGCCACACCGCTAACTCCGCACTAACGTAATGCCCTACGTCATAATGACGTCATTAATAATTTTAGATTAATATCCGAAAATTCATGGGCGTTACAGCCACCCCCCCTAAAAAGAAGTTTCGTCCCGAAACTTTAACAAATATCTCGATTACAAAAGGTAGAAGCGAGAAATAAAACTACAAATGAAAACACTTACCAGAGGTAATTAAGAGAAAAGATGAGGATGAGATGTGCTCATAACAGATTCCAATTCCCAAGTCGCGCTCTCGACGTCTTGGTTTCGCTAAAGGACCTTGACCATAAGAATCGTCTTCTTCCGCAACACTCGATCATGAGTCTCTAATATACGGACAGACACTTCAACATAAGACAGATTAGGTTGCAACTGGGGCATCGAGTCAAGGACATGACGATCACTACGCGCGCACTTTCTCAACTGACTCACGTTGAAACACATCGTGAACACCTGGGAAGGAAGCGGGCAAATCCAGCCTATAAGCTGACACTCCGATGCGCTCAACCACTTGGAAAGGTCCCACATACCGGGGATCCAACTTGTGGTTCCTTCCAAATCTCTCAACACCTGGCATCGGAGAAACTTTCAGAAAAACCATGTCCCCAACTGCGAACTCCAGATCAACCCTTCTCCGATTAGCATACTTTTCATAACGCTCCTGAGCAATGCGAAGCTTCTTGCGGATATGCGTCACGGCAACATTCATTTCTTCCAAAGCTTCTGGACCTAACAACAGTTTCTCACCAACTTCGGCCCAAAATAGGGGAGTCCTACAGCGCCTCCCATACAAAGCCTCAAAGGGGGCCATCTGCAAGCTCTCTTGATAACTATTATTATAGGCAAACTCCATCAGTCCAAGACGCTTATCTCAAGCTCCACCATGATCCAAAATATAACACCTGATCATGTCCTCCAAAATCTGATTCACTCTTTCCGTTTGACCATTTGTCTGAGGGTGGTAAGCGGTAGAGTATCTAAGGTCAGTGCCCAAAGCTCCCTGCAAACTCTGCCAGAAACGAGACATATACCTGGAATCTCGATCCGACACAATACTCACTGGCACACCATGAGACCTAATAACCTCATTCAAATAAAATTCTGCTATTTTCTCCACCGAATAATCAATCTTGAAAGCCACAAAGTGAGCGCACTTTGTCAATCTGTCAACTATAACCCATGCAGAATCATGTCCTCCAGGAGATCTCGGCAAACCGGTAATGAAGTCCATCGAAATACTCTCCCACTTCCAGCTTGGAATATCCAAAGGGTTCAATTTACCTCCGGGCCTCTTATGATCTGCCTTAACACGCTGACAAGTATAACACTCAGAAACATACTTAGCAATATCATTCTTCATACCTGACCACCAAACAATCTGCTTCAGATCTTTATACATCTTTATGGATCCAGGATGATAGGAAACACTAGAATCATGTGCTTCACTACAGATCTTCGTTCGAATATCATCAAGCGCGGGAATACAATACCTACCCCGATACATCAAGGTATCATTGTCATCAAATGAAAAATCTGGTAATTCCCCTTTCTCAGTTCTATTCCGGAGATGCTGCAAATCAGGATCATCCTTCTGATGCAGCCTTATAAGGGTAATCCAAGAAGGCTCTTCAGCTTCTAAACTCGAAGGCGCGGTACTACTACCGACTGAGATATCCATCAACATAAATTCCTCCACTAAGGATTGCACAGAAAGGTTGAAGACATGCGTGGTCTTTCTACTTAAGGCATCAGCCACTACATTAGCCTTACCCGGATGATATAGGATATCAACTTCATAATCCGCAACATACTCCAACCATCTGCGCTGGCGCAAATTCAGTTCTTTCTGGGTAAAGACATACTTCAGACTCTTGTGATCCGTAAAAATCTTGCATGACACTCCATAAAGAAGATGTCTCCAAAGCTTTAAGGCGTAAATCACTGCCGCAAACTCTAAGTCATGCGTAGGGTAATTCCTTTCATGAACTTTCAATTGTCTTGACCCATAAGCGATCACCTTTCCTTCTTGCATCAAGACGCAACCTAGTCCAACATGAGACGCGTCCACATAAACGGCATACTCCACTCCTTCAGTCGGTAAAGCCAAAACAGGAGCGGTGCACAATCTTCTTTTCAATTCCTGAAAGGCTTCCTCGCACTTATCACTCCAAACGAATGCTGTATTCTTTTGGGTAAGCTTAGTCAGAGGCGCTGACAGCACCGAAAATCCTTGCACAAACCTTCTATAATAACCTGCCAATCCTAAGAAACTCCTTATCTCCTTAGGCGTTGTAGGCGTCTTCCAATCCAAAACAGCATAAATCTTTGCTGGGTCTACCGAAATCCCATCCTTGCCCACTACATGACCCAGGAAGGACACTTGCGAAAGCCAGAATTCGCACTTACTTAACTTTGCATACAGCTTGTGCTCTCTTAAGGTAGACAATACTAACCGCAAGTGCGTAGCATGCTCCTCAGCACTTCTTGAGTATACAAACACGTGATCGATGAAAACTACTACGAAATGGTCTAAGAAGTCTTTGAACACTCGGTTCATCATATCCATAAACGCAGAGGGTGCATTTGTCAAACCAAATGACATCACCAGAAACTCAAAATGACCATAACGGGAACGAAAGGCAGTCTGAGGAACGTCCGACTCACGGATCCTCAACTGATGATAACCTGAACGAAGATCGACCTTTGAAAACACCGAACTACCACGCAACTGATCAAATAAATCATCTATTCGCGGCAGCAGATATCTGTTCTTAATGGTTACCTTATTCAATTCTCTATAGTCTATGCACAACCTCATAGAACCATCTTTCTTTTTCACAAACAACACTGGAGCACCCCAGGGCGAAGAACTTGGCCTAATGAATCCACACTGCAACAATTCATCTAACTGAGTACGCAACTCTTCCAGCTCACGCGGGGCCATACGGTACAGTGCCTTAGCAATCGAGCGAGTACCAGGCTCGAGATCAATAAGGAACTCCACATCTCTTTCAGGCGGAAGACCAGGAAGACTGACCGGGAAAACATCAGGAAACTCTCGCACCACAGGAACATCCTCGATACACGGCAAAACGCTGACAGTTTCTAACATAGAAACAAAGTAAGCAAAACAACCGGAATCTAAAAGTTTCCGAGCACATACCGCAGAAATAATCGGGGAATCCTGGCGTGGAAAACCATACACACTCATGGGTTGACCGTTGCCCATCTTGAAGTCCAAACGCTTAACCTTGCATTGGATAACCGCATCATATCTGGACAACCAGTCCATGCCCAAAATCACATCAAAATCTTCCAGGTCTAGCACCTTTAAATCCGCAAAAGCTAAGAAGTCAAATAGGAGAATAGGGCATTTCTGGATACCCTGGTCCGACACCACGGAGTCGCCAGAAGGAAACTTAACGCGAAACGCATCGCCAATCTGATCGAGGATCAAACGATGACGCTCTACAAAAGTCCTAGCCACGAACGAGTGGGTAGCACCAGAATCGAACAGAACGCGTGCCCAACGGTTCTTTACCTTAAATTCTCCTATAAAATCGAATACGTAACTAACCGCTCGGAAAACGAGACAAAGGATAAATGCTAAGAGTTAAATTAAAAACTAACCTGAAACAACTTGGGTGGAATTCTGAGCTTCTTCCCTAGTCATCACGTTCAACTTGCCGTTTCCCCTATCCTGATGCTGCTGCGGCGGCAAAGCCTGAAGTGGCACTGGCTGCAGCGGCGGTTGGAAACCCGGGCATTTAGTTTTAACGTGCCCCTTCTGTCCACACTGAAAACACACCTTGTCTTTAGACCAGCAATGAGCAACATCGTGCCCCTTTCGCTTACAGAAGGTACATGTCAGATCTCCTCTGGGAGCGCTCTGTATTGCCGACACTTGCTGCTGTTTCTTAGCTCCCAACCTTTTGAAACATTTTTCAAACGGATGGCCAGGGCGACCACAGAAACTACAAACTTCAGTACTTCTCTTCTTTGGGGCAGGGTCAGATACCTTGGGGCTTTCCCCCTCTTCGGCCTTTCTCTTATCCTTCCTCATCAACGCACCCCTATTCTTGGCGTTGTCGATGGCTTCGACTTTCAGCGCTGCTTCTACTACTTCAGCATAACTTTCAGATCTGTATGCGCTAGCCAACTGCTGAACGTCACTACGAAGTCCTCCGAGAAAACGCTTCACTCTTCCTGCCTCTGAAGCTACTAAATCTGGAGCAAATCTGCTCAACTTACTGAATTCAATCTCATACTCACTAACCGTGAGTTGTCTTTGCCTTAGGTGCAGGAAATTATTCATCAGACGGTCTTGCTCGACCGACGGCAGGAACTTCTTCATCACCATTGCCTTAAATGACTCCCACGAACATCCGCCTACAAGACTTTCTCTTTCTCTGATCCACCAGCCCTTAGCAAGGCCCTTCAGCTGGTAAGCGGCGACCATCACCTTTTGGTCCGCAGAGATTCCCGAGTACGAAAACATCTCCTCAATGGCAACGAACCAGTCATCCAATGCCATAAAATCTGCCCTTCCGTCAAATGTAGGAGGTCCTGATCTCTGGAAATGCGATATAAAGTTCATCTCTGGTGGCAACAGAACTGGAGGCACCAAAGGAGCGGGAGGAACAGGCACAGTCTGTCCCACTACAGGGTCCTGCACCACAGGTTGCTGCGCTGCGGCTGCAGTTATCAACGTCTCAATCTGCGATTGCATCGCAACTAACTGCCTTGACAGAGCCTCATTACTCTGTCGCAGACTCTCCATCATGGCTTCACTCTGCGCACCCGAAGACTCACCCTCCGATTGGGGAGTCGACCTCGTCGCAACACGTCTCTTCGACATCACTATAAAAACGAACAAAAGGCTCATCAAAACCCTAACTTGGAACTAGAACTACTCAACTTAGCTCTAACCAAACAGGAAAAGATATTTGCTCTAGCTACTACCTTGCTCTGGGATTTTATACAAATGATGTTATGCTTTAACTTAGGATGATATACTGTCATCCTTTGACTCTTGTGCAAGACACATGGATGTATGAATGTTTAAACCTTCTTTTCAAATCATGTGTGTACGAATGTCATCATGTAAATCTTTAGCTTGACACGTGTGCTTTATGCGATGTTATGATATGTATGTTGTGCTATGCATTCTAAGAAAAGCCTTAATGCATGTTATGAGCGGCGTACACATGAAATATTATGCATCCCATACTACATAATATCGCATGTAACGAAAAAGAAAACGTGCTAATGGGCATCCATGTGATGATGGTTATGCATCACATACTACATAACCGTCACATGTTGCCACCTATGGTGGATCCATATACAAACACATATTATGCATCCCATACTACATAATATGCCCCGTATACTTCTTATCATGCTATGAGTGTAGTGTTCATGCTTCAGCCAAGACGTACTGATGACACATCGGTGTGTGTATGCAATGAAACCAAATAACTAAACTATATCAGAATTAGTCGCTCGACCAACTTGTCGAACAAACCTGGCTCTGATACCAACTGTCACAACCCGCATTTTCTCCGTATTAAATAATACGTCAGAGTAAGAGAAAATACGCGTCATGATGTCACGTCGTGCAGGGGACAACTGCAGACGCTCAGGCGGCTCTAACTTCACACTTTTCTTTAGAAAGTCAAGAACTTTATATTTTAAAACATAACTTAAGTTTAAGGTTTTCAATTACCGTGTCCCTCGGTTTAATGGATCAACTAGTCCATGAATAAGAAAGTATAGGTTTACGCAGCGGAAAATACATAATTTACTTTAATTTAACCTACATGAGCATGATGAACTAACCAGCATTCTAATGATATGCAACTTCTATATTTAGTATAAGTAAAAAGGATTTCTTTTACGGGCTTCAAAATAGAGTGACAATGATTTTAAAAGAGATGTCATGTAAGAGAAATTATGCAGTTTTGTATATAAAATAACTACTATGCACCCTAACATAAAACCTTCCAGAGAGCAATTGCATAAATAGCAAACAACGATAGTAGCATAAAAACAGCAAGATAAGTCTAACATAAAAGGTCTCAGGCTATGAGCGTCAACAACCTGACACGAACCCATAACCCTAATAAGTCTCAAAAGAAATTAATAGTCTACATCTCCAAAAAGGAGTAAGAAAACAACTGCTACAAGTCTGAAGAAATAGGACTCGGTCAGCTCCACCTACTACTGGTCCGAACCTGAGGCATTCAAAAGAAAAGAATGCATCAGCACAAGGCATAATAGTCAGAGAGTAAGAGGAACTCAACAAATGAGGGTTACCAACCCACCAGGAACAGCTGTAAACGTCAGCAAATCAAATAAATATCCACAAGTAAGGGAAAAACTGGCACGAAGTGCGGTCAAAGTTGTACTACAACAATATCCAAAGAAGGAAAAGTGTCGAATTGCCCAAGGAGTGAATCACTATCCCAGCCAAAAACAGTACTGAGGCGGAGGCATTCTTTCCAACCAACCATCAGACTAAAACCCCCGAGGAACAAAAAAAACACTACGGCGGTGGTTTACAGTCCACCAACCAACAGTCTACCCGTCCACGGAAAACAACCCGGTACTAGTGGTGGCCATTTCGACCATCCACCGTCCAAAACAACCAACTGGGAAATAGAGACTCACCAAAGTCTGACCAAGACAGACACCACAGGAAAACCCGGAAACAATTCCGTGAGAAAACCCGATCTTATCGACGAATTCGTCGAAATACTATCGACGAATCGCGAATACACTTAGCGAAGACACAATCTATGACACATGACGAAGTTGGCGAAAGCCTAAACCTATTGGCGAATTCGTCGAAATGATATCGACGAGTTTAACTATAACGAAATCGGCGAATCTACCTTAAGGGTATTTTGATGGTTTTGACAAAATACGCGACTACTCGGTTGGGCTCACGATTCTTTAGCGGAGAAAAGATATTTACGTATAATATTTTCTGTCTAAATTAGATAGGAGCAATAACAGTAAACACATAGGAAGAACAATAACGTGGCAAGGGGGAGGAGTCCACCACTTGCCTCAAACCTTTCGAAGAAAACGGTCTCCGACTTGCTCCTCGTTGCAGATCGACCGCTAGAAATCCTCGAGGAACAATTTCTGAAACTTTTGGAGCGAAAAAGAAGATTAGGGCTACCGGCTCCAACCTAAAAAAACTACGAAACTCAAAATAATTACCGCACACGCGAAGAGCTCGGCGAGAGCTTTCCAGATCTATGCTCCGACGAAGATTTCGTGCTCCGGAGCTCTGGTGGCGGCGATCTGAAAGTCCACGGAACGACGCCTCCGCTTACGGTTCGCAAAAGAGAAGCGGGGAAGAAGGTGAATAGGGTTTTCGATTTGCTTTTCTTACGGAGGTGTTCTATTTATACACATAATAGTCGTAATTGTATTAATAATGATATTAATAATAATGAGGAAGGAGTAAATCGGTTCAGCGGATAATAATACTTGAATCTATATAATGGAATTATATATATATATATATGAATTTATATAATCGAATTCATATAACTGAATATATATAACCGAATTATATAAGGGGATACATATAACCGAATTGCATTCACCGAATTAACATATATAATAGCCGAATTCATAATACTATAGCCGAATAAGTCCATATATATAGCCGAATGCATAATCTTATAACCGAAATCTAAATCAAGCTTATATAGCCGAATTCGAATTCATAATAACCGAATTTATACTAACCGAATTACATTAACCGAATTATTCATTAACCGAATTTAACATTAACCGAATTATTCATTTGAATAGCCGAATAGGTTCAGATTATTATATAGCCGAATATGTATGTATATATATTTACGTTAATAAATATATCAATAATAATAATATCATATTAGTTATAAAAAATAAACGAAAGCTGATACCAACGAAATTCGCACCGTAGGTGAACGGCGGCGCTACGAATCCAACGGCGAAGTTGGAATCAAAATCCGACGTTCCGTTTTCAAGATATAATTTTCCGAAGTTTACGACGATGATAATTATACAAATCTTTGAAAATGCGCCGAGGCTTCAAATTTGCCCAGAGCACCACGAAACTTTTACAGTTTATTTCTAAAATTAAATAATCTAATTTCCTAACGTAAAATTTTCCAATTTCGGGTCGCTCCAAAATTTGATCGTCTTGACCGAACGGACGCTAAAACGTGCAAAGACGGCACACCGCTAACTCCGCATTAACGTAACGTCATACGTCATAATGACGTCATTAATAATTTTAGATTAATATCCGAAAATTCAGGGGCGTTACACCCCTGACCAAAATCACAGAAGAGAACGCTAAACAATTCGTCTGGAAGAACATCGTCTGCCGCTTCGGCATCCCAGCAACAATCATTGCCGACAACGACACCCAGTTTACTGGGAAATCCTTCACCAAGATGTGTGAAGACCTGAAGATCAACCTCCGTCATACCGCAGTAGCACATCCACAAACCAACGGACAAGTAGAAGTCACGAACCGCACCATCCTCAAAGGATTGAAGACGCGCTTAGAATAAGCTGGGGGACAATGGGTGGATGAACTCCCAAACGTACTATGGGCATACCGCACAACAGAGTGGACTCCCACGGGAGAGACGCCTTACAATCTCTGTTACGGTACTGAAGATATCATCCCCATCGACATCGGTGTTCCAAGCACTCGGGTGCTAACCTTCGATCCCAGCAAAAATGACGGGCTGCTTCGGGAAAATCTCGACCTAATTCCCGAGGTTCGGGATAGCGCTGAGCAACGCGCCGCATCCTACCAAAGGCGCATAGCCCGAAGCTATGACAGGAGGGTGAAACCCAGGCCAATCAACGTAGGAGATCTCGTCCTACGCAGCATCGAAGCAGCCGACAAAGGCCCCCAAGGAGATAAGCTCTCACCAGCCTGCGAAGGCCCATACGTTGTCACTACGGTCGCAAAGCCCGGAACGTACAGGCTCAGAACATCAGAAGGAAAGACTCTACCGCGCACCTGGAACGCACAGAACCTGCGCCGCTTTTACCAGTAACACAGTCTTCTATCATCAACTAAGCCGCGAGCTCGGACTCGTGCAAACTTATCTTACAATTTATTATGTAAAAGCCGCGAGCTCAGACTCGTGCAAACCTATCTTATGTCATTTACTAAGCCGCGAGCTCAGCCTCGTGCAAACTTGTCTTGTGTTGAAAAAACTATGTTTAAAAAGACTTCTTACTACAAAAATAGGCACATACCTCGCCATCTATATTTAATAAAGAAAAAATCTTTACTTTGGGGCCCTGCCTCAGGGACTTTGCACCGCCGTCGATTGAAGGTCCTCCCTTCTCCTCCGCCGTCAAGTCCTAGCGTCGTAGGGGCCTGCCCCCCTTACGTTCGCCCCCAGTTTGAATACACCCGCTATTCACCGGCCACTTCGGGGCCCTGCCCCGGGGACTTTGTACCGCCGTCGATTGAAAGCCCGCCCTTCTCCTCCGCCGTCAAGTCCCGGTGTCGTAGGGGCCTGCCCCCCTTACGTTCACCCTCGGTTTGAATACAAACGCTATTCACCGGCCAAGCCGCGAGCCATACTCGTGCAAAAAAGCCGCGAGCAAGACTCATGCAAAAAAGCCGCAAGCCCAGACTTGTGCAAGCTAACTTTCTATTATGTAAAAGCCGCGGGCTCAGAACCGTGCAAAATTTTGCAGGAAACCCTCAAGCTGTTCAGATATCAATACTAGGCAGCAGATCCTACCCAGGGCACCGCGAAGAGAACAATGGATAAAGCCGCCGCAGGAAAATCAAAACCTCCGAACTCCTCGCAACGAGATTCAGACTCCGGAGGTTTGGGGAGCTTATGTTGCGTACCCATAAAGGCCTTGGGGTGCGTCTAGAGAAAAACCCTGCTAAAGAGAGGAGGGGGGACCAGTCGAACCCCGGATCGCGGAAGAGGAGGACCCGCCGCGCAAGTACGACGCGCTAAAAACGGCGCCAGGTAAGCACAAAGCCGCACGCCACTACCGGGGTGCGGTTAGCCCACACCCCACTAAGTGGGGGGCGGTTAGCCCGCACCCCACCCACATGGGGTGCGGCCGGGTCGGCCAAGCCGCACCCTCCCCCCATAGGGGGGTGCGGCCAAGCCGCACCCCACCATGGGGGGAGCGGCCAAACCGCACCCCCATGGGGGGTGCGGCCCAACCGCACCCCCCATAGGGCGGTGCGGCCAAACCGCACACCCCATCGGGGGGTGCGGCCGAACCGCACCTCCCCATGGGGGGTGCGGCCAAACCGCACCCCCCCCCCCCATGGGGGGTGCGGCCAAACCACACCTCCCCATGGGGGTGCGGCCCAACCGCACCCCCCCATGGGGGGAGCGGCCAAACCGCACCCCCATAGGGGTGTGCGGCCATAGGAGGGTGCGGCCAAACTGCACCCTCCCATGTGAGGTGCGGTCGAGTCCCCCTCCGCGGGGGATGCAGCCGAAACCGCATCCCCGCATCGGGAAAGGTTGTAGTCCGCTTTTCCTGGCCTCACTCACTTTTCCGCCTCGCCTCGCTCACTTTTCCGCCTCGCCTCGCTCACTTTTACGCCTCGCCCCGCTCACATTTCAGCCTCGCTCACTTTTCCGCCTCGGCTCGCTCACTTTTTGTCTTTTCAGTTTCTCACTTTTCAGGAACGACTTGTCGCCTTTCCTCAAAGGGCAAGATGGTCATTTACGAAAAATGGTGATCCGAGTGCCCAAAATCGGGAAATATGATTCGTCCGCCAAGGTGGTTATGGTGGTTACAACGGCGAAATTACCGGGCTACCCCCGGCCAAAACTATAAAAAGGCCCCCAAGGCTTCATTTAAAGGATCCCGCCTTCATGACCAGAGAGAGCTCCTTGAAGATTTCTACGGAATTCTCCTTCGGTGCTTGAAGATCTTCTTCGTGGACTTAGAGATTTCCTTCTTCGCGAAAGCGGACAAGGCTCTCACTTTCGTTCTCTGGAAAGCGGACAAGGCTCTCACATTCGTTCTCAGGAAAGCGGACAAGGCAGTCTCACTTCTGCCTTCTCAAAAGTAGACAGGGCAGTCTCACCTCTGTCCTCTGGAAAGCGGACACGGCCTTCTCACTTTCGTTCACCGCTGTACTCTTAGGAAAAAAACTTAGTTTTTCCGAGAGGTGACCTGTCACCCTCGGAGAACTCTCTCTCTCTCTCTCTATTGTAACGAGCAGCTGCCTGTCGCGCTCGATCTCTTAGCATCTAATTGTAACCTCAGGAGATAGTGAAATTTGGTCGGCAGAGCTCCGACCACGTGGTTTTTCACCATTTCCGGGTTTTCTACGTTAAAAAGTCCCTGTGTACTCAGCAAATCTCAAATTGACTGTTTGCGCGCTTAGTTCGCTCCCGAGCTAAGGTGGTTCCGTTAAACCGGTCTACCAAGAGCCCTAAGCGACCCGCAACAATAGCGTAGGTATGACATTTCAGACTGCATTTCAATGATAATTGAATGATTTCTTATTGGTTAACTAACCAAAAATAATTATTTCAAAATAAATTAATTCAAAATTAATTATCAGTCATCAATATAGTTCAGAACTTGGGTTAAACTAAACTCCAATTTATATTAAACCAAATGTGATTAATCTTTCTTTTTAATACGTTCTTAATATGCAACTTTATAGGCTTATATTGTATTGACTGCAACATAATCCCTTGATTGACTCTTAGGGCAACTCCAACATAATTATCACCACCGCTAGTAATAACCATCACTAGCGATCGAAGCTCTAGCCACAGAAAACCTAGGGCAATCCAAACTCATTAAACATAAAAGATAAATAGGGTTGTTTTCTTCTTAAAGTATCATACATTAATCATCTAAGGTTTTTTTTTGGATGGAATTGAGATTTTGAAATTGGAAATAGAGGTCAAATTCTAATTTAGTAGTTAGTTACGTGCTTGA
This sequence comes from Dactylorhiza incarnata, assembly GCA_033032865.1. Lineage (NCBI taxonomy): Eukaryota > Viridiplantae > Streptophyta > Magnoliopsida > Asparagales > Orchidaceae > Dactylorhiza > Dactylorhiza incarnata. Next base: position 5,476,582 of record JAWHQI010000013.1, read on the forward strand.
ATGACAGAATTAGAATTCAAAATGAATTCAATGAAATTTATTCTGGACTAAACTTATTTTCTATCTATATAAAAATTGAAGAATTCCGTCCACGTCCACGATATGAGCTCGTGAATACATGAAAGGCGTTATTTGCAATGATAAGTATGATCAGTTTAAAGGTTATATATGTTTTTTGAGCCCCACTTAATATTCTCAGTGGTTTATTAAGTTAAATTCAGATAATAAAAAAATATTAAGTTAAATTCAGGTAATACAAAAAATATTAAGAATTCAGGTAATTTAAAAAATTGGCATAGGAATGATGGCTACTCTTTCCAAGAAAATTGAAGTTGTCTGATCCTCAACATTTTAAGGAAGTTTCTTCTTGCAGTTCCTCAATCAGATCTGGTGGATATTTGATAATTGCCTCTGAACTGCCATAGCCAAAAAAATGAATGTCATTGCATCATCCTCAAAATTTTAGAGAAGTTTCGTCCGATCATACCAAGACCAATATTAGTAATGGTGTGTCAGTTCATTCACCAGGTCTTCGCTAATCTCCATCTGACCACCGTTGTAGGAAAAGATGAAAATTGTCGAATCGTCATTAAATTTTTGGAAAAACTTCTTATTGCGAGATGAGTCTGTTATTGGGCTGATCCAATCTCTGTATCTCCTCGATCCAATCTCTATTGGACAGTCGTCACCGAAAAAAAATGTTGCCGGATCACTCAAATTTTCAAGAAAGACTCTTCTCATCATCCTAAGATCACTCTTGGGGCCGGTTCATTGATCGAATCGCTGGATCTCTAATAATTAATGTTAAAAAAGATGTTTGAAATTTTGAATTTGAGCAATCTCTGAATCTCTGAATCTCCTCCTATCGGACTGTCGTCGCCGAAAAAAAAGAATGTTGCCGGATCACTCAAATTTTCAAGAAAGATTCTTCTCATCGTCCTAAGATCACTCTTGGTGCCGGTTCATTGGATCTCTAATAATTAATGTTAAAAGAGCGGTTTGAAATTTTGAATTTGAGCAATTTAAGATTTCGAAATCAAGCGGAGTTTCATAAGGCGTTTACGAAAAGGATAATAATTTTTTTCGTTTAGAATGTATTTTAATTTAACAAAAATAATATTTCATATAACCGAATAAGCGAATAACATAATTAAGCGGTTCTATTTTTGTATACTCAATTATAGCCAAATAATAGAACTGAAATTCAGATAAATTTCAAATACTGCAATAATTGAAATTTATTTCAATTTCAGAAAACAATTTCAATTCCAATTATGTACAATTGAATTAAGACCTCAGAATAGAAAATGGACATTAAATTTAGAGTGATTTTAAGTGCAAATCAATTAATGTTAAAAGAGCGGTTTGAAATTTTGAATTTGAGCAATTTAAGATTTTGAAATCAAGCGGAGTTTCATAAGGCGTTTACGAAAAGGGTAATAATTTTCTTCTTTTAGAATGTATTTTAATTTAACAAAAATAATAATTCATATAACTGGATAAGTGAATAACATAATTAACCCGTTCTATTTTTGTATGCTCAATTATAGCCAAATATAATTAACACGTTTCTATTTTTGTATCCTCAATTATACTCAATTATAACCGATAAATTTCAATTACTGTAATAATTGAAATTTATTTCAATTCCAGAAACCAATTTCAATTACAATTATGTTCAATTGAATTAAGACTTCAGAATTGAAAATGGACGTTAAATTTAGAGTGGTTTTAAGTGCAAATCAATTAATGTTAAAAGAGCGGTTTGAAATTTTGAATTTGAGCAATTTAAGATTTTGAAATCAAGCGGAGTTTCATAAGGCGTTTAAAAGGGTAATAATTTTCTTCTTTTAGAATGTATTTTAATTTAACAAAAATAATAATTCATATAATTGGATAAGTGAATAACATAATTAACCCGTTCTATTTTTGTATGCTCAATTATAGCCAAATATAATTAACACGTTTCTATTTTTGTATCCTCAATTATACTCAATTATAACCGATAAATTTCAATTACTGTAATAATTGAAATTTATTTCAATTCCAGAAACCCATTTCAATTACAATTATGTTCAATTGAATTAAGACTTCAGAATTGAAAATGGACGTTAAATTTAGAGTGGTTTTAAGTGCAAATCAATTAATGTTAAAAGAGCGGTTTGAAATTTTGAATTTGAGCAATTTAAGATTTTGAAATCAAGCGGGGTTTCATAAGGCGTTTACGAATAGGGTAGTAATTTTCTTCTTTTAGAATGTATTTTAATTTAACAAAAATAATAATTCATATACTGAATAAGTGAATAACATAATTAACCCGTTCTATTTTTGTATACTCAATTATAGCCAAATAATAGAATTGAAATTCAGATAAATTTCAATTACTGCAATAATTGAAATTTATTTCAATTCCAGAAACCAATTTCAATTCCAATTATGTTCAGTTGGGCAGAATTAAGACCTCATAATTGAAAATGGATGTTAAATTTAGGGTGATTTTAAGTGCAAATCAATTTTAGCTACGTGCAAACCAATAATTTTTTTAGGTACAAGTTATGTGCACCAATCGCTAGATTAGACGGTGGCTAGGGCAAAAGCAAGGTGAATGATGACATATCTGTAAGTTTCGATGAAGAAATCGAAATGTTCATAAAATATCACAAAATTTATTACTATAAGTTGATATATCTGGGAAGAAACTGTCACTTGAACATAGATTAAACTATACAGATCATTCATTTCAAATATATAGATATTTACAAATTCATTATTATGTAAAATAAGGAAGGATATTGATTCAACTCTCTTCTATGTTCTTGTAGGCTTACACCATTAGCCATTTCCACCATGCAGAACAAATCAAGCATATATTCTTCCTAAATCCAGACTCCTCACAGAAAGTGTGGTTCTTTTATCTCCTCATCCTCATCACTACACTTCAGTATAATCCAGTGAGCATGATATATCTTTATCAATACAAATCCATCAACAAATTACTTTCTTCAAATGTTTCCCAAGCCTATCAAGCATCCTGAGAATTCGTTCTTCTTGAGAATGCATTCCGTCGACACAACTCAATCCAGCCCGATTTCGCCTGCCCAAATCCTTCATCTTCAACCTATCCCCACCCATTGCATCCCATTTTCCAGCTGCTGCAAATATATTCGAAATGATTGCGAAATTTCCCTCATCGGATGGTTCCAGATTCATCAATTCGTCCACGACCTTCTCCGCAAGGCTCACATTGTTATGAACCCTACAAGCATTGAGGATACTGCCCCATATCACAGCATTTGGCTCAAAAGGCATAGTTTTGGCAACGCTGTAGGCCTCCATTAGAAGCCCTCCGCGACCAAGAAGATCGATGAGGCATCCGTAGTGCTCGATTGTTGGAACAATCCCGTAGTTTTTCTCCATACTTGTGAAGAACCTGCGAGCCTCTTTGATGAGACCCGCGTGAGTGCAAGCACACAGCAAGCCTACGAAGGTAAAGCCGTCGGGCACGATTCTATTGTCTACCATTTCGGAGAAAAGTTCCAGAGCTCTCCTTCCATGACCGTTAACGGCAAGGCCATGAACCATAGAGTTCCACGACACTAAGTCTTTCTCTTCCATTTCTTTGAATATGGCCCAGGCCTCATCCAAATCCCCGCATTTTGAATACATATCGATCAACGCATTGGAAATTTGAATGAAAAATCTTAACTTTCTCCTCTTGAAGGCGGCGTGAATCCGCTTACCGAGGGCGAGGAAACCGGACTCGGCACAGGCGGAGAGAATGCCGACGGTGGCGCCAGCATCGGGCTCCAATCCTGCTTCCTCCATTTGATCCATCAAGATCAACGCATCGTGGGCAAGCCCTTTGGAAGCATACCCAGATATCATTATTGTCCATGTAACCACATTCTTGGCAGGCATTTTGTCGAACAACATTCTGGCTGTCTCCATGTCTCCCGTATTGCAGTAGCCGGCCAAGACGGTGGACCAAGAAACCACATTTCTCGCAGGCATTCTATGAAACAAATCAAACGCTGCGTCCAATTCACCTGCTTTCGCGTAGCCATCTAGCATGCTGTTCCAGCTGATGATGTCCCTCTCAGGCATTTCGTCAAACAGTCGTCGGGCGTCACGGATCTCCCCTGCTCTCACCAAGGCAGCAACCATGGAGTTCCAGGAAACCACATCTTTAACAAGCATTTCTTCGAACACCATTTTGGCGGGGCCAACTTCGCCGGACTTGGAGTAGGAATCAATGAGCGAGTTGGGGACGAATATGTCCCAGAGGAAACCGAGTTTGAGGATGTGGGCGTGAATGAGTTCGACGGTGCGGAGGGGGGCGGAGGAGGACTTGAGGAGGAAAGGGTAGGTGAAGGAGTCGGGTTTGACGGAGGACCGTTGCATGCGGGAGAAGGTGATGAAGGAGAGGGAGGGGAGGGAGTTGTGGGCGAAGGCGCGGATGAGGGTGTTGAAGAGATGCGACGTGGGTTCGGGGACGAGGTCGAAGACAGAAGCGGCGAAGTAAGGGCGGAGGCAAAGAGAGTAAGCAGCGACGAGCTTTGAGGCGATGACTGGATTGCGGTGGAGGCAATGGCGGATAATTTGCGAGTGGATTTGGAGGAGGTAGCGGGGGTCAGAACATTTGTGGAGCTCAGTAAGATTCTGGACGTTGAGCAGGTGGGGGGAGGTGGACTGGGGTGGAAGGACAGGCCCGGACATCGGCCAGCGACGGCAAGAGACCGCCGGCGGCTTACTGGTTTGGAACTCCGGTTTCGAAGGGATATGTCAGGCGGGGAGCAGATAATATTGTTTTTTTAATAATTTAGTGGGTTGAAAATTGAAAGAATTTATGCGATTTCTGATGGACATAATCCGCAAAATTATCTTCTATCTTTGGCTTGACCCCACCTTGGTCTATACAAATCTATTGTCAGATGTTAATTCGATCATATTTATACTATTGTATAAGGAAATTGTAAGGTGAATAGTATATAAGTTGATGCGTGACAATGTAATTTATATTTTCAACTTTGTCGTTACCATTGATAAGGCCCGCTCTTTGATGAGTACAATTATTATAGCATATTTCATCTTGCTCAATTTCATGTTTAGTCACTTTACTTTTGATGGAAAATCACTCTTATTTTCTTGAATCACAAAGTGCAGACGAAGAGCACTTCTAGCAGATTGTGGTGTGCAATGCACGCTTAATCATTATATGGGGAGAGTGTGTCGCTTTCCCCTCCTCTTTTATTTATGCATCTTGGCAAATGTCTGCACATGTCGGTGGCAATTCGCCTCGATAACTTCACTTTGAGCACGCATGCGGATCATTTCAATGTATTCAATTCTGCTCAGCACGCACGGTTGTGCATATGTCCTTATCGCACGGTTGCTTCGACCATGCGTGTTAATCCCCTCTAAAACGCTAAAAATAAGTGATCAGTCGGCACTCATGTGATTCCTTCTCGCACGGTCGGTTTCGATTGTGCGACCTGATAATCGCACGGGTGTGCGCATTTAGCAATTTCCGCACGGTCGTGCTATACTCCTTCGTGCACGGGCCAGGCCGATCGTGCACGTTCAATCTATGAAAATATACAGTTTTGAGTGATTTGTCGACCATCTTGCAGTTTCTTCTAGCACGGCTGGTTTGACAGTGCGTGAGTAAATCACACGAGCGCCGTAATATCATTTTAAAATCATATCTTGCATCGATTGCGGTGCCGTTTTTCATTATTTAAATCGTTGGTCTCGCACGTTGAAGCGTACGACTGTGCGTCGGACCGTGCGAGAACAAAATCTGCTTGACAGACTGCTTTTTCAGGCTGAATCAAGATCCCCTATTTTTTCTGCGAAAAACCCTTACGGGTTGAGCTCCAGCTTTGTTTTCTCTTCTCCGACAACTAGGGCTTTGCCCAAGGCCACCTCACATCATCCTAAGCTCTACGGAAGGAAATTCTATGCTCAACAACATCGCAAAGCAAGGAGACCCTCACATCGGACGTGGCTGAATTGTAATTTAGCAGAGAAGACGGGTAACGTAGGAGGTGGTGACAACCCTTCTAGACCTAGGATGATAGTTGATAACTGCACAAGGAGCACATATTGACGACCTCATGATTTCCTAGCTTCCAGATCTACAACAATCCTCGGGATTCGGATGTATCTCTTGCGTTCTTCTCCGCCCCATTAGATGATTGTTAGCTATTTTCTCCATTGTATTGATGATGAATGCACTCTATATATCATGTTCTGAACTTTTATTTCATATCTATGAAACCATTGTGAATGTGAATGAGTTGCTTGTGTTAGAAATTTTCCATTAAGTGGACTCGATTCATCGAGACGTCCCGATGAAGTCGTACGCGAAAATTAGAATCTATTCAGACTCCGACGAGCGCGTGTTAATTTAGTCGCGCGAACGATCGACGCCTGTGATAGGTGGGCTAGATCGTCTCGTAACTTCAGGACGCGAACCCGGTCTCACCCTTGGCACAAATTTTGGCTTAATTATGAATTTAATTAATTTTGGGATATTCATTTTCATTTAATTTTGGAGATTAATGGAGTTTATTGCATCCATTAATTTTGGTAACTCCAAAATTAGAGGGCTTGCCCTATTGGTGCCTATTATATAAATCCCTAAATTTATTCTAAGCTATCTACGGATGAACAAGGGCTGAAAGAGGGTTCCGGTCATTTCTGCCCCTTCGTTTTTTGCGAAACTGCCGCAACTCTCCTCCTTCAGTTTTGGCGAAACCAGGGACTTGCCTCTTCAGAGATCAGAGCTTTATGCCTCGCCGGCGGCCACAACTGGCGTTTCCTCCCTCAGTTTTGTCAAGAGAAAACGAAGTCGGCAAGCTTCATCCCTGCATCTTCCCCGCTTACGCAATCTTTATTTCCTGGAAAAGTCTGAATCGGGCTGAAACTTGTTGATACAAGTTTCTGGGTCTTGCATTGGACTTGCTATGGACTGAGATCTGCATCTCTATTCGTGATTGGAGGTTTCCAGCGGCAGATCTCAACTTCTTTCCAATTTCATTTCCTGCAACCAATAGGAGTCTCCATCTCAAGCTTCAGAGACTTTAATGGATCTACAAAGGCATTGATTTTCAAGGAGATTATGGTTGTTTTCATACGTTGATTATCTTCACCTGCATAACTTTGAGAGATCCTTTTATACACATTGTATGTTGCGGGATCTACCGACGTAGTAACCTTCATGGGGAGGAATGCATTAAAGCTCGTGTAGAGCGAACTTGAGGCAAAGAATGGTATAGATTTTATATCCGCACTTTAGTGAATCTACCATTCGCTTAAGTTTCAATTTCACTGCGTGTTCTTAACTTATATTGTTTAATTAGAGTATATCAATTCTGCATTTTGCGCTCCAATAGAGATTAGTAGATTTTGAATAAGACGATCCTGCATTCCCTAGTCGCCGCTACATTCAGTATATGTGTCGTCATAAATTTTCGATAACACAATTCTCGTAGCGACGCACCCCTTAATTTTCTAACAGTTGGTATCAAAGCGAGGTTATTTCAATTCTATTGGTCTCATTAATTATTTGGAGTAAGATTATTTCTAATTAACTTCATAAAGAACACCAAATTAGAAAACCCATTTAGTTTGAGAGAAATAAAATAAGGAGCTGTTTTCTAAAAGTGCATTCATTGAAACAGTTCAAGACAGTCGTCATGTCTCTTTAAGGCGATTAAGTGCCCACGCGTCATTAATAAAAGAACACGACATTCATCTTAGAGCAATATTCAGATATCCCGGTGTGAAAGGGTCTTATTGGTTGATAAGATCTGTAGCCGCCAAAGTGGCCGTTTCGAGTCAGCCTATGAGATTACGGTTTCACATGTTTTAGGGATTTCTCTGAGACTAGTGCGCAATCATTCACCCAAAGGTGGTGCTTGCGCAATAGGTTCAGAGGGATACACTCGGACAATTGGACGGTAGTGCGGAGCTCTAGTAATCTATTCGCCTAAAGGTGGTAGATCTACGAAAAGCTCAAGCGTAACTGTTGCTCGTTCGTGTGTGGAGAATTACTAATTGCGTGGCGCGTAGTCTGCCCAAAGGTGTTGCCCGCTGACGCGCCTGGATTCTCCATTTAGTGTGCTATTTAGGGTTCTTAGCCACTGTTGCTCTATTTGTCAAATTCATTTTTATTTTCTCTCCTTGTAGTCACCTTCATCGTCCATAAAAATATTAGACGACCATCAAATAATTCATTGAGTCGAACTTCAAAAAATTCTAAGCTCGACATTAAGTCTGCTCCACATAAGGTAGATACAGAAATAGCCATGAATGCCAACCAGCATGCAACTCTTACAGTGACCGTCACTCAAGCTGGTAGAGATCACTATGATCTCATTACCTGATGTGTTGCTAATGAAGAGAATTTAAAAAACAATGAGACTCACACCGCAATACATATAATCAAGCCCTAATTTAAGAAGAAGTCCAAAACTCCATATAGTGCCAATAAGAGACACACTTCAGATACTAAGGACACTACTGAAAAGAATCCTCTCACTTGCTTCTTCAGTAAGAAGAAGGGACACGTGAAAATGGAGTGCATAAAGTTTAAAACTTGGATTGAGCGACGTAGTTTCACTCCTAATGTTAGCCCTTTGGCATTAGTTCTTTGTGAATCCAATTAAATTGAAGCCCCATCCAGTTCCTGGTGGCTTGATAGTGGAGCAACGAATCACGTTGCTTTCACATTGCATGGATTCATTAGAAGGAGGAGGCCAAATAAGGGTGGGTGTAGACTCATGGTAGGCAACAACGCTGAAGTAGAGGTGGAGTTTATAGGAGACGTATGTTTAGTTCCAGCTTCTGGTTATGAACTATATTTAAGAGACATTTTCTATATTCCTTCATTTAGAAGGAACTTGATTTCAGTCTCCGCATTAGATAAACTTGATTATGGCTTTAATATTCTGGGTGGTTCAATTAATATTTCTTTTGAATCACGAGTTATAAGCCAATGTTCATTATCTTGCAGATTGTATAGTTATGTCTAGCTCCTACAAACATTTATGCAACCTCCTTTAATGTAGAGCACGTTGCCAGTAAAAGACCACTACTTAAGGCAAAATCGTTCATGTTGTGGCATAAATGTTTGGGCCACATTTCTAGGGAGAGATTAGAGAGATTAATGAAGGAGAATATTCTCCCTACTCTTGACTTCAGCGACCTAGAGACATGCGTCGATTGTTGTAGAGGCAGGATGTCCAAGATCAAGAAGAAGGGCTCCACAAGTAGTCTTGATTTATTAGAGGTTATTCATACAGACATTAGTGGTCCTTATTCCACTACCCTCTGTAAGAGCACTTACTTCATTACTTTCATTGATGACTACTCCCATTTCGGGTATTTGTACTTAATTAAGGAAAAGTCCGAATCCTTGACAAATTCAAGATTTTCAAGACTGAAGTTGAGAAACAAATAGGAAAAGTCATCAAGATTGTTAGGTCTGACAGAGGTAGCGAGTATTTTGGTAGACATGATGCCTCTGGGAGACATAAAGGTCTGTTTGCCAGATACTTGGAGAGTTGTGGCATTGTTGCCCAATACTCCATGCCGGGTAGTCCTGAGCAAAATGGTGTGGCCGAAAGGCGTAATTGCACCCTTAAGGAAATGATGAGGAGTATGATGAGTAGGACTAATCTTCCTGAGTTTTTGTGGGGTGAGACACTTAAGACTGCGGTGTACATCCTTGATAGAGCACCTTCAAAATCAGTACCCAAAACACCTTACGAGTTGTGGACTGGTAGGCGACCCAGCCTTAATCGTTTACGCGTTTGGGGTTGCCCTGCAGAAGTCCGTTTATATAACCCATAGGAGAGTAAAATTGCCCCTAGATCTTGTCGCTGCTATTTCATAGGCTACCCAGATCATTCTAAGGGATTTAAGTTCTATTCCCCTTTAGGAGGACCCAGAATAGTGAAATCACAAACAACTAAGTTCTTAGAGTTAGATGTTGCTGACGAACCAAGTTGCTCTCACTCTATTAGTGAAGTTGAGGAGATTGTGCCTATTAATTTGGTTGTGCCCTTATTGGAGAACCATGTGGTGCCTGAACCTATGATAGAACCTGTAGAGGAAGTGGAACCGGTTTTGCCACCGATTCCAATTGAGATTCCTCCACAGATTCAGGAGGATCGTCCGCCCACTAGGAGATCTATTAGGCAGAGGAGGCCATCGATTTCCTCAGACTATGAAGTTTACTTAGGCGAGAGTGATTTTGACATTGGTCATATAGTTGACCAGTGACTTTTAGGAGGCTGTTTCTGGACCTCAAACTGATTTGTGGTGGGAGGCAATGAAAGACGAGATGGAGTCTATGAAGCTGAATAAAGTTTGGGAGTTAGTTGAGTTACCTAAGGGTTGCAAACCCATTGGTTCTAAATTGGTGTTTAAGACCAAAAAGGACTCAAAAGGGAAGGTCGAGCGGTTTAAAGCAAGACTGGTAGCCAAGGGATTTACACAGAGAGAAAGTATCGATTATTACGAGGCGTTTTCTCCTGTTTCCTCTAAAGACTCTTTTAGAGTAATAATGGCGCTTGTAGCTCATTATAATTTGGAGTTACACCAGATGGATGTTAAGACCGCATTCTTGAATGACGATCTTGTCGAAGAAGTCTATATGGTACAGCCCGAGGGGTTCAAGTTCGGTCATACTGACCAACTTGTATGTAAGCTTAATAAATCCCTATATGGTCTGAAGCAAGCTTCTAGATAGTGGTATTTAAAATTCGATGAGGTTGTCACTTCATTTGGTTTCGAAGAAAATAAGGTAGACCGTTGCATATATCTCAAGATCAGTGGGAGCAAATTCATCTTCTTAATTTTATATGTAGATGACATTCTGCTTGCGAGTAGTGATTTGACGCTATTGCATGAATCTAAACAATTTTTGTCAAAGCATTTTGATATGAAAGATCTTGTAGAAGCGTCTTTTGTTCTAGGGATTGAGATCATTAAGGATCAATCTCATAATACATTAGCACTCTCTCATAAAGCCTATACAGAGCGTGTACTTGAGAGGTTTAGCATGCTCGAATGTAAGCCTGGAAATGTACCTGTGATTAAGGGTGATAAGCTGAGCTTGTCACAATGTCCCATGAACGATATAGAGAAAGAGTGCATGAAGGATATTCCTTATGCTAGTGCGTTTGGCAGCTTAAAGTATGCCCAAGTCTGTACCAGACCAGACATTGCCTTCGCAGTAGGACTTCTTGGCAGATATCAGTCAAACCCAGGACCAGCTCATTGGGTGGCTGCTAAGAAAGTCTTAAGGTATTTGAAAGGAACAAAAGACTTTAAGTTGGTCTACCATAAAGTTCAAAACCTTGAATTGGTAGGGTATACAGATTCAGATTTTGCCGGGTGTGAGGATGATAGGAAGTCTACTTCGGGTTATATATTTAAGTTTGCTGGTGGGTCCGTTTCGTGGAAGAGTGTCAAACAGACACTCATTACTTCATCCACTATGCACGCAGAGTTTGTAGCTCTCTTTAGAGCTTCTACTCACACGGTGTGGCTTAAGAACTTCATTACAGAGTTGATGGTCGTCGATTCTATAGCTGGACCCATTCAGTTGTACTGTGATAATATTTCTGCAGTTATGTTCTCATTGAACAATAAAAGTATCACATGGTCCAAACACATGGAAATTAAGTTTTTAACTGTTAAGAAATTGGTTAAGAAAGGTGACATTATAGTGGAGCATATAGGAACAGATGATATGATAGCCGATCCACTTACTAAAGGACTTCGCCCCAATATATTTCAAAAGCATGCCTACAGTATGGGGCTAATGAAGTCAATTGATATGTTAGATTAGTGGGAGGTTACATAAAGCTCCAATTCATTCATCTGTTATTTATTTTTGCACTTTGATTAAATTCATGAATAATAGTTTGAAATTAAAGATTAAGTGAATCTTCATGTTGAATATCATTAAGTTTTGATATTCATAATTTTTGTGATATATCACACTTCATGTAAAAGACTTGGACGAGTGTCAGTCTGAGCATAAGGATTAGGGTACTTCATTTTATTTTGTAAAGCCTTGGTATGTCTATTTGACACATTTAGTAAAATTCTTAAGATAACGACATACATGTTCTTTTGAACACTTAAGGATTTCTCGTAGCATGGTTTAGTGCATTCATTAGAGAAATCGGTTGACCACCAAGTTAGGACAACAACTACATGTGTATACACTTTTTCATTATGTTGTTCTAAAACTCTAACCGCGCTTTGTCCATGTCGATTGAATCCGTAAGCTACTGTGACCATGGAAGGTCCCGTGTCGCTCAATGATGCGGTTGCCGCCATGATTCGGAGTGAAGATTTAATTGGACCGGATTGACGTAGGAGTAGACTTTTGATATCGCATTCACTAATGGTACCCTTAAGTTTAGTGAAGATTTTATACGGAACGCCATACGTTACGATGAATATATGTCTGAGTGGGAGAATGTTAGAAATTTTCCATTAAGTGGACTCGATTCATCGAGACGTCCTGATGAAGTCGTACACGAAAATTAGAATCTATTCGGACTCCTACAAGCGCGAGTTAATTTAGTCGCGCGAATGATCGACGTCTGTGATAGGTGGGCTAGATCGTCTCGTAACTTCAGGACGCGAACCCGGTCTCACCCTTGGCACAAATTTTGGCTTAATTATGAATTTAATTAATTTTGGGATATTCATTTTCATTTAATTTTGGAGATTAATGGAGTTTATTGCATCCATTAATTTTGGTAACTCTAAAATTAGAGGGCTTGCCCTATTGGAGCCTATTATATAAATCCCTAAATTTATTCTAAGCTGTCTACGGATGAACAAGGGCTGAAAGAGGGTTCCGGTCATTTCTGCCCCTTCGTTTTTTGCGAAACTGCCGCAACTCTCCTCCTTCAGTTTTGGCGAAACCAGGGACTTGCCTCTTCAGAGATCAGAGCTTTTTGCCTCGCCGGCAGACACAACTGGCGTTTCCTCCCTCAGTTTTGTCGAGAGAAAACGAAGTCGGCAAGCTTCATCCCTGCATCTTCCCCGCTTACACAATCTTTAGTTCCTGGAAAAGTCTGGATCGGGCTGAAACTTGTTGATACAAGTTTCTGGGTCTTGCATTGGACTTGCTGTGGACTGAGATCTGCATCTCTATTCGTGATTGGAGGTTTCCAACGGCAGATCTCAACTTCATTCCAATTTCTTTTCCTGCAACCAATAGGAGTCTCCATCTCAAGCTTCAGAGACTTTAATGGATCTGCAAAGGCATTGATTTTCAAGGAGATTATGGTTGTTTTCATACGTTGATTATCTTCACCTGCATAACTTTGAGAGATCCTTCTATACACATTGTATGTTGGCGGGATCTACCGACGTAGTAACCTTCATGGGGAGGAATGCATCAAAGCTCGCGTAGAGCGAACTTGAGGCAAAGCATGGTATAGATTTTATATCCGCACTTCAGTGAATCTACCATTCGCTTAAGTTTCAATTTCACTGCGTGTTCTTAACTTATATTGTTTATTTAGAATATATCAATTCTGCATTTTGCGCTCCAATAGAGATTAGTAGATTTTGAATAAGATGATCTTGCATTCCCTAGTCGCCGCTACATTCAGTATATGTGTCGTCATAACTTTTTGATAACGCAATTCTCGTAGCGATGCACCCCTTAATTTTCTAACAGCTTGATGTGTCACCTAATATGTCGTTGAGAGAGAGAAAGAGAGATTGAATCCCTAAGGTGATTCCCATCATCCGAAGCTCCAAGGAAGTGATCTCCACCCCATATTCTCGGTAAAACAAGGAAGATTTAAGGATTGACATGAACATTGTAGACACTCAGGAATATGGGAAGCTTAGGAAGAGGTGACAACCTTCCTCGACACCAAATGTAACCGATGAATGGCCTGCATGACACGGGACTGACACCCCGGTGCATCCTCTCATTTCTACAACATATACTCGATCGTTGTTTGTATCTCTTCCTTCATATTCCACAAATCTAGGATTGTATGGAATAAGTTCGCTTACATTATAATGATGATCTTACTGGACAATGCTTTTAATTTCTAAATGCTTTCATTGTGTTTTTCTTGAAAGTATTTACTGTTCATGCTTAGAATCACCTTATTAGCTTGAGTTGAAGTAGATTTGTGTTATATTGCTTGTGTTATGAGTTGTTATGACAACGAGCAAATCAGAGGAAGGCGACCCGTGGACGTGCAATTCAGAGGAAGGCACCTCGCGGAGGTGCAAAGCAGTGTCGGCGACCCGCATAGTTAATTTAGTTTATTTTCCGTCACGTTCACCACCCAAATCAAACCCCACTCATGAAAACCATATGACTAAAGGTCTTCAATCTCAAATCTTTTCTTGATAGATAACTGAAAGTGCATAGTGAGTCCTTTGAGGATTCTCTAGAGGGGGGTGAATAGAGTTTTAAAAGTTTTTCACTAACAGATGCGCAAAACAATAAAAACACATAATAACCATGCATTCAACTTTCCAACACATAATAAAACAAACACAGATTGCAGAAAGAAAGTAAAGGGACAACACAGAAAATCACACCCAAATGAGACAAGAGCTACAATGGTTCCCCAAATATGTGTACATCCACTCTTCTACCATCTTGGTAGGAATACACTATCTAGTGTCTGCGTCTTTTGATAAGGTGACTCTTAAAACCACTAAGTCTTTTGATATGGAGACTCTTAGAACTAACCACTGAGTCTTTTGATAAGGAGACTCTTAGAACCACTGAGTCTTTTGGTAAGGAGACTCTTAGAATCACACTAGATCTTTTGTTAAGAAGATTGAAAGTGCACAGTTAACCTCACTAGAATTCTCTAGAGGGGGGGGGGGGGGGTGAATAGAGATTTAAAATATTTTGTGCAAATATATATATTTATATGTGGTGATCACAGATTAAGGCTTCCCACACACCAACAAGAATTAAACAAGTAAAGAAAATAAATGCAAGAAAAGAAATCACAGCACAACACAAAGAAATATAGTGGTTCCCCAAACTTTGGGTAATCCACTCTTCTACCCCCTTGGTAGGAAATTCACTATCTTGCACTGAGTCTTTTGATAAAGAGACTCTTAGAACCACCCTGAGTCTTTTGACAAGGAGACTCTTAG
The DNA here is from genome assembly GCA_033032865.1 of Dactylorhiza incarnata. Lineage (NCBI taxonomy): Eukaryota > Viridiplantae > Streptophyta > Magnoliopsida > Asparagales > Orchidaceae > Dactylorhiza > Dactylorhiza incarnata. The sequence goes on from JAWHQI010000013.1 coordinate 5,491,762, forward strand.
AACCAACTGAGTCTTTTGAAAAGGAGACTCTTAGAACCAGTACAACTGAATTTTTTTGAAGAGAGATTCTAAAAACTCTTTTACAATATGTGAAAATAAAGGTAAAGAAGAAAGAGAGATAATATAAAGACAAGAAGGAATCTTCTTCCTAGCAAGAAGATTGGAAGCACAAGAAGTAGTGAATGAAATCTCTCTTCTATAGTGAGAAGGAGATTGTAGCCCTTTTCTCTCTTTTGTGAGAGCTATCAGAGTTTGCAGCAGTATGGCTTCAGAGTGAGAAGGAGAAGGAAGCTTGTTCTTTGCTGCAGCACTATTTCTCAATTTTCTCTTTTCACTTGGGAGCTCTTCCTCTTTTTCAAATGTAAAATGGTTTTATAGCTCTGTTCATTAAAATAACACTATAGGAGAGTAATCAATTAGCAGACAGAGTATTAGAAAGAAGGAGAAATTTCCATAACAATTATATCCATAGAAGGAAAGTATTCATTCTGATTTCAAATAGTGTCCATAATGGATTTAATCAAATTAGCCAAGAAATCATTAGAGGAAAAGAATAATTCAGAACAGCTATAAAGAATAATTTGATTCCATATAAATCAGATCTATGAAAGAAGGAAAGAGATCTGGCGATTTTTGAATTAATCATAGAAATCGACATGCGTCGATTACTATTCGACGTAGGCGTCGAATTCGTCCTGGCAGAACGTCGAGAGGAGAATAAGGAAGGTGCGTCGACTAGGGTGCGTCGACTTCTCAAGATACGTTGACTAGAAGTCAGAGCTACGTCGACATAGGATACGTCGAATTCTGCGTGGAGCTACTTCGACTCATTCTGATAGAAACGTCGACTTTATTTCGACGTTGCGTCGAATACTATTCGACGCATATTTACTTACATTGATATTCCTTTCTTAGAATTCATATTCAACTCATTTTCAGGGGTTAAGAGAAATCATTTTCCCAACAATCTCCCCTATTTGTCTTAACCCTATTTAGAGGGAAATTGTACTAGCATTTAATCAACTCAGCAAGGCAATTATATAGAACAGAAATATGTCAAACAATCAGAAGAGAAATTAGAATAAGAAAGCATATGACAAGCATTTGTCTTTCACAAGAATTAAACCAGAAACTTCTTTTTGTACATGAAGTTGACAAAAGCAGAATAAAGTTTCCTAGATAAGTTTTCAATAGCATCAAAAATGTAGCCCCTGGCTCTATCAGGTCGTTCCTAGACATTCCTGATGATTGTATGCAGTTTTTCCAAGAGTTTATCACCATCAGGGATAGTGTCATTTATGGAGTAGTCTTTCCTGATGATGATTGCTGTCTTTTCATCAATCATCTCAATTGTAATGTTTTGAATTTTCTTTTCAGTAGGCTTGATCTCAGGTGGTCCCTTGCTATCAACCTTGGGCCTATATTTGGTTTTCTTTTCTGATTGCTGCTTCTCAGGAATCTTAGCCATTTTTCCTTTCCCTTTCCAGGGTGAGGCATGCCACTTGTCTAATTTTACAGGTCTGTTGGGCTTCTTGTAGGGAATTTAAGTATCTTCTGTACACCCTACACCCCTCTTGTGCTTTTGGCCTTTCTCTAGGATGACCCCTTCCTGAGGGTTTTTCTTTTGATAAGCTTCAATATCAAACAACTTCTTTGGAATTTTGACAGAAGATTCAGCAAGAATTTGTTCCTTGGTCATTCCCCTGTTGATCTTTTCCATCCAGGCATTCCTCTTATCTTCTACTTCCTTCCTAGCTGCTTCATATTCATACAGCTCTCTTTCTCTTATTTCCTCATGCCTCTTTTCCATGTCAGGGTCATGATATTCCTTTACAGGGCTGGTAGGAATGCTGACAGGCATTTTTTCAAACCTTTTTATCTCCTCACAGGCTTTTCTATACTTCTTTTCTTTAGCATACTCTTTCCTTTCTTCTTTGGAGAAGTTCTGCCAGTGAGGGATGGCTTCTCTTTTCCTTTTCATTTGTCCTTCTGGACTTTTCCTAGGTAGAATCTGCTTAGTGAGTTTTGCTATTGGAAGAGGTAAAGGTAGCAGTGGAGGTAGAGAAGAAGGTTGAGGTGGAGGTAGAGGTAGAGGTGGAGATGAAGGTAAAGAAGGAAGTTGAGGTGGAGGTAGAGGTAGAGAAGGAGAGGGAGATGGAGTTTTCTCTTTAGGTGGAGAAGGAACTTTCTCAAGAAAAAGAGTTTGTTTTGCAATAGAAGGCAGAATGACCTCTGGTAGAGTAATCTCTGCTGAGGGAGTTTTGTCTCTTCCAGGCTCTTCTGAAGGGATGTCCTCAAGTAGAGGTGTCTTCAGTTTGATGTAACTGGCAGAGAAGCCAGGAGAGTGATGCTGAAATTCTTCTTCACATAGGGGTGCATCAGTCCACATCTGTCCCTTCCAGTCATCAGAGGTAACTGCTTCTTCCTCCCCCTGAACTCCTGAGTTCTTTACCACAAGAAGCTCCCCCTGAGTATATGGGGCATCAGTTCTAAATGCTGAATCCACAACATGATCTCCTTCAGTGTGATAAGAGGAGGTCTCTCCAAAGTATTTGTTGAATGTGTAGTCAGAGTGATTGGAGAGGATTGGAGCCTATTATAAGAGAAGAGGTTAGTGTAATTCTTTAGAGATAATGTTTAGAGTTGAAAAGGAAATTAATCCTAAGCTTTTAAGAGAGGTAGAGAACCTGACAAGGTGGGTTTCTGGAGCCATCCTCCCCCTGGTTTATATCCTGCATAAAGGATTTAAACCTTTCTGGCGACAGAGGCCGTTCTTGAATGAGAGCATGAAGCTCAGGAAGAGAAGCAGAGAGAGTTGCCAGTTTAGCTGCACAGGTGTTGATCATGGCAGCACATCCGTTGGCGAAGTGATTCAGTCAAATCTGGAAGTCCTTTACGAGGTGTTCGAGAGCATCGTTCATCTCTTTGATGAGGGCCGATTGATCAGAGGTTGGTGCCATTGATGCAGAGAGAGAGAGAGAGAGAGGTAGAAGACGAAGTTTTGGCGGTTGAGGAGAGTATATGTTAGGAAATAGGAGGTATTATTTAAAGAAGATGAAACGTCGAGAAAGGAAATAGAAATCACGGTAATCCAATCGTCAAAAGAGGAAGTAAGGATTTGATTCTAATTGTAACCAGATGTCGACGTTACGTCGAATTGATGTCGACATATGCGTCGATATGGAGTCGACACTCCGTGGAGATTTGTCCACTTACTGTTCTGTCGACGTGTTCATAGCCCTGCGTCGATATAAGCTCGAAGGTGCGTCGATACATTATCAACGTAACTTTGCCCGGAAGAAATCAAAGCCAGCGTCGAGTTTGTTTCGACGGTGCGTCGATATGTATTCGACGCATCTCCAAATACTGTCTTAGATTTCCTGATTTCTTTTAGATTTCCCAACAATGGTGGTTACAGACTACCATCAAGCATTCCTAAGGTGTTGATAAAATAATTATGCTTAGTTTCATCCAAGGGTTTTGTGAAGATGTCTGCTCTTTGATTGTCTGTGGGAATATATTCTAGGGTTATCTTACCTTTTTCTACATTGTCTCTAAGGAAGTGATGTCTGATTTCTATATGTTTGGTCCTACTATGAAGGACTGGGTTGGATGCTATGGATATAGCACTAGAGCTATCACAATAGATCTTAGAGTTATGTATTTCCAATTTGTAGTCAAGAAGCTGATTTTGCATCCACAGGATTTGTGAACAACAGCTCCCAGCAGCTATGTATTCAGCTTCAGCTGTTGAGGTTGAGACTGAGGTTTGTTTCTTACTAAACCATGATATCAATCTGTCACCTAGGAATTGGCAGGTGCCAGATGTGCTTTTTCTATCAACCCTACATCCATCATAATCTGCATCTGAGAAACCTATTAATTCAAAGTTGGTTTCTGCTGAGTACCATAGACCTAGTTCAGGGGTTCCCTTTAGGTATCTAAGAATCCTTTTTACAGAGGTGAGATGGGATTCCTTTGGATCAACCTAAAATCTAGCACATATGCAAGTGGCAAACATGATGTCAGGTCTGCTAGCTGTTAGATATAGAAGGGATCCTATGATGGCCCTATAAGTCTTTTGATCTACTGATTTTTCTTTATCATCTTTTTCTATAATGGCATTGGTTGTCATGGGTGTTTTCATGGTAGATGCTGATTCCATACCAAACTTTTTGATTAGCTCTTTAGTATATTTGGATTGTGAGATGAAGATTCCCTCACTACTTTGCTTTACTTGTAATCCTAAGAAATATGAGAGTTCTCCCATACTACTCATTTCAAATTTAGATTGCATTAGATTAGCAAATCTTTTACACAGTTTAGGATGAGTTGAGCTAAAGATGATGTCATCTACATATATTTGAACAAGGAGGAGTTAGTTTTTATGGGTTCTAGTAAAGAGTGTCTTGTCTACTTTTCCTCTTTCAAAGGAATTTTCTAAAAGGAAATTAGAGAGAGTTTCATACCAAGCTCTAGGTGCTTGCTTAAGACCATATAGTGCTTTGTTAAGTCTATAAACAAAGTTAGGAGAAGAGGGATTAATAAAACCTGGTGGTTGCTCCACATATACCTCTTCTTGAAGATCACCATCCAGAAAAGCACTCTTGACATCCATTTGGTAGACTTTCATCTTCATGAAGGCTGCATAGGCAAGAAAGAGCCTGATTGCCTCTAATCTGGCTACTAGAGCAAAGGTCTGGTTGTAGTATATCCCTTCTTCTTGTCTATATCCTTGTGCTACAAGTCTTGCCTTGTTCCTGACAATTACTCCAGTGGAATCTAGTTTGTTCCTGTATACCCATTTTTTACCAATCACAGGGTAGTTTCTTGGTCTTTCAACTAGGTTCCACACTTTGTTTCTCTCAAATTGGCCTAGTTCTTCTTGCATGGCCATAATCCAGTGAGGATCACAATTTGCTTCCTCAAACTTCCTTGGTTCAACTTATGATAGGAAGCATTGGAGCATCATCACATTGGAGACCTGGTGTCTTGTTCTTAATCCTGTATTGGGGTCTCCAATTACTTGAGTTTGTGGATGATCTTTCAAATTGACCCATGTCCTGCCTGGACTTGTCAGATGTTCTTCTTCCTCATTGGTGATAGGATCATTGTCCACCTGGCCTTCCTGAACCATGTTCTCTTGTGGGAGTTGGTTTTGAATGTTCTTTTCTGAATCTTCTTCATGTTCTTGTTCAGATTCCTCACTTGATTCCTTTATCTTGTTTTCTTTTCCATTATCTGTGTTCTCTAGAACCAGTTATTCAAGCTGTGTTTCTATGCTGCTGCTTTCCTGTGGAAAAGAGCTGGTGGGAGTTCCCTCCCCCTTAAACAGCATGTTAGTTTCATCAAATATAATGTGCATAGACTCTTCAATTTTAAGAGTTCTCTTTTATAGCACCTATAGGCTTTACTAGATGCTGAGTATCCCAGAAATATTCCATCATCAGATTTCTTGTCAAACTTGGCAAGATGATCTTTTCCATTTTTTAGGATAAAACAAGCACATCCAAAGATCTTAAAATATTTAACTATGGGTGTTTTTCCTTTCAGGAGCTCATATGGAGTTTTTGATTTAGTTTTGTGTATTAGGCTTCTATTTAGAACATAGTTGGCAGTGTTGACTGCTTCAGCCCAGAAAGTTTTTGGTAAACCTGATTCTACTAGTAAGGTCCTTCCTGATTCTATTAAAGTTCTATTCTTTCTTTCAGCAACTCCATTTTGCTGAGGGGTTCTAGGGGCTGAAAAACTTTGTTTGATACCTATATCTTCACAGAAACTACTCATAAACTGATTTTCAAATTCAGTCCCATGATCACTTCTGATTATGGAAACTTGACTATTGAGTTCAGATTGAATTTGTTTTATGAATCTTGAGAGAGTCTTGTGGGTTTCAGACTTAGCCCTTAGAAAGAATACCCAGCTGAATTTGGAATAGTCATCCACAATGACTAGGGTATAGGATTTTCCACCTAAGCTCTGAGTGGATATGGGACCAAAGAGATCCATGTGTAGTAAGTAAAGGACCCTGGGAGAGTCATCCTTACCAATTGGTTTGAAGAATGACTTGGTTTGTTTTCCTAGTTGGCAAGGTCTGCATGGAGAATCCTTAGAGTACCTACCCTTTGGTAAGCCTCTGACTAGGTTATTCTTTGCTAGTTTACTAATTGTTTTGTAGTTTAGATGACCTAGTCTCCTATGTCATAATTCACTTTTATCAATAATATTGTTGCATAAACAGACTTCTGTGGGTGAGGAGCTAAAGTCCACTATATATACTTTTCCTTTTCTAATTCCATTGAGTACTGTGGCACCAGTCTTGATATCAATAATATGGCAGAATAGTGTGGTGAATTTTACCTCATACTTACCATTTTCACATATCTGACTTATACTTATCAGATTGTGCTTCAGTCCTTTGACTACTGCCACATTCTTGAAGGTGACTTTCCCTTCTTTGAAATCTCCAAAGCCCTTGGTTTGGCCACATCTAGAGTCTCCAAAAGTTACTGATGGTCCAAGTCTATCCTCAAAGTTGATTAACAGGTTTTTGCATCCTGTCATGTGCATGGAGCATCCACTGTCCAAGTACCACACCAGCCTGGAGATGTGATACATCTGCACATAAAATTTTAAACATTAGTTTGAACCCTGCTGAGCTGGGGTCCCTTTCTCCCATCAGTGTAAAATTTAATAAAAGAGTAAGTGGGTTTTTCTGAATATCCTTCCTCCTTTAGGGGCATTGGTTTATCATACCAATTTTCTTTGGTGATGTTACAGAAGTAGTGGTCATAGTAAAAGGAGATGGATTGAGACAGCTGTTTGGTAGAGGAGAGATGTCTGTCTGATTGGTTGCGTCGATATGTATTGGACGTAGGTTTATGGTTGCGTCGATATGAAGTCGACGCTTTCTCCATTCTGCGTTTACTTTCAGTCGAAGCATGAGAGAGGTTGCGTCGGGTAGGAGTCGATGCACTTTGGTGTATGCGTCGATTATAAGTCGGCGCACGTTGATAAGTATTCGACGCAAGTTTAAATTTTTTCTGAGGATATCTTCCCAGGATTCCTTCATATATAATGGGATTAGTTTTAATAAAGACAGTGGTTGTTTCTGGATTTTCCTGTGATCTTTCTCCTGTCAAATGTCCTTCCCTAGTGAAGTGAATGGGATGTCTCCAAACAGATTTCCTAGGTGATTGAGTTTTTGGTTCTAAGTCAGTATTATCTTCTAGTTGTCTAAGTCTTTCAGTAAGATTTCTAGAGATGTTCTTGAGCTTCTGACTTCTCCCATTTAGAGAGTCTTCAAAGACCTTTGCCTTTGCTAGCTCATTTTTCAGTGTTAGATTTTCTGTATAGATTTTGTCTAATTCCTTTAGGATAAGCTCACAGTTATTATACTGTGTATTTACTTGTTTGAGATTGTTTAATTCATTTCTTAGTTCTTTAATTTCTTTTTCAGATTTGATTAGATTTAAACAGAATTCTTTGAAATTGTTTTTGAAATTAGTGGAAGAGAAATCTATATCATCAAGTATATTTACCATAGATGTATCATTAGGCTTCTCAGTGGCCATCAAACAGGTTTCCTCCAGCTTGGCCTCTTCTTGATCATTGTCAGATGAGGTGCTTTCTTCAGATTCTGAATCACTCCATGATTGAGCAATGAGACCTTTCTCTTTCTTCTTTTTCTTCTGTAGATCTGTTCTTTTCAGATCTTTCTTTTTGCTGATCTCCTTAGGACATTCAGGTGCAATATGTCCAGGTTTCCTGCAAGAGTAACATATAATCTCTTTAGTAGGTGTTTTATTATACCTGATTTTTGAGCCTCTTCCTATGGATCCTTCTGTTTTGATCCACTTCTTGAGCCTTCTGGCTAGTAGGCTGATCAGCTCCTCATCACTTGTAGAGGGTTCACCTTCAACAACCTTCAATGCAATACTCTTTTCTTTTGAGAGTGAAGAAGCCTTTTCTTTCTCTTCTTTCTCAGCTCTTGTTTTTAACAGATGTTCATAAGATTTTAATTTGCCCAACAGGACATCTGTTGAGATTTCTCTTTGACTTATGGAGTCTCTAATTGGCCAGATTCTTGAATCCCAAGAGCTAGGGAAGCAAGTTAGCAGTTTGTCATTTATCTCAGTGAGAGATATGTCCTTTTCAAGTGTTCTCAACTCATTCACTATGAGGCTGAATCTAGCATACATGTCAGCAACACTTTCACCTTCTTTCTTCTGAAAGTTTTCATATTGAGAGATGAGTAGTGCTTTTCTGTCCTTTTTCTCATCAGCACTTCCCTCTACCATTTTGGTGAGAGCTTCCCATACTTCCTTAGCTGACTCACAATCAGCAATCTTTTGGAAGATTTCATCTGAGAGGGTTGAGACTAGGATATTCATAGCCTTGGCATCATATCCTTGGGCTTTCTTTTCTTCCTCTATCCACTCAGCTTTTGGAGCAAGTGTTTCAGTCACTTTTCCACTTGAGTCCTTTCTGAATGGCTTGGGGGGACCTGTCAAGATAGCATTAAACAATTCATCATCAATAGAGTTTAAATAAATTCTGATTCTTGTTTTTCAAAGTGCAAACTTTTCAAGGTTGCAAATTGGTGGTCTGGTGGAAGCATAATCTTTGATTTGTGCCATGTGAAAAATAATTGTTAGAAAAATATATATATAAATAAGGGGTAGGATCTTTTTGATCAAGGAGTTAACCTTTTTAGATCAACCTCGCTTTGATACCAATTGAAAGTGCACAGTTAACCTCACTAGAATTCTCTAGAGGGGGGGGGGGGGGTGAATAGAGATTTAAAATATTTTGTGCAAATATAAATATTTATATGTGGTGATCACAGATTAAGGCTTCCCACACACCAACAAGAATTAAACAAGTAAAGAAAATAAATGCAAGAAAAGAAATCACAGCACAACACAAAGAAATATAGTGGTTCCCCAAACTTTGGGTAATCCACTCTTTTACCCCCTTGGTAGGAAATTCACTATCTTGCACTGAGTCTTTTGATAAGGAGACTCTTAGAACCACCCCGAGTCTTTTGACAAGGAGACTCTTAGAACCAACTGAGTCTTTTGAAAAGGAGACTCTTAGAACCAGTACAACTGAATTTTTTTGAAGAGAGATTCTAAAAACTCTTTTACAATATGTGAAAATAAAGGTAAAGAAGAAAGAGAGATAATATAAAGACAAGAAGGAATCTTCTTCCTAGCAAGAAGATTGGAAGCACAAGAAGTAGTGAATGAAATCTCTCTTCTATAGTGAGAAGGAGATTGTAGCCCTTTTCTCTCTTTTGTGAGAGCTACCAGAGTTTGCAGCAGTATGGCTTCAGAGTGAGAAGGAGAAGGAAGCTTGTTCTTTGCTGCAGCACTATTTCTCAATTTTCTCTTTTCACTTGGGAGCTCTTCCTCTTTTTCAAATGTAAAATGGTGGATCACTTCTTGTTGCTCTCTGCCGAACACCTTGTTATTTATAGCTCTGTTGATTAAAATAACACTATAGGAGAGTAATCAATTAGCAGACAGAGTATTAGAAAGAAGGAGAAATTTCCATAACAATTATATCCATAGAAGGAAAGTATTCATTCTGATTTCAAATAGTGTCCATAATGGATTTAATCAAATTAGCCAAGAAATCATTAGAGGAAAAGAATAATTCAGAACAACTATAAAGAATAATTTGATTCCATATAAATCAGATCTATGAAAGAAGGAAAGAGATCTGTCGATTTTTGAATTAATCATAGAAATCGACGTGCGTCGATTACTATTCGACGTAGGCGTCGAATTCGTCCTGGCAGAATGTCGAGAGGAGAATAAGGAAGGTGCGTCGACTAGGGTGCGTCGACTTCTCAAGATACGTCGACTAGAAGTCGAGCTACGTCGACATAGGATACGTCGAATTCTGCTTGGAGCTACTTCGACTCATTCTGATAGAAACGTCGACTTTATTTCGACGTTGCGTCGAATACTATTCGACGCATATTTACTTACATTGATTTTCCTTTCTTGGAATTCATATTCAACTCATTTTCAGGGGTTAAGAGAAATCATTTTCCCAACAAAGATCTTGAACCAACTGAATCATTTGGAGAGGGATTCTTAGGACTCTTTACTCAGATTACAATAAGAAAAGAATGAGTAATAGAGAGAAGAAGAAATGAAGAAGATGTTCTTCTGGTTGAATCCTCCTTCAGCAATCACTAAGGATTCAGGCACTTAGTGTTTGTTGATGGATCACTATTTCAGTAGATGAGTCCTTGCTGAGTGAGAAAGATGCAAGGACTGTTCAAGCTTTGATCCATAGAATCTCTGTCTTTTAGTAGACTTCTTTCTATAAGAGAAGAGGAAGATGAAGAAGCTTTTTTGTGATTCATGTACATAGAGTTTTTGTCTTGTCTGGGAGAGATACTCTGGAAAGAAGAAGATTGAAGAATAATAGAAAAATGTCTTGTTGTCAAACTTCTATGTCCCCTTATTCTTCTGTCAAAATAGAATTTGAATTCCTTTCCTCTTCTGATGTATCCTTAATAGAAATATTCAAGGAATAATAATATCCTCCTTCTATTTTGTTGACTTCCCGTCAACTTCTATTTGAATATCTTCCAGAAATAGCTTTATTATGTCTCTGGAGACTTCCTTTCCATTCTTGGATATAATCAACCCGTTAGAGATCAAATCAATTCCATGTATAATCTCTAAATCATCATTGGAAAAGAGTAAATAAGATATTATTATTTCTGTCTGTATTTGACGTAGCATCGAGAATATTATTCTTCTTATCGACACACCTTTGACTTCTTATAGAAGCTACATCGAAATCCTCCTTAGTTTAGAACTTGACTTTGTAGCCGACGTTGCGTCAAATACTTATCGACTTATCCGTCGAGATGAAATCCTGAACTTAGAGCTCTTCCTTCTGCGTCGAATGTAAGTCCCAGTTGCGTCGACTTCAAAATCTGCTTCGACTGACTCTGTCTTCTGCGTTGAGTACATCTCGACATTTTGTCGACTTCAACTTTTACATCGACTTCAGTCTAAGTTATTCTCACTTCTATTCGAAGTTACTTCGACTTGCAGTCGAAGTTGCGTCGACTTCTATTCAACGCAGATTTAACTCAACTGGATTTTGGACTCTTTTTGAATTGGTCTTTGACACCCTAATTAGAGTCTGACATCCTATGACATCTAATGACCAAATTACCCTCTCTATACAACATGAGTAATTAATCCTAGATAATGAAATCAATTGTATATAATTTATAAGATAATTCAAAGTGTGTTTTTCCAACAATCTCCCCCTATTTATCTTACAAAATTTTACCAATGGTTTATGTGATTTCAATCATAGTGAGAAATAAAATTGAGTACATACAAATATACAATAAACAAGAATGACACCAAACTAAAACTTTTGATTAATATAAATGAAGATTCATCAGAATTTAGTTACCCAAAATGTGTTCTACTTTCTCTTTTTAATAAACATTGATAGAGCTTCAGAAACCTTTCTGAAATTCCTTTCAACATACTTGAAATTTGCTGGTTTGGCCTTCTCAGTATTCTACTAAATTTTGTCATGTCCTTTGTGTTGGGAAAACCTCTTTGATTTAACTTAACAAATTACCTAAAAGTAATTTTTATCTCTTAGGAATAAATTACCCATTGTATAGTGAGGGTAATTTGGTCATTAGATGTCTTAGGATATCACACTCAACCTAGGGTGTCAAGACCAAGTCAAGAGAAGCAAAATTTGGGCAAAACACTTGCATCGAATAGAATTCGACGCACCGTCAAGATGTTGTCGACGCTACTCTAACTAGAAGTCCAAGTAGTTCATCCTTCTGTCGAAGTATTCCAAGTCGACGGTAGGTCGAATAGATATCGACGTACAGGTCATGGCACTGTCGGAGCACTTAAGGAAGTCGACGCAGCTTCTACTTCATCTCGACGTAGATAATGAAGTTCAGAGCCAAGCCATCAACTCGACGATTACGTCGATTGGGTATCGATTCAACGTCGACTAGCTGAGTTCAATCAGAGCAAGGATGAATTCGAAGCTGTTCCTACAAGAACTCGAAGGTGCGTCGATAAGAGAGGAAGAGAGCTTGACGCTACGTCGAATACAGTCTGAAAAAGGGAAACCTTTTTCAGTTGTCATTTTGGGCCCTCTCTCATGGACCACCTCTCTCAAGACCGTTCTCCAACGACTCCTTAATTACCTCAAATGGAATGAAGAATTAGTAGAGGACAGAGAAAAGCTTTCTTAGAAACAAGCTTTATGTTGGTGGACGAGTAGAGAATTAAAGAAGGAATGAAGAAGTAAATGTCCAGACAAAAATACCTTTTCTAGTCTCATCAGAAAAGGGAACAAATTCAAAAATTGAACAGGGACAATAAAAAGGCAAGAGAAGAAAGAGAAAAGTAGAGCATTCATAACAAACGATATACTGTTCCATTGTCTTCTTCTTCTTCCTCTCTCAGGAACCCTAACAGAGTATACAGAGAAGAGAAGAAAGAACTGCCCTTTCAAAAATGACAGAACAACTGAAGGCTGCTTCTCAACACTATCATATAGCAGCCAGAGTTCTACAGGAAGACAAGAACAAGGATCTGACAACTAGAACTCTTGCAATCCATCACTATTATAAGCATGAGTTAATCAAGAGCAGATCCAGTGAAAAGACTCAAGAGGCTGTTCTTCATTCAGCCTTTCATAAGAATTCTGAAAATAGAATTCCAACAACCCCTCTCTTCTTACTCTCTCTTTCTAATTCCCTTCTGTAAAAGAGTTTTGTTAATCCCTCTTCAAAGGATTCAGTGGTTCAAGATCTCCTTATGAAAAGATCTGGTGGTTCAAGATCTCCTTATCAAAAGATCTGGTGGCAAAAGATCAGTGGTTCAAAGAGTCTCCTTATCAAAAGACTCAGGCATAGTGGTGCATCCCTACCAGGTGATAGAAGAGGGGAGTACCCACATTTTGGGGAACCTATATAAAAATCCTATGTGTCATCTGGATTGCTTTTCTGTGTTGTCCCTTATAGATTAGATTTCATTTTCTGTCTTTCATTTCATTGCTTAAACTGCAGCCACTTTATTCTGGGATATATCTTGTGAAGCATAATACTTAGGTTTATTGTATTTGCACAACTAGAATAGGAATAATTTTTAAATCTCTATTCCCCCTCTAGAGGACTCTCAGAGGCACATTGTGCACTTTCAATTGGTATCAGAGGGAGGCTGATTATTAAGAGGTTAACACCTTGATCAAAAAGACCTCCTACTCTTATTTCTTTTCTATAAACATATTTTATAAGGAAAATGAGTACTAAGGATTATGCTTCCACAAGACCCCTAGTGTGTAACTTGAATAAGTTCACACTCTGGAAGGCCAAAATAAAACTCTATATGAATTCCATTGATGAAGACATCAATAATGTTCTTCTTACATGTCCTCCTGCTCCAGTCAGACAAAAGGAAGGAGAAACCTCAACAACTGAGGCTGTCCCAAGAAAGGAATGGACAGAGGCTGAGAAGAAGGTCAAGGCATTTGATGCCAAGGCCATGAATATTCTGGTGTCAATAATGTTTGATGACATTTTCCAGAAATTTACTGAGTGTCAATCAGCAAAGGAAATCTGGTACTCACTCACCACCATGGTAGAATGAAGTGCTGATGAAAGAAAGGACAAGAAGTCCCTTCTCATATCCCAGTATGAGAACTTTCAAAAGAAAGCTGAAGAGTCTGTTGCCAATATGTATGACAGATTCAGTCTTATTATTAATGAGCTCAGAGGCTTAGACAAGGAAATATCCTTGACTGAAATTAATGATAAGATTCTCATGTGCTTCCCTAGCTCATAAGATTCAAGGATCTGAGCAATCAGAGAATCCAGATGCCACAGAGAGATCTCAACTGAAGCTTTGTTATGAAAGCTTAAGTCTTATGAGAGGCTTCTCAAGAACAGGGTTGAGGCTGAAGAAAGGGAGACCTCCCCAGCTCCTGTCCAAAGGTCCCTTGCTCTGAAGGCTACTGAAGGAGAGCCCTCTTCTCCTGAAAATGAATTGTTCAGTCTGCTAGCAAGAAGATTCAAGAAGTGGGTCAAGACTAAGGACTCAAGGAGAAAAGAAAGGGATTCAAAACCCAGGTATGATAAAACTCCAAGGAAGGAGGTTATCTGTTATACCTGCAACAAACCAGGACACATTGCCCCTGAATGCCCATAAGAGCAGAGGGAAAGAAGTAACAACAAAGAGGAGAAGAAAAAGAAAAAGTCCTTCAAAGGAAAAGACAAGAAGAAAAGCAAAGGCTTCATTGCTGAAACATGGAGTGATTCTGAAGCAGAATTAGACTCCTCATCATTTGAAAGTGATGATGAAGAAGAAGCAGTAGCAACCTGCATGATGGCGCTTGGGATGACATCAGATGATGAAGATGGTCAGGTATCTTTCTTTGATGAATTTGATTTTACTTCAGAAGATTTTAAATCATGCTTCAAAGATTTCTGCATTGAATATCTTAGGGTAGAAAAAGAGTTAAACACAGCTAAAACTGAATTAGAGAATCTTAAGAAAGATGAAACTCTCCTAACAAATCAAAATCTAACTAATGAACTTAATAATAAAGAGTTAGAATTGATTAAGCTTAGAGAGTAAAACACAAATCTAAATGAAGATCTAGCAAAGGCAAAGGCCTTTGAGGACTCTCTCAATGGGAGGAGTCAGAAGCTCAAAGACATCACTGAAAATCTCTCTATGAGATTTAATCACCTAGGATTAGGAGCAGAGCCCTCCACTAGCACTGAAGCACCTAAGAAACCTGCCTGGAAAAATCCAGTGTCATTTGTTAGACCTAGTGAATATCAACCAAGTGAAAAGAGTGCATCATCCAAGGGTAGAGATAACAATCATCCAGATAGCATATACAAACCTAAAAAGGCACATCTGAATAAAAAGGAAAAACCCCTAGGCAAGAATCATTTAGAGAAGTTAAATAACAACAACCAAAAGGCAAAAACAAAACCTAGGATAATCAAACATTCTGCTGACTTGTTATATTTTGATACATTTTATACTCACTTCAAGTATCAAGATAAGAGGTTTGGGAAATCCATTCCCCATCATCCCAAAGGGTATCATGAAAGACCCCTTTACTCTTTCATTGAACGCTACAATGGTAAAAGCAAAGGGCCCAAGGTAACCTGGGTTCCCTCTAATGCTTGAATTGCCTATGTAGGGTGAGGTAGGGTCCCACTCAGGAGAAAATTGAGTGGGAAGAAAGATGTAGATTTTGATTAAGGATCAAGACTTATTAAAGGGAGTAATTTCTACCTTGAATCCTCCTTAATATTTATTACATTATATTATGATCTATTTACAATATATAAAATTGCTGGGAAAAATAGTAAGAATTTTCTAAAGAAATGGATCTATTTATTAAGAGGTGCGTCGAATAGAAGTCGACGCACCATCGACTTCTACTCGACGCTAGCGTCAAGAAGCACTTAGAGTAGACAATTCAAATAGAAATCGACGCAGCGTCAAGTTCATATCGACGCATACGTCGACTTATCAAACACTGATTAAATTCAAAGTTAAGTCGATTGGAAATCGACGTAACGTCGACAGGACTACGTCAACTTAGGGGCTCTGAATAGTCTCGAATCTACGTCGAGTACTAGTCGACACAATGTCGATATATCAGCGCGCGCAGAATTGCTTCTAGAAGCAATCTCGACACAGCTTTGCGCGCCAAATAATAAGTGTTATCGACGGTGCGTCGACCTAAACCCTAAGTAGCGACGATTCATCTACTTTTAAGCAATTACTGCGTCGAGTTCATTGCGCTTTTGAATTTTCCTCTCCTAGCCTCTTCTGCTCTCTTGCTCTCCTATTCTCCAGCTCTCCCGCGCCTCTCTCTCTCATTTTCTTGGTGTTTGCAGGTATCACTATTCTGATGGCTCCACCTAAAGTTAACTCTGGATTTGATGTGGACATTGACACTGTTGGGAACAGTTCCCAGCAGTGTTCCTGATTTGAAGAAGTGCTCAGCTCAATGATAAGTGCAAGTTGTATTTAATGTCATATCTAGTTCATGCTTGCAGAGAACAGACAATATGTCATGTACTTTAATTATTTCACTAAGTTCAATATCGTCGAGAAGAATAGGAGATGTCGTCGACAAAGTAAGCTTGTCGTCATGATGATGGGCAAAACAAAGAAGATTGTTTGTATCCGAGTTCGTCGAATGAAGAATGAAGTTCGTCGAACGCAGAATGAAGTTCGTCGAACACAGAATGAAGTTCGTCGAATGCGGAATGAAGTTCATCGAATGCAGAGACGGGACAGAAGCAAACGCCGAGGCTTGGCGAGTTCGTCGAACGAAGAATGAAATCCGTCGAACGCAGAGCTCGTCGAACGAAGAATGAAGTTCGTCGAACGTAGAGAAGACATGAAGATATCAAAGGAAGGAATGTCGTCGAGAAGATGCAGTATCGTCGACATCATCAAAGTAGCCTTGTCGTCGAGAAGATGCAGATATCGTCGTGAAGAAGCCTTGTCGCTGAAATGGCTAAGTAAGACTGATGCCAATGACATCGTCGTAAAGAAGGCGTGACGTCGAGAAGACTGAAGAAGGACAACTGTAGACAAGCAGTTGCTAAAGCATAGTCTGTCGACATGATATCGCTCATGTCGTTGAAAGAACAAAGTGATTACGATGACAAACTACAAGAAAGAAGATCACGACGACACAGTCAGAGATAGCATATCGTTGTATATGTAGAAACGCCAGAATATCTCATATCGTCGAGACATCAGCGTCATAGGCAGAAGCTAGAAGACTTGAAGATCCACTAAGGCCTAAGGCATCGACAAAGTCCTGTCGTCGAGATATTATCCATATCGTCATAATGCTGTCAGTATCGGCATGAAACTGGAAATATTGTCGAGATGGAATTCAAATGTTGCGGACGCGCTGTCAGCAATTAATGCCGCTGCCTGATTGTCCAATCATTGCGTGCTCTTAAGGAATGGGCGTCTGATAGTAAAGGACATTATATGTGACCGTTAAGCGGCTCATCCGTCCTATAAAAGGGAATAGTGATGCCCTAGAAAATTTTAAGTAAGAAAGAAAAGAAAGAAAAAGAAACTCGTCGTTACTCTTCAATACAACAGTACATTATGCGGAGAAGAAGAAGAATAAGTAGAGAACAAGGATCAAGCGTTCTCAGAAGAATCAGTCATCTCCATTGACTGATAAGAAGCCGACCAAAATCAAGCAAAAGAGGAGAAGGCTGAAGAAGATCCAGTGCTAAAAATGACAAATCAAGAAGCATCTTCTTCAAGTCTAAGTTTCCAATCTCCATCAAGCTAAGTTGTCGATCTTAATCAGGCAGAAGAAACAATTTTCATCACTGTAAATCTTTTATTGTTGTAAGGCTTGAGGGCCTAAGTGTCTAGCTTGAGGGATGGAGAGCTGTGAGGCTTGAGGGCCAGGGAAGTGGACTTGCGGGTCCGATTTTGTCTAGCTTGAGGGCTGGAGAGCTGTGAGGCTTGAGGGCCAGTGAAGTGGACTTGCGGGACCGACACCATCTAGCTTGAGGGCTGGAGAGCTGTGAGACTTGAGGGACAGGGCAGTGGACTTGCGGGTCCGATATTGTCGATCTTGAGGGCTTGGGTGCAGTAAGGGCTTGCGAGCCTAGGCTGTAGGCACAGGACTTGCGGGTCTGTGTTGTGTAGGGCTTGAGAGCCTGAGTGTCGAGCTTGCGGGCTCGGGTGCAGTATGGGCTTGCGGGCCTAGGCTGGAGGACTTGCGGGTCCGTGTTGTAAGGCTTGCGGGCCTGAAGATTTGGTGGAGTTTGCCGAGCCTAGCACACTGCTAGGTAGGCGCAGAGGGAAAGTGGACTACTGATGAGTCCCAAATATATACACATTTATGGACTCATCTGGGCCGATTTTCTTGTCTATGCATTTCACTTTAGACATGTTTTCACTCATATCTGATACTCCATGCTAAGTGCACCTCTAGGCCCGTTTTTGGTGTTATTTCATGTTCTTCATTTTTAGTAGTTTTCATGGATTGTTAAGTGCCACTTGCAGTGGCTGGATTCGTGGTTGTGCTGGAACAGGAGTCGTGCGGGTGTTCCCGGTACAATTCTGTACAGGAACACTACGCACGATCACTGTTTCTATTGTGCACGACCACTAGTCGTGCGCCGCTGATCGTGTGCACTTAACCCTATTTTCTGAGTTCTGTCTCAGACAGTGCGCACGACCACCAACGATATTGCGCACGACCACCGGTCGTGCGCCGCTGTTCGTGCGCAATTAACATCAATTTTATGAGTTCTGTTTCGATCAGTGCGCACGTCCACCTACGATAGTGCGCACGACCACCGGTCGTGCGCCACTGGTCGTGTGAACATGGTATTTTATAAATTTCTTACATTGCAGGCTCCACCCAGGCAGGCGCACGATCACAGGATTCCAGCGCGCACGACCATTGGTCGTGGGCCACTGATCGTGCGCACTGTTTATTCCAGCGCCTATAAATATTCCTGCTCGCGATTTAGGTCGGATCCTTCACCATTTTTTTCGCCCAGCTCCGCCATTCCGCCCATTCCGCAGGTGTTCGCCCCCTAGGCCCCCTCCATCATCCAAGGGCTTCAAAGAGGAGATTCTACACTCATCTTCATCGCCAAGGAAGGATTTCTTCGCATCGGACGTGGCCGGATTGTAAAACGCTGGAGAAGACGGGTCCATTGGAAGGTAGTGACAACCTTCTCTACCCCGGACGATAGTTGGGACCGAGCTAGGACGCGGATTGGCAACCCGGTGCTTCCTACCGTGAATCTACAACGAGCCTCCGGATTCGGTCGTATCTCTTGCCTTTTTCTCTCTTTGTGTGATGTAATGTTTGTAATCTCTATAATTTTGATGATGTGTGCTATGAACAATATTGCTTAATGTTAATTTCATTTATTTGGAATCATTTAGTTCATATGTGCTTATTGAGGTGCGCCCCCATCTAATTTCCATTCCGCCATCGTGTTCGGTGCCGCACTAGCAATTGCTAGTGGCGTGCTTGTCGAAGAGGTGCTTGCGACCCTCATTCCGCTAGCCTACTCGTCCATCCGCCCCACGAAGTAGTGCGTTCAAGGCCTACCTAGTTTTCCATCCCGCCAAGCGAAGCATTGCATAGCGGCACTGCATAGGAGTAGTTGTAATATTTTATCTTATTATTCGCAAACCAAACCAACCATCCATTGTAACCCCGACGAAGGACTTCGATCTCAAGTCCTTCCTCGAAACCTAACTCCACCTCACTGTGTTCCTTGAGAGACCGACACTCGGGGATCTTCCCCATTATTATTACTTGCGCGAACGGTGCACTTGCCGAATAATCGCATCAAGTTTTTGGCGCCGTTGCCGGGGAATGCAGACGTGATGAATTCGTCTGCGTGAAGAATCGTTGCACGAGGAACTATTCTTTTTTTTTTCTCTTTGTTTATCTCTGTTGTCTTTGTTTCTTTTTTATACGCACATCTAATTACCTTCGTTCTTTCCATCGTGCGCTAATCTTTTGGGTTTCAAGTATTCCTAGCATGACCTCCATTCAGGAATACATCTATCAAGGAAGTTTAAATGAT
Source organism: Dactylorhiza incarnata (assembly GCA_033032865.1). Taxonomy (NCBI): domain Eukaryota; kingdom Viridiplantae; phylum Streptophyta; class Magnoliopsida; order Asparagales; family Orchidaceae; genus Dactylorhiza; species Dactylorhiza incarnata. Next base: position 5,511,416 of record JAWHQI010000013.1, read on the forward strand.
TTAAAGGTTCAAGCACAAAGGAATGATCATGACTTCGGGATTTCCTCCGACATCATTGAGTATATGACTGGGAATTGCAAGTTCAGTGGGGATAAGCATGAAGATGCGGTACAACACGTGCATGACTTCTTAGAAATTTAGTATACATGTATATTCAGTGGAGTTGAAAACGACCTGCAAAAGATCCTGGCATTTTCATTTTCCCTACATAATAAAGCCAAAAGTTGGTACTGGGATGTCCGGAAAAGAGAGGCGACCACATGGAAGCAGCTCGAAGGGAGATTTTTGCATGAGTTTCAACACCGTACCCGAGTTTTGGACAAGTACAGGGAACTCATAACCTTCGGTCAGGGAAAGGAGGAGACGTTAGTTGATGCTTGGGAGCGTTTTCAATCCCTGCATAGGGGATGCTACCGTGAAGATCTATCAGAAGTCTTTTTGATTCAGATTTTTTATTTCGGCGTGCTGGACAAATTCCGTCTGTTATTCGATATGGCAGCCGGAGGGGCCCTGTTTAATAAATCGGGGAAGGACGCGTGGGAAGTGGTCGTGAATATAGTTCACACCAGCCAGCACTGGAGTCATGTCATTCTTCCCCCCAGTACTGCTGAAATTAATGCAGTGACATTCAACGGAGCAGCGAATCATGTGCCGTCAGGGCAAACAGAACACTTAGCAACCTTGGTGGTCGGGATGCTGAATAAAATGAATGACCAATCAGCAGCAATTCAACAGCTTCACTCTACTATAGGGACTCTGACCAACGTCGTTTCTGGGCTTGCAAGTCAGCATCCGGAGTCTGTGAATTCCATGCGATTGAGAAGCGGTAGAGGTGTTGACAATCTTCCTCGACAGGAACCACTTGTGAGCTCCACTGACAAGTGCAACGCAGACATGGCCGAGAAGCAGACTCAGATTCATATTGAGCCGGACCCCGTAAGCGAGGCACAACCCTCGAGAAGTGTTGTTCACCCCCCATTCCCCCACAGGTTGCGAAACGAGAAATCCGAGAAGCAATTCCGCAAATTCTTGGAAATAATGAAAGGAGTGCAAGTGAGTATACCACTGATTGAAGCCATTTCTCAAATACCAGGCTACTCCAAGTTCTTGAAAGACTTGATTTCGAAGCGGAAACTGTTGGAGGATCTCAAGACTATCGATCTCACTGAGGAGTGCTCCGCCATCATCTCCAATATGCCCACAAAGTGCAAAGATCCGGGCAGCTTTACTATTCCTTGCAGGATCGGTCATCACCGTTTCAGCCAGGCGCTCTGTGATTTGGGAGCATCAATCAACTTGATGCCGCTCTCTATCTTTCGTGAACTAGGTGCAGGGTCCTTGAAGCCGACCCAGGTAATGCTACAGCTAGCTGATCGGTCGATCAAGAAACCGTCAGGAATTGTCGAGGACCTCACAATAGTAGTAAACGGTCTCGCTTTTCCAGCCGATTTTGTCATCCTCGACATGAAGGTTGATACTAAAGTACCCATTATCTTGGGGCGGCCCTTTCTCGCTAAAGCTCGTGCTATCATTAATGTGGAGCAGGGGGAGCTCACGCTCAGATTGGGGGAGGATGCTATATCCTTCAACGTCCACAACCAGTCGCAACTCTTCGAAATCAGGGAATGCAAACCGGCAGAGCCGCTTGAAGAATTCGATGGCCAGATTGATGTGGGTTTGGATGACAGCGAGATGTGTTGGCGGCGCGAAGACGTGGGCAATGACGGTGCACATTCGAACCAGCCCGATGTTTCACATTCAATCGGAGAGCCATCCAACGATTCTGCTGATCCAAACATTTATCCGGCTCTCAAACAACTACCGGATTCTCTAAAGTACGTTTTTCTTGGAGAAAATGCCACGCATCTAGTGATTATTTCCACAGCTCTTTTCGCCGCCAACGAAACCGCATTGATGGGTGTGCTGAGAAGGTACCATAAAGTCTTCAGACGCTCTCTTGCAGACATTAAGGGAATCAGCCCCACGATCTGCATGCATAAGATCCTCCTTGAAGATCAGTACAAACCCACAGCACAGCCCCAAAGGCGTTTGAACCCCAAAATGCAAGAGGTAGTGAAGGCAAAAGTGATAAAGCTCTTAGACGCTGACATCATTTACCCAATCAGCGACAACAAATGGGTCAGCCCAGTTTACGTGGTACCGAAAAAGGGAGGGATCACCGTTGTTGCCAATGAAAAGAACGAGTTGCTACCTACCCGAATGATCACCGGGTGGAGAGTCTGCATCGATTACCGCAAGCTGAATGATGCTACACGCAAGGACCATTTCCCACTCCCCTTCATTGATCAGATGTTAGAAAAGTTAGCAGGGCAGGACTACTACTGTTTCTTGGATGGGTACTCAGGTTACAATCAAATTTTAATAGACCTGTCTGATCAAGACAAAACAACATTTACATGTCCTTCCGGTACCTTCGCGTTTAAGAGAATGACATTCGGACTGTGTAATGCCCCCGCAACTTTCCAGCGCTGTATGCTCGCTATTTTCGCTGACATGGTGGGAGACTTCCTCGAAGTTTTCATGGATGACTTTACTTTATTTGGCAGCAGCTTCGATACTTGCCTCGCGAATTTGGCCAAGACTTTGAAGCGGTGTGAGGACACCAATCTTGTCTTGAACTGGGAGAAATGCCACTTTATGGTGCGCGTAGGAATTGTGTTGGGGCATAAGGTTTCCTGCCAAGGGCTCGAGGTGGATCAAGCGAAGGTAAGTGTTATCAGAAACCTCCCTCCACCTACGTCAGTGAAAGGTATCCGAAGTTTTCTTGGTCATGTGAGATTCTATCGAAGGTTTATTAAGGACTTTTCATCCATTTCAAAGCCTTTATCTCCTTGCTTGTTAAGGACGTCCCCTTCCACTTCGACGATGCATGCATGCAGGCCTTTGAAACTTTACGGGGACAACTCATCTCGGCTCCAATTTTGGTGGCACCCGACTGGAATTTACCCTTTGTTATCATGTGTGACGCAAGTGATGTGGCCGTGGGTGCTGTACTCGGTCAAAAGAAAGACAAGACTTTTCACACCATTGCGTATGCCAGTCGAACTCTTAACAGCGCGCAAGCAAACTATACCACCACGGAGAAAGAAATGCTAGCCGTGGTCTTCGCCTTTGAAAAATTTCACTCATACTTGGTGCTTTCCGAAGTAATCGTGTACACGGACCACACTGCACTCAGGTATCTTTTCAGCAAAAAAGAATCCAAATCACGTCTGATTCGTTGGATTTTACTTTTGCAGGAATACAATTTGGAAATCAAAGACAAGAAAGGGGTGGAGAACGTGATAGCTGATCATCTTTCGTGTTTGGAGTACGACATGACGGCTGACACTCCCAACAGCTTTGTGGAGGAAACGAACGATTATTTTCCGGATGAAAAATTATTCGCAATCACTACGCCCCCTCCAACAGCCCCATGGTACGCTGATATCGCTAACTACTTGGCTTGTAAAACCTTCTCTCCTAATCTGTCCCCTCAACAAAGACGGAAGCTTGCCTCTGACTCAAAATACTATTTTTGGGAAGACCCACTCTTATTTCACACATGCAGCGATGGAATTATCAGGCGCTGCGTTCCTGAACCCGAGTTTCAGTCTATACTGCAGCACTGCCATGACAGAGAAGCTGGCGGGCATTTCGGGGCCGTTCGAACAGCACAAAAAATCTTGCAATGCGGATTATTTTGGCCGACCCTCTTCAGGGACGCCCATGCCTATGTCACCAAGTGTGACGAATGCCAAAGGACCGGAAATATCTCCCGGCGTGACGAGATGCCCCTCAATAACATGCTGGTTTGCGAACCATTTGATGTCTGGGGGATAGACTTTATGGGTCCTTTCCCCATGTCTCATGGTAAGCATTATATCATTGTGGCAGTTGACTATGTCTCAAAATGGGTGGAAGCCGAGGCGGTTGCCACGAATGACGCCAGCACAGTGCCACACTTTATTCACAAGAATATCTTCTCCAGGTTTGGGATGCCGAGAACTATTATCAGCGACGGCGGTAGTCATTTTTGTAATAAGCAGTTTGTGCAGCTCATGAAAAAATTTGGGGTCCATCATAAGATCTCATTAGCGTACCACCCCCAAACATGTGGACAAGTAGAAGTATCCAACCGCGAGCTCAAGCGAATAATACAGAAATCGATACATTCAAATAGGAAGGAGTGGTCTAAAAAGGTCGACGACGCATTATGGGCTTACCAGACTGCTTTCAAAACACCTATTGGCATGACTCCGTTTCAACTAGTCTATGGCAAGGCATGCCACATCCCTGTGGAGCTGGAGCATAAAGCATTATGGGCAACCAAACTGTTGAACATGGACATTGGAGCCGCGGCCGAGGTGCGTCGTTCCCAACTCAACGAATTAGAAGAGCTCCGGCATTTCGCTTATGAAAACGCTCGCATCTACAAAGAGAAAACAAAAAAATTGCATGATCGACACATCATCCCGAAGGAGTTCAAAATTGGGGACCAAGTGCTGCTTTACAACTCCCGTCTCCGCCTCTTTCCAGGAAAGTTAAAATCGAGGTGGAGCGGTCCTTTCTCGGTGACCGATGTCTCTCCCTTTGGTGCCATCGAAATATCAGGGGATAAGGGAGACAAATTTAAGGTCAACGGGCATCGACTGAAGTTATACGATGGCGCCATTATAAACAAGGAGTGTCAGTTGGTGACATTGGGAGACGGGCACCATAAAAGCGCCTACAGCTGAATTTCTTTTTGTCTCTTATTTTGTGAAACTCTCTTTTTCATGCACTTTTTATTTAATTTCTGCACCCTTTAAACAATTATAATACAGGTATTTGGTCCAGCTTAAGGACATAAAATAAAAGCGCTGCTGGGAGACAACCCAGATTTGCTGATTTCTGTTTTTCTAACATGTTTCAATTCAGTTTTTATATTTTTGCTGCTTTTAGTTGTGCCGTTTGCAGGTGTGCTTTGTTCTGTGTGATGGCGGAAGCTGCGGATTGCTCGCGAATTTAACGCCAATCGTCTGGTATGCTCAATTCTGAGCATTGGGTAACACTTTTCCCCCTAGCTTTCAGTTTTTGTGATGTGATGTTGAGATTAAGTCTGGGGAAAAGCACGTTGTTATCCACTTTGCGCACGAGTTGCAACCGCATGCCAGAAGATTTCATTTAAAATGTTTTGTTTATTTTCATTGCACACCACAGCACCCACTTGAGCGCGCTTAGCCGTTGGCACGCCGCGAGTTGAATTTGTCTTTTTGTGTGATTTGGAAAATCATTGTGCTGGCTTAGGATTATGAGGCGGAGTAAAATGTTGACTCCTGTAGTGCTTCTAGTCGGGTGCTCATGTCTCGTAGGAATTCGTGTAGATTCAATTTCTTTTTATGCTTTTAGTTTATATTTTTCTACTAGTGTAAATATTGTTTACTTTACTCAAAAATTTGGTGAATCCGACGTGAATCAAACGGTAGCATAGGAATGTGTGTAGACGTTCATTAGTCTCGTATTGCCCGAGTCGGGGGGAAGGATTATCTCTCTCGGTGGCTAGAACTTGCCCCAAGCGATTCTTGAAGCATGGGTATACGGTTAGTCAATTGCGTGAATGTGATATAGGCCATCATTTTGGCCCGGTTGAACCTTTACACCCTTTCCTATCGATATATCCTCATTAGCCCAGTTGTGCCTACCCGTTCTTTGATTCAGCCTCACTTTTATCGCACCAAAGCCCAAAAGCCAATCCAAGTCGCACACCCAAATCTGAGCTTTAGCTGTTTAGTATTTTCATAAGTTGGGTTGTTGATGTGGTGATATGTTTGTGAAGTTGTGGTTGTGTCTTATTGTTTATTTGCTGAAAATGATAAGAAAAGAAAAGAAAAAAATGAGAAAGAGAAAAGAAGTGAGAAGAAAAGAAAAAGTAATGAGTGTGAATGAAAAATTCATTTGTATAAGTATAAGTTTGGGAGTAGGCGGTGCACGCACCCAGGTTGTTAAGTCCAAGTCTGGGGGTGTAGTGTACCCGCATGTTTGTGTGGTGATGAGGATAGTTTTCTGTGCTAGCTCATTTGGGTTTAGTGTCTGAGACGTCGCGTTTATCTTTGTTTACCGCACCTAAACCCAAGCCTCATCTCAAACCTAAAGTCCTATTGATTCACACATTTGAGTCATACCAGTGCCGTGGAGAGAGTGCGAACGGGCAAGCTTATGGTCACCAACATTGATGGATTTCAATGGAGTTGTCCCGAGCCCCGATCTTTGGCAATGCTCGCCTCAGCGTTCAGTTTACTTTCTTCCTATGTACGACCTATTGATTCACCGTGATTCACTTTTTGAGTAAACTTAATATATATCTACGCTCCTAGAAAATTATAAACTAATATATATAATTAGAAATTTTATCTACTATATTTCTACGCACAGGAGCAGGCGACTTCGAATGGTACTCCGCTTGATAATTTATTCGCCAGCTTATGTTTTTCCTGGCCGCGAGAGATGGTTTGCTCGGGACGCGCAAACAGTTAAGTCTGGGGGTGTGATGAGTCCCAAATATATACACATTTATGGACTCATCTGGGCCGATTTTCTAGTCTATGCACTTCACTTTAGACATGTTTTCACTCATATTTGACACTCCATGCTAAGTGCACCTCTAGGCCCTTTTTGGTGTTATTTCATGTTCTTCATTTTTAGTAGTTTTCATGCTTTGTTAAGGGCCACTTTCAGTGGCTGGATTCGTGGTTGTGCTGAAACAGGAGTCGTGCGGGTGTTCCCGGTACAATTCTGTACAGGAACACTGCGCACGATCACTATTTCTATTGCGCACGACCACTGATCGTGTGCACTTAACACTATTTTTTGAGTTCTGTCTCGGACAGTGCGCACGACCACCAACGATATTGTGCACGACCACCAGTCGTGCGCCGCTGTTCGTGCGCACTTAACATCAATTTTATGAGTTCTGTCTCGGACAGTGCGCACGACCACCTACGATAGTGCGCACGACCACCGGTCGTGCGCCACGGGTCGTGCGAACATGGTATTTTATAAATTTCTTACCTTGCAAGCTCCACCCAGGCAGGCGCACGATCACAGAACTCTAGCGCGCACGACCACTGGTCGTGCGCCAATGACCGTGCACAGTATTTTCGCCAGCGCTTATATAATGTCCTGATCCGCAAATTAGGGATAATCCGGTTCCGGGAGCGCGATTTCCAGTCCGTACGCCGCCGTTTTCCACTTCCAGCCACCTCCACCTCATCTTCTCCGCGAGGGGAAGTTGTCTCCGGCCATTCTAAGCATTCCTCCATCGTCCGGAAGCATTCTTCGCCATCCGCAAGCACTCAAGCAAGCTGTCTCCATTTCTGTCCGGTGAGAAGGATAGCAATCCTGAGGTAGAAGACGACGGAAGCACGTGGAGTGGTCGTGACAGTCTCTCAACGCCGGAAGCACAGTCCGCCCGAGTCCGGAGGTAGCTTGACAAACTACCATTTCGGCCGTGAACGGCCGCTAGTCTTCGTCCATTGGTTGTCTTCTTCTTCCCTTTTTTTTGATGTATTTCTTGGAATCATTTAAACCTGAATATCTTGATGTTTAGCTTAAATGCAATGGTTGTTTCTTCTCTATTCATCAATATTTGCTTGTGAATCGTTTCGCCTCCACTCACTCACTCACGCACGCATCATGTTCGATTCGCGTTAGCAAGAGCTAACGGCGATTTGCGAAGAGGTGTTTGCAACCCTCACTCTCCGCACTAGTGATCATTTCATTCGCATGCGCACCGTCCATCCATCTCACGAAGCTCGGCATCGCTGCCGCTGCACCCATCTCACCTTGCGAAGCGGTGATTTCGACCCGCATTTCTTTTATTGTTGTTAACAGTAGGAAACCAAATCAAAACCCCACTTTCTGTGTTTGTTCCCGCTTGTGTAACAATTGTCACACAACGCAATTCGTTCACCCAACCTGCATTCCTCAAGAGACCGACACTCGGGGATCCTATTCCCAACATTTATTACTTGCGCGACCGGTGCACTTGCCGAATTAATTGCATCAAGTTTTTGGCGCCGTTGCGGATTGCTCATGAAATTAACGCCAATCGTCTGGTATGCTCAACTCTGAGCATTGGGTAACACTTCTTCCCCCTAGCTTTCAGTTTTTGTGATACAATGTTTAGATTAAGTCTGGGGGAGAGCACGTTGTTACCCACTTTGCGCACGAGTTGCACCGCATGCTAGAAGATTGTTTTAAATTTTTCGTTGTCATCGTCATTATTCCATGCTTCATACACCACTTCACCCACATAAGCGCGCGCTTACATGATTGTTACGTTTCCGAATAAATTACTTTGGTTTGGAATGTGAATTAGGGTGTTAGCTTAGGAATTACTATTGGGAGTGCGATGTTGACTCGCGTAGTGTTCTAGTCGCATCCGCATGCTACAGTAGAATTTGAGTAAAATTAGATTATCTCTATGCGTTTAACTTATGATCAATATTTTTGCGTAGTTTTAGATTTGTTATACTCAAATGGTGAATGCAAACGAAATTGGTGATAACCCGGTGTTGTGTGTATACGAGCACTAGTTGTGTGTTGCTTGAGTCGGGAGGAAGGTTTACCTTTCTCGTGGGCTAAGAACTTGCCCCAAACGACTCTTGAAGCATGGGTGCGAGCGATTCTTCGAGTTAAATGTGATGTAGGCCACCTTTTGGCTAGTTTGAGCCTTGTCTTTCCCTGTCCTATTCGCTCACCTTTGCAAGCCAACATTTGCGCCTACCACTTCTTTGTTTCAGCTCCTCCTCCATTCACCAAATCCTGAAGCTCATCCTACTTTCGCAACCAAATAGCTGTTTAACTGTACTCTTGTTCTATTGGTGTGATGTTTGGAATCTATGTGATGTGAAGGAAAAATAATTTTTATTTGCTGATTATGAACCAACCGGAGGATAAGAAAAAGAAGAAAAATAGGTTATTGAAATGAAATTCTAAAAAAAATTGTATTGAAAAGAAATCCTCCCGAGTGTAATAGAAAATCTGTTGGTATTTGTGAAGTAGGCCGTGTGCACACCTAGTTTTTATGATAAGTCTGGGGGTGTGTCACACGAGCTTTGTTCTTGGCTTTGTTGGGTGCATCGTTCCGTTGACTCAATTTGGTTGCGTAGCCTTCGTGTTTATCCTTGAATATCATACCGCAACCTAAGCCCCAAAATAATCCTAAAGTCCTATTGATTTATCATGAGTTTGCTAGCACCGTGGAGAGAGTGTGACCGGGCAAGCTTATGGTTCCCGACGTTGATGGATTTCAGCGGAGTTATCCCTGAACCCCGATCTTGTGCAACACCCTCCTTAGTGGCTTGTTACTTTCACACCGGGCACGGTCGTTCAAGTTCTTCACAATTCACCAACTGAGTATTGATAAATCTTTATTTACGATCTAATACTTTTGTAAGTTAGTTAGCATAGTTAGAATCTCTTTTTACTAAATTTCTATTAGCATGCTTTTGTTACTTCGCACCGTACTCCTTTGTGTAATTTCCTTTGTTAATTGCCATTTTCACACTCCGCCGAATTCGTTTGCTCGGGACGAGCAAACAGGTAAGTCTGGGGGTGTGCTGAGTCCCAAATATATACACATTTATGGACTCATCTGGGCCGATTTTCTAGTCTATGCACTTCACTTTAGACATGTTTTCACTCATATCTGATACTCCATGCTAAGTGCACCTTTAGGCCCGTTTTTGGTGTTATTTCATGTTCTTCATTTTTAGTAGTTTTCATGGATTGTTAAGTGCCACTTGCAGTGGCTGGATTCGTGGTTGTGCTGGAACAGGAGTCGTGCGGGTGTTCCCGGTACAATTCTGTACAGGAACACTGCGCACGATCACTGTTTCTATTGCGCACGACCACTGGTCGTGCGCCGCTGATCGTGTGCACTTAACCCTATTTTCTGAGTTCTGTCTCGGACAGTGCGCACGACCACCAACGATATTGCGCATGACCACCAGTCGTGCGCCGCTGTTCGTGCGCAATTAACATCAATTTTATGAGTTCTGTTTCGACCAGTGCGCACGACCACCTACGATAGTGCGCACGACCACCGGTCGTGCGCCACTGGTCGTGCGAACATGGTATTTTATAAATTTCTTACATTGCAGGCTCCACCCAGGCAGGCGCACGATCACAGGATTCCAGCACGCACGACCATTGGTCGTGCGCCACTGATCGTGCGCACTGTTTATTCCAGCGCCTATAAATATTCCTGCTCGCGATTTAGGTCGGATCCTTCACCATTTTTCTCACCCAGCTCCGCCGTTCCGCCCATTTCCGCAGGTGTTCGCCCCAAGGCCCCTTCCATCATCCAAGGGCTTCAAAGAGGAGATTCTACACTCATCTTCATCGCCAAGGAAGGATTTCTTCGCATCGGACGTGGCCGGATTGTAAAACGCTGGAGAAGACGGGTCCATTGGAAGGTAGTGACATCCTTCTCTACCCCGGACGATAGTTGGGACCGAGCTAGGACGCGGATTGACAACCCGGTGCTTCCTACCGTGAATCTACAACGAGCCTCTGGATTCGGTCGTATCTCTTGCCTTTTTCTCTCTTTGTGTGATGTAATGTTTGTAATCTCTATATTTTTGATGATGTGTGCTATGAACAATATTGCTTAATGTTAATTTCATTTATTTGGAATCATTTAGTTCATATGTGCTTATTGAGGTGCGCCCCCATCTAATTTCCATTCCGCCATCGTGTTCGGTGCCGCACTAGCAATTGCTAGTGGCGTGCTTGTCGAAGAGGTGCTTGCGACCCTCATTCCGCTAGCCTACTCGTCCATCCGCCCCACGAAGTAGTGCGTTCAAGGCCTACGTAGTTTTCCATCCCGCCAAGCGAAGCATTGCATAGCGGCACTGCATAGGAGTAGTTGTAATATTTTATCTTATTATTCGCAAACCAAACCAACCATCCATTGTAACCCCGACGAAGGACTTCGATCTCAAGTCCTTCCTCGAAACCTAACTCCACCTCACTGTGTTCCTTGAGAGACCGACACTCGGGGATCTTCCCCATTATTATTACTTGCGCGACCGGTGCACTTGCCGAATAATCGCATCAACTACTCAAGACACCCTGTCTTGAGGAACCTTTATAGACCACTGTGTGCTTTTTCTGTGTTGTGCTTTATAATTTATAGATCTATTAACCAGAAAACAAGAACACATAAAGGGGATAAAATAATTTGAAAAACCTATTCACCCCTCCTCTAGGTGATAAGTTGACACCCAATAAACAATAAGTGGTATCAGAGGGAGGTTGTTCAAAGAAAAGCTTAATAGCTTGAACAGATCTGCCCGTGGGTGTCCATTTTTCACAGCTATGGAATCAAGGATAGCTGTTTGTTCCAGGGAGAACTTTGTCCTTTGTAAAGTAAGAGCAAGAATATACATGGAGGCAATGGATCCCAGAATGTTTTTAATTGTTCAAGAAGGACCCTCCATGACTATGATAAAAGATGAGATCCTTCTAGCCAGCTTGGACAAAGAAGCCAGAAGTATTCTAGCTGGTGTAGTAGATCTGCCAACACTCCAAAAGCTAACTCATTGCAAAACAACAAAAGACATGTGGAACTCCCTAGGGGTCCTCATGGAAGGGTCAGAGGAAGATTTTGAAGAAGAAACCCCTCATGAAGAGGTATGCATCAGAGCACCCCTGACTACTTCAGACAGTGAATCAGAAGATGAAGAATGCTCTGTAGTCAGAAGAAGAATAAGAGCACCCTTGACTCTCACAGACTGTGATTCTGAGGATGAGAAAGTTCATGGATTGATGGCTCTATCAAATGAAGAAAATTATGATGCATCACATTATGATCAGGTATGCATCACTCACACATCTTTACTACCTGCCTCAATTAATAAAACCAAGAGTGCATCAGGTGATTGTTCATCTTCTGAAGATGATGTAGAAGACTGCTCATCATGCAACAATAAGAACCATGCTGATCTAATAGAGCAGTTTGGTGATCTCTTGGGAGCTCTGAGAAAGAGCAAGATGCTTATTAAGAAGCAAGCTAAGGAGCTAGAATCACTCAGACCCATTAAGGCTGAGATGAATGAGGAAATGGGTATGTCCCACAATGAGGGCACCAACTCCTGTGAGCTCAAGAAAATCATAGACAAGCTTTATGATGAAAGAAGCCAAAGGGAAGAACTTATAAAGAAACTTGAGAATGACCTTCTTACGGAAAGAAGCTTGGTGGCTCAATTCTCTAAGCCCAAAACTGTACTGCCCATCATTGACACCTTCTCCTCCTATGGAAGTAGGAGGGGATTGGGTTTCAATGAAGGGGCAATAGATGCTTGGAATGGAGAAAGGGGTAAAACTAAAGCAGAGCCTCATACCACCTTTCAGAAGGTAGTGCTTCCCTCTAATAGGTATGATCAGGACAGTGTCCATGGTCACTGGTTGAATGGAAGATCCATTAGTTATGGAAATGCTCCTGACTATGGGAAGAGAAAGGGCATAGGGATGAGTGCATTAAAGGCTCCCCATGAGGAAATCCAAATGGCCCATCATGGACCATTTGTGTTTGGTGCCCCAGCCCCCACATTCAAGGGTAAGGAAGCAACACCTTCCCAATCTCTTCCAGCAAAAAAGCAGGCTGGTAGCCCCAGTATAATCAACTCTTACTTGATCATTTCTGATTCAATCAACACTATGTCAGCTACCAAGCTGACATCTGTTGCTGACAAACAGATAAAGACAAGAAGAAATAATTATACTAGAGCAGCCAGTCAGCCCTTAGCTGAGAGAGATAGGAAGAATGCTGCTACCTTCTCTACTGAACATAAGCATTGTGATTCTCCAACCACCTCAAAAATTGTTCAGAAAAGAAGGTACAACATCCATGAATGTTGGTGTTGTGGCAAAGTGGGACACTTTGCCATTGACTGTTGGCACAACCCTAGTGTGCCTAGTGCAAAGGAGAGACCTCCTGGAAAGGCTAAGGTGAGTAGAAGAATTCCCTATTATGCTAATAAGAACCTAGGACCCAAGTCACCTTGGGTTCCTAAGGGATATTAAATCTGTTTTGCAGGGTAGTCCATTTAGCCAATAAAAAGCAAACAAGGCTAATGGACAATAAGTGCTCCAGGCTCAACTCTGGACTAAGAAAAACTCACCACATGCCAAAGTGCACTGATCAAGGGGGAGCTAAGAGTAAAGATAAGTGGACATCCCATCAAGGGGGAGCTACTAGCTCAAGAAGACTTAAAAGCTAAGGTGAAGGTAATTATGTTGATGCTCAATACATAACCTCATCTTTATCATTTTGTCAAAGTAGTTTTCACTTAAATAAGTAAAAGTTATCATTCAAGGAGCACATATGTATGGCACTGCTAAAAGCATTGCACTGGTCATACAAAAGAGTGAACCAAAACCATGTCGTCAAAATGATGATTGGTATTGTCGAAATGACTCCTCGACATCGAATCTGCATCACGACGATATCCAATCATCAGCGGACTCTTAAATAAACCTGTGCTTAATCAATCATTACAGCTAAACTCGAGTTAATCAGACATTTAACAAATGACACTTCGACTTCCAACTCGGACACTATAAATAAGGTCAAATGTCTTAAGGTTAAAACACTCTCTACATTAGCCCTGAAAAGCCATCGTGTTCTCCACGCCTTCTAAGAGTGAACGAGTCGATATTGCTGAAATCCTCCTGGATCAAGCAAAAGATGGCACCAAAGAAGGAAGGATTCCTCTTTGAAGGAAGTGAAGTGGTAAGGAATGGGTTCGTGGAAGGACCAGAAGAGATTCAACATGCTATCAAGCTATTGGACGTCGTCGGTCTGGAATTTGCCCTATCCGAACCAACAGTGACACTCAAAAGAGAAGTATTGGAGTTCTACTCAAATGCCAAGGGTGGCTCAAAAGGATCATCCGTGAAAAGATTAATCAACGGGATAAAGGTCAAGGTGAATCCCAAGAGATTGAACATGGCTCTTCAGCTGCCGGCCTTTGCCAAGGGGGAGGAAGATGAAAAGATCACCCAGGAAGACCTTGACAAGGCTCTGGCATGGTGCGGACACTCAGCAAGACCTATGGGTCCCTGGAAAGGAAGAGATTTAATCAACAAGGAAAACTTGTGGCAGATATAGTGGGTAAATCTCTCCTCTGCAAAGTAGGTTCGCATGATAGGATATCCAAGCCCATGTTTGAGATAATGGCATGGATAATCCTAAGTAAAAAGACCAACTAGGGTCAGCAAATTTTCAAGAGGATACAAGAAAGCTTTCAAGCTCCAAATCTGGGAAGAAATCTATCACTATATCTTCTGCTATCCTACCCTGAAAGCTTTAACAAAAAGTATGGAGTAAAAATTCATCACATAAGAAGGATGGACATTAAGATCCTTGACAGGTGGGAGAAAACTCTGACTAAGCCTCCCAAGAAGTTGAAGACTGCAGAAGATGTGAAGAGGAAGGGAGAAAGCTTGTCTGAAGGAAATGAGTCAGGCAACAGCTCACCTCCATCTGACTCTGAGATACCTGTGGAGACAAGGAATGTCCCCCTCCAGACCTCTGCCCTAAGTCTGGAATCTGGGAAAATAGTAACAGCAGGAACTGAGCAAGAGGATGCTGAGTCTGAGGGGGAGAAGAATGGTGATCTCCATGCTCAAGTGGAAGAAGTGATCAATAAGATCATAGGGGCTGAGGATGCTGGTCATTCTAAACCAGCAATGCAAGAGGAAAACCAAGAGAACCCTGCTGATGAGACTAGCAAAGATCAGCAAAGTCCTAAAAAGGTAGAAGGGCCAAACCAATCACCCATCAGAAAACCTCTATCTCCAATACCGGAAGGGAATGAAGAAGAGGAACCAGAAGAAGCTAGTTCACCTCCAGAGAATAGACCAGTAAAGTTCTCACTGTTGTCTCAGATAAAGATGCTCCTGGAAGAGCAAAGATTAAAAATTGAAAGCTATGTTACCTCTGCGGTCAATGAACTGAAAAGGGAACTATCTGTTGAAACAGAGAGCTTGAGAAATGATGTGAAAAATCTACAAGAGAATACTGTCAAAGAGCTAACCCTTACTCACAAGGGTCTATCTAATTTAGGGGTCAATCAGAATCTGATTGTCAGCAACATAGAAAAGGCCTACATTGAATCCACCAAGAGGATGGCTGAACACAAAACTGATCTCCAAGAAAGTCTAGATTACCACAATAAAGATCTAGACAGTCATCTGCTTGAGACCAAGAATCACTTGGAAGCAGGAATTCACATGCTTAAAAACAAAATATTGGTTTCTGAGGAGAATCTCCAGAGTGGGATATCTGAAGCAGTCATAAAGGGGGAGAGATCAATGATAAAGGCCAGTGGTGATCATGCCATCTGGACCACAAACACAGTCAGGGAAGTAATGAATCTCCCTCCTCTCCATTTTGATGAGCCTGCAGGAGAGTACCTAGCTGAAGAGCAACCTGCAGACATTCCTGATACTGCCACTGATAAGGGTAAAGAGAAGGAAGCACTTGAGGATGAAGAAATAAAAACAAGGAAGAGAAAGTACAGGGAGGAAATGGAGAAAAAGGATGGCTATGAAAGATGGAGTCCCAAGTACAGAGCCAACAAATTAAAGGCATGGGAGCTGGTGAAGGTAAATAAAGGTGAGAGGTACAAAGTGTACAGTCCTCAAGAATGGGTGAAAGTGGAGGTTTAGTTCTTATTTATCTTATTAAAAGATCTTGCTTAATTTTTTAATTTCAAAGTTAGTGATATATATATTTATATATATGAGTTTGCTGATTTCTGTATGAGTAATAAAATCAAATAGTTAGAGTGCATACAAATAAACACAGCACATGAAAATAAAAACATAAAACAAACAAGCAATCCACAGATGACACAAGATGTATAGTAGTTCCCCTCAACTGGGTACATCTACTCTTCTACCCACTGGTAGGAATCCACTAGGAGGTTGTTGATAAGGTGCCCTCACACCAAGGGGTTTTTAATATGGTGTCCACACACCAAGTGAGCTGTTGATAAGGTGCTCTAACCAAGATGCAGGTTTTTGCTAAGGTGCCCTGTCACCGGGATTAACTTTTGAAGGGAGTTATAACCCTGTATAGGATGGGGTAAGGAAGTAAAATGAAAAACAGAAATTGTAATGTTCTTCTCTGTATAAGAAGACTCTTGAAGATCCAGATGTGGTGTTGAATGGATCTGATGTTGAAGAGCCCCCCCTGTCTGATATGGATTGATGACAGTTCTGGAGGTCTCTCCTTTCAAACACTTCTTTCTTCTGGTGCAGTGATAATCCTGAGCAAGTAGTTGTGATTTGTGTCTCAGGATGTTTGTAATCTGCAGGAAGATGTTAGCAACCAAAAGTGTGCTATTTTTGTTGTGTGTCGTGTTTTTTGCTTTCTCTGTTTCTGTCTCATTATAATCTGAGAGCCTTTACTTTTAATTTGAATTCTTCTCTCGGGAAGAAGGAAAGAGCTAAGGTCTCTATCAATCCTTTGACTCCTCGAGAAGATGACCTATCATTTCTTTTCATTAAAGCTATTCTGCAACGGCTAAAATATTAAATGATCTGCAACGGCTAAGAGGAATAGTCAAAACAAAAGAAAGATAGTGATATAAGATATTAAAATGATTCAGAGAGAAATTCGTCGATCTCAGCTTGACATTCGTCGGCCTGAGCTCGCCGTCTGATGTACTGAACGATTGTCTCTATCTTGGAATTCATAGACCGCTGAGATGGCTGGATTGAGTTTGTCGAGCGCCGTTCAGAGAATGCCTGGCCGCTGGGATTATTCTGACTAAATTCGTCGAGCGCTGTTCTGATAGAGATTTGTCGAGCGCTGTCTGTCTTGAATTTGTTGAGCACCGGCTAGCTTGAATTTGCCGAGCGCCGTTTGACATTCGTCGAATGCAGAGAGCTTATATTATTTTCTTATGTATATTCTCCGATTCGATCGCATCATATTTAATTTATGTTTCCTTAGTTTTCTTACTTAATGAAATTTGATCTGAGTTATTAGATGACTTATTGTCAAAAGGGATGGATCCTAACTCAAATCAAAAGCTAAGGTTTCAACAATGGGCTAAGTATGAAGATCAAGAAGAAGCAAGAAGAGTATACAGAAGGGACAAGCAAGCATTCAGAATCCCTGTAGACACTCCTGAGCCTCTAAAATATCATCCCAAGTCATTTGAATACTTCACCAGACAAGCTGAAAAGGAGCAAGAAGCCAGTGCCAAGAAAGCAAAGGGTGAAGTTGCTATGAGGGCACCAGAGACATAGACGACTAAATCTTTAAGAGGCTGAATGTAGAAATGTCAAAAACTTTTGAAAACATTTGGCACTATTTATAAGTGAAGTAACATTTGCCAAATTCTGTGTTCACT
Organism: Dactylorhiza incarnata; assembly: GCA_033032865.1. Classification (NCBI taxonomy): domain Eukaryota; kingdom Viridiplantae; phylum Streptophyta; class Magnoliopsida; order Asparagales; family Orchidaceae; genus Dactylorhiza; species Dactylorhiza incarnata. The sequence goes on from JAWHQI010000013.1 coordinate 5,528,830, forward strand.
CAATTATAGCTGCAATGTCATCATTATATGCTTATTTGCTTAAAATGTTAAAACCTTTCATATGAGTGGCATTTATCATTGAGTGGGTTATGACTTCTTCAAATAGGGGGAGATTTTTGGGAACAGTGCCCAGCAGTGTTCCTGATTTGAAGAAGTGCTCAGCTCAATGATAAGTGCAAGTTGTATTTAATGTCATATCTAGTTCATGCTTGCAGAGAACAGACAATATGTCATGCACTATAGTTATTTCACTAAGTATAATATCGTCGAGAAGAATAGGAGATGTCGTCGACAAAGTATGCTTGTCGTCATGATGATGGGCAAAGCAAAGAAGAATGTTTGTATTTGAGTTCGTCGAACGAAGAATGAAGTTCATCGAATGCAGAATGAAGTTCGTCGAACGCAAAATGAAGTACATCGAACGCAGAGACGGGATAGAAGCAAACGCCGAGGCTTGGCGAGTTCGTCGAACGAAGAATGAAGTCCGTCGAACGCAGAGCTCGTCAAACGAAGAATGAAGTTCGTCGAACGCAGAGAAGACATGAAGATATCAAAGAAAGGAAAGTCGTCGAGAAGATGCAGTATCGTCGACATCATCAAAGTAGCCTTGTCGTCGAGAAGATGCAGATATCATCGTGAAGAAGCCTTGTCGCTGAAAAGGCTAAGTAAGACTGATGCCAATGACATCGTCGTAAAGAAGGAGTGACGTCGAGACGACTGAAGAAGGACAGCTGAAGACAAGCAGTTGCTAAAGCATAGTCTGTCGACATGATATTGCTCATGTCGTCGAAAGAACAAAGTGATTACGATGACAGACTACAAGAAAGAAGATCACGACGACATAGTCAGAGATAACATATCGCTGTATATGCAGAAATGCCAGAATATCTCGTATCGTCGAGACATCAGCGTCAGAGGCAGAAGCTAGAAGACTTGAAGATCCACCAAGGCCTAAGGAATCGACAAAGTCCTGTCGTCGAGATATTATCCATATCGTCGTAATGCTGTCAGTATCGGCATGAAGCTGGAAATATCTTCGAGACGGAATTCAAATGTTGCGGATGCGCTGTTAGCAATTAATGCCGCAACATAATTGTCCAATCAGCACGTGCTCTTAAGGAATGGGCGTCTGATAGTAAAGGACATTATATGTGGCCGTTAAGCGGCTCATCCGTCCTATAAAAGGGAACAATGATGCCCTAGAAAATTTTAAGTAAGAAAGAAAAGAACGAAAAAGAATCCCGCCGTTACTCTTCAATACAACAATACATTCTGCGGAGAAGAAGAAGAACAAGTAGAGAACAAGAATCAAGCATTCTCAGAAGAATCAGTCATCTCCATTGACTGATAAGAAGCCGATCAACATCAGGCAAAAGAGGAGAAGGCTGAAGAAGATCCAGTGCTAAAAACGACAAATCAAGAAGCATCTTCTTCAAGTCTAAGTTGTCGATCTCCATCAGGCTAAGTTGTTGATCTTCATCAGGTAGAAGAAACAGTTTTCATCACTGTAAATCTTTTATTGTTGTAAGGCTTGAGGGGCTAAGTGTCTAGCTTGAGGGCTGGAGAGTTGTGAGGCTTGAGGTCCAGGGCAGTGGACTTGCGGGTCCTATTTTGTCTAGCTTGAGGGCTGGAGAGCTGTGAGGCTTGAGGGCCAGGGCAGTGGACTTGCGGGTCTGACACCGTCTAACTTGAGGGCTGGAGAGCTGTGAGGCTTGAGGGCCAGGGTAGTGGACTTGCGGGTCCGATATTGTCGAGCTTGGGGGCTTGGGTGCAGTAAGGGCTTGCGGGCCTAGGCTGTAGGCACAGGACTTGCGGGTCTGTGTTGTTTAGGGCTTGAGGGCCCGAGTGTCGAGCTTGTGGGCTCGGGTGCAGTAGGGGCTTGCGGGCCTAGGCTGTACGACTTGCGGGTGCGTGTTGTAAGGCTTGTGGGCCTGAAGATTTGGCGAAGTTTGCTGAGCCTAGCACACTGCTAGGTAGGCGCAGAGGGAAAGAGGAATACTCAAGACACTTTGTCTTGAGGAACCTCTATAGATCACTGTGTGCTTTTCTGTGTTGTGTTTCATAATTTATAGATCTATTAACCAGAAAACAAGAACACCTAAAAGGGATAAAATATTTTGAAAAACCTATTCACCCCCCCTCTAGGTGATAAGTTGACACCCAATAAACAACAAACACATTCAATGCTGCGGCAGAAAGCTTCAAAGCCATCCTTGGCATGTTTCAGGAGGCCGGGCTAATCAAGCTTATCTCAACCAGATGCAAGATACTGGATGTCGAGCTGACAGAGTTCAAAGATAATGCTCAGATAGGAGAGGATGGCTCTCTTAAAGGAAATATCTCTGATATAGATGTTCAGATAATAGAGGACATATTGAACCAAACATATGGTCTTCTTCCAGGAAATGAGTCAGAAGAATTATCAGGGGACGAGACCAAGAGGGTTGTGGAGATTATGCAGTTCTAGAAGGACAAACCCAACAATCTGAAGAAGATTGACCTTGGGGAAGAATACAGATTCCTTGCAGATATTGTAGGGAAAGTTCTGCTCTGTAAATATCAGCATATGATGCTGTTCCAAAGTAACAACTTCAGATAATGGGTGCTCTAGTTCTAAAGAAGAGGATTAATTGGGGGAAATGCCTCCTAAGAATGATTGGGCATAAGTATGCTCATAAGAAAAATGCTTTTATGAGAATAATGAGTCAGATACTGCTTCGCCACTATCCCAGTGTGTGTAAGTCAAAGGGTGTGCCAATTCTACCAGGGAAAAGTATAAATATTAGAATATTCTCTAAGTGGACCAGGCAAATTGTAAATCCTGGTCAAGATCAAACTTCACCTCCTCCTTCTCCTCCTCTTCAAGATACTGAGAGGCAAATTCTAGATTTCCATCAGGATGATGCTTCAACCCAACATTGTCCCCAACAGCAACAACAACAACAACATCAGCAGATCCATCATCAATTACCATCCACTGTCATTCCAGATTATCAGCTTGCCCCACCTCCACCACCATCAACACACTTTTCACATGACTTCTACCATACTCTATCCAAGAAGACCTTCATCCATCACCTCCTCCTTCTGCATCTCATACTCCACCAATTGATCTTGAGCAGATCATTTCCAAAGTTGTGGCCATAGCCTTCTCCACCTTTGCAGACCAGGTGGCCTCTCAGGCTAGAAAGTTTGACAAAAAATACTCACAAATGGAGGGTGAGTTATTAAGTTTTAAAAGATCTTTTCAGAGCCTCAAAGATTTTATATCTTCCTTCATGGTCACAAAGGAATTTATAACCTCTTTGGCCAGCATGGTTAAGAAGGGGGAGAACCTATTGGTGGAAGAAAGACCTATTCTAGATTTGAGTGAACAGGGTGTAGATGATGCTCAAGGTCCTGACAAAGCTACAATAATCCAACAAGCACAGATCCAGGGGGATCCTGCAGATCAGGGGGAGTTCCCAGAAAAATTAAATGATGAGCAAATAGATGCAACAGTTCAGGGAGAGCAAATGTTCAGAGAAATCTGGATATAGAATTGGAAGCTGTAAGTACAACAGCTGATCAAGAGGTGCCTCAGAATGACAATCTGCTTGATGAGGTAGCCAAGATAGATGTGGAAGCTGCCCAGGAAGATGAAGTGAATGCTCACTCTCAGGGGGAGCTTCCCAAGGATGCTACTACAGAAGATGATGAGCCTCTTAACATTTCCCCAAGGAAGGTAAAGGTGTTATCAAGGAAAAGAAAAACCCCTGACGAGGGGCAATAAGGCTCAGGTACTTTACAACGTCCTACAATTCCTGAATTGCAACAATGGTGATCTATATACAATTGAATGAAATGGATTGTAATTTCAATCTGTCATTTCTTTTCTTTTCTTATACCTATGTAGTTATGTATGTATTTTTGGTTTATGCAAAGGAATGTGTAAAATCACTTTATTCAAATTGTAAAATTTGTTAAGATAAATAGGGGGAGATTGTTGGGAAAAACCCTTTGATTTAACTTAACAAATTACCTAAAAGTGATTTTATCTCTTAGGAATAAATTACCCATTGTATAGTGAGGGTAATTTGGTCATTAGATGTCTTAGGATATCACACTCAACCTAGGGTGTCAAGACCAAGTCAAGAGAAGCAAAATTTGGGCAAAGTTAACACTTGCATCAAATAGAATACGACGCACCGTCAAGATGTTGTCGACGCTACTCTGACTAGAAGTCCAAGTAGTTCACCCTTCTGTCGAAGTATTCCAAGTCGATGGTACGTCGAATAGATATCGACGCAGAGGCCCTGGCCCTGTCGGAGCACTTAAGGAAGTCGACGCAGCTTCTACTTCATCTTGACGTAGATAATGAAGTTCAGAGCCAAGCTATCAACTCGACAGTTACGTCGATTGGGTATCGACGCAACGTCGAATAACCGAGTTCAATCAGAGAAAGGATGAATTCAAAGTTGTTCCTACAAGAACTCGAAGGTGCGTCGATAAGAGAGGAAGAGAACTCGATGCTTCGTCGAATACAATCTGAAAAAGGTAAACCTTTTTTAGCTGTCATTTTGGGCCCTCTATCATGGCCCACCTCTCTCAAGACCATTCTCCAACGGCTCCTTAATTACCTCAATTGGAATGAAGAATTAACAGAGGAAAGAGAAAATCTTTCTTAGAAACAAGCTTTATGTTGGTGGACGGGTCGGGAATTAAAGAAGGAAAGAAGAAGTAAATGTCTAGACAAAAATACCTTTTTCAGGTCTCATCAGAAAAGGGAACAAATTCAAAAATTGAACAGGGACAATAAAAAAGCAAGAGAAGAAAGAGAAAAGTAGAGCATTCATAACAAACAATATACTGTTCTATTGTCTTCTTCTTCTTCCTCTCTCAGGAACCCTAACAGAGTATACAGAGAAGAGAAGAAAGAACTGCTCTTTCAAAAATGACAGAACAACTGAAGGCTACTTCTCAACACTATCATATAGCAGCCAGAGTTCTACTAGAAGAGAAGAACAAGGATCTGACAACTAGAACTCTTGCAATCCATCACTTTTATAAGCAGGAGTTAATCAAGAGCAGATCCAGTGAAAAGGCTCAAGAGGTTGTTCTTCATTCAACCTTTCATAAGAATTATGAAAACAGAATTCCAACAACGCTTCTCTTCTTACTCTCTCTTTCTAATTCCCTTTTGTAAATGTGTTTTGTTAATCCCTCTTCAAAGGATTCAGTGGTTCAAGATCTCCTTATGAAAAGATCTGGTGGTTCAAGATCTCCTTATCAAAAGATCTGGTGGTTTATGATCTCCTTGTCAAAAGATCAGTGGTTCTAATAGTCTCCTTATCAAAAGGCTCAGGCACATTGGTGCATCCCTACCAGGTGGAAGAAGAGGGGAGTACCCACATTTTGGGGAACCTCTATAAAAATCCTGTGTGTCATCTAGATTGCTTTTATGTGCTGTCACTTTATTCTGGGATATATCTTGTGAAGCATAATACTTAGGTTTATTGTATTTGCACAACTAGAATAGGAATAATTTTTAAATCTCTATTCCCCCCTCTAGAGGATTCTCAGAGGCACACTGTGCACTTTCAATTGGTATCAGAGGGATGTTGATCATTAAGAGATTAACACCTTGATCAAAAAGACCTCCTACTCTTATTTCTTTTCTATAAACATATTTTATAAAGAAAATGAGTACTAAGGATTATGCTTCCACAAGACCCCTAGTGTGTAACTTGAATAAGTTTACACTCTGGAAGGCCAGAATAAAACTCTACATGAATTCTATTGATGAAGACATCAATAATGTTCTTCTCACAGGTCCTCCTGCTCCAGTCAGACAAAAGGAAGGAGAAACCTCAACAGCTGAGGCTGTCCCAAGAAAGGAATGGACAGAGGCTGAGAAGAAGGTCAAGGCATGTGATGCCAAGGCCATGAATATTTTGGTGTCAACAATGTCTGATGACATTTTCCAGAAAGTTGTTGAGTGCCAATCAGCAAAGGAAATCTAGGACTCACTCACCACCATGGTAGAAGGAAGTGCTGATGAAAGAAAGGACAAGAAGTCCCTTCTCATATCCCAATATGAGAACTTTCAAAAGAAAGCTGAAGAATCTGTTGCCAATATGTATGACAGATTCAGTCGTATTATTAATGAGCTCAGAGGCTTAGACAAGGAAATATCCTTGACTGAAATTAATGATAAGATTCTCATGTTCTTCACTAGCTCATGGGATTCAAGGATCTGGGCAATCAAAGAATCCAGATGCCACAAAGAGATCACAACTGAAGCTTTGTTAGGAAAGCTTAAGTCATATGAGATGCTTCTCAAGAACAGGGCTGAGACTGAAGAAAGGGAGACCTCCCCAGCTCATGTCCAAAGGTCTCTTACTCTGAAGGCTACTGAAGGAGAGCCCTCTACTCCTGAAGGTGAAATTTTCAGTCTGCTAGCAAGAAGATTCAAGAAGTGGGTCAAGACTGAGGACTCAAGGAGAAAAGAAAGGGATTCAAAACCAAGGTATGATAAAACTCCAAGGAAGGATGTTATCTGTTATACCTGCAACAAACTAGGACACATTGCCCCTGAATGACCACAAGAGCAGAGGGAAAGAAGTAACAACAAAGAGAAGAAGAAGAAGAAAAAGTCCTTCAGAGGAAAAGACAAGAAGAAAGACAAAGGCTTCATTGTTGAAACATGGAGTGATTCTGAAGCAGAATTAGACTCCTCATCATCTAAAAGTGATGATGAAGAAGAAGCAGTAGCAGCCTGCATGATGGCTCTTGGGATGACATCTGATGATGAAGATGGTCAGGTAACTATCTTTGATGAATTTGATTTTACTTCAGAAGATTTTAAATCATGCTTCAAAGATTTATGTATTGAACATCTTAGGGTAGAAAAAGAGTTAAACACAGCTAAAACTGAATTAGAGAATATTAAGAAAGATGAAACTCTCCTAACAAATCAAAATCTAACTAATGAACTTAATAATAAAGAGTTAGAATTGATTAAGCTTAGAGAGGAAAACACAAATCAAAATGAAGAGCTAGCAAAGGCAAAGGCCTTTGAGGACTCTCTCAATGGGAAGAGTCGGAAGCTCAAAGACATCACTGAAAATCTATCTATGAGATTTAATCACCTAGGATTAGGAGCAAAGCCCTCCACCAGCACTGAAGCACCTAGGAAACCTGCCTGGAAAAATCCAGTGTCATTTGTTAGACCTAGTGAATATCAACCAAGTGAGAAGAGTGAATATCATCCAAGGGTAGAGATAACAATCATCCAGATTGGATAGAAAACCTAAAAAGGCTAATCTGAATAAAAAGGAAAAAAACCCCTAAGTAAGAATCATTTAGAGAAGCTAAATAACAACAACCAAAAGGCAAAAACAAAACCTAGGATAATCAAACCTAGGATAATCATTTAGAGAAGTTACTCAATTTGCTGACTTGTTATATTTTGATACATTTTATACTCACTTCAAGTGTCAAGATAAGAGGTTTGGGAAATCCATTCCCCATCATCCCAAAGGGTATCAAGAAAGACCCTTCTATTCTTTCATTGAACCCTACAATGGTAAAAGCAAAGGGCCCAAGGTAACTTGGGTTCCCTCTAATGTTTGAATTGCCTGTGCAGGGTGCGGTAGGGTCCCACTCAGGAGAAAATTGAGTGGGAAGAAAGATGTAGATTTTGATTAAGGAACAAGAGTTATTCAAGGGAGTAATTTCTACCATAAATCCTCCTTAATATTTATTACATTATATTATGATCTATTTTCAATAAATAAAATTACTGGGAAAAACAGTAAGAGTTTTCTAAAGAAATGGATCTGTTTATTAAGAGGTGTGTCGAATAAAAGTCGACGCACCATCGATTTCTACTCGACGCCAGCGTCAAGAAGCACTCATAGTAGACAATTCGAATAGAAATCGATGCAGCGTCAAGTTCATATCGACACATACATTGATTTATCAAACACTGATTAAATTCAAAGTTACGTCGATTGGAAATCAATGTAACGTCGATAGTCAACTTAGGGGCACTGAATAGTCTCGAAGCTACGTCGAGTACTAATCGACGCAACGCCGATATATCAGCGCACACAGAATTGCTTCTAGAAGCAATCTTGACACAGCTTTGCGCGCCAAATAATATGTGTTTTCGATGGTGCGTCGACCTAAACCCTAAGTAGCGACGATTCATCTACTTTTAAGCAATTACTGCGTCGAGTTCATTGCGCTTTCGAATTTTCCTCTCCTTGCCTCTTCTGTTCTCTTGCTCTCCTGTTCTCCATCTCTCCCGCGCCTCTCTCTCTCTCTCATTTTCTTTGTGTTTGCAGGTATCACTATTCTGATTGCACCACCTAAAGTTAACTCTGGATTTGATGTGGACATTGACTCGTTCAATGCTGCGATAGAAACATTCAAATCCATCCTTGGCTTGTTTCAGGAGGCCGGGCTAATCAAACTTATCTCAACCAGATGCAAGATACTGGATGTAGAGCTGGCAGAGTTCAAAGATAATGCTCAGATAGGATAGGATGGCTCTCTTAAAGGAAAAATCTATGATACAGATGTTCAGATAACAGAGGACATATTGAACCAAACCTATGATCTTCTTCCAGGAAATGAGTTAGAAGAATTATCAGGGGACGAGACCAAGAGGGCCCTGGAGATTATACAGTTCAAGAAGGACAAACCAATCAATCTAAAGAAGATTGACCTTGGGGAAGAATTCAGATTCCTTGCAGATATTATAGGGAAAGTTCTACTCTGTAAAATATCAGCACATGATGCTGTTCCAAAGCAACAACTTCAGATAATGGGTGCTCTAGTTCTAAAGAAGAGGATTAATTGGGGGAAATGCCTCCTAAGAATGATTGGCATAAGTATGCTCATAAGGAAAATGCTTTTATGAGAATCACGAGTCAGTTACTGCTTCACCACTATCCCAGTGTGTGTAAGTCAAAGGGTGTGCCAATTCCACCAGGGAAGAGAATAAATATTGGAATATTCTCTAAGTGGACCAGACAAATTTTAAAGCCTGGTCAAGCTCTAACTTCACCTCCTCCTTCTCCTCCTCTTCAAGATACTGAGAGGCAAATTCTAGATTTCCATCAGGATTATGCTTCAACCCAACATTCTCCCCAACAGCAACAACAACAACAACAACATCAGATCCATCATCAATTACCATCCACTGTCATTCCAGATTATCAGCTTGCTCCACCTCCACCACCATCAATACACTTTTCACCTGACTTTTACCATCCTCTATCCTCTATCCAAGAAGACCTTCATCCATCACCTCCTCCTTCTGCATCTCATACTCCACCAATTGATCTTGAGCTGATCATTTCCAAAGCTGTGGCCATAGCCTTCTCCACCTTTACAGACCAGGTGGCCTCTCAGGCTAGAAAGTTTGACAGAAAATACTCACAAATGGAGGGTGAGTTATTAAGTTTTAAAAGATCTTTTTAGAGCCTCAAAGATTTTATATCTTCCTCCATGGTCACAAAGGAATTCTTAACCTCTCTGGCCAGCAAGGTTAAGAAGTGGGAGAACCTATTGGAGGAAGAAAGACCTATTCTAGATTTGAGTGAACAGGGTGTAGGTGATGCTCAAGGTTTTGACAAAGCTACAACAATCCAACAAGCACAGATCCAGAGGGAGCCTGCAGATCAGGGGGAGTTCCCAGAAAAATTAAATGATGAACAAATAGATGCAACAGTCCAGGGGGAGCAAATGTTCAGAGAAATCTGTATATAGAATTGGAAGCTATAAGTACAACAACTGATCAGGAGGTGCCTCAGAATGACAATCTGCTGGATGAGGTAGCCAAGATAGTTGTGGAAGCTACCCAGGACACTAAAGTGAATGCTCACTCTCAGGGGGAGCTTCCCAAGGATGCTACTACAGAAGATGATGAGCCTCTTAACATTTGCCCAAGGAAGGTAAAGGTGTTTTCAAGGAAAAGAAATCTATGGTGATCAATATACAATTCCTGAATACAGGCAATGAGGCTCAGGTACTTTACAATGTCCTACAATTCCTGAATTGCAACTATGGTGGTCTATATACAATTGAATGAAATGGATTGTTATTTCAATCTGTCATTTCATTTCTTTCCTTATACCTATGTTGTTATGTATGTATTTTTGGTTTTTGCAAAGGAATGTGTAAAATCACTTTATTCAAATTGTAAAATTTGTTAAAATAAATAGGGGGAGATTGTTGGGAAAAACCCTTTGATTTAACTTAACAAATTACCTAAAAGTGATTTTATCTCTTAGGAATAAATTACCCATTGTATAGTGAGGGTAATCTGGTCATTAGATGTCTTAGGATATCACACTCAACCTAGGGTGTCAAGACCAAGTCAAGAGAAGCAAAATTTAGGCAAAGTTAACACTTGCGTCGAATAGAATTCGACGCACCGTCAAGATGTTGTCGACGCTACTCTAACTAGAAGTCCAAGTAGTTCACCCTTCTATCAAAGTATTCCATGTCGGTGGTACATCGAATAGATATCGACGCAGAGGCCATGGCCCTGTCGGAGCACTTAAGGAAGTCATTGCAACTTCTACTTCATCTCGACGCAGATAATGAAGTTCGGAGCCAAGCCATCAACTCGACGGTTACGTCGATTGGGTATCGACGCAACGTAGACTAGCTGAGTTCAATCAGAGCAAGGATGAATTCGAAGTTGTTCCTACAAGAACTCGAAGGTGCGCCGATAAAAGAGGAAGAGAACTTGACGCTACGTCGAATACAGTCTGAAAAAGGGAAACCTTTTTCTGCTATCATTTTGGGCCCTCTCTCATGACCCACCTCTCTGAAGACCGTTCTCCAACGGCTCCTTAATTACCTCAAATGGAATGAAGAATTAACAGAGGACAGAGAAAAGCTTTCTTGGAATCAAGCTTTATGTTGGTGGACGGGTTGGGAATTAAAGAAGGAAAGAAGAAGTAAATGTCCAGACAAAAATACCTTTTCAAGTCTCATCAGAAAAGGGAACAAATTCAAAAATTGAACAGGGACAATAAAAAGACAAGAGAAGAAAGAGAAAAGTAGAGCATTCACAACAAACGATATACTGTTCTATTGTCTTCTTCTTCTTCCTCTCTCAGGAACCCTAACAGAGTATACAGAGAAGAGAAGAAAGAACTGTTCTTTCAAAAATGACAGAACAACTGAAGGCTGCTGTTCAACACTATCATATAGCAAACAGAGTTCTACAGGAAGAGAAGAACACAGATCTGACAACTAGAACTCTTGCAATCCATCACTATTATAAGCATGAGTTAATGAAGAGCAGATCCAGTGAAAAGACTCAAGAGGCTGCTCTTCATTCAACCTTTCATAAGAATTCTGAAAATAGAATTCCAACAACCCTTATCTTCTTACTCTCTCTTTCTAATTCCCTTCTGTAAAAGAGTTTTGTTAATCCCTCTTCAAAGGATTTAGTGGTTCAAGATCTCCTTATCAAAAGATCTGGTGGTTCAAGATCTCCTTATCAAAAGATCTGTTGGTTCATGATCTCCTTGTCAAAAGATCAGTGGTTCTAAGAGTCTCCTTATCAAAAGACTCAGGCACAGTAGTGCATCCCTACCAGGTGATAGAAGAGGGTAGTACCCACATTTTAAGGAACCTCTATTAAAATCCTGTGTGTCATCTGGATTGCTTTTCTGTGCTGTCCCTTATAGACTAGATTTCATTTTCCGTCTTTCATTTCATTACTTAAACTACAACTACTTTATTCTGGGATATATCTTGTGAAGCACAATACTTAGGTTTATTGTATTTGCACAACTAGAATAGGAATAATTTTTAAATATCTATTCACCCCCCTCTAGAGGATTCTCAGAAGCACACTGTGCACTTTCACTTTGAATAGCTTTTCCAAGTTAGATTCTGCTTCAGGATAGATATCTTGAATCTTGAATCCAAGGCTGATGATTTTTACAGTCATCTCATTTAGTTCAACCAGATCAAGCTCTTCTGAATCAGGGTCTGGCACCATGAATGTTGATTGTAGATTACAAAAGGTTGGAGCTGTCTTGAACACAATCTTCTTCTTCCTTTTGTATGGCTTATCTCCCATATCTTGATTACATCTAAGTTCCTTTTTGTTAAGTTGTCCTTTATCTGTCAGGACTTTAGCTTGAGGATTCTTGGCAGTATATTTGGAAGAATCAAACAGAGTGGAAGGAAGTTGAATTGCCTCTTTTAATTGTTCTTCTTCCACAACATCTTTTCCATTTTTCAGTCTTTCAATAAATTTCATTCTCTTCTCCTCAAGTTCTCTTAGGTCTTGTGTATTTTCAGGAAGTTGAACTTTCTCATAGGTCTTGTTGCATGACCTATCCTTCTTGAAATGTTTTCTTTGTTCCTTTGTGTACCTTTCCCAGATGGGTTAGTTTCTCCCATATCCCCTTCCTTTGTTATCTCTTCTATATCCCCTTCATTTGTATGTATGTCTTCCTCTGGGAGCTAGTGCTGGTATTGTTGAAGTAGGTGCTGGAATTATTGGAGTAGGTGCATGAGGGAGCTGGGCTGGTGTGTAACCAGGAGAAGAGGGGGCAGAATTAGAAACAAGAGCATGCTGCACTGCAGGTGGTGCTTTTGTTGAATCTTCAGAATCATGCCTGATGTTTGTTGTCTCAGGAATGGGTGAATCATCCCATTCTGAGAACTTCTTCAGACTTTTCCAATTGTCCTCATCATTTAAAAAGAGATCATCCTCCCCCTGTTGTGATGACTCCCCCTAGATTGCAGACAGGGTTCTGGGGGGAGAGGATGGTGCAGGTGTCAGAAAGAACTCGAAGGTGATGGCTGGTTCTCCTTCAAAAACATAAGGAGAAGGAAGTTTTGCAGTGTATATTGAATCTGGAGGAGGGCATGCTGTCACACTTCTCCCCCTGCTTTCTATCTTTGAAGAAGGATATAAAGACCTCAACAGGATGCCCTGATAATCTTAACTCCTCTTCTATGAATTTTGTCTAGGCAGTGAGTTTTCAAAGCCTTTGATATTGAATACACAATTTGTGATAGCAATCATCTGAGAAGTTGAGGTATAAGGAAGAGAACTGAGACAACAATGTCTCTAGGGACAAATCGACTGCATCTAGAACATCTCTTTGATATTTAGTCAGATCCATTAAGTATCGGTGTATACCTGCAAGGAAAGGAAAAGAAAGAGGTAGAGATATAGAGAAGGAGAGTGAAAGGGAGAGAATTTGAATGCACAATAAAGTCTAACGACTGTGTTTCTTTGAGAAGATGAATCATCGTAACTTAGGGTTGTATTTGAAGAAACATTGAAAAGGAGTGGTTTCAGCATGCCAAAACATGTTGAAGAAGCTTCTAGAAATCAAGTCTGCGCGTGCTATGAGAAGTCGACGTGGCGTCGAGTAGAAGTCGACCTGGCTTCGAATAAAAGTAGCAACATTATTGTCGACGTAAGCGTCGATAGGAATTTGGAGCTGCGTTGAGTGATATTCGAATGACCTATCCCAGTCAGCTCTTGAAGCTGGCATCGAGTAGAAATCGATGGTGCGTCGATTAGTATTCGACGCAACTTTGATTAAAAAGTTATGTTTTTCTCAAACATTTTGCTGTTTTCCCAGCAATACCTTTTCATAGAGAATATATATCATTACATAATAAGTGTGTCCTAAAGTGCTCCATCAAGCATACCCAGTGCATTGATGAAGAAATTATGCTTGCTTTAATAAAGTGGCTTTGTGAATATGTCACCTATTTGATTATCAGTGGAAATGTATTGAAGATTTATCTTACCGTTCTTTACATTTTCCCTGAGAAAGTGGTGTCTTATCTCTATGTGCTTAGATCTACTGTGGAGAACAGGATTGGAAGCTATAGAAATAACACTATAACTGTCACAGAATATTGTTGAGTTCTCAATACTGAAGTTGCAATCTAACAACTAATTCTACATCCACAATATTTGTGAGCAGCAACTTCCTACAGCTATATACTCAGCTTCAGCTGTAGAAGTAGAGATTGAGGTTTGCTTCTTGCTAAACCAGGAGATCAGTCTAGCACCCAGGAATTGAAAATTTCCCGAGGTGCTCTTTCTATCAAGCCTGCATCCAGCATAATCTGTATCTGAATAGCCTACTCAATTAAATCCAGATTATGTGGGATACCACATGCCAAGTTCAGGTGCACCCTTTAGATATCTGAGTATTCTTTTTACAAAGCTCATGTGGGATTCTTTGGGGTCAACCTAAAATCTAGCACATATGCATGTAGCAAATATAATATCTGGTATGTTAGCTGTAAGATAAAGGACTGAGCCAATGTCCGCTCTGTAATTCTTTTGATCAAATGACTTACCCTTTCCATCTCTATCCAATACAGTATTGGTAGCCATAGGGGTTTTCATGACAGAGGCATTTTCCATCCCAAACCTCTTGATAAGCTCTTTTGTATACTTGGATTGAGATATGAAAATGCCATCTACATTTTGCTTTACTTGGAGGCCAAGAAAGTAAGACAGTTCCCCATGCTACTCATTTGAAACTTAAACTGCATTAGTTCAGCAAACCTTTCGCAAAGTCTTTGGTCAGGTGAGCCAAATATTATATCATCTACATATACCTGTACTAGGAGTAGCTGATTTTTATGTGCTCTAGTGAAAGGTGATTTATCCACCTTAACTTTTACAAAAGAGTATTCTAGGAGGAAGGTGGATAAAGTCTCATACCAAGCTCTTGGAGCTTGCTTGAGACCATACAGTGCTTTATGCAGTCTATAAACAGAAGAGGGATGAGATGGATTGACAAAACCTGGGGGTTGCTCCACATATACTTCTTCCTGAAGAGTTCCATTTAGGAAGGCACTCTTCACATTCATTTGATATACCTTGATCTTCATATGTGCAACATAGGCAAGGAACATTCTGATTGCTTCCAGACTAGCCACTGGTGCAAATGTCTGATTGTAGTCAATACCCTCCTCGTGTCTATATCCTTGAGCAATTAGTCTTGTTTTGTTCCTGACTATGATTCCATTTAAGTCCATCTTATTTTTTATATACCCACTTTGTTCCTGTGATTGGGTAATTTCTTGGTCTTTCAACTAGAGACCACACTTTGTTTCTTTCAAACTGTTCAAGTTCCTCTTAAACTGCAGCATAGTTTCATTTGTGATCTGGTTTCTTGTCTTCATACCCACTATTATATCTCCTATGACTTGAGTTGGAGGGTGATCCTTTAAGATCATCCTATTTCATGTAAAATTCTTCAGCAGATTGACATCCTCATGAATTTCCTCTTCCCCATTGATTGTGGGAGCACCATTTTCATTCTCTAGAATAATCTCTGTGTTTGGCAGAGCAGGTGCCTGAATGTTGTTATCATCTAATGCAATGTCTTCATCTGATTCATTTTCAGTTGGCTGTTTTTCTTTGTCCTGTCAACCTGATGAGTAATCTGTGATGATGATCCTTTCAACCTGATCAGCCAGCTGGTCTTCTTCCTGTAAGATGACTTTGGTGGAAGTTACATTTCCTTTGGAAAATATGTTGTCTCATCAAACACTACATGCATTGACTCCTCAATTTTGAGAGATCTCTTATTATAACACCTATATGCCCCGCTTAACGAGGAGTATCCCAAGAATATCCCATCATCAACCTTCTTGTCAAATTTGGCAAATTGACTCTTTCCATTGTTCAGAATGAAGCAAGTACACCCAAAAAATCTAAAGTATATGACTATAAGTGTCTTTCCCTTCAATAACTTATAAAGAGTCTTTAACTTAGTTTTGTGGATGAGACTTCTATTCAGAACATAGTTAGTTGTATTCACTGCCTCAGCCCAGAAGGACTTTGGCAAATTGGATTCAGCTAATAGTGTCCTTCCTGATTCAATAAGTGTTCTATTTTTCCTTTCAACCACCACATTTTGTTGGGGGTTCTAGGAGCTGAAAAGCTGTCTTATCCCTTCATCCTCAAAGAATCTACAAATTAATTGGTTTTCAAACTCAGTACCAGGATCACTTCTGATCACAACAACCTGGGTAATGAATTCAGATTGAATCTGTCTAATGAATCTTGAGAGGATCTTAAAGGTTTCTGACTTTGCTCTTAGAAAGAACACCCAACTGAATATAGAAAAGTTATTTACAATAACTAATGTATATGACTTGCCTACTAAGCTTTGAGTGGAAATATGACCAAATAGATCCATGTGCAACTGGTAAAGGGATCTATGGGAGGGCTCTACTATGGCCAGAGCAGCAGATATCCACTTCCGAGGGGCCAGTAGCTACTGATCGGTCGGTTCACCTGGAGCCGGTTCGGATAGACGACACGGAGTTACGAGTCTTGCGACGCAAGAAGGTTCCACTGGTCAAGGTACTATGGAGGAACCATGGACAAGAGGAACACACCTGGGAACCACTGGACCTGATGCAGCAAAAGTACCCGGAGCTATTTTCGACAGGTATAATTTAATTTTTCTGGGATGTTACATTTTCTTCCTTGTAGTAGAAACCTATAAAGGAGCCCAGGACGGGCTGTCGCGCACTGTCCATCCCTCAGGGACGATGACTGCGAGCCGTAGGATTTGCCGTGATGAGTTATTCGCAGATTTACGTGATTATGTTATATGTTATAATGTTATTTTATTTTGAAGAAATTTGTTGAACTGAATTAATTCAGCGAACTGAATCCGGAGTAAATGATTATGATATATTCTTATTTAATTAATTCGTCAATCTGAGTAGAATTAAGTCACTGAACTAATAGTTTAGTTCATCGAACGGAACCCGGCGTTCGTCGAACGAAATTAAGTCATCGAACTAATAGTTGAGTTCGTCGAACGGAACCCGGAGTTCGTCGAACGAAATTAATTCACCGATCTGATAGTTGAGTTCGTCGAACTGAACCCGGAGTTCATCGAACGGAATTCGTTTGTCGAACACCCTCTTGAGTTCGTCGAACTGATAATTGAGTTCGACGAACTGAACACGGAGTTCGTCGAACGGAGTTGATTCACCGAACTAAAATAATTCGTCGAACAGGATTAGTTTGTCAAACAAAGATCGGATTTCGTCGAGCGCACTTAAGCACTGCGTTCGTCGAACGCAGAGCAGAGTTCGTCGAACGCAGGTCAGATTTCGTCGAACGCAGAGACTTGTTCCAACACATTTTGTCATACTCCCTACAGTATTTCATTTTAATTATTAAAAATACTAGAACCACTCAAATGATAAAGTGCCCAACATGAAAGTTGTATCCCTTGGAGTCTACTTTATTTTAAAATTAATTTCACCCCAAAAAGAGTTGTTTAGCTCCCTGTAGGTCCATTGTGGTGGGACTGGTCCCTAGTGTAGGACAGCCACCATATCTTGAATAACTTTTGATTGGGTTATGGGATGGACTTGAAAATTGAAACATAGGATATTTACACCTACCCACACATCGTACCTAAAGATGGGAATTTTAGGAGAACTCTTTTCTAAGGATTTTGTAATAATTTCAAAAATTAAATATTATTTAATTATTGGCTCAAATAACCTCCAATGCCCTCCAAATTTTGGTGGGTACTTCTTAGGGTTATCACATGACCCTGGTAAAAATCTCAGCCCAATTGGGACTGATTTGGTTGGGTAAATTGTCAACCCAACTTAAGTCAAATTGGGTCAAAGTTAGGGCATGTTGTTTATCTTGGGGTATGGTGGTCAGAACTCATCACCATGAGTTGAAACCTTGGCCACCGGTTTAGGATCACCTAAAACACCTTCATGAGTAAGATGGAGTGGTGTAGAGGTGGATATGCCCTAGGACCCTAGTTTTAACCGTAGGGTTGCTCTTGAACCTTGTGAAGGACATGGGGTCAAATGTTCTTTAATGGTCATGGAACTTGGTGGAAAAGTTCATAGGGTGTAATTAGGCCCTAGGTAATTTTATAAGAATTTTAGGAGCAATTATCCCCTTTGAAATAGGTCATAACCCCTTTAGGTAAACTTCTTTTAAGAGATATTTACATGCACAAATGATCTTGGATGAAGATTAAATCTTGGTGGTGCCTTTTTAATCATATTTTAGACCACTGGTAATTTTTGTATAATTTATTTTATGATTTAACTAGTACTTCATCCTCAAGACACCTATTTTGTCTCAATGTTAATAAATATAAATAAGGGTCCAAAACACTTTGGAAAAATGTGCAACTTGGTGATAGGAAATTTCGGAGCACTAGGAAGCTCTGTGAATTTTTATAGAATTTTTGGAAATTAATATCAGTAGGCTACTTCACAACATGTGCAAATTAGGAATTATTTGGATTAATTATTTCAGTCAAGAAATTATTTCCATAAATTGTGAAACTCTGTAATTGAGCTTTTCTGGACATAATAGAGGTCTGGTAAATTTTCTATAATTTTGGCATAAGTATTCTTGGTAGTTCCTTCATAAATCTTCAAATTTGGATAGAAGTTAAATATTAAAAATAGAGGACATTTCCTTACTGTAAAGTTGTGATATTCATTATTTACTGTTATTTTGGCATGATAGACTTATCTTATTTTTATGAGGGTCATGTCTTGAGAATACCTTACACTTCATGTTCATATTCATACTTGGCAAATATTGGAGAAATTTAAATAAATGCTAAAATATTGAGAAAAATATGAAGTCTTTGAATTTACTCTTATAATGCCATGATAGTCATCCAGTAAAAATCTTGTGTCATGTGGTTGAATATTTGGAGTACCTCTACTTATAAGCTTCATATAGTTAGTTTGGTCTGCGTATAGTAAAAATATGAAACTTGGGTATTTAGGGGCCTACCAAGTGGAAGTGGTATGTAGATGGTGTGCATGGTCAGGTTGAAGAGGATGAGGTCACCGAAAGGAGTTTAAGAGATAAGAGTGCTAGGTGGGCTAAGGGTAAGGTTATGCTTGGGATTGACGAAAGATCGCCTTTCCCCTAGCGTGTCATAAACCACCTAGGGTGAATACAAGTGAAAAGATAAGAGGCTTAGGCATATGGGTAGATACCCACAATATTAAATGTCTTGAGAAAGGGAGCCTTGGGGTGTCATCCCATTATAGTTCCTAGTACCGTAGCGAGCCTCTTATAGGGTAATCCTCGGGAAGTCCATGACTAACCATAAATCGTAGGAGCAAGTTGTTATACAAGATTAACTAAGTAATAGACTCACTCACACTCCATTATCACGGATGCTTAGTCGGTTTGGTCTTACGAGCGGTAGGCTCGGTGGTTGTAGCAGCAGACTAATTAGTCTGGTGAGCTTGTGGCTCAGTAAAGTTTGTTGCGCCGGGGGGATTAGCCGGTGAGCTTATGGCTCAGAGATAGATGGTAAACATGTTTGCATGTGCATAAGGTGGTGGGTCCTTAGTGTTGATTGTCGTTGGACCGACATTAATGCTTGGTCTCGGTAAGAGTGGATAACCCTTTTACCAAAACAAGTCTGGTGGTCTAACCAGCAAGAGTACGCAGTAGCTCCACTGTTGTGTTCTTAGCGTTGAGGTGTACATTAGGTCTAGGTTAGGTAGTGCAAATAGAGACCTAGAGGTGGGCGAGGCCCAACCCACCTCTTCCGTTTGCCACTACGGGAGTATCCTGGGAGTTTTGCTAGCTCCAAAAAGGGGGAACTAAAGGTCCGTGCGCATAGAGTCGTAGTGTGTGAGTTGCACTTGTGTGAACATAACATTTAGCAGCATACCTTGCATGACATAGCATAAACATTGCATTTCAACCCCCACCCCTATCGTATAAGTCGGTTATGGGACTTCTTATACAATTGGCCTTGCTAAAAGACCCCCTGGTCTATAGGTTTGTGTGGGCATTCCTATAAATCAATGGTTACTTTTCTATTATATACATGTCTTTATTTACTGCGCTTTACTTATTCTTTACCTGCTCTTACTATGCACATTTACTGCTTCAATTATATATATATACATGTGTGGTGTAGAAACATTCTCTGTACCCCTGTCAACTGCTATTGTTTACACCCCTTATTGTCCTCCGATTCATCCTTCCCGCACGGTGCCTAGGAGTCACCGGGGGAGGGGTGGGGGATTAACTTAGTCTTTTTGACTAATGGTCGGTGGACCTTATCATTTTAGGAGACCATGGAGACGGAGCAGCACCAGAGGCTGGTGCAGATGGAGGCGGGGCAGTCTAGCACAGGAGCACCAGTGTCCGGATCCGTGAGTGTTACTACTAGTTGATTTGCTTCCGCGAGTGATTGTGTAGTGAGGATTTGATGTATTGGGCAGGAGCCCTTGTTATTTCTATCTTTGATTTCAGTTATGTTTATGTGGACATCTCTTTATGATGGTTTATTTATATGTGATGTGGACTTGGCTTCTTCTCAAGTTTGTTACTCTTACTTTTTCTGTGATCGATAAGGCCGGCAGGATCGGCGTTTTGTAGTGGCGACCTTCCCGAGTAAGGGTGTCACCGCAAAATGGCGGTTCTGGGCATAAGACCCCGGGTTTGAAAAAGAAAAAAAAAGGGGTCTTACAAAGTGGTATCAGAGGAAACCTCGATCCGGAGAAAAGAAAAGAAGACCATAACCCTGGGCCACCCCGTGCGAGCTTAGTTTGAGGACAAACTAGCAACAGAAGCAATGGTGTGCCCATAAGGGAAATTACATGAAAAGTCCACTTCTAACTGAATATTCTTTAGCTAAGTCCCTTACGAGAGTAATTTTCTTGTGTAGCCCGCAACGAACCCTACACCGCAACATGGAGTTCCATCGACTCCAAATGTCGATCCACCACCACCGGCTCCTACTCCGTTCCAGCAGACGGAGATGGGACAAACATTGACTGCTATTCTGGAGACATTCAAGGCACAACAGGCACCGACTCCTCAGCAAAACCCTGGGGCCAACTGGCTGAGCGTCTTCCGAGGTCTCTCCCCCCATCATACCTCGGGACGGAGGCAGTTGTAAGGACTGAGGAGTGGGTGGACATCATGGAGGAGATGATAATAGGGATTCAATGCCCGACAGATATGGAGGTGCCACTGGTGGTCTCATGCTTAGAGTCCCATGCAAAAAGATGGTGGAAGAGGTTCCTGGACACAGCATATGCGGGACTGGAGGCTGCGGATGTTTCTTGGGATGATTTCAAGGCAGCACTGCTGGAGCATTTTGTGCCGCAGTTTGCAAGAGACGAGCTGGAGGACATATTTCTGCAGTTAAGGTAGGGGAGCAGGACAGTTCTGGAGTATCACCGGGAGTTTACCCACCTATCCCGGTTTGCGGTTTCGTATCAGCTGGATGACGCAGGACACACAAAGAGGTTCTACAAGGGCATTCGTGATGAGATAAGGCAGGCCCTCATCTTTGTCTCCGACGGTAGTATGACTAAGATCTTGGAGATGACCAAGAAGCTAGAAGCCGACCAGCACCTTGTTCGAGGAAGTAAGAGGCCGACAGAAGACCAGGGACGGGGAGGCAGAAGGGACCAGCCGAGAGGTCAAGATGCTGGGGAAAGAAGGACGGAGGTCCGACCCCGCCAGGAGCAGAAAGAGCTGGTTGTGTTGGCTCCTCAACCTCTACAAATGCGGGAGATGCCAAGGATTGGAGGAGGTGGGCCACCTCCGGAGTGCTACCACTGCCATCAGACCGGCCATATCAGGAGAAACTGCCCTCAGAGGAATGCACCACCAGCACTACAGGCTGCCCCTCAGGCCCAGCATTTCGGGGGCCGGGGATGTGGACGAAGCCATGGATTTCAGGGCGGAGATCGGAGGCAGAATAGAGAGTAGATGTACGCCCTGGACCAAGCACAGCCCCGGGACCCCGCAAGGACCATTACAGGTACTTTTGATGTCTTTTGTTTTATGATTCATTAGTACATAGTAAACCGTAGATTTACCTTAGCATTAAATCAAACGAACATAAACCACTCAGGTATAGTACTCATCTGCGGCAAGCCCACATACACTTTATTCGATACAGGTGCCTCTCACTCGTTAGTCTCGGAAGAGTTCGTAGATGATCTGTGCAAAGTATAACACTTCGAAGGCATCTATAGGAGAGTGCAATTCCCGGATGGATCAGAAGTTTTAACAAATGCAAAGTGCAACATGAATATGGAGATTGGAGGGAAACTGTTCGAAGCGCCGACGACACGCTTGAATATGAAGGACTTTGATCTGATCTTAGGCATGACCTGGCTGCACGGGAACCATGCAAAGATTGACTGCCCGGCAAGGAGGATCGTTCTAAAGCATGAAGATGGTGAATTAGTGATCGAAGGTACTAAATCTGCCTCTTGTATCTTTTTATCATCAGTTCAGGCCGTTAAGGCCCACCTACAGGGAGACGAGGTATATCAAGTGCTCTTCAAGGCGACGGAAGTCAAAGACTCGGTCTCAAATATCCCGGTCGTGCAGGATTTTGCTGACTTTTTTCCTGAGAAGCTACCCGGACTACCTCCATACCGTGAGAAGGATTTCCAATTCCAACTGATGACGGGGGAAAAGCCGGTATCTAGAGCTCCCTACCGGATGGCCCCGAAGGAGCTAGTGGAGTTTCGGAGCTAGCTGCATGAGCTGGTGGAAGCAGGGTTCGTTAGGCCGAGTTCCTCACCTTGGGGAGCTCCGGTGTTGTTCGTGAAGAAGAAGGATGGGACGCTCAGATTGTGCATCGACTACCGAGCTCTGAACCGGCTTACGGTTCGGAATACGTACCCTCTGCCAAGGATAGATGAGCTTTTTGACCAGCTAGAGGGAGCCCACTACTTCTCGAAGCTGGATTTGAGGTCAGGATATTATCAGCTATGGATCCAGGAGGAGGACATCCCAAAGACGGCTTTCAGCAGTCGATACGGATTACATGAGTTCACGGTGATGCCTTTCGGACTCACAAATTCACCTTCAACATTTATGAGCCTGATGAACCGGGTGTTCGAGCCTTATCTCGACATCTTCATCATCGTGTTCATTGATGACATCCTCATCTATTCAAGGAAGGAGGAGGAGCATGCATGACATTTGGCACTAACCTTGGAGAAGCTTCGGGAGCACCGTCTATATGCCAAGTTTAGCAAGTGCCAGTTTTGGCTGAAGGAGGTGGCCTTCCTAGGCCATATCATCAGTGGAGCTTGTCTAGCAGTGTACCCAGCAAAGATCCAGGCAGTACGAGATTGGGCGCCGTTGAAGACGGCCACCGACGTGAGGAGTTTCTTGGGACTTGTCGGCTACTACCGGATGTTCGTGCAGGGGTTTTCACAGATAGCACTCCCACTCACATCCCTGACGAAAAAGGATGCTGCTTTCACATGGATGCCGTAGTGTGAGGCAGCCTTCCAGGAGCTGAAGGGTCGACTTACTATGGCCCCCATCCTTGCCCTTCCGTCAGGGAGGGAAGGATTTCAGGTGTACACGGATGCGTCTTATCAGGGGATGGGTGCCGTTCTGATGCAGAACGGGCACGTGATAGCATACGCCTCCCGCCAGTTGAAGAATCACGAGCGGAATTACCCAGTGCATGGCTTGGAGATGGGAGCAGTTGTGTTCTCTCTCAAGATCTGGCGAAACTATCTCTACGGTGTCCACTACGACATATTCTCAGATCACAAGGATCTGAAGTAGGTAGATACGCAGAAGGAGCTGAACATCCGGCAGAGGCGATGGGTGGAGTTTTTATCAGACTACCAGTACACGATGCATTACCACCCAGGGAAGGCGAATGTAGTAGCGGATGCTCTGAGCAGGAGAGCTACCACGTCAGGAGCGGAGCCCAAACTGATGGCCATGGATCTAGTACGGATGTTCGAGGACATGCAGATCTCTTTAGTATCCGAGGACGATCCCGAACTATACGAGGAGTATTTAGCGGCGGTGAGTACCACTTATGACATTCGAGACCGCATCAGGGATGGGCAAAGGCAGGATGCCAAGCTAGAGCCAATTTTCAGAGCCTTGGAGGCAGGCTCAGCTGGAGACTATTCGTTGAAGGATGGCCTGTTGAGTTTTAGAGGCCGAGTGTATATACCAGCAGGGAGCCAGATTCGGGAGGACATTATGACAGAGGATCATTGCAGTAGATATTCCGTGCACCCGGGTATCACCAAGATGACAGCGAATCTGAAGAGGACTATGTACTGGCCGGGTATGAAGAAAGACATCACCTACTTTGTGACCCACCGTGAGTCTTGCCAACTCGTGAAGCCGGAGTGCCAGAACCCAGCCGAGTTATTACAGCCGCTCCCGGCACCGGAGTGGAAGTTCGACAACATCGCTATGGACTTTATACACGGTCTTCCCCGATCTCGTGCGGGAAATGACTCGATTTGGGTGATCGTCGACAGATTGACGAAGGTGGCTAGGTTCATTCCAGTTAGGAAGGATGATCCGGTCGGTGTTTTGGTACGTAGGTTCGTAGAGCAGTTTGTCTGATATCATGGTGTGCCTAGGACGATCGTGTCGGATCGAGATGGACATTTTACGTTAAGGGAGTGGAGAGTAGTGCAGGCCTACCTAGGCACCCGGTTGACTTTTAGTACGACTTTCCACCCCCAGACAGACGGGCAAACAGAGCGTACCAGCCGGACCCTGGAGGATCTTCTACGCCTTTGCATTCTGGACCGCGGGGAGCCATGGGAGAGACTGTGACCATTAGTCGAGTTCTCATACAACAACAGTCACCAGGATAGCATTGGCAGGGCACCTTACGAGGCTTTATACGGACGGAGGTGTAGGAAACCATTGTCTTGGATTCAGGATAAGGATCCCATGGCACTTGGCTCAGAGTTCATGGAGGACACGGAGGCTCAAGTGAGACTAATTCGAGATAGGATGCTAGAGGCCCAGAGCAGGCAGGCCAAGTATTATGATGCGCGTCATCGTATGGTAGAGTTCCAGGTGGGAGATCAGGTATTCTTGAAGATACGTCCGATGCATGGAGTCTCGCAGGTTCGCGGGCGGAAGAAGCTCAGTCTGAGATATATGGGGCCTTACAGGATCCTGGAGCGGATCGGTCCCCTGGCTTACAGACTGGAGCTACTGCCAGAGCTAGAGGGACTGCACGACGTTTTCCACGTCTCCTCGCTTAGGAGGGCTCTACTATGGCCAGAGCAGCAGATATCCACTTCCGAGGGGCCAGTAGCTACTGATCGGTCGGTTCACCTTGAGCCGGTTCGGATAGACGACACGGAGTTACGAGTCTTGCGGCGCAAGAAGGTTCCGCTGGTCAAGGTCCTATGGAGGAACCATGGACAAGAGGAGCACACCTGGGAACCACTGGAACTGATGCAGCAAAAGTTCCTGGATCTCTTTTCGACAGGTATAATTTAATTTTTCTGGGATGTTACATTTTCTTCCTTGTAGTAGAAACCCCACAGGCTTAACCTGAATTTCGAGGACGCAATTTTTATTTTTATGTATTGGGATTTGTAACATACCCCAAACAACTAGACCCCTAAGATGGTTTTGTCATGACTAGGTCATGACAAAACCATAGGAAGAGCTTAAGACCATGTGAGCTTGGATGAGAAGGAGAAATCCCAGTGGTCTGCATATAGCAGTTTTCATATACCTAGCCTAGGGTTGGACTTTAGGGCCTTTCCTTGAACCTTGACTCCACCATAGTATCCCTAACCCATTAAGGGTCTCCTTGGAGCACTAGGGACCCATTGGGGTCAACCAAAGAGGCTAATTTGGCTAAAGTCAACATTAACTTTAAATTGGTCAAACTAACTCAATTAGGGTCAATTGGCCTCCACCATGCAAAATTGACCTTGCCCCTATCCTTATAGGGATATTAGGAACCTAATGGACGAAAAGCCCCATCATGGGACCTCTAAATTGGCCAATTTACCCTAAGTCAACCTTAGCCCTAATTTTGGTCAAAGTGCCCTATAAAGGGGCAATTCATCCCCACCTTGCCAAATTGACTCCACCTACACCTTCCTAACCCTTAAGAGATGCCATTGGAGCCTAATCCACCCATTGGGGTCAACCCAATTGGTCAATTTGACCAAAGTCAACCTTGTACTAAATTAGGTCAAAATAACCCAATTTCCCCAAATTAAACCCAATCCACTTGAGCTAGACCCAATTAGTGTGGTCCACCACCTCATGGGGATTGAATGCTGCTGAGTTGGCCATCCAATTTGAAGAGAATCGGCCAGGAGAGAGAGAGCCTAATTTGAAAGAGAGAGAAGGAAGGGGGAGTTAATGGAGAGGAAGAGGAAACCTTCCATCTCCTCCAATAATGGCACCATTCATCTCCCCTTGGGGAGAGGAGAAATTTTCAACCCTTCCCCGACCACATTGATGCCAAAATTCACTCCCCCAAGTATAACCGATGCATTCACTAATGTCCATTAATGGCAATCCGAGTAACTCCTCCGCCTTAGCCTCAATTGACCCCTTTAACATCTTCAGAGGTTGGAAAGGAGTGAAACCCCCTCTTCCCCCGAAGAAATCGAGCACCAGAAGCTAGGATCGACATGGCGCCGAAAGCTCCACCTCCGACCATGGCAACTCGCCGGAATACGTGCCACCAAGCCCCCACATAGGTCCGATCCGCCTCCTCTCCCTTAGTGCTAGATCTTTTCATAATTTGGGGCTTGATCCGAGTTCAATTGGGTTCGGATCATGCTTCCGAAAGGGCTCCCGAGCTCTCGTTCCCCTCCTCTAAACTCCAATTACGACCACCTCCGGTCGGCCAACCACCCCCTATCGCCGGCCACCACCTCAACGGAGGTGGTGGTGGCATTGGCTGGACGGGAAGAGGCACAAGTGGTCGGGAAATCATCCCGCAAAGGAGCCCAGGATGGGTTGTTGCGCGCCGTCCATCCCTCGGGGACGATGACTGTGAGCCGTCAGATTTTGCCGTGATCAGTTATTCGCAGATTTACGTGATTATGTTATTTGTTATAATGTTATTTTATTTTGAAGAAATTCGTTAAACTGAATTAATTCAGCGAACTGAATCCGGAGTAAATGATTATGTTATTTCTTATTTAATTAATTCGCCGATCTGTGTAGAATTAAGTCACCGAACTAATAGTTTAGTTCGTCGAACGGAACCCGACGTTCGTCGAACAGAATTAAGTCACCGAACTAATAGTTGAGTTCGTCGAATGGAACCCGGAGTCCGTCGAACGAAATTAATTCACCGATCTGATAGTTGAGTTCGTCGAACTTAACCAGGAGTTCATCGAATGGAATTCGTTTGTCGAACACCCTCTGGAGTTCGTCGAACTGAAAGTTGAGTTCGACGAACTGAACACGGAGTTCGTCGAATGGAGTTGATTCCGCGAACTAAATTAATTCGTCGAACTGGATTAGTTCGTCGAACGAAGATCGGATTTCGTCGAGCGCACTGAAGCACGACGTTCGTCGAATACAGAGCAGAGTTCGTCGAACGCAGGTCGGATTTCGTTGAACGCAGAGACTTGTTCCATCACATTTTGTCATACTCCCTGCAGTATTTCATTTTAATTATTAAAAATACTAGAATCCCTCAAATGAAAAAGTGCCTAACATTAAAGTTGTAGCCCTTGGAGTCTACTTTATTTTAAAATTGATTTCACCCCAAAAAGAGTTCTGTAGCTCCCTGTAGGTCCATTGTGGTGGGACTCGTCCCTAGTGTAGGATAACCACCATATCTTGAATAACTTTTTGATTGGGTTATGGGATGGACTTGAAAATTGAAACATAGGCTATTTACACCTACCCACACATCATACCCAAAGATGGGAATTTTAGGAGAACCTTTTTCTAAGGATTTTGTAATAATTTCATAAATTAAATATTAATTAATTATTGGGTCAAAAAACCTCCAATGCCCTCCAAATTTTGGTGGGTACTTCTTAGGGTTATCACATGACCCTGGTAAAAATCTCAGCCCAATTAGGACTGATTTGGTTGGGTAAATTGTCAACCCAAGTTAAGTCAAATTGGGTCAAAGTTAGGGCATGGTGTGTTGAAAATGTTGAAGTGGGAGGATTATTGGAAGTTGGCGGTTTGGGGGGGGGGGGGGGGGGGGGGGAGACCGTGCGGTCTGGTCTGACCGCACGGACTCCTCTGGCGGCCTGACCTCTTGTTCTAGCCGCGGGCTTTTCGGCGTGACCGCATTCTGTGTTCCAGGTGCTGAGGTAAGGCCGCGCGGTTTGGTCTGTGACCGCGTGGTGGGCTGTCTACCTCAGGGTTGTGCCGGTCTGGTATGACCGCACAGGTTGGTTCAGGTTTCCAGAAGCCGGTCTTATGGCTATCTGGGTTTTCTGGTGGTTTTCGCGGACTAAGGCTTTTAGTCGCGCGGTCTCTGTTCGCGGTCTCAGGAGAAGGCTGGTATGCGAACAGGTCTCTGTTCCCGGTCTCACAAGGAGGTTGGCTTGCGAATAGGTGTTCATGGTCTTGTGGCGAACAGACAGTGTTTTCCGTCTCGGGCAAACATTGGTGGTGGGCGTCTTCTTGGCGGTCTGGCGATCTCCTTGTGGAGTCGCGATCTGACTGGTGGAGTGGCGATCTCCCGCGGTCTGGAGTGAAGCCGGCGAGCTCATCAAATGAAGCAGAAAGAACTGTTGCTGATCGCGCGGGTTGACCAGTCTGGTCGCGCGGTCTGGGGGTGGTGATCCTATCTCATAGGGTAGTGACTGGATCAGGTCCCACGCCTATAAATAGGAGTCACTATAGCAGCAAATATGACACACCATGTGTAAGCTGAGTTTATCCTAATTCCTGCGGTCTGTATTATTGTGACTGGGCCGTCTGCTGATTGAACTTTTCTTGTGCAGCTTCTGCGGATAGTGCGGTCTGCAGCGATCACCTCTTCCTATGAAAGTGTTCGGGCGGTCTGCGACTTGCAGTGTGGGTTGCTGGAGTTCGGGAGATTCAGTGGAGTTCATAAGTAGGGTGCGGTCAGCTCAGCGGTCTGAGGTGGTGTTCTGTAACTGGCAGTGTTGTGCGGTTAGGCAGCTTGCAGAGATCGGCAAGGAGACCGCGCGGTCTGGAGCGGTCTCATTTATCTTCCTTCAAGTTGTGTAATTTTCTCTTTGGTTTTGTGTGCTGGCGAAATCATGTCTCGCCATGTATACCTCTCCCTATAATGAAGATTGTTGTTATCAATAAAGACTATATTTCCTTCATATGCTTCTGGTTGTTTGGCTTGTGAGCTCTAAGTTGTATGATTCCTTCTCACTCCATAAAGATTCAAAAAATTTCACATGGTATCAGAGCTAGGTTGGAGTGGATAGAGCAGTGAACAACTTAGAGTAGCCATCGCCTTTGTGAAGAAGGAACTAGTGGTAGAGCCATGGAAGCGAGGGGTCTTGGAATTGAGATGCTCAACTCGACCAACTTTAAGAAGTGGAGGTCTTGTATGCAGAGCTATCTTCTGGGTGAGGACCTCTGGGAGGTAGTTGGAGGAGAGAGCACGGAGGAAGTTTTTCTGGTTGGAGATAACCATCATGAGGTGAGGAACTGGAGGCGGATTAATGCCAAAGCAGAGTTCACCCTGAAGAGGGCAATATCACCTGATTTGTTTGATCACATCTTGGGGTGTGCATCAGCTACAGAGATCTGGAGAGCCTTGGATGAGCTGTTTAACAAAAAGAATGTGGCAAGACTTTAATTCTTGGAGAATGAGCTGGCTAGATCGGCTCAAGGTGACATTTTTATCTCTACGTTCTTCTTGAAGATGAAGAACTTGTGCGCCGAGATTTCAGCGCTGGATCCTGATGAGCCAATTTCTGAGGCGAAGCTGAAGAGGCACATCATCCGTGGCTTGTGGAAGGAATATGTTGCCTTTGTGACGTCGGTGCAGGGTTGGGCAAATCGAACGTCTCTGCTGGAGCTGGAAAATCTGCTTGCTTCACAGGAGAGTCTGGCAAGGCAGATGGCGGGGGTGTCAGTGTCTGGGGGAGATGGCGAAGTTCTCTTCACGGGAAAGAAGAAGAAGTGGGATAAGAAGAAGACCGATGGAGGAGGCAATGGGCCTTCAACTTCTGGATAGCAGGAGAGGGGCTATGCTCCGAAGGCTGAAGGGAAGAAGAAGGGGGAAGGTCCCAAGTGCTTCAGGTGCGGAAAGGCTGGTCATATCAGGAAGGATTGCCGAGTGAATCTTCAGCCGGGGCATGCTGCTGCAGGAAAGGGAGAAGCTGAAGCCAGGCAGGTTGATGGAGGATGGGGAGGAGCCTTCTCGGCTTCTATTGGAGCTGCGACTCCTATCAACTATCAGGAGGACTGGATCGTGGACTCGAGGTGTGGTCATCACCTCACCGGGGATGAGTCGAAGCTTTCTTCAGCTCAGTCGTACTCAGGTAATGATGCCATTATTACTGCTGACAATACTGTGCATGCTGTCGAGAAGGTGGGGGTTGTTTCCTTGGGCAGTGATAGGGGGCCACTAACCTTGAAGAGTGTCTATCATGTGCCCGGAATGAGGAAAAACCTCTTCTTCGTGACCAACGTTGTAGACGCTGGGTATCACGTTTTGTTTGATCCAACAGAAGTGAGGTTTCTTCGGAATGTGGAGGCGGTGAAGGCTGAGGTAGTTCATGTGGGGAGGAGAGCTAAAGACTTGTTCGTACTTTCGACAAGTTCTTACGTTGACAAGATGAGGACAAACGACAGTGCTGTCATTTGGCACGAGAGGTTAGGGCACGTAGGAATGGATAAGCTGAAAGCTATGGCGGTGAAAGGTCTGGTCAAGGGCCTGCCTAGTCTATCTTCATACGGAGACGGTCATGTGTGCGCATGATGTCAGTTCGGCAAGTCTCATCGACTACCATTTGACAAGTCGCAGACAAGGAGTAGTGTGTCATTGGAGTGCATCCACGGTGACTTGATGGGACCGACTGCTACCCCAAGCCTCGGAGGCAGCAGATATATGTTGGTGCTGATCGATGATTACACCAGATATGTCTGGGTATATTTCTTGAAGGAGAAGGCGGAGGAGTTTGCCAAGTTTGTGGAATTCAAGGAGCTCGTGGAGGGTCGTCTTGGACTGCGGGTTAAGAAGCTGAGGACTGACAACGGAGGGGAGTTCACCTCTGGTGAGTTCTCTACTTTTTGCAGGAAGGCGGGCATCCGGAGGGAGCTTACTTGTGCGCATACTCCACAACAAAATGGAGTTGCAGAGCGGAAGATCCGTCATCTGACGGAGACCTGCAAGTGTTGGCTGCTTGCCAAGAGTATCCCAAAGTCCTTCTGGGCGGAGGGAATGTCTTGTGCTACCTACGTCATCAATAGGATGCCTCTGAGTCCCATCAATATGAAGACCCCGCATGAATTGATGTTCAAGGAAAAGCCAAGTGTGTCACACCTTCGGGTGTTTGGTTCCACCTGCTATGTGCACGTTCCAGATGCGCTTCGGACGAAGCTAGAAGCGAAAGCAAGGAAGCTAGTCTTCGTGGGATATGATGACCGGAAGAAGTCCTAGAAGTCCATGGACCCGGAGACGCAGAGATTTGTTGTATCTCGCGATGTCGTACAAGGGAAGTTCTGGTGTTGAGCTACCAGAAAGCAGGGTGGAGGAGCCAGAGAAAGCTGTGGAAAATCTTCAGGTGGAGCTACCTGTGTCACCAGGTGGTCCATCAATATCTAGTTCTGAGGCGGAGGCTTCTGGATCAGGAAGCAGGGGGAGAGATGCTCCAAGTATGTCTGGAAGGGGAGCTAGGGAAGAAGCAGCTGAGGACACTCCGATTTAGGGGAAGGCGTTGCGGAGATTGAAGCGAACTATCATTGCCCCTGGACATTATACAGGACGAAACATGGTGAGCTTTGTCTCATGTTTCTTTGCTGGTCCCTTGGATGAGAGGGAGCCGTCGAGCTTTGAAAAGGCCAAAGGCGTGGAACAATGGGATTCTGCTATGCAGGAAGTGATGAGTGCTCTTGAAAAGAATGAGACTTGGTCTCTGGTGCCCAAGACCAAGGGCATCACCCTTATGACATGCAAGTGAGTCTACAAGCTTAAGAAGAAGGCTGACGGCAATATCGAGCGGTACAAGGCTCGCCTTGTGGCTCGGGGGTTCTCGCAACAATACGGTGAAGACTATGAAGAGACATTCAGTCCGGTGGCAAAAATGACTTCAGTTCGGGTTGTGATTGCCTTGGCGGCTTGTTGGGGTTGGAAGATTTGGCAGCTTGACGTAAAGAATGCGTTCTTGTACGGCGAGATTGACAAGGAAATCTTCATGGTCCAGCCGCCAGGCTTCATATCTGATGATTTTCCGGAGGGCGTGGTATGGAAAGATTGCAGAGTATCTCTTATTCTGCGGGTTTGGTGCTTCAGACTCAGACTCAAGCTTGTTCGTCAAGAAGAGTGGGGAGCTTCAAATCATCGTGCTGCTATACGTCGACGATATGATCGTGATGGGGAATTCAAAGGAGGAGGTAGAGCAGCTTCACGCAGAGCTATCTATCAGATTTGAGATGAAGGATCTGGGTGAGCTTCACCATTTCCTTGGACTCGAAGTGCAGAGGAAGGAGAGTGGAGTGCTGGTGTCCCAGGCTGGATATGCGGAGCGGATCGTGGAGCAGTTCGGCATGAAGGAAGGGAAGTGCACATCCACACCTCTGGAGAAGACCATGAAACTTCGCAAGGATGAGGGGAGGATTTTGGGAGATCCGCTGGTGTTCCAGGCTCTGGTTGGGAGCTTGATCTACTTGACGATTACAAGGCCGGATATTGGGTATGCAGTTGGCAGGGTGAGTCGGTATATGGCTGAACCACGGTCTCCTCATCTTCTAGCGGCCAAGAGTATATTGAAGTATGTCAAGGCGACCTCGGATATGGGTCTCGTTTACAGGAGGGATGCGGGCTTCGAGGTGCATGGGTACATGGACGCTGATTACGGGGGAGATTCAGATGATCAGAAGTCTATGTTTGGATACGTCTTCATGGCGGGCCCCACGGCTATATCATGGTGCAGCAAGAAGCAGGATTCCGTGTTGGTCTCAACCACGGAAGCGGAATACAAGGCTTCGGCCTTGGAAGCTCAGGAAGCCATTTGGCTTAGGAGGTTGGTTGGAGACGTCCATAAGGAGGTTCGGGGTCCAACTCTGCTCCGCGGTGACAATGAGAGTGCTCTCAAACTGGTTACTAATCCAGTTTGTCACGCGAGAACCAAACATATCGAGATCGAGCATCATTTCATTCGTGAGAAGGTGCTGGAGGGGTCTCTTTCGATCGAGCATGTTCGGAGTCAGGACAACATTGCTGACATCTTCATAAAGGCGCTGGCGAAGGGGCCTTTCACTCGGCTGAGGAGTCTACTTGGGCTGGTTTCAACTTCCCACTTCAAGGGGGAGTGTTGAAAATGTTGAAGTGGGAGGATTTTTGGAAGTTGGCGGTCTGGGGGGTAGACCGCGCGGTCTGGTCTGACCACACAGACTCCTATGGCGGCCTGACCTCTTGGTCTAGCCGCGGGCTATTCAGCATGACCGCCGTTCTGTGTTCCAGGTGCTGAGGTAAGGCCGCGCGGTCTGGTCTGTGACCGCATGGAGGGCTGTCTACCTCAGGGCTGTGCCGGTCTGGTGTGACCGCACAGGTTGGTTCATGTTTCCAGAAGCCGGTCTTATGGCTATCTGGGTTTTTTGGTGGTTTTCGCGGACTATGGCTCTTAGTCGCGCGGTCTCTGTTCGCGGTCTCAGGAGAAGGCTGGTATGCGAACAGGTCTCTGTTCCCGGTCTCACAAGGAGGCCGGCTTGCGAACAGGTGTTCGCGGTCTTGTGGCGAACAGACAGTGTTTGTCGTCTCGGGCAAACACTGGTGGTGGGCGGCTTCTTGGCGGTCTGGCGATCTCCTTGTGGAGTCGCGATCTGACTGGGGGAGTGGCGATCTCCCGCGGTCTGGAGTGAAGCCGGCGAGCTCATCAAATGAAGCAGAAAGAACTATTGCTGATCGCGCAGGTTGACCGGTCTGGTCGCGCGGTCTGGGGGTGGTGATCCTATCTCATAGGGTGGTGACTGGATCAGGTCCCACGCCTATAAATAGGAGTCACTGTAGTAGCAAATATGACACACCAAGTGTAAGCTGAGTTTATCCTAATTCCTGCGGTCTGTATTATTGTGACCGGGCGGTCTGCTGATTGAACTTTTCTTGTGCAGCTTCTGCGGATAGTGCGGTCTGCAACGATCACCTCTTCCTCTGAAAGTGTTCGGGCGGTTTGCGGCCTGCAGTGTGGGTCTGGAGCGGTCTCATTTATCTTCCTTCAAGTTGTGTACTTTTCTCTTTGGTTTTGTGTGCTGGCGAAATCATGTCTCGCCATATATACGTCTCCCTGTAATAAAGATTGTTGTTATCAATAAAGACTATATTTCCTTCATGTGCTTCTGGTTGTTTGGCTTGTGAGCTCTAAGTTGTATGATTCCTGCTCACTCCATAAAGATTCAGAAAATTTCACATGGTGTTTATCTTGGGGTATGGTGGTCAGAACTCATCACCATGAGTTGAAACCTTGGCCACCGGTTTAGGATCACCTAAAACACCTTCATGAGTAAGATGGAGTGGTGTAGAGGTGGATATGCCCTAGGACCCTAGTTTTAACCGTAGGGTTGCTCTTGAACCTTGTGAAGGACATGGGGTCAAATGTTCTTTAATGGTCATGGAACTTGGTGGAAAAGTTCATAGGGTGTAATTAGGCCCTAGGTAATTTTATAAGAATTTTAGGAGCAATTATCCCCTTTGAAATAGGTCATAACCCCTTTAGGTAAACTTCTTTTAAGAGATATTTACATGCACCAATGATCTTGGATGAAGATTAAATCTTGGTGGTGCCTTTTTAATCATATTTTAGACCCATGGTAATTTTTGTATAATTTATTTTATGATTTTACTAGTACTTCATCCTCAATGCACCTATTTTGTCTCAATCTTAATAAATATAAATAAGGGTCCAAAACTCTTTGGAAAAATGTGCAACTTGGTGATAGGAAATTTCAGAGCACTAGGAAGCTCTGTGAATTTTTATAGAATTTTTGGAAATTGATATCAGTAGGCTACTTCACAACATGTGCAAATTAGGAATTATTTGGATTAGTTATTTCAGTAAAGAAATGATTTCCATAAATTGTGAAACTCTGTAATTGAGCTTTTCTGGACATAATAGAGGTCTGGTATTTTTTTTATAATTTTGGCATAACTATTCTTGGTAGTTCCTTCATAAATCTTCATATTTGGATAGAAGTTAAATATTAAAAATAGAGGACATTTCATTACTGTAAAATTGTGATATTCATTATTTACTGTTATTTTGGCATGATAGATTTATCTTAATTTTATGAGGGTCGTGTCTTGAGAATACCTTACACTTCATGTTCATATTCAAACTTGGCAAATATTGGACAAATTTAAATAAATGCTAAAATATTGAGAAAAATATGAGTCTTTGGATTTACTCTTATAATGCCATGATAGTCCTCCAGTAAAAATCTTGTGTCATGTGGTTGAATATTTGGAGTACCTCTACTTATAAGCTTCATATAGTTAGTTTGGTCTGTGTATAGTAAAAATATGAAACTTGGGTATTTAGGGGCCTACCAAGTGGAAGTTGTATGTAGATGGTGTGCATGGTCAGGTTGAAGAGGATGAGGTCACCGAAAGGAGTTTAGGAGATAAGAGTGCTAGGTGGGCTAAGGGTAAGGTCGTGCTTGGGATTGACGA
Organism: Dactylorhiza incarnata; assembly: GCA_033032865.1. NCBI lineage: Eukaryota > Viridiplantae > Streptophyta > Magnoliopsida > Asparagales > Orchidaceae > Dactylorhiza > Dactylorhiza incarnata. Next base: position 5,564,454 of record JAWHQI010000013.1, read on the forward strand.
AAGATCATTTTTCTCCTAGCGTGTCATAAACCAACTAGGGTTAATACAAGTGAAAAGATAAGAGGCTTAGGCATATGGGTAGATACCCACAATATTAAATGTCTTGAGAAAGGGAGCCTTGGGGTGTCATCCCATTATAGTTCCTAGTACCGTAGCGAGCCTCTATAGGGTAATCCTCGGGAAGTCCAAGACTAACCATAAATCGTAGGAGAAAGTTGTTATACAAGATTAACTAAGTAATAGACTCACTCACACTCCATTGTCATGGATGCTTAGTTAGTTTGGTCTTACGAGAGGTAGGCTCGGTGGTTGTAGCAGCAGACTAATTAGTCTGGTGAGCTTGTGGCTCAGTAAAGTTTGTTGTGCCGGGGGGATTAGCTGGTGAGCTTATGGCTTGGAGATAGATGGTAAACATGTTTGCATGTGCATAAGGTGGTGGGTCCTTAGTGTTGATGGTCATTGCACCGACATAAATGCTTGGGCTCGGTAAGAGTGGATAACCCTTTTACCAAAACAAGTCTGGTGGTCTAACCAGCAAGAGTACGCAGTAGCTCCGTTGTTGTGTTCATAGCGTTGAGGCGTACGTTAGGTCTAGGTTAGGTAGTGCAAATTCTGACCTAGAGGTGGGCGAGGCCCAACCCACCGCTTTCGTTTGCCACTACGGGAGTATCCTGGGAGTTTTGCTAGCTCCAAAAAGGGGGAACTAAAGGTCTGTGCGCATAGAGTCGTAGTGTGTGAGTTGCACTTGTGTGAACATAACATTTTGCAGCATACCTTGCATGACATATCATAAACATTGCATTTCAACCCCTACCCCTATCGTATAAGTCGGTTATGGGACTTCTTATACGATAGGCCTTGCTAAACGACCCCTTGGTCTATATGTTTGTGTGGGCATTCCTATAAATCAATGGTTACGTTTCTATTATATACATGTCTTTATTTACTGTGCTTTACTTATTCTTTACCTGCTTTTACTATGCTCTTTTACTGCTTCAATTATATATATACATGTGTGGTGTAGAAACATTCTATGTACCCCTGTCACCTGCAATTGTTTACACCCCTACTGTTCTCCGCTTCATCCTTCCCGCACGGTGCCTAGGAGTCACCGGGGGAGGGGTGTGAGATTGGCTTAGTCTTTTTGACTAACGGTCGGTGGACCTTATCATTTTAGGAGACCACGGAGACGGAGCAGCACCAGAGGCCGGTGCAGATGGAGGCGGGGCAGTCTAGCACAGGAGCACCAGTGTCGGGATCCGTGAGTGTTACTACTAGTTGATTTGCTTCCGTGAGTGTTTATGTAGTGAGGATTTGATGTATCGGGCAGGAGCCCTTGTTATTTCTGTCTTTGATTTCAGTTATGTTTATGTGGACATCTCTTTATGATGGTTTATTTATATGTCATGTGGACTTGGCTTCTTCTCAAGTTTGTTACTCTTACTTTTTCTGTGATCGATAAGGCCGACAGGATCGGCGTTTTGTAGTGGCGACCTTCCCGAGTGAGGGTGTCACCACAAAATGGCGGTTCTAGGCATAAGACCCCGGGTTTGAAAAAGAAAAAAAAGGGTCTTACAAATCATTCTTACCAATTGGTTTGAATGATGATTTGGTCTGTTTTCCTAGTTGGCAGGCTCTACAGGGATGGTCTTTCTTAAACTTACCAATTGGTAAGCCTCTTACAAATTTATGTTTGGATAATTTAGCTATTGTTTTAAAGTTTATGTGACTGAGTCTCCTATGCCATAACTCATTATTTTTTAAGTTTGAATTAAATAGACAAACTTTAGATTTAGTGTAGTCAAAGTCTACCACATATACCTTACCTTTTCTAAGTCCTGTTAATACTATTTGATTAGCTGCAGAGATAACTATATGACATAAGGACTTAATGAATTTAACTTTGTATTCACCATCACATAATTGACTAATACTAATTAGGTTATGTTGAAGTCTTTCAACATAAGCTACCTAAGAAAAAGACATTTCTCCAACTCTGAGCACACCATATCCTCCGGTCTGTCCAGAGTGGGTGTTACCAAAAATTACCTTAGGGCCTTCCTTGGCCTTGTAGTTTTCCAGAACCTCTTTTGCTCCAGTCATATGCATGGAGCATCCACTGTATAGGTACCACTGCTGGTTAGTAGTAGAACAACCTCCTTTCTGCACATAAATTTAAACATTAGTATCGACCCTCACTTGCTAGGGTCCCTTTCTTCTAGCATCATATGGGGTCAAGAAAGAATAGGTTGGTCTTTCGGGATACCCCTTAAGTTGTAGAAGTGCCAGTTTATTATGCTAGTAGTGTTTGACTTTGTGCCCAAATTTAGAACAGTGAAAACATCTTGGATTATAATGAGAAGTAGGAGAAAGAGGTCTAGATGTTTTATAATTGCTTGTTGGAAACATGCGTCGAGAAGAATTCGACGCATTTCTAGGGTTGCGTCGAGTGTAATTCGACGTGTCTGCATAGTTGCGTCGATAATAAGTCGATGTAGAGTAGTGGTTGCATCGAGTGTAATTTGACGCACCTTCTTACTTGCTTCAAATTGATGTTGAAGCATATGCAGGACTCCGTTGAGTTGCATTTGACGCATCTTTAAAAGTGCGTCGAGTTCTATTCGACGCATAATTCCTTTTATTAAAAATTTGATAATTTTTGATTGAATTTTCTGTAGGATGCTTACCTAAAATTTCTTTTTGATCCGTACTAATTACCCTATTGAATATAGTGATTTTATTAGGGTTATTATCAGATTCTTCACAAGATTTTAAGTTGTTATTAGATTGATTCTCACTAGATCTAATGAACACTACAGGATTTTCCCATGCAGGTTTGTTACGGATTACTATGCCCGTGGATGGATCTGCACCTAAACCAAGGTGCTTGAATCTCATGGAGAGATTCTATGTAATATCCTTGAGCTTTTGATTCCTCCCATTGAGTGAGTCCTCAAAGGCTTTGTCCTTTGTAATCTCTTCTTTTATGTTTGAATTCTCATTAGTTAGTTTGTCGATTTTTGTTTCTTTTCTATATACCTCATTTCTTAGATCATAATTTACAGAATATAGATTTTCTTTCTTAAGTTCTTCCTTAACTTTTTAAGTTTCTTTTTGAAGATTAATATTATCTTGACAAAATTCTTTAAAGCAAGTTTTGAAATCTTCTGAAGAAAAATTAAAATCTTCAAATAATGATACCTTATCTTCTTCAGTTGAGTCTTCTAAGGCCATTAGATAGGCTTATTCAGCAGCACCTTCTTCATCACAGTCAGATGAAGAGGAGCTTGACTCAGATTCTGTGTCACTCTAGGTTTCAGCTATGAAACCTCTTCCCTTCTTCTTATCCTTCTTTCTGAAAGACTTCTTATTGTGCTCATTCTTATTGCTGCTCCAGTCCTTTTGTTCTTTAGGACATTCAGGGGCAATGCGCCCTGGCTTTCTACATGCAAAGCAGATTATCTCCTGCATTGGAGTCTTGTCAAATCTGGGTTTACTTGAGCTCCTTTCCTTCCTTCTGAAGTCTTCAGATTTGACCCATCTTCTGAATCTTCTAGCTAAAAGATTGAACATCTCTTCTTCAGAAGTGGAAGGCTCTCCTCCAGCAACCTTCACTGCAATCATCCTTTCCTTAGCAGATGAGACCTTCTCCTTGGCTTATGTCTCAGCTCTGCTCTTCAGTAGAAGCTCATAGGATTTGAGCTTGCCTAGTAGAGCATATATGAAGATTTTCCTATGGCATCTGGACTCTCTGATGGCCCAAATCCTTGAGTCCCATGTGTGTGGGAAGCACATGAGGAGCTCATCATTTATTTCAGTTAGAGAAATCTCCTTGTCCAGTCCCCTGAGCTTATTTACAATGATGCTGAATCTATCATACATCTCAACAACATTTTCTTCAGCTTTCTTTTGAAAGTTCTTATATTGGGATATGAGAAGGGATTTTCTGTCCTTTCTTTTATATGAGCTACCCTCAACCAATCTGCTGAAGGATTCCCAGATCTCTTTTGTTGATTTGCAGTCAGCTACCTTCTTGGATATGTCATCTGACATAGTTGGCACCAGAATATTCATTGTCTTGGCATCACATGCCTTCAGCTTCTTTCCAGCATTAGTCCACTCTACTCTAGGGACAACTTCTTGTGTCACTGTCCCACTTGCATCTTTTTTGACTAGGACTGGGGGACCTGAAACAATAATATCAATGATTTCTTCATCAATAGTTCATGTAGAGTTTTATTCTTGTTAAATTTTTGAAGTGGAAGTGGAGTTAAGCTGGGCGGTCTGCGGATTGGAGACCGCAGAGGCCGCGCGGTCTGCGCTGGTTCTCTAGCCGATTGTGTCTCAGGCGAGTTGTTCTGAGCGGGTTCTTCTGTGATCAAGACCGTGCGGTCTGGGCGATCAAGAAGTGCGGGCTCTGTTTGTTTTCAGCAGAGGATTAAAGCAGCAGGTCGGCAGTCTGTGGTTGCAGTATGGCAGGGGCGGCTTGTACTCTGTTCGCACGGTCTTAGCGGCTTCCGTCTGACTTGTCTGTTCGCGCGGTCTGGCGGTCTCAAGTCGTCATGTCAATGCAGCTTATTTTACCTATGTTTTGTGCTTCTCTCCTCCGTGATTCTTATGAATCATGTCTTGCCATGTATACCTCGCATTATAAAGAGATAGTTAATACCATAGTACTATTCGGTCTTCTCATTGTCATTATTGTGCAACACTTGTGAAAGGTTTTGTGAAGTGTGTTCCGCCTTTTTTCACTTCATCTCCGGACCTCAACTTTTTTTAACATGGTATTAGAGGAAGGTTGCCGAGGTTGCTGAGGTTGATTGCTGATACCTTCTCTCGGGTATCTCAAGTTGGTTGTCATCTGTGGGATAGCAATGGAAGGAGGATATGCTAGAGGTCTTGGTATTGAGCTCCTTACGCAGACTAACTTCAAGAAGTGGAAGTCTTGCATGGAGAGCTATCTTCTTGGCGAGAATTTGTGGGAGGTTGTAGGAGGAGAAGCAAGACAAGCTGTTATTCCTGCTGAAGGGAATGCTGAGCTCGTGAAAGCTTGGAGGAGAACGAATGCTAAGGTGGAGTTCACTCTAAAGAGAGCTATCATTCCGAAGTTGTTTGATCGCATCATCGGGTGTGGATCAGCTGCTGAAATTTGTGTTGGATCGGTAGGCGCCCTCAGAGGGGGGGGGGGGGGGGTGAATAAGGGTTTTCAAAAACTTAAGTTATATTTTGAAAGGCTTTGTAATAATGCAAAAATAAAGACAATAAGAAGTCAAGTAAAATAATTGAAATAAAGTAGAGACATGCTTTATTAATATCAAATAAAGTTTTACAAAAGTTGACTTCTATGACGCTAGAAACCGGTGGCGATGAATAGTAAACTCTTTTTGTTTTCTATCCCGACTCGCATCCCCACGAACCGGTGGCCCTAGCCTTATCCTCCCCGGATTCGGCCTCAAGCCGCTCTAGCCTACCCTTCCCCGGATATGGCCTCGAGCACCCCTAGACCTAGCCTAGATCTAGTCGCCAACACGAGGCGAGTTTCCCCCTAAGTCCTACCCAGACCTAGTCGCCAACACGAGGCGATTTCACTAACCGTTTACAAGAATGGTATGAAATGAAAATAAATAAAAACTCCCTTCGGAAGTTGGAGACGAAGATCCGCTGTAGAATAAGCGTTGTAGAAGCGGACTTTGTTTGGATCCGGCGTGATGAGATTCTCCTTCAGAAGTTTGGAGAACTTTTGTAGGACATCAACTTTCGGCCAAGATAGCCTCTAGAATTCTAGCACTCTATCTCTCTCTGATCTCTTTAATGTCTGTCTGAAATGAGAGAAGAGACGTCCTTTTTATAGCCTCAGCGCTAGCGCCTGCGCTAGTGGTACCGCCTGTGCTATCCTATATTAGGACATATTCTGCGCGACAGAATCTTCAATCGGAGGAAACAATTTTCCCTTTCCAACTGTGCTCCTCGCTATTGCCGGTGCTATCAGATATCGCCTGGCGCTATCTCCTTCTATAAGTTCTCCCAGCAATTGCGCTTAATCCAAGATTTTGTCGAACGAGAATTCGTCGAACGCCGCTAAGAGTTTGTCGAGTGAAAATTTCGTCGAACGAGAATTCGTCGAACGCCGCTAGGAGTTTGTCGAACGAAATTTTCGCCGAACTCCGTTATGAGCATTTCGTCAAGCGTCGCTAACAGTTCGTCGAACGGCAGCTAGCGCCTGCGCTAGTACTACCGCCAGCGCTAGTAGATGTTTTGGATTTGATGGCTCAACTTTGGGGGCAAGCTTCTTATGTAATCCTTGAGTCAATTAGACTATGTTATCCTGCACACTTAAACACACAAGATCAAATACACATAGGATTTGTTATTCTCAAACCTAGGAGATGCGGAAGACCATGTTCCAACAAACTCCCCCTTTTGATAATAATAAATTCATTAATGATAAATCAGAGCATTAATATATAAGCATGAAGAAACATACTTGTGTGTGTGTGAGAGTGATGACTTAGGATAATTTATGATTTTAGCATTTAGAATTGCTCCCCCTACATACATGCTCCCCCTAAGTGAATGCTCTCCTAATTTGTAAGCTATCATCTTAATTAAGCATTATATTTTGATAGCAGAATAATATTTATCATGTTAGTTCTCCCCCTTTTGTTATTAGCAAAAGCGGGTAAGGAGACACCACTTAAAGATTGATAATAAGGTAAAAAGCATGATCGAGCTTGTAGAGAAGGAAATGATAAGGAGTTTTAGAATATTTTTTATTGAAATAGATCAGAGTTTTGAGTATTACAACAATTTCATAAATTAGAGTTTGTAGCATAAATAAATGTAATGATTTCCAAGTAACTAAACTACCCAGACAATATGTCTACACCCTAGCCCCGTACTAAGTGACAGATGGGCACGAGGAGCTGCATATATGCCGTAGGTTGGGGTGTTAGTCCCATATGCAAACACTAGACACAACTCAACCTAGCACTCTTTCCCCCCAATGCCTCGCAAGGCCCCACTGAAACCCTCCCCGGTTAAAGACAAGACATGACTAGAGAGAAAGGTTATCTAATGTCTACAACCCTACGCCCCCGCTATGGTGAGAAATGAAGTCATGGATAATAATTATTGGAAACATTAAACATTTAAATTTAGTAATAAGGTCATAGCCTATGGGTTTATATTTTTGTTTGAATTTATGAAAACACTCACATAGCTATTTTGAAGTCCATTAATAAATCAGAGTTTTTAGCGTAATAATATTTTCATAGAAATAAATCAGAGTTAAAAAAATCTATGTTAAAAATAACTAATATAAAGTTTACCATGCAAGTCTACCACTTGTTGAAAGAAAGGAATTTTAAGATTCAAGTGATGATGCACACAAAATAAAAGACTTTAAGTAAGCATGAAAGCGCAAGGTAAACCAATTATATGGTTATGATGCGGAAGACTTATAGAAATACAAGAAACATCTTATTGTAATCAATGATTATCCATAAAAGATATATGAGTTAAATTTCAAAAAGAAGATGTTTTTGTAAATCATTTTTCAATTAAAATCTTTAAGTTTGATAATAAAGTAACCAAGCATGAATTCATGTTATCAAAAAGAGATTACTACAATATTATTTTAATTCATAATTTCAAAACATACCAAACATTGTAGAAAACATGCTAGGTTATCTAGTGCATTTCATAAATAAAGAGTAGTATAGAATTTGCATTAGGATCCATTACTCATGAGAAGAAGTGTTATGGAAGATAATGATGTGCACATATGTGTATTTTGAATAGAGTAAACAAATGTTTTAATCAAAAATACAAGAAATATGTAAAGTAAGAGCACAATAAAACACAAATAATTTTACTTCCACGAACTTTAATGCACAAAAAAAATGTACAACTACCAAGGTGCTTTGCACACACAATGCTCATTAAGACTTATCAGGGTGCAAAGTAGTGCTTGGGGGATCACATAATTTTATTTTTCAATATTAATTTTTTATTGTGATCCGTTGTACTTAAGAATAAATGGTTTTTATTTTGAAATAAAGTTATGGTTTGCACAAGATACTTTACTATTCTTTCCAAGGTGCTCAACCTCACAACGCGGATTAAGACTTATCAGGAGGTTCAAGTAGTGCTTGGTGGAGTTATCTTTGTCACTTTATTTTATGATTTTTGTTTTGTACAAAGTTCTCCGAATACACTTGTTTTGCAAACCAATATAATTTATAAAAAACATAACCACTTTTCTTAACTTTTAAAGTGCAAACAAAGGTTGTGTAGGTAAGATACTTGTGCATTTTAATTCATTGTACTATTACAAAATATACACAAGCATTCTTAGATTAAACACATAAGTAGACAATGCCAAAATAAGTGAGTGAATAGCGATCATTATCAAACATAAAACATTTACTCATACTTAGAGGCATGCTAAGTGTAGTTTGATGAGTCCCAATTATATACATATTTTCGGGCTCATTTGGGCCGATTTTCTAGTCTTTGCACCACACTTTAGGCGTGTTTTCATTTATATTTAATAACCGTCTATTATTCCACTCTTAGTGCACATGTATGCCCGTTCTTGGTGTGATTCCTTGTAGTCCAGTGGTCCTGGGCATTTTCATGCAGGTTCATGGGATCGTGCGATGCTCGGAGTCTGTTTAGGGGCAATTTCTGCCTAAAATGCCACTGATCGTGCGTTTCCTTCACGCACGATCACTTGATCGTGCGCCTCTGGTCGTGCGCGTTCATTTGCTGCCCAAAAACAACTTCGGATTTTGGTCGTGCGTTTGATACGCACGATCGTGTGCTTTATATTTTTCTGCAGTTTTGTTTTACAGGATTCGGGCACAGAGCGCACGATCACCAGCTTTCAGTGCGCACGATCAGTTGATCGTGCGCCCAATTTTCTATAAATAAACAGCCCGCGAAATTAGGTGAGAGTTGATTCCAGTCCGCCGTTTTCTCGCTCCAGAGCCCCAATTTTGCCCCTCCATCGCCGCCCACCATCAGGAGGTGCTCCGTGCTTGTTCTTCACGCCAATCTTGAGCCGGAGCTTCCTCTCGGCCTCCTCCTTCATCCTAGAGCTTCAAAGGAAGATCTAACCACCATTTCCTTCAAGCAAGAGGAAGTTTGCAACCTCCGCCGGATCGTGAGACGAAGAAGACGGGCTCATTGGAGAGTCGTGACAGCTCTCTCTACCCCGGACGTAGTTGAGGACCGAGCTTGGACGCGGATTGACAACCTAGCGATTCCAACCGTGACTCCTCGACGAGCCTTCAGATTCGGTCGATTTCTTGCCTTGTTCTTCTCTGATTGATGTATATGTAGTTAGATCTAACATTATGATGAAGTAGCACTTAACTTTATTTGCATTTCTATACATTTCATGTCTATGTGAAATACTTTACTGTTTGAGATGCTTGAGGAGAGCCCCATTCCATCCTCCATCCCGCTGTCACATTCGTGTGTCGCACTAGCAATTGCTAGTGGCGTGCTTGTCGACGAGGTGCTTGCGACCCTCATCCGTATGCCTACTCTTCCATCCGCCTAGCGAAGCGTGGCATAGCGGCCCGTGTAATCCATTGGCCTAACGAAGCAGTGCGCTCAAGGCCTGCACAGTTTGATTCCGCTTGCCTACTCGTCCATCCGCCCTTGTGAAGCAGCGCGCTCAAGGCCTGCCTAGTCTCCATCCCGCCAAGCGAAGCATTGCATAGCGGCATTGCATAGGAGTAGCTATAGTTGTTTTTCTTTATTTTCCACAAACCAAATCACCCACTTTCGCACCCATCCGACTAAAGGACTTCAATCTCAAGTCCTTCCTTAAAAGTAAACTCCACCTTACTGTGTTCCTTCGAGATTCAATACTCGGGGATTACTCCTCGTTTTATATTACTTGAACGATCGGTACACTGCCGTTTTGTGCCGCAGTCTAGCTACCGCCAATAGCGGTGTGCGAGATTTGCACATCAAGTTTTTGTCGCCGTTGCCGGGGAACACAGACGTGTGAGTTTTCTTGAGAGGGAGAGCAGAGAGATAGTAGTTCTTCTAGTGTTTATAGCCGCCTTATTATTTTTGGACTCCTCACTCCCTGTGTATGGCGTCACTCCTAGTGATGATGATCACTCATCCGTTGGCCAACAAGGAGAGGAATGAGAGCTCCTAGATGCACCTGAGTGGGATGAGGAAAGTATTCTTTCCATCGGGGAGGCATTAGCAGATCTTTTTGCGGAGGAACCAAATCTTTTTGTTCCTCCAGTTTCGTTGCAAGATTTTTCTACACACATTCTTTATGATCCTATCGAAGTGAAGGAGTGGGGTTATGCTTCTGACTCGGAGGATGCTCCAAAGTGGGATGAGGAGTTTGTTTTCCCCGAAGGGGAGAATGAATACTTTGAACAAGATGGTGCACCTCGGTGGGATGAGGAGGATACTCTCTCTGATGAGGAGATTTGCACTTCTTCATGGGACGAGGAGGTCCAAACCACCACTGAGGCCCTTGAGTTCTTGGGTTCCCCTCGCTATGATACTTACGATGATGATAGCGACCTATCCTTGGATCCTGCCGGGAGTGAGACCGGGATCACTCCCCCAATTGATTTTTATTCATGTTCTTCTTCTTTTTTATTTCTTAATCCCCTTTCTCTATCTAAGCCTGTGCAGGTTGAGTCTTCACAGGTACTCCAGGAGGACTTGGAGCATTTTGCTCAAGTCAATGATGAGAGCATCCTCTTATGTGAGGAGGTTGATCCCCCCTCCATAGAGGAAGCCTCATTCATTGCCTTCTCTTCCTGCCGCCTCCCTGAAGATAACACCTTAGTGGGCAAGGATGTTTTTGGTGAGAATAGTGAGGAGGACTCCTCCTCCACTTCTTACTTTCTTTTCCCTCTACCTATGATGGGCAGGTTTTATCTTTATTCTGGTAGAGGCGTGACCGTTCTTTCTCCGTGTAGGTACCCGCTACCTACACGCATATTAGAACAGTTACCTGTGCACTTTTCTTTTCATAGGTCTATAAGCTGGAACTGTACAAATGCCAAATAAGTCATGCTGGGATGACAATAACCCCAGTTGTTATCTTACTTTTCTTGCAATTTCAATTTATCCAGTTTGTTTAGTTAGTTGCATTTCTTTTTTAGCATTTCTGCTTTCTTTTGTTTTTGTGGAGCTCACCCCTGCAGGTACTCATTGCAAATTCTGAATGGCGGGTTTGCTTCAGATTTTCATGCATCTTCTCGTATGCTCACCTCTGAGCATTGGGTACTCTCTTTCCCCTAGACTTCATTTTTAATTTCATGGTCATATCTTTTGTTGGATTGTTTAGATTATGTCTGGGGGAGAGCTGCTTCTCGTTACCCACTATGCACGCACATGTTGCATTGCATACTAGAAGTAATTTTATCTTATTTATTTAGTATTGTTCATCTTTACTGCACACCACAGCACCCACTTGAGCGCGTACTCATCTGTATGCATGCTCTGAGTTGAATTTAATTCTTTTGCTTATTTGGGAAAGTCTAGGTGCTGGCTTAGGACTATGTAGCAGAGTAAAATGTTGACTCTAGTAGTTTTCCTAGTCAAGTGGTCGGTTGCATAAAAATTTGTGTAGATTAGACTTCTTTTTATACTTATGGTTTTATATTTTTTCTATTAATGTAAATGTTGTTTACTCTACTCAAATGGTGAACCCGTTGTGAATCAAACAGTAGTATAGGGATGTGTGTAAATGATCGCTAGACTCGTATTGCTTGAGTCGGGAGAAAGGAGAATCTTTCTCGGTGGCTAGAACTTGCCCCAAGCGATTCTTGAAGCATTGGCATAGGATAGTTCTAGTGCGTGAGAATGACGTAGGCCATTATTTTGGCCCGGTTGAGCTTTTTATTTCATGCCTATCATCTACCCTTGCTAGCCCCTTTGTGCCTACCCCTTCCTCTTGATTCAGCTCCACTTTTATCTCACAAAAATCTTAAAAGCCTAACCTAGTCGCACACCCAAATCTGAGCTTTAGTTATAGTTATATTTACATTTTGGGGGGTGTTGATGTGGTAATTTTTATAGTGGAAATTGTAGGTGTATTCATTGAAAATTTTGCTGAAAAAGAAAAGAAAGAAAAAGAAGAATGAAGAAGAAAAAAAAAGGATTGTTATGAAAAAGTTAAATTGAAAATTTTGAAAGTTTTGGTATTGGGAGTGGGCGGTGCACACACCTATGTTGCAAAAGTCCAAGTCTGGGGGTGTGGTGCACTTGTTTATTATAGTCGTGCGGGTAGCTCTATCTTATGCTCATGTTGGGTTAGGTGTGCTTAGCCTCCAGGTTTATCTTTGTTTACCTCACCGTAACCCAAGCCTCATCTCTAACCTAAAGTCCTACCGACTCACGCTATGAACCAATCTAGTGTCGTGGAGAGAATGTGACCGGGCGAGCCTATGGTCACCGACACCGATGGATTTCAGTGGAGTTTGTCCGGCACCGCAATCTTGAGCAATGCTCATCTCAGCGCTTAGTTTACTTTCTCCGTATGCGTGACCGGATGATTCACCGTAGTTCACCATTTTGAGTGGTTGTAATATGCTTTTATTCTTTTAGAAATATATAAACTGTTTGTGTATAATGAGAAATCTTCTCTATTATCTTTCTTATGCACGTGAGCATGCGACTTCGCATGGTACTCTGTATTGTAATTCTAAGCCATCTACTTTTCTTTCCCCACTTGCTTAGAATTTGTTTGCTCGGGATGCGCAAACAGGTAAGTCTGGGGGTGTGATGAGTCCCAATTATATACATATTTTCGGACTCATTTGGGCCGATTTTCTAGTCTTTGCACCACACTTTAGGCGTGTTTTCATTTATATTTAATAGCCGTCTATTATTCCACTCTTAGTGCACATGTATGCCCGTTCTTGGTGTGATTCCTTGTAGTCCAGTGGTCCTGGACATTTTCATGCAGGTTCATGGGATCGTACGATGCTCGGAGTCTGTTTAGGGGCAATTTCTGCCTAAAATGCCACTGATCATGCGTTTCCTTCACGCATGATCACTTGATCGTGCGCCTCTGGTCGTGCGCGTTCATTTGCTGCCCAAAAACAGCTTCGGATTTTGGTCGTGCGTTTGATACGCACGATCGTGCGCACGGTCGTGCGCTTTATATTTTTCTGCAGATTTGTTTTGCAGGATTCGGGCATAGAGTGCACGATCACCAGCTTTCAGTGCGCACGATCAGTTGATCGTGTGCCACTGATCGTGCGCCCTGTTTTCTATAAATAAATAGCCAGCAAAATTAGGTGAGAGTTGATTCCAGTCTGCCGTTTTCTCGCTCCAGAGCCCCGATTTTGCCCCTTCATCGCCGCCCACCATCAAGAGGTGCTCCGGGCTTGTTCTTCACACCAATCTTGAGCCGGAGCTTCCTCTCGGCCTCCTCCTTCATCCTAGAGCTTCAAAGGAAGATCTAGCCACCATTTCCTTCAAGCAAGAGGAAGTTTGCAACCTACGCCGGATCATGAGATGAAGAAGACGGGCTCATTGGAGAGTCGTAACAACTCTCTCTACCCCGGACGTAGTTGAGGACCGAGCTTGGATGCGGATTGACAACCTAGCGATTCCAACCGTGACTCCTCGACGAGCCTTCGGATTCAGTCGATTTCTTGCCTTGTTCTTCTCTTATTGATGTATATGTAGTTAGATCTAACATTATGATGAAGTAGCACTTAACTTTATTTGCATTTCTATACATTTCATGTCTATGTGAAATACTTTACTGTTTGAGTTGCTTGAGGAGCGCCCCATTCCATCCTCCATCCCGTCGTCACGTTCGTGTGCCGCACTAGCAATTGTTAGTGGCGTGCTTGTCGACGAGGTGCTTGCGACCCTCATCCGTATGCCTACTCTTCCATCCGCCTAGCGAAGCGTGGCATAGCGGCCCGTATAATCCATTCGCCTAACGAAGCAGCGCGCTAAAGGCCTGCACAGTTCGATTCCGCTTGCCTACTCGTCCATCCGCCCTTGTGAAGCAGCGCGCTCAAGGCCTACCTAGTCTCCATCCCGCCAAGCGAAGCATTGCATAGCGGCATTGCATAGGAGTAGTTATAGTTGTTTTTCTTTATTTTCCACAAACCAAATCACCCACTTTCGCACCCATCCGACTAAAGGACTTCAATCTCAAGTCCTTCCTTAAAAGTAAACTCCACCTTACTGTGTTCCTTCGAGATTCGATACTCGGGGATTACTCCTCGTTTTATATTACTTGAACGATCGGTACACTGCCGTTTCGTGCCGCGGTCTAGCTACCGCCTATAGCGGTGTGCGAGATTTGCACATCATAGTTCTACACAACTTTTACAATATAATTGATGCACATATTAATAGATGTATCAAAGAATGATGAAAACAATGTTCAAAGTAGCTTGAAATGATAAATTGCAACATTATAGAAGTTCTAAATGATGTGTTAAATCATGCTTGATTTTCTCAATGATGTTCATATAGTATTTTAGATAATTTAAAGTTTGAACTCATAAGATTGATCTTGGACTTCCCGAGGACTACCTTGTGAGAGGTTCACCCGGTACTAGGTGATATGATGGGATGATAGCCCAAATCACCCTTTCGCAAGATACAAGTAAAAAGTTAAGTTCAAAAATAACAATTTTTGATAATTTTTTTGTTTTATATTTTTGTATCTGATTTTGCTTTTAGAAATAGAATTTAAACAAATGACAAAAAAACACAAAGGCAAAACATATAATTTTTTTGTAATTTGGTTTTTGTATTTTGTATTTGATTTTTAAAAAATGTAATAAAAGCAAAAATGCAGAAATGAATAGTACACATAGATTAATATATTTTTAGGGATTTATCAAAATTTTAAAAATACAGAAATTCGAATAAGTACGTTAGCGCCGACGTTAGCTCTAGCGCGGGAAACAGTACACGATTTTTTATGATTTTGAAATTTTTAATTGTTGATCTTGATTAAGTGTCATAATAGTAGTTTCATGCTAAAATTTCAGATTTTTAGGAAATGTCTAGATAGTGCAAATTTCATGAAACATTAGTGATGAGTCCAGTTTATATAGTGATTTCCGGACTCATCTGGGCTAGTTTTCATGCACTTGCACTTCACTTTAGGCCTATATTCAATTCTATTTGATCACGTTGCCCATTTCATTGCTTAGTGCACATTTATGCCCATTGTGGTGTGATTTCATGTATTCCTGTGGTCTAGTATATTTTCATGCAGGTCCAAGGGTTGTGCGTCACTCAGGATGGGTTCTGGGGGATTTTCGGTCGAAAAAGCCACTGGTCGTGCATTTTCCTTCGCGCACGACCAGGCGCACGACCACTGGTCGTGCGTTAATTCCCTCCCCAGATCGAGCGACGACACACGATCATTGGCCTTCTTCGCGCACGACCACTGGTCGTGCGCCGCTGACCGTGCGCTATTTTGCAGTTCAAGCCTATGCTACAGGTTCTTCGCGCACGATCAGAGGCATTCCTTCGCGCACGACCATTGGTCGTGCGCCTGATCGTGCGCGGTGTTTATTTCCTGCTCCGCCTATAAATAGGCAAGCGCGATTTTAGGTTGGGATCACTTCCAGTCCGCCGTTTTCCGCCTATTTCGGGGGGTTCCGATTACTCCAGCGCCGCCCACCTTAGGGAGGATCTCCGGGCAAGCTTTCAACGCCAAATCGTCGCCGGAGCTTCCTCTTGGCCTCCTCCTTCATCCTTGGGCTTCAAGAAGGGAGTCAACCTAGCCTTCTTCTTCAAGATTGGAGCAGTTTGTGATCATTCCTCCGGTTCGTGACACGAAGAAGACGGGTCCATTGGAAGGTAGTGACAACCTTCTCTACCCCGGACGCAGTTGAGGACCGAGCTTGGACGCGGATTGACAACCTGGCGATTCCTTCCGTGAATCCTCAACAAGACTTCGGAGTCGGTCGATTTCGCACACTCATCTCCTCTTGTAGTTGATAGTTTAGTTTGATTTCTTATATGTTTGATGAAGTATACTTTTATTTGTTAACATTAGTATGAAATCATGTCTATGTGATTGAGTAATCTTGTTATATTTTCATTTGAGGTGTGCCTTGTGGTGTGGATTGTTTGTTGTGTTGTGCCGCCCTAACAATTGTTAGTGGTGTGCTTTGCGAAGAGGTGTTTGCGACCCTCATTCCGCCGCTCTCTCCACTCCATCCGCTAGCCTGCTCGTCCATCCGCCTAGCAATTCGGTGCATTGCGGCCCGTGTAGTCTTCCATCCCGCCTGGCGAAGCAGTGCGCTCAAGGCCTGCATAGGAGTAGTCGTAGCTATTTATATTTTGTTTTCCGCAATCCAAACCAAGCCACCCGCAATCCATCCGACCTTAAGGACTTCAATCTCAAATCCTCCTCAATAGTCAACTACACCTTACTGTGTTCCTTCCGAGATCGATACTCGGGGATTTACTCCTCATTTTATATTACTTGAACGATCGGTACACTGCCGTTTCGTGCCGCAGTCGAGCTACCGCCTATAGCGATGTGCGAGATTTGCGCCATCAAGTTTTTGGCGCCGTTGCCGGGGAACACAGACGTGTGAGTTTTCTGGAGAGGGAGAATCTGAGAGAGAAGCCCTTCCATTCGTAAATTGCGTCGTTTTTTTTATTATTTCAGTTCTTTTTATTCTATTTTCCTGTTTTTAAATAGGTTGTTTAGTAAATTACTGTTAGGTGTAACAGTTTGCATGATAGTGTCTTTATTTTGTATCTTGCTATCTCCATATAATGTGGGTTGCATTTAATATTCGTTGCCGTTTATGTGGAGATATTTCTCACGCTAGTGATAGATGCCCTACGGAAGATGGTGGGCATAATTCTCGTGGCCCGGTGTACGGAGCACCATTTTCCTATGGTTCTTCATGCCCTGTGCCCAAGTCTTATGGCCACTCGTCCTCGCTGCATACACCATTTTTATATTCCTCCCCGGCCCCTCAAGGACCAAGGGGTAATATAAAACGGTGCTTTTTCTGTCAAAGCATGGATCACGCCCTGAAGGACTGTGCCGAGTATCTTCGCCAATTGGACGAGGATGATGAGCCGGATATCCGGATCGTCCCGAGTCCTACTTCTGGCAGCACACCTTCAACATCCGGTTATGTGTCTGTGTCACCTTCATCTTGTGAAGGGTATGATGTGGACACAGTCACCAGATGCGTGGATGATCTAGGCTCTGACATGGCCGAGCCTATCTCCCCTGTGCATCCATCACCTAGCATAGATTTTATTCTTTGTGAGGAATTAGTGCTTGACCTTTATCCAAGCACCATTCCTTCCCCTGTTGTGCATTCTACTACGCTCATCTCCGACGACATTGTTGATGATGTGTCGCAAGATGAAGTTGGCGATCTATGTATTGTGCCTACTCCTATGGAGGAGGACAACCTTCTAGGTGAAGAGGAGCTTTCCTCAGCACCGGTGGAGGAAGTCCAAATCCTAGGCATGGTCCTTGTTGATCCCGCCGAACCTTGTAGCATTGATGACAATGCAAGCATTATTTTACTTTCCCAACCTATTGGGAGTAAGTCCGGGACCACTCCCCCGCTTGATTTTTATTTATGTTCTTCTTCTCTTTTATTTATTGACCCCCCTTCTGCTATATCTGAGCCTGTGCAGGTTGAGTCTTCGCAGGTACTTCAGGAGGACTTGGAGCATTCTGCTCAAGTCAATGACGAGTGTATCCTCTCATGTGAGGAGGTTGATCCCCCCTCCATAGAGGAAGCCTCATTCATTTCCTTCTCCTCCTGCGGACCTGCTGTGGATGACACCTTGCTTGGCAAGGATTTTTTGTGTGAGATGAGTGAGGCTTATTCCTCCTCCTCATCTTACATTCTGTTTCCTCTACCTGTGCGTTGCAGGTATTATTATACAGGTAGAGGGGTGACTGTTTTATCGTCGTATCGGTACCGGCCACCGAAACGGATAATGGAACAGTTACCTGTGCATTTTCTATTCCATAGGCCCATTAGCTAGAACTCGTAAAGTTTTGAATAAGTCGTGCTGGGAAGACAATAACCCCAGTATTTATCTTATTTTTTTTCTTGCATTGTATTTTTCGTTAAGTAGAATAGTTAGTTAAATTTCAATTAAGATTTAGTTTTTCTATTTCTTTTTGTTTTTGCGGAGCTCACCCCTGCAGGTCATTCCTATGGAAGGCGGTGGTCGCGATTCTTCGTATGGCGGAGGTGCGGCTTGGTCTTGTTCTACACGCGTCTTCTGGTATGCTCATTTGCTGAGCATTGGGTACCCTCTTCCCCCAACTTTGTTTTAGAATATCTTAATGCATAGTTTAAGTCTGGGGGAGAGCTAGTATCTGTTACCCAAAGCACGTCTGCACTGCATATGCATACTAGAAGCTTTTATTGATTTATTTTGTTTAGATCATTGCATCACACACCACTTGCACCCACTTGAGCGTGTGCTTAGCTGTTTGCGTGCCGCGAGTTAAACTCATTTCTTGAGCAAGGTTCGGGCAAATCATTGTGCTGGCTTTTAAATTATATAGTGGAGTAATATGTTGACTCCAGTGTTCCTAGTATAATGCTTTTGTGAGCATAGAGATTTGTGTAGATTAGATTCCTTTTTATACTAGTAGTCTTATACATTTCTATTAGTGTAAGTAATGTTTGCTCTACTCAAATTGTGAATCCGGTTTGAATCAAAAGGTAGCATATGGGTGTGTGTAAATTATCGCTAGACGTGTATTGCTTGTGTCGGGAGGAAGGATAACCTTTCTCGGTGACTAAGAACTCGCCCCAAGCGATTCTTGAAGCATTGACATAGGATAATTCTGTTGCGCAAGAATGACGTAGGCCATCATTTTGGCTCGGTTGAGCCTTTGTGCCAATCCTGATAACTTATCCTCGTTAGCCCATTTGTGCCTACCCCATCCCTTTGATTCAGCTCCACATTTTATTCCACCAAAACCAAAAAGCCGATCCTAGTCACATACCCAAAGCTGAGCTTTAGCTGTTTTCACATTTGTATTTTGGAATGTTGATGTGGTGATGTTAAATTTGGAGATGTGGTTGTACTCCCTTGAACATTTGCTGAATTTAAAAAATATAAAATTAGAAGAAGAAATGAAATGAGAAAAAAAGAAAAGAAAAATGAGAATGAGTTTAATTGAAAATCTATTTGAGATATGTATTTTGGAGTAGGCGGTGCACATACCCATGCGTTCAGGTCCAAGTCTGGGGGTGTGGTGCATCCGCGTGTTTTTGTAGCTGCGGGGATAGAGTTATTGTTTAAGCTCATTTGGGTTGGTTGCTTTAAGCCGTCCTATTTATCATTGTTTACCTCACCGTAACCCAAGCCTCATGAAAAACCTTAAGCCCTACCGACTCACGCTATGAACTAATCTAGTGCTGTGGAGAGAATGTGACCGGGCGAGCTTATGGTCTCCGACACCGATGGATTTCGGTGGAGTTTGTCCCAAACCCTAGCCTGGGCAATGCTCATCTTAGCGTGTATTTTACTTTCCCCGTATGCGTGACCGATTGATTCACCGTGATTCAATTTATGAGTAGTAGTAATATTTATTTACTCCATTAGAAGCATATAAACTATGTGTATAATTAGAAACCTTATCCACTATTTCTCTATGCACTTGGGTATGCGACTTCGCATGGTACTCCTCGGTGTAATTTTAAGCTAGCTATTTATTTTTCCCCGCCTACTTAGGATGTGTTTGCTCGGGACGTGCAAACAGGTAAGTCTGGGGTGTGATGAGTCCAGTTTATATAGTGATTTCCGGACTCATCTGGGCTAGTTTTCATGCACTTGCACTTCACTTTAGGCCTATAATCAATTCTATTTGATCACGTTGCCCATTTCATTGCTTAGTGCACATTTATGCCCATTGTGGTGTGATTTCATGTATTCCTGTGGTCTAGTATATTTTCATGCAGGTCCAAGGGTTGTGCGTCACTCGGGATGGGTTCTGGGGGATTTTCGGTCGAAAAAGCCACTGGTCGTGCGTTTTCCTTCGCACACGACCAGGCGCACGACCACTGGTCGTGCGTTAATTCCCTCCCCAGATCGAGCGACGGCACACGATCATTGGCCTTCTCCGCGCACGACCACTGGTCGTGCGCCGCTGATCGTGCGCTATTTTGCAGTTCAATCCTATGCTACAGGTTCTTCGCGCACGATCAGAGGCATTCCTTCGCGCACGACCATTGGTCGTGCGCCTGATCGTCCGCGGTGTTTATTTCCTGCTCCGCCTATAAATAGGCAAGCGCGATTTTAGGTCGGGATCACTTCCAGTCCGCCGTTTTCCGCCTATTTCGGGGGGTTCCGACTCCTCCAGCGCCGCCCACCTTAGGAGGATCTCCGGGCAAGCTTTCAACGCCAAATCGTCGCCGGAGCTTCCTCTTGGCCTCCTCCTTCATCCTTGGGCTTCAAGAAGGGAGTCAACCTAGCCTTCTTCTTCAAGATTGGAGCAGCTTGTGATCATTCCTCCGGTTCGTGACACGAAGAAGACGGGTCCATTGGAAGGTAGTGACAACCTTCTCTACCCCGGACGCAGTTGAGGACCGAGCTTGGACGCGGATTGACAACCCGGCGATTCCTTCCGTGAATTCTCAACAAGACTTCGGAGTCGGTCGATTTCGCACACTCATCTCCTCTTGTAGTTGATAGTTTAGTTGGATTTCTTATATGTTTGATGAAGTATACTTTTATTTGTTAACATTAGTATGAAATCATGTCTATGTGATTGAGTAATCTTGTTATATTTTCATTTGAGGTGTGCCTTGTGGTGTGGATTGTTTGTTGTGTTGTGCTGCCCTAACAATTGTTAGTGGTGTGCTTTGCGAAGAGGTGCTTGCGACCCTCATTCCGCCGCTCTCTCCACTCCATCCGCTAGCCTGCTCGTCCATCCGCCTAGCGATTCGGTGCATTGCGGCCCGTGTAGTCTTCCATCCCGCCTGGCGAAGCAGTGCGCTCAAGGCCTGCATAGGAGTAGTCGTAGCTATTTTTATTTTGTTTTTCGCAATCCAAACCAAGCCTCCCGCAATCCATCTGACCTTAAGGACTTCAATCTCAAGTCCTCCTCAATAGTCAACTCCACCTTGCTGTGTTCCTTCCGAGATCGATACTCGGGGATTTACTCCTCGTTTTATATTACTTGAATGATCGGTACACTGCCGTTTCGTGCCGCAGTCGAGCTACCGCCTATAGCGGTGTGCGAGATTTGCGCCGAAATTTCAGATTTTTAGGAAATGTCTAGATAGTGCAAATTTCATGAAACATTAGCGATTTTGTATATGACTTTACCAACTAAACTTTGCATGAGATGACATGAATGAACAAATCAAATATGCATGATTTTAGTGATTAACCATAATGTTCATGCATAGGAATACCATGAATAAGCCCTAGATGAGAATACCCAGCCTGTATGTCTTGGTAAACATATAAAGCCTAACATAGACACAAATATTCTTTAGTCGACAATGTTAGTATGATAAGTTTGAGATTAATGTTATACCAAGGTTTGTTGATACAATGTTGCATGTATGTAACAATAGAGATTCAAGTTTTAGACATAGAATAACGTGATGATTCTAATTTATTTATTCATATGGATATAGAGTTGATTCTATGGTCTATGCAAAAACATAATAGATTCATATAGTAATCATGATCACAGACTGTATGTTTCGATGGAATAAAATCTTTTGTAGTTATATTTGATGTTTGACTTAGAAGATCATATGATTTTGCATGACTATTATATATGATCATTAATATTAATTCATAGTGATTAAGAACTCGTAATAAATTATTCATGATAATGTACATGAGGAATTTTTAAAGAAAATTCATATTCAACCTTTTCAGATTATTAGATAGAAACGTTGTAAGGTGAATAGTGAGTATGAGAAAATATGTTTATTTTGAAGAGTTTTGTAAATTTTCTCTTTGGTTTTTGAATATTAAACAAATACATATATTTTTGTTGATTTTTTAGAATTTTAAATTTATGGAAAATCAGAGTCTTGGGCTAGCGTCGGCGTTAGGTCTTAGCGCCTGCGTTAGCTCACAGAGAGTGTTTATTTTGATCGTAAAGCCTAGATTTTGCTTCCGATTTTTCTTAATTATGTTTTTGCAATGTAAGGTCTGTCTGATGAAGTGATGAGACGAGAAAAAATCGCAAAAAGTTGCGGAAGTTAAAATTAGTACATGAGTTTCATCTTCATTAGAGTTTCATATTTATTCAACCTTAATTATTGAGTTTTGCACAACATATGCATGAGTGAAATGATCATATATAAGTGAAATAATATTCATGCAATTTTTCAATTCCGATTTAAACATGATTATGATTAAACATACTTAGGGTAATTGAAAATGACTCAAATATATTAATTACCTAAGCAAAACTTGCGCATTTAATAAATTTAGCCTAATACCCCTAAGATACACCTTTTAAATCCATTTTGACACTTATTTCATTTAGTCTTAATAATATCATATAACAAATTTAGTTTTTCAAAATTTATAAGACTTTTAGGAAATGGATTTAGAAGGATAGAGATAAAAAAGATAAGTAGATCACTTGAGAGATGATATGACTTTTTATTCAACTTTATTCAATTTGATTTGTTTAAGAATTTTGGTTTAATATGTGAGAGTCATATCACAAGTTATATAAAGTGATCATATCATGATGGCTCAAAGAAAAATAAAAAAGCAAAGAACAAAAAAGAAATTAAGCATATCATGAAGTAGAGAATTGATATTTTATTTTGAGTTGATTTCTACATCATGCAAATGATTGGATACTAATGAATAAGAGATTTAGGTATCCAAAGGGGACCAAGTGTGGTGGTTCCTTTGGGTACTCAAATATAACGTGTAGGTTTGTGGGTAGATATTGATGAATGGGTCCTTTCATGTGAAGTTAATGTTTCAGTTTTAGTTTTGGGCCTCCATTCAAACTTTGGTTTTGTGGTATTCTTATTTGTCAAATTTCCATTATGATAATCTTTATATTGATGATTATGATTGTAATGATTATTAAAAGTATTGTTCATAGGAAATTTGTGCAATTTTAATTTTGAGTTTGGAGAAACATGATTTTGCAAGTAATGATGATTTTGATTTTGATTTACAAACACTTTGTGATTCTTGCTCCCATTATTAGACTTAGTTAAGATGTTCATATTCATATTCAACTTGTTTTTAGATATAGTTTGATATTGTGAATTTGTATTTACAATTTTCATAAGCAAGTTGATTTTTGATTTTAATTCATCATTTTTAATCTTTAAATTATGTCTAGCTTTATTATAAGCGATTGTGCTATTTTTAAGAGCTGAAACAATTGAATCTATATGATCTTGATAATTGTTTCTATATTCATCAAATGTTTCATCCATCTCTTTAATTTCAATTTTATATTCTTTACACTTAGCACAATCATTTTCCAAAGATGAATTTTCTAAACATAATTTTTTATTTTGTTCTTTTATAAAAAGAAGTTCCTTGCATTTTTCTTTTAAGTCATCAAATTCCATACAAGGTGCAGTGTTTTCAACTAAGGAACCATTGATAGAACTAGATTAATTTGAATTTGATTGTTCATTAATTTTTGCCTTTAAATTTTTATTTTCTAAGCGCAATTTGCAATTTGCATTTTTTAATTTCTTAAGTTTGCGCTTTGTAATTTGTAGCAATTGTAAAGTAGAAATAGAAGTACAAAAGATGGGATTTGATTTCCTTACATTGCTTTCCGGAGAGGCACGATTTGAACATATCGTTTCTTTGACATCTTTTTGGCACTACTCTTCCGAAGACAATACTTCTTCTTCTTTTCCATTTGATGTGTGCTCCATTGATCCGTCATGAGAGGAGCATTCTTGAAGACTTGTGCAAGCTTGCATATTCTCCGGTTCTTGCGATTGTTCCATACCTGTAGAAGGAGAATCATACATTTCTTCAAGAAATTTCCATACTTTGTATGCACTAGAAAAATAATATATTAATTTGAAAATATCTTGAGATAAAGCACAAAAAATATAATGCATAGCTTTTGCATTTAGGTGACGCTCTTGTTTATTTGATTCGTCCGCTGGTCTAACTATTGCTATATCCCATGCATTGATATCTAAACTTTTAATAAACTTTTCCATTAATAATTTCCACCCTTTAAAATTTCTCCCTTCGAATAAAGGTGGTTTAGGAGATTTTTCTTCTTCATAAAAATTTACCCCACTAGTAGAAGCGAGGTCATGAGACGCCATTATTCCCGGTTGTTAAGCCGATTTGGAATAACCTGGCTCTGATACCACTTGTTGGATTGGTAGACGCCCTTAGAGGGGGGGGGGGGGGGGGGGTGGATAAGGGTTTTCAAAAACTTAAGTTATATTTTGAAACGCTTTGTAATAATGCAAGAATAATGACAATAAGAAGTCAAGTAAAACAATTGATATAAAGTAGAGACATGCTTTATTAATATCAAATAATTTTTACAAAAGTTGACTTCTATGACGCTAGAAATAGATGGAGATGAATAGTAAACTCTTTTTGTTTTCTATCACTGACTCGCATCCCCACGAACCGGTGGCCCTAGCCTTATCCTCCCCAGATTCGGCCTCAAGCCGCTCTAGCCTACCCTTCCCCGGATATGGCCTCGAGCACCCCCTAGACCTAGCCTAGATCTAGTCGCCAACACGAGGCGAGTTTCCCCCTAAGTGTAACATCCCCAATCATGCTAGACCCATTGGAAATGTTAGGGCATAGGGGTGAGGTGAGTGGCCATTAGGGCCTTAGGCTAGGGTGGAAATGGCTAAGTGCACACCAAAGCTCAAAAACCAACCTAGCCCTAAGCCCTTCAATTAGGCCAATTGACCCTCAAATATCCAATTTGACCTCACATATGTTGCCCTAACCACTAAGGGAGACCAATAGGATGGAAATTGCACTTGGGTGGGACCCAATTGCATGAAGTTGACCAAAGTCAAACCTTACCTAATTTTGGTCAAATCTTTACCCTTTGATTTAAATTGAACCAATTGGGACCCCACCATGGACCAACCAATGTTGGGTGATGTCAAGGGACCCATGACCCCCATGTGGGGTCAACCCACTCACCTTGTTGACCAAAGTCAACCATGGTCAACATAGCCCATTAAGGGGAATTCTAAGCCTAATTTGAATGGAACCCAACCCCCCATCATCTAATCAATCACTTATGGACTTAGGACATGCCCATATCAGCCTTAGACTGAGCTCATACCTTAGGTTTAATTAACCAAAGGAGAGGGGGACCAAAAGTGATTAAAAAGCATAAAGCTAAAAGAGAAAAGCAAAAAGCAAACCCCCCTCTAACACTCCCCCTCCAATCAGCCTAGGGGCCAGCCCTGATTGCTGATGATTTGGGGTTGACCCAGAGGGAAGTAGGAGGCCAGCAGGTGCAGGAGGGTGGCAGCAAGGAGCTGCCCGAGAAAGCTATGTTTCAAAATCAGCTATAGAGGCCTCCCCACCTCATTCCAGCCACACCATCAGCTTCAGAAGGGAGAGAGTAGTCGGGAACGACACCTGGAGCAAGGCCATAGCCGGAGAATCGAGTTCGGGAGCAGGCTCGCCGGAGCAAAGCATATCCATGGTGAACCGTCGCTAGAGCCACCGCCACGCCCCAATCACGGTTCGTTTCTCCTCCCCTCCCCCATGCTAGCTTCCTATCACAAAACAAAGAAGGATCGGGCTCAATTGAGCCCGAATCCACTCCTTAAATCCATGAAATTCGGATCGAAACGGGAAGCCTGGGATCACCAAAAACCGCCGCCTCCGGCCGCCAGTCGCCGGTGGATGGTAGCCCCGACCACCACGAAGGTATCGATGGTGTTGGCCGGCGGTGGTGGGGGCTGGATCGCCGACAAACTCGATCGCAAAATCGCCCAGCGCGGTTCAATCTCAGCCGTTGGCTGGAGGAGGAAGACGATCCGGCTACCGCTAGATCTACTTTAAGATGCGTGCACGCCTCTTTTCTTTAATTAAATTAATTCAAACTCTTGGATTTTCTGCCCTTATTTATCCAGCCACTTCTATAATTAATTAGGGTCCCTTAATGACTGAATTAGAAAAAGAGCCCAACATGAAAGTTGTACGCCTTGACCTTAGCTTTCATTAGGGCTTGAGTTCAGGTCATTTGGTGACCCACAGCTCCCTGGGGAGCTGTTTTACTAGGACTGGTCCTACACTAGGTCAGTCCACTAAAATAATTATCTAGTCTAGACCTCTCAAGCTATGAAGCTGAGATTTTAACCATGGGTAGGTATACCCTAGGGGCACCCTCTTCCCAAAGAGCTGCCCTTGATGGGCACCTTTACTTATAGTTTTTATAGTATTTAAGATATTTAAATAATGTTGATTTTTGGAGCATATGAAGTCCAAATGACACCAATATTCGGTGGCATGCTCTTTAGTACATGAGTAGTGCCTGCCTAAATTTTCACTCCATTTGGAGTTAATTTGATTTGGAAAATGGGAAACCCTAATGAGGGCCCTTAAAGCTCAAATTAGGGTTTAGGCCATATGAGGAGTTGAGTGAGTTGGCCTCCTCCAATCTGGATGATATGTAGGTAATGATATATAATTGTACGTGACACCCCCTAATGGAGCATTTGGAGCCATTAGGGTGGTGTGTCCTAAAACCCTAAGGGTAAACCCTTAAGGTTGCAAATTAGGGCTTGTGAAGGACATAGGACCAAATGTCCTTGCCTTGGCTCAGAACTTGGTAGACATGTTTGTAGGAGCATTCGTTGGCTTAGATAATTTAATGGGAATTTTTAGAGTCATTTTTGTATTTTTCTCCTATTAAATGAAATTGCCACTATTTCCTTAAATAAATAAAATGCATGGTCAGATGACCTTGTATGGCTTGGATATTTTAACAGTGGCTGAATTGGGATGAAAATAGGCTATGGTAAATTTAGTAGGATTTATTGAAGTGTTATTTCTTGTGGAGGAATTTTTAAGTGCTTACTAGCTTAGAGGAATTTAATTATGAAAAATGTCAAATCATTGGGAAAAATTATGAAACTTGGTTATCTGTCATATTTTGTTTATATATGGCCATGATAATTATTTGGAAGCCTGTGGATTTGTATTTCATGTACTTCATATAGAAATTGGTATTTACTACACTTGGAAGTTAAATCATTTTAATTAGTCAAATCATATGGTAATGATATAAATATTTGGCAGAGGACTCTAGACCTTCATTTGAACTCTTGGTAATTTTTATAGAATTTTCAGATGTGAAATATTATTTTTCCTAATTATAGTGGCATTTTGGTAATTATACAACTATGAGGATTTAGTAGGCCACATGGCATCCTAGGGTCATGAAACTCAGTAAACCACCTTGATATGGAATACTACCTTACTAATAATTTTCATGTAGCTTGTAGAAGTATTTTGAGGATAGATCATGTGTAATTTAACCTAAGGCCTTAACTACTTTAAAAAATAATAATTATCAAATTAATATGGAAAATTATGGAAATTGGAACATACCTTATTAAGGTCAGTGGGAGCCTAGTATAATTATACCAGACCCTGGTGATGAGTTTTTAGAAGGATCTCCTTTTGAGGCTTGAGGTTAGTTCAACCTAGTGGTCTGCGATTAGTAAAAACAGAATTTAGAATTTTAGACAATTCAGACCCCTAAGTAGTGTTTGGAAGTTATGCCAATTTAGTAATTGAGTATAACTCACAATGATTCAAGGAGGGTCAAGCCTAGGGTTGACAGTGAGACGGTGCTAGGGTTAGTGCATGAGGGTGGAGGTACGTCCAACCCAATTGGGTGGGACGGGTGTTGAGCTAAGTTACTTTAATTATATGAAATAATGAGGGGTGAACTAAAGGTTAATCACCAACTAAAGTAATTGTCTTGAGAAAGAGGATTGTGGATTTGAGCCCATTAAATCCTTAGTACCGTTAGGGGCCCCTTTACGGGGTATACCGCGGGAAGTCCAAGATTCACCCTAAATATAATACTAACTAAATTGTAGGCAAGAGTAGCCTAATTAGGTCAGCAAACTAGTATGGATCTCCTTCGAGGAGGAGATGGGTTGGATCAACTTGTGTGTTAGTCCCTGAGCCGGAGGCTCGGGTAGACTTAATAACACGTGTTACTTATATAACTAGTGGCGAGTCTTCGGTACTAGGCTAGTCGTGTCACCGATGCTAGTACGTTGACTCAGGTGAGGGTGAGGTTTAGAGGGCCGGTAAGTTTGAGTACCGCAGTCTGGAGGACAAACCCTAATAACCCACCCCGACCTTAAAGTCTGGTGGATTCAAGCAAGAGTACGCAGGAGCTCCGTTGTTGTGTTCTTAGCGTTGAGGCGTACGTGAGGTCTAGGCTTGGTAGTGAGCATACCCGCCTAGGATGTGGAGTGCCCGATCCACTGCCACCGTGAGCCACGACGGTCGGTACCCGAAAGGTTGGCTTCCTTTCTAACAAAGTGGGAACTATAAAGGTCTGTGCGCATAGAGTCGTGTGGGTGAGTCACATTGCATAAACACATTAAGTCATCATAAGCATATCATAGCATAACATACACATTAGCATACCCCCATCATATAAATTTGTATGAGCTCTTTTATATGATGGGTTACCTGGACATCTTAACTTATATGTCGTATGGGCGTTCATATAAGTTAAGGTACGAATCTGTGATGGTAGATTAGTTTTACTTACTGCACCGCATTTTTATTACTGGTTTACTTCATGCTCTACTTTACTCTCATTTATTTGCACTATACTGCTAGCTAGTTTTACCGCTTTTCCTATACTTGCTAGATTAGTGTCATGTCACCTCTTTCCTTGTTTACCCCTTGTTGTCCTCCGTGTACAACCCCGATGTTCGCCAGGAAGGGTCCCTGGTTTGCACAACCTAGGGAGCGAGCTAAGGAGCGGTTCGGCAGGCGAGCCCTAGAGGCAGGCGAGCCAGCCGGTCGGAGGAGTTCGCTAGGTGGCTTTGGCGAGCCTGCCGGTCGGAGGAGCTCGCTAGGCAGGTCCGGGACCTTGGGGTACAAATAGCCATTTCTGGGGTACAGTTAGCCATTTTGGCGAGCTCGGCCCGCTAAGGAGCGGTTCGGCAGGAGAGCCATAGAGGCAGGCGAGCCAGCCGGTCGGAGGAGTTCGCTAGGTGGCTTTGGCGAGCCTGCCGGTCGGAGGAGCTTGCTAGGCAGGTCCGGGACCTTGGGGTACAGTTAGCCATTTTGGCGAGCTCGGCCCGCTAAGGAGCGGTTCGGCAGGCGAGCCGTAGAGGCAGGCGAGCCAGTCGGTCGGAGGAGTTCGCTAGGCGGCTTTGACGAGCCAGCCAGATCTTTCGGCGAGCCCCGTGTTCGCTGAACAGGTCAGGGGTCTCTGGATCGCCGGCGCCTGGGGTGGTCCTTTACCAAAAAACCCCTGGTGGTCTGCGGGTAGCCCCTCCGAACAGCGGAGTTTGGCTGTTAGCAGACCAATTTGGGGTGCGGATAGTAAGAAGGGACAGCGGGAGTTGGCTATTGACAGACCACAAAACCAAAATCTATAAATAGACCTTAAGGGGCACCTTGGAAGGGGACCGGTTTCAGAATCTTTGAGCCTTCTTCTCTCCATAGGTCGCTTTGGTTTGGGCTCTCTAGCTCTCCAAGGTGCCCGAGTCTTAGCTTTGGCTTGGGAGGGGAAGCGCTCAACGATCTTCCGGGTTAGTGGAGGGACCTCCTTGCTGAGACCAGGGTCTTTGTTATTTGCCCGGGTTATCTGCCTCTCTTCCGAGGGACCGGTAAGGGCTAGTCGCCCCTCAATTCGTTGAGGGCCCCGAGCTCCACAAGAGACCTTGAAATTGGTTTCAACATTTTGGTGCGGTGAGCGTGGAGCGTGGCTGGTTCAAGAAAGTTCCAGAGAAGGGTTATGGCAGGAGATGAGGAGCAGGGCGAGGAGTTCGGCGAGACTCCTCAGGAGGCGATGGCTAGGATGCTCGCGGATTACAGAAAGGAGGTGCTCGACACCTTGCGGTTCACGGTCACAGCTCTGCGAAGTGAGTTTGCGACCCCAGCACCTCAGGCGACCCCTCCCCCAACAGCAGTCGGCGAGAAGGCACCAGGAGGAAGGGCTGGAAAGGAAGTTCCCGTTGGTTTAGGTCAGAGCCAGGAAGGGCGAGTGTTGTTCGCCAGTCCGGCGAGCTCCGTGCCTGCAAGCTCAGTGTTGGCGAGCTCCGTCCCAGCGAGCGCGACACTGGCGAGTGCGCGCCAAGAGGAAGCGGCGACTGTCGGGGTGGTTCAGGCGAGCACCGCCCTCGCGAGCACAGTCCCGGTAAGCTCAAGTTTGGCGAGCGAGCTTGGGGGACGAGTGGAGCCAGGAAGAGTGACAGGAGGGGGAAGCCCCTTTTGCGAGTTGGTGCTTTCCGCACCCGTCCTGGGGGGATTTGGAGAATGGGACCGGGTGTACTACAACGGTAGAGATGACCCTGTCCAGCACCTGCAGAGTTTCGAAGACTCGGTCTCCATCAGGCCGATGTCAGATGCCTTCAAGTGTCGGCTCTTTGCCGTCACCCTCAAGGAGAAGGTCAGGGACTGGTTCCATCATCTCCCTGCAGGGTCAATCTACTCGTTCGAGGATTTGCGCCGAAGTTTTTTGCTGAGGTTCTCTACCTCAAAAAAGAGGAAGAAGGACGATGATTCCCACTTCGCAGTGAAGCAGGGACCCAGGGAGTCGCTGGCTCAGTATGCCGATCGGTTCCAGGAGGAAGTGCAGCTCACTCAGGAGATGCCTGAATTTGCACTCCAACTCGCCTTCACGGTCGGGTTGAAAGAGAGTTTCTTCAAGATGGCGTTGAAGAGAAAAGCCCCCGTCTCCTTTGAAGAGCTGATGGAGAGGGTGTCGGAGGAAGTCGCGAGTGAGGAAGCCAACCCGGAGCTCACCAAGAGGCTAGCAAAGCTCAGTGAGCCGGAGGTGAGGAAGCAGGAGGTCAGGAGAAGGGAAGAGCCCCGGGCCCCGGAGGGGGAATGGAGGCCGCAAGGTGGAGGAATGCATGGGCAGGGAAGGGGTTACGGCCCAGGAAGGGGTAACCATGTCGGAGGTCAATGGAGGCCCTCCCTGTTAGGGTGGAGGCAAGGTCTGATGCAAATGCCTCCCCCTCCCCAACAGGCCATGGCGATTGGACGAGGAAGAGGAAGAGGAAGAGGAAG
Organism: Dactylorhiza incarnata; assembly: GCA_033032865.1. Lineage (NCBI taxonomy): Eukaryota > Viridiplantae > Streptophyta > Magnoliopsida > Asparagales > Orchidaceae > Dactylorhiza > Dactylorhiza incarnata. Next base: position 5,595,687 of record JAWHQI010000013.1, read on the forward strand.
GGGAGGAGAGGCGGAAACGGCAGCCGCTAGGAGGAGAAGGAATAGGGTGGCAGAGGCCGAGGCAAGGGAAGTGGCGTTGCCATATTGTATCTTCCATGATGTGGAAGGTCACTCGACGGACACCTGTCCGGAGTTCCTAGAAGTGAAGAGGGGCAGAGCGCCCGCGCCACCACAACAGCAGCCAGTAAGGATCGTGGAGGTTGAACCTCGAGAGGAGGATGAGGAAAGGTGTGAGGATAGAACCGATATGGGAAGTAGAGGAGGGATCGGGGTGATCCATGGGGGGGGGGGGGTAGGGGTGGAGGCGACCCGCAAGGCTAGCCTCCATACCATCTACCGCCGAAGCGTGGCTTCGACATCCACCACTCCGCGCCCGACCGAAAAAATCGTTTTCACCCAGAAAGACATGCCGGGCTATGAGGACCCGTTCTGCGACGCGCTGGTTATTCAGACGACGATCGAGAACTTCACCATCTCCCGAATCCTAGTGGACAACGGAAGTTCGGTCAACGTCATCTTTAAGAAGGCGTTCGACAAGATGGAAGTGGAGCCCAGGAGGGTGTTGGCCTCAGATAGCCCTCTGTTCGGATTCTCGGGAGAGAGGAAGGAAGTAGAAGGGGGAGTAGGGCTTCATGTGACCCTGGGTGGGCAGTCCCGGAACTGTCGTTTTGTCATAGTGGACGCCCCAAGCAGTTACAGCGCTATCTTCGGACGGCCACTCATCAGCGCGCTTCGTTGTGTCCCTTCCACCTTTCATCAATGCCTTAAATTCAACGACGGAGGGGTTCAGGTGCGGATCAGGGGGGATCCCAAGGTAGCGAGACAGTGCTACGTAACGGCTGTCAACACCATCTCCTGGATGGGAGAAGCTGAGGAGTGGGATAGGATGATGGAGGAGGCGGCCGAAGCCGTAAGTATGGAGGTAGCTGAGGAGAAGATGGAGGGAGATGAAGTCCATGCCCAGGAAGGGGTAGCTGAGGTACCCCGGGTGGAAGGAAAGGAAGAAAAAGAGAAGGCCCAGGAGGGAAGGGCGGAAGAGCTGATGGTGGTAGAGAAGGAAGTCGAGGAGGAAACCCAGGCTCCCACTTGTGCCGAAGAGGAGAGGGCTTGGGGAGAGCAGTCCCGGTTGGAGGCTGTGGACGAGGTCATAGAGCTCGAGGTCACCACCCTGCTGGGGGTGGTGTAAAAAGTCCGGGTCAGCGGAGAACTCAGCCCTAAAGATCAAGCGGAGATTCTGGCTTGCGTACAGAAGAACGTGGACGTCTTCGCTTGGAGCGCCGTGGAAATGCCCGGGATCGACGCGGATGTGGCTTGCCATCGCCTCAACCTCGACCCCGGCGCCCGCCCCATCCGCCAGAAGAGGAGGGCCGTCGCAGACAAGCTGGAAGGGCCCATCCGCGAGGAGGTGGGCAAGCTCCTGCAGGCAGGCTTTGTATTGGAGATCCAGTATCCAGGCTGGGTCTCCAACGTCATTATGGTGAAAAAAGGGGGAGGTTAGTGGAGGATGTGTATCGACTTTTCCTTGCTTAATAAATCATGCCCTAAGGATTGTTACCCCCTGCCTAGAATCGACGCGCTGGTTGACTCAGCCGTCGGTTTTCCTGTGATGTCTTTCTTAGATGCTTTTTCAGGTTACCATCAAATCCGCATGCATCCCCCAGACATCAAAGATGTCTCCTTCATCACGGGGGATGGATGCTACTGTTATAAAATGATGCCGTTCGGGCTCAAGAATGCAGGTGCCACATACCAAAGGATGATGGACAGAGTCTTCCGCAAGCAGAAGGGAAGAAACTTAGAGGTTTATGTAGATGACCTCATGGTGAAGAGTCGGGACCTCGGGTCTCACCTCCGAGACCTCGAAGAGACATTCGGGACCCTGCGGCGGTACAAGATGAAACTCAATCCCTTGAAGTGTGTCTTCGGGGCGAGCCGAGGGAAGTTCCTGGGCCACTTGCTCACCCCCGCGGGAGTGGAACCTAACCCGGACAAAGTTAAAGCGGTGATGGAGCTGGGGTCGCCGAGAAATCCGAAGGAGGTTCAGAGCCTTACAGGGAAGTTGGCTGGGCTCAGCAGGTTCCTCTCCAAGGCGGGAGAAAAGTGTGCGCCTTTCTTCAAGGTGTTGCGGGGCAACAAGAAGTTTGAATGGACCCCGGAGTGCGAGAAAGCCTTCCAGGCTCTGAAGGAACAACTCACCCAGACCCCTTTGCTCCAGGGACCGAGGCCAGGGGAAGACCTATCTCTGTACCTAGGGGTAGGATCCGAAGCAGTAAGTTCCGTGCTAATCCGGGAGGAGGGAAAGAAACAGTTCTCTATCTACTACGTCAGCCGAGTGCTGAAGAAGGCAGAGCTCCGGTACCCGATCCTAGAAAAGTTAGCCTTCGCATTGGTGGTGTCGGCCCGGAGGCTCCGACCTTACTTTCAAGCCCATTCAATCAAGGTAGTGACGGACCACCCGCTCCGAAAAATCATGGAAGGGGTGGAGCACTCGGGAAGGTTAGCAAAGTGGTCCGTGGAGTTAAGTGAATTCAATATCACGTTCGTGCCCAGGACGTCCGTCAGGGCTCAGGCGGTGGCAGACTTCATGGCCGACTATGCAGCCGAAGTGGGGGAGCACGAGCCACCTCCCCCAGAGGCATGGAAGATGTTGGTGGACGGAGCGTCGGGAAAACACTCCTATGGAGGGGGAATGGTCCTGGTAAGTCCTCAGGGGACTCAGATTGAGCAAGCCTTGAACATCCGTTTCCCAATTACCAAAAACCAGGCTGAGTACGAAGCGGTGATAGCGGGCCTTCGGCTGGCCCGCGAACTGGGAGTGCAGGACGTGGAGGTCTCCACGAACTCCATGGTGGTAGCATGCCAGATCAAGGGAGAGTTTGAAGCAAAGGACCCTACCCTCCTGCTATACCTGGAGAAGGTTAAGGGGGTCATCGGGCAGTTCCGCACCTTCTCCATCAAGCACGTGCCGAGGGAGGAGAACGCCCAGGCGGACCTCTTAGCCAAGTTCGGTCCCCGAGCGGGAGGGACGACTTCAGAACTCTTCCGACCCTCCATCGAGGAAGGAGAATTGATGGAGGTGGATCAACAAGCCTCATGGATGGATCCGTTCATCACCTTCCTATCCTCCGGGCAGTTCCCTGGAGAGGACGTGGACAAGAGACGCTTCAGGTATAAGTCCGCCTAGTACTCCTTGCATGCAGGGGGGCTATATAGAAAGACCCTCTCGGGACTCCTGGCCCGTTGTGTCTCCGAGGAGGAGGTCCCGAGAGTGCTGAAAGAAATCCACTCCGGGGAGTGCGGCAGTCACTCCGGGAGTCGGACCCTGGAAGGGAGGGTGTTGAGGCAAGGCTACTTCTGGCCCACTCTCAGCAAGGATGCGGCAGAGTTCGCAAGAAAGTGTCCGAAATGCCAGCTCTATGCTCCGCTCCAGCTCCTCCCAGCTCAAAGACTCCGGACCATCATGGCTCCCTGGCCCTTCGCCATATGGGGGCTGGACCTGGTCGGTCCCTTTCCCCAAGCCAGCGGCCAGAGGAAGTTCCTGCTGGTCATGATCGACTACTTCTCCAAATGGGTAGAGGTGAAAGCACTTGCTAAGGTAACCTCTCAGGTTGTAAGGAATTTTGTGTGGGGGGAAATAATTTGCAGGCATGGACTCCCTCTAGCTATAGTGACGGACAATCGGCCGCAGTTTGCGAGTGAAGAGTTTGTTGGCTTCTGCACTCAGCTCGGCATTGACCTCAGGTTCGCTTCGGTCCACCACCCGAGGAGCAATGGGCAGGTGGAGGCGGCGAACAAGATAATCGTTAACCTACTAAAAAAGAAAGTGGAGAACCTTAGAGGAAATTGGGTGGAACAGCTACCCTCCGTCCTCTGGGCCATGAGGACTACTCCGAATACCGCCACCGGGGAGACCCCATTCAAGCTCTCTCACGGGTCCGAGGCCGTTCTCCCCATAGAGTTTGAGGTAAAGACCCCCCGGGTGATCGCTGCAAGCGAGGGGGATGAAGAGTGGCTAGAAGATAACAATGCCGAGCAAAGGCTATCTTTGGACCTGGTGGAAGAACTCTGGGACTTGGCCACCATTAGACAGGAAGAGGTCAAACGACGGATGGCTCGATATTTTGACAAACATATCCGAATCAGGCACTTTCAGAAAGGGGACCTGGTCTTGAAGAAGGTCGATGCGGCCGGCAGAGGGGCCGCGGTGGGTAAACTTAACCCCAACTGGGAGGGTCCATATATTGTAAGCGGGGTGCTCATGTCGGGGGGATATCACCTCCAGGATGTGGAGGGGGTGCCCCTCGACCGAGCCAGGAGTGGGGATGATTTGAAATGATTTTACCATTAAAAGCTTTGCTATATTGTTTACTGAATGTCTTACTCCTTTTTTATAATGCTTATAACTACTGCCGTGCCGACATGACAAAGGTTGGATATGATGGTGCTGGAATGCCCCAGATCGATTCCGCTCCAGGGCTCTCACCTAGACGGGGGGTTCAGGTTGATCTCTGGAGAGGCTGGCAAGGTTGGATATGTTGGTGCTGGAATGCCCCAGATCGATTCCGCTCCCGGGCTCTCACCTAGACGGGGGGTTCAGGTTGATCTCTAGAGAGGCTGGCGAGGTTGGATATGTTGGTGCTGGAATGCCCCAGATCGATTCCGCTCCCGGGCTCTCACCTAGACGGGGGGTTCAGGTTGATCTCTGGAGAGGCTGGCAAGGTTGGATATGATGGTGCTGGAATGCCCCAGATCGATTCCTCTCCCGGGCTCTCACCTAGACAGGGGGTTCAGGTTGATCTCTGGAGAGGCTGGCAAGGTTGGATATGATGGTGCTGGAATGCCCCAGATCAATTCCGCTCCCGGGATCTCACCTAGACGGGGGTTCAGGTTGATCTCTAGAGAGGCTGGCAAGGTTGGATATGTTGGTGCTGGAATGCCCCAGATTGATTCCGCTCCCGAGCTCTCACCTAGACGGGGGGTTCAGGTTGATCTCTGGAGAGGCTGGTGAGGTTGGATATGTTGGCGCTGGAATGCCCCAGATCGATTTCGCTCCCGGGCTCTCACCTAGACGGAGGGTTCAGGTGGATCTCTGGAGAGGCTGGCAATAGGGGTCAAGGTCCTAAGGTAACAGGTTGAGGTGTTAGAGCCAGAAGGGCTTGGTTCGCAAAATTGGAAAGGTTGAGGCTGATGAGTCCTAAGGTAACAGGTTGAGGTGTTAGAGCCAGAAGGGCTTGGTTCACAAAATTGGAAAGGTTGAGGCTGATGAGGCCTAAGGTAACAGGTTGAGGTGTTAGAGCCAGAAGGGCTTGGTTCGCAAAATCGGAAAGGTTGAGGCTGATAAGGCCTGAGGTAATAGGTTGAGGTGTTAGAGCGAGAAGGGCTCGGTTCGCAAAATCGGAAAGGTTGAGGCGGATAAGGCCTAAGGTAACAGGTTGAGGTGTTAGAGACAGAAGGGCTCGGTTCGCAAAATTGAAAGGGTCGAGGCTGATAAGGCCTAAGGTAGCGGGTTGAGATACTAAAGTCAGGGAGGTTTAGTTCGCGGGATGCCTATGTCCGAGTTCGCCAAGGTTGGGTTCGCCGGGCAGTATCCGCGGGCGGCGACGGCCCAGGTTAGCGAAATCCATAAGAGGAGAACCTTGGCGAGGCGAGCCCAGACACACGCATTCGCGAGCCCCCCGGAAGCACTACCGCATAACAATTGGTCATGAGAATTCAAAAGAAAGAGCAAGTGCGAGAGAAAAAAGAAACGCGAGCATGCGCATAAATACTAACGAAAAAATTATAACTATCATTCCCCAAGATTTTTCTATGTTCGGCGGCGATCTCGCCAGCCCAAAAAGAATAATATACATTCAAAATAATGAGAGAAGAGAGTCTAAGGGGGTTCATTCTGGGGGGCCCTCGCCATTCTTGCGAGCCCCCAACCATGGCGCCAAGTCGAAGAGGTCCGGGCAGACGTCTTCGGCTGTAAACTCCATCGCGTCTTCCGCAAGCAGACTCGCACCCTTAAGTGCCGTGAAGACGAGGTTAGCGACCTCCTGTGCATCTCGCCGCCTTTGTTCCTCGCTTTCGGCAGCCCTCTGTTGAGAACCGGCTCGCCCAGGAGAAGGAGGTAGCACGCTGCGAACCCGCTCGTCCACCCGAGCCTTCAGCATGGTATTCTCCAACTCCAGCTCGCCGTTGCGAGCGAGGAGCTTGGTTGCTACGTCAGCATCCTGAGTTAGCATCAAATGAGTTAGGCAAAGGTCAGAGGTCGCAAACAACAATGAAAAGAGGCCCAAGGGCCACTTACCATCTTGCCCTGCATCCCGGCGAGAAGTCTTTCCGACACCTCCTCTCTCTCCTTAAGACCTTTGATCTCCTCGCGAGCTCTCTTAAGCTCCGCCCTGTACGCGCGGATATCCCTATCCGCCTGCAGATAGCGGCACCCCGCCATATGTGCGAGCTCCGTCGAGCGGAACTGGGCTCGCATTTCTTCATAAACCAGTTGCCTTGGACCCATATCTTTATAGGTGGCTGCGTCCTCGCGACCGTATAAGCCAAAGGAGATAGAGAACGCCTCCTCCCCGGCCTTACCGAGCTCCACCCAGGAGGGGTGAAGGGTGGAGCAAGAAATCCGGTTGGCGTTAGGATCCCAAGCGAGCAGGGGCTCGCCGAGGATATCAGAAACTTTCTCACCCAGACCGAAGTTCTTGTGGCCCTTGGGTTGGGGGGTTACGGAAGAACTCCCAGCGCCCTGGATCGCCGGGGGGTCCGGCTTTTCCGCAGGGGAAAGGGGCGAGCCGTCGGTCTCGCTCAGATAAACGACCGCGCTCTTATCTTTGACAGCGAGGGTTTTCCCCTTCAACTTCTTGGAGGAGGGTCGCGAACCCGGCTGACTCGCAGACGGGGGCCGCTTCTTGCCGGACCCGATGGTAGGAAGATCGCGGCAAGCCTCTGCTACCGCGGTCACGAGAGTGTCCGCCGTAAGAGTGATGCCTTGTGCGTGCGGAGAATTAACAGGGATCTCGCGCTCGCCTGTAGAGTAAGAGCGTTACACAGCGAAGAGAGAGGAAAGGAGAATGGGGCGAGAGCGAGCCCTACCTTCCCCTTGAGGAACGGCGAGTAACGAGTCAACGTTGCGCCGCAGATAGGCGACTTCGAAGTTCTTTCCGGAGAGGTATTGGAGAAGTTTGGCGTCGGCGCCGCTCAGCGAACTCGGAGGGCGGTAAGTGGCGTCATCCCGCTGGAGGGGGGTGAAGTGGAGATTGCCGAAGGGCCCCTTCACCAGGAGGAACTTCTGGGTCCAGTAGTGACTCTTGTTCACCGTCTCGCAGACGGTGACGTGCTGACTCGTGAAGTAGGTGGTCCCGTCTCGGAAGGCGCAGAAGGAAAACACTTTGCGGAAGACGAGGAGAGTGAACTCGATCCTCTCCTCCCGCAGGTAACTAGCGAACGCGACAATGTTCGCGATCGCATTCGGGGTCAACTGGCTCGGCAACACCCCATAATACCGCAGCACCTACAAAGAACAGTGAGAAAGTTGCGATAGCGGACAGGGAGCGGCGAGAAGGCTAAGCGAAGTACCTGACGAATTTCAGGCCATAAAGGGAGTCGCAACTCATTCTCGAAGTGCGCAATGGGGATCACGAGCTCGTCAGCCTCGGTCTCGTTTAATGTAGATCTCTCGCTCGGACAGCGAGCCGAGTATCCCTTCGGGAGATAACGATCCACGACATGTTTGTACTCCTCTGCCGTGATGTTCGCGCAGTAGAATTCATGGGCTTGAAACGCTGAGGCGCATCTTGACCGCCCCTCGCTCTCGCCATCCGCCCCCACTAACTGATTTGTTCGCATCGAGTCAGGAAGAGGCAGCCTGCAAGCAGCGAACGCGAGCACGAACTTGCGAGAATAGAGATGAGCGTAAACGCGAGAGGACTTGAGAAATAAATGCGACGGATGGAAAAGTGAATCCGAACTATTTATAGGAAAATCGGATGGGCACGGGAATCGAAGCGTCGGGAGTGCGGATAGCAAAAATAAAGTAGATTTCTACTCGGTAGGACTGCAGTCTTGCAAGCCCGGGCTCACCGCTGCGCGGTAATTAAACCCCGCCCAAGGCCGGCCCGCGAGAAAAGGGGGTTTGGGCACAACGTCGCACAGAAGCTCGCGAGTGCTCCACAAGGGCGATCGTATCAAACACAGCGAACGAACTAAATGAACCACAGGCACACCACATAAATGAAGGGAAAAATAAAAAACGATAAGAGGCGAGTCACGATGGACTCGCGAATATTACCACACCAGATATTGTTCAACAGAAGCGTCATGAAAGAAATAAAAGCAAGGGGATAGTAGAATTAAGAAACCGCGGCAGTCTCAGGGGTAAGGAAGTCATTTCCAGCGACCCCGACCCCGCTTCCCCGCACGCGGTGGCACTCTCGGATAGTGGTATTCGCGAAGTGCTTTAAACTCGCGTAGGATTAGGTGTGCTTGATCCTCGCCCCGCGAGATGTGCACGCCGGGCGAGGTGACGTCTGCGCGAGTCACCGGCTCCGCCTCGGCGATCAAGCGCGCATTCGCGTCTTCCATCGCGGCGAATCTCTCATCGATGACAGCCCGGTCCGCGTCATATCGCTCCTCCAGCTCGCGTAGCATCATACCATGCTTCTGAAGCACCTCTGACACCCGTCTCTTCATTCGCTCGGGGTCGCCCGGGTCGCCCAAGAAGTCTTCCATCTGGCCCGACGAGGGCGGCGGTGACATCTCCACCCTCCCATGCTCTGACTCAGGCGTGGCTTCCGAAATGTCTGCGAAGGACGAACTAGTAGGATCAGGGGGCGAGCGAAAAGGCGAGCCCGGACAAATGTACTAACCTTGGGAGGAGGACTCGCGACATTGCTTGTGAGAAGACTCCGGTCGACCCTGGAAGTTTCCGCGGAACCCCGGGACATGGGGTTTCCCCAGACCAGGGGGGTACACCACTCTCTCCGCGACCTGGGCGCCATCGAGAAGCGAGCCGCCTGGACTTCGCCTGCCCACCAAACCGAAGCCGGGGGTCTCCAAGTTGACCTTAGGCGAAATCGGCGAGCGCGCCGGTGTGGAGCCTTTCTTCTTGGGGCTCGGCGGTGGGGTATCTGCATAGGCCACAAACGCATGGATATCGCATGGACTCAAGCGGAGATAAAGGAGGATACGTATGACTTACGGGGTTGCGAGAGAGGCGCCTGTTGGGTCGAAGTCCCGGCCCCAGCGTCTAGCGATCCCAGCTTCGCGGGGGACGGAGCATGAGAAGAGGTCAGCGTGAGGCCCGCCATGCGTTCCTCAGGCGGAGGGTTCTGCGAGAAGAGAAGGAGTTAGTGGGTAGTCGGTATAAAAAGCCTAGATGAAGAATACCTGTTGGGCGAGCCCGGTATCCGGCGGCGGAGGCGAGGCAGGAGGTGACGACACGTCCTCCCCCTGCGACCTCCGAACCGTCTTGGCCTTTTTAGGCTGGGGGAAGGGGGTGTGGCGGGGTTGAACATCCAGGCGTTGCGCTCGGCGGCCTGGGCCTTCGCCATCTCTCTGGAAGCTTTCAGTCGATCTCGCGCGCTCGGCTTGGAGGACATTCTGAGAGGTTGTTTTCTGCGAGGAAGAAGGGGAAGGAAAAGCTTGATCACTAGCCACGGTGGGCGATATTTATAGTTTTGGGCGCGGGGCCCACCACAAGATTCCTGCCACGTCAGCCGAATCGGCGAACACCAAGGGTTGGACGTTTCTTCGCGAGCTCGAAGCAACCTCGCGAAGAGCGGGGATTGTGTACAACCCCGATGTTCGCCAGGAAGGGTCCCTGGTTCGCACAACCTAGGGAGCGAGCTAAGGAGCGGTTCGGCAGGCGAGCCCTAGAGGCAGGCGAGCCAGCCGGTCGGAGGAGTTCGCTAGGTGGCTTTGGCGAGCCTGCCGGTCGGAGGAGCTCGCTAGGCAGGTCCGGGACCTTGGGGTACAAATAGCCATTTCTGGGGTACAGTTAGCCATTTTGGCGAGCTCGACCCGCTAAGGAGCGGTTCGGCAGGCGAGCCATAGAGGCAGGCGAGCCAGCCGGTCGGAGGAGTTCGCTAGGTGGCTTTGGCGAGCCTGCCGATCGGAGGAGCTCGCTAGGCAGGTCCGGGACCTTGGGGTACAAATAGCCATTTCTGGGGTACAGTTAGCCATTTTGGCGAGCTCGGCCCGCTAAGGAGCGGTTCGGCAGGCGAGCCGTAGAGGCAGGCGAGCCAGCCGATCGGAGGAGTTTGCTAGGCGGCTTTGGCGAGCCATCCAGATCTTTCGGCGAGCCCCGTGTTCGCTGAACAGGTCAGGGGTCTCTGGTTCGCCGGCGCCTGGGGTGGTCCTTTACCAAAAAACCCCTGGTGGTCTGCGGGTAGCCCCTCCGAACAGCGGAGTTTGGCTGTTAGCAGACCAATTTGGGGTGCGGATAGTAAGAAGGGACAGCGGGAGTTGGCTATTGACAGACCACAAAACCAAAATCTATAAATAGACCTTAAGGGGCACCTTGGAAGGGGACCGGTTTCAGAATCTTTGAGCCTTCTTCTCTCCATAGGTCGCTTTGGTTTGGGCTCTCTAGCTCTCCAAGGTGCCCGAGTCTTAGCTTTGGCTTGGGAGGGGAAGCGCTCAACGATCTTCCGGGTTAGGGGAGGGACCTCCTTACTGAGACCAGGTTCTCTGTTCTTTGCCCGGGTTATCTGCCTCTCTTCCGAGGGACCGGTAAGGGCTAGTCGCCCCTCAATTCGTTGAGGGCCCCGAGCTCCACAAGAGATCGGGAAATTGGTTTCAACACTCCGCTTCTTCCTCCCCCTCGGTTCCTAGGAGTCGTGGAGGGAGGCGAGGACAAGACGACTTAGGCCTCATTTGGTAAGGCTTTTCACGCCAGTGCGTTTGCACCAAACGTACCGGAGGCCTAATAATTCATTTGTTTAAGCGCCTATTTTTGGAATCGCTGCTAAAAGCTGCGGCCACATTATTCTCGCGTCCGCAAACCCTCAAAATCCCTCTAGTTTGTCGCGTTTGAGGTCTGCGGAGGAACTCGCCGCTCTCGACGGCATCCAGGTGTAGACAGCTTCCCGACGGGTCTTCCCTAGGGTTCTTCTACGACGACATCAAGGGCTCGCGTCGGCTTCTCTTCTCCGACGACGGCAGCTTCTCCTCCAAGGCATCCACTTCTCTTCTCCAAGGCATCCGCTTCTCTATTCATCCTCGACAAGAAAGGTGTCCATCCTCGACAAGAAAGGTGTTCATCCTGGACGTGTGTTGTGCTCTCTGCGAAGCTAGCTCCAGATCTGTGAAGGTAACTCCAGATCTGCCATTTTCCTTATCTGTATAGGGCCATTCATCCCAGTTTTTTGTCCCAGAATTTTCCTTCCCTGTTCTAGATGCTTCTCTGTTCATCCTCGATGCAGTGTTTAGGATTGGCAGATTTGTTCGTGTTCATCCTGCGCAGTGTTATGATTTCAGTATTATGCAGTTTTGAATGCAGTGTTTAGGCATTACAAACCAAGTGTTTAGGATTGGCAGTGTTTAGGCATTACACAGTTTTGATTTCAGTATTATGCAGTGTTTTGAATGTCAGATCATTTTTCAATTGTTGTAATATATTGTTGAAGAATGCTTGATTTCCAATATATATGCCAGATGCTAATTTTTGTAGTGTTTAGAAATTTATTATGCAGTGTTGAAGAATGTTTGATTTCCAATATATTATGCAGTGTTTAGAAATTAGGATTTCAGTTTTATCCTGTGAGTATATGGTCAGGAAAACAATATGCAAGTGGTTCATGCAATTGTTTGTTAGAGTTTAATCCTGTGAGTGTAGAAAACAAATATGATGCATTTTCTTCAACCCATTTTATGCTAGATTTTTGCAGTTCTGATTCAGAAATGCATCTGTAATATGAAAAGTGGTTAATGTCATTATTTTTATGTAGATCGTTCAATCTCATCATAAACAGAGCTACTTCAGTATTGCTGTAGATCGTTCAATCTATAGAGATTCTACAGTTGATGTCATTATTTTTATCCTGTGTATTTGTGTGTGTGTGTGTGTGTGTGTGTGTGTGTGTGTGTGTGTGTGTGTGTGTATGTATTTGTGTGTGTGTTTGTGTGTGTGTGTGTGTGTGTGTGTGTGTGTATGTGTATGTGTAGTTGTGTGTGTGTGTGTGTATGTATTTGTGTGTATATGTGTGTGTGTGTAGTGGTGTATGTGTGTATGTGTGAGTGTATATTTGAGTGTAGTGTATTTGTATGTATTTGTGTGTGTGTGTTTGTGTGTGTGTGTGTGTGTGTGATTGTGTATGTGATTATTTTTGTGTATGTGTAGTTGTGTGTGTGTGTGTTCATCCGAGTGCATGTGTGTGTATGTGATTGTGTATGTGTAGTTGTGTGTATGTATTTGTGTGTGTAGTAGTGGTGTGTGTATAGTGGTTTGTAGATTATTTACTTCTTTTTTTCCTTTATTTCAGTTTACGCGTTATGGGTAAACATAAAGAAGGTGGTGTTAGTGCAAATTGGGAGGCCAATGATGTTTTAATTTTTTGTGACTTGTGCTTGAAAGAAATTGAGTTGGAAAAAGAAGTGGAAGATGCTTAGGGATATGCCACCATACAGTTTGACAAAGCAACGAGACATTGTTATTGCAACAATGACTTTGCATAATTATATTCGCAGACATCCATCGCGCTTAGATATTCATTTTCGTGCTTGTGATGAAGACGAGCATTTCATTTACCCAGCGGGCATTCAGAGAAGAACAAGACAAACAAATGAAGGCTCAGGTGGAGAGCATGTTAGAGGTGTTCGGGTAGGGGTGGATGAGATGATGGCATTGCGTGACTCGATTGCCGAACAGCTACACAGAGCTTGAACTTTATTTTTCTAAACTATTTGTGTAAAATTCGAAATCATGTTAGGGGATTTCGAGTTGGTATTTTGTAGACTGTTTGAGTAAAAGTGTGTATTTTTTAAAGTTTATAAATCTTCAGTTTTGAAAAGCTATTTTGCCAAATGAATCTCTGTTCTGAAAAGCTCTGGAAACGCAGACTTTCCAAACAGATCTCCATTTCCAGCAACCAGTTTCCAACAGCTCAATTTACAGACCTCCATTTGCAACACCTCCGTTTACAACCGCAACCGCTAAACCAAATGAACCCTTAGTCTTTATGACTAATGGTCGGATGTGGCCATAACAGGAGTCCGAGGAGACGGAGCTGTCCCGCGCGCAGCTGGACGAGATGGCAGGACCTGAGCAGCGGATGCAGCGCACTACCACGATGCCACAGGTTGATGAATAGACAGTTAGCTTTCAGTTTTGAGAGTTTGTAGTTTCCGCATGTTGTAGAGAGAGAGAGTACTCATTTTGGATATGTATCGGGCTTAAGCCCCTTTGGCTTGTACTGTCTCTTTTTGGACATTTCTGTTTCATTATATATCTATATGATGTTATGACATGTGGACATGCCTTTAAATCTGTACTTACTTTTGGCATATATTTACTTATGATCGTATAGCCGACAGATTCGGTGCTGAGCGGGGTTAGCCAACCCGAGTGTTGGTGACACCGCAAGGCAGCGATTCTGGGCGAAGATCCACCTTGACCGTGCGATGCGGGAGAGGTTCGAGTTTTCATGTACCCGAACGGGTTTTGAGAAAAGAGATCTTAAAAATGGTATCACTGAACGAAGATCATAAGAGAACAATCCACAACATACTGGGTCACCCCGCTCGAGCTTAGTTTGCGGACAAACTAGGCAGCGGAAGCTATGGTGTGCCTATGTATGGAATCACATAAAACAGTCCAATAATCAATAAGTAAGACCAAAAATTTTAACTAAATCCCTATATTTTGTAGGCCCTAGTGAGTAGGGAGCCTCAGGTCAGTATCCCTCCACCTCCGACTACCACTACTTTTCAGCAGTCGGAGTTAGGACAGACGTTAGCAGCCATTTTAGAGACCTTCAGGGCCCGGTCCATCCCGACACCACTGCCAAACTTGGGAGCGAACTGGTTGAGCACCTTTAGAGGTCTTTCCCCACCGACCTACCGAGGGACAGAGGATGCAGTGAAGACAGAGGAGTGGTTGGACATCATTCAGGAGATGCTGGCCGGCATCGGTTGCCCGGTCGGCAAGGCAGTATTTTTGGCAGTATCAGCTCTTGATGCACATGCCAAGAGGTGGTGGAAGTCACTGCTGGAGACCACTTTCAGAGATAGGGAGTACTCAGATATTTCTTGGGATGAGTTTAGTGCCACTTTCCTGGAGCACTTCATATCCAGCACGGACAGAGATGAGCTGGAAGAGAGGTTTCTACACCTCACTCAGGGGACACGCTTAGTGATTGAGTACCAGAGGGAGTTTTCCCATTTAGCCAGATTTGCGAGGTCTCGTGCCGCAGATGATCGCACTCTTGCGAAGAGATTCTACAAGGGGCTTCGATACCCGTTGAGGCAGGCACTCTTGTTTGTTTATGAGGGCAGCCTAACTCAGATTATCGAGACGGCAAAGAAGCTGGAGGCAGATTAGATCAGGGTGCAGGGCGGAAGGAAGAGGCCAGCTAAGGCCATGTACCAGGGGGAGAGCAGCAGAGGCTCGCAGCGGGGCAGACTTATGAGGCACCGGAGGGGTGGGGGACGTCCTCGTCCTCAGATTGCACCAGTACAGCAGCCCCAGCCCTTACCAGCCCCACAACCCCTACGTACCTGGGGGCCCCAGAGATTTGACGACCGGGGACGCGCTCCAGTAGTGTGCTTCGAGTGCAACCAGCCAGGTCACGTCAGGGCCCATTTCCCTCGTCAATTCCCTCCACCACCTCCTCCACCACCAGCAGCACCTCCGGCAGCCCCTCCATCACAGCGGGGCCGAGGCCGAGGACGGGGTTGATGCAGGGGGTATCACGGCAGAGGTAGGCAGCAGGAGCAGGTTTATGCCTTGGATCTTGCACAGCAGAGGAACCCAGAGGAAGTTATAGCAGGTAATTTAATGCTTTCAGTACTTTAATTTATTACTGCTTAAATTTACCTGCATTTTCAACCTTCTAGATTAGAAATTGAACAAACAATCCACCTTCCCCAGGCATTATAGTGGTGTGTGGCAAGCCCGCCCACACCCTATTCGATACTGGTGCCTCACATAACTTTGTTTCCAAAGACTTTGTTAAGGGCTTGGACCAAATCCATTATTACACGGGACCCACCAGGAGGGTGCGCCTCCCCAATGGATCAGAGATCGAGGCGACGGCCAAGTGCACCTTGAAGGTGACCATCGGCGGCCTAACACTCGATGCTCCAGCTTCGGTGCTGAAGCTCGCCGACTTTGACCTTATCTTAGGCATGACGTGGCTCACTTGGAACCACGCCCAGATAGACTGCCAAGCAAAGAGAGTGGTGTTGCGGTACGATACCACCTTCGCGATGTTCGAAGGTATTGGACCAATCTCCCTCTCTTCTTTGTCATCTGTTCAGGTAATCAAGGCCCACGAGCAGGGCGACGAGGTATATCTTGTATGCTTCGAGATTGTCACAACCCGCATTTTTCCCAAAATATAATACGTAATATCAGAGCAAGGGAAAAATACACGTCGTGATGCCACGCCTGCAGGAGACGACTACAGACGCTCAGGCAAACACTCATTACGATAATTTTATAAAAGACATATATGTGATTGGATTAAAAGAGAAATTTTCATTTTAGCTTAAGACCGCGTCCCTCGGTCTGGTGGATCATCTAGTCCACAAGTAGAAGACTATACATATGCAGCGAAAAAATAGGTTTGTTTCTTTTAGCCTACATGAGCAAGAAAATAAACATTTCCAGAAATGATATGCACATCTCTAGGCTTAGTATAGTAAGAAAGGATTTTTTTCTACGAATTTCAAAGTATGCGATCTTTATTTAAAAGCATGATATGCAAGAACGACGTTTTTATATCAATAAAGTAACTACTACATCTTAGCGAAAAGGCTTCCCAGAGAGCAAGTAAGTAAAGTACTCAAAGTAACAGCAAAGCAAACAGTAAGTAATCTAAACAAAAAGCCATACGGGCGCCAACAGCTGACACGAACCCGCAGGGAAGAAGGAAAAACAGCTAAAGGAGAGACAACAACTAAGCAACTGCCCCTTACCTAAGAGGGGAAGGGCCTCGACAGGAACACTGAACGACGCCGCTCTAACTCCTGCGGCGGCTAAAAACCTGAACCTGAGACATTCATAAGAAAAGAATGCCTCAGCCCAAGAGGGTGCAAGAAAACCAAGATTAGCAGTAAGAGAAATAAGAGAGTGCAGAAAGGAAAACTAAGCAGGTAAACATCTATAATCTTACAACAACCCGAGCCAGCTCAAACGAGTGAACTCGGTAAGAAGAAAAGCCTGCACCAGAAGGTAATAGTCAACACAATCAAAGCCCACCACGTGTCCGCCATTGCGGCTCAGATGAGATAGTCATACATATACTATCATAATACACATATATAAGCATATGTGCTTAAGAACTTGAGGCTGATCAGCTCGAGGGAAAAGCGTCCCCCAAAAGAAGGTACTGCGACGGTGGTATCTTCCACTAACCCCCGCAGCCCAAAACCCGGGTCGTGGTCCTCTATCCACTGCCACCCAAAACCCAAATCCGGGTGGTGGTACTCTATCCACTGCCACCCAAACTACCCACCGTGCAAGGCTTAAGACAAAGGTTCTAAATAATCAAATTAAGTTTCAATCAAGACACGAGACGTAACCCGAGATACCAGCACCATAACACCCTAAGGATAGGGTCACAAAGAAATAAACACTACTCAACGATTCATTTGAAAACACTTGGTGAGTCCAAACTTGACTCCCAACGAACTTCTCGAAACCGTGCAATGAATTGGGCACGACAAGACACCATAAATGATCACTTTTCTGTAAGAATGAAAGTTTCAATAATTGGAACGGGTGAAGAGCTTGAAACCCAAAATGCAACCACACAACTATCCACATTAGCAATAAATGATTTCGTTGTGT
Source organism: Dactylorhiza incarnata (assembly GCA_033032865.1). NCBI lineage: Eukaryota > Viridiplantae > Streptophyta > Magnoliopsida > Asparagales > Orchidaceae > Dactylorhiza > Dactylorhiza incarnata. Next base: position 5,612,686 of record JAWHQI010000013.1, read on the forward strand.
CATCGAGAACTAGCAAAAGAAATTCCCAGAGAGTTTAGCATCTAATTCCCCGTACCCGTCGGGAATTAGGAAACAAAATCCCAGGGAATTTAACCGGCTAGACCATCAGAACATAGCCAACAAAAGAACAGTGCAGGATTTGGAGATTTACCGAGCAAGACCACTTATGCTTAACTAAACAGATAAGTCCAAGATTTAACCAATAACATAAAGACCAAGGAGAAACCCCGCATAAAACTAAGAGCTGACAGGCTCGAACTCTCCCAATAGAACGAAATCTCTAGCATATAGCCTAGGAAATTTAACTTTGCATAAACCTAAGTAAATACCTAGCCCTCAAACTTAAACCCAGAAAATTTACGAATCGGTAATTTACTTAAGTTTATACCAAGAAAATTTCCTAGCGTATAGGCGCAGAGGTTTATATATCAAGTGCTTATTATCATAAACCAAGGGAATTTACAAAGAACTTCCAACATAATCAACATAACAGCAGCTCCCTTATTAGACAAAGGCAAGAGCAGCCCCCAAACAAACTAACAGCCTTAATAAAAGGATTTCCCCCAACCTTAACATACAAAGGCAGCCCCCAATAATCAAGAAGAAATATATATATATATATATATTGCAACCCCAAATTAACAATGATGAGAAGCGGCCCCCATTTAATAAAGATAAGAAGCAGCCCCCACATTACTAATTAACAAGTAAGGAAACAGCCCCCACATTTCAAGGTATTGCAAAGGCAGCCCCCAACAATAAGGTATGAAAACAACCCCCAGTTAACAGGTATTATAAGAGCAGCCCCCCAACATGATAGCATGAAAACAGCCCCAATTAATAGGTATTATAAGAGCAGCCCCCCAACATGATAGCATGAAAACAGCCCCAATTAATAGGTATTATAAGAGCAGCCCCCCAACATGATAGCATGAAAACAGCCCCAAGATAATAGGTATTATAAGATCAGCCCCCCAACATGATAGTATGAAAACAACCCCAATTAATAGGTATTATAAGAGCAGCCCCCCAACATGATAGTATGAAAGCAGCCCCAATTAATAGATATTATAAGAGCAGCCCCCCAACATGATAGTATGAAAACAGCCCCAATTAATAGGTATTATAAGAGCAGCCCCCCAACATGATAGCATGAAAACAGCCCCAAGATAATAGGTATTATAAGGGCAGCCCCCCAACATGATAGTATGAAAACAGCCCCAAGATAATAGGTATTATAAGAGCAGCCCCCCAACATGATAGTATGAAAACAACCCCAATTAATAGGTATTATAAGAGCAGCCCCCCAACATGATAGTATGAAAGCACCCCCAATTAATAGATATTATAAGAGCAGCCCCCCAACATGATAGTATGAAAACAGCCCCAATTAATAGGTATTATAAGAGCAGCCCCCCAACATGATAGTATGAAAATAGCCCCAATTAATAGGTATTATAAGAGCAGCCCCCCAACATGATAGCATGAAAACAGCCCCCAAATTGGGAAAACCTAGGGTAAAGGCAGCAGCCCCAAACCAAACGGCAACCCACTCCCCAATCAAAGGTATGAGATCAACATCAGCTTCCAAAATAAACAAACCAGAATTTCTGTTATAACGGGAATTAGAAGGCCGAACCCCATGGATCCCAAAATCTTTCCAACAACCAAGAAAGAAAAAACGAAATTTGCTGCGCATAAGAAATCCAGGAGAAGCAATGCCAATAAATAAGAGATCCAGTCAAGAGAGGAGGAGGGAGGGAGAAAGGGTTTTCTTGCCTCAACAAATCAGAAGATCCCGCCTCCTCCGACGAAGAACTCACCGAGCCCGCCAGATCCCGCACCGGCGAGAGCTCCGACCACCTCCAACGGCCAAACTCCCGACCACCGGCGCCTCCGACGAAGCCCTCGCCCGCGACTTCGGCACCCCCGGCAGAAAATGGAATCGGGAAAGAGGAGGAGGAATTATCGGGGAAAGGGGGGGGGGGGGGGGGGGAGTAATGGCTGCCAGCTAAAAAAAAAACCTAATAATGAAAGTACTTATAATAATAATAATAATCTTTTTATATATAATTTATACACATGCATAAGATATGGTACACATGTGTCCACCTTACCTAAATACATGCCTACTGAAGCCCAAATTTTTATACATATTGTGCTTATGATTGTATAATCTTCATTTAATCTTTGTATCATAATCATTAATGTATTTGTGTACATACATATATCCTTATGCTATCCCCTATAAAATTTCAAGCACGCAAACACACAAAAATAACTTATTCGCATACATTTATAGTGGCACGCTAATAAGTAAATACTTAAATAAGCCTATAATTCTATACGTATACATATAGATGATATATATATACACAATTACGTACTGATCACCGCATTTACGCCCCCAACTAGAAATAACTTACCGGACGACGACAACGATCACGCAACGGTAACGCCCCTACGCACCGACGCCCTGAATAAAAATCTCGCTTTAGAATAATTATTATTAATTCCATATATTTTAAATAAAATAATTATAAGAAAAAACCCGGGGCGTAACAGTCACCCCTCCTAACAAAAGTTTCGACCCGAAACTTAAACCAAGACTCAGAACACGACGAATAAAGGAGCAAAGGGAGAGGTAAGCTCACACTCGCTAGGCAGAAACACTAGCCGAAAAGGGCTAGGAAAACAAATGCGGTTAAGATTACCCCAAAAGGAAAAGGACATTACCAAGAACTCGAAATGTCCAAACCGAGAACAGAAAGCGGATCGCGGAACATCTGACAAGCGGATCCCCAACTAAAGGAAGCCTACACGAAGATCAGCAAAAACACTGAACTAACTTCCTTCTTTACGAACAGGATGAGAGCACTCCAGGGCGAGGAACTAGGCCAGAAAAAAGCCACACTGCAACCACCCATCTATCTGAGTGCGCAACTCTCGCAACACACGCGGGGCCAAAGGGTACGCTGCCCTAGCAACGGGACGGGTACCCGGCTCAAGGTCAGAAACAACCTCCTCAACTCTCACGGTAGAAAACCAGGGAGATAACGGCGAAGACATCAGTGAAATCTCGCACCACAGGGAAGATCTTCGATACACAACAAACTGCTACCAGTTGCTAACATAGAAACAAGGTAAGCAAAACACCAGAAATTAAAGGCGCCGAGCACACACCGCGGAAAATAATCGGGAAAACATAGCGCGGAAAGCCAAACACGCTCAAGGGTTGACCGATGTCCAGCTTACAGACCAAACGCTTTACCTTGCGTTGGATAACCGCATCAAACCTGGACAAACCGCCCAAACCCAAGAAACCACAATGAAAACTCCAGGTCTAGCGCCTTTAGATTAACAAAAGTTACGAAACCACCTAAGAGGACAGGACAACTCTGAAAGCCCTGATTCGACACCACAAAAACAACAGGGGGAAACTTAACACTAAGGGAATCACCAACCCAAACAAGGGTCAAACCACGACGCTCTACCAAAGACCTAGCCACGCACGAGAGGGTAGAACCAGAATCGAGAAGGAACGTACGCCTAAAGGTTACATACCTTAAACTCTCCTATAAGGTTGGATACGCAATTAAACGAGCGAAAACAAACTAGAACCAAAGATGAAAGTAAAGAGTTAGATCGGAATCTAACCTGAAATCACCTGTGGGGAAAAACTGTTCAACAATCGATAACCTAACGATGACTGCCTGCGAAGCTCTATAGCCAAAACATCGAGTAAAACTCAAATCCAAAAGAAGGCACGCTCAACATCCTCTACCTTAACTCGCACAGTATTGAGATAACAAAATCCAAATCCACACTCGCAAGCCAACGAATAAACTAGGTCAAAACCTTAATCCTGAAAACACCTGGGCAAAAAAACTGCGCTTGTCTCACAACCATTTGCCTTAACAACGCCTCGATACTCTGACGCAACCCCTTAGTCACCGCCTCACTAAGCGCACCTAAGGGTTCACCCTCTAACCGGAGAGCCGACTCCGACGCACCACGCTCTGCAGTCATCGACAACAATTACGAACGAACACCTCAATACACCTAGCTTAAGACGCAACAGCTAGGAACCAGAATTTCCTAACTCAATACAGATCAGAAAAGAGTAGATACTTGCTCTTGCTGTTACCTTGCTCTGGGAATTTATGAAATGATGTTATGCTAAACTTAGGATGATACACCATCATCCTATCAACTTATGTGCATATAAAATAATGCATGAATGCCAAATTTTATTCCAAATCATGTGTGTACGAGCGTCATCATGTATGTCTTTAGCTTGGCACGTGTGCTAATGCTATGTTATGATGCATATGCAGTGCTATGCAATCTAAAAAAGGCCTTAATGCATGCTATGAGCGGCGTACACATGCGATCTTATGCATCCCATACTACATATTATCCCATGCAACGAAAAAGAAAATCTAATGGACACTCATGCGACCTACGTTATGCATCCCATACTACATAACAGTCGTATGTTGTCACCTATGAGGATCCATATACAAACACATATTATGCATCCCATACTACATAATATGCCACGTATACTTCTTATCATGCTATGAGTGTAGTGTTCATGCTTCAGCCAAGACATACTGATGACCCTTCGGTGTGTGTATGCAATGAATGACGATTCTCACCAGGCGGTTAACCGGGCAACCAGACTATCCCAGCAACCCGGCAAACCTCCCTCTGATACCAACTGTCACAACCCGCATTTTTCCCAAAATATAATACGTAATATCAGAGCAAGGGAAAAATACGCGTCGTGATGCCACGCCTGCAGGAGACGACTACAGACGCTCAGGCAAACACTCATTACGATAATTTTATAAAAGACATATATGTGATTGGATTAAAAGAGAAATTTTCATTTTAGCTTAAGACCGCGTCCCTCGGTCTGGTGGATCATCTAGTCCACAAGTAGAAGACTATACATATGCAGCGGAAAAATAGGTTTGTTTCTTTTAGCCTACATGAGCAAGAAAATAAACATTTCCAGAAATGATATGCACACCTCTAGGTTTAGTATAGTAAGAAAGGATTTTTTTCTACGAATTTCAAAGTATGCGATCTTTATTTAAAAGCATGATATGCAAGAACGACGTTTTTATATCAATAAAGTAACTACTACATCTTAGCGAAAAGGCTTCCCAGAGAGCAAGTAAGTAAAGTACTCAAAGTAACAGCAAAGCAAACAGTAAATAATCTAAACAAAAAGCCATACGGGCGCCAACAGCTGACAAGAACCCGCAGGGAAGAAGGAAAAATAGCTAAAGGAGAGACAACAACTAAGCAACTGCCCCTTACCTAAGAGGGGAAGGGCCTCGACAGGAACACTGAACGACGCCGCTCTAACTCCTGCGGCGGCTAAAAACCTGAACCTGAGACATTCATAAGAAAAGAATGCCTCAGCCCAAGAGGGTGCAAGAAAACCAAGATTAGCAGTAAGAGAAATAAGAGAGTGCAGAAAGGAAAACTAAGCAGGTAAACATCTATAATCTTACAACAACCCGAGCCAGCTCAAACGAGTGAACTCGGTAAGAAGAAAAGCCTGCACCAGAAGGTAATAGTCAACACAATCAAAGCCCACCACGTGTCCGCCATTGCGGCTCAGATGAGATAGTCATACATATACTATCATAATACACATATATAAGCATATGTGCTTAAGAACTTGAGACTGATCAGCTCGAGGGAAAAGCGTCCCCCAAAAGAAGGTACTGCGACGGTGGTATCTTCCACTAACCCCCGCAGCCCAAAACCCGGGTCGTGGTCCTCTATCCACTGCCACCCAAAAACCAAATCCGGGTGGTGATACTCTATCCACTGCCACCCAAACTACCCACCGTACAAGGCTTAAGACAAAGGTTCTAAATAATCAAATTAAGTTTCAATCAAGACACGAGACGTAACCCGAGATACCAGCACCATAACACCCTAAGGATAGGGTCACAAAGAAATAAACACTACTCAACGATTCATTTGAAAACACTTGGTGAGTCCAAACTTGACTCCCAACGAACTTCTCGAAACCGTGCAATGAATTGGGCACGACAAGACACCATAAATGATCACTTTTCTGTAAGAATGAAAGTTTCAATAATTGGAACGGGTGAAGAGCTTGAAACCCAAAATGCAACCACACAACTATCCACATTAGCAATAAATGATTTCGTTGTGTCATCGAGAACTAGCAAAAGAAATTCCCAGGGAGTTTAGCATCTAATTCCCCGTACCCGTCGGGAATTAGGAAACAAAATCCCAGGGAATTTAACCGGCTAGACCATCAGAACATAGCCAACAAAAGAACAGTGCAGGATTTGGAGATTTACCGAGCAAGACCACTTATGCTTAACTAAACAGATAAGTCCAATATTTAACCAATAACATAAAGACCAAGGAGAAACCCCGCATAAAACTAAGAGCTGACAGGCTCGAACTCTCCCAATAGAACGAAAACTCTAGCATATAGCCTAGGAAATTTAACTTTGCATAAACCTAAGTAAATACCTAGCCCTCAAACTTAAACCCAGAAAATTTACGAATCGGTAATTTACTTAAGTTTATACCAAGAAAATTTCCTAGCGTATAGGCGCAGAGGTTTATATATGAGGTGCTTATTATCATAAACCAAGGGAATTTACAAAGAACTTCCAACATAATCAACATAACAGCAGCTCCCTTATTAGACAAAGGCAAGAGCAGCCCCCAAACAAACTAACAGCCTTAATAAAAGGATTTCCCCCAACCTTAACATACAAAGGCAGCCCCCAATAATCAAGAAGAAATATATATATATTGCAACCCCAAATTAACAATGATGAGAAGCGGCCCCCATTTAATAAAGATAAGAAGCAGCCCCCACATTACTAATTAACAAGTAAGGAAACAGCCCCCACATTTCAAGGTATTGCAAAGGCAGCCCCCAACAATAAGGTATGAAAACAACCCCCAGTTAACAGGTATTATAAGAGCAGCCCCCCAACATGATAGCATGAAAACAGCCCCAATTAATAGGTATTATAAGAGCAGCCCCCCAGCATGATAGCATGAAAACAGCCCCAATTAATAGGTATTATAAGAGCAGCCCCCCAACATGATAGCATGAAAACAGCCCCAAGATAATAGGTATTATAAGATCAGCCCCCCAACATGATAGTATGAAAACAACCCCAATTAATAGGTATTATAAGAGCAGCCCCCCAACATGATAGTATGAAAGCAGCCCCAATTAATAGATATTATAAGAGCAGCCCCCCAACATGATAGTATGAAAACAGCCCCAATTAATAGGTATTATAAGAGCAGCCCCCCAACATGATAGCATGAAAACAGCCCCAAGATAATAGGTATTATAAGGGCAGCCCCCCAACATGATAGTATGAAAACAGCCCCAAGATAATAGGTATTATAAGAGCAGCCCCCCAACATGATAGTATGAAAACAACCCCAATTAATAGGTATTATAAGAGCAGCCCCCCAACATGATAGTATGAAAGCACCCCCAATTAATAGATATTATAAGAGCAGCCCCCCAACATGATAGTATGAAAACAGCCCCAATTAATAGGTATTATAAGAGCAGCCCCCCAACATGATAGTATGAAAATAGCCCCAATTAATAGGTATTATAAGAGCAGCCCCCCAACATGATAGCATGAAAACAGCCCCCAAATTGGGAAAACCTAGGGTAAAGGCAGCAGCCCCAAACCAAACGGCAACCCACTCCCCAATCAAAGGTATGAGATCAACATCAGCTTCCAAAATAAACAAACCAGAATTTCTGTTATAACGGGAATTAGAAGGCCGAACCCCATGGATCCCAAAATCTTTCCAACAACCAAGAAAGAAAAAACGAAATTTGCTGCGCATAAGAAATCCAGGAGAAGCAATGCCAATAAATAAGAGATCCAGTCAAGAGAGGAGGAGGGAGGGAGAAAGGGTTTTCTTGCCTCAACAAATCAGAAGATCCCGCCTCCTCCGACGAAGAACTCACCGAGCCCGCCAGATCCCGCACCGGCGAGAGCTCCGACCACCTCCAACGGCCAAACTCCCGACCACCGGCGCCTCCGACGAAGCCCTCGCCCGCGACTTCGGCACCCCCGGCAGAAAATGGAATCGGGAAAGAGGAGGAGGAATTATCGGGGAAAGGGGAGGGGGGGGGGGGGGGAGTAATGGCTGCCAGCTAAAAAAAAACCTAATAATGAAAGTACTTATAATAATAATAATAATCTTTTTATATATAATTTATACACATGCATAAGATATGGTACACATGTGTCCACCTTACCTAAATACATGCCTACTGAAGCCCAAATTTTTATACATATTGTGCTTATGATTGTATAATCTTCATTTAATCTTTGTATCATAATCATTAATGTATTTGTGTACATACATATATCCTTATGCTATCCCCTATAAAATTTCAAGCACGCAAACACACAAAAATAACTTATTCGCATACATTTATAGTGGCACGCTAATAAGTAAATACTTAAATAAGCCTATAATTCTATACGTATACATATAGATGATATATATATACACAATTACGTACTGATCACCGCATTTACGCCCCCAACTAGAAATAACTTACCGGACGACGACAACGATCACGCAACGATAACGCCCCTACGCACCGACGCCCTGAATAAAAATCTCGCTTTAGAATAATTATTATTAATTCCATATATTTTAAATAAAATAATTATAAGAAAAAAACCCGGGGCGTTACAGAGATGGCGGAGGTGGAGGCCTCCTTATCAGACTTTCCCATAGTACGGGACTTCTACGACGTATTCCCGGAGAAGTTGCCCGGACTGCCATCGCATCGAGAGGTAGATTTTCAGATTCAGCTGGTGCCAGGAGCAAGGTCCGTGTCTCGGGCACCATACCGCATGGCACCCAAGGAACTGGCAGAGTTTAGGGTGCAGTTGAAGGAGCTGGTAAATGCGGGTTTCGTCAGGCCGAGCTCTTCGCCTTGGGGAGCGCCGATATTATTTGTGAAGAAGAAGGATGGAACGCTAATATTATGTATAGATTACCGGGAGCTCAATAGGTTGACGGTACGGAACACCTATCCGTTTCCGAGGATTGACGAGCTCTTCGATCAGTTGCAGGGAGCTCACTGGTTCTCCAAGCTCGACTTGAGATCAGGATACTATCAGCTACGGATTCGAGAGGAGGACATACCGAAGACATCTTTCAGCTCCAGGTATGGATTGCATGAGTTCACAGTGATGCCCTTTGGGCTCACTAATGCCCCCTCAGCCTTCATGAGCATGATGAACAGGGTGTTCGAGGCCTTTCTCGACATCTTCGTTATCGTGTTCATCGATGACATTCTAGTGTATTCCAGGACGGAGGAGGAGCATGCTGGGCATCTGGCCCAAATACTGAGGAAGCTGAGAGAGCACCAGATGTATGCGAAGTTCTCCAAGTGTCAGTTTTGGCTATGGGAGGTGGCTTTTCTGGGACACGTCATCAGTGGAGAAGGGCTGGCAGTGGATCCGGCCAAGGTGCGGGCTGTTCAGGAGTGGCCTCGACTGCAGTCAGCTTTAGATGTGCGGAGCTTTCTAGGATTGGCGGGCTATTACCGGAAGTTTGTGGAAGGGTTCTCCAAGATTGCCCTCCCGCTCACTTCTTTGACCAAGAAGGATGCCCCATTCGTCTGGTCTCCGCAGTGTGAGGCAGCCTACTTAGAGCTGAAGGGCCGACTCACCTCTTCGCCCATCCTTGCCCTTCCATCTGGGAAGGAAGGATTTCAGGTTTACACAGACGCATCATTTCAGGGGTTGGGAGCAGTGTTGATGCAGCATGGTCACGTGGTCGCGTACGCTTCCCGTCAGTTGAAGGTACATGAGAAGAACTACCCAGTGCATGAGCTCGAGCTCGGAGCGGTCATCTTCGCCTTGAAGATCTGGAGGCACTACCTATATGGGGTTCATTGTGAGATCTTCTCACACCACAAGAACCTCAAGTATATTGATACGCAGAAGGACTTGAACCTACATCAGCGGAGGTGGTTAGAGTTCTTGTGTGACTACAGTTACACATTACATTACCATCCAGGCAAGGCCAACACCGTAGCGGATGCTTTGAGCAGGAGAGGAGGTACACCAGGAGAAGAGAGCCGTGTGATGGCTATGGAGCTGACTCAGGCATTGGAGGACATGCACATTTCCGTTGTATCCAGGGCCGACCCCGATACATATACGGAGTATCTAGCGACCTTGAAGATTGTCTGCGATATTCGGGACCGCATTCGGGAGGCACAGTTGCAGGACCCTGCCTTGGAGCCAGTATTCAAATCATTGGTGGACGGCGTGGCAGGAGACTATTCTTTGAGGGAGGATCTTATTCACCATCGAGACCGAGTCTACATCCCAGCTGGAGGAGGTATTAGAGAGGAGGTGTTAGGGAAGCTCATTGCTCCCAGTATTCAGTGCATCCAGGGATCACGAAGATGGCAGCAGACCTTCAGAAGGTTGTGTTTTGGCCGGGGATGAAGAGGGATATTATCCAGTATGTGACGCACTGCGAGGGCTGCCAGCGCGTGAAGGCGGAGTGTAGGAGCCCGGGAGGAATGTTACAGCCATTACCAGTACCTGAGTGGAAGTTTGTGGACATATCGATGGACTTCGTGCATGGTCTACCTCGCTCCCGCTCTGGGAATGACTCGATATGGGTGATAGTGGACAGGCTGACGAAGGTAGCTCGGTTTATTCCGGTACGGAAGGAGGGGCCGGTCGGTGATCTTGTAAGGGTGTTCGTGGAGCAGGTGGTCATATATCACGGGGTGCCCAAGATGATAGTTTCAGATAGAGACGGACGCTTCACTTCGAGGGAGTGGAAGGCAGTTCAGGCCTACTTGGGATCCCGGTTGACATTCAGCACGACGTTTCATCCTCAGACTGACGGTCAGACTGAGCGCACCAACCGGACTATGGAGGACCTTCTACGTTTGTGCATTTTAGATACCGGCAAGCCGTGGGAGAGACTGTTGCCCTTGATAGAGTTTTCCTATAACAACAGTCACCAGGCAAGCATTGGAATGGCACCTTATGCCGCATTGTATGGGAGGAAGTGCCTCACACCACTTTCTTGGATCCAGAACGAGGACCCGAGGTCGTTAGGTTCAGATTATATTGAGGAGACGGATGCGCAGGTGAGGCTGATCAGGGAGTGGATGCTGGAGGCCCAGAGCAGACAGGCGAAGTATTATGATGCGAGGCATCGTACGGTGGAGTTCCAGGTGGGAGAGCGAGTGTTCTTGAAGATTCGTCCTATGCACGGGGTTTCTCGAGTGCGGGGGCACAAGAAGCTCAGTCCTCGGTATGTGGGGCGTTATTTGATCCTGGAGCGGATCGGTCCTTTGGCGTACAGGCTGGAGCTACCGCCAGAGTTGGAGATCATGCATGACGTCTTCCATGTTTCTTCGCTTCGAAGAGCCCTGCTTCGTCCTGAGCAGCATGTTACGTCTACATCAGGCCCAGTGGCGCCCGATCGGTCAGTTCTACTAGAGCCCATCCAGATCGACGATACGGAGGTCCGAGTCCTGCGGCGGAAGAGTGTACCATTGGTGAAGGTGTTGTGGTCCAACCACGGGTGAGAGGAGCACACATGGGAGCCCATGGACCTCATGCAACAACGCTACCCGGAACTCTTCACTCCAGGTACAACCTAAACCTCCTTGCAAATTTCTTTTCACCTAATATTGCGTAGAACCCGTAGACCCGATCTTAAATTTCGGGGATGAAATATTTTTCTTGTTTATTAGGATTTGTAACATCCCCAATCCTGCTAGACCCATTGGAAATGTTAGGGCATAGGGGTGAGGTGAGTGGCCACTAGGGCCTTAGGCTAGGGTGGAAATGGCTAAGTGCACACCAAAGCTCAAAAACCAACCTAGCCCTAAGCCCTTCAATTAGGCCAATTGACCCTCAATTGTCCAATTTGACCTCACATATGTTGCCCTAACCACTAAGGGAGACCAATATGATGGAAATTGCACTTGGGTGGGACCCAATTGCATGAAGTTGACCAAAGTCAAACCTTACATAATTTTGGTCAAATCTTAACCCTTTGATTTAAATTGAACCAATTGGGACCCCACCATGGACCAACCAATGTTGGGTGATGTCAAGGGACCCATGACCCCCATGTGGGGTCAACCCACTCACCTTGTTGACCAAAGTCAACCATGGTCAACATAGCCCATTAAGGGGAATTCTAAGCCTAATTTGAATGGAACCCAACCCCCCATCATCTAATCAATCACTTATGGACTTAGGACATGCCCATATCAGCCTTAGACTGAGCTCAAACCTTAGGTTTGATTAACCAAAGGAGAGGGGGACCAAAAGTGATTAAAAAACATAAAGCTAAAAGAGAAAAGCAAAAAGCAAACCCCCCTCTAACACTCCACCTCCAATCAGCCTAGGGGCCATCCCTGATTGCTGATGATCTGGGCTTGACCCAGAGGGAAGCAGGAGGCCAGCAGGTGCAGGAGGGTGGCAGCAAGGAGCTGCCCGAGAAAGCTAGATTTCAAAACTGGCTATAGAGGCCTCCCCACCTCATTCCAGCCACACCATCAGCTTCAGAAGGGAGAGAGCAGTCGGGAATGACACCTGGAGCAAGGCCATAGCCGAAGAATCGAGTTCGAGAGCAGGCTCGCCGGAGTAAAGCATATCCATGGTGAACCGTCGCCGGAGCCGCCGCCACGCCCCAATCACAGTTCGTTTCTCCTCCCCTCCCCCCCATGCTAGCTTCCTATCACAAAACAAAGAAGGATCAGGCTCAATTGAGCCCGAATCCACTCCTTAAATCAATGAAATTCGGCTCGAAATGGGAAGCCTGGGATCGCCGAAAACCGCCACCTTCGGCCGCCAGTCGCCGGTGGATGGTAGCCCCGACCACCACGAAGGTATCGGTGGTGTTGGCCGGCAGTGGTGGTGGCTGGATCGCCTGCAAACTCGATAGCAAAATCGCCCAGCGCGGTTCAATCTCAGCCGTTGGCTGGAGGAGGAAGACGAGCCGGCTACCGCTAGATCTGCTTTAAGATGCGTGCACGCCTCTTTTCTTTAATTAAATTAATTCAAACTCTTGGATTTTCTGCCCTTATTTATCCAGCCACTTCTATAATTAATTAGGGTCCCTTAATGACTGAATTAGAAAAAGTGCCCAACATGAAAGTTGTAGGCCTTGACCTTAGCTTTCATTAGGGCTTAAGTTCAGTTCATTTGGTGACCCACAACTCCCTGGGGAGCTGTTTTACTAGGACTGGTCCTACACTAGGTCAGTCCACTAAAATAATTATCTAGCCTAGCCTCTCAAGCTATGAAGCTGAGATTTTAACCATGGGTAGGTATACCCTAGTTTCACCCTCTGCCCAAAGATCTGCCCTTGATGGGCACTTTTACCTATAGTTTTTGCGGTATTTAAGATATTTAAATAATGTTGATTTTTGGAGCATATGAAGTCGAAATGACACCAAATTCTGGTGGCATGCTCTTTAGTACACGAGTAGTGCCTGTCTAAATTTTCACTCCATTTGAAGTTGATTTGATTTGGAAAATGGGAAACCCTAATGAGGGCCCTTAAAGCTCAAATTAGGGTTTAGGCCATATGAGGAGTTGAGTGAGTTGGCCTCCTCCAATCTGGATGATATGTAGGTAATAATATATAATTGTATGTGACACCCCCTAATGGAGCATTTGGAGCCATTATGGTGGTGTGTCCTAAAACCCTAAGGGTAAACCCCTAAGGTTGCAAATTAGGGCTTGTGAAGGACATATGACCAAATGTCCTTGCCTTGGCTGAGAACTTGGTAGACATGTTTGTAGGAGCATTCATTGGCTTAGATAATTTAATGGGAATTTTTATAGTCATTTTTGTATTTTTCTCCTATTAAATGAAATTGCCACTATTTCCTTAAATAAATAAAATGCATGGACAGATGACCTTGTATGGCTTGGATATTTTAACAGTGGCTGAATTGGGATGATAATAGGATATGGTAATTTTAGTAGGATTTATTGAAGTGTTATTTCTTATGGAGGAATTTTTAAGTGCTTACTAGCTTAGAGGAATTTAATTATGAAAAATGTCAAATCATTGGGAAAAATTATGAAACTTGGTTATCTATCATATTTTGTTTATATATGCTCATGATAATTATTTGGAAGCCTGTGGATTTGTATTTCATGTACTTCATGTAGAAATTGGTATTTACTACACTTGGAAGTTAAATTATTTTAATTAGTCAAATCATATGGTCTTGATATAAATATTTGGCAGAGGACTCTAGACCCCCTTTCAAACTCTTGGTAATTTTTATAGAATTTTCAGATGTGAAATATTATTTTTCCTAATTATAGAGGCATTTTGGTAATTATACAACAATGAGGATTTAGTAGGCCACATGGCATCCTAGGGTCATGAAACTTAGTAAACCATCTTGATATGGAATATTACCTTACTGATAATTTTCATGTAGCTTGTAGAAGTATTTTGAGGATAGATCATGTGTAATTTGACCTAAGGCCTTAACTACTTTAAATAATAATAAATACCAAATTAATATAGAAAATTATGGAAATTGGAACATACCTTATTAAGGTCAGTGGGAGCCTAGTATAATTATACCAGACCCTAGTGATGAGTTTTTAGAAGGATCTCCTTTTGAGGCTTGAGGTTAGTTCAACCTAGTGGTCTGCGATTAGTAAAAACAAAATTTTGAATTTTAGACAATTCAGACCCTTAAGTAGTGTTTGGAAGTTATGCCCATTTAGTAATTGAGTATATCTCACAATGATTCAAGGAGCGTCAAGCCTAGGGTTGACAGTGAGATAGTGCTAGGGTTAGTGCATGAGGGTGGAGGTACGTCCAACCCAATTGGGTGGGACGGGTGTTGAGCTAAGTTACTTTAATTATATGAAATAATGAGGGTGAACTAAAGGTTAATCACCAACTAAAGTAATTTTCTTGATAAATAGGATGGTGGGGTTGAGCCCATTAAATCCTTAGTATCGTTGGGGGCCCCTTTACGGGGTATACCGCGGGAAGTCCAAGATTCACCCTAAATATAATACTAACTAAATTGTAGGCAAGAGTAGCCTAATTAGGTCAGCAAACTAGTATGGATCTCCTTCGAGGAGGAGATGGGTTGGATCAACTTGTGTGTTAGTCCCTGAGCCGGAGGCTCGGCTAGACTTAATAACACATGTTACATATACAACTAGTGGCGAGTCTTCAGTACTAGGCTAGTCGTGTCACCGACGGTAGTACGTTGACTCAGGTGAGGGTGAGGTTTAGAGGGCCGGTAAGTATGAGTACCGCGGTCTGGAGGACAATCTCTAATAACCCACCCCGACCTTAAAGTCTGGTGGATTCCAGCAAGAGTACGCAGGAGCTCCGCTGTTGTGTTCTTAGCGTTGAGGCGTACGTGAGGTCTAGGCTTGGTAGTGAGCATACCCGCCTAGGATGTGGAGTGCCCGATCCACTGCCACCGTGAGCCATGACGGTCGGTACCCGAAAGGTTGGCTTCCTTTCTAACAAAGTGGGAACTATAAAGGTCTGTGCGCATAGAGTCGTGTGGGTGAGTCACATTGCATAAACACATTAAGTCATCATAAACATAACATAGCATAACATACACATTAGCATACCCCCATCATATAAATTAGTATGGGCTCTTTTATATGATGGTTTACCTGGACATCTTAACTGATATGTCGTATGGGCGTTCATATAAGTTAAGGTACGAATCTGTGATGGTAGATTAGTTTTACTTACTGCCCCGCATTTTTATTACTGGTTTACTTCATGCTCTACTTTACTGTCATTTATTTGCACTATACTGCTAGCTAGTTTTACCGCTTTTCCTATACGTGCTAGATTAGTGCCATGTCACCTCTTTCCTTGTTTACCCCTTGTTGTCCTCCGCTTCTTCCTCCCGCTCGGTTCCTAGGAGTCGTGGAGGGAGGCGAGGACAAAACAACTTAGTGTTTATGACTAACGGTCGGATGTGGTCGTAACAGGAGTCCGAGGAGACGGAGCTGTCCCGCGCGCAGCTGGACGAGATGACAGGACCTGAGCAGCGGATGCAGCGCATTACCACGACGCCACAGGTTGATGAATAGACAGTTAGCTTTCAGTTTTGAGAGTTTGTAGTTTCCGCATGTTGTAGAGAGAGAGAGTACTCATTTTGGATATGTATCGGGCTTAAGCCCCTTTGGCTTGTACTGTCTCTTTTTGGACATTTCTGTTTCATTATATATCTATATGATGTTGTGACATGTGGACATGCCTTTAATTCTGTACTTACTTTTGGCATATATTTACTTATGATCATATAGCCGGCAGAGTCGGTGCTGAGCGTGGTTAGCCAACCCGAGTGTTGGTGACACCGCAAGGCAGCGATTCTGGGCGAAGATCCACCTCGACCGTGTGATGCGGGAGAGGTTCGAGTTTTCATGTACCCGAATGGGTTTTGAGAAAAGAGATCTTGCACTAAGTCCTACCCAGACCTAGTCGCCAACACGAGGCGATTTCACTAACCGTTTACAAGAAAGATATGAAATGAAAATAAATAAAAACTCCCTTCTGAAGTTGGAGACGAAGATCCGCTGTAGATTAAGCGTTGTAGAAGCGGACTTCGTTTGGATCCGGCGTGATGAGATTCTCCTTCAGAAGTTTGGAGAACTTTGGTAGGACATCAACTTTCGGCCAAGATAGCCTCTAGAATTCTAGCACTCTATCTCTCTCTCTGATCTCTGTAATGTCTGTCTGAAATGAGAGAAGAGACGTCCTTTTTATAGCCTCAGCGCTAGCGCCTGCGCTAGTGGTACCGCCGGCGCTATCCTATATTAGGACATATTCTGCGCAACAGAATCTTCAATTGGAGGAAACAATTTTCCCTTGCAAATTGTGCTCCTCGCTATCGCCGGCGCTATCAGATATCGCCTGGCGCTATCTCCTTCTATACGTTCTCCCGGCAATTGCGCTTAATCCAAGATTTCGTCGAACGAGAATTCGTCGAACGCCGCTAAGTGTTTGTCGAGCGAAAATTTTGTCGAACGAGAATTCGTCGAACGCCGCTAGGAGTTTGTTGAACGAAATTTTCGTCGAACGCCGTTATGAGCATTTCGTCGAGTGCTGCTAACAGTTCGTCGAACGGCAGCTAGCGCCTGCGCTAGTACTACCGCCAACGCTAGTAGATGTTTTGGATTTGATGGCTCAACTTTGGGGGCAAGCTTCTTATGTAATCCTTGAGTCATCTAGACTATGTTATCCTGCACACTTAAACACACAAGATCAAATACACATAGGATTTGTTATTCTCAAACCTAGGAGATGCGGAAGACCATGTTTCAACAATTTGGACAGCCTTGGATGGCTTGTTCAATAAGAAGAATGTAGCTAGGCTACAGTTCTTGGAGAATGAGTTGGCGAAAGGAACTCAGGGAGATATGTCTATCTTAACATTCTTCTTGAAGATGAAGAACCTCTGCGCAAAGATTTCGTCTTTGGACCCGGATGAGCCTATCTCAGAAGCTAAGCTGAAGAGGCACATAATCCGCAGCTTGCGAAGGGAGTATGTGGCCTTTGTGACTTCTGTTCAAGGCTGGGCCAATCAGCCTTCATTGCTGGATCTGGAGAACTTACTTGCTTCGCAAGAAAGTTTAGCTAAGCAAATGGCTGGGATGTCTGTCTCTGGTGGAGAAGGCGAGGTTCTCTTCTCTGGCAAAAAGAAGAGATGGGACAAGAAGAAGAAGACTTCTGGAGATGATGGTTCGTCTACTTCAAATCAGTAGGAGAGGAGCTATGCTCCTAAGCGTGATGGGAAGAAGAAGGAAGGACCTAGATGCTTCAGGTGCAATAAGCTTGGTCATTTCAAAAGAGACTGCAAGGTCAATCTTCAGCCAGGGCATGCTGCAGGGAAGGAGGAGGCTGGTTCCAATTCTGAAGGTAGTTGGGGTGGTGGAGGTGCATTCATGACGGGCACATATGTTCAGGCCATGGATTCCATCAACTATCAAGATGATTGGATAGTGGACTCTGGGTGTGGTCATCACCTCACCGGGGATGAGTCAAAGTTTTCCTCTTTGCAGGCATATACAGATAATGACGTTATCATTATGGTTGATGATACTATTCATGCAGTTGAGAAGGAGGGTGTGGTTTCATTGAACGATGATAGAGGTAATCTTACGTTGAAGAGTGTCTATCATGTTCCGGGGATGAAAAAGAACCTCTTCTTTGTGACCAATGCGGTGGATGTTGGCTATCACGTTCTGTTTGGTCCAACAGAAGTGAAAATTCTCCGAAAAGTTTCAGCTGTGAAAGCTGAGGTCACTCATGTTAGGAGACGGGTGAAGGACTTGTTTGTTCTTTCAACAAGTTCTTATGTTGATAAGATGAGGGCTAACGACAGCGCTGCTATCTGGCACAAAAGGCTTGGGCATGTTGGGATGGATAAGTTGAAAGCTATGGCGGGAAGAGGCCTGGTGAAAGGTCTGCCTAGTTTATCATTTTTCAGGGATGGTCACATTTGTACAGGTTGTCAGTTTGGT
Organism: Dactylorhiza incarnata; assembly: GCA_033032865.1. Classification (NCBI taxonomy): domain Eukaryota; kingdom Viridiplantae; phylum Streptophyta; class Magnoliopsida; order Asparagales; family Orchidaceae; genus Dactylorhiza; species Dactylorhiza incarnata. The sequence goes on from JAWHQI010000013.1 coordinate 5,631,288, forward strand.
GAGGCTCAACGTCTTCCATTTGACAAATCACAAAGCACATGTAAAAGACCATTGGAGTGCATCCATGGTGATCTGTTTGGACCTACCCACACTGCCAGTCTTGGAGGTAGCAGGTATATGCTGATTTTGGTTGATGACTTCACCAGATATACTTGGGTATATTTTCTGAAGGAGAAGTCGGAGGCGTTCGAGAGGTTTGTAGAGTTCAAGGAGCTGGTGGAAGGTCGGCTAAACCTGCGGGTGAAAAGGTTCAGAACTGACAATGGAGGGGAGTTTACCTCCAAGGCGTTCTTTAACTACTGCAGGAAGCATGACATCAAAAAAGTGCTTTCTTGTGCTCACACTCCATAACAGAACGGAGTTGCAGAGCGGAAGATCCGTCACCTGACGGAGACTTGCAAATGTTGGCTTCATGCCAAGAGTATCCCAAAGTCCTTTTGGGCAGAGGGAATGTCTTGTGCGACCTATGTTATCAACCAGACGCCTCTTAGTCCCATCAACATGAAGACCCCTCATGAGTTGATGTTCAAGGAGAAGCCAAGCGTGGAACACTTTCGAGTGTTTGATTCTACCTGCTATGTGCATGTTCCGGATGCCCTTCGAACGAAGCTAGATGCTAAGGCAAGGAAGCTAGTCTTCGTCGGTTATGATGACCGGAAGAAAGGGTGGAGATGCATGGATCCCGAGACACGGAGATATGTGGTCTATAGGGATGTGGTATTCGACGAGCTGACGTCATACCAAGGTAGCTCTTCTGTTGAGTTACAAGGAAGCAGGGTAGATGATGGACCAGAGGAAGCTGCACGGGAAGTTCTGGTGGAGTTACCTGTTTCTCCAGGTGCTCCTGGTATTTCTAGCTCTGGGTCAGGTGCTTCAGGTTCTGGAAGCAGGAGGAGCGATGCTCCATGTTTACCTAAAAGGAGAGCTAGTCCAGAAGCTGCAGTGTAAGAGGTGGTTCAGAGTCAAACTCTGAGGAGGTCCAAGAGGACCATTATTCCACCTGATCGGTATACGGGCGGGAACTTGGTGAGCTTTATCTCATGTTTCTTCGCAGGTCCCCTGGATGAGAGAGAGCCATCTTGTTATGAAAATGCCGCTGGAGTCAAGGAGTGGGAAGGAGCCATGGATGAAGAGATGGCTGCCCTCAGGAAGAATGAGACCTGGGACTTGGTGCCTAAGGTTGAGGGAGTTACTCTGGTGACTTGCAAGTGGGTTTTCAAATTGAAGAAGAAGGCTAATAGTAGTATTGAGCAGCACAAGGCTTGCCTTGTAGCTCGAGGTTTCTCTCAGAAGTATGGGGAGTGTTGAAACCGATTTCTCAGCCTCTTGTGGAGCTCGGGGCCCTCACCGAAATGAGGGGAAGCTAGCCCTTACTGATCCCTCGGAGACGGTAGACTGAAGGCTAGAAAAATGACTAAGACCTTAGTCACAGCGAGGAGGTCCCTCCACTAACCCGGAAGATCGTTGAGCGCTTCCCCTCCCAAGCCAAAGCTGAGACTCGGGCACCTTGGAGAGCTCGGGAAATGCTAACCAAAGAAAGCCTGAGGAGAGAGAAGCTGAAGTGAAGTCCTCTCCAAAGGTGCCCTTGAAGCCTTATTTATAGGTTTTCGGGTCTGGCCTGCAAATAACAGGATTCCGCCTTTTGATCTTACTATCGGCACCCCAAATGGGTCTGCTAACAGCCAAACCCCGCTGTTTGGAGAGGCTAAAGGCAGACCACCGAGGGTAAAAAGGTAATTTGGCCCTATCAACCTATGGGTATGGAACTACGAGAACATTGCTGCCGAAGCTCTCGAAGGCCTTCTCGCGAGTCCCGCTCGCGATGCCTCTCCAAGGAGATCGCCCTACGAAGACCTCGCTAGCCCATTCTAGCGGTATCTGCCGAGTTCCGGTCTCGCGAGCCTTCCTGCGAGACCGCCTCCTGACTTCGTCGAGCTCAACACACCTTTCGTCGAACGCAGGGCACTTCGCCGATCACAGACGAGCTCGACGAAATACAGAACGTCAAGTTATTCGCTGACCGCTGAGACGGGCGGTTCGTCGACCGCTGATATAGAACATATTTTGTTCGTCGGGCGCCGTCCGACGAATGCCGAGCTCCGTTCGACATTTGTCGAGCGCAGAATTGAGCTCGCTGGACGCTGAGGCTCCAAACCCGCAAGCCCTTCTGCGAGATTGCCTACTAACTTTGCCGCGCACTGAACACATTTTGCTGAACACCTCTTTACTGAACAAAGGTCTCTTCTGCCAGCGGCCTGCGAGGTATTGGTTTGTCAGCCTTCGCTTGGCCCAGTCTCTTCAAGATATCTGTCGAGGTCTGGATCTCGCGACTCCTCTTGCGAGACCATCCCTTTGGCTTTAATGAGTGTAGAAAACTTCGTCGACTTCTGATGATTTCACCTAACACGGGAGAGTTCGTCGAACGTAGTACTCTCTTAGTCGAACTCAGATAACTTCCTCAAACTGCTTGCGGGCATTTATCTCGCCTACCCTTCTCGCTCGCCTCTCTGTGAGCCCTTCGAGAGAGACTTCTCCAAGGTCTCTATCGCGAGGTCTTTGGACCGAAGGCCTGGAACCTCTTATTACTTCTTTCATCCTGTTGCCTTCTTAAACCGTGCCTCCTCGCCTGGAGAATATCGGGGTTGTACACAATCCCCGCTCTTCGCGAGGCTATTTAGGCTCGCGAAGAAACATCCAACCCCTGGTATTCGCTAGCCCCTTGATGATATGTCAGGAATCTTTGGTAGGGCCCACCTTGAGGGCTATAAATATCGTCCCGAGTCCTTAGTGGCGTGCGCCGCCACTTCCTTTTCTTTCTTTTTGCCCCATACTGTAGCTGCCAGGAGATGCCGCTTTCGGAAGAAGCTGAGGCTCGTCTGAGGGCTGTGAGAGCTGGAAGGCTACCTTCTACGACCAAGGTCCCCGCCTGGATGAATCGGCCGCCTCCCGCTCAGTCGTCGAAGACCAAGAAGGCGAAGGCGGCTTGCCGAACCGGGGACGGCTCCGTGCTGCTGGACTCCTCCCCGGATAGCCGTCTCCACGAGAAGGTATGATCTACCCCTCTAGCTTAAGCCAATAAGTTTGCCTGAGATTCATGCCTACTCGCAGGATGCCTTGCCGAAAAAGGACGCTGGCGAACCTGCTGGTGGGTCTTGCAAAAGTCCGCTGGCGGGTACGAATCTTGCTGGGAAAAGTGTCGTGGGTACGCCCTTAAGCTCGTAAGCCAGTCCTCCTTTTGTCAACTGACCTTCATTCCCTGCTTCTTACAGTCTCGCCCATGAAGTCCCCGGCTCGCCCGGCGTTGCGGCCTCCGTCTCCGCCTCCTCCTGAACAAACTATGGATAGGCCAGGGTTCCAACTTCTGACGAGCGAGGAAACCGGCGGCTCTGTGCAGCCAAAGATCCCTCAGATCAACAGCGCTGCCTATCCTCCTGGTCTGGGTAAATCTCTCTATCCCCATTATGGCAATGTCTTCCAGGGCCGTCCCGGGACTTCTCGCCCCCCTCTGGGTAAGCATTCTGACGACCCCCTACCCTGCGCGAACTCAAGAGCGCTATCTAACCTTTTCGTAATATTTCACAGAGAATCCTGAAAATCCGCCCACCGATTCCGAGTTGGGCGACGACGAGATGTCCCCCCTTCCTGACCAGGTGGAAGACTTCTTAGGGGATCCGCGAGATCCTGAGATGATGAAACTACGAGCCACAGAGTTGCTGAGAAAACATGGTCGGATGCTGATGGACCTCAATATGCAGGCGAGGCAGGACAGAGAAGCCGCCGAGGATAGGCATGCTGTCTTGATGGAAGAGTGTGCGAGGCTCTGGGCCGCGAGACAACGCGATCACGATGAGAACGTTATGATGCCGGAGGTGCATATAGCGAGGATGAGGGATTAAGCCTTCCTCATGGACCGGGAGGGCCGCGCAGCCGAGGATTATTATAATTCTAGGGTACCGCCGCGGTCCGGGTCGCGGGGTGGGGGTAGGTGGAAGTGGTTGCCTCATGATTCTCGCTAACTTCTTTGCTGTCGCGAACTCTTACTTCTTGTTAATGAGTGTCGTTATTCTAGACGATCTCGCAGTGGCTTGCAACTCGTATATTTGCCACTCATATATTGGCTTTATATCGTTTATAATAATTATTACTAGCTTTTCATTAGTTCTCGCTCGCTGCTAATAAGTCCGTTTCATTCTCATGTTATGTTGTGCTCGCGGGGACCTTCTGTTCTCGTTAAATGCATCTCGCAAAAATGTTTCTTGTACTAACCCCGCAGGCCTTTCTCGCCCGTGGTTGTGATGTGATGTTTTGGCTAACCGCGCCCACTGACGCTTGGGCTTCTTCCCGCCCTTTTACTTTTGCTATAAATAGGCTGTTATAGCTGAGTCAACCACCGCATTTACTGTCAACCTTCTTCCTCCTTCGCTTCAGAGCTCTCGCTCCTTCCCGTTCTCGTTCTACTTCCTTTCTCGCAGGTTATTGAAATGGGTGGCGATGCTAACGAGTCGGAGGGTCGGCGAAAGATTGCTAAGGCTTTCGCCGAGCATAGCTTCTTTCACTGCAACCTGACAGACGAGGAGTACTTCACCGCGATCGCCGACTACGTCACCCCTCCCTTCGAGGCACGCCGTCCTAGCGAGAATGATGTGATCAACGCGCCGCTTGTCGATGAGCTGGCCATCCCCACCGCTCATTTCGCGGTCGGCTTACGTCTCCCCTTGTGGCCGGAAGTTCGCCAGGTAATAAACGCTCTCGCTCGCTTCTTATTCTCTGCAGGTCAAGTCTCGCTCATTATGTGAACTAATCCTGGTCTTCTTGCTGCTCGCCAGGTGCTCAAGCATTACGGCGTTGTTCCGGGTCAGCTTACCCCTAACGCCATGGCGGTGATCACAGCCTTCGCCTGCTACCTACGCGAGGAGCGCATCGAGTTCAGTCTTCCAGCCTTTCGGAAGTTGTTCTCCTTCCGCGCCTATAAGGACGGGACCGCCTACTTCACGGGCTCGGGTCCTAAGGTCGACGAGACCGTCAAAAAGGCCCACTTCTGGGCCCAGAAGTTCCTCTTCGTCAAGGGGAACTTTGGCAATATCCCGATCTCGCTAGTCCAGCACGGCGAGACCACCTACCGGCCCACCGCCCTCGGAGGACATGACGCCCTACTTTATCAGTTCTTCAATAAGAAGAACTTTGAGGTTGTTCATCTCCGCCGCAACCTCGACTCGCTGCCTCTAGTGCTCACTGGGGAAGGTAAAGATCTCGCTTAATAACTACAACTTTATTCCCAGTAACTTCGTATTTATTGAAATTTCAACGCCTTTTTTTAGGCGAGCGGGATCTTCCCATCCATCCCCCCTACGCGAGCAATCGGAAGACCGACGCTACCCTTACTCTCGCGACCATGGTGGCGGAGGCTTGCCGAGGCACCGTCACACCAGGTGAGCCCTCCTCTCGCAAGAGACCGGGGCTTCTAGTAGCCATGCCCTTCCCCCAAAATCCCCGCCAAAGAAAAAGAGTAAGAAGAGCAGGGTCTCGCTCGCCTCCTAGAAGGGGAAGGAGCCTCGCGAGGCCGCTTTCGATGAGTTCTACCTCACCGGCCTCTCTGCGGGACGTGAGGACAATGAGCCCAGCCAGGAGGCTGCCAGAACCTCTGCTCCGCCCATCCCCGTCAACCATTATAACTTCGATCTCGGCCAGAGGCACCGAGACGAGACCGGCGAGCTCTTGGTGAACTGGAAGCCGGAGACGAACCGGGCGGACATCTCCACTATCCTCCCTACCTTGGTGGAGAAGGAGACCATCAGCGACCACGCCTTTGATTTCTCGTTTGTCCTATATGGACGCGAGGACGCGGGGACTTATAAAGACGAGACGGCGAGGACTCTCACTTTTGAGAGCGCGAGGTCCCAGTTGCGCTCTGCCGAGCTCGCCCACATGATGGGGAGGCGCTGCTTGCAACTGGAGCTTCAGAACGTGGAGCTCGCGAGGGCCTATCAGCGGCTTCTTGCCAAGAACGCGCAGCTGAAGGAAAAGTTGCTCGCCTTGGAGGGCAGTGTGGTGAGTTACCTAGACCTCGTCACCCTCCTTTCCTCGGCCATTTCGTTCCCTAAATTTATCTTACTTGCAGGATGTCGAGGCCGCCGGAAGAGCCGATGCTCGCATCCAAGAATTGGAGGGCGAGGTGGCCGGGCTGAAAGCCCGAAATTGTGAGCTCGCCCGTGCCGTCGTCCCCCCTTCTCCCCGCCGTCTGAATGAAGAGCGGCAATCGCGAGACGAGGAAATCCGCTTCGAGTCCACCGAGTCAGCTCGCTACGTCTTCCAGACGATGAAGGCGGCCGGCCTCCTAGCCGACAACGCGGCCAACATGACTCTGGAAGACATCGTCCTGGAGCTCTTTATCCCGCTTCCGCCAGTGAAGAGCAGCGATGATGAGGAAGGGTTCGCGAGTGATTCCTGAAGCTCGCCGCCATTCCCATTTTTGTAACTTTTGATCGGCGAGATCGCCGCGAATTGTAACCGAACTGTGGAATGTAAATGCAGATTTTGCTTTGTTCATTGTGCTTGCCTTTTCTGTTTTGTTATTTTCGTGTGTTGCTATCCCGTTCTCGCTTACCTCGATATTCGTCTTCGCGAAAGCTATACTCGCAATGTTCGTTCTCGCATATTATGTTATCGAATAGATAGGCATAAGACATTTTTGGCTGCTCCGACCTTTCGCCGTTTGCCTTAGGATTATTACCCTTTAGGTATGCACCTTCCTCTAAGTTTCGCAGGGTACTTTCCTTCTCGGCGAGAGCTCGCCCCCTACCCTGTGCCGACGACTTCTCTGCCGAGCACCGGATACCCCAGAGTGCTCAGGGTTGATTATCGTCACTCGCATACTATCGTGCGAAATCTTTCTTCTCGCCGAGCGAGCAGGCTCGCCGAGCGAGAAGGCCCAGGTCAGCGCCGAAGGCTCGCCAACCTGAGGCATATCATCCTGACCTTATGAAGAACTCACCTCCTTGCCAACTTCCCCAGTGATCAACTTGCATCTCCCATCTAGTGAGAGCCCGGGAGCGGAATGGACCTGATGCATTCCAGCATCGATATTTGTTACCTTGCCAGCCTCTCCAGAGATCAACCTGAAACCCCCCATCTAGTGAGAGCCCGGGAGCAGAATCGATCTGGGGCATTCCAGCACCAATACTTGTCACCTTGCCAGCCTCTCCAGAGATCAACCTGAAACCCCCCGTCTAGTGAGAGCCCGGGAGCGAAATCGATCTGGGCATTCCAGCACCAATACTTGTCACCTTGCCAGCATCTCCAGAGATCAACCTGAAACCCCCCGTCTAGTGAGAGCCCGGGAGCGGAATCGATCTGGGGCATTACAACACCAATACTTGTCACCTTGCCAGCCTCTCTAGAGATCAACCTTCAACCCCCCGTCTAGTGAGAGCCCGGGAGCGAAATCGATCTGGGTCATTCCAGCACCAACACTTGTCACCTTGCCAGCCTCTCCAGAGATCAACCTGAAACCCCCCGTCTAGTGAGAGCCCGGGAGCGGAATCGATTTGGGGCATTCCAGCACCAATACTTGTCACCTTGTCAGCCTCTCCAGAGATCAACCTGAAACCCCCCGTCTAATGAGAGCCCGGGAGCGGAATCGATCTGGGGCATTCCAGCACCAATACTTGTCACCTTGCCAGCCTCTCCAGAGATCAACCTGAAACCCCCCTGTCTAGTGAGAGCCCGGGAGCGGAATCGATCTGGGGCATTCCAGCACCAATACTTGTCACCTTGCCAGCCTCTCCAGAGATCAACCTGAAACCCCCCGTCTAGTGAGAGCCCCGGAGCGGAATCGATCTAGGGCATTCCAGCACCAATACTTGTCACTTTGCTTGTCCTCGCATAACGGTTATAACTATCGAGTGAAGAAGTAAAATATTCAACTAATATTACAATAAAACTTTCAAGGGTAGAATCGCTTCAAATCGTCTCCACTTCGGGCTCGGCCGAGAGGTACCCCTTCCACATCTCGGAGGTGATATCCCCTCGACTAGAGCACTTTGCTTACAATGTATGGAGCCTCCCAATTGGGGTTGAGTTTACCTACCGCGGCCCCTCTTCTGGCTGCGTTGACCTTCTTCAAGACCAGATCTCCTTTCTGAAAGTGCTTTACTCGGATGTGCTTGTCAAAATATCGGGCCATTCGCCGCTTGATTTCCTCCTGCCTGATGGTGGCCTGGTCCCAGAGTTCCTCCACCACCGCTTGATTTCCTCCTGCCTGATGGTGGCCTGGTCCCAGAGTTCCTCCACCAGGTCCAAGGATAGCCTTTGTTCCTCATCATTGGCCACCAGCCACTCTTCATCCCCTTCACCTACGGTGATCACCTTGGGGGTCTTTACTTCGAACTCTATGGGAAGGACTGCTTCGGACCCATGAGAAAGTTTGAACGGGGTCTCTCTGGTGGCGGTGTTAGGGGTAGTCCTCAGGGCCCAGAGAACGGATGATAGCTGCTCTACCCAGTTCCCCCGGAGGTTCTCCACCTTCTTCTTTAGTAGGTTGACGATTACTTTGTTTTCCGCCTCCATCTGGCCGTTGCTTCTTGGGTGGTGAACCGATGCGAACCTGAGGTCGATGCCAAGCTGGGTGCAGAAGCTAACAAATTCTTCGCTAGCAAATTGTGGCCCATTGTCCATCACTATGGCCAGGGGGAGGCCGTGCCTGCAAATTATTTCCCCCCACACAAAATTTCTCACAACCTGAGATGTTACCTTGGCGAGCGCCTTCACTTCTACCCATTTGGAGAAGTAGTCGATCATGACCAGTAAGAATCTTCTATGGCCACTAGCTTGAGGGAAAGGGCCAACTAGGTCCAACCCCCATATGGCAAAGGGCCAGGGAGCTGTTATGGTCCGGAGCCTTTGGGCTGGGAGGAGTTGGAGTGGAGCATAGAGCTGGCACTTTGAACATCTTCTTGCGAACTCCGCCGCATCTTTGCTGAGGGTGGGCCAGATGTAGCCTTGTCTCAACACCCTCCCCTCCAAGGTTCGGCTCCCGGAATGACTACCACACTCCCCGGAGTGAATTTCTTCCAGGACTTTCGGGACCTCCTCCTCAGAAACACAACGGGCCAGGATTCCAGAGAGAGTCTTCCTATATAGCCCTCCTGCATGCAAAGAATAATAATATGACTTTTACCTGAAGCGTCGTCTGTCTATGTCTCCTTCAGGGAACTTCCCTAATGATAGGAAAGTGACGAAGGGATCCATCCACGAGACCCGCTGATCCACCTCCATCAATTCTCCTTCCTCGATGGTGGGTCGGAAGAGTTCCAAAACTGTTCCCCCTGCTCGGGGACCAAACTTGGCCAAGAGGTCTGTGGGGGTGCTCTCTTCTCTTGGCACGTGCTTGACGGAGAAAGTGCGGAAATGCCCGATGACCCCCTTGACCTTCACCAAGCACCGCAGGAGGGTCGGGTCCTTTGCCTCAAACTCTCCCCTGACTTGGCATGCTACCACCATGGAGTCCGTCGAGACCTCCACATCTTGCACTCACAGTTCCCGAGCTAGCCGCAGGCCCGCTATCACGGCCTCGTACTCTGCTTGGTTGTTGGTAATATTGAAATGGATGTTTAAAGCTTGCTCGATCTTGGTCCCTTGGGGGCTCACTAAGATGATTCCCCCTCCGTAGGAGTGCTTTCTTGACGCACCATCCACCAACAGCTTCCATTCCACGGAGGGGGGAGATTTATGCTCCCCTACTTCGGTTGTGTAATCAACCATGAAGTCTGCCACCGCTTGGGCCTTGATCGAAGCCCTGGGCACGAACGTGACATTGAACTCACTCAGCTCCAAGGATCACTTCGCCAATCTTCTCAAATTTTCTACCCCCTCCATGACTTTGCGAAGTGGGTGATCAGTTACTACCTTGATCAAATGTGCCTGAAAGTAAGGTCGGAGCCTCCGGGCCACCACCACCAATGCGAAGGCCAACTTTTCCAGAATCGGGTACCGGAGCTCTGCCTTCCTCAGCACTCGGCTGACGTAGTAGATGGGGAACTATTTTCTCCCTTCTTCCTGGATCAGTACTGAGCTTACTGCCTCGGACCCTACCCCCAGGTACAGGGATAGGTCCTCTCCCGGTCTCGGCCCTTGGAGTAGAGGAGTTTGAGTGAGTTGTTCTTTCAAGGCCTGGAAAGCCTCCTCACACTCCGAGGTCCATTCGAATTTTTTGTTTCCCCTCAACACCTTGAAAAAGGGGGCACATTTGTCTCCCACCTTGGAGAGGAACCTACTGAGTCCGGCCAGCTTTCCAGTAAGGCTCTGAACCTCCTTCGAGTTCCTGGGCGATCCCAACTCCATTATTGCTTTGACCTTGTCCGGGTTTGGCTCCACCCTCGCCGGGGTGAGCAGATGACCTAGGAATTTCCCTCGGCTGGCCCCGAAGACACACTTCAAGGGGTTGAGTTTCATCTTATACTTCCGCAAAGTCTTAAAGGTCTCTTCAAGGTCTCGGAGGTGGGATCCAAGGTCCTGACTCTTTACTATGAGGTCGTCGACGTAGACCTCCAAGTTTCTCCCCTTTTGTTCTCGGAAGACCCTATACATCATTCTCTGGTATGTGGCACCTGCATTCTTGAGCCCGAAGGGCATCATCTTATAACAATAAAACCCGTCCCCCGTGATGAAGGAGACATCCTTGATGTCCGGGGGATGCATGCGAATTTGATGATAACCTGAAAAAGCATCTAGAAAAGACATTATAGGGAAACCAATGGCTGAGTCAACCAGCGCGTCGATTCTAGGCAGAGGGTACCAATCCTAGGGGCATGATTTATTAAGCAAGGAAAAGTCGATACACATTCTCCACTTACCTCCCCCCTTCTTCACCATGACCACGTTAGAGACCCAGCCTGGATACTGGATCTCTAATACAAACCCTGCCTGAATGAGCTTACCTACCTCCTCTCGGATGGGTCCTTCCAGCTTGTCTGCTATGGCCCTCCTCTTCTGATAGATGGGACGGGTGCCGGGGTCGAGATTGAGGCGGCGGAAAGCCACATCCACATCGATCTCGGGCGTCTCCGCGGCGCTCCAAGCGAAGACATCAACATTCTCCTGAACGCAGGATAGGATCTGCTTCTGCTCCTCCAGGCCGAGCTCCCCACTGACCCTGACCTTCTCCACTACACCGGCTCGGGTGGTGACTTCGAGTTCCATGACCTCCTCCATGGCCTCCAACCGGGACTGTTCTCCCCAATCTCCCTCCTTCTCTTCGCCACTAGCGAGTGCTTCGACGTCACCCTCCTTTCCTTCTTGCCCGACCACCATCAATTCTTTTGCCCCCCTCCTGGGGCCTGACCCTCTACCTCCTCTTCCTCCATCAGCTCTCCGGACCTCTGCTCCATCTCCTCCTTCTGGCCCTCTCCTCCAAGCCTTGCCAGCTCACCCACCTCCTGGTCCCATTTTTCTTCCTCTCCCATCCAAGAGACGGTGTTGACTGCCGTCACATAGCATTGCCTTTCTACCTTCGGGTCTCCTCTGATTCGGACTTGGACTCCTCCGTCATTGAACTTAAGGCACTGGTGGAATGTGGAGGGGACACAGCGGAATGCGCTGATGAGCGGCCTTCTGAAGATGGCGCTATAGCTGCTGGGAGCATCCACTATGACAAAGCGGCAGTCCCTGGGCTGCCCCCAAGACGACGTGGAGTCTTACTCCCCCTTCTCCTTCTTTTCTCTCCCCGAAGAATCCGAACAACGGACCATCCGAGGCCAACACCCTTCGCGGCTCCACCTCCATCCCATCAAACGCCTTTTTGAAAATGACATTGACCGAACTCCCGTTATCCACCAGGATTCTGGAAATGGTGAAGTTCTCGATCGCTGTCTGAATGACCAACGCATCGCAGAATGGGTCCTCATAACCTGACATGTCCTTCTGGGTGAAGGAAATCTTCTCTGTTGGGGGCGGGGCCAGGGATGTCGAAGCCACACTATGACGGTAGATAGTATGGAGGCTCGCCTTCCGGGTTGCCTCAATCCCTACCCCCCTCCCCCCATGGATCACTCTGATCCCCCCATGGGACCCCAAATCGGCTCGGTCCTCCCACCTTTCCTCCTCCTCCTGAGGCCCAACCTCCTCAATCCTTACCGGTTGCTGTTGTCGCGGCACGGGCACACGAGCCCTTTTTGTCTCTAGGAACTCTGGGCAGGTGGTCGTCGCGTGACCTTCCTCATCATGGAAGTCACAATACGGTAACGTCACCTCTCCCGCCTCGCCCTCCGCCATCCTATTCCTTCTTCTTCTTCTTGCTCCTGCTTCTTCTCTCGCCTCTTCTCTCCTTCCTCTTCCTCCTCTTCTCCGCCTGATTGCCATGGCTTGCTGTGGTGGAGGAGGCATCGGCCTCGGACCCTGCCACCACCCCAACTGATGGGGTCTTCCTTGACCCTCATTGAAGTTACCCCTCCCTGGGGCGTAACCCCTTCCCTGGCCTTGCATTCCTCCTCCATGATGCCTCCACTCCCCCTCCGGGGCCCTGGGCTCTTCCCTTCTCCTCACCTCTTACTGCCTGACCTCCGGCTCACTGAGCTTTGCTAGCCTCTTGGTGAGTTCTGGGTTGGCCTCTTCACTCTCGATTTCCTCCGCCTCCCTCTCCATTAACTCCTCGTAGGAGACGGGGGCCTTCCTCTTCAGAGCCATCTTGAAGAAACTTTCCCTCAGCCCAACCGTGAAGGCGAGCTGGAGTGCAAACCCAGGCATCTCCTCAGTGAGCAGCACTTCTTCCTGGAACCGGTCCGCATAGCGAGCCAACGACTCCTTCGGCTCCTGCTTCACTTTGAAGAGAGACTCGACGTCCTTCTTCCTTTTCTTTGAAGTTGAGAACCGCAACAGAAAACTTCGGCGCAAATCTTCAAAGGCGTAGATCGACCCTGTAGGGAGCTGATGGAACTAGTCCCTGGCCTTTTCTTTAAGGGTGACGGCGAAGAGCCGACACTTGAAAGCATCTGACATCGGCCTGATAGAGACTGAGTCCTCAAAAGACTGGAGATATTGGACAGGGTCATCCCTGCCGTTGTAGTACACCCTGCCCCACTCTCCGAACCCTGCCGGGACAGGTGCAGAAAGTACTAACTCGCAGAAGGGACTTCCCACTTCTACCGCCCTTTCTCGCTCCACATGCCCCCGAGCTCTCTCGCTAGACTCGGGCTAGCGGGGACTGTGCTCGCGAGAACGGTGTTCGCTGGGACCACTCTCATAGTCGCTACATCCCCCGGGCGCATGCTCCCCTGCGCCGCGCTCGCCGGCACAGAGCTCGCCGACACAGAGCTCGTCGGCACAGAGCTCGCCGCGCTGGCAAACAACACTCGCCCCTCCAAGTCTTGAACTGAACTTCCAGCGATTTCCTTTCCGGCCCTCCCCCCGTGGCGTTATCGCCAACAGCTGTTGGGGGAAGGGTCGCCTGAGGTGCTGGGGTCGCGAACTCACTCCGCAGCGCCGCGACCGTCAGCCCGAAAGTGTCAAGCACCTCCCTCCTGAAATCCGCGAACATCCTCGGTGTCACCACCTACGGTGACTCGCTGAACTCCTCGCCTTGATCCTCGCCTCCTGTCATATCTGCTTCTTGGAACTTTCTTGGACCAGCCACGCTCCACGCTCACCACACCAAAATGTTGAAACCAATTTCTCGGCCTTTTGTGGAGCTCGGGGCCCTCACCAAAATAAGGGGCAGCTAGCCCTTACTGATCCCTCGGAGAAGGTAGACTGAAGGCTAGAAAAATGACTAAGACCTTAGTAACAGCGAGGAGGTCCCTCCACTAACCCGGAAGATCGTTGAGCGCTTCCCCTCCCAAGCCAAAGCTGAGACTTGGGAACCTTGGAGAGCTCGGGAAATGCTAACCAAAGAAAGCCTGAGGAGAGAGAAGCTGAAGTGAAGTCCTCTCCAAAGGTGCCATTGAGGTCTTATTTATAGGTTTTCGGGTCTGGCCTGCAAATAGCAGGATTCCACCTTTTGATCTTACTATCCGCACCCCAAATGGGTCTGCTAACAGCCAAACCCCGCTGTTTGGAGAGGCTAAAGGCAGACCACTGAGGGTAAAAGGGTAATTTGGCCCTATCAACCTATGGGTATGAAACTACGAGAGCATTACTGCCGAAGCTCTCGCAGGCCTTCTCGCGAGTCCCGCTGGTGATGCCTCTCCTAGGCGATCGCCCTGCGAAGACCTCGCTGACCCATTCTGGCGGTATCTGTCGAGGTCCGGTCTCGCGAGCCTTCCTGCGAGACCGCCTCCTGACTTCGTCGAGCTCAACACACCTTTCGTCGAACGCAGGGCACTTCGCCGATCACAGACCAGCTCGACGAAATACAGAACGCCAAGTTATTCGCTGACCGCTGAGATGGGCTGTTCGTCGACCGCTACTATAGAACATATTTTGTTCGTCGGGCGTCGTCCGACGAATGCCGAGCTCCGTTCGACATTTGTCGAACGCAGAATTGAGCTCGCTGGACGCTGAGGCTCTAAACTCGCGAGCCCTCCTGCGAGATCGCCTACTAACTTTGCCGCGCACTGAACACATTTCACTGAATACCTCTTTACTGAACAAAGGTCTCTTCTGCCAGCGGCCTGCGAGGTATTGGTTTGTCTGCCTTCGCTTGGCCCAGTCTCTTGGAGATATCTGCCGAGGTCTGGATTTCGCGACTCCTCTTGCGAGACCGTACCTTTGGCTTTAATGAGTGTAGAACACTTCGTCTACTTCTGATGATTTCGCCGAACAGGGGTGAGCTCGACGAAGTTAGGTGAGCTCGACGAACACGGGAGAGTTCGTCGAATGCAGTACTCTCTTCATCGAACTCAGATAACTTCCTCAAACTGCCTGCGGGCGTTTATCTCGCCGACCCTTCTCACTCGCCTCTCAGTGAGCCCTTCGAGAGAGGCTTCTCCAAGGTCTCTCTCGCGAGGTCTTTGGCCCTAAGGACTGGAACCTCTTATTACTTCTTTCATCCCGTTGCCTTCTTAAAACGTGCCTCCTCGCCTGGAGAATATCGGGGTTGTACAGGGAGGATTATGAAGAAATGTTTAGCCCCGTTCCAAGATGACTTCGGTCTGGGTGGTGATCGCATTGACAGCTTGCCAAGGGTGGAAGATTTTGCAACTCGACTAGAAGAACGCTTTCTTATATGGTGAGATTGACAAGGATATCTTCATGGATCAGCCACCTGGTTATGTATCCGAAGAGCACCCAAGATATGTTTGTAAGCTCAAGAAGTCTCTTTACGGCTTGAAGCAAGCGCCTCGGGCGTGGTACGGGAAGATCGCAAAATACCTCCAATTTTGTGGATATTTTTCTTCTGATTCAAATTCAAGCTTATTCGTAAAGAAGATGGGGGAGCTTCAGGTCTTGGTGCTGCTGTACGTGGACAATATGATCGTCACAGGGAATTCTGAAGTGGAGGTAGCTAGGCTTCGTGCTGAGCTAGCTATTAGATTCGAGATGAAGGATTTGGGCGAGCTCCACCATTTCCTTAGGGTCGAAGTGGAGAGGAAAGAGAGCGGTATGCTTGTTTCTCAAAAGGGCTATGCAGATCGGATCGTGAAGCGATTCAGCATGGAAGGGGGGAAGAGCAGCTCTACTCCACTGGAGGTTGGAGTTCATCTTCCGAGAGATGAAGGGAAGGTTCTTACCGATCCTTTGGTGTTCCGGGCTTTGGTCGGAAGCTTGATATACTTGACGATCACGAGGCGAGGTATTGCTTATGCAGTTGGCAGGGTGAGTCGGTGTATGGCAGAGCCTCGGAAACCTCATCTTGTGGCGGCTAGGAGTATATTGAAGTATGTCAAATCCACCTCGGATTTGGGTCTCTTCTACGGGAGAGATTCGGGCTTTTGCTTGCACGGGTACATGGATGCTAATTATGGAGAAGATTCAGATCATCGTAGATCGACATCTGGATATGTGTTTATGACAGGCTCTACAGCTATATCATCGTGCAGCAAGAAGCAGGATTCTGTGTCTGTCTCTACCACAGAAGCGGAGTACAAAGCGTCGGCATTGGCGGCTCAGGAAGCCATCTGGCTTAGGAGGCTTGTGGAGGACATTCATAGGGAGGTGCGAGGTCCTACTATGCTACGTGGTGACAACGAGAGTGCTCTCAAACTGGTGAACAATCCAGTTTGTCATGGGCGTATGAAGCACATAGAGATTCATCATCATTTCATTCGTGAGAAGGTGTTGGAGGGATCTCTGATTGTGGAGCATGTGTAAAGCAAGGAGAACGTTGCTCACATATTTACTAAGCCGCTGGCGAAGGGACCATTTGGTCGGTTGCAGAGTTTGCTTGTGCTGACTTCCACTTCCCACTTCAAGGGGGAGTGTTAAATTTTTGAAGTGGAAGTGGAGTTGAGCTGGGCGGTCTGCGGATTGGAGACCGCAGAGACCGCGCAGTCTGCGCTTGTTCTCTGGTCGGTTGTGTCTCAGGCGAGTTGTTCTGGGCGGTCTGATCTGGGAGACCGTTTTCTGTCCGGGCGGCTTGCGCGGGTTGGTCTGGCGACTTGTCCTAAGTCGGCCAGATATTCTTGGTCTGCTTTCTTTGGAAGAAGACCGGGCGCTCTGTCTTGTTGAGACCGCGGTGACCGAGCGGTTTGGTTGTAACCGCAAGGTTTAATAAAGAGCTGAGAGCTATGCTGAGCTCGGGCGGTCTGCTTTGTGAGACCGCTCGCGATCTGATGGGGGGTTATTGTATCCCAGTTTGTGCGGTGACGACATCCATCTGTTCGCCTATAAATAGGGGTGCAGGGCCCGTCATTAATAATGAGAACTGTAAGAAAAAGTTGGCTTGATTGTGGCGGTCTCAATTTGAGGTCGCGCGGTTTGAGATTTTGTCTGACCGGTTTGTGTGTTCGCAGGTTAGCGGCTAGCAACTCGCAGTCAGCTCGTCTCCTTTCTTCCAGCTTTGAATAAACCAGTCCGGGCTGACTGTGTTTAGGTGTTCTTGATCTGGTGCAGCAAACTCAGTTGATCAGGCGGTCATAAGTGACCAGGCAGTCTTGGGTTGCGGTCTGTTGCAGATAGCAGTTTCCTTGTTCAGATTTCGCGGGTTCTTCTGTGATCAAGACCGTGCGGTCTGGGCGATCAAGAAGTGCGGACTGTGTTTGTTTTCAGTAGAGGAATAAAGCAGCAGGTTGGTGGTCTGTGGTTGCGGTCTGGCACGGGAGGCTTGTACTCTGTTCGCGCGGTCTCAGCGGCTTCCGCTGACTTGTCTGTTCGCACGGTCTGGCGGTCTCAAGTCATCAGGTCGCTGCAGTTTGTTTTACCTGTATTTTGTGCTTCTCTCCTCCGTGATTCTTATGAATCATGTCTCTCCATGTATACCTCGCTTTGTAAAGAGATAGTTAATACCATAGTACTATTCAGTCTTCTCATTGTCATTGTTGTGCAACACTTGTGAAAGGTTTTGTGAAGTGTGTTCCGCATTTTTTCACTTCATCTCCGGACCTCAACTTTTTTTAACAATTCTGGCTTTCCAAAATGTAAACTTATTTAGATTACAGATTTGTGGTCTTGTGGATGCATAGTCCTTAGAACTCATTTTTTCTGAAAATAATTTTAAAATATAAAATTTGAGTGAGAGGATCTTTTGATCAAGGCGTTAACCTTTTTATGATCAATCTAACTATGATACCAATTGAAAGTGCACAGTGAGTACTCTGAGTATTCTCTAGAGGGGGGGGGGGGGGTGAATAGAGTTGTAAAACTTCTTCACTAACAGATGTGCAAAATACTATTACTTCTAATAACTATGTATTCAAGTTTCCAAGACAGAATAAAACAATCACAGATTGCAGAAAGAAAGTAAAGGGACAACACTGAAAATCACAGCCAAATGAGACAAGAGCTATAGTGATTCCCCAAAATATGGGCCACTCTTCTACCACCTTAGTAGGAAAACACTATCCAGTGCCTGAGTCTTTTGATAAGGAGGCTCTTAGAACAACTGAGTCTTTTGATAAAGAGGCTCTTAGAACCAACCACTGAGTCTTTTGATAAGGAGACTGTTAGAACCACTGAGTCTTTTGGTAAGGAGACTCTTAGAACCACACTAGATTTTTTGGTAAGGAGATCTTGAACCAACTGAATCCTTTGGAGAGGAATTTTTAGGACTCCTTACTCAGATTACAATAAGAAAAGAAAGATTAATAGAGAGAAGAAGAAATGAAGAAGATGTTCTTCTGGTTGAACCCTCCTTCAGCAATCACTGAGGATTTTGACACTTAGTATTTATTGATGGATCACTATTTCAGTAGATGAGTCCTTGCTGAGTGAGAGAGATGCAAGGACTATTCAAGCTTTGATCCACAGAATCTCTGTCTTTTAGTAGACTTCTTTCTATAAGAGAAGAGGAAGATGAAGAAGCCTTTTTGTGATTAATGTACAAAGAGTTCTTGTCCTGTCTAGGAGAGATACTCTGGAAAGAAGAAGATTGAAGAATAATAGAAAAATGTTGTATTGCCAACCTTTCTAAGTCCCCTTATTCTTCTGTCAAAATAGAATTTGAATTCCTTTCCTCTTCTGATGTATCCTTAATAGGAATATCCAAGGAATAATAATATCCTCTGTTGGAAAAAATACCCTTTGATTTATCTTACAAATTATATACAAGTGATTTCATTATCTAGGATTAATTACCCATGTTGTATAAAGAGGGTAATTTTGTCATTAGATGTCC
This sequence comes from Dactylorhiza incarnata, assembly GCA_033032865.1. Taxonomy (NCBI): domain Eukaryota; kingdom Viridiplantae; phylum Streptophyta; class Magnoliopsida; order Asparagales; family Orchidaceae; genus Dactylorhiza; species Dactylorhiza incarnata. The sequence continues at coordinate 5,649,988 of JAWHQI010000013.1, forward strand.
TAGGATGTCACACTCTAATTAGGGTATCAAAGACCAGTCCAAAAAGACTCCAAAATTCAATTGAGTTAAATCTGCGTCGAATAGAAGTTGATGCATCTTTGATTGTAAGTCGAAGTAACATCGAATAAAAGAAAGAATACCTCAGACTGGAGTCGATGTATAAGTTGAAGTGAACGCAATGTCGAGATGTACTCGATGCAGAAGACAGATTCAGTCGAAGCAGATTTTGAAGTCGACGCAACTTGGACTTACATTTGATGCAGAAGGAAGTGCTCTCAATTCAGGATTTCATCTTGACGGATAAGTTGATAAGTATTCGACGTAACATCGAATGTAGAGTCTAGTTCTAAACTAAGGAGGATTTTGTTGCAGCTTCTAATAGAACTCAGAGGTGCATCAATAAGAAGACAAATGTATTCGACGCTACATCGAATACAGACAGAATTAGAATATCTTCTTTATTCTTTTCCAAAGATGATTAATAGATTATACATGGAATTGATTGGATCTGTAACAAGTCGATTATATCCAAGAATGTAAAGAAAGTCTCCAGAGACACAAGAAAGCTTTTTCTGGAAGATATTCAAATAGAGATTGACAGACAAACAACAAAATAGAAGGAAGATATTATTATTCATTGGACATTCCTATTAAGGATACAACATAAGAGGAAAGGAATTAAAATTCTATTTTGACAGAAGAATAAGGGAAATTAGGAAGATTGACAACAAAGAAATTCTATCATTCTCTAGTTCTCATCTTCTTGAATTTGTCTCTCTCTCTTAGACAGGACAAGAATTCTCCGTACAGATACATTCAAGGATTCTTCATTTTCTTCTCTCACAGCAAGAAGCCAACAAAAAGATAAAGATTTTTGTGAATCAAAGATAAAACAGTCATTGCATCTCTCTCTCAACAAGGACTCATTTACTGGAATATAGATCTGTCAACAACACTAAGTGCCTGAATCCTCAGTGATTGTTGAAGGAGGATTCAACTAGAAGAACATCTTCTTCATTTCTTCTTTTTTATTTACTCATTCTGTTTCCTATTGTAATCTGAGTAAAGAGTCCTAAGAATCCCTCTCCAAAGGATTCAGTTGGTTCAAGATCTCCTTACCAAAAGATCTAGTGTGGTTTTAAGAGTCTTCTTACCAAAAGACTCAGTGGTTTTTAGATTCTCATTATCAAAAGACTCAATGGTTGGTTCTAAAAGTCTCCTTATCAAAAGACTTAGTCGTTCTAAGAGTCTCCTTATCAAAAGACTCGGGCACTGGATAGTGTATTCCTACCAAGGTGGTAGAAGAATCGATGTACCCATATTTTGGGGAACCATTATAACTCTTGTATTATTTGGTTGTGATTTTCTGTGTAGTCCCTTTATTTAATTTCTGCTATCTGTGTTTGTTTTATTCTATGTTGGAAAGCTGAATGCATAATTATTAGAAGTTTTATTGTTTTGCATATCTGTTAGTAAAAAGGTTTATAACTCTATTCACCCCCCCTCTAGAGAATACTCAGAGGACTCACTGTGCACTTTCAATTGGTATCAGAGGGAGATTGATCATAAAAAGGTTAATACCTTGATCAAAAGATTCTCTCACTAAAATTTTATATTTTAAAATAATTTTCACAAAATGAGTTCTAAGGACTACGCATCCACCAGACCACCAATGTATAATCTAAATAATTTTACACTCTGGAAAGCCAGAATACAACTTTACATGAACTCCATTGATGAAGAGATTTTTGATGTTATTGTTTCAGGTCCCCAGTCCCAGTCAGAAAAGATGCAAGTGGGACTGTGACTCAAGAAGATGTCCCTAGATTAGAGTGTACTAATGCTGAAAAGAAGCTGAAGGCATATGATGCCAAGACAATGAATATTCTGGTGTCAACTATGTCAGATGACATATTCAAGAAGGTAGCTGACTGAAGAGATCTGGGAATTCTTGACCAGATTTGTTGATGGTAGCTCAGTGAAAGGAAGGACAGAAAGTCTCTTCTCATATCCTAATATGAGAACTTTCAAAAGAAAGCTGAAGAAAATGTTGCTGAGATGTATGATAGATTCAACATCATTGTAAATGTGCTTAGGGGGATGGACAAGGAGATTTGTCTAACTGAAATAAATGATAAGCTCCTCATTTGCTTCCCAAGCACATGGGACTCAAGGATTTGGGCCATCAGAGAGTCTAGATATCATTGGGAAATCACCACAGATGCTCTACTAGACAAGCTCAAATCCTAAGAGCTTTCTACTGAATAGCAGAGCTGAGACAGAAGCCAAGGAGCAGGTCTCAGCTCCTAAAGAAAGGATGATTGCTCTGAAAGCTGCTGAAGGAGAGCCTTCCTCTTCTAAAGAAGAGATGTTCAATCTCTTAGCTAAAAGATTCAGAAGATGGGTCAAATCTGAAGACTCTAGAAGGAAGGAAAGAAGCTCATGCAAACCCAGATTTGACAAGACTCCAAAGCATGAGATAATCTGCTTTGCATACAGAAAGCCAGTGCACATTGCCCGTGAATGTCCTGAAGAACAAATGGACAGAAGCAGCAATAAGGAGCAGAAGAAAAGTCCTTATTGAAGGAAAAGAAGAAGGGAAGTGGTTTCATAGCTGAAACCTGGAGTGACACAGAATCTGAGTCAAGCTCCTCTTCATCTGACAGTGATGAAGAAGGTGCTACTGAAGAAGCCTGTCTAATGGCCTTAGAAGACTCAACTAAAGAAGATCAGGTATCATTATTTGTAGATTTTGTCTTTCTTCAGAAGATTTCAAAACCTGCTTTAAAGAATTTTGTCAAGATTATATTAATCTTCAAAAAGAAACTGAAAAAGTTAAGGAAGAACTAGAAGAACGTAAGAAAGAGAATCTATATTCTATTAATTACGACTTGAGAAATCAACTATATAAAAAGGAAATAGAAATAGATAAATTAACCAATGCAAATTCAAACTTAAAAGAAAAGCTTACAAAGACAAAAGCCTTTGAAGATTCTCTAAATGGGAGAAGTCAAAAAATAAACGAAATCTCAGATAATGTCATTAAGAGGTTCAGATATCTTGGATTAGGAGCAGATCCTGCAGTTAGTAATGCAATTTCTAACAAACCTACATGGTAAAAACCAGTAGCATTTGTTAAATCTAGTAAGAGTCAATTGAATCAATGCATTGAAACTTGTGAAGAATTGCATAATCATCCTGAAAAAATTACAATATTTAATAGGGTGAACATAAATAATCAATAAGGAAAACTAGGTAAAAATTCTTTAGAAAATACATAAACAACAATCATCCTGATAATCTCACTATATTTAATAAAGTGAATCTTAATAATGAGAAGAACACTATAGGCAAGAACAATTCAGAGAAACCAATGAACCACAATCAAAAGACTAAAATCAAAAGAAAAATCATTAGGCATTCTACAGATCTACTGTATAAAGATGAATTCTATGCTAACTACAAGTATCAAGATAAAAAATATTGGTCTAATAGACCTATTTTCTGTCATCCAAAAGGGAATCATGAAAGACCACTTTACTTTTTCATATCACCCTATAATGGTAAAATCAAAGGGCCCAAGGTAACCTGGGTACCCTCTAATGTTTGAATTACATGTGCAGGAAAACTTAGGGTCCCTTCCTCAGAGATATTGTAGGGAAAGGGAAAAACTAACTCTTCAACATGGAACTTCAAATAATCAAAAGGGAGTGACTTCTTTTCTAAAAACTCTTGATGTTGCATTCTAATTCATACATATAATCTTACAAATGCTAATTTCAATAAACACTATTGCAGGAAAAAATAGCAAAAATTTCCTAAAGAAATACAACTGTAGATTCAGTGTTACGTCGAATAGAATTTGGCGCACCGTCGAGTTCTACTCGACGTTAGCTCCGAGAGCCTCCTGAGATAGATAATTCGAAGAGCATTCGACACAACGTCAAATACATATCGACGCATGCGTCAATTTAATAATTGTTGTATAATTTTGAAGTCACGTCGATTACAAATCAATGCAAAGTCGACATGCCAAGCGTGCGTAGTTTTGCTTCTAGAAGCTACTTCGATACATTTTGGCCCGCTGAATTTACTCCTTTTTGACGTTTCTTCGAAGACAACCCTAAGTTATGACGAATCGTCTTCTTTTAAGCAACTAAGTCGTTAGATCATATTACGCTTTTGAATTTTCTATCTCTTGCTTTCTTGCTCTCCAGCTCTCTTGCGTTCTTGCTCTTGCTTCTTTCTCTCTTTCTTGTTTCTCTTCTGCAGGTACTACAGAATTAATAGCTCCTCCTAAAGTTAATTCTGGATTTGATGTGGATATATAATCTTTCAATGCTGCTTCTGACAATTACAAGGGAATTCTCAGGTTATTTCAAACTGCCGAGATGACGAACTTAATTTCAACAAGATGCAAAATATATGATATGGAATTAACAGAATTAAAAGATAACATCCATATTGGAGATGATGGATCCCTCTATGGAAGAATCACAAGCAACAACAATTAATATCACAGAGGAGATGTTGAGACTCACATTTGATCTACCAGAAGGTGAGGACTCGGATGAACTGACAGGGGCAGAGATCAGCAATGTACTACAGATAATGAAGTTCAACAGAGAGAAGGCAATTAATTTGAAGAATAATGATGTTTCAGAGGAATATAGGTTCCTGGCTGATATTGTATGGAAAGTCTTACTGTGTAAGATTTCTGCACATGATGCGATTTCCAATCAACAACTGCAAATTATGGGAATACTGGTCCTTAATAAAAGAATCCATTATGGGAGGTGCCTCCTGAAGATGATTAGTCATAAGTTTGCTCATAAGGAAAATGCATACATGAGAATAATGAGTCAAGTCCTGCTTCATCATTACCCAATGGTATGAAAATCAAAAGGAGTGCCCATTCCTCCTAGAAAAAGAATTAATATAGGTATTTTCGCCAAATGGACCAGACAAATTTTGAAGCCTGGTCAAGCTGCACCCTCTCCTCCTCCTTCTCCATCTCAAGACCCTATAACAGTACTACCAGACATAACAGAAGTACCTGCATTAAGGACCACTACTTAACAACAACCACAATCTACCACAACTCTAGATACAATCTTCACCCCTCCTGTAGAAAACCTCACAGTCATACCTCCTATTTCTCTAGACCATCCACAATCACCTCCATAAATTAACCAATCTTCTACACCTATTGATACACCCTCTACATCCCATCCTACCCACTTCTTTGATTTAGATCAAGCAATCTTTAAAGCAGTGGGGCTGGCCACTGGGACTTTTACTAATCTACTACTTACTCAAGCAAGAAAGTTCAAGAAAAAATACTCTCAGATAGAGAAAGAATAGAAAGATTCATAGGAATCTTTTTAGTCGATCAAGTAGCTGATATCTTCCTCCAAGGTTTTAAAGGCTTTCTTAACCTCACTGGCCAGTAAGGTTCAGAAGGGGGAGAATGTTGAAGAAAAAGGAGGAAGTGCTTGATCAAAATCAGGAAATGATTGCCCAAGAAGAGGAGTTTGGGGCAGATCTGGAGATACCAACACAAATCCAGGGGGAGCTGCATGCATTAACTAGGGGGAGCCCCTCACCAATGAACAGATCTCAGAAGATGAATAACTATTAGAAGAAGTCACAAACATTGCTAAAGAGGCTGCCCAGATAACTCAAGATGCTGCACTAATTCAGGGGGAGTTTCACAAAGAAGATGACAAAGAAGATGACAAAGAAGATGACAAGGTTGCTGAAAAGGAGATGAGCCCCGGGTGTTTCCACCTAGAAAAGTGACACTACAGGTTTTCTCAAGGAAGAGTAAAAACCCTCCAAAAGAATAGTATTATACATGTAATCAGTAAAAGAACAATTTCTATTATAACACCATGAGGATATAGTTATGGGAAACAATCTGATCAATTGGAAGTTTATCATATGGTCTATACTTCTATTCAATGTCATTTTGGTTTATTGTATATTTGTTTGTACTCAATATTATTTATCAGTATGATTGAAATCACTTAGACTATTTGTAAAAGTTCCTAAGATAAATAGGGGGAGATTGTTAGGAAAACACCCTTTGATTTATTTTACAAATTATATACAAGTAATTTCATTTTCTAGGATTAATTACCCATGTTATATAGAGAGGGTAATTTGGTCATTAGATATCCTTGGATGTCACACTCTAATTAGGGTGTCAAAGACCAATCCAAAAAGAGTAAAAAATTCAGTTGATTTAAATCTGCGTCGAATAGAAGTCGACGCAGCTTTGACTGCAAGTCAAAGTAACTTCGAATAGAAATAAGAATAACTCAGACTGAAGTCGATGTATGTGTTGAATTCGATGCAACGTCAAGATGTACTCGACACAAAAGATAGAGTCAGTCGAAGCAGATTTTGAAGTCGACGCAACTTGGACTTACATTCAACGCAGAAGGAAGAGCTCTGAGTTTAAGATTTCATCTCGACGGATATGTGATGCGTATTCGGCAAGTGAACCAGTCGCTGTCAAGTAATAAATTTGAGAATCGCTTCCCCGAATATCATCTCTCAAGGAATGCAGGTTCTGGTGAACGAAACGCGTGGTGAATCGATTGTTACACGAGCGAATAAAGTAAAAAACAAGGGCATTGTGATTTGGTTCCTAAGCTAATGCGGAAAAGAGAGATGCGGGTCAAAACTCCGCTTCACAAGGTGGGATGGATGCAACGGCCGCGATGCCGTGCTTCGGGAGGCGCGTGGAAGGAAAGTAACTGTGATGGGTGAGGGTCGCACACACCTCTTCTCCAAGCATCACCACTAGTAATTGCTAGGGCTTCACACACAACGAACTCAGAAAATCACAACAAGGAAAATGCTATTCTCACACCACCGCATCATTGCACATGAACATCATAAAAGATCTATGACATTAAGCTAATCAATAGTTCATTACAACAACACTAAGAAAACACAAGCATCAAGTTTAGAGAGGACCAATAGGAAGATGTCACCGCATCTTGGGTTCTCGGCCGGAATGAGAGGTTGTCGGGCTCTCTTCGGGCTCGGCCCTCAGATGGTGTGCGGACTCGATGGAGGCTATCACCGCTCCAATGACCTACAACACTTCTGTGGCTTCCCACGATGAGGAATGCTTGAACACTTGGTGGAGAATGCTTGCTAACGCTCCCGAATGGAAGAATGGTGGTGGAAATTGCCGGAAAATGGTCTCCTTGGTGGTGGAGGTGAAGGAGAATCCTTCAGACCTCAGAAACGGCGGGAAGGACATGATTTCCCGCTCCCACGGAGAGCTCTCTCGTTGACTGCGGCTTATCCTGCTTTATATACTAAACAGGCAGAAAAATGGTCACGCATGGTCGAACGCACGACCGTGCGTGAACCGTGCGTTATTAAATGATAAATTCAGACTTGAGGGAGACGCTGCGCCGCCCGTGCGTTTTACTCACCCACGGGAAAATACGCCCGTGCGTAAAAATGCACGGGTAAATTCAGAATGACTAAAAACAGGAGGAAATAGGCCGACCGTGCGTTTTACTCACACACGGGCAAATCCGCCCGTGCGTAAAAACGCATGGGTAAACTCAGATTGTCCGTTTTCTACCCAGATACAGACGCACGATCGCAACCGTCCGTGCATCAAGGAAACGCACGACCGTGCGATATGCACAGACATAAATTTTGGGAGAAAATGGGACGATCCGGCCACCTGCACATAAGACATACCAGCTGGGAATACACCTCCAGCACCAAATAAACATAGAAAAAGGATTGGGGAGCACCATGTGCTTACCCCCAATAACAAGAAGCGCAAATGCACACCGAAAAGGGCCTAAGAGTGCACCTAGCAGGGAATAAGAAATATGGTCGTAAACATACCTAAAGTGTGGTGCATCGACTAGAAATACGGCCCAGATGAGTCGATAAATGTGTATATAAATGGGACTCATCATACCCCCAGACTTAACCATTTGCACGTCTCGGGCAAACTACTCCGCTCTCCTATCGGAACAATTGGATGTTAGAGTATGATTGAGTGGTGGAGACTCATGCGAAGTCGCATGCTCACCGGCGTAGAAATACATTAGAATAGAATTTAACTCAAAATTATATTTAACTATTTCTAAAATAGTAATTTGAAATCTAATTTACTTGGATGGTGAATCCCGGTGAATCTTTCGGTCACGCACAAGGGAAAATAGCGTGACTAATGAGTAGAATATTGCTCGAATCAAAGCTCGGGACAATCTCCTAAGAAATCCATCAAAGTCGGTGTCCATAGGCTTGCACGTTCGCACTCTCTCTACTGCATGAGACGACTCGTATCTAAAATCAATAGGACTTATGGGTTAGGATTGGGCTTAGGTTGAGTTTAGGCTAGATAAGTAGAAGGACGATAGGAATCGCACTCAACATAACCTGAGCACTCAAGAGAATAAGAATCACCAAGACAACACTTTCAAGAACTACACAACACCCCCAGACTTCAACTGAATACTAGGTGTGTGCTAAGCCAATCATACTTTGTCTCTGTCGAGAGAATGTAATTGAAAGTTCGTTTTGAACAATTTTTCTTCTTTTTCTCTTTTTTTTTCTCGACAGAATTTCTTTTGTAGGCGCACTAAAAACTTCTCCTTCAGCTTTTTCAAAGCTATCATACAACACGGAGATGACACCAAACATGATAGATATATAAATTTCTTTCAGCTTATTTTTTGGTGCGAAAATGGGCTTGGCCGTATGGCTTTGGTGACATTTTGGTGGAGCTAAACAAGGAGGAAAGGTAGGCTCAAGTGGGCTTGCAAAGGTGATTACATTGGTAAGGATTTCAAAAGCACAAACGGATCATGAAATGGCCTATATCACACTTTATAACGAGTACTTCAACGCAATCGTTTCAAGAGTCACCTAGTGCAAGTTCTAGCCACCGAGAAAGGTTGTCCTTCCTTCCGACCCTAGTAATAAGCTACTACTAGTCCAGCTACACTCGACCCTATGCTACTGTTGGATTCACCGGATTCACCACTAAGTAAAATAAATTGCAGCAACTATAATAGAAATACTTAAATTACAACATTGAATTTTATTCTACTCTAATTGAATTTCTAGGCGTGACGGGAGCACTCGACTAGAGCACTACTCGAGTCGACATTTTTCTCCACCCTTCACTCCTACACTAACAATCCAATTCTTACGAGCGGGGAACCTCACAGCAATACCCAATAAGCACGCGTGATCAAGTGCACGTGTACTAGGTGCAAGTGTACGCAGTGTGCACAATACAATTGAAAATTCCTAACTCAGCACATTCTAACATGCTATGCAAAGTGTGTGCACGTGCATAGCTCGATCCCTCCCCCAGACTTGATCAAAACTAAATAAAATAGGGAATTCTGGAATAAGGAGAATACGGGTAGAGTGGACCTATGCTCATAAATGAGCATGCCAGAAGTGCGGTAATTCCCTTTTTTTTTTAATTATCTCCTTCCTCATCCACCACGCGAGAGCTTTAACCTGTGATGTTAGCAAACAGAAAAATAACAGAACTAAAAGAAATAGACTAAGCAAAGGGAACCGGGTGGTTCCCATGGGTTGTCTCCCAAGAAGCCCTTTTGTTTAACGTCCTTAAGGTGGACTAAATACCTGTATTAAAGCATAGTTCATAAAGTCTAGGAATAAGCAAAAACTAATAAATCCTAATTATTATTACAAGCTCAAAACAAATCAGCTATAAGCTGATTTGAAGTGGTAACAACTGATGAAAGAAAAAGGTCCGGGGACGTGGAAGTAGGGGTGGAAATTAAGTAGGATGCTCAGCCTCCAACCCTAAATCTCCTCCTTTTTCGCTCTCTTCTTCTCCTCCAGTATTATGTCTTCAAAGAAGAACCGATTGCCCCTTGTAACCAATCCTCAAAGGGAAGCACCAATGATGATGAGGAAATAAGATGTTTCTTCACAGTCCTTCCTCATCCCGCCAGGCTTTCGGCTCCTCCATGCATAAGGTCTGGTCAACCGGAGGAGGGTCATCCTGCATCCTTGTACATAACGAAAGGGGGTCAGGAAATAAATTGGAAGAAAAACTAAAAGAAATCTCATCTGAGGGGATAATCCCGACTTCATCCCCCGTAGGGTGTGGCAATGACAAACTAATGATATCATCAAAGATTTCACTTGACTCAACAGCACACGCAATGGCCTCCTCTATAACTTGGACTTCTTCGCTCTGGACCAAAATGGTTGCTTCAGCACACTCGAGACTGTCCGCCTCCATGAGAGTGGGCACGACACTGCTCAGGTCTGCACCATCCTGCAACTTGGTCTCAACAATAGCATCATAAATAGATGTAGTTTTGTGCATAGTGGGAGAAAACGTGCTACTTGAGAGTTCGGGCTCACTCTCCACACAAGGGCACAAATCCATGCAAAGTGGTATATGAACCGAAGAGGTATGGGGAGTCGCATCAGAAACAGAGTCTTGAGGGACACTAATGCACGTGTCGATTCCAGAGACTTCAAAGAGTGAAGGTGGAAGTGACACGTAGCTAGAGGAAGAGGCTGTGCTCGCAGAAACCGAAGATGGGATGATCCGGATATCCGGCTCATAATCATCCTCCAATTGTCGAAGGTAATCAGCACAGTCCTTCAAGGCATGCTCTCTACTTTTGCAAAATAAACACTGCTTCAACAGCTTCACCGACACCCAAGGTGCGGCAGCCGCATAAAAGTGCGACAACAGAGGTGCAGTAGAGTTGCTAAAAGATTTATGGGCTCCGTACAATTTCTGAACGACACCATACTCTTCGGGACACCTATCACTAGCATGGGATGTGTCCCCATACCAACGACATCGGATATTCAAATGCGCCCACATGACACAGAAGAAGAAAATAGCGTACTAAAGAATAAATTAAAGAAAAGAAAAGACTCAATCGAAAACAATCGATTCACAACCAACATCTCATCACGCCTGCATTCCCCGACAACGACGCCAAAAACTTGATGCGTATTCGGCAAGTGCACCGGTCGCTGTCAAGTAATAAATTTGGGAATCGCTTCCTCGAATATTGTCTCTCAAATAATGTAGGTTTTGGTGGACGAAACGCGTGGTGAATCGATTGTTACACGAGCGAATAAAGTAAAAACAAGGGCATTGTGATTTGGTTCCTAAGCTAATGCGGAAAAGAGAGATGCGGGTCAAAACTTCGCTTCGCAAGGTGGGATGGATGCAACGGCTGTGATGTCGTGCTTCGGGAGGCGCGTGGATGGAAAGTAACTGTGACGGGTGAGGGTCGCACACACCTCTTCTCCAAGCATCACCACTAGCAATTGCTAGGGCTTCACACACAACGAACTCAAAAAATCACAACAAGGAAAATGCTATTCTCACACCACCGCATCATTGCAAATGAACATCATAAAAGATATATGACATTAAGCTAATCAATAGTTCCTTACAACAACACAAAGAAAACACAAGCATCAAGTTTAGAGAGGACCAATAGGAAGATGTCACCACATCTTGGGTTCTCGGCCGGAATGAGAGGTTGTCGGGCTCTCTCTGGGCTCGGCCCTCAGATGGTGTGCGGACTCGATGGAGGCAGTCACCGCTCCAATGACCTACAACACTTCTATGGCTTCCCACGACGAGGAATGCTTGAACACTTGGTGGAGAATGCTTGCTAACGCTCCCGAATGGAAGAATGGTGGTGGAAATCGCCGGAAAATGGTCTCCTTGGTGGTGGAGGTGAAGGAGAAGCCTTCAGACCTCAGAAACGGCGGGAAGGACCTGATTTCCCGCTCCCACAGAGAGCTCTCTCGTTGACTGCGGCTTATCCTGCTTTATATACTCAGAGCTCTTTCCTTCTGCGTTGAAGGTAAGTCCAAGTTGCATCGACTTCAAAATCTGCTTCGATTGACTCTATCTTCTACGTCGAGTACATCTCGACGTTGCATTGACTTCAACGTATACATTGACTTTAGTCTGAGTTATTCTTACTTCTATTCGAAGTTACTTCAACTTCTAGTCGAAGTTGCGTCGACTTGTATTCGACGCAGGTTTAACTCAACTAAATTTTTCACTCTTTTGGACTGGTCTTTGACACCCTAATTAGAGTGTGACATCCTAGGACATCAAATAACCAAATTACCCTCTCTATACAACATGGGTAATTAATCCTAGTTGATGAAATCAGTTCTATATAATTTTTAAGATAAATCAAAGGGTGTTTTTCCCAACAATAACTCCAACCCACCGTGTTCCACGTGAGATCGATACTAGGGGGTAACTCCTCATTTTATATTACTTGTAAGACTGATGCACTTGTCGAGTTCGCATCAAGTTTTTGGCACCATTGTTGGGGAACACGACACATGTGAGTTTCTGGAGAGAGAGTTGAGAGAAAGAAATTCTTCGAGTTGTATACAACATCCTCTTTATTTTTTTGTTGTTTTCCTTGCTTTTAATTTGAAATACCTTTTTTTTTAATTTTATTTCTTCCTAATCTATTTCAAAGTTCTTAGAACAGGTTATCCGTGTTCGATATAGTAGTGCAGTTCTATTTTTGCAAAGAAATTTTATTTTTATATCCACTTCCGATCCAAAATGAACACAAATGTTAAATGCCATTGGTGCGGATCCTTTAGGCATATCTTCGAGCAATGTATTGTGGGAAGTATTGAGCATAAAGCAATGTGTGCACTAGAGGGGAGACCTGATCATAGGCCTATTAATTTAGAATGTTTCATTCGTGCATCTGCCTATAACACTTCATATCATTATGCAACCGACTTGCCCCACAATAAATAGTTTCTCGACCTTATGAATCGACTCCTTGGACATTGAGAAGTAATGCTAAGAAGTGCTTGTTTGGTCAAAGTATAGATCACGCATTGAAGGATTGCTCACTTATAAAAGAAAAATTGAGGAAGATGAAGAACCAGACATCCGGATCGTGTCTACTTCCTATTTGGACAACACTCCTTCAGCCTCTGATATGCTTTGTTGGAAACATTGCCCATAATGTTCCTGATTTGAAGAAGTCCTCAAGTCAAAGATAAACACACCTTGTATTTGATGATTATCTGTGTTGTTATGTTTTTAGGTCTGTCATTTAAATTTATAATTCATCTATAATAACTATTGGATTAGGTAGAAGACATTAAGCATTTATGAAGAAATCTCAAAAATATTTGAAGTCAAATATCGGCTAGACAAGGTTCAGACAAATTTCAAATTTTGGCTTGATCATCTTAAGTCTTAAGAGAATCAGCTAGAAGGCTCTAAGCAAAGATCAACATGTCAACTTGATAAGGTTCAGATATTTCTTAGTATGTTGACTTGATGCCGATAAGTTGAAGACTATATCGACTTGAAGTGGCGAAGATAAATACTTTATCGTCTTGAGGAAGTTTAGCTATTTGAAATGTATCGACTTGAAGTTTATCAATCAGAGTGCATATTGTCTTGATGAGGTTCAAATTGTTTCAAGAGTAATGGATAAAAGTCTATCATTCTTAACTTATATCGTTTAGAAGTCTGGAGTCAATTTGATGTTCGGTTTGAAGTATTATGGTTTAAGTCAAATGTCGTCGAGACATTTCACAGACAAAGGTGAAATGTCATCGAGAAGACGATTCGATATTTAAAGAAGCTTAACAACTTGAACCTGCTTAAGTTCATATCGACTAGATGTTCTATTCTATTTAGAATGCTTAATATCAGCCAGATGAAGCTCTTGTCGACTAGAATACTTCAAATATCTTCGTGATGACCTTAATGTTGTCGAGACAGTTTAGAATATCAGAAATTCAAATCTCTGTCGGCACCGATTATGCCAATCAGATCAGACATTTAAGGAAACGAATTTCTGTCAGTATAGTTTAAGAATCAGACCATTAATTCTCTCAATGATATATATTAAAATGACTCGTATTAGAGAAACCTAATCATGTTATACATTCAGAAATTCTTTTAGTGTGACCGACTGTCATTCTAAGTCCAGAGAACTAAAATTATGAAGGATCCCTATTCCAAGTTGATTCATTCACTAGCTCAGTTTTAAACAAGGATTCTCAATCTACTCAATCTCTCTAAGAGCAAGAAGGATATCTGTTAAAAAGATCCAGATCAGATCTAGTCTTCAAGTCTAGTTTCTTCTCTCAGATTCAAGAAGCAAAATTTTCTGAGAAGAATCTCATCAGATCTAATTTGCTGATCAAGTTGAAGTTATTCTCATTCAAGCTTCAAGAAGACTCAATACTCATCAAGAACTATATTTTGAGTCTAAAAAATCTGTAAACATATTTATAATAATACTGTTATAGGGTTCTTTGTGAGTCTGAGGTAGTGTCCCTTGTGAGCCTGTGGTAGGGTTCTTTGTGAGCCTGAGGTATGGTTCTTTGTGAGCCTGAGGTAGGGTTCTTTGTGAGCCTGAGGTAGGGTTCTTTGTGAGCCTGAGGTAGGGTTCTTTGTGAGCCTGAGGTAGGGTTCTGTGGTGAACCTAAGGTAGGATTCCCTTGGGGAATCTGAGGTATGATCCTAAGTTAGGGGATTTGAGGTAGGGAACTAATTTGAGTTCCTGAGGTAGAAGTTGTGACTCCGAGATGTAAGATATGTGTGTTGGTGGAGTTGTCGAGGCTAGTACACTATTAGATAGGCGAAGGGAGAAAGTGAAGTACTCATATTGGGGAACCACTATAATTCTGTGTGTGCTTGTTTGTTTATTTATTTTGTTTAATCCACTGCAAAATGAAAGTAGACATCACCTATTCATCCCCCTACAGGTGTTAGACATCCCTAAACTTATAATTGGTATCAGAGGTAGGTTGTTCATCAAAGAGTTTAACAACATTAACATGATCTACCCTTAGGAATACAAGTCTATCCATCATGCCTGCTGAAGAGAATTATAAGTTCCTTAGCTCCCTGAAATTACCTATTAGCAGTAAAGAAAACTTTCCCATATGGAAGAGACGGTCAAGCTATTCACAGAGGCCTCAATTCCAAGTTCATCACTATTGAAGATGGTTTTTTCATTCCCACTATTGCTTCTACTATTGATGCTACTAAGATGGCCCCCAAGAAGTATGCTGACATGACCAAGGATGAGATCACCCTATTAACCATGGACAAGAGAGCCAAAAATATCTTTGTCTGTGCAATTGATAACTATGTTGGATCATAATGCGCCCTTAGAGGGGGGGGGGGTGAATAAAGGATTTAGAAATATTTATAATTTTAATGAAAAAATTTAATATTTTATAAGAAATAGATTGGATCAATAGTAAAGTGCAAGAATTGAAAACCAAATCAATTTTATTGAACAAATAAAGACATGATTATCATTGATAAAATTGATTACAAAATTGGATTTCTATGACGCCAAAAATTGAGGCGAATACAGAAAACTCATTTTATTTTTTATACCGACTCTTTTCCCTAAGAACCAGTTGGCTTTAGCCAATCTATCCCAAGATACGACCTCAAGCCGCTCTAGCCTCTCAATCCCGAGAAAGGCCACGAGCATCCCCTAGATCTAAGCCCTAGACCTAGTCTCCAACATAGACGGCGAATTCCCCATAAGCAGCACACAAACCTAGTCGCCAACCACCACAATGAATTCACAAAACGATCACAAAGATAAAAGGTGTTACAAAATATAAAAGACAAATTTAAAAAGTCCCTATGAAGAATTCTGAAGGAGACGACAAAGAACTGTTGAAGATCATTGAAGTCAAAGTGTGCGTTCTTCACATTGAGTTAGCATTGTTACAATCCTCTTTTTATTCCTTCTCTTGAATTTGAATGGGAGATCTTTGTGGTCTGGAAATATGGCCTTCATAGAGATTTCAGAATGTTGGAATTGGCCTCCTTGAGTTGTAAAGTTGAATAGAACGAATGCCACCTATTTATATGAGAGGAACCTACCACCAGGCGTTGGCTCAATTTAGAATTGTTTTGATGACACGTATCCTCATTCCAGGATGGAGATATTGTATGTTTGGAAACATCTCATTTTAGGCAACCCTAACAATGGCGTTAAGTCTAATGTCTGGAGTTAAGCCAAATCATTCCCAAAATACACCTGCAATCACGGTAGCTTCCCTCCATACCTTGTTCATATTGGTGGTATTAAGGGTCAACGCCAGCGTTGGCTCTAACGCCTGGTGTTAGACCTCATCCTTTCTTTTCAGCACATTAAGCTAGTCTAGACCAACACATAACATCCTAGTATCATCTTTGTTCAATCCTGCATACTAAAAACACAATGGTAAACTTGATCAAATACAAGTACGATTTGTTATTCTCAAACCAAAGGGATGCGTAAAACTGTGCTGCAACAATCTCCCTCTTTTGATAATAGCAAATCAAATTAAGATAAATCAGATTTCAAAGGTAAATGATGTGTTTTTATAAAGAGATATGACAATATGCTACTTAGATATTTTTATGAGAAATATCATATTTAGAGATATGTGCTCCCCTTATTTAAGTGCCCCATTAGTGTAGGCTCCCATAAAATAGATTTATGCTTCCCCTTAATCTTATGAATCCTACCCCTTAATCATTAAGATTTATCATTTTATTCTCCCCCCTTTTGTTATTAGCAAAAGTGGGTGGAGTGAAACAATATAAGGCTACGATAAGGTAAAGGGGTGAAAGTTGGGACAACCAAGAGATGGTTAAGAGTTTTGTTGTAAAATAGAGGAAGTCATGATCGATCTTAGAGGGATTAGTGCAGCGGGAAAATATGATAAGCGTAAAGTAACACAATCCCTTGTACTTTACCAAGCAAGTTTACCACTTGTTTAAAAAAAGTGAAAAATAGTTGTAAAACACAAGTGATGAAAATACCTCAAAATTAAGACTTGAAATATGCATTATAAAGCATGGTAAAAATATATGATCAAATCAATAGTGCGGAAAAACAAGTAACCAAGATAAGCATTTGAATTGTTAGAGAATTTTTTGATTTTTAGGTTTGAAAATGCCAACAATTTTTCTAGAATTTTTACATGTAAGGAGCATTAACCTTGAAAATTTTTCAACAACTAAAGGCAAGCATGATTTGACATATTCAAAGAGATAATAGATACAATGTAACTAATTCGTATTTCATGTAAAGAAAACATTGTAGAGATCATGCATTGCAATCTCGTGCTTTTACTAAAGCTTTGTAAAGAATTATGTTGATATGCATTAGGATCAAATTCTCATACGTAGAAGGTTTATGAAAGATAATGATGTGTGCACATAATGTTTGATAAGAGTATACAAGTGATGTAATCAAAACACATGACATATAAAATGAAGTAGTAAAACTATATTAAGAGTGTAGTCTTAGAATTACTTATACACATCAATTCTAGAATTATATTTCAAAGCACATAAAAGAGTACAACTACCAAGGTGCTTCGCCCACATAATGCTCATTAAGACTTATCAGGAGGCTAAGTAGTCTTGGTGGAGTTATCTTTGTCATTTTATTCATATATTTTTATTTAGGACAAAGGTCTCCGAATTCACTTATTTTTTGCAAACAAAAAAATTTTGAAATCACACTTCTATATGTGCAAGAAATTTATGTTTGAAAAGAAGGTGTAGGTAATATTGGCATACAACTTAACATGTTAAACTATTACACTACACAATCATTCAAGACTAAGATTATGATCATATGTAGATTACCAAAAGAGTGAGTGAATGAATCATTATTCAACATAAAATTTTTACTCATACTTAGAGGCATGCTAGAAAATCATACTCAAATTTCTATAGTCTATTTCATTGCACATAACAAGATTAAGGTCGAGGCATGACAAGACAAAACAATGTTTAGGAAACTTAAATGAATTTAAACATTGAAGAGAATCTTTAAGAGTATGCCTAAACACGTTTGACCATTAGTGAAGAAAAAACAAGATTTTTGCTTATGTGAAATCCTAGAGTCAAATATCAAAAAATATTTTTTTTTTGAAAATTTAAAACAAAAAAGGGCAAAACATTTCTTTGAAGATTTAAGATTATTTGAATTTTGTGGATTTTTGAATAAAGAAAAAACAAAATTAATGGAAAATAAAAGTTTTCAAAAACATAGAAACAAATATGAATATATGCATGAGAGAATATCAGAGATTTTTCAGTAATAAAAATGGAATTTGGAGCACAGAGGGATAACGATATGCGTTGAGTTCTAACACTGGCGTTGGAGCCTAACGCTAGCGTTAACTCTTAACGCCGAGACAGTAGATGATTTTATGTATTTTAAAATTTTTTCCTTTAATTTAAAGTTATTGCATAGAGACCTTCTTAGTGTAGAAAATTCAGACATTTTAGAGATCATTAGAAGGCTCAAAATCCTTGAATACTTTTTCATGAATAAGGTGAAAATTATTTTGAACAATGTTAATTCAAATAATGGAATTGAGAGTGTATGGGGGTATAATAAAGACTATAATAGGAGGTACATATATCAAAGATTGAAAAACCCATAGATAGGGCTAACGCGTAGCATTATACTCAACGCTGGCATTGACTCTACTTTTTATAAAAGCCCAAATCCCGAATTCTAGCCTCAGTTGTTCTAGCCCAAGCAGGTTTTCTTCTAATTTTTGCCATCAATCCCTTCTCAGATCCAGGTAAAATCCTTGATTTTATCCTTAGATTTTTTGTTTAAATGATTTCTCTATCCCTATTAAGTAATCCTTTGAAGTATTGAAGTATTTCACCATGGTAGATTGTAGATCTAGGTTTTTCAGGTTTAGGGTTTGGTTTTTGAGAATTAGGGTTTGGTTTTTGGGATCTTGCATAAAGATGAGATTTTGCTTTAGATTTATAGGAGTTTTGAGTTTTATAGATGATTTCACGTTTCTTCTCAGATCCAGGTAAAATCCTAATTTTAGAGATGCACTCATAGGAGTAGAGGCTTGTTTTAAGTATTGAAATCCAATTTTTTTTTTAAATATCACACACATATTTAGATTGACTAATATATATTCCATCATTTCTTTGTGTTGAAAATGTTGAAGTGGAAGTTTGTGAAGCTTTTGGATCTGGGCGGTCTGGGAGGAGGTCGGGCGGTCTGGTGTGACCGCACGATCTAGCGATCTGTTCTGCGGTCTGGCTTGTCTTGTCTAGCCGTAGTCTCCTGGCATGACCGCTGGTATCTGTCCAAGGTGGTTGAAGGTGAGGCCGCGCGGTCTGTTTGTGACTGCATGGCAGGTTGGCATCTTCAGGACGCGCGGTCTGATGCTTATGACCACGTGGTGCTGGCAGCCGGTCTGGTGGCTGTGGCTGTCCATGTTTTCTGGCAGTATTCGCGGACTAAGTTTCTTAGTCGCGCGGTCTCTGTTCGCGGTCTCAGGAGGAGGCTGGTATGCGAACAGGTCTCTGTTCTCGGTCTCAGGAGGAGGCCGGCATGCGAACAGGCATTCGCGGTCTTGTGGAGAACAGGCAGTGTTTGCGGTCTCAGGAAAACACTGGTGGTGGGCGGCTTCTTGGCGGTCTGGCGATCTCCTTATGGAGTCGCGAATTGACTGAGGGAGTGGCAATCTCCCGCGGTCTGGAGTGAAGCCGACGAGCTCATCAAATGAAGCAGAAAGAACTGTTGCTGATCGTGCGGGTTGACCGGTCTGGTCGCACGGTCTGGGGGTGGTGATCATATCTCATAGGGTGGTGACTGGATCAGGTCTCACGCCTATAAATAGGAGCCACTATAGCAGTAAATTAGACCACCAAGTGTAAGCTGAGTTTATCCTAATTCCTGCGGTCTATTTTTTCTGACCGGGCGGTCTGCTGATTGAATTTTCTTGTGCAGCTTATGCGGATAGTGTGGTCTGCAGCGATCACCTCTTCCTCTGAAAGTATTCGGGCGGTCTGCGGCTTGCAGTGTGGGTTGCTGGAGTTCGGGAGAATCAGTGGAGTTCGTAAGGAGGGTGCGGTCTGCTCAGCGGTCTGAGGTGGTGTTCTGTAACCGGCAGTGTTGCGCGGTTAGGCGGCTTGCAGAGATCGGCAAGGAGACCGCGCGGTCTAGAGCGGTCTTAGTTATTTTCCTTCAAGTTGTGTAATTTTTCTCTTTGGAATTTGTGTGCTGGCGAAATCATGTATCGCCAAGCATACCTCTCCCTGTAATGAAGATTTTGCTTATCAATAAAGACTATATTTCCTTCATGTGCTTCTGGTTGTTTGGCTTATGAACTCTATGTTGTATGATTCCTGCTCACTCCATAAAGATTCGAAAAATTTCACATGGTATCAGAGGGAGGTTGGAGTGGATAGAGCAGTGAACAACTTAGAGTAGCCATCGCCTTTGTGAAGAAGGAACCAGTGGTAGAGCCATGGAAGCGAGGGGTCTTGGAATTGAGATGCTCAACTCGACCAACTTTAAGAAGTGGAGGTCTTGTATGCAGAGCAATCTTCTGGGTGAGGACCTCTGGGAGGTAGTTGGAGGAGAGAGCACGGAGGAAGTCTTTCCGGTTGGAGATAACCATAATTAGGTGAGGAACTGGAGGCAGATTAATGCCAAAGAAGAGTTCGTCCTGAAGAGGGCAATATCACCTGATCTGTTTGATCACATCTTGGGGTGTGCATCAGCTGCGGAGATCTGGAGAGCCCTGGATGGGCTGTTTAACAAGAAGAATGTGGCAAGACTTCAATTCCTGGAGAATGAGCTGGCCAGATCGGCTCAAGGTGACCTTTCTATCTCTACATTTTTCTTGAAGATGAAGAACTTGTGCGCCGAGATTTCAGCGCTAGATCCTGATGAGCCAATTTCTGAGGCGAAGCTAAAGAGGCACATCATCCGTGGTTTGCGGAAGGAATATGTTGCCTTTGTGACGTCAGTGCAGGGTTGGGCAAATCAGCCGTCTCTGCTGGAGCTGGAAAATCTGCTTGCTTCGCAGGAGAGTCTGGCAAGGCAGATGGCGGGGGTGTCAGTGTCTGGGGGAGATGGCGAAGTTCTCTTCACAGGAATGAAGAAGAAGTGGGATAAGAAGAAGACCGCTGGAGGAGGCAATGGGCCTTCAACTTCTGGACAGCAGGAGAGGGGCTATGCTCCTAAGGCCGAAGGGAAGAAGAAGGGGGAAGGTCCCAAGTGCTTTAGGTGCGGAAAGGTTGGTCACATCAGGAAGGATTGCCGGGTGAAACTTCAGCCGGGGCATGCTGCTGCAGGAAAGGGGTAAGCTGAAGCCAGGCAGGTTGATGGAGGATGGGGAGGAGCCTTTCGGCTTCTGTTGGAGCTGAGGCTCCTATCAACTATCAGGAGGACTGGATTGTGGACTTGGGGTGTGGTCATCACCTCACCGGGGATGAGTCGAAGCTTTCTTCAGCACAGCCTT
Source organism: Dactylorhiza incarnata (assembly GCA_033032865.1). Lineage (NCBI taxonomy): Eukaryota > Viridiplantae > Streptophyta > Magnoliopsida > Asparagales > Orchidaceae > Dactylorhiza > Dactylorhiza incarnata. Next base: position 5,671,330 of record JAWHQI010000013.1, read on the forward strand.
ATTCGGGTAATGATGCCATTATTACTGCTGATAATACTGTGCATGCTGTAGAGAAGGTGGGGGTTGTTTCCTTAGGAAGTGATAGAGGGCTACTAACTTTGAAGAATGTCTATCATGTGCCCGGAATGAGGAAAAACCTCTTCTCCGTGACCAACACTATAGACGCTGGGTATCACATTCTGTTTGGCCCAACAGAAGTGAGGTTTCTTCGGAATGTGGAGGCGGTGAAGGCTGAGGTAGTTCATGTGGGGAGGAGAGCTAAAGACTTGTTCGTGCTTTCGACAAGTTCTTATGTTGACAAGATGAGGACAAACGATAGTGCTGTGATATGGCACGAGAGGTTGGGGCACGTAGGGATGGATAAGCTGAAAGCTATGGCGGTGAAAGGTCTGGTCAAGGGCCTGCCTAGTCTATCTTCCTATGGAGATGGTCATGTGTGCGCGGGATGTCAGTTCGGCAAGTCTCATCAACTACCGTTTGACAAGTCGCAGACAAGGAGTAGTGTGCCGTTGGAGTGCATCCACGGTGACTTGATGGGACCGACTGCTACCCCAAGCCTCGGAGGCAGCAGATATATGCTGGTGTTGATCGATGATTACACCAGATATGTCTGGGTATATTTCTTGAAGGAGAAGGCGGAGGCGTTTGCCAAGTTTATGGAGTTCACGGAGCTCGTGGAGGGTCGGCTTGGACTGCGGGTTAAGAAACTGAGGACTGACAACGGAGGGGAGTTCACCTCTGGTGAGTTCTCTACTTTTTGCAGGAAGGCGGGCATCCAGAGGGAGCTTACTTGTGCGCATACTCCACAGCAAAACAGAGTTGTAGAGCGGAAGATCCATCATTTGACGGAGACCTGCAAGTGTTGGCTGCATGCCAAGAGTATCCCAAAGTCCTTCTGGGCGGAGGGAATTTCTTGTGCTGCCTACGTCATCAACAGGATGCCTCTAAGTCCCATCAATATAAAGACCCCGCATGAACTGATGTTCAAAGAAAACCCAAGTGTGGCACACCTTCAAGTGTTTGGTTCCACCTGCTATGTGCACGTTCCAGATGCGCTTCGGACGAAGCTAGATGCGAAAGCAAGGAAGCTAGTCTTCATGGGGTATGATGACCGGAAGAAGGGCTGGAAGTGCATGGACCCGGGGACGCGGAGATTTGTTGTATCTCGCGACATCGTGTTCGATGAGGTGACATCGTACAAGGGAAGTTCTGGTGTGGAGCTACCAGAAAGCAGGGTGGAGGAGCCAGAGAAAGCTGTGGAAAATCTTCAGGTGGAGCTACCTGTGTCACCAGGTGGTCCATCAATATCTAGTTCTGAGGCAGAGTCTTTTGGTTCAGGAAGCAGGGGGAGCGATGCTCCGAGTACGTCTGGAAGAGGAGCTAGGGAAGAAGCAGCTGAAGATACTGCGAGTCAGGGGAAGGTGTTGCGAAGATCGAAGCAAACTATCATTGCACCTGATCGCTATACAGGAGGAAACATGGTGAGCTTTGTCTCATGTTTCTTTGCTGGTCCCTTGGTTGAGAGGGAGCGGTCGAGCCTTGAAAAGGCCAAAGGCGTGAAGGAGTGGGACATTGCGATGCAAGAAGAGATGGAATCTCTTGATAAGAATGAGACCTGGTCTCTGGTACCCATGCCCAAGGGCACCACTCCTGTCACATGCAAGTGGGTCTACAAACTGAAGAAGAAGTCTGATGGCAGTATCGAGCGGTACAAGGCTCGCCTTGTGGCTCGGGGTTTCTCGCAGCAATACGGTGAAGACTATGAAGAGACATTAAGTCTGGTGGCAAAAATGACTTAAGTTCGGGTTGTGATTGCCTTGGCGGCGTGTTTGGGGTGGAAGATTTGGCAGCTTGACGTTAAGAATGCGTCCTTGTACGACGAGATTGACAGGGACATCTTCATGGTCAATCCGCCAGGCTTCATATCTGAAGATTTTCTGGAGCATGTCTGCAAGTTGAAGAAGGCCCTGTATGGGTTGAAGCAAGCGCCGAGGGCGTGGTATGGAAAGATTGTAGAGTATCTCTTATTCTGCGGGTTTGGTGCTTCAGACTCAGACTCAAGCTTGTTCGTCAAGAAGAGTGGGGAGTTTCAAGTCATCGTGCTGCTTTACATCGACGATATGATCGTGACGGGGAATTCGAAGGAGGAGGTAGCTCAGCTTCGGGCAGAGCTATCTATAAGGTTTGAGATGAAGGATCTGGGTGAGCTTCACCATTTCCTTGGACTCGAGGTGCAGAGGAAGGAGAGTGGAGTGCTGGTGTCCCAGGCTGGATATGCGGAGCAGATCGTTGAGCGATTCGGCATGAAGGAAGGGAAGTGCATCTCCACACCTCTGGAGAAGGCTATGAAGCTTCGGAAGGATGAGGGAAGGATTCTGCAAGATTCGTTGGTGTTCCGAGCTCTGGTCGGGAGCTTGATCTATCTGACGATCACTAGGTCGGATATTGCTTATGCAGTTGGCAGAGTGAGTCGGTACATGGCGGAGCCATAGATGCCTCATCTGCTAGCAGCCAAGAACATTCTGAAGTATGTCAAGGCGACCTCAGATATGGGTCTCCTTTACAGGAGGGATGCGGTCTTCGAGGTGCATGGATACATGGATGCTGATTACGGGGGAGATTCGGATGATCGGAAGTCGATGTCTGGATACGTCTTCATGGCGGGCCCCACGACTATATCATGGTGCAGCAAGAACCAGGATTCCGTGTCGGTCTCAACCACGAAAGCGGAATACAAGGCTTCGGCCTTGGCAGCTCAGGAAGCCATCTGGCTTAGGAGGTTGGTTGGAGACGTCCATGAGGAGGTTCGAGAGCTGACTCTGCTCCGTGGTGACAATGAGAGTGCTCTCAAACTGGTGACCAATCCAGTTTGTCAAGCGAGGACCAAGCATATCGAGATCGAGCATCATTTCATTCGTGAGAAGGTGCTGGAGGGGTCTCTTTCGGTCGAGCATGTTCGGAGTCAGGACAACATTGCTGACATCTTCACAAAGGCGCTGGCAAAGGGTACGTTCACACGACTAAGGAGCTTACTGGGGCTGTTTTCAACATCCCACTTCAAGGGGGAGTGTTGAAAATGTTGAAGTGCAAGTTTGTGACGCTTTTGGATCTGGGCGGTCTGGGAGGAGATCGGGCGATCTGGTGTGACCGCACGACCTGGCGATCTGTTCTGCGGTCTGGCTTGTCTTTCCTAGTCGTAGTCTCCTGGAATGACCCCCGGTATCTGTCCAAGGCGGCTGAAGGTGAGGCCGCGTGGTCTGTCTGTGACCGCGCGGCGGGTTGGCATCTTCAGGACGTGCGGTCTGATGCTTATGACCGCGTGGTGCTGGCAGCCGGTCGGGTGGCTGTGGCTGTCTGGGTTTTCTGGCAGTATTCGCGGACTAAGTTTCTTAGTCGCGCGGTCTCTGTTCGCGGTCTCAGGAGGAGGCTGGTATGCGAACAGGTCTCTGTTCTCGGTCTCAGGAGGAGGCCGGCATGCGAACAGGCATTCGCGGTCTTGTGGCGAACAGACAATGTTTGCGGTCTCGGGCAAACACTGGTGGTGGGCGGCTTCTTGGCGGTCTGGCGATCTCCTTATGGAGTCGCGAATTGACTAAGGGAGTGGCGATCTCCCACGGTCTGGAGTGAAGCCGGCGAGCTCATCAAATGAAGCAGAAAGAACTGTTGCTGATCGCGCGGGTTGACCGGTCTGGTCGCGCGGTCTGGGGGTGGTGATCCTATCGCATAGGGTGGTGACTGGATCAGGTCTCACGCCTATAAATAGGATCCACTGTAGCAGCAAATTAGACACACCAAGTGTAAGCTGAGTTTATCCTAATTCCTGCGGTCTGTTTTTTCTGACCGGGCGGTCTGCTGATTGAATTTTCTTGTGCAGCTTCTGCGGATAGTGCGGTCTGCAGCGATCACCTCTTCCTCTGAAAGTGTTCGGGCGGTCTGCGGCTTGCAGTGTGGGTTGCTGGAGTTCGGGAGAATCAGTGGAGTTCGTAAGGAGGGTGCGGTCTGCTCAGCGGTCTTAGGTGGTGTTCTGTAACCGGCAGTGTTGCGCGGTTAGGCGGCTTGCAGAGATCGGCAAGGAGACCGCGCGGTCTGGAGCGGCCTTAGTTATCTTCCTTCAAGTTGTGTAATTTTTCTCTTTGAAATTTGTGTGCTGGCGAAATCATGTCTCGCCAAGCATACCTCTCCATGTAATGAAGATTTTGCTTATCAATAAAGACTATATTTCCTTCATGTGCTTCTGGTTGTTTGGCTTATGAACTCTAAGTTGTATGATTCCTGCTCACTCCATAAAGATTCGAAAAATTTCACACTTTGTTTGATTTGAAAACCTAGAAAACATGTGAGTTCTCCTACCAAGCTCATTTCAAATTCTTTTTGCATTACAAGTACAACTTCATTACACAACTCTTCATTAGTGACTCCAAAAATTTTGTCGTCTATATAAATTTGTAATATGATCAAAATCCCTATTAACATGCTTAATGAAGAGTGTGTTATCTGCACTTCCCATTGCATAACTGTGCTTTAAGAAAAATGAGGTTAATCTTTCATACCTAGCATGTGACGCTTGTTTTAAACCATAAAGCACTTTATCTAGTTTGAATACATGATTTGGAAAAATTTCATTTATGAAACCGGGGGGTTGTTCAACATAGACCTCTTCCTTAATAATCCCATTTAGAAAAGTTGTTTTAACATCCATTTGAAACAATTTAAATATTTTGAAACTCACAAATGCAAGAAAAGTTCTAATGGATTCTATACGAGCAACATTTGCAAATGTTTCATCAAAATCTACCACCTCAATTTGAGAATACCATTGTGCTACCAAACGATCTTTATTCCTAGTAATCCTGGACTCACCATCTAATTTATTTTTGAAAATCCATTTTACTCTTACTATCAGGTGATTAGATGGTCTTTCTACAAGATTCCAAACCTTATTGCGTTCAAATTGTTCTAATTCTTCATTCATAGCTAAATACCAAAATTCATCATTTAAAGCAGTTGAAACATTTTTTGGTTCGATTTTGGAAACAAAACAAAGGTTTGAAAAAGATTCATGTAGGGAAGAACGAGTCGTTACCCCTTTTGACGGCTCTCCAATGACAAGCTCCCTTGGATGATGTTTTATGAACTTTAGCATGTTAGGAGGAACATACTCCTCTTGCTTGTCCTCCACTTCTTTGTTCTCCTCTTCCTTGTTCTCTTCTTCTTGTGACTTTTCATCCTCTTGCCCTAATGGGGAGAGGGGTTCCTCTTAATTTCCTGCAATAAAATTCTCTACACAAGGAACAAGCTCATAAAATCTAACATGAATAAATTCTTCAACTATTTTTGTTCTTTTGTTATATACTCTACAAGCTCTACTAGTTGAATAATATCTAAGAAAAATTCCTCCATCGCATTTTTCATCAAATTTTCCTAATGAATCCTTTGTGTTTAATAAAAAGCATTTGCAACCAAATACACAAAAATAGGATACATTAGGCTTCTTTTGAACATACAATTCATAAGGGGTTAATTTTAAGAAAGGTCGAAGCAAGACATGATTAATAACATAACATGATGTGTTAACGGCTTCGGCCCAAAATGATCTATGCAACCCAAATTCAGAAAGCATGGTGCGTGATAATTCTTGATGGGTTCTATTTTTCCTCTTCACAACACCATTTGGTTGTGGGGTGCGTGGAGCAGAAAATTCATGCTTAATTCCTAGATCAATACAAAAAGTGGCCAATTTTTTATTTTCAAATTCTCATCAATGATCCGAGCGAATGTGAAAGTGCACAGTGTGCCTCTGAGAATTCTTTAGGGGGGGGGGGGTGAATAGAGATTTAAAAATTATTTCTATCATAACTATGCATACAATAAAACACCTAAGGAATTATGCTTCAGCAACACCAAGGTGCAGAATAAATGAAGTGCAGTAATTATAAAAATAGAGAAACAATAAGCAATAAATAAAAGGACAGCACAAAAAAAGCAGAACATAGAAGACACAAGATTTTATAGAGGTTCCCCAAAATGTGGGTACTCCTCTCTTCACCCCTTGGTAGGAATGCACAACCTGTGCCTGAGTCTTTTGATAAGGAGACTCTTAGAACTAAAGATCTTTTGATAAGGAGATCTTGAATCACTCAGATCTTTTGATAAGGAGATCTTGAACCACTCAGATCTTTTGATAAGGGGATCTTGAACCACTGAATCCTTTGAAGAGGGATTCTTAAAACTCTGTATAGTACAAGAAGTTGAAGGAAGAAGGAGGATGAAGAAGAAGAATTCTATTCTCAGAATTCTGTAGAAGCTTTCAGCTTCTATTTTTCCATTCTATGGATCTGCTAATGATGAACCCTTGCTTAAGATTGTGATGTTTTGCAAGGGTTATTTTTCTTCAGATCCTTTTGTCTTTCTCTTGCTTGCTATCTGGCTGCTATATGATGTTGATGAAGAAGCAGCTCCATTTTCTGTTCTGAATGAGCACTTGTTTTTCTCTGTTTATCTCTGATAGGGTTCCAGGAGGAAGAAGAAGAAATGGGAACCCTAATCGACAAAACTATATCAGATAGTGATGAATGCTCTATCTTCTTCTCTCTTCTCTTCCTATTTATTGCCATCATTAATTTTTTGAATTCTTTTCCTCTTTTAGGTTGTCCTGAAAAGGCATAATCTTGGACAATTAATCCTTCTTTCTTTATTTGCTAACGACCCGTCTGCCAACCGTTTGAATTTTTCCTAGAATGCTTTTCCTGTCTTCTTTACTGCTCCTCTCCATTCTAGGCAACAAACAACCCGTTGTAGAATGGTCCTTAGTGCTGTGGGCCTTCAGAGAGAGTTCTAAAAGGACAACTAAAAAGGTTTCTTTTACAGACTATATTCGACTCTGCGTCGACTTCGTTTTCTCTCTAATCGACCTGCCTTCGAGTTCTTGTAAGAGCAGCTTCAAATTCCTTTTTGATCTGGTTAAATTCTGTTGTTGATGTTGCGTCGATTTCTAAACTAACTTTGACATGCACCTTTATCTACGTCGACTCCTATTCGATGTAGAATCAACTTGATATACTCTGACAAAAGGATTGAGTGCTTGGACTTCTAGTCTGAGTTGCGTTGACAGCAAGTCGAAGTTGCGTCGACTTCTATTCGACGCAATTACTAACTCAACCCAAATTATGCTTGTCTTGACCTGGTCTTGACATTCTGAGTTGAGTGTGACATCCTAAGACATCTAATGACCGAATTACCATCATTATATAATGGGTAATAAAACCTAAGAGATAAAATCATTTTAGTTAATTTGTTAAGTTAAATCCAAGGAGTTTTTCCCAACAATCTCCCCCTAATTATCTTAACAAATTTTACAGATCCTGTTAAAGTGATTTTACAAATTCTCTTGCATAAACAGAGATATATACAAGACAACATATACAATTACAATATGATAAAATGAGATCACAAAATATTTTATACATTGTCAAGTGTATTTTAATGTTCACCACACCACCTTCCCTTTTTTTCAAGTGTGTACGTTGTCGAGAATTACCTGAATTTCATTGCTCCTTCTCAAGGGTTTTCCTTTTTCTTGAAAACACCTTTGGAATTATCTTCCATTGAGCAAAGTTCAGAGGACCATCATCTTCAGGAGACCTTACTGCTTCTTCAGCAACATTGTCCTTGGGAAGCTCCCCCTGAATCTGTGCATTCAGCTCAACATTATGAACAACTTCCTTGGCAATCTTGGCCACCTCATCTAGAAGTATATCGTCCACAAGGAGCTCCCCCCGAGTTGATGGATGCTCTCCCTGATTTACTGCAGGCAGTGCTTCATCATCTTGTGCTGGATTAACCTGAGGCCTTGTAAGATGCTCCCCCTGAACATTTGCAGCAGGACTTACTATTTGAAATAAAGTAAGTGCATTTGGATTTTCCACATCTTTGTCTTTCATCTGGTCAACCTTGTTTGGGACTGATCTTTTCTCCTCCTGAATATTCTCCCACTTCTTAACCTTGCTGGCAAGTGAGGTTAAGAAATCCTTTGTCACCAAGGAGTAAGACATGAACTCCTTGAGACTCATAAGAGACCTCTTGGAGTCTAGGAGTTCAGACTCCATTTGGGTGTACTTCTTTTCAACCTTTCTGGCTTGGCTGGCCTGTAGGCAAATGTGCTAGAGGCTAGCCCCACTGCTTTTGAGATTGCTTGCTCAATGTCAAATGAGGGTGTAGGAAGGGAGGTAGAGGTAGGTGGAGTTGGAGGTGGAGGTGTGAGGTTCTCATTTAGATCAAGAGGATCTTGGTAAGCAGGGGAAAGGGTTTGGTAGGTTTCTGGAGAAATATAGGTTGGTGGTGGAGATGGAACAAACTGATTGTTTGGAAGTGGTGTGGATGGTTGTTGCTGTGGTTGAGGGGTAGACTATGGTGTAGGTTCAGGAGCTGGTGTAGATGGGATGGATTGGAAGTTTTGCTCTGGAATGATACCTTGTTGTGCTGGTTGATTGTTTTATGCTAGAATATCTGGTACAGTTGTCTCCATGTCCTGTGGTGCTGGAGAGAGAGGGGGTGAAGGTGCAGCTTGACGAGGGTTGAGGATCTGCCTGGTCCACTTGGAGAATATTCCAATGTTGATTCTTTTGCCTGGTAGAATTGGCACGCCTTTGGACTTGCACACCATTGGATAATGGTTGAAGAGCACTTGGCTCATGATTCTCATATAGGCATTTTCTTTGTGGGCTTATTTATGCCCAATCATTCTTAGGAGGCATCTCACCCAATTTATCTTCTTCTGTAGGACCAAAATACCCATGATCTGCAGCTGCTGCTTGGGTATAGCATCATGTGCAGATATCTTGCACATCAATACCTTAACAACAATATCAGCTAGGAACCTGTACTCTTCTACCACATCAATCTTCATGAGATTTATTGGCTTCTCCTTCCTGAACAGCATGAGCTGCAAGGCCTGGATGATTTCTTCCCTTATTAATTCATCTGGGTCACTCCTAGTGGGTATATCAAATGTTGCAGATAGTATTTCTTCAGATACACTGATATCTTGTCCAGAAAATGTCCCTTGAAGGGACCCATCATCTGCTATATGGATACTGTCCTTTAATTCTATAAGTTCTACATCTAGAATCATACACCTGGTGGAAATGAACTTTGTTATACCCGCAGACTAAAAAAGGCCTAGAATAGCCTTGAAACTTTCGGCTACAACATTGAAGGAATCCATATACACGTCAAAGATAAAGTTGATCTTGGGTGGAGCCATTGGACTGTAGGTACCTGCAAACAGAATAATAAGAGAGGGAGAGAGAGAAAGATACAAGAACACGAGAGTGCTGGAGAAGGAGAGAGCAAGAGAGCGAGGAGAAGAAAATTCAAAAGCGAATATGATTCGACGTTGAAGTTGCTTAAAAGAAGATGATTCATCGCAACTTAGGGTTTAAGTCGAAGCTGCGTTGATAAGAATTAACATTTGGCGCGCAAAAATATGTTGAGAGTGCTTTTAGAAGAAATTTTGGTGCGCTGTTATATCGACATTGCTTTGATTAATATTCGACGCAACTTCGAGATTGCTCAACAATTCTTAAGTCGACGCAGTGATGTCGACGGTGCGTCGATATGAACTTGATGATGTGTCGAATAGTATTTGTATTATCCACTCTGAGTGCTTCTCAATGTCGGCATCGAGTAGGAGTCGACGGCATGTCGACTTCTATTCGACGCAATTCTGAATGAATAACTCTATTTTCTTTAGAAAATTCTTATTGTTTTTCCCAGCAATGAGGTTTATTTAAAATAGTGTTTATGCTATTATTTTTATGAACTAAGGGGATTTCAAGGGAATTAAGAGAAGAAATCACTCCCTTGATTGAATTTAGTTCTTCCTTCCTTTCTCACTATCTTTTAGGTAGGACCCTACCTTACCCTGCACAAGTAACTTCAAACATTAGAAGGAACCCAAGTTACCTTGGGCCCTTTGCTTTTACTATTGTAGGGTTCAATGAAAGAATAGAAGGGTCTTTCATGATACCCTTTTAGATGATAAGGAATGAGTTTCCCAAACCTATGTTTATTATTTTGATACTTAAAATGTGTATATAATGTATCTAAATATAAAAGATCAGCAGAGTGTTTTATTACCCTATGTTTGGCTTTAGCGTTTTGATTGTTTAGTTTCTCTGCATTACACTTCACTTGAGATTTCTTTTCTTTGTTAAGATTTGCTTTATTACCTCTAGTTATTTTCTTTAGTTTATTAGTTTCCTGATCCTTAGATTTTACTCTGTCCTCACAGGTTTTATAGTCACTAGGTCTAATGAAGCTAACTGGATTTTTCCAGGCAGGTTTCCTAGGGGTTTCTGTGCTAGTGGATGGCTCTGCTCCTAACCCTAGGTGATTAAATCTCATGGAGAGATTTTGTGTGATGTCTCTGAGCTTTTGACTCCTCCCATTGAGTGAGTCTTCAAAGGTCTTTGCCTTTGTTAGCTCTTCTTTTAGCTTTAGATTTTCTTTTCTAATTTCAATTAATTCTGATTCTTTATTATCAATTTCATTTGTTAAATCTTGATTTCTTAGATATAATTCATCTTGCTTTAGGTTGTCTAGTTCTAACCTAAGAGTTTCTATTTCTTTTTGTGCATTGAGGAAATCATTGCAAAATTCTTTAAACCAATTTTTGAAATCATCAGAATTAAAATCAAATTCATCAAACATTGATACATGTTCTTCTTCATCATCATCTGAAGACATCCCCAATGCCATCATGCAAGCTGCTTCTGCTTCATCATCACTTTCAGATGAAGAGAAGCTTAACTCTGCTCCAGAGTCACTCCAAGTTTCAGCAATGAAACCCTTGGCTTTCTTCTTGTCCTTCCCTTTGAAAGACTTCTTATTCTTCTTTTCATCCTTGTTGCTGCTCCTGTCCCTTTGTTCTTGTGGGCACTCAGGAGCTATGTGCCCTGGATTGTTGCAAGTGAAGCAGATAATCTCCATCTTTGGAGTTTTATCAAATCTGGTCCTTGAGCTCCTTTCTCTTCTCCTTGAGTCTTCTGTCTTGACCCATTTTTTGAATTTCCTAGCCAGGAGACTGAACATCTCATCTTCAGGAGTGGATGACTCTCCTTCAAACAGGGATACATGTTCTTCTTCATCATCTGATGACATCCCCAGTTCCATCATGCAGGCTGCTTCTACTTCTGCTTCATCATCACTTTCAGATGATGAGGAGCTTAACTCTGCTTCAGAGTCACTCCAGGTTTCAGCAATGAAACCCTTGGCTTTCTTCTTGTCCTTTCCTTTGAAATACTTATTTTTCTTCTTCTTTTCATCCTTGTTGCTGCTCCTGTCCCTTTATTCTTGTGGGCACTCAGGAGCTATGTTCCCTGGCTTGTTGCAAGAGTAGCATATTACCTCCTTCTTTAGAGTCTTGTCATATATAGGATTTTAACTCCTCTCTTTTCTCCTTGAGTCTTCCGTCTTGACCCATTTTCTGAATCTCCTTGCTAGGAGATTGAACATTTCATCTTCAGGAGTGGAGGGCTTACCTTCAGTAGCTTTCAGAGCAAGGCTCCTATGGATAGGAGCTGGAGTTGTCTCCCTTTTCTCTGATTCAGCCCTGTTCTTCAGAAGCATCTCATATGACTTAAGCTTTCCTAGCAAAGTCTCAGTAGAGATTTCTCTATGGCATCTGGACTCTCTGATTTCCCAGATCCTTGAATCCCATGAGCTAGGGATAACATTGTTGGAACAAGGCCTTTCGCATCTCCTAAGTTTGAGAATAACAAAACCTATTTGTATTTGATCTTGGGTGTTTAAGTGTGTAGGAAAACAAAGTCCATATGACTCAAGGATTACATAAGAAGGTTGCCCCCAAATTTGGGCCTTCAAATCCAACACTCCTTCTAGCGCCGGCGGTATCACCTAGCGCCTGGCGCTAGCGCTAAGGAACCGCTGAGAACGGAAGCTGGGTTCGACGAAATAGATCTTACATTCGACGAACTTGCGTTCGACGAATTTTCACTCGACGAATGATGAAGCCCGTTCGACGAACTTGCTGCTGCGATCGACGAAATCAAGCCGCTGAGAACGGAAGCTGGGTTCGACGAAATTGAATCTGCGTTCGACGATTCTCCATTCAATGAATTTTCGATCGATGAATAATGAAGCCCGCTCGACGAACTCCAGTCGACGAAAATTTGATCGACGAAAAGAATGCTTAAGCGTAATTCCGGGAGCACATATAGAAAGAGATAGCGCCTGGCGGTATCTGTTGAAATTTTGAAGTGAAGTGGAGGTGACCGGGCGGTCTGTTTTTGGGTGACCGCCGAGGCCGCACGGTCTGTGTTTGTATTCTGCCGGTCTGGCTCTGCCGGTCTATTTTGGCGGACTGCTGGTTCTGCCGGTCTGTTCTTGATTGCTGCGGTCTGTTCCCGAGTTGATCTGCTGGTTGGCCTGTCTTCTTTGTTGGAAGACCGGGCGGATTGTTCTTATATGACCGCCTGTCCGGGCGGTCTGTCTTGGCGATCTGGAGACTTATCTAAAGTCGGCCAGATGGTTCCTGGTTTGCTCCTGGTGATCTAAGGAAGTATTACCTTTGTGCCCACGCGTCTTGTGCACGGTCTCGTGTTCGCGCGACCTGTGCGCGGATTGCTTGCTGATCTGCGGTCTTGGTCTGATGGTCGTCCAAGTTGTGTGATCGTGCGGTCTGCCTTTGTGAGACCACTGGCGATCTGACGGGTGGTGATTGTACCTCTCCTGTGTGGTGACGACATCCGTCTACCCGCCTATAAATAGGGGTGCAGGGCCCGTCATATATAATGAGAACTGTAAGAACTGAGCCTGGGTTAATTCGTGCGGTCTCAATTTTGAGGTCGGGCGGTCTCGGAAGCGAGTTGACTGTTTGTTGTGTTCGCAGGTTTGCGGTCAGCAGGTTGCGGTCTCCTTCCTTGGTGATTCCCAACGGCTTGAATAAACAGTTTGACAGCGGTCAGTCTGCGAGCTGGTTTATGTTCATTCTTGTGCTGTTCGCAGCGAGCTCAGCAATCAGGCGACCTTCAGCGGTTAGGCGATCTGAGTTGCGGTCTGGCGACAGCTTCAGTTCTTTGTTCCAATAAAGCTCCAGTTCGTGCGGTCTGAGGTGGCGGTCTTGCAGTGCAAGCGGCTTGTCTGTTTTCTGTTCGCACGGTCTCAGCTCAAGCCGGGCGACTTCTGGAGTCGAGCGGTCTGTGCGGTCTCAGCTTGTCTAGCCGCCAGATTGTTTTTGGTGTGTTCTGTTCTTCTCGCCTCCGTGATTCTTATGAATCATGTATCGCCATGTATACCTCGCACTGTAAATGAAGCTTGTGATTCAATAAAGTTTCTTGTATTGCTGTGTTGTATTGTGGTTGTTTGGCTTTAACTCAGTTGATGCAACTCCTGCTTACTCCTAAAGGATTCAAATCAAAAATTTTAACAGTATCTGATAGCGCAGGCGGTAGCGCAGAGCACAGAAGGCAAGAGAGAATTGTTTCCTCAGATTGAAGATTCTGCCGCGCAGAATATGTCCTAAAATGGGATAGCGCCGGCGATAGCACTAGCGCAGGCGCTAGCACTAAGGCTATAAAAAGGACCCCTTGGCTCCATCTTGATTATCCTCTTCAGATCCAAAATTCCAGAGCTTCGTGCCACAGAATAGAGAGGAAGGTTTAGAGAGATACTCCCACAAATCCATAAAGTCTTAAGGAGATCTGTGGAGAAGATTTCAACACGCGTCATCATCGTGACGAAAGACCGCATCGACTACGATCATACTCTGTGGGTCTTCGTCTACTTCTCCAAGAGATCCATATAGGGAGTTTTTATATTATTGTCTTTTTATTTCACATCTTCTCTTTTAAATCGTGTAGTAAATTCGCCTCGTGTTGGCGACTAGGTCTGGGTAGGGCTTAGGGCAGAAATTCGCCCCGTGTTGGCGACTAGGTCTCGGGTGTAGGTCTAGGGGGTGCTCGAGGCCATATCCGGGGAAGGGTTGGCTAGAGAGGCTTGAAGCCGTATCCGGGGAAGGATTGGCTAAAGCCAACCGGTTCGTGGGGATACGAGTCGGTATAGAAAACAAAAAGAGTCTTTCATATTTCGCTTTGATTTCTAGCGTCATTGAAATCAAAATTTTGTAATTAAATTTTATTAATAATAATCATGTCTCTCTTTGTGTAATAAAATTGATTTGTTCTTCATTTCTCTAAATTGTTTATTATCCTCTCCTTTATTATAAAACAATTTAGATCTTTTTTCAAAATCACTATTTTGATCTCTTATTATTTCAAGTATTACAAAATATAATATAAGTTTTTAAAACCCTTATTCACCCCCCCCCCCTCTAAGGGCGCCTACCGATCCAACAAGTGGTATCAGAGCCAGGTTATTCCAAATCGGCTTAACAACCGGGAATAATGACGTCTCATGATCTCGCTTCTATTGGTGGGGAAAATTTTTATGAAGAAGAAAAATCTCTTAAACCACCTTTATTCGAAGGAAGAAATTATAAAGGGTGGAAATTGTTAATGGAAAGGTTTATTAAAACATTAGATATCAACGCTTGGGATATAGCAATAACAAGACCTGCGGACGAATCAAATAAACAAGAGCGTCGCCTAAATGCAAAAGCTATGCATTATATTTTTTGTGCTTTATCTCAAGATATCTTCAAATTAATATATTGTTTTTCTAGTGCATACAAAGTTTGGAAATTTCTTGAAGAAATGTATGATTTTCCTCTTACAGGTATGAAACAAACACAAGAATTGGAGAACATACAAGCTTGCGCAAATTTTCAAGAAAGCTCTTCTCATGACGGATCCATGAAGTGCACATCAAATGGAAAAGAAGAAATCCCATCTCTGGAAGAGGAATGCCAAATAGATGAAGACAACAAAGAAAATTTGTGCTCAAATCTCATAGCATCCAAAAGCACTATAAGGAAATCAAATCATCTTATTGTTTCCAATTCTATTTCTACTTTACAATTGCTACAAATTACAAAGCGCAAAATTAAGAAATTAAAACATGCGAATTGCAAATTGCGCTTAGAAAATAAAAATTTAAAAGCAAAAGTTAAAGTAGAATCAAAATCTGATTTATCTAGCTTTACTCATGTCACTTTAATTGAAAATACAAAACCTTGTTTTGATTGTAATGATATTAAAGAAAAATTTAAGGAACTTGAAAAAGAAATTATTTGTATAAAAGAACATAATGAAAAATTATCTTTAGAAAATTCATCTTTAAAAAGTGATTGTGCAACATGCAAAAGTTATAAAATTGAAATTGAAGAGATGGACGAAACATTTGAGGAATACATAAATGAATATCAAAACCATATTGATTCAATTATTTCTACTCTAAAGAATAGCACAATAGCTTAGAATAAAGCTGGACATAATTTGAAAATCAAGAATGATGAATTAAAATCAAAAATCAACTTGCTTATGAAAATTGTAAATACAAATTCACAATATCAAACTATATCTAAAAACAAGTTGAATACGAATATGAACATCTTACCTAAGTTTAAAAATGGGAGTAAGGAACATAAAGGATTTGTAAATCAAAATCACCATAATTTACAAAATCATGTTTCTCCCAACCTAAAATTAAATGCAAACAAATTTCCTTCAAATAATAAATTCAAAAACCTTTTTGATCCAAATGTTCAAGTAAATGATTATGGAAATTTGAAATCTAAAAATAATGTTAAACCAAGATTTGAATGGAGACCCAAAGTTAAAGATGAAACACAAACTCCACTCAAAAGGGCTCATTCGCTTCCATCTCCTCAAAAGCAAACATGATGTATTTGGGTACCCAAAGGAACCGTCACACTCGGTCCTCTTTGGATACCTAAATCTCTTATTCATTAGTATCCAATCATTTGCATTAAGTATAAATCAATTAAAAATGAAATATCAATTCTCTACTTCATGATGTGCTTAATTTCCTTTTTGTTTTTTGTTTTTATTTCTTTGAACCATCATGATATGATCATTTTATATAACTTGTGATATGAATTTCACATATTAAACCAAAATTCATAAATAAATCAAATTGAATAAAGTTGAATAAAAAGTCATGTCATTTTTCAAGTGATCTACTTATCCTTTTTATTTTTATCCTTCTAAATCCATTTCCTAAAAGTCTTATAAAATTTGAAAAACTAAATTTGTCATATGATATTATTAAGACTAAATGAAATAAGTGTCAAAATGGATTTAAAAGGTATTTTAGGGGCATTAGGCTAATTTCATAAAATGCGCAAGTTGTGCTTAGGTAGTTAATATATTTGCGTCATTTTCAATTACCCCTAGTATGTTTAATCATAATCATGTCAAATCAGAATTGAAAAATTGCATGAATATTATTTCACTCATTTATGATCATTTCACTCATGCATATGTTGTGCAAAACTCAATAATTAAGGTTTAATAAATATGAAACTCTAATGAAGATGAAACTCATGTACTAATTTTAACTTCAGCATCTTATTGCAATTTTTTCTCATCTCTTCACTTCATTAGACATGCCTTACATTGCACAAACATAATTAAGAAAAATTCGAAGCAAAATCAAAGAAAATCTAGGCTATATGATTAAAATAAGCACTCTCTGTGAGCTAACGCATGCGCTAGGACCTAACGCCGGTGCTAGCTCGAGTCTCCGATTTTCTGAAATTTTAAAATTCTGGAAAATCAATAAAAATATATTATTTTTATATGTACTACTCATTTTTGCAATTCTGCCTGTACTTGTTTTTGAAAAATTAAAATACAAAATTACAAAAGCCAAATTACAAAAAAAATATTTTGTTTTTTCTTTGGATATTTGTTTGAATTCTATTCCTATATGCAAAAATCAAATACAAAAATATTAAACAAAAACAAGTATCAAAAATTGTTATTTTTGAACTTAACTTTTCTATTTACATGTATCTTGCGAAAGGGTGATTTGGGCTATCATCCCATCATATCACCTAGTACCGGGCGAACCTCTCACAAGGTAGTCCTCGGGAAGTCCAAGATCAATCTTATGAGTTCAAACTTTAAATAAAAATTATTCTTCAAAATATCAAAAATACTGTATGGACTTCATTGAAAATCAAGCATGATTTAACTCATCATTTAGAACTTCTATAATGTTGCAATTTATCTTTTCAAACTACTTTGAACATTGTCTTCATCATGCTTTGATATATCTATTAATATGTGCATCAATTATATTGTAAAGGTTGTGTAGAACCAAGCTTAGCATGCCTCTAAGTTTGAGTAAATGTTTTATCTTTGATAATGATATTTATTCACTCACTTTGGCATTGTCTATATATGTGTTTAATCCAAGAATGCTTGTGTATGTTTTGTATTAGTACAATGAATTAAAATTGCACATGTATCTTACCTACACAACCTTTGTTTGCACTTTTACAAGTTAAGAAAAGTGGTTATGTTTTCATAAATTATATTGGTTTGCAAAACAAGTGTATTCGGAGAACTTTGTACAAAACAAAAATCATCAAATAAAGTGACAAAGATAACTCCACCAAGCACTACTTGAACCTCCTGATAAGTCTTAATAAGCATTGTGAGGTTGAGCACCTTGGAAAGAATTGTAAAGTATCTTGTGCAAACCATATCTTTCTTTCAAAATAAAAACCACTTACTCTTAAGTACACCGGATCACTAGTTTCAATATTAAAATAAAATAAAATATGTGATCCCCCAAGCACTACTTTGCACCCTGATAAGTCTTGATGAGCATTGTGTGTGCAAAGCACCTTGGTAGTTGTACATTTTGTTTGTGCATTGAAGTGTGTGGAAGTAAAATTATTTGTGTTTTATTGTGCTCTTTACTTTACATATTTCTTGTATTTTTGATTAAAACATTTGTTTACTCTATTCAAAATACACTTATGTGCACATCATTATCTTCCATAACACTTCTTCTCATGAGTATTGGATCCTAATGCTAACTCTATACTACTCTTTATTTTTGAAATGCACTAGATAACCTAGCATGCTTTCTACAATGTTTGGTATGTTTTGAAATTGTGAATTAAAATAACATTGTAGTAATCTCTTTTTGATAATATTATTTCATGCTTGGTTACTTTATTGTTAAACTTAAAAATCTTACTTGAACAATGATTTACAAAAACATCTTCTTTATGAAATTTAACTCATATATCTTTTTATGGATCATCATTGATTACAATAAGATGTTTCTTGTATTTCGATAAGTCTTCCGCATCATAACCATATAATTGTTTTACCTTGCGCTTTCATGCTTATTTAAAGTCCTTTATTTTGTGTGCATCATCACTTGAATCTTCAAATTCCTTTCTTGCAACATGTGGTAGACTTGCTTGGTAAACTTTATATTGGTTGCTTTTAACATGAATTTTTTTTCTATAAAACTCTGATTTATTTCTATGAAAATATTATTACGCTAAAAACTCCGATTCATTAATGGATTTCAAAATAGCTATGTGAGTGTTTTCATGAATTCAAATAAAAATATAAATTCATAGGTTATGTCATTAGATTTAAAACGCTTAAATGTTTCCAATAATTATTATCCATGACTTCATTTCTCACCTTAGCGGGGGCGTAGGGTTGTAGACATTAGATAACCTTATCTCTAGTCATGTCTTGTCCTTAACCGGGGAGGGTTCCAGTGGGGCCTTGCGAGGCACTGGGGGGAAAGAGTGCTAGGTTGAGTTGTGTCTAGTGTTTGCATATGGGACTAACACCCCAACCTACGACATGTTTGCAGCTCCTCATGCCCATCCGTCACTTAGTACGGGGCTAGGGTGTAGATATATTGTCTGGGTAGATTGGTTATTTGGAAATCATTACCTTTTATGCTTAAAACTCTTATATAAAGGGGATGAACCAACATGATAATACTTGGAAAATGTTATATTGCTAAAAACTCTGATTTATCTCTATAAAAATTATTCTAAAACTCCTTATCATTTCATTCTAAAAGCTCGATCATGCCTTTATCTTCTAATCAAAACTTTTCTGTGTTTTGCCTCCTTACCCACTTTTGCTAATAACAAAAGGGGGAGAACTAACATGATAAATAAGATCCGCTATCCAAATGAAAACTAACATGATTAATTAAGATGATAGCTTACATATTAAGGGAGCATTCACTTAGGGGGAGCATATATTTAGGGGGAGCAATTCTAAATGCTAAAATCGATAATTATTCTAAGTCATCACTCTCACACACACACAAGTAAGGTTCATCATGCTTATATATATTAATGCTCTGATTTATCATTAATGGTTTTGTTATTATCAAAAGGGGGAGTTTGTTGGAACAAGGTCTTCCTCATCTCCTAAGTTTGAGAATAATAAAACCTATTTGTATTTGATCTTGTGTGTTTAAGTGTGCAGGAAAACAAAGTCCATATGACTCAAGGATTACATAAAAAGGTTGCCCCCAAATTTGGGCCTTCAAATCCAACACTCCTTCTAGCGCCGGCGGTATTACCAAGCGCCTGGCGCTAGCGCTAAGGAACCGCTGAGAATGGAAGCTGGGTTCAATGAAATAGATCTTGCGTTCGACGAACTTACGTTCGACGAATTTCTGTTCGACGAATGATGAAGCCCGTTCGACGAACTTGCTGCTGCGATCGATGAAATCAAGCCGCTGAGAATGAAAGCTGGGTTCGACGAAATTGAATCTGCGTTCGACGATCTTGCGTTCGACGATTCTCCATTCGACGAATTTCAGATCGACGAATGATGAAGCCCGCTCGACGAACTCCAATCGTTCGATCGACGAAAAGAATGCTTAAGCGCAATTCTGGGAGCACATACAGAAGGAGATAGCGCCTGGCGGTATTCGATAGCGCATGCGGTAGCGCGGAGCACAGAAGGCATGAGAGAATTGTTTCCTCAGATTGAAGATTCTGCCGCACAGAATATGTCCTAAAATGGGATAGCGTCGGCGGTAGCACTAGCGCAGGCGCTAGCGCTAAGGCTATAAAAAGGACCCCTTGGCTCCGGCTTGATTATCCTCTTCAGATCTAAAATTCCAGAGCTTCGTGCCACAGAATAGAGAGGAAGGTTCAGAGAGATACTCCCACAAATCATAAAGTCTTAAGGAGATCCGTGGAGAAGATTTCAACACGCGTCATCATCGTGACGAAAGACCGCATCGACTACGATCATACTTTGCGGGTCTTCGTCTACTTCTCTAAGAGATCCATATAGGGAGTTTATATATTATTGTCTTTTTTTTCACATCTTCTCTTTTAAATCGTATAGTAAATTCGCCTCGTGTTGGCGACTAGGTCTCGGGTGTAGGTCTAGGGGCTGCTCGAGGCCATATCCAGGGAAGGGTTGGCTAGAGCGGCTTGAGGCCGTATCCGGGGAAGGATCGGCTAAAGCCAACCGGTTCGTGGGGATACGAGTCGGTATAGAAAACAAAAAGAGTCTTTCATATTTCGCTTTGATTTCTAGCGTCATTGAAATCAGAATTTTGTAATTAAATTTTATTAATAATAATCATGTCTCTCTTTGTGTAATAAAATTGATTTGTTCTTCATTTCTCTAAATTGTTTATTATCCTCTCCTTTATTATAAAACAATTTAGATCTGTTTTCAAAATCACGATTTTGATCTCTTATTATTTCAAGTATTACAACAGAGCATATATATCTAATAGATTTTAAATATTTCATCAGATATAAAATATGATACCCCGAGTTCTGAAATATTACATTGAAAATAAAACTAATAAAAACGAATAAATAGAACCTTTGATTTTCTCTGAATTCTGACATTTCCTTCAGCTTTCTGAATTGTTGATCTGAACTGTAGCTTTATAATCTGAATTTGATATCTGCTCTAACAGAAATTATTTCTTAATCTGCTTTGCTACCAATCAGAATTTGAATATGTCATAACATCTTCCCCTAAATCTATCATAATCTGAATATGTATCTGTTGCTTCTTCTATATCAGAAGCTGTATCTGAATCTGCATTAAGCTAGAGCAATCACTGCATCTGAAATTGCAACATATGTAGCTTCTTCATGCATCATTTCCCTCTTTCATAAAAGATGTTAGCCTGAGAGCATCTCCCCCTGAGACTGGAGCTTCTTCAACTTTCTCTATAACGATCCATGCCCGCCAACACGGGACCCAGCTGGACTGCCAGCACCCTCCCAGCCCAGGCCTGCCAACATGGGACCCAGCTGGCACCGGAAGGGTTCAGCCTAACCAGATGGTCTGCAGACCATGCACCCCAACCCCTCTCTGTCCCACCATAGGGCCCAGCGGGTTGTTGGAGACCGTAGTCCCCCTTTGATGAGAATTGAGCCAGTTAAGCGGCAGCGCGTGGACTTCCCAGGAGGTCACCCATCCCAGAATTGCTCCAACCCGAGCACGCTTAACTATGGAGTACTTTCACTTCTCATCACCAATTGAGCTGCTCAATTGGCGATGAGAAGTGAAAGACATCGTAGGTTTGTGATGCACAGTCAGGTCTGTATACTGGTGAAAACCAAGTGTAAGAGTCTTTGGGGAACTACCACAGTCACTGCCCATGTTAGTGAGTGGAAGCTCGGGGATATAATCATGGATTTCATACACAAGTTACCACATCCCCACTCCGGGCACAAGTTCATTTGGAACATCGAGGATAAATTGACCAAGGTAGCTAGGGTCACCCCGGGCTGGACAGACACTCTCGTTGGTGTTTGATTGGATTTGTTGAGCAGTTTGTCCGTTATCGTGGTGTGACCAGGACGATCGTGTCGGATCAGGATGGACGGGTTATGTCCAAGAAGTGAAGATCAGTCCAGGCTTATCTGGGCTCTTGGTTGATGTCCAACACAACTTTCCACCCTCAGAGGGACAGAGGTGCAAAATTCCACCATCTTGGACCCAGGATGAGGATTTAAAGACACTCGGCTCTGAATTTGTGAAGGATGCAGATGCCCAGGTGCGACTGATTCAAGTTAGGATGCTGGAAGCCCATAACAGGCAGGACAAGCATTATGATGCGCGACATCGTGCAGTAGAGTTCTAGGTTGGAGACCAGGTGTTCTTGAAGATACATCTGATGCAGGGAGTCTCGCGGGTATGCGGGCGGAAGAAGCTCATTCTAAGATAAATGGGGCTCTACACGAACCTGGTGCGGATCGGCCTGTTGGCTTATAGACTAGAGCTACCGCCGGAGTTAGCGGGGTTGCACAACGACTTCCATGTCTCCTCCTTTAGGAGAGCTCTACTACGGTCGGAGTAGTGAATTTCTACTATAGATGGCCCGGTAGCCTCAGATCGATTGATTAACCTGGAGCTAGTCCGGATAGACGACACCGAGATGCGAGTCTTGCGAAGCAAGGAGCTCCCGCTGGTCAAGGTCCTGTGGAGAAATCATTGACAGGATGGACATACTTGGGAGCCACTAGAACTGATGTAACAGAGATAGTTTGTACTCTTCGAGTCAGGAATCACTTCAATTATTAGGGGATGTTACGTTCGGTCACTCTCGGTGAAAATCCCGCAAGCCTAACCTAAATTTCGGGGACGAAATTATTATTTTTGTTTATTGGGATTTGTAACATCCCCCAAACAACTAGACCCCTAGAGTGGTTTTGTCATGACTAGGTCATGACAAAACCCTAGGAAGCTTGAAGAGATCACTTGGCCTTAAGCTTGAAGGAGAAGAGCACCTTGGCCTGCAAATAGCAATTTCCAATTACCAAGCTTAGGGTTGGACTTTAGGGCCTCACCTTGACCCTTTGACCCCACCATGGCACACCTAACCCTTTGAAGGTTCCCTTTGAGCATCTAGGACCCATTGGGGCCAACCAAAGAGGCCAACTTTACCAAAGTCAACCCTAACCTTAAATTGGTCAAAGTAGCCTAATTAGGGTCAATTGGCATCCACCATGCCAAATTGACCTTGCCCCATTCTTATCTTGGCGTCAAGGCGTACCAAGGTGAGACCCGACCTCCTTGACGCTTAGGCGACAAGGCGGACGCCTAGGCGACAACAAGGCGAGCAAATGCAAGGCGACAATATTAAATTTTTTTTAAAAACAAATGAAGTTATAGACAGCGGTTAGTATAATAACCTCTGTCTATAGTGTCTGTCAAGTGACTATAGACAACGGTTATTATAATAACTGCTGTCTATAGTCACTATAGACTATAATAACCCGCTGTCTATAGTGACTATAGACAGCGGTTATTATAATAACCGCTGTCTATAGTGACTGCCATGGGACTATAGACAGCGGTTATTATAATAACCGCTATCTATAATCCCGATTTATTTTAGGCAAAAAGAGAACCATCATTCAACATTAACTACACAGATTTTATTCAGCATTCACTACACAGATTTTATTCATTAATACATCCAAAATGAACAAGGCAACCTGCAACCAGCATGAAGAATGCTTTAAATCATTTCTATAATCTGTGACATCAAGCAAACTCAGAAGACACCAAATGATTAGGGCTCTAAAGATAGTTCTCACAGTTTAAAACATGATCTGTGCATGCAAGTTTCTTGACAATCAATATATATTACAAGTTTACAACAATCACAAGTATGACAAGTTGACAATCAATATATAATGGCAAATTGACAATCACAAGTTCACAACAATTTCACTCAATACCAAAATGTTATCAGATAGAATCATCATCTAGTAAATCGTCATTTGCATTGCATGAGCTTAGTTGGTTTGAGGTACTCGTCATTTGCCCATAATTATCAACAATATCTTCATCATTATTTGGAAAGCTAATATGATCTAGATCTTCATCCCCTTCAGCTATTAGTTCATGATTAGCTGGAGCTCCACTTCTTAAATTTCGAGCCCCAGTCCCAATAGCTCTCTCTACAGCTTCCCATGTGAGATCATCATCATCATAAACTAAATCCTCCTCTTGTTGGTTCATCATCCACTCACTACTCCAATCTAGCTCATCAAGCACTAAAGGGTTGTAATTTCTTCCCTTTTCACATCTTTCTTGGAATCGAGCTTGTAGACGACGATTGTATTGGATGTATACAAGATTATTAAGCCTTTGATGCTCCAATCTATTTCTTTTCTTTGTGTGAATCTGAATCAAGATAGTTGCAATTTGCAAACTTGTTTTTTGTTAGTAGCTAAAACAAGTTTAATTTTAAATTAAAAATTTGTATACTTAATTACTTACAAACTCAAAAGTACTCCAGTTGCGCTCACAACTAGAAGAAGAACAGCATAAGCCAAGTATGCGCAATGCTACCTTTGTAAGGTCAACATTAGGTCCTCCATGTGCACCCCACCAATCCACTATTTATTTAAGACATATAAATTAGTATAAGTGTATAACATTTAAATATTTAAGAATAAATAAAATAGTAATCAATACTTACTTGGATTTAAGGTGGTTCGTTTCCTAATAGCCATAGGCTATCCAAAACTATTTCGAGATGCTTTATAGTTAGTGCCTTGCTCTGCAATCTTGTCTTGCAATTGTTGATCGGGCACTAGTCTTGCAATAACATCATTGAAAGCATCTTGAAATTTCCAAGCATCATCAGCATATTTTTCCTCATATTCAAAATATTTGTTTGGATTAAGAAACAAAGCCGCCCTATACAACTTTTGCTCCATTTGCTTTGTCCACCTATTTTGAACAATGTCAATAATCTTTTTATATAATCTTTCTTTATTATCAAAATGATCTTTCATTTTTTGTTTGGCTTCTTCCATTGCCACATACACTTCAGGCATAGCTGGCCTTTCATCTCCATCTACTAATCGCAAAACGGCTATAAGTGGCTTTCCGCCTTTTAGACAATCTCTTACTCCATTCCAAAAAACAGTTGAAAGTATTGCTTCAACAACTTGTTTTCCGGCTTCGGTTTTTGCTAGATTAGCAGCATTCCATGAAGAAAACGTGGTCAACACCAAAGTTGTATCCCTTGGAGTCTACTTTATTTTAAAATTAATTTCACCCCAAAAGGAGTTTTCTAGCTCCCTGTAGGTCCATTTTGGTGGAACTGGTCCCTAGTGTAGGATAGCCACCATTTCTTGAATAACCTTTGATTGGTTTATGGGATTGACTTGAAAATCGAAACCCAAGCTATTTGTACCTACACCTATAACATATCCAAAGATGGGAATTTTAGGAGAATATTTTTCTAAGGTTTTTGTAATAATTTAATAATTCATATATTATTTAAATTTAGGGTCTAATGACCTCCAATCCCATCCACAATTTGGTGGGTGTCTCTTAAGGTTATTATATGACCCTGGTAAAAATTTCAGCCAAGTTGGGACTGATTTGGTTAGGAAAACTACTAACCCAAATTTAGTCAAACTAGGTCAAAACAAGGTATGGTGCTCACTTTGGGGTATTGTGGTCAAAACTCATCAACATGATGTGGAACCTTGGCCACTAGTTTAGGACCACCTAAAACACCTCCATTAGGGATTTGGGGTGATGTGGGTTGGATATGACCTAGGTCCCTAGTTTTAACCTTAGGGTTGCACTTGGAGCTTTGTGAAGGACATGTGGTCAAATATTATTGAATGGTCATGAATTTTGGTGTACAAGTTCAAAGGGTGTAATAATACCCTAGGATATTTTAGAAGGATTTTAGGAACCCTTATTCCCCCTAAATTAGGTTATAACCCCTTTAGGGCTTTTCATTATTAAAGAGTTTTACATATTCAAATGGTCTTGGATGGTAATGAAACCTTGGTAGTGCCTTTATAATCATATGATGGGCCTCTGGTAATTTTTGTGTAATTAATTAAATGATTTAACCAGTACTTCATTCACAAGACACTTATTTTGTCTTAATCTTAAGAAAAATGATTGAGGGTCCAATACTCCCTCGAAAAATTTGCAACTTGATGATAGGACATTTCAGGGCACTAGGAAGCTTTGTAAATTTCTATATAACTTTTGGAGATTGTTATCAGTAGGCTACTTCACAACATGTTCATATTCGGATTTAATTAAAATATTTATTTAGGTGAGAAAATGATTTTCATAAATTGTGAAACTCAGTCAGCAAGCCTTTATGATAATATTGGAGATCTAATATTTCTTTCATAATTTTTGTAATTATTTAACAGTAGGTTCCTTCACAATTTTCCCTAGAAAGGGTTTCTTTGGAATATTCATTTATGTGATTAATTTGCCTTTATAAATTTTGAAATTTGTCCAATAGACTTTTCTGACTAATATGAAGGTCTAGTAATTTTTCCATAATTTTTGGATAAGTATTTTTGATGGTTCCTTCATTAACCTCCAACTTTGGAAAGATGCTAAATATTATAATTAGAGGACAATTCCTGATTGTAAAATTGTGACATTCTGTACTTATGGTTATTTTGGCATGATAGATTTATCTTAATTTTATGGGGGTCATATCATAAGAAGATATTACACTTCATGTTCAATTTCATGCTTGGCCAATGTAGGAGAAAATATAATAAATGCAAATAATTAAGGAAAAATATGGTTTTCTGGATTTAGTCTTAAAATATCATGACAGACCTCCAGTAAATATATTGAGTCGGTTGGACGAATATTTGGAGTACCTCCTCTTATGTAACTCATGTAACTCATTTGGTCTGCGTATAGTAAAATGGTAAAACTTGAGTAATTTGTGGATCATTAGGTGGAAATGGAAGGTAGAGGATGTACCTGGACTAGTTGAGAAGATGTGAGGTCACCAATAGGAATCTATATGTTGGGTGTACCCGATAAGCTAAGAGGTAAGGTTGTGTCCGGGACCGACGAAAGATCGTCTTTCCCCTTAGAGGGTCGTAAAGTACTTAGGGTAATTTGAGTGTAATGACAAGAAGGGTATTCTTACGGGTAGTTACAAGTAACATTAAGTGTCTTGAGAAAGGGAGCCTTGGGGTATCATCCCAGTATAGTTCCTAATACCGTAGCGAGCCACTTACAGGGTAAACCTCGGGAAGTCCAAGATTAACCATAAATTGTAGGGATAAGTTGATGTGCAAGATTAACTTAATAACGTACACACCCACACCCCGTGGTTATGGTAGGTTAGTTAGTTTGGTTTTACGAGCAGTAGGCTCATGATTGAAGCAGCAGACTAGTTAGTCCGGTGAGCTTGAGACTCAGTAATGCTTATTGGTACGGACGGGTTGGTCCGGCAAGCCGTTGGCTCAGAAGGTTATGATGACGGGAAGGTTAGCCCAGGTATTTTATGGCTCGGGATATAGTAGAACATGTTTGCATGTGCATGAAGGTGGTGGGTCTTCGGTATTGGACGGTCTTTCACACCGACGTCAATACGTTGACTCTACAAGTGTGGAATTTGCATTTAGCCATGAAAGTCTGGTGGTCCAGCCAGTAAGAGTACGCAGATGCTCCGTGGTTTTGCGTTGAGGCGTACGATAGGTATAGGTTAGGTAGTGTGAATACCAACCTAGAGGTGGGCGAGGCCCAACCCACCACTTCCGTTTGTCACTACAGGAGTATCCTGGGAGTCTTGCTAGCTCCAAAAAGGTGGAACAAAAGGTCTGTGCGCATAGAGTCGAAGTGTGTGAGTTGCACTTGTGTGAACATAACATAAACTGCATAACTCTACATGTCATGGCATAAGCATTGCATTTCAACCCCTACCCCTATCGTATAAATTGGTTATGGGACATTTTATACGATAGGCCCTGCTAAATGACCCCTTGGTCTATAGGTTTGTGTGGGCATTCCTATAAATCAACGGTTACTTTTATATTATATACTTGTCTTTACTTACTGCTCTTTAATTTCTCTTTAACATGCTTTATATTACTGCTTCAATTATTTATATGCACATGTGTAGTTGTAGACATTTTCTGTAGACAAGATTCGCCGTCATCTGCTTTGTTTTATACCCCTTCCTGTCCTCCGCTTCATCCTCCAACACGGTGCCTAGGAGCCATTGGGGGTGGGGTGGGGAACATAAGTCTTAGTCTTTTTGACTAATGGTCGGTGGAAGATATCATTTTAAGGGATCGAGGAGACACAACAGCACCAGAGGCCGGTGCAGACGGAGGCGGGCCAGTCTAGTGCAGGAGCACAAATTTTAGGATTAGTGAGTGATTAGTAGTTAGCTTCCGCGAGTAATCTTGTAGTGAGGATATGATGTACAGGGCATGAGCCCTTTATTATTGTAACTTTGTTATTTCAATTATACCATGTGGACATATATATATAGCATGTGATTTGTGGACTTGAACTTCTATTGTTCGTTTATAATTTTCTTCTTCTGTGATCGATATGGCCGACGGGATCGGCATTTTGTAGTGGCGACCCTCCCGAGTGATGGTGTCACCCCAAAGAGGCAGTTCTGGGCATAATACCCAGGTTTTCAAAAGAAAAAAAAGGGGTCTTACAGAAGTTATCTTAGAAGTCGACGCAACATCGACTTCAACTCAACGTAGAAGGAAATGCCTATCGAAGCCATCTGAAGACAACACAACTACAATTCAACGCAGACAATGAGGTTCAAAACAAGTCTCCAACTCGACGGATACGTCGATAAGTAATCGGCGTAACGTGGATATCAGAGTTCAACCAGAGATAGAAGGAATTTGAAGCTGCTCTTACAAGAACTCGAAGGTGCGTCGATAAGAAGAGAGAATGAAGTCGATGCAGCGTCGAATACAGTCTGAAAAGGAAACCTTTTCAGCTGTTTCTTTTGCACTCTCTCTTAGGGACCACATCATTAAAGACCGTTCTACAACGACTTGTTTATTGCCTAGAATGGAGAGGAGCATTCAAGAAGACAGGAAAAGCATTCTTTGAAAGGATTCAAATAGTTGGCAGACGGGTCATGAACAATAGAAGGAAGAGAGATTAATTGTCCAAACTAATACTTTTTCAGTACAACTCAAAAGAGGAAAGCAATTCAAAATTAAATCATGGACAATAAATAAGAATAGATGAGAGAAAAACTACAAAATATTCAACACATTTTTACTCAGCTTGTCGATTAGGGTTTTCTCATCTTCTTCTTCTTCCTCCTAGAACCCTAAAGGACAAAAACACAACAAGTGCTATCTGAGAATAGAGATATAGAAGGCTGCTCTTTCATCTACACCACATAGCAGCCAGATAGCAAGCAGAAAACTTCCAGATGGATCTGAAGAACATAACCCTTGCAAATCATCTTAAGCAAGGGTTCATCATTAGCAGATTCTTTGAAAGGAAAAATAGAAGCTAAAAGCTTCTACAAAATTCTTATAAATAGAATTCTTCTTCTCCATCTTCCTTCTTCTCTCATTCTCCTTAACTATACAGAGTTCTTAGAATCCCTCTTCCAAAGGATTCAATGGTTCAAGATATCCTTATCAAAATATCTGAGTGGTTCAAGATCTCCTTATCAAAATATCTGAGTGGTTCAAGATCTCCTTATCAAAAGATATTTGGTTATAAGAGTCTCCTTATCAAAAGATTCAGGCATAGGTTGTGCATTCCTACCAGGTGGTAGAAGAGAGGACTACCCACATTTTGGGGAACCTCTATAAAATCTTGTGTCTTTTGTGTGTGTCATTTCTCTGTGCTGTCCCATTTATTTTACTGATTTCCTGCTTTACTTAACAACACTTATTTTATTCTGTGTGTGGAATTGTTGAAGCATAATACTTAGTGTTTTATTGTGTTTGCACAAATAGGATAGAAATAATTTTTAAATCTCTATTCACCCCCCCCCCCTCCCCCCCCCCCCCCCCCCACTAGAGTATACTTAGAGGCGCACTGTGCACTTTCAGGGCTTCCGTTAGGCTCTCCGAAAGATACCTAGATCTCAAGTCCTGCAATACGATGCCATTTCTCACGGAGTCATTCTCCGGCACGCATTCTAGGCTTAACCTAAATGCACATCATGATCAAGCATCACTGATCCAGGCTAACGACCACGGGTAGGCTTCACACAAAATGCCTAAATCCATTCGTCTACCGGATTTCTACAAGCAAATAATGTCAGGGACGGACACAATCTACCCGGAGTTCTGAAGAACTATAGGAAGTCCTGCACTTCGCTAATTAGTGAAAGAGAAAACCTCAATATGCATAGAAAAAGAATGAAAGGACAAAATGCGTCCTAAGACCGGGAGGAAGGATCGTTACCCTTCCCACTCTCTTTGGCACCATGAATCCGAGATTTTAATCAGATGGAAAGAACTGCACCGGGCTGCTCTCCGTGGATCAGTAAACGTCTCGCGATTCGGAGCTTTGGAGCTCCGTCAATGGCGGAAGATGCCTTCTTCTTCTTCCTTGAGCTCTCAGCTTTCTCACGTTTGGAAAGAGAATGTAAAGGTAGAAATAAACCTAAAGTTATCTCCCAACCCTCTATTAAGTATTTCGGAATCATGACAGCCGTCGGATCGACATTTCAAGTGGATTTGGACAGCTGTGATGAATGATCGACACATACATTTCCGTTAAAATTGAAACGAGTAAAATTCATCGCTCTGTCTGCATTCGTCGAGTCCTTCCGATAATTCATCGAGACAATAGCTTTCGTCGAGATGTTTTGTCAAATTCATCGAGACACTTCGACGATTCATCGAGACCACTCGAGACATTTCGACAATTAATTGAAACCAAATAGAACCAATGTTCGTCGATACTCGCTGAAACCATTCGACGATTCGTCGAGAGTCCTCAGTATCATTCGTTGAATAAGTCTAATTCATCGAGACCACTCTATACCTTTCGACGAATCTGCGCAGTACTTCTCTTCAGCCCTTATTTGGGAAAAGTGGGGTGTTACAACTCCACCTCCCTTAAAAGAATTTCGTCCCGATATTATGAAAATAGTAAGGTACAAAAACTTAAATTATACCTGGGAGGAAAAGCTCGGGGTACTCCACAAGCATGGTTTGCTCTCTTTCCCAAGAGAGTTCCTCTTTCCCGCAATTGTTCCAATGGACCTTTACCATTCTAATGGCCTTGTTCCGCTATTGCTTCACCTCGGTATCTTCGATGCATATGGGCTTGACTTTCATCTCTAGCCCACCATCAATCGGCACTTCGTCAACCGCAACAATATGAGTAGGCTCTTTCACGGCCTTTCTCAACACAGAGATGTGGAATACATCGTGTAGACTGCTTAGCTCCTCAGATAGAGCAAGCCGGTAGGCAGCTTCACCAATGTGCTTTAAGATCTCAAACGGTCCTACGTACCTTGGACTTAGCTTTTTCAAGCGTCGGATCCTTGATACTCCCTTGAACGGTTTGATCTTCAAATAAACCCAATCACCAACGCAAACTGGACGTTTTGGTGATTTGTATTGTAGTACTTTGCCTGCCTATCCTGGGCAATGAGCAATCTGTAACACCCCAGTTTTGCTGATATGAGAGTTAACGCCGCGCGTTAGGTCTTCTTCGCTGGGAACTGCCGTAATGTCAGATTTTTCTTGACGCACGATCGTGCGTTATTCTTAACGCACGATCGATCCGACTGTGTGTGCTCTTCGGCTAGCAAAATGATGTTCTGACTGAGCGTTTTAACGCATGGTCGTGCGTTCGACCGTGCGTTCGCTAATTGACGGAACCAGATCTGTAAACAACGAAATATGGGCGTCCGTTTGGTTTAGATTGTGATCGGACGACTGTGAGGGGTTCGTGGGAGAACCCTAAGTAGCGCTTAGAGGGTTTTCCCTCTTCATTTTCTTTCCATCGTGGGTTTTGAGGGTTTGAGAGAGAGAAGGGGTTTGGAGGAGGAAGAGAGCTAGATCCCGCCATTGTTGGAGCTTCGGAGCTCCGTTCGCTGATCCGAGACCGGCAGCGCGTAGGGGACGTCGAGGCGCTTCTTCTCCTCCATTCTTTTTCAAGTTTCCCATGGCTAGGAGGAAATATCAAAAGGTAACGACATTTCTCCTCCCGGTCTTTAGGATGCATGCATGGCATCCCTTTTTCCTCTCTATTTTCTGCATTTTGGCACCGGATCTGTCGAGTGAGAGGGATCCGGGTCGCCTTAGTTCAAGAGGAACCATCGGGTTGATTGAGTCCATCCCTGACATGATTTGCACTAGAAATCCGCTCCGTTAGTGGATTAGGCATTGTGGGTGAAGTCGGTTTCGCGACCGTTGGTTCGATTCGGTGGTGTTGATTGAGGCGCATTTTAGGGGTTTTGTAAGAAATCCGAATACGGCGAATTCGTCGTCGTGATGCCCTTGTAGTTTTGTATGGTAACGAACGTTGGTTTTGAGACGGGGAAATAATGTGCGGATTTTTGGGGCATGTGACGCCTAGTGATGTTCGAAGGTGTGATTTGGTCATTGTGGTCGGCTGGCTATCCCGTGAATGCTGGAATTCATGTGTGGAGAGTGTCTCGGCAAGACAAGTCCCTTCGGTGTTAACTGACGAGAACGTCTTTGCTACGGACGAGTCCGGTAACGGTCGCCAGGCGAGGCAGTCGGTGGACGTTGTCCCGATTGTAAGACCGGGGCCTTGGGATGTTTGCTTGGAGTCTAAGCCTGAGTTCTTAGCATCAGTTTTGTGTAGTTTTGGTGGCAAGAACATGTGAGCTATCTGACAAGCCCGATGGCATGGTGGGCCAGGCGCGGTGGGTCACAGCGTGAGTTATTGGCCTTGGGCTACGATGCCCTTTGGGGGAAATGTCGAGTACCCCGTGGTTGTGCCGTTGATGTTTGATGATGTGTTAGATTCATACTCTTTAGGGTGCCTTGGGTGAAACCCGGGTTGCATTCATATTGCATTTATAGGCCCTTTTTTATTACTTGCTCAACAAAGAAATGTGGATGATGGTTGTGACACTCATGCATGTTGTTTATGTTGCTTTTCTTTATATACATGTGCATACGAAGTGCTGACTTGCAGGGTGATGTAGTTCCCCGGGGTCCGCTAGGACGGCCGGGAGGAGGGGTGTTGTTACACCGTTTGTGGTCAGCCATAGCTGACCCTCGTTTACCGCTCTTTGTGATTTGGATGCAGGCCAAGGATCGCAGGCTGGACCTAGCTCGCCGGCCAAAAAGGCCTAAAGCCTCATGAAGTGTTTACTTTGCTTTCCTGCATTTCTATACTTGTCTTTTCTTGTTTTCGGCTTGCATGTCGAGGTAGCTTAGGGAAGCTAGTTTTTCCCTTGTTGGGATTTCTTTTTGTGTTGAATGTCGATGACTTGGACACAGGTTTTGTAAGGCCTTAAGGCCGGTTTTACTCCTATGTAGTTGTGGACAATCTCGGTGTTTCTTAGTTTTGTTTCCGCTGTGTTATCTGAGTTTTGAGTTGGGTAGTTATATCATCTTTTAATACAGAAACTGTGGCGGTTATATGATGTGGGGTCCCGGTCGGACCTATATTATATAGTCATTACAGGGGAGGTGTTACACAATCGCTCTCGTATTGCTCGAATTGACGTATTCACTTCACCCACATCTTTGCGCTTCAACAACTTTGTGTCACCCATTTCAGCCCAAGCCAATGGCCTACGACACTTCCTACCATAAAGGGCTTCGAAGGGAGCCATTTTAATATTTGACTGGTAGCTGTTGTTGTAGGCGAACTCAATCATATAGAGATGTTCCTCCCACCTCTTTCTGAAATCTAAGGCGTACATCCTTAACCATTCTTCCATCGTCCAATTGGTCCTTTCTGTCTGTCCATCCATATGCGGGTGGATGGCCGTGCAAAACTATAGCTTCGTACCCAATAGTTGGTGGATTAGTTTCCAGTCATTAGATGTGAAACGACCATCACGATCACTTTCGATTCTATGGGGAACACCGTGAAGTCATACCATATTATCAACATACAATTTTGCTAGATTTTCTATGACATCATCTTTCCGGTTCGGAATAAAGTGTGATACTTTCGTTAAACGATCTACGATCACCCAAACGACGCCGTTTCCATGTTGTGATCTCGACAATCCATGCACAAAATCCATTGAAATATCATCAAACTTCCATTCTAGAATCAACAAAGACTTCAGAAACCAACCAGGTCTTCGACATTCAGCCTTCACTAACGCGCAAGTATGACACTTTGCCACGAAGAGAGCAATGTCTTTCTTTATTCTTGGCCACTAAAAGAGTTTCTTCATATCCATATACATCTTTGTGCTCCCCGGGTGAATCGAGTACTTGCTAAAATGAGCCTCGTACAACAATTCTTCCCATAGATTGGGCACTTTCGGGTTGTACTGTCACAACCCGCATTTTCCCACGAATTTAATAAACATTATCAGAGCAAGGGGAAAACATGTGTTACGATGCCACGTCATGCATGAGACAACTACAAACGTTCAGGAAAACACTCCTTACGATTAATTTATAAAAGACATAAATATGTTTGAGTAAAAAGAGAATTTACACTTTAAGTTTAGGACCGTGTCTCTCGGTTCGGTGGATCAACTAGTCAACAAGTAGAAAACTATACGTACGCAGTGGAAAAATAGGTTCGTAATATCCTAGATGAACATGAAGATCAAACATTTCAGCAATGATATGCACATCTCTAAATTTAGTATAAGTAAGAAAGGAATTTCTATGATCTTCAAAGTAGGTGACATTTACTTAAAATCATGCTATATAAGAATGACATTTTATATAAATAAAGTAACTCATACATCATAACATAAAACTTTCCCAAAGAGCAATACTTCATCCACAGTAAGAAGTAATAGCATAATAGCAAAAAAGCAGAATTCAACAAGAGAACACTATGGGTGCCAACAAACCCATAGACAAAAAAACTACTACAACCACCAGAAGGCAACCTCTCACCAAGGAGAGAAGGGAGAAAGACACCACCAGGGACTGAAAGACTCCACTCTACCACCTGCGACAGCTACAGACCCGAACCTGAGGCATTCAAAGAAAAGAATGTCTCAGCCCCAAGGGGCAAGAAAGCAGTATAATACTAAAGAAAGAGTTAAGGTTAGCATGAAAAATATGAGGGTATGATCAACTAGACTACAAAGGTAAGGAGAAACAAATAACATCGATTTAGAAGAAACAACTCAAAAGTGAGAGCAAAAAGAATCTAACACCAAAAATAATGGCTGCCTAAATTACAATGATATATATGCATTTATATATATATAAATGATACAAGAACCTGAGACTGCTTAGCTCAGAAGAAAGGGCAATGAGGTGGTGGTCCTTTATCCACTGCCAACCTTAGCCCCAAAATAATACAAAACTTGGGGTGCTGTGGCGGTGACTCCAGTCCACACAAATCAACAGCCCAAACAGCGGCACTGTGACGGTGGCTCTTAGTTCACACAACCAACAAACCCCAACATAGCTCTACAACCACAGAAGCAGTGGTGCATAAACATATATATATATAACACTCTACAGATCATCAGAAAACACTCGGACCACTAGACAACATAAGTCAAAATATTCAAGAAATTCTCACCAAAACTATCCTGAAATATTTGATGAAATAACCCAAAATATGAGACGAAATAACACGATGAATGGACACTTAACATCACGGGACACAACATGACATGACTGTTGGGAATATTACCCTCAATGTTCCCTTGATTTGAAGAAGCATCACACTCAATGATAAGTACAAGTTGTATTTGATAAACCCTATTCTACATCATGACTATGTAGGGTGAGGTTATTCAAAGGTGTGGAATAAGTTCAGTGGTTTACTACCAAAACTACTGAAACGAGTTCTCAGTCTCAGCTGAACTGCTGAGACAAGGCCAGGAGTCGCCGAGAAGGAGTTTGGGCCCGTTGAGCTATAGATAGAGGAAAACTTCTGAGACAACTGTCTGTCTCAGCGGATCCACTGAGACGGGACAAAAGCAGTCACTTAGACTGGCACCTATCTCAGCCCAACCACTGAGACAGATTCAAATGTGCTAGCGGGTTTTGCTTTTGGCCCAAGCTGCAAAAAAGCAAGATAAGGTGCTCCAATCACCTCCATACTTTGTCAGAGGCCATCGGATAGCCATTGAATACTGAAGAAATATAAAAGAACAAATTAGGGCTTTGAAGAATAGGGCTTTTGAAAAAGAACAAACAGACCACTGTTTCATTGACGACTGTCAAGAAGATTTCTCTTTCTGCTTCCTGAAGCTACAAGAAGAGAAAGTTTGTTCTTCCTGAGTGATTCAAGAAGAGCTAGTTGATCCTCATTCATCTACTGAAGAGAAGGATCAGAAAGGGGCAGGATTAAAGCTGATGAACTGTTCCCTAGATCAAGACTGCTGCTGCAGTAAATCTACAACAGAAGACCAAAGGCTTGGAAAGTTTTATCTGTTTTATCTTCTGTTATAAGCTTCACTTTTACCTTCTATAGGAACATATTTGTTCTGAGTTTGTAGGGCATTTTGCCTGAGGATGTAGGGTGTTGGGCCTGAGTGTAGAGCTGAGAGTTCAGCTTGAGTGTAGGATCTCGGTGGAGATCAGAGGTAGGACTTCTTGATAGGTCTGAGGTGTTAGGGCTGCTGAGCCTGAGGTAGGGTTTGAGAAAACCTGAGAGATCCTTAGGGATCTGAATTGTAAGCTCTTGGAGCTGATATTGGAGGAGTTGGACTTGTCTAACTCATTGTTAGAAAGGTGAAGGGGGAAAGAGGACTACTCAAGACTCCCTGTCTTGAGGAACCTCTATAAATGCTAGTGTGTTTTTTATGTTCTTGATTTATTACTAACATTAACTCAGAAAATAGCTAGGCTAAAGCTTAAAAGAAAAGAGACCTATTCACCCCCCCCCCCCCCTCTAGGTGATTAAGACTACATCCTAATAAACTATCAAGTGGTATCAGAGGGAGGTTAGTCAAGAAGGACATAACTGTCTGACCAGATCCTAGAAAGGAGTAGTCATATCTGAATCCAATGGCCTCCACTGGATTGCAGAAGGAGATGGGGTCTATGAAGTTTCCCATATGCAACAAAGAAAACTTTGGCATATGGAAGCAAAGGGTAATGTTGTTTATGGAATCATCAGACCCAAGGATCTATATCACTATGAAGCAGAGCCCTTTCACTTTTCAAACTGTCTCCACCATAGATCCAACTAGGAGAGTGGCCAAGGCTTTCAATGACTTAACCAAGGATGAATTTGCATTATTCGCAATGGACAAAAGAGCTCAAAATATCATTGTTAATGCAATAGATGACTCCACCTTTCAGAACTTGGTGCACTGCACAACATCCAAGGAGATGTGGGATACACTAGTGGTGTATATGAAGGGACAGTTGAGGTGAGGGATGATAGAAAATCACTCCTCAATCAAGAGTATGAAGCATTCAGGCAGCTGAACCAGGAAAGCATTTCTATCTGTTATGAAAGGTTCTTCAGAATAGTTAATGAACTAAGAACCTATGAAAGGGTATTCAGTGACAATGAGCTAAATGACAAGTTCCTAAGATCTCTAACTAGAGATTGGGACACAAAGATATGTGCCATCAGGAAAGTGGCCAAGCTGGGTGAAACTCCTACCAATACTTTGTTTGGTAAGCTGCTCTCTTATGAGATGCAGTTGTCTGCAAGGAAGGAAGAGGACACTTCCACCAGGGCCCATGCAAGGGAGAGAGTTGTTGCTCTCAAAGCTGACAGCTCCAAGAAGAGCAAAGCCAGATTGCTGTCTCCTCTAAGAAGGAGTGCTGAATCTGAGAAGTCTGAGAACAGCACCTCAGACAGCTCTTCATCTGATGAGGAGTTTGCTGCATTCTCAAGGAAGTTCAAGAAGATGATGAGGAGAAAGAAGTGGAAGAACAAGCCCTCCTCCTCCTCAAATTCCAAAATGGATCACAGCAGATCTGAAAGACAGCACACCAAGGGTGACAGGTATGAATCTAAACCTGGTAAACATGTTTCAAATAATATCATATGTTATTGTTGTAGCAAGCTTGGACATGTCATTGCTGACTGTCCAGTCAAGAGAAAGGAGAAAGGTGATAAGAAACATTATCACCAAAAGGAAAGGAAAGGTGAATAATCCTTCCTAGCAAAGAAAGGGTAGAGCTGGAGTAAATATGAATCCTCAACTTCAGATTCAGATGAAGAAGAGGAAGCCTACATTGGGTTGTTTGCAGCAAAAAATGATGAAGATTTTCCTGCTTCCAAGATTGGAATCAGGGCCCCTCTATTACATTCAGGAAATGACATTGAGGAGGATGAAGAGGACAAAGATCAGCAAGGCCTTATGACCATCACTGATGAGGAAGAAAGTCAGAACAATTCTGATAGTGAATAGGTACTCATTCATTCCATCTCTTCTTCTGATTATGAGACAAGCCCAGAATCTGAAGCACCTTCATCAAATGGTGGATGTTGAAATCGATTTCTCGGTCTCTTGTGGAGTTCGGGGCCCTCACCGAGATGAGGGGTGGCTAGCCCTTACTGATCCCTCGGAGAAGGTAGACCGAAAACTAGGAAGATGACTAAGACCTTAGTCAGAGCTAGGAGGTCCCTCCACTAACCCGGAAGATCGTTGAGCGCTTCCCCTCCCAAGCTAAAGTTGAGACTCTGGCATCTTGGAGAGCTCTAGAAATGCTAACCAAAGAAACCCTAAGGAGAGAGAAGCTCCAGTGAAGTCCTCTCCAAAGGTGCCCTTAAGGTCCTATTTATAGATTTTCTGGTCTGGCCTGCAAATAGCAGGATTTCGCCTTTTGATTTTACTATCTGCACCCCAAATGGGTCTGCTAAAAGTTGAACTGCGCTATTTGGGTAGGCTAATGATAGGCCAACGGGGATAATGAGGTATTTTGGTCGATCATAGGATGATCAGCGGATTCGTTAAACGCGGCAGCTTGGAGGGTTCGTCGAACGCAGCGTTTTGGCGAGTTCGTCGAACGTGGCCCGCACTTCGTCGGGCGCCGGACTGAATTCGTTGACCTCGATTGAGATTCGTCGATCCCGGCGACTCTGGGAGAAATATGGCTCGCCAGTCTTCTCGCGATCCTTCGGCGAGTTTCTGGCTCGCTCGCCTCCTTGCGAGCATTCGGCGAGCCTCTGGCTCGCTCGCCTCCTTGCTAGTTGGCCTTAAGGCTCTGGCTCGGGGGAACTGGACTCGCGCCTCTTCCCGCGGGCGACCTTTGATAGATCTGGTCCGCTTCCCCCCTTTTGACGAATGGCCTGCGAAGACCTCATTTGTACTCCTGCCCCACTCGCACTCTTGTCTCGCTCGCCTTCTTGCGAGCAACCGGCTAGGTGCTCATCCCGGTGGATCTGCTGAGGTGGGATCGTCGAGCCCTGTTTGGACTTCATCGAGCGCTGCCCATTTCGCTCTTTCGCTTATTCTCTGCCTATTAACATGTATACGTTTAGAGAACCTGACTCGCCTCACCTTTATTTGATCCTCCACTAGGCGAATATCGGGGTTGTACACAATCCCCGCTCTTCGCGAGGCTATTTAGGCTCGCAAAGAATCATCCAACCCTTGATATTCACCGGCCCGTCGGTGACGTGGCAAGAATCTTTCGGTGGGCCCCATGCCCACCACTATAAATACCACTCTCTCTGGCCGTCATTCAAACTTTTCATTCTTCTCTACCTATTCTCACCCGCCGTGGGCTCCAACGCGATGTCGAAAAAAGACGAGATGTTGGCTCGCCTAAAGGCTTCGCAAGCGGCCCAGAAGGGGAAGACCGCTGTCATCGCCTCCTAGAATTCCCTGCGATGCTCTCCGCCTCCGCCTTCCCTAAGGACGGCAAAGGTTGTTCGGCGCGCGGCTGGTGGGGGAGGGTCTTCTTCTTCGCCGCACTCTCCTGATGAAGGGCTTACCTTGCAGGTATTATCGTCAAGCTTGCCGATTCGATATTCTCTCCTTTAGACCTTATTTATCCTATTCGCAGAATGATCCTCCGGATGAGAGCGCCTAGGGAAGGCCTATCACGGAGATCCACTTTCCTTCCACGGGTGGAGCTGACGTTCTTCTTGTGGATGCGAGGGTCGTCGGCCGACGGGACTCGCCTTCGCAACGAGGTGAGCGCTTTACCTCGTCTTCCTTCCCGTCTCTCGACTCGTTAAATCATACCCACTTTCTGTGCAGTGTCCCCTCTCGCGGTCCCAGAGGAACAAGTTTCTCCTCGGGCGGACTTGCCCCTCATGCCGAATCAAACTATCCTCACTCCTGGATTCGGCATCCTGGGTCAGAGGAGCCCAGGAGGGACGTTGATAACCGAGCCTGGACTTGGCTCTAGACCCGCGCTCGCCCCCGGTCTGGGTAAGGCCCTCACCCATGCCTTTATTGAAGCGTTCCGAGGCCAGCCGGGCAACTCCCGCCAGCGGCCCAGTACTCAAATTCCTCCATTAGGTTAGACTGCCGTCGCCGAGTGTTGTTTTTCACTTTGTCGCTGACTCCTGCTTCGCAGGTAATCCCACGACCCCTCTTTCCGAGTCAGAATCTGGAGCGTTGGAGATTTCTCCACCCCCCTCGCCGAGTCAGGTCGCCGACTTTCTGGGGGATCCCAGCGATCCAGAGCGGATGAAGAGGCGGGTCACTGAGATATTCCAGAAGCATACCACCCTGCTGAGGGATCTTCATGAGCAGAATCGGCTGGATCAGCTCGCCAATGAAGAAAGGTTCGCCGCGATGGAGGACGAGAACGCGCGTGTTCTCGCTGAGATACGGCCGACCGATCATGGTGACGCGACCTCCCCCGGGGTGTATATTGCTCGTATCGATGACTACAGGCGTCTGACGAGCCAGGCGAACCGATCACTCCACGAGTATCACTACCCGCGAGTCCCCCCTAGCTCTGGCGTCCGGGGTCGCGGTCGCTAAAAATGGCTACGATATTGAGGACCCTAGTATTGCTTTTTATTGCTTTTCTTTCCCCCTCCTCTTCGATAGGAGGTGCTGCGAACAATTTTTATGAATTTGTAATAATGATACTTTGACTCGCTTGCGAGCCCTTTATTTTTCCTGATCTCTTCTTTCACTCTACCAGGCTCGCTCTTGCGCGGAATGTGTTTTTGTTTCTGTTACTCGCACTCGCGTACTGCCCCTGCTTTTTTATGATTTATTATTTAGCACTAGCTCGCCAATGGGAGAAAGCTTCGACAGGGTGTCGACTCGCCGGGAGCGACTAGGATCCTTAGAGGCAGAAGAGTACTGTGCGAATCCGCTATCCGCAGATACCGACGCTTCGACTTCTTCCCGCCTTTTTTATTTCTATAAATAGCCGAACTTTTTTCCTTTCAACCACCGCATTTACTGTTACTCCCTCGCGCTCTCTCTCCTTCTGTTTCTCTTGCAGATCTAGCTCACCCTCGCGACCTTTGTGACTCCGCGGATCCCAGACACCATGGTCGGCGAGGCGGAAGCTGAGGGGCGATCCAAGTGTGTCAGGGCCTTCCTTGACGGCATCTTCTATTGCGCCAACCTTACGAAGGAGGAGTACCAGGCCGCCGCCGACCAGTTCATCCACTCCGGTTTCATGGCTCGCAGCCCTACCGATAGGGATACCATCAGCGACCCACACCCGGATGAGCTCGCGATTCCCATTGCCCACTTCGAAATCGGGTTGCGACTCCCTCTCTGGCCGGAAGTGCGCCAGGTATATTCATTTCTCACCCCTTGTATCCCTGACTTGCTTTGCGAATGGCGCTTAAACTTTATCGACCTTTCCAGGTGCTCAAGTATTTCAGCGTTCTGCCGAGCCAACTAACGTCGAACGCGATCGCCGTGGTGGTCGCGTTCGCCAGTTAGCTCAGGGCGGAGAGGATCGAGTTCAGCCTACTCGTCTTCTGCAAGGTCTTTTCGTTCCGCGCGTATAGGGACGGGACGGATCACTTCGCGAGCCAGCATGTCTCCGTCTGCGAGACGGTGAACAAATCTCATTACTGGACGTAGAAGTTCGTCCTGGTGAAGGGTCCCTTCGGCAACGTCTCCTACGCCCCTACCCAGCGAGACGAGGCTGCCTACCGCCCTCCGACCTCGCTAGGGGGTTGTGATGTGGCCCTGTACCAGTACCTCAAAGGAAAAAACTTTGAGGTCGCCTTCCTCCGAGATCGAGTGGACCTCCTGCCTCCCGTCCTTCCGGGAGAAGGTTTGACTCGCACTCGTCAACTTTCGTACTCCCTCCTCCTTCGATCGTCTAACGTTCCCCATTATCTTTGCAGGAGAGCGTGAACTCCCCCTCAATCCACCTCATGCGCCTCCCTCTTCCCTTACCTCCAGCTCGCTCGCGCGCGTGGCCGCCGAAGCCTGCCGCGATGTCCCGAGTTCTTCGTCGGGAAGGAAGCGCCCTCCTCCCCAACGCCGGTCTGCCTCGCAGGGGGCGGTGAAGAAGACCAAGAAGGTTCCTTCTGCTGCCAAGGCGAAGGAGGTCGTGGACCTGTCTGAGCCCAATCTCCCCTCTCCTTCTGCTGCGGATCAGGAGCTCGCCAAAGAGGGGGGCGGGCCAGGGGAGACGGCCGCCAGGCCCAAGCCGTCGAGCCATACTAACTTCGGGCTCGGCATGAAGCTGGTGGATGCGGTTTGCGAACAGGTGCTCGCGTGGGACCCCGACCAGAACAAGGTCGCCTGCTCCTCTCTGCTCCCTTCCTGGGTAGAGGACGACAAGGCTGGGGGTGAGGCGTTCGCCCTCGCCTTCGGCCTCTACGGTCGCGAGGACGCCTAACTCTTTCGGTCCTTCATGCCGAGGGGGTCGTATATGAGGCGATGCGAGCCCAATTCCGGGCGATGGAGCTAACCCACATGGTGGGTCGCCGATACCTCACGGCGGATAGGGAGATCAAGGAGCTCAACGTCGAGCTCCAGAAGTCCGCGGATGAAGTCGCAGAGCTTAAGGGGAAAGAGGCCTTATCAGAGGGACTCCTCGCCAGTCTTCAAGGCGGACTGGTAAGTAGTGCTCTGCGAAAGTCTTTTTCAGTTCGGCTTCGCTCTTTTCTCACTAACCCGCCTTTTGTAGGATGCCGAGTCCGTCAGCCAGCTTCACGCGCGGATTGCTTACTTGGAGCTGGAGAACACCTGCCTCAAGTCCCAGGTCCACGACCTGACCTCGGCGGTGCTACCCCCCCCCCCCCCCCTCCGTGAGCTGGGACTCGCGGTCAGTCGCGGGAAGAGAAGGAAGCCGACCGCAAGAGGTCGATGGAGATCGCGGAGCTCATCCTCAACATTCTCAAAGGAGCGGGCATGATCATTCCCGACGCCATGGAGTTCACCGCAGAGGAAGTAGTCCCAGACTTGTTCGCGCCTATCTCTGAGGCGGAGGGTCGAGAGAGCGATTGAAGAGCCGTCTGGCGAGCTGCCTTGATTTTTCTTTTTGTTGATAATGTAAAAGTTTTCCTTTCTTTTTGTTTCTGGTGAGACCGCCGCTGGATTGTAATCTTTTGTCGGGAATGAAAGGGAATGTTTTATCAATCTTTTCCTGTATTATCATTTTATTTATGATTCGCATGCGATCTTTTCTATTGTGCCCGCGCGGCCCTAATTTTCTTATGTTCGTGTCTGTAGATCTTCGTTCGGCGTTCGCGCTCGCCTCTCTTTTATTGGCAGCTTTTCCTCGTTGCGTTGTGTCCAGGTCACTCTCGCCTACCTTTCTTCTGCGGCGTTGTTAGGACTTAGGTTGTAGGGCCTTATCTCTGTTCGGGATGTTCCTCGCTGGAGAGCCTTACAGGAGGGGTCTATATTAGCCTGCCTCATTCGCACTCGCCTCTTGCGAGCCCCCACCACTATCCGCGGGTCACCGCGAGAACGGACTCCTCCCGGCACACCTTCCTTATTCGTTGCGCTATCGTTCACGAGTGACCTTGCGAGCCGCCGGCTCTATTTCCCTGCCGCGAATGACTCTCGTGTGCGAGCGGACCTTCGGTCTCGCCTCGCCCGGGTCTTGGGGTCGCTTGCGAGCCAAATCTCCTGTCATGAGTATCTTATTTACCTTCCCAAACCACTTATGACTTTGCCAGCCTCTCCAGAGATCAACCTGAACCCCCCGTCTAGTGAGAGCCCGGGAGCGGAATCGATCTGGGGCATTCCAGCACCAATACTTGTCACTTTGCCAGCCTCTCCAGAGATCAACCTGAACCCCCCCCCCCCCCTCCCCCCCCCCCCCCCCCCCCCCCCCCGTCTAGTGAGAGCCCGGGAGCGGAATCGATCTGGGGCATTCCAGCACCAATACTTGTCACCTTGCCAGCCTCTCTAGAGATCAACCTGAACCCCCCGTCTAGTGAGAGCCCGGGAGCGGAATCGATCTGGGGCATTCCAGCACCAATACTTGTCACCTTGCCAGCCTCTCCAGAGATCAACCTGAACCCCCTGTCTAGTGAGAACCCGGGAGCGGAATCGATCTAGGGCATTCCAGCACCAATACTTGTCACCTTGCCAGCCTCTCCAGAGATCAACCTGAACCCCCCGTCTAGTGAGAGCCCGGGAGCGGAATCGATCTGGGGCATTCCAGTACCAATACTTGTCACCTTGCCAGCCTATCCAAAGATCAACCTGAACCCCCCGTCTAGTGAGAGCCCGGGAGCGGAATCGATCTGGGGCATTCCAGCACCAATAACTATTTGAGACCTGCCAAAGGATTGCTCCCAAATACATGTGTTGAGGAGGGAATATAAAAAGTCGTCTAAAGGAATGGCTAAGGATAAAACCTTTTTAAATCATCTCCACTCCTGGCTCGGCCAAGAGGTACCCCTTCCACATCCCAGAGGTGGTATCCTCCTGACCTGAGCACTTCGGTTACAATGTAAGGTCCTTCCCAATTAGGCTCTAGTTTGCCAACCCCGGCTCCTCTCCCGGCCGCGTCAACCGCGTCAACCTTTTTCATGACCAGATCTCCTTCCTGAAAGTGCTTTACTCGGATGTGCTTGTCAAAATATCGGGCCATTCGTAACTTGATTTCCTCCTGCCGGATGGTGGCC
Organism: Dactylorhiza incarnata; assembly: GCA_033032865.1. NCBI lineage: Eukaryota > Viridiplantae > Streptophyta > Magnoliopsida > Asparagales > Orchidaceae > Dactylorhiza > Dactylorhiza incarnata. The sequence continues at coordinate 5,716,152 of JAWHQI010000013.1, forward strand.
TGGTCCCGGAGTTCCTCCACCAGGTCTAAGGATAGCCTTTGTTCTTCATCATTGGCCACCAGCCACTCCTCGTCCCCTTCACCTGCGGCGATCACCCTGGGGGTCTTTACTTCGAATTCAATGGGAAGGACCGCTTCGTACCCATGAGAAAGTTTGAACGGGGTCTCCCCGGTGGCGGTGTTGGGGGTAGTCCTCAGGGCCCAGAGAACGGATGGTAGTTGCTCTACCCAGCTTCCTCGGAGGTTCTCTACCTTCTTCTTCAGTAGGTTGACTATTACTTTGTTTGCCGCTTTCACCTCGTCGTTGCTTCTTGGGTGGTAAACCGATGTAAACCTGAGGTCAACGCCAAGTTGGGTGCAGAAGCTGACGAACTCTTCACAGGCGAATTGCGGCCCATTGTCTGTCACTATAGCCAGGGGAGGCCATGCCTGCAAATTATTTCTCCCCATACAAAATTCCTCACAACTTGAGATGTTACCTTGGCGAGCGCCTTCACTTCTACCCATTTGTAGAAGTAATCGATCATGACCAGTAAGAACCTTCTTTGGCCGCTAGCTTGAGGGAAAGGGCCAACTAGGTCCAACCCCCATATGGCGAAGGGCCAGGGGGCGGTGATGGTTCGGAGCCTCTGAGCTGGGAGGAGTTGGAGTGGAGCATAGAGCTGGCACTTTGAACACCTCCTTGCGAACTCTGCCGCATCCTTGCTAAGGGTGGGCCATAAATAGCCTTGTCTCAACACCCTCCCTTCCAAAGTTTGGCTCCCGGAGTGACTCCCACACTCCCCGCAGTGAATTTCTTCCAGGACTCTCGGAACCTCTTCCTCTGAAACACAACGGGCCAGGAGTCCCGAGAGAGTCTTCCTGTACAGCCCTCCTGCATGCAAAGAGTAATAAGCCGACTTATACCTGAAGCGCCGCCTGTCTATGTCTCCTTCAGGGAACTTCCCTGATGATAGGAAAGAGATGAAGGGATCCATCCATGAGACCCGCTGGTCCACCTCCATCAGTTCTCCTTCCTCGATGGAGGTCCGGAAGAGTTCTGAAACCGTCCCTCCTGCTCGAGGACCGAACTTGGCAAGGAGGTCCGCGGGGGTGCTCTCTTCCCTTGGCACGTGTTTGATGGAGAAAGTGTGGAACTGCCCGATGATTCCTTTGACCTTCTCCAAGTACCGCAGGAGGGTCGGGTCCTTTGCCTCAAACTCTCCCTTGACTTGGCATGCTACCACCATGGAGTCCGTCGAGACCTCCACATCTTGCACTCCCAGTTCTCGAGCTAACCGCAGGCCTGCAACCACCGCCTCGTACTCCGCTTGGTTGTTGCTAATTGGAAAATGGATGTTCAAGGCCTGCTCGATCTTTGTCCCTTGGGGACTCACTAGGACGATTCCCCCTCCATAGGAGTGCTTCCCTGAGGCACCATCCACCAAAATCCTCCATGACACTAGGGGGGGGGGGGGGCGGTTCATGTTCCCCCACCTCGGTCGTATAGTCAGCCATGAAGTTAGCCACTGCTTGGGCCTTGATTGACGTTCTGGGTATGAACGTAATATCGAACTCGCTCAACTCCACGGACCACTTTGCCAATCTTCCCGAGTGTTCCACCCATTCCATGACCTTGCGAAGTGGGTGATTTGTTACTACCTTGATTGAATGTGCCTGGAAGTAGGGCCGGAGTCTCCGAGCCGCCACCACCAAGGCAAAAGCCAACTTCTCCAAGATCAGGTACCGGAGCTCTGCCTTTTTCGGCACTCGGCTGACATAGTAGATAGGGAACTGCTTCCTTCCTTCTTCTCGGATCAATACTGAACTTACTGCCTCAAGTCCCACTCCCAGGTATAGGGATAGGTCTTCTCCCGACCTCGGCCCTTGAAGTAAGGGGGTTTGGGTGAGTTGCTCTTTCAAGGCTTGGAAGGCTCCCTCGCATTCCGAAGTCCATTCGAATTTTTTGTTGCCCCTTAGCGCCTTAAAGAAGGGCGCGCACTTCTCTCCCGCCTTGGAGAGGAACCTGCTGAGTCCGGCCAACTTCCCCGTGAGGCTTTGGACCTCCTTCGGGCTTCTCGGTGACCCCAACTCCATTATTGCCTTGACTTTGTCGGGGTTAGGTTCCACTCCTGCCGGGGTGAGTAAGTGGCCTAGGAACTTCCCTCGGCTAGCCTAGAAGACACACTTCAAGGGGTTGAGTTTCATCTTATACTTCTGTAGGGTCCCGAACGTCTCCTCAAGGTCTCAGAGGTGAGACCCAAGGTTTCGGCTCTTTACCATGAGATCATCGACATAGACTTCCAAGTTTCTTCCCCTTTGTTCGCGAAAGACCCGATACATCATTCTTTGATAAGTAGCACATGCGTTCTTGAGCCCAAAGGGCATCATCTTATAACAGTAGCATCCGTCCCCCGTGATGAAGGAGACATCTTTGATGTCCGGGGAGTGCATGCGAATTTGGTGATAACCTGAAAAAGCATCTAAGAAAGACATTACAGAGAAACCGACGGCTGAGTCAACCAGCGCGTCGATTCTGGGCAGGGGGTAGCAATCTTTCGGGCATGATTTATTAAGAAGTGAAAAGTCGATACACATGCGCCACTTACCTCCCCTCTTTTTTACCATAACTACATTGGAGACCCAGCCTGGATACTGGATCTCCGATACAAAACCTGCTTGTATGAGCTTTTTCACCTCCTCGCGGATTGGTCCCTCCAGCTTGTTCGCCGTGGCCCTTTTCTTTTGGCGGATGGGGCGGGTGCCAGGGTCGAGGTTGAGGCGGTGGCAAGCCACATCGGCATCGATCCCGAGCATCTCCGTGACGCTCCAAGCGAAGACGTCCACGTTCTTCTGTACGCAGGCCAGGATCTCATCCTGCTTCTCTAAACTGAGCTCTCCGCTGACTCGGACCTTTTACACCACCCCAAGCCGAGTGGTGACTTCAAGCTCCACGACCTCATCCACGGCTTCCAGCCTGGATTGCTCTCCCCAAACACTTTCCTTCTCTCCGCCGCAAGCGAGCGCTTGGGCTCCTTCCTCCGTCTCTGCCTCTCCTACCATCATTAGCTCTTCCGCCCCTCCTTCCCGGGCACTCTCTTCTTTCTCCTCTTCTTCCCCCATCTCCGCCCCGGGTCCTTCATTGACCCCTTCCTGGGCACGAACTTCCTCTTCCTCCATCCTCTCCTTGACTCTATTCTCTACTCCGGCTCCGGCCGCCTCCTCCATCACTTTATCGAACGCCTCCGCTTCTCCCATCCAGGTGACGGTGTTGACAGCCGTCACATAGCACTGTCTTGCAATCTTGGGGTCTCCCCGGACCCGGACCTGGATTCCTCCCACGTTGAACTTGAGACACTGGTGGAAGGTGGAAGGGACGCATCGAAACACGCTGATGAGAGGCCGTCCAAAGATGGCGCTATAGCTGCTTGGGGCGTCCACTATCACGAAGCGGTAGTTCCGGGACTGCCCTCCGAGAGTCACATGGAGTCCCACTCCACCCTCTACCTCCTTCCTCTCTCCCGAAAAACCAAATAAGGGACCATCCGAGGCCAACACCCTCCGGGCCTCGACCTTCATCTCGTCAAACGCCTTCTTGAAGACGACGTTGACCGAACTCCCGTTGTCGACTAGAATCCGTGAGACGGTGAAGTTCTCGATGGCGGTCTGGATGACCAGCGCATCGCAGAACGGGTCTTCATAGCTTGGCATGTCCTTTTGAGAGAAAGTAATTCTCTCCGCCGGGGGTGGAGCAGTAGATGTTGAGGCCACGCTCCGCCGATAGATGGTATGAAGGCTAGCCTTGCGGGTTGCCTCCACCCCTACCCCCCATGGATCGCTCTGATCCCTCCTCTACTCCCCACATCAACTCTGTCTTCGCACTTTTCTTCCTCCTCCCTTCGAGGCTCGACCTCCTCAATTCTCACCTGCTGCCTCGGTGCGGGCACTCGGCCCATTTTTGTTTCCAGGAACTCTGGGCAGGTGGCCGTCGCGTGACCTTCCTCATCATGGAAGTCACAATACGGCAACGTCACCTCCCCTTCCTCGCCTTCTGCCACCCTATTCCTCCACCTTCTTGCTCCCGCCTCTTCTCTAGGCTCTTCTCTTCTTCCTCTTCCTCCTCTTCCCCACCTGATTGCCATGGCTTGCTGAGGCGGGGGAGGCAGCTGCCTCAGACCCTGCCTCCACCCCAACTGGTGGGGTCTTCCTTGTCCTCCGTAGAGGTTACCCCTTCCCGGGCGGTAACCCCTTCCCTGACCTTGCATTCCTTCGGCGCGTTGCCTCCACTCCCCCTCCGGGGCCCTGGGTTCTTCCCTTCTCCTTACCTCCTGCTGCCTGACCTCCGACTCACTGAGCTTTGCTAGCCTCTTGGTGAGCTCCGGGTTGGCCTCCTCACTCTCAACCTCCTCCGCCACCCTCTCCATCAACTCCTCGTAGGAGACGGGGGCTTTCCTCTTCAAAGCCATTTTAAAGAAACTTTCCCTCAGCCCGACCGTGAAGGCGAGCTGGAGTGCAAACCCAGGCATCTCCTGAGTGAGTAGCACTTCTTCCTGGAACCGATCTGCGTACCGAGCCAACGACTCTTTTGGCTCCTGCTTCACTTTGAAGAGGGACTCGGCGTCCTTCTTCCTCTTCTTTGCGGTTGAGAATCGCAACAGGAAGCTCCGGCGCAAATCCTCGAAGGCGTAGATCGACCCTGTAGGGAGTTGATGGAACCAGTCCTTGGCCTTTTCCTTAAGAGTGACGGAGAAGAGTCGACACTTGAAAGCATCCAACATCAGCCTGATGGAGACCGAGTCCTCAAAAGACTGGAGATGCTGGACAGGGTCATCCCTGCCATTGTAGTACACCCTGTCCCACTCTCTGAACCCTGCCGGGACAGGTGCAGAAAGTACCAACTCGCAGAAGGGGTTTCACCCTACTACCACCCTTTCTCGCTCCGCTCGCCCCCCAAGCTCTCTCGCCAGACTCGAGCTTGCGGGGACCGCGCTCGGGAGAACAGCATTCGCCTGGACCACTCCCACAGTCACTGCATCCTCTGGGCGCTCGCTTCCCCGTGCCGCGCTCGCCGGCGCAGAACTCGTCGGCACAGAGCTCGCCGACACAGAGCTCGCCGGCACGGAGCCCGCCGGGCTGGCGAACAGCGCTCGCGCTTCCATGTCTTGAACTGAACTTCCTGCGACTTCCTTTCGGATCCTCCCTCCCGGGGCATTCTCGCCAACCGCCATTGGGGGAAGGATCGCCTGAGGTGCCGGGGTCGCGAACTCGCTCCGCAGCGTCGCGACCGTGAGCCCGAAGGTGTCAAGTACCTCCCTCCTGAAGTCCGCGAACATCCTCGGTGTCACCACCTGCGGTGGCTCGCTGAACCCCTCACCTTGATCCTCGCCTCCTGTCATGTCTGCTCTTTGGAACTTTCTTGGACCAGCCACGCTCCACGCTCACCGCACCAAAATGTTGAAACCAATTTCTCGATCTCTTGTGGAGTTCGGGGCCCTCACCGAGATGAGGGGCGGCTAGCCCTTACTGATCCCTCAGAGAAGGTAGACAGAAAACTAGGAAGATGACTAAGACCTTAGTCACAACGAGGAGGTCCCTCCACTAACCCGGAAGATCGTTCAGCGCTTCCCCTCCTAGGCCAAAGCTGAGACTCGGGCACCTTGGAGAGCTCTAGAAATGCTAACCAAAGAAACCCTAAGGAGAGAGAAGCTCCAGTGAAGTCCTCTCCAAAGGTGCCCTTAAGATCCTATTTATAGATTTTCTGGTCCGGCCTGCAAATAGCAGGATTCCACCTTTTGATTTTACTATCCGCACCCCAAATGGGTCTGCTAACAGCTGAACTCCGCTGTTTGGGTAGGATAATGACAGGCCAACGGGGATAAAGAGGTAATTTGGTCGATCATAGGATGATCAGCGGATTCGTTAAACGCAGCATCTTGGAGGGTTCGTCGAACGCAGCGTTTTGGCAAGTTCGTCGAACGCGGCCCGCACTTCATCGAGCGCCGGACTGAATTCGTTGACCTCGATTGAGATTCGTCGATCCCGGCGACTCTGGGAGAAATCTGGCTCGCCAGTCTTCTCGCGATCCTTCGGCGAGTTTCTGGCTCGCTCGCTTCCTTGCGAGCATTCGGCGAGCCTCTGGCTCGCTCGCCTCCTTGCTAGTTGGCCTTGAGGCTCTGGCTTGGGGGAACTGGACTCGCGCGTCTTCCCGCGGGCGACCTTTGATAGATCTGGTCCGCTTCCCCCCTTTTGACGAATGGCCTGCGAAGACCTCGTATGTACTCCTGCCCCACTCGCACTCTTGTCTCGCTCGCCTTCTTGCGAGCAACCGGCTAGGTGCTCGTCTCGGTGGATCTGCTGAGGCGGGATCGTCGAGCGCTGTTTGGACTTCATCGAGCGCTGCCCATTTCGCTCTTTCGCTTATTCTCTGCCTATTAACATGTATACGTTTCGAGAACCTGACTCGCCTCACCTTTATTTGATCCTCCACTAGGCTAATATCGGGGTTGTACAGTGGAAGTGGTTCAGAATCAGAGGAAGATGTCAATCAATTGATTGACAAGTATGGTGCTCTCCTAGAAGCTCTGACAAAGAGCAAGAAGCTAGCCAAGAGGCAAGCCCAAGAAATTGCTTCCCTTAAGTTGGCTGAGAAAGAGTGCACTAAGTCACCTACCCTGGTAGCTCAGATGTGTAGAGAGATAAGCCATCTAAAGGGGATAACAAAAGTTCACTTGAGCACCATATCCCTAAAGAACAAGGTCATCAAGGACCTTAAGGAGAAGCTTCTCAAAGAAAAGAGCCTAGTGGCTCAATTCTCCAAGCCCAAATCAGTGCTTCCCATTATTGTCACCTATTCCTCTCAAACCAATAGAAGAGGACTAGTGTTCAATAAAATGGAAGTAGGAGAAGGGGGTGGAGAAAAGAGCAAGGATAAGGCCAAGCCTCATACCACCTTTCAAAAGGTATTACTTCCCTCTAACAGGTATGACCATGACAGTATGTATGGTCACTGGAAGAATGGAAGCTCCTATAGGAAGGAAAGCACTCCTTCCCATAGTGGAAGAAAGGGCATGGAAATGAGTGCTATGAAGGCTCCCCATGAAGATATTCAAATGGCCAACCTAGACCATTTGTATTTGGTACCTCAGCTCCATCATTCAAGAGTAAGGAAGTTATCTCTTCCAAGTTCATTCCAACAAAAAGAATATGACTGCTGTCAAATCTATAGACAAGCCTTGTTGCTTAGTGTATGATGCCATCCAATCTTTCCTATCTCCCAAGCCAAAGCAAGCTCATGCCATTAAGACAAAGGGTGCCAAGACTGTCCACAGATTAACATTCAGCCAGATCATTGTTGAAAGGAACAAGAAAACTGTTGCTTTCTCCCCTTCTGAACACAAGCATATTAATGCTCCTTCCTCAAGACATGTTCAGAAGAGGAGATACAACATTCATGATGTGGTAAGGTGGGACACTTTGCCATAGACTGTTGGCACAATCCCAATGTGCCAAGTGCAAAGAAGAGCCTTCCTGTAAAGGGAGCAGCAGGTGTGAGATCATCTTATCATGCTTACAAGGACCTAGGACCCAAAATTATTTGGTCTCCTAAGGGTAACTAAATTCCTTCTTGCCGGTTAGTTCATGTACCAATCTTAAACAAATATGGTACTTGGATAGTGGGTGCTCAAGGCACATGACAGGTACCACAAGTCTTCTACAGGTCTACACAGCTGTGAAGAATGGACCTAAAGTCATCTTTGGTGGATCTGAAAAGGGAATCACCAAAGGATATGGTATGATCTCCAATGGCATAGTTTCAATCACAAAGGTAACTTATGTTTAAGGGTTGCAACACAACCTTGTAAGCATAAGTCAACTATGTGACATAGGCTATGTCATTGAATTCCACAATGACAAGTGCTTGAACAAAAAGTCTAATGACTTAGAGACCATTCTCTCAGGCACTAGGAGTGGGAATGTTTACTGTTTAGATTTTATATGCAATAATTCTCTATCATCTGTATGTCTTATGCCTAATAAAGTGAGTCTCTTTGTGTTCAATGGCACAAGAGACTTGCCCACATTAACTACAAGGCAATGTACAAACTATTCTCTAAAAACCTTGTAAGGAATAGTCCAAACTTGAAATGTATTAAAAGTGGTAAGAAAAACCAGGCCACCTTTAAAAGTATTGGCTCCAAAGACAGTGAAAGATATCTATATCTATTGCACATGGACTTGTTTGGTCCTTTGCCAATTAAGAGCCTAGGTGGGAAGTTGTATACTTTGGTGATCGTTGATGATCACTCGAAATATACATGAGTATTCTTCCTTAAGAAGAAATCTAATACTTTAAATGTCTTTATAAACCATGTCAAGGCAATCCAGAATGACTTACAATGTACTGTGGTCAGCACTAGGACTGACCATGGCACAAAATTTCAATTTGAAGCCATGACAAGGTTTTGTCAAGAATTTGGTATCACCAAAGAGTTCTCCCCAAGGACTCCATAACAAAATGGTGTGGCTGAGAGGAGAAATATGACCTTGATAGAAGCTGGGTGAACATTGCTTAGTGACTCCTCACCCCAGAATATTTCTGGCCTGAGCCAGTCAATATTGCATGTTATCTTCTCAATAGAGCTTCCATCAATAAGGTTCATGGAATCAGCCCCTATGAGATTCTGAAAGGGAAACAACCAACAATTTCATACTTTAGAATCTTTGGTTCAAAATGCTACATTTTAAACAATGGAAAATCTCAATTAACAAAGTTTGTAGAGAAATGAAATGTGGGGGTTCTTGTAGGCTATAGCTCTATCGGATGTCGGCGACATATCGGATTGAGTTTTTAAATGTCGGAAGTCGGAGACATGGAGATATTTTAAAATATCGGATTTCCATGTCTTATAAATAAAATTTTTATTTTCATGTATACTAACTATAATTATATCTTATAAAAATAGAAAAATAATATAACAAATAGATAAAAAAAATGAGTCATTTATATTACGAAATAAAATCGAATAGTATCTACGTTAAAATATTATTAACAAATACAAAATTATATATTGTAAATATATTTAATAGTATACAATAATTTTATTTTGATAACAATAAGTTTATTGCAAATAAAGAAGATTTATATATTTTCATATTTTTGTAATAAATGTATTAAATATTTTCATATTTGTTGTAATATGAAATTAAAAAATTGTGAAACAATTATACAAAATTGGTTGTAAGAATAAAATTTTAAAAATTTGAAATAACAAGTCTATTCGATTTAAGCATATGCTGCTAGTCTGCTAATATAACATAAAATAAAATAGCGGGCGATATATTTAAAAGTCGTGTCGGCCGATATATCGGAAAAAATCGGACATGTCGGCCTATATTTTACAAAAGGACATAATCTATACTTTTTAGAAAAACATATCGTTTTGCCCTAAAAAATGACATGTCGGGCGACATGTCGGACATGTCGGAGGACATTTAAAACAATGCATAGCATAGCTTATAGAGTTTATAACAAAAAGACTCATGTTGTAGAAGAGTCTATGCATGTGGTGTTTGATGTGACCAAGCTAATCTATAAGGGCTGGTCTAGTTTTTCTGTTTTAACAGGAAGTGAAAAGGATATGGAAAAGATGTATGTGCAAGACATACCCAGCAGTAGCAAAGTCTATACAAATGTTGTAATTCCTGAAGATGAAGAGGTGCAGGCTGCTGAAGATACTGCTGAACCAGTAGAAGAAATACAACAAATAGAGGACAGATTGCTTGCAGCAACACTTAAGGGATCATCCAAGAGAACAAATCATTGGAGATCAGAACTAAGGTGTACTAACCAGAAGAAGGGATCAAAATGAAGCTCTATTCCCGAGCATCATGTCACAAATGGAGCCCAAGAAGTTTGAAGAGGCCAATCATGATATATTCTAGATTCAAGCCATGCAAGAAGAACTTCTTCAATTCAAGAGATGCAAGGTATGTAAGTTGGTGCCAAAACCTCAAGGACACAACATCATTGACACCAAATGGATATATAGAAACAAGTTGGATGAAAATGGAATCATCATAAAAAACAAGGCAAGATTAGTAGCCAAGGGCTATAGACAAGAAGAGGGTATAGACTTTGATCAAACCTTTTCCCCAGTTGCAAGGTTAGAAGCAATTAGGCTATTCCTTGCCTATGTTGTCCACAAGGGGTTCAAAGTATACCAGATGGATGTCAAATCAGACTTCCTCAATGGTGACTTGAAGGAAGAGTTATATGTTGAACAACCATCAGGTTTTGTGCATCCAAACCTCACTCCTCATGTGTATTTACTTAGGAAAGCTCTATATGGTCTAAAGAAAGCCCCTATGTAACACCCTCCCTGTTACATAGCATATAACAGTAGGTCCGGCCGGGACCCCACGCCATATGAGATGAACAGAAGAGCGCGGTACTAAAATTAGCATTTAACAGTTAAAGATATAACTATCTCAGCACAGAGTCGCATAACGGAAGCATATTATTTCAATTAAAACCAGTATACACAATGTCCACAATAGCTACTAGGAATGAAAGACATAACAAGTTCTTTACAATGTTTGTTTACATAATATAGGTGGCATCCAGACATCGGCACGCAGGCCGACCACACATGAACAAAAGTAAACAAAAGCTTTGGCCTTCAAGGGCCAGCACAGCACAGCAGCAGGGGCTTCAGCTCGCTATCTCCCGCTAGTCTCACCGGGACCTGTATAAGCAAATACACCAAGTGGTGGGAAAACAAGTAACCGGTCAGCTTTAGCTGACCAAGATTTATAACGACCCCACCCCAAACTCGGGGCAGCGGTGCTCCTTCCCTGCAAGTAAGAGTCAGCATCATATATATATCCGCAACCAACACCAACGGAGGCATACCAAGCCACCCGCTTCGTGCTCTCAAGACACACTTTGGCATACTCCCTGAGTTACGCCCTCACGCTAAGTCCTATTTCAACTTAGACAAGCAATTTGAGCTAGTCCGTACACACGAAGTTACGGCACTCTTCCATAGCCCGGTGCACCGAGGGGCGACCTCTTCACCACCACTATGGGAGGGTTCGGATCAGCTAGGCCCGTGCTCAAATACCGCGATTCAACTATGCACGATATGGGTAAGCTTCACCTAATACCCATCACTTAAAGCTGGGCTTTGCAAATTCCACAGCTTCTCCTGCTACATATCCAGTCCCCAGGACTTTTGGTAGCACGGAAACACACAATCTGTGTGCTGGGCGCTATAGCCGGCGCTACTGCTAGCGCCCGGCGCTAGCAACAGAACCCAGTTTTGCCCGACACTGGTAACAGAAATCAGTTCTGCCACCTCTGAGAAAACATCTCCAGATAACAACACTATTAGCTCACCTGGAGCTACCGCCGGCGCTATCGCTAGCGCCCGGCGCTAGTAACAGAACTCAATTCTGCTACCAAACTTCGGGTATTGCCTGGGAAACACCTCCAGGATAATTTTCTGTACAAAACAATACAGAAGACCCGAACCACGGCATATACATGGAGTCTTCTCCACGCGATAAACATCACCAATCCGGCTCGAACTGTGTAGATGGGCTTCACACAACATGCCTATGCCGGTACTTCCATTCCGGACTCTATATGCAATTTATGGGGGAATCACATCAACCCACCAGAAGATCCGATCTACTAATTAGTAGAAGTCTTCCAAAACATGAAAATCAAAGGACGTGCATGTCCAAAGACTAGGGAGGAGAATCGTTACCCTTGCAGTTCGTTTCTGCACCATGGTCAGCAAGATATTCGGCTAGAATCGACGATGACACAAACACGCAAGTGATCTACTCCACGGATCTTCCCTCTACACAACGAAGGCTCACCTCCAACGAAGCTCCTTCCCAGCTCTCCGCCCACAGCTCTCAGAAAAGCAGAGGGTTTCAGAGAAATGAGGAGAGAAGTCAAATTTGAGTGCTTAAATAGATTTCCGCTACCGCCGACGCTATCCACTAGCGCCTGCGCTAGCTCAACGTCGGTACCGCTCTACCGCTTAAGGACTTTGCAAGAAATACTACCACTAGCGCTAGCGCTACCGCCTGCGCTATCGTTAATTGACAAACTTCTCGCGAAATGCCACCCTCCTCGAGAAAGGACATACTTCTCGAAAAATCACTACCGTCGGCGCTAGCACTAGTGCCGGGCGCTATCGACATCTCGCCGTCTCGACGCCTCGATGTTTCGACGTCTCGACGGGTGCGCTACCTCCGGCGCTAGCACTAGCGCCGGGCGCTAGCTCCTTAGCTTCAGCACACCTCTAAACTCTTTGCACTTAGAACATGGGGTCTTACAATTCTTCCCCTCTTAAAAGAATTTCGTCCCGAAATTTTAACAGTGCAAATAACAACAAGATACACAAATAAATAATTCGGGGAACAATTTGTACCTTAATGGAACAATTCGGGGAACTCATCACGCATGGTTTGCTCACGCTCCCATGAAAGCTCCTCACGACCGCAATTGTTCCAGCGGACCTTGACCATCTTGATCAGTTTATTCCGCAACTGCTTAACATCAGTGTCTTCGATGCAAATAGGCGTGACCAGCGTCTTCAGCCCACCATAGACCGGCACCTGACTAGCTACAAGCACTTGGCTAGGCTCTGGTACAGCTTTCCTTAACACCGATATGTGGAACACATCATGCAAACCACTCAACTCTGTCGAAAGAGCGAGTCGATAGGCAGCTTCGCCAACACGTTCCAGTATCTCAAACGGTCCAAGGTATCTTGGACTCAGCTTTTTCAAGCGTCGAATCCTGGACACACCCTTGAAAGGTTTGATCTTTAGATAGACCCAGTCGCCCACGGTGAACTCGATGTTTCTGTGCTTGGCATTGTAGTACTCTGCCTGCCTATCTTGTGCAATCAACAATCTATCCAGGATTGTTTGAATCGCCGCATTTGCCTCTTCGACTTCCTTTCGCTTAAACAGCTTTGTTTCACCTGTCTCTGCCCACGATAAGGGAGTGCGGCAAGCTCTACCATAGAGCGCCTCGAAGGGTGTCATCTTTATACTTGTCTGATAGCTGTTATTATAAGCGAATTTGATCATGTAGAGATGATCTTCCCACTTTTTACCGAAATTCAGGACGCACATTCGGAGCATATCCTCCAGAGTTTTGTTCGTACGTTCAGTCTGTCCATCCGTCTGAGGGTGGAAGGCAGTGCTAAACTTCAGCTTTGTACCTAACAACTGGTGGATTAGCCTCCAATCCTTGGAAGCAAAGCGCCCATCTCGGTCACTGACGATGCTACGGGGCACACCGTGCAATCAGACAATGCTATCTACATAAAGTTTTGCCAACTTTTCAACTGAATCGTCCTTCCGGTTTGGAATAAAGTGGGCTACCTTCGTCAAGCGATCCACGGTCACCCATATGGCATCATTCCCACTCTGTGATCTCGGCAAACCGTGCACGAAATCCATCAAAATGTCATCAAATTTCCATTCCGGTATAGGCAACGAATTCAGGAAACCTCCAGGTTTCTGACATTCCGCCTTCACTAGTGCGCAAGTTTTGCATTTTGCCACGTACAAGGCGATGTCTTTCTTCAATCTTGGCCACCAAAACAGCTTTTTCATGTCTTTGTACATCTTTGTGCTCCCTGGGTGAATTGAGTACTTGGTAAAGTGTGCTTCGTACATCAATTCCTCCCGCAACTTACCAACATTTGGGGCGCACAACCGACCGTCTTTCCACATTAGACCGTCGTCTAATACAAACTCTGCAGCAGTCCCATCCCCAGACTCTGCTAAATAGCGTTTCATGCTTGAATCAAGCTCCAAGGCCTGTCGTATTCTGTCTGCGAGGTCATACTGCACCTCCGTCCAGTTCAAGCACGCACTCGCATTAGAACTCCTCTCCACACAGGAGATCTCCAAGGCTTCCAAGTCCCTGATCAGACGTGGATCATACATCTGAATCCAGTTGGCCTGTGAATAAGCCCTCATGCTCAAAGCATTTGCGACGACATTCCCCTTTCCTGGAGTATAATGTATGTCAAAAGTGTAGTCCCCCAGGAACTCCATCCACCTTCGTTGTCGCATATTGATCTCCTTCTGATTTAGAAGATACTTAAGGCTCTTATGGTTTGTAAAGATGTCAACCTTTACACCATATAAGTAGTGCCGCTACAACTTTAGAGCGAAGATCACGGCCGTCAATTCCAAGTTGTGGACCGGATAGTTCCGCTCATGCACTTTCAACTGTCGAGAGCCATAAGCTATCACTTGACCATGCTGAAGAAGTACGCAGCCTAAGCCGCTCCCTGACGCATCACTGTAAATTTCATAACCCTCTGCACCAGATGGCAAACACAGAATTGGTGCTGTGGTCAGACGCCTCTTCAGTTCCTCAAAAGCCCGTGCACACTCCGGTGACCAAACGAACTTCTGATCCTTCCTCGTCAAGGTGGTGAGAGATAGAGCGATCCGCGAAAAGTTCTCCACGAAGCGCCGATAGTAGCCGGCAAGTCCAAGGAAACTCCTGACTTCCGCTACTGACGCCAAAACGGGCCACTTCTGGATTGCATCAATCTTTGCCGGATCCACTGCGATACCCTCGCCACTAACAACATGACCAAGAAACGCCACTGAGGTTAGCCAGAACTCGCACTAGAGAACTTGGAATATAGTTGACTACATCGCAGGGTTTCCAAAACTTCGCGCAAATGTATCTCGTGCTCTTCTTCAGACTGAGAGTACACCAAGATATCATCAATGAAGACAATGACAAACCGATCAAGGTACTCTCGAAAGGTCCGATTCATCAGATCCATAAATACTGACGGCGCATTAATTAATCCAAACAGCATCACTGTAAACTCAAAATGTCCGTAACGAGTACTGAATGCTGTCTTAGGGATATCACAATCCCGAATTTGCAACTGGTAATAGCCGGACTTGAGATCCAACTTTGAATACACAGTTGACCCCACTAGCTGATCAAACAAGTCATTGATTCGAGGAATCAGATACTTGTTCTTCTCGGTCAGCTTGTTCAATTCTCGGTAGTCAATGCATAGACGCAGGCTTCCGTCCTTCTTCTTCACAAAAGGGACCGGTGCACCCCAAGGGGATGTACTTGGACGTATATAACTCTGCTTTAGCAACTCCTGTAATTGAACCTTCAACTCCGCCATCTCCATTGGCGCAATTCGGTACGGAGAGCGTGACGCAGGTTTGGCACCTGGCACCAGCTCTATAGTGAAGTCAATCTCTCGCTGAGGTTGCGCCCCAGGAAGATCTTTCGGAAACACATCTGGATACTCTGAAATCACAGGAACATCACTCAAACTGGGTTGAGGCTTTGCAGCCCCCACTAGCACAACACATAACCCAGCGCCTTGCCGAACCGCCTTGACCACTTGGACAACAGACATCAGTGTCTTGCTCGATCCACGCAAACCAGCAAACGTAGTCGCACGTTCGGTATTCCGTCCCAGTGTGACCTCCTTAGACGTGCAATCAATGTAGGCCTGCTGCGCTGACAGCCAGTCCATACCAAAGATTACATCGAACTCCGAAAGCGGGAGTATCAGTGCTTCCAAATCAAAGTCTTGACTCCCTATTCGTACCTTTACCACACAACCTCGATCTGTGCGCATCGAACACCCATTGGGTAGCATCACATCTAATCGTTCCTGTCTAAATGACGAAGGCACTCCAAGTTGCTGTATGAAGGCCTCCGATAGAAAGGAATGTGAAGCACCCGTGTTAAATAGTGCTCTCGCCGGATAATTAAAGATCAGGACAAAGCCTAGTACATTAATGGTTAACAAGCAATACATAAGGTATGAAGTATAAAAAGCAATAAAAACTCTATACTATCGCATACATGTCACCACATCGCTCTGTTTGATGGCCTCCTGTTGGCCAAGGTTGTATACTCTAGGCTGGGCTGGAGCAGCGTGGGATGCGGTTGACTCTGCCGCATTCCCTTTCGCTGCCGCATAGGCCGCAACTATCTTCTTCCCACTATGACAGTCACGAGCAATATGTCCCGGCTTGCCGCAGTTGTAACAGATGATTGGGCGATGCCCAGTCACTCCCGATGCTGAAGATTGAGCTGACCCAGACGGTCGCGCTCCTTTCGTCCATTTGCCTCGTCCCGACTTTGCCGAGCTCGCTACTTTGAATTCTGGCTTGACTACTGCTAGCTCCTTCCTGCTTTGGGACCGTTTCATATCTTTTTCTAAAGAACGAGACGAGTTGACCAGGGTCATAAACCCCTGCGTCATTGGCCCCGACAGAAGGAACCGCAACTCTTCTCGCAAGCCTTCGTAAAACCGATTTGTCTTACGAGCTTCATCTGCAAACGTCACGCCTGCATAGAGCCCCAACCGTGTAAACTCATGTAGATAGTCGTCGATCATTCTATCACCCTGAGTCAGACGGTTGAACTGATTTTCCATCTCTATCTGTTGGGCCGGTGGAAGATACCGCGCCAAGAACAGTCTGGAAAACTCCTCAAAGGAGATATTTGTAAGCTGCCTTCCCGCTAGCTGATGTAACTCCAACTCGTCCCACCATAGCTGCGCCTCCCCATCCAATAGGAAGGTTGCCAAAGTAACTTTTTGATCTTCCTCTGTATCTGTGGCCTTCAAGGTTTTGCGCCCTTGATAGCCAATCCTCCGCTTGCGTCGGGGTTCCTGCCCCCGTGAACGTGGGAGGGTGGAAACTCAAAAAGTATTGCAGCTGTTGATCTAGAGCTCGTCGTGCCCTCAACGGCACTGGCATTTCCACCGCAGGTTCGGCTGCTGGAGCCTGCACTGGAGCCGCTCCTGGAATAGGAGGCTGTCCAGGGACATGCCCTCCTGGTTGCGTCGTGAACATCGCAAATACTGCCTCAGCGATCATCCTTACAGTTTCAGCCAAAGGAGGAGTCGGCACCGGAGTTGGTGCACTACTTGCAGTCGAACGAGGGGGTCGAGAAGGCCCCGCTCCACTCCCAGCCGCCTATATATGTACCCAAAACATAATGAGCGACTAAGAGATAGCATGAAGCAATAAAGGAACACAGAAGTTCCATCAGAATGCTACACGGATACATGTAATCCATTCCTAAAGTGGACAATTACTGGTTATTTACATGAGTTAAAGGCGACGCACATACGTGCTCACCACCCCTTAAAAGAATTCGACCACGAATTCGGACGGAAAGGGAACGAAACCCGGAGCTGATACCAATTTGTAACACCCTCCCTGTTACATAGCATATAACAGTAGGTTCGGCCGGGACCCCACGCCATATGAGATGAACAGAAGAGCGCGGTACTAAAATTAGCATTTAACAGTTAAAGATATAACTATCTCAGCACAGAGTCGCATAACTGAAACATATTATTTCAATTAAAACCAGTATACACATTGTCCACAATAGCTACTAGGAATGAAAGACATAACAAGTTCTTTACCATGTTTGTTTACATAATATAGGTGGCTTCCAGACATCGGCACGCAGGCCGGCCACACATGAACAAAAGTAAACAAAAGCTTTGGCCTTCAAGGGCCAGCACAACACAGCAGCAGGGGCTTCAGCCCGCTATCTCCCGCTAGTCTCACCGGGACCTATATAAGCAAATCCACCAAGTGGTGGGAAAACAAGTAACCGGCCAGCTTTAGCTGACCAAGATTTATAACGACCCCACCCCAAACTCGGGGCGGCGGTGCTCCTTCCCTGCAAGTAAGAGTCAGCAGCATATATATATATATATCCGCAACCAACACCAACGGAGGCATACCAAGCCACCCGCTTCGTGCTCTCAAGGCACACTTTGGCATACTCCCTGAGTTACGCCCTCACGCTAAGTCCTATTTCAACTTAGACAAGCAATTTGAGCTAGTCCGTACACACGAAGTTACGGCACTCTTCCATAGCCCGGTGCACCGAGGGGCGACCTCTTCACCACCACTATGGGAGGGTTCGGATCAGCTAGGCCCGTGCTCAAATACCGCGATTCAACTATGCACGATACGGGTAAGCTTCACCTAATACCCATCACTTAAAGCTGGGCTTTGCAAATTCCACAGCTTCTCCTGCTACATATCCAGTCCCCAGGACTTTTGGTAGCATGGAAACACACAATCTGTGTGTTGGGCGCTACCGCTAGCGCCCGGCGCTAGTAACAGAACCCAGTTCTGCCCGGCACTGGTAACAGAAGTCAGTTCTGCCACCTATGAGAAAACATCTCCAGATAACAACACTATTAGCTCACCTGGAGCTACCGCCGGCGCTATCGCTAGCGCCCGATGTCACAACCCGCATTTTCCCAAGAATATAATACGTATTATCAGAGCAACGGGAAAATACGCATCGTGATGCCACGCCTGCAGGAGACGACTACAGACACTCAGACAAACACTCCTTACGATAATTTTATAAAAAGACATCCGTGTTCGGATTAAAAGAGAAATTTTCATTTTTAGCTTAAGACCGCGTCCCTCGGTCTGGTGGATCATCTAGTCCACAAGTAGAAAACTATACATACGCAGCGGAAAAATAGGTTTGTTTCTTTTAGCCTACATGAGCAAGAAAATAAACAATCCAGAAATGATATGCACATATCTAGGTTTAGTATAGTAAGAAAGGATTTTTCTACGAATTTCAAAGTATGCGATCTTTATTTAAAAGTATGATATGCAAGAACGACATTTTTATATCAATAAAGTAACTACTACATCTTAGCGAAAAGGCTTCCCAGAGAGCAAGTAGGTAAAGTACTCAAAGTAACAGCAAAGCAAACAGTAAGTAATCTAAACAAAAAGCCATACGGGCGCCAACAGCTGACACGAACCCGCAGGTAAGAAGGAAAAACAGCTAAAGGAGAGACAACAACTAAGCAACTGCCCCTTACCTTAAGAGGGGAAGGGCCTCGACAGGAACACTGAACGACGCAGCTCTAACTCCTGCGACAGCTAAAAACCTGAACCTGAGACATTCAAAAGAAAAAAATGCCTCAGCCCAAGAGGGTGCAAGAAAACCAAGATTAGCAGCAATTTAAAATAAAGGAGTACAGAAAAGAACTAAGCAGGTAAGCATCAATAATCTAACCACAACACGAGCCAGCACAAACGAGTGCACTCGGCAAGAGGAAAAGAAAAGCCTGCACTGAAAGGTAATAGCCAAAGCCATCAAAGCCAACCACGTGTCCGTCCCTGCGGCTCAGAGGTGATGGTTATACATATAATATATCATAATACCATACATAAGCATATAAGCTTATTAGAACTTGAGACTGATCAGCTCACAAGAAAACAGGGTGGTCCACTGCCACCCAAAAAGCCAAACAGGGTGCTCCACTGCCACCCAAAAAGTCAAACAGGGTGCTCCACTGCCACCCAAAAAGCCAAAACAGGGTGGTCCACTGCCACCCAAAAAGCCAAAACAGGGTGGTCCACTGCCACCCAAAAAGCCAAAACAGGGTGGTCCACTGCCACCCAAAAAGCCCAAACCCCAGTGCAGGACACCTGAGAACACTCAGAACATTAGACTACGAAGATCATGAAGATCAAGATCCACTCACCAAAACTATCCCGGGGAATTAGACAACAAAGCATACTTAGCTCATAAATCCAACAGAACACAAGGAGGAGTGTCAGACCGGGAAAACATGATAACAAATGGTTTTAACCATAATTCAAGTCGAGAGAATCAGGAAACACCGGATTCAGCAATAAATCAATAGGTTAATATTTAACTTACAATAGAGCTGAAGATTTCAGCAACCCGACACCATGCAAGGCTTGGTGTCGGAACGAGACGGAGGTAACTTAACACAAAGGCCAACACCAGAACAACACACAAAGGCTAAGAGAAAATACTTGGTGAGTCTAAACTTGACTCCCAACGAACTTCTCGTAACAGTACGATGAATAAGGCATGACAAGACACGACAGATGAACGCTAACCAAATACAGGGCAACTCAAGAATAGAGCATAGCTTTATCAAAAGTCTCAGCCAAAGGGACTTAAAAGGTTTGATAATGATGCTTGAGATACCCGGGAACACCCGGCAAAGGAACAAATAAATATAAGAGGAAACAAACCAGAAAAAAATAATGAAATCGACAGAAAAACTCATTAACTATACCAGGTTCAGCCATCCTTCAAGAAAAGGTGGCGACCTGGCCATGATCGTGAGCAGAGAGGGGGGGGCAATGAAGTCCATCGAAGTTTCTCTTCCCTTTTTTTTATAACACTATAAGTTTGTCTAAACTATCTATAACTAGGAACCTCCACGCATAGAAATTTAATCAACCACCCGGTAATCGGGCTATCATGCTAAAAGTAGAAGTGGAGTTAACCAAAAAATTAATTTAATATTTTGCATGATCATTTAATATTGAGGTATTAATAATGAAGTGTATGGTGAAGTGTAGAGAAGAAGAGGGGAAGACTCCATGCAAGTGTGACCCATATCCGACCATCAATAGTGTAAATAATCGACATACCGTAAGGGTTTAGAGGAGGAGAAAAGAGGTGGGGAAGAGATGAAGCTCTTTCTATTTAGATCAGCCGCAATAATTCATCCTCGATGTGCACCAGGAAACAAGCTATCAAAATTTTAAGAGCAGAGCATAAGGGAGAAGTGAAACTAATAAGAATTGATCTTAACTGCCTCAGCATAGCCACCTGATCAACAACCATCTAGGATATCTAATTATTTCCTGGAAGAGCCATGTAATGCTCAAAAGGTCACATCAGAAGAGGGGCAAACACATGCGAACTAAATGCATCGCCCAACAAATCGTGGATCCAGAGTGACCATTTGTCTAAAGTTCAAATGATAATACTGGCATGAAATGAATGAGAACTTGTGGAAATTCAGAATTTAGTCCTCTTGAGCAAGCTTACCAATTATATATATATAAATATATAAGAACTTGCATAGACAGAGAGAGAGAGAGAGAGAGAGAGAGAGAGAGAGAGAGAGAGAGAGAGAGAGTTCACAAAATGCGAGGCATGGAACATGAAGTTAAAGTAAACATTCTCACTAGCATATGCAAGAAATGAGTGAGTCAAAATCTCAGACTCCAATTTCCGACAATGCCCCAAACTGAGCCTAAATGCATGCACCAAATAATGAGAAAAATTCAGGAAGGACCCTGAAATGAGTTAAACTTGAATTCATAAATCTTTCCATGTTTTAACACTTGGTGTGGTTTGATGCAGCA
Source organism: Dactylorhiza incarnata (assembly GCA_033032865.1). NCBI lineage: Eukaryota > Viridiplantae > Streptophyta > Magnoliopsida > Asparagales > Orchidaceae > Dactylorhiza > Dactylorhiza incarnata. The sequence goes on from JAWHQI010000013.1 coordinate 5,737,367, forward strand.
TGATAGTCATGGACCCAAAGGAGGATTTAGTAAATTTGTCTTTAAGCAGCTGATAAAAAAACGTCAATATGTTAAACTACTGAGGCTTGAAGAAGAGTTCTGGGAGGAATTAGCTAGGTTTCTGAAGGATAATAATCATCTTCTATGGCTTCATGAAATATACTTATCCCAGTTCTCCTCTGCTTCCAAAAAAACCCTTTATGCTTTGGCCCTATCTCAAGATGACAGTTCAACTTTTATTGAAGAACAGGAATTTGAAGAGTATAACCCGATTATATCCTCAGAAAATGCCTATATCGAGTTATTCAAAATAACAACAACAAAATTTGAATCATGAACAAGCTCTCTCAATGTTTCATGATGCTGTCAAACTCTAAAATTCTTATAAAATCATGAGCTAAGAGAACTTAATAATTTAGCAAAATTCGCGCGTACAGCAGCACAAGTATGGCAGCAAGGATAGAAAAACCCCAATGAATTAGTAAATCTAGCCCAAGCACGACATGGCCGCAGAGATTAAACAAAGCCCCAAGATTTATGTGAATGGATATTAATTGGATTAAAAAGCTACAGGTAATAACTTCATATCCTTGAAGATTCAAGGATGCTATCTAGATACACATAACAATCAAATTAAACCTTTTTTTAAAGCCAATCAATAGATGTGTTCTACTCAAATTTCAGAACAACAAAGCTGCACTCTAATATACTTTCGATCAGAAACCTCTTGGCCACCTACCACATTCATGCTTCATGGGTTGGCTTATAAATAGAACTTTATTTGGAAAGAAGTTCTATAATTGACTGGACAAAAATATTGCTTCTAGCATTGCTGTAATCATACGAGTTTGTATTTTACCACTGGACTGGAACCTGGGAGGGGGGGGGGGGGGGGGGGGGGGGGGGGGGGGGGGGGGGGGGTAAGAAAGCAGTAGAAGAAGGAGAAGGGGGAGATGAAGAAGTTTTCTTGCCTGAATCGGGAGTCGACACCACTCGCCGAAGCGAAAACCACCGCCGGATCGCAGCAAGCTTGACGAGCGCCGACCAAAAGCCCAGCCCCGGCGACAAAGACAGGGCCCGATAACCTCCCAAGGACCCTCCGACGGCCTAGCCCCCCGATTCCCGGCGACTCCGACGAAGCCCTAGCTCGCCCCTAACCTCTCTCTCGAAAGACTGGAGCCATCGGGGGAGGGGAAAACCAAACTGTTGGGGTATCCTATAAAACTGCAGTTTATATGTACATAGGAAAATAACTTTTAGATATAAGTTTTAAATATAATATATATATATAACTTATATATATATGCCATATATGATTGTATATAAATATATATCCACTTGCATATAAACCTCCCTATATAGATTTCAAGCACGCAAACACATAAGAATAATCGTATTCATATACATTTATAGTAGCACGCTAATAAGTAAATACTCAAACAAACATATAATTCTATATGTATACCTATATACGTATATATATACACAATTACATACTGATTACCGCATTTACGCCCCCAACTAGAAATAACTTGCCGGGCGACGACGACGGTCCCGAAACGGTAACGCCCTTTCATCAAAGCTTCGAATTAATATTTCATTTTAGAATGATTATTATTATTCCCTTTTAAAATAAATATAAGAAAATCCGGGGCGTTACACCCGACGCTAGTAACAGAACTCACTTCTGCTACCAAATTTTGGGTATTGCCTGGGAAACAACTCCAGGATAATTTTCTGTACAAAACAATACAGAAGACCCGAACCACAACATATACATGGAGTCTTCTCCACGCGATAAACATCACTAATCCGGCTCGAACTGTCCAGATGGGCTTCACACAGCATTCCTATGCCCGTACTTCCATTCCGGACTCTATATGCAATTTATGGGGGAATCACGTCAACCCACCGGAAGATCCGATCTACTAATTAGTAGAAGTCTTCCAAAACATGGAAATCAAAGGACGTGCATGTCCAAAGACTAGTGAGGAGAATCGTTACCCTTGCAGTTCGTTTCTGCACCATGGTCAGCAAGATATTCGGCTAGAATCGACGATGGCACAAACACGCAAGCGATCTACTCCACGGATCTTCCCTCTACACAACGAAGGCTCACCTCCAACGGAGCTCCTTCCCAGCTCTCCGCCCACAGCTCTCAGAAAAGCAGAGGGTTTCAGAGAAATGAGGAGAGAAGTCAAATTTGAGTGCTTAAATAGATTTCCGCTACCGTCGGCGCTAGCCACTAGCGCCTGCGCTAGCTCAACGTCGGTACCGCTCTACCGCTTAAGGACTTTGCGAGAAATACTACCGCTAGCGCTAGCGCTACTGCCTGCGCTATCGTTAATTGATAAACTTCTCGCGAAATGCCACCCTCCTCGATAAAGGACATACTTCTCGGAAAATCACTACCGCTGGCGCTAGCACTAGCGCCGGGCGCTATCGACATCTCGCCGTCTCGATGCCTCGATGTCTCGACGTCTCGACGGGTGCGCTACCGCCGGCGCTAGCACTAGCGCCGGGCGCTAGCTCCTTAGCTTCAGCACACCTCTAAACTCTTTGCACTTAGAACATGGGGTCTTACACCCTAGGGCTTGGTATGAGACATTGTCTAGCTTTCTCATCAAGAGCAAGGTCTTGAGGGGAAAAATAGATAGCACATTGTTTCTTAGGGAAACAAAGGGCAAGTGTCCTCTAGTCCAAATATTTGTTGATGGCATAATATTTGGGTCTACTGATGACAACCTCTGCAAAAGGTTTGCCAACCTTATGCAGGGGGAGTTTGAGATGAGCAGTATGGGAGAGCTCAAGTACTTTTTAGGACTCCATGTGAAACAGTCTGATGAGGGGATAACAATCAGACTAAGTACACTAGGGAGCTTATCAAGAAGTTTGGCATTGAATCAGCTTCCACCATGAAAACTCCCATGGGGTCCAACATTTCCCTGGACAAGGATGAGAAGGGCAAGGCCGTTGATGAATCCATGTACAGGTGAATTATTGGATCCTTATTGTATCTAACTGCTAGTAGACCTGACATTATGTATGCTACATGTGTTTGTGCTAGGTACCAAGCATGCCCTCAGGAATCTCACCACTCAGCTGCAAAGAGAATTTGAGATACCTTAAAGGCAGCCTACATCTTGGCCTTTGGTACCCTAAGAACAATGATTTTGAACTGTCTGGATTTTCAGATGCAGATTTTGCAGGATGCAAATAAGATAGGAAAAGCAGAAGTGGTACGTCAATTCCTTGGAAGGAGGTTGATATCATGGAGCAGCAAAAAGCAGACCAGTGTGGCAATCTCCAATGCTGAGTCTGAATATATTGCTGCAGGTAGTTGTTGTGCACAACTTTTGTGGATACATCAGTTAGAGGACTACAACCTAATGGTAAGTGAGTCTCCTCTATATCGTGACTCATCTCGTGCTATCTCTATTGCTAAGAATCCTGTCTCTCATAGCAGTACTAAGCACATAGAGATAAGATATCATTTTATTAGAGAACATGTTGAATGTAAAGATATCTGCCTTGAATTTGTCCCTACTGACAATCAAGTTGCTGATATCTTTACAAAGCCATTGGATGAGGCTAAATTTAATGCTTTCAAGATTGAATTAGGTATGTTAAATATTGAATAGTGACAAGTTCTTCCTTCAATCAGTCATCTATGATGTTATGCATGTTATGTTATGACTTAAAATGTTGTCACATCAATACTCTTAGTGACATGGTTAGGCCTTCAAACTATCAAATCTCAAATGGATTAATGATTATGTAGTAAGGCCAGCTAAAACAACAGAGATTGTTATAGCTGAGGCGCTGAGACAGTTAGGAAAAATCCCAACTGAACCGCTGAGACAACTAAATTATCTCAACGGTTGACAGTGTTTTGTCGCATCGGTTTAGGTCTGCGTCTCAGCGGTTCCGCTGAGACAGGCTGGTTCAATCACACAATGTCTAAATGCAACCCCAAATGATCTAAATTCCATTAAAATATTAAGTTTACTAAACTTTAATCATTAAGGGTAATCAAAACATAAATCAAGGCTAAATAAATAGGCCATTGTTAATTAAAGAAAGATACAAACCTTTATTCCCTAGCCGCTGAGACGAATCATATTCCCTTTCGTCTCAGCGCCTTCTTCTACAGCAAAAATGGCGCCAAAGAGTTCAAAGGATCTTCTGGAGGGTTATGAGATTGTAAGGACTGGATTTGCCCATGCTCCAGAAGAGATAATGGGAGTGATTCAACTCCTGGAAGCACAAGGTCTGGAGTATATTCTTTCTGAACAAAATGTCATTCTCAGAACTGAAGTTCTGGAATGGTTCAGCAATGCAAAGTTGTCTTCTTCCAAGTCATATTTGAATTCTAAGATAGGAGGAGAAAAGTGAAAATATCCTCAACCAAAATAGAGAAAGCCTTACAAATTCCCTCATGCAGTGAGGATGAGGAGGAAGAAATCTCTGATAAGGATAAGAAAAAGGCTTTGAAGTGGGCTAATTACAGTGATGCCAAGACTGGATCATTGAAAAAGAAATTCTTCAATCAAAGAGGCAAAATTCTATCTGACATAGTGGGAAAAGCAATTCTCTGCAAGCCTGGGTCTGATGACACAATCTCTCAATATATGTTTGACCTAATGACTAGAATCATTCTAACAAAGAATACTTCCTGGGGAGAAGTTATATTTCAAAGAATTAAGGAATGTTTGAAAGCACCTAATATGGGTAGAATCCTATCCCTCTATCTAATCCAAACCTATCCTGAGAAGTACAAGGGCTCAAAAGGATCAAATATCCATTACTTGAAGAGGATGGATATAAACACCCAAGATAGGTTCACAAGGGTTCTCCCCATGAGCCAGCCCTCTGAGGCAAAGGAAAAGGGGAAAAAGAAATCCAAAGAAGCCAAGAATGGTTATTTCAAGTTCTGAGTCATACTAATCTGATTATAATGAGGATGCTGGTGCTGATCTTGGATCTCACAGTAGTCCTGAAAAGGATGCCCATATGGATGACAAGACTCCTGCTGAGCTTGTCCATCTGAATGTCTTGGAAATCAATAGCACCCCTGTTGAAAATGTTGAAGTGGAAGTTTGTGGACTATTTTGGATCTGGGCGGTCTGGGAGGAGGTCAGGCGGTCTGGTGAGACCGCACGACCTGGCGATCTGTTCTGCGGTCTGGTTTGTCTTAGCCTAGCCGTAGTCTCCTAGCATGACCGCTGGTATCTGTCCAAGGCGGTTGAAGGTGAGGCCGCGCGGTCTGTCTGTGACTGCGTGGCGGGTTGGCGTCTTCAGGCCGCACAGTTTGTATGTGACTGCGTGGCGGGCTAGCTTATTCAGGACTGTGTTGGTCTGGCATGACCGCACAGGTTGGTCCAGGTTTCCAGAATTCCGGTCTGGTGGCTGTCCAGGTTTTCTGGTGGTATTCAAGGACTAAGGCTCTTAGTCGCGCGGTCTCTGTTTGCGGTCTCAGGAGGAGGCTGGTATGCGAACAGGTCTCTGTTCTCGGTCTCAGAAGGAGGACGGCATGCGAACAGGTGTTCGTGGTCTTGTGGCGAACAGACAGTGTTTGCGGTCTTGGGCAAACACTGGTGGTGGGCGGCTTCTTGGCGGTCTAGCGATCTCCTTGTGGAGTCGTGATCTGACTGAGGGAGTGGCGATCTCCCGCGGTCTGGAGTGAAGCCGGCGGGCTCATCAAATGAAGCAGAAAGAATTGTTGCTGATCGCGCGGGTTGACCGGTCTGGTCGCGCGGTCTGGGGGTGGTGATCCTATCTCTAGGGTGGTGACTGGATCAGGTCCCACGCCTATAAAAAGGAGCCACTGTAGCAGCAAATTAGACACACCAAGTGTAAGCTGAGTTTATCCTAATTCCAGCGGTCTGTATTATTGACTGGGCAGTCTGCTGATTGAATTTTTTTGTGCAGCTTCTGCGGATAGTGCGGTCTGCAGTGATCACCTCTTCCTCTGAAAGTGTTCGGGCGGTCTGCGGCTTGCAGTGTGGGTTGCTGGAGTTCAGGAGAATCAGTGGAGTTCGTAAGGAGGGTGCGGTCTGCTCAGCGGTCTGGGGTGGTGTTCTGTAACCGGCAGTGTTGTGCGGTTAGGCAGCTTGCAGAGATCGACAAGGAGACCGCGCGGTCTGGAGCGGTCTCAGTTATCTTCCTTCAAGTTGTGTAATTTCTTCTTTGGTTTTGTGTGCTGGTGAAATCATGCCTCGCCAAGCATACCTCATCATGTAATGATGTTTTTGCTATCAATAAAGATTACTTGTTTGCCTCCATTTGCTTCTGGTTGTTTGGCTTGAATCTTTAAGTTGCACATTTCCTGCTCGCTCCATTAAGGTCTACGAAAAAAATTTCACATGGTATCAGAGTGAGGTTGCAGTGGATAGAGCAGTGAGCAACTTAGAGTAGCCATCGCCTTTGTGAAGAAGGAACCAGTGGTAGAGCAATGGAAGGTGTTTTTGCAAGAGGTCTTGGAATTGAGATGCTTACATCGACTAACTTCAAGAAGTGGAAGTCGTGTTTGCAAAGCTATCTTTTGGGTGAGGACCTCTGGGAGGTGGTTGGAGGAGAGAGCACGGAGGAAGTTTTTTTGGTTGGAGATAACCATCATGAGGTGAGGAACTGGAGGCGGTTGAATGCCAAAGCAGAGTTCGCTCTGAAGAGAGCAATATCACCTGATTTGTTTGATCACATCTTGGGGTGTACATCAGCTGCGGAGATCTGGAGAGCCCTGGATGGGCTGTTTAACAAGAAGAATGTGGCAAGACTTCAATTCCTGGAGAATGAGCTGGCCAGATCGGCTCAAGATGACCTTTCTATCTCTACGTTCTTCTTGAAGATGAAGAACTTGTGCGCCGAGATTTCAGCGCTGGATCCTGACGAACCAATTTCTGAGGCGAAGCTGAAGAGGCACATTATCCGTGGCTTGCGGAAGGAATATGTTGCCTTTGTGACGTTGGTGCAGGGTTGGGTAAATCAGCCGTCTCTGGTGGAGCTGGAAAATCTGCTTGCTTCGCAGGAGAGTCTGACAAGGCAGATGGCGGGGGTGTCAGTGTCTGGGGGAGATGGTGAAGTTCTCTTCACCGGAAAGAAGAAGAAGTGGGATAATAAGAAGACCGCTGGAGGAGGCAATGGGTCTTCAACTTCTGGATAGCAGGAGAGGGGCTATGCCTCTAAGGCTGAAGGGAAGAAGAAGGGGGAAGGTCCCAAGTGCTTCAGGTGCGAAAAGGTTGGTCACATCAGGAAGGAGTGCCGGGTGAACCTTCAGCCGGGGCATGCTGCTGCAGGAAAGGGGGAAGCTGAAGCCAGGCAGGTTGATGGAGGATGGGGAGGAGCCTTCTCGGCTTCTGTTGGAGCTGAGGCTCCTATCAACTATCAGGAGGACTGGATCGTGGACTCGGGGTGTGGTCATCACCTCACCGGGGACGAGTTGAAGCTTTCTTCAGCGCAGCCTTATTCAGGTGATGATGTCATTATTACTGTTGATAATACCGTTCATGCTGTAGAGAAGGTGGGGGTTGTTTCCTTGGGCAGTGATAGAGGGCCACTAACATTGAAGAGTGTCTATCATGTGCCCGGAATGAGGAAAAACCTCTTCTCTGTGACCAATGCTGTAGACGCTGGGTATCACGTTCTGTTTGGCCCAACAGAAGTGAGGTTTCTTCGGAATGTGGAGGCGGTGAAGGCTGAGGTAGTTCATGTGGGGAGGAGAGCTAAAGACTTGTTTGTTTTATCGACAAGTTCTTATGTTGACAAGATGAGGATAAACGACAGTGCTGTGATATGGCACGAGAGGTTGGGGCACGTAGGGATGGATAAGCTGAAAGCTATGGCGGTGAAAGGTCTGTTCAAGGGCCTGCCTAGTCTATCTTCCTACGGAGACGGTCATGTGTGCACGGGATGTCAGTTCGGCAAGTCTCATCGACTACCGTTTGACAAGTCGCAGACAAGGAGTAGTGTGCCGTTGGAGTGCATCCACGGTGACTTGATGGGACCGACTGCTACCCTAAGCCTCGGAGGCAGCAGATATATGCTGGTACTGATCGATGATTACACCAGATATGTCTAGGTATTTTTCTTGAAGGGAAGGCGGAGGCGTTTGCCAAGTTCATGGAGTTCAAGGAGCTTGTGGAGGGTCGGCTTGGACTGCGGGTTAAGAAGCTGAGAACTGACAACGGTGGGGAGTTCACCTCTGGTGAGTTCTCTATTTTTTGCAGGAAAGCGGGCATCCGGAGGGAGCTTACTTGTGCGCATACTCCACAGCAAAATGGAGTTGCAGAGCGGAAGATCTGTTATCTGACGGAGACCTGCAAGTGTTGGCTGCATGCCAAGAGTATCCCAAAGTCCTTCTGGGCGGAGGGAATCTCTTGTGCTGCCTACGTCATCAATAGGATGCCTCTCAGTCCCATCAATACGAAGACCCCACATGAATTGATGTTCAAGGAAAAACCAAGCATGGCACACCTTCGGGTGTTTGGTTCCACGTGCTATGTGCACGTTCTAGATGCGCTTCGGACGAAGCTAGATGCGAAAGCAAGGAAGCTAGTCTTCGTGGGGTATGATGACCGGAAGAAGGGCTGGAAGTGCATGGACCTGGAGACGCGGAGATTTGTTGTTTCTCGCGACATCGTGTTCGATGAGGTGACGTCGTGCAAGGGAAGTTCTGGTGTGGAGATACCAGAGAGCAGGGTGGAGGAGCCGGAGAGGGCTGTAGAGAATCTTTAGGTGGAGCTACCTGTGTCACCAGGTGGTCCATCAATATCTAGTTCTGAGACGGAGGCTTCTGGATCAGGAAGCAGGGGGAACGATGCTCCAAGTACGTCTGGAAGAGGAGCTAGGGAAGAAGCAGCCGAAGATACTGCGAGTCAGGGGAAGGCGTTGCGGAGATCGAAGCGAACTATCATTGCCCCTGATCGCTATACAGGAGGAAACATGGTGAGCTTTGTCTCGTGTTTCTTTGCTGGTCCCTTGGATGAAAGGGAGCCGTCGAGCTTTGAAAAGGCCAAAGGCGTGAAGGAGTGGGACATTGCGATGCAAGAAGAGATGGCAGCTCTCGAGAAGAATAAGACCTGGTCTCTGGTGCCCAAGCCCAAGGGCATCACTCCTGTCACATGCAAGTGGGTCTACAAGCTTAAGAAGAAGGCTGACGGCAGTATCGAGTGGTACAAGGCTCGCCTTGTGGCTCGGGGGTTCTCGCAGCAATACTGTGAAGACTATGATGAGACATTCAGTCCGGTGGCAAAAATGACTTCAGTTCGGGTTGTTATTGCCTTGGCGGCGTGTTGGGGGTGGAAGATTTGCCAGCTTGACGTAAAGAATGCGTTCTTGTACGACGAGATTGACAAGGACATCTTCATGGTCCAGCCGCCAGGCTTCGTATCTGAAGATTTTCCGGAGCATGTCTGCAAGTTGAAGAAGGCCCTGTATGGGTTGAAGCAAGTGCCGAGGGCGTGGTATGGAAATATTGCAGAGTATCTCTTATTCTTTGGGTTTGGTGCTTCAGACTCAGACTCAAGCTTGTTCGTCAAGAAGAGTGGGGAGCTTCAAGTCATCATGCTGCTATACATCGATGATATGATCGTGACGGGTAATTCGAAGGAGGAGGTAGCGCACCTTCGGGTTGAGCTGTCCAACAGATTTGAGATGAAGGATCTGGGTGAGCTTCACCATTTTTTGGACTAGAGGTGCAGAGGAAGGAGAGTGGAATGCTGGTGTCCCAGGCTGGATATGAGGAGCGAATCGTGGAGCGGTTCGGCATGATGGAAGGGAAGTGCTTCTCCACACCTCTGGAGAAGGCTATGAAGCTTCGGAAGGATGAGGGAAGGATTCTGCAAGATCCGTTGGTGTTCCGAGCTCTAGTCGGGAGCTTGATCTATCTGACAATCACTAGGTCGGATATTGCATATGCAGTTGGCAGAGTGAGTCGGTACATGGCGGAGCCACGGATGCCTCATATGCTAGCAGCCAAGAACATTCTGAAGTATGTCAAGGCGACCTCGGATATGGGTCTCCTTTATAGGAGGGATGCGGGCTTCGAGGTGCATGGATACATGGATGCTGATTACGAGGGAGATTCAGATGATCGGAAGTCGACGTCTGGATACGTCTTCATGGCGGGCCCCACGACTATATCATGGCGCAGCAAGAAGCAGGATTCCATGTCGGTCTCAACCACGGAAGCGGAATACAAGACTTCGGCCTTGGCAGCTCAGGAAGCCATCTGGCTTAGGAGGTTGGTTGGAGACGTCCATAAGGAGGTTCGGGAGCCGACTCTGCTCCACGGTGACAATGAGAGTGCTCTCAAACTAGTGACCAATCCAGTTTGTCACGCGAGGACCAAGCATATCGAGATCGAGCATCATTTCATTCGTGAGAAGGTGCTGGAGGTGTCTCTTTCGGTCGAGCATGTTCAGAGTCAGGACAACATTGCTGACATCTTCACAAAGGCGCTGGCAAAGGGGTCGTTCACACGGCTAAGGAGCTTACTGAGGCTGTTTTCAACTTCCCACTTCAAGGGGGAGTGTTTAAAATGTTGAAGTGGAAGTTTGTGGACTTTTTTGGATCTGGGAGGTTTGGGAGGAGGTCGGGCGGTCTGGTGAGACCGCACGACCTGGCGATCTATTCTGCGGTCTGGTTTGTCTTAGCCTAGTCGTAGTCTCCTGGCATGACCGCTGGTATCTGTCCAAGGCGGCTGAAGGTGAGGCCGCGCGGTCTGTCTGTGACCGCGTGGCGGGTTGGCGTCTTCAGGCCGCACGGTTTGTCTGTGACTGCGTGGAGGGCTGGCTTCTTCAGAACTGTGCCGGTCTGGCATGACCGCAAAGGTTGGTCCAGGTTTCTAGAATTTCGGTCTGGTGGCTGTCCGGGTTTTCTGGTGGTATTCGCGGACTAAGGCTCTTAGTCGCGCGGTCTCTGTTCGCGGTCTCAGGAGGAGGCTGGTATGCGAACAGGTCTCTGTTCTCGTTCTCAGACGGAGGCAGGCATGCGAACATGTGTTTGTGGTCTTGTAGCGAACAGACAGTGTTTGCTGTCTCGGGCAAACACCTGTGGTGGGCGGCTTCTTGGCGGTCTGGCGATCTCCTTGTGGAGTCGCGATCTGACTGAGGGCGTGGCGATCTCCCGCGGTCTGGAGTGAAGCCGACGGCCTCATCAAATGAAGCAGAAAGAATTGTTGCTGATCGCGCGGGTTGACCGGTCTGGTCGCGCGGTCTGGAGGGTGGTGATCCTATCTCTAGGGTGGTGACTGGATCAGGTCCCACACCTATAAATAGGAGCCACTGTAGCAGCAAATTAGACACACCAAGTGTAAGCTGAGTTTATCCTAATTCCTGCGGTCTGTATTATTGACCGGGCGGTCTGCTGATTGAATTTTCTTGTGCAGCTTCTGCGGATAGTGCGGTCTGCAGCAATCACCTCTTCCTCTGAAAGTGTTCGGGCGGTCTGCGGCTTGCAGTGTGTGTTGCTGGAGTTCGGGAGAATCAGTGGAGTTTGTAAGGAGGGTGCGGTCTGGGGTGGTGTTCTGTAACCGGCAGTGTTGTGCGGCTAGGCAGCTTGCAGAGATCGGCAAGGAGACCGCGCGGTCTGGAGCGGTCTCAGTTATCTTCCTTCAAGTTGTGTAATTTCTTCTTTGGTTTTGTGTGCTGGCCAAATCATGTCTCGCCAAGCATACCTCATCTTGTATTAAGTTTATGCTATCAATAAAGATTACTTGTTTGCCTCCATTTGCTTCTGGTTGTTTGGCTTGAATCTTTAAGTTGCACGTTTCCTGCTCACTCCATAAAGGTCTACGAAAAAAATTTCACAACCCCTGGTAATTAATTCTTAAACTCCACAATACTAATAATGTTATCTAATCTTAACCAATCTATTAGTTAATCACTAATGACTCATCAATAATATGAACTTCAGATCCTCAAGGACAGATGGATGCCCTATCTGAGGGGGTGTAACAACAAGAACCATCTTCAATGAATGTTGCTAATGACAATAATGATGGTGAAGCTGTCTCTCACAGGATTGATGAGGACAAAGTGCCTTCTTCTGAGGACATGCAAAGTAAGATTGACACTATCATCTTAAATCTTGAAAGAAGAATTCAGCTTAATCCTGATAATGAACCAGCTCTCTGCGATTCACCAGGTCACAGACAATCTGATGCTCCTTCTGTTGGTAAAGATGATGTACTACATTTCTTGGAGTCATCAGATCAAGACAAATCTACTGGTGATGATGAGGATGATGTTGCGATGATGATAATGATGATGGAGATCCTGATCACACTGATCTTACAGAAGGAGAGGATCATCATGCTGAGGGGTAGCTTCCAACACTTAACATTCAGAATAAACAACCTCTAATCCTTGAGCAGCAAGCTTCCACCACCTCCTCCTCACAGTCTCATGAGAGCATTCTCAGTGCCATTCAAATCATGTTTGAGACTCATCTAACATCTATGAAGGATTATGTAGACAGGTCAGCTTTTACAGTTAAAGTATACATAGATCAGTCTATCCTCACTGTGAAAATTGAAGTAATGGCTGAGGTTAAGGAAATCAAGGAAGACACTGCAATCCTGAATAAACAAATGTCAAAGTGGTTTGATCAGGCAGAGAAGTCAGTGGTTTCTCAGAATACAATTCTAAGATCTTTGGACAAACACCTTCAACTGTCTGAGCCGGATATGAGATATGTCAAGAACTAGGTCTGCAAGATAGATGAGGTCATAGAAAAAGCCTCAACCAATATACAAGAATATATGTACTCCACTGCTATGCAGCTGAATGGTGAAGCTGACAGAAACAAGGATGAGCTGAAGGCTGATATTGAAAATGTTTTCCAAACAATTTCTGGCTCAATAACTGCTGCTCAATAAGACATAAATCAGAAGATATTTGAAGAAGCCAGAAAGGGGGAGGATAACAATGCTATCACAAACTCTGAGCTAGCCCTCAGGGTTCTGCAAGGAACAAGGCTAGCCTTAAACCTTCCCCTCCTGGAGAGGCAAAGAGCTGAATATTGAGATTTCTCTAGACAAGAAGAAATTGCTCAAAATGCAAGACTGACAAAGAAAAGAGAGAGAGAACACGCAATGCTAGCTGAAGAGTTTATGGCTAAGCAGGGGGGAGAACAGTCCAAAGATCCAAATTTTGAATACTGGAGTGAAGACTCGAAGAGCATAATTCTAAATGCATGGACAAGCCATGGACAAGTCTACAATGACATTGATAAAATCTATCCCTCTGAAGAATGGATAAAACATTTAGAAAGAAACACAAAAAGGGATAAAGTATTTAATGAAAATCTGGTAAGAAAGGATAATCCAAGAAGGATGCCATCAAGGTACATTCCAATGACATATCTGTACTTCAGAAGGCAAGAAAATAAGAAAAAGATTACTGAAATAGAAGCAACAAATGCAGATAAAGAGGCCTCAACCAAAGGGAAAGAAGCTGTTGCAGACACTGCTGAATGCTCAACATCTTCTAAAAAGAGAAAAACTTAAATGAATGTATCTAAGCTTTATGAATATCTTAATGTAACTTGAACAATGTTTTAACACTATATCTGAAATGAAAATGAATGAGTTGTTGAATCTATTACTTTATGTTGTAATCTAATCTCAGTCATAGCTTAATATTATTCTATGTTATTGCTTAAGATATTCTGTGATGCCATGATATAATTACTTAATCATATTATTGGGTTGATAAACTATGTTGGTATTATGCTTGTCATGAGTATTATCTGTTATGACCTTATCTGTAATGCCATAAAAATGTTAACATGATTATGTTATGATGAATGCTATGTAATGAAGTTACATGATAAGTATTTATTTGTTATGTACCTTAGCATTGAGGATGTTCTGTCTTCTTCAAATAGGGAGAGACTGTTGGGAATATTACCCTCAATGTTCCATTGATTTGAAGAACCATCACACTCAATGCTAAGTACAAGTTGTATTTGATTAACCCTATTCTACATCATGACTATGTAGGGTGAGGTTATTCCAAGGTGTGGAATAAGTTCAGTGGTTTACTGCCAAAACCGCTGAGATGAGTTCTCAGTCTCAGCTGAACCGCTGCGACAAGGTCAGGAGCCGCTGAGAAGGAGTCTGGGCCTGCTGAGCTACAGATAGAGGAAAACCGCTGAGACAACTGTCTATCTCAGTGGATCCGCTGAGATGGGACAAAAGCAGCCGCTGAGACTGGCAGCTGTCTCTACCCAACCGCAGAGACACATTCAAATGTGTTGGCGGGTTTTGCTTTTGGCGCAAGCTACAGAAAAGCAAGATAAGGTGCTCCAATCACCTCCAGACTTTGTCATAGGACATCTGATAGACGTTGAAGACTGAAGAATTATAAAAGAACAAATTAGGGCTTTGAAGAATAGGTCTTTTGAAAAAGAACACACAGACTACTATTTCATTGACGACTGTCAAGAAGATTTCTCTTCCTACTTCCTGAAGCTACAGTAAGAGAAAGTTTGTTCTTCCTGAGTGATTTAAGAAGAGCCAGTTGATCCTCATTCATCTACTGAAGAGAGGGATCAGAAAGGGGAAGGATTAAAGCTGCATAACTATTCCCTAGATCAAGACTGCAACTGCAGTAAATCTGCAACAGAAGACCAAAGGCTAGGAAAGTTTTATCTGTTTTATCTTCTGTTGTAAGCTTCACTTTTACCTTCTGTAGGAACATTTTTGTTCTGAGTTTGTAAGGCATTTTGCCTGAGGAAGTAGGGTTGTTGGGCCTGAGTGTAGAGCTGAGAGTTCAGCATGAGTGTAGGATCTCTGTGGAGATCTAAGGTAGGACTTCTTGATAGGTCTGAGTTGGTAGGGCTGCTGTGCCTGAGGTAGGGTTGTTGAGCCTGAGGTAGGGTTTGCGAAAACCTGAGAGATCCTGAAGGATCTGAGTTGTAAGCTCTTGGAGCTGATATTGGAGGAGTTGGCCTTGTTTAACTCATTGTTAGAAAGGTGAAGGGGGAAAGAGGACTACTCAAGACACCCTGTCTTGAGGAACCTCTATAAATGCTTGTGTGTTTTATGTGTGCTTGATTTATTACTAACATTAACTCAGAAAACAGCTAGGCTAAAGCTTAAAAGAAAAGAGACCTATTCACCCCCCCTCTAGGTGATTAAGACTACATCCTAATAAATTATCAATGACTTCACCAAAAGACTCAACAAATGAGCATATAACGCTCGACAACATAATTTAAGATACTCGGGCCCACACGACAAAACATGCTTAAAACATTGGTCAACAATTCAAAATACACGAAAAAGTCGATGGGGAAAGATTTAAGGAAAATCGACAGGAAAGCTTAAGCAAAAGTCGACGAAAAAGCTTAAGAAAAAGTCGACATGAAAGCTTTACTTAAAATCGACGGGAAAAATTAACTTAAAATTGACGGGAAAGATTAAGACAAGTTGACGGGAAGATTTACTAAAAATCGACGGGAAGGATTAAGACAAGTCGACGGGAAGATTTTCTCAAAATCGACGGGAAGGATTAAGACAAGTCTACGGGAAGATTTATATTCAAGTCGACGGGAAGCTTTACTTAAAATCGACGGGAAAGAACTTAAAATCGACGGGACAAATTAACTTAAAATCGACGGGAAGATTTACTCAAAATAGTCGGGAGGGATTAAGATAAGTCAACGGGAAGATTTACTCAAAATCGACGGGATGGATTAAGACAATTCGACGGGAAGATTTATATTCAAGTCGACGGGAAGCTTTACCTAAAATCGGCGGGAAAGAACTTAAAATCGACGGGAAGGAACTTATAATCAAGTTGACTGGAAGATTTACTAAAAATTGACGGGAAGGATTATGAAAAGTCGACGGGAAGATTTATATTCAAGTCGACGGGAAGATTTATATTCAAGTCGACGGGAAGAAACTTATAATCAAGTCGACGGGAATACTAACTCAAAATCGATGGGAAAAAGACTTAAGACAAAAGAATTGGATGGAAGAGCGCCCGATCGACGGGCGTCCCATCAATTTTTACTTGGAAAACTCGATAAATAAGACCTCCCTTCCCCTATCCCATCGATCGACGGGACGGGTGCCGATCAACGGGACGGGATTTCAAACAGAAAAAAATTCAAAAAAAAGCTAAGGAAAATAATTTGACAGGAAACATATACGACTACTTCTAGCATGCCTATGCCTGGAAATTGAACCCACCAGATTCAGCTAAACAAAAGGGTACTTATATAACTTCTTAAAAGAGAGAGAAGAAGAAGAGATGACAGCAGAGTATAAAATCACCATGACTAGGAAAATCACACAAGCAACAAGGAAGAAAAAAAGTGCTATTTGCAGCCCACCCACTAAAAAAAACCTCTTACATCGAACCAAAATTTACTGACCCCATATAGCAAAGAGGAAAACACATTTAATTGCTCATACCAAAATCAAAAAATTTACCCACAGAAACATAGCGACATCCAAACTACTAGCAATAAAGGAAAAGAAACACGAAAAGAAATACTGCAACTTTCCTCGAACTTGCGAGCCGACTCGCCGATTAGCACTCCTCGGGAAGGGAAGAAGCTAGACATGAAAAAAGAAGAACTCCAACCATTAGGGTTTAGCTCGACGACAAAACTCGACGGAACATGAAAAACTTACCGCACTCACGAAGATCTCGGCGAGATCTCTCCAAAACTACGCTCCGGCGATGAATCTAAGCTCTCGAGCACCCTCGACGACCAACGGAAAGAATAAAAAACCCTTTCAAGCTCTCCCCTCCTGAACCAGCAAGCTGTCCTCGAAAAATGAAATAAAAAGAAAAGCCTGGACGGCTTGGGGAAAGGGAAGAAGGTACAAAACTTATATAATTTAATATTATAATTGAATTAATCAAAAACCCCACTCACCTTAAATTATTAATTTATACAAAAATCTCCATTTACTATCTGATTCATCTTTAGCCTTAAATTCTCATTATATATATAATAATAATACTTTAAATAATTCTAATTATATATAATAATAATAATACCTAAAGTTAACAGATATAAGATTTCATTTATGTACTTATGTAAATTATAATAATTTTTAATTATATTAAATTTGGGGTCTTATATATACATAATACTGTTATATATATTTTAGATTATCTTATTATTTTATATACATATACATATAACACTTTTATATAAAATCTGTTGGACAAAATCACAAGTATTTAAGTACTTTATATTACCTTAACATTTTAATCATTATGATTAATCAAAATAATAAACCTATCTAGAAAATAATAATAGTAGCATTCTTTTATAAACTATTTTATCATGTATAAACATATTTCTTATATATATATATGATATATATATATATATAAATCTCATTATTATTTTTCATCCTTTTATTTTGGTAACGCCCTCACACCGTCATTTTGAAGATAATTATATTTAAACTAATTAATAATTAGATTTAAAATAATTAGTAAAAATCGGGGGCGTTACAACCACCCCTCCTAAAAGAAATTTTTGCCTCGAAACTTTACAACGCGAAGCGGAACACCGACTCGGAAGAACGCTCGCACGACGGTTCTTTATCGCAAACTCAATAATACCAGCGCATCGATACATAATTATTAACCACATAACTATTATATAACAACTAGGTCAAAATCTAACTTGAGATCATCTGGGTAGGCGACTGAGCCTCCTCCTTGATCAGCACATTCAGCTTCACCTTTCCCTTACCCAAAACCTGCGGCGGCGGTGGTAAAGCCTGCAGTGGGACCGCCTGAAGCACGGGCTAGGATTGCAGGCACTTAGACCTCAGATGCCCCCTGTTGGGAACAGTGCCCAGCAGTGTTCCTGATTTGAAGAAGTGATCAGCTCAACTATAAGTGCAAGTTGTATTTAATGTCATATCTAGTTCATGCTTGCAGAGATGAGACGATATGTCCAGTACTTCAATAACCTGCCTAAGTATAATATCATCGAAAAAGGCTGGACATATCGTCGATAAGTACAGGCACATCGTTGAGATGATGGGAAAAGCAAAGAAGAATGATTGTGTATGTGTCGTCGAAAAGGATCATGCGTATCATCGACAACAGCAGGCCTATCGTCAACAACATGCAGAGCAAGGCAGAATGGTGATATCGTTGTGACATTTACACGACGATATCAGAAAGTCGAAGATTAAGAAGAAGACTCAAAGATGTGGTCGTCAAGAAGCCTAGACATCGATAAGGCTAAGTCAGAATGCATGTCGTTGAAAAGGCAAAGGGAAGATCAGTGTCGAAGATATCATTGACAAGAAACTGTATCGTCGATAAGGCCAAAGAAGAACATGCATCGTCGTGAAGAAGCCTTGACATCGGAAAGGCAAAGTGTGACTGATGGTGATGGACATCGTCGGAAAGAAAGCGTGACGTCGAGAAGACTGAAGGAGGTCAGTTGAAGACAAGCAGTTGCTAAAGTATAGTCTGTCGACATGATATTGTTTATGTCGTCGACAAGCTAAAGTTGTTACAATGATAACAAGCAGACAAGAACATCGCGACGACATCAGTTAGATGACTTCGTGTCGTCATAAGCTTGAGTACAGAAGAGATGTCCAGTAACATCGAAGATATCACTATCTGATGAAGAATTGAAGAAGTAACTAGCTCAGGACATCGACAAACCCTGTCGTCGAGATATTGTCCATGTCGTCGTAATAATGGAAATATCGTCGAGCCAATTTCAAAAGTAGCCGGACACGCTGTCAGCAATTAATGTCGCCGCCTGATTGTCCAATCAGCGCATGCTTTTGAGGGATGGGCGTCTGATAGTAAAGGACATCATGTATGACCGTTAAGCAGCTCATCCGTCCTATAAAAAGGAAACATTGATGCCCTAGAAAAGTAAGCAAACAAAATGAAAAAGAATGCCGCTAGCGATACAACAGTACAAGCGGCGCTGAAGAAAGAAAGAAGGGAAGAACAAAATGATCATTCTGTGTTCTTCAAGTTGCAGTCAAGTTTCATCGTCTGCTAAGAATCGTTCAAGAAAGGTAGCCAGTCAACATTAGGCAAGAGGAAGAAAGCTTGAAGAAGATTTGTGTCGTTCAGATTCAAAATCAGAAGCATCTTCTTCAAGTTAAGAAGCCGATCTCCATCCGGCAGAAGAAACAGTTTTCATTACTGTAAATCTTTCATTGTAAGGCTTGGGGGACAAAGTTGTAAGATCTGTTTTCAGATCAGAGTGTCAAGCTTGAGGGCTTGAGATCTGTGAGGCTTGAGGGCTAGGGCAGAGGGACTTGAGGGTCCAAACTTGTCGAGCTTGCGGGCTCGGGTGCAGTGAAGGGGCTTACGGGCCTAGACTGTAGGCAAGACTTGCGGGTCTGTGCTGTGTAGGGCTTGAGGGCCTGAGTGTCGAGCTTGCGGGCTCGGGTGCAGTGAAGGGGCTTGAGGGCCTAGGCTGTAGGGACTTGCAGGTCCGAACGTGTCGAGCTTGCGGGCTCGAGTGTAGTGAAGGGGCTTGCGGGCCTAGGCTGCAGGGACTTGCGGGTCCGAGGTGTAAGGCTTGCGGGCCGAGACATTGGCGGAGTTTGTCGAGCCTAGCAGACTGCTAGGTAGGCGCAGAGGGAAAGAGGACTACTCAAGACACCCTATCTTGAGGAACCTCTATAAGTTCTTGTGTGTTTTCTGTGTTGTGCTTTACTAATCTATAGATCTATTAACCAGAAAACAAGAACACCTAAAGGGGATAAAATAATTTAAAAAACCTATTCACCCCCTCTCTAGGTGATAAGTTGACACCCAATAACTAACAAGTGGTATCAGAGGTAGGTTGTTCAAAGAAAAGCTTAACAGCTTGAACAGATCTGCCCGTGGGTGTCCATTCATCATAGCTACGAAATCAAGCATAACTATCTGTTCTAGAGAGCACTTTTCCCTTTGGAAAGTAAGAGCTAAAATATACATGGAGCTAATGGATCCCAGAATGTTTTTAATTGTTCAAGAAGGACCATATACCCCCATGACTATGATAGAAGATGAGATCCTTCTAGCCATCTTGGACAAAGAAGCCAGAAGTATTCTAACTGGTGCAGTAGATCTGCCAACACTCCAGAAGCTGACTTATTGCACAACAACAAAGGACATGTGGGACTCCATAGGAGTCCTCATGGAAGGGTAAAAGGAAGTATGCATCAGAATAGTCCTGACTACTTCAGACAGTGAATCAGATGATGAAGAATGCTCTGCAGCCAGAGAAAGGATAAGAGCACCTTTGACTCTCACAGACTGTGACTCTGAGGATGAGGAAGTCTTTGGATTGATGGCTCTATCAGATGAAGAAAATCATGATGAATCACATCATGATCAGGTATGCATCACTCACACATCTTTACTACCTGCTTCAATTAAGAAGACCAAGAGTGCATCAGATGATTGCTCATCTTCTGAAAATGATGTAGAAGACTGTTCATCATGCAACAATAAGAACCATGCTGATCTAATAGAACAGTTTGGTGATCTCTTGGCTGCTCTGAGAAAGAGCAAGAAGCTTGTTAGGAAGCAAGCTAAGGAGCTAAAATCACTCAGACTCATTAAGGCTGAGATGAATGAGGAAATTTGTATGTCCCACAATGAGGGCACCAACTCATGTGAGCTCAAGAAAATCATAGGCAAGCTTCATGATGAAAGAAACCAAAGGGAAGAACTCATTAGGAAGCTTGAGAATGATCTCCGTAAGGAGAGAAGCTTAGTGGCTCAGTTCTAAGACCAAAACTATACTACCCATCATTGACACCTTCTCCTCCTATGGAAATAATAGGGGATTGGGTTTCAAGGAAAGGGCAATAGGTGCTGGGAATGGAGAAAAGGTGAAAACTAAAGCCGAGCCTCATACCACCTTTCAGAAGGTAGTGCTTCCCTCTAACAAGTATGACCAGGACAATGTCTATGGTCACTGGATGAATGAAAGCTCCAATAGCTTGGGAAATGCTCCTAACTATGGGAGGAGAAAGGACATGGGGATGAGTGCATTGAAGGCTCCCCATGAGGAAATCCAAATGGCCCATCATGGACCATTTGTGTTTGGTGCCCCAGCCCCCACACTCAAGGGTAAGGAAGCAACACCTACCCAATCTCTCCCAGCAAAGAAGCATGCTGATAGCCCCAGTATAATCAATTCTCACTTGATCATATCTGATGTCATCAACAGTATGTTAGCTACCAAGTAGACATCTGTTGCCGACAAACAGATAAAGTCAAGAAGAGGTAATTATACTAGGACAGTTAGTAAGCCCTCTGCTGAGAAGAATAGGGAGAATGTTGTTGCCCTCTCTACAGAACATAAGCATCGTGATGCTGCATCAACATTAAAAATTGTTCAGAAAAGAAGGTACAACTTTCATGAATGTTGGTGCTGTGGCAAAGTGGGACACTTTACCATTGACTGTTGGCACAACCCTAGTGTGCCTAGTGCAAAGGAGAGACCTCCTAGAAAGGCTGATGTGAGTAGAAGAACTCCTTATTATGCTAACAAAAACCTAGGACCCAAGTCACCTTTGGTTCCTAAGGGATATTAAAATCTGTCTTGCAGGGTAGTCGATTTAGCCAATCAAAAGCAAACAAGGCTAATGGACAATAAGTGATCCAGGCTTAACTCTGTACTAAGAAAAACCTCACCACATGCCAAGATGCACTGGTCAAGGGGGAGCCACTAGCTCAAGAAGATATAAAAGCTAAGGTGAAGGTAACTATGTTGATGTTCAATACATAACATCATTCTTATCACTTTGTTTAAGGTAATTTGTACTTGAGTAAGCTAAAGCTATCACACAAGGAACACATATGTATGGCACTGCTAAAAAAATTGCTCTGATCATACAAAAGAGTGAAAAGAACAATATCATTTTGAACACAAAACTATATCGTTGAAATGATGATTGGTATCGTCGGAATGAGTCCTCGACATCAAATTTGCGTCACGACGATACCTAATCATCAATGGACTCTTAAATAGACCTGATCTTAACCAATCATAACAGCTTAACTCAAGTTAATCAGACATTTAACAAATGATACTTCGACTTCCAACTCAGAAACTATAAATAAGGTCAGACGTCTTAAGGTTAAAACACTTTCTACATTAGCCCTAAAAAGACGTTGTGCTCTCTATGCATTCGAAGAGTGAACGAGTTGACTAAACTAGAATCCTCTCCTATCAAGTATGAAATGGCGCCAAAGAAGGAAGGATTCCTCTTTGAAGGAAGTGAAGTGGTGAGGAATGGTTTCGTGGAAGGACCAGAAGAGATTCAAAATGCTATCAAGCTATTGGACGCCGTCGGTCTGGAATTTGCCCTCTCCGAACCAACAGTGATACTCAAAAGAGAAGTGTTGGAGTTCTACTCGAGTGCCAAGGGTGGCTCAAAAGGAACATCTGTGAAAAGCGTAATCAATGGGATAAAGGTCAAAGTGAATCCTAAGAGGCTGGCCAGGGCACTTCAGTTGCCGGCCTTTGTCGGGGGGGGGGGGGAGATGAAAAGGTCACTCAGGAAGACCTCAACAAAGCTCTGGAATGGTGCGGACACTCCAACAAGACCCATGGGTCCCTGGAAAGGAAGAGCATTAATCAACAAGGAAATCTTGTGGTTGATATAGTAGGTAAAGCCCTCCTCTGCAAAGTAGGGTCGCATGATAGGATATCCAAGCCCATGTTCGAGATAATGGCAAGGATAATCCTAAGTAAAAAGACCAACTGGGGTCAGCAAATTTTTAAGAGGATACAAGAAAGCTTTCAAACTCCAAATCTGGGAAGAATTCTATCACTATGTCTTCTGCTATCCTACCCTGAAAGCATTAACAAAAAGTATGGAGTAAAAATTCATCACATGAGAAGGATGAACATCAAGATCCTTGACAGGTGGGAGAAAACTCTGACTAAGCCTCCCAAGCAGCTGAAGGCTACAGAGGACGTGAAGAGGAAGGCAGAAATATTATCAGAAGAAAGTGAATCAGGCAACAACTCAGACTCGTCTGACTCTAAAGTGCCTGCAGAGAAAAGAAATATCTCCCCCTCAGACCTCTACCTTAATTCTGGAATCCGGGAAAATAGTAACAGCATGAACTGAGCACGAGGATGCTGAAACTGAGGGGGAGAAGAATGGTGATCTCCCTGCTCAAATGTAAGAAGTGATCAATAAGATCATTAGGGTTGAGGATGCTGTCCATCATGGATCAGTAGACCAAGAGGACCCAAGTAGAGGTCCCCATGAAGGGAAGCTAGAGGACTCTTCTGATGAGACTAGCAGAGATCTACCGAGTCCTAGAAAGGTAGAAGGGCCAAACCAATCACCCATCAGAAAACCTTTATCTCCAATACTGGAAGGGAATAAAGAAGAGGAACTATAAGAAGCTAGTTCACCTCCAGAGAATAGATCAGTGGAGTTCTCACTATTGTCTCAGATAAAGATGCTCCTGGAAGAGCAAAGATAAAAAATTGAAAGTTATGTTACCTCTGCGGTCAATGAACTGAAAGGGAACTATCTGTTGAAAAGAGAGCTTGAGAAATGATGTGAAGAATCTACAAGAGTATACTGCCAAAGAGACAACCCTTACTCATAAGGGTCTATCTAATTTAGGGGTCAATCAGACTCTGATTGTCAGCAACATAGAAAAGGCCTACATTGCATCCACCAAGAGGATGGCTGAGCACAAAACTAATCTTCAAGAAAGTCTAGATCACCACAATAAGGATCTAGATAGTCATCTGCTTGAGACCAAGATTCACTTGGAAGCAGGAATCCACATGCTCAAAAACAAGATATTAGCTTCCGAGGAGAATCTCCAAAGGGGGATATCTGAAGAAGTCATAAAGGGGGAGAAATCAATAATAAAGGTCAGTGGTGAGCATGCAATCTGGACAACAAATGTCATCAGGGAAGCAATGAATCTCCCTCCTCTACATTATGATGAGCCTGCTGAAGAGCAACATACAAATATTCCTGATACTGCCACTGATAAGGGTAAAGAAAAGGAAGCACTGGAGGATGAAGAAATAAACATGAGGAAGAGAAAGTACAGGGAGGAAATGGAGAAAAAGGATGACTTTGAAAGATGGAGTCCCAAATCCAGTACCATCATTCTAAGAGCATGGGAGCAAGTGAAAGCTAATCAAGGTGAACGATACAATGTATACAGTCCTCAAGAATGGGATAAATATGAAGACCAAGAAGAATCGAGAAGGAGTCACAGGAGGGACAAGCAAGTAGGTAGAATCCCAACTGATGCTCCTGAACCTCTCAAGTATCATCCCAAACCGTTTGAATACTTCATCAGACAAGATGAAAAGGAGCAGGAAGCCAGTGCCAAGAAAGCAAAGGGTGAAGCTGCTATGAGGGCACCAGAGATATAGATTGTCAAATCTTTAAGGGGCTAAATGTAGAAATGGCAAAATCATCTGAAAACATTTGACACTATTTATAAATGAAGTAACACTTGTCAAATTCTGTGTTTACTCAAATATAGCTGCAATGTCATTATTATATGCTTATTTGCTTAAAATGTTAAACCTTTTATATGAGTGGCATTTATCATTGAGTGGGTTAAGACTTCTTCAAATAGGGGGAGATTGTTGGGAACATTGCCCAACAGTGTTCCTGATTTGAAGAAGTTCTCAGCTCAATGATAAGTGCAAGTTGTATTTAATATCATATCTAGTTCATGCTTGCAGAGATGAGACGATATGTCTAGTACTACAATAACCTGCCAAAGTATAATATCGTCGAAAAAGGCTGGACATATCGTCGACAAGTACAGTCACATCGTTGAGATGATGGGCAAAGCAAAGAAGAATGATTGTGTCTGTGTCGTAGAAAAGGATCATGCGTATCGTCGATAACAGCAGGCCTATCGTCAACAACTCCTCATCTTCCTCCCCCCTTGGCAAAGGTCGGCAGCTTAAGAACCCTGGCCAACTTCTTAGGATTCACCTTAACTTTCATCCTGCTGATCGAGCTTTTTACGGATGTTCCTTTTGAGCCACCTTTGGCATTTGAGAAGAACTCCAACACTTCTCCTTTTAATATCACTGTTGGCTCAGAGAGGGTGAACTCCAGACCGATGACGTCCAATACCTTAACAGTGTTTTGAATCTCTTCTGGTCCTTCTGAGAAACCATTCCTCACCACTTCACTTCCTTCATAGAGAAATCCTTCCTTCTTTGGCGCCATTTCTTACTTGAGCGGAGAGGATTCTAGTTTAGTCAACTCGTTCACTCTTCGAAGGCGTAGAGAGCACGACGTATTTTTAGGGCTAATGTAGAAAGTGTTTTAACCTTAAGACATTCGACCTTATTTATAGTTTCGAAGTTGGAAGACGAAGTGTCATTTGTTAAATGTCTGATTAACCCAAATTAAGCTGTTATGATTGGTTAAGCTCAGGTCCATTTAAGAGTCGATTGATGATTAGGTATCGTCGTGATGCAATTTCGAATCATTTCGACGATACCAATCATCATTTCGACGATATTGTTTTGTATTCAAAACGATATTGTCCAGTTTTGTGTATGACTAGTGTTATGTTTTAGCAGCCACATGTATCTGTATTCCTTGAGTGGCCCCTTGTGCTTACTCAAGTAAACACTGCTTTTATATAGTAACATGTGAGTGTGTGTGAATTGATCTAACATTGTTACCTTCACTTTAGCCTTTGCATTTCTTTGAGCTAGTAGCTCCCCCTTGATGTGATGTTTCTGTACTTTACTCCTTTTGGCTCTCCCTTGACCAGAGCATTCTGACCAGACCATTCTTCTTAGTCCAGAGTTATGCCTGGATCACTTATTGTCCATTAGCCTTATGTGCTTTTGATTAGCTGCATGGACTACCCTGCATGACAGATTTAATATCCCTTAGGAACCCAAGGTGATTTGGGTCCTTGGTTCTTGTTAGCATAATAAGGAATTCTTCTACTCACCTCAGCCTTTCCAGGAGGTCTCTCCTTTGCACTAGGCACACTAGGGTTGTGCCGACAGTCAATGGCAAAGATTCACATTTTACCACAACACCAACATTCATGGATGTTGTACCTTCTTTTCTGGACAATTGTTGAGGTGGGTGGAGAAGCACAATGCTTATGTTCAGTAGAGAAGGCAGGAGCATTCTTCCTATTTCTCTGAGCTAGGGACTGACTAGCTGCTTTAGTATAATTATTTCTTCTTGACTTTATCTGTTTGTCAGCAACAGATGTCATCTTGGTAGCTGACATAGGGTTGATAGCATCAGAAATGATCAAGTGAGAGTTGATTATATTGGGGCTACCAGCCTGCCTCTTTGCTGGAAGAGATTGGGAAGGTGTTGCTCCCTTATCCTTGAATGTGGGGGCTGAAGCACCAAACACAAATGGTCCATGATGGGCCATTTGGATTTCCTCATGTGGAGCCTTTAATGCACTCATTCCCATGTCGTTTCTCTTCCCATAGTCAGGAGCATTTCTCAGGCTAATGGAGCTTCCATTCATCCAGTGGCCATGGACACTGTCCTGGTCATACTTGTTAGAGGGAAGCACGACCTTTGAAAGGTGGTATGAGGCTCTCCTTTAGTTTTGCCCCTTTTTCCATTCCCAGCATCTACTGTCCCTTTATTAAAACCCAATCCCCTCCTATTCTCATAGAAAGAGAAGGTGTCAATGATGGGCAGTATGGTTTTGGGCTTACAGAATTGAGCCACTAGGATTATTTCCTTAAGAAGATCATTCTCAAGTTTCCTAATGAGTTCTTCCCTTTGGTTTCTCTCATCATGAAGCTTGCCTATGATCTTCTTGAGCTCACAGGACTTGGTTCCCTCATTGTGGGATGTACCCATTTCTTCATTCATCTCAGCCTTAATGGGTCTGAGTGATTCTAGCTCCTTACCTTGCTTCCTAACAAGCTTCTTGCTCTTTCTCAGAGCAGCCAAGAGATCACCAAACTGTTCTATTAGATCAACATGGTTCTTATTGTTGCATGATGAGCAGTCTTCTGCATCATTTTCAGAATATGAGTAATCATCTGATGCACTCTTGGTCTTCTTGATTGAAGCAGGTAGTAAAGGTGTGTGAGTGATGCATACCTGATCATAATGTGATTCATCATGATTTTTTTCATCTGATAGAGCCATCAACCCAAAGACTTCCTCATCCTCAGAGTCACAGTATGTGAGAGAAAAATGTGCTCTTATTCTTTCTCTGGCTACAGAGCATTCTTCATCATCCGATTCACTGTCTGAAGTAGTTAGGGGTGCTCTGATCCCTATACTCCTTTCTTCTTTAATATATGAGGAGCACCAACTGCTTTCGATCACTTAGAGATCTGAACGCCCTACTGTCAAATCTTCTGACTTTCTCCATGGAGCTTTTTAAGTTCCTGAGTTGATGATTTGACACACCCAATAACATATCTGCTCAAGCTGTTAAGCTTTCTTTGGGCAACCTGGCTTTGATACCATTTGTTAGTTCTTGGGTGTCGACTTATCACCTAGAGTGGGGGGGGGGGGGGTGAATTGGTTTTTCAAATTATTTCAATTCCCAATTTTGGTGATCTTGTTTTCTGGTTAATAAATCTAGAGATTGAAAGGCACAGCACAGAAAACACACAAAGACTTATAGAGGTTCCTCAAGACAGGGTGTCTTGAATAGTCCTCTTTCCCTCTGCACCTACCTAGCAGTGTGCTGGTCTTGGCAAACTCCGCCAATGTCTCTGGCCCGCAGCAAGTCCCTGCATCCTAGGCCCGCAAGCCTCTTCACTGAACCCGAGCCCGCAAGCTCGACACTCAGGCCCTCAAGCCCTACACAACATAGACCCTCAAGTCTTTCCTGCATCCTAGGCCCGCAAGACCCTTCACTGCACTTGAGCCTGCAAGCCCGACAAGTCTGGACCCGCAAGTCCCTCCACCCTAGCCCTCCAGTCTTACAGATTTCAAGCCCTAAAGTTTGACGCACAGATCTGAAAACAAATCTTACAAGTTTGGCCCGCAAGCCCTCAAAGAAAGATTTACAATATTAATCTTCTGCCTGATGGAGATAGACTTCTTTTCTTGAAGAAGATGCTTTTGATTTGAAAGTTGATAGTGCAAATCTTCTTCAAGCTTCTTACTCTGCCAGATGTTGACTGGCTTTCTTCCTTGAACGATTCTTAACAGTCGATGAGACTTGACTGCCACTTGAAGAACATAGGATGATCGTTTTGTTCTTCCCTTCTTTTTCTTTCTTCTTTACCGCCGCTTGTACTGTTGTATTGCTCGGTGGGATGTTTTTTTTCTTGTCCTCCCTTTTTCTAGGGCATCACTGTTCCCTTTTATATGACGGATGAGCCGCATAATGGTAACTTATGATGTCCTTTACTGACAGACACCCATCCCTCAAGAACACGCGTTGATTGGACAATTAGGTGGCGGCATTAAATGCTGACAGCGCGTACGCCTACTTTTGAATTTTGTCTCGACGATATTTCCATTTTTACGAGGACATGGACAATATCTCGACGACAGGACTTGTCGATGTCTTGAACTGGTTTCTTCTTCAATTCTTCATCAAATAGTGATATCTCGACGATACGGGACATCTCTTCTGCACTCGAGCTTAAGACGACACGAAGTCATCAAATTGATGTCAGCGAGATCTCCTTGTCTGCTCGATATCGTTGTAACCACCTAAACTTGTCGACGACATGATTGATATCATGTCGACAGACTATTCTCCTTGAAACTGCCCGTCTTCATATGACCTTCTTTAGTCTTCTCTACGACACATCTTCTTTTCAATGATATCTTCGACACAGACTTTTCCTTTGTCTTTTAAACGACATTCATTCTGACTTAGCCTTATCAACGTCAAGGCTTATTTTTGATGACATTAGACATAGTCATTCTTCTTTGCTTTTCCCATCATTTCAACGATGTGCCTATACTTGTCGACGATATGTCCAGCCTCTTTCGACGATATGTCCAGCCTCTTTCGACGATATTATACTTCGACAAGTTATTGAAGTACTGGACATATTGTCTGATCTCTGCAAGAATGAAATAGATATGACATTAAATACAACCTGTACTTATCATTGAGCTGAGCACTTCTTCAAATCAGGAACACTGCTGTGCACTGTTCCCAACAGTGGAGGGGACGCTTCAGAACGTGTTGATGAGGAGTCGCCCGAAGATGGCGATGTGGCTTCTCGGAGCGTCCACGATGACGAACCGGTAGTTACGGGAGTGCCCCCTAGGACAACGTGGAGCTCCACTACTCCTTCCACCTACTTTCTTTCCCCCGAGAATCCAAATAATGGGCCATCTGAGACGGTGAAGTTCTCGATGGCTGTTTGGATAACCAGCGCATCGCAGAACGGGTCCTCATGACCCGACATATCTTTTTGGGAGAAGGTCATCCTTTTTGGTGGGGGTGGGGCTTGAGATGTCGGATCCACACTCCAATGGTACATGATATGGAGGCTCGCCTTTCAGGTCGCCTCGATACCCACACCCCGATGGATCACTTCAATCCCCCCTTGGGTCCCCACATCGACCCGGTCTTCGCACTTTTCTTTCTCCTCCTCTCAGGGTAGGACCTCCTCGATCCTCACCGGTCGCTGATCCTGATGTGCCGACACTCTGGCCTCCCTCATCTTCAGGAACTCCGGGCAGTTGACGTTCCTCCTGGTGGAAGTTATAATAGGGCAACGCCACCCACTCCTTTCGGCCTCCTGATGCGAGCAAAATTATGCTTGCAAACGACAACGGCAAGTGTACCGTATCAAATGTAGTATAGGTTATTAAAACAAGGTCGTATTAGACTCGGGGCGGTTGAGTACTCTTACTTCAAGAAAATCTCTATTATTCTATCAAGTAGAACTTGGGTTGGTTGTTTGCAAGAAAGAGAAATGATTTGTTAAAACTATGATTTAAAGGACTAGCACTCAACCTTGAATCACCTTGGAAAAATAAATAAATTAAGAAATAAAACTTCTAATTCTCTTTAAAAGAAATGCTTGACCGTGGAGGTTCCCGAATTATAAACGTACCTCTCTCGAGGATATGCTCAACTGAGTTTAGGTTGATCAATCGAACTCTCATTATAGAATCGAAACCCCTAAAACTCGCCTTATCGAAGTGAACCCCTCTATTGGATATGACTCCAATCCGGGGGATTTATATCGTCCTCTCTCGAGGAGTGCATTCAAATCTCTTTATCCTTGAAATGATCGATTCAAACTCAAAACCTCTCGGTTATTAGACTTCGAAAACAAGAATGAGATTTATATATCGATAATATAATCTCAATCAATTTAAATTCAAGGATAAATCTTAAGCGATCTAAATAAGAGAAAAAGAAGTTCTAAACCAAATTATGAATCATATTTTCCTTGGATCATCTCGACCGAGTACTAATAGAAATTTAGCTACTCATGGAGATGGAGGAATTAACGAAAATAAAAGAGTACATCATAAAAGATAGAGCGGAAAAGAGAACTATTTTATTAAAATGCAAAAGAGATTACAACTAAGGAATTTAGAAATTACAAGCTTTGAATTGAAATAGCTACAATCATAAGAAATAAAGGAGGAGCATAAGAACTACTAGAAACATGAAAATAATACAAGAAAATGAAATTCTAATCCTAAAAATTCGTCTCCAAACTTTTTTTAAACATCTGGTGAAGCTGGCTTTAAATAGGCAGAAATTTGGTGTTACACGCCCTTGGTCACGCCCGTGACCAAGGGGCGTGTAGGGGGCGTGATCGGTGCTGGCGGAGAGGGCGCGTTCTGGCTTCAATGCAGGCGTTTCGGACGCGTCACGCCCTAGGTCACGCCCGTGACCTGGGGCGTGTAATCTTTAAATGTGCTGCTGGCGGGATATCTTTGGCGGGAAGGCGCGCGGGGCGAGTCACGCCCGTGACTGGATGTCACGCCCCATGGTCATGCCCGTGACCTGGGGCGTGTAACTTTAATTGACGTGGCAGGCGTGCTAGCAGCTAGTAGCGGGGTTCACGCCCGTGACTTGGATGTCACGCCCTTGGTCACGGCCGTGACCTGGGGCGTGTACTTGACAATTTGAACATTCGTTGAACTCTCGCCTGTTCGTCTATCTCCTGAATTTTCGTCGAACGCAGCAGCCAGGGTCTTGCCCTTGGTCACGTCCGTGACCTAGGGCGTGTACTTGGCGAATTCTTCACGGAATGACTCCGGGGTGACAAAAGCATGTCTGGAACACATCTTTGGCTGTCACGCCCTTGGTCACGCCCGTGACCTTGTGCGTGCACTTGACAATTCTGCTAAAAATGCCCAGAAATCCTGAAAAACACAGAAAAGACTTAAGTTAGTTTAAAAAATAAAAGGGAACACATATAAATTATATAAATTCATTTAAAACTACATTAAAATTATACTAAGAGATGAGTACAAAAAGTACTCATCAAACACCCACATACTTGAGCTTTTGCGATTCCAGAGCAAAAGAGTGAGGAAAGAATTACAAGATATCGATATTATTTCTAATTAATTAAAATTTTATTAAACCAATAATAAGTCAAAAGCAAATTTTAGGAATTCAAAAATTAAGTCATAAATTATGTTGATAATTTAAAAAAGAAATTTGTTTAGCAAACTACTTCTCAAGATAACTAGTTAGCAATCGAAATTATAGAAATTTTCAAAAAAAATTAGATTGAAATTATAAACACTCTAACATAAAAGAAACTTAAGGAAAAGACACCAACCAAAATATTGCTCTCTTAATAATTTAGTTTAGGACTAGAAACAATGAAATTGGCTAGAGATGGGTTTAAACGAATGACAAATGAAGAGTTTTTGAATAAAGGTGATGAATTTTATCCTCTCACCTCAATTGAATAGGAATTTGTATATGTTTAGGAAAATAATGAATTTTATCCTCTTATTTTCCATGCCATATAATCTTTTAAAAATTCTCTTCAAATAAAACCCAAAATGTATATATTTAGATGTAATGAATTTTATCCTCTTACATCATGACATATAATCTTTTAAATGATTTTGGGTGCATATGTTTAGGAAATAATGAATTTTATCCTCTTATTCCCATGACATATGATCTTTTTTCTACTTTTTTTTAATTGCCAACAAAGGGTAAGGGTAATGAAACACTTCTAGTTTATAAATTAAACTATTTTGAGAGCAAATTTTTGGTGGAATGAAATTTCCTAAGATCTTAAAGTTAAAAGAGAATATAATAGGAATCTAAATGTGTTTAGCCAATTTACCACAAAGTGAAGCTATTTAAAATTAAACGGAGAAGTAGTGCTAAATTAATTCTCTAATCGAAAAACATAAAGTGTTCCTTAAAACTAAATTAATTCAAATTTAGATTTAACAAATTCTGATAAAATAAAATATTAGCTAAATTAAAAATATAGGAATACTTATAATCGAAACTCAAACTAAATTTCTAGAACATTAAAAACAAGAAGGCTAGGCGTATTTATTATTATTATTTTTATAAATATTATTTCTTGGACTTCCCGAGGGCTACCCGGTGAAGGGTTCGCAAGGTACTAGGAGCTGTGATGGGGGTTCAGGCCCAAAGCGCCCTTTCCAAGAAATTAGATTTTTATAATTTTTATAATTTTTTTTTCAAATAAAAATACAATGAATGCTAAGCTACACCCCCATACTTAAAATTAAACATTGTCCCCAATGTTTAAAACTAGGTATGAAGACTACTTGAATTGTATTTTAAAGAAAATACATAAAATTAAAGATAAGCAAGGGGTGCCTCCCAAGAGCGCTTTCTTTTTCCCGTCTTTAAGCTAGACGGTTAGTGTTAGGAAAAAGGAAAATAAAAAGAGAAGTGGACAGGCAACTCCCTTAATTCGCGCTATGGCGAATGTGCCGGCGTCAGTCGCCCGGCTACTCCTCCGCTATAGTTTTGATTCTTTTACTGTCGGTGAGCTTGAAATTATGAATCCAAATTAACTAAACAAACCGTAGGTGATTTGGAAAGCTGGAGATGAGCGGCAAATGGATCTCTAAAGACCTTTGGTTGCAACGGCTCATCATCTACAAGGAAATTATTAGTATGAAATGAATCAGAACTAAACGATTCAGATAATTTTTTCGCAAGGAGGAGGCGCTTGCGAAAATATATGATTAAGCTCCGGTTGTTCCTTTTCTAAAATAAAAATTTCATTAGGAAAATCTAGTGCATTACCAAGCGGAATAAAATTTTCAGACACAAAATTTTCATCAATTTTTGGTTTGATAGAAGAAATTCGCGAATATTCATGACAAAGAAAATAAAATCCGGGTGGAGTAGGGGAAGAAACTTGTTCTTCTTCTACTTCATCTGGGGTGCCCATAACCTTAAGAAATTTTTGGTATAATGAGAGGACCCAGCGCAACCAACTGCACCAAAAGACCGGTCTGTTGGTCAAAGGCGCAACTGCTCTTTGTATCAACTTGGCCCTCGGGCAGATCCACGGGGCAGCCAGTTATGCCCACAGGAATCACATCCTGCTTCGAATAGCGCAGCACGCCGGGGGAAATTCTGGCAGCACCAACAATCCCCCCCAGAAACGACCCCAGGGTTTTGAACCCGCGACCCCCTCTGATACCAATTGAGAGGACCCTGCGCAACCAACTGCACCAAAAAACCGGTCTGTTGGTCAAAGGCGCAACTGCTCTTTGTATCAACTTGGCCCTCGGGCGAATCCATGGGGCAGCCAGTTAGTCCCACAGGAATCACATCCCGCTTCGAATAGCGCAGCACGCCGGGGGCAATTCTGGCAGCACCAACATATAATAAGTTTTCTTCATCCTTGGTAAAAGAAGTTATGTGATTACATGAAACCACATGTTCCTCCATAACTAAACTATCCAAAGATGGAGAAGAAACACTAGAAGAAATTAAATTCTCCTCTAAATTTTGGGGGAAGTATCAAATTCGATCGGTGGAGATTCCCCAAAATTAGAGAAAGAAAATTGTGGCGCAAAAGAAGAAGAACAAAAATTCGGATCTGAAGATTTATCTTCATCGCCCCGAAAACTATCCGGGTGACCTTGCCACCAAGAATAATCTACTTCGGAGGTAGAAGAACAATTATTAAACGCCGAAAAATCATTCTCATTAAAATTAGAAAAATTATTTTTATCAAAGTTTGAAAAATTATTTTCATGAAAAGCCGAGAAATTTTGATCGTAATTATTATCAATGTTTGAAAAATTTTGATCGAAAGATGTATTATTTTCATGAAAAGAGGAAAAATTATGATCGTAATTATAATCAAAATTATTTGCATAATATTGAGGATAATTATTTTGAGGATAATTATTTTCATAAAAATTATTTTGAGAATATGAATGTAAATAACATTCCTCACTTTGATGAGGTGCACCACAGTAATAACAACTAAATTGGCGCCTTCGAGCGGCTTGTAAGAGGTAAAGTTGGTTTCGAAGCTCGGCAACTTTAACGACTAATTCAGAGTCTTTCATAATAATAATAAAAAAGAAGGGAACAACCTTTACTCAAATGAATGGAATTTTATAAATATTTTTATTATATATTTTTTTGAAAAAGCGGGTTAAATTAGTCCCGGACTTCCCAAGGACAACCCGGATCAAGGTACTAGAGGCTGTGATGGGAATTCAAGCCCAAAGCGTCCTTTCCAATAATTTAGATTACGCTTTTTAAGATTTTTTTTAAATTTTAAAGAGAAGGGGGAGAAGAAAGAGAACGATAAAATTAATAAATATTTCTTTTTTCGAAATATCAACCATGTCCCCGGCAACGGCGCCAAAAACTTGATGCAGCAAAACTATTTCCGCAAACGACAACGTCAAGTGTACCATGTCGAATGTAGTATAGGTTGTTAAAACAAGGTCGTATTAGACTCGGGGCGATTGAGTACTCTTACTTCAAGAAAATCTCTATTATTCTATCAAGTAGAACTTGGGTTGGTTGTTTGCAAGAAAGAGAAATGATTTGCTACAACTATGATTTAAAGGACTATCACTCAACCTTGAATCAGCTTGGAAAAATAAATAAATTAAGAAATAAAACTTCTAATTCTCTTTAAAAGAAATGCTTGACCGTGGAGGTTCCCAAATTATAAACGTACCTCTCTCGAGGATACTCTCAACTGAGTTTAGGTTGATCAATCGAACTCTCATTCTAGAATCAAAACCCCTAAAACTTGCCTTATCGAAGTGAACCCCTCTATTGGATATGACTCCAATCCGGGGGATTTATGTCGTACTCTCTCGAGGAGTGCATTCAAATCTCTGTATCCTTGAAATGATCGATTCGAACTCAAAACCTCTTGGTTATTAGACTACGAAAACAAGAATGAGATTTATATATCGATAATATAATCTCAATCAATTTAAATTCAAGGATAAATCTTAAGCGATCTAAATAAGAGAAAAAGAAGTTCTAAACCAAATTATGAATCATATTTTCCTTGGATCATCTCAGCCGAGTACTAATAGAAATTTAGCTACTCATGGAGATGGAGGAATTAACGAAAATAAAAGAGTACATCATAAAAAAGAGAGAGCGGAAAAGAGAAAGAGAACTATTTTATTGAAATGCAAAAGAGATTACAACTAATGAATTGAGAAATTACAAGCTTTGAATTGAAATAGCTACAATCATAAGAAATAAAGGAACATAAGAACTACTAGAAACATGAAAATCATACAAGAAAATGAAATTCTAATCCTAAAAATTCATCTCCAAACTTTTTTTTAAACATCTGGTGAAGCTGGCTTTAAATAGGCAGAAATTTGGTCTTACACGCCCTTGGTCACGCCCGTGACCAAGGGGCGTGTAGGGGGCGTGATCGGTGCTGGCGGAGAGGGCGCGTTCTGGCTTCAATGCAGGCATTTCGGACGCGTCATGCCCTAGGTCACGCCCGTGACCTGGGGCGTGTAATCTTTAGATGTGTTGCTGGCAGGAAAGCTTTGGCGGGAAGGCGCGCGGGGCGAGTCACGCTAGTGACTGGATGTCACGCCCCATGGTCACGCTCGTGACCTGGGGCGTGTAACTTTAATTGACGTGGCAGGCGTGCTGGCAGCTGGTGGCGGGGTTCACGACCGTGACTTGGATGTCACGCCCTTGGTCACGCCCGTGACCTGGGGCGTGTACTTGACAATTTGAACATTCGTTGAACGCCGCAGCCAGGGTTACGCCCCTGGTCACGCCCGTGACCTGGGGCATGTACTTGGCGAATTCTTCACGGAACGACTCTGGGGTGACAGAAGCAGGTCTGGAACACATCTTTGGCTGTCACGACCTTGGTCACGCCCGTGACCTTGGGCGTGTACTTGACAATTCTGCTCAAAATGCCCAGAAATCCTGAAAAACACAGAAAAGACTTAAGTTAGTTTAAATAATTAAAAGGGAACATATAAAATAGGAAAATACACATAAATTATATAAATTCATTTAAAACTTCATTAAAATTATACTAAAAGATGAGTACAAAAAGTACTCATCACCTCCGCGCCACAATTCCTTCTTCTCACTCCCACTCCCGCTCCTGCTCCTCTTCCTCCTCCCCCTCTTCCTCTTCCTCTTTGCCTGATTGCCATAGCTTGCTAAGGTTGGGGAGGCAACGACCTCGGACCCGGCCTCCACCCAAGCTGATGGGTCTTCCTTGTCCCCCATGGAAGTTGCCTCCTCCATACTGCCTCCACCCCAACTCCGGGGACCTCGGCTCTTCCCTTCTCCAAACCTCCTGCTGCTTGACCTCCGGCTCACTGAGCTTTGCTAGCCTCTTTGTGAACTCTGGGTTGGCTTCCTCTCTCTTGATCTCCTCCACCGCCCTCTCCATCAACTCCTCGAAGGACAAGGGGGCATTCCACTTCAAACTCATTTTGAAGAATCCCTCCCGCAACCCCACTGTGAAGGCAAGCTGGAGGGTGAATCCTGGCACCTCCTAGATGAGGAGGACCTCCTCCTGGAAACGCTCCACAAAATGGGCCAACGACTCCCCGGGCCCCTGACTGATCTTGAAGAACGCCTCAACATCCTTCTTCCTCTTCTTCGAGGTCGAGAAGCGAAGCAAGAAGCTGCGGCGCAGGTCCTCAAAAGCATAGATCGATCCCCTCGGGAGCTGGTGAAACCAGTCCCGCGCCTTCTCCTTCAGGGTGGTTGTGAAGTGTCGGTAATTGAAGGTGTCCGACAGGGGCCTGAGGGAGACCATATCCTCGAACCATTACATGTGAGGGACGTGGTCATCCTTGTCCGTGTAGTACATCATGTATGGCTCCCTAAACCCCTCAGGGAGTGGTGTCGAGAGCACCAACTCACAGAATAGACTTCCTCCACTCACCATTCTCGCTTGCTTGACTCGCCCCACGAGCTCCGTGACTGGGCCCGCACTCGCCGGAACGGTGCTCGCCTGCACAGCGCTCGCCGGAGCAGCACTCGTCGGACTCGAAAACAATTCTCGCACTACGAGGTCTCTCCTAGGCGCCTCACCGACCACTTCCTTGCCGGCTCTCTGCCCAGGGACGTTCTCACCTACGCCCCATGGCTGGACGACCTAAGGTGCTGGAGTCTCGAACTCGCTTCGCGCCGCGGCGAAGGAGATGTTGATGGTATCGAGCACCTCCCTGCGAAGGTCTACCAACATCTCTGATGTCACTAGCATACCAGGTGGTGGCGAACCGCCAAAGCCGCCCACTCGCTCACCCTCTCCGACCATGTTACCTCCTAGGGAATTTCCTGCACCAGCTTCCTTCCACGCTCACTGCACTAAAAATGTTGGAACCAGTATTTGGCCCAACGAGAAGTTCGGACCCCTGTGAAAGGGGACAGCTAGCGCTTACTGATCCCATGAAGGAACCTGACCGAGGACTTAGAATGAAAGAAACGACCCTTGGCAACAGTGTGGAGGTCCCACCACACACCCGCAAGATCTCTTGAGCGCTTTCCCTCCCAAGTCAAGACTGTAGCCGGGAACCTTAGAGAGCTGAAGGTGCTAACCAAAGAGACCCTGAGGAGAAGCACAGATCTAGAATTCTCTCCCAAGGTGCCCCAAATGGTCTATTTATAGCCTTTCTAAACTGGTCTGCTAATAGCTGGAATCCGTGTTTGTTTTACTAGCCGCACCCAAAACTGGCCTGCTAACAGTCAAACTCTGTTGTTTTGAAGGGCTATTAGCGTCCCCCCAAGGGTATTTGGGTGAACTTGCTCTCGGACCCTTACTGGGCGAGTAGTCTGTAAAGGCGACACCCGCCAACCTCCTCGCGAGCCGGGCTCGCGAGATCTCCTTATGCGAGCGACCCGCGAGGGCATCGCTCGCTCGCCTCCCGACGATATAAATACTAGTCTGGCTCGCTCGCGCGAGGCGGCAAGCCACTGCTCTCCTCCCCTTCGCCTAACACACCCACGAAGTGGCGGGCATACTTTGGCCTCGCCCCCGCACTATACCCTTTGCGAGATTAATCTGGCTCGCCTTGCCTTCTCCTCACGAGTCACTTGTCGCGAGTCAGCGAGCCTCTACTCGCTTCGCCTACATCTGATTCTCGATGTATCCTTCGACGAACATGGGGTTGTACAATGATTATGTAAATTCTTAACATAAGAAAGTGCCCTAATTGATTCTTAATTAATTCAAGGGGGATAAATATTCCTAAATATTCTAGATAAATTATCTAGAGTATAGCCCACCCTATGAACCTCTCTACCAAGTTTCAAGTTAATCCGATGACATATGACCCTATGTCCTTCAATAGGTTCAATATACAATGCTCCGGTTTGAACCGGGGTTCTAGGGCACATCCACCCCCAAACCACCCAAAATCACTCGTGAGGGTATTTTATGTGACATCAAGTCAGTGGTCAAAGTTTCACAACATTTGGATGAGGGTTGATCTCCCAAATCCATCAAGTGCACTTTTGATCTAATATACAATAGTTTGACCAAATATGGGTTAATTAATTACCCTACTAATTCAATCCCAAATGGGATGAACTTTTTACCAGAGTCATGTCATGACCCTAAGGACCACCCACCAAAATTTGGAAGAGTTTAGAGGTCTCTAGACCCTAAAATTAAATCACAAACATTTTATTAAATTTCTACAGAAACTATGAAAAATGTTTCTCCAAAAATTCCCAGTTTTTGATATGTTGAGGGTATGGGCAAGCCTAGCCTATGCTCAAAATTTCAAAGCATTTGGATGAGTAGTGTAGCAGGGGCACTCAAATCAATCTCTGGTCAACCCTATATATAGGTTGCACCATTTTGAGTGCTGCATTCAAACCAGTAGGCCAAATTAGCTCAAATCAATTTTAAAATAACCTAGACATAAAGATCTACAACTTTTACCTCCGGCCATTTTTCCTGAAACGGCCTCTAAGTGGTTCAAATTTCAGTTTCAAAAAAGTGCATTTCTATGGGAAAATATGACGTTAATTAATCATAAAATTAATAATTTGTCTAAAAGGACAGCATCGGTTAATCTTCTCCAATCATCCAACTGCCATGATTAGCCCGTCCTATACCAACATGGGAGGTGATTTCCCGGCCACCTAGACCCTCTCTCGGTCGGCCAATGTCACCACCACCTCCGTTGAGGTGGCAGTCGGCGATGTACGGTGGTTGGCCGGTCGGAGGTGGCTAGAATCGGGGTTTAAATTAAGGAAAGTAAAGCTTGAATCCAAGCTTTCGGCCATGACGATCCAAGGCCAATTGGCCTCAAACCTTGCGGCCAACGAGATAGGATATATCCACTAAGACAGAGGAGGAGGTGAGGACCTGAGTGGTGTCTTGTAGCCGTGCCGATCACTGGTCCGCAATAGTTGGTCGTGAGCTCTTGGGTGCCATGCCAATGTGCGCTTAGATGGTGGATTTCTTCTAAAGAGTGGGGGAAACTCCTTCCCTTCACACCGTGAGACTTTTTAAAGAGCCAATTCAGGGAGGGGAAGAGGCAAAGCTTGGGATTCCACCATTAACACCATTGATGGTGAAAATTTCGGCCATCCCCAAAAGCCATCAAATTCATCCTCCATAAGAGTTGGAAAACCTCTTAATCTTCTCCTAATTGATAGGGGGAATGAATCCCCATCAATTGGGAGGACTTTTGAACTCCCGTGACCATGAATTACACCACCAAAACCTATCCCATCTGCATCCCGTCGATTGGGCTACCGCCGGGGCTAGGGTTGGCGCTAGCATCTCGACGGCGCAATACTCGTCTATTCGGACACTACCGCCTGCGCTAGCGATAGCACCTGCGCTAGCGTCTCGATGGTATATGGCTCCTCTCAAAGGTCCGTCGAGACAACTCCTACCGCCTGCGCTATCCCCTAGCGCCGGTGCTAGCTTAGAATTCAAAATACCTTTCTTTCTACGATTGGGTAATTGGGGTGTTACAAAGGGACCCCTTAATGGATTAGGAATGTTATTGTGGGGTCATGGGTCATGGTAACGCCCTAAAGACAACCCTAGAATGGGTAATTGGAATGTACTATTTGCAGACCAATGTGGTTTCATCCACTTGCCTATGGTCTTATGTTCTCTTCGCGCATCCTAGGGTTTTGTCATGACTTAGTCATGAAAAAACCAACCAAGGGGTCTAGTTGTTTAGGGGATGTTATAACATGTCTGTAAGCTCAAGAAGACTCTTTACGACTTGAAGCAAGTGCCTCGGGCGTGGTATGTGAAGATCGCAGAATATCTCTTATTCTGCAGATATTTTGCTTAAGATTCTAATTCAAGCTTGTTTGTAAAGAAGATGGGGGAGCTACAAGTCTTAGTGTTGTTGTACATGGATGACATGATTGTCCCGGGGAACTCTCAAGAGGAGGTAGCTAGGATCCGGGCTGAGCTAGCTTATCAGATTTGAGAGGAAGGATTTGGGTGAGCTCCACCATTTCCTTGGTCTTCAGGTGGAGAGAAAAGAGAGCCGTGTGCTCATTTCCCAGAAGGGCTATGCAGAACGAATCGTGAAGCGATTCGGCATGGTAGAGGGGAAGAGTAGCTCTACTCCACTGTAGGTTGGTTTGAAGCTTCAACGGGATGAGGAAAGGGTTCTTTCTGATCCCTTGTGTTTCAGGCTTTGGTTGGAAGTCTGATTTAACTGATGATTACGAGGCTGAATATTGCTTATGATGTGGGTCGAGTAAGTTGATATATGGCGGAGCCGCAGAAACCTCATCTAATGGAGGCAAGGAGCATTCTGAAGTATCTGAAGTCCACCTCTGATATGGGTCTCTTTTATGGGAGGGACTCGAGCTTCAATCTACAAGGTTACACACATGCTGATTATGGAGGAGATACAGATGATCAGAAGTAAACTTCTGGGTATGTCTTTATGACTAGCTCCGCAGCTATCTCGTGGTGTAGCTATTGGAACATGGTCTTTCGCATCTCCTAGGTTTGAGAATAACAAATCATATGTGTATTTGATCTTGTATGTTTAAGTGTGCAGGAAAACAAAGTCCATATGACTCAAGGATTACATAAGAAGGTTGCCCCCAAATTTGAGCCATCAAATCCAAAACTCCTACTAGCGCCGGCGGTACCGCTAGCGCTAAGTAACCGCTGAGACGAAACCAAACCGCTGAGACGGAACCGTTGAGACGAAACCGCTGAGACGCTAAGAAGAAATCGCTGGGAAGGGAAACCGCTGAGATGCAAGCTGGCGTTAACATATATAGAAGGAGATAGAGCCTGGAGGTATCCGATAGCGCAGGCGGTAGCGCAAAACAATAGAGGAAGGCGACCGACTTGCTTAAAATGAAGGATTCTCACGCGGAGAATATTTCCTAAACCGGGATAGAGCCGGTGGTAGCGATAGCGCAGGCGCTAGCTCCAAGGCAGTAAAAAGGACTCCTTGGATCCGTCTTCTTCATCCTCTTGAGATCCAAAATTCCAGAGCTTCGTGCCACAACATAGAGAGCAAGGTTCAGAGAGATACTCCCATAAATCCATGAAGGCTTAAGGAGATCCGTGGAGAAGATTTCAACACGCGTCATCATCATAACGAAAGACCGCATCAACTACGATCATACTCTGCGAGTCTTCGTCTACTTCTCCAATAGATCCACATAGAGGGAGTTTTTATATTATTGTCTTTTTATTTCACATCTTTTCTTGTAATCGTTTAGTAAACTCGCCTCATGTTGGCGACTGGGTCTGGGTAGGACTTAGAGCAGAAATTTGCCTCGTGTTGGCAACTAGATCTAGGTTAATTCTAGGGGGTGCTCGAGGCCATATTCGGGGAAGGGTTGGCTAGAGCGGCTTGAGGCCGTATCCGGGGAAGTAACCGCTAAAGCCAACCGGTTCATGGGGATACGAGTCGGCATAGAAAACAAAAAGAGTCTTTCTATTTCCCCTTGATTTCTAGCGTCATTGAAATCTAATTTTGTAATCAATTTTATTAATAATAATCATGACTATCTTTGTGTAATAAAATTGATTTGTTTTTCATTTCTCTAAATTGTTTACTATCCTCTCTTTCATTATAAAACAATTTAGATCTTTATTCAAAATCACTTGTTTGATATCTTATTAATTCAAGTATTCTAAAATATAATATAAGTTTTTAAAAACCCTTATTCACCCCCCCATCTAAGGGTGCCTACCGATCGAACATGTGGTATCAGAGCGGTTTTATTCCAATCGGCTTAACAACCAGGAATAATGGTGTCTCATGATCTCGCTTCTATTAGTGGGGTAAATTTTTATGAAGAAGAAAAATCTCTTAAACCACCTTTATTCGAAGGGAGAAATTATAAAGGGTGGAAATTTTAAATGGAAAAGTTTATTAAAAATTTAGATATCAATGCATGGGATATAGCAATAGTTAGACCAGCGGATGAATCAAATAAACAGGAACGTCATCTAAATGCAAAAGCTTTAAATAGTATTTTCTGTGCTTTATCTCACGAAATTTCAAAATTAATATATTGTTTTTCTAGTGCATACAAAGTATGGAAATTTCTTGAAGAAATGTATGATTCTCCTTCTACAGGTATGGAACAATCACAAGAACCGGAGAATACGCAAGCGTGCAAAAGTCTTCAAGAATGCTCCTCTCATGACGGATCCATGGAGTGCTCATCAAGCGGAAAGGATGATGGAATCTCTTGCTTGGAAGAGGAAGATGAAGAAGACAAAGGAACAAAATGTTCATATCTTGCCTCATCCACACGCAATGTAAGGAAATCAAATTCAATTTTTTGTACCTATATTTCTACAATGCAATTACTACAAACTACTAAACGTAAGATTAAGAAACTAAAAATGTCTAATGCAAAACTACGATTAGAAAATAAAACCTTGAAAGCAAATGTGAATGTAGAATCTAAAAATGAAATGTTTGTATCTCCATCATGCTTTTCATTTGAAAACTCTATATCTTGTTTTGATTGTAATGATATTAAAGAAAAATACAAGGAACTTCAAAAGGAATTTATTTGTGTAAAAGAACGTAATGAAAAATTGTCTTTAGAAAATTCATCGTTAAAAAATAATTGTGATATGTGCAAAAACTATAAAATTGAAATTAAAGAGATGGATGAAACTTTTGATGACTTTAGAAACGAATATAACAATCATATTGAGTCTATCGTATCCACTCTCAAAAATAGCACAATGACATATAATAAAGCTAGACATGAAATCAAAGCTAAAAATTATGAATTGGAAAGAAAAGTTAACTTGCTTAAGGAAATCATAAAGAAAAATTCTCAACACATAAATCAACAATTTCAAGCAAATTCCAAAAGCAAGTTAAATCTGAATTTTCATAATATGTCTAAGCCTAACAAAGGAAATGAAAAATATCAAATGCCTGAAAATGAAATTCCAAATCATTATTATTTACAAAATAATGTTTCTCCCAACATAAAATTAAATGTTCACAAATTTCCAATAAACAATGTTTTACAAAATCATCATGGAAATTTTACATATAAGAATAATATTAAACCAAGGTTTGAATGGAGACCCAAAGTTAAAGATGAAACACAAACTCCACTCAAAAGGGCTCATTCACTTCCATCCCCCCAAAAGCAAACACGATGTATTTGGGTACCCAAAGGAACCGTCACACCCGGTCCTCTTTGAATATCTAAATCTCTCATTCATTAGTATCCAATCATTTGCATGAAGTAGAAATCAACTAAAAAATAAAATATCAATTATCTACTTCATGATGTGCTTAATTTCCTTTTTGTTTTTTTTGTTTTTATTTCTTTGAGCTATCATGATATGATCACTTTATATAACTTGTGATATGACTTTCACATATTAAAACCAAAATTCATAAATAAATGATATTGAATAAAGTTGAATAAAAAGTCGTATCATTTTTTCCAAGTGATCTACTTATTCTTTTTATTTTTGTCCTTCTAAATCCATTTCCTAATAGTCTTATAAAAATTGAAAAACTAAATTTGTCATATGATATTATTAAGACTAAATGAAATAAGTGTCAAAATGGATTTAAAAGGTGTATTTTAGGGGTATTAGACTAAATTTATAAAATGCGCAAGTTTGCCTAGGTATTTAATATATTTGCGTCATTTTTTATTACCCTTAGTATATTAAATAATAATCATGTCTAACCGAAATTGAAAAATTGTATGAATATTATTTAACTTATTTATGATCATTTCACTCATGCATATGTTGTGCAAAACTCAAGAACTAAGCTTTAATGAATGTGAAACCCATGTACTAAAATTTTAACTTCCGTAACTTTTTGTGATTTCTTCTCGTCTCTTCACTTCATTAGACAGGTCTTACATTGCACAAACATAATTAAGAAAAATCGGAAGCAAGATCGAAGAAAATCTAGGCTATATGATCAAAATAAGCACTCTTTGTAAGCTAACGCAGGCGCTAGTACCTAACGTCGGCGCTAGCTCAAGTCTCAGATTTTCTGTAATTTTAAAATTCTGAAAAATCACTAAAAATATATTATTTTATATACACTACTCATTTTTGCATCTATGCCTATAATTGATTTTTTGAAAAATT
This sequence comes from Dactylorhiza incarnata, assembly GCA_033032865.1. Taxonomy (NCBI): domain Eukaryota; kingdom Viridiplantae; phylum Streptophyta; class Magnoliopsida; order Asparagales; family Orchidaceae; genus Dactylorhiza; species Dactylorhiza incarnata. The sequence continues at coordinate 5,782,340 of JAWHQI010000013.1, forward strand.
AAAATACAAAATTACAAAAACCAAATTACAAAATTTTTTTTTTCTTACTTCCTTTCTTTGGTTATTTGTTTGATTTCTATATGCAAAAATCAAATACAAAAATACAAAACAAAAACAAGTATGAATAAGTATTTTTTTGAACTTACATTTTCTACTTGCATGTATCTTGCGAAAGGGAGTTTTGGGCTATCATCCCATCACATCTCCTAGTACCAGGCGAACCCCTCACAAGGTAGTCCTCGGGAAGTCCAAGATCAATCTTATGAGTTCAAACTTTAAATAAAATTATTCTTCAAAATATCAAAAAAACTGTATGGACTTCATTGAAAATCAAGCATGATTTAATCTATTATTTAGAACTTCTATAATGCTGCAATTTATCTTTTCAAACTACTTTGAACAATGTTTTCATCATGCTTTGATATATCAATTAATATGTGCATCACTTATCTTGTAAAAGTTGTGTAGAACTAAGCTTAGCATGCCTCTAAGTATGAGTAAATGTTTTATGTTTGATAATGATCTTTTTTCAGTCACTTATTTTGGCATTGTCTACATATGTGTTTAATCTAATAATGCTGGTGTATGTTGTGTATTAGTACAATGAATTAAAATTGCACAAGTATCTTACCTGCACTCCTTTATTTGCACTTTTAAAAGTTAAGAAAAGTGGTTATGTTTTCATAAATTATATTGGTTTGCAAAACAAGTGTATTCGGAGAACTTTATACAAAACAAAAATCATAAAATAAAGTGACAAAGATAACTCCACAAATCACTACTTGAACCTCCTGATAAGTCTTAATAAGCGTTGTGAGGTTGAGCACCTTGGAAAGAATAGTAAAGTATCTTGTGCAAATCAAATCTTTCTTTCAAAATAAAAACCACTTACTCTTAAGTACACCGGATCACTAGTCTCAAGATTAAAATAAAATATGTGATCCCCCAAACACTACTTTGCACCCTGATAAGTCTTAATGAGCATTGTGTATGCAAAGCACCTAGGTAGTTATACATTTTTGTTTGTGCATTGAAGTGTGTGGAAGTGAAATTATTTGTATTTTATTGTGCTCTTACTTTATATATTTCTTGTACTTTTTATTAAAACATTTGTTTACTCTACTCAAAAATACACTTATGTGCACATTATTATCTTCCATAACACTTCTTCTCATGAGTATTGGATCCTAATGCAAATTCTATACTACTCTTTATTTATGAAATGCACTAGATAACCTAGCATGCTTTCTACAATGTTTGGTATGTTTTGAATTTGTTAATTAAAATAACATTGTAGTAATCTCTTGTTGATAACATTATTTCATGCTTGGTTACTTTATTGTTAGACTTAAAGATTTTAATTGAACAATGATTTACAAAAACATCTTCTTTATGAAATTTAACTCATATATCTTTTTATGGATCATCATTCATGACAATAAGATGTTTCTTGTATTTCGATAAGTCTTCCGCATCATAACCATATAATTGTTTTACCTTGCACTTTCTTGCTTATTTAAAGTCTTTTATTTTGTGTGCATCCTCACTTGAATCTTAACATTCCTTTCTTTCAACAAGTGGTAGACTTGCTTAGTAAACTTTATATTGGTTGCTTTAAACAAGAATATTTTTTAATGTAAAAACTCTGATTTATTTCTATGAAAATATTGTAATACTAAAACTCTGATTTATTAATGGATTAGCTATGTGAACTTTTCTTTAAAAATTCAAATATTAAAACCCATTGGCTATGAAATTAAAATTTGATTTAAAACGCTTAAATGCTTCCAATAATTATTATCCATGATTACATATCTCACCATAACGGGGGCAAAGGGTTGTAGACATTAGATAACCTAACCTCTAAGTCATGTCTTGTCCTTAACCAGGGAGGGTTCCGGTGGGGCCTTGCGAGGCACAAGGGAGAAAGAGTGTTGGTTTGAGTTTTTCTAGTGTTTGCATATGGGACTAACACCCCAACCTACGGCATGTATGCAGCTCCTCATTCCCATCCGTCACTTAGTACGGGGCTAGGGTGTAGACATATTGTCTGGGTAGTTTAGTTACTTGGAAATCATTTCATTTTTTTTATGCTTAAAACTCTTATATAAAAAGGAAAAACTAACATGATAATATTGAGTACTTCACAAATGTTAGATTGTTCATCTTTAAGCTAAAAACTTTGATCTATTTTAATAAAAATTATTCTAAAACTTCTTATTATTCCCGCTCTCTAAAAGCTCGATCATGCCTTTATCTTATTATCAAAAATTTTGTGTTTTGCTTCTTTACCCACTTCTGCTAATAACAAAAGGGGGAGAACTAACATGATAAATATAATCTGCTATCAAAATAAAAAAAACCAACATGATTAATTAAGATTGTTGGATCGGTAGGCGCCCTTAGAGGGGGGTGAATAAGGGTTTTAAAAACTTTTGATATCTTTTGAATATTTTAGAAAAAGCTTTGATTATTAAACTAAAGAAGATCAATACATATCAAGTGAAGTAAAAGTAAAGACATGATTTTATTAACTTGAGAAGCATGATTACAAAACTTGATCTCTTATCAAAGCTAGAAATCAAAGCTAATAGAAAAAGACTCCTTTTTGTTTTCTATCCCGACTCGCTTCCCCACGAACCGGTGGCCCTAGACTATCCTCACCGGATTCGGCCTCAAGCCGCTCTAGCCAACCCTTCCCAGGATATGGCCTCGAGCACCCCCTAGACCTAGCCTAGATCTAGTCGCCAACATGAGGCGAGTTTCCACCTAAGTCCTACCCAGACTTAGTCGCCAACACGAGGCGATTTCACTAATCGTTTACAAGAAAAATATGAAATGAAAATAAATAAAAACTCCCTTCTGAAGTCGGAGGCGAAGATCCACTGTAGAATAAACTTTGTAGAGGCGGACTTCGTTTGGATCCGGCGTGATGAGATTCTCCTTCAGAAGTTTGCAGAACTTTGGTAGGACTTCAACTTTCGGCCAAGATAGCCTCTGGAATTCTGGCACTCTACTTCTCTCTTATATCTCTCTGATGTGTGTATGAAACGAGAGGAGAGGAGTCCTTTTTATACCCTCAGCGCTAGCGCCTACGCTTGCGCTACCGCCGACGCTATCCCATATTAGGACACATTCTGCGCGGCAGAATCTTCAATCCGAGGAAATAATTCCTCCTTGCCAACTGTGTGCATCGCTACCGCCTGCGCTATCGGCTACCGCCAGTGCTATCCCATATTAGGACACATTCTGCGCAGCAGAATCTCCAATCCGAGGAAACAATTCCTCCTTGCCAACTGTGTGCGTCGCTACCGCCTGCGTTATCGGCTACCGCCAGGCGCTATCTCCTTCCATATATGCTCCCAGAATTGCGCTATCATCGCTAGCGCCAGGCGCTAAGAGCTACCGCCGGCGCTAGTGGGAGTCTTGGAATTGCTGGCTCAAAATTGGGGACAACCATCCTTGAGTCATGTGGACTTTGATTTCCTGCACACTTAAATGCACAAGATCAAATACACATAGGATTTATTATTCTCAAACCTAGGAGATGCGGAAGACCATGTTCCAACAAACTCCCCCTTTTGATAATAACAAATCCATTAATGATAAATCAGAGCATTAATAAATAAGCATGATGAAACTATATTTGTGTGTGTGTGAGAGTGATGACTTAGGATAATTATTGATTTTAGCATTTAGAATTGCCCCCCCTAAATACATGCTCCCCCTAAGTGAATGCTCCCCAAATATGTAAGCTATCATCTTAATTAGTCATGTTGGGTTTTTATTTTGATAGCGGATTATATTTATCATGTTAGTTCTCCCCCTTTTGTTATTAGCAAAAGCGGGTAAGGAGACACCACTGAAAAAGTTGGTAGTAAGATAAAGGCATGATCGAGCTTGTAGAGAAGGAAATGATAAGGAGTTTTAGAATTCTTTTCATTGAAATAGTTCAGAGTTTGAGTATCAAAATATTTTCATAAATCAGAGTTTGTAGCATAAATGTAAAGTTGCGGAAGACTTAGAAAAAATGCAAGCAAACATCTTTTGTAAGTCATGATGATTCAAAACAGATATAGGAGTTCAATTTTGTAAAGAAGATGTTTTGTAAATCATTGTTCAAGTAAAATCTTTAAATTCACTAATGAAGAAACCAAGCATGAATTAATGTTATCAAAGAGAGAGTACTCCAATGTTATGTTAATTCACAATTTCAAAACATACTAAACATTGTAGAAGCATGCTAGGTTATCTTAGTGCATTTCATAAATAAAGAGTAGTATAGAATTAGCATTAGAATCCAATACTCATGAGAAGAAGTGTTATGGAAGATAATGATGTGCACAAAAGTGTATTTTTGAGTAGAGTAAACACATATTTTAATCAAAAATACAAGTTATCTGTAAAGTAAGAGCACAATAAAACACAAATAATTTTACTTCCACAAACTTTAATGCACAGAAAAAATGTACAACTACCAAGGTGCTTTGCACACACAATGCTCATTAAGACTTATCAGGGTGCAAAGTAGTGCTTGGGGATCACATAGTTTTATTCTTCAAGATTGATTTTCATTGTGATCCGGTGTACTTAAGAATAAGTGGTTTTTATTTTGAAAGAAAGTTATGGTTTGCACAAGATACTTTATTATTCTTTCCAAGGTGCTCAACCTCACAACGCTTATTAAGACTTATCAGGAGGTTCAAGTAGTGCTTGGTGGAGTTATCTTTGTCACTTTATTTTATGATTTTTGTTTTGGACAAAGTTCTCCGAATACACTTATTTTTGCAAACCAATATAATTTATGAGAAAGATAACCACTTTTCTTAACTTTTAAGAGTGCAAATAAAGAAGTGTAGGAAAGATACTTGTGCAATTTTAATTCATTGTACTAATATAAAACATACACAAGCATTATTAGAGTAAATACAGATGTAGACAATGCCAAAATAAGTGAGTGAATAAATATCATTATCAAACATAAAACATTTACTCATACTTAGAGGCATGCTAAGCTTAGTTCTACACAACTTTTAAAAGATACTTTATGAACATATTAATAGATATATCAAAGCATGATGAAAACAATGTTCAAAGAGTTTGAAAAGATAAATTGCAACATTATAGAAGTTCTAAAGAATAGATTAAATCATGCTTGATTTTCATTGGAAAATCCATACAGTTTTTTTGATAGTTTTAGTGTTTTATATTTTTGTATTTGATTTTTGCAAATAAATAAAATCATATTTTTGTATTTGATTTTTGCAAATAAATAAAATCATATTTTTGTAATTTTGGCTTTTGTATTTTTGTATTTGATTTTTGCATAAAAAAAACAAAAGGAATAACATATTTTTTGTAATTTGGTTTTGTAGTTTTGTATTTGATTTTTTTTCAAAAATTAAAGAAAAAAAAATAGAAGTGCAAAACCAAATAGTAAATATAGATGAGTATATTTTTAGGTATTTTTCAAAATTTTAAAATCACAGAAAAACAAATATGAACTCTTGCGCCGGCGTTAGCGCTAGCGCGGGAAACAATACATGATTTTTTATGATTTTGAAATTTTTAATTGTTGATCTTGATTAAGTGTCCCAATAGTAGTTTCATGCAGAAATCTCATATTTTTAGGAGATGTTTTTGATGGTTAAAATATGCAAAAATTGTGTTTTGTGAATGTGTTTTAACACGAAAGATCTAGGACACCTAACTCAAGTCGTAATAATCGAAATCTTGCATCGGGAAGAGGTTTAGTAAATATGTCAGCGAGTTGAGAGTCCGTGCCAATGAAACTTACTTTTACATGCTCTTTCTTAATGTGATACCTAATGAAATGATGACGAACATCGATGTGTTTGGATCTAGAATGGTGTACGAGATTATATGTGAGGTCTATTGCACTTTTGTTGTCACATTTAAGATCAATGTTTTTAAGATAAAATTCAAAATCCTCTAGTGTTTGACTCATCCATAATGCTTGTGCACAACAACTACCCAGTGCGATATATTCAGCCTCAGTGGTAGAGAGTGCAACCGAAGATTGTTTCCTACTAGACCAAGCTACTAAAAAGGGTCCTAGAAAGTGACAAGTACCGCTAGTGCTTTTCGATCTAGTGAACACCCGGCGTAGTTCGAATCGGAATAGCCGTGGAGTGTGAATGAATCATTGTGTGGGTACCATAATCCTAATTTAGATGACCCTAATAGATAACAAAAAATACATTTTACCGCTTTTAAATGAGATTCTTTTGGATTGGCTTGAAAGCGAGCACATAAACATACGACAAACATTATATCTGGTCTAGATGCACTTAAGTAAAGAAGAGATCCTATCATTCCTATATATAACGTTTGATCAATTGAAATTCCAGATTCATCTTTTCCTAGTTTTAAAGTAGCACTCATAGGAGTAGAAGCTTGTTTAAGATTTTCAAATCCAAATTGCTTAAGCATATCGTGAACATATTTTGTTTGGCAAATAAAGATACCATCAGTTCGTTGTGAGATTTGAAAACCAAGAAAATATGATAGTTCTCCTACAAGACTCATTTCAAATTCATTTTTCATTACTAAGACTACTTCATTACACAACTCTTCATTAGTGGCTCCAAAAATGATATCATCAACATATATTTGTAGAATAATTAGATCGTTATTATTATGCTTAATGAAGAGTGTGTTGTCGGCACTTCCCATAACATACCCATGTTTTAACAAAAATGATGTAAGTCGATCATACCATGCACGGGGCGCTTGTTTTTAACCAAAAAGTGCTTTTTCTAATTTTTAAACGTGATTAGGGAATTTTTCATTTATGAAACCCGGGGGTTGTTCTACATAAACTTCTTCTTTTATAAACCCGTTTAAAAAGGCACTTTTAACATCCATTTGAAATAATTTTATTCGTTTAAAACTCGCAAATGCCAAAAATATTCGAATAGATACTAAGAGAGCAACGGGTTCAAAAGTTTCTTCAAAATCTACCCCCTCGATTTGAGAATAACCTTGAGCGACTAAGCGTGCTTTATTTCTTATAATTCTAGAATCACCAACTAATTTATTTTTAAAGATCCATTTTACTCCGATAATTGGATGATTAGATGGTCTATCTACTAGATTCCAAACTTTATTTCTTTCAAATTTTCCTAACTCTTCATTCATAGCCAAAAACCAAAATTCATCATTTAAAGCGATGGAAACATTTTTAGGTTCGATTTCAGAAACAAAGCAAATATTTGAAAACGTTTCATGAAGAGAGGATTGAGTTCTTACCTTAGTAGAAGGTTCCCCAATGACTAGCTCTTTTGGTTGATTTTTTGAGAAGTTCAAAACGCTTGGAGGTGCATATTCAACTTCATTTGACTTCTCCTCCTTTTCTTTGGACGGTTCCTCTTCGTCATGCTCCAAAGATGGCAAAGGTTCATCATTTGTACCTGTAGAAGGCTTCTCTACACATGGAATAAACTCATCAAATTTAACATTAATTGACTCTTCAACCTTACTCGATCTTTTATTAAATATTCTATAGGCTTTACTGGTTGAAGAATATCCAAGGAATATTCCTTCATCACATTTCTCATCAAATTTTCCTAAAGAATCTTTTGTATTCAGAATAAAACATTTACATCCAAATACTTTAAAATATGATACGTTAGGTTTCTTTTGAAAATATAGTTCATACGGTGTGAGATTTAGTGATGGGCGAGCATAACTCTATTCATTACATAGCATGATGTGCTTACGGCTTCGGCCCAAAATGACTTAGGTAATTTATATTTAGATAACATGGTGCGTGCTAGTTCTTGGATTGTCTTATTTTTCCGTTCTACAACACCGTTTTGTTGAGGTGTGCGTGGAGCAGAGAACTCATGCTTAATACCTAACATTTCACAAAAAGATTTAAAATTTTCATTTTCAAATTCACCTCCATGATCTGAGCGAATGCATTTTATTTTTAAATCTAGTTCATTTTGAATACAAGTACATAATTTTGAGAATTCGCAAAACGCATCAGATTTGGAAGAGAGAAATAAAGTCCAGCAATATCTTGAGAAATCATCTATTAGAACGAAAGTGTATATTTTACCACCAAGACTTGCGGTGTTAACGGGACCAAAGAGATCCAAATGAATTAACTGTAGTGGTTTTGAAGTAGAAATTTCATTTTTGCTTTTAAAAGATGATTTTGTAAATTTTCCTTTTTGGCATGGTGAACATAGTGAAGATAGATTTCCATTCAACTTAGGCAATCCTCTAATCAATTCCCTTTTTGCTAGTTTTAAAATGAGCTTTGTACTGGCGTGACCTAAACGTCTATGCCATAGTTCTAATTCATCATTTTTGGTTATAAAACATTTTATAGATGATTTTGGAAAAATCATGAAATGAAACAATGTAAACATTGTGAATTCTAGGTGCAGTTAGTAACACATCTTTTGTTTTAGGATTAACTATTTTGCAAAGATTAGTGGATGATTCAAATAATACGTCTAATCCTTTATCACATAGTTGACTTATAGATATTAAGTTATGTTTTAATCCTTTTACATAAAGAACATTTGAGATAAGAAAAGATTCGTTACCCACTGTACCAACTCCCATGATCCTTCCTTTACCCTAAGATTAGTGAGTTGGCCTCCTCCAATCTGGATGATTATGTAGGTATTGATATATAAATGCATGTGACACCCCCTGATGGAGCATTTGGAGCCATTAGGGTGGTGTGTCCTAAAACCCTAAGGGTACACCCTTAAGTTTGCAATAGTAGGGTTTGTGAAAGACATAGGACCAAATGTCCTTTCCTTGTCTCAGAACTTTGTAGTCATGTTTTTAAGAGAATAAAATGGCTTAGATAATTTATTGGGAATATTTTGAGTCATTTATGTATTTTTCCCTTATTAAATGAAATTGCCACTATTTCCTCAAATAATTAAAATGCATGGTTAGATGTCCTTGTATGGTTATGATATTTTATCAGTGGCTGAATTGGGATTAAAATAGGCTATGGTAATTTTAGTAGAATTTATTGAAGTGTTATTTCTTGTGGAGGAATTTTTAAGTGCTTACTAGCTTAGAGGAATTTATTTATGAAAATGTCAAATCATTGGGGAAAATTATGAAACTTGGTTATCTATCATATTTTGTTTATATATACCCATGATAATTATTTGGAAGCCTGTGGATTTGTATTTCATGTACATCATGTGGAAATTGGTATTTACTACACTTGGATGTTAAATCATTTTAATTAGTCAAATTATATGGTAATGATATAAATACTTGGCAAAGGACTCTATACCCCCTTTTGGACACTTGGTAATTTTTGTAGAATTTTCAGATGTGAAATATTATTTTTCCTAATTATAGTGGCATTTTGGTAATTATACAACTATGATGATTTAGTAGGCCACATGGCATCCTAGGGTCATGAAACTCAGTAAACCACCTTGATATGGAATATTACCTTACTGATAATTTTCATGTAGCATGTAGAAGTATTTTGAGGATAGATCATGTGTAATTTGACCTAAGGCCTTAACTACTTTAAATAATAATAAATAACAAATTAATTTGGAAAATTATGGAAATTGGAACATACCTTATTAAGGTCAGTGGGAGCCTAGTATAATTATACCAGACCCTGGTGTTGAGTTTTTAGAAGGATCTTCTTTTGAGGCTCGAGGTTAGTTCAACCTAATGGTCTACGATTAGTAAAAAAACAGAATTTTGAATTTTAGACAATTCAGACCCCTAAGTAGTGATTAGAAGTTATGGCCATTCAGTATTTGTGTTATAGCTTACAATGATTCAAAGAGGGTCAAACCTAGGGTTAATAGTGAGATGGTGCTAGGGTTGGTGCATGAGGGTGGAGGTACGTCCAACCCAATTGGGTGGGACGGGTGTTGAGCTAAGTTACTTTAATTATATGAAATAATGAGGGGTGAACTAAAGGTTAATCACCAACTAAAGTAATTGTCTTGAGAAAGAGGATGGTGGGGTTGAGCCCCTTTAAATTCTTAGTACCGTTGGGGGCCCCTTTACGGGGTATACCGCGGGAAGTCCAAGATTCACCCTAAATATAATACTAACTAAATTGTAGGCAAGAGTTGCCTAATTAGGTCAACAAACTAGTATGGATCTCCTTCGAGGAGGAGATGGGTTGGATCAGCTTGTGTGTTAGTCCCTGAGCCGGAGGCTCGGGTGGACTTAATAACACCTGTTTCTTATGCAAATAGTGGCGAGTCTTCGGTACTAGGATAGTCGTGTCACCGACGGTAGTACGTTGACTCAGGTGAGGGTGAGGTTTAGAGGGCCGTTAAGTTTGAGTACCGCGGTCTGGAGGACAATCCCTAATAACCCACCCCGACCTTAAAGTCTGGTGGATTCCAGCAAGAGTACGCAGGAGCTCCGCTGCTGTGTTCTTAGCGTTGAGGCGTACGTGAGGTCTAGGCTTGGTAGTGAGCATACCCGCCTAGGATGTGGAGTGCCCGATCCACTGCCACTGTGAGCCACGACGGTCGGTACCCGAAAGGTTGGCTTCCTTTCTAACAAATTGGGAACTATAAAGGTCTGTGCGCATATTGTCGTGTGGGTGAGTCACATTGCATAAACACATTAAGTCATCATAAGCATAGCATAGCATAACATACACATTAGCATACCCCCATCATATAAATTAGTATGGGCTCTTTTATATGATGGGTTACCTGGACATCTTAACTTATATGTCGTATGGGCGTTCATATAAGTTAAGGTACGAATTTGTGATGGTAGATTAGTTTTACTTACTGCACCGCAATTTTTATTACTGGTTTACTTCATGCTCTACTTTACTGTCATTTATTTGCACTATACTGCTAGCTAGTTTTACTGCTTTTCCTATACTTGCTAGATTAGTGCCATGTCACCTCTTTCCTTGTTTACAACTTGTTGTCCTCCGCTTATTCCTTCCGCTCGGTCCCTAGGAGCCGTGGAGGGAGACGAGGACAAAATGACTTAGTCTTTATGACTAACGGTCGGTTGTGACCGCAGGAGTCCGAGGTGACGGGGTTGTCCCGCGCACAGCTGGACGAGATGGCAGGACCTAAGCAGCGGATGCCGCGTACTACCACGACGCCATAGGTTGATGATTAGATAGTTAGATTTTAGTATCTGAGAGTTTTGTAGTTTTCGCATGTTGTAGAGAGAGAGAGTACTTATTTTGGATATGTTTCGGTCTTAAGCCCCTTTTGCTTGTACTGTCTCTTTTTGGACATTTCTGTTTCATTGTATAGTTGTATAATGTTGTGACTTGTGGACATGCCCTTACTTTTGTACTTACTTTTGGCATTTACTTACTTATGATTGTATAGCCGGCAGAGTCGGTGCTGTGCGGTGTTGGCTAACCCGAGTGTTGGTGACACCGCAAGGCAGCGATTCTGGGCGAAGATCCACCTTGACCGGGCGATACAGCAGAGGTTCGAGTTTTCAAGTACCCGAACGGGTTTTGAGAAAAGAGATCTTACAAGGAAAATGCAAAAAAATAAACAAACTTGGTTTATTTTGATTTACTAGCAGCGGATATGAGTTTGTTAATAACAACACCCAAATTTAATAGTAAAAATAAAATAAAATACTAGCAGTCTAACACGGGTCCCCATGTCTCTTGCCCTAGTACGATCGTTGCTCGCATCACCATGCGGTAGGACATCGACAATAACCAAGGCTACGAACTTCTCTGCATTGCGTATAAAGAGATGCGATCAATGGACATACTGACACTCAAGGTACGAGAGTTCTCCCCCGCAGACTACTCATAATTCTTATATGTTAAAAATTTTAAATTATGATGTAGCTCTGAGTTGAATATCATATAAGGATAAATGCAAAAATAAATGAGTGATGTTTGTTGCGGAGCACTCAAGGCTCTGGCAGACCGAACTAAATTGGGCCGCCTTAGCCCGGGAGCGTTCGAGCCCGCAAACAGGCACAGAAAAAGGAAAAGCTGCCAAGACAAATTTTTTAACGTGGAAAACCCATCAACTGGGTGAAAAACCACGCGGTCGGGTCTGTGCCGGCCAAAACTTCCACTATTTGTTGGTTGTTGTACATAGCTTTTTTGAAGAACACGAGGACGATATATCGTCTCTCGTTACAATTATTGAGAGAGAAAGAGAGATGCTCGGAGGGTGACAGGCCACCTCTCACGGAGCTAAGTCTTTTGTCTGTTGCAGAGGGGAATGCCGCGCTCTCAGCGCTCTGGAGATTTTAACTGCAGCTTGAAGGTTGGATCGATGTGCTCTGTGCATCTTTGTCTCTGCGGCTTGTCTCCTGCTGCGCGAGAGGAGTTTGGAGTACTAGTCTTGCTGGTGGCTGATACGTTTGTTCTTTAGCGTGCACGGAGACGCTCTTGGAGCGGAGCGCACGAGGGAGTGCTTTGAGCCGAGTGCATGGAGGCGCGCTTGAAATAGGGTGTGCAGAGATGCGCCTGGAGCGGAGCGCATGGAGGTACGCTTGGAACGAAGCGCACGACAGTGCACTTGGAGCGGAGCGCACGTAGGTGCGCTTGGAACGGAGCTCACAGGGGTGAGCTAGGAGCGGAGCGCGCGGTGGCGCGCTTGGAATGGGGCGCTCAGGGCGCGCTAGGAGCGGAGCGCGCGGTGGCGTGCTTGGAACGGGGCGCACAACGGCGCTCTAGGAGCGGAGCGCACGGAGGCGCGCTTGGAACGAAGCACACGGCGGTGCGCTTGGAACGGAAGAAGGCCTTCGAAGGATCTTCAAAGTGCTCACAGATCTTTGAAGAAGTCTTCAAAGGCAAGAGAGATCTTCAAGAGAACGCTCTCTTGCACTTAGGAGAAAAGGAGAGAGGAAAAAAAGATCCCAAATGAAGGAGAAAGATGGTCTATTTATAGATTTTAAGAGGGGAGACCCGGTAATTAGCCACGATAACTACCGGACGGACGAATAGGAACGGTCCGTTTAGAGCACACTGATCACCAATTTTACGCAAATGACGAGACCGCCCCCGGACGGATACGGGCTTAACGGAAGAGAAATCGCTCCTCCCGTGAGGGGAGGAGCGGCCTGTGAAGCCAGCAGCCGAGAAGCGGGCTCCCGTCCGGTGGTTGGGCGGCCAAATTGCCGCCCAACCTTAGCAATGGGGAGGCCACCCCGGGAGGGCCGGTGGCCGAGATCGGGCGACCAAATGGTCGCTCGATCTAGGCATGCGGGCGGCTGCCTCGGCAGGGGCGGAGACCAAGATCGGGCGGCCAAATGGCCGCCCGATCTGGGCGAGAGGGAGGCCACCCCCGGCGAGGGGCGGTGGCCTAGATAGGGCGGCCAAGTGGTCGTACGACCTGGGCGAGAAGGAGGCCGCCCCCGGCGGGAGCGGCGATGATGGAGGCTGTGACGATAGTGGTTATGGCGGCGGCGGTTATCCTCGGTTAGTTACGCCGCTAGCGTGGGATCTTTGGATAACTGCCCCCTCATAGATGGGGTGCGGTTAACACCTCTAAGGAAATCACATCATTTGCCCCCCAAGTCCCCGCAACTTCGAGCCGAAGCGAATGGAGGGTGGAGACTTCTTCTCAAAATCTGGACGATGGGCATAATGTTTGGCGGTAGTGCCCGTGCAACAAAATGTCTAAGAGGTGCGCAAGGTAGGCTATCCACCGGGCGGAGAGCTTGGTTGTGGTTGTGCTAGGAATTGTGTGAGTAAGGTGCGCCCACGTGCACACACAAGGGGCGTCTGTGCGGTGTTCGCACGTAGGATGGCCGCATATGTGCTGAGCGCGCATGAGGAGTGCGCCTGCGCAATGTGCGCGCACGGGAAGGGCGCAAGCGCACAGTGTGCGTGCGGAAAGGGAGTTGTGCATTGTGCGCGCATGGGCTGTGCTCTCGCACGCTGTGCACACACGGGAAGTGCGCCCGCATTTTGTTCGTGCGCGGGGTGGGTGCCCGCGCATTGTGCGCGCGCAGGGTGTGCTCCCATGCGATGTGCGCACAGGATGGGTGCCCACGCATTGTGCACGCACGTGGTGTGCTCCCGTGCACTGTGTGCACGCGGAATGGGCACCTTCGGACTTTTGCTCGTGAAGACTCGGGCGATTCCTTGGCCCTTCAAGTAGCGTGGCGTTGCTCTTAGGGGAAATTGATGTAGTGACGCTCCTCATTAGTTGTGGAGGATGTTGATGTTTGAAAGTGACGGTACGGGATACCTGTAAGTCTGAGGTTGAAGTTCCCATGCACATTGGTGTTGCCGCGCCGTTGATATATAATTGAGCTTGATATCATAGGTCTCTTCAAGGGTGAGAGAGGGGCTCTGGTGTTGATGTGGATGAGGTGTGGCTCCGCCTTTATTGTTTCTTTGCACGTTTGCATTATGCATTGACTTTGTACTCTGTTTACGGAGCTTTGGTCTCTCCTTGAGCATTGCTTGATTGTATGCCTACTGTTCTAGCTTTGAGTACTTGCTTATGGTAGTAAAGCTTTTGTGGTGTTGGAACCGACAGTTTGCGCGGTTAACTGTGTTTTGCTTCTTTGATTTTGGCGTTTGGAGGACGAGACCCAGGTGGTGTTAGAACCTACTACGTGGGCGAAGGGCAAACACTTTGAGCCGAGTAGTGGGAGCTCCGGATTACCGAACTGGGGGTTTTTGATGAGAGTGACGTTTGAGGATGAGACCTAGGTGGTGTTGGAATCTACTACGTGGGCGAAGGGTGGATGCTTCAAGCCAAGTAGTGAGGGGTCCGGATTACTGACCCGGGGGATGTTGTTGATAATAGAGGATGAGACCCAGATGGTGTTGGAACCTACTACGAGGGAGAATGACGAGCGATTCGAGCCGGGTAGTAGGAGGTTTGCATTACCGACCTGGGGGATGTCGTTGATAGTACAGGACGAGACCCAGATGGTGTTGGAACCTACTATGTGGGCGAATGGAGAGCGATTCGAGCCGAGTAGTGGGACGTTCGCGTTACTGACCCAGGGGATATCGTTGATAGTAGAGGACGAGACACTGATGGTGTCTGAACCTACTACGTGGGCGAATGGAGAGCGATTCGAGCCGAGTAGTGGGAGGTTCGCGTTACTGACATGAGGGATGTCGTTGATAAGTGGTTGTAAAGTGCAAACTCTTCGTGTTGCGGCGGTGAGCTTAATAGGGTGGAGAGTGAGTTCTCTCCCTGTCTTGTGGACGTGGGGTCCTTCGAAGAAGATCAGAGTCTCTACTTGGGCTACCCGATCGTTCCGTTCGGAAGAGCTCGGTGTCTTTGCACGGGATATCCGAGCGTTTTTGTTCTAGGAGAGGCCGGAATCCCTTGTTGGGAGATCTGAACACTCTGCTCTGGGAGAGGCTGGAGTCCCTTGCTAGGGGATTTGAACACTCTGTTTTGGGAGAGGCCGGAGTCCCTTGTTGGGAGAACCGAACACTTTGTTCTGGGAGAGGCCGGAGTCCCTTGTTGGGAGAACCGAACACTCTATTTTGGGAGAGGCCGGAGTCCCTTGTTGGGAGAACCGAACACTTTGTTTTGGGAGAGGCTGGAGTCCCTTGTTGGGAGAACCGATCACTCTATTTTAGGAGAGCCCGAAGTCCCTTGTTGGGAGAACTGGACACTCTATTTTGGGAGAGGTTGGAGTCCCTTGTTGGGAGAACTGAACACTCTATTTTTAGAGAGGTCGGAGTCCCTTGTTGGGAGAACTGAACACTCTGCTTTAGGAGAGGCCGTTGTCCCTTGTTGGGAGAACCGAACACTCTGTTCTGAGGTAAATAGTAAAATTGAAAATGATGCTTGTTGTTTGGGCGCATAATAAAATAAATGACACTTGTTTGTTACATGGATGCTAAAAACATGAGATACAGATATATATGTCAAGTGTCCTGGATGTTCCACGGGTAGAGAAAAGTCTCCTCCTTGGTGTATAACCTCGGTGTCCACCAGGGGGTGAGCAGAGACAAATGAATCATCGGGTGAAAGGAGTAAGAAGGCTAGCGAGCCAGAGTGTCAGGCGAGCCGGGCTCTCGCCGGACGCTCGCGGGAGGGCGAGCAGGCCAGGAACCTTGTCGGTTACTCGCGGGGAGGCGAGCGAAGTCTTCTCGATTCGCGAGAGAGGCCCTTGTGGGCGGCTCGCCCAGCAAGGGTTCATGATCATTTCTACCTAAAAACCCCTGGTGGTCTGCAGTTAGCTCCTCCAAACAGCAGAGTTTGGCTATTGGCAGACCATTTTGGGTTGGGTATAGCAAAAGAGTAAGGAAGAATCCCACTATTTGCAGACCAGACTTGAAAAACTATATATAGACCTTGAAGGGCACCTTAGGTGAGGATTCCAATCTCAGTTTTCTGATCTTCTTCCTCCCTAGGTTATCTTGGCTTAGCTCTCAGGCTCTCCAAGGTGCCCAGTCTCAGCTTTGGCTTGGGAGGGGAAGCGCTCAAAGATCTTCCGGGTGTGTGGTGGGACCTCCTCGCTGCGACCAAGGGTCCGTGTTTAGTTCCGTGTCTCCGATCGGTTCCTTCCAAGGAATCAGTAAGTGCTAGCTGCCCCTCATCCTTGAGGGCCCGAGCTCCACAAAGAAGCCATGTCCTGGTTTCAACAATTTTGGTGCGGTGAGCGTGGAGTGCAGCTGGTTCAAGAAAGCTCTAAGGAAGAGATGTCAGGAGACAACGAGTGAGGGGAGGACTTCGGCCGCTCACTGCCACCTAGCGCGCCAGCAACGGTGGAGATATTGGCCAACCGCAAGAGGGACCTGCTCGGGGCTTTCCAGTGTTCCCTCACCATGGCCCTTGGGGGTCTCGCAACCCCTACGCCCTAAATGGCCCCTCTAGCAGGAATAGGCGAGCACGCCCCGGGGCAGAGGCCAGGGAAGGAGGCGACGTCCTAGATGCCAGAGTGAGATCTAGCGGGGCGGGAGCTCTTCCCCAGCCCGGTGAGTGCGGGTGGGATTTAGGAAAGCACCGTCCCAGGAGAATGGATCCCGGCCAGTGGGATCCCAGCGAGCGGTCCCTCGGCAAGTGCGAGGCAGGGAGGAGGTGGTTCGCCCGGGGAGCTCGCGGTGCGAGTGGAGCAGGTCAGGAGTGTGAAGGGGGGGGGGGGGGGGGGGGGGGGGGGGGAGTCCCTTCTGCGAGTTGGAGCTCTCGGCACCACTCCTTAAGGGGTTCAGCGAGCCCACCATGACTCAATATACCGGCAAGGATGACCCCACTCAGCACCTGCAATGGTTCGAAGAAATGGTCTCTATCAGACCTATGTCGGACGCTTTCAAGTGCCGACTCTTCGCCACCACCCTAAAGGAGAAAGCAAGGGACTGGTTCCACTAGTTGCCCTCCGGGTCGATATGCTTTCGAGGAATTGCATCGTGGCTTTTTGCTGCGCTTCTCAACCTCGTAGAAGTGGAAGAAGGACCATGAGGCGCTCTTCAACATCAAGCAGAGGCAAGGGAAGTCGCTAGCTCATTATGTGAATCGATTCCAGAAGGAGGTCCTCCTCATCCAGGAGGTGCCATGGTACACTCTTCAGCTCGCCTTTATAGTGGGGCTGTGAGAGGGGTTCATCAAGATGGACCTCAAGAGGAGGGCTCCTTTGTCTTTTGAGGAGCTGATGGAGAGAGCGGCGGAAGAGATAGATGTGGAGGCAACAAACCCCGAGTTCACAAAGAGGTTGGCACGGCTGAGCGAGCCGGTGGTCAAGCATTCAGAACCATGGAGAAGAGAAGAGGAAAGAGCCCCGGAGGTGGGGTTGAGGCAGTAAGAAGGAGGAAGGCAGGGCCCTGGAAGGGGTTTCCACCAGGGAGGGGGAAACTTCCAAGGAGGCCAAGGAAGACCCCACCAGCTAGGGTGGAGGCAGGGCCCGAGGCCACCTCATCCCCACCCGGCTCATCAGGCGATTGCGGTCGGTCGAGGGAGACCATGCAGGGGAAGAGGAGCCAGAGCCGGAGGATCCGCTCCTAGGAGGAGGAATCGGGCGGCAGAGGCTGAGAGGAGGGGGCGACGTTGCCCTATTATGACTTCCACGGGGAGGAAGGTTACGCAATGGCCACCTACCCGAAGTTCCTGGAGATGAAGGAAGCCAGAGCGTCGGTGCCGCGGGAGCAGCGTGCGGTGAGGATTGAGGTGGTCCTGTCTCAGGATGAGGAGGATGAGAGGTGTGAAGACAGGGTCGATGTGGGGACCCGAGGAGGGATCGGGGCGATCCATGGGGGGGGGGGGGGTAGGGATTGAGGCGACCCGGAAGGTAAGCCTCCATACCATCTATCTTCGCAGCGTGGCTTCGACGTCCCTTTCCCCGCCCCCAACAGAGAAGATCTCGTTCACTCAGAAGGACATGCCGGGTCATGAAGACCCTTTCTGCGATGCGCTGGTC
Source organism: Dactylorhiza incarnata (assembly GCA_033032865.1). Lineage (NCBI taxonomy): Eukaryota > Viridiplantae > Streptophyta > Magnoliopsida > Asparagales > Orchidaceae > Dactylorhiza > Dactylorhiza incarnata. Next base: position 5,800,673 of record JAWHQI010000013.1, read on the forward strand.
ATTCAGACAACGATCGAGAACTTCACCGTCTCTCAGATCCTTGTGGATAATGGGAGCTCGGTCAACGTCATCTTTAAGAAGGCGTTTGACAACATGAAGGTGGAGAGCAGGAGGGTGTTGGCCTTGGATGGCCCACTGTTTGGGTTCTCTAGTGAGAGGAAGGAGGTAGAAGGGGGAGTGGGACTCCATGTAGTCTTGGGGGGGGGGGGGGGGGGGGGGGGGTAGTCCAGGAATTGTCGTTTTGTCAAAGTGGATGCCCCCAGCAGCTACAACGCCATCTTTGGACGGCTGCTTATCAGTGCGTTCTGCTGCGTCCCCTCCACCCTCCACCAATGCCTCAAGTTCAGGTCAGGAGGTGTCCAAGTCTGGATAAGGGGAGATCTGAAAGTAGCCCGGCAGTGCTATGTGACTGCCGTGAACACCATCTCCTGGATGGCCGAGGCGGAAGAGTGGTATCGGGAGATGGGGAAGCCGACGAGGCTCAAAGAGGGGGATAAGAAGAGAGAGCAGGAGGAGGGGAAGCCCAGGAGGAAGGGGCGGAAGAGCAGATGGAAGAAGAGGAAGGAGAAGCCCAGAAGGAAGGGGTGGATGAACTGATGAAGGTTCATGAAGAGAGGAAGAAGGAGGAGGCCGAAGTGCTGGCTCACGACGAGGAGAAAGAGGGTGATTGGGGGAGCAGTCCCGGATGGAGGCCGTGGATGAGGTCATGGAGCTCAAAGTCACCACCCGAGCGTGGGTGGTGGAAAAAGTCAAGATCAGCGGGGAGCTCAGCCCAGAGGAGAAGAAGCAAATCCTGGCCTGTGTGCAGGAGAACGTGGGTGTCTTTGCCTGGAGCACGACAAAGATGCCCGGGATCGATGCAGATTTGTCTTTCCACCGCCTCAACCTTGATCCCGGCACCTGGCCTATCCAACATAAGAAGAGAGCCATAGCTGACAAGCTGGATGGGCCCATCCGAGAGGAGGTGGGCAAGCTCCTCCAAACAGGGTTTGTATCGGATATCCAGTACCCAGGCTGGGTCTCCAATGTGGTTATGGTGAAGAAGGGGGGAGGTAAGTGGAGAATGTGTGTTGACTTTTCTTTGCTTAATAAATCATGCCTCAAGGATTGCTATCCTTTGCCTCGAATCGACGCGCTGGTTGACTCAGCCGTCGGTTTTTCTGTGATGTCTTTTTTAGATGCTTTTTCAGGTTATCATCAAATCCGCATGCACCCCCCCCCCCCCCCCCCCCCCCCGACATCAAGGATGTCTCTTTCATCACGGAGGATGGTGCTATTGCTATAAAATGATGCCCTTTGGGCTCAAGAACGCAGGAGCCACTTACCAGTGGATGATGGACCGGGTCTTCCGAGAGCAAAATGGTAGAAACGTGGAGGTCTATGTAGATGACCTGATGGTGAAAAGTCGAGACCGTGGGTCTCACCTCCATGACCTTCAAGAAACCTTCGGGACGTTGAGAAAATTCAAGATGAAGCTCAACCCCCAGAAGTGTGTCTTCGGGGCTTGCCGGGGAAAGTTTCTGGGCCATTTGCTCACTCCAGGGGGGTGGAGCCCAATCCAGACAAAGTCAGGGCCATCATAGAGTTGGGGTCGCTAAGGAATGCGAAGGAAGTCTAGCGCCTCATGGGGAAGTTGGTCGAGCTCAGTAGGTTCCTCTCCAGGGCGGGAGAGAAGTGTGCACCCTTCTTCAAGGTGCTGCGGGGGAATCAAAAGTTTGAATGGACCCCTGAGTGTGAGAGGGCTTTTCAAGCGCTGAAGGAACAATTGACCCAAGCTCCCTTGCTGCAAGGGCCGAGATAAGGAGAGGACTTGTTCCTATACTTGGGAGTAGGACCCGAGGCAGTAAGTTCAGTGCTGGTCCGGGAAGAAGGTAGAAGGCAACTCCCAATCTACTATGTTAGTCGAGTTCTAAGGAAGGCGGAGCTTCGGTACCCCATCCTGGAGAAGTTGGCCTTCTCCTTGGTGGTGTTGGCCCAGAAGCTCCGGCCCTATTTCCAAGCACATTTGATCAAGGTTGTGACCGACCACACCCTTCGCAACATCAAGGAAGGGGTGGAGCACTCGGGGAGGTTGGCTAACTGGTCGGTAGAGCTAAGTGAATTTGATATTTCATATGTGCCTAGGTTGTCCATCAAGGCCCGAGCGGTAGCGGACTTTTTGGCAAACTATGTGACCGAGGTGGAAGAATCCGAGCTACACAGCTCGGTGGCCTGGAGGATGTTGGTGGATGGGGCCTCGGGAAAGCATTCTTTTGGGGGGAGGGGTGGTTTTGGTAAGCCTCCAAGGGACGAGGATCAAGCAGGCAATCAATATTCATTTTCCTCTCACCAACAACCAGGCGGAGTACGAGGCGGTAGTAGCGGGCCTGCAACTGGCCCGGGAACTGGGAGTGCAAGATGTGGAGGCCTCGACGGACTCCATGGTGGTGGCTTGCCAGGTTAGGGGGGAGTTTGAGGTGAAGGAGTCGACTCTTTAGCAATACCTAGAAAAGGTCAAGGGGCTCATAGGGCAGTTCTGGACCTTCTCAATCCATCACGTGCCAAAGGAGGAGAGTGCCGCGGCGTACCTCCTGGCCAAGTTTGGTCCCAGGGCCGGGGGGACGATGTCGGACCTCTTCCGACCATCCATCGAGGAGGGTGATCTGATGGAGGTGGACCAGCGGGCATCATGGATGGATCCCTTCATCACCTTCTTGACATCGGGGAAGTTCCCCGAAGGGGATGTGGATAAGCGGTGCTTCAGGTATAAATCGGCATATAATTCCTTGCATGCAGGAGGACTGTATAGGAAAACACTCTCGGGACTCCTAGCCCGTTGTGTATCAGAGGAGGAGGTCTGAAAGGTCATGGAGGAAATTCACTCGGGGGGTATGGCAGCCACTCCGGGAGCCGAACCTTGGAGGGGAAAGTGTTGAGGCAGGGCTACTTTTGTCCTACCCTCATCAAGGATGGGGCGGAGTTCGTAAGGAAATGTTCAAAGTGCTAGTTCTTCGCTCCTCTCCAGCTCCTGCCAGCCCAAAGGCTTAGGTCCATCACAACACCCTGGCCCTTTGCTATATGGGGCTTGGACTTGGCAGGTCCTTTCCCGCAAGCGAGTGGCCAAAGAAGGTTCCTGTTGGTGGTGATTGATTATTTCTCCAAGTGGCTGGAGGTCAAGGAGATGGCCAAGGTAACGTCTCAAGTAGTTAGAAATTTTATATGGGGCGAGATAATATGCAGGCATGGGCTCCCGCTAGCTATAGTTACAGACAACGGGCCGCAGTTTGCCAGCGACGAGTTCGCCAGCTTTTGCACCCAGCTCGGCATAGAACTTCGGTTTCCATCGGTACACCACCCGAGGAGCAATGGGCAGGTTGAGGCGGCAAACAAAATTATCGTGAACTTGCTGAAGAAGAAGGTCGAGAACCTCAGGGGCAACTGGGTTGAGCAGTTACCCTTGGTCCTCTGGGCCTTTAGGACCACTCCGAACACGGCCACGGGGAGACTCCATTCAAGCTTTCCCACTGGTCCAAGGCCATTCTCCCAGTGGAGTTCGAAGCAAAGTCCCCCAGGGTGGTCGCCGCGAGCGAGGGGGATGAAGAATGGCTAGTGGAGAATGGGGAATAGCAAAAGCTATCTCTAGACCTGGTGGAAGAGCTCTGGTACTTAGCCACCGTCTGGCAAGAAGAGGTCAAGCGGCGGATGGCTCGGTACTTCGACAAGCATATCTGATTGAAATAGTTCGAGAAAGGAGACCTTGTGCTGAAGAAGGTTGACGCGGCCGGGAGAGGAGCCGTAGTGGGAAAGCTCAATCCCAACTGGGAGGGGCCGCATATTGTAGATGAGGCGCTCAAGTCAGGAGGGTACCTGATGCGCAAAATTATATCCGCAAACGATAACGGCAAGTGTACCGTATCGAGTGTAGTATAGGTTATAAAAATCAAGGTCGTATTAGACTCGGGGCGGTTGAGTACTCTTACTTCAAGAAAGTCTTTATTATTTTATCAATTAAAACTTGAGGGTTGGTTTTGCAAAGAGAAAATAAAAATAAGATTAAAAAGATGAGTAAAAAGGCTAGCACTCGAGCTTGAATCACCTTGGAAAATAAACATAATAAGAACAACTTCTAATTCTCTTAAGAAATTACTTGACCGTGGAGGCTCCCGAATTATGAACAAACCTCTCTCGAGGATACGCTCAACTGAGTTTAGGTTGATCAATCGAACTATCGTTCTAGAATCAAAATCCCCATGACTCGCTTTATCGTAGTGAGCCCCGCTATTGGATTTGACTCCAATCCGGGAGAATTATTTCATCCTCGCTTGAGGAGTGCATTCAACTCTCTTTATCCTTGAAATGATCGATTCGAATTCAAAACCTCTCAGTTATTAGATTACAAAAACAAGAATGAGAATTATATATCGAAAATATAATCTCAATTCAATAAAGTTCAAGGATAAATCTTAAGCATTCTAAGGAAGAGAAAGAAAGGCTAAAGATTAAATCATGAATTATATTTTCCTTGGATCATCTCGGTCGAGTACTAATAGAAATTTAGCTACTCATGGAGATGGATGAATCAAAGAAAATAAAAGGATACATGAAGAAGGAAAAAGAAAATGAGAGAATAAAACTATTTTATTAATTGAGGCAAAATGACTTACAAACTAAGAATTGAAAACTACAAACTATTTAATTGAAAATACAATTTTGCATAAGGAAAAGGGTTACAAAAACTACTAAAACATGAAAATAATACATGAATTGAAATGTCTAATCCTAAAAATTCGTCCCCTGAGTTCTGGAGAAGCTCCCTTTAAATAGGCAGAAATTTGATGTTACACGCCCTTCGTCACGCCCGTGACCAATGGGCGTGTAGGGGGCGTGATCTGTGCTGGCGGAGAGGGCGCGTTCTAGCATCAATGCAGGCATTTCGGACGCGTCACGCCCTAGGTCACGCCCGTGACCTAGGGCGTGTAACCTTTAAATGTGATGCTGGCGGGAAATCTTTAGCGGGAAGGCGCGTAGGGCGAGTCACGCCCGTGACTGGATGTCACGCCCCCTGGTCACGCCCGTGACCTGGGGCGTGTAAGGCTTGATCTCAGCAATTCTGATTCGTCTCAGCGGTTCTGCTTCGTGACCTTGGGTCACGCCCCTGGTCATGCCCGTGACCTTGGGCGTGTACTTGGCGAATTCTTCACGGAACGACCTCGGGGTGTCGGATGTAGGTCTGGAACACCGCACAGGTTACACGTCCATTGGTCACGCCCGTGACCTGGGGAGTGTAAATGTACTTTTTGCTCAAACATGCCCAGAAAACCTGAAAAACATAAACTATATAAGCTTAAATTAGTGGCAAAAATAAAAAGGAATGAATTAGATAAGATAATACATATAATTTATATAAATTCATATTTAAACTATATTAAAATTATACTAAAAGATGAGTACAGAAAGTACTCATCAAACACCCCCATACTTGAGCTTTTGCTATTCCAGCGCAAAAGTGTGAGGAAAGAATTACAAGACATCGATATTATTTCTAATTGACTAAAATTTTATTAAACCAAGGATAAGTCAAAAGCAAATTTTAGGAATTCAAGAATTAAGTCATAATTTATGTTGATAATTTAAAAAGAGAAATTTGTTTAGCTAACTACTTCTCAAGATAACTATTTTGCAATCAAAATTATAGAAATTTTCGACAAAAGATGAAGCGGGTTGTTCGAACCCGCCCCCAGCTGATCCGCATGCCCCTTCTAATAAGGCGACCGACCCGCCCCCCTCCAGATAAGACGAACTCTGAAGTCATCATCCCGAAGGCCAATAGGGCCGATTCCTTCAACATAGAGATTACTCCTTCTGGAGTATATCATTTGAAGATAAGTGATGAAGGAGGGGAAGCAGTTGACTCTCCTAAGCCGACCGGTCAGCAGAGCCCGGTAGTGAACATTGAGGGCAGTCCGATCTCCTCACAACAAGCCGGCCAGGAGTCGACTAAGAAGAGGAAAAGGACTGAGAGAACAGCGGACAGGCTCCTGAGGAAGGCGAAGAGCCTGAAGGCCAAGAATAGAGCAACTTCCAGGAAACCGGGAGCGGGTAGCCTACAAAGCAAGCCACGTGATAGAGAAGTTTCAGAGGGACTGAAAACCCCTTCGCCCAAGCCTGGCGACCAGGTTTCTACGGATGTGCATAGCATGACTGTAAGCGATATTATCAGGGACTTTGATTCCCTCAAGAAGCAGGATGAACTACTGGGGACTTCTACCGACCTGAATGTGGCTGACCTCCCTGGAGAGGATGCGACCAGAATTGAGAAGGCCTCCCCAGCTGAGGATGCGACAAGAATTGAGAAGGCCGCCCCGACTTCTGAGGATTCTGTGATGACCGGGCTGCGGCTTATAAAGGCGAAGGCGGAGAAAGTGAGAGATCAACTGAACAAGCCGCCGCCACCGCCGCTCAATCTTCTTACGCAAGGTAAAGAAGTTGCAGGTTACCGCCCAGTCCATTTTTTCCAAACGCGGTCTCGAAAAAAGTCAAGCGACTTGATATTGAACCCGCCGCCGATCTTGTTTCCCTCCGCTGCTCAATTCTCAGCTGCTAAGCGAAGGCAGAATGATAGGCCGTGGAGAGAGCAGCGCCGAAGGATGGATCCGGAGCAAGCTAAGCGACCTGTTCATTCGAGCCTTAATCCCACCGTTGCGGCTTGTAAGCGAGAAGAGTTCGAAATGAGCAGTCTAGCTATGCCCCTTTTATAAGATTATGTTCGCTCGACCTTTCTAACTATGTCTTTCTTGTCTGCAGACGATCCGGAGTCCATTCCAAAGCCGGGCGAACTGGTCACTTACCTTCATCCACTAACTTCATCCCTTTCGAGCTCCTCATTGAACCCAGACACCCGGATGGAGGATGAGATGGCTGCTCTTCAAGGAAATTTTGAAATCCTCAAGAAACAGGTGAAGGTCCTCGAGGAGCAGGCGAAGGTCGCCCAAGATGAAAAAGCTGCAATGCGGGTTGCACTGGAGGCCGAAAGGAAGAAAAGAAGGGAGAAGGAGAAGGAGATGACTGCTCGACTTGACAGAGGAAAGAAGGAGATCCGCATGCTTGAATATGATTGCACATACTATAGAGATAAGTACCTACATCTGACAAGGGAAGCCGGCGGAAGCCGGCAACCTTATAATATAGCTGATGAAGCGCATCGCGGATCAACCCTCCCGGCTGTTGGGACGAGTTCAGCTCTTCCAGCGACCGGGATAGCTGATCCTGTTGCTAATGTTAGGGAGACCGCAGCGGTCCTGCCTGCTCGCATGATCCCGCCGCGCGAGTAGAGCGTGATGCTGCGGCTTCACAGCATTATTCATCACCTTCATCGCAGTATTAACCAGATGCAAGGTACCGTTCTCCAAGTCGATGATCATGTCGCCCGACTTCATCGAGAAGATGATCCAAACGATGCCCGCCAGTAGTGAGCGGTTATAAACAATGATTGTAATATTTTTCTATTCGGTCCTTCGGACAAACTTGAATGCTTGAATTTGATTTTATGATATCTGGTTTGCCCTGCAGACCGTGCGGTCTGTTATTTGAATGCCTTTATTTCCTTAGAATATTGATAGATGTCTGCGAATTTGCTTTGTAAGTCGAGCGGCTTTCTACTTCTGTTCTTTAAACCGCTTGCTTTGAGTTTACTTCTTATTGTTTACTGCTAATGAACTGGCTTTCTGTACGGAATTCTGCCCGCGCGGGTTGTTAGTGCTAGCCGCGATTTGACCTTGCTAATTGCAGATCACTTACTCTATAAGTAGCGACCCTTCCGAAGACTCTTTCAACAGAATTTCAAGATGGGAGCTAAGCGCCAGCCGAAGCGACCTGCGAAGGAGTCCGCTACCTGATCTGAAGCGTCCTTAGCGTTTCACTCGGCCGACCATGAAGAATGTCTCCTAACCAAAGAGGAACTGGATGAGTTCGTAGAGAAGCATATGGTAGGGAGTCCGCTGCTCGCGCGGCTTCCGCTCCGCGATGAGTGGATAAATTCTTTCTCCCCAAATCAAATTGCCATCCCAATCGACCACTTCGATTGTAGCTTCAAGATCCCAATCTCTATCAAACTCGCCATGGTCTTCGACCATTATGGAGTTGTTCCCGGTCAACTCTCCCCCAATTTGATAGCCGACATATGCAGCTTCATCTCTTATCTGCGGTCTGAGAGAGTCCGCTTCTCAATGGACTTTAGAAAAATCTTCTCAGTGCGGGCTATCCCAGATTCCGAGTCGAATGTGTTTAAGGGCCACCTATACTTCGGTTGTCGGGGGTTGAAAATGGTTAATCTTGCGAACAAGGTTACGTCCTGGTCAGAGAGATATCTGATATTCGAAGGCCGACTTGTCCTGTTGAATCCTAACCCGCAGGAGCGGCCAGAGGAAGCCTTTCAACAAATCATTGTCAACCAGATTGAGATGGACACCTACACGCTCCTTAAACATGAGCGGCTTAACGTAAATCACTACATTCCACTGCTCGCTGAGCTGGAGAATGTCTATCCTGAGGACAGTAAGTATCCTTCAACCCGCTTCCTTTTCTGATGTTGACCGCGCGGTCTTTTGTTCTGATTCTTTTACTTCTCTTTTATACCTGAGGCCATTATTCCCAAGAACAAGCCAGTCAGTCTGGCCGGCTTGGTCCTAAATCAGAGGGAGAAGAGGCAGTGGCAGGGGAAAAACAAGCCGCTGATGTCTGACGGCGAGGATCTGGCCTCCTCTGGCGACTTCTCTTCCCTTCGTTCCTTCAGTAAGGTGAAGGATTTGAAAGGCCGCACGGTTTTGTCCTGGCACCCGGACAGCGATTATGTCCATGTCTCCACTGCGCTCCCCCACTGGGCAAATGAAAAATCTGGCCGGCACGCTGAAGCCACCGGCATTGCCATGTTTGGTCGGCGAAACTTCAGGCGATTAAGGAAGATCCCAGAGGAAGAGCTCGCTCGGCAGGCCGCACGGGTTGGTGCTGAGAGCTTCATCACCAATCACTTCATGGGGATGACCTTTAACAGATTGATCAGAGCAAATGATCATCTGGAGAAGGAGAATATCGAATTGAAGAAGGAGGTCGAGCGGCTAAAGGAGGCTGAGTTGGTAAGTTATCACCTGGCTAGCCGTCTTTCTTATTTTTCCAAACCGTGCGGTCTCACCTTCATTCTTTTTTGCAGACAAAATATAATCAGACCGATCCGGTCTATCAGTAAGAGCTCTTCCCTCATGTTGCCGAGGGAATTGACAATGCCTTCAACCGCTTGAGAGAGCTCGGAGGATTCGCGCCCAGTTTCGAGAATTTCACCTTCTCGGACGCCTACCCGATCTTGCAAAAGAAACTAGACAAGATTAGGCGGAAAGCCAAAGGAAAAAATAAAGCCGATGGAACCAGTTTGGAGGAGGAGAGCGATGATGAGGATGAAGAAGATGTCGAGAAGTTCACTGCGGCTGACGAGGAAGAAGAGAGCAGCTCAGGTTCTGAGTCCAGTGATTCTAGAGAAGGAGGCGAACGCAAGTCAGGCGAACTGAGCGGTTCATCCTCGTCGGGTAGCTAAGGCAACTCTCCTGAGGTTACGATTGAAGGTAGCGAGGACTCAACCACTCCTGCATCAAAAAGGCTCAAGCCGGATGAGTGGTCATAGTTGTAATTTTTTGTATTTTGCTTTTTATTGTATAACTGGCAGCTTGGTTTTGTTAACCGTCCGGTTACAAAATGATGTAAAGATATTTTTGATAATGAAATGGAAATTTTTTACCTATTTAGTTGTTTGTTTTCTGCAACTTACTTGTGATTGTTGCGACCTTCTTCTTTTTTAATCTAGGTCATGCGATTAAATAACAACCCGGTCAGTCAGAGCGTTGAACTCTAGAATTTTAGTTAGATAACCACTCGAACACTATAGAACCTGTTCGGGTGGCCTGTCGCTTTGATCCAGTTTAAGCAAATTCGATATAACCCAGAAAAGGCATCAATTATGATATCTTGACGAATAGTCGACGCATTTTCAATATATAATCGAGCGGATAGAAATTCAAGCTCTGTCTTATCTTGTTACGAATGCCTCGAGATAACCGGAAACCGAACATATTTTTAAGCCGCTATAGAATCACGACGATGGATTATACGATTTGAATGTGTCCTGCGCGATTAGATGGCTCCAAATATCTGAGACCAGGCCGCGTGATTATTACCCGGCTTTACATAATTGCTTCGTAAATAAAGAATACCAAGGCATGAGAAAACAATCCATAGATCGCGCGGTTAGTATTCAATTCAAAACGACTTGTAATTCAAACTTCTGCAGGGCTCATCCCTGTGAGTATTAATAATAACTGATAAGCCCTTGCGATTTATATATAACTCGGGCGGTCAGTGACTTGATACTTGGTAATGATTTTCATCCACATAAGAATCATGATCACTTCCCTGTAAACAACCTGTTTTTAACCGAGCGTATAGAATTGATATACATAAGGATGATAGAATTGCAGATCAAATGGAGAGACCGACCGGTCACGGTTTATACTTGATATCTTGATACCTGCCTTATGGTTTTTTGAGATAACCCCTTATAAAACTGATCGGTTTTAAACTACCCGATATGATTGAATCAACTAGTTTAGATATTTCGAAGTCGCCTGATACATTATGCTGCACCTGCTTATTTTAAACCGCCCGGTTTAATAATCAAAACCTCTCGGTAATAATGGTACCAGCTTATTTTAAACCGCTCGGTTTAATAATCAAACCGCTCGGTCTGTTATGTACCTATGAAAATCCTGTTTCCTCCCCAAATGGTCCAGAAAGACCATATGAGATGAGATAACCCCATGTAATGTAATAAGAAATAGCTACAGACTCAGATGACCAAGTGAGTAGGTGGGCCTAGGCGGCGAACATTGCTTTCCTCAAGTGGTCATAAGAGCTGTAGAAATAAAGAAAAAGACAAGTACAGACCCAGATGACCAAGTGGGCAGGTGGGCTTAGGCGGCGAACATTGCTTTCCTCAAGTGGTCTTAAGGGCTGTAAGCGACTCAACAGCTCTCTAGCCTAGGGTTATGTTGGGTATTGTATCCACAATAGCCCTAATTTGAAAAAGTACCCTTCAAACTAAGACGAATTGTAATTGTATTTGATTATGCACTTTAGCTGTGATGTGACAGGTTATTCCACTCTAAGTACAAACCAATGTCAGGTTTCAATGAGTCGTCAAACATAGGCCTGTGCAATGTAATCCCTCATTGTATAGACCAAAGTGTTGGCTCATGTGAAATCTCTCTATTGGGATGTACTTCATTTACAAAGTGCTAGAGAGGAAGGACTGGAGCTGATGATGGAATCATTTGAGAAAGGAAAAGAACTTAAGTAAAATTCGATTATATCATTTAAGAACATATAGTCGAATTCGACTATATGATTTGAATGGATATAACCAAATTCGGCTAAATCCCTGTCCGAAAGGTTTATTTTTCTAAGTAAAAGAATAGTCGAATTCGATTAATGTAATTCGGTGAATCTGTTTAGTCGAATCCCTAGAACTGCCGAATTCGACTATATGGTTTAACCGAATAAATTCGGTTAATGCCATTCGGTTAATCCATTTCGCCGAATCGGTCTGGAGGTATTTTCCGGTTCAATTCGACGGCGTATTCTTTAGGGCATTCTCCATGTACAGTACACGTGGAGCTAGATCCCTAATTCGCGCTTATGACCGTTGGAAGAAGACTCTATAAATACCTAAGGATTATTTCCAAATAACCCTAATTGCTAAATCGCGAATTGTGAAGAATCTCTCGAAAACTACGACTGACGACCGACTATTCTTGCGCAAACATTTCATCTCCGTCAAAGCCAGCTATTCGTGACTCATCCTCAAAAGTTCAATCGTCAAGATCGATATCTACTGATTAGCTCTCATCTTCTATTGATCAAGTCGATTCAAGTTCTCAGATCTAGCTTCAAATCATTTTCAAGATTTCTTCATTCTTCATTCACAAAGGACTGAAGTTTATTGCTAAGAAGAAGAAATCTTTCTCTCAAGATCTGAAGAAGAACTTCATCGGAAGTTTAAGAAGATTGTTTTTCAATTTACTGTGTTGCTGTAAGAACCATATTTTAAATCTTGTAGGAAGCTTGCTTCCGAGTTATTGTGTAGATCCTTGTTTGAGGATCGAGTTGTAGGAGCTTGTGTGCTCCGAGTTTGTAGGAGAAGTTTGTTCTCCGAGTTGTTGTAGGAGTATTCTTGCTCCGAGCTTATAGGAGTTGTGAACTCCGAGTAGTAGGATATTGATTGATCCGAGTTTGGTGAAGTAGCCGAATCTAGCCTTGGAGTGCTAGATAGGCGAGGCGGGAAAGTGGACAACCCACATCGGGGAACCACTATAAATTCTCTGTGTTGTGCTGTGTTTACTTTTCTATGTGCTTTTACTTCCAATATTTTTTATTCCGCAAAAAGACGTAGAATCTACCTATTCAGCCCCCCTCTAGGTGATTTAGGTTGCGACTAGATACTTTCAATTGGTATCAGAGCAGGTTGTTCGCAAAAGGCTAACACCTTGAACAAGATCTCCTAATCTAGTCGCTTGATCAAGCATGTCTGGAATGGAAAGATCAAAGGATTCTGTCAAGTTGCCAGTTTGCACCAAAGAGAATTTCCCTATGTGGAAGGAAAGAGTTAGATTCTACATGGAGGCCGCCGATCCAAGGATTTTTCAAATAGTGGAAGAAGGTTCACATGTTCCTACAAAGCCATCTTCAATAAACTCTACAATCATGATTCCGAAGAAAATGTTAGAACTTACTAAAGATGAGATCGCTCTTGTCGCTCTAGACAAGAAGGCAAAAAATATCATAGTCGGTGCAGTGGATGACTCGATGCTGCAAAATCTGATTCACTGCAAATCTGCCAAAGAGATGTGGGATTCTCTAGTTGTTCTGATGGAAGGTACTGAAGAAGTGAGGGATGACCGAAGATCGTTGCTGAACCAAGAATACGAAGCTTTCAAGCAAGATCCAAGAGACTCCATTTCTGAAACCTATGAGAAGTTCTTTAAGATCGTAAATGGTCTTAGGAACTATGACCGTGAATTTTCTGTTGGCGAACTGAATGATAAGTTCTTGAGATCCCTGACGAAAGAATGGGATACCAAGGCCATTGCAATCAGAGAATTCGGCAAGTTGACCACTATGGAGCCGCAAATCTTATTCGAAAAACTTTTGTCACATGAGCTCAAGCTCAGCATCAGGAAAGCTGAGGAAGAAGGCAACAGGACTTCCGGGAAGGAAAGATTCATGGCACTGAAAGCTGAAGGATCAAAGAAAAGCAAATTCAAGACATCCATAAAAACTCCGTTATCAGAAGAAGATGATGAGTCTGCATGCTGCTCGTCAAACTCTGACATGTCTGACGGAGAATTCTCACTTCTCTCCAAGTAATTCAAAAGACTTCTGAATAAAAGAAAGCAGAAAAGAGGCCAATCTTCTGCTTCAGATCACAGAAGAACAAGACGTGATGGTGATCATCACAAGAAGGACTACAATAATAATAGGTATAAATCTAAACCGAACAACATGATTCTACTGTCATTATTTGCTATTGCTGCAATAAGCCAGGACATGTAATTGCCGAGTGCCCATATAAGAAGAAGGAAGGATCGAAGAAGGAAGAAAAGAGATCCTTCAAAGGAAAGAAGAAGGAAAAGAGCTTCCTCGCTAAAAAGGCCAAGACTCTGAGCGACAACGACACTGATGCGTCAAGCTCAGAAGAAGAAGCCTACTTTGGGCTTATGGCACAATCAGATGAAGAAGTAGGCGACTCCTCTTATAAGGGGAAGGTAAACTCTCATACTCCTCTTTCCGCTTCTGAATGCGAGACTGCATCCATTGCAAATTACAACTACTCATCAGAGGAGGATTCAGATTTAATGACTCAGTACAAAGCCCTTGTGAAGGGATTTGACAAATGCCGCAAGGTTGTCAGATCCAAGTCAAAAGAAATTGAATCTCTCAAGACGGTGGAACTAACTTTGAGGGAGGAAATTGAACTATTAACTCCTCTCAAAGATGAAATCCAACTCTTGAAAGATGAACTGAAAAGCTCCACTGAGTTGTTGAATCTTAAGGAGAAAACTATAAATGAACTAGAAGATAAGTTGAAGGTAGAAAGAAAGCTCGTAGAAAGCTTCTCGAAGCCTAAGACTATTCTTCCACTCATTGATAGGTTTTCTGCTCCTGCGCAGGGTAGTGGCATTGGTCATGAGACTGAAACTAGTAAGGCTGCTGAGAAAAGAGCCATGAAAGGAAAAGGAACTGGAAATCAAGGTCAACCTTCATTCAGGAAGGTAGTTTTTCCGTCAAATCCATTTGACCTTGACTCATCCTTTGGTCACTTTGCTAGACCAACACATGTTGAATCTAGCAACAGATATCAAGGATGGACCAGACCCCGGAACTTTGATGTGTCTCCATTCAAAGCTCCTCATGAAGAAGTAATCCTCAAGGATCACGGTCCATTTGTTCACGGATCAGCTGCTAAGAAGGCCCCAAAGATCAAAACGATTGCACCCAAATCTGTTGAGAAGAAGTTGGAGCCATGTGTGTGCTGTCACCATGAGGCCCCCACTTCTAAGAAAGCGTCTTATAAGAAAGCATCTTATAAGAAAGCTACTCCTGTCGCACCTCCCGTTCAAAAAGTAAAATAGAAGACAAAGAGAAGGTACAATCGGTTCGATTGTTGGTGTTGTGGCAAGGTTGGTCACTTTGCCGTAGATTGTTGGTTTAATCCAAGAAATGTCCTGACTCCACGGATTAACAATGCAAGAATGACCCCTCACAATGTTAACATTCCAAGTGGTGGTCATCTAACAAGAAGCCAAGGACCTAAATCGATTTGGGTTCCTATGGGCAATTGATTATTAATTGCAGGTATGTCAAAAGGCCAATTCAAATCCCATATGGTACTTGGACAGTGGATGTTCACGGCACATGACCGGAACAAGAAGCCTATTACAAGATTTCACCCCTGTGAAAGATGGTCCAAAGGTTATTTTTGGCGGATCTGATCGGGGTATCACAAAAGGCTACGGTATGATTACAAATGGTATAGTCTCTTTCACAGATGTGGCTTATGTTAAAGGATTACAACATAATCTCATTAGCATAAGTCAACTATGTGACAAAGGCTATATGGTAGAATTCTACAAGGACAAGTGCTTGATAAAGTCGTCTGATACGTCAGAAACTATTTTAACAGGCACTCGGAGTAGAAATATTTTCTGTTTAAATTTTCTATGCTTGGACTCTTCTACACCAGTGTGTCTTTTAGCAAAAGATAGTGCATCTCTTTGGCCAGTGGCATAAGAGACTAACACATATTAATTTCAAAACTATAAGTATGTTATTTTCTCACAATTTAGTTCGTGATGCTCCAGATGTTAAGTGCATTAAAGATAGACCGTGTCATGCATGCCAAATGGGTAAGCAGACTCGGGCTACCTTTAAAAGCATTATTGGCAAAGATTCTACCAGACGCTTATATCTGCTCCATATGGACTTGTTTGGTCCCATGCCAATCCGAAGTTTAGGAGGTAAGTCCTATACGTTGGTTATTATTGATGACTACTCACGTTTTGCTTAGGTATTCTTTCTGAAACACAAGTCAGACACCTTTGCTTCTTTCACCACATTCGTCAAGCAAATCCAGAATGAGTTGGAATGTTCTGTGGTCAAAATCAGAAGTGATCATGGTACAGAATTCAAGTCTGGAGCTATGACCGAATTTTTGTGAAAGCCTAGGTATCTTTCATGAGTTTTCCTCTCCCAGCTCCACAACAAAATGGAGTAGCTGAGAGAAAGAATAGAACACTCATAGAGGCTTGCATAACAATGTTGAGTGACTCTTCACTACCAGAATACTTCTGGGCTGAAGACATCAGCACTGCTTGCCACGTGCAAAACAGAGCACTGATCAACAAGAAACATTATAAGACTCCATATGAACTTTTGAAGGGCAAGAAACCAACCCTGTCTTATTTTAGAATTTTTGGTAGTAAATGCTTCGTACTTAATAACGGGAAATATTACAAAACTAAATTTAGTGAAAAATGTTTTGAAGGTATTTTTGTAGGTTATAGTAACCATAGTAAGGCATATAGGATTTTCAACAAGAAAACCCTGGTTGTATAAGAAACTTTTAATGTTATATTTGATGAGACGAGTATGCTTCAAAGCAGCTCTTCTAGTGTCTTTGTTGAAGATGCAGATGCAAGGTTCAAGGAACTAAACTTAGAAGAAGTTGTAAAGGAAGACGTTCCAAAGTCTATTGAAGTAAATATTCCGTCTACAGGTGAGGAAGATGAACCTCAAGAAGATGAAGATGTACCTGAAGTGCAGGAACCTCATGGTCATCTAAATGCTGGAATGATCAGACATTTAAGGGACCATCCTGCTGAGCAAATCATTGGAGATACCCATGTCGGTGTATGAACAAGAAGAGGTACATCTAATGAAGTTTTGCATTTAAGTTTTCTATCACAGGTTGAGCCAAAGAAATTCGATGAAGCAAAGAACGATGCTTCATGGATCATCGCAATGCAAGAGGAACTCAATCAGTTTAAGAGATGCAAAGTGTGGAAGCTTGTACCCAGACCCAAAGGACAAAATGTCATCGGAACAAAATGGGTATTCAGAAATAAGCTGGAAGAAGATGGTGTTATCATTAAGAACAAGGCCAGACTTGTTGCTCAAGGGTACAGACAAGAAGAAGGGATCGACTTCGATCAAACATTTGCTCCCGTGGCAAGGCTCAAAGCGATTCGGTTGTTTCTAGCGTATGCTGCTCACAAAGGATTTAAGGTCTATCAAATGGACGTGAAGTCAGCCTTCCTTAATGGTGATATAAAGGAAGAAGTATACGTAGAACAACCCCCATGTTTCGTTGACTCCTCTTTTCCTGATTATGTCTATTTCTTACGAAAAGCTTTATATGGTCTCAAGCAAGCTCCTCGTGCGTGGTATGAGACGCTGTCTATCTTCCTTCTTGAAAACAAATTCACAAGAGGAAAGATAGACAAGACATTATTTCTTAGGGAAGTAAAAGGCAAGATTTTGCTAGTGCAAATCTATGTCGATGACATCATCTTTGGATCTACCGATAATAACCTCTGCAAAAAGTTCTCTAACTCGATGCAAGGGAAATTTGAAATGAGTAGTATGGGAGAGCTGAAGTATTTCTTAGGACTTCAGGTAAAGCAATCTGAGGATGGAATTTTCATCTCTCAGACGAAGTTTACCAAAGAGTTAATTAAGAAATTCGGAATGGAGAATGCAACCTCTATGAGGACTCCAATGGGTTCAGCTATGTCTCTAGACAAGGATGAGAAAGGGAAACATTTTGATGAAACCATGTTTAGAAGCATAATTGGATCCTTGCTCTACCTTACTTTGAGTAGACCGGATATAATGTTCTCAACATGCGTTTGCGCTAGATTTCAGGTGAACACTAAGGAATCTCACTACTCCGTTGCAAAGAGGATTTTAAGATACCTTAAAGGCACACCAAATCTTGGCTTATGGTACCCAAGAAGTAATGATTTTGAGCTAACATGTTTTTCAGATACTGATTTTGTAGGAAGCAAAGACGACAGAAAAAGTACTTCAGGAACGTGCCAATTCTTAGGGAAACGGCTTATCTCCTGGAGTAGCAAGAAACAGAATTGTGTTGCTATTTCAACCGTTGAATCAGAGTATATCTCCGCAGGCAGTTGTTGTGCACAATTGCTGTGGATAAGAAACCAACTTGAAGACTACAATTTGAAGCTTAAGGAAAATCCTATGTACTGTGATTCATCAAGCGCTATTGCAATTGCCAATAATCCAGTGTCTCACAGCAGGATGAAGCACATTGAGATCCGTTACCACTTCATCCGGGAGCATGTGGAGCACAAGAACATTGATCTTAGCTATGTCCCGACGGATCGGCAAATTGCAGACATTTTCACAAAGCCGCTCGACGAATCAAAGTTCAACTATTTCAAAATGGAGCTTGGCATGTTAAACAAAGAATCTTAGAAACAAGCTCAAAAAATCAGAAAATTCCTTCTCCCAGGAGACAGAAATTTGAATAGTCGAATTTTCAGAAGATATCATCGAATTGCATTCGACTATACCATTTAGTCAAATTCGGCGATTTCGATTAATCGAATTCGGCTAATCGAACCCCTTTAACTGAATTCGGCGAATCCTATTAATCGAATTCGACTAATCCCAATAGCCGGATGACGAATCTTCCAGAATTCAAATTTCCTTCTTATCATTTACTGGCATTCGAAGAGACACGATTCAAAATATTAGGTACGTGCTCTCTCTCCTAATTTCCAACTCTATATAAATGATTCTTAAAAGAGAAATCCGAACGCATCGCACTCCCGAACTCGTCCGTCGCTTCACTTCCGACTCCAAACTTCGTTCGTGCGATTCCTCTGCCGCTTCGTCTCCCTCGATCGATTCTTCTCCAAAGTTCCATTCGCAATGTCTAAGAAGCAGTCGAGCAAGTTGCTCTTCGGCAGTGAGCTCGTAAGAACTGGGTTCGACAGTTCGATGGATGAATTCCGCAATGTCGTGTTGGCGCTTGAAGTTGCAGGATTAGGCTTTGTTCTAGAGCATCCTTGCAAGGTTCTTGAGAAGGAATTATTGAAGTTCTTCAAGCATGCAGAGCTCAGGAAGCAAGGGTCAGTAATCAAGAGCAAGATCGGTGATCTCTCAGTCAAGGTTTCTCCCTCCAGATTTACTAAGCTTCTCAAACTTCCAGTGGTAACCGAATCAGATGATTTCTCTTCCAAGGACTTCAAGAAGGCATTGTCGTTTTGTGGATTGCTTAAAGGAACTAAATCCATCTATAGGAAGCACATGAATGAGGAAGGGAAACTGCTCTCAGATATTATGGGGAAAGTTCTTTTGTGTAAAGTTGGGTCTCATGACTACATTTAAAATGATATGTTCAAATTGATCGGCTCAGTAATCTGCAGGACAAGGTTGATTGGGGCAGCGTGTTGTTTGACAGAATTTCAGCTAGTCTGAACACTCCTAACTTTGGAAGAATCCTCTCTTTATATCTCAATCGCTTAGACAAAGTCAGATTCAGCATGAAGACAGGAACCCCTCTCCACCATTTTAAAAGAATAGATTCCTCCATGATTGAAAGATGGTCCAGGAAAGTTGGTGAGACCAAGGTGCTGACTCCCGTTGTTTCAAAAGCTAAAAAGGTCCTTTATGATGAGTCTGAAAGGAGCTTCGACAGTAACTCTCCAGTCTCCTCTCCTGAAAAAGAAAGTGAAAAAGAAAGTGAAAAAGAACGTGAACCCTCCAAGGGGAAGTGTTCTAAGCTACCAGAATCAGGCAAATGAGATTCTCCTGTAGTTTCTCCAGCTCCATCTCCAAAGATTCCTACTCCTCACAGCTCTCCTCCCAAGGCAGATGACAATGGTGGCAGACATGATGATAGTGATGGTAATGATGAAGGGGGAGATGACCCTGATGCTGGTACGGTGAAGATATATAAGTCAGCTAAAGGCAAAGTTTCTCTTCCAGTAGATGAAATCCCTGCTCAGATTGAAGGGGAGAATGTCCATTCTGATCATTCTCATTCTGCAGCAGATAAGCAAGATAAGACAGAGCTAACTCCGCCTCCTGAAAATATTACAATCATTATTGGAGATGAACATGAAGCAGGGCCTTCTGCCCCTACATCCAGGATGAAAGAAAAATCAGTGCAATAACCCAAAATTCACAAAATTCAGATCACTGTTGAAGATAAGAGAAATGAAGGCTCCACCCCTCCTCCAGTTAAAAATGATGACACCCTCGATGCTCTTCAATTTTATCACTATATGAATGATGTAGATTCAAGTGATTTTCTGGTCGCTGAGGATGATTTTGGAATATCTTCTAGATTCCAAGTCAACCTCCCTCTGCTGAAGACTCCATGATGATCAATTTGGAAGAACTGCTTGTAAAGCAGAAAAGATTCTTTGAATTTGCTCTCAGTCAGGTTTTTGAGAAGACCAGAGCCATAGAGAAGGGAATGGGCGATCCTTTACGTTCAGTAGCTCACAGTTTAGACAAGGTCAAAGAAAAGCAAGATGAATATTTCTCGATGGGTGCTTCCACCCTAAAGCATGTAGTGGATGGATTACACTCGATTTGTGATAATACTACAAAACTTTCTGAAAATCAGCAATATATTTTTGAGGATGCAGTGAAGGGAGGATCGGCCATTCAGAACTCTCCCCAAAGTGTGAAGAATGAAATTATCCAAACCCTGACTGAAGAAGGCAGAAAGGGGGAGGAAAGATTGCATGAAAGGATTCAAACGCAAATTTTTGATTTGAATAGAGAGATAGAAGGAAGAATTCAAGAATCATATATGAATGTTCCATCCCAGCTTTCAGAAATTTCAAGAGGGATTGATGTCAAGTTTCAAGATTTATATGGTTATCTGCATCAAAATCAAATGTGGTTGCGCAATGAATTGTCAAGAGGCTATGCCCATAGTTTCCAAGGGCCAGGCCAATCTTCTGCGCAGCCAACATTTCCGTCTAAAGAATTCCATCCAGAAATTCAATTTGCTGCTCCGTCTGAACCTTTTATTCCTCCTGAAGCTTATCATTGGTCAGACGATGAAGAAGAAAACTCCAGGAAAAGAGCTAGAGTTGATCAAGGAGGATCAAGCTCAGGTGGTTTTATGCATGATGCTAAAAGGGCTGCAGGTCCCAGATTTCTAGACCCAAGAGCACCTCATCCCAGGAAGATTGTTGGAGAACTGTGGAGTCTGGAATCCAGGAATATTATTTTGGACACTTATAATCTTGTAATGAACTCTAATGAATCTGTTGAAAATTACTATGATAGAGATGAGATCCACAAATGGGAGATGGCTAGGCTCAAGAGAATAATTCACTATAGGAACCATCAAGATGATGAAAAGCCTCCTTCTCCTCCTCCAAGATATTTTCCGAAGCCAAAAGCTTACTTTGTCAGACAATTGAAGAAGATTCAAAAGGGAAAGACGAAAGAGGAATGATGGATGCTTGATCGCTAAACTCTATTTCTCTTTTAAGAACATTTATATATTGTTGTCTAATTAATTTTTGGTGGACTTAAGTTTTTGTTTATGATGTTTTTATATATCCACATAGCTCAGCTCTTTATTTGCTTATATTTATTATTTCCGGTGCAATTCACCTTAGTAGATAGGGTTCTGACTTCTTCAAATAGGGGGAGATTGTTGGGTATTGTATCCACAATAGCCCTGATTTGAAGAAGTCCCCTTCAAACTAAGACGAATTGTAATTGTATTGGATTATGCACTTTAGCTGTGATGTGACAGGTTATTCCACTCTAAGTACAAACCAATGTCAGGTTTCAATGAGTCGTCAAACACAGGCCTTTGCAATGTAATCCCTCATTGTATAGACCAAAGTGTTGGCTCATGTGAAATCTCTCTATTGGGATGTACTTCATTTACAAAGTGCTAGAGAAGAAGGACTTGAGCTGATGATGGAATCATTTGAGAAAGGAAAAGAACTTAAGTAAAATTCGAGTATATCATTTAAGAACATATAGTCGAATTCGACTATATGGTTTGAATGGATATAACCGAATTCGGCTAAATCCCTGTCCGAAAGGTTAATTTTTCTAAGTAAAAGAATAGTCGAATTCGATTAATGTAATTCGGTGAATCTGTTTAGTCGAATCCCTAGAACTGCCGAATTCGACTATATGGTTTAACCGAATAAATTCGGTTAATGCCATTCGGTTAATCCATTTCGCCGAATCGGTCTGCAGGTATTTTCCAGTTCAATTCGACGGCGTATTCTTTAGGGCATTCTCCATGTACAGTACACGTGGAGCTAGATCCCTAATTCGCGCTTATGACCGTTGGAAGAAGACTCTATAAATACCTAAGGATTATTTCCAAATAACCCTAATTGTTAAATCGCAAATTGTGAAGAATCTCTCGAAAACTACGACTGACGGCCGACTATTCTTGCGCAAACATTTCGTCTCCGTCAAAGCCAGCGATTCGTGACTCGTCCTCAAAAGTTCAATCATCAAGATCAAGATCTACTGATTAGCTCTCATCTTCTATTGATCAATTCGATTCAAGTTCTCAGATCTAGCTTCAAATCGTTTTCAAGATTTCTTCATTCTTCATTCACAAAGGCCTGAAGTTTATTGCTAAGAAGAAGAAATCTTTCTCTCAAGATCTGAAGAAGAACTTCATCAGAAGTTTTAGAAGACTGTTTTTCAATTTACTGTGTTGTTGTAAGAACCATATTTTAAATCTCGTAGGAAGCTTGCTTCCGAGTTATTGTGTAGTTCCTTGTTTGAGGATCGAGTTGTAGGAGCTTGTGTGCTCCGAGCTTGTAGGAGAAGTTTGTTCTCCGAGTTGTTGTAGGAGTATTCTTGCTCCGAGCTTTATAGGAGTTGTGAACTCAGAGTAGTAGGATATTGATTGATCCGAGTTTGGTGAAGTAGCCGAATCTAGCCTTGGAGTGCTAGATAGGCGAGGCGGGAAAGTGGACTACCCACATCGGGGAACCACTATAAATTCTCTGTGTTGTGCTGTGTTTACTTTTCTGTGTGCTTTTACTTCCAATATTTTTTATTCCGCAAAAAGACGCAGAATCTACCTATTCACCCCCCCCTCTAGGTGATTTAGGTTGCGACTAGATACTTTCAGGTTACAAGCTGAGTTGATCAATTGGGCAGGTGGGCCTAGGCGGCAAACATTGCTTTCCTCGGAGAGATCAACTCTGTTGTGGGTCCTGTTTAGGCATCGCTTGAGAGTACCTAAGAGTATTCGATGATCATTGACTAAGATGATCAGTTGGGCAGGTGGGCCTAGGCGGCGAACATTGCTTTCCAAAGAAAGATCATCAAAGCTGTAACTAACCCTCTCGGGGCATGATAGAGCTAACATTCACCTAGACCTCCCTTGATGCAGGGGTGTGTTAGATATCAGCCGGGATCCAAGGTTCCGAAGACCACCGCACGGGAATTGGCAAGCTACCACTACACGTGTGCGAAAACTCCCCGCTACACATGATCTTCGTGGTTTTACGCTAATGACTACAATCCGAGGGGGTTCGAGCGGAACTTGGTGATGTCTTCGCGGTTCAGCGAGGAAGATATATATATATATATATAAAAGTGTAAAAAGAATCATCAGACATGGAGAAGTGTCAGTATGGGGCTTCTTATTGAATATCCAAAAAATGCAAGAAATGAAGAAAACATTTTAAGGATAGAACTGTTTAAGGTTGTCACCGCTCCAGGTGAGTGAGATGTCCTCTCCTTCGCTTGTCTGGAGGCGATAAGCCCGCTCTTCAGTACCTCTTTGATAATGAAAGGCTCTGCCCAGTTGGGATTTAGTTTTCCGACATTGCCCATCCTGGCTGCGACATCAACTTTCTTTAACACAATATCACCAACTGCGAAATGTTTAACCCTTACATTTCTGTCAAAGTATTTGGCCATTCTCCTTTTTACTTCCTCCTGTCTGATTGTTGCCTCATCTTGAAGTTCTTTGATCAAATCCAAACAGTATCTGTTGGCTTCGTCATTATCCTCTATCCAAGCTTCTCCTCCCTCCTTGCATATACAACTCTGGGGGTGACCACTTCAAATTCTATTGGAACGACTGCCTCCGAGCCATGAGATAATTTGAAAGGTGTCTCCCCTGTAGCAAATGCTTCGGCGTCTTTTCTCATGGTTAGTCAGAAATACCCCTGCCTCAAGATTCTTTTCTCCAAAGTCTTTGCCCCTGAATGGCTGCCACATTCCCCGGAATGAACTTCCTGAATTATGGTTGGAATTTCGTCCTCAAAAACACACCGCGCTGAGGGAGAAATCAAAGTTTTCCTGTACATGACTCCTGCTATCAAGTAATAATAAGCTGCCTTTCTTCTGAATCTCTTTCTATCTTTGATTGATTGATGGAACTCTCCTTTGGATAAAAATAGCTCGTAAGGATCCTTCTAGGAAGGATTCTGATCGATCTGCATAAGTTCCCCTTCATCTGTTGCCGGATGAAAAAGTTCAGAGGTCACTCCCCCTGATGGAATACCGAACTTCGACAACTCATCTGCTTCTTCATTTTGTGTCCTAGGAATATGCTCGATGATAAATGACTTGAATCTTCCGATCTCCTTTTTGGCCAGCAGCAGATATTCCCTCAGAATTGGCTCTGTTGTTTCATAATTCCCCAAAACCTGAGAAGCCATTACTAGCGAATCAGTTTTGACATGCACATGCTCTATGCCCAGTTCCTTTGCAAGTCTCAAACTGTCCAGAAGCGCTTCGTACTCTGCCTGGTTATTTGTGACTCGAAAGAAGACTTGATAGCCTGCTCAAGTTTGATGCCATTTGGGCTAATTAAAACTACTCCGGCTCCCATAGAGTTTTTACCAGAAGCCCCATCCACATAAACAACCCAAGCCAAAGGGGATTTCTCCACTTGTTCAGGACTGGATTCTGTTGTATCAACCAAGAAATCTGCCAAGACCTGCGCTTTTATTGTCGTTCTGGGAATGTAAGATATTTCAAACTCGCTCAGTTCAATAGCCCTCTTCCTGAATGATCTGGCTTTTCAAGAATGCTTCTCAAAGGATGATTTGTAATTACTTGGATAGGATGAGCTTGAAAGTAAGGGCGAAGCCTCCGCGATGACATAACCAAAGCCAAAGCTAGTTTTTCCAAGATCGAAAATCTGGTTTCTGTATCCTTGAGGATATGACTGACATAGTAGATCAGAAATTGTTTCTTCATTTCCTCCCGGACGAGGACAGAACTTACTGCATCTGGGCCGACCCCCAAGTATAAGAACAATATTTCCCTTCACGAGGACTTTGAAGTAGAGGAGTTGAAGTCAATTGTACTTTTAACTATTCGAATGCCTTGTCGCACTCTTCGCTCCATTCAAACTTTGATCCTCCCCGGAGTGTTTTAATGAATGGAGCACTTTTATCTTCTGATTTGGAAATAAACCTGCTTAGCCCTGCCAACCTTCCTCCAAGTTGCTGAACCTCCTTAGTATTATGAGGAGGAATCATATCGAGGATGGCCTTCACCTTATCTAGGTTCGGTGCAAGGCCATCAGGAGTGAGGAGATGCCCGAGAAACTTCCCCTTGTTTTCTCCGAACACACATTTCAATGGGTTCAATTTTAATTTGAATCTCCGTAGAGTAATGGATGTCTCTACGAGGTCTTTCAAATATATTGCGAATGTTTTACTTTTCAGGAGGAGATCGTCAATGTAAACTTCAAGGTTTCTGCCTTTTTGATGTTTAAACACCGTATCCATCATTCTCTGATACGTTGCACCCGCATTTTTAAGGCCGAAGGGCATTACGAGATAATAGTAACACCCATCGTTCGTGATGAATGAAGTATGCAGGATATCAGGTTTGTGCATTTTGATTTGGTGGTACCCCGAAAATGCATCGAGAAAGCTCATAAAATTATACCCAACCGCGGAATCTACTAAAACATCTATCCGAGGCAGCGGGTAGCAATCTTTGGGGCATGCTTTATTAAGTTTTGTAAAATCTACGCACATGCGCCACTTCCCACCGGATTTTTTCACCATTACAACATTTGACATCCACGTGGGGTATTGAATTTCAAAAATAAAGTTTGCTTTCAGGAGTTTGGCAACCTCCTCTCTGATGAGCACCTCCAGCTTGGTTGCAACTTCTCTCTTCTTTTGCTGGACTGGCTTGAACTCAGGATATATGTTCAGATGATGGCAATCCACATCCGGATCCAATCCTGGCATATCCTCCGCTGACCAGGCGAAGATGTCCAGGTTCTCCAGAAGACAGGAGATCAGCTGCACTTTCTCTTCTTCCGGTAGCTCCGCATTGATGATCAACTTCTTATCTTGCCCCTCAGCAATGGGGACTTCTTGGGTCGCCTGGGCAGGTTCCTGGTGAGCCCCTTCTTGATCTTTCCCTTCCTCAGCAACCATTGAATATTCAGCAGCTTCAAGAACTTCAGCCGTGGCCTCGGGAAGTGGAATGGTGGTGATCATGTTGAAGGTTCGCACATAACACTCCCGAGCCACCTTTGGATTGCTTCTGATCCGATACTGCCTTCCCTCGACAGCAAAATTAAGAGCAAGGTGGAAAGTGGACACTACTGCCCTGTAGGCATTAAGAATGGGCCTTCCAAAGATGGCACAGTAGTTTCTTGGGGCATCCACCACCTCAAAGTTGATCAGCTTTATCACTCGCCACAAAGAAACCAGGATCTTTACAGAACCTTCCACTTCCTTCTTCTCCCCAGAAAAGCCATAGAGGGGCCCATCGGTGGGAAGCAGAGGCTTCCCAGTCTTCAGGGCATCAAAGGTTGGACGGAAAAGGAGATTAACAGAGCTGCCCGTGTTGATCAGGATTTTGTGAACGGTATAATTCTCAATAACAGCTTTGATGACCACGACATCGTCAAAAGGATTGGAATTTGGAGGAAGGTCATCCTGACCGAAAGTGACGATGGTGCTTTCAGGGGCATAAGTCGTGGTTGCCGCCACTTCTTGCTACAGGACTCTCGCAATGCTCGATATACGAGATGTTTCAGCTCCAGCCCCTCCATGAATACAATAGATGTCCCCCAGGGGGCCCACATCATTGACCTCTATGCATTCAGTTGAAGTGTGAATATCTCCATAGCAGCTGGCTTCTTCAAGGTCAGCACATTCCCAAGTTACTTTAACCGCTTCCTTCTTCTTTTCAGTGGCTGGCCCGGCCGTCACTTCCTTGCGGACTAGGTCTCAGAGCTTTCCCTCTCCCAAGAGCCTTTCTATCAATAAGCGGAGGGCCCAACAATCTTCAGTCAGATGCCCTCCCGCCTTGTGATATTCGCAATAAAGATTCGGATTTCGGTTACTGATGAGTCCTGATCATATATACATTTATGGACTCATCCGGGCCGTTATTTTGTCAATATCACGCACTTTAGCCTTATTATAGTCTATATTTGATAACCCATGCTAGGTGCACATTTAGGCCCACTTTGGTGTGTTTTCGTGTGTATTATCTTTAGTAGTATTCATATGTTGTTAAGTGCCACTTTCAGTGGCTAGATCTGTGTTTGTGCTAGAATAGGAGGCGTGCAAGTGTTTCCGGTGCAATTCTGCACAGGAACACTGCGCACGATCACTTGTTCTAGTGCGCACGACCACCGGTCGTGCGCCACTAATCGTGCGCACTTAACCCTTTTTCACGAGTTCTGTCGGGTACAGTGCGCACGACCATAGACTCCAGTGCGCACGACCATCGGTCGTGCGCCACTGCTCGTGCGCATTGACCATTAAATTTCTGAGTTCTGTTTGCTGTAGTGCGCACGACCATCAACTCCAGTGCGCACGACCACCGGTCGTGCGCCACTGGTCGTGCGAACATTGTATTTTATAATCTCGTCTCTTGCAGGTTCTGTCCAGGCAGTGCGCACGATCGCAGAATTCCAGTGCGCACGACCACTGGTCGTGCGCCAATGATCGTGCGCAGTATTCAATCCAGCGCCTATTTAAACGCCTATTGCGATTTTAGGGCGGATCGATCGTTCCGGGAGCGAGGTTCCTGTTCCGTGCGCCGCCGACCACCGCCCTGGAACGCCCCTACTTCATCTTCAACCCAAGGGGAAGCCTCCTCCATCCATTCCAAGCCTTCCTCCATCGTCCGTGAGTGTTCTCCATCGTCCGCAAGCCTCCAAGCAACCATTTTCGCTTTCCGCCCGGTGAGAAGAAGAAGAGACCTTGAGTCGAAGACGACGGAGCACGTAGGGAGATTGTGACAGCTCTCTACGCCGGAAGCATTGCCCGTCCGAGTCCGGAGGTAGCCCGACAACCTACCATTCCGGCCGTGAACGGCCGCTAGTCTTCACCGCCGGTTATTTCTTTCTTCTTTCCCTTCATTGCACTCTTTGAACCATGTACTAGATGAATATTGTAATATTTACTTTGATGAAAATGAATATTTCTTTGTTTTTCTCCATGGTCTGCTCATGATTCATTCCGTTCTCACTCACTCACTCGCACACGCACGCAAGGTGTTTGCTCCGTGTTAGCAAGAGCTAACGACGATTGTGAAGAGGTGTTTGCGACCCTCACCCTTTCGCACTTGAGTTCACTTCATCCGCCTCACGAAGCACGGCATCACAGCCGTTGCATCCACCTCACTTTGCGAAGCGGTGTTCTCGACCCGCATCTCTGTTGTGTTGTTAAAATTAGGAAAACCAACCAAAAACCCCTCTTTGTGTTTGTGAAACGCTTGTGTAACAATAATCACTGCGCGATTCGTTCACCCATCCTGCATTCCTCAAGAGACCGACATCCGGGGAATTTATTCTCCACAATTATTACTTGACAGCGACCGGTGCACTTGCCGACGCACATCAAGTTTTTGGCGCCGTTGCCGGGGAATGCAGGCGTGTTTCGTCTTGTGTTGTGACTTTCGTTATACGAGCAGTTGTTTTTTATTTTCTCTGTTTTTCTTTTTGTTTTTGACAGTTCATGCAGAGGCAGGTCGCAGGTGAACTCGCACCTTTTGATCCAGAAATCGAACGAACTGCTCGCGCGCGAAGGCGCGCTGCGGCTGTACAAGCGGCCATGGGTGATCAGGTAGACCCAAATGATGTTGATCCGAGAATGCCCGGCGTGGGGGAACATCAGCCTGGGATTGAGCAGGAGGCAGTCAGGCCTCGACCCCGCACGATGAGGGACTACACCACTCCAACTGCTGGGAGTGTGTATCCGGGGTTCGGGCCAAACATTATGAATAATCAGTTTGAGATCAAGCCAGCGATCTTAAACATCATCCGGAACAACGCTCAGTTCTCGGGGTTGGCCAGCGAAGATCCGCATCTGCATCTGGCGGAGTTTTCTGATATTTGCGGAACCTTCCGCTACGCAGGGATTGCTGACGACACGGTTAAGCTTAGACTGTTTCCCTTTTCACTCCGCGACAAAGCAAAGGTGTGGCTCCACTCCATTCCGCCCGGGACTGCTGCAACTTGGGATGCCCTCGCATCCAAGTTCCTTGCTAAATTCCACCCTGTGGATAAGATTGTAAGCTTGCGGCGGGAGATCGCCACATTTCGCCAACTTGACCAAGAGACCCTTGCTGAAGCATGGGAGCGCCTCAACGATCTCCTTCGCCGTTGCCCTGGCCACGAGCTCCAACCATGGAATGTGGTTGAATTGTTCTACTTCGCGATCTAGCCCAACTACAGGGCAATGATCGATGCTGCGGCGGGTGGCACCTTGATGAACCACACTCCTGAAGAAGCCCTTCGAATTCTGCGCGACACTGCCTCCCACAGTACATTCTGGACTGCAGGGAGAAATGCTCCAAGAAGTGGCCGAGGTCTTTTCATGGTCGACTCACTCCCCACTCCATCTGCGCCTGCTGCTATCATTACTTGTGAAGGATGTGGAGGCGGAGGCCATCATGCTTATGAATGTTCGGGGAACCACATGGCAGGTGATTTCGCACACTTGACCTTAAATGAATCTGTGAACTATGTAGGAAATCAACCCAAGGGGGCGCCTTACAATAACGCCTATAATCCGGGAGCGAGAAGTCATCCAAACTTCTCTTGGAATCCCAACACGCCCGGCCAACGATGGTCACCGGGGCAGCATCAAAATGATGCTTACGCCTCCGGGAGCCAACCGAGGCCGCCGCACCCGGATTATAACCAAGCACCCCCCACCCAAAAGAAAAGTAATTTAGAAGAGATGATGGAGAAATTCCTGCTTGCAGCTAATTCAAACATGGTAAATCAAACCGCATCTATGCGAAACTTGGAGACGCAATTGGGCCAATTGGCTCAAGCGCTAACCGAGCGTTCGCAGGGAACCCTTCCCAGCAACACGGAAAAGAACCCTATTGATCAAGGGAAAAGTTTGGGAGATGCGGTAGATGCCAAACCGAGTGAGCTGGTAATCTCGTGCTCCATCAATAAGGTTGAAACCAAGGCTTTATGCGATTCCGGTTCCTCCCGCAACGTTATTGCACTGCAAGATGTTGCGAAGTTACAGCTGGAGATGAACACGGAGGAAAGGAAATCGCTGATTCTCGCTAATGGCACGATTGTCCAATCTGAGGGGGAAGTAAAGAATGTGGAGGTAATGGTTGAGGGGACAACTGTAGTAGCTGATTTTCAGGTTCTAGGCCCGCAAGAAAACCAGTCCATTCCTATCTTGGGGGTGCCGTTCTTGAAAGAGAGCGGTGCTACCCTTGATTTTGCTACGGGGTGCATTTCCCTAACCAATGTGGTGCAACAACCTACTTGCCCTGAAGCCACAACTGAAATATTCACTCCGCCCCCTCTTGTTATTTCTGATGAATTTCTAAGCGGTGCAGGAAAGATACATGTTCAAGAAACAGGTGAAGGAGGAATGGCAGAGTTCCAATCGGATGAGGAAGAGGAGGTCGACTTCCGGAAAGAGTTCGACTCCGAGATGGAGGAAGACGACAGTTCGGGAAACGTTGACTTGAATATAGTTAGGGATGATATTTATTTATCTCCGTGTGATGAATCATGTAATAAACTATGTAAGCGCTCCATCTCGTGGGCCGATCCGGTAGTCACCACGATGCCGGAAGTGACGCCACCTGATTCTAAGGCAGAAAAATCTGAGAACTCTCAGCGGTGGCAGTCTCCAACTGTCACCAAACTTAAAAAGGAAAAACTTCTGCGTGACGCTCGTGCTGCTGCTCTCCGTGGCAAGGTGGCGGAGGTTAGGGGAGCATTGGGTAATACCAGTGCTGGCCCTAAAGCCTTCACCTCCCGCCTACGTGCTACGGGAGAAGCGCACCATAAGAGCGCTTTTAGTTGATGTGTGTTTTATTTGTTGTGATGAACTATTTTTGAGTATTTCTTTTTAATTCCTGCACTCTTTATAAACACTGTTAATACAGGTATTTGGTCCAGCTTAAGGACGTTAAATGAAAGCGCTACTGGGAGACAACCCAGATTTCCTGTTTTCGTATTTCTTTTTATCTAACTTCTTTTAGTTCAGCTTTTGTATCTGCTTTTGTTGCTTTGAGTTTGTGCTTGCAGGTTTTGTGTTCGATGGAGCGGATGCTGCGGACTATTCTTGATTATTTACGCCAATCGTCTGGTATGCTCATTTCTGAGCATTGGGTAACACTTCCTCCCCTCTTGTTGCTTCAAATTTCTAGAGATATTGTTTAGCTTAAGTCTGGGGGAGCGGTTGTTGTTATCCACTGTGCACGAGTGCACCGCATACTAGAAGGTTGATTCTTATTTATCTTATCATTATCGTTGTTTTCCATGTTTCACACACCCTTTCACCCACTTGAGTGCGCGCTTATCTTTTTGTTGTTGTTTGGTTGTAAACTATTTTGGTTGGAGTATGAAATAGGTTGTTAACGTAGGAATTATTATTTGGAGTGCGATGTTGACTCATGTAGTGTTCTAGTCACTTCACATGCTATGGTAGAATTTGTGTAGAACAAGATTTTCTTTATGCATCTAATTTCTGTTTAGTATTTCTGCATAAATTTAGATTTAATATACTCAAGTGGTGAATTTGTATGGAATTGACGATAACCCGGTGTTGTGTGTGTGCGATTGCTAGTCGTGTGTTGCTCGAGTCGGGAGGAAGGTTTATCTTTCTCGTGGGCTAAGAACTTGCCCCTAGCGACTCTTGAAGCATGGGTGAGAGCTACTCGTTGAGTCAAACATGATGTAGGCCACCCTTTGGCTAGTTTGAGCTTTGATTATTCCATGTCCATTTCATTCACCTTTGCAAGCCAATTTTGTGCCTACCAATCCTTTGTTCAGCTCCTCTTCATCCACCAAAGCCTGAAGCCTATCCTACTCCCGCAACCAAAATGTTTTTAACTGCGCTCATGATTCTAAACTTGTGTGGAGTGTGGAATCCTTGTATTATGAAGGAAAAATAAATTCTGTCTGCTGATTTTGAACCAACCGGGGGTTACATAAAAGAAGTAAAATATGTAAAAGAAAAAAAAAGAGTATTTTGAAAAAAAAATCCTCCCGAGCTAAAAACAGAAAATCTGTTGGTATTTGTGAAGTAGGCCGTGTGCACACCTGGTTTTCATGATAAGTCTGGGGGTGTGTCACACGAGCATTGTTCGTTGGTCTTGTATGGTGCAGCGTTCCGATAGCTCACTTGGGTTGCGCAGCCATCGTGTTTAACTTTGAATATCATACCGTAACCTAAGCCTCGTTTTAATCCTATAAGTCCTACTGATTTGATTTGCGAGTTTGCTAGCGCCGTGGAGAGAGTGTGACCGGGCGAGCGTATGGTTCACGACGTTGATGGATTTCAGCGGAGTTATTCCTAAGCCCCGATCTTTTGCAACACCCGCCTCAGTGTCTCGTCACTTTCATACTGGGCATGATCGTCAAATTCTTCATAATTCACCAACTGAGTAGGACTAAATCTTTACTTACGCTTTAATACTTATGTAAATTAGTTAGCATAATTAGAATCTTCTTCTACTAGAATTTCTACTCGCATGCGTACGTTACTTCGCACCGTACTCCCTTGTGTAATTCTCTATGTTAGCTATCGTTTTCACATTCCACCGGATTCGTTTGCTCGGGACGCGCAAACAGTTAAGTCTGGGGGTGTGATGAGTCCTGATCATATATACATTTATGGACTCATCCGGGCCGTTATTTTGTCAATATCACGCACTTTAGCCTTATTATAGTCTATATTTGATAACCCATGCTAGGTGCACATTTAGGCCCACTTTGGTGTGTTTTCGTGTGTATTATCTTTAGTAGTATTCATATGTTGTTAAGTGCCACTTTCAGTGGCTAGATCTGTGTTTGTGCTGGAATAGGAGGCGTGCAAGTGTTTCCGGTGCAATTCTGCACAGGAACACTGCGCACGATCACTTGTTCTAGTGCGCACGACCACCGGTCGTGCGCCACTAATCGTGCGCACTTAACCCTTTTTCACGAGTTCTGTCTGGTACAGTGCGCACGACCATAGACTCCAGTGCGCACGACCATCGGTCGTGCGCCACTGCTCGTGCGCATTGACCATTAAATTTCTGAGTTCTGTTTGCTGTAGTGCGCACGACCATCAACTCCAGTGCGCACGACCACCGGTCGTGCGCCACTGGTCGTGCGAACATTGTATTTTATAATCTCGTCTCTTGCAGGTTCTGTCCAGGCAGTGCGCACGATCGCAGAATTCCAGCGCGCACGACCACTGGTCGTGCGCCAATGATCGTGCGCAGTATTCAATCCAGCGCCTATTTAAACGCCTGTTGCGATTTTAGGGCGGATCGATCGTTCCGGGAGCGAGGTTCCTGTTCCGTGCGCCGCCGACCACCGCCCTGGAACGCCCCTACTTCATCTTCAACCCAAGGGGAAGCCTCCTCCATCCATTCCAAGCCTTCCTCCATCGTCCGTGAGTGTTCTCCATCGTCCGCAAGCCTCCAAGCAACCATTTTCGCTTTCCGCCCGGTGAGAAGAAGAAGAGACCTTGAGTCGAAGACGACGGAGCACGTAGGGAGATTGTGACAGCTCTCTACGCCGGAAGCATTGCCCGTCCGAGTCCGGAGGTAGCCCGACAACCTACCATTCCGGCCGTGAACGGCCGCTAGTCTTCACCGCCGGTTATTTCTTTCTTCTTTCCCTTCATTGCACTCTTTGAACCATGTACTAGATGAATATTGTAATATTTACTTTGATGAAAATGAATATTTCTTTGTTTTTCTCCATGGTCTGCTCATGATTCATTCCGTTCTCACTCACTCACTCGCACACGCACGCAAGGTGTTTGCTCCGTGTTAGCAAGAGCTAACGACGATTGTGAAGAGGTGTTTGCGACCCTCACCCTTTCGCACTTGAGTTCACTTCATCCGCCTCACGAAGCACGGCATCGCAGCCGTTGCATCCACCTCACTTTGCGAAGCGGTGTTCTCGACCCGCATCTCTGTTGTGTTGTTAAAATTAGGAAAACCAACCAAAAACCCCTCTTTGTGTTTGTGAAACGCTTGTGTAACAATAATCACTGCGCGATTCGTTCACCCATCCTGCATTCCTCAAGAGACCGACATCCGGGGAATTTATTCTCCACAATTATTACTTGACAGCGACCGGTGCACTTGCCGACGCGCATCAGTTACGAACTTCCAATTTTAGAGGAGCGAGCCTTTTGAAATTCGGCCTCTTCTGGAGGATTTGGATGACTTCTTCCATGGTAACATTCAGAGGAGTAAATGACTCTTGCGAGTCATCATATTGGGTGGATGGAATGGCCGGAGGTGGCTGCACAACATACTGTGGCAGGTATACTGGCATTATTTGAGGAACGGGAATGGATGGAGCGGATGTGAGGGCCAACGGTGGCTTCTGATCCTGGAACCGTTGATGGCCAATGAAGGGTTGCTTATTTTTATAATTTCTTCCCCTCTGGGAACGGGGCTCAAAATGAGGTTGGTTTGCTGGTGGATGATTGAAGGATGAGTTGGATTGCTCCTTGTCGCTCACCAATTTCGCGATGTATCCGGGGTCACTCTTTTCCCCCCTTATGAACATATTAACCAAACTTATCATTTCCTGATAAGTCCTTGGCTCTCTGATAATTTCTTCAAATTTCAGAGGGCCTTCCCTCAAGCCATGAATTCAGGCCACCCTGTACAGTTCTGGGTCTACATTCTGAACCTCCATGATTTCCTTCTAGAAACGATCTACGAAATGGGCCCACGTTTCGTCTTCTCGCTGCCTGATATCGAAAAGGGCCACCGGGCCACTTTTCCTCTTTCTCGAAGTGGAAAACCTGAGCAGAAACTCCCTTCGCAGCTCAACAAAGCAGCTAACTGACCTGGGATGCAGCCCATAGATCCACTCCCTTGCTTGTCCATCAAAGGATGTTACAAGGAGTTTACATTTGGTTGCATCCGAGAGGGTCCTCGAAGCAATGGCCGACTCGAAGGCCTGTAGATGAACGGTGGGATCAGTTTCTCCATTGAAGGCTGGTAGACGAGGCTCTCTGAAATTATTCAGGGCTAGCTCCCCTCGGACTTCATCCACGAAGGGAGAATTTTCTTCAATGTCTTCATACAGAAGAGGAGCAGAATAGTAAGCCGTCTGAGTACGGCTACTCGCGGACAAGCCGCCTGATAGGAAGACCGGGCAGCGGCTTCTGGCGGGTATGAATGATGGGCAGCGACCTCAGGCGGGTAGGAAAGGCGGGCAGCGCCCTCTGACGGATAGGAAAGGCGGGCAGCGTGAGAAGCAGCCCCTTGGAAATCGAGAACTCGGGCCGGCATGCTATGCACGGCTTCTTGATAAAAGTTTTGTCGGGATGCAAAACCTTCTTGTTGCGGTTGGAAATTGGCGACTTGTGGTAACGGGTAAGGAGGAGGTGGAGGAGGGACCGGAGTCATCGCCTGGTTAACCGCGGTCTGCTGAGGAACCAACCGCTCGGTTAGCAGTGCTAAAGCCTGACTGATGGCATCCAAACGCTGATCAGTCGCTTTCTGAGCCCGCTCGGCTTCTCGCTTTGATTGTTCCAAAGCCTCCCAGAGGAAATCTTGGCTGTGGTCGGAGCGGTCTCCCTGAGGGAACTGGCGGTCTGACATGTTGGGTCCAGCGTTCCTTCACTTGACCCGTAGCGCCTTTCCGTTGATATAAAGATCAAGTTGCGCCTTCACCAACAGTCATGGCTTTTGGTGTAGTTGGTTGCGCTGGGTCCTCTCAATTGGTATCAAAGCACACTCGAATCCAGGAGTGGCATTCGTCGTGACGGGCGAAGTCTGGCCTTGACCGCTCCCAGCGGTCTCATTTTCTCTAACCAAAAAGTAACCGGCAGCCAGCAGCCTGTGATTTCCTTCGGAGGTGCATTTTTGGATTCAACAGGTCCTAGGCTGGATTTCTTCAGGGCTGGTTGTATATTCCCAGTGTACAACCCCAATATTCGCCAGGAGGTAGGCAAAGATGCCGGAAATCAGTGAGTCGGAACCTCGAAGGTAGCTCGCAGGAAGGCGAGCGAGCCGAGCACTCCCCGTAGGCCAGCAAGTAAGCGGGCGAGCCGAAGCGGGCGAGCCGGGTTATCGCGGTCTGCTCATAGGAGGGCGGGCGAGCCAGATCATCGCGATCGGCGAACTCGTCGTTCAGTTCGACGTTCGGCATTCTAGCCAAACTCCACAGATTTGATCTTCAGTTCGACGAGCTCCCGTTGAGATCGACGAACTTCAATTTGAGTTCGACGAAGGACGTTCGGCGTTCGACGAGCGTCATGCTCCCGTTTGACGAAATTACCTTCTGGCCCTATGAGCTCGCTCGTCTAGTAAGTTCGTCAGATTTTCACAAGGCCGAGGGGAGCTCGTAGTAAAGGCGTGCGAGATCAGGCATAGCTCGCAGGAATGCACGCAAACCAGACATAGATTTGAGAGGTCACGCGAGACATGTATAGATTTGAGGGGTCAACAGGCAGGTGATCCAGAAGCTCAAAGGTTGCTCGCAAGAAGGCGGGCGAGCCGGGTGCCCATCGACTGCTCGCGAGGAAGGTGGGCGAGCCAGATCCTCGTGGCCTGCTTACAAGTGGTCTTTTGTAGAAGTTAGTCTCTTTTCAAGTTTCCGGGCTCGACGAACTTCAATCCGAGCTCGACAAAAGCCATTCTTAGTTCGACAAACGCCATGCTTCAGCTCCGGCGAAATCATCTCAGTGGCTGGGCTGGGTGGGCCGGACGTCTCAGCAGCTATTTCTGCCCCGTCCCAGTGGACTCGCTGAGCAATTGTCTCAGCGGGCTCAAGCACCTTCTCAGCGGCTCCCGACCCTGTCTCAGCGGGGGAGCTCGCAGAAGGAAGTGCCTGACCCGACCTCGGCGGATGTCATCAGAAGAAGGGTGAGCAGGCCTTCGCAGAGCGCTCGCCTAAGGGGGGGTTTGCGAGCCACACTTGTGAGGAGACTCGCGGGAGCTCCCACGAGTAACCCTCTCACGGGCCACTCGCCCATAGGTTAGGGTGGCAAAATTATCTCTCTACCCCTAATGGTCTGCTGTTAGCCCGTTCAAACAGCGGAGTTTGGATGTTAGCAGACCAAATTGGGGTGCATTTAGTAAAACCAAAAGTCGGAATTCCATTATTGACAGACCCTGAGCAAAAAAACTATAAATAGACCTTGAAGGGCACCTTGGGAGAGGATTCGGATCTCAGTTCACTGAGCTTTTCCTTCCTTTGGTTACTTTGGTTTAGCTCTCTAGCTCTCCAAGGTGCCCAAGTCTCAGCTTTGGCTTGGGAGGGGAAGCGCTCAACGATCTTTTGGGTTTGCGGTGGGACCTCCTCACTGTGACCAAGGTCTTAATTTGTTTCCGAGTCCTTAGTCTGCTCCTTCTGAGCGACTAGTAAGGGCTAGCTGCCGCTCAACTTGTTGAGGGCTCGAGATTCACAAGAGACCGAGAAATCGGTTTCAACATTTTTGGTGCGGTGAGCGTGGAGCGCACCTGGTTCAAGAAAATCTCAAGGAGAAAGCATGACAGGAGAGGACGAGTAGGATGCGAGCTTCGGAAGCTCGCCACCCCCAAGAGCGCCAGCCACGGTGGAGATGCTGGCAGATCTTTGGCGGGATCTTCTCGGAGCTTTTAAGAGTGCTCTCGTTACGGTGCTCGGTGGTCTCGCGACCCCCGCACCCCAGATGGATCCTCCACCTAGAGTTGGCGAGAACGCTCCAGCTCAGCGAGCCGGAAAGGAGATGGCGGCCCAGGGGGCAGGGCGAGACTTGGCTGGGCGGGAGCTCTTCCCCAGCCCGGCAGGGGCGAGCGAGAACCCGGCGAGGGTTGTCCTAGCAGAGGGGGTCCCGACCAGTTGGGCCCCAACGAGCGGTCCTTCGGCGAGCCCGAGGTCGGTAGGTGTAGGGTCGCCCGGGGAGCTCGCAGGAAGGGTGGAGCAGGTCCAGAGGGTGAACGGGTGAAGTCCTTTTTGTGAGTTGGTGCTCTCGGCATCACTCCCCGAGGGGTTCAGAGAGTCGGCCATGATGCTATATACAGGCAAGGATGACCCCGTTCAACACCTACAGTGGTTCGAAGACATGGTCTCGATCAGACCTATGTCGGATGCCTTCAAGTGCCGACTCTTCGCTACTACCCTGAAGGAGAAGGCGAGGGACTGGTTCCACCAGCTACCCTCAGGGTTGATTTATGCCTTCGAGGACTTGCGTCGGGGTTTTCCATTGCGCTTCTCCACTTCGAAGAAAAGGAATAAGGATCCTGAATTGCTTTTCAATATCAAGCAGAGGTTAGGGGAGTCGTTAGCTCACTATATGGAGCGGTTCAGGGAGGAGGTTCTCCTCGTCCAAGAGGTGCTAGGGTACACCCTCCAGCTTGCCTTCACGTTGGGGCTACGGGAGGGTTTCTTCAAGATGGATCTCAAGAGGAGGGTTCCCCTATCCTATGAGGAGTTGATGGAGAGAGCAACGGAGGAAGTAGATGGGGAGGCAGCAAACCCCGAGTTCACAAAGAGGCTAGCAAGGCTGAGCGAGCCGGAAGGCAAGCAACCAGAGCCAAAAAGGAGGGAAGAAGCAAGGGCCCCATAGTTGGCATTGAGGAAGCAAGGTGGTGGGATGCAGAGCACAGGAAGGGGGTTCCCCCACGGAGGAGGTAACTTCCAAGGGGGGCAGGGAAGGCCTCACCCGCTGGGGTGGAGGCAAGGCCCGAGGCCACCTCCTCCCCCGCCTCAGCAGGCAATGGAGATAGGTAGAGGAAGAGCCGGAAGAGGAAGAGGGGGGGGGGGGTGGCACTGCCATACTCTGACTTCCATCAGGAGGAAGGTCACGCAACAACCACCTGCCCGGAGTTCTTGGAAGTAAGAGGGGCGAGAGTCCCAGCTCCCCAGCCGCAGCAGCGACCGGTGAGGATAGAGGAGGTTCCATCCCAGGAGGATGAGGATGAAAGGTGTGAGGATCGGGTGGACATAGGAACCGGAGGGGGAATCAGAGTGATCCATAGGTGGGGGGGGGGGGGGGGGTAGGGATCGAGGCAACCCAGAAGGTGAGCCTCCATGCTATGTATCGTCGAAGTGTGGCTTCGACATCCCAAGCCCCTCCCCTAGCGGAGAAGTTTACCTTCTCCCAGAAGGACATGCCAGGTCATGAAGACCCATTCTGCGATGCGCTGGTCATCCAGACAGCCATTGAGAATTTCACCGTCTCTTTGATCCTGGTGGACAACAGGAGCTCGGTCAACGTCATCTTCAAGAGGGCGTTCGACGAGATGAAGGTGGATGCCAGAAGGGTGTTGGCCTCAGATGGCCCTCTGTTTGGGTTCTTAGGGGAAAGGAAGGAAGTGGAAGGAGGAGTGGGACTCCATGTGACCCTGGGGGGGGGGGGCAGTCCCGGAACTGTCGCTTCATGATAGTGGATGCCCCTAGCAGCTACAACGCCATCTTCGGACGGCCTCTTATTAGCGCGTTCTGATACGTCCCATCCATCTTCCACCAGTGCCTCAAGTTCAGCATAGCTGGAATCCAGATCCGGGTCCAGGGAGACCCCAAGGTGGCGAGGCAATACTATGTGACTGCCGTCAACACCATCTCTTGGATGGAAGAAGCAGAGGAGTGGGATAAGGTGATGGAAGAGGTGGCCGAGGCAGAAAAGGAGGATAAGTTGGAAGGAAGGAAGGAGCGATGAAGGAGTAGTTCATGCCCAGGAAGGGGTCGTTGAGGGGCCCAGGGCGGAGGAGGGGGAAGAGGGAGAGAAAGAAGAGGAGGCCCCGGGAGGAGGGGTGGAGGAGTTGATGGTTGTGGGAGAGGAAGAGATGGGGGAAGGAGCCAAAGCGCTCGCTTATGGCGAAGAGGAGGAAAGTGCCTGGGGGAATGATCCAGGTTGGAAGCTGTGGAGGAAGTGTTGGAGGTGGAGGTCACCACCAAGGCCAGAACAATTGAGAAGGTCAAGATCAGTGGGGAGCTCAGCCCCGAGGACCGGAGGAAGATCTCGGCTTGCGTCCAAGACAATGTGGATGTCTTCGCATGGAGTGCTGCGGAGATGTCGGGGATCGATGTGGATGTGGCGTGCCATCGCCTCAACCTCGATCCCGGCGCTCGCCCCATTCGCCAAAAGAAGAGGTCCATCATGGACAAGCTGGAGGTTACTATCCGGGAGGAGGTGAACAATCTTATCAAGGCCGACTTTGTATCGGAGATCCAGTATCCAGGCTGGGTCTCCAATATGGTGATGGTAAAGAAGGGGGATGGTAAGTGGCGCATGTGCGTTGATTTCTCTTTGCTTAATAAATCTTGCCCCAAGGATTGTTACCCCTTGCCTTGAATTGACGCGCTGGTTGACTCAGCCGTCGATTTCTCTGTGATGTCTTTTTTAGATGCTTTTTCAGGTTATCACCAAATTCTCATGCACCCTACCGACATCAAGGATGTATCCTTCATCACCGGGGATGTGTGCTATTGTTATAAAATGATGTCATTCGGTTTAAAGGACGCAGGGGCAACATACCAGCGAATGATGGATAGACTCTTTCGCGAACAGAAGGGCAGAAATCTGGAGGTCTACGTAGATGACCTGATGATCAAAAGTCGGGACCTTGAGTCCCACCTCAGGGACCTCGAGGAAACCTTTGGGACTTTGAGAAAATTTAAAATGAAGCTTAACCCCCTAAAGTGTGTCTTCGGGGGCCAGCCGAGGGAAATTCTTGGGTCACTTGCTCACCCCCTCGGGGTGGAGCCTATCCTGGACAAGGTGAGGGCGATCCTCGAGTTGGGATTTCCAAGGAATGCGAAGGAGGATAAACGTCTGACAGGGAAGCTAGCCGGGTTGAGTAGGTTCCTTTCCAAGGAGGGAGAAAAATCTTCTTCTTTCTTTAGGGTACTGAGGGGTAACCGGAAATTCGAGTGGACCTCTGAATGCGAGAGAGCTTTTCAAGCACTAAAGGAACAACTGACCCAGGCCCCGCTGCTGTAAGGGCCAATACAAGGGGAGGACCTATACCTGTACTTAGGGGTGGGGTCGGAAGCGGCCAACTCGGTGTTGGTTTGAGAAGAAGGGAAGAAACAACTCCCCATCTACTATGTTAGCATGGTATTGAGGAAGGCCGAGCTCAGATACCCAATCATGGAGAAGTTAGCATTTGCCTTGTGATGACTAGTTTTTAGTCATCGTTTTTAGGTTAGTTTAGTTTAAATTTCCCTAGTTTTAGTCATATTTTCTTTGTATTTTATGTTGCTAAAGTTTCAATGTTTGTATTTTATGGTTGCTAAGTCTTAACGTTGTTATTTCATGTTTCTTAAATTACTATGTTGTTATTTTATTATTTCATGCGTATTATATTTTACGTTGTTATTATTATTATTAACTATTTACTTGTTTTGTTGTAGGATGGTGCAACCCAAGCTCAAGCCAAGCAGCCCCGTCCATTGGTGCAACCCTCCTTGTCAAAACTGAGCAGCCCCCTTCAATTGGAGCAAGCCCAAGCCGTATCCAAGCTGTCCATGTCCAGCCCGAACCTTCATGGTGCAGCCCAAAACCGCAATTCATGATGCAGCCCACCACCACCTTTGCATGGCCCATGCATGGCCGAAATTCCCCTCTCTCCTCTCTTTCATTTCACATATATCTCTCTCTCTTCCCCTTTTTCTTTATTCATCTCCATTTAATATCATTCATGCACATGCTTGGCCGAACCCCCCCCCCCCCCTCCTCTCTCCTCTTTTCCTTTATTAAAACCTTTCTCTCTCTCTCTTTTATTTCTCATGCATGAACCCCTCTCTCTCTCTCTCTCTCTCTTTGTTTCTTTTAAATAACATGCATTGGACTTGATCCCTCTTTCCCTCTCCCATGCATGTGGCCGGCCAACCCTTGCTCTCCCCTCTTCCCTTCTTATTTCTAGAATCTTCCCCTCCATCTATAAAAGGAGCCCATGTTTCATGCTCAAGGGAACTTTTTTTGGCAAGAGAACTTTTTTTGGCAAGAGAGCAAGGAAGAGATCAAGAGAGAGTTGTAATTTTGCTTTTGATTTCCATGTTTTGTACTCTTCCTTTTTAAGAATATTATTGTCATCTTAGTTTTATTATTGCACTCCTCTTTTATTTACTAATGAAAATGCAAGCTTTCTTTTCTATCTTCGTTTCTCTTTCGATTATGAGTAGCTAACTTTCTTTAGCGTTCGATCACGATGATCCATGAATTGAGATGAGACTATTTTTTATGTCTTAGTTTTGCTTTTGTTTAAATTATTCTTGATCCTTCCTTGAAATATTTTGCGTCGACTCCGTATTTCCGGCATACGGTAGTAGGCCCTTGATCTCATTTCATAGTAGTCGAGAGACTCATTGATTTGAAAGATTGCTCAAAGAAGGAAGGAGTTGCACGCACCCCTAGAGATAGGAAGACGTAAATCCTCCGGATTGGAGTCAAATCCAATAGTGCGGTTCACTTCGATAATGCAACTTTAGACCTTTTTGATTTGTAAAGAGATTTCAGTCAATTCGTCTATAAGTTAGGAGATTTAGTGCTCTAGCGAGACTATCTCTCATTTTCGGAACCGTCACGGTCGAGAATTATTTTGCAATCGTAGAACTAAATTTTATTTCTCTCTCGTCTCTTTTCATGGTGATTCTTTGATCGAACGCTAGTTTTCTCTTCTGAATTTCCGTTTAAGTAATCTCGTAGTTTAATTTAAAAAATTCTCAAAATCATCCACCAATCGTATGGTAGGATAATAGTTGGAAGCGTGAGTAGTAATACTTGACAGCCCCGTGTTTTAAATACGACCTTGGTACTACAATTCGATAGGTACACTTGCCTCTTTGGGTTGATAGTCATAATTTTGCCCACCATCTTGGTGGTGTCGGCTAGGAACCTCCGACCCTACTTCCAGGCACACTCAATCAAATTAGTGACCGACCATCCCCTTCGCGTCATCATGGAGGGGGTGGAGCACTCTGGGAGATTGGCAAAGTGGTCAGTAGAGCTGAGTGAGTTCAATATCTCCTACGTGCCCAGGGTATCCATAAAGGAGCAAGCGGTGGCGGATTTCATTGCTGATTATGTGGCTGAGTTGGAATAGTCTGAACTACCCCACCCAGTGGCCTGGAAGATGCTGGTTGATGGCGCATCAAGAAGGCACTCCTTCGGGGGAGGGGTGGTATTGGTAAGTCCTCAGGGCACCAGGATAGAGCAAGCCATCAACGTTCATTTCCCCCTCACCAACAACCAGGCTGAGTATGAGGCCGTGATAGCAAGCCTCCACCTAGCTCGGGAGTTGGGAGTGCAGGAAGTGGAGGTCTCGACGGACTCCATGGTGGTGGCTTGCCAGATCAAGGGGGAGTTCGAGGTCAAATAGTCGACTCTCCAACGGTACCTGGAGAAGGTCAAGGGGGTCGTCGGGCAATTTCACACTTTCTCCATCAAGCATGCCCCAAGAGAGGAGAGCACCCAGGCGGACCTCCTGGCCAAGTTTGGTCCCCGGGCAGGGGGGACAGTGTTGGAACTCTTCCGGCCCTCTATCGAGGAGGGAAAGCTGATGGAGGTGGATCGGAGGAAGTCTTGGATGGATCCCTTCACCACCTACTTGACGCCAGGGAAGTTTCCCGAGGAGGGGGTAGACAAGCGACGGCTCAGGTATAAATCGGCATATTACTCCTTACATGCAGGGTTGTTATACCGCAAAACTCTCTCGGGGATCCTAGCTCATTGTGTCTCGGAGGAGGAAGCCCCGAAGGTCCTGGAGGAAATTCACTCGGGGGAGTGCGGCAGTCACTCAGGGGGGGGGGGGCAGGACCCTGGAGGGAAGAGTACTAAGGCAGGGCTACTTCTGGCCTACCCTTAGTAAAGACGCGGCGGAGTTTTCTAAGAGGTGCTCCAAGTGCCAGCTCTATGCCCCCCTCCAGCTCCTTCCAACTCAGAGGCTCTGGACAATTACAGCCCCCTGGCCCTTTGCGATATGGGGGTTGGATTTGGTGGGATCTTTCCCTCAGGCAAGCGGCCAAAGGAAGTTCCTACTGGTGATGATAAACTACTTTTCCAAATGGATCGAAGTAAAATCGCTGGCCAAGGTAACATCCTAGGTAGTGAGAAATTTTGTTTGGGGTGAAATAATTTGCAGGCATGGGCTCCCTCTATCCATAGTCACGGACAACCGGCCACAGTTCGCAAGTAATGAGTTCGTCGGCTTCTGCACCCAACTCGGCATAGACCTTCGGTTTGCGTCAGTCCACCACCCTAGGAGTAATGGGCAGGTGGAAGCAACGAACAAGATCATCGTAAACCTATTGCAGAAGAAGGTTGAGAACATTAGAGGGAACTGGGTGGAGCAGTTGCCTTCGGTCCTCTGTGCTCTGAGGACCACCCCAAACACAGCCACCGAGGAGACCCCCATCAAGCTCTCTCATGGGTCGGAGGCCGTCCTCCCAGTTGAATTCGAGGTAAAGTCACCTAGGGTGACCGCCGCGGGAGAAGGAGACGAAGAATGGCGAGCGGACAATGAAGAATTGCAAAGGTTATCCTTGGATCTGGTCGAGGAGCTCCGGGAC
This sequence comes from Dactylorhiza incarnata, assembly GCA_033032865.1. Lineage (NCBI taxonomy): Eukaryota > Viridiplantae > Streptophyta > Magnoliopsida > Asparagales > Orchidaceae > Dactylorhiza > Dactylorhiza incarnata. The sequence continues at coordinate 5,845,236 of JAWHQI010000013.1, forward strand.
CTGGCCACCATTCGGCAGGAGGAAATCAAGCGGCGTATGGCTTGGTACTTTGACAAGCACATCCGAGTAAAGCACTTACAGAAAGGAGACTTGGTCTTGAAGAAGGTCGATGCGGCCGGGAGAGGGGCCGCAATGGGTAAGCTTAACCCCAATTGGGAGGGGCCATACATTGTAAGTGAGGTGCTCAAGTCAGGTGGGTACCACCTCCGGGATGTGGAAGGGGTACCCCTCGACCGAGCCAGAAGTGGGGATGACTTAAAACGATTTTATCCTTAAGAAGTTTTATCACTTCGCCTATTGAATGTCTTGGATTTTGCATGTTAATCATAACTGCTTAGGCAAGGTTGACAAGTTCTTTGTGCTGGATTGCCCCGGATGATTCCGCTGTCGGGCTCTCACTAGCCGGTGGGTCAGGTTGATCTCGCGGAGAGGCTAGCAAGGTTGATAAGTTCTTTGTGCAGGATTGCCCTGGATGATTCCGCTGCCGGGCTCTCACTAGCCGGTGGGTCAGGTTGATCTCGCGGAGAGGCTGGAAAGGTTGACAAGTTCTTTGTGCTGGATTGCCCTAGATGATTTCGCTGCCGGGCTCTCACTAGCCGGTGGGTCAGGTTGATCTCGCGGAGAGGCTGGAGAGGTTGACAAGTTCTTTGTGCTGTATTGCCCCAGATGATTTTGCTGTCGGGCTCTCACTATCCAGTGGGTCAGGTTGATCTCACGGAGAGGCTGGCAAGGTTGACAAGTTCTTTGTGCTGGATTGCCCCGGATGATTCCGCTGCAGGGCTCTCACTAGTCGGTGGGTCAGGTTGATCTCGCGGAGATGCTGGCAAGGATGACAAGTTCTTTATGCTGGATTGCCCCGTATGATTCCGCTGCCGGGCTCTCACTAGCCGGTGGGTCAGGTTGATCTTGCGGAGAGGCTGGCAAGGTTGACAAGTTCTTTGTGCTGGATTGCCACAGATGATTCCACTGTCGGGCTCTCACTAGCCGGTGGGTCAGGTTGATCTCGCGGAGAGGCTGGCAAGGTTGACAAGTTCTTTGTGCTGGATTTCCCTGGATGATTCCGCTGCCGGGCTCTCACTAGCTGGTGGGTCAGGTTGATCTAGCGGAGAGGCTGGCAAGGTTGACAAGTTCTTTGTGCTGGATCGCCCCAGATCGATTCTGCTGCCGGGCCCTCATATAAGGTGGGTCAGGATAATCTCTGGGAAGGCTGAAAAATAGATGACTCCTAGTAGGGGACCTGGCTCGCAAACAACTTCATGGCACGGGCAAGGCGAGACCAGTAGCCCGTTCGCATAAGAAAACAACGCGCGGTAGAGAGACTGAGCCTGTGGTTCGCAAGGCGCGCTGAGCTAGGCCTGAGTTCGCAAATTTCACTAATAAAATTTCGATAACGTGAATAAAAGCGGCAAACCGGGAAGGGTTCGCCAGTGCGACAACCCATGAGAAGCAATAGAAGCTCGCGAGAGGCAAGAGCGAGTGGGATGAGGTAAGGTGGACCCCGCTCGTAATGTTTCCCTACAGGGTATCGCCTAAACAAAGATGGAGTTCTAAAGGGTGATAACCTTATCATCACCGCAGAAGAATAAGGCGCGGGAGTGATCTAGATACAACACCGAAATGGGCGAATTATTAGGCAAAGGGAGGCAAACGTGAGTGCCAAATGAAGATGTTAAGGCACGAGCGCAGGGAAAGCAAAAGTTTAGAAAGTCGGAATCGTGCGAGCATGAATGAATGTGCGAGTGCGAGTGAAAGATAAAAAAGAAATCACACTCAAAAAATGGACAAAATATTTCCTCCATTGCCCAAAGTTATTTATAATTAACGGCGAACTCGCCAGTCAAAAACAAAAATGTTATATTTGGCAAAAGAATGAAAACTTCAAAATAGCCCGCTGGGGAAGTCTCCAGTCGCTCTCGCGATCCTCCATCTCAGAGACCGGTGCGAAAAGATCGGGGTTGACTTCCTCCACGGTGAGTTCCATGGCATCAGGAATGATCAGATCCGCCCCCTTAAGGGTGTCGAAGACGAGTTCGGCGATCTCCATTGATTTTTTGCGGGCAGCCTCCTTTTCGTCTCGCGACTGGCCGCGAGCTCCAGCTTGCGGAAGAGGAGGGGGAGCACCGCCAGGGTCAGGTTGCGAACCTGGGCCTTGAGGCAAGTATTCTCCATTTCCAGATCGGCAATCCTCGCATTTAGTTTGCTGACAGACTCAGCATCCTGCATAAAGTAAGTTAGCAAAGGCAAAGCGAAACGAGACAGGAAAAGACTTTTGCAAGCATTGCTTACCAGGCCGCCTTCAAGGCTGGCGAGGAGGCCCTAGGACAAGGCCTCCTTTCCTTTAAGCTCCGCGACCTCACCCGTGGACTTCAGGAGCTCAACGTTGAGCTCTCTGATTTCCTTATCCGCGGTGATGTATCGGCGACCCACCATATGGGTAAGCTCCGTCGCCCGGAATTGGGCTCGCATGGCCTCATATACGAGCCCTTTCTGTGTGAAGGCCCTGAAAAGGTATGCGTCCTCGCGATCGTAGAGCCCGAAGGCGAGGGAGAATGCCTCACCTCCAATTTTGTCACTCTCCACCCAGGAAGGGGGGAGGGAGGAGCAGACGATCTTATTCTGTTCGGCGTCCCACGCGAGCACCGGCTCGCCAACTGCGTCTGGAAGCTTCACGCCGAGCCCAAAATTCGTATGGCTCGTCATCTTGGGCTTGCCGGCCACCTCTTCTCGCTCGCCACCCTCATTAGCGGGCTCCTGATTCACTGAAGGAGAGAGGGGGGTGTTTGGTTCGGAGAGATCCACGACATCCTTCTCCTTAAGGGCGGGGGGGGGGGGGGCTTCGTGGTCTTTTTCGCCAACGCCTGCGAGGCGGTCCGGCGTGGAGGAAGGGAACATTTCTTTCCCGACGAAGAGCTCGGGAGGTCGCGGAAAGCCTCGACAGCCACGCTCGCGAGCGGGCCAGAGGTGAGGGAGGAGGAAGGCGCGTGCGGAGGGTTGAGCGGAAGATCGCGCTCTCCTGCACAGATGACTAAGAATGTTAGCTAACAGAAGGAAGGGGGAGTGAGGAGATTGGCGAGTGCGAGTCAGACCTTCTCCTTGGGGAACAGGCATCAGCGACTCCACCCGCTGTCGAAGGAAGGCATCCTCAAAATTCCTCCCCTTGAGGTATTGGTACAGACTCGCGTCGTCACCCCCCAGCGAAGCGAGAGTGCGGTAAGCGGCGTCATCTCGCTGGAGGTGAGTGTAGGAGATGTTGCCAAAGGGGACCTTTGTTGGATCGGTAGGCGCCCTTAGAGGGGGGGGGGGGGGGGTGAATAAGGGTTTTAAAAACTTATATTATATTTTGGAATACTTTGAAATAATAAGAGATCAAAATAATGATTTTGAATAAAGATCTAAATTGTTTTATATTGAAGGAGAGGATAATAAACAATTTAGAGAAATTAAGATCAACTCAATTTTATTACTCAAAAAGAGACATGATTATTATTAAAAAATTTGATTAGAAAATTTGATTTCAATGACGCTAGAAATCAAGGCGAAATATGAAAGACTCGTTTTGTTTTCTATACCGACTCGTATCCCCACGAACCGGTTGGCTTTAGCCGATCCTTCCCCGGATACGGCCTCAAGCCGCTCTAGCCAATCCTTCCCCAGATATGGCCTCGAGCACCCCCTAGATATACACCCTAGACCTAGTCGCCAACACGAGGCGAATTTCTGCCCTAAGTCCTACCCAGACCTAGTCGCCAACACGAGGCGAATTCACTAAACGATTACGAGAAAATATGTGAAATAAATAACAATAATATAAAAAATCCCTATATGGATCTCATGGAGAAGTAGACGAAGACCCGCAGAGTATGATCGTAGTCGATGCGGTCTTTCATCACGATGATGACGCGTGTTGAAATCTTCTCCACGGATCTCCTTAAGCCTTCATGAATTTGTGGGAGTATCTCTCTGAACATTCCTCTATATGAAGTGGAACGAAGCTCTGGAATATGGGAGTGGGAAAGGATGATGAAGACGGAGCCAAGGGGTCCTTTTTATAGCCTTGGATCTAGCACCTGCGCTATCGCTACCGTCGGCGCTATCCCAGATTAGGCAATATTCTCCGCGTGAGAATCCTTCATTTTAAGCAAGCCAGCTGCCTTCCTCTATTGCTTTGCGCTACCGCCTGCACTAGTAGATACCGCCTGCGCTAGCTGCTACCGCCTGCGTTAGCTGCTATCGCCTGGCGCTAGCACCTTCCATAACTGTTTCCGAAATTTTCTCAAGTCAGCGCTAGCACTAGCGCTGGTGCTAGCGGGCATGTTGGAATTTTGGCTTCAAATTTTGGCGCAACTTTCTTATGTTATCCTTGAGTCATGTGGACTTGTTTTCCTGCACACTTAAACACACAAGATCAAATACACATAGGATTTATTATTCTCAAACCTAGGAGATGCGGAAGACCATGTTCCAACAAACTCCCCCTTTTGATAATAACAAATCCATTAAGGATAAATCAAAGCATTAATATATATAAGCATGATGAACTACTTGTGTGTGTTTGAGAGTGATGACTTAGGATAATTATCGATTTTAGTATTTAAAATTGCTCCACCTAAATACATGCTCCCCTTGAGTGAATGCTCCCCTAATATGTAAGCTATCATTAATCATGTTAGGTTTCATTTGGATAGCGGATCTTATTTATCATGTTAGTTCTCCCCCTTTTGTTATTAGCAAAAAAGAGGGAAAGGAGGCACCACCGAAAAGTTTTGATAATAAGATAAAGGCATGATCGAGCTTTTAGAGAGAAGGAAATGATAAGGAGTTTTAGAATACTTTTCATTGAAATAGATCAGAGTTTTGAACATAAAAAGAATACAAGGTAAATGTAAAGTTGGGGAAGACTTATAAAAAAAATCAAATATCTTTTGTACGACATGATGATGCATGAAATGAAACAAGATGTTTTTATTTTTTGTAAATCATTTTTCCTTTTTAAAAGTTATCATGAAGTAACCAAGCATGAATGAGATGTATGAAAGAGAGACTACTACAATGTTATTCTAATTCACATAGTCAAAACACACCAATCATTGTAGAAAGCTTGCTAGGTTATCTAGTGCATTTATATAGAAAGAGTATTATAGAATTTTAGCATTAGGATCCAATACTCATGAGAAGAAGTGTTATGGAAGATAATGATGTGCACAAAAGTATATTTTGAAGAGAGTAAACAAATGATTTAATCAAAAATACAAGACATGTGTAAAGTAAAGTGTACAATAAAACACAAATAATTTTACTTCCACACACTTTTAAACACAAAGAAAAATGTACAACTACCAAGGTGCTTTGCACACACAATGCTCATTAAGACTTATCAGGGTGCAAAGTAGTGCTTGGGGGATCACACAATTTTATTCTTCAATATTGATTTTTTGTTGTGATCCGGTGTACTTAAGAATAAGTGGTTTTTATTTTAAAAATGAAAAGTTTGCAAAAGTCACTTTACTAATCTTTCCAAGGCGCTCAACCTCACAACGCTTATTAAGACTTATCAGGAGGTTCAAGTAGTGCTTGGTGGAGTTAACTTTGTCAATTTATTTCATGAATTTTTTGTACAAAGTTCTCCGATTACACTTGCTTTGCAAACCAATTGAATTATGAAAGTACAACCACTTTTCTTAATATTTAAGAGTGCAAGTAAATGTAGTGTAGATAAAATACTTGTGCAAATTTTAATTCATTGTATAATTACAATACACAAGCAAGCATTCTTAGATTAAAAGCACAAGTAAACTTTGACAAAATAAGTGAGTGAATGATTATCATTATCAACCATAAAACATTTACTCATACTTAGAGGCATGATAAGCTTAGTTCTACACAACTTTTACAATACAATTTTATGAACAAATGAGTAGATATATCAAAGCATGATGAAAACAATGTTCAAAGTAGTTTGACAAGATAAATTGGAACATTGTTGAAGTTCTAAAGATAGTTTAAAAACATGCTTGATTATCACAATAAATTCCATATAATTTTTTTTGTAGGTTTTTGCATTTTATATTTTTGTATTTGATTTTTCCATTTAGAAATAGAATTTAAACAAATGACAAAAAACCCAAAAAGACAAAACATATTTTTTTGGTAATTTGGCTTTTGTATTTTTTATTTGATTTTTCAAAAATGAAATAAAAGCAGAAGTGCAAAAATAAATAGTACACATAGATTAATATATTTTTAAGACTTTTTCAAAATTTTAAAAATACAAAAAAACAAATAGGTGCTCTAGCGCCGGCGTTAGCGCTAACACAGGAAACAGTACACGATTTTTGATGATTTAGAAATTTCTAATTGTTGATATTGATTAAGTGTCCTAATAGTAGTTTCATGCAGAAAGTTCAGGTTCTTAGGAGATGTTTTAGAAGGTTATAATTGCAAAATTGCGTTTATGAATGTGTTTTAACTCAGAGACCTAGAATGAAGTGATGATTTTATTTGATTTGATATCAAGATGATTCAAAGGTCTAAACTAGAAATCAATCACAATACACATATAATACACCAACCATGGTATGTAATTATAATATCAATTGTCAGCAATTAATATATCAATTATAATTCACATAATTGTGATAGAAATAATTGTTTTTAGAAGACTTTTGATATGACTTATGATATATGATGTTAGAGAATTTTAGCAAAGGACATCAATAGATCATGGTGGTGCTTGTGAATTCAATATTCATTATGAAGGTAAATTCTTTCAATACATTTTAGTGATTTTCTTTTAATTAAGAATTTTGAATATATATGTGATTTTTGATAGGTGAACAATAGTGAGGGTTTAGATCATGTTTGACATCAAGGAGTGAACACAATATAATTTTTTGTTGTGAACAAAGACAACCATATTGAAAGTTGAGATTTTATTTAGATCTTGAACTTTCTTTTAGATCATGTTATTTCTCTAAACCACTTGTTGGTGAAGGCTAAAAAGCTTAATAGCTTAATAACTGGATTTAATTTGAAATATCTTATAGCAAATTTATAGTTCAATATATATGAATACTATATGATATTTATGGGCAATGATTTTAATAGTAATAGATTGGTCATTTATAAATAAAAAAATACCTGACGTTTGCTTTTGATTTACTTTGATTTGCACACTTTATTTAGGCTTTAGGGGACAAAGTCAAAATTTCAAATATGATATTAGATGGCCATGACATGATGGCTTAAAAAGAAAACAAAAAAGAAAAAAATAGAAAAGACATTAAAGCACATCATGAAGCAGAAATTTGTATATTTCAATTTGAAAATATTCTACTTCATGCATTTGGATGATACTAGTAGATGAGAGATTTGGGTATCCAAAGGGAACCAAGTGTAACGGTTCCTTTTGGTACCCAAATATAGCGTGATAATTTTTGGGGAGACAAAAATGAATGAATTTTTTCAAGTGGAGTTAATGTTTCATTTTTTTATTTTGGGTCTCCATTCATATTTTGATTTAATATTATGCATCAAATTTCCATATTCATTAAACTAATTAGGTTTAAAATAATAATCACTTTTGAAATTATATTTCATAGGAAATTTGTGCACATTAGAATTTAATTTGGGAGATACATAATGTGGGTTAGAATTCATTATGTTTGTGTGATTAAACATTTTACTAGGTGCATGTTTAATATTTTTTAACATACTAGTAGAAGTTTTACATATGTTTGATGATAAACTAGAAATAAGATATTTAAAATTATTTAATCCTTTTTGAAAGAGTGATTTTAAAGATTCTAGTTTATGAGAGAGAATATTATTTTCGTTTATCAATTTTTCGTTATGTTCTTTTGAAATTAAAAGTTCTTTTTCTAAATCCTTGAATTTTTCTTTAATATTATTATAATCAAAATAAGGTGTATAGTTTTCGAATGAAGAGCATGATTGAGATTCAAACACATCCTTTTTGGATTCTTCATTCACATTAGCTTTCAAAGTTTTATTTTCTAAACGTAATCTCTTATTAGCAATTTTTAATTTCTTCATTCTACGTTTAGCAATTTTTTGTATATGGAAATAAGAAAAAGAATTAGACTTTCTTACAGCGTAATCCGAAGAGGCAAGATGTGAACATGACGTTCCTTTCTCGTCTTCTAGGCCTTCCTTCTTTATAGATGAATTTTAATCTTCTCTTGATGAATTGCTCTCTTTGGCTAAGTCAATTTCCATGATTTCCATGGTTTTGCTACAAGAGAGATTTTCATGAATAATGGTGGATGCTTGTATGTCCTCTTCCTGTGTTTGTTCCATACCTGCAAGAGGAAGATCATAAGTTATCTCAAGAAAATTCCACATCTCGTATGTAGTAGGAAAAGTATGAATGAGTTTGGAAATATTTTGATCTAACGCACAAATTAGACTATTCATAGATTTTGCATTTAAAACCATTTCATTTTAATTTAATACGCTAGGTGGCTTTTTAATAGTAATATTCCAAACTTTTTCATCTAAAGCATTAAGAAAATTTTCCATTAATATTTTCCATCCTTTAAAATTTCTTCCTTCAAATAAAGGTGGTGCTAGTGATTTTCCTTCTTCATAAAAATTACCCCCACTAATAGAATCGAGATCATGAGACACCATTATTCCCGGTTGTTAAGCCGATTGGAATAAAACCGCTCTGATACCACTTGTTCGATCAGTAGGTGCCCTTAGAGGGGGTGAATAAGGGTTTTAAAAACTTATATTATATTTTGGAATACTTTAAAATAATAAGAGATCAAAATAATGATTTTGAATAAAGATCTAAATTGTTTTTTAATGAAGGTAGGATAATAAACAATTTAGAGAAATGAAGATCAACTCAATTTTATTACACAAAGAGAGACATGATTATTATTAATAAAATTGATTACAAAATTTGATTTCAATGACGCTAGAAATCAAGGCGAAATATGAAAGACTTTTTGTTTTCTATACCGACTCGTATCCCCACGAATTGGTTGGATTTAGCCAATCCTTCCCCGGATACGGCCTCAAGCCGCTCTAGCTAATCCTTCCCTGGATATGGCCTCGAGCACCCCCTAGATCTACACCCTAGACCTAGTCGCAAACACGAGGCGAATTTCTGCCCTATGTCCTACCCAGACCTAGTCGCCAACACGAGGCGAGTTCACTAAACGATTACAAGTAAATATGTGAAATAAATAACAATAATATAAAAACTCCCTATATGGATTTCATGGAGAAGTAGACGAAGACCCGCAGAGTATGATCGTAGTCGATGCGGTCTTTCATCACGATGATGACGCATGTTGAAATCTTCTCCACGGATCTCCTTAAGCCTTCATGGATTTGTGGGAGTATCTCTCTGAACCTTCCTCTATATGAAGTGGCACGAAGCTCTGGAATTTGGGAGTGGGAAAGGATGATGAAGACGGAGCAAAGGGGTCCTTTTTATAGCCTTGGAGCTAGCGCCTGCGCTATCGCTACCGTCGGCGCTATCCCAGATTTGGCAATATTCTCCGAGTGAGAATCCTTCATTTTAAGCAAGCCAGCCTCCTTCCTCTATTGCTTTGTGCTACCCGCCTGCGCTAGTAGATACCGCCTGCGATAGCTGCTATCGCCTGGCGCTAGCACCTTCCATAACTGTTTCCAAAATTTTCTCAAGTCAGCGCTAGCGCCTGCGCTAGCGCTAGCGCTGGTGCTAGCGAGCATGTTGGAATTTTGGCGCAACTTTCTTATGTTATCCTTGAGTCATGTGGACTTGTTTTCCTGCATACTTAAACACACAAGATCAAATACACATAGGATTTGTTATTCTCAAACCTAGGATATGCGGAAGAGCATGTTCCAACACCCTTCACCAGGACGTAATTCTGCGTCCAATAGTGGGACTTATTGATAGTCTCGCAAAGGGTGACGTGTTGGCTCGCAAAGTGAGTCGTCTCATCCCTGTAGGCACGGAAGAAAAACACCTTGCCGAAGACGAGAAGACTAAACTCAATCCTCTTGGCTCGCAAGTAGCTGGCAAACGCGACCACGACGACGATCGCATTCAGCTTCAATTGGTTGAGTAGTACACCAAAGTACTTGAGTACCTAGAAGAATCCTTAAGGGTTAGAACGCCGCTCGCTAGGCGAGCCAGGAGGAAATACTAAAAATGTTCTTCGCTAGGCGAGCTAGAAAGATATACCTGGCGCACTTCGGGCCATATCGGGTGTCGCAACTCATTCTCAAAGTGAGCAATGGGGATGGCGAGCTCGTCGGCAGGGGGATCATTGATGGTATCCCTTTCGGTAGGGCAGCGGGCTACGAACCCAGGGTGCAAGTACTTGTCCACGGTGGCTAAGTACTCCTCTTTCGTGAGGTTGGCACAGAAGAAGGGGCCCTCGCGAAAGGCTACAGCGCATGGCCCGCCCTTCTATCTCCGCATCTGCGACCATGGCATCGAATGGCTGCGAGTCAGAGAATTCGCGATCGCAAGCTTGGGGGTTTGTGAGAGAGTCATAAGAAAAGAAACACGGAAGAAGAATAGTAAATGCGGTGGTTAGAAAGTAAAGAGACCGGCTATTTATAGAAATGAGAAGGGCGGGAAGAAGTCGAAGCGCCTGTGTCTGCGGATAGCGGATCCGCGCGGAATTTTTCTGCCTCCAGGGATCCTATCCATTCCCAGCGAGTTAACGTCTCGCCAATGTCTCTCCCGTTAGTCATCGTCGAGCTAGCACTGAATAATGAAATAAAGCGAAGCGCGAGAGCAGGTCGCGACTGCTAGTGATAAAAGTATAATAAGCGACAGAAGTAATCAATGAGTGAGCGAGCCAGGCATAGCGAAAGAAAAGATAATAAAAACGGAAAGTACGGGCTCGCAGGCGAGTTAAAAATATCATTATTATAGACTATTGAATTGTTTGCGACCCCTCCCTATGAAGGGGAGGGGAAGTAAAAATAAAATGCAAACTGCGAAGAAAGAGCTTTTAATAGCGCAACCACTTCCAGCGGCTGCGACCCCGCACACCAAAGCGGGGAGGGATTCGTGGGTAGTGATACTCGCGAAGCGATTGGCCCGCTTGGGTCGTCAGCCGCGCGTAATCTTCAATCCGAGCAATGTACACCCTGGGGGAGGTCACCTCGCCATGATCGATCGGTCGTACCTCGGCGAGGATGCGCACATTTGCATCCTCCATCGCAGCAAATCTTTCCTCATACGCGAGACGATCCTGCCGATTTTGTTCGTGTAAATCCCGCAGCAGGGAGGTATGCTTCTGGAATATCTCGGTGACCTGCCTCTTCATTTGTTCTGGATTATCCGGGCCCCCAGAAAATCCGCGACTTGACTCGGCGAGGGGGGTGGAGACATCTCCAACGCTCCAGGCTCCGACTCGGTGAGCGGGGTCAGGGGTTCACCAGCGAGGTAGAAATCAGTGAGAGAGAGAAGAAAATGGCATTCAACAAGGATGATCTAACCTGGTGAGAGAATTTGGGTACTGGGCCGCTGACGATATGTGCCTGGCTGGCCCTTGAACGCTTCGGCGAAGGCGGGGGTAACGGCTTTCCCCAGACCGGGGGGAGCGTGGTTTTGGAGGCGATTCTGGACTCGCCCAGTAGTGTCCCTCCAAGGCTCCTTTGTCCTATAATGCCGAATCCAGGAGTGATGATAGTCTGATTCGGCGGGGCCGGCGGGTCCGTGAGAGGAGGAACTCGCTCCTCCAGGTTTGCTAGATGGGACACTGCATAAGGAATAAGGGTGATTTAGTGAGTAAAGAAGTATGAAGGAAGGCAAGGCAAACCACTCACCTCGTCGCAAAGGCGAGTCCCGCAGGTCGATGACCCTCGCATCTGCGAGAAGAGTACCAACCCCTCCGGTGAGAGAAATGTGGGTCTCCGTGATTGTTTTCCCCAGGGTATTCTCTCCCGGGGAAGCGTTCTGCGAGTGAAGAAGCAATGACGAAAGAAAAAGACATTAAATCAGCGAACTTGACAGTAGTACCTACGAGGCGAGCCCATCATGGGAGGAGGGAGACGAAAAAGAGGACCCATCCTCGCCAGGAGAGCGCCGAACGACCTTCGCCATTTTGATATAGGGCGGAGGCCGGGTACGCTGCGGAGAAGACCAAGAGGCGATAGCGGCGGCCTTCCCTTTCTGGGCCGCTGCGAGGCCTTCAGGCGAGCCAATATTTCGTCTTTCTTAGACATCGCGTTGGGGCTCGCGGCGAATAAGAAAAGGGAGAGAAGGATAAAAAAGTTTGAACGTCGGCCGGGAAGGGGGGTATTAATAGTGGTGGGCATGGGCCCCACCAAAAGATTCTCGCCATGTCGTCGAAAGGATTGCGAATATCCGAGGTTGGATGATTCTTCGCGAGCCCGGGGAGCCTCGCAAAGAGAGGGGATTGTGTGCAACCCCGATATTCGCCAGGAGGTAGTCAAAGATGCCAGAATTCAGTTAGCCGGAACCTCGAATTTAGCACGTAGGAAGGCGAGCGAGCCGAGCACTCCCCATAGGCCCGCAAGGAAGCGGGCGAGCCAAAGCAGGCGAGTCGGGTTATTGCGGTCCGCTCATAGGAGGGAGGGCAAGCCAGATCTTCGCGATCGGCGAACTCGCCGTTCAGTTCGACGTTCGGCGTTCTAGCCAAACTCCACAGATTTGATCTTTAGTTCGACGAGCTCCCGTTGAGATCGACGAACTTCAATTTGAGTTCGACGAAGGACGTTCGGCGTTCGACGAGCGTCATGCTCCCGTTCAATGAAATTACCTTCTGGCCCTATGAGCTCGCTCGTCCAGTAAGTTCATCCAAACTTCCCAAGGCCGAGGGGAGCTCGTGGTAAACGCGTGTAAGATCAGACATAGCTCGTAGGAATGCACGCAGACCAGGCATAGATTTGAGAGGTCACGCGAGACATGCATAGATTTGAGGAGTCAACAGGCAGGCGAGCTAGAAGCTCAAAGGTCACTCTCAAGAAGGTGGGTGAGTCGGGTGCCCGTCGACTGCTCGCGAGGAAGGTGGGCGAGCCAGATCCTCACGGCGCGATTACAAGTGGTCTTTTGTAGAAGTTAGTCTCTTTTCAAGTTTCCGGGATTGACGAACTTTAATCTGAGCTCGACGAAAGCCATTCTTAGTTTGACAAATGACACGCTTCAGCCCTGGCAAAATCATCTCAGTGGCTGGGCTAGGAGGGCCGGCCGTCTCAGCAGCTATTTCTGCCCCATCCCAGCGGACCCGCTGAGACAAGCAATTGTCTCAGCGGGCTCAAGCACCTTCTTAGCGGCTCCCAACCCTATCTCAGCGGGGGAGCTCGCAGAAGGAAGTGCGAGACCCGACCTCGGCGGATGTCATCAGAAGAAGGGCGAGTGGGCCTTCGCAGAGCGCTCGCCTAAGGTGGGGTTCGCGAGCCACATTTGTGAGGAGACTCGCAGGAGCTCTCGTGAGTAACCCTCTCACGGGCCACTCGCCCATAAGTTAGGGAGGCGAAATTATCTCTCTACCCCCAATGGTCTGCCGTTAGCCCGTTCAAACAATGGAGTTTGGTTGTTAGCAGACCAAATTGGGGTGCATTTAGTAAAACCAAAAGGCGGAATTCCGCTATTGACAGACCATGAGCAAAAAACTATAAATAGACCTTGAAGGGCATCTTGGGAAAGGATTCGGATATCAGTTCTCTGAGCTTTTCCTTCCTTTTGTTACCTTGGTTTAGCTCTCTAGATCTCCAAGGTGCCCAAGTCTCAGCTTTGGCTTGGGAGGGGAAGCGCTCAACGATCTTCTGGGTTTGCAGTGGCACTTCCTCGCTGTGACCAAGCTCTTAGTCTGTTTCCGAGTCCCCAGTCTGCTCCTTCCGAGGGACTAGTAAGGGCTAGCTGCCCCTCAACTTGTTGCGGGCCCGAACTTCACAAGAGACCGAGAAATCAGTTTCAACACCCAACTAGGGGATGCTATATATATATATATATATATATATATTCTTCCTACTTGGGTTTATTTTGGGGGCTGCCTCTTACCCTTGTTATTTTGGGGTTGTTTGCTTATGTTGGGGCTGCCTCTTATGCTTTTTATTTGGGCGGCTGCTTCCTGTGCTTTTTGTTTGGGGGGCTGCTTCCTGTGCTTTTTGTTTGGGGGGCTGCTTCTTTCCTTGTTATTGGGAGGCTGCCTTTTATAACGTTCTGTTTGGGGCCGCTTTATATACATATGGTCCTATTAGATGTATTCATATATTTCCTTTCTGAAATTTTAATTTGGGGGTTACCGTATAAAAATCCTAGTTTCGATACTTCGTTCAATTATTGTCATTCGACTGGTGGGCCGCCTCCGGGTTGTAAGCCTTGATAATTCGAGTTGCGTTGTCGACCCTTACCTCGAGTTTATTCTTACTTCATGACCTTCAATCAACCTGGTTATACGACCCTAGGTAAGAGAATACAGTTGTCATGTTCGGCAATCATATTTAAATGTTGGTTAAATTATAAAGTCACTCATAGTCTCGCACTAGTAGTCTAGCGGTTGAGGTCACTTATTTTCTCTTTTCCCCTCCCTGGGCTTGTATGTTTCTTCAGAACTCTAAATCATCTTTATATATATATATATAAATATATATATATCTTTTGATTATTCCTCCCCCTTTTTCTGCAAGCGAAGTTCTGTTTTTTGCCTTCTTTGTTGTTCTGATAGATTCTCTCGGAAAGGTCATTTTCTATGTATTCTCGGAAAGCAAGTTCCTTCTTGCGCTTGTTGATTCCTGTTTATTCCATAGACTGGCTTAGAAGTTCTCTCGGTGTAGCTCCTGAATTTTCTAGCCTTTTGGTCCAGAATTTATTAAAACATCTGCCATAAAATTTTTAGTTTTTCTGTCCAGAATTTCTGTCCAGAACTCCCTGGTTTTCTGTGTAATCTGCCTTTTATTTCCAAGTTTTTTTAAAACCCCTCCAGACTCAGCCTTCCATGTAACTTTTTGTATTAACTTTCTCAGTGAAGGGTAATGCTTCCGCCTCACTGTCCTAGCAATCTGATTGAATGAAAAGATTTCTTTTTAGTGGTTGTGGGCTGCAAATAGCTGTTCTTCTCCTTAATGACCTTGTTTCCCGAAGCTTAGTTATGCTAGGATCTCTTGTTGGTTGTGTCCTTCAAGTAGTATTAGTAGTCCCCTTGGCTTGATTTTGCTGGGTGATTGAAAGTTCTTCATTTCAGTCCTTTCTTCTTCCCTGTCCGCCTAACCTGTTGATTTCAGGTTAGTGCTGTTGTGTTTCCCTTTTGGGGTCTTATTGGTGTTCTGGGTTCTTGTTTCCTGCTATCATCCCCTTGGAATCTAGATAGCTTCTATACCTGTTTAGTTATGCTACTCGGTAGTCTGATAAGACTTACCTAGGTTTAGAAAAGTTTGCTCGCCCTAAGATAGTGCAATTACTTCTTCTTTTATGAAGTTTCCCGTCGACTTTGATATAAGTCTTTCTCGTCGACTTTGATATAAGTCTTTCTCGTCGATTTCTTCGCTTATTCTGAATTGTTTCCTCATATATTTATATTTTCTTTTGCCGGGTGTTCCCGGGTATCTTAAGCGATGTTATCCAGCATTTTAAGTCTCTTTGGTGGAGACTTTTGATGAAGCTATGCTTTATTCCTTGAGTTGTCCTGTATTTGGTTAGTGATCGCTTATGGTGTCTAGTCGTGCCTTATTCATCGTGCAGTTACGAGAAGTTCGTTGGGAGTCAAGTTTGGACTCACCAAGTGTTTTCAAATGAACCGTTGAGTATTGTTCTGGTGTTGGGCCTCCGTGTTAAGTATATCTTCGTCTTTTTCCGACACCAAGCATTGCATGGTGTCGGCTTTCTGAAATCTTCGACCTTGTTGTAAGCCAAATTTTGATATATATTGATTAATTGCTAAACCTGGTGCTTACTGATTCTCTCGTCTTGAGTTATGATTACAACTATCTGAAATCCTATTTTCCTGCATGGCACTCCCCTGTTTGCTATGTGAACTTATGAGGTAAGTATGCTATGTTGTCTAATGCTCTGAGTGTTTTCTAGAGATCTGTAGTGTGTTTTATTTATATACTTATATATATGCATACTTATATACACACATACTTATATATATGTTTATGCACCACTACTTCAGGTGCTATGTGTGAGTCTATTGAGCGTGTAAGCTAAACGTCACCGCCATAGTGCCTCTTTTGGGCTGTTGGTTTGAGTGGATTGGAGTCACCGCCACAGCACTCCTGTTTGGTTTTTGGGCTGCGGGCATTTATGGAAGATATCACCATCGCAGTGCCTTCTTTTGGGGGACGCTCTTCCCTCGAGCTGATCAGTCTCAAATGCTAGTATCTAATATACTTATATTGTATTATGATATTATATGTATAACCACCACCTCTGAGTTGTAGGGGTGGACAAGTGGTTGGCTTTGATTCTTTTGACTATTACCTTCTGGTGCAGGCTTTTCCTCTTACCGAGTGCACTCGTTTGAGATGGCTCGGGTTGTTGTAAGATTATTGATGCTTATCTGAGTTGTTCCCCTTTTTGAAATCTTTATTTCTAATTGTTGCTAACCTTGGGTTTTCTTGTATTTTCTTGCAGAGGCAATCTTTTCTTTTGAATGTCTCAGGCTAGGAGCCGTAGCTGTACAGTTATTAGAGTTGGTGTCCTCTGGAGCTGCAGTTAGTTGTAGTGGTTCATTCTCCCCTCCCGCTTGTGAGGTAGTTGTTCCTTTTATTTCAGATTTGGTCTTGTACTTTGTTTTTCTATGGGCTCGTGGCAGTTGTTGACGCCCATAACTTTAGTTTCCTAGTGCTAGATTACTTGCTAGCTGTTTTGCTGTTACTTTTGGGTTGTTTACCTACATGCTCTCTGGGAAGCTTTATGCTAGGATGCATTAGTTACTTTATTGGTATAAAAATGTTATTCTTGCACATCATGATTTTTAGTAAATGTCACATACTTTGAAGATCGTAGAAAATCCTTTCTTACTATACTAAACATAAAAATATGCATATCATTTCAGGGATGTTGACCTTCATGCTCATGTAGGCTAAAATGAACCTATTTACCGCTGCGTGTGTATAGTTTCCTACTTGTGGACTAGATGATCCACCGGACTGAGGGACACGGTCCTAAGATAAAATGTAAAATTCTCTTTTTAATCCAAGCATTTGTCTTTTATGAATTTATCGTAAGGAGTGTTTGCCTGAGCGTCTGTAGTCGTCCCCTGCATGATGTGACATCAAGACGCGTATTTTTCCCCTTGCTTTGATAATACGTATTAAATTCGTGGGAAAATGCGGGTTGTGACAGCTATTACTGTACAAGGTCCCATTACGTGTTTCACTTGTGGAATGGTGGAACACAAAGCCCGAGCGTGTCGACGTGGTCCCTTGAGGGCAAAAAACTGAGCAGTGGAGTATGCTCATGCGGCGGGTCCATCTTATGCTGAGAAAGGCAAAGCTGCGGAGTCTTCGGCTTCACAGCAACCTCCAACCCAGCCGAGAGACTACTCCCCGGGCCAACAAGAAGCCATCAAGCAGAATGATGTCATCACAGGTATGAATATAATTTAGCTTATACAACTTGACGCGATTTATAATTCGTGTGCGACTATACATTTGTTGTTATGCAATTAGGCTTCGTCCTAATTTTCAACCATCCGGTGAGGGCTCTTTTCGATACTGGAGCATAACACTCCTTCTTGTCAATGGAATTTGTGGTGCGAATTAGAGTACAGTCTACTCTGGTGATGGATAGATTGGAGGTAGTGCTGCCCAACGGATCTCGTATGAGCATGGATAAGTTGAGTCATGTAAAGGTGTGAATAGGGAATCAAGATTTCTACTTGGAAGTGTTATTACTACCCTAGCTGAGTTTGACGTAATATTTGGCATGGACTGGCTCTCGAAGCAGCGAGAATGCATATATTGGAATCGGAAGGAGATTACTCTGGGAAAGAACACCGGTGATGAGACCTTGTTTGCTGGAATGTGAGGAGCGAGCAAGATGCTGATGTCTGCTCTCCAGGTGGTTAAGGCGGTGAGAAAAGGTGCAGAGTTGTTCTTCACGTTGTTGGAGGCTTTGAAGCCTAAGCCTAGTATAAGTGATGTCCCGGTAGTGGCGGAGTACGTTGGCGTGTTTCCTAACGAACTCCCTGGGCCCCCCTCAGCGAGAGATTGATTTCTGTATCGAGTTGGTGCTAGGTGTCAAGCTTGTGTCAGGATCACAACACTGTATAGAGCCAAAAGGATTGGCAGAGTTAAAAGTTCAATTACAGTAGCTGCTCGAGAAAGTCTATGTATGTCCATGTTCATCCCCTTGGATTACACCAGTCCTCTTCGTGAAAAAGGACAGGAGCTTGCCTCTATGCATCGATTATAGAGAATTGAATAAGTTGACAGAGAAAAACTGTTATTCAATTCCAAGAATCGATGACTTGTTCGACCAGCTGGTTGGGTCGACGGTGTATTCCAACCTAGACTTGAGGTCTGACTATTCCAAAGACAGCGTTCAGTGCCTGCTTTGTGCACTACGAGTTCACGGTCATGTCGTTCGGTCTTTCCAACGTGCCGTCGGTATTTATGAACTTGATGAATAGAATGTTTCGAGATTATTTGGACCGATTTGTGATCGTCTTCATCGAGAATGTCTTTGTATACTCTCAGTCCGAAGAGGAGCATGCAGAGCATCTGCATACAGTTTTGAGCACTTTTAGGAGGAGTAAGCTATATGCCAAGTTCTCAAAATGTGAGTTTTGGCTATCATCAGTATCATTTCTTGGTCATGTCGTTATTGGTGCAGGAATCACGGTCAATCCGTCGAAGATGGTGGCTATCCGAGAGTGGCCTGTGTTGAAAAATGTAGCAGAAGTCTGAAGTTTTTTAGGACTTGCCGGCTACTGCAAGCCCTTCATGGAGAACTTCTCGAGGAGTGACTTCCTCTCACTAAATTGACTAGGAAAGATCAAAATTTGGTTTGTCGCCCGAGTGCGCGCGAGCTTTTGAGGAGCTAAAGAGTCGTTTGATCACAACGCCCATTCTATGCTCGCTATGTGGAACAGAAGGTTATGAAATATATAGAGATGCCTCAGGGAGTGGTTTGGGTTGCGTTCTAGTGAAATTCGGAAAGGTAATTTCCCATGGCTGCCGACAATTAAAGGTACATGAGAGGAATTACCCTGTCCATGTCTTGGAGTTAGCTGTCGTGGTATTCTCTCTTAAGTTATGGAGGCATTACTAATATGGCGTAAAGATTGACATCTTTACGGACCACAAAAGCCTCAAGTACCTGTTGGATCAAAAGGAGTTGAATATGCGACAAAGGAGATGGATGGAGTTCCTTGGGGACTACACCTTTGACATATGATAAGTAGTATTTTTATAACTTTTTAATAGAAAGTTTTGTAAATATTTAATATGAATTTTCCTTTTTATGTCAATTTTAGGTTATAAGTATTTCTTTTTGTAATTTTGATTCTAACTTAGCTTATATTCAATATTTGCAGAATTTTGGGACAAATCGGGAAAAATAGCATGTCACGCCCTCGGTCACGCCCGTGACCAAGGGCGTGTAACCTGAAGATCCGTCCAGAATCGATGCCACGCTGTTTGAACCCGTGACCGGGGGCGTGTAATCTTAGAATCTTCCACGTAGAGCCGTCGTCGAGACGTGGAGCTGCAGTCGAGAAGTCAACTTGAGTCATGACCGTGACTTGCCCGCGTGATCTCTGCTTCGCCGCTGCGCCAAATTCCAGCCCACGCCACATTTAATGCAGCCGTCCAAAGTCATGGTCGTGACACGACATGTGACGCCCGTGACATGTCACTTTTCGCCGCGCCGTCTGATGCGCGAATCCTGTACACCGCTATAGGCGGTAGCGAGACTGCGATCCGAACGGCAGTGAACCGGTCGTTGTCAAGTAATAATATGAGGAAGTAAATCCCCAAGTATCGAATCTCTCAAGGAACACAGTAAGGTGGAGTTAACGTTCGAAGGACTTGAGATCGAAGTCCTTTGGGTCGGATGAATTGCGGACACGGGGGTTGATTTGGTTTGTGGAAAATAAAGAGAAAATGCTACAACTACTCCTATGCAATGCCGCTATGCAATGCTTCGCTTGGCGGGATGGAGACTAGGCAGGCCTTGAGCGCGCTGCGTCGAAAGGGCGGATGGACGAGTAGGCAAGCGGAATCGAACTGTGCAGGCCTTAAGCGCACTGCTTCGTTAGGCGGTATGGTATACGGGCCGCGATGCCACGCTTCGGTAGGCGGATGGACGAGTAGGCTAGCGGAGTGAGGGTCGCAAGCACCTCTTCGACAAGCACGCCACTAGCAATTGCTAGTGCGGCACACGAATGCGGTGGTGAAGTGGAGAATGGATGGTGGTGCTCCTCATAAACACATAGACCACAAAAGCATTTCACACAAACATGAAATCTATATAAATAGAAGCAAGTCTAAGTGCAACTTCATCAAAATATATAGATCTAGCTATTACAACAATCAATAAGAGAAGAATAAGGCAAGAAATCGACCGAATCCGAAGGCTCGTTGTAGATTCACGGTTGGAATCGCCGGGTTGTCAATCCGCGTCCAAGCTCGGTCCGCAACTACGTCCGGGGTAGAGAGAGCTGTCACGACTCTCCAATGGACCCGTCTTCTTCGTGTCACGATCCGGTAGAGGTTGCAAACTTCCTCTTGCTTGATGGTAATGGCGGCTAGGTCTTCCTTTGGAGCTCTTGGATGAAGGAGGAGGCCGAGAGGAAACTCCGGCTCAAGATCGGCGTGAAGAACAAGCCCGGAGCATCTCCCGATGGTGGGCGGCGATGGAGGGGCGAAATCGAGCGGAACGGAGCAGGAAACGGCGCTGAAAAGTTCGGGATCTGCCCTAAAATCGCGAGCAGGTCATTTTATAGGCGCTGGAATAAACAGTGCGCACGGTCAGTGGCGCACGACCAGTGGTTGTGCGCACTAGAATCCTGTGATCGTGCGCTCTGCCTGGACGGAACCTGTAAAGACAGAAATTATAAAATAACATGTTCGCACGACCAGTGGCGCACGACCGGTGGTCGTGCGCACTGGAGTTGATGGTCGTGCGCACTACAGCAAACAGAACTCGGAAATTAAATGGTAAGTGCGCACGAGCAGTGGCGCACGACCGGTGGTCGTGCGCACTAACGTAGATGGTCGTGCGCACTGCACCAAACAGAACTCATAAAAAGGGTTAAGTGCACACGATCAGTGGCGCACGACCAGTGGTCGTGCGCCATAGAACCGGTGATCGTGCGCAATGTTCCTGTGCAGAATTGCACCGGGAACACCTGCACGACTCCCATTCCAGCACAACCACCAATCTAGCCACTGAAGGTGGCACTTAACAATACATGAAAGCTAATGATGAAGATAAACAAGAAATAACACCAAAACGAGCCTAGAAGTGCACATAGCAAGTGATAACAAATATAAGCTAAAACAAGGCTAAAGTGCAGTGGAATGACTAGAAAAACGGCCCAAATGAGTCCATAAAAGTGTATATGATCAGGACTCATCACACCCCCAGACTTACCTGTTTGCGCGTCCCGAGCAAACAAATTCTAAGCAAACAGGGAAAGAAAAGTAGATGGCTTAAAACTACAATATAGAGTACCATGCGAAGTCGCATGCTCACGTGCATAAGAAGAATAGTAGAGAAGATTTCTGATTATAAAAATAGTCTATATATTTCTAAAAGAGTAAAAGCATATTACAACTACTCAAAATGGTGAAGAGCGGTGAATCGTTCGGTCATGCATACGGAGAAAGTAAACTAAATGCTGAGATGAGCATTGCTCAAGATTGGGAGGCGGAAAAAACTCCACTGAAATCCATTAGTGTCGGTGACCATAAGCTTGCCCGGTCACATTCTCTCCACGGCACTGGTTTGACTCAAATGCGTGAATCAATAGGACTTTAGGTTTTAATTGAGGCTTGGGTTAAGGTGAGGAAAAACAAAGATAAAAACGACGGCTCAAGCACTAAACCCAAATGAGCTTATGCAGAAATTATTCTCGTTCACCACACAAACACGCGGGTACACAACACCCCCAGACTTGGACTTAACAGCATGGGTGCGTGCACCGCCTACTCCCAAACATAAATCTATACATAAAGATTTTCAATTAAACACTCCTTCTCTTTCCTTTCTTTTTAACTTCTTTTCTTTTTCTCATTTTTTTTTCTTTTCTTATCATTTTCAGCAAATAAACAAAAGGACACATCCACATCTTCACAAACATATTACCACATCAACAACCCAACTCATGAAAATAATAAACAGCTAAAGCTCAGATTTGGGTGTGCGACTAGGATTGGCTTTTGGGCTTTGGTGAAATAAAAGTGGGGCTGAATCAAAGAACGGGTAGGCACAACTGGGCTAGCGAGGATATAGCGGTAGGGATAGGCACAAAGGCTCAACCGGGCCAAAATGATGGCCTATATCACATTCACACAATTGACTAACCGTATACCCATGCTTCAAGAATCGCTTGGGGCAAGTTCTAACCACCGAGAAAGATTCTCCTTTCTCCCGACTTAAGCAATACGAATCTAACGATCGTTTACACACATCCCTATGCTACCGTTTGATTCCACCGAATTCACCATTTGAGTAGAGTAAACAACATTTACACAAATAGAGAAAAATATAAAACCATAGTATAAAGAGGAATCTAATCTACACGAATTTCTATGCAACCGAGCACTCGACTAGGAGCACTACTAGAGTCAACATTTTACTCTGCTACATAGTCCTAAGCCATCACCTAGACTTTCCCAAATAAGCAGAAGAATTAAATTCGCTACAGAGCTTGCATACAGATGAGTATGCGCTCAAGTGGGTGTTGTGGTGTGCAATGAAAATGAACAAATAATAAAACTGAAACTAAAATACTTCTGGCATGCTATGCATGAGTGCACGTGATTGGGTGCAAAAACTGCTCTCCCCCAGACTTAAACTAAACAATCCACAGAATATATGACATGATAATCAGAAAAAGCTAGGGAAAGAGAGTACCCAGTGCTCAGAAATGAGCACACCAGAAGATTGGCGTTTAAACCACGACTAAGCTGCAGCATCCGCCATCCAGAAGAAGTACCTGCAGGGGTCAGCTCCGCAAAACAAAAGAAACAGAAAAAGATAAACTACAATACTACAGCTAACTAAACAGGATTGAATAAAATAAAATGCATGAAAAGTAAGATAACTACTGGGGTTATTGTCATCCCAGCACGACTTATTCAGATTTTGTACAGTTCTAGCTTATAGGCCTATGAAAAGAAAAGTGCACAGGTAACTGTTCTAATATGCGCATCGGTAACGGGTACCGATACGGAGACAGAACAGTCACCCCTCTACCTAAATATAGATACCTGCTCCTCACAGGTAGAGGGTAGAGAATGTAAGAAAAGGAGGAGGCCTGGTCCTCACTCATCTCACAAAACACATCCTTGCCTAGCAAGGTATCGTCAACAGGGAGGCAGCAGGAGGAAAAGGCAATGAGTGGAGCTTCCTCTATGGAGGAGGGGTCAACCTCCTCACATGTGAGGATACACTCATCATTGACTTGAGCATCATGCTCCAATTCCTCCTGATGTACCTGTGAAGACTCAACCTGCACAGGCTCAGATGAAGAAGGGGGGTCAGGAAATAAAAGAGAAGAATGACATAAATAATCAAAAATCGGGGGAGTAGTCCCGGTCTCACTCCCAGCAAGATCCAAGGGTAGATCACTATCATCATCGTAAATATCATAGCAAGGGGGACTTGAGAACTCAGGAGCCTCAGTGGTGATTTGGACCTCCTCGTCCCATGAAGAAGTGCAAACCTCCTCATCAGAGAGAGTATCCTCCTCATCCCACCGAGGTGCATCATCGTGTTCAAAGTATTCATTCTCCCCCTCAGGGAAAATGACATCCTCATCCCACTTTGGAGCACCCTCCGAGTCAGAAGCATCACCCAGCTCCTTTACTTCGATAGGATCATAAAGAATATGTGTAGAAAAATCTTGCAAAGAAACTGGAGGGACAAAAAGACTCGGTTCCTCCGCAAAAAGATCTGCTAAAGCCTCCCCGATGGAAAGAATACTTTCCTCATCATACTCAGGTGCATCAAGGAGCTCCCATTCCTCTCCTTGTTGGCCAACAGATGAGTGATCATCATCACTGGGAGTGAAGCCATAAACAGGGAGTGAGGAGTCCGTGCACGAGACAAGCTCAGGGGTAGAGGGCACAATTGCCTCCATGGGTAAAGAATGAGCGATAGGGAAAATGTTGTCCTGAGTGGAGGAGTGGCGGTCAGGCTTGAAAAGACTAGGACAGTCCTTCAATTCATGACCCTCTCCTCGACACAACAAGCAAACAATGTTCCTACACTGCCTAGCATTCAACTCATTCATTTGGTCTATATAATAAACCATCTTATCATTAAAGCTAGGTGAAATATCCCATGATGACATATTTGACAATTAAAGCAGATATAACGAGACTGAAATTCTTTGCAAGAAAATTTTACACAAGCTAATAAAACTTCTTGGATTAGACTTGCCTAAAACTTTAAAATAAGAGGGAAAGAAATAAAAACAAGCAGTTAAAAAGTAAAAAGCAAACAAAAAAATAAAAAGGCGGCTATACACACTGGAAGAACTACTATCTCTCGGCTCTCCCTCTCAAGAAAACTCACACGACTGTGTTCCCCGGCAACGGCGCCAAAAACTTGATGCGCGAATCCTGTACACCGCTATAGGCGGTAGCGAGACTGCGATCCGAACGGCAGTGAACCGGTCGTTGTCAAGTAATAATATGAGGAAGTAAATCCCCAAGTATCGAATCTCTCAAGGAACACAGTAAGGTGGAGTTAACGTTCGAAGGACTTGAGATCGAAGTCCTTTGGGTCGGATGAATTGCGGACACGGGGGTTGATTTGGTTTGTGGAAAATAAAGAGAAAATGCTACAAATACTCCTATGCAATGCCGCTATGCAATGCTTCGCTTGGCGGGATGGAGACTAGGCAGGCCTTGAGCGCGCTGCGTCGAAAGGGCGGATGGACGAGTAGGCAAGCGGAATCGAACTGTGCAGGCCTTAAGCGCACTGCTTCGTTAGGCGGTATGGTATACGGGCCGCGATGCCACGCTTCGGTAGGCGGATGGACGAGTAGGCTAGCGGAGTGAGGGTCGCAAGCACCTCTTCGACAAGCACGCCACTAGCAATTGCTAGTGCGGCACACGAATGCGGTGGTGAAGTGGAGAATGGATGGTGGTGCTCCTCATAAACACATAGACCACAAAAGCATTTCACACAAACATGAAATCTATATAAATAGAAGCAAGTCTAAGTGCAACTTCATCAAAATATATAGATCTAGCTATTACAACAATCAATAAGAGAAGAATAAGGCAAGAAATCGACCGAATCCGAAGGCTCGTTGTAGATTCACAGTTGGAATCGCCGGGTTGTCAATCCGCGTCCAAGCTCGGTCCGCAACTACGTCCGGGGTAGAGAGAGCTGTCACGACTCTCCAATGGACCCGTCTTCTTCGTGTCACGATCCGGTAGAGGTTGCAAACTTCCTCTTGCTTGATGGTAATGGCGGCTAGGTCTTCCTTTGGAGCTCTTGGATGAAGGAGGAGGCCGAGAGGAAACTCCGGCTCAAGATCGGCGTGAAGAACAAGCCCGGAGCATCTCCCGATGGTGGGCGGCGATGGAGGGGCGAAATCGAGCGGAACGGAGCAGGAAACGGCGCTGAAAAGTTCGGGATCTGCCCTAAAATCGCGAGCAGGTCATTTTATAGGCGCTGGAATAAACAGTGCGCACGGTCAGTGGCGCACGACCAGTGGTCGTGCGCACTAGAATCCTGTGATCGTGCGCTCTGCCTGGACGGAACCTGTAAAGACAGAAATTATAAAATAACATGTTCGCACGACCAGTGGCGCACGACCGGTGGTCGTGCGCACTGGAGTTGATGGTCGTGCGCACTACAGCAAACAGAACTCGGAAATTAAATGGTAAGTGCGCACGAGCAGTGGCGCACGACCGGTGGTCGTGCGCACTAACGTAGATGGTCGTGCGCACTGCACCAAACAGAACTCATAAAAAGGGTTAAGTGCACACGATCAGTGGCGCACGACCAGTGGTCGTGCGCCATAGAACCGGTGATCGTGCGCAATGTTCCTGTGCAGAATTGCACCGGGAACACCTGCACGACTCCCATTCCAGCACAACCACCAATCTAGCCACTGAAGGTGGCACTTAACAATACATGAAAGCTAATGATGAAGATAAACAAGAAATAACACCAAAACGGGCCTAGAAGTGCACATAGCAAGTGATAACAAATATAAGCTAAAACAAGGCTAAAGTGCAGTGGAATGACTAGAAAAACGGCCCAAATGAGTCCATAAAAGTGTATATGATCAGGACTCATCACCGTCCAGAAAGCCCACGCCGCTGTCGGATCCGATGTGAATAGTACAGTCACGCCCTTGGTCACGCCCGTGACCGAGGGCGTGTAATCTGAAATTTTTTCCTATAAATTCAGAGGTTCTCCTTGAGTCCAGGGTTCAGAATTTTGGAGTGGGGGAGGTGCTGCTGGAGCCAATCCTGAGTATTTTTCACTTTCATGTTCATGTTCATGTTTCTTTCCTTTCATGTTCTCTTCTTTTTCTCATGCAATGTACTAGCTTTCTTTCAATGCAATAGCCTAGTTTAAGTTTGTAACTTTATTTCTTCTAGTTTGCAATCTCCTTTCTTAAGGTTTGTAATAGTTTTCATTTAAATAAAAATTAGTTTGCTCTCTTTATTTGTCTTCCCCTTCCTTAGCTAATTTTTCTTATTATGGAATTTCATTTTTTTTCTCTTCCCCCTCCACCATGATTAACTAATCCTCATTAGTACTCGATCAAAATGATCCGAGGATGAGATGGACAAGTTATGATTTTCTAAAGTTTTCTTTTTCCGTTTTTATAAACGCTTGAATTACCCTTGATTTTTAATTAGTGAGGCCATATTATCGATGTATGGTTTTTGCTTATGTTTTCATACTTAGTTAGTCGAGAGGCTCAAGGTATGAATCGATCACTCAAGGGTAAAGAGAGTTGCACGTACCCCTCGAGAGAGGATGACGTAAATCTCCCGGATTGGAGTCAAATCCAATAGCGGGTTCACTTCGTAAAGCATGTTTTAGGTAATCGATTATAGAACGAGAGTCTGGTTGATTTTTCCTAATCTTAGTTGGGCATTAACCTCGAGAGAGGCATGTTCGAGCTTCGGGAACCTCCACGGTCAAGTAGTTCAATTTAAACGGAATTAGATTTATTCTCTTTTCACTTATCTATTCTCACTCCAAGGTACTTTTGATTGAGTACTAGCCTCTTTTATCATCATCTAAACCCTTAATTTAGCTTGCAATTTCTCTTTTTCTAGCTAAGTAACCAAAACCCCAAAATATCATCAGAGAAGATAATAGCAACTTTCCTCAAAGTAGAAGTAATCAACGCGCCTTGTGGAATACGACCTTGGTATTTCTTAATATCCTATACTATAGACGATAAGGTATACTTGCCTTTATCAGATATAGATTGGAGAGAATTCTCAAACCTTCACTAAATTTCAAAACCGCAAAATCAATACCAAGTTTTTGGCGCCATTGCGGGGGACTTTGTGTAGATATTTTGAAAAGAGGATAGCTATTAATTTTATCATGCTTCTTTTTATTTTATTTTTCTTTTTCTAAATTTCAAAAAGGAAAAAATTTAGTTTTTCTTCTTCCTTTTTTCTCTTTTTAGTGTATGACCCGAGGTAGCACTTCGATTCTTCCTTTTGATTCGGAGATCGAGCGAACCCTTTTGAGGCACCGTCGTTCTCGTGATCAGGGAAATCAAATAGAATCCGAAGAGTCGATCGGGGACACTAACACAGCGAATATGAATCATAATCTTAATCCTCCTAATCTTAACGAGCCAAATCCTGATGAGGACGCGCAACGGACCATGTCCTATTATGCGCGGCCGAATTTGGAAGGCACACAATCGAGTATTGTTCTCCCCACGGTGGCGAACAATAATTTTGAGATCAAGTCCAGCATCATACAAATGGTGCAACAATCGGTGACCTTTGATGGTCAACCGGACGAGGATCCTAATTCGCATATCTCTTACTTTCTTGAAATTTGCGACACTTTTAAGATCAATGGCGTCACCGATGACGCCATTCGATTACATCTTTTTCCTTTTTCTTTGCGGTCTAAGGCCAAGCAGTGGTTGGGCTCCCTACCTAGGGGATTCATCACTACATGGGCCGAAATGGCGGAAAAATTTCTTAATAAATATTTCCCGCCTTCAAAGACCGCTAAATTGCGCACGGATATTGCGTCATTCATGCAAATCGACTCGGAGACTCTCTATGATACATGGGCCGCTTCAAGGAGCTTTTGCGTCGATGCCCTCACCACGCACTTGCCACTTGGCAACAAGTGCAAATATTTTATAATGGCTTAAATCTCCAAACGAGGCAAATGATTGATGCGGCCGCCGGGGGGACATTAAATAATAAAACCCGGGTCGCCGCTCAAGAGCTTTTCGAAGAGATGGCCACAAATGCGTACCAATGGAACATGCCCCGAGCGCGGCCTAATAAGCCGGCCAGAATTTTTGAATTAGACGCAAACGTGAATTTGGCTTTACAAGTTGAGCGCTTAACAAAGCAAGTGGCGGAGATGTCTGCGTCCTCCGCCACTCTTCCTTGGGCTAATAATGTTTTAAATGAAGAGCAAGTTGATTACATGGGAAATCCACCTCGGCCTTCCTATAACCCGAACACCGCTCCGTATAATAACACCTACAATACGTGTTATAGGAATCATCCGAATTTCTCATGGAGCAATCAAGGAAATGCTCAGCGTCCCTTAAATTCAAATCAACCTCCAAATCAACTTCTTAATTTAACTCCCCCTCCAATTTTTAATCCACCCGGTTTTCCATAGCAACAGCAAAAGCTCTCTCCGCTTGAAGAGGCTTTTGCAAAATATGTTGCTACAAATGAAGCGAACATCCGGAACCTCACCGGATCGATCAAAAATTTAGAGAACCAAGTGGGCCAGCTAGCAAAGATAATCTCCGAGCGCCCGCAAGGAGCCCTTCCGGGAAACACGGAGCCAAACCCAAGGGAGAGCGCAAACGCGATTACACTCCGAAGCGGGAAGGAGGTGGTTTCAAAACAGGACGAACCCATGGTAACTTCCTCCCCTCCTCCTCCTCCTATTTTATCTTCGAATTTACCTGCTACGTTAGCTCCGCGCGCTTCTACTTCTAATATTCCGTATCCATCTAAGTTTAAAAGCGAGAGCGCCGAAAAGAATTATAAAAAGTTTTTAGATATTTTAAAGCAAATTCACATTAATGTACCCTTCTGCGAGGCTATCTCTCAAATGCCTAAATATGCGAAATATCTTAAGGAGTTGCTCTCCAATAAGAAAAAATTAGAAGATATTTCGTATATTTCTTTGAACGCAGAATGCTCTGCGATTGTACTCAACAAATTGCCTAGAAAAGTGAATGACCCGGGACGGTTCTCCATCCCGTGTTTATTTGGCAATTCGTTAGTAAAACACGCTTTAGCGGATCTGGGAGCAAGTATCAATCTCATGCCTTTTTCACTATTTAAGAAGCTAGGTCTAGGAAATCCAAGCCCCACTCGAATGAGTATTCAATTAGCGGATCGCTCTTTAAAATATCCGGTAGGAATAGTGGAGGACGTGCTCGTCAAGGTCGACAAGTTCATCTTCCAGGTGGACTTTGTCATTCTTGACATCGAAGAGGATGCCGAAGTACCCCTCATACTCGGCCGCCCCTTCCTTGCCACCTCCCGCGCCATTATTGACGTAAGTAACGGAAAGATCCTCCTACGGGTTGGAGACGATGAAGTTTATTTCGGCATAAATTCCTTGATGCGGAACACATTAGAAAATGACGATTCGTGTTTTTGCCTGGAAGAGTGTTGGGAATTCGATTCACCTCCCTAGTTAGTCTCCACCTCGAGTCACGAGTCCGAGCTCGCCGAGTTCTTTTGTCTGGAAGAAGAAGAAGTCACTCGTTTCACACCACCCGAACCACTATTTTTAGAAAAATTGAAAATCAAAACTTCTTATGAAGAGCCACCCGTTTTAGAACTAAAGCAACTCCCCCCTCACCTTAAGTATTTATTTTTAGAAAAAGAGTCTAAGCTACCCGTCATCGTTTCATCCGAACTTAGCAACTCGGAAATTTCTGAGTTAGCTATTGTCTTAAGAAAGCACCGCCACGCAATTGCGTGGCAAATTTCGGATATTAAGGGTATAAACCTTTCCTTCTGCACCCATAAAATCTTTCTCGAAGATAATTCCCGAAATTCGGTCCAGCCTCAACGGCGGCTAAACCCTAACATGAAAGAAGTCGTTAAGGCCGAAGTGATCAAACTATTAGATGCGGGAATTATCTACCCGATATCGGATAGTACTTGGGTTATCCCAGTACAAGTCATACCGAAGAAAGGAGGCGTTACGGTAGTAGCTAATGAGAATAACGAGTTGATCCCAACCCGTACTGTTACGGGTTGGCGGATGTGCATCGATTACCGAAAAGTAAATGATGCCACCCATAAGGATCACTTCCCTCTACCGTTTATTGATCAAATCTTAGAGCGCCTTTCAGGTCACTCCTACTACTGTTTTCTCGATGGTTTGTCGGGATATTTTCAAATCCCAATTTCGCCCGACGACCAAGAGAAAACCACTTTCACTTGTCCCTTTGGCACCTTCGCTTATCGAAGGATGCCATTTGGTCTTTGTAACGCGCCATCTACATTTCAAAGATGTATGCTGGCGATATTTGACGAGTTAGTAGAGGAGGTGATGGAAGTGTTTATGGACGACTTTTCCGTATTCGGAAACTCATTTAAAAATTGTTTAAAAAATCTTGAGCGCGTGTTGCAGCGATGCGAGGAAAAGAATTTAGCACTTAATTGGGAGAAATGCCATTTTATGGTCAAGGAAGGATTAGTCCTTGGTCATAAAATTTCGGGCATGGGGATCGAGGTCGATAGGGCCTAGATTGAAGTGATTGAAAAACTCCCCCCTCCAACAAACATAAAAGCTATTCGTAGTTTCCTAGGGCACGCAGGGTTCTATCGGCGCTTTATACAAAATTTTTCCAAAATCACAAAGCCGTTAACCCATCTTCTTGAAAAGGAATCCTCATTTATTTTTAGCGATGAATGTCATTTGGCCTTTAAACTTATCAAAGAAAAACTTATAAACTCCCCGATTCTAGTCGCGCCGGATTGGTCGCTCCCTTTTGAAATCATGTGCGACGCGAGTGACATTGCGGTTGGTGCCGTTTTAGGCCAACGGGTGAGTAAGTATTTCCACCCTATTTATTATGCGAGCAAAACACTCACGTCGGCACAAGCGAATTACATCACTACCGAAAAGGAGCTTATAGCGATCGTTTTTGCCTTCGATAAGTTTAGTCATACATCACCCTCTCGAAAGTTATCGTCTTCACGGATCACTCCGCACTTAGGTATCTTTTAAGCAAATCGGATGCCAAGCCTCGTCTTTTGCGATGGATCCTCCTCTTGCAGGAGTTTGACTTAGAGATCCGGGACAAAAGAGGAGCCGAAAACTTGGCGGCCGATCACCTTTCTCGTTTAGAAAATCCCTCCTCGGAAGCATTAATAGAGGCCGACATCAACGATAAATTTCCCGAAGAGCGCCTCCTAGCTCTCGAAAATTTTAATTCATCTTCTACCCCATGGTTTGCGGATTTGGCTAACTATTTAGTAGCCCGGGTCTTGCCAAAAGAATTCTCGAGTCAGCAAATGAAGAAATTCTTTTCTGATTTAAAGAATTACTTTTGGGAGGACCCCTTTTTATTCCGAGTATGCGCAGACCAGGTTGTGAGAAGATGTGTTTCAAGTGAGGAAGGCTTTAAAATTTTACATCATTATCATGAGGGACCCACCGGTGGTCACTATCATTCAAACCGAACCGCGAGGAAGGCGCTGGAGGCGGGCTTTTATTGGCCCACGCTCTTCAAAGATGCTCACACCCTTGTGAGTACTTGCGACAGCTGCAAGCGGTCGGGGAACATCTCCCGCCGGGATGAGATGCCCCAAAACATTTTCTTAGAATGCGAAATTTTCGATCTTTGGGGAATTGATTTCGTTGGTCCTCTCCCTCCTTCGTTTTCAAATAAGTATATTCTAGTGGCGGTCGACTACGTGTCGAGGTGGGCGGAAGCGCAAGCTCTCCCCACCAACGATGCGCGAGTCGTCGTTAACTTTTAAAAAAAAATTATTCTCTCGATTTGGCACTCCGCGCGCTATTGTGAGTGATCGGGGCACCCATTTTTGCAATACTCAATTCACAAAAATCTTAGCAAAATATGGTGTCACACACAAATTATCCACTGCATATCACCCACAAACGAGCGGCCAAGTCGAAGTTGTTAATCGAGAATTAAAACGGATTTTAGAAAAAATAGTTTCTATTAATCAGAAGGATTGGGCAATAAAGCTCGATGACGCGCTATGGGCCTATCGAACGACGTACAAGACCGCTATCGGTTGTACACCATATCGAATGGTCTATGGCGAGGCTTGCCACCTTCCGGTCGAATTAGAACACCGCGCATTTTGGGCGCTTAAATTTTTAAATCTTGATTCTACTTTAGCGGGCGAATAAAGAAAATTTCAAATGAATGAATTGGATGAGTGGAGAGCGAATGCGTATAAGAGTAACAAATTATATAAGGAGCGAACAAAGTTTTATCACGACAAACATATAAAATTTCCAAAAACTTTTTCGCCGGGCGATCTCGTCCTCCTTTATAATTCTCGTCTTCGCCTTTTTCCGGGAAAGCTGAAATCTCGATGGTCCGGACCTTTTATTGTTAAAAAGGTTTGGTCCTATGGGACAATTCTAATTTCCCACCCGGAAAAAGGTTCCTTCAAAGTTAACGGGCACCGCCTTAAATTGTATCTTCCAAGAGACTTACCTAATGACAAGAGTGATGCGATATTTCTTCATAATATAACATGATTGGCAAGTGGGTCAAGCTACGCGACCTTAAACAAAGCGCTTTTGGGAGGCACCCCAAAGTTATCTTTTTATTGTTTTCTCCTGTTTTCTTTTTCTTGTTCCTTCTTTAACATCTTTTGTAGGTAATCGCGGCTTCCCCACAAAAGCTTCAAAAATTAGGGAAGCTCTTTTTCCTTCTTTCCTTTCTTTTTCCTTGCATTTCTTTTTACCTTTTCTTACTTCATACTTACTTTTAAACATTGTGGACAATATTTAACTTTAAGTATGGGGGTGTAAATAGCCCTTTGTAAATATTTGTCAATAGTTTTAAAAAGAAAATTTTCAAAAAAAAATGAAAAGAAAAAAAAAACAAAAACAAATTTTAATTTTCTTTCTATGTTTTCCTTTATTTAAGCACTTGTAAAATCCAAAAACTCAAAAAAAAAATTTAGAAAATCGAAAATTTAAATCTTGGAAAGGGACGTTTGGGATTTCATCCCATCACACCTCCTAGTACCTTGCGAACCCTTCACCGGGTAGCCCTTGGGAAGTCCAAGACTTAACAAAAATTGTTAAGTTTTTTTTAAAGCTAGTTTCCTTTCTTTGTAAATAGTTTTTAATGAGAAAAATTCAAAAAAAAAAGTTAATATCAAAAATTCCAAAAATTCTTATATCCCTCCTTCTTGTTGTTTTTGTGATTTCTTAGAAATCTAGTTGAGAATGTTTATAAGCATGTTTAAGTTTTTAATTGGCTAAAATTTTGCTTATCATAGTTTGTTAATTTTAAATTTGAGGTAATCTTGCTTTAAGAATCATCTTATGATTTTAAATTGATTAGAGAATTTTGTTAGCATGACTTCTCTTTTTATTTTTAAAATGGCTTCATTTTGTAGTAAATTTCCTAAACCTCTTTAGATTTCAATTATATTTTCTTCTAACTTTTTAGATCTTAGGAAATTTAATGTTACTAGAATTTGCTCTCAATATAATTTAAAGCTAGCTAGATTTATTTCCCTTCCTTACCCCCTTTGTGGCATAAAAAAATGAACTTTAAAAGATCATATGTCATGGGAATAAGAGGATAAAATTCATTATTCCCTAAAACATATGCACCCAAAATATTTGAAAAGATTATATGGCATGGAGTAAGAGGATAAAAATCATTACTCCTAAACCATATACATTTTGGGTTTTTATTAGAAGAGAAAAAAAAGGAAAAAAAAAGGAAATTTCATGATAAATTCCATTTCCTCCATTCAAAATTTCTCTTCTTATGCCAAATTTTATGAAATCCCCCTTAGCCAATTATCATTGTTCTAGTTTTAGTTGAAAATTATGGAGAGAGCAATACTTAGTAATTTACTTTTCCTTAAGTTTCTTTTAAGGTAGAGTTCTTATAATTTTAATCTAATTTAGTTTTATAATTTCTACAATATTGTAAACTAATTAATTTTCTCGAGAAGTCTTTGCCTAAACATTTTTCCCTCTTTTCAAATCATCATCATAATTTAGGACTTAACTCCCCCTTGAATTTACTCTTAACTTAACTTTTGGTTTAAATGAAATTTTAGTTTAAAATTAAAAATTTTTTTTAAGGATGTCTTATAAATTATGTCTCACACTTTTGCTCTAGAATAGCAAAACCTCAAGTATGGGGGTATTTGATAAGTAGTATTTTTATAACTTTTAAATAGAAAATTTTGTAAATATTTAATATGAATTTTCCTTTTTATGTCAATTTTAGGTTATAAGTAGTTCTTTTTGTAATTTTGATTCTAACTTAGCTTAATTTCAATATTTGCAGAATTTTGGGACAAATCTGGAAAAATAGCATATCACGCCCTCGATCACGCCCGTGACCAAGGGCGTGTAACCTGAAGATCAGTCCAGAATCGATGCCACGCTGTTTGAACCAGTCCACACCAAGTCACGCCCGTGACCCAAAGTCACGCCCGTGACCGGGGGCGTGTAATCTTAGAATCTTCCACGTAGAGCCGCCGTCGAGACGTGGAGCTGCAGTCGAGAAGTCAACTTGAGTCACGCCCGTGACCCACATATCACGACCGTGACTTGCCCGCGTGATCTATGCTTCGCCGCCGCGCTAAATTCCAGCCCACGCCGCATTTAATGCAGCCATCCAAAGTCACGGCCGTGTCCCGACATGTCACGCCTGTGACATGTCACTTTTCGCCGCGCCGTCCAGAAAGCCCACGCCGCTGTCGGATCCGATGTGAATAGTGCAGTCACGCCCTTGGTCACGCCTGTGACCGAGGGCGTGTAATCTGAAATTTTTTCCTATAAATTCAGAGGTTCTCCTTGAGTCCAGGGTTCAGAATTTTGGAGTGGGGGAGGTGCTGCTGGAGCCAATCCTGAGTATTTTTCACTTTCATGTTCATGTTCATGTTTCTTTCCTTTCATGTTCTCTTCTTTTTCTCATGCAATGTACTAGCTTTCTTTCAATGCAATAGCCTAGTTTAAGTTTGTTACTTTATTTCTTCTAGCTTGCAATCTCCTTTCTTAAGGTTTGTAATAGTTTTCATTTAAATAAAAATTAATTTGCTCTCTTTATTTGTCTTCCCCTTCCTTAGCTAATTTTTCTTATTATGGAATTTCATTTTTTTTTCTCTTCCCCCTCCACCATGATTAACTAATCCTCATTAGTACTCGATCAAAATGATCCGAGGATGAGATGGTCAAGTTATGATTTTCTAAAGTTTTCTTTTTCCGTTTTTATAAACGCTTGAATTACCCTTGATTTTTAATTAGTGAGGCCATATTATCGATGTATAGTTTTTGCTTATGTTTTCATACTTAGTTAGTCGAGAGGCTCAAGGTATGAATCGATCACTCAAGGGTAAAGAGAGTTGCACGCACCCCTCGAGAGAGGATGACGTAAATCTCCCGGATTGGAGTCAAATCCAATAGCGGGGTTCACATCGTAAAGCAAGTTTTAGGTAATCGATTATAGGACGAGAGTCCGGTTGATTTTTCCTAATCTTAGTTGGGCATTAACCTCGAGAGAGGCATGTTCGATCTTCAGGAACCTCCACGGTCAAGTAGTTCAATTTAAACGGAATTAGATTTATTCTCTTTTCACTTGTCTATTCTCACTCCAAGGTGACTTTTGATTGAGTACTAGCCTCTTTTATCATCATCTAAACCCTTAATTTAGCTTGATTTTCTCTTTTTCTAGCTAAGTAACCAAAACCCCAAAATATCATTAGATAAGATAATAGCGACTTTCCTCAAAGTAGAAGTAATCAACGCGCCCTGTGGAATACGACCTTGGTATTTCTTAATATCCTATACTATAGACGATAAGGTATACTTGCCTTTATCGGATATAGATTGGAGAGAATTCTCAAACCTTCACTAAATTTCAAAACCGCAAAATCAATACCAACATACGTTATTCTCCTGGGAAGTAAAACGTAGTTGCAGACGCGTTGAGTCGTCGAGCTCCCGCGCAAGAAAATTGGATATTGATGTATGATAAGCGCATAATCCGTGATCTAGAATCCATGGGGATCACTTGTGTCGATATGAGAGCGTCTACTTCATCATGCTTGAACTGGAAGGAGGTTCAATACGACCATGCAAACCAAGTTAGACAAGCTTTGGAGCTAGATGAAAGTATGAAATGTTACAAAGCGGAGACTGTGGATGGGTCTAACACTGAATTCTCTTTTGACAATGGTCTTTTATGGAAAGATGTTATATTATGCATGTAAGGCCCCGGGTTTTCGCTAATTATTTTAAATCTAATTGTTAGTTAGTTTAAATATAATTATTTTCGAAATGGCGGTGTGAGGGCGTTACCGTTTTGGGGTGCGTATAAATAATTAATAAGGAGCGAGAACCAAAATACAAGGATGAAAAATAATAATAAGATTTATATATATATATCATATTATATATATGAAAAATGTTTATACAAGATAAAATAGTTTATACAAGAATGCAACTATTATTATTTTCTAGATAGTCTCATTATTTTGATTAATCATAATGATTAAAATGTTAAGGTAATATAAAGCACTTAAATACGTGTGATTTTGTCCAAACGATTTTATATAAAAGTGTTATATGTATAGGTATATAAAATAATAAGATAATCTAAAATTTATATAACAGCACTATGTATATATAAGAGCCCTAATTTAATATAATTAAAAATTATTATAATTTATTTAAATACATAAATGAAATCATATTTCTGTTAACTTTAGGTATTATTAATATATATATATATATAATAAGAATTAATTTAAGTATTATTATATATATAATAAGAATTTAAGGCTAAAGATGAATCAGATAGTGGATGAAGATTTTTGTATAAATTAATAATTTTAGGTGGGTGGGTTTTTGATTAATTCAATTATAATATTAAATTATATAAGTTTTGTACCTTCTTCTCCTTCCCTAAGCCGTCCAGGCTTTTCTTTTTATATCATTTTGTTGAGGAGAGCTCGCTGGTTCGCGAGGGAGAGCATGAAAGGTGGTTTTTTCTTCTTTCCGTTGGCCGTCGAGGGAGCTCGAGAGCTTGGATTCGTCGCCGGAGCGTAGTTTTGGAGAGTTCTCGCCAAGATCTTTGTGAGTGCGGTAAGTTTTTCGTGTTTCATCGAGTTTTGTCGTCGAGCTAAACCTTAATGGTTGGAGTTCTTTTTTTTTCATGTCTAGCTTCTTCCCTTGCCGAGGAGTGTTAATCGGCGAGTCGGCTCGCAAGTTCGAGGAAAGTTGCAGTATTTCTTTTAATGTTTCTTTTCCTTTATTATTAGTAGCTTGGATGTTGCTATGTTGCTGTGGGTAAATTCTTTGATTTTTGTATGAGCAAGTAGATGTGTTTTCCTCTTTGTTAAATGAGGTGAGTTAATTTTGGTTAGATGTTAGAGGTTTTTTTAGTGGGTGGGCTGCAAATAGCAATTTTTTTCCTTCTTTGTTGCTTGTATGATTTTCCTAGTCATGGTGATTTTATTCACTGTTGTCATCTCTTCTTCTTCTCTCTCTTTTAAAAAGTTGTTTAAGTACCCTTTTGTTTTGTTGAATCTGGAGGGTTCAATTTTCAGGCTTAGGCATGCTAGAAGTAGTTTGATATGTTTCCTGTCAAATTATTTTCCTTAGTTTTTTTTCTGAATTTTTTTCTGTTTGAAGTCCCGTCCCGTTGATCGGCACCCCGTCCCTTCGATGGACGGGAGAGGGGAAGGGAGGTCGGGCTTCCGTCCCGTCGATTGGGCTCCCGTCCCATCGATTGGGCCCTCTTCCAGCCAATGCTTTTGTCTTAAGTCCTTTTCCTATCGATTTTGAGTTAGTCTTCCCGTCGACTATATTATAAGTTCCTTCCCGTCGATTTTAAGTTCTTTCCCGCTGATTTTAAGTAAAGCTTCCCGTCGACTTGAATATAAATCTTCTTGTCGACTTGTCTTAATCCATCCCGTCGATTTTGAGGAAATCTTCCAGTCGACTTGTCTTAATCCTTCCTGTCGATTTTGAGTAAATCTTCCCGTCGACTTGTCTTAATCTTTCCCGTCGATTTTAAGTTAATTTTCCCGTCGATTTTAAGTTCTTTCCAGTCGATTTTAAGTAAAGCTTCCGCTCCACTTGAATATAAATCTTCCCGTCGACTTGTCTTAATCCTTCATGTCGATTTTGAGTAAATCTTCCCGTCGACTTGTCCTAATCCCTCCCGTCGATTTTGAGTAAATCTTCCCGTCGACTTGTCTTAATCTTTCCCGTCGATTTTAAGTTAATTTTTCCTGTCGATTTTAAGTAAAGCTTTCCCGTCAACTTTTGCTTAAGCCTTCCCGTCGACTTTTGCTTAAGCTTTCCCGTCGATTTTCCTTAAATCTTTCTCTGTCGACTTCGTCGTGTATTTTGAATTGTTCACCAAAGTTTTAAGCCTTTTTTTGCCGTGTGGGCCCGAGTATCTTAAATTATGTTGTCGAGCGTTCTAAGCTCATTTGTTGAGTCTTTTGTTGAAGTCATGTCTTGTTGTGTCCCGTGATGTTAAGTGTCCATTCGTCGTGTTATTTCGTCGTGTATTTTGGGTTATTTCATCAAATATTCCGAGATAGCTTTGGTGATTTCTTGAATATTTTGACTTGTGTTGTCTAATGCTCCGAGTGTTTTCTGATGATCTGTAGAGTGTTATATATATATTTTTTATATATATAAGTTTATGCACCACTGCTTCTGTTGTTGTTGAGCTATGTTGGGGTCTATTGGTTGTGTGAACTAAGAGTCATCATCACAGTGCCTCTGTTTGGGCTGTTGATTAGTGTGGATTGGAGTCACCGCCACATCACCCCTGGTTTTGTATTATTTTGGGGATAAGGTTGGCTGTGGATAAAGGACCACCACCTCAGTGCCATTTCATCTGAGCTAAGCCGTCTCAAGTTCTTGTATCATTTCATCTATATATATATACATATATATATAATATACATATATATCATTAAAATTTAGGCTACCATTATTCTTGGTGTGAGATTCCTTTTGCTCTCACATTTGAGTTGTTTCTTCTAAATCGATGTTATTTGTTTGTCCTTACCTTTGTAGTCTAGTTGCTCATACCCTCATATTTTTCATGCTAACCTTAACTCTTTCTTTAGTATTGTACTGCTTTCTTGCCCCTTGGGGCTGAGGCATTCTTTTCTTTGAATGCCTCAGGTTCGGATTTGTAGCTGTCGCAGGTGGTTGAGCGGAGTCTTTTGGTCCATGGTGGTCGCTTTCTCCCTTCTCTCCTTGGTGAGAGGTTGCCTTCTGGTGGTTGTAGTACTTTGTTTGCCTATGGGTTTGTTGGCACCCATAGTGTTCTCTTGTTGAATTCTGCTTTCTTGCAATTATGCTATTACTTCTTACTATGGATGAAGTATTGCTCTCGAGGAAAGTTTTATGTTATGATGCATGAGTTACTTTATTTATATAAAATGTCATTCTTATATAGCATGATTTTAAGTAAATGTCACCTACTTTGAAGATCGTAGAAATTCCCTTCTTACTTATACTAAATTTAGAGATGTGCATATCATTGCTGAAATGTTTGACCTTCATGCTCAGGTAGGATATTACAAACCAATTTTTCCGCTGTGTATGTACAGTTTTTTACTTGTGGACTAGTTGATCTACCAGACCGTGGGACACGGTCCTAAGCTTAAAATGTAAGTTCTCTTTTTACTCAAACATATTTATGTCTTTCATAAATTAATCATAAGGAGTGTTTGCCTGAGCGTTTGTAATATTCTCCTGCATGACGTGGCATCATAACACATGTTTCCCCTTGCTCTGATAATGTTTATTAAATTTGTGGGAAAATATGGGTTGAGACAGTTGGTATCAGAGTCAGGTTAGCCGGGTTGCTGGGATAGTCTGGTTGGACCGGTTAACCGCCTGGTGAGAATCATTTTTCATTGCATACACACACCGAAGGGTCTTCCATATGTCTTGGCTGAAGCATGAGCACTACACTTATAGCATGATAAGAAGTATACGTGGCATATTATGTAGTATGAGATCCATAATATGTATTTGTATATGGATCCTCATAGGTGACAACATACGACTGTTGTGTAGTATGGGATGCATAACGTAGGCCGCATGCGTGTCCATTAGCTCAAATTTTATTTTTCGTTACATGCGGTAATATGTAGTATATGATGCATAAGATCGCATGTGTGCGCCGCTCATAGCATGTATTATGGACTTTCTTAGACTTCATAGCACTACACGCACATCATAACATAGCATTATCATGTGTGCCAAGTTAAAGATATACATGATGACGCTCGTACACACATGATTTGAAATAAAATTTTGGCATTCATGCATTCAATTTATATGCACATGAGTTAATATGATGATGGTATGTCATCCTAGGGTAAGAATAACATCATTTAATGAATTCCCAGAGCAAGTAGCAGCAAGAGCAAGTGTCTTCGCTTTTCTGTTTGGTTCGAGTTAAATAATTCTCGTAGTCTAGCGAAGGTATGTCAAGCTAGGTGTTGATGTGGTGATCGTTTATATTCGTAGGAGATGGCTCTGAAGCGTTACCCATTGAGGTTGACTCCCCAGACAGAGGGTGAGTCTTCAGGTGCGTGCAGCGAGGAAGTGATTGAGGAGCTACGTCAGAATAATGAGTTGCTAGGGTGCAAGATCGGACTGTACCTGATCCTCCTGCTCCTCTTGTGCCTCCTGCTTAGTTGCCGTTAGAGATGAATTTTATTTCTCATTTACAGCGTTTAGGTCCCCCTACCTTCGATTGGAAGGCTGATTTTATGGTATTGAATGATTGGATTATAGATATAGAGGAGATGTTTTATTATTCCGGTATTTCTGCAAACCAGAAGGTGATGGTTGCCGCTAACCAGTTAAAGGACCTTGTTAAAGCTTGGTGGATCTGAGAGAAAGAGACCCTCACTGGGGGGGGGGGGTGGTGCTCATGGGAAGAGTTCAAGGTGATGCTGTGGAAGAAGTTCCTCCCTTCGGTCGAGCAAGATAGATTGATGAATAATATGCTGCCTTTGAAGCAGCGACAACTTTCAGTTGGTGAACATGAGATATAGTTCAGCAAGTTGAGCAGGTTTGCTCAGGTGTTGGTCGCCACTAAGGCAGGTAGAGTTAAGTGCTTTCTAGGTGGTCTTAGGAGTGATATTCAGCAGTTAGCCTGTGCTTACAGGTCTGAAAGTTATGCGGACGTTGTTGAAGATGCCTTGAAAGTAGAGGCTATTGATAATGCGAAGAATCGAGGGTTGATGATGAGGAAGGATAAGAGAAAGGTTGACAATAGTGGAAGCTCTCGGGCAGTCGACCCTGCTCCGAAGAAGGGGAGCAAGGAGGTGTGTATCTTCTGTGGACGTCCAGGCCATCCGTTCGAAAAGTGTTTCAAGAGATTGGGTGCTCAGAGGCAGTCTCAAGTGCAGGCGATCCAGGGTGCACCTAAGGGAGATCTTACTTGCACCTTTTGTCAGAAGAGGGGGCACGATGTTGCCAGTTGCTGGGCAAAAGTTGGGACTTGTTTTCATTGCGGTCAGAGGGGGTGTTAGTTATTGGGTGTCAACTTATCACCTAGAGGGGGGGGGGGGGGGGGGGGGGGGGTGAATAGGTTTTTCAAATTATTTTATCCCCTTTAGGTGTTCTTGTTTTCTGGTTAATAAATCTATTGATTAGTAAAGCACAACACAGAAAACACACAAGAACTTATAGAGGTTCCTCAAGACAGGGTGTCTTGAGTAGTCCTCTTTCCCTCTGCGCCTACTTAGCAGTGTGCTAGGCTCGGCAAACTCCGCCAATGTCTCGGCCCACAAGCCTTACACCTGGACCTGCAAGTCCCTGCAGCCTAGGCCCGCAAGCCCCTTCACTGCACCCGAGCCCGAAAGCTCGACATGTTCGGACCCACAAGTCCCTGCAGCCTAGGCCCTCAAGCCCCTTCACTGCACCCGAGCCTGCAAGCTCGACACTCAGGCCCTCAATCCCTACACAGCACAGTCCCGCAAGTCTTGCCTACAGCCTAGGCCCGCAAGCCCCTTCACTGCACCCGAGCCCGCAAGCTTTACATGTTTGGACCCGCAAGTGTTGGAACATGGTCTTCCGCATCTCCTAGGTTTGAGAATAACAAATCCTATATGTATTTGATCTTGTGTGTTCAAGTGTGCAGGTTAACATAGTCCATATGACTCAAGGAGTACTCATGATGACTGCCCCCAAAATTGAAGCCAAAATTTGAAAAGGCTCACTAGCGCCGGCGGTAGCGATAGCGCCCGGCGCTAGCGATGATTAGCGCGATTCCGGCAATGTTTTTAGAAAGTGCTAGCGCCCGGTGGTAGCTACTAGCGCTGGCGGTAGCATGACGCACAAGAGGCATAGAGCAAAATGTTGCCGCAGATTGAAGATCCTGCCGCGCAAAACATTTCCTAATCCGGGCTAGCGTCGGCGGTAGCGCTAGCGCCGGCGGTAGCGTGAAGGCTATAAATTGGATGCTTTGGCTCCGTCTTCTTCATCCTTCTACAATCAAAAACTCCAGAGCTTCGTGCCACAACAAAGAGAGAAAGATTCAGAGTGATACTCCCACAAATCCATGAAGGCTTAAGGAGATCCGTGGAGAAGATTTCAACACGCTTCATCATCGTGATGATAGACCGCATCGACTACGATCATACTCTGCGTCTTCGTCTACTTCTCCAAGAGATCCAAATAGAGGGAGTTTTTATATTATTGTCTTTTTCATTTCACATCTTTTCTTGTAATCGTTTAAGTGAAATCGCCTCATGTTGGCGACTAGGTCTGGGGTAGGACTTAGGGCTGAAATTCGCCTCGTGTTGGCGACTAGATCTAGGCTAGGTCTAGGGGGTGCTCGAGGCCTTTCTTGGGATAGATTGGCTAGAGCGGCTTGAGGCCGTATCTGGGGAGAGATCGGCTAAAGCCAACCGGTTCGTGGGGATACGAGTCGGT
Source organism: Dactylorhiza incarnata (assembly GCA_033032865.1). Classification (NCBI taxonomy): domain Eukaryota; kingdom Viridiplantae; phylum Streptophyta; class Magnoliopsida; order Asparagales; family Orchidaceae; genus Dactylorhiza; species Dactylorhiza incarnata. Next base: position 5,888,743 of record JAWHQI010000013.1, read on the forward strand.
ATAGAAAACGATAAAGAGTTTTTATTATTCGCCTCCGATCTCTAGCGCCACTGAGATCAAGTTTTGTAAAACTTATTTAATATCAATAAAGCTTGTCTCCTTTTTTTTGTTTTACTTGACTTCTTGTTTTATTATTGCAATATTCCAAAGTTTTCTAAATAAAATATAAAGTTTTTGAAAACCCTAATTCACCCCCCCTCTAAGGGCGCCAACTGATCCAACACGTGGTATCAAAGCATGAAGAAAACATTATTCCAAAGTTTACTTCTCCAATATTCCAAAGTTTTGCTAGCGTCCATGTTCATTTTTTTGTATTTTTTAAATTTCTAAAAATCCCTTAAAATATATAAATCTATATTTTCTACTTAGTTTTGCACTTCTGTGTTTCTTTATTTTTTTGAATAATCAAATACAAAACTACAAAAACCAAATTACAAAAAATATGTTTTGTTTTTTCGCCTGTGTTATTTCCTTTATTTAAAGTTCATCTCTATGCAAAAATCAAATATAAAAATTACAAAAGCAAAAATTACAAAAATATGCTTTTATTTGTAAAAATCAACTACAAAAATATAAAACAAAACAAAAACAAGTATCAAAATTATTCTTCTGAACTTAACTTTTCTATGTATCTTGCGAAAGGGTGATTTGGGCTATCATCCCATCATATCACCTAGTACCGGGCGAACCTCTCACAAGGTAGTCCTCGGGAAGTCCAAGATCAATTTTATGAGTTCAAACTTTAAATAAAAATTACTCTTTAAAAATATCAAAAATATTGTATGAACTTCATTGAAAATCAAGCATGATGTAATCTATTTTTTAGAACTTCTATAATGTTACAATTTATCTTTTCAAACTACTTTGAACATTGCTTTCATCATGCTCTGATATATCTATTAATATGTGCATCAATTATTGTGAAAACGTTGTGTAGAACTAAGCTTAGCATGCCTCTAAGTATGAGTAAATGTTTTATGTTTGATAATGATCTTTATTCACTCACTTTTTGGCATTGTCTACATATGTGTTTAATCTAAGAATGCTTGTGTATGTTTTGTGATAGTACAATGAATTAAAATTGCACAAGTATCTTACCTACACAACCTTTATTTGCACTTTTACAAATTAAGAAAAGTGGTTATCTGTCTTATAAATTATATTGGTTTGCAAAACAAGTGTATTCGGAGAACTTTGCACAAAACAAAAATCATGAAATAATTTAACAAAGTTATCTCCACCAAGCACTACTTGAACCTCCTGATAAGTCTTAATAAGCGTTGTGAGGTTGAGCACCTTGGAAAGAATAATAAAGTATCTTGTGCAAACCATACCTTTCTTTCAAAATAAAAACCACTTATTCTTAAGTACACCGGATCACAATAAAAAAAACAAGAATAAAATTATGTGATCCCCCAAGCACTACTTTGCACCCTGATAAGTCTTGATGAGCATTGTGTGTGCAAAGCACCTTGGTAGTTGTACATTTTTTTTGTGCATTAAAGTGTGTGGAAGTAATCTTATTTGTGTTTTATTGTGCTTCTTACTTTACATATTACTTGTATTTTTGATTAAAACATTTGTTTACTCTCCTCAAAATTACACTTATGTGCACATCATTATCTTCCATAACACTTCTTCTCATGAGTATTGGATCCTAATGCTAATTCTATATCACTCTTTGCTTATGAAATGCACTAGATAACCTATCATGTTTTCTATAATGTTTGGTATGATTTGAAATTGTGAATTGAAATAACATTATAGTAATCTCTTTGTGATAGTATTATTTCATGCTTGGTTATGTTTGTCAACCATAAAAGTTTTTCATTGAAACATGATTTACATAAACATCTTCTTTTTGAAATTAAACTCATATATCTTTTTATGGATTATTCTTGATTACAATAAGATGTTTCATAAGTCTTCCGCATCATCACCATATAACGTTTACCTTGCACTTTCATGCTTATATCAAGTCTTAAATCTCAATTTTTTTTCTTAAAAACAAGTAGTAGACTTGCTTGGTAAAATTTATATTAGTTATTCTAACACGCATATCATTTTTATGCTAAAAACTCTGATTTATCTCTATATAAACTTTTATGCTAAACACTCCTCCAACAAGTGAAATATTGCTTATAAAACATCCTCTTATTATTGAATTTCAAATCAAATTTTACCTCTTACTTGTAATTGCTAAAAGGATGTTGTTTCTTTATTCGAAAATGCTTCAACTCCTATCTTTATAAAAAGTTCATTTTGAAACTCAAAAACATCTCCTTTTTGAACTTAAACTCTTATTTAGTATTATGATGTTTCTTTTTTTCTTCCGCAATGCTCAAACTCTGATTCATTCATGAATTTCAATATAGCTAAGAGTATTTTATTTTTAAATAAAAATCCATATGCTATGAAACTTCCCATTAGATTTAAATGCTTATTGTTTCCAATAATTGTTATCCATGACTTCATTTCTCACCATAGCGGGGGCGTAGGGTTGTAGACATTAGATAACCTTATCTAGTCATGTCTTGTCCTTAACCGGGGAGGGTTCCAGTGGGGCCTTGCGAGGCACTGGGGGGAAAGAGTGCTAGGTTGAGTTTTATCTAGTGTTTGCATAAGGGACTAACACCCAACCTACGGCATGTTTGCAGCTCCTCATGCCCATCCGTCACTTAGTATGGGGCTAGGGTGTAGATGTATTGTCTGGGTAGATTGGTTACTTGGAAATCACTATTTTTTTATGCTTAAAACTATTATATAAAGGGGAAATCATTACTTGTGCTCAAACTAAACACTCTGATATATTTATACAAAAATTATTCTAACAAGTGGCTCTAAAACTCCTTATCATTTCCTTCTCACTCAGAAGCTCGATCATGCCTTTATTATCCAACTTTTCTGTGGTGCATCCCTACCCACTTTTGCTAATAACAAATGGGGAGAACTAACATGATAAAATGCAAAAGGGGGAGAACTAACATGATAAATATAATCCGCTATCAAAATGCAAACCCAACATGATTGATTAAGTTGATAGCATACATATTAGGGGAGCATTCACATAGGGGGAGCATGTATTTAGGGGGAGCAATTCTAAATGGTAAAACCAATAATTATCCTAAAGTCATCACTCACACACACACACAAGTATAGTCTCATCATGCTTATTTATTAATGCTTTGTTTTATCATTAATGGATTTGTTATTATCAAAAGGGGGAGTTTGTTGGAACATGGTCTTCCGCATCTCCTAGGTTTGTGAATAAAAAATCCTATGTGTATTTGATCTTGTGTGTTCAAGTGTGCAGGTTAACATAGTCCATATGACTCAAGGAGTACTCATGATGACTGCCCCCAAAATTGAAGCCAAAATTCGAAAAGGCTCACTAGCGCCGGCGGTAGCGATAGCGCCCGACGCTAGCGATGATTAGCGTGATTCCGGCAGTGTTTTTAGAAAGTGCTAGCGCCCGGCGGTAGCTACTAGCGCTGGCGTTAGCATGGCCCACAAGAGGCATAGAGCAAAATGTTGCCGCGGATTGAAGATCCTGCCGCGCAAAACGTTTCCTAATCCGGGCTAGCGCCGGCGGTAGCGCTAGCGCCGGCGGTAGCGTGAAGGCTATAAATTGGATGCTTTGGCTCCGTCTTCTTCATCCTTCTACAATCAAAAACTCCAGAGCTTCGTGCCACAGCAGAGAGAGGAAGATTCAGAGTGATACTCCCACAAATCCATGAAGGCTTAAAGAGATCCGTGGAGAAGATTTCAACATGCTTCATCATCGTGATGATAGACCGCATCGACTACGATCATACTCTGCGTCTTCGTCTACTTCTCCAAGAGATCCAAATAGAGGGAGTTTTTATATTATTGTCTTTTTCATTTCACATCTTTTCTTGTAATCGTTTAAGTGAAATCGCCTCATGTTGGCGACTAGGTCTGGGGTAGGACTTAGGGCTGAAATTCGCCTCGTGTTGGCGACTAGATCTAGGCTAGGTCTAGGGGGTGCTCGAGGCCTTTCTGGGGATAGATTGGCTAGAGCAGCTTGAGGCCGTATCTGGGGAGAGATCGGCTAAAGCCAACCAGTTCGTGGGGATACGAGTCGGTATAGAAAACGAAAAAGAGTTTTTATTATTCTCCTCCGATCTCTAGCGCCATTGAGATCAAGTTTTGTAAAACTGATTTAATATCAATAAAGCTTGTCTCTCTTTTTGTTTTACTTGACTTCTTGTTTTATTATTGCAATATTCCAAAGTTTTCTAAATAAAATATAAAGTTTTTGAAAACCCTTATTCACCCCCCCCCCCTCTAAGGGCGCCGACCGATCCAACAGCAAGTCCCTCTGCCCTAGCCCTCATGCCCTCAAGCTTGACACTCTGAGCTGAAAATAGATCTTACAACTTTGTCCCTCAAGCGTTACAATGAAAGATTTACAGTAGTGAAAACTGTTTCTTCTGCCGGATGGAGATCAGCTTCTTGACTTGAAGAAGATGCTTTTGGTTTGGATTCTGAACGTCACAAATCTTCTTCAAGCTTTCTTCCTCTTGCCTGATGTTGACTGGATACCAATCTTGAACGATTCTTAGCAGACGATGAAACTTGACTGCAACTTGAAGAACACAGAATGATCGTTTTGTTCTTCCCTACTTTCTTTCTTCACCGCCGCTTGTACTGTTGTATCGCTAGGCGGCATTCTTTTTCGTTTTGCTCGCTTACTTTTCTAGGGCATCACTATTTATTTTCTATAGGACGGATGAGCCACTTAACGGTCATACATGATGTCCTTTACTGTCAGACGCCCATCCCTCAAGAGCATGTGCTGATTGGACAATCAGGCGACAACATTAATTGTTGCAAGCCTGTCCGTCTACTTTTGAAATTGTCTCGACAATATTTCTATTGTTATGACGATATGGACAATATCTCGATGACAGGGTTTGTCGATGTCTTGAGCTAGTTACTTCTTCAATTCTTCATCAGATAGTGATATCTTCGACGATACTGGACATCTCTTATGTACTCAAGCTTATGACGACATGAAGATATCTAACTGATGTTGTCGCGATATTCTTGTCTGCTTGATATCGCTGTAATAACTTTATCCTGTCGACGACATAAATGATATCATGTCGACAGAATATACTTTAGTAACTGCTTGTCTTCAACTGACCTCCTTCATTCTTATCGACGTCGTGCCTTCTTTACGACGATGTCCATCGCCATGAGTCACACTTAGCCTTTTCGATGTCAAGGCTTCTTCACGACGATACCTGTTCTTCTTTGGCCTTATCGACAATACAGTTTCTTGTCAACAATATCTTCGACACTGATCTTCCCTTTTCCTTTTCAACGACATTCATTCTGACTTAGCCTTATCGATGTCAAGGCTTCTTGACGACCACATCTTTGAGTCTTTTTCTTCATCGTCGACTTTCTGATATCGTCATGTAGATGTCACAATGATATCACCATTCTGCCTTGCTCACACTGGAAAGGTGGGAGAAAGTTCTGATTAAATTTCCCAAGAAGCTGAAGACTGCAGAGGATGTGAAGAAGAAGGGAGAAAGTCCATCTGAAGAAAGTGAATCAGGCAACAGCTCAGAGTCGTCTGACTCTGAAGTGCCTATAGAGAAAAGGAATGTCTCCCTCCAGACCTCTGCCCTAAGTCTGGGATCCGGGACAATGGTAATAGCAGGAACTGAGCAAGAGGATGCTGAGACTGAGGGGGAGAAGAATGGTGAGCTCTCTGCTCAAGTGAAAGGAGTGATCAAAAAGATCATTGGGGATGAGGATGCTGTCCATTCTGGATTATTAGACCAAGAGGACCCAAGTAAAGATCCCCAAGAAGACAAGCAAGATAATCATACTGATGAGACTAGCAGAGATATGCCAAGTACTGAAAAGGAAAATGAGTCAAACCAGTCACCCATCAGAAAATCTCCATCTCCAATGGTTGATGGGAATAAAGAAGAGGAACCAAGACAAGCTAGCTCACCTCCAGAGAACAGGCCAGTGGAGTTCTCACTGCAGTCTCAGATAAAAATGCTCCTAGAAGAGCAAAGGCTAAAAATTTAAAGTTATGTTACCTCTGTTGTCAATGAACTAAAAAGGGAACTATCTGCTGAAACTGCAAGCCTAAGAAATGATGTGAAGAATCTACAAGAGTATACTGCCAAAGAGACATCACTTACTCACAAGGGTCTATCTAATTTAGGGATTAATCAGACACTGATTGTCAACAACATAGAAAAGGCCTACATTGCAACCACCAAAAGGATGGCTGAACACAAAACCACTCTCCAAGAAAGTCTAGATCACCACAATAAGGATTTAGACAGTCATCTGCTTGAGACCAAGAACCTCCTGTAAGCAGGAATTCACATGCTTAAAAACAATATACTGGTTTCTCAGGAGAATCTCCAAAAGGGGATATCTGATGAAGTCATAAAGGGGGAAAGATCAATGATAAAGGCCAGTGGTGAGCATGCCATCTGGGCCACAATTACCATCAGGGAAGCAATGAATCTCCCTCCTCTCCATTTTGACGAGCCTACTGATGAGTACCCGGCTGAAGATCAATATGCAGACATTCCTGATACTGCTACTGGTCAGGGTAAAGAGAAGGAAATAATGGAGGAAGATGAAGTAAAAATGAGGAAGAGAAAGTACAGGGAGGAAATGGACAAAAAGGATGACTATGAAAGATGGAGTCCCAAATCCGGATCCATCATTATAAAAGCATGGGAGCGAGTGAAAGTTAATAAAGGTGAAAGATACAATGTATACAGTCCTCAAGAATGGGCTAAATATGAAGATCAAGAAGAATCAAGAAGAGGTCACAGAAGAGAAAAGCAAGCAGGTAGAATCCCAGCTGATGCTCCTGAACCTCTCAAGTATCATCCCAAGCCTTTCGAATACTTCACCAGACAAGCTGAAAAGGAGCAGGAAGCCAGTGCCAAGAAAGCAAAGGGTGAAGCTGCTACGAGGGCACCAGAAGAATAAATGGCTAAATCTTTAGGGGGCAAAATGTAGACATGTCAAAAACCTTAAAACATTTGTCACTATTTATACATGAAGTGATATTTGTCAAATTCTGTGTTCACTCAAACATAACTACAATGTCATTATTATGTGCTTATTTGCTTAAGATGTACTTTATCATTGAGGTGTGTTATGACTTCTTCAAATAGGGGGAGATTGTTGGGAACAATGCCCAGCAGTGTTCCTGATTTGAAGAAGTGCTCAACTCAATGATAAGTACAAGTTGTATTTAATGTCATATCTAGTTCATGCTTGCAGAGATCAGAAAATATGTCCAGTACTTCAATAACTTGTCGAAGTATAATAACGTCGAAAGAGGCTGGACATATCGTCGACAAGTATAGGCACATCGTTGAAATGATGGGCAAAGCAAAGAAGAATGACTATGTCTAATATCGTGGCAAATAAACCTTGACGTCGATAAGGCTAAGTCAGAATGAATGTCGTTTAAAAGACAAAGGAAAAGTCCGTGTCGAAGATATCGTTGAAAAGAAGCTGTGTCGTCGAGAAGACTAAAGAAGGTCATATGAAGACGGGCAGTTTCAAGGAGAATAGTCTGTCGACATGATATCAATCATGTCGTAGACAAGAAAAGGTGGTTACAGCGATATCGAGCAGACAAGGAGATCTCGCCGACATCAGTTTGATGACTTCATGTCGTCTTAAGATCGAGTGCAGAAGAGATGTCCTGTATCGTCGAGATATCACTATCTGATGAAGAATTGAAGAAGAAACCAGTTCAAGAAATCGACAAGTCCTGTCATCGAGATATTGTCCATGTCGTCATAAAAATGGAAATATCATCGAGACAAAATTCAAAATTAGCTGGACGCGCTGTCAGCATTTAATGCCGCCGCCTGATTGTCCAATCAACGCGTGTTCTTAAGGGATGGGTGTCTGTCAGTAAAGGACATCATAAGTGACCATTATGCGGCTCATCCGTCCTATAAAAGGGAACCGTGATGCCCTAGAAAAAGGGACGACAAGAAAAAAACATCCCGCCGAGCAATACAACGGTACAAGCGCCAGTAAAGAAGAAAGAAAAAGAAGGGAAGAACAAAACGATCATCCTGTGTTCGTCAAGTGGCAGTCAAATCTCATCGACTGTTAAGAATCGTTCAAGGAAGAAAGCCAGTCAACATCCGGCAGAGCAAGAAGCTTGAAGAAGATTTGCACTATCAAGATTCAAATCAAAAACATCTTCTTCAAGAAAAGAAGTCTATCTCCATCAGGCAGAAGATCAATATTGTAAATCTTTCTTTGTAGGGCTTGCAGGCCAAACTTGTAAGATCTATTTTCAGATATGTGCGTCAAGCTTTAGGGTTTGAAATCTGTGAGGCTTGAGTGCTAGGGCAGAGGGACTTGTGGGTCCCAACTTGTCGGGGTTGCGGGCTCGGGTGCAGTGAAGGAGCTTGCAAGCCTAGGCTGCAGGCAACTTGCGGGTCTATGTTGTGTAGGGCTTGAGGGCCTGAGTGTCGAGCTTGCTGGCTCGGGTGCAGTGAAAGGGCTTGCTGGCCTAGGCTGCAGGGACTTGCGGGTCCGAGTTGTAAGTCTTGCGGGCCGGAGATATTGGCGGCATTTGTCGAGCCTAGCACACTGCTAGGTAGGCGCGGAGGGAAAGAGGACTACTCAAGATACCCTGTCTTGAGGAACCTCTATAAGTCTTTGTGTGTTTTCTGTGTTGTGCCTTTCAATCTCTAGATCTATTAACCAGAAAACAAGATCACCAAAAATGGGAATTGATACAATTTGAAAAACTTATTCACCCCCCCCCCCTCTAGGTGATAAGTCGACACCCAATAACTAACATCCACTTTCCACTAGTGTGTCAAGCTTAGCGTAGGAGGAATCCAAGTCCGAGTGAGGGGTCACCCGAAGGTAGCAAGGCAATGCTACATCACCGCAGTCAACACCACCTGGCAAGCTGAAGCGGAGGGGATGGTCTGGGAGATGGAGAGGCAACAGGAAGCGGGAGGGGTCATTGGAGGACCCCGGACGGAGGAGAAAAGGGATAGAAGGGAAGAAGAGGGAGGAAGCCGAAGCAGGAGAGGCGGAGGAGTCAGTGGAAGTTTGGGAAGAGGGGATGGAGGAAGGAGAGGCTAAAACACTTTCTTGCGGCGAAAGGAAGGAAGGCGATTGGGGGGAGCAGTCCCGGCTAGAGGTCGTGGATGAGGTTGTAGAGCTGGAGGTTACTTCCCTGGCAGGAGTAATCGAGAAAGTAAAGATCAGCGGGGAGCTCAGCCCCACAGAGCAAAAGAAGATCCTGGCTCCCGTCCAGGAGAATGTGGACGTCTTCGCATGGAGTGTGACAGACATGCCCAGGATTGAGGCGGATGTGGCCTGCCACCGACTCAACCTCGACCCAGGCACCCGTCCCATCCGTCAGAAGATGAGATCCATGGTGGACAAGCTGGAAGGACCCATTCGGGAGGAGGTGAGCAAGCTCCTCAAGGCAGGTTTTGTATCCGAGATCCAGTACCCAGGCTGGGTTTTTAACGTAGTGATGGTAAAAAAGTGGGATGGTATGTGGAGAATGTGTGTAGAATTTTCTTTGCTAAATAAATCATGCCCTAAGGATTGTTACCCCTTCCTCGAATCGGCGTGCTGGTTGACGTCAAGGATGTCTCTTTCATCACAGGGGATAGGTTCTACTGCTACAAGATGATGCCCTTTGGGTTAAAAAATGTAGGGGCAACATATCAGCAGATGATGGACAGGGTCTTCAGAGAACAGAAGGGAAGGAACTTGGAAGTTTACGTCGATGATCTCGTGATCAAGAGCCGGGACCTCGAGTCCCACCTTCGGGACCTCAAAGAAACTTTTGGGACCTTGTGAAAATTCAAGATGAAGCTCAACCCCCAGAAGTGTGTCTTCAGGGCTAGTCGAGGGAAGTTCCTAGGCCACTTGCTCACCCCAGCCGGGGTGGAGCCTAACCCGGACATAGTAAAGGCAATCTTGGAGCTAGGATCACCAAGGAACGCAAAGGAGGTCCAGCTCCTCACCGGGAAGCTGGTCGGGCAAAGCAGGTTTCTCTCCTGGGCAGGGGAGAAATGTGCATCATTCATCAAGATGCTAAGGGGGAATCAAAAGTTTGAGTGGACCCCAGAGTGTGAGGGGGCTTTCCAAGCATTGAAGAGGCAGCTGACTCAGGCTCCCTTGCTCCAGGAGAACGTGTCCTGAGCTGGTGGGGGAAGAAGGTAAGAAATAACTCCCGATATTTCAGCCGGGTCCTGAGGAAGGCCAAGATTAGGTATCCCGTTTTAGAGAAGCTGGCCTTCGCTCTCATGGTGTCGGCCCGGAAGCTTCGGCCTTACTTCTAGGCACATTCAATCAAGGTAGTGACTGATCACCCTCTTCGCAAGATCATGGAAGGAGTGGATCACTCAGGAAGGTTCGCTAAGAGGTCAGTAGAGCTAAGAGAACTCGACATCTCGTTTGTGCCCAGGTTATCAATAAAGGCGCAGGCAGTGGAGGACTTCTTGGCCAACTACGTGACCGAGGTGGAAGAAGCAGGCCCACACAACTCGGTAGCCTGGAAGATGTTGGTTGATGGAGCATCATGGAAGCATTCCTTTGGGCGGGGAAGTCATCCTAGTGGGCCCCCAAGGGACAAGGATCGAGCAAGCCATCAACATTCACTTCCTCATCACCAACAACCAGACCGAGTATGAGGCGGTTATAGTAGGCCTGCGACTGTCCCGGGAGTTGGGTGTGCAAGACATGGAGGTCTCGACAGACTCCATTGTGGTGGCAAGTCAGATCATGGGAGAGTTTGAGGCAAAGGAGCCAACCCTCCAACACTATCTGGAGAAGGTCAAGGGGGTCATCAGACAGTTCCGCACCTTCTCAATCCAGCACGTGCTGGGAGGGGGAAAGCATCCTAGCTGATCTTCTGGCTAAGTTCGGTCCCCGGGCAGGGGGACGGTGTCGAAACTCTTCCGACCATCCATCGAGGAAGGGGAGTTGATGGAGATAGATTAACAAGCATCATGGATGGATCCCATCGTCACCTTCCTGACATCAGGGAAGTTCCCAGAAGGGGATGTGGACAAGCGACGACTTAGGTATAAATCAGCATACTACTCCCTACATGCAGGTGACTATATCGAAAGACCCTCTCGGGACTCCTAGCCCGTTGCGTGTCAGAGGAGGAGGTATCAATGGTCCTAGAGGAGATCCACTCGGGGGAGTGTGGCAGCAACTCGGGGAGCAGGACCTTGGAAGGAAGGGTGCTGAGGCAGGGCTACTTTTGTCCCACCCTCATCAAAGATGCGGCGGAGTTCGACAAGAAATGCTCCAAGTGTCATGTCACAACCCGCATTTTTCCCAAAGATATAATACGTAATATCAGAGCAAGGGAAAAATACGCGTCGTGATGCCACACCTGCAGGAGACGACTACAGACGCTCAGGCAAACACTCTTTATGATAATTTTATAAAAGACATATATGTGATTGGATTAAAAGAGAAATTTTCATTTTTTAGCTTAAGACTGCGTCCCTCGGTCCGGTGGATCATCTAGTCCACAAGTAGAAAACTATATATACGCAGCGGAAAATAGGTTTGTTTTTAGCCTACATGAGCATGAAGAAAAGATTTTCTACGAAATCTTTTAATATGCATATATCTATGTTTAATATAGTAAGAAAAGATTTTCTACGATCTTCAAAGTACGTGACATTTATTTAAAACCATGATATGCAAGAATGACATTTTTATACCCAAAAGTAACTAATGCATTCTAGCATAAAGCTTCCCAGAGAGCAAGAAGGTAAACAATTTGAAAATAACAGCAAAATATCTAGCAAGTAAACTAGCACAAGAAGAGATTCATACGGGCGTCAACAACTGACACGAACCCGTAGGAAAGAAGGAAAAACAACCAAAAGAACTGCCCCTTACCTACTAGAGAGGAAGGGCCTCTACAGGACAGCTAAATGACGACGCTCTAACTCCTGCGGCAGCTAAAAACCTGAACCTGAGACATTCATAAGAAAAGAATGCCTCAGCCCAAAAAGGGTGCAAGAAAACCAGGATTAGCAGTAAGAGAAATAAGAGAGTGCAGAAAGGAAAACTAAGCAGGTAAACATCTATAATCTTACAACAACCCGAGCCAGCTCAAACGAGTGAACTCGGTAAGAAGAAAAGCCTGCACCAGAAGGTAATAGTCAACATAATCAAAGCCCACCACGTGTCAGCCATTGCGGCTCAGATGAGATAGTCATACATATACTATCATAATACACATATATAAGCATATGTGCTTAAGAACTTGAGACTGATCAGCTCGAGGGAAAAGCGTCCCCCAAAAGAAGGTACTGCGACGGTGGTATCTTCCACCAACGCCCGCAGCCCAAAACCCGGGTCGTGGTCCTCTATCCACTGCCACCCAGAAACCAAATCTGGGTGGTGGTACTCTATCCACTGCCACCCAAAACCAAATCCGGGTGGTGGTACTCTATCCACTGCCACCCAAAACTACCCACCGTGCAAGGCTTAAGACAAAGGTTCTAAATAATCAAATTAAGTTTCAATTAAGACACGGGACGTAACCCGAGATACCAGCACCATAACACCCTAAGGATAGGGTCACAAAGAAATAAACACTACTCAACGATTCATTTGAAAACACTTGGTGAGTCCAAACTTGACTCCCAACGAACTTCTCGAAACCGTGCAATGAATTGGGCACGACAAGACACCATAAATGATCACTTTTCTGTAAGAATGAAAGTTTCAATAATTGGAACGGGTGGAGAGCTTGAAACCCAAAATGCAACCACACAACTATCCACATTAGCAATAAATGATTTCGTTGTGTCATCGAGAACTAGCAAAAGAAATTCCCAGGGAGTTTAGCATCTAATTCCCCGTACCCGTCGGGAATTAGGAAACAAAATCCCAGGGAATTTAACCGGCTAGACCATCAGAACATAGCCAACAAAAGAACAGTGCAGGATTTGGAGATTTACCGAGCAAGACCACTTATGCTTAACTAAACAGATAAGTCCAAGATTTAACCAATAACATAAAGACCAAGGAGAAACCCCGCATAAAACTAAGAGCTGACAGACTCAAACTCTCCCAATAGAACGAAATCTCTAGCATATAGCCTAGGAAATTTAACTTTGCATAAACCTAAGTAAATACCTAGCCCTCAAACTTAAACCCAGAAAATTTACGAATAGGTAATTTACTTAAGTTTATACCAAGAAAATTTCCTAGCGTATAGGCGCAGAGTTTTATATATCAAGTGTTTATTATCATAAACCATGGGAATTTACAAAGAACTTCCAACATAACAACATGACAGCAGCCCCCAATAACAGGAATAGAAAAAGAAGACATAGCAGCAGCCCCTCAACATAAGCAAACGGCCCCACAAATTAACAAGGATACAAGGCAGCCCCCTCAAATTAACAAGGATACAAGGCAGCCCCCAATAATGATCCAAACAAATTTTGCCAACAGAAATTCAAGCACAAGGCAGCCCCTATAATGATCCAAACAAATTTTGCCAATAGAAATTCAAGCACAAGGCAGCCCCTATAATGATCCAAACAAATTTTGCCAATAGAAATTCAAGCACAAGGCAGCCCCTATAATGATCCAAACAAATTTTGCCAATAGAAATTCAAGCACAAGGCAGCCCCTATAATGAAAAGAAATCAGGATTATACAACCATCTCCAAGGTGATATGAATTCAAGCATAGCATCCCCCCAAAAGAAAAGAAATCAGGAATAAAGTTATCTAGATTTTAGACTCCCAGAATTAGCCCAGGATCGGACAGAGCATCCAAGGCTTAGCCAAGAACTTAACAGGCAGCTAGCATCAGAAGACAGGACCGATACATGGGCCTAAAAGCAAGCCTCCTATAGCATGTAGCCCAAGTAAAACTCTACAAAAAAAACCAAGCATCCACCGGCCCCCATATCCACAGGAAACAAGGAACACTATACAATTATGCAATCTGGAAAGATAACTAACAGCCACCAGCCCGACATAATTAAAGGCAATTAAAACTTCTGGAAGGGGGGTACCCCAAGCAGCTTCCCCACCCAGGCACAAAAATTCATGGTTTTTCTATCATAGAAGTCAAAGATCTGCTAGCATAATTGCCCAAGCCTGCTATCAAAATTAGAACAACAAAAAAAAAGAAATCTGCTGGTATCCCAACACTTCCAAATCAGGAATTAGCACATAAAGAAAATCGGCTAGCATACCCCCAACAATTGCTAAGAAGGAATTAGACCAAAAGAAGAACACGACCAGCATACACCAACAAGAGCTCAGGGCCACGATCGGTAAAGCAACAGGGGAGTAAAATGCCCAGAATTTTAGCCTTCAGAACCCAAACCATTAGGTTCTTCCAACAAAAAAACAACAACTTAGATTAGGCCAACAGATACAAGAAGGCAAAGTCCAGCGAATCCAGATAATTAGCAGAACAAACCTCTCTATAGCCAGACCAATTTCAGTTAAACCCAAGGAGGAGAAATGAAAGAGAGAGTGAAGAAAAGTTTTCTTGCCTCAACAATGGCAACCCGCCAGAGCGCGACGAGCATGGAAGGAGCCGCCCGGTTCCATAGCCCCGGCGACGAAGACAAGCCCCGGCAACCACGATCCCTCCTCCTCCGACAGCTCCGGCGCAGCTCGACACCAATCCGACGCAAACCCTAACCCTTTGACAACTCGCCGGCTCTACGGGATAGGGAGGAAGGGAGTTGGCTCACGATGAAACCTCCAGCAAAAGAACCCAAGCCCTTCTATATCCTTTATCAATGATTTAATTAACTTAATTTAATTTAAATTTTTTTTTTACATAGCTTTTACTCATATACATATATTAGGTATATATATATATATATATGCAAACTTTTACACAAAAACCTTATACATATAAATTTATATAATGCACATATATGTAAGCAACTTTATACAAGCCTATGCATAAATACTAATATATATACACATTTATATATGTATATATACACATATACATACATATATCTGCATGCACGACTCCACCTAGAGAGAATTCACCGGACGACGATGATGACGAAAGGTAACGCCCCTACGCAACGACACCCTAAATTAAATCTCGCTTGCGAATAATTATCATAAATTCCATATGTTTTAAATAAAATAATTATAAGAAAAAACCCGGGGCGTTACAGTCACCCCACCAAGGAGGAAGTTTCGTCCCGAAACTTAGAATCAAAACTTAGAAAGCATCGAATGAAAGGTATGAAGGGAGAGGTAAACTCACACTCGCTAGAAAGGAACGCTAACCGAAAAGGGCTAGGAAAGCGGATGCGGATATGACTACCCCAAAAGAAAAGGACATTACCAAGAACTCGATATGTCCAGACCGAGAACAGAAAATAGATCGCGGGACACCGGACTCGCGGATCCCCAACTGAAGGAAGCCTAAATGAAGATCAGCTTTCGAAAATACCGAACAACTTGCTTTTTTTTCACGAACAAGACGAGAGCACTCCAGGGCAAGGAACTAGGCCAGAAAAAGCCACACTGCAACCACTCATCTAACTGAGTGCGCAACTCTCGCAACACAAGCGGGGCCAAATGGTACGGTGCCATAACAAAAGGACAAGTACCCAGCTCAAGGTCAGAAACAAACTCCTCAACTCGCACAGGTAGAAGAACTAGGGGGATTAACTGGGAAGACATCAGGGGACTCCCGCGCCACAGGGAAAACCTCGATACACAACAAACTGAAAAAGGTTTCTAGCATAGAAACAAGGTAAGCAACGCCATTAAAACTAAAGGCTCCTGGCACACACCGCGGAAATAACCGGGGAAAACATAGCGCGGAAAACCAAACACGCTCGAGGGTTGACCGATGTCCAGCTCAAAGACCAAACGCTTTACCTTGCGTTGGATAACAACATCAAACCTGGACAACCAGCCCAAACCCAAAAATAATCATGACGAAGGCCCAAATGAGGTTAAGATGCTTACTCAGTACTCAATCTTACGTCTCCAGAGCATAAACAGACTCTTTGACATAGAAAAGATTAGGCCGAACATAAATATCGAGCTAGGGGCCAGATAACCAAAACACAAACTTTCACGACTGGCTCACGTGAAACACACCGTGAACACTAGGGAAAGAAGCAGGAAAATACAGCTTAACTGCAGATGTTCTGATGCACTCAACTCTGGCATCAGAGAAACCATCAAGAAACCCATGCCCCCAACTACGAGCTCTATATTAGCACTCCGCTAATCGCAAATCTCTCATAACACACCTGAGCCAACTGTAGCTCTCCACGGATAAGTGATACCGCTACGCTCGAATCCACCCAAGCTTCCAAGATCTGCCTCAAAATGTTGACAGACACAACATTTAGATATAAGCCTTACTAAGCCAACTTGAACTTCCTACCACCAAACCATTTCCTTCAGATCACGATACATTCCTTTTGAAATCAAAATGGTAGGCAACGCTAGAACTTTATGCTTTGCCACAAATCCTTGCCCGAATATCCTCAATAGCAGGAATATAATATTTACTTCTAAATTTCTACGTGATCATATCTTTCTTCAGAAGTCCAGAAAATGTTTGCATTAGGATTAACCCCGAATGAAACCCAATTCCAATTTATAAAGAAAAACTCTCCCAACCCTAAGCTGGTCAACAATAATATTGCTTCCAACGGTTGCCAATGAAATTCTCTCTGCCAGCTACTACACTAGAACACTAATGATGAGTGTAGGGTAATTCTTCCTATAAAATTTCAAATTCCATGAACCATTCGCAAGCACAATTCCTGTCTATGTCAGAACAGAACACCCAAACCATGATCAAAATTCACGACAAGGTCTTCTAAATTCAACACTTCCAAATCAACCTAACGATGACCGCCTGCAAAGCTCTATAGCCAAAACATCGAGTAAAACTCAAATCAAAAAGAAGGCACGCTCAATATCCTCTACCTTAACTCGCACAGAATTGAGATAACAAAAATCCAAATCCACATTCGCAAGACAACGAATAAACTAGGTCAAAACCTTAACCTGAAAACACCTCAAAACACCTAGCTTAAGACGCAACAGCTAGGAACCAGAATTTCCTAACTCGATACAGATCAGAAAGGAGTAGATACTTGCTCTTGCTGTTACCTTGCTCTGGGAATTTATGAAATGATGTTATGCTAAACTTAGGATGATGCACCATCATCCTATCAACTTATGTGCATATAAAATAATGCATGAATGCCAAATTTTATTCCAAATCATGTGTGTACGAGCGTCATCATGTATGTCTTTAGCTTGGCACGTGTGCAATGCTATGTTATGATGTTTATGCAGTGCTATGCAATCTAAAAAGGCCTTAATGCATGTTATGAGCGGCGTACACATGCGATCTTATGCATCCCATACTACATATTATCGCATGTAACGAAAAGGAAAATCTAATGGACATGCATGCGACCTACGTTATGCATCCCATACTACATAACAGTCGTATGTTGTCACCTATGAGGATCCATATACAAACACATATTATGCATCCCATACTACATAATATGCCCCGTATACTTCTTATCATGCTATGAGTGTAGTGTTCATGCTTCAGCCAAGACATACTGATGACCCTTCGGTGTGTGTATGCAATGAATGACGATTCTCACCAGGCGGTTAACCGGGCCGACCAGAACATTTCTAGCAACCCGGCTAACCTGGCTCTGATACCAACTGTCACAACCCGCATTTTTCCCAAAGATATAATACGTAATATCAGAGCAAGGGAAAAATACGCGTCGTGATGCCACGCCTGCAGGAGAAGACTGCAGACGCTCAGGCAAACACTCTTTACGATAATTTTATAAAAGACATATATGTGATTGGATTAAAAGAGAAATTTTCATTTTTTAGCTTAAGACCGCGTCCCTCGGTCCGGTGGATCATCTAGTCCACAAGTAGAATACTATATATACGCAGCGGAAAATAGGTCTGTTTTTAGCCTACATGAGCATGAAGATGAACATCCCAGAAATAATATGCATATATCTATGTTTAATATAGTAAGAAAAGATTTTCTACGATCTTCAAAGTACGTGACATTTATTTAAAACCATGATATGCAAGAATGACATTTTTATACCCAAAAGTAACTAATGCATTCTAGCATAAAGCTTCCCAGAGAGCAAGAAGGTAAACAATTTGAAAATAACAGCAAAATATCTAGCAAGTAAACTAGCACAAGAAGAGATTCATATGGGCGTCAACAACTGACACGAACCCGCAGGAAAGAAGGAAAAACAACCAAAAGAACTGCCCCTTACCTACTAGAGAGGAAGGGCCTCTACAGGACAGCTAAACGACGCCGCTCTAACTCCTGCGGCAGCTAAAAACCTGAACCTGAGACATTCATAAGAAAAGAATGCCTCAACCCAAAAAGGGTGCAAGAAAACCAGGATTAGCAGTAAGAGAAATAAGAGAGTGCAGAAAGGAAAACTAAGCAGGTAAACATCTATAATCTTACAACAACCCGAGCCAGCTCAAACGAGTGAACTCGGTAAGAAGAAAAGCCTGCACCAGAAGGTAATAGTCAACACAATCAAAGCCCACCACGTGTCCGCCATTGCGGCTCAGATGAGATAGTCATACATATACTATCATAATACACATATATAAGCATATGTGCTTAAGAACTTGAGACTGATCAGCTCGAGGGAAAAGCGTCCCCCAAAAGAAGGTACTGCGACGGTGGTATCTTCCACCAACGCCCGCAGCCCAAAACCCGGGTCGTGGTCCTCTATCCACTGCCACCCAGAAACCAAATCCGGGTGGTGGTACTCTATCCACTGCCACCCAAAACCAAATCCGGGTGGTGGTACTCTATCCACTGCCACCCAAAACTACCCACCGTGCAAGGCTTAAGACAAAGGTTCTAAATAATCAAATTAAGTTTCAATTAAGACACGGGACGTAACCCGAGATACTAGCACCATAGCACCCTAAGGATAGGGTCACAAAGAAATAAACACTACTCAACGATTCATTTGAAAACACTTGGTGAGTCCAAACTTGACTCCCAACGAACTTCTCGAAACCGTGCAATGAATTGGGCACGACAAGACACCATAAATGATCACTTTTCTGTAAGAATGAAAGTTTCAATAATTGGAACGGGTGGAGAGCTTGAAACCCAAAATGCAACCACACAACTATCCACATTAGCAATAAATGATTTCGTTGTGTCATCGAGAACTAGCAAAAGAAATTCCCAGGGAGTTTAGCATCTAATTCCCCGTACCCGTCGGGAATTAGGAAACAAAATCCCAGGGAATTTAACCGGCTAGACCATCAGAACATAGCCAACAAAAGAACAGTGCAGGATTTGGAGATTTACCGAGCAAGACCACTTATGCTTAACTAAACAGATAAGTCCAAGATTTAACCAATAACATATAGACCAAGGAGAAACCCCGCATAAAACTAAGAGCTGACAGACTCAAACTCTCCCAATAGAATGAAATCTCTAGCATATAGCCTAGGAAATTTAACTTTGCATAAACCTAAGTAAATACCTAGCCCTCAAACTTAAACCCAGAAAATTTACGAATTGGTAATTTACTTAAGTTTATACCAAGAAAATTTCCTAGCGTATAGGCGCAGAGTTTTATATATCAAGTGTTTATTATCATAAACCATGGGAATTTACAAAGAACTTCCAACATAACAACATGACAGCATCCCCCAATAACAGGAATAGAAAAAGAAGACATAGCAGCAGCCCCCCAACATAAGCAAACGGCCCCACAAATTAACAAGGATACAAGGCAGCCCCCTCAAATTAACAAGGATACAAGGCAGCCCCCAATAATGATCCAAACAAATTTTGCCAACAGAAATTCAAGCACAAGGCAGCCCCTATAATGATCCAAACAAATTTTGCCAATAGAAATTCAAGCACAAGGCAGCCCCTATAATGATCCAAACAAATTTTGCCAATAGAAATTCAAGCACAAGGCAGCCCCTATAATGATCCAAACAAATTTTGCCAATAGAAATTCAAGCACAAGGCAGCCCCTATAATGAAAAGAAATCAGGATTATACAACCAGCTCCAAGGTGATATGAATTCAAGCATAGCAGCCCCCCAAAAGAAAAGAAATCAGGAATAAAGTTATCTAGATTTTAGACTCCCAGAATTAGCCCAGGATCGGACAGAGCATCCAAGACTTAGCCAAGAACTTAACAGGCAGCTAGCATCAGAAGACAGGACCGATACCTGGGCCTAAAAGCAAGCCTCCTATAGCATGTAGCCCAAGTAAAACTCTAAAAAAAAACCAAGCATCCACCGGCCCCCATATCCACAGGAAACAAGGAACACTATACAATTATGCAATCTGGAAAGATAACTAACAGCCACCAGCGCGACATAATTAAAGGCAATTAAAACTTCTGGAAGGGGGGTACCCCAAGCAGCTTCCCCACCCGGGCACAAAAATTCATGGTTTTTCTATCATAGAAGTCAAGGATCTGCTAGCATAATTGCCCAAGCATGCTATCAAAATTAGAACAACAAAAAAAAAGAAATCTGCTGGTATCCCAACACTTCCAAATCAGGAATTAGCACATAAAGAAAATCGGCTAGCATACCCCCAACAATTGCTAAGAAGGAATTAGACCAAAAGAAGAACACGACCAGCATACACCAACAAGAGCTCAGGGCCACGATCGGTAAAGCAACAGGGGAGTAAAATGCCCAGAATTTTAGCCTTCAGAACCCAAACCATTAGGTTCTTCCAACAAAAAAAAAAACAACTTAGATTAGGCCAACAGATACAAGAAGGCAAAGTCCAGCGAATCCAGATAATTAGCAGAACAAACCTCTCTATAGCCAGACCAATTTCAGTTAAACCCAAGGAGGAGAAATGAAAGTGAGAGTGAAGAAAAGTTTTCTTGCCTCAACAATGGCAACCCGCCAGAGCGCGACGAGCATGGAAGGAGCCGCCCGGTTCCATAGCCCCGGCGACGAAGACAAGCCCCGGCAACCACGATCCCTCCTCCTCCGACAGCTCCGGCGCAGCTCGACACCAATCCGACGCAAACCCTAACCCTTTGACAACTCGCCGGCTCTACGGGATAGGGAGGAAGGGAATTGGCTCACGATGAAACCTCCAGCAAAAGAACCCAAGCCCTTCTATATCCTTTATCAATGATTTAATTAACTTAATTTAATTTAATTTTTTTTTTTTTTACATAGCTTTTACTCATATACATATATTAGGTATATATATATATATATGCAAACTTTTACACAAAAACCTTATACATATAAATTTATATAATGCACATATATGTAAGCAACTTTATACAAGCCTATGCATAAATACTAATATATACACATTTATATATGTATATATACACATATACATACATATATCTGCATGCACAACTCCACCTAGAGAGAATTCACCGGACGACGATGACGACGAAAGGTAACGCCCCTACGCAACGACACCCTAAATTAAATCTCGCTTGCGAATAATTATCATAAATTCCATATGTTTTAAATAAAATAATTATAAGAAAAAACCCGGGGCGTTACATGCCAGCTATATGCTCCACTTCAGCTCCTTCCAGCCCAGAGGCTCCGGACCATCACAGCTCCGTGACCTTTCGCAATATGGGGATTGGATCTGGTGGGTCCCTTCCCCTAGGCAAGCAGCCATAGAAAGTTCCTGCTAGTGATAATCGATTATTTCTCTAAATGGCTGGAGATGAAGGCACTAGCTAAGGTAACTTCTCAGGTAGTTAGAAATTTTATATGAGGGGAGATAATCTGTCGACATGGGCTTCAACTAGCCATCGTCACAGACAATGGGCCGCAGTTTATCAGCGACAAGTTTGTCATCTTTTGCATCCAGCTAGGCATAGATCTTCGGTTCGCGTCGATCCATCATCCAAGGAGCAATGTGTTGGAACATGGTCTTCCGCATCTCCTAGGTTTGAGAATAACAAATCCTATGTGTATTTGATCTTGTGTGTTTAAGTGTGCAGAAAAATAAGTCCACAAGACTCAAGGATAACATAAGAAGGTTGCGCCCATATTTGAAGCCAAAATCCCAACATGACCGCTAGAGCGGGAGGTAGCTCCGGCGGTAGCTCCCGCGGTAGCTGCTAGAGCAGGCGGTAGCTGCTAGCGCTGGCGGTAGCTGCTAGCGCCGGCGGTAGCTCCGGCAGTAGCGCCTGAATGCACAAAAGTGAAATTCAAGCTGGCGGGATGCATATATACAAGGCAGATAGCGCCGGCGGCAGCTGATAGCACCGGCGGTAGCGCTAAGCAATAGAGGAAGGCGACTGACTTGCTTAAAATGAAGGATTCTCATGCGGAGAATATTTCCTAAACTGGGATAGCGCCGGCGGTAGCGATAGCGCATGCACTAGCTCCAAGGCTATAAAAAGTACCCCTTGGATCCGTCTTCCTCATTCTCTATGTTGGAACAACCCTATTACTGATTTGGGATAGGATCACTATCTGTTTGTTAGGACAAAGTTGACCCCATTGTATAGTCTTAAGGGTCAAGGTTTTTAGCTGATAGATCTTAGGAAAAGATAAGTTTTCTGCGTTCGACGAACTCCATACTGCGTTCGACGAACACAATCCTGCGTTCGACGAACGACATGCTCCTGCATTCGACGAACTTGGCTCGTCTCAGCGGTTGTTGAACCTCATCTCAGCGGTTGATGAACCTCGTCTCAGCGGTCGAAGAAAGCTCACTCAGCGGTTGTTGAACCTCGTCTCAGCAGTCGATGAACCTCGTCTCAGCGGTTGACCAAATCTCAGCGGTTGACCAAGTCTCAGCGTTCGACCAAGTCTCAGCGGTCGACGAATTGGTTCAGATCGACGAAAGTTCTTCTCAGTTCGACGAACTCAGTTCTTCCAGGCAGATTTAGCAGTTAATCTTTCAGTTCGACGACCTCCAGCTTGAGATCGAAAAACTCCAGATTGTGTTCGACAAAATTTGTTCAGATCGACGAATTCCTATTTCAGTTCAGAAATTTCAGACAGATTATGTTTATTTCATTCTCTGAACTCAATTCTCAGCAACGGATCTATTCTTCCAGATAAGTAAGGATAATATATTTCCTTTTATTTATTCTCTTATTTCGTAAAGAGGCTGTTGACATTTAATGGAAAAGGATGCTTTCATGGAAAAGGAAAAGAAAATAAAGCGTGTCAGATTTATAGTTCCCAGGATATCTATTCAGATTATTTTATTCCTTAAATCAAGGGATTTGAATATCAAATTAGTCAGAGATATATTATCAAAAAGAAAATAAGGAAGAAGATATACTGTTTTTCACGACATATTACAGAATAGAACATTACAGAAAAAGTACAGGAAAAAGAAAGGAAGAAGACATACAGTATTATCTTTCATCACAGAAGAACAGCAAGAAAAGAAAATAGAAGGAGAAAACAGTCGAGAGGATGAAGAAAGAAAATATACAGAAAAAGCTTTATAGTCTTCATCTTCTTCAAGCAGCGCCCTCATTCACTGAGAACAACATCAACACCTTCTCTCAGTATTTCTGCTGCAAGTTCAGATCTTCAAAAGGACAACAAATAATCTGAGAAACATTTGTCTCTCAGATTTAACAGCTATCAGGAAGATACAAGAAATCTCTTTCAAGTGAAAGCTCCATCCTCAAGCTGTCAAAAAATTTCAATCAGACAGAGGAGCTTTACAACATCATTCCACTAGAGTCTTCTCTCAGATTATTGACAGAGAAGAACATCTAAACTCTCTTTATCCCCTCTTGTACATGGTTATAACTCCCTTCAAAAGTTAACACATTGGTGGCAGGGCACCTGAACAAAAACCTGTGGTTTGGTTAGAGCACCTGATCAATAAATCACTGGTGATTTGGACACCTGATCAAAAATCCATTGGTGATAGGGCACCTGATCAAAAACCTAGTGGAATCCTACCAAGGGTGGTAGAAGAGTAGATGTACCCAGTTTGATTAGGGAACTACTATAAAATCCTTATGTCCTCTGTGTTGTGATTTTCTGTGTGCTGTGTTATTTTTATTTGTTTTATAACTCACTCAATACACATATAAGTATCACTATTTTAATTCCGCTATAAAAATAAGTGAAAACTTTTTAATACTCTATTCACCCCCCCCCCCCCCCCCCCCCCCTAGAGTTAATCTAAGATCTAACCTCACTTTCAATTGGTATCAGAGGGTAGTTGATTATATATAGGCTAACACCTGAATCAAAAGATCAATTAGATCTTAAATTTATTTTAGAGTTTTCTTTTGCTTAAAAACTCATGGCACATAACAAAGAATATTCTAGCACAAGACCTCCTATGTGCAATCTAAGTAAGTTTGCACTATGGAAGGCAAGGATCAGATTGTACATGAATTCTATTGATGAGGAAATTTTTAATGTTATTTTGACAGGACCTCCTACACCTACAGCAACAAAAATTGCTGAAGCACCCACAACAAACAATGTTGTTCCACCACCTGAGTGGACAGATGCACAAAAGAAGCAGAAAAGTGTTGATGCCAAAGCAATGAACATATTGGCACAGACAATGTCTGATGACATTTTCCAAAGAGTTGTGGAATGCACTTCAGCAAGAGAAATCTGGATCTCACAAAACAATATGGTTGAAGGATTAGCAGATGAAAGAAAGGACAGAAGATCCCACCTTATTTCTCAATATAAGAATTTCAAAAAGGGAGAAAATGAAATAGTGGCTGATATGTACAACAGGCTCAGCCTCATAGTCAATGAGCTGAAATCTTTAGACAAAGTGATCTCCATCACTGAAGTCATTGATAAGATCCTAATGTGCTTCCCCAGCACATGGGACTCTTGGATTTGGCCAATCAAGGAAGCCAGAAGCCTTAATGAGATCTCCACTGAGAGCTTGTTAGGCAAACTCAAATCCTATGAGCAGCTTATCAAGTCCAGAGAAGCTGAGCAATCTATTTCATCTTCAGCATCCAAGAAGGAGAAAAGCATAGCTTTCAAGCTACTGAAGAAGAAGAAAAAGCTCCAGGAGAATTGGAGTTCATGAGCCTTCTAGTCAAAAGGTTCTACAAGATGGCTAGGAAGGATTTCAGAAAGAAGGATTCCAGATCAAGAGAAAAGCCAAGGTATGATAAATCAAGTTCTAAAGAAATAATTTGTTTTGGCTACAGGAAACCCTGACACATTCTGTCAGAGTGACCAGAGAATCAGAAGAAGGAGAAGAGAGAAGACAAAGAAGAAAAGAGGCACTCCAGCAAGTCTTCCTCCCACAAACACAAGCATAAGGGAAGAGGATTTGTAGCTGAAACTTGGAGTGAAACAGAGTCAGAGTCTTCATCCAGTTCTTCTGAAGATGAAGAAGAATCAAATGAAAAAGGCCAATGCTTGATGGATGTTTATGACTCAAGCAGTGAGTCAGAACTTGCATCTTCATCCAGCTCTTCTGATGATGAAGATGATGAAGAAGGAGAAATTTCTGCATGATGGCTATCAATGCCTCAGCAAACAACTCAGATGAAGAAGAATCTGAAGCTGACAGTGATCAGGTAATCTCAAACTTTGATTTTAATTCAATTGAATTCAAAGATGAATTCAAAGTTCTTTGCTTAGACTTAATCAAATCTGAGAAGGAAATAATCTCTCTCAGAAATAAGTTGGCTGAAATGAACCAACTAAGTGAAGAAAAAGCTAATATTAAGAAAGATTTGGCTGCCTCCAGAGAACATATTATTCTCATTGAGAACAAACTATCTGAGGCTAAGAAATTTTAAGAATCCCTAAATGGGAGAAGTATCAAACTGATGGACATCACAGGCACAGTAAATGCCAGATTAAGTGGCAAACTAGGCTTGGGTGCATCATCAAGTGAGCCACCTCTTATTAAGAAGAACATACTTTCTACACCAATAAAGTTCATCTCTGCCAAGAGCAAAGAGACAGTATAAGTAAATAAAAACATTTCAAGCAAGGCTGTTAAGAATAAAGGAATTCAGCAGAATTAGTCGAACAGAGCTCGACGAAATGAATTCACTTCGTCGAACGGAGATCGACGAAATCTTAAGCCAGGCCTTCAGTATAGTTATCCATCGAACGACACTCGACAAAAGCACTTCACTTCGTCGAACGGCGATCGACGAACTCAGCCCAGTTCGTCGAACAGAAAATATACAGAAAATCTGAAGAATTCTTATTCTAAATAATCTAAGAATCCTTTCACTGAATGGATAATTCCTCCAAGGAGATATCATCCACAAGGTTATACGGATCAGCCTGAAATGTCTTTTATTTTAGAGTTTTGTGGTAATACAAAAGGACCCAAGGTAGTCTAGGTAAAAAAAACTAGTTTATTTTTCCTGTTGTGTAGGTAAAGGGCTATCCAAAATTAACAAAACAATGGTATTTGGATAGTGGATGCTCAAAGCACATGACAAGAAATAAGGCCAACCTGAGCAACTACAAGGCAAAGCTTGGACCTAATTTGATCTTTGGAGACTCCAACTGTGGACAAACCAAAGGATATGGGAAGATCAAAGTTGGAGAAGTTACCTTCAAAGAGGTAGCTTATGTCAAGGGTCTGAAGCACAACCTCATCAGCATAAGCCAGTTGTGTGATGAAAGTTATCAGGTAACTTTCAATAATTCCTTGTCTTATTACCAATGATAAAAACATAAATGTCTTATCTGGTATTAGACATGGAAATATTTATTTAGTCAATTTTGACTCTGCCAATTCTGATATTTGTTTATTTAATTCTATAAGTAAAACAAATGAATTATGGCATAAAAGGCTAGGACATATTAACCTTAGAACTATTTCTAAGCTTTCTACGGACAATCTTGTTAGAAGACTGCCTTCTGGTTCTCACAAGAAGGAAGGACTCTGCAGGGCTTGTCAATTAGGTTAGCAAACCAAGAGTAGTTTTAAATCTTTATCCAAGAGTGATTCACCTAGGATTTTGTACTTACTGCATTTGGATCTTTTTGAACCCACTGCAATACAAAGTCTAGGAGGGAAGCATTATTCTCTAGTTATTGTAGATGACATCTCAAGATTCACTTGGGTGTTCTTTCTTAGAAACAAGTCTGACACCTTCATTGTTGTGACAGACTTTCTCAGGTCCATCAAGATTGAGTACTCTACTCTAGTTACATTGATTAGAAGTGATCATGGCACTGAGTTTGAATCTCTTATGATGAGAGAATTCTGTGGAAAAGAAGGGATCAGGCAGTGTTTCTCTGCTCCTAAAACTCCTCAACAGAATGGGGTAGCTGAAAGGAAAAATAGAACAATTATTGAATCAGCAACTACATTGCTTGCTGATGCTCACTTGCCACTCTCTTTTTGGGCAGAGGCAGTGAACACAGCAAATTATGTGTTGAACAGAAGCCCGATACATAAGCTTAAGGGTAAAACTCCCTATGAATTACTCAAGAACAAAAAGCCTAAGGTTAACTATTTTAAGATATTTGGCTGTAAATGCTATGTGCATAACAATGACAAGAAGTATCTAAGGAAGTTTGAAGCAAAAGCTGCTGAAGGCATATTCCTTAGATATTCACTTTCTAGTAAAGCATACAAATTTTACAACAAATCTACTCTTAAGATAGAAGAGTTCATGCATGTATCTTTTGATGAGACTAACATGTTAATTGAGGAGAGGAATACCACCTCTACCAAAAATACTTTGCAAGTACCAGCTCTATGTGAAGAGCTCAATAGATTGGATCTATAGAAAGAAGATTCTTTACTTCCATAAACTCTAAATCTTGAAGGCAGTGAAGAAGAAGATCATCCAGATCTTGCTGACAGTTCAAATCAAATGACAGCTGAACAAATTCCCCAAGTGGATACTATTGCTGAACCAACTTCAATTGTTGATCACATCACAGTTAGAGATCATCCAATATCCCAAATCATTGGAGATATTTCAGCAGGTGTTCAAACAAGGCATCAACTACACCAAAATCAGAATCACACTTGTTTCCTATCCCAGATTGAACCTAAATCCATAAAAGATGTAGAATAAGATCCAAATTGGATTCTTGCAATGCAAGAGGAGATCAATCAATTTGAAAGGAACAAGGTATGGGATTTGGTTCCAAGACCAAAAGGCCATCAAGTTATTGGCACCAAGTGGGTCTTTAGGAACAAGCTAGATGATCAAGGCAACATAGTCAGAAACAAAGCAAGATTGGTAGTCCAAGGATATTCACAGGAAGAAGGAATTGAGTATGATCAGACCTTTGCTCCTGTTGCAAGACTTGAAGCTATCAGGATTTTCCTTGCCTTTGCTGCATTCAAGAAATTCAAGGTATATCAGATGGATGTGAAGAGTGCATTCTTGAATGGAGACATCAAAGAAGAAGTCTATGTGGAACAACCACCGGGTTTTATCTCTCCAACTCACTCCCCTTATGTATTTAAGCTTAATAAAACTCTTTATGGTCTCAAGCAAGCTCCCAGAGCTTGATATGAGACCTTAGCTAATTTTCTTTTAGAGAACGATTTCTGTAGAGGCTTAGTTGATAAAACCTTATTTTTCAGGATACATAAAAATCAAACTTTACTAGTTCAAATATATGTAGATGATATCATATTTGGCACTACTGATTCAAATCTATGCAAAAGGTTTTCTAATCTAATGCAATCTAAATTTGAAATGAGTAGTATGAGTGAGTTATCATACTTCCCTAGTCTTCAAGTGAAGCAAACTCCAAATGGCATATTCATATCACAATCCACGTATGCTAAGGAATTAGTGAAAAGGTTTGGTATGTCTGATGCTTCCACCATGAAAACACCCATGCCCTCAAATGCTGTTGTAGACACTGATGAATCAGGGAAACCTATTGATCAGAAAGTATATAGAGCAATTATTGGCTCATTACTTTATTTAACAGCAAGTAGGCCTAATATAATGTTTGCTACTTGTATTTGTGCTAGGTTCCAAGTTAACCCCAAAGAATCTCACCTAATTTTACTAAAAGAATTTTGAGATATATAAAGGGTTGTCCAAATCTAGGACTTTGGTATCCAACAACATCAGAATTTGAATTAACTGGATTCTCAGATTCTGATTATGCTGGATGCAGAGTAGACAGGAAAAGCACATCAGGAACTTGTCAGTTTCTTTGTGATAGGCTTGTGTCTTGGTTCTGTAAGAAACAAACATTTGTGTCTACATCAACAGCTGAAGCTGAATACATAGCTGCAGGCAGTTGCTTCTCATAGATATTGTGGATACAAAATCAGCTCCTAGACTATGGTATCAATCGAAATAATTCAATTATATTTTGTGACAATACTAGTGCAATATCTATAGCACAAAATCCAGTACTCCATAGTAGGGCTAAACACATAGAAATTAGGCACCAGTTTATCAGCGATAATGTGGATAAAAATAAAATTTGCCTACAATTTATTCCTACTGACTTACAAAGACCTGATATTTTCACCAAGCCATTGGATGAAAAGAAACATATCTTCTGTATAAATCAGCTAGGAATGATAGATGGAGATTCAATCTGCTAAAATTAAATTTTCTACTTATCCCATCTCTTCATCGAACTGAGATCGACGAAATTGAGTCGTTCGTCAAACAGAGATCGACGAAGTCATCTAGATCGTCGAACCGAGATCGACAAAAATTTATTTATCATCGAACCCAGTTTTGATGAAGCTTTTGTTACTGATCTGTCATTATAATCAAATATTTTAACTGAAAGCCTACAAAAATTGCTTCTCTTCCAGTTCCTTTGCACTTGATCTCTACTTTATATTTCAGGAACAATAGCAATATAATGATTGCATCCTTCCATACCTCCTCAAATGTCCCTTCTTCTAGGGGCCTAGCTCCAAGTCTTCCTGAAACTAGGCAGGGGGAGATGTATTGAAGAAGCTCCTTGTTGTCAGGGGGATATACTTTCCTTTTTGACAGGGGGAGATGTTTTGAAGAAACTCCTTTATGATAGGGGGAGTTGTTTTCTAAAGATGCTCCAGTTTCAAGAGGAAATGTTGTATGAAGAAGCATGTTTTCAGTTCTTGAAAAAGCTCACAGCAGTTTGCAGATTTAGGGGGAGATGTTGCAGATTCAGTTATGACAGATTCAAATTCAGATTGGTAGCAAAGCATGTTCAGATTATAAGCTACAGTTCAGATCAACAAATTCAGAAAGCTGAAATATAACAGATACAGTTCAGATCAACAATTCAGAAAGCTGAAGGAAATGTCAGAATTCAGAGAAAGATCAAAGGTTTTATTTATTTGTATTTATGTATTTGTTTTCAATGTAATCTTCGAAACCCAGAGTATCATATTTTATATCTGATGAAATATTTAAAATCTATCATATATATATGCTTTGTTGTTTTGTTATTTGTTTTATTATTCAAATTTTGTCAAATAGTGTCCTAACCCAAATAGGGGGAGATTGTTGGAACAACCCTATTACTGATTTGGGTTAGGATCACTATCTGTTTATTAGGACAAAGTTGACCCCATTGTATAGTCTTATGGGTCAAGGTTTTTAGCTGATAGATCTTATGAAAAGATAAGTTTTCTGCGTTCGACAAACTCCATACTGCGTTCGATGAACTCAATCTTGCATTCGACGAACGACATGCTCCTGCATTCGATGAACTTGGCTCATCTCAGCGGTTGTTGAACCTCATCTCAGCGGTTGATGAATCTCATCTCAGCGGTTGAAGAAAGCTCATCTCAGCGGTTGTTGAACCTCATCTCAGCGGTCGATGAACCTCGTCTCAACGGTTGACCAAGTCTCAGCGGTTGACCAAGTATCAACATTCGACCAAGTCTCAGCGTTCGATGAATTGGTTCAGATCGACGAAAGTTCTTCTCAGTTCGACGAACTAAGTTCTTCCGGGCAAATTTAGCAGTTAATCTTTCAGTTCGACGACCTCCAGCTTGAGATCGACGAACTCCAGATTGTGTTCGACGAAATTTGTTCAGATCGATAAATTCCTATTTCAGTTCAGAAATTTCAGACAGATTATGTTTATTTCAATTCCTTGAACTCAATTCTCAGCAACGAATCTATTCTCTTATTTCGTAAAGAGGCCGTTGACATTTAATGGAAAAGGACGCTTTCATGGAAAAGGAAAAGAAAATAAAGCATGTCAGATTTACATTTCCCATTATATCTATTCAGATTATTTTATTCCTTAAATCAAGGGATTTGAATTTCAAATCAGTCAGAGATATATTATGAAAAAGAAAATAAGGAAGAAGATATACAGTTTTTCACGACAAATTACAAAACAG
The DNA here is from genome assembly GCA_033032865.1 of Dactylorhiza incarnata. NCBI lineage: Eukaryota > Viridiplantae > Streptophyta > Magnoliopsida > Asparagales > Orchidaceae > Dactylorhiza > Dactylorhiza incarnata. The sequence goes on from JAWHQI010000013.1 coordinate 5,920,102, forward strand.
AACATTACAGAAAAAGTACAGGAAAAAGAAAGAAGAAGAAGACATACAGTATTATCTTTCATTACAGAAGAACAACAAGAAAAGAAAATAGAATGAGAAAATAGTTGAGAGGAAGAATTAAGAAAATATACAGAAAAATCTTTACAGTCTTCATCTTCTTTAAGCAGAACCCTCATTCACTGAGAACAACATCAACACCTTCTCTCAGTATTTCTGCTGCAAGTTCAGATCTTCAAAAGAGCAACAAATAATCTGAGAAACATTTGTCTCTCAGATTTATCAGCTATCAGGAAGATACAAGAAATCTCTTTCAAGTGAAAGCTCCATCCTCAAGCTGTCAACAAATTTCAATCAGACAGAGGAGCTATACAACATCATTCCACTAGAGTCTTCTCTCAGATTACTGACAGAGAAGAACATCTAAACTCTCTTTATCCCCTCTTGTACAGGGTTATAACTCCCTTCAAAAGTTAACCCATTGGTGGTAGGGCACCTGAACAAAAACCTGTGGTTTGGTTAGAGCACCTAATCAAAAGCTCACTGGTGATTTGGACACCTGATCAAAAATCCATTGGTGATAGGACAGAGAAGAACATCTAAAGCTCACCGGTGTTTTATAACTCACTCAATACACATATAAGTATCACTATTTTAATTCCGCTATAAAAATAAGTGAAAACTTTATAATACTCTATTCACCCCCCCCTCTAGAGTAAATCTAAGATCTAACCTCACTTTCACTCCACGACTCCCAAATTCCAGTGCTTCGTGCCATATCATATAGTGGAAGGTTCAGAGAGATACTCCCCCAAATCCATGAAGGCTTAAGGAGATCCGTGGAGAAGATTTCAACACTCATCATCATCGTGACGAAAGACCGCATCGACTACGATCATACTCTGCGGTTCTTCGTCTACTTCCCCAAGAGATCCATATAGTGAGTTTTATATTATTGTTATTTATTTCTCATCTTTTCTTGTAAACGTTTAGTGAACTCGCCTCGTGTTGGTGACTAGGTTTGGGTAGGACTTAGGGCAGAAATTTGCCTCGAGTTGGCGAGTAGATCTAGGTTAGGTCTAGGGGGAGCTCGAGGCCATATCTGGGGAAGGGTTGGCTAGAGCGGCTTGAGGCTGTATCTGGGAAAGGATCAGCTAAAGCCAATCGGTTCGTGGGGATACAAATAGGTATAGAAAACATAAAGAGTCTTTCATATTTCGCCTTGATTTCTAGCGTCATTGAAATCGAATTTTGTAATCAATTTTATTAATAATAATCATGTCACTCTTTGTGTAATAAAATTGATTTGATCTTTATTTCTCTAAATTGTTTATTATCCTCTCCTTCATTATAAAACAATTTATATCCTTATTCAAAATCACTATTTTGATCTCTTATTGTTTCAAGTATTCCAAAATATAAGAAAAAGTTTTAAAACCCGTATTCACCCCCCCCCCCCGCTCTAAGGGCGCCTACCGATCTAACAAGTGGTATCAGAGAGGTTTTAATCCAAACGGCTTAACAACCGGGAATAATGACATCTCATGATCTCCCTTCTACTAGTGGGATAAATTTTTATGAAGAAGAAAAATCTCTTAAACCACCTTTATTTGAAGGAAGAAATTATAAAGGATGGAAAATAGTAATGGAAAATTTCTTAAAGCTTTAGATGAGAAAGTTTGGAATATTACTATTAAAAAACCACCTAGCGTATTAAATAAAAACGAAATAGTTTTAAATGCAAAATCTATGAATAGTCTATTTTGTGTGTTAGATCAAAATATTTCCAAACTCATTCATACTTTTCCTACTGCATACGAGATGTGGAATTTTCTTGAGATAACTTATGATTCTCCATCTACAGGTATAAAACAAACGCAAGAATTGGAGAACATAAAAGCTTGCACAGGTGTTCAAGAAAGCTCCTCACATGATGAATCCATAGAATGCATATCTAGCATAAGGGAAGATGAAAACTCATCCATGGAAGAGGAATGTAATAATGATGAAAAAGGAACTTCATGTTCAAACCAAACCTCATCCACAAGCGTTGTAAGGTAATCAAAATCGCTTATCATTTGTAATTCAATTTCTACGCTACAATTGCTACAAATTACTAAACGTAAGATTAATAAATTAAAAAGGGTTAATGCAAAACTACATTTAGAAAATAAAACTTTGAAGGCAAATGTGAATGTAGAATCCAAAAAGGATGTGTTTGAATCTCCATCATGCTCTTTAATTGAAATTTCAAAGCCGTGTTTTGATTGTTATAATATAAAAGAAAAATTCAAGGATTTTGAAAAAGAACTTTTAATTTCAAAAGAGCTTAATGAAAAATTAGTAAATGAAAATAATATTTTATTTAATAAACTAGAATCATTAAAACTATTTGTGGAAAATTTTATAAGTACTAAAAAATCTTTTATTTCTATTTTATCATCTAACATATGTAAGACTTCTACTAGTATTATAAAATCTATTAAAAATGCACCTATTAGAATATTTAATCATAAAAGCATTATGGAATCTAACCCTCATTATATATCTCCCAAATTAATTTCATATGTGGACAAATTTCCTATGAAAAATAATTTCAAAAGTCATTATTATTCTAAGTCTAATTTTAATGAATATGGAAATTTGATGCATAATATTAAATCAAAATATGAATGGAGACCCAAAATGAAAAATGAAACATTAACTCCACTTGAAAGAATTCATTCATTTTTGTCTCCTCAAAAATATCATGCTATATTTTGGTGCCCAAAGGAACCATTACACTTGGTTCCCTTTGGATACCCAAATTTCTTATCTACTAGTATCATTCATTTGCATGAAGTAGAAATAAATCAAAATGAATTACAAAATACTCTACTTCATGATATGCCTAATGTTCCATTTTATTTTTTTGTTCTCTTTTTTAACAAATCATGTCATGGTCATCTAATATAATATTTGAAATTTGTCTTTGTCCCCTAAAACCTAAATGAAGTTTACAAATCAATGTAAATCAAAAGTAAAAGTCAGATTTTCATTTATAAATGACCAATCTATTACTATTAAAATCATTGCCTATAAATATCTTATAGTATTCATATAAACTGAACTATAAATTTGCTATAAGATATTTTAATTAAATCAAGTTATTAGGCTATTAAGTATTTTAGCCTTCATCAACAAATTTGGAGAATTATCATGTAACAATGTGTGGACATCCTCTCAAAAACTCTTTAAAACACACGAATCATAATTTGGGTTTTGACGTCATGAGTTAAAATTTAACTTCCGCAAATTTTTGTATTTTCTACAAAAATTTTCACTATATTAGATAGGTCTTATATTGCTCAGTCATAATTAAGTGAAATCGGAAATAAAATCGAAGGAAATTCGGGCCAAATACTCACAATAAGCATTCTCTGTGAGCTAACGCAGGCGCTAGGACCTAACGTCGGCGCTAGCTCAAGTGTCCGATTTTCTGTAATTTTAAAATTCTGAAAAATCACTAAAAATATTTTATTTTATATGTACTACTCATTTGTGCATTTCTGCTTATAATTGATTTTTGAAAAATTAAAATATAAAATTACAAAAGCCAAATTACAAAAAATATTTTTCTTTGGTTATTTGGTTGACTTCAATTTCTATATGCAAAAATCAACTACAAAAATATAAAACAAAAACAAGAATCAAAGATTATTTTTTTTAACTTAAATTTTCTATTTACATGTATCTTGCGAAAGGGAGATTTGGGCTATCATCCCATCACATATCCTAGTACCGAGCGAACCTCTCACAGGGTAGACCTCAGGAAGTTCAAGATCAATCTTATGAGTTTAAACTTTAAATCAAAATTATTCTTCAAAATATCAAAAATACTGTATGGACTTCATTGAAAATCAAGCATGATTTAACCCATCATTTAGACGTTCTACAATGTTACAATTCATTCCTTCAAACTACTTTGAACATTGTTTTTATCATGCTTTGATATATCTACTCATTTGTGCATCAAATTGTATTGTAAAAGTTGTGTAGAACTAAGCTTAGCATGCCTCTAAGTATGAGTAAATGTTTTATAGTTAACAATGATACTCATTCACTCACTTATTTTGGCAAAGTTTACATATGCTTTTAATCTAAGAATGTTTGCTTGTGTATTGTAATTGTACAATGAATTAAAATTTGCACAAGTATTTTATCTACACTACATTTATTTGCACTCTTAAAAATTAAGAAAAGTGGTTGTACTTTCATAATTCAATTGGTTTGCAAAGCAAGTGTAATCGGAGAACTTTGTACAAAAAAAACATGAAATAAATTGAAAAAGATAACTCCACCAAGCACTACTTGAACCTCCTGATAAGTCTTAATAAGCGTTGTGAGGTTGAGCACCTTGGAAAGATTAGTAAAGTGTCTTATGCAAACCTTCATTAAAAAAATCACTTATTCTTAAGTACACCGGATAAAAAAATTGATATTGAAAAATAAAATTGTGTGATCCCCCAAGCACTACTTTGCACCCTGATAAGTCTTAATGAGCATTGTGTGTGCAAAGCACCTTGGTAGTTGTACATTTTTCTTTGTGTTTAAAAGTGTGTGGAAGTAAAATTATTTGTGTTTTATTGTGCACTTTACTCTACACTTGTCTTGCATTATTGATTATAACATTTGTTTACTAGTTTCAAAATACACTTTTGTGCACATCATTATCTTCCATAACACTTCTTCTCATGAGTATTAGATTCTAATGCTAATTTTATACTACTCTTTACATATAAATGCACTAGATAACCTAGCATGCTTTCTACAATGTTTGGAATGTTTTGAATTTGTGAATTACAATCACATTGTAGTAGTTTCTTTTTGGTATCCGTCTTTCATGCTTGGTTACTTTATTTGTCAAACTTAAAGATCTTAAATGAAAAATGATTTACAAAAACATCTTCCTTTTTGAATTTAACTCATATCTCTTCTTATAAATAATCATGATAACAAAAGGATGTTTGTTATATTTCTATAAGTCTTCCGCATCATCACCATATATTTTTTACCTTGCGCTTTCATGCTTATATCAAAGTCTTAAATCTCAAAATTCCTTTTCAACAAATGGTAGACTAGCTTGGTAGATTTTATATTGGTTGTTATAACACGAATATCATTTTTATGCTAAAAACTCTGATTCATTAATGGTTTTCAAAATAGCTATGTGAGTCTTTTTTTTTAATTCAGATAAAAATATAAACACATAGGCTATGAACTTATCATTATATTCAAATGCTTAATGTTTTCCAATGATTATTATCCCATGATTACATATCTCACCAAAGCGGGGGCGTAGGGTTGTAGGCATTAGATAACCTGACCTATAAGTCATGTCTTGTCCTTAACCGGGGAGGGTTCTAGTAGGGCCTTGCGAGGCACTGGGGGAAAGAGTGCTAGGTTGAGTTTTGTCTATTGTTTGTATATGAGACTAACACCCCAACCTACAGCATGTATGCAGCTCCTCATGACCATCCGTCACTTAGTACGGGGCTAGGGTGTAGACATATTGTCTGGGTAGATTTGTTACTTGGAAATCATTATTTTTTTGCTTAAAACTCGTATATAAAGGGAAGAACTAACATGATAATATTGAGTACTTGGAAAATGTTATTTTGTTCATCTTTATGCTAAAAACTCTGATCTATTTCTATGAAAATACTTACGCTCAAAACTCTGATTTATTTCTATAAAAATTATTATAAAACTCCTTATCATTTTCTTCTCTCTCAAAGCTCGATCATGCCATTATCTTATTATCAAAACTATTATGTGTTTGCTTCCTGATGAATAGTAAATTATGCATATTTTTAGTACATTTTAAGCATAATTTTGGGTAATATTGTACATATTTCATATAAATTATTGAATAAATAATTTGTTTTAGCTAATTTTTATATTTATATATTTATATGTAAAAAGGAGCTATTTAAGTATGTAAATATATATATATAAAGTATTTAAATATATATATAAATATTTATTGAATATAATTAAGTTAGTTATTGAATATGTATTAATATAAAAATTCTGTGAATATATATATAATATAGTAGTATAGTATAATAATAACAAAGTAATAATAAGTAATATATTATAAATATAATGAAATATATATGTATATATAATAAATAATAATAATATATATGTTTGCAGGCGTTCGACGAAAGGCAAACTGCGTTCGACGAAAGGCGCCCTGCGTTCGACGAACTCTCCCTGAGCTGCGTTCGACGAACTCTCCCCGACCTGCGTTCGACAAACTCTCCCCGACCTGCATTCGACGAACTCTCCTCGAGCTGCGTTCGACGAACTCTCTGCGAGCTGCGTTCGACGAACCCCACATTGCGTTCGACGAACACTCCCCGAGCTGCATTCGACGAACCCCGTGCTGCATCCAACGAACTCTCCTTGAGCGACGTTCGACGAATCCCTCTCCGCTGCGTTCGATGAACTCTCCACTGCATTCGACGAACTCTCCGTTGCGCTGGATTTAATCCCATACAACCGCTGAGACCAGTTCTGCCGCTGAGACTCAGCCCAAACCGCTGAGACTCAGCCCGAACCGCTGAGACGAGCCTGCCCGCTGAGACCAGACCAGCCGCTGAGTTCCAAACCTGCCAGCTCACTCCAACCCGCCAGCACTCTCCTTCTAGAATCAGCCAGCTGCTATCCGCACCCCACCAATGCTCAAGTCAAACTTGCCAACCTCTCTAGTCAAATCGCCATCTGCTATTTCTTTTTTGCTAAGTGCAGATCAATTTTGCCTATAAATATAGGGGGGGCAGCTGATGTCTTGAGGGTTCACAAATTTTGATACTTTTGGGATTTGTGATCCACTTTTGGGCTTTTCTTAGTTTTTGTAATTTTCTCTCTCTTCGTTTTCCACTTTCTCTGTCTAGGTTTGTAATATTGCCTTTTGCTTAATGAAATAGACTAGTTTTCTTCATGGTATTGTTCTTCTTTTCGTAGCGTAGTCGCTTTTATTTCCTTTTCTTTCCGTAGAGTGCGTGGGTGTACGGGTGTTAAAATGCAATTTTATTTCATAGCTTAGATTTTCTGCATTATTTACCGCTTTCATAGCTTAGATTTTCTGCATTATTTATCGCTTTCATAACTAAATTTTCTGCATTATTTACCGCTTTCATAGCTAGATTTTCTGCATTATTTACCGCTTTCATAGTTTAGATTTTCTGTATTATTTATCGCTTTCATAGCTTAGATTTTCTGCATTATTATCGCTTTTCTTGGTTTTTGCTAAACACGCATCAAGCCCGCGATTATCGTCTTTTCTGCTTTTTAGAATTACTGCAATCACACTTTTTTTCATCGATAAGATAATAACGCGTCCTCAAAGTAGAGATAATCAACACGGCCTCGGAAAAATACGACCGCGATATCATTTTCTAAACAAAATTATATACTTTACTATACACGATAATGTGCACTTGCCTTTATCGTAAGATAAGTTGGATAAATTACTTTCAAAAACTCTACGAGAGACCTTTTTTATAAAAATTAATTAACCAAAAATGAATTTTGGCCCCATCGTCGCGGTGCTATCCCCGATATTCCGAAAGCGGGAGCGACCGTTACTTCCATCACCTTGATAGGTGGGATAACGGTTAAGCTCCTCGAAGTAGGAGTACTCGCCGTACTCCTCAAAAATGCCCGCCGGAATCTAACCAAACGCAGGCTCCGCAGGAACGTAATTTCGCAAAAAAAAAATCCATTAAGTTTTTGGCGCCGTTGCCTGGGACTTTTCGTGTCGTTATTTTGAAACAGTGAATCACTATTAATTTTATCTTATATATATATCATTTTCTTTTTTTCTCTCTTAAAAAAATAGCTTAAAAATAAATATATATCACAATAAATATATATAGATAAATAATATATCTTTGTGAATAATCTCTTTTTCTCTTTCTTCTAAAAACTCGAAAAAATAAAATCAAACCAAAAAAATTTATTATTATATTTTAAGCCTTTTATTTTTTCTCATATATACCGTTTCATCTAAAAAACGCTCTAAAAATAAAAAAAAATTATTTAGAATATTATAAGTTTATCTCCCTCTTTAAAAAAACCCTAAAAATCACAAAAATATAAAAAAAGAAAAGTAAAACTAAATCATTCCTCTTTCCTGTTTCCATTTTTCCTTGTTTATATTTTCGTCTAAAAAAACCCTAAAAATACAAAAGATTGTTTTTCTTTTTCTTTCTCTCTCCTTCTTCCTCTTTTTCCTGTTTATATTTTCATCCAAAAAATCCTCTAAAAATTACAACAACAAAATTTGTTTTTTGCAAAACCTTTTTTTTATATACATATAAAAGTATATGACCCGAGGACGCTCTTCGGATAATCTGGAATTAGCTTTTGATCCCGAAATCGAGCGCACTCTTCACGAGCGCCGCCGATCTCGTGACCAAAGTCATCCAGAAGATCCCAAAGAGTAAGTCGGCGATACTATACCAGATATTATGGCAGATCCCCCTCCAAATGCAGCCCCTCAATGGACCATGACCTACTATGCCAGGCCGAATTTGGAAGATACTAGATCTAGTGTCACTCGCCCCGTAATAGCTAATAATAATTTTGAAATAAAATCCAGCACTATTCAGATGGTACAGCAGTCAGTTCAATTTGACGGCTTGCCAGATGAGGACCCAAACCTTTTTAACATCCTCGTCCGCGCTAGACCCCTCGGGTGACACGTGTCGCTTGGAGTTGCATGAACTAGAAATTTATTAAATTCTGAATCTGTGTAAGGCGCACAGCTGGGTTCAAGGCACGTTTTAGGCATGATCCGGCTAGATTCAGACCTCGGGCTCAACGTGGAAGTTGTAGCCCTCGAAAATACCTTTCCAATGACTGGTTGTACGTTTTCTAGAGAGCTATGTAGCTCCCTAAGATTAGAATCAAAATTGCTATATTTTGATCTCTGTCGCTAGCGCCCGGCGGTATCGCTACTATCGGCGTTAGCAAATCGTCTCAGCGTTCCGTCGAGATGACCGAGCGGTCTCAGCGGTGCCGCCGAGATGGCTGAGGAGGGCTAGCGCTCGGTGGTAGTGCTACCGCTGGCGCTAGCGGCCGTGTCAGAGTCACGGGATTTCTGTTTGGTGATGGCTTAAAATGCATAGGATAATGCTCCTGGTGGAGTTTAGGACCAATAGGAAGCTGACATTTAATGGTAGAGTTTCAAGATTATGCTTGGGGAAAGGTTTACCATTAATGCAACCCTAAGCTAATCCCACTACTTCATTCTCCCTAAAGAGCTGAACCCTCCCAATCAGATGGGATTGTTCATCTTCTCCTTCCTCTCTTCTTCTTCTTCTTCTTTTACTTCCTCTTCATTTTCCAACCTCCCCTCGAGGTTTTGACCTGGGATTTTGAAGGAGCAAGCTTGGAGGAGGATTTCAGCTCGTCCAACCGCCGCCATGTCGCCGAGGAGACAACCGCGATCGTCGACCGGAAATCAGGTGACTTCCGACCCCTCTCCCTTGGTGCTAGATCTCTAGATATATTAGGAGAGACATCGAGCTCAAAAGTGCTTGATTTGGTGAGTTTATTGGAGTTCCGTAGGAAGAGGCAACGCTAGGGTTTTCGCTCTAGGGCGTCGTTCATTGTGAAAATGCCTTCGATCAACTCCTCTCTTCGATGCGAGGTCAAAGGAGTTGATTTCGTGAAAATCGGTGGCCTCACGAGGGAGTATTTGAGGAGCGAAGGGTGGTAGAAAATAAGATTTCTGCTGGAGGAAGGAGATGAACAGTGCCTTAAAGAGTCTTCTTTAAGGCCTGTGCAGATTTGCTATATGCAGACCTAACTGGGGCAGTTTTTATATTGCAGCTGAGTTCAAGCCTCTTTTGAGGTATGTCCCAGCTAGATGCAGGCTTTGGGATCAACTAGAAAGTTGTAGCCCTTGGTAACACCTTTCTAATGAATGATTGCACATAATTTTTGGTGAACTGTAGAGTTCTATAAAGCTGTTGGAAGTAATGTGTTTTATTAAGATTACCATCATATTATAAAGAATTCTGCCAAACTAGACCGGCTGTGTTCGAGTCGCTGTTTGGGCTTGATACAGTCGGAGCTGGTCCCTGAGCTTTTGATTGAAGTTGTTGCCGTCAGAGATACCTTTCCAACGACTAGTTGTACGATTTGTGAGGAGCCCGGTAGCTCCCTGAAAGTCTTGTCAAAATAGGCTGCGTCTGAAATTATAAAGTGTAATGTGATGGACAGATTCTGTCCTGTGGTGCGCAGACGGGTGCAAACCCATTTCTGGGTGTGACCGACTTGAATCTGGACCTCGGGCTCAACATGAAAGTTGTAGCCCTCAGAAAGTGATTTCCGACGATAGGTTACACGTTTTCTGAAGTGACCTATAGCTTCCTACAAGTCCAGTCGAGTGGACTGTCCAGAAAGCGGGAATGGGTTAAGTGCGTGCTGTTTGCTGTCCAGATTTCTGCAGTTGACTTCGGAGAAGATTTTAGATAGGACCCACTTGGATCTGGGTTTGGGACTCAACATGAAAGTTGTATCCCTTGGCGATACCTTTTCGGAATGGTGTGACACATAATTTTTGGTGGTCTGTAGCTCCCGAAAATCCTGTTTTAGTAAACATTGTTGGTTTGTACAGATTTTGATGTTTTACTGATTTTCTCATAAAATACTCATCGGATGTTTATGAAGTTTGGTAGAGATGAACCTGATGATATTGTGATCACTTCTGTTTAGTTTCAGAATTTTTGGATACATATTTACCATGAAGTTGCTTATCGTATCATATAAATGTAGAGCACCGTAAATACAAATTGCAAAATATAATGAGGTCAAAATTTGGGGGGATGATTCCGGCAGTAATTATGACTGATGGTAGAAGTTTCAGATGGATTGGTTTTGAATTGAATCCATAATTTAATATTATGTTATAAATTATTACATGAATATGATTCCTTAGGGAATGAGCATATGATGATTATAGTTGATATAAGCCTGCTGTTGAGGTCCAGCTCCTAGAGGGAAGGAAAGTAGATCATGTTCGGTGCTGAGTCGAACTACTTGGATGTGTATTTCGACTGAATGTGATGTAGGCAATTATTATGTTGAATGAAACATTACGATGAGCATTAGAATATAGGGTGTGGGAGACATGTATGAATTAATATCCATATCACATGATAATCTATTGGATGGTGTAGATTGGTGATAACCTCTCCATAAGGTTGATAGATTTAATCGTGTTGAAACACGTTGTAATTTGTACATAAGACGATTGAACATTGGTGATATGTTCGGGCTTACATATTTAGTAAAATATGAATATGGCACCGTGACCACAAGTAGTCCTGGAGGATCAGACAGAGTAATTCCCATGTTTCGGCGCACGCCACCGCACGAGAGTTACGTTAACTTAGTATGGGTAGAAGCATTGGCTTGATGTGGATTATAAGATATGGTTATATCTTATGGTGATATGTTGGGAGGCCCGGTTGTTGGGGGCCCTGGATGCTAGTAAGCATCAGTTGATTGTATGATGAGAAATGTAATAAGGCTCCTTTCATGAGTCCTTGGGTGCTAGATAACACTGGTTGTGCATGGGAATTTCATGAATGCGTATGGTTTACATATGGTGGTGTAATGATCTTGGTTGGAGGATTACTTGTGGAGGGTCTACGGGCTTACTAGTCGTGACACCGACGAAAGCTGGCAGTTAGACTCTAGACCGGTTGGGTTGGACTCTTGGTGCTCATTTCCCAAGTCCCCTTCCGTGTCCTTGAAGGCTCAGCTTGATGCGAGCAGTACGCAGGGTCTCCACTGTGTGTTCTTAGCGTTGAGGCGTACATAGGCCTAGGTCTGGCAGTGTACATACCCACCTAGTTGTGGAGGAGCCCGGTCCACAGTCTCCGCCTGGCCACGACGCGAGGTGCCTGAGTGGTTAGCTACCCTCGAAAAGCGGGAACTACAGGTCTATGTCGACATAACAAAATATGCATGGGTGAGTCATCATATCATAATCATTGCATTGCATTCATCCTTCATAATCATAGCATTGCACCGCATCGGGTCCATCATATAAATTAGTATGGGCTCTTTTATATGATGGGTCCCAAATTGGAAACCTTAACTTATAAGTTTGTATGGGCAATCATATAAGTTAAGGTACAATATGAACTGCTTACTTCTTTCTTGTTAATACTACTTGCTTACATTCTGTCATTGCCTTATTACTTGTTAGCTGTGCTTATTATACCTGTTACTAGTACTTGCATTTATAACCATTGTTACTTATATACTTATGAACAGCTTAGTTAGTGCCATTGCAAGTATTTGAGTACTTATACAACCGACATATATGAATAACCATTCCTGTCACCTGCTTCTATACTATTGTTTATATTGCAGCTTTTCTTCCTTTCCTTCCGCCTGGTGCCTTGGAGTCACCGGGGGAGCGGATGTGATGCCACTTAGTCTTTATGACCAACGGTTACTACGCCCCTCTTTTTAGGAGTGTTCCTTAGAGCAGCAGTGCACAGTGCTGGAGGAGGATTGTCAGGTCAGGATGACAGGGCCGGAGACCATGATACCTTGGCTACTGTCAGTGACAGAAGCGAGTGAGTGTTTTGCGATGTTTCCCTTGGAGCATTTAGATTGATACTCTGATGATTTGCAGGAGCTTGTGTAGCTTTCTGTCTTTCTTGTACTTGCTGTTTGGACATTATTACTTATTGTGAATCTATGGCTTTTAATGCTTTCTTTGATTGATGAGTTGGCGCTGTTCAGTTGGTTTGGCTGGCAGGATAGGCGTCTTGTGGGGGAGGCTAGCTCGTGTGCTGGCGCTTCCGCAAGGTGGCTGTCCTGGGCATAAGACTCCCCTCGGCCGTGTCTTGTGTTCTGGGAGGGGGGTCTCACAAATGGCAGCTTGCAACGATCCTGAGATAATGAAGTCCATTAACCCACTAGGCCACACCTGCTAACTAAATTAGTTTGAGGACAAACTGATGCAGCGGAACCGGTGGTGTGCCCATGTGTGATTCACATTAAGTATGTCCTCTTTTTCCTATAGAAAGTGCCAACCTAAGCCAAACTCGTACCCTTACATACAAATGTTGGCTCACTCCGAGATAGTAATTGGTATTCCCATTCCAACCATTAGAGTTGGTTTGGCATAAGATTGATGCCAACCTAACTAGGATACCATTTTTGGTCGACTTAGCAGGATATGTCGTGACATACCCTATCCTTATACTGATCTTGGGGATGATTGGACCAAGCAATAAGTGACCTTGATTGACTAAGGGAGAGTTTAACGTGAGTGTAGATGCTAGACACTCACACCCTGAGATTTCTATCCTAGATATGGAGTAATATTATCACCTTACCCAAAATATTAGGGCAATCTCAATGAGATTGGTGCCTGAAATCTATCATCAGCTTAGTAAGAGGCAACCAAGCATGTCTTTTATACTGTATGGGGATACCTCTCACTTCTACTTATGTAGAAGGTTTCATATGGAGAAGTTACGATAAGAATTCAGATCCAGAGAAGGCTCATTTTGGGACGAATGTGTTATATTGGTGGCAGTAGAAACTCAGTCGAAGAGATATGAGGGCTTATCTCTTCGTTTATTGGGCTAGTTATGTACCGTCTTGGATCCCTTGAGGAGTTAGAATTTTTGATCCTTGAGAGTTAATTCACCTTAAGCAAAGCAGACTGCTAAGGCCATGTTTGGGTTGATAGGAAATTTATTAGCGGAATAAGAGAGGAAAAGCATTTTTGAAGATGATCATTTTCTTTATATTGTTCTAAGATTATGTGGATAAGTAACGAGGAGAGTAGTAAATCTACACTCTGGAGATAAGCAGCTATGTTGTAATAACGTTATAGCTGGGAAGTTAATGAAATTTTGTGCATGCATTGCGGGTATGATGATAAACTACCCCTGAGTTTGGAAAATCTTGGTGAGCATTCCCTTAGTGTTGTAATTACTTGACAATGGGAAATTAATAAGAGTTAGGCGGTGGAGTCAACAAGATTAATAAAACTTGATTGATGTTCTAAAATTCTAAAAGGTTTTATAAAATAAACATGCATGCCATGGATGATCGTTGGCAGGAATGGTAGGGCGCTTGTAATGGATTTGATTTAGTTTATCACATTGTGAAGTATGCCCTACTTTTGGTAGTCTGCATATCTCGTGTCAAAGGGAAATAATCCCGAGCCGTGCACCTTGGTTCATGTTAAGTTCAAACATATATAAATGTACCGGGTAATTGGATGTTATTTGCACATGCTCTCATTACAATGAGATGCAGCTTGGTCGTCGCCATACATATTTGATTTTCTACATCACGGCTGATAAATATAAGTTCTTCGATATAGGGATATATAGGGTAAGAACTCTAAATAGAGGAATATATGCCCCTATGGTTTGTGCCCATACGTGATATGAATGTACCATTTGGGCGGTGGAGGAAATTTAGTCCAAAAACGTACGGGTGCTTATCTCTTCGTTTATTGGACTAGTTACGTACCGACTTTAGTTTCCCCTAGATCTTGTATATTCAAATAGTATGGAACGATGATGATTATGTTTGGTCGGTGATTAAGATATTGTGGAATTTGGAATAGGAATTCACAATTGTATTCGCTTTTAGCGTCTTGACTTGGAAAGAGGTCGCACAAGCTTAAGGTGCGGATAGCGGAAACTCCCATGTTGAACTTCTCTCGGGTCTCGTGTTCTTAGAAGGGAATGATGAGATTATACCCCGTGCAAGGTGTTGAGTCATGGATTCACCTTGCCTTGAGACTACGATAATGATCTGTACTATCACCGGGTCCTATTGATAAGCCTCGTTGGATGATTATATTCGGAATTTTGGGGACTATCTGGAAACGTAAAATCTTTCTAAGCTTAATCCTTATAGGGAATAACATCATGTTTGGTGATTGATGGATTTAAAGGGGCATAATTTCATGGCAAGTAAGGTGGTGTGCTTGTAGAACTTGACTATTATGTGAATTTGAAGTTAAGCGATAAACATCTACGATGTTTGACCATTTCAATTACCTTGCCATGGCTTGACATTGGAAATATAAGGAATCTGGAAAACGTAAACCGAGTAGGCATCATGCTACATTGGGAGATGTGCAGTATACGATCCATGGTGAGAGCATTAGAGAAGTTGGTTCTAAGAGGCTTGTTTAATTAAAGTGTTGATGTAAATTATTATGCTGCGAGGAAATTATGAATGATCGTTCGTACGACGAGTTGGGAATATGTTTAAATGATGTCTACTTCAATTGATAATCGAGCAGATGTTCAGAATTGTAATAACCCCTGGGTAAAGAATGCGATCTATGACTCCTTAGGAGAGAGGGCATAAGATGGTAAATATTGAATAAGCATAAGCGAGCAGTGTTTATGAATCCAATTGTGTTGAAACTTAACCTCAGGTGGATGCCGGGTTAAGTGCAAAAGTGAGTGTGGCATATGATTTCCTTGGACGAGTTAACATTGCCGGAATTGATTAATAAGGGTAAGAATAATGATTGTTTGAATTAGAAGATGATGTTAAAGCTTGCATCTATGTATTTAGTACATAAGAGAGACGATCTTGCGTGACCTCGTACATTACTTGGTAGATTACCCGCCTGACCTTGAGAATGGTTTCATTGAATGCCAGATTTTGGATACATCGACGCGATGACCTTAAAAGTGCTACACGTTATTTGGATAACGATGCCTGAGATTGGAAGAATCCACTTAGTTTTGCAAATCTAGAAGCACATGACTCTTTTGGGAGAGGATTCTGGAATTGGTGTGGGAACACGAGTGGTAACCTCGTGTGTATCAGGCTCTCCCTGGCCTTGACAGATTTTAGACCAAGGTATAACGAAGTTGATTTATTAAGGTTGAGAGAACTTGGGATTGTAAGTGTCATGGGGTATAACGAGAGTACACCTGGAGAAATTGAGGTAAGGTAATGTGTATGAGTGTGACCCTCACTTGTGGTGAGCGGGATCTAAGTATACTCGGAAGAATGACTTTCGTAATTTTATCTTCGATCCCCATAGGCCCAACCTAAATTTTGGGGACAAATTGTTTCTTCGTTTATTGGATTTGTAACATCCCCATCCGCGCTAGACCCCTCGGGTGACACGTGTCGCTTGGAGTTGCATGAACTAGAAATTTATTAAATTCTAAATCTGTGTAAGGCGCACAGCTGGGTTCAAGGCACGTTTTAGGCATGATCCGCCTAGATTCAGACCACAGGCTCATCGTGGAAGTTGTAGCCCTCGAAAATACCTTTCCAACGACTGGTTGTACGTTTTCTGGAGAGCTGTGTAGCTCCCTAGGATTAAAATCAAAATTGCTATATTTTGATTTCTGTCACTAGCGCCCGGCGGTTTCGCTACCGCCGACATTAGCAAATCGTCTCAACGTCCCGTCGAGACGACCGATCGGTCTCAGCGGTGCCGCCGAGATGGTTGAGGAGGGTTAGCACCTGGCGGTAGTGCTACCGCCGGCGCTAGCGGCCGTGTTAGAGTCACGGGATTTCTGTTTGGTGGTGGCTTAAAATGCATAGGATAAAGCTCCTGGTAGAGTTTAGGACCAATAGGAAGCTGACATTTAATGGTATAGTTTCAAGATTATGCTTGGGGAAAGGTTTACCATTAATGCAACCCTAAGCTAATCCCACTACTTCATTCTCCCTAAAGAGTTGAACCCTCCCAATCAGATGGGATTATTCATCTTCTTCTTCTTTTACTTCCTCTTCATTTTCCAACCTCCCCTTGAGGTTTTGACCTGGGATTTTGAAGGAGCAAGCTTGAAGGAGGATTTGAGCTCGTCCAACCGCCGCCATGCCGCCGAGGAGACAACCGCGATCGTCGACCGGAAATCAGGTGACTTCCGGCCCCTCTCCCTTGGTGCTAGATCTCTAGATATATTAGGAGAGACATCGAGCTCAAAAGTGCTTGATTTAGTGAGTTTAATGGAGTTCCGTAGGAAGAGGAAACGCTAGGGTTTTCGCTCTAGGGCGCCGTTCGCCGCGAAAATGCCTTCGATCAACTCCTCTCTTCGATGCGAGGTCAAAGGAGTTGATTACGTGAAAATCGGCGACCTCACGAGGGAGTATTCGAGGAGCGAAGGGTGGTAGAAAATAAGATTTTTGCTGGAGGAAGGAGATGAACAGTGCCTTAAAGAGTCTTCTTTAAGGCCTGTGCAGATTTGCTATATGCAGACCTAACTGGGGCAGTTTTTATATTGCAGCTGAGTTCAAGCCTCTTTTAAGGTATGTCCCAGCTAGATCCAGGCTTTGGGCTCAACTAGAAAGTTGTAGCCCTTGGTAACACCTTTCTAATGAATGGTTGCACATAATTTTTGGTGAACTGTAGAGTTCTATAAAGCTTTTGGAAGTAATGTGTTTTATTAAGATTACCATCATATTATAAAGAAATCTGTCAAACTAGACCGGCTGTGTTCGAGTTGCTGTTTGGGCTTGATACAGTCCGAGCTGGTCCTTGAGTTTATGATGGAAGTTGTAGCCGTCGGAGGTACCTTTCCAACGACTAGTTGTACGATTTGTGAGGAGCCCGGTAGCTCCCTCAAAGGCTGGTCAAAATAGGCTGTGTCTGAAATTATAAAGTGTAATGTGATGGACAGATTCTGTCATGTGGTGCGCAGCCGGGTTCAAACCTATTTTTGGGTTTGACCGACTTGAATCTGGACCTCGGGCTCAACATGAAAGTTGTATCCCTCGGAAAGAGCTTCCGACGATAGGTTACACATTTTCTGAAGTGACCTGTGGCTTCCTGCAAGTCCAGTCGAGTGGACTGTCCAGAAAGCGGGAATGGGTTAAGCGCGTGCTGTTTTGCTGTCCAGATTTCTGCAGTTGACTTCGGAGCAGATTTTAGATAGGACCCACTTGGATATGGGTTTGGGACTCAACATGAAAGTTGTATCCCTTGGCGATACCTTTTCGGAATGGTGTGGCACATAATTTTTGGTGGTCTGTAGCTCCCGAAAATCTTATTTTAGTAAACATTGCTGGTTTTGTACAGATTTTGATGTTTTACTGATTTTCTCATAAAATACTCATCAAATGTTTACGAAGTTTGGTAGAGATGAACCTGATGATATTGTGATCACTTCTGTTAGGTTTCAGAATTTTTGGATATATATTTACCATAAAGTTGCTTGTCGTATCATATAAATGTAGAGCACCGTAAATACGTATTGCAAAATACAATGAGGTAAAAATTGTGGGGGGGGGGGGATGATTCCGGCAGTAATTATGACTGATGGTAGAAGTTTCAGATGGATTGGTTTTGAGAATCCATAATTTAATATTATGTTATAAATTATTACGTGAATATGATTCCTTAGGGAATGAGCATATGATGATTATAGTTGATATAAGCCTACTGTTGAGGTCCAGCCCCTAGAGGGAAGGAAAGTAGATCATGTTCGGTGCTGAGTCGAACTGCTTGGATGTGTATTTCGACTGAATGTGATGTAGGAATTTATTATGTTGAATGAAACATTACGATGAGCATTAGAATATAGGGTGTGGGGGACATTTATGAATTAATATCCATATCACTTCATAATCTATTGGATGGTGTAGATTGGTGATAACCTCTCCATAAGGTTGATAACTTTAATTGTGTTGAAACACGTTGTAATTTGTACATAAGACGATTGAACATTGGTGATATGTTCGGGCTTACATATTTAGTAAAATATGAATATGACATCGTGACCACAAGTAGTCCTGGAGGATCATATAGAGTAATTCCCATGTTTTGGTGCACGCCACCGCACAAGAGTTACGTTAACTCAATATGGGTAGAAGCGTTGGCTTGATGTGGATTATAAGACATGGTTATATCATATGGTGATATGTTGGGAGGCCCGGTTGTTGGGGGCCCTGGATGCTAGTTAGCATCAGTTGATTGTATGAGGAGAAATGTAATAAGGCTCCTTTCATGAGTCCTTGGGTGCTTGATAGCATGGGTTGTGCATGGGAATTTCATGAATGTGTATGGTTTACACATGGTGGTGTAATGATCCTGGTTGGAGGATTACTTGTGGCGTGTCTACGGGCTTGCTAATCGTGACACCGACAGAAGCTGGCAGTTAGACTCTAGACCAGTTGGGTTGGACTCTTGGTGCTCACTTCCCAAGTCCCCTTCCGTGTCCTTGAAGGCTCAGCTTGATGCGAGCAGTACGCAGGGTCTCCACTGTGTGTTCTTAGCATTGAGGCGTACATAGGCCTAGGTTTGGTAGTGTTCATACCCACCTAGTTGTGGAGGAGCCCGGTCCACATTCTCCGTCTGTCCACGACGCGAGGTGCCTGAGTGGTTAGCTACCCTCGAAAAGCGGGAACTACAGGTCTATGTCGACATAAAAAATATGCATGGGTGAGTCATCATATCATAATCATTGTGAAAGTATCTAGTCGCAACCTAAATCACCTAGAGGGGGGGGGGGGGGGGGTGAATAGGTAGATTCTGCGTCTTTTTGCGGAATAAAAAATATTGGAAGTAAAAGCACACAGAAAAGTAAACACAGCACAACACAGAGAATTTATAGTGGTTCCCCGATGTGGGTAGTCCACTTTCCCGCCTCACCTATCTAGCACTCCAAGGCTAGATTCGGCTACTTCACCAAACTCGGATCAATCAATATCCTACTACTCGGAGTTCACAACTCCTATAAGCTCGGAGCAAGAATACTCCTACAACAACTCGGAGAACAAACTTCTCCTACAAACTCGGAGCACACAAGCTCATACAACTCGATCCTCAAACAAGGATCTACACAATAACTCGGAAGCAAGCTTCCTACAAGATTTAAAATATGGTTCTTACAACAACACAGTAAATTGAAAAACAATCTTCTTAATCTTCCGATGAAGTTCTTCTTCAGATCTTGAGAGAAAGATTTCTTCTTCTTAGCAATAAACTTCAGTCCTTTGTGAATGAAGAATGAAGAAATCTTGAAAATGATTTGAAGCTAGATCTGAGAACTTGAATTGACTTGATCAATAGAAGATGAGAGCTAATCAGTAGATCTTGATCATGACGATTGAACTTTTGAGGACGAGTCACGAATCGCTGGCTTTGACGGAGACGAAATGTTTGCGCAAGAATAGTCGGCCATCAGTCGTTGTTTTCGAGAGATTCTTCACAATTCGCGATTTAGCAATTAGGGTTATTTGGAAATAATCCTTAGGTATTTATAGAGTCTTCTTCCAACGGTCATAAGCGTGAATTAGGGATCTAGCTCCACGTGTACTGTACATGGAGAATGGCCTAAAGAATACGCCGTCGAATTGAACCGTAAAATACCTGCAGACCGATTCGGCGAAATGGATTAACCGAATGGCATTAACCGAGTTTATTCGGTTAAACCATATAGTCGAATTTGGCAGTTCTAGGGATTCGACTAAACAGATTCACTGAATTACATTAATTGAATTCGACTATTCTTTTACTTAGAAAAATAAACCTTTCGGACAGGGATTTAGCCGAATTCGGTTATATCCATTCAAACCATATAGTCGATTTCGACTATATGTTCTTAAATGATATAATCAAATTTTACTTAAGTTCTTTTCCTTTCTCAAATGATTCCATCATCAGCTCCAGTCCTTCTTCTCTAGCACTTTGTAAATGAAGTACATCCCAATAGAGATATTTCACATGAGCCAACACTTTGGTCTATACAATGAGGGATTACATTGCACAGGCCTGTGTTTGACGACTTATTGAAACCTGACATTGGTTTGTACTTAGAGTGGAATAACCTGTCACATCACAGCTAAAGTGCATAATCAAATACAATTACAATTCGTCTTAGTTTGAAGGGGACTTCTTCAAATCAGGGCCATTGTGGATACAATACCCAACAATCTCCCCCTATTTGAAGAAGTCAGAACCCTATCTACTAAGGTGAATTGCACAGGAAATAATAAATATAAGCAAATAAAGAGCTGAGCTATGTGGATACATAAAAGCATCATAAACAAAAACTTAATTCCACCAAAAATTAATTAGACAACAATATATAAATGTTCTTAAAAGAGAAATAGAGTTTAGCGATCAAGCATCCATCATTTCTCTTTCGTCTTTCCCTTTTGAGTCTTCTTCAATTGTCTGACAAAGTAAGCTTTTGGCTTCGGAAAATTCTCTTGAGCCTAGCCATCTCCCATTTGTGGATCTCATCTCTATCATAGTAATTTTCAACAGATTCATTAGAGTTCATTACAAGATTATAAGTGTCCAAAATAATATTCCTGGATTCCAGACTCCACAGTTCTCCAACAATCTTCCTGGGATGAGGTGCTCTTGGGTCTAGAAATCTGGGACCTGCAGCCATTCTAGCATCATGCATAAAACCACCTGAGCTTGATCCTCCTTGATCAACTCTAGCTCTTTTCCTGGAGTTTTCTTCTTCATCGTCTGACCAATGATAAGCTTCAGGAGGAATAAAAGGTTCAGACGGAGCAGCAAATTGAATTTCTGGATGGAATTCTTCAGACGGAAATGCTGGTTGCGCAGAAGATTGGCCTAGCCCTTGGAAACCATGGGCATAGCCTCTTGACAATTCATTGTGCAACCACATTTGATTTTGATGCAGATAACCATATAAATCTTGAAACTTGACATCAATCCCTCTTGAAATTTCTGAAAGCTGGGATTGAACATTCATATATGATTCTTGAATTCTTCCTTCTATCTCTCTATTCAAATAAAAAATTTGCGTTTGAATCCTTTCATGCAATCTTTCCTCCCCCTTTCTGACTTCTTCAGTCAGGGTTTGGATAATTTCATTCTTCACACTTTGGAGAGAGTTCTGAATGGCCGATCTTCCCTTCACTGCATCCTCAAAAATATATTGCTGATTTTCAGAAAGTTTTGTAGTATTATCACAAATCGAGTGCAATCCAACCACTACATGCTTTAGGGTGGAAGCACCCATCGAGAAATATTCATCTTGCTTTTCTTTGACCTTGTCTAAACTGTGAGCTACTGAATGTAATGGATCGCCCATTCCCTTCTCTATGGCTCTGGTCTTCTCAAAAACCTGACGGAGAGCAAATTCAAAGAATCTTTTCTGCTTTACAAGCAGTTCTTCCAAATTGATCATCATGGAGTCTTCAGCAGAGGGAGGTTGAGCTTGAAATCTAGAAGATATTCCAAAATCATCCTCAGCTACCAGAAAATCACTTGAATCTACATCATTCATATAGTGATAAAATTGCAGAGCATCGAGGGTGTCATCATTTTTAACTGGAGGAGGGGTGGAGCCTTAATTTCTCTTATCTTCAACAGTGATCTGAATTTTGTGAATTTTGGGTTGTTGCACTAATTTTTCTTTCATCCTGGATGTAGGGGCAGAAGGCCCTGCTTCATGTTCATCTCCAATAATGATTGTAATATTTTCAGGAGGCGGAGTTAGCTCTGTCTTATCTTGCTTGTCTGCTGCTGAATGAGAATGATCAGAATGGACATTCTCCCCCTCAATCTGAGTAGGGATTTCATCTACTGGAAGAGAAACTTTGCCTTTAGCTGACTTATATATCTTCACCGTACCAGCATCAGGGTCATCTCACCCTTCATCATTACCATCACTATCATCATGTCTGCCACCATTGTCATCTGCCTTGGGAGGAGAGCTGTGAGGAGTATGAATCTTTGGATATGGAGCTGTAGAAACTACAGGAGAATCTTGTTTGCCTGATTCTGGTAGCTTAGAACACTCCCCCTTGGAGGTTTCACGTTCTTTTTCACTTTCTTTTTCACTTTCTTTTTCAGGAGAGGAGACTGGAGAGTTACTGTCGAAGCTCCTTTCAGACTCATCATAAAGGACCTTTTTAGCTTTTGAAACAGCGGGAGTCAGCACCTTGGTCTCACCAACTTTCCTGGACCATCTTTCAATCATGGAGGAATCTATTCTTTTAAAATGGTGGAGAGGGGTTCCTGTCTTCATGCTGAATCTGACTTTGTCTAAGCGATTGAGATATAAAGAGAGGATTCTTCCAAAGTTAGGAGTGTTCAGACTAGCTGAAATTCTATCAAACAACACGCTGCCCCAATCAACCCTTGTCCTGCAGATTACTGAGCCGATCAATTTGAACATATCATTTGAAATGTAGTCATGAGACCCAACTTTACACAAAAGAACTTTCCCCATAATATCTGAGAGCAGTTTCCCTTCCTCATTCATGTGCTTCCTATAGATGGATTTAGTTCCTTTAGGCAATCCACAAAACAACAATGCCTTCTTGAAGTCCTTGGAAGAGAAATCATCTGATTCGGTTACCACTGGAAGTTTGAGAAACTTAGTCAATCTGGAGGGAGAAACCTTGACTGAGAGATCACCGATCTTGCTCTTGATTACTGACCCTTGCTTCCTGAGCTCTGCATGCTTGAAGAACTTCAATACTTCCTTCTCAAGAACCTTGCAAGGATGCTCTAGAACAAAGCCTAATCCTGCAACTTCAAGCGTCAACACGACATTGTGGAATTCATCCATCGAACTGTCGAACCTAGTTCTTACGAGCTCACTGCCGGAGAGCAACTTGCTCGACTGCTTCTTAGACATTGCGAATGGAACTTTGGAGAAGAATCGATCGAGGGAGATGAAGCGGCAGAGGAATCACACGAACGAAGTTCGGAGTCGGAAGTGAAGCGACGAACGAGTTCGGGAGTGCGATGCGTTCAGATTTCTCTTTTAAGAATCATTTATATAGAGTTGGAAATTAGGAGAGAGAGTGCGTACCTGATATTTTGAATCGTGTCTCTTCGAATGCCAGTAAATGATAAGAAGGAAATTTGAATTATGGAAGATTCGTCATTCGGCTATTGGGATTAGTCAAACTCGATTAATAGGATTCGCCGAATTCGGTTAAAGGGGTACAATTAGCTGAATTCGATTAATCGAGATTGCCGAATTCGACTAAATGGTATAGTCGAATGCAATTCGATGATATCTTCTGAAAAATTCGACTATTCAAATTTCTGTCTTCTGGGAGAAGGAATTTTTTGATTTTCTGAGCTTGTTTCTAAGATTCTTTGTTTAACATGCCAAGCTCCATTTTGAAATAGTTGAACTTTGATTCATCGAGCGGCTTTGTGAAAATGTCTGCAATTTGCTGATCCGTCGGGACATTGCTAAGATCAATGTCCTTGTGCTCCACATGCTCCCGGATGAAGTGGTAACGGATCTCAATGTGCTTCGTCCTGCTGTGAGACACCGGATTATTGGCAATTGCAATAGCGCTTGATGAATCACAGTACATAGGAATTTCCTTAAGCTTAAAATTGTAGTCTTCAAGTTGGTTTCTTATCCACAGCAATTGTGCACAACAACTGCCTACAGAGATATACTCCGATTCAGCGGTTGAAATAGCAACACAATTCTGTTTCTTGCTACTCCCGGAGATAAGCCGTTTCCCTAAGAATTGGCACGTTCCTGAAGTACTTTTCCTGTCGTCTTTGCTTCCTGCAAAATCAGCATCTGAAAAACCTGTTAGCTCAAAATCATTACTTCTTGGGTACCATAAGCCAAGATTTGGTGTGCCTTTAAGGTATCTTAAAATCCTCTTTGCAGCGGAGTAGTGAGATTCCTTAGTGTTCACCTGAAATCTAGCGCAAACGCATGTTGAGAACATTATATCCGGTCTACTCGCAGTAAGGTAGAGCAAGGATCCAATTATGCTTCTAAACTTGGTTTCATCAAAAGGTTTCCCTTTCTCATCCTTGTCTAGAGACATAGCTGAACCCATTGGAGTCCTCATAGAGGTTGCATTCTCCATTCCGAATTTCTTAATTAACTCTTTGGTAAACTTCGTTTGAGAGATGAAAATTCCATCCTCATATTGCTTTACCTGAAGTCCTAAGAAATACTTCAGCTCTCCCATACTGCTCATTTCAAATTTCCCTTGCATCAAGTTAGAGAACTTTTTGCAGAGGTTATTATCGGTAGATCCAAAGATGATTTCGTCGACATAGATTTGCACTAGCAAAATCTTGCCTTTTACTTCCCTAAGAAATAATGACTTGTCTATCTTTCCTCTTGTGAATTTGTTTTCAAGAAGGAAGCTAGACAGCGTCTCATACCAAGCATGAGGAGCTTGCTTGAGACCATATAAAGCTTTTCGTAAGAAATAGACATAATCAGGAAAAGAGGAGTCAACGAAACCTGGGGGTTGTTGTACGTATACTTCTTCCTTTATATCACCATTAAGGAAGGCTGACTTCACGTCCATTTGATAGACTTTAAATCCTTTGTGAGCAGCATACGCTAGAAACAACCGAATCGCTTCGAGCCTTGCCACGGGAGCAAATGTTTGATCGAAGTCGATCCCTTCTTCTTGTCTGTACCCTTGAGCAACAAGTCTGGCCTTGTTCTTAATGATAACACCATCTTCGTCCAGCTTGTTTCTGAATACCCATTTTGTTCCGATGACATTCTGTCCTTTGGGTCTGGGTACAAGCTTCCACACTTTGCATCTCTTAAACTGATTGAGTTCCTCTTGCATTGCGATGATCCATGAAGCATCGTTCTTTGCTTCATCGAATTTATTTGGCTCAACCTGTGATAGAAAACTTAAATGCAAAACTTCATTAGTTGTACCACTTCTTGTTCTTACACCGACATGGGTATCTCCAATGATTTGCTCAGCAGGATGGTCCCTTAAATGTCCGATCATTCCAACATTTAGATGACCATGAGGTTCCTGCACTTCAGGTACATCTTCATCTTCTTGAGGTTCATCTTCCTCACATGTAGACGGAATATTTACTTCAATAGACTTTGGAACGTCTTCCTTTACAACTTCTTCTAAGTTTAGTTCCTTGAACCTTCCATCTGCATCTTCAACAAAGACACTAGAAGAGCTGCTTTGAAGCATACTCGTCTCATCAAATATAACATTAAAAGTTTCTTCTACAACCAGGGTTTTCTTGTTGAAAATCCTATATGCCTTACTATGGCTACTATAACCTACAAAAATACCTTCAAAACATTTTTCACTAAATTTAGTTTTGTAATATTTCCCGTTATTAAGTACGAAGCATTTACTACCAAAAATTCTAAAATAAGACAGGGTTGGTTTCTTGCCCTTCAGAAGTTCATAAGGAGTCTTATGATGATTCTTGTTGATCAGTGCTCTGTTTTGCACGTGGCAAGCAGTGTTGATGCCTTCAGCCCATAAGTATTCTGGTAGTGAAGAGTCACTCAACATTGTTCTGCAAGCCTCTATGAGTGTTCTATTCTTTCTCTCAGCTACTCCATTTTGTTGTGGAGTACGGGGAGAGGAAAACTCATGAAAGATCCATAGGCATTCACAAAATTCGGTCATAACTCCAGACTTGAATTCTGTACCATGATCACTTCTGATTTTGACCACAGAACATTCCAACTCATTCTGGATTTGCTTGATGAATGTGGTGAAAGAAGCAAAGGTGTCTGACTTGTGTTTCAGAAAGAATACCCAAGCAAAACGTGAGTAGTCATCAACAATAACCAACGTATAGGACTTACCTCCTAAACTTCGGATTGGCATGGGACCAAACAAGTCCATATGGAGCAGATATAAGCATCTGGAAGAATTTTTGCCAATAATGCTTTTAAAGGTAGCCCGAGTCTGCTTACCCATTTGGCATGCATAACACGGTCTTTCTTTAATGCACTTAACATCTGGAGCATCACGAAGTAAATTGTGAGAAAATAACATACTTATAGTTTTGAAATTAATATGTGCTAGTCTCTTGTGCCACTGGTCACAAAGAGATGCACTATCTTTTGCTAAAAGACACACTGGTGTAGAAGAGTCTAAGCATAGAAAATTTAAACAGAAAATATTTCTACTCCGAGTGCCTGCTAAAATAGTTTCTGACGTATCAGACGACTTTATCAAGCACTTGTCCTTGTAGAATTCTACCATATAGCCTTTGTCACATAGTTGACTTTTGCTAATGAGATTATGTTGTAATCCTTTAACATAAGCCACGTCTGTGAAAGAGACTATACCATTTGTAATCATACCGTAGCCTTTTGTGATACCCCGATCAGATCCGCCAAAAATAACCTTTGGACCATCTTTCACAGGGGTGAAATCTTGTAATAGGCTTCTTGTTCCGGTCTTGTGCCGTGAACATCCACTGTCCAAGTACCATATGGGATTTGAATTGGCCTTTGGACATACCTGCAATTAATAATCAATTGCCCTTAGGAACCCAAATCGATTTGCGTCCTTGGCTTCTTGTTAGATGACCACCACTTGGAATGTTAACATTGCGAGGGGTCATTCTTGCATTGTTAATCCGTTGAGTCAGGACATTTCTTGGATTAAACAAACAATCTACGGCAAAGTGACCAACCTTGCCACAACACCAACAATCGAACCGATTGTACCTTCTCTTTGTCTCCTGTTTTACTTTTTAAACGGGAGGTGCGACAGGAGTAGCTTTCTTATAAGATGCTTTCTTATAAGACGCTTTCTTAGAAGTGGGGGCCTCATGGTGATAACACACACATGGCTCCAACTTCTTCTCAACAGATTTGGGTGCCATCGTTTTGATCTTTGGGGCCTTCTTAGCAGCTGATCCGTGAACAAATGGACCGTGATCCTTGAGGATTACTTCTTCATGAGGAGCTTTGAATGGAGACACATCAAAGTTTCGGGGTCTGGTCCATCCTTGATATCTGTTGCTAGATTCAACATGTGTTGGTCTAGCAAAGTGACCAAAGGATGAGTCAAGGTCGAATGGATTTGTCGGAAAAACTACCTTCCTGAATGAAGGTTGACCTTGATTTCCAGTTCCTTTTCCTTTCATGGCTCTTTTCTCAGCAGCCTTACTAGTTTCAGCCTCATGACCAATGCCACTACCCTTCGCAGGAGCAGAAAACCTATCAATGAGTGGAAGAATAGTCTTAGGCTTCGAGAAGCTTTCTACGAGCTTTCTTTCTACCTTCAACTTATCTTCTAGTTCATTTATAGTTTTCTCCTGAAGATTCAACAACTCAGTGGAGCTTTTCAGTTCATCTTTCAAGAGTTGGATTTCATCTTTGAGAGGAGTTAATAGTTCAATTTCCTCCCTCAAAGTTAGTTCCACCGTCTTGAGAGATTCAATTTCTTTTGACTTGGATCTGACAACCTTGCGGCATTTGTCAAATCCCTTCACAAGGGCTTTGTACTGAGTCATTAAATCTGAATCCTCCTATGATGAGTAGTTGTAATTTGCAACGGATGCAGTCTCGCATTCAGAAGCGGAAAGAGGAGTATGAGAGTTTACCTTCCCCTTATAAGAGGAGTCACCTACTTCTTCATCTAATTGTGCCATAAGCCCAAAGTAGGCTTCTTCTTCTGAGCTTGACGCATCAGTGTCGCTGTCGCTCAGAGTCTTGGCCTTTTTAGCGAGGAAGCTCTTTTCCTTCTTCTTTCCTTTGAAGGATCTCTTTTCTTCCTTCTTCGATCCTTCCTTCTTCTTATATGGGCACTCGGCAATTACATGTCCTGGCTTATTGCAGCAATAGCAAATAATGTCAGTAGAATCATGTTTGTTCGGTTTAGATTTATACCTGTCATTATTGTAGTCCTTCTTGTGATGATCACCATCACGTCTTGATCTTCTGTGATCTGAAGCAGAAGATTGGCCTCTTTTCTGCTTTCTTTTATTCAGAAGTCTTTTGAATTGCTTGGAGAGAAGTGAGAATTCTCCGTCAGACATGTCAGAGTTTGACGAGCAACTTGCAGACTCATCATCTTCTTCTGATAACGGAGTTCTTATGGATGTCTTGACTTTGCTTTTCTTTGATCCTTCGGCTTTCAGTGCCATGGATCTTTCCTTCCCGGAAGTCCTGTTGCCTTCTTCCTCAGCTTTCCTGATGCTGAGCTTGAGCTCATGTGACAAAAGTTTTCCGAATAAGATTTGCGGCTCCATAGTGGTCAACTTGCCGAATTCTCTGATTGCAATGGCCTTGGTATCCCATTCTTTTGTCAGGGATCTCAAGAACTTATCATTCAGTTCGCCAACAGAAAATTCACGGTCATAGTTCCTAAGACCATTTACGATCTTAAAGAACTTCTCATAGGTTTCAGAAATGGAGTCTCTTGGATCTTGCTTGAAAGCTTCGTATTCTTAGTTCAGCAACGATCTTCGGTCATCCCTCACTTCTTCAGTACCTTCCATCAGAACAACTAGAGAATCCCACATCTCTTTAGCAGATTTGCAGTGAATCAGATTTTGCAGCATCGAGTCATCCACTGCACCGGCTATGATATTTTTTGCGTTCTAGTCTAGAGCGACAAGAGCGATCTCATCTTTAGTAAGTTCTAACATTTTCTTCGAAATCATGATTATAGAGTTTATTGAAGATGGCTTTGTAGGAACATGTGGACCTTCTTCCACTATTTGAAAAATACTTGGATCGGCGGCCTCCATGTAGAATCTAACTCTTTCCTTCCACATGGGGAAATTCTCTTTGGTGCAAACTGGCAACTTGACAGAATCCTTTGATCTTTCCATTCCAAACATGCTTGATCAAGCGACTAGATTAAGAGATCTTGTTCAAGGTGTTAGCCTTTTGCGAACAACCTCCTCTGATACCAATTGAAAGTATCTAGTCGCAACCTAAATCACCTAGAGGGGGGGGGGGTGAATAGGTAGATTCTGCATCTTTTTGCGGAATAAAAAATATTGGAAGTAAAAGCACACAGAAAAGTAAACACAGCACAACACAGAGAATTTATAGTGGTTCCCTGATGTGGGTAGTCCACTTTCCCGCCTCGCCTATCTAGCACTCCAAGGCTAGATTCGGCTACTTCACCAAACTCGGATCAATCAATATCCTACTACTCAGAGTTCACAACTCCTATAAGCTCGGAGCAAGAATACTCCTACAACAACTCGGAGAACAAACTTCTCCTACAAACTCAGAGCACACAAGCTCCTACAACTCAATCCTCAAACAAGGATCTTCACAATAACTCGGAAGCAAGCTTCCTACAAGATTTAAAATATGGTTCTTACAACAACACAGTAAATTGAAAAACAATCTTCTTAAACTTCCGATGAAGTTCTTCTTCAGATCTTGAGAGAAAAATTTCTTCTTCTTAGCAATATACTTCAGTCCTTTGTGAATGAAGAATGAAGAAATCTTGAAAACGATTTGAAGCTAGATCTGAGAACTTGAATCGACTTGATCAATAAAAGATGAGAGCTAATCAGTAGATCTTGATCTTGACAATTGAACTTTTGAGGACGAGTCACGAATCGCTGGCTTTGACGGAGACGAAATGTTTGCGCAAGAATAGTCGGCCGTCAGTCGTAGTTTTCGAGAGATTCTTCACAATTCGCGATTTAGCAATTAGGGTTATTTGGAAATAATCCTTAGGTATTTATAGAGTCTTCTTCCAACGGTCATAAGCGCAAATTAGGGATCTAGCTCCACGTGTACTGTACATGGAGAATGCCCTAACGAATACGCCGTCGAATTGAACCGGAAAATACCTGCAGACCGATTCGGCGAAATGGATTAACCGAATGGCATTAACCGAATTTATTCGGTTAAACCATATAGTCGAATTCAGCAGTTCTAGGGATTCGACTAAACAGAATCACCGAATTACATTAATCGAATTCGACTATTCTTTTAGTTAGAAAAATAAACCTTTCGGACAGGGATTTAGCCGAATTCGGTTATATCCATTCAAACCATATAGTCGAATTCGACTATATGTTCTTAAATGATATAATCGAATTTTACTTAAGTTCTTTTCCTTTCTCAAATGATTCCATCATCAGCTCCAGTCCTTCTTCTCTAGCACTTTGTAAATGAAGTACATCCCAATAGAGAGATTTCACATGAGCCAACACTTTGGTCTATACAATGAGGGATTACATTGCACAGGCCTGTGTTTGATGACTCATTGAAACCTGACATTGGTTTGTACTTAGAATGGAATAACCTGTCACATCACAGCTAAAGTGCATAATCAAATACAAT
Organism: Dactylorhiza incarnata; assembly: GCA_033032865.1. NCBI lineage: Eukaryota > Viridiplantae > Streptophyta > Magnoliopsida > Asparagales > Orchidaceae > Dactylorhiza > Dactylorhiza incarnata. The sequence goes on from JAWHQI010000013.1 coordinate 5,951,163, forward strand.
TACAATTCGTCTTAGTTTGAAGGGGACTTCTTCAAATTAGGGCTATTGTGGATACAATACCCAACACATTGCATTGCATTCATCCTTCATAATTATAGCATTGCAGCGCATCGGGTCCATCATATAAATTAGTATGGGCTCTTTTATATGATTGGTCCCAAATTGGAAACCTTAACTTATAAGTTTGTATGGGCATTCATATAAGTTAAGGTAAAATATGAACTGCTTACTTCTTTCTTGTTAATACTACTTGCTTACATTCTGTCATTGCCTTATTACTTGTTAGTTGTGCTTATTATACCTGTTACTAGTACTTGCATTTATAACCATTGCTACTTATATACTTATGAACAGCTTAGTTAGTGCCATTTCAAGTACTTGAGTACTCATACAACCGACATATATGAACAACCATTCCTGTCACCTGCTTCTATATTATTGCTTATATTGCAGCTTTTCTTCCTTTCCTTCCGCCCGGTGCCTTGGAGTTGTCGGGGGATTGGATGTGAAGCCACTTAGTCTTTATGACTAACTGTTGCTACGTCTCTCTTTTTAGGAGTGTTCCTTTGAGCAGCAGTGCACGGTGCTGGAGGAGGATAGTCAGGTCAGGATGACAGGGTCGGAGACCATGATACCTTGTCTACCGTCAGTGACAGAGGTGAGTGAGTGTTTTGAGATGTAGCCCTTGGGGCATTTAGATTGATACTCTGATGATTTGCAGGAGCGTGTGTAGCTTTCTGTCTTTCTTGTACTTGCTGTTTGGACATTATTACTTATTGTGAATCCATGACTTTTAATGCTTTCTTTTATTGATGGGTTGGCGTTGTTCAGTTGGTTTGGCCGGCAGGATAGGCGTCTTGTGGGGGAGGCTAGTTCATGTGTTGGTGCTTCCGCAAGGCGGCTGTCCTGGGCATAAGACTCCCCTCGGCCATGTCTTGTGTTCCGGGAGGGGTGTCTCACAACCTTCACCTCCAAAACTTTTTAGAAATATGCGATACATTTAAAATTAATGGCGTCAGCGATGACGCCATTCACTTGAGTTTATTTCCCTTTTCTTTGCGGACGAAGGCTAAGTCGTGGTTAACTTCTCTTCTGCTAGGGGCCATAACCACGTGGGCCGAGTTGACGGAAAAATTCTTAACAAAATATTTTCCTCCGTCAAAAACCGCAAAGCTGCGCACAGATATAGCCTCTTTTATACAATTCGATTCCGAGTCTCTTTACGAGACTTGGAAACATTTTAAAGATTGCTTGCGGATGTGTCCTCATCACGGGCTACCACCCTGACTACAGGTCCAGACGTTCTGTAATGGTTTAAATTTCCAAACTCGACAAATGATCGATTCGGCCGCCGGGGGAATGTTAAACAACAGAACCCCGGAAGAGTGCCAAGAATTGTTCGAGGAAATGGCCATGAACGCATACCAATGGAATGTGCCCAGGACGCGTCCTTCTAAATCGGATGGAATTTATGAAGTGGATGCCAATTCTCACCTAGCCTCGCAGGTAGAGCGGCTAATTAAGCAAGTGGCGGAGATGACTGCTTCCTCCTCCGCTCCTGCGTGGGCGAGTGCCGCTAATAATGCCGCCAATAATAATAATAATAATAATTATTATTATTATTATTATTATAATTATAATTATAATAATAACAATCATAATGATAATTTGATTGAGGAGACAGTGGATTACCTCGGCAATCCGGTTCGGGCTCCTTTAACCCTATTAACAATCCTTATAGTAAACACTATAATGCGGGTTGGAGGAATCACCCGAACTTCTCCTGGAGCAACCCTAATAATGCGCAACGCCCCACAAATGCGGGTCCCCAGGGCTATCTACATGGGTTCCCCCAAGGATTTCAGCAGGGGTATCAACCTCCTCCTCCTCCAAAACCTTCCCCGCTCGAGGAAGTTTTCGCCAAATACGTGACGTCCAACGAAATAAATATCCTGAATATAACCAGATCGCTAAAAAATTTGGAAATGCAGGTTGGACAACTTGCAAAAATAATCTCCAAGCGGCCACATGGAGCGCTGACAGGGAACTCGGAGCCGAACCTGCGTGAAAATGCCCACTCTATAACCCTTCGAAGCGGCAAGGAGGTCGTCTCCCCATCGCGGGTTGAGCCAAAGGTACATATTTTGACTCCGACCCCTTCACCCTCTCCTCCGATTAAAATATCTCCCGATTTTCCAAAAGCGCCGATTGTTTCGACCCCGCAAATTCCTTACCCCTCAAAAATTAATAAAGAGAAGGAGGACGAACATTATCATAAATTTTTAAGTATCTTAAAACAAATTCAAATTAACGTCCCCTTCTGCGAGGCACTCTCTCAAATGCCGAAATACGCGAAATATCTCCAAGAGCTTCTTTCTAATAAAAAGAAGCTCGAGAGTATTTCACGTGTTTCACTAAATGTGGAATGCTCGGTTGTCCTACTTAACAAACTGCCGCCCAAATTGAACGACCCGGGAAGGTTCTCCATCCCGTGCCTATTCGGCAATTTGTTAATAAAATATGCCCTAGCTGACCTAGGAGCGAGCATCAAGTTGATACCATTCTCCCTCTTTAAAAAATTAGATTTTGGTGTACCTACCCCCAACGAAAATGAGCTTCCAACTCGCGGATCGCTTGATAAAATATCTCATCGGGGTTGTGGAGGACATCCTGGTCAAGGTTGACAAGTTTATCTTCCCGGTAGACTCGTCATCCTCGACATCGAGGAGGACACCGAGGTACCAATCATCCTCGATCGCCCATTCCTCACGACCTCCCGAACATTAATCGATGTAAGTAATGGTCGCCTCCTCCTTCGGGTAAGAGACGACGAAGTTACACTTCTGATTAATCCCTCCATGCGGAACACCTTATCGAATGATGATTCCTATTTTAATTTGGAATCCGCATTTGAGGATGAGTCTTCTTTGTTTTTTGAATTATTTTCTTTAACGCAAGCCGAATCGGATCTGGCGAATCTCCCTCCTTTAGACGAATTGCCGCTAGATTCGCCTTTCGAGCCTTTTGATTCAAAAGGTTTAAAAATCCCAACTCATACTATTACGGGTTGGCGGGTGTGCATCGACTACCGAAAGCTAAATGATGCCACCCGGAAGGACCACTTTCCTTTATCGTTTATCGGTCAGATTCTGGAGCGGCTTTTGGGTCATCCATATTATTGTTTTCTCGACGGTCTTTCGAGATTTTTTCAAATTCCAATCTCCCCCAGAGACCAGGAGAATACGACTTTCACGTGCCCTTTCGGCACCTTCGCATATCGAAGGATGCCTTTCGGCCTCTGCAATGCGCCAGCTACATTCCAAAGATGTATGCTGACGATCTTTGGAGAGCTCGTAGAGGACATAATGGAAGTCTTTATGGATGACTTCTCCGTATTCGGAAGCTCCTTTTCCAACTGCTTATATAATCTAGATCGAGTCCTCCAACAATGCAAAGACACGAACCTAGTTTTAAACTGAGAGAAGTGTAATTTTATGGTCCGGGAAGGTTTAGTTCTCGGACACAAGATTTCTGCAAGAGGGATGGAGGTAGACAAGGCTAAGGTCAAAATCATCGAAAAACTCCCCGCTCCTTCAAATGTAAAATAAATTAGGAGTTTTCTTGGCCATGCGGGTTTTTACAGGCGGTTTATTCAAACTTTTTCCAAAATAACAAAACCGCTAACTCAGCTCCTGGAGAAGGAATCTCCTTTTATTTTTGATTCCGCCTGTGTAGAGGCATTTAATATTATTAAAGAAAAACTTATCAATTCTCCAATTCTGGTGGCGCCAGATTGGTCCCTTCTGTTTGAGATTATGTGCGATGCGAGCGATATCGCTGTGGGAGCCGTACTTGACCAACGTGTTAATAATTATTTTCATCCCATCTACTACACATCTCGAACGCTCACAGCCGCACATGCTAATTACACTACGACAAAAAAGGAACTTCTCGCCGTCGTCTTTTCAATCGATAAGTTTAGGCCCTACGTAACACTTTCAAAAATTATCGTTTTTACCGACCACTCCGCCCTAAATTATTTATTATCAAAAGTAGACGCCAAGCCCCGCTTGCTTCGATGGATCCTCCTTTTATAGGAGTTCGACTTAGAGATCCGGGACAAGAAGGGGGCTGAAAATTTAGCGGCCCACCACCTCTCTCATTTAGACCGCCCCGTCGCAGAAGCGCTCGTCGAACTAGAAATAGACGATAGATTTCCCGAGGAGCGCCTCCTTACTATTTCTAATTTAAATAATACTTCTCCCCCACCTTGGTTCGCGGATTGTGCCAACTATTTAGTTGCGCGGGTCCTTCTAAAACACTTTTCAAAACAGCAAAAGAAGAAATTCTTTTCTGATTTGAAAAATTACTTTTAAGAAGACCCCTTTCTCTTTCGCATCTCCGCGGACTAAGTGGTACGGAGATGTGTTTCAAGCGAGGAGGGTGCGCAAATACTGCGACACTGCCACGAAGGGCTGGCCGGGGGGCATTATCAAGCCAACCGGACCGCGCGGAAAGCACTAGAGGCGGGTTTTTATTTGCCCACCCTGTTTAAAGATGCTCACGAGTATGTGAGCAAATGCGATAACTGCCCACGACTGGGTAACATCTCTCGTCTTGACGAGATGCCCCAAAATTTTTATTTGGAATGCGAGATCTTCGATTTATGGGGCATAGACTTCATAGGCCCCCTACCTCCTTCTTATACAAATCGATATATTTTAGTGGCGGTCAACTACGTATCTAGGTAGGCGGAAGCGCAAACTCTCCCCACCAACGATGCGAGAGTCGTGGTCAAATTTCTCAAAAAATTATTTTCTCGCTTCGGTACGCCGCGCGCTATAGTAAGTGATAGGGGGACGCACTTTTGCAACGCCCAGTTTGCAAAAAATTTATCTAAATTTGGCATCACGAATAAGCTCGCCACCGCCTATCACCCCCAAACAAGCGGCCAAGTAGAGGTAGTTAATCGAGAAATCAAGCGCATTTTAGAAAAAACCGTCTCGACAAATAGGAATGACTGGGCATTAAAACTAGACGACGCATTGTGGGCTTGTCGTACGACATACAAGACCGCTATCAGTTGTACGCCCTATCGACTAGTCTACGGCAAGGCGTGCCACCTGCCCATAGAGTTAGAGCACCGCGCATTTTGGGCTTTAAAACTTTTAAACCTCGATCCGAACTTAGCTGTCGAATCTAGAAAATTCCAATTAAATGAGCTCGATGAATGGCGTGCAAACTCTTGCGAGAGCAGTAAAATTTATAAAGAGCTCTCTAATTTCTATCACGATCGAAAAAATAAATTTCCAAAAACATTTGCGCCGGGCGATCTTGTCCTTCTTTTTAATTCACGCATTCGCCTTTTTCCGGGTAAGCTAAAATCCAGGTGGTCCGGCCTCTTTGAAGTCAAAGAGGTCTGGCAATATAGCACCATTCTTATTTCCCGCCTCGAAAAAGGTGAGTTTAAAGTCAACGGTCATCGTTTAAAACTTTATTTGGCGGGCGATCTGATGGACGGTAAACTCGAATCTTTACCCCTCCCCAACATCTAAGAAATGCTAAACTAGTCAAGCTACGCGACGGTAAACAAAGCGCTCGTGGGAGGCACCCCATATTTATCTAATATTTTTACCTTTTTTTGTCTACTTTATATTTGCAGGGTTTCTTGCATTTTATGGTTTTTTTTTATAAACTGCATTTTCTTTCTTCCTTCTTTTTACTTCTTCATACTTAAATTACAACATTAGGGACAATGTTGGGTTTTAAGTATGGGGGTAGCATAATTTTCCGCTCTTCCAAACATTTCGATATTCCAAACAAACAAAAATCCAAAAAAAAAATTCTTAAAACCCCAAAATCCAAAAAATACTTCATACTTTGTAAACAAATTAGAAAAATCCAAAAAAAAAAATTCTAAAAAACCCCAAAATCCAAAAAAATATTTCATACATTGTAAAAACTTTGAAAAAATCCAAAAAAATTCTAAAAACCCCAAAACCAAAAATTTATTAATAATATAATTTGTTTCATATCTTAAATAACTTTGAAAATCCAAAAAAAATCTAAAAATACTCCAAAATCCAAAAAAAAAATAAACCCCTACTTAGCTTTTTCAAAATTAGTTTGAGTTTATTTATAAGAATTTTTTACTATTTTTTATTTGCCAAAACCCTTATTCGTATCATAGTTTGTAAGATTTAGATTCATGGAGTTTTAGTTGTAAAGAATATATTGTGTTTTTAATTTAATTTGAGAACTAATTTTTTAGCAGTACTTCAAGTTTACCCTAAATAGCTTCTTGTTGTATTATTTTGGCAGACCATATTTAGACTTTAATTATTCCTACTCCAAACTTGTGAAACTTTAGGAATATTCTAAATTTATTAAAACTTGCTCTCAAAATTTTTCTTAATTTATAAAATTTAGAAATTTCTAAACCCCTTACCTATTATTCCCTTTCCTTGGTAATTTCGTTTAAAAGATCTTATGTTAATGGGAATAAGATTTCAAAATTTAAATATAGGCACCCAATTAATTAATGGAAAAGATCTTATGTCAATGGGAACAAGATTTCGTTCCGTAAACATAGGCATTGGGTATTTCTGAAGAGAAAAAAAAATTTATGTGGGAATAAGATTTCGTTCCCCTCTCCATCCAAAAAAAAATTGAGTGGGGTGAGAGGATAAAATTCAGCACCCCCAAATCAAAAATCTCTTCTCTTACCAAGCTCCCCCTACCCCCCAGCCAATCAAATTGAAAACTAGACATAAATAAAAAAATTGAGAGAGCATAATTAGTAAGTTTTAATTATTATGAAAAAATTCTTTAAAAAGTTAAAGTTCTTATAAATCTATTCTAATCATGGAGCAAATTATTACAATTATTTAGGTCGCTACTTAGCTAACTTTAGAAGTCTTGTTGGCGAAAACCTTTTTGCTCTTTTTAAATCATCATCATGATGTAGGACTTACCTCTTTTAATCTCCTAAATTTATTTCAAGCTTACTTTCGATTAAATAAAATTTTGGTAAATTAGAAATTCTATTAATGTCTTATGGGTATCTCTTACTTTTGCTCTAGAATAGCAAAACCTTAAGTATGGGGGTATTTGATGAATAGTAAATTATGCATATTTTTAGTATAGTTTTTAGCATAATTATGGGTAATATTGTACATATTTCATATAAATTATTGAATAAATAATTTGTTTTAGCTAATTTTTATATTAATATATTTATATGTAAAAAAGGAACTATTTAAGAATGTAAATATATATATAAAGTATTTAAATATATATGTAAATATTTATTGAATATAATTAAGTTAGTTATTGAATATGTATTAATATAAAAATTCTGTGAATATATATATATATATATATATATATATAATATAGTACTATCGTATAATAATAACATAGTAATAATAATGAATATATTATAAATATAATGAAATATATATGTATATATAATAAATAATAATAATATATATGTCTGCAGGCGTTCGACGAAAGGCAAACTGTGTTCGACGAAAGGCGCCCTGCGTTCGACGAACTCTCCGTGATCTGCGTTCGACGAACTCTCCTCGACCTGCATTCGACGAACTCTCCCCGACCTGCGTTCGACGAACTCTCCCCGATCTGCGTTCGACAAACTCTACCCGAGCTGCGTTCGACGAACCCCGCGCTGTGTTCGACGAACACTCCCCGAGCTGCGTTCGACGAACCCCGTGCTGCGTCCGACGAACTCTCCCCGAGTAGCATTCGACGAATCCCTCTCCGCTGCATTCAATGAACTCTCCACTGCGTTCGACGAACTCTCCGCTGCGCTAGATTTAATCCCACACAACTGTTGAGACCAGTTCTGCCGCTGAGACTCAGCCCGAACCGCTGAGACTCAGCTCGAACTGCTGAGGCGAGCCTGCCCGCTGAGACCAGACCAGCCGCTGAGGCCCAAACCTGCCAGCTCACTCCAACCCGCCATCACTCTCCTTCTAGAATCAACCAGCTGCTATCCGCACCCCACCAATGCTTAAGTCAAACTTGCCAACCTCTCCAGTCAAACCGCCAACTGCTATTTCTTTTTTGCTAAGTGCAGCTGCTTTTTGCTTATAAATAGTGGGGGTCGGCTGATGGCATGAGGGTTCACAAATTTTGATACTTTTGGGATTTGTGATCCACTTTTGTGCTTTTCTTAGTTTTTGTAATTTTCTCTCTCTTCGTATTCCACTTTCTCTCTCTAGGATTGTAATATTGCCGTTTGCTTAATGAAATAGACTAGTTTTCTTCATGGTATTGTTCTTCTTTTCGTAGGTTGGTCGCTTTTATTTCCTTTTCTTTCCGTAGAGTGCGTGGGTGTACGGGTGTTAAAATGCAATTTTATTTCATAGCTTAGATTTTGTGCATTATTTACCGCTTTCATAGCTTAGATTTTTTGCATTATTTACCACTTTATAGCTAGATTTTCTGCATTATTTACCGCTTCCATAGCTAGATTTTCTGCATTATTTACCGCTTTCATAGTTTAGATTTTCTGCATTATTTATCGCTTTCATAGCTTAGATTTTCTGCATTATTATCGTTTTTCTTGGTTTTTGCTAAACGCGCACCAAGCCCGCGATTATCGTCTTTTCGGCTTTTTAGAATTACTGTATTCACAATTTTTTTTCATCGATAAGATAATAGCTCGTCCTCAAAGTAGAGATAATCAACACGACCTCGGAAAAAATACTACCGCGATATCATTTTCTAAGCAAAATTATATCCTGTACTATAGACGATAAGGCGCACTTGCCTTTATCGTAAGATAAGTTGGATAAATTACTTTCAAAAACTCTGCGAGAGACCTTTTTTATAAAAATTAATTAACCAAAAAAGAATTTCCGCCCCATCTCTTTGGTGCTACCCCCGATATTCCGAAAGCGGGAGCGACCGTTACTTCGATCACCTCGACAGGTGGGATAATGGTTAAGCTCCTCGAAGTAGGAGTACTCGCCGGACTCCTCAAAAAAAGCCCGCCGGAATCTAACCAAACGCAGGTTCCGCAGGAACATAATTTCGCAAAAAAAAATCCATCACTTCCTTTATCCACTTTTGCTAATAACAAAAGGGGTGAACTAACATGATAAATATAATTCGTTATCAAAATGGGATCATTCACTTAGGGGGAGCATGTATTTAGGGGGAGCAATTCTAAATACTAAAATCGATAATTATCCTAAGTCATCACTCTCTCACACAGACAAGTAAGTTTCATCATGCTTATATATTAATGCTCTGATTAATCATTAATGGATTTGTTATTATCAAAAGGGGGAGTTTGTTGGAACATGGTCTTTCGCATCTCTTAGGTTTGAGAATAACAAATCCTATGTGTATTTGATCTTGTGTGTTTAAGTGTGCAGACAAAAAAGTCCACATGACTCAAGGATAACATAAGAAGGTTGCGCCCAAATTTGAAGCCAAAATTCCAACATGGCCGCTAGAGCGGGCGGTAGCTCCGGCGGTAGCTCCCGTGGTAGCTGCTAGAGCAGGCGGTAGCTACTAGAGCAGGCGGTAGCTGCTAGTGCCGGCGGCAGCTCCGGCGGTAGCTCCGGCGGTAGCTCCGGCGGTAGCGCCGGTGGTAGTGCTTGAAAGCGCAAAAGTGAAATTCAAGCTGGCGGGATGCATATATAGAAGGCAGATAGCACCAACGGTAGTTGATAGCGCCGTCAGTAGCGCAAAGCAATAGAGGAAGGCGGTCGGCTTGCTTAAAATGAAGGATTCTCATGCGGAGAATATTTCCTAAACTGGGATAGCGCCGACGGTAGCGATAGCGCAGGCGCTAGCTCCAAGGCTATAAAAAGGACCCCTTGGATCCGTCTTCCTCATCCTCTACGACTCCCAAATTCTAGAGCTTCATGCCATATTATATAGAGTAAGGTTCAGAGAGATACTCCCGTAAATCCATGAAGGCTTAAGGAGATCCGTGGAGAAGATTTCAACTCTCGTTATCATCGTGACGAAAGACCGCATCGACTACGATCATACTCTTTGGGTCTTCGTCTACTTCTCCAAGAGATCCATATAGGGAGTTTTATATTGTTGTTATTTATTTCTCATCTTTTCTTGTAAATGTTTAGTAAACTCGCCTCGTATTGGCGACTAGGTCTAGGTAGGACTTAGGGCAGAAATTCGCCTCGTGTTGGCGACTAGATCTAGGTTAGGTCTAGGGGGTGCTCGAGGACATATTGTAGGGTTTTCTATACCCCTTCATAAGGGATGACATATCGAATATGCGCAGCGGAAATGACAAGAACAACCCAAAAAGAGATCAACGGATCTTGCGGTTTTCATGATTCAAGAGAATAAGCAAATAGAATACAATGTACCTTTGCGGGATTGAGTCAACACTCAACCAAGGTGCTCCAAAGAGAAATCCGAAACCTGAGTTCCAAGAACCGAAATGTATCGGCTCCTCTACAGTGATCCACACGAACGATGGAGAACCCTAGTTTCTTGTCGCACAAGAACTAGGTCGGAGAAGAAAGCTCTCAACATCCCCACGAACTGCTAGATCCGATCCAGGGGAGGCGGCGACTGACGACGGTGACCAGCGGCGGCGGAAGGACGATCGGAGGACGGAACGAGAACGATCGGAACACTTCCGTCTTTTCTCTCTCGCAAAAAGGCTCGATCTAAAAAACCGTCCAACTCGAAGCCCTAATCACGTTCATTTTATACGCAAGGCATAAAATCTGCTATCCGCATACCAGAGGGAAAAAAAGAAAATTTGTCCAGATTTACATTCGCCGAATTCGACTAATCACTATAACCGAATTCGGCGAAACCATTTTGACGAATTCGTCTATATATAAATTCGGCTATATAAATTCGGTGAAACCATTTAGCCGAATTTGATTTTAGCCGAATTCGTCTAAACCCTTTAGCCTAATTCATTTAAAGCCTTTAGCCGAATTCGTCTAAACCCTTTAGCCGAATTCGTCTAAACCCTTTAGCCGAATTCGTCTAAACCCTTTAGCCGAATTATCTAGTGTAAATCCATTCGTTTAAAACCTTTATACGATTTCCCGTTGAGACATTCTCAACTTAATTCCAAGCAGTCACAGGATTGGTCCTCCACTCATATCCAATATGAGTAAGGCCAACACAATCCTTTCTCCAACTTCTCCAAACGCTTTTATGTGCGACCCTATAGACTCATATTGCGTTGGCAGCAAGACTAACTATTGATTGCTTTGAGATCACCTCAGAAACTCCAACAGTCTCCCACTTGATCACAAAGTATCAACAAAAGTCTCACAAACAATGAGCGGCATCTAGCAATACATCATTGCTACCCAAGCAATAAGAGTTCATAACTCAACAAGCCTATCATGACCAATGTATCAGTGTTGTCATGTCCCTTTGTCCTTTACATCCGGATAGAACTAGAGGCATGGACCGTGTCACCCTCATAATCGTTCAATCCTAGTTTCTTGATCCAGAATAGACTGTCTGAAAATTGGTGAGCTCAATATCACATATTGACTCTACCATGCATGACCATGCATTTCTCAGTCTCAATCCATCACGGGGCCCATGGATGTAACTCCTATCATATAGGAGGACAAATCCCATATCTGCTCACACACAAACATCCAAATGATTCGTAACATACCCAACAACCACCCTTATCGTCAACCTTTCTCAAGAGAAGACTTTAGATGGCATCAAAGTACGCTCTTCCTCACTCGATGAATGTTGTGACTTCAGGTCAAAGAACCACAAACACCATTGCCAGCTGAGATCTACTTATGACACGTTCATTTAACAATCCACAAAGTAATCTCAAGGTGGGTCTGTCCAATACAACTTGTTCACTAACAAGTACCCATGTGATGACTTGATATCACAATATCATGACCTATGAGAACCGGTCATCAGTCAATGCACATGCTAGTCTCAATGTATCATCATCGCCCTTAGCTTCTAAGATGATACTTCGACTAGGGACCATTTAAGAATGAATCTTCTTATAAACATAGGCTCTCATATTCAAGTCACGTACTTGAATTCCTATGGAAGCAAACACTCTAAGGGCATTTATTATGCTAATTAATCTTATTAGATAGATATAAATGACATAATAAAAGAACTTGCCATAAATATAAAATGACATACATAGTACATATTACAATTCATCCAGTGAACAAACAACCAACAAATATGCAATCGACAAGGCTCCCACTAAAGATAATCATTCAGGTATCTAATACCCATTGATCTAACATGACCATCATGCTTCTTTTGCGCAAGAGGCTTTGTCAGTGGATCCACTATATTTTCTTCAATCGATACTCTGCATATGCTCACATCTGCTCGATCGACAATCTCTCGAATAAGATGGATGCGCCGAAGTATGTGCTTGGAGCGCTGATGAGATCTAGGTTCCTTAGCTTGTGCAATTTCACCGTTGTTGTCACAGTAGAGAACTACGGGATCAACAATGCTAGGAACTACATCAAGCTCGCTGATGAATTTCCTAATCCACACAACCTCCTTCGCCGCATTCGCTGCAGTGATATACTCGGCCTCAGTCGTAGAATCAGCAACTGTCTCTTGCTTGGAACTCTTCCAGCTTACAACTCCTCCATTAAGGCAAAATACAAAATCTGACTGTGACTTTAAGTCATCTCTGTCAGTCTGGAAGCTTGCATCCGTGTAACCCTTTACAACGAGATCTTCCTCTCCACCAAACACCAAGAATGTAACCTTAGTCCTTCTCAAGTACTTCAGGATATTCTTGACTGCGATCAAGTGACCATCATCTGGATCTGACTGATACCTGCTAGTCATGCTTAAAGCATATGAGACATCGGGTCGAGTACATAACATTGCATACATGATTGATCCAATTGCCGAAGCATATGGAATCAACTTCATGCGGTCCTTATCTTCCAAAGATTTTGGACATTGGTCCTTAGGGAGACTCACACCATGAGACATGGGTAAGAATCCCTTCTTGGACTCAAGCATGTTGAACCGTTTCAACACCTTGTCAATGTATGTACTCTGAGTCAAACCCAGCAACTTCTTCGATCAATCTCTATAGATCTTAATACCAAGTATGTAAGTCGCTTCGCCCAAGTCTTTCATAGAAAAGCACTTCCCTAAGTTGATCTTAACAACTTGCAGGGTCGGAATGTCATTCCCGATCAGCAGTATGTCATCTACATACAATATCAGGAAGACAACAATGCTCCCACTAATCTTCTTGTAAACACAAGGCTCATCTTCGTTCTTGATGAAACCAAACTCTTTGATTTTCTCATCAAAACGTAGATTCCAACTTCGAGAAGCCTATTTCAATCCATAAATGGATCGATTTAACTTGCATATTTTAGTGGCTTCATCTGGAGATACAAAACCCTCGGGTTGTGTCATATACACTTCCTCAAGGAGGTTTCCATTAAGGAAAACCATTTTGACATCCATTTACCAGATCTCGTAGTCATAATACGCAACAATAGCAAGTAGAATTCTGATGGACTTGACAATAGCTACAGGGGAAAGGTTTCATCATAGTCAACACCATGAATTTGCCTGAAACCTTTAGCCACCAGCCGGCCTTTGAATGTCTGTACATTCCCATCCATGTCGGTCTTCTTCTTGAAGACCCACTTGCACCCTATGGGTCGTACCCCTTCAGGTGGTTCCACCAAGGTCCAAACTTGGTTTGCATACATGGAGTCCATTTCAGATTTCATGGCCTCAAGCCACTTCTCGGAGTCGGGTCCATTCATAGCCTCTTGGTAGGTTGCAGGCTCATCATCATGACCCATAAGCAACACACTACCTATTTGAGACACGAGAAATCCATATCTCTCAGGCTCAAATTTTGGTCTACCAGATCTACGTAGGACTTGTGTTTCTTGAGCAGGCTCTCTAGCTACAACTTCTTGTAGTCCTTGCTCAGGTTCCAATTCCGGTTCATTCATTATTTGTGGCTCTTGAACTTCTTCAAGTTCTACCTTTGCAGTCTTTCTGGATAAGAACTCTTTCTCCAAAAAGACGCCAGTCCTTGCGACAAACACTTTGCCCTCAGACGGTAAGTAGAAGTAGTATCCTTTGGTTTCCCTAGGATACCCCACTAGATAACATTTATCCGATTTGGGTTCCAGCTTGTCAGGCATTTGACGTCGCACGTATGCCTCACAACCCCAAATCTTGATGAAGACAAACTAGGACGCTTCCCAGTCCATATCTCATATGGTGTCTTTAGAACCATTTTCGTTGGAACTCGATTTAGTGTGAAAGCAGCAGTCTCTAAAGCAAATCACCAAAAGGAAACGGCAAATCTGCATGACTCATCATCGATCGCACCATGTCAAACAAGGTACAATTCCTCCTCTCAGAAACACCATTATGCTGAGGTGTTCCGGGGGGAGTGAGCTGTGATACAATACCACACACTTTCAGATGATCACGAAACTCATGACTCAGATATTCGCCACCTCGATCAGATCGGAGTGCTTTTATCCTTTTTCCCAGTTGGTTTTCTACTTCATTCTTAAACACTTTTATCTTTTCAAAGGTCTCGGATTTGTTCTTCATAAGAAACACGTATCCGAATCTACTGAAATCATCAGTAAATGTAACGAAGTAGTAGAACCCACCTCTAGCCACAGAACTCATGGGTCCGCATACATCACTATGTATTATACCCAAAAGATCATTAGCCCTCTCATTACCACTAGTGAAAGGAGCTTTCGTCATCTTGCCCAATAAACATGACTCGCATCTCTCAAATGATTCATAATCAAATGAGTCCAGTAGTCCATCTTTATGGAGCTTGGATATGCGTTTCTCGTTTATATGGCCTAAACGACAATGCCAAAGGTACGTAGGATTCGAATCATTTGTTTTTAGTCTTTTAGTATTTTCTATGTTATAGATCGGATGGTCTAAGTTCAAAACATATAAACCATTAAACATTTGGGCTATGCCATAACAAACATCATTCTTATAAATAGAACAACAATTGTTCTTAATTACGAAAGAAAAACCAATCATGTCCAAACATGAAATAGAAATAATGTTTCTAGTTATGGCCAGAACATAATAACAATTATCAAGTTCTATTACAAGCCCTGTGGGCAAAGAAAGACAGTAAACACCAACGGCGACGGCAACAACTCTTGCTCCATTCCTGACGCGCAGGTCTACCTCCCCTTTACCCAGCATTCTTCTCATTCTCAGTTCCTGCACATTTATACAAATGTGAGAACCACATCCGGTATCCAATACCCAGGATGAAGGAGTAGAAAGGTTTATCTCTATAACATAAATACATGAAGTGGAAGTCATACTTCCCTTCTTCTTCTACAGATCTTCTAGATACTAAGGACAGTTCCTCCTCCAGTGCCCTGCCTTACCACAATGGTGGCACTTCCCTTCCTTAGCCAATGCTTTCCTTTTCAGTGGTGAAGACTTGGGATCAAGAGGATACTTAGATCCAATCTTCGTCTTCTTGAATCCCTTGGCCTTGCCCTTGCTCTTATGCACCATCAGTATGGGGCTGGCAGGCTTGGCCTTCTTCATATTGATCTCGGCAGTTCTCAACATGCCTAGGAGCTCGGGCAGTGTCTTGTCAATTTCATTCATATTGTAATTTAAGACAAACTGCTCATAACTGTCCGGCAACGATTGCAGGATCAGATCAGTGGCCAACTCTTGGCTCAAAGGAAATCCCAGTCTTTCAAGGCTCTCTATATACCCAATCATCTTGAGTACGTGAGTTCCTACTGGGTCTCGAGCTCCCATCTTACACTGAAATAATGCCCTGGATATATCGAACCTCTCTTGGCGAGCTTGCCCTTGAAACATTTTCTTCAGGTGCTCAACCATCTCATAACAACTCATGTTCTCATGTTGCTTCTGAAGCTCAGATATCATAGTCGCGAGCATAAGGCATTCAACATCCAAGGAGTCATCTCCATACTTCTTATAAGTATCTTTATCTGCACGTGGTGCATTAGAGGCTGGCTCTTCAGGGGGATCTTCTTCCAAGACATAGAGCTTGCGCTCTTGCCTGAGAACAATTCTCAGGTTTCTATACCAGTCAAGGAAATTTGTCCCATTTAGCTTATCCTTCTCAAGGATCGCTCTCAGGGACAAGGCAGAGTGAGATCCACTTGCCATGGATATTCTACAATGAATTTTGCTAAGTAAAATTTTAGTACTATATTTCAAAATACATTTTATATAATTTTAATAAGGACTTTTATTAAAGAGCTCCCACTATTTTAATCAAATCAATAACCCTTTATATCGATTCAGAGAGTTTATGCGAGCTGCTCTCTTAGTGGACAAGATCCGTATCTCACCAACACCATGAGTCCTCTTTGGCGTTCCTCTCATAATGCGGTTATTTAGGTAGACAACATTTGTCAATTGCATCACTATGCAACTCTTGTATGGTTGGTGAATAACTCTTTATTCGCATCCATCATATGGAGCATGCCAACCCTATGCCTCTAGGCACTCAACCTTTGAGTTCACCTAGTTAAGTTTGACCCGATGTCGATAGTGGGATATCACAATTTTCCACTCGCACCCTTACCAAGATAGATTAATGCACCTTGCTTTGGCAAGCCCACACTTCATCGATCGAGGCAGGAAGAGTGTCATCCATCGGAAGGCATCCGAATACTTAATATTAGATAAGGGATTTTTATTTTTTAAGTGATGAACATTTCATCGTGATTAACATTTAATAACAGTGCACATACAGAAAATAAAATACAACATTCACATTCCAGATACATCCCAGATGTGCACAAAAACAGTCTATCAACTCTTTGACAAAACAGAGCTAAATCTGAGCATTTAGAACACTTCTAAATCTCCAGATTTACATGCATTGGACATATGAACAACAACTCCACTAGTGCAGTAGACAAGCTCATCTCTCATGTCAGATTCAATAATCTAAACATTTGGTTTCACAAACCATTTTGAGGGATGGTTACTGCAGAGAAGAAACAACCTCTGAAACATGAAAATCACAACGCAATCACATGCGTTCCTGGCGGGGTTCCAAGGGGCCGCGCCCCTGGCGGGGTCTTAGGGGCAGAGCCGCAACCTCGCTTTGATACCACTGTAGGGTTTTCTATACCCCTTCATAAGGGATGACATATCGAATATGCGCAGCGGAAATGACAAGAACAACCCAAAAAGAGATCAACAGATCTTGCGGTTTTCATGATTCAAGAGAATAAGCAAATATAATACAATGTACCTTTGCCGGATTGAGTCAACACTCAACCAAGGTGCTCCAAAGAGAAATCCGAAACCTGAGTTCCAAGGACCGAAATGTATCAGCTCCTCTACAGCGATCCACACGAACGATGGAGAACCCTAGTTTCTTGTCATACAAGAACTAGGTCAGAGAAGGAAGCTCTCAACGTCCCCACGAACTGCTAGATCCGATCCAGGGGAGGCGGTCACTGACGGCGGTGACCAGCGGCGGCGGAAGGACGATCGGCGGATGGAACGAGAACGATCGGAACACTTCCGTCTTTTCTCTCTCGCAAAAAGGCTCGATCTGAAAAACCGTCCAACTCGAAGCCCTAATCACGTTCATTTTATACGCAAGGCATAAAATCGGCTATCCACAGACCAGAGGGAAAAACAGAAAATCTGTCCAGATTTACATTCGCCGAATTCGACTAATCAAATTAACCGAATTTGACTAATTACTATAACCGAATTCGGCGAAACCATTTCGACGAATTTGACTTTAGCCGAATTCGTCTAAACCCTTTAGCCGAATTCGTTTAAAGCCTTTAGCTGAATTCGTCTAAACCCTTTAGCCGAATTCGTCTAAACCCTTTAGCCGAATTCGTCTAAACCCTTTAGCCGAATTATCTAGCGTAAATCCATTCGTTTAAAACCTTTAAACGATTTCCCGTTGAGACATTCTCAACTTAATTCCAAGCAGTCACAGGATTGGTCCTCCACTCATATCCAATATGAGTAAGTTCAACACAATCCTTTCTCCAACTTCTCCAAACGCTTTTATGTGCGACCCTATAGGCTCATATTGCGTTGGCAGCAAGACTAACTGTTGATTGCTTTGAGATCACCTCAGAAACTCCAACACATATCTGGGGAAGGCTTGGCTAGAGCGGCTTGAGGACGTATCCAGGGAAGGATCGGCTAAAGCCAATCGGTACATAGGGATACGAGTCGTTATAGAAAACAAAAAGAGTCTTTCATATTTCGCCTTGATTTCTAGCGTCATTGAAATCAAATTTTGTAATCAATTTTATTAATAATAATCATGTCTCTCTTTGTGTAATAAAATTGATTTGATCTTCATTTCTCTAAATTGTTTATTATCCTCTCCTTCATTATAAAACAATTTAGATCCTTATTCAAAATCACTATTTTGATCTCTTATTATTTCAAGTATTCCAAAATATAAGAAAAAGTTTTAAAACCCTTATTCACCCCCCCCCCCCCCCCCCCTCTAAGAGCGCCTATCGATCCAACACAATGGGCAGGTGAAGGAGGCGAACAAAATAATTGCCAATTTGTTAAAGAAGAAGGTCTAAAATCTAAGGGGTAACTGGGTAGAGCAGCTGCCCTCAGTCCTCTGGACCTTGAGAACCACACTAAATACAACCACAGGGGAGACTCCGTTCAAGCTCTCTCACGGGTCCGAGGTCATTCTCCCAATAGAGTTCAAGGTAAAGTCACCTAGGGTGATCGCCGCGGGGGAAGGAGATGGAGAATGGCTAGTGGAAAATAAAGGGGAGCAAAGGCTGTCCTTGGACTTGGTGGAAGAGCTCCGGGACCGGGCCGCCATCCGGCAGGAGGAGGTCAAACGGCGGATGGCTTGGTACATCGACAAGCATACCCGAGTGAAGCATCTTTAGGTCATCCCCGCTCCGAGCTCGGCTGGGAGAGGGGCCATAGTTGGAAAGCTCAACCCCAACTTGAAGGGGCCTTACATTGTAGATGAAGTGCTCAAGTTGGGTGGGTACCACCTCCAGGATGTGGAAGGGGTACCTCTCAGCCGAGCTCGGAGCGGGGATGACCTAAAGCGTTTCAATCCTTGAACTTTTTGTGTTGATTTATTATATGATTGATTCATTATTGGGTTGATTTCAATGTATCTTTGTTTCAGTCATGGGTCCTCAGGGAAAGTGTGAGTTGGAATGACCCAGATTGATTTTGTTGTCGGGCTTTCATTAGATGGTGGGTCAGGTTGATCTCAGGAGAGGCTGGCTAGGAAAAGTATGAGCTGGAATGCCTTAGATCGATTCCGCTTTCGGGCACTCATTAGACGGTGGGTCAGGTTGATCTCTGGAGAGGCTGGCTAGGGAAAGTATGAACTGGAATGCCCCAGATCGATTCCGCTGCCGGGCTCTCATTAGAGGGTGGGTCAGGTTGATCTCGGGAGAGGCTGGCTAGGGAATGTGTGAGCTGGAATGCCCCTGATCGATTCTGCTACTGGGCTGTCACCAGCCGGTGGGTTTAGGTTGATCTGTGGAGAGGATGGCAAGGGTAGCAAGGTGCTGGAGTGCTGGGTGACAACTCGAGAATTCCACAGTTGGGCTCCCTCTAGCCGGCGAGGTCAGAGAGCCCTTCATGGGGGCGAGGAAAGGCGGTGCTCGCTCGATGAGACATCAGCAGAACAAGTCACTGGTAAGGCCTCCCGTGGAGGAGGATCTTGCTCGCAAACGCCTGAGTAAGTGAATGACGGTATGCTCAAGCTAGCAAGCCAGCGGGGCTCACGGGCATAAGAAAATCAAAGCGAATCAATCTAGACATGCAGTGCACGAGAAGTGTAACTAGGTTCTTACTCGTGATTCTTGATGGTGAGCGAGCCAAGTCGGGCACAGAAGTCCTGAGAAGAAGAGAACATAAGTAAAAAGGGGGACGAATGGTGAGCGAGTAAAAATGAGGTGCGAACCAAGGGCTCAAAGATAAGCGATATGCGAACACATTATAATGAGACAAAAAAGCAAGGAAAAAGTACTAAGCAAAAGAGTTTCATTTCATTTCATAAATGTTCTATTACAAACATCGATCATCTCGTCGTCAAAAAGTAATGCAAAAATACATCTGTTCAGGGATCGCCTGCGGATGACTCATTCTCGCTATCAATCGACTCAGCGACCGGATGGAATAGTTACGGGACCACTTTCTCGATGGTCAGCTGCGCTGCCTCGGCAGAGAGAAGGCGGGCCCTCTGAAGAGTGCCAAAAATATATCTCGCCGTTGAGATCGCACTCTCTCGCAACTCCTCCTCCTTCTCGCGCTGATCGATCCTCAGGCTCCTGGGGCTGCGAGGAGGCGGGGGAAGGGCGGCTAGGACCAGCTCCTGGTTCTGCGCTTTCAGGCCGGCGACTTCCCTCTTCAAGCCTGAGACGTGAGCGCGATGTTCATTAGCAGTCTCGGCATCCTGCAAGAGTTAAGTTAGACAAGGGATAAGAATAACTAGGAAAGAAGGCAGGCTTCGAACGAACGTACCACCCCGTCCTTGAGGCTGGTATAAAGACCATCGTAGATGACCAGTTTCTCCTTGAGGCTTGCGGTCTCATCATTAGCATCCTTGAGCGCGCATTCGAGCTCCTCTATATGCCTCTCCAACTGAAGACCGCGCCGACCCGTCAGGTGATTGAGCTCCAAGGCAAGGAGCTGGGCCCGCGAGCTCTCGTGCGTGAGCGACCACGCGGTCTCATGCTTGAAAATCGCAGCATCCTCTCGGCCGTAGAGCCCGATGGAGAGCGAGAAAGCTTGGCCACTGGTGGTCTCCTGCTCCACCCAGGTGGGAAGAATGGTGGATATAGAAGCCCTGTTGACCTCTGGATCCCAAAATAACAGAGGCTCGCCGGCCTCATCCCGGTGCTTCTGGCCGAGACCAAAGTTTCGGTGGTTTATCGGCACGGGAAGGGTCAAAGTTCTGGCGACCCTTTTGATGTGCTCGCTGACTTCCTTTTCTGCGGACCGGCTCGCCGAAGGCTCCTCGTTCGCTGAGGTCCCAAGGAGCTTCTTTCCCCTATCAGATGTTGGGGGCTTCTTCTTCTTCGACGTCGACTGCGAGCAAGGCTCCATGCGGCCCGCGGGCTTTGCCCTCTTCTTGCGGGGTGGTGCGGAGGTGCTGGGAGTGTCATGGCAGGCGTTTGCACCCATATTGGCGAGAGCGAAGTTAACGATAGTAGTCCCTGCACTCGCATAGGGGGGATTGATGGGAAGATCCCGCTCTCCTGCAAGTGGACAATAGCAACAAAGGTTGGCGGTCAAGGCGAGGTAAAGTATAGAAGAGGCAAGCGAGCGCGAGGAGTCCCTTCTCCGGGGAGCACCGGGTGTAGCGAGTCGACATTCCTGCGGAGATGAACGACCTCGATGTTCTTCTCATTGAAGAACTGGAAGAGCGCGACGTCGTGGCCATCGAGAGTAGGAGGACGGTAGGTGGTCTCGCCATGTTGAACAGGCGAGAAAGGAATGTTGCTAAAATTTCCTTTGACGTATACAAATTTCTGAGCACGGTAATGGATCTTATTCACGGTCTCGTTTACCTTGGCGTGGGAGCCCATGAAATAGGTGGTCCCGTCTTTGTAGGCCCTGAAAGAGAACAGCTTGCGAAATACGGGCAGACTAAACTCGATCCGCTCTTCTCGCATGTAGCAAGCGAAGGAGACGATGACGGTGACGAAATTGGGGGTCAGCTGACCTAATATCACGCAGAAGTATTTTAGCACCTGGCGAGCCCAAGACAGCTAGACCAAAAACATTAGTGAAACGAGATATTCCAAAAGCCCTAGGGCGCAAGGTTAAGATTACCTGGCGAACCTCTGGCCACAGAGGCAGCTACAGGCCGACCCTCAAGTAGGCGATAAGAATGGCAAGCTAATCCTCCAGGGGGACATTGATGACATTTGCCTCTCTGGGCCCGCGTGTTATGAACCCAGGTGAGATGTAGTCAGCGACCACAGTCAAGTATTCATCCACAGTAAGGTTACAGTTGAAGAACGCGTGGTCACAAAAAGCCCACACGCAAGTAAGTTGGCCCTCGGCCTCGCCACCATCTCCAACCATCTTGACGTCTATAGGAAAGAAGAAGCGAGCGCGAGAAAGAGGAAATGAGGTTTTGCTAACGAAGGTAGAAGAGAGGAAGGAGTGATAAATGTGGTGGTTGAGTCAAGGTCTCTTGATCTATTTATAGAAAAGTAAAAAGGGCGGGAAGAAGTCGAAGCGGCGGGTGCGCGGTTAGCAAAATTCCAACGCTGAGCCAACAGGCGAGAACATAGAGAGAGCGCGGGCGAACTACCAAGCGAAACTGGCTTGAGGCAGGCAAGATAAGCATAGATGAGGGGTGCACATGAGAACGTAAAGAAATAAGAAAAGATAGTGAGCACCACACATGACACAATCCCGCATAGCGAGTGAATATAAACAAAAGCCTATTCGCGGGCAAGCACTATTAAGCAAACAGACATGAAGTTGTTCACTGGGTTATTCGAGTAAACATTAAAATCTCAGGAAGTGGCATCACATAGCGAAAGAATAATACGCGAGAGCCCAGTCGTGGGCGAAAAAGTTTAAATAAGCAGTTATGAAATGGTTTGCCAGATTATTCAATACATTAAAAGAGAATGAAATATGTTGTTAGGTTTCGTCGGGCAGTCTGGAGTGCGAGCGAGGTGAGTATTGTATCCATTTCCACCTACCTCGACCTCGCACCCCTGACCTCGGTGGTACCCGAGGGTAATGATAGGCGCAAGCGGCATGGAGCTCGCGCTGCAGCAGGAGCACCTGATCCTCCGTTCGCGAGAAGTGAACCACCTGAGAGGTGACCTCGCCGCAAGCATCCTGCTGCAGCTCGACGATGATCCGCGCGTGATCATCGACAAGGACAACAGACTGTTCTTTGGCGTACGCCCTCTCCGCTCCCATCTGCTTTTAGAGGTCCTGCAGTATGAGGCCGTACTTTTGGAATAGCCCGACCATTCACCTCTTCAGCGCTTTGGGGTCGCGGGGATCTCCCAGGAAGTCGGCAATCTTGCTCGATGAGGGAGGGGCGACATCTCCTCCTCCCCAAGATGCAGGTCAGTAGAGCTCTCGGGAAGACATGCGGGAGAGAGATCAGCAATAAGGGGGGGGGGGGGGGGGGGGGGGGGGCGAATGACAGTTAACTTTGACCAATTAGGGGAGATCAGAGTCGCTTTACCGGATCGATGGCGGAAAGAACTCGGCTGCCCCTGGAAGGCCTCTTTGAAGGTCAGTGTCACAAATTTTCCCAAGCCCGAGGGGCAATATGCGTTGCCATCAATCCAGGAGGCGACAGAGAGCGAGCCGCCGAGGCCTGGATGGCCCAGGAGATCAAATCCCGGGGTGGAGATAGTAGCGATCGGAGGGACCGGCGAGAGCGGCGGTGCAGCATGCATCCCGGGCGTCGCGAGGGGAATCTTTGCAAAAGGTAATAGCATTAGGTCAATTCAGAGGTTTTGAGGAAGAAGTAGGCGAGAAGCTTACGGGGCCGCGACGAGGAGATGCGAGGGGTGGTGGCGTCCCGCTCCGTGGCAGCCGAGCCGACCTTCCTGGGATAAGGAAGGCGAGTATCCACCTGGGTCTCGTTCGCGGGTCCCCCCAGCATGGGCAGGCTCTGTAAAAAGATGTGTTAGCAGTAGGTTTAGGTGGGCCGACCTGTCAATTTGAATACCTGATCGGTGAGCCGGAGGTCGGGCGGCAGGTCCGGGACCGAGGAACCATTCTCCCCTAGATGTCGCCAAATGACTTCGCTTTCGTAGTCCTGAGGAAGGGCAGAGAGGACTGCTTGGCGGCCCAAGGGGGGAGCTGGCCGGAGGCGGCTTGCTCGTCAGCTCGCGCCTCATTTAGGCGAGCTCGTGCTTCTCCCAAAAGGGGCATTTTTGGCAGCTATAATAGTAGACGGCGAGAGAAGGTAAAAGTGGAAAGGAGACATCCATCACCCATGATGGGTGGCATTTATATCACCGATATGGGCCCACCAAAAGATTCATGCCAGGTCATCAGTCGACGACGAACACCCGGGGTTGGATGTTTCCTTACGAGCTTAGAGTAATCTCGCAAAGAGCGAGGATTGTGTACAACCCTGTGATGGCCGAATGATAGATCGAGAATTAGATATAGGCGAAGCGAGTAGAGGCTCGCTGACTTGCAACAAGTGATTCATGAGGAGAAGAAAAGTCGAGACAAATTAATCTCGCAAAGGGTATAGTGCGGGGGCGAGGACAAAGTATGCATGCCGCTTCGTGGGTGTGTTAGGCGATGGCGAGGAGAGCAGCGACTCGCCGCCTCGCGCGAGCGAGCCATACTAGTATTTATATCGTCGGGAGGCAAGCGAGCAATGCCCTCACGAGTCGCTCGCATAGGGAGATCTCACGAGCCCAGCTAGCTAGGAGGTTGCCGAGTGTCGCCTTCACAGGCTACTCGCCCAATAACGGTCCGGGAGAATGTTTACCCAAATACCCTTGGGGGGATGCTAATATCCCTTCAGAACAGCGGAGTTTGGTAGTTAGCAGACCAGTTTGGGGTGCGGTTAGTAAAACCAAAAGGCGGATTCCTGCTATTAGCAGAACAGTTTAGAAAGGATATAAATAGACCCTTTGGGGCACCTCGGAAGAGCATTCTAGATCTTTGCTTCTCTTCAGGGTCTCTTTGGTTAGCTCCTTCAGCTCTCCAAGGTACCCGGCTACAGTCTTGGCTTGGGAGGGGAAGCACTCAAAAGATCTTTCGGGTGTGTGGTGGGACCTCCACACTTTTGCCAAGGGTCATTTCTTTCGTTCTAGGTCCTCGGTCAGGTTCCTCCGTTGGATCAGTAAGCGCTAGCTGCCCCCCTTCACAGGGGTCCAAACTCCTCATTGGGTGAAATACAGGTTCCAACAATTATATTACTTTTAATGTTCATGAAATTTTGGCAGTTAGCTGTTACTAGTGATATTATTCTCTGATAATTTTGTTATGAATTTTGGATTGATATATATAGTACTTCATTCATAACCCCAATATTTATCGTAGTTGTAAGAAAATTAAATATGGATTTAGTACTCACTGGAAAATCATGAAACTTGGTCAGAGGACTTTTTAGGGCAAGAATATGGTCTATAATTTTTGGAGGAGTTCTTAAGTGGTTCTCTTTACAAAGTGCCCTATGATTTGTTTATTTAAATAAAGGATTTATATGGTCAATTGAATCTGGAAAATTATGAAACTCAACCAGTGAACCTTTCTTATCACCTTAGACACCTGTTAATTTCCTTGTAATTTTTGAGCGAGTATTTTTAGGACTTTCTTTGTTAATCCTTGATCATGATAAATTAGTCCATATTTTATTTAGAGGTCAAAACCTTTCTGGAAATTTATGAATTCCATATGTGGCTGTTATTTTGATGATATATAGTTGTACAAATTTTATCAAGGTCATAGCTTATCATAAAACCATACTTGATGTTCAAATTCATAGGTTACTTGATTTTGAGGAAATAATAGTAAATGCCAAATAAATTAGGATAATTATGAATTTCTGGATATAGTCTTAAAATGTCATAACACACCACCAATAATAATCTTGGGTCATTTGGATGATTATTTGGAGTACCTCTTCTCATGCACCTCATGTAGTGTAAGTGGTCTGCATATAGTGAAAACACTGAATAAGGATAAACATGGTTTTACATGGGGAATTATGAAAGTTGGTGCACCTAGACTGATTGGGTTTGGAAGGGGTCACCAAAAGAAAGTAGGAGTGAGATGTCTGGTTCACTAGGAGGCAAGAGTATGCTTGGGATCGATGAAAGATCGTCATTCCTATGGAGTAAAGTTAAACATACTTAGCATTAATAAGTGTAACATTAATATTGTCCGTGTCAAGGGTAGACACACATAAGAATAAGTGCCTTGGGAAGGGAGCTTTAGGGTTCAGCCCATCATAGCTCCTAGTACCGTTGTGAGCCCCTCACTGGGTAATCCTCGGGAAGTCTATGGTTAACCCAAAACTATAGGAATAATTTGTTATGCAAGAATAACTCAATAATACACTCACCCACACCCCGTTGCTATGGGTGGTTAGTTGGTTTGGCCTTACGAGCGGTAGGCTCGGTGATTGTAAGCACAGATGGGTTGGTCCGGCAAGTTAGTAGCTTGGAAGGTTATGGTGACGGGGAGCTTAAGGCTCGGAGATATAGTAATCATAATTGCATGTGCATAAAGGTGGTGGGTCTTCGGTATTGATGGTCGTTCACACCGATGTCAATACACTGACTCGGCAAGTGTGGATTTTCACTTGGCCATGGAAAGTCTGGTGGTCCAGCCAGTAAGAGTACGCAGGCGCTATGCAGTTGTGTTCTTCACGTTGAGGCGTGCGATAGGTCTAGGTTAGGTAGTGTGAATTCCAACCTAGAGGTGGGAGAGGCCCAACCCACCACTTCTATTTGCAACTACGGGGGTATCCTAGGAGTTTTGCTAGCTCCAAAAGGGGGGGGGGGGCTAAAGGTCTGTGGGCATAGAGTTGAAGTGTGTGTGTGTTGCACTTGTGTGAACATAACATTAATCGGCATAACTCTGCATGTCACAGAATAAGAATTGCATTTCAACCCCTACCCCTATCGTAAAAATTGGTTATGGGACTTTTTATACGTTAGGCCTTTCTAAACGATCCCTTGGTCTATAGGTTTGTATGGGCATTCCTATAATCAAAGGTTACTTTTCTATTATATACTTGTCTTTACTTACCTTTCTTTACTTGTTCTTTACCCTTACTTATTTACTGCTTCAATTATATATATATACCTTTGTGTAGTGGTAGATATTTTTGTAGCTAGGTCATGTCATCTGCTTGATATATACCCATTGCTGTCCTCCGCTTCATCCCTCCCGCGCGGTGCCTAGGAGCCGCTGGGGGATGGGTAGTGGGAAACGATACTTAGTCTTTTTGACTAACGGTCGGTGGACCATATCATTTTAGGGGACCGAGGAGATGCAGCACCACCAGAGGCCGGTGCATATGGAGGCGGGCCAGTCTAGCATAAAAGCACCAGTTTTAGGATCTGTTAGTGTTTGTCAGTAGATTTGCTTCCGCGAGTGACCTTGTAGTAAGGACATGATGTACTGGGCATGAGCCCTTTTTATTGTTACCTC